>CM059585.1:25445000-28093333 GCA_030407085.1 Trichopria drosophilae
ATCAAAAGATGATTTTTTATCCACAATTTTGTTTCGATAGGAAAATTCTCATCGAATGTAGATTTTTGATCTAAAATCTTGTTTCGATAGAAAAATTCTCATTGATATGGAGGTTTTTGATATAAAATGTTTCAATGATAGAACACTCATCGAAAGAAGGTTTTTGATCTAAATCTAAGGTATACCTGTACGGAGGTGATTCAGGTTCGTAGAGTGGTGTCGGAAGAGCATAGTTTTATTTTCAGTGTAGTACCACAGTGTATACAACTTCTTTATGAAGTCATAGGTTTCTATGGTATATAGGTGGGGCTTCGCCCCCCCCCCTCCCCCCGAGCACCCCTATTGCGCGCCGGAAACTTGTGGCTCCAAAGTATTTTACCAACTGCCTTAACTAAACTTCACCAATATTATGACAATGGATTTCTCACGCAACGTTAAGAAAAAGTATACGATACGCGTGCACGGTAGGTCACTCTTTTGATACAAGGGCGTATGCGAAAGAAATTCACACATACACACGTGTGCCGAAAGTTTTCTTTTGTTTTGTAAGTAAGGGATCTATATCACGATTTATAAACCTAAATTATGGTGCGGCTCAAGGTTAAGTGCTTGGTCCCAAGTTATACTCATTATATACCAATGATATTCCTAGAACTAATTTTGTTGATATTGAAGTTTATGCCGCTGAATCATATTAAATTATTTATTCACATACAATATCTACTATTGACAACAGACTTCAAACAGCTACAAATAAAGTAACAAAGTACCAAGAAAAAATGAAAATTAAAACAATCATTTTTGCAATGCACAGACCAGATATTTTGATCAATATTAAGTTAAATAAACAATGTCTATGTTGGCAAAGAAATGATAAATATCTAGGCCTGGCACCAGTTTAACAGTTACACATCACGTGTCTAAAAATATACACAATAATTTTAAAAGCCTTAAACACGGCTTTGGCTCCTTAATAATTGTTGAAAAGAAGCGTATGAATTAATTCTTTATTATTCATGAGATTAAATTGTTATATGTGTTTAATTGCATCTCTTTCTACATTTACTGTTAATTTATTGGAATTATATTGCACAATATTAAATAAGCTAGGTAATATGTACTAATTATAAAGGTTTGATAATCCTGATCACTTATATTATAAATAAATTTGATTTCATATTATATTATGAAAATAATCAGATATAAAAGGATATAAAAGATCACAAATTTAATATAAGCTTGAACTCAAAGTTTTCAAATTTCCTAAAATTATATATCAAATAATTAATAAATACAAAAATTCTTGTTAAAAACCACGTTTTTATAAATGGTCTAACAAGGATAAAATAATTTTCCCCATCCACGCAGGTCACTAATACTATGCCGAAATAAATACGCAATAATTTTTCATTTTATCGGGATCTAAAATATTTGTAAGACTTAAAATGGAAAACGTGGGGGGCAATAGAGGTAACAGAAATTTCATAAAAACATATGGGTGAAAGTCCCAATTGAGAAACCCCCTAAATTGAAAAGTATATTTGATGAAGACCCAACTTGCAATTTTTTTTACAATCATCCACTCAATATTTGCATTTGTTATATATTAAGAATATCGTATCGTGTAAAAATAGATACTTGAAATGATTACACCTTAAAGTCAGTCAGTTTATGCTGTATAGGTCTCTCCTTATCTTATTTCCATTACGTCTTATTTTCAGTCGACTTAAAAAATCCATGTTTCAGTCATATTTGCAGTCTTCTTTTAAGGAATTCATTTGATAGTGTCTGCATTGTAGTAAACTGTACAAAATATACTAAAAGTACAAAATTACAAATATGTCAACTCTTATAATGTATTATGTATAATTTTATGAAAGCAGAAAATATATAGTTTCGTATTATTACGAAAATTTCGGCGCCACCAAAGAAAGTGTTATGATTAAATTTGCCGAAACTCGAAAATCAGAAGATTTCAACACTATCATATTCGCAGGAAAGCAAACTACAAGAATAGGATCTAAGGTGGTTAAAAAGTGGAAGGAAATCGGCTCAAGCGCGGGAATGAGAAGGGTGATAAAGTTGCGATTTCTGCCTGTCACTCGGATTGAAAAATAAACTATAATTCACAGTTTTTCAATTGTTAAAAATGTAAAATAGTTAATTAAGGCGGAAGTGAGATAATGAATTTAACAACTCTTCACAGACCAAACTAAATTAGTTAATTGGACAATTGTAATTGAATAATTGAGTTTCATAATATTCTATGTTTAACACAGTTTTGTTAAGATAATTTTCTAGATTTAAATAGGATATTATGGTAGTAAAATATTCGAACTACACAGTATCTATAGATAAATATGATAACTATGGTAACAACAGGTTGAACTAAGATAATATCTATACGAGAATATTTTCTGAACTGACTTAAGCTGTAAAATATATCATATGATTAATCATCCGAATTACAGAAACACAATAATAATCGAGGAATTTTAAGAATTTATATTCTCCAATCTTTATTACATTCCAAGAACAAATATTTAATAGAACAAATATATATATTTTTTACATATTATGTAGGTATATTAAATATATATTATATGTATTGTAAGAAAACGTAGACTGCCTGCCTACTTGTGTTGATAACTTACATACTTATATACGCCTCAAGCAGAAAGATTGAAGATCGATGAACCATCCCCTCAAGATCCACAATACTGAAAACGAAATTGTAATTCGATTTCGCGGACTGCATTTAATACGTATGGGTTATGTTTTTGACAGCGCAGATTTGTGTTACATGTGATCCAAAAAATTTCATTTTACGCAGAGGCGGACTTTGTGCGTGTGACGCCCTAGGCACTAAAGCGATTGCCGCCCATGTAAGGCGAGCGTGTGTGCGTGCATGCGTAATATATATATGCGGAAGTGTGTGTGTGTACGTGTGTGTAACCAACATCTACTTTTCACAAAAATAAGACGTCTTACATAATGAATAATAATAAATGCGTAATATTTTTATTAAAAATGTATTTACATAAATATTAAGTGTACTTGAAAAGTTAAAGTTCCCGTCGAGATTTTTTTGTTGCAAAATCATTAATTACATCATCAAAATCTAAAGTCCTCGATATGTCTGATTCAATGCTGAGAATTGCGAGTGCGTTGAGTCTACTCTCATTCATCGTAGAACGTAAATAATTTTTAACACGACGCAACCATGAGAAACTACGTTCTCCCGTACAATTAGTTACTGGAACACTAGCACATATGCGAAGTGCGATATCGATATTCGGGTACACATTAACTAGATCTTCTTCCCGAATCCATTTTAATAGAGTCAAACAAGATTTCGAAGCTTCATGGCCCATGGAACCGTGTGCACCGAAATGAAGACATTCATCCGCAAAAGTTTCTTCAAGGTCTGAGTCATACATTTTCTGCAACTTGTTTGCTTTTTCTCGTATTTCACTACAATTTAAAGACGACAGGTTGACGAGGAAAGCGAATAATTGGTGAAATTGCTGATCTATTTAAAAAAACATTCGTGTGTTAAAAAGTCAAATAATAGTAATAAAGTTAAATAACGATATTAATAATTTAATATCGATTGCCATAAAATTAAATTTCCGGATTTTAAATTCATACATGTAAAAAATGATTAAAACTGTATCGATTGTTTCTAAATAAGTTTTTTTAATATATAATCTCTTCTAAAAACTAATATATTAAGAATCTTCGATGCGATTCGAAATTAGTTAAAACACTTTGATTCAATGATTGATGTTATCTTTTTTTAATAAATAAGTATTAATTATTTAACAAAACTAAAAAAATCAAATTATTAAAAAAAATTAATTACAAAATAATTATAATTGTACAGATTTATTTATTTACGATAAAACTACTGATGAATCAGAAACTTAACTTCATCGTCTAACATACTATCTAAAAGTTACATTATTTCCCTTTTATGGCATAAATTCAGCCTGAAATAAAGTATTGTGAATAAAATTTGTATAGGTGTTAATGAACCTTTTTGCACAGGTGTTAATGAACCTTTTTGCACAGGTGTTAATGAACCTTTTTGCACAGTAATTTAAAATTGTCGATTCCTGTTTTAAAAATGGAAGCAGTAAAAAATCTTAGTTTTCAAAAGATTTTGTTAACCTAGTGTTAACGACAAACTTAAAAAAATTTAATTTTTGGAATAATTTCAGCTATCTTCTTTTTATTTGATAATTTTTAATTATATTTACAAATTCGAGTTCGACAAAAAATGTTTTCATTTGAAATATCATATTTTTCGATTACAAATTATAAAATATAATTCTTTTAATTCTTTGTATAATGTATAAGGCAACCTAAAAGTTGTTACCTCATCAAAATCTGCCGCCCCCTTCAAGCCTGCCGCCCTAGGCAGCTGCCTACTCTGCCTATAGGGAAATCCGCCTCTGATTTTACGGACTAAATGTAGGCCATGAAACCGGATTTTTCGACTGTAGTACCGAAAAGTCGATTTTTATTCCTGACATCCTAGCCATACTTTGAAAAAGTAAAAATTCATGCAATATTTGGGATACATGAAAACTATTATTCGAAATAACATAATACATGTTTTTGCATTGATCATCTATGTTTATTACAAATTCCATACATATACAATATTTTCCATTGGATTAGGATTTCAAAATTTTTTACAATATCAACATAATTAATATATCAAAAATACTCAGAACATACCATAAATATTGAACCCATTAAACATTAAATAATTACATAAATTTCACTATTAGTCATGTCATTTACTATACTTTCAGTCCCACAAGTTCTGATAAAATAGTACATTGGTTTATGTCATTAAATTTATCGAGTATCTAATTTAATAGATGTCTCTTCAACTGAAATCCCGAAATTATATATTAAATATATTCTAACATTTTAATTTTTGTTGAATGAAAAATCCACGCACTTGTTGGATCTAAATTATGATTTATATAATCTTCATTTGAACCCAGTTTATTATTGGTGCGTTTCGGTGCTGCCGTATCAGATGGCAAACTCAGTCCGTTATGAGGGGCTGCATCATAATATACACATGATTTATCTGAATATGATGTTATCTGTTGTTCACATGGTTGTCCCTGGATCGAAGGGGGCGAGGCAAGTTCTTCGCCACTACATGAATTTTGCGCAATTGGGAGTAATTCATTCTATACTCCACGACGATGCAATATCTATAGCGGTTGATTCAGGTACATTATAAGAGATTCTATAGCATCTTGTGTGTTGTGCGGAACTATGATTTCTGGAAACGAATAATCTGATGACTCCGTAGTGTCTGCCATCGCAAAAGACGGGAAAATCTCCCCTTCATCCTTTTCCGACATTTGTTGCTGCGAAGACATTTGAGCAATATTTCCATTTAATGTTGTTGTACCATTACAATCGGTGAGAGATTTTAGCGAAACTTCTTGACCCTTGGACGCATTTTCGTTTTCATATTTCATTCGCCGATTTTCAAAATAAATCTTTACTTGGCGTTCAGCCAGCATCAATTTATTCTCCAATTCAATGCGACTATGGCGGTCTAAGTAACGAGAGCTTGCAACTGCATACTTGAGAATGCTGTGCGATGTCGCTTTTCAGCCGATTCCTTGTTTTTAGATCCTGGAACTAAAAATTATAATTTGGATGAGATTCTGTACAATTACTAAAAATTGGTCTTAAGCCATTAACACATTATTCATAGAATTAACATAATACGAACTAACCTTGTGCATTTGATAAATTTCCTGGTTTATTGTTATGTACTGCTGGTAACTGGTTGTTATGTACTTTTGGAAACTGGTTGCTATGTACTGCTGCTAACTGATTATTATGTACTGCCGTCCATTGGGTGTTATGTACTGATGTGCTGTTATAAGCCCTCATGTTGAAATGATGTTGGGATGGAGCTTTAATGTCCTGAAATGGCTGTTGAGGTTCGAAATATAGCTGTTTTTGGAAATTAACTGCATTTATTGGAGATTTATTTTCGCAACCAAATGGTGCCCAAAAATTTCTTCCACTATCATTAGAATAATTTTGATAAGCCATTGGATTGCCCTGGCGATCTGCTGTAGTCTCCGATCTGAATGGAATTGTCGAATGTCCTGACAGATTCGTGTATCGACTGAGGAATGCTGCTGTATGTCACGCTGTATGCCTGCAAAAATTCAAGGGTAATTTATTTGCTGCTGAAAAAAGTACGCAATTTATATTACATTTCATACGTGATATGACCATCATTATTTAAACATTTTGATATGGAGTGGAATTGAAGACAAAAAGTTGTTTAATTTCTAACTAGAAAAGTAACGCCCAAGATCAACACCCATTGTATCTCTTTACTCTGCTTTGATGATCACAATGCAGACTCAGTTGTCGGTTAGACAATCGCCACAATCACTACAAGATTTAAAGCCATCAAAACAATGTTCGGTGTGTAGATACATTCCGCCTTGTCATCCTGATGTCTTTCTTGTGTCTTGAGGACAACGCCAGACGTTATTTTTATTTTATAAATAACTGAAAACTATATTAAATAAATATCTTTAAAAGAATTATGAGTATCCAATATGGCGGACTCAATACGGCGGTCGAAAATTTTGGAAATATATCGATTTATTAGAGAAATCTGTATACCGGGGATTGTATGGTCGTTGAACACGAATGTGACGTCAAAATTAATGAAATTTAAAACGCCGGATCCAATAGGGTGGATTAATTTTTTTCAAAAGTCCGCATTTTGAAAAATATTGCATGAAAAATCTCATTCACATGAAGCTATGTAAAATTGGGATAATTTTGAAAAATAAGATATAAGAATAGATTCTGCACAAATTTCAAACTTTATTTTTGTGTTCCTTGTTACGCTTGTTTCCGTCGATTTGATCCGCCTTTTTGAATTTCGTAAATTTGATTTCAGATTCGTAATCAGTGACCCCAAAAACCCCGATATACCGATTTTTACAATATACCGAAATATTTAAGTGTCATTAAATTTTTGGCTTCAAGCCATTTTGAAATTTAATTATTCGCTCCAACATTTTCAAGCTGGCGGTCTGATGCCAAGAAATTGTCAGTTTATAGTGACCTCCTTATCCGTTTGATCAACTAATTAAATGCAACATTTGTATTTTGTCAATGTAAGTATACATATTTTCTGCTAATATGATTATTACATATACATTATATAATATATTTTCAAATTAAATTTAACGAATTTTCATCTGCTGAAAACTCAAATTATTCCATAATAGGTTAAAACTCCATCAATTTGCATAGTGCTATAGGGTCGTTACAAGTTCTTTTAAATTGTACTATATCCAACCTTATACACAATTATATTCAAACAACGTACTTACTTGGTTATTTCAGCTCAATTTTCACTTTTGTATGAGATGCGTGTGTCACTTCAGAACGAATAGAATAATAACTTCACTGCACTGCACTGAACTTGGTACTACAAGATGGTAACTGTAAGGAGCACGAAACTTTACTATGCTTTGGCAGCCAGCACTTGAACTTAAATATTAATTCGTTGGCCCTTAATTACATAGATAAAAAGTAATCCTCGGAGGGATAATAGCTTGCATTTTTATCAGAGGCCCTTTCTCATTAGTAAAATGTGTATGTTTGATACAGGAACAGGCGCTGTAGCCGTAAAGACGATACGTAGAATTAGAAATTGGATTTTAATTACCATTATCCTATAGTGCACCTTTCAAATGCGTCATCCATACATCGGATAGCCAGAACTGGAACTTAAATATTAATTCGTTGGCCCTTAATTACATAGATAAAAAGTAATCCTCGGAGGGATAATAGCTTGCATTCTTATCAGAGGCCCTTTCTCGTCAGTAAAAATGAATATGTTTGATACAGGAACAGGCGCTGTAGCCGTAAAGAAGATACGTAGATTTAGAAATTGGATTTTAATTACCATTATCCTACAGTGTACCTTTGAAATGCGTCATCCATAGTTCGGATAATGAAAAGAAATGTTCACAATGAAATGTAGCTGCAGCTCCAGGAATTACATTCTGTATTGTCATTTCTGTTGTGTACTCTAATGGAAACTCTACGAGTTTATCTTCCCGTCTGTCCGGTAGATTCTAATGGACGCATAAAAAAGATAGGTAACATTACAAATCGAATTTTAACGAACTTTGTCGTAGAGCACATCATCGGAATCCGTCATAAGTGGATCTAATTTAAAAACAAAACATTTTAAGCTGTTTTGATGAATGAAGTTGATGTAATAATTCATGGATTTTTGTCAAGTTTCACCGAATTCGATTTATTTTTTCTTATAATTTTGTTATTTTTTATTAACGACGAAATATCGTTCTAAACTTTACTGTTTATATTTTGCAACTAATATTTAAAAAAAAAAAAAATTGAAACATAGAATTAAGCGACGTTATATAAGTGTTATTACTTATTAATCAAACATGATATAACCGATAACATAACTACATTAATTAAATTATCTCTAGTCGCAATCGATTAATGCAAAATGCGATGTTAACACATTTCTACGACAGTCGAAATTTTTAACTTACCTTATCCCTTCATAAAGACAAATTTGCAGGAAATACTACTTATAAAATATAACGAAACTGATGAATGAAATCCCGAGTAAAAATTTTGAGCCAACTTTCATCCTGCCCAGTGCCTGAAAATGTATGTATAAAACTTTACATATTAGCTGCTACCTTAACGCCCCTTATGACAACGTTCCCGTTGTGCATTGGAGGAGTTAAAGTAGGATAAATAATGTATGTATAACAATATCTGGTATGACGATCGAGGTATTGTCTATGTAACATTTAGACAGATAAAACACCAATAATTAAGCGGAATCTAAATTAGAATTGTTACAGATGTACCGACATCATAAGCAGAATATTAATTATTAAATATATATATATAAAGTGCTGCAACAGCTCACGGATTCTGGCGTGAGAAAACCTCATCAGGATTCTCAACATTTCTGGACGGTGTAAGCCACCAGAGGAGCCTGTCATCTAAAACCACTTTGTATTCTTTTCATTTTGAAACTGCTCTTTTCAGATTGTTTATAAATGTAATAGTTTAAAATCGATTCTAAAATTTGACCTATTAAAACTAAAAAACAGAAAATAATTAATAAATAAAAAAATTCTTTTTAAAAACCACGTTTTTATAGATGGACTGAAAAGGATAAAATAATTTGTCCCATCCACACAGGTCACTACCCAGACAGCATTTATCGTTCCACCTATGTAAACGACTGGTGGAAGGGCTTTAAATAAAACACGCGGTTTGATCGGCCGAAAGAAAATATTCAAAATTTATTACGATCAACCTGTGACGATCCGATCGCGAAGCAGACTTCCTAACCTTCTTACGTTCCGGAACGTTCTCTCTCCCCGATCGTCACTTTTTCACATCTTCGTTCGATTTTTCAAACTCTCGAACATTTAAATAGACTACGACGTCATATTACACATCGATATCATACTATTCGAATTACAAATAATTGTATCGAGATCGTCACCATTTCGAAGGGCCTTTTACATAATTTACCTAACAGGCCAGCTTCATTTTGAGAGGTACCCCCATTCGGGTGTGCAATGGCGTAGGGAAAACAACCTTTGTGGGAAAAAACCTACGCCGGGTACCGCAGTCGATAAAACATCGATTCTGTCCGTAACATTCTCCCCCCTGTACGAAGTCTACAGACTCGTACACTCCACGAGAATCGATGTTTTCATAACCCATTCAATTCGTCATCGAACTCTTCACACATCATGCACTGCACATTAATAAATTTTGGGGATCGCAAGGCACTATTACATGGTACCGTAACTCAACAACCAAATACAATATCATACTGATTCCTTTCAAACTCGCTAATATCGTTACATATGCTTTCGTCAATACAGCTTCCATTTCACATTCTTTTAAATTCAAACTCACATCAATAACATGTGATACATCACAGCATAATTAGCTCCAGGTCATCAATAGTTACGTCCAAGTCAGTGAAAAAGACAAAGCAGGTCGATCACTAACTACTAAAATATTACTTAAATAATAGCAAAAATAAAAACAAATTTAGTGATCATAAAGAAAAACTAAAGAGCACATAAGCCGTGCTAACGGACGAGTGCTACCAATGTAAGATGGTTGCAGACGCCCGCAACGCTACTCAAATACTACTCATTTTCTATGAAACTACACTACAAGCCACAAATTTAAATTTTCGCAGTAATGATATAAGTTATTCAAGTCAGTCTTACAACGAAGATATACACTCTCACAACATCTCGCACTGTATAACATATTACTCCCCCCCGCTGAGGGAACATAATCGAAAAAAGGTCCGCATATAGCGACCACAGCTTCGCAATTAATATGCCGACATTATGCCATAGTAACTCATAAGTATCCACACATCCGTCAACTGCACCAAATATTCATTCGTATATCGCACGATTTTTGGTTGACGTATCCGATTCCCCGTGCTCGAAACCAAACGGTTTCAAACCATTTCGAAAAGCGAATCATGAGGCGTGCTTTTTCTGCGTTCCAAACCTCCGGACTTTTAATTCACCAAAAGGCCAGCACTGGTACAAAATCGGAGTCGCCATGCGATCACGAGATCGATGTATCCGATTTTCCGTGCTCGAAACCAGATGGTTACTCTCCATCCAGAAGCGAATCATGCAGACGACGAAAAGAACCCTGTTAACAATTTCCACTTTCATTTCGACGCTTTTCACGTCTTAAATTTTGATATTAAATTTACGATAATTAATCAACCTCCTTTTTGCCTCGATTATTACTTCGTCTCTTAATTTAACTACGCAACCGGGTAATCTTTAGAACGATTCGAACTGTTCACAACAGTTTCGTTTCAACATTTATAATGGCGCGATGTTCTTACGGACATCTAGAGAAAGATGATGTTCGTCAGAACACCTGTCAAAGGCGCTGTTTTGTATTTGATATTCAACAAACTCGAAAGGTTCGATATTTCGACTTAAATCGCTGAATTACAATATACAATAAAAAACTTTGCCAAACGTATTGTAAAGTGATTTTGACGTAATCGGATGCCTAATATACCGTCATCCAACTTCGTACTATCCTCACTTTTAATCATTAAAATTACAATCGTCGACTTAATAATTCGTCGTTTAATTTCTCTGAAATATGCACGTCTTTATGTTTGATTGTCCATAAATAGAATTTAGAATTAAAACATGTAGTAAAGTAAATTAGTTCGAATTTGTTCAAGAACGATCGATTCATTATATCGTTTGAATTATGTATTCATTATAAATAATAGTGAATTAAAAAGAAGCTTGCAGAACTGCTTACATTTCATTAGGTAATTTCCGATCTAATAATCGAAATGTGGACTAGTCCACAAGACTGACCGTGGCGTCCCTTACTAAATGGAGCAACGAACAATTGCTCGCGGAATCGAGGTTCAATTTTCAAACGTCAAGTCAAAATATTTTATTCCCGCTCGATCGCTTAAAGGGTATTCCAAAAACAATTGACAGTCCTAACCCAACTGTCCCTCCGAAACTACTATACTTTCGGAGTACAAAAAACAAGTTAACTATAGCCGACCGGAATTTTATGGAATTAATAAAGGAATATACAGGGTTATGAAACGATTAAATTAGAACTGTCAAATGTATATAGATTCATTTCTCGACAATTTCGAAATGAACTAGCATCTCTAGTACAAAGATGTTCCAAATTTAAAGTCGGCGTCGCGGAGGGCGACAAATCACGATCGCGAGATTCAAGTATCGAATTGTGCAACGAACGCGAGACAAGCATGCATGATTCTCGACATATTTTGAAAATCATTTAATCGCGATATGAAAAAAAAACGCAATTACTTAAACACGATATAACCAAGCGTACGGCTCACCATGCCGAAGTCCATTTTACCGTGGATATCCCGAACAATAGCTGCAATTAATCGCTGCAACCAACATGGCCGCGTACGGAGATTGGCGATCGTGTCGTTTTCTCGAGACCTCCTGTCGAAACCGATCCCACAGATGATGCGTCGTCCTCGTCAAACTCTCACCGATGTCCAAATCCTGTGCGCCGCCTCACTCTGAGGTTCAAAAAATGCCACAACACAGTCATAAACGCGGAAGACAGTTCCATAATTTGTACATACGCGACACAAAGTTCACTCGCGAACACCACAAAACCAACTTCCACCATTCCCGGCAATTGTTCCCGGGTTTCGGCACCAATTTTGTAAACGACTGGTGGAAGGGCTTTAAATAAAACACGCGGTTTGATCGGCCGAAAGAAAATATTCAAAATTTATTACGATCAACCTGTGACGATCCGATCGCGACGCGGACTTCCTAACCTTCTTACGTTCCGGAACGTTCTCTCTCCCCGATCGTCACTTTTTCACATCTTCGTTCGATTTTTCAAACTCTCGAACATTTAAATAGACTACGACGTCATATTACACATCGATATCATACTATTCGAATTACAAATAATTGTATCGAGATCGTCACCATTTCGAAGGGCCTTTTACATAATTTACCTAACAGGCCAGTTTCATTTAGAGAGGTACCCCCATTCGGGTGTGCAATGGCGTAGGGAAAACCACCTTTGTGGGAAAAAACCTACGCCGGGTACCGCAGTCGATAAAACATCGATTCTGTCCGTAACAACCTATATTCCAGGAACATAACAACTGGAATGTTGTTATGAAGGTTGTTATATACCTGGAACTTTACTGAAATATAAAATGACCCGTTTAATATATATTATAATATGTTAAAATATAAAATATATATATAATATCCTCTGATAAGAATGCAAGCTATTATCCCTCCGAGGATTACTTTTTATCTATGTAATTAAAGGCCAACGAATTAATATTTAAGTTCAAGTTCTGGCTATCCGAAGTATGGAAGACGCATTTGAAAGGCGCACTATAGGATAATGGTAATTAAAATCCAATTTCTAATTCTACGTATCTTCTTTACGGCTACAGCGCCTGTTCCTATATCAAACATATTCATTTTTACTAATGAGAAAGGGCCTCTGATAAAAATGCAAGCTATTATCCCTCCGAGGATTACTTTTTATCTATGTAATTAAGGGCCAACGAATTAATATTTAAGTTCAAGTGCTGGCTGCCAAAGCATAGTAAAGTTTCGTGCTCCTTACAGTTACCATCTTGTAGTACCAAGTTCAGTGCAGTGCAGTGAAGTTATTATTCTATTCGTTCTGAAATGACACACGCATCTCATACAAAAGTGAAAATTGAGCTGAAATAACCAAGTAAGTACATTATTTGAATATAATTGTGCATAAGTTTGGATATAGTACAATTTAAAAGAACTTGTAACGACCCTATAGCACTATGCAAATTGATGGAGTTTTAACCTAATATGGAATAATTTGAGTTTTCAGCAGATGAAAATTCGTTAAATTTAATTTGAAAATATATTATATAATGTATATATGTATTAATCATATTAGCAGAAAATATGTATACTTACATTGACAAAATACAAATGTTGCATTTAATTAGTTGATCAAACGGATAAGGAGGTCACTATAAACTGACAATTTCTTGGCATCAGACCGCCAGCTTGAAAACGTTGGAGTGAATAATTAAATTTCAAAATGGCTTGAAGCCAAAAATTTAATGACCCTTAAATATTTCGGTATATTGTAAAAATCGGTATATCGGGGTTTTTGGGGTCACTGATTACGAATCTGAAATCAAATTTACGAAATTCAAAAAGGCGGATCAAATCGACGGAAACAAGCGTAACAAGGAACACAAAAATAAAGTTTGAAATTTGTGCAGAATCTATTCTTATATTACTTCGACCCAGACTAAGCCTGAAAGTATTGAATTCGGTCACTTCGGGCAAAAAAAATTACCCTATAGTTCTTCATCAAATGTCGATGTTTCAGACCCTAAGGAACCCAAAGTAACAATAAAATAATTGGTGTCCGTTAGGTTGTACGTCCGTCCGTCCGTCCGTCCGTAGGCAAAATTTTGTATACGCGATATCTCGCGACTGGCAGGCCGAAATTAAAAAGTACAAGCGGTTTTGTGTTTCTCTTGGCCAAACTTAGATCTGATTAGTTTTTGGAGACAATGCATACTAGATTATGGGGAGGTTTAACAAAAAAACGCTCAAAAAACAAGTTTTTCCATTTTTTAACAAAAAATACAAATGGTACAAAAAAATGTTTCAAACAAAAAATATAGAACATCGAATTCTTTACAAAAAAGGTTTTATTAATTTTTTCGTAAAATCAACGATAATGCCGTTAAAAGCAAATTAACATGAAATTAACATAAATTGTACATACACATATACAATGCATATGTATGTATATTATATACATTACATGAAAAACAGAGACACAGAGGAAGCAGGGGAGTGTGGCGGGTATCAGGGGGGGGGGCTAACTTTAAAAATCTGATTAAATTTTATTTTAGTATAAAAATTTGATTAATTTTTGTTTTTTTTAAGCATCAGTGTGAACAAGACGTGCTCATTCATCAGTGCTTCGGCTGATTTACGGTCGGAGTCGAAGCTTTGAAAATGCTCATTTTCAATTTTAATATAGGGTGAATATGCCAATGACTGGACGACTACCAATGAATGGACGATTTTCTACATATTTCTATTTCTTATGAATGTATGATGCACAACATGCAACAAAATACATATTTTTATGTTCTTTGAACATTCAAAACAATATTTACAGTACTATTGATCTTCCAGTGTTTATTATTTTGTAAAAACAAAGCAAAGTTTTAAAGCCATCCAAAACTGGTACTAAAAACGTCCCATTTGATTTAACCCGTCTATTCATTGGGGTTTAGCGGATTTTTTTACAAACGTATGAAGACGAGGTTAATAATTAAATAAAATCAAAGGTTGATCTACATGGTCATAAAGAGCAGAGCTAACGATTCTAATGGTGGTATCATAATTAAATTTTCATAAAAGAATTCAAAAGTTACAATCCATCAAAGTGTGAAAAATGCATAACTGTCCATTCATTGGCATATTCACCCTATTTAAGGAACAAGATATTGTTACAATATATGTATAGAAACTTCTCGAACCTAACGATGCTAGAACTACCCTCTGTCGCCTTCTTTCCTGGCAGTGTTAAAATGGGAATATTCCTGGGAGCATCAGCCTTTCGTCAGGGAGCTGCAATTCGAATTTAGCCAAAATTGTAGGCACCCGGGTCGAAGGCATCTAGTCTTATTTTTCAAAATTATCCCAATTTTACATAGCTTCATGTGAATGAGATTTTGCATGCAATATTTTTCAAAATGCGGACTTTTGAAAAAAATTAATCCACCCTATTGGATCCGGCGTTTTAAATTTCATTAATTTTGACGTCACATTCGTGTTCAACGACCATACAATCCCCGGTATACAGATTTCTCTAATAAATCGATATATTTCCAAAATTTTCGACCGCCGTATTGAGTCCGCCATATTGGATACTCATAATTCTTTTAAAGATATTTATTTAATATAGTTTTCAGTTATTTATAAAATAAAAATAACGTCTGGCGTTGTCCTCAAGACACAAGAAAGACATCAGGATGACAAGGCGGAATGTATCTACACACCGAACATTGTTTTGATGGCTTTAAATCTTGTAGTGATTGTGGCGATTGTCTAACCGACAACTGAGTCTGCATTGTGATCATCAAAGCAGAGTAAAGAGATACAATGGGTGTTGATCTTGGGCGTTACTTTTCTAGTTAGAAATTAAACAACTTTTTGTCTTCAATTCCACTCCATATCAAAATGTTTAAATAATGATGGTCATATCACGTATGAAATGTAATATAAATTGCGTACTTTTTTCAGCAGCAAATAAATTACCCTTGAATTTTTGCAGGCATACAGCGTGACATACAGCAGCATTCCTCAGTCGATACACGAATCTGTCAGGACATTCGACAATTCCATTCAGATCGGAGACTATAGCAGATCGCCAGGGCAATCCAATGGCTTATCAAAATTATTCTAATGATAGTGGAAGAAATTTTTGGGCACCATTTGGTTGCGAAAATAAATCTCCAATAAATGCAGTTAATTTCCAAAAACAGCTATATTTCGAACCTCAACAGCCATTTCAGGACATTAAAGCTCCATCCCAACATCATTTCAACATGAGGGCTTATAACAGCACATCAGTACATAACACCCAATGGACGGCAGTACATAATAATCAGTTAGCAGCAGTACATAGCAACCAGTTTCCAAAAGTACATAACAACCAGTTACCAGCAGTACATAACAATAAACCAGGAAATTTATCAAATGCACAAGGTTAGTTCGTATTATGTTAATTCTATGAATAATGTGTTAATGGCTTAAGACCAATTTTTAGTAATTGTACAGAATCTCATCCAAATTATAATTTTTAGTTCCAGGATCTAAAAACAAGGAATCGGCTGAAAAGCGACATCGCACAGCATTCTCAAGTATGCAGTTGCAAGCTCTCGTTACTTAGACCGCCATAGTCGCATTGAATTGGAGAATAAATTGATGCTGGCTGAACGCCAAGTAAAGATTTATTTTGAAAATCGGCGAATGAAATATGAAAACGAAAATGCGTCCAAGGGTCAAGAAGTTTCGCTAAAATCTCTCACCGATTGTAATGGTACAACAACATTAAATGGAAATATTGCTCAAATGTCTTCGCAGCAACAAATGTCGGAAAAGGATGAAGGGGAGATTTTCCCGTCTTTTGCGATGGCAGACACTACGGAGTCATCAGATTATTCGTTTCCAGAAATCATAGTTCCGCACAACACACAAGATGCTATAGAATCTCTTATAATGTACCTGAATCAACCGCTATAGATATTGCATCGTCGTGGAGTATAGAATGAATTACTCCCAATTGCGCAAAATTCATGTAGTGGCGAAGAACTTGCGTCGATCCAGGGACAACCATGTGAACAACAGATAACATCATATTCAGATAAATCATGTGTATATTATGATGCAGCCCCTCATAACGGACTGAGTTTGCCATCTGATACGGCAGCACCGAAACGCACCAATAATAAACTGGGTTCAAATGAAGATTATATCAATCATAATTTAGATCCAACAAGTGCGTGGATTTTTCATTAAACAAAAATTAAAATGTTAGAATATGGGCATTATTCTAGAACTTTTAAACTTTGAGGTTGAAGAAAAATTCATTTTTTTTTAGGCACATTTATGAAATTAATTTTATTGGCTTTAGAATTTATACACAATGTACTTTTTTTTTTTAATGTAACATGTTACGTTACTCGTAAAATTAGTGTTTAGTTTTGTAACGTTTAATATACATAAAAAATTCAGTTCTTTTGCTTATGGCCTAATTTTTAGAAGCTAGTATATAAAATTAAACGTCTAGTTAATATTTATTCAAATTTAAAATAATGGATTAAATATGGTGGACTATTTTTACAAAATTTCTTTGATTTTTATAAAATTTGATATGTTAGGGTTTTTGAGGCCACTGATTACAAATCCAAAGTCAGTTTTCATTAAAATTTGAAATCCAAATACATGATTTAACATTAAGGATACTAAAAAATTAAAACGGTTTGTAAATAATAATCATTTTATTATTGTCAAAAAGTGTGTTTTTTGTTGTATTAAAAAAACACAAAAGCTATAAATACTTTAATAACTTATGAGAAAAGATCACAATGATTCCAAAGTACTTAGAAGCTAAATTGTAGATGTGCCATTAAATAATTTGATTTTTCAAAGTGCGTTTCGCTTGGAAATTTAAAGTTTGACGTGGTCGCATTTTTTGCCCCCCCCCCCCACCCCTATATACCATAGAAACCTATAACTTTATAAAGAAGCTGTATACAGTGTGGTACTACACTGAAAATAAAACTATGCTCTTCCGACACCGCTCTACGAAACTGAATCACCTCCGTACCGGTATACCTTAGATTTAGATCAAAAACCTGCTTTCGATGAGTGTTCTATCATTGAAACATTTTATATCAAAAACCTCCATATCAATGAGAATTTTTCTATCGAAATAAGATTTTAGATCAAAAATCTACATTCGATGAGAATTTTCTTATCGAAATAAAATTGTGGATAAAAAATCATCTTTTGATGAGAATTTTGGCCATAGAAACAAGATTTTACGTTTTGCAAATATTTCAAAGTGGTTTTACCATAATTAGTACTTGTGGCTACAAATTTGTCTTATAAAAAGCATGCCGTTGTTACATTTTAAATAATTTAATATGTATTTCATTCATTTTATAATTCTGTTCCTATGTTATTTTTGTATATCTTGCTGATTTGATATTTATAGGTTATGTAACAGTAGCATTTACAAATGCGTACATATAGTTTAAAATAAACATTTCTCATTCAAAATTGGTATTTTTTTGGTTAATGAACTGGGTTTTATGAATTTGAGAACTGATTAAACGATACACCGACATATATGTATGTAGCACCCAATTTCTCTGACAGCTACGCATACATTAACATAGTTAACAGGGCGAATAACCGCACGATAACGAAAACGATCCAGTTCGCGAATCCGTCCGTTTATGCATTGCGGTGCCGTTTCGGCACCGTCCTCTGAATCAGATCGCTACAAGCATCTGTGTACCTTACTAGCGCCGCGCTAGTACTCAGCTGATATTATGTCCCGACTTAAAACAGTATCTACCGGTACGGAGGTAATTCGGTTTCGTAGAGCGGCGTCGGAACAGCATAATTTTATTTTCAGTGTGTGGGGGCTAACATGGCCCGACTAATCGCTGATTCTATCTCGGAGTGTAGCTTACGTTGAAGTTCGTTGCATCCGCGATGGAAGTGTCCAAAAAAAAAGGAAAACTCATTAAACGTTTTAACATGTATTATGCAAATGTACCTACTCAAGAATTGAGAGAAGCAATGTCGTGCAGTTGCGTAATTGTCTGGAAGCATGCATGCATATGGGGCAAAATTTATCAAGTGGGCCAGCCCAAAAATAGAAGTTATCTAATTTGGTCCAAACTTGGTCAAATTGTAGTTCTATATGGTGGTACATCACACACCAACAATTTTTTCGATCCTTCAAATAATGGCCAAGGTAGAGGGGGTGAAAATTTTAGACTTCTGACGGAGGAGGACTATTTCAATCGCACGTAACTTGGATTCTATTGCATTAATCAAAATAGTGTGCAGATTATTTTTTATAGATTATTACATGGTCTTTCAGACTGTTATAGTAAATTGTTTCAAATAGTCAAAATTTAATAATTTTTTACTGAAAATAATAATTAAATCAACGATTTCTTTATGTTTCGCCCATTTTAATGCTTTGAAACTATTTTTAAATGAAAGCTGAGTTTCTATAAGATCACCAACTTTCAAAGATGCTTTTTTTTGTTTTCGAATAATCGTAATATGAATGAGTTCCTGCGCTGTATAACGCGGAGAAAGTCGCGCATCTCTCGTCGCATCACATCATATCGCATAACCTTGCTGCCATTTGAAGTGAAATAATTTTGTTATCATCCTTTTTCTAGAAAAAAAAGCAAAATATTTCGATTTTTTCATTTTTAACCCTCCGTAGCATTACCCAGAGCTAACGACGTGGACGTAGAGAGTCTTATTGTTCTGTGTAGAGAGTATGGTGTAGATCCTTTTTTATTTTTTTATTTTTTGTTTTTGTTTTGGTTTTGAAAGGATTAATGCATTACTTTTTCTTTAAGGCACAACATTGAGGAGGCATTTTGAACAAATTGAAAGTATCAAATAAAATGTTTAAGATAAACCATGAAAAAGAAAAAAAGTTTACAAATTACATTTACTCTATCATAAACGGCATGAACTTATAACTTAAAAATATAAACAGTTAAAACCAGTGCAATCAGAAAAATACATATAAATTTAACGTGTGGTCAAGAGTATCAATAAGAAGAGTAATCGTATTGAAATATTGTCATATCACATTCTGCGTATGCTTTTGGCCGCAAAGTGTAATGACAATTCTAGTACAGAGGAACCATTTGTTTCTGTGAGAATAACAGGCATCTAGCGGCAGAGAATATTCAACATCTAAGCTGACGTTAACGGTACGATGTGAAGCGCCGTTGGAAAAAAAACGATTACTATAAAAAAACGTTTTTCTGGAATATCAATTGTTTGATCGAACATATACTGCAATATTTATAGTGGTCCCGGGCCTGACATCACAGGTGATTTTAGGTAGTGATTGGCTTCACCAAAACAAGGTTAATCTTGATTATAATAATAGGGTAATTAGTATCAATAATAAAGTAATTCCAAACAAATTAGTAATATTTGAAAACGATCGCGGAATGGGGGATAATGATACAGCATTAGGAGAAATTCGTGTCAGTGATTCACAAGTTAGTTCGAAGTTAATGATATAAATATGAATCAATACGAAACAATGAATATTGATGATGAAGTTAATGATATAAATATGAATCAAAACGAGATGAATGTTAATGATTTAATTGATAAAGATAATGTTTGTGTGACTGAAATGATAAATGTCGCTAAATTACTTCGTATTGAGAACCATGTATCCCAGCAGGATAATGTTTTAAATGATCGGTGCGTTGGTCAAATGACTCATACAAATAACGTCGATATACTTGAGGGAGATGCCTTTTCTGAAAACGTTGACTTAAGTAAAAAATTAATGCATTTGTCTGACGGACAGCGAAATGAATTATTGGCGTTAATTGATAAATATCGGTGCGTATTTTCCAATAATCCGGGTTGTGCATCGACCTATGAGCATGAAATACGTATCACTAGCAATCGTCCTTTTGTCAAGAAATCATATCCGGTACCATTGGCTCACAGGAAAAGTGTCGATGAGGAAATAGCTTTGATGCTTAAATTATGAATATTTGAACGGGGAACCAGCCCATACTGTAGCCCTTTACGGATTGTGCGTAAAAAGAGTGGCCGTATTCGTCTGTGCCTGGATGCGAGATCTCTTAACGCAATTATCGATGGCGATAATGAGTCCCCCCCTCTTATTTCTGAAATCATGCAAAAACATCACAAAGCTAGATATTTTTCTGTTTTAGACATGACTCACGGCTATTGGCAGATTAAGTTATCTAAAGAGTCGAGACCGTATACCGCCTTTGTATATAAATCGACAGTTTATCAATTTTGTAGAGTGCCTTTCGGCTTGAAAACCGCGGGGAATGCATTCATTAAAGCATTGAGTCTCGCACTAGGTACAGACTTTGACGATTCGGTTACTTTTTATATCGATGATTTACTTATTGCGTCGCGAACTTTTCATGATCATCTGAAGGATTTAGAGAGATTGCTGGAGCGATTAAGCGCTTGTGGGTTTACTTTACGTCTGGACAAAGCGATATTATTTCAATCAACTGTGTTATTCTTGGGATATGAGTTGTCAAGTAGGGGTATTGTGCCCGATCCGGAGCGTCTGAAGGTAATTGCCGATTTTGAGGTGCCGCGCAATAAGCTTGAACTGCAAAAGTTTCTCGGGGTTTGTACCTATTATCGAGGTTTTAATGTTGCTCATGCGACTTGTGTGGAGCCATTCAGGGATATCCTTAGTGATCGAAGCTCATGGGAGTGGACCGCCGACCACGATCATGCTTTCGTGAACTTAAAGAAACGATTCCTTGAATGTGTTCGCTTGTGTCATTATGATTTGACATTGGCCTTGAGGTACAAACCGACGCATCGGATAAAGGATTGGGTACAGTATTCTTTCAAACGGATGAAGAGGGTAATCAGCGTATAATCGCACTTGCAAGTCGCGGTCTCAAATCAGCAGAGTTTAACTATACGACCACGGAAAAAGAATTGCTGGCTATTATATACGCTCTTGTTAAATTTCGCTTTTATTTGATTGGTCGACATTTTGAGCTATTTACGGATCACAAATCACTCACTTTTCTGCAAACAGCCACGTTTCAGACGGCTCGATTAGCGAGGTGGAGTATACTATTGCGGGAATATTCGTTCAGTGTTACCCATTGCGACGGTAAGGACAATGTCATGGCGGATTTCTTCAGCCGGAATCCGGAAGGAAAATTCTGTCGGGACATTTCAGATTCGTTGATTATTTCTGCGATGTGTTGTTATCTTCCTGTTTCGAGTGATATTGAGCCTCTTGAATCGTTGGTTATCATTAGTGCATTGGACTATGATAAAAAGTTTGCCGCGGAATTAAAAGGTATTGGACAACGGCAGTCGGAAGATACCGAATTAATGGAATATGTACGAAAGCAACATGATAAATGCAAAATTGAATTTTATGAGGGTATATTGTTCCAGCAATCTGTTGAATTGACCACATGGGTATTGATAGTTCCTAGATCATTGCAAACCCGTTTGGTGATGAGCATACATGGGAAATTAGGGCACTTTGGTGTTTTTAAGACCTTATCGTACATGAAGCGATACTTTTTTTGGAAGGGCATGTCAACCGATGTTAAGAAGTGGGTCCTCTCTTGCGATTTGTGCCAGCGAGTCAAATATCTGACCTACTCAATGGAGGGGGAGTACCAGGTGGTGCCGGCCTCCGAGCCTAACGATCTTGTCACGGCTGATTTTTATGGCCCTTTGCCGAGGTCGACGGGTGGGGTTCAGCACATTTTGGTGCTAATCGACGCGTTCACTAAACTCGTGAAGTTCTACCCTATCAAGAAAGCTACGACGATTACAGCCCTTAATATAGTCGCCCCGGTAACTCGCTAAAAGTGCCAAAATTGTGCACATCTTCATATCACTTTGAAACTTCGCATACGTTTAGAGGGTATCTAGAGTAATAATTTCCGAAGGGGAGCCATCTTGAATTTTGCTTCAGAAGCAAGATGGCGGCCTTTTTCGTAAATTCACCATTTATTTTTTACCACTTTATTTTTTGTTAGTTTCAATTATTTTTTGGTTCAAATGTGAAAGTTATTTATTATAACATCACGACTATTATTGTCTTCATGAATTTCGGTCAAATTTCAAAATAGCGGATAATTTAATAAATTATTAACACTTAGAGTCACACATTTTTCTATTCAAGCAATTCAGTTGAAAATCGTTACTCGGGGGTTTCGTGGTCGCTGGTTAGGAATCGAACGTCAGATTGATTTAACCTCCGAGTAACAAATATTGG
The DNA here is from genome assembly GCA_030407085.1 of Trichopria drosophilae. Lineage (NCBI taxonomy): Eukaryota > Metazoa > Arthropoda > Insecta > Hymenoptera > Diapriidae > Trichopria > Trichopria drosophilae. The sequence goes on from CM059585.1 coordinate 25,468,260, forward strand.
GCAAATGGAAACATTTCTAAAATTTTTGTCTGCCATACTGGATCCGCTATTTTGTATTTGGTAAATCTAGCATAGGATTTGTAATCGATGTCTCCAAAAACATTACCATATACCAAATTGCGAGTAATTAACTTTAAAAACATCATCAATAATAAGACATAAACACAAAATAGTTCGAGGTTTAACCGCTAGGCGCCTATCAAGTCCGATAGAAATGTAGCACTCGGCGCTTAGTACATACATGCACCAGTCAGTAGCCCTGTTTTTAACGATAATTCTTTTCTATAACGATAAGCTTGTAAAGCTCATTTAACGAAATGTTCTTGTTATAATGGATGTTCTTTACGTTGCTCTTGTAAACGCCAAAAGGTTGCATGTACACTACTGTGTAGAAACTGCCAAGGTAAGTGTCAAAATATTAATGAAAAAAATGAAACAGATAAATAAAATACAACAATAGAAAAAAAAACAAAAAAGAAAAAACAAAAAAAGTTGTTAACCGCCGCGTCCCCGTCGCGACTCTGGTTTCGCTAAGAGCGGTATCCATTTGCACCATCTAATATCCATGTTAAAAGAAATCACAAAATAGGATAGATAATGCCTGTTTTTGTTTCTATGCCCGCCATATTGGATCCGCCATCTTGAGTATTCAGAATCGTAATCAGCATCAAAATACAATATTATTTCATTGAAAAGTACATTATACTACTACTTTACAATATAAGAATACTATGTGTTCAGTAATAACTCAATAATGTAGTAAAGTGGCCGCCATTTTGAAATTTGATTGAAATTCATGAAGATAAAAATACTTGTGATATTATAATAAATAACTTTCATATTTGTACCAAACAACAATTTGAAATAACTAAAAATAAAGTCGTAAAAAAATAAATAGTGATTTTTCGAAAAAGGCCGTCATCTTGGTTCTGTAGCAAAATTCAAGATGGCTCCCCTTCGGAAATTCTTACTCTAGATACCCTCTAAAAGTATGCAAAGTTTCAAAGTGGTATGAAAAGTTGCACAATAATTTTGCTTACCGGGGCGACTAATAAGGTTCTTAAAGATTATATACCAAATGTAGGTAAACCTAAAAGATTATTGGCCGATAATGGCTCACAATTTTCGTCCCCGCGATGGAAAGAGTCATTAGAGAAAGAGGATATCCGCGTTTATTATTCGTCTGTACGCCATCCCCAGTCCAATCCCACTGAGAGGGTGATGCGGGAGCTGGGACGCCTCTTTCGAACGTACGTGTCGAATCGCCATGCTATGCGGGCTCGACATGTTACAAAAATTGAGGAATTATTTAATATAACCACTCATGCTAGTACTGGATATGCCCCTATTGAGTTGCACTATGGAAAGAGTCCCCACGATCAAATTCTGAATTTAATACGATTTCCTGCGGGAACCGAACTTTTAAGAGAGTATAAGATTGTCCTCGCAAGGGAAAATCTAAAGAAGAACTTTGATCGTCGGAAATCTTCTCAAAAATCATCGAGTCACGTGTCTCTTAAAGTGGGGGATAGAGTATTGTTGCGAGTTCCAAGACTATCGAGTGCTATTGACGGTGTAACGCACAAATTTTTTAATTTATATGAAGGACCTTTTATAATTACGCGTGCATTTGGACCAAATGCGTTTGAGTTGTCGGAGTCTGACGACCCAATAACTCGAAAGGGGGTATACCGGTATATAATCGAATCAGTCTCAGAAAATATAAGGAACCGATTGTCTCTAAATAGGGTCTTGCATTCCATTATGAGGCGTACCATTACGTACGTTAGTACTTATGATTGCATTAGTTTGTGTGATAATCTATGTAACGTTTTACATCATTTGATTGTGTTGGTCTTTGTAAATAAAATGATGTAAAAGGGGGATATTTGTGGCGAACTTTGTATGACGCGCGCTCATGGCGTATACCTATGGCGCTATATGTATTGGTGTGACAATTGTTTAAATAATGTGTGCGTGCATCTATACACGTGTTGTGTCGGTATCGCGAATGCTTGATGTCGTTAGATGCGTCGGAGTTACGTACCTGGCCCAATAGCGATTTTCACGAGCTCGAAGTTTTCCGAACACAAGTCGCGCTTCGCCCCACTATTGCTCACTGGTCATTCGCAATCGTTTCCTTCATCAAGACGGTCAGACGCAGTACAGTTTTGCTAATAATTCTGGACTCGGAGGTTTGAAGATGCATTCTTCAAAGACAATTTCCATCTGTGACGATAGTGGCTTGGAAGAATAGAGGCTGATAATTGCTGAGAGAAGGCAAACATCAATTCTGAACGCACCTGCACTGAGAGAAGTTTGAGACAAATGACATACTGTAAGAGACAACTGCTATGCGAAACACAGAGACATCTATCGTTTCGCAAAGTGATACTTATATTGTTTCAGTTTGAGAAGTCTTTTGTCTCAAAATATGACAACCGCTGCACTGAGAGACATTAACAATATAAGTCTTATTACAGGAGACAGCTGCTATGCGAAACACAGAGACACCTATCGTATCAGAAAGTGAGATTGATTTTACTTTACTTAATGCAAGAAGGATACATATGGGAACTTCGTAGTTTTTGATCATATTAGTTGAAATTCGTGCACCAGGTCTTCGGAGTCCCCGATTATGGAGTCCAGGTATCGCGCTTCGTGGTTTTTTATCATATTAGCTGAAATACGTGCACCAGGTGTTAAGGGTCGCCGAGTATGGTGTCCAGGCATCGCGCTTCGTGGTTTTTGATCATATTAGTTGAAATACGTGCACCACGTGTTCGGGGTCGCCGATTATGAAGTCCAGGTATCGCACTTCGTCGTTTTTGATCATATTAGTTGAAATACGTGCACCACGTGTTCGGGGTCGCCGATTATGAAGTCCAGGTATATCGCTTCGTAGTTTTTTATCATATTAGCTGAAATACGTGCACCAGGTGTTAAGGGTCGCCGATTATGGAGTCCAGGTATGGCGCTTCGTGGTTTTTTATCATATTAGTTGAAATACGTGCACCACGTGTTCGGGGTCGCCGATTATGAAGTCCAGGTATCGCGCTTCGTCGTTTTTGATCATATTAGTTGAAATACATGAAATCTGTAACCCCGAAGACCTGGTACGTACACACACACGCACACACACGCACACACACGCACACACACGCACACGCACACACACGCTAATATGATCAAAAACCCCGAAGCGCGATACCTGGACTCCATAATCGGGGACCCCGAATTCGTGGTGCACGTATTTCAACTAGTATGATCAAAAACCACGTAGCGCGATACCTGGACTCCATAATCGGCGAGCCTGAACACCTGGTGCACGTATTTCAGCTAATATGATAAAAAACTACGAAGCGATATACCTGGACTCCATAATCGGCGACCCTGAACGTCTGGTGCACATATTTCAGCTAATATGATAAAAAACCATGAAGCGCCATACCTGGACTCCATAATCGGCGACCCTTAACACCTGGTGCACGTATTTCAGCTAATATGATAAAAAACTACGAATCGATATACCTGGACTTCATAATCGGCGACTCCGAACACGTGGTGCACGTATTTCAACTAATATGATCAAAAACAACGAAGCTCGATGCCTGGACTCCATAATCGGCGACTCCGAAGACCTGGTGCACGTATTTCAACTAATATGATCAAAAACGACGAAGTGCGATACCTGGACTTCATAATCGGCGACCCCGAACACGTGGTGCACGTATTTCAACTAATATTCTTAAATCTCTGGCGCCACTGTTGTACTATAGGTAATACGTGAGTCAAAATTCCTGAAGTGGCCCCCTCAATTTTCATAAAGTTACAAATGTTGAAGTTAATCATCGTATTTTAATGTTGTGGTACCCGGAAACATGTCCACAAAAGATTTTGCGAATATTTAATTTATTGTAATAGTTATTGTTAATTAAAATTTTAAGCAACTTTTTATTTAAATATCTATAAGTCCTAAAGTTTTCAATTAAATTTAATGAAATTTTCTGAGTCAGGCCATAAATGAATGTTCTTAAACTTGATCTGATAAAACTAGAAAAAAAATGTATGCAAGTCATTTTTTTAAACATTTTTTATAAACAAATGCGATTTTAACTGTGTTCTCCATGTGATTTTTTAATTATTTTTACCGCTAAATGTTCCCTATAACCTTGGTAAAAAACAGGTGAAAAAAAATTTTTGCGCCAAAACCAGGGTTTTTTAATATTTCAGTTTTGTCACGCGCTGCATGGCCCGCGGATCCGTGCAAGTTTCAACCTGCATATTCCGCGGTGTCTGCTCGGACACTTTTCGAAAACAAAAGAAAGTCGCGTAATTTTTATGGTTCGGGCTAACGTATGTAGCAATCCATTAGGAAAAGAACGTCAATTTCATCATTATAACCCTATAGATCATAAGACGATTGAAACTAAAATTTTCTCTCAAGACACTAAATCGGCAATGAAATGTATATATTTAAAAAAAAAACATACATTAAAAAAGAAACTATGGCAAAATGTATAAATTTATATAATGTTATGTAATATATACATTTATTTAAAAAATACATTTTATATCTATATTTTAACATGTGTATAATTTTGTAATCCTACTCCGGAAGAAACCTTACATTCAAAAATTCAAGTACCGTTGGATAGTTTAGTGGAAAGTAATGAAAAGAAGTAATTCTTTGGTTAGGTATCCCCTATTAGTATTGTTAATTGTAATATTTTTACTTAAATTAATGTATAGTAGAAGTAGTCAACTTCACTTAAGTTTACTGGCAATTTGCAGCAATTTTTCGATTAAATTTTAATAGGAATAAGTTTCCTACCATCTATATTCTGTGCTGTTTGAACTATTTTAGGACATCTACTGCAATTGATGAAATGCAGTTGTGGACCTGTTGAAGTATGCAGAGTAGTTAAAAACTAATCACTTTTACCGAGAATATGTTTTCGGTATAGTGACCGCGCCGGATGCTACGTCCGTACAGTGCCTGTAACGTATAGCGCGTGACAAAAACTGAAATATTAAAAAACCCTGGTCTTGGCGCAAAAATTTTTTTTCATTTGTTTTTTTACCAAGGTTATAGGGAACATTTAGCGGTAAAAATAATTAAAAAATCACATGGAGAACACAGTTAAAATAGCATTTGTTTATAAAAAATGTTTAAAAAAATGACTTGCATACATTTTTTTTCTAGTTTTTTCAGATCAAGTTTAAGAACATTCATTTATGGCCTGACTCAGAAAATTTCATTAAATTTAATTGAAAACTTTAGGACTTATAGATATTTAAATAAAAAGTTGCTTAAAATTTTAATTAACAATAACTATTACAATAAATTAAATATTCGCAAAATCTTTTGTGGACATGTTTCCGGGTACCACAACATTAAAATACGATGATTAACTTCAACATTTGTAACTTTATGAAAATTGAGGGGGCCACTTCAGGAATTTTGACTCACGTATGTTATATTAAATTTCTCTCAGTGTACCGAGGGGTTTCCTGTACCGGGACATTAGAAACAATCTTGCCCCTCGGCAAGATTTCAGGTAAATCTTCTCCTCTTTCAACCTAGCGAGATAACCAGACTCGTCTCATATGTCGCTCACGTCATTTTATCTTTTTTTGTGATTGGAAACGACCTCATTCTGGGACCACGCTGTACAAATAATGGAATGACGCTATCCTCAAATTTCTCCGCCATCTTTGAGAACATCGATCAAATTCGGACATGACTTCTCGGCAAGCGAGATATCCATTGTCGATCTGCTTCAAATTCGAAGGCGGAAGTTCGGTTCCGGCATTTTCGAACACCGATCAACAAAACATCGAAGGATAAATTGGCCGAGTACACGGATTTTGTGAAAAGGTCACAATAATTCATTTCGGGCTGTATCTAATTTCGTCGGATATCTTTTATGATTTTGCGTTAATAAATGAACAATCGCGGTTTTTGTTGTCGTATTACCAGTGAGCTACTTTAAATAATTATTTTCTTCATACGTGCGGTTCTCTGTATTAAGTTGACTACCTAAAATATGTCTCTGGTTTTATTTGATATAATAAAAATGTTACATATGTAACATCCGAATTAGGTCGGTAACGGTGCGCCATATTGAAAGAGAGATTTCCCAACAGGGCACATTTAAAAGATCGAAAGATATATGCATAACGCTACAGCATTAATCTTCGAAAACTCAATGGGACCGTCCACGAAGTCCTTGCGTCATCTTAATGACCTCATTAGTGACGGTCAGATTTCCCAATGAGAGAGTCTTGAATTATAAGTCCGCGTACTAAACAGCAAATCAAAAATGCGAATCAATCCGCGAATCGGTCCGCGAGTCAGTCCGCGACTCAGTCCGCGAATTAGTTCACGAATCTACCACCTCGCATGCTGCTACAGCGCCGCGACTGTGGCGACGCCTGGTGGTGGCGGCGAGAACTCCGTGGGCACCGCTCTACATACACTACTAATAGTTCTGCTTGTGACAACAGTCGGACGGTAAAACAGATCCCTACTAAAATAATTTAATTTTCTTTGATGGAAGAAAACACGGGTGGAATATCCATTTAGAGAAATCCGAAAGGTGGATGAATTCAAGGTTCACTAAGACGGCGATACCAGCCAGAGCAGAACTCCGACGTAGCATATTAGTGAAATACAATACTGAATCTGCCTTATTAATCTTATTTCGGCAAGTTCAATCTGCCTCTCTCCCTCTAGGCAACCAACATCCTCGTCGCCCCAATTCTTAATAGTGCTCAGACAAGATATAAGTATCATTGACCATCAAAGAAAAATGAGTGTATAGGTCCACCAGGTCACCAAAAGCTTTATTATTTTTGGAATAATTGAATCTATTACGAATTAGAATCGTTCTCGAAATAAGATTCTCTGTTCGCTTAGAGGTTACATAACATTCGGTAATTTATAACGGGGAACATCGAAATAACCCGTTACAATATATATCGAAGCCACTTGGACCTAAATATGAGTGGACGCCCAAATGTCAATATAATTTTATAATATAATTGAAAGCTATTACTAAAAGAACGAATATTAAGGAATAGCCGACTCTCGGCTGGGTCGAAGTTTCTGAGCGAGCGAAGTGATCGAGGCACCACGCCAACACTAGATTTTATCCTCTATTTTGATTTTAAAAATTTTGCAAATCTGACATTAGATTCGTCGTCAGCGACCCCAAAAAAACGCCAATAACAATCTTCAAGTGAATCCATTAAATTTTAAAAAATTCGTCCGACATATTAAATCCGCTTTTTTTTTATTTTGAAAACTGATAGACGACTCGTCATCACCTAAATGGAAAATAAATATATGGGACATATGTGCTAAATAAATGCACATATATTTTCGTGACATATATGTTGGATATATGAATGCACGTATAGTTTTAAACTTATATCTGGCATATATTTAACGAATATATTGCATATATTTTCGGCGAAAAATGCAATGATGTAGAGTCCCGATATATTTGCGCGCTCAGTTCCTCGCCTTCCCCTGCCGTTTCCTTATATTTGTCAAAAGAAGTGGAGCGCCTATTCTCCCACCCTCCACAGTCGCGTTACGTTCGTGACGTCACAGCAGGCCCTTCCTGAGACCCCAGCGCGCAAGGTGGGGGAAAAAGAGAGCGTCGACAAACAAATATAACGAGACGGAACTGGGCAAATATGATGGGATGTAAATCTAGGAAGACGCAAATATACCGGGACTCTACTGCATGTGACATCACATATATATTATTTATTTATTTATTTACTTATTTATATACTGGCATTTCTGCCCTTTAAACATACAAACAAGTATACAATTATACATTTTTACGCCAAAAAAGAAGAATTACAATAAAACGACATATTTCCTATACTAGTAACATAGCGTTGACTGAAGCTTAATTAGTTTTCACATTCATTCATAATATCTAAATAAATTATTCGCTGACAATATTTTGAATCTCACATACGAACTAACTTCGCGAATATTATTGTTTAATGCATTCCACGCTCGCTTAAGTCGCGGACCCGGAGAAAAGAATAAGTAGTTACTTTTGAGAGTAGATTCCGAGATAGTACGAGGATTACGAATAGAGTATGGATTGGTTCTGTGTGGAAAGAATGTAGATAAATTGGTATCCGATAAAGATGTTAAAATACGATACACAATCAATACACCATGATACGAATGTAGTGATTTTACAGTAGGGAACTGAGTAGCAATGGCATTATAAGCTGTGGTCGAGATGTGACATGGGATGTCCTGACTTAAAAGTCAGGAACCTGAGGGATTTTCGAAGTACCCCCTCTAGCATATTAATGTCTAATTGGGTATATGGAGACCAGATCGGAGACGTTTACGTTAAATGCGGTAATACTAGTGAGCGTATCAGATACGAAATAGTATGAGGGTCTTTAAAGTCCTAAGTTGTCCTCCGTATAAACCCCAGCATCCTAAGCGCTTTTGTACGGCAATAAGCCAAATGATCGGTGAAAGAAAAGTCTTCACGGACAACTACGCCAAGATCAATGTGTTTGGTGACTAGTTAATTGCGTATCATTCAGCTTATATTCGAATTCAAATTTTTGCGATCCTCGACCAAAGCTTATGCATTTATACTTCTCTACGTTTAATTTAAGGGAATTCCGCTCAGTCCATTCTCTAATCGAGTTGAGATCTTTTTGTAACTTAGACGCATCCATCGGGGATAAAATCTGAGAGAAAAGTTTAATATCATCTGCAAAAATCAAGAACTTTGAAAACCGTATAAACTTATTTATGTCGTTAATATAAAAGGTGAAAAGAATCGGTCCTAAGTGGGATCCTTGTGGAACTCTAGAAGGTACAGCAATGGATGGTGAAATACCGTTCTTAATTTTTACACATTGTGATCTGTTCCATAAATAAGATTGAATCCAACGCATAAATGAGCCTGGGAAACCAATATGGTTTAATTTACTCAACAAGATATTATGGTTTATACCGTCAAAGGCTTTTGAAAAGTGTAAGTATATAGTATGCATATGTGAGAAAGTTTAAAAAAAAATTAATTTTCATTATCTAGAAATAAACATTATCATACTAGGAAATATTTATTTATTAGTAATTGTCAATATTTTGTTAAAGCAGTATAATTAAACCTTAATTACCTGAAAAATATAATAAATCAATTAAAAAATGTTTAGTATTTATTGATTATAAATCTCACGAATGTAAACATATTTATATATTTTTTTATTCGTGGAATAATATATGATTTTTTAAATAGATATACAAATTAGCTGTTTTAGTAGCAAATGAATTGATTTTTTAGTTTGAGTTAGGTAAAAAACGAAAAATCACCAACATAGAGTGTGATTATATATTTTTGTATCGGAATAATGGAGAATCGGATAAAATGTTTAGGATTACGACGAAAGGATCGATATTATAAGTTACAATAAAGAACACAAATGCAAAACAAAAATTTGGAAATGCATTAGAATTAATTATAAAAATAAACGAGAAATAAACAACAACAATTTTTTTCAATATCCAAGTACAGAATAAAATTGCCACGTTAAAACGTTATTCAAATGATAAAATAATAAACAATTGAACAACAAACACAGAACGAACACAGTAAAAAGAAAATTAAGAGAATAATTTTGTGAAAACTTGCAAGACATTTGAGAGGAACTTTAAAAAAATATAAGAAAAACTGTAGAGAAAAAGACAAGAAAATTAGAAATGTGTATAATAAAAATTGTAAACAAATTAGGAAACCCAAGAAAAATAAATCAGGAAAACGATCTAATTTTTCATATTTTTAAAAAATGAATAAAAAACTTTTAATAATCTTAATAAAATCAAGAAAAAATCCAATACAAGAACTAAACACACATTTTAATACCGCGCTCAGAACATTGTACAATCGTAATTGTCAAATAATCTGTACAGACAATGAACGAATCCAGGTTTTCCAATTAAGTATTGTTTACACGAGTCACTAATTGAAACTTGAAGCCATTTCAAGCAAAGAACATAACCGTAGGAAAGGGCGATCCACATTGTTGTCTAGTATTAGTTCCATGAACGTAACTTCATTATTCAAGTGCTACAGAAATGGGTAACTATTTTTCCGTTGCTTTCTTCAGTGATTTTTGTGTAGTTTTTTTTCTGAAGTGGAGTTCAATTTGCAGCGAACGCGAAAAATCTCAGTCGAAAGCGGTCGGTGGCGAAAGACTTGATATCTCGAGAGCTTGGGTCAAATGGAATAATGCCGGCAAAATTTTTGGCATCGGAAGCTTCAATAGCCCATTTGAAAGAGCTAAAACAGTATACTTTCGACGCACTCAATTACATGGGTTTTAATCCTCGCGGCGACATGCTGGCCGTGTGTCCCACAGCAGAACAAACCATCATATTTTTTAAATGGATGACAGATGAAGAACCAATAACACTGAATACGGGGCACTTTCATGGTTCGATTCAAAAATTCGAATGGATGCCACACGCCGAACACTCAATGTTGATTATCAACCTTCCCGACGGTATACTTCAACTTTTTGACCTCAATAGTACGATGGCTATGAACCTACTGGAATATCAGGACTGCATCGACGATGCCACTTTCGATCAACATTGCCATCTATCGGAAATATTTCCTTTTCGAGTGCATCCCGACTTTCCCAACAACGTGCTGGTGATTGATCGATTCGCCCAGTCAATGTTTAACGTCGATATTCGGGTTAGGCGACCAATGCCGATGTTGTCCAATTTTCCGGTTCTCAAATACAGTGCTTTAGCCTTAAATCCGTGCAATCCGTTTGAATTCAGCACAATTGGAAAATTGTCAACAGTATTGATTTTTGATTTGAGAAAATTGTCACTTCCCACACAAGTCATAAAATACAGTGGACTCGAATATCACCAAAAAGCCATATCGATGCTGGAATCCAGTCGCGATGGCAAAGAACTTATGCTCGTATGCAATGCGCCAACAAATACCGATAAGATCTGCTTAATACAAAAGGAAAATCCAAAAAATCACAAGTACATTCAACCAGAATCGGATGTTCCTATTGTCATAGCGAGTCCTCATTTCTACGGGCCGAATAGCGAATTTCTCATTTTTGGCAGTGCCTCAGCTGGAAAATTGTCAACAGTATTGATTTTTGATTTGAGAAAATTGTCACTTCCCACACAAGTCATAAAATACAGTGGACTCGAATATCACCAAAAAGCCATATCGATGCTGGAATCCAGTCGCGATGGCAAAGAACTTATGCTCGTATGCAATGCGCCAACAAATACCGATAAGATCTGCTTAATACAAAAGGAAAATCCAAAAAATCACAAGTACATTCAACCAGAATCGGATGTTCCTATTGTCATAGCGAGTCCTCATTTCTACGGGCCGAATAGCGAATTTCTCATTTTTGGCAGTGCCTCAAATGAGAAATTCGCTATTCGGCCCGTAGAAATAATGACTTTAATCGAATCAATATTTACAATTGCGAAACCGGTGAACTCGTCAGGTGGTTGGATGCTGAAGAAATATTCGTTGCGTGCAATAGCCGATTTCCAAACTTTGCATTCGGAAATGAACTTATAAGCATTTGGGGATTTGACAGAGTTTGTTTACCGTAAGAAAGTTAGCTGGAAGCGACTTAATTCTTTTCGAAACGCGAATTTTATGACAGAAATCGAAATTACAAAGCAACGGAACTTTCCGTCACATTGACCTGTACCAAGGTTGGACCGGCCGAAAATTAGGAATCGTTTTAATTATTTATTATTTTGGGAAATTCGAACATAGGAAGCATTTTTCGAATTTATTGCACGAAATAAATGTGTGTAATTCCTGGTCAAGTTAAATAATAAAAGTTCACTTAGTAATATTCATTTGTGACGTATAACTTATTATAAGTAAACTCTTATTTATTTTATTTTATTATTTTTTGAGGATTTTAGGAGTTTGCTGAGCAGTTTCGCGCCAGCTTTTGATATTTCACCGATGTTGTTATCGGGTTATATTGTAGGATTTGATTTATTATTTTGAAGTAATAATAATAATAATAATCGTCTTTATTGTACAAAGATACAAAGTTGTACAATGGGCGAGACAGAGCACAAGCTGTTTTACAGCCTGACCAAGTACCCTTCTGCCAAAAATATTACGGGCATGAAAGTTTTATTACTACGTTATATAATGTACATATGTAATCACGAATTTAACTGTATTTATAGTTGCAAATAAAATTTCGGAAATTACAAGATTGAGAATATAATTTTTATTATCCAAACAAACATTTTTGCTGTCAATACTTTTACGTCAAATTACCTTTTTAAATCGATTTTCCATTCTACAAGTCTGTCTTAAATTACTATTAATTTAAATGAAAATGAATAACAAGTTATAATTAATTTTTGCAACGGTCACGTCTTTCATCGAAGGTTCAAACAATATTTTATGTCTTTTAACTGTTAAGCGTCGTGTTAAATTTGTATAATTTTCAAATCCTCTCTGTTTTTTTTTATTGTTTCTTATTATTGATAATATTAATGATACAATAGTAAGTAATAACTACTTATTAATAAGTAAGTACCTACCCCTTTTAGGACTCAAGAAACTAGAATGAACAAAGTACAGTAGAGTCCCGGTATAACTGCCCGGTTCCATCTCGTTATATTTACCAGCTGCCGCTCTCGTTTCCCTCAACCTTGCGGGATGCGGCCTCAAAAAGAGCCTGCTGTGACGTCGGCAACAATACGCAACAGAGGGGAGTGGGGGAAGCGGCCCATCCATCTTTTGGTAAATATAACGAGATGGGAGAGGAAGGCCGGGAACTGAGAGGGATTTTATGTATAAAAACATGTAGGAACGCAACATATTAAAACCACAATGCATGAAGATTGTTTCTTGTGAGAAAAAAGTTCAAAAACTTACACGAACAAATTGGGAAAAAAAGAATGGAAAACAAAATATACACAAATTAATAAAATTCAAGGTACAGAACACATAAAATAACAAATTACGAGGTCATTTTCACCTTTTTTTTATACATTTTGTTTCAATATGTTTTTGAAATTCATAAGAGAAATGAACATTTTCGAGAGAAAGGAATTTAATGGAACTGCGTTATGAAAAAGACAGAAATATTATATTATTATAAATATAATTTCATTTCAATTTCATTTACAGAATGTGCACTCAAATGTTAGTTTATTATGTATAAAAAAATATAATTAAAATTCATCGACTTGAATAAGTGCAAGTAGTAAATAGGAAATATTTGAAATAACACTTTATTTACGTTTATTGAGTAATATAAATGAACTATTTTCAAAGAACTGAAATGGTATTAATAATGATAATTTTTGGCACTATTTCCATTGTCTTTGCCCACACGGAAAATAAATATATGCGACATATATGCTAAATAAATGGACATATATTTTCGGCGAAAATAGTACATTTCGGTCCTAGGCCGTAAAGTTCAATTTTACGGACCGAGGAGCTTCGCCAGTCCTCGGACGCACAATCTCCAAATCCAGATCGTAAAATTTTACGGCAGAGGAGCGAACACTATTTTTTGATACACTGTTCGCAAAAGTAGGCACTTTACCGACTGTTTTTAGTCCGTAAAGTGCAGAGATCAGTCCGTAAAATCAAACTTTACCGACTAAAAGGAGTTTACGGACACGTGTATCAAAAATGTAATATATGACATATATGCTACATATATTCACGCATATATTTTCATTGAATTTATTTTCCGTGAGGGTGTAGTATAAGAGAATTTATTTTTGACAATCAAAAAAACGTTGGACAAAGTTCCGAAAATGAAAACTCCGAAAGGCTGAGTCCAAGCTATTCTAATTTGCTTTCTTTTGCCAAATTTTGAAAGACAAATTGAAAAAAATCACGCACGAGCCATGCTATATCCACATTTTGGCCTTTCGGTTTGTTGATTTTCGGAACTTTTTTCCCTAGCCTATTTCGAGTTTGTTGTGGCAAGAAAGTATTGACACATTTAACCTTGGGTTTTGCAATTGTTTGACATTTTTTCGGTCACATTGGTCCCTCCATTTTGTTTTCATCTCATTTTTGTGTGACATAATGTTTATAGTATGCAACCCTAAAAATCTCAAAGTAAGTGCATTTCTGAAGCAATTTTTAACTATTCGTCCGCCATATTGGATCCGCCATTGTGAATTTCCAGAAGCTGGCGTCGGATTCGTATTCAGCAACCCTGAAAACTCGAATTAACGAATTTTATAAAATTCAATTCCTCGTTTTCTGGGTCCTTGTTAATTTTTTTTTCTTCTTTTAAACTATAACTCATAAATGGTCGTAGAATTTATCATTTTTTGCCTGCCCACTTGCCGAAAGCTTACATAGTGTTGTTGACTTGAACTTAAAAATGGAAAGAAAATGTAACGACCGAAATGTAAATAATAACGGTAGTAGTGCAAAAAATGCACATTTTTACACATTTAACCTAATTTTTCTTGGAAATGTGACGCGTTTAAATGCAATTATATGGGGACTCTATTATACTTTATTACCAATTTAACTGTTTTCGCCCCAAACAGGGTAGATACTTATTAATAATGATTTATTACTAACTATTATTAAAGTTACTGTAATAATTATAACACATAAAAGAATCATGTAGGGCAGTGCAATCAATTATCAAAGCATATACTGCCTCGGATGCTATAAAATCGTAAACTTAACATTAAAAATAAACTAGTTTTACGTTTGTATACATGTGCAAATATGATATATATTGAAAAATATCTTAAGCCTTTTACAACCATTTTATATGATAATAATAATATCAATACATCTAATAGAAATATCGTAAACAAAAATAGCGCAAGGTAAATGTCCCACTTTGTCGACAAACTTTGTAAAGATTTTGTAAAACTTTGTTCGGTTATTGTAACCAGCGCGGCCAAACTGACCAACATTTCCGATCCCACTCAAGGCGCGTTTCTTCTCCCACCGCTTTCCGCCGCGTCACGCGAGACTCCGCCTCTCGAGCAATCAGGCGCGAGCAGGGATACCGCGAAAGTTGACTGCCGGCGCGCTGCTACGCGGAATTCGCTTCGTTTCAATTATATGCACGCAGTGGATTTGGATGCTTGGATCTTCTCAATGTACTTTATTCAATATTTCGCTTTTATTATAATTGAACAAAACATAATAGCTGTTCATTTTTCTATGAGGCGCATTATTTTCTAGTATACTAGACGTGCTAATAACATAAATCCGCATTCATTTTCAAAATCGCATTTTCGTATGATATAATTTCAAGAATCTTTTTTTTTTTTATAATTTCAATATATTTTTCATGAAAACAAAAAATATCTTCTATACATATCTTTTTATCTAAAGCAGGAATTCAATGAATCATTTTTATTTATTTCTTGATTCTATTTCACCATTAAAATCTACTTTTGGGTTAATAAAATACACAAAATTCACTTTTCTGATATGAGAATACAATTTCATGCAATGTGTTAATTTTACTGAATTTGCATTAATTTTAAAAATTGTAGTTGTTATTGAATTTCAATAATCTTTTCTTCATAATTTTGATTTATTTTTATATTTGTGTCTTTATAGTGCATTCTCCTGGTTTTTCTTCATCAATGTTTACCTTATTAATTTTTAGTTCATTTTAGTTAAGTTAAATTTATTTTAAAAAATATCATTACGATTTAATAATCATAAAATTTGAAGTTATGAAACGGAAGGAATTAATTGCTTCAAGATGATTGTGAGCTGGAATTTAATTTTCAGTTTTGGGATGGAATTTTGGATTTACTTGATTGATAAGCCAAATAATTTGCTATTCTGATCCTTATCTTAAAAAGAAAAACAATTATTTCATGCTCGCATCCTCGTTATTTGGATTAATTCATTTAAAAAGGAAATAGTTAATTTTAAAAGGGATATTAGTTAACTTGAAGGCCTCTACGTTTTATTATTGTATGCATATATGCATTTCAGAGTCATATTTCCAGTGGATCGTTAAAAATCCATGATAGACATACCATATAATGTCCACTAAAACGATTATGGCGTTGAAATTTGTTGAGAATCTCAAATGTTGTCTAAATTTTTAATTACGAAATATAATAATAATATACTCAGTTTGCTTGAATTATGTAAACAGAATGGTTGTAAGAACAGAAATTGCCAAACTAATTTTGTAGAATAGAAATGAAAGATTTAATATGAAAAAACGAATGCCAAAGTTACTCAAAACATTACGAGAAAAAAAAACAAAACCTTAAAAGAGTCTATTTTAATACAATATAATTAAATTATAGTAATATGAAAGCTAGCTAATAATATTATATAACAAACATTTCTATTAATTGGAATAATATTAAACTGTAGAAATCTTTGTCACTTCTCAATCAATTCTCTGAAAATTGTCTTTAAACCGATTAACTACGTAATGTAGAAAAACCAACGATTTAATTAGTTTAATTTTTTAGGAGTAAAGTTGTTCCACTTCATAGGTTACGTTGAAAAGAACCGGATACAAAAGCGTATGTACACTGGAGAAATAAAATAATACATTACATAGAACAATCACTAATGAGTATTATCTGTTTAATTATAAGACAATAAAAACTTTTATTAAAGCCCATTGACAAACGCTGACATCCATTTTACCATAGGGCAATATCGAATATAATTTATGGAATTATGTCATATCATACACATCAATCAATTTGGTATACTTTATGAAATGGTTTACAAGTTTACGAGTAGAATAAATGCAAGAAATAAGTAGCAATTATTCATAGAATTTTGAATTTAAATAGAAAAGATATTTCTTAAATGTTTCTTTTCCATATTCAAAATCCTCAAAAGAAGAATAGATCAAAATTGTAAAGTAACGATTAATGAAATTGGATCACATTATGAAAATACAGTTTATAAAATTAGTGCAAATTAATGAAGTAATTACGTAAATTATAACAGCATGCACACAATACAGTAAAATTAACACATTGCATGAAATTGTATTCTCATATCAGAAAAGTGAATTTTGTGTATTTTATTAACCCAAAAGTAGATTTTAATGGTGAAATAGAATCAAGAAATAAATAAAAATGATTCATTGAATTCCTGCTTTAGATAAAAAGATATGTATAGAAGATATTTTTTGTTTTCATGAAAAATATATTGAAATTATAAAAAAAAAAAAAAGATTCATGAAATTATATCATACGAAAATGCGATTTTGAAAATGAATGCGGATTTATGTTATTAGCACGTCTAGTATACTAGAAAATAATGCGCCTCATAGAAAAATGAACAGCTATTATGTTTTGTTCAATTATAATAAAAGCGAAATATTGAATAAAGTACATTGAGAAGATCCAAGCATCCAAATCCACTGCGTGCATATAATTGAAACGAAGCGAGTTCCGCGTAGCAGCGTGCCGGCAGTCAACTTTCGCGGTATCCCTGCTCGCGCCTGATTGCTCGAGAGGCGGAGTCTCGCGTGACGCGGCGGAAAGCGGTGGGAGAAGAAACGCGCCTTGAGTGGGATCGGAAATGTTGGTCAGTTTGGCCGCGCTGATTGTAACGTATCACGTAATTCCTAAATTAAACAAATTACCTGAATTTTCCAAACAGTTTACATCCACGTAAGGCAATTTATTTTCTTCGTATTTCATAAAAAAATAGACATGCTACTGATACGTGATAAAGAAGTAAAAAAGCTCTACCAAAAAAGCAGTCAGTTTGTAATAAATTGGCGTTGAATCAATTTTTTTTTAAAATAAAATTTATAAAATAAAGTAATCTTCATTACTTTAAAAGGGAAATTACAATAAGTAGAAAAATTTGTAATATTCTGTAGAGTACTAAAAGGGTAAAAAATATTGGTACACGGAGAAAAAATTCCCAGAATTTTTGTACGGAAATGTCCTGAAAAATTACCGTGCTGTCCCATAAACGCAGTGCACGTTGTTGGCAAAGTAAAATTTACATTGCTATGCTGAATTTTTCCAAAGTAAGATGTAAAATATCGGATCAACAGCACAGTAAAAATTCCTGTGCCACAATACAGCAAAAAAGTCACACATAACACTTCATTTTATTGCAAAAATGATAAAAAAGAAGTTTTTATACATGCACTGCCTTCACATATATAAATTGGCCAAACTTGTTCAAAAGAAATTACTGCAACGAGAACAAAAACAGTTAATCACCAAACTACTCGGTTCGGACCAGTTCAGACCCGTACGTCGGACTACTCGGCCGCCATACTGGTGCTCTTTTGTTTTCACCGCAGTTAGACTCGGTAGCATTCAGATATGATCGGCAACTTTCGCTTCCACTTCGAGAAGTGGCATAGTAAAAATAATGAAGATACATATTATAAATTCTTCAAATATTGGGGATTATTTGAATTGCACTAACTTAAAAATTCAATGTCCTGTAAATTTTACCGTGCTACACTAAACATTTCGACTAGCTCGTACATAAAAATATCTAGCCGTTATTGCAAATATTCCTGTCCAGAAAAGCAATATTTCTTGTCTGTTGCTATAAATATTTCCGAAAAATCAAGTTGCACTCGTTTACAGGTGACTAGCACGGTAATTTTTCAGGAAATTTTTTCTCCGTGTAGTTACAACCTGGTACATTTATCTAATTTCTTTATATTTACTCCTTTTTAAATATACGAAACTTTTGTTTCTATTAAAGAATTGAAACGCTAATTATCTTTTAGAATACTGTTTCAATTTTAATTTAGTATACAATAAGTCTAAAACAACTTTACAACTTTACAATCTTTACAATGTTTGTAAAGTCTTTCATAATATGCCTTTAAAAATTAAATTCATAACAAAGAAAATTAGTATAATTTTACTAAAGCACTGGTGATTTTTAAATACCAAATGTTTAAAAATTGAGTAATCATGACAACTTAATCATAGCTATCAACGTTTCACCACTTATACTTTTTTTATGACATTCTTAAAGAGAGAGATGTCCAAATATATGTAAAACAGCACATTTTATTAACTCTTCTTTTCCGTGTTAGGTAGTTTCTTAAGTGAAAGGTTTTTCTTTGGTATTTTTTTTTTTTTTTAATACGGAAGTATTGATTTACAGGGTAATTAAATAAAAACACAAAAAAATATTATTTACCTTTCGACCTATAATTTGGTCCTCTTCAGAATATGTTTTAGTCTAGAAATCATATATAATAATAAATAATAAATATAAAATGGTATAAATTGTATGAAGAAATGTAAAATGGTTCAGAAGTTTTTGCAATGAAATGAACGGATGGAGAAGTGATAGGAGCCTGAAAAATTATTGTTTTATAAATTGTGTCAGAAAAAAATTCAAAATTTGTTCTTTTATTCTCATTTTGAAGGTTGAAGAATTTATTTTAATAAATATTTTTTTATGTAAAACAGCATGTTTGTATTTATAATCATTTCCTTAGAAGTGCATCGTCAACTTTTGGAATTTAAAAAATACCTTCTCAAGGGAAATTTAATTACCTATCTTTTTCGCCTATATGATTTTTTATGTAAATCTCTTTATTTTTGAATTATAAGGAAAAAACAGCGAAATATATAAAACTGCTAATTAAAATCCAAAGCTCAAACAAAGGAAAACTGTTCAGAATGCGAATGGGAAAAATGTACATTTTTGATATCTTCTGCAGGGATGAAAGTATCTTCTGAGACAAAAATTTGATATTGGCATAAAACCTTAATAATTTGTTCCGCAAGGATAATAAGGGCTTAAAGACTTTTTATTTAGGATAGAAACACAAAAATCTCGATCTGTTGACATTTTTGAAACTCGTAACTTATTACAATTTATTGTTCTATTATTTTTTGTAAGTTACATACAATCTCTGGTATGTAGTTTTGACATTGAAAATGCTAATTCTAAAAAATTTCCCTTTTTAGATCGCAATTTTAAGAAAAACCGAGTTCAAAAGAAACGCACTTCTTGTATTTTCTTTTCTACTTATACACCGTTAAAAATATTATGAAATTTAATGTACTTTTAATGTACACTTGTACATTAAATTTAATGTAATTGTAAATGAAATTAATATTTGGGTATTTATTTCCAAGTGTGCCACAAAAAATCGAAGTAGCGAATTTTAATTGGGACACCCCCCAGAATTCTTCTATGTTGAAAATAAACAGACACGTATATTTTTGTTTTGCAATTCGTCGATATTTAATGGTGCCGCCGGGCCCATGAAGTCTCCCATGTATTTTATATGGGAAATAATTGTTTTCTCGAAAATTTGCTGTAAAATTTCTAAAAATTAATATTTTTTCATGAGCAAAAGATATTTTCCTTCAGAAATGAGGAAATAATGAAATAGTAATGATCGTTTATATAAAAAACCTTTTTTGAACGACCGCACAGTAAGCCCATAAATAGAAAAAAGTGAAAATTTTCTTCTAATAATGTATATCTATATAGTATCTTAGTTTCATGTCCTGAAATCTATTACTCAGAATATTTGAGAGTCGCTGACTAAGAACCTGAGATCAGAATTTCAAATTAAATATCGACGAATCGCAAAACAAAAAAATACGTGTCTTTTTATTTTCAACATAGAAGAATTCTGGGGGATGTCCCAATTAAAATTCGCTACTTCGATTTTTTGTGGACCACCCTAGTGTGCAAACACAGAAACGGTTCTAAACATTGAAAAAGAAGTAGTTTAACCAATTCAGATTTTTTAAATTTCCATAACAAATAAGGGACACCTCAAAAACCCGAATTTCAAAAATCCGAAACTTTGAAAAATCGACATTTAAAAATCGATGACTATCAAGAAGCCAAAAGCTGTAATATTCACGAAAGCAACAATGTCAGCTTTTTAAATGTCGATTTTTCAATGTTTCGGATTTTTGAGGTGTCCCATAAATTAATGATAACATGAATTAAAAAAACAACAACAAAATAAAACACAAAAAAAGTAAGGAATGGACAGCCAAGCAGTCTCCACGTGGTTCATTCAGGAATCATATGTTACTGATACCTGGCTAATGCTGGCCAAATCACAACGAAGTGATTGCTTTTTCATTCATTGTTCAAAGTGCTATAGAACCTGAGTTATGGCTCTTTGCAGTTAAAGTCGAGTTCGATGGTATCTGAAATCGAACTTTTCAATTTGAAATAGCGGAAAAAGGAAAGGTTTTTTAAATAAAATCTATTAAACGTTTTTTTTAAATACTAAAAAACGCCTTTAATTAAAACGTCGGTTGAAGTCGTTAACTTAAAAACTGACGGAGTTATGATCAATACAAAATTGTGGTCTTGTTTTTTGAGAAAAAAACGGTAATAAAACCGATGCCCTGCCAGTTAACATTGAAATTAAAAGTAATCCTTTTGAAATTTACTTTATTTAGGTACCAATAATAGATTGTAGAAATTTAACCAGTTTTGGAAGCCCCTTTTCTGAAAAACCAATAAAATTACGAAAAATACGAAACAATACAAAAATGTAAGACCTACATTGTATTGTTCATGTTGAACAAGTAGCATTTTTATTCATTTTCGGACGACAAAAATTGACTGAGTTATGAAGGTTAGAACAAAGTACGGAGAGCACACTCAAAAAAATTCCTTGCACCCGTGTGCAAGGATTCAATAAGGTTCCCTTACTGAATACGGCGCCAACTAATCGATCCTTGTTAAAGTAGCAAGGAAAACCTTACTACAATAATAGGGAAATTGATTGTTCCACTTAGTTTTCTTGATTCATCTAAGAATAAAAAAGTACTACGCAAGCTAAAAGTAACAAAGAATATATTTATTGCTAGAGTAACCGTATGAATACGATACATGTACATACATATGTATGTATTGTGGTATGTACTACTTGTATGTATCCTCCCTAATAGCACGTGAAGGTCCCAGGAAGATTACAGTAACCTTACATTGTAAGGTTGTAACATTACACGGAGCTTACGGAACCTTATAGTAACCTTACGATAACATTATATGAAGGTTTAATTGATCGCATATATTAATGTTAACGAGTAATGTTCATTAACATTACAGTAATATTAAATGTCAATCACTAACATTACAGTAATATTAAATGTTAATCACAAACATTACCATGTAACCTGGCTAAAACCTTCCCTCGCATAAAACTTTATTTAAGATTACAAGAACCTTACATTTTAAGTTTGTAACAATACATGGTGATTACGGAAACTTCCAGTAACCTCACTAGCACGTTTGCATTTAAAATACCACTCAAACATATTACGTTTCGTAAACTTTTGAACAGTATAAATTTTGATTCTAAGTTTGATCATTTTTCAGTTGATCCAGTTGATCGAAAGAAACATTGAGTTATCTGCTACCAATGTTTCAGAAACAGCTGGATTGTACAAAACCCATAAATAATTTTTTTTAACTCCGTGCGCCAAGTGCTCACTTAGCACAGTTTTCCGTGTGCAAAGTAGAACATTCGTGCACCGAAAATTTTTTTATTTTTTATTTAATTTAATTTTACATTAATTTTCTTTTAGATAATTTAATTATCTTAAAGAAAATTCAGTTCTCTCACCCGTGGTCACCAATCCAAGTAGCGTTCCCCAAGTAGGATGCTTAACTTGAAATAAAGACCGCGAGCGAAGCTGACCACTGGTCTACCACTGTCTAACTCTGTCGAAGACATAATGGGTTTCTTACACAATTGAGGACCAAATGGACGCTTTTCCGTGGTCGAATTCAGCGGCGGAATTTGATAGGAAATTGAATTCCGAAAAAATCCAGACCAACTATATCTCACGTAAAATATTGATCGATCTTTCCGAATCTGCCTTCAAAAAAAAATTAAGATCGATCCAAAAAAGTTAAGTTTGTTTTTTTACGAAAAGAAAAACAATTCTTTAATTAACATTTTTGTATCGAAAATGGCTAAGAAGGGCACTGCAGTATGAAAATTATGCGCCCACGAGCCTTGAACTTTAAAATGTGCAGAATTTTACAAACTCCAAAAATTAAAAATGTGTTCAAAAAAATTCAGTGTGCTCTCTGAGAAATTCTAAGAACTTTTTGTTCAGCAATATTTTTCCTAAAGTCTATTATTTTTAAATAAAAGATTCCTGAACTTTTCGACGATTATCTGAATATATATCGAATGCACTGAATTTTTTTTAACACATTTTTAATTTTTGGAGTTTGTAAAATTCTAAAAATATTAATATCCATATTTTGAAGTTCAAGCTCGTGGGCGCATAATTTTCACACTGCAGTGATCTCCTTAGTCGTTTTCAAAATCTAAAAATAAAAAAAATTGCTCAAAAAAATGTTCTAAAAATTCGAGAGTATTCTTTGATGAATTGTGAGAACTTTTTATTCAGCAACATTTTTTCATAAAGTCCATCATTTTCAAATGAACAATTCCTGATTGTTACGCCGATTTTTCTACTTTATATTAATTTGATTTTTCGAATTAATTTGATTGCTACCTCCAGCGTTCGGTCTTCAGAGTGAATAAGTGAGTGAGTGATTGAATGATTCAGTGAGTGAGTGAGTGAGTCAGTGATCAAATACGCAAACGTTAAAAGCAAAAAGACCACGCGCGTATGAATGCTAGTTATTATTATTATTTTAATAATAATTTCTAACAACAACATTAGTTTCATATGTCGCTCAATCTATTCGAAATATGAGAAATTTATCACAAATCTCTATGAGACCAGCGTGAAATTTCACTGCAATCACTCCTCAAACAGTGAGATAAGCGAAGGCAGTGTCGGTACTGAATTCAATTCATCGCATAGAATAATTTTTCTGCCCTCCGGCCAGAACCCGCAACTTCCTGGCCGCTGCGCGAAACG
Organism: Trichopria drosophilae; assembly: GCA_030407085.1. Taxonomy (NCBI): domain Eukaryota; kingdom Metazoa; phylum Arthropoda; class Insecta; order Hymenoptera; family Diapriidae; genus Trichopria; species Trichopria drosophilae. Next base: position 25,492,165 of record CM059585.1, read on the forward strand.
AAGTTGTGGATTTCTGGCTACGTCGAACAGAAAAATAGTATACGGCCCTTGGCCAATAAAAAAGGAAGCCTCAGATCACATGTTTGTCAGACTCGTCTTCGCCTTGGCCAACAATTTCATGTGATCTGAAGCACTTTCTTTTTTACTGGCCTAGGATCGAAATCTACTATTGCCTACGCGGAGAATCGAACCCAGGACCTGGGGATCGATCAAGTTGAGAGATTAGGTATATTCCTTAGCCATCGTAACCATCACGCCCCATGTAATATATAAAATTTTACTTTCACTTTCATATTTGAAAACATTCTTTTATCAGATGCCTTAAAAATTATTATAAAGGCTCTCTAAAGAAAAAGGAAAAAATTTGCCGACAAACGAGCATTTTTCATAGAAAAGTATTTTCTATAGAATGTTTGAAACAATTCGCAAAAGAATTCCAGAATGAAGTAAAACCTTTTAAAAGTAAAACCTCATAAAAGTAAAGTGCATCTTTTACGGAGCTTTTCGCCCATCTGTCATATTGAACACAGATGTCATGAAAATGCTGACAAAATCGGAATTCGGTTCTTACTCTAAACATGTTTAGAGTTTACAAAAACAGATTATATTTCAACCCTCGTTGATTGTATTTATTAAGATTAACGCACAAAAGGACCCTTTTTCCGCCACTTTTTCAAAGCTTTGTAGAGGGGATAATTTGGGCCTCCAAAATTTTAGAATATACGAAATTGATATATTTTTTTATCTTTCCCATTGTGATATTAAAAACTAAAAAAAAATATTACTAAAAAATGAGTTAATGTATAAAATGCAGCATTTTTTTAAATTGGATTTTATATCAACTCGTTATCGAATCAGCTTAAATGAAACCAATTTAAATGGTGAAGGGAATATCTGAACTTCAGAAAACTGTTTTACGAAAGTTAATTCTATTACCTGAATGATCCAAAATCGCATCCGAAACGAGAATTTTCACTCATTATGTTTAGGATGTTTTAACTAAAAAACAATAAGCTTTTCGACGAAAATTATGCTTGCAAAAAGTATAAATATGAATAATAAAAAAATGTATTGCAATTTGGTTAAAAAACATTTATATTAAAAAGTATATATGTTTATTGCAGTTTTGTAAAAATATGAAAGGAAATATTTTTTTTATAATTTGAGCAAAAATATTTTAGTCAATCAATTTTGAGTCAAAAGTTGAGAAACCACATTATAACGTTTGTAAAGAAAAGGGTTATTTATATTATTATAAATAATAAATGGTTATATTTTAGAGTATGAAAAACTAGCGACTTCGTTGATAATCGATAAAATATAAATAAACGTGCATTTTTCAAAATGTTTCAAAAAAGTTTCGTAAATATGATAACATAATTTTTGTTTTATTTTTTGTTTAAAGATTATTTTACTTAAAAACATCAACTTTCAGAAAAAATTGCAATTAATAAAAAATGTTTCAAAAAAGTTTCGTAAATATGATAACATAATTTTTGTTTTATTTTTTGTTTAAAGATTATTTTACTTAAAAACATCAACTTTCAGAAAAAATTGCAATTAGTAAAAAGTGCTTAGAATTGTTTCTGATTTTTTAAAACTTTCCTTGAATTTATGAAAAAATTCGAAAATTAAAAATTTCAAAATTGTTTCCAAATATTCTGCAAATTCTTTTCATGAATTCCAAACCCTTTTTGTTATTTGATCAAATTCACTTTCCAAATACAGTTTTCTGAATTTCAGACTTTCCCTCCTCGCCACCTACTTAAATTCGTTAGAGGCGTTATTCTTTATATATTTGAGAGGCTATTAGTAACTATTTTGTCCGCCATTCCATAATTTAGAAAGAATTCACAAGAATAAAGTTCGGATGTAAAAACAAGGACTGCACGACTACAACAATTAATTTTTAATTTAAACCTAGTTCGATTATAATCGGTTCAGTAGGTCCTGAGATATTAATTCTTATCAATTTCATCGGTTCCCAAAATTTCACGATCGAAAATTCTTCATCATTGGACGCTCGCACCAATCGTGCGATAGCACCTTTAACGTATCCAATGAGAGATGACAAAGAAAGATGATGCCGGTCAGAATGAGTGCGAGAAGCACCAAGACTCTGTGGGCGAACTGTATGCGATAAAAGAAAGAAAGGTGCTCGAAGAAAAAAGAATGTTGTTCATCACGAGTGCGACAAAGATTATTTGTTGGAATATAAAAAAAGACAAAGGAAATATTAGATTTCCCGCAGGAGTCATGATTGACATAAAACTCGTGTCGAGTCAATAAATTAAATTTCCTGCACAAAATTACATTTCCCGTACTAGTAACGAAATGTGCTATTTCCGTGTTGCAGTTTAAACCTGAAAATCGAATTTATCATGAAAAATTACTTATAGGGCATATCATCGATTACTCCCATAATTCAACCTCAAAGTGCGCCATTTACACAACATTTTCACATTCATATTAAAAAAACGTTTGCACCGTCATCGAACATCATTTAATGTTGCAAGTGTCCGTAAGATGCAAAAGAAAAATTAAAAATCTGCGTTCAATAGAGAAATCTTATCAGTATATTATGAAACATAAGGGAGGGGGGCTAATAAAACTATTTTTCGATATTAATTTTTATGCAAATCTGACATCAACTTTCTATTGAGCGATCATAGATATCTCTGAATAATAAGTTTCATAGGAATTAGAATAAATTTGAAAAAATTACACTGCGGTCTCTCATTCGTGATCAGGAATCTCCAAAACCTGATAAAATCGAAATTGAAAATTTTTAGTACTTATTTCTTTTGTACTTCCCATTCAGCATTACTTCTTTGGCATTGGCCAACTATCATTTATCTCCACAAATGTAATCCATAGTCATGAAGTTCCGTTTGTGAATTTGTTTTGTTTCGTAAAATGTTGCTAGCATTATTGCTAGGAAAATAATAATTTCAAAAAAACATTGTTATCAATTTTAAACCTGTTGTTTATTAATAATACAAACAATTTCATAGAATATTTACATCATCGTTTTTCTTACATTAGTATTATATAAATAAGTTCTCATGAATTTGGGGCACAATTAATGATTGGTGCACGACGAAGTGGTTTCTGTTTAGTCAAAAACCGTTTCCTATCTAGAGCACGGCGATACGCAATCTCCAGCGAATCACAGTATAGAGGAAATTGCGAATCATGCTGTTTACCTTCGAAATAATCCGTTACTATATCGTTAATAAGCCGCGGAGTTTCCGTAACGTTTTCAGTTAATAATCCATATAGGTTAATTTTTTTCCGTCTTAAAAATATCATTCTCTCTAGCTCACTCCCTGCAGTCAGCTAGGAACTCTGGAACCTTCAGTTTTTTTGCAACTCGTTTGTCCCTCAGTAACAGTCCCAAACTATTCGATTTCCAGTATATAAACTCCATTTGAAGAAGATGCTGGGCGAGAGTCACCAATTTCTTCTCACTCATGTGACCAATTTGAACAACCCCGAACCCCCTCCCCGCTACCACCTCCCCATGGCTACCCAACACCAACATTACAGTGAATATTTTTTTATGCCTCCCCCCCCCCTGATACCCGCCTCACTCCCCTGCTTCCTCTGTGTCTCTGTTTTTCATTTAATGTATATAATATACATACATATGCATTGTATATGTGTATGTACAATTTATGTTAATTTCATGTTAATTTGCTTTTTACGGCATTATCGTTGATTTTACGAAGACATGAATAAAATCTTTTTTTGTAGAGAATTCGATGTTCTATATTTTTTGTTTGAAACATTTTTTTGTACAATTTGTATTTTTTGTTAAAAAATGGAAAAACGTGTTTTTTGAGCGTTTTTATTGTTAAACCTCCCCATAATCTAGTATGCATTGTCTCCAAAAACTAATCAGATCTAAGTTTGAACAAGAGAAACCCAAATCCGTTTGTACCTTTTAAATTCGTCCTGCCAGTCGCGAGATATCGCGTATACAAAATTTTGCCCACGGACGGACGGACGGACGGACGTACAACTTAACGGACACCAATTTTGTTATTGTTGCTTTGGGTTCCTTAGGGCCTGAAACGGCGACATTTGATGAAAAACTATAGGGTAATTTTTTGGCGGGAACTGACCAAATTCAATACTTCGCCAGACCTATGGTCTGGGTCGAAGTAAAAAAAAACTAGTGTTGGCGTGGTGCCTCGCTCGCTTTGCTCGCTCAGAAAATTCGACCCAGTGGAGAGTCGGCTATTGCTTAATACTCGATTGTTCACTAACAGCTTTCAATTATATTATAAAATTATATTGATATTTGGGAGTCCAATCATATTTAGGTCCAAGTGGTTTCGATAGATATGTTACAACAATATAGTGTTTCTTTATGAATGAAACTTGAAAATGAGCATTTTCAAAATTTCGACCCCGACAACAGGCCAGCCGAAGTATTAATAAATAAAAGTTTCAAAACACCTACTTCATGCACTTGGATTGTAATAGACTATTCGATGCATATTACATGTTTACTGTGTTTTACTAATTACTGTCTATACCATTGTGATCTTATATATATATACAATATTTATACATATAATTCGTCAAAGATATCTTGAAAGTTTCGAAAAGATCTCTGACGGATATCGTTTAGATATCTATAAGACATCTTTTAGATATATCGAAATTATTTAGATATATCAAAAAATTAGATTATCAAGGGCGCAAAAGAACTTATGCGTCCGTAGGTGATCACCGCGCCCGAGGGACTGGCGAAGACTATTCCTCGGGGGTAGGGGGTCAAAATGTCGAAATTTGATGAAAAAACTTGTATTTCTCAAAATAAATGCAAAAAACTACGAAGAAACTTAATTGGGGCTAATGCTTTTTAATAATGGACGGATGGATCTGCGCCAAAATCTAATCATATCTAATCATATCTGCGCCAAAATCTAATCATATCGAGTTATCGCGACGTACGTACAAAATCACGGACACAAATTTTTTTATTGTTGATTTTTTATTAAGGTCTGAAACGTCGACATTTGATGAAAAACTATAGGGTAATTTTTATGATCGAAGTAGCAAATTCAATACTTCGTCCAGACCTAAGCTCGGGGACGAAGTATTAAAAGACAAAAAGTACAAAAAAATGCAAACAAAAATGGAGGCAGAGTGCCACCACGTCCACGTCGTTGGTTCTGGGATCAAAGCTGAGAGTGGTACAACATTTGCGGAATTAATTTGAAGCTAGTCAAATCTGCGAGGGTATAAGTATCTCGTTGCGCCGCTAAGTAAGTATAAAACATAGCGTCGCGTCAAAATAACGCCACATTCATCGCGCTTCTACACGAAAACTAGTCACTTTATCATAAAAATGGTCAGAATGAAAATTATACAGAATTTTCCGTAGATTATTTTATTACAAAACTATTTTTGCCGTAAAATGTATCCAAAATGAGATATTGGCAAAAAACGATTGCATTATGCAATTTCGTCTACATTTTTGCGGATTTCACGAAAGAATGATCAGCTATGATTTTGAGCTTAGCGGCATTTATTACTATAAATGGGTACAAATAATACCTCGAAGGCGATTTTCGTCATCAGTTTTGTTCGACCTATCGATGCTTGAAGCTCACTTACCTTAAAAGTAAAGTAAAATAGAACCACCGATTTGATAGCTTAATGCCGCTGATCGTTGACACCAGAGAAGAAATCACATTTTACTATTTTACTATACAAGTAGGACAACTTAGAAATTGATCAATGAAAAGAATCTTGAAATGTCTTAAAATGTAGGCGAAATGTGTGTATATTCATAAAAATTCTTAATTTAGTTTCTATCAGGTTGGAGATACTGATGTAAGTTAGTACATTCCCCAACTTTTACCAATGATAATTCGAATTTTTGGGCGAGGAAAATGATTTAAATTAATAAACCATTGTATACCATTTTAATTTTTTTTGTTGATTAACATGGCAAATATTGTACATTATTTACAAAGGGCATAGGGGGTTAACTATAAAAAAAATGCCCCCACAGCTCTGTCACCCGAACTGGGTCCATATATTGCTACCCCGATGACTACAAATTTCTGAAAGTATGAACTCAAAATTCGCTTTTTCGAAAAAGTTATGGAGGGGGAAATAAAAATAAAAAAACTAATTTTTCTCGAAAACTGCTGGATCGATTTTAATGAACTTGAAATATGTTAGAAACGTAGGTAAGACAATTTGAGAGAAACAATATGAATTTTTTTTTTTTTAATAAGTAAAAAACTGGTTTGAAATTTTCGACATTTTTTTTTGGCATAATTTTTGATGTGACCACCTTCATCTTTTTTCTTGAGGTACCTTACAATGTCCCCTTTCATATATATTTTTTTAAAATTTTTAAAAAATATAGTTTTTGAATAAAAAATCGTAAACCATGGTTGTCCTGCTTGACTTGCGCATTCGCACACGCGCACGCATGCATACATATATATGTATAATACAGGGTACACAATTTAAAACTACCACCCGGAAATCTGAGAATGAATGCTGTTTAGAAAAAAAAAGTTTAAATAGAAAAGTTTTTGGATTCCGAGGGGGACATCCAATAGTGACCTTGACGTTGACCTTTAAGGTAATTTCAGTATGAAGCCTCTTTTTAATGAGACCCCTTATTTTTTCACTCCGGAAATGTAAAAAGCGGAATTTACGTCCGAATACGATCTTGTCTTAGGACCCAGGTCCCATGGTGGGGTTCTATAATTCTTTTTCTTTATGTCCGTTAGTTTGGACCTCCCCGTCGGCCAACATTCAGCATGGTTGAACCTGATCTGATATAGCCCGAGCGGATCGTTAGCCGTAACACCCCCACCACGTGAAGGTGGACAAATGAGGGCACCCAGCCAATTAAGGCAAGATAGACGAGTCACCCAGCCAGTTAAGGCAAGATAGACGAGTCACCCAGCCAATTAAGGCAAGATAGACGAGTCACCCAGCCATTTAAGGCAAGATGGAGGAGTCACCCAGCCAGTTAAGGCAAGATGGAGGAATCACCCAGCCAGTTAAGGCAAGGTGGAGGAGTCACCCAGCCATTTAAGGCAAGATGGAGGAGTCACCCAGCCAGTTTAGGCAGATGGAGTTGTTACCCATACAATTGAAGCAAGATATATTATCTTGCCTCTCGCTCACTGATGCTACAATTGTTCAGTCTTCATCGCTATCAGATTCGATTGCTGGTACAGTTTTAGTTGTGGTGAATATGTCAGTTAATATCTCAGCTGGTTTGAAAATTCTTGATAAATAACGCGCATGTGATAAATAATATATAACAGCTGCAATGTGGGAACAACAGCCAACAGTTCTATTTCCATTGGCACATTCACATGTGTATTCTGTAATTCCAGAATGTCCAATAGTGTCAGGTTCGTATTTAATAAAACACCTATAGGTTTGACGAGAAATGTGATGGGACGGAACTCTAATTTTTAAAGTCGTTGAATCATCTTTAACAAATTCCATTTTTAGATTGCCATCTTTGTCAAGCATTTCTGCTGAATAGGAAACAGCCTGAGCAAGTTGATAGGTACCAGTGAATGCAATTTTCAAATCATTTGTTGTTAATTCCGGAAAATCATTAAGATCATCTGAGGAGATAGTTCCAAACGGAAGTTTACGACGTAGCCATCCTGCTTCTTCTACTTTATCAGCCAAAGAAAACTTCACATTTTTCTGAGTTTGCATCTTTTGGAGAATATCATCGAAGTTATCTACATCAGAATGTAATCTTTTTCCGAAAATATTATTAAGAAAACATGCAATTCTGAAGTATGATCCAACTTTTGGTAATAACTTATTATCGATTTTATGATTAAGAAGAAGATATTTTTGCTTGATGACACCGTGAACGGATTCTACAGCCCACCGAATTTTCGTAACAAAGCGGGAATTATTTGATTCTTCTGCAGTTAATTGTTTCCTTTTTCCTTTTAAGGCAGGCATCAAAACTCGAAATTTTTTTTCTTCCAACTTTTCTTTTACGTCACGAAATCCACGGTCAAGAACAAAAATATCACCTTCATTAACCAGCTTAGATAAACCTTCAGGATTTTCGAGAATTGTTTCCAAAATCTGGGCATCATTTTGATTCGCAAGAAAAGGTCCAGCAATGTCTATAACATACCCGTCAGTTGTGCAGATGGTAAACGGTTTACAAAGGGGAACTTTTTTTTGGCCAGAGTACGATTTCCTTTGGTAATCATTATTAGAACTTTTTTGATGTCTAGCGTATGTGCCGTCGCATATCAAAAAAAGTTTATCGTTAGAATCGAATAAATGTTTTGCCATTTTAGTGGTATGGTTTAGAATGAGTTCATTCCGACTACAAGCATTCACTCCAAAACGAAGTGGCCAAACATCATCTTCAAATGATTTCATTACACTGGCCGAATAGTCCGAGACATCGTGTTCATATTGCAATTGCAAAATTGACGCGATCATTGCATTCGAATTACCCGACCGTAATTTGAACATAAAGATAACAATAGCTTGAATGACGGAACGGGAATAACTATTTCGCAATGAAGTTAACATGTCTTTCAGTTCATTTAATTGTTCCCAATTTAAGCCTGTAAAAATTTTGAGTTATTTCTCAGAAATATTGTATTCCCCTATTTTATCAAGCAATGTCGAGTCACATCTAATAGAAAGAGTTTCCATTAGTTTTGATAACTCAGATGCCGTAAGGCTTGTAGTATTAGAATAGGCTTTCAGTTGGATAAGATCTTCTTCGTATATTCTATCGTTTATCAAGTGGATACGACAACATCGATTCCCAGATGGAATGTAGATTTGAGTTTTGATATAAGTTTTTATTCGTGTTTCCTCAGGAATGACACGTAAATGTTTTGTGCCGCCATAAAAGCAACATTATTTATGCGTTGCAATAGTTCTCCGAATAAAAACTTCCATACGTTCAACCTCAGAAACCGATGCTTTTGATTCAACTATTTCAAACGTGAGATCATTATCTACCGAATCAGGCACAACATCATTTACGACATTTACTTCAGATTTCTCTGCAGATATATTTTTTCTATAAACCGACATTCTACATTTTTGACATATAATGTCATTTACATTTATTGCTTGCAGCAAAGAAGTGGAGTAAATATTCGCTTCCTGTTGATTTGTTACTATTTTTTTTCGGCCTGTAGTATTTATTAAAAAAGTATTGCAACCAGGGCACTTTTGTCTTAGCAATACGGTCTTATTCATCTTGAAAATTATGAAGAAATAAGAATGTCAGATGTAAACAAAAGAATGTAAAAAGTAAAATTCTCCAGAATTACAGAGATATAACTCCGAAAAAAATACTAAATATAAACCTGCACTCAGCTATACCGATTTACATAGACTATATGAATCAAAGCACAATATCATATACAAGTGTCAGGTCGCACCGTCCGGATTTCTAATCTACTAAAAAAAGGATGGATTTCGATATCGAGAATGAAATGGCTATCGAATAAAAGGAACGATGCCTACCGGAGAAGAAGTCACCTACTGCCTCGCAGTTCTTCTATATAGGAGTCTCGTGTCAACAATCACGCCGACATCACACCGGATAATAAAATATCTCATTGACATCGGTTAAGGTCGACCTATACAATATAAACTCAGCACCGGTTTTTGTTTCGGTCCAATTTAACTTCGTACATTTCAACACTGTGCATTAAACACGAAAAAACATTTGAATATTTATATTGGCTACACATGAGTCTCAACTGTATATAACATAGTAATTTTAGTCAGTGCGTGCGTGCGTGAGTGCACGGGTGTGTGCGAATGCGCAAGTCAAGCAGGACGACCATGGTTTACGATTTTTTATTCAAAAACTATATTTTTTAAAAATTTGAAAAAAATATATATGAAAGGGGACATTGTAAGGTACCTCAAGAAAAAAGATGAAGGTGGTCACATCAAAAATTATGCCAAAAAAAAAATTTTGAAAATTTCATATCAGTTTTTTACTTATTAAAAAAAAAAAAAATCATATTTTTTCTCTCAAATCGTCTTACCTACGTTTCTAACATATTTCAAGTTCATTAAAATCGATCCAGTAGTTTTCGAGAAAAATTAGTTTTTTTATTTTTCTTTCCCCCTCCATAACTTTTTCGAAAAAGCGAATTTTGATTTCATACTTTCAGAAATTTGTAGTCATCGGGGTAGCAATATATGGACCCAGTTCGGGTGACAGAGCTGTGGGGGCATATTTTTATAGTTAACCCCCTATGCCCTTTGGCATTATAATTGCGCTTATAGAACGCTAGTTGCATTATTGCTAGGTTTTCACTAATTTATCGTTAATCTTATCACTGCTCTTGGCGCACGGTGAGATACCGAAACAAGAACTGGTTTTTTCTTTTGCAAAAACTGCCTCCTTGCAGAAGCTGCACGATAGACAATAAAGGGAAATTGAACCTCATTATTTTTAGCTCCAAAATATTTAATGATTTTGTCATTGCTCAATCACGGGTTGTCCTTCTAATCGTCGGATAAATGAAATAGAGATAACCAGTCACAAGATAATGTGTTCTTCATTTGTTCCAGTTAGCATTTTTCTGTTTTACTCGCTGGTCCTTCAGCAACAACTGCAGACTCTCTGACTTAATACCAATCAAGTCCATTTTCAGCAAATGCTGGTCGAGAGCTATCACTTTCCGTGTAGTAATGCGTGGAAATTACAAATTTCGGATTGGCCAATAATTGCTGCAGAGACTCGTCGATCACGCTTTTCACGCTACTGCTCCTCGTAGATAGTATTAGTAATCAAGTCATTTAAAATTTGGCAGTTTGGCAGTTTTCTGTAATTGAAGAAACCTCTGTTTGTACTACCTTATTACGTATAACCAGAATTATGAGCTGTTGCAAATATTTTGTTAAATTTGAAAGATATTCAGATTTTAAAAAGAAATTACTTCATTAACACTCTTTTCTAAAAATCCTTTTTTTACAACTTTTTACAACTAAAATGCATTTTTGTGAAGAATCTTGCATTTTTATTTGTTAAAAGTTTCTTTGATTTTACATTTAAAACCTATAAGTTCGTAAGTCGTTTCTATTTTGTAATTGAAAGGGTGATAAGAAAATATTTATGTTGGACTTTTTTACGTACATTTAAGATCTATAGAAATATTTTGAATACTACTTTTAATGACGATAATGTATTAAATGTTAAACATTCAATTAAACATTTCTGTTACGTCAGTTTCAAGCTATTATCGACATTTGTAAACGTATTAGGGCTAATGATTTTTATCATCTCATCTATCTATAATACGATATTATCTTTAAGACTACTTAATATACTCAATAACATTATTACTAATTAGTAAATCATATTCTAAAAAGCAAATTATCATTTTTATACGATTACTAACCTTATGTGTCATTCTCAAATCTTAATTAAAATGCCTAATGTATAACGTTTATATTGATTCTTAATAATACAACAATTTTTCATAACTCTCTTAACAATTTATGGGCTCATTTATATATATATATATATATTACATTATTACTAGAATATGTAAATAAAGATACTGCACTGAACCACTTAAAAAATATGAATACTTTTATTAATCTTTTCATAAATTATACGAACAAATAGAACGGTCTATATTGATTAATCGAGCAAATGCATTAAATTTACGTTATTTAACTCGAAACATCAGGAACTATGGTTTTAGCACTTGAGAAACTTGATTATTAAATAATATTACAAAGCAATGTTCAGTTAGATAAAAGAATGTATAGATTCTGTAAATAATATTTCATTTTTATATAAACCAAATATTTGGAGCTAAAATGTATACACAAATATAACAAATGGATTGAGTTTGTATTTATAGAATTAGTTTATAATATGATTACATCATGAATAACACGAAATAATATTCAATATTAAATAAATTATTTCTGCTTAGTTTCAATTTCAAAATACAGAAAGATTGCAGAATGTTCAGAAATAGAATTCATATCTCAGTCAATCAAGTATTGCAAACTTTTAGCGATTTTCTTTAGCTTTATTCTCTAAATTATTATAAATAATAACAAACATCCTCGAATTGAAAATGATTTTAGAATTAAATCATCGTTTAATGATAATCGGTATGCAATTAAATAGTCATGTAAATTTAACCGAAAATGAATTCACTTTTCTGGTTTTTATATTTATATAATCAGATTTCATTTACCCCATTAATTAAAATACATTTTATATGAAATTCTGAGACATCGCCTTATATCGAAAAGCTAATTAAATGTTGATGGAATCTTTTGTGATTATAAATCCTTGCACTGTCAAATCGTATTGTTAATTTATTCGCTTTATTTAAATTCAAAATGTAGTTTTAAATTGTCGGTTTATCTTTTCGAATTGGGAATGTCACAACGTGGAAATAAGTGGTTCAAACCAAGCCGACTATCATTTTTCAATATGAATGTACCCGACACGCTACTAATAAAGAAAGCAGGATTCAAACTCAGGTACCGAATATTGCTTTTCCATCTTCAAAACAAAACTTTCCGTTCGTACAAAGCAGGTACATATTGTATGGTTTAACAAATATCCAAAATAAAGAAGTTTGCAAGGCAGGTGTTGCATTAAATACTATTTCAGAAATTTATATTATTTTTTATTTCTATTTTTGTTAATTTGTGCATATGAAAATATCCACTAAATATTAACAAAATGTTTAATATTTTTTTTATTAATAAGAAATTACTATTTTACGTTATGAAACGAATAAACTAGTTGATACATACAATTTGTGAGTCATATTTGAAACGATTAATATTATGAAATTAAAAATAAATATTTACTTTTTTAAAATACAATGTGTAAATTTGACATTATCAAAAAATTTCAACATTTGTTAAAAAGTAAATTATTATTTGTTTACATAGTGGGCGTAAAAGTGGGACTTTGCGAATTATGGACATTTTTTAAATGCATTTACATTTTCGTCAAAAATATATTTCGAGGCATGTGCGAAAATGTTGAATTAGACATATAATGTAATAGACAATATTCGTGCCATGTGGAACGAATCATTCATCACGCCAATGAAACAATTCTTTCTTCATAAATTCCATTAAATTAAATAATTTAACTTTTTTGGAGGAATCATCTATTTATGTCAAATCATAAATTCTTAATTATTTTAATAAAAAACTTTACTTGTAGTAATTAATTGTAGTAATTAGAAAGACATAGAAAATTATGGGTCACTAATGAAGTTAATGAATGGGAAATTAATTAATATAATTTATGTCCATCGATGCTTCAAAATTTCCATTGATTGAAATATTTTATTCTATGAAAGATAAAGAATACTTCATATTACAAAGTTTCCAAAATGGAAGATGAACAATCTTTGCAATTGAACTAGATGATATTTCTACGGTCCCATTTCTTAGAAACATCATTTTCAGTAATAAGTTATATATCGAAATGTTAAATCAAAGAAACTTTTAACAAATAAAAATGCAAGTTTCTTCAGGAAAATGCATATTTTTTTAATTTAATAAAAAAAGTTGTAAAAAAAGGATTTTTAGAAAAGAGTGTTAATGAAGTAATTTATTTTTAAAATCTGAATATCTTTCAAATTTAACAATATATTTGCAACAATTCATAATTCTGATTATACGTAATAAGGTAGAACAAACAGAGATTTCTTCAATGTTAGAAAAGCTTTTGCAACTGTTTATCCTGCAAGAAAAATAGATTCAAATTCATTTAATCAATGTTAGTAACATTATGTGTCGATACCGTGAATCTTGATTTAAATTAAAATTTTTCTTTCTTTATTATTATTGATGTTATTCTATATTGCAATAACTTTATTTACCGAGTAATAGAAATGCTCACTACATAATTTGGGTAGTGAATTACCTTACCTGTATGAGCCGATGACATCAAAGTTAAATTACTTTCCTTATCAGTTTACATTAATAAAAATCTTCTGTTAACTGTCAAATTTTAAACCACTTAGATATGCCTATTACTACGATTTCTGAAGGAAGGGGTGGGGAGGGCTAGGGAAGGGGCAGGGCGGGGGAAGGGGCAGGGCTACAGCTCCATAGGCTCCACTGAGTGTCGCATTCTTAACGTCAAAATACGTGATAGAACAACACATCAGTAGTACAACTGTAGATCTGCGTTTGAGCACACGTGACAACAGACGGCGTGGTTAATATTTTGCATTAAGTGTGGTGTCATCCTATTGCCATTTTTCATTCCGTGCAGTAGTCCGTTAAGGTACTATACCACTCCCGGAGTTTAACTTGTGAGTTCAACAGTAGTGCAGTTTAAACATGGGCGTAAATCAGAAAACGAAATCCACAGTGTCAGCAAATGCAGGGCAGCCAGTTTGCCAAAGGAATGTTCAGATTCCACGCATGATGTCAGATGCAGAAAAACAGCAAATTAAGGAGCAAGTGAGCAAAGGAGGGAAAGGTGCGCAGATTACTATTATAAGATATCTTTTAAAAAAAGGATATGATGTTAACGCAGTTAATGAGATTGGGGCTACGCCACTCTACTTCGCTTGTGAGAACCTCAACGTAGACGTGATACTTATCTTATTGAAGAACGGAGCAAAATTAACATATTCGACCACCTTTTACCCAATGAAAGCAGTCTCAAGTAAATTTTTGCGATATTATAACGCTGTTGGAGCTTCTGGGAGAAGAATGTTGCAAGAGAAAGTATGCCGAATTTTAGAGGCATTTTTCGAAAGGGGAATGCTGCTCGACGCGAGTAAACCCATCGATAGAGAAGTGGCCCAAGAAGTATTAACTCACGGGTCTAAAAAACTTGTGCGACTATTCGCACGATATCAGTTCGATTTTGAAACTGCCAAGACTCTGCACCATTTTGTCGAACACGGAAATCTTGCGTTGGCCGAAGAATTGATGCGATGCGTGAAGATCGACATAAACAACCAGTCTTCCTATGGTGCCCCGTTGCACATTGCTGCATACTACGGCCAGGATGAATGTGCAGCCATGTTGATCGACCGCGGTTGCAACGTAGACATTAAGATGGGCAAAAACATTACGGCGCTTAAAAGTGCATTTGTTTCGAAATCCGAGGGCTCGGATAAAGTCTTTGAGAGACTTATACGATCAAGGACCAGCGTGAAAAGCGTGATCGACGACGAGTCTCTGCAGCGATTGCTCGCCGATCCGAAATTTGCAATTTCCCGCATTAGTACACGGAAAATTATAGCTCTCGCCCAGCATCTGCTAAAGATGGACTTAATCGGTCTTAAGACCGAGAGTCTGCAATTGGTGCTGAAGGACCAGAGGATAAAACACAAAATGCGAATACCAGAGTTCCTGGCAAACTGCAATACCGAACTGGAACAAATGAGAAAAAAATTTTCTTGCGACTGGTTTTCCCTATTCTATGATATATCGGAAAATGTGAAGGACAACTCGTGGTACTTCAACGATGAAGTAATAAAATATTTTGACGCCAAAAATCACGAGGAGCAATTTCCCCTGTACTGGAAGACACTGGACATTGTGTACCATGCAGCTTCTGCAAGCAGACAACTTTTGAAGAAGAAACAACCAGTGATTGCATCGGTGACGCAAGATATGGCAGTGATCATCATAAATTAGTGATAATTTTTCGCGACTGGATATCTGCCAATCAGAGCGCGATATTCAAAGGGTTCTATGGTCATTTGTTTAAAATTATACTGGAAATTCCACGGCAGCTCCTGGAAATATTCGAAAATTGTATGCTCGCTACTCATTTGTTAAAACTTCTAAATTCATATATTCGTCTCTCCTCTCTGCTTAGCTGTAACCTCAAATATCGGTCACAAAAAATAATCCGCCGAATACCCCTTGACCTTCAAAATTAATCGCAATATTTTCCTCTAACTTTCCTGCGAACAAATCAATATTTTAAGTTTTGCAGAAAGATCCCTTGTCCTACGCACTCGGGATCTTTAAAGTGCAAAACTTGACATATTCACTTGTTTGCAACAAAACTATCGGGAAATATTCCGATAATTTTCAGGGTCTCGGGATATTACAACTGAACATCTCGTAATAATGTAAGAAGCGTTCTATAAGCGTAATATTATAATGTCAATAATGTAAATAAAAAAAATTATAATACTATACAATAGTTTATTAATTTAAATCATTTTCCTCGCCCAAAAATTCGAATTATCATTGGAAAAAGTTGTGGAATGTAATAACTTACATCAGTATCTCCAACTTGATAGAAACATAATTAATAGTACATTACCTAACAAGGGTGTAATGTATACTTTTACGCACGGGACGGGAACCATACATACGAGGCGCCGAAGGCGCCGAGTGATGTGTAAAGTTCCCGACCCGTGCGTAACAGTTATACTTTACACATGTGTTAGGTATCCTATTTTTTGTATTTGCGCGCGTAAAGTGAGTGCGTAAAGTTTTGATGCCTGTTTGAGTGCGTAAAGTATAACTTTACGCACGACCGGTCATTTTACCAATTTCGTCGTCGGGAGTGCATAAAAGTTTACTTTACGAGCGAAAGATAGGCATCAAAAGTACTTTACGCACGAACTTTACGCCCGCAATTACAACAAAATTTTTTTTGATCCCATCAAAAGTAAGTTCACAGTTAATGAGTACATTTACTGTGATTTTTATTGTCATCAACAGATTATGTTTTTTGTGGGCTTTTAAATCGTACTTTTCGGTTTACAAATGTTTATATCGTTAAAACGCAAATAAGCATAATGTGGATTGTTTATTTTCGACAAGTCTACGTTCACTTAATAGTAATTCAATAGTGGTCAAATTGTTCTGAAATGAAGTAAAATTGTTATTAATGATATAGCATATATATATACACACCTTTCGCCTACATTTTAACACATTTCAAGATTCTTTTCATAGATGCAATTTCTAAGTTGTCCTCGTTGTATAGTAAAATAGTAAAATGTGATTTCTTCTCTGGGGGCAACGATCAGCAGAATTAAGCATTCAAGTCCGATCACCGGTGGTTCTATTTTATTTTTAAGGTAAGTTTCCCTTTTCATGTCTTACTTGTCGATGTCTTCGTTTGTTCTGTTGGAATTTCATCCCAGGCGGAAAAATCGTTTTGCAGACTTTTGCGTGGGTCGATTGTGATTATTTTGCTCTTTACTGATTTGGATCAGATAATAGAAAATAGTTGGAATTGACTATGTTAAAAATTGTCCGAAACGTGAAACTTTTCAAATCTAAATGATTCAAATTATTGAACGTTTTATATACTCGATTAGTTCGACATTTTCCACACTATTCTAGAAGCTACTTGCATAAAGGGAGAAAAAAATGTAGAGAAAATGCAAAAATGATTATTATAACAATTAAAAAAATTAATCAAAATGTGTTAACTTCACTCCCTGAATAGATCTTGCGCGTGTTTTATTAACACGTCAATTTAAAAAACAATTTTTAACGTAGAAATGTAGATACAAAATTCATATAGGCATTTAATGCAGGCACACACACACGCATGTAAGAGTATAAGTATTTATGTTCACAAATATTTTAATCAACAATGAAATTATTAGCTTTTTAACATTCCGTGCGTAAAACACGATTTTACGCACTAGGGCGAAATTTTCATGTACGTAAAATTGCGCTCTACGCACGTCGTATTAAAAAATATCGTGTGGAACATGGGCGAAATATCGATCTCCGTCGATTGTGATTGTCACCCTCGCTCCGCTCGAGCGACAAACTTCACACTCGTCGAAGATCGATAATTGCGCCCTTGTTGCATAAAATACTATTCTAAGGCATCGTACACTTGAACTAATTCAACTAAGACTATTGAATTCTTTGAGCAAACTATTTATAAAATTAAAGATAAATAAATAAATATAAAACTTATGCTGAACAATTCAATGAATGACACATGACACAATTAGTATATATTATATATCCTCGCGTTTATTTTCAAGTTACTTTATAACCTTGTCCCGAATTATGCCAGATTCTCATGAGCCTGAAAACATTTGATTGGAACAAATGTCATAACTTGTAATCCGAGAAAATGCTCAATAAAAAAGACTCGACTTTCCCATCATTTCTTTAACATTTCACTTACACTTGTTTTAGACGTATAACATTTTAACGACAAATTTCACATCTGTGAATAAACTTAAATACTTTTTAATATATTCCATAGATATATATCCGTATTCGTACATATCTATAAATGCATCTCAGTCATTCCTACGCTGTGTATTCGGGTGTGCTGTGAGCACTACGAAGAGGCTGAAATAATGAACTTTTTAAAGTAAATTCATTGCTGATTAATTGTTTGATACCTAAAAACATTTTTAAAGTGTAATAATAAAACTTTCATCGAAAGATCTAGTACATTACAATCACTGACTGAGTTATCGATAAACATGTTTTCAACTGATATTTTATTGATAACCTTATTGAATCCTTGCATACGGGTGTAAGGAATTTTTTGGAGTGTATAGGAGTGAAATTTAACGATTGCTCACTCTTGAACTGCGCACTTGAGTCAAATAATTTTAGAGTGTACGATATCAGTAAAACGATAAAAGAGATAATGTATTATATTCTCGGTAATGAACAGGGAAAGATGGGGCGAAGTGACGAATCACAAGTATTTTCATTATGATCATACTGATTGTAAAATATCATATGTGGTTCCTTTGTTTACATCATTTTTCACACTTTCAGACATGATATTTCATTTTTTGTTCTCTTACCTACCTTCGGGAGCGAGAAATGTAATTTTTAAACAAAATTTTCAAGTCATTTTCCTGTACTTTGTTCTTAGATTGGTCAATATTTTCATTTTGGTAGTTTAATAATCACTATTTATATATTTATTCTGCAAGTATATTTTTGGGAATTGATTATATAACATGAATTGTTCATTTTTCGTTTGTTTATAATGAGATATCGTACCTGGAAGTCCAAATGATACTTTGGGGTGAAGCGGCGAAATTTTTTCCCGAATATCTCTATTCCGTGATTATATTTTAATTTGGAATTCCCTTTTGATGAATGCATTGAGTAACTAAAGACGAAGTTCAAATATATGATCCTGATATAATACGTGAATTCAAAGCTTCCGAATATGCAATATCTTTTTTTCCTGTTATTGGAAATTTTGATATATCTGAAGCGGTTCATTCCACGAACGTGGAAATTTTATTTTGATTAAAGCAAACAATAATAATTTAAAACATTATGACTTGCATTTAATTTTATGATAGTCGTCTCAGAGACCTCTAGAAATAAGGATTCGTCACTTCACCCCCATATCGCCGCTTCGCCCCGTGTTTTTTAAGTTTTTTAAATTGGCCAAAGCTCGCCATCTGTAAACATATACCGTAAATAACATGCATGTAAATACGAAATTCAAGGAGAGATGTGATACACGGAAAATATCCTCGCCGCTTCGCCCCGCCTTCCCCTATATATATATTTTTTTTAAAGTGCTATTTACATGAAATAATCATCATTTTTACTAATTTCGAATTATAGAACTCATACCAGGATTAAATCTATTTGTAAATGCATACAATCTGAAAAATGTTAAAAATACGTGGTACCGACAAAATACCCCTGTGCAGTCTATATCAAGTCGTGTAAGTGAGCAGACGTGTTACAACACAAGTGGTAACGTAAACAATTGTCACGTGAACGCGTGTGTTTCAGTTATTTGTGCGTGAAATCATACAGTTCTGAGAAAAACTAATATCGGTGCAGCTTCTGCAAACATCCCAACTGCAGGTGCAGTTCGGAATGCAACCCCCTCAGTCTGCTGCGATGGCCTCTGATACCAGGAGCCCCGCCGCCAAAAACCCCCAGAATGTCCAAATTCGTAGTACTCAATCCTATGCAAAAGTCACAGAAATCAGCATGCTCCCAAAAAAGGAACAGGCCATCGTTATTGACTCTATAGAAGGACTTTCTATTGATGACTATATCGATGGCCTGGAAAAACTTATTAACGTAAGAGATATTCGGTTCCTTTCCAAAATCTCAAACAGTCGTGTGTGTGTTTTCTTGGCCAACAATCAAGTTGCAGACCAACTTGAAAGTAAGACAATTCAAGTTAAAAATCACCTGCTCAAAATCCGAACATATGTCTCAAGAAACAAAAGAGTAGTAATATCGAACGTTTCCCCGGTAATTCCACACGAAATAATTCTCGAAGCTCTAAAAACCATGGGTATTACACCCGTCTCACCAATAGCTTACATCAGAGCGGGCACATCTAAACCCGATCGCGCTCATATATTATCTTTTAGACGCCAAGTTTACATAAAAGAAGGAGACGAAATTCGCCTACCAGAGTCCTTACAGATTTCCTACGATGACACTCCTAGCTGGATTTACCTCAGTACCGACGTGACGTCGTGCTTTATTTGTAAACAAAAGGGCCATACAGCAAAACTTTGCCCGCAGGCGGTTTCAAATAATACAAATGATATGCCCGTTTCCCAATTTACAAACACAACAACGTCCGTATTAACTGAACAAGAATACAATGCCTTTCAGCAACAAAGTCATAATCCTAATGCCGGAAAAGTTACAAAGAGGGGTCCACCACGATCCGTAAGTTCCGAAGACTCCATAAACTTGACACCCCAAATACGTCACGATAAACTAACAAGTAACGAACAAAAAGAAGAGCAAACGTCAAATGGAACCACACCATATGAAAAAAAAGAAAAAGACACAAACAGGCCCAACAAACCAAAAAGGAAATAAATAACAGAAAATCAAGACTCTGACGAAGTAGACGATCAGTATTCGATTCAAATGGACCAAGCGCTTCTACCTGTCAAATATGTTATAGAAGATCCTGCAAACTTATGTGTACTTGACTATAACAACTTTAAATCGTATTTAGTTCTCACTCGGGGAAAATCTAATACGAACGAAATTTCACATCGTTTCACAGAAAACTCTGAAGGTCTCATCGAGATGCTAACTCTCGTTCATGAACATATAGAAGACAGAACCTTAAAAAGCAGAATCACTAGACTCAAAAAGAAGCTTCTCAACAGTAACACTTCCGATAATGGCAGCGAGCCGGCTATTTCCTAGGTTCGCCAAAAATAAAGCAAGTTAAAGTCTAAACAAGAAACGCATAGAAAACTAGATTCAACACCAAACTCCGATTTAAAGTATCCTGTTCAATTATCATGGCTTCCACGATAACTCAAAATCTCAAGATCGCCTTTTGGAATGCCAGGAGCATTGTTAACAAAAAAGAAGAATTTTCAAAAATCATCTCCAACTTTCATATATTTATCATCGTCGAATCATGGCTACATAGCAACATACAGTCAGCTTTCTTTCAATTTCCTGGGTACAAAATCTTTCGAAAAGACCGAACATATGCAAGTGGAGGAGGCATTCTCATATATATTAAAAACAACATCGCCTACAAGGAAATAAAAGACCTGCACTCCCCAGCGGAATGCATAGAATTAGCAGGTATAAATATAAACAACACGAAACCTTCGATCAATATTATTGTCTGCTATCGAACCCCTGGTACCACACTATCGCAACAAGACTGGGATATAATATTTCAAAACACCAAAATTAATAACACTAGCTCTATCCTTGTTGGAGATTTTAACTCTCACCATCCTGTGTGGAACTGTAAAGGCGCTGACCTGAACGGAGATAGATTATTACATAGTCTTAAAAACTCTGAACTCTATTTACACAATCCCGATACAATTACACATATAAATGCCTATAATTGCAAAACCTCGAACCTCGATTTAATTTTTTCATCGACAGACATTGCTGACAAACTCCATGTTAATGCTAACGACGACAACTGGGGCTCAGATCACTTCCCGTTATTCATCGATTTTTTAACACAAAAAAATATCTATCGGAAAAAGTCTCTTAATATAAAATCGACACGGACTAATTGGGAACAGGTCAATACATATCGACTAGAGAACTATGCCGAACTCCTTACTCTTGACTATGAAAGCAAAACCGCTGCTGAAAAATATAAATTTTTAACAACCATTATAACCGACGCCCTACTCGTAAATACTCCAAAAAAGAAAACAGTTAGCAACTCAATATACAGAAATCCCGTCTCCTGGTGGGACGCGGATTGTGACAACGTCACAAGATGCAGAAAAGCCGCTCTTAAAAAGTGGAAGTACTCTCGTAGGATCGAAGATTTCATTGAGTTTAAAAAATCTTCAGCAATTGCAAAAAAGATGTTTAAAAAAAAAAAGCTAGTTTTGTACAATTCGCGGAAAAAATCGATATCAACACCAATCAGAAATATGTCTGGCGCACCAGCAAAGTGCTGAAAAACAAGTGGAGTCAAAATATATGAAATGGCCCCTTATTTCACCAACATTCATGAAAGATCAAAATCAATATATTATCTTATAGTATGAGGTATTATAAAAGAGATCCCAAAAGGATTTTGAAAAATTTATTAAATTAAAAAAGTTATAAACAATTTAAGTTTTATGCATCATATGTTTCAAAAATTCGCAGTTGTAAGGGATTATATAAAAAACGTATATAAATGCCGGGATTTTATCAAAAAATGTTTTTACTTTCAAGTACTAAATAGCAATTTAAAAATTTTCATTTTTTAATGCAAAATTCTACCGTTTTTTATAAACAAATAGAGATATTTTATTATTCCAAATCGCAAAATACATTATTTGTTTTACATTTGATTTAGTCATACATTCAAGATGAAGTACGAAGAAAAAAATTTTGGTAATTTCTATTAACGAGAAAATGACAGGGGTTTTTGTTGCGCGCAACGCAGCTGCATAATCTGTACCGCGCCACGCAGCTCGCCTAGCGGCTCTACCACGGTCTTTGGAAAAGTCAAAATAACTTAAAATACATATTGTGCAATAAATATCTTTATTTTTTAACTTCTTTGATTTTTAAACGTTGTTAACAATCCCAAGATTATCATTAGAGAACATTTTACATTCAACTTTATTAGATGACGAAGTAGTAGAAAATAATGAAATTGCCTTGTATTTTTAATGGTTTGTGCTTTCGAAAACCGAGATTTTAATGATTTGTCATGAGCCGTATGTTCTTCATTCGTACAGAAAGAAAAATTAATATTTTAAAAAAATGATTTTGCCCAATTGAACACTTTTTCTGGCGTAGAAAGTGGATCTTCACATCTTTGTAAAGAGGCTTTATATGCTAGGCGTTTAACCGTGCCCCCCAGGCCATCGCAAGCTCCTTTCCCATGCGACGTTGCAAAAAAGTTCCATTCTGCTTGTACCTTATAATCTTTGATATGATTACCCAAATTTGCTATGTTAAATCTATTTTTATACTGCGATGCAGCACCGTCTGAGAAATAATAAATCCTTTTTACATTGTCTTCTCCAAAAGAACTTTTCAAGTAATTAATCATTTTTCTGTTAAATAAATTTACAGCACTGGCATCATGAAGAACTTTTTCCGATATCGTTACATAATTTAAGTGTTTTATTTTATTATTTTCTTTGTAATATATTACGTATGGATGAACGGTTACTTGAAAAGATGACCAGTGGTAAGACTGAATGGCATTTTGTACACGACACGTATAATTTTCTGCAAAGTCCAAACATACGACAAATTCTCCATCACACAAGTTAGCCTTTCGTAAATTAAAACAAGCTGCTTGACTTTTGGCAAGAAAATCGTGTTTTAAAAGTTACACTTAAATTATGTGACGATGTCGGAAAAAGTTCTTCATGATGCCAGTGCTGTAAATTTATTTAACAGAAAAATGATTAATCACTTGAAAAGTTTTTTTGGAGAATACAATGTAAAAAAGATTTATTATTTCTCAGACGGTGCTGCATCGCAGTATAAAAATAGATTTAACATAGCAAATTTGGCTAATCATATCAAAGATTATAAGGTACAAGCAGAATGGAACTTTTTTGCAACGTCGCATGGGAAAGGAGCTTGCGATGGCCTGGGAGGCACGGTTAAACGCCTAGCATATAAAGCCTCTTTACAAATATGTGAAGATCCACTTTCTACGTCAGAAAAAGTGTTCAATTGGGCAAAATCATTTTTTAAAAATATTAATTTTTCTTTCTGTACGAATGAAGAACATGCGGCTCATGACAAATCATTAAAATTTCGGTTTTCGAAAGCACAAACCATTAAATATACAAGGCAATTTCATTATTTTCTACTACTTCGTCATCTAATAAAGTTGAATGTAAAATGTTCTCTAATGATAATCTTGTGATTGTTAACAACGTTTAAAAATCAAAGAAGTTAAAAAATAAAAATATTTATTGTACAATATGTATTTTAAGTTATTTTGACTTTTCCAAAGACCGTGATAGAGCCGCTAGGCGAGCTGCGTGGCGCGGCGCGGTACAGATTATGCAGCCGCGTTGCGCGCAACAAAAACCCCTGTCATTTTCTCGTTAATAGAGATTACCAAAATTTTTTTCTTCGTACTTCATCTTGAATGTATGACTAAATGAAATGTAAAACAAATAATGTATTTTGCGATTTGGAATAATAAAATATCTCTATTTGTTTATAAAAAACTGTAGAATTTTGCATTAAAAAATGAAAATTTTTAAATTGCTATTTAGTACTTGAAAGTAAAAACATTTTTTGATAAAATCCCGGCATTTATATACGTTTTTTATATAGTCCCTTACAACTGCGAATTTTTGAAAAATATGATGCATAAAACTTAAATTGTTTATAACTTTTTTAATTTAGTAAATTTTTCAAAATCCTTTTGGGATCTCTTTTATAATGCCTCATACTATAAGATAATACATTGATTTTGATCTTTCATGAATGTTGGTGAAATAAGGGGCCATTTCATATATTTTGACTCAGTGGATAAAAATAATTCCTAATCATGCTCCTGAGAATCACCAAGATTAGGATAAAATAACGGCTGCACTCAACAAGATCAGCCCACCATGGGTTCCATCTAATCCAAATCTTACATTCTCTTGCAAAAGTAATCCCTTTCTAGAAACCACATACTCGTTTTTGGAGTTTAATGTCGCTCTAGAGAGCAAAAATAACAAATCATCTTGTGGTCTTGATGGTATAGACTATTACACGATAAAAAACTTACCCATTAAATACAAACTAATCCTTGTCGATATATACAATGAAATGATTACTAAAAATTCCTTTCCCAATGAATGGAAAAAATCGTTTGTTCATTTCATTAATTAATTAAGAGAAAATTCAGTACCAAAGTATCCGGCTAGCTCTTGGCCTACGTATCAGCACACCTACCAATGTTCTACTCTCGGAATCGAAGTTGCACACAATTGGTGAACGTACAAAATACTTATGCCTCAGATATTTACATAAAATATACTCCAATAACAACCTACTGACATACAAAATTCTACGCGAATTTGACAAAGCAGTTGCCAATAATAACAAAAAACAGGTGAATAGACGTAAAAAGTTCAATAACCGAATATTACAACAATGTCTCAAATCAGTCAGTAATAATACTGATCTCATCCTTACCAATAACAACTTCAACATCTTCACGCGTGACTACGGGACTATTATGTCCAAACCATCCATTGATACAGAATTCGGCAAAAAATTAACACAGGTGACAGATCCTTCCTCATGGGTTAAGGAATTGACTATAAAGAGCAACGCACTAGCTATTTTTACCGATGGTAGCAAATCTGAAAAATGTATCTCAACAGGTACAGCCTGCATTTGTCCAGAACTAAATATCAATCACTCAAAAAGCATCAGTAACAGCGCGTCGATCTTCACTGCCGAAAGTATAGCCATACTCGACGCCGTTGATATAGCACTAGAAAATATTGAACACAATTTCCTCATTTTAACGGACTCTCTTAGCGTCATCCAGGCCATCAACAGCCCCAAAATTAAGATCTCTACAAACCCGTATATCCTCAACATAAAACAAAGACTCCTTGAAATAAATCAAAACAATCCGAATAGCAGAACGGTAAAGATTTTCTGGATACCAGCACATTCTGGAATCGAAGGCAATGAAGCAGCTGACGAAATGGCTAAGAACAATACCAACAAAGAGCCCGACCCCTCAATAAAAATACCCTACACCGATTTATTTGAATCTCTGAAAAATGATGCCTACAATCATACATTTACCTACATCACCAAACAAGGAGAAAACAAAGGCATACACTATTTTGAAAACTATTTCGACCATAGAAAAACACCATGGTTTTCACACTCTAAATTATCCAGAAGAGTTATATCCACAATTATTAGATGTAGGTCGGGCCATTACAATTTAGCCTGTTCACTCCACAAAATAGGATTAGCTAGCAGTAGGAACTGTCACTGCGGAAATAGTGTAGAAGATTTGAACCATGTATTGTGGCAGTGTTCTCTCTATAACGATCAACGAAGATTCATGCTAAAGGAACTAAGAAAAATTGGATTCGTCCTTCCTCTTACTTGTGAGACTTTACTGGCGAGGCCAACGGACACCATCTGCAAGACACTATGGAAATTCTTCGACTAGTGCAAACTAGCGATTTAAATAAGTTAAAATGCGTAATGTAACAGTTAATGCTAAAACTATTGTAAAACCTTATTAATACACTTACATTTTTCAGGTTAGCAACATAATCTAAATTGTAGATTAAATTTGCTTAAATAAAAAAAAAAAAAAATACCCCTGCGAGAGTATTACTTTATTATTTATTTATTAGAAGCCTTATCAAAATGTTCGATTCGTGGAAAAAATCTAATGGAAAAGGGTTCACATTGAGGTTCTTTTTGTATGTGTATCGCATAAAGAGTAGTACCGCGACCATACCTTAATATTAAGACAACAGAGGCGCCACTTCTAGTTAGAATGTCGTACGTAACTGTATAATATCTGATATACTCCGCATGGAGTATATACACAGATTAATAAGTATATATGGCTGCTGTACGAACACAGATGATAAAACCAGAGCGCACACTGAAAGAATTTGTTAGTAAGTTCTGCCGAAAACTGAAGTAAAATTTGCCGAAGAAGTTAAGTAACCACCATTATGCAACATTTACATAGTCACTTCGGTAATATTTGCTGAACAAAATCTAGAAAATCTACTTAATGACTTGAGTAACAACTTTTCTGTAGATTTTACTTAACAACTTGGGCAAATATTGCCGAGCCAGAGCACATCGTTGCATCGAAACATACAAGACAGCTGTTTGTCCGGTTTTAGCAGATGTCGGTAATTCGGTATATATTTTGTAATTATTAATGAATTATATGAATGGTTGAAACTAATTGTTCGAGTATTAGTATTGT
This sequence comes from Trichopria drosophilae, assembly GCA_030407085.1. NCBI lineage: Eukaryota > Metazoa > Arthropoda > Insecta > Hymenoptera > Diapriidae > Trichopria > Trichopria drosophilae. The sequence continues at coordinate 25,519,544 of CM059585.1, forward strand.
ATCATTGTTTTTATGTGACTGGTTAATAACTCAAACAAAGATTTGAGGTTAACTTATGTCAAATGAAAACTCATCAAATCAGTCGGTAATATAGGACGCTGAGACATACACTGAAAGAAGTCGTGAGCAGAGGGGTGAAACTGTTTCGTTCATAACGTTCTCGTTGTGACCCCCGGGATTTGCGATCACTAGATGGCGCTACTATGCATGTGCTTGGCAACCAACGCACAGATGTTTTCCTGATTACGGTCTCGAGATATGACGATTCGCAGTTTTGAATCGGATTGGCAAAATACATATTTGCTCCAGGTCTTTAGGATGACCGTTTACGGGGACTAGGTATCGCTCTCAGTAGTTTTTCCCCATTTTAACTAAAATACGTGCACCAGATGTTGAAGTTCGCTGATTACGGCGTCTAGGTATCGCGCTGCATAGTTTTTCACGATTCTAGCTGAAATACGTGCACCAGGTGTTCCGGGTCGCAGATCAAGGGGTCTAGGTATCGAGCTCCATAGTGTTTCATGATTCTAGCTGAAATACGTGCACCAGGTATTCAAGGTCGGCGATTACGGTGTCTAGGAATCGCGCTCCGTAGTTTTTCATCTTTTTAACTAAAAAATATGCATCAGGAGTTTGGGGTCGACGATCAAGTGGTCTAGGTATTGACTTCGAGTTAACCAACAATGACCTTGAGGTCAAAATTGAAGGTCATTTCAAGGTCAAATCAATGTTGCTTATTTGTCTTCAAATTTGAACATATTTTGATTTGACCTTGAAATGACCTTCAAATTTTTTCAAATTTGGCCCAAGGTCAAGGACAAGGTTACCGTTGTTTATTAGATAAAATTGATTTGACCCTGAAATGACCTTCAACTTTGACCTCAAGGTCATCGTTGGTTAACACCAAGTGGATACCTAGACTACATGATCAGCAACCCCAAACACCGGGGGCACGTTTTTTAGTTATAAAAATGAAAATCTACGGAACGCGACACCTAGACCCCGTAATCGACAACCCTAAAAACCTGGTGGACGTATTTTAGTTAAAGTGATGAAGAACCACAACGTTCGATACCTAGACCACGTATCGGCGATTGTAAGCATCTAGTGCACGTATGTTAGTTAAAAGGGTGTTACGATTATCACGCCAAAGCTCACCGAGCACATGACTGCAAGCGCCATCTGGATACATGAAGTTTTGAGATAAGTGGGAGGTCACGAAGAGAACCGACATACCATAGGGAATGTAGCAGCAGTGTCGCCCCCCTGACGCGGACTCAGCTGAACTATAATTACATATATTTATATATAATTTCAAACCCAGATTTTATTATTATATACTATGTCTGTATCTTTATATATTTGCAGTAGAAAATCACTGATTTCATGAAAAAAGATAGTCAAGTAATTATTACTTAGTTTTTCAGCAATATCTACTTAATAGAATTTCAGGAACTATTACATAAGTAGTGAAGTAATATGTGCTGAATAAGTTCGGCACATTTTACTTAGTTTTCAGTTCGGCAGATTTTACTTGACCAACTTAGGTAAAATCTACATACGATTTCTTTCAGTGCACGTGGATTGGATGTGCTGAAAACGAGAGTGCTGTCGCACCCTTGTGATCAGACAGCTACTAAACGTCTGAGGTATAACTCACGTACGAAAATTGTAACGTAGATATTAAAATGTGCAAAAATATCACCGCTATGAAAACTGCTCGACGCGAGTAAACCCATCGATAGAGAAGTGGCCCAAGAAGTATTAACTCACGGGTCTAAAAAACTTGTGCGACTATTCGCACGATATCAGTTCGATTTTGAAACTGCCAAGACTCTGCACCATTTTGTCGAACAGGGAAATCTTGCGTTGGCCGAAGAATTGATGCGATGCGTGAAGATCGACATAAACAACCAGTCTTCCTATGGGACCCCGTTGCACATTGCTGCATACTACGGCCAGGATGAATATGCAGTCATGTTGATCGACCGCGGTTGCAACGTAGACATTAAGATGTGCAAAAACATTACCGCGCTTAAAAGTGCATTTGTTTCGAAATCCGAGGGCTCAGATAAAGTCTTTGAGAGACTTATACGATCGAGGACCAGCGTGAAAAGCGTGATCGACGACGAGTCTCTGTAGCAATTGCTCGCCGATCCGAAATTTGCAATTTCCCGCATTAGTACACGGAAAATTATAGCTCTCGCCCAGCATCTGCTAAAGATGGACTTAATCGGTATTAAGACCGAGAGTCTGCAATTGGTGCTGAAGGACCAGAGGATAAAACAAAAATGAGAATACCAGAGTTCCTGGCTAACTGCAATACCGAACTGCAACAAATGAGAAAAACATTTTCTTGTGACTGGTTTTCCCTATTCTATGATATATCCGAAGATTTGAAGGACAACTCGTGGTACTTCAACGATAAAGTGATTAAATATTTCGACGCTAAAAATCATGAGGAGCAATTTCCCCTGTACTGCAACACACTGGACATTGTCTATCGTGTAGCTTCTGCAAGGATACAGCTTATGAAGAAGAAAGAACCAGTTATTGCATCGGTGACGCAAGCTATGGCATGATAATCATAAATTTGTGAAAATCTCGTAATAATGTAAGAAGCGTTCTATAAGCCTAATTTTATAAGGTTAAATTTGTAAATAATGTACAATACTTGTCATGTTAATCGATAAAAAAAATTAAAATGGTATACAATGGTTTATTAATTTAAATCAGTTTCCTCGCCCAAAAATTCGAATTGTCATTAGAAAAAGTTGGGGAATGTAATAACTGACATCAGTATCTCCAATCTGATAGAAACAAAATTAAGAATTTTTGTGATCACACCAAAAGTATATATACACACATTCCGCCTACATTGTAAGACATTTTAACATTCTTTTCATTGGTCAATTTCTAAGTTGTCCTCGTTGTATAGTAAAATAGTAAAATGTGATTTCTTCTCTGGTGTCAACGATCAACGGAATTAAGCTATCACTTCTGATTACGGTGGTTCTATTTTACTTTTAAATTAAGTTTCCCTTTTCATGTCTTACTTGTCGTTGTCTTCGTCGGTTCTGTTGGAATTTCAACCCAGGCGGAAAAATCGTTTCGCAGACTTTTGCGTGACTCGATTGTGACTATTTTGCTCTTTATTGATTTTAACCAGATAACAGAAAATATTTGAAATTGACGGGGTTAAAAATATTCCAATATGTGATACTTTTCAGATCAAAATGAGTCAAATTATTAAAACGTTATACCCCTAATAGCACATAAACCTTACAACAAGACTACACCTGCAATTGCGAAGTTTATCTAAATTAAAAAATTTACTTATTATCAAAACCTTGCAAACTTTAATTTAAACTTATATCAACAGGGTGTTAATAAAGGCATTTCAGTCTTTCAGATTTTTAAAAGTATTTTAGATATTAATAGGTCGAAATGTAATTAGAATTTATGCAAATAACAAATTTATTTCTAATTCGTCGTGAAAACGACGAACAACCCCTCCAGCCGGAGTTGTCGGTGCTGCTTCGCGATCCACATTTGAAAGAACGCGAACGTTACTTCGTTCGTGGTTCGGCGACACGCTCCTAGCGGCTGCGGCCGGAACTCAAGTGCTCGTTTTCCCCGGAGATTCGATTTCATCGCCGAGTCGAGTGGAATTCCCTTAAATTAATATTTAGATATAGTTTTGATTTGTATTATTTATTATATTGGTTTTATATTATTTATTATATTATAAAAATAGTTTCAAAAATCGAAAACTAATTTCTAAATGTCAATTTATTGAAAAGTACCTTTTTACGAAACTATTTAAAAATCCTATATGTTATTTCGATTTTCTCCTTAAGTAGTATATTTTTCACCGTGAGTTGTCGCTTCCATACTTAGGTATTATACCTTCTAAGACAAATTGGCAACAGCATTAAATTAAACTTAATAATATATTGTGTGGGATATTTCAGTAATGTTATAGATTAAACATTATTGTAAAATTAGTAGCATATTATAATAATATTACACATTAAAGTATATTTCTGGAAGCATTTTATTACCGTTATGACAATGTTTCGTTTTAAGCTTTAACGTTGTAACCTTCCTGTAACATTAACTCAAGGTTCTGTGCTATTAGGGACTCAATTAGTTCGACATTTTCCACACTGTTCTAGAAGCTTGCATCAATGGAGATAAAAATATATAATATAAATATAAATAAGAAAATGTAAAATTGATTCCTTATAATATTATTTTATTAACACTATCTATTTAAAAAACATTACTTCGACCAACACCATAGGTCTGGCGAAGTATTGAATTTGGTCAGTTCTCGCCAAAAAATTACCCTATAGTTTTTCATCAAATGTCGACGTTTCAGGCCCTAAGGAACCCAAAACAACAATAAAAAAATTGGTGTCCGTTAGGTTGTACGTCCGTCCGTCCGTCCGTCCGTCCGTGGGCAAAATTTTGTATACGCGATATCTCGCGAATGGAATGACGAATTTAAAAAGTACAAACGGATTTGGGTTTCTCTTGGCCAAACTTAGATCTGATTAGTTTTTGGAGACAATGCATACTAGATTATGGGGAGGTTTAACAAAAAAACGCTCAAAAAACACGTTTTTCCATTTTTAACAAAAAATACAAATCGAACAAAAAAATGTTTCAAACAAAAAATATAGAACATCGAATTCTCTACAAAAAAGGTTGTATTCATTTCTTCGTAAAATCAACGATAATGCCGTAAAAGGCAAATTAACATGAAATTAACATAAATTGTAAATACACATATACAAAGTATATGTATGTATATTATAGACATTACATGAAAAACAGAGACATAGAGGAAGCAGGGGAGTGAGGCGGGTATCAGGGCGAAGGGGGGGGGGCTTAACAAAATATTCACTGTAATGTTGGTGTCGGGTAGCCATGGGGAGGTGGTAGCGGGGAGGGGGGTTCGGGGCTTCGCAGGAAGCGGGGGAGCGTGGCGGGTATGCCCCCCCACCCCTCACCTGTCAAAAACTCGACTAAACCGCGTTTTCTAAGCATCAGTGTGAACAAGACATGCTCATTTATCAGTGCTTCGGCTGACCTGCGGTCGGGGTCGAAGTTTTGAAAATGCTCATTTTCAATGTTACTATAGGGTGATTATGCCAATGAATGGACGATTTTCTACATATTTCTATTTCTTATGAATGTATGATGCACAACATGCAACAAAATACATATTTTTATGTTCTTTGAACATTCAAAACAATATTTACAGTACTATTGATCTTCCAGTGTTTATTATTTTGTAAAATCAAAGCAAAGTTTTAAAGCCATCCAAAACTGGTACTGAAAATGTCCCATTTGATGTAACCCGTCTATTCATTGGGGTTTAGCGGATTTTTTTACAAACGTATTAAAGACGAGGTTAATAATTAAATAAAATCAAAGCTTGAACTACACGGTCATAAAGAGCAGAGTCTAACGATTCTAATGGTGGTATCATAATTCAATTTTCATAAAAGAATTTAAAAGTTACAATCGATCAAAGTGTGAAAAATGCTTAACCGCCCATTCATTGGCATATTCACCCTATTTAAGGAACAAGATATTGTTACAATATATGTATCGAAACTACTCGAACCTAACGATGCTAGAACTACCCTCTGCCGCCTTCTTTCTTGGCAGTGTTAAAATGGGAATATTCCCGGAAGCATCAGCCTTTCGTCGGGGAACTGCAATACGAATTCAGCCAAAATTGTAGGCACCCGGGTCGAAGGCATCTAGTTTTGTTTTAAATTTACGTAGAAATGTAGATAGTAAATGCAGACAGGCATTTAACACAGGCACACACACGCATGTAAGAGTGTAAGTATTTATGTTCACAAAAATTTTAATTAACAACGACATTTTATTACTAGCTTTATTATTAGCTTTATTATTATTGTCATTAATTAGAAACAAACATTTCTTTCTGTAATTATAATGTTCAATGTTTATCATCATTTCCATATTTATCCTTATTTATATGAATAATGAAGAAACAGTTAACATTTGAAAAACGATTCCACCTATTTTACACTTAGCCACATGCTCCTATCAAATCAAAGTCAGATAAGTTTCAAATAGACTCGAGAATTCCTCTTGCTATATATGGTACTTGTCAATCAGTACTTTTTGAGCGGGAAAAAAGAATAATTAAGGGTTCGTCGCCGGTGATTATAAGGATGTACCACTGACCAGATACACAAGACTTCGCGAACGCGATAACGGTGATGTATGCAATTGTTATATATGTGAAACTGCTAGATGTAAATCTCATAGAAAGTCAGTGCACCAATATTTATCGATAAAAACCTGCTTTCCAATGAAAATCAGTTGGATATCGATCAAAATGCATCTCAAAATGTGTCCCGGAGTCTGCAGATAATTGCAATAGTATTATAGAAATAATTCATAAAATACCAGAAAAACAACAAGAACAAAATATTTCGACTATTTTGTGCATGAAAGTCAATAATTCAGGAGCATTGAGTGGCAACTGCAAAGAAATTCAAATATGCATCTTCAACTGAGTAATGAAATAGGAGTGAAAACCAGCGTCTTATTAAATTCGAAGAAAATATCACCCCAAACTTTCTTTTCAGAAGAAAGTTTACATAATGTTATGGTTGACAAATCACTATCAGTTTTTTTTATATAAGAACATTATATTATGTTAAGTGCAATACGCTATCAATCCTTAATCACTCTATAAATACTCGAAGTAAATCTCTCCGGCATGTACACTGCTCAAATCGGAAAAAAACTATTGGCCAGAGAACAATGGATTATATTGGAGTAAAGTGCATTAACCTTCTCCCTTATAATTTACGAAAGCTACCGAAGATGACTACGAAATCTAAGTGGAAAATCAAGAACTGGTTCATAAACTGCATGCAACGCGCTCAAAAATAATCTTCAACCGGCGGAATAAAACATTTGTAACATCAACTACATCAAATTCGTTTTTGCGATCTTCGTGACCATTTCCATGACTTTATTTATTTATTGTGTATATTTTTTCTTTATTTTTGTAATTTAATTAGTGAGTACCAGCTATTAAGTTAACTTTTCCTATTTAATATAAATGGTCATCATGTGACGAGACTATTTCAGGTTGCGTACAAGTATGATCTGCACTTTTGCATGTATAAGGAATTTTTCCTATGTGTAATGTATTAATAACCTGAATAAAATTTATTATAAAACCAAAAAACGGGTGTACTTCCGAAAACGCCCCCCAACCGATTTTAATGTACATTGGTATACATACGTATTTCGGGGTGCTGATTATGGAAATGGTAATGAAAATTGGCGCAAATTTTATTTTCATGGTGAAAACCTTAAAAAACCACCATAATTTAAGGTTTTTTGCAATTATCTCCTAAAATTTTAAAAATTTCGAAAAATTGTTTGAATAAAAGTTGTAGATTTGATCGAAATACACATTTTATGTTGTATGCATTTTTCCGCCAAAATCGATAGTTTTTGAGAAAAATCGAAAAAACGACAAAACACCATGAAAACGATCAATTATAACATGAATTCCACGTAGCGATACACATATGCCTTTGGGAATTTTTAGGGATAGGTAGAGTTCTGACTGGTTAGGTTAGGTTAGTTTTAGGGCACCCATATGCTTTTAGGCATTGTTAGGGCTAGGCAGACTTGTGACTGGAGAGGTTAGGTTAGTTCTTTGGGCACCCATATGCTTTTACCCATTATTATGTTAACGAGAGCCGTGACGTTGCCATTTATCTGCTTCCACTATTTCACTATACGAATTTTGGCCTTAATTGTGTTTTGTAGTTTTTTCGATTTTTCTCAAAAACTATCGATTTTGGCGGGAATATATATACAACATAAAATGTGTATTTCCATAAAATCTACAACTTTTATTGGAAGAATTTTTCGAAATTTTGAGAATTTTATGAGATAATTGCAAAAATCCATAAATTATGGTGGTTTTTTAAGGTTTTCACCATGAAAATAAAATTTGCGCCAATTTTCATTATCATTTTCGTAATCAGCACCGCGAAATACGTAAGTATGGCCAATTTCCAGTAAAATCGGTTGGGGGGCGTTTTCGGAAGTTTATCCATTGTATGAATTTAATTGTTTACCATTTGGTCTTAACATCAGCGCCTATGTATTTTTGAAAATTATGAAGTCTATTGTTGGCTTCTTAAAGAAACAAAGGTTTTTTATCAGTGATTTATCTAGATGATTTGCTTTTTATAAGCGATTCTTTTGAAGATTGTTTGAAAAATACTCAAACATCAATTAATTATGTTGGAAATTACGTTGGAAATTATAATTATCATTTTGATAAGAGTAAACTCATTCCCAATACGCAAAACGATGTTTAAAAGAAATTTAAAAGATATCTTGAAATCCGCGAGAGAAATTTTCATAATGTCGAAAATATCTAAAAGTCAATTTTTACATGCATATGCAACACTTTCGGATATCTTTTAGATATCTTTTAGATATCTTTTAGATATCTTTTAGACATCTTTTAGTCATCTTTTAGAGATATCTTTAAAAATATATTCGAATCCATCCAACCAGTAAAGTACAAAGATGTTTAGAACCACCTAAAAATTTGCTCTATAACAGGCCAGATGCGACAGTTTCTGAGATCTTTCTGGCCGTGATATGATTATGACGTGTTCAGGAAATCCTCAAAAAGTGGGGGATCTGAGCTCTTTTAGAGAACATTGTGACATCATTCTAAACAATTTTTCTAGTCAATCAAGAAGATGTAGATACTTACAGAAAGTCGAAAAGATCTCTAAAAGTTATCTTCTATTGTGTAAGATATCTAAAATATACCATTTCTAGATCTTTTAGATTCTAAATCTCGCTATTTATAAAATTATCTTAGATATCTAATATATATCATTATAAAATCTTATCCTCCTCACAGAAAAGGATTACATTAAATACATAGTCAAAGCTTTCAAATTGTACACGATCAAGGCACAGCATCATTAAAAATCATCACATTCTGTCTTCGGAGAAGAAATAATGTAACTCATACAAAGGTCGAAGCTTGCATTGTTACAATATGTAATATATGTGCACGCATGTCAATCCTTGTCATATTATGTCACTAACTTAGAGTACTTTAGGAGCACTTATATGAACAACAAAATTATGGTTTTGAGATAGTTAACGACCATCATTTTTCCAATTAATTCGTGTCGTGTGGATTTCGGCAAAATCCAAAGTTATGAAATGATATCAAACAGAAAAATGAAAATAATGCAAATAATACAACTATTACATTGGCTGACGTGACTCAAATACATCCAGTTTTCATTTCTTTTTATCTCTTTTTTTGGACTGGATTTTTTAATTTTTGAAAATAATTTTGAACCAAAATTTTTGTAGAATTTGTTGAGTGAATCCGCGATATCCTTGTCAATCGTAAATATATTTTGATAATTTCCATCATTTATCTGCTTTCTTTTCTCTTATTCCCTGTTAATCTCAGAAATTATTGACGAAATTCCCTTCCACAATTTTCTAGGATTTGTTGTTTCCGATAATCTATTCTTGTAATAGTTTTGTTTACATTTCTTGAATAATTATATAATTTTTAACTTATATGCTCTTTTTTTCTTATATCTATCTTCATTATATGGATATGTATAATGCAGTTGAAATACTTTTCCTTTTTCATCATCGATTTTAATAGTCCTTTAGTTACCCAAGGTTTTTTAGGTACGCGTGGACTACTTCGCACCAGATATGTTGAATGTTGTATGTAATATTATAGTATATTTATGGATTCCTTTGTTGCTCTATTCACATCTGTCAGATTGTCAACCGTTGACCAATCCTCATTATTCAACAATCCTCGTAGCTTGTTTTTGCTCATAATCTGTAGTGACTTTATAATTTCATTGTTTTCTCTTATTAACTGATATAATTTTAGAATTTGTAAGATTACTGGATAGTGGTTGGTTATGCTAGACTCTATAGTACACACAGGCTTTTATTTTGATGATACTTAAATGGTTCATTATGATATAAGCGTGATCTATGCATGTTCTATAGTATTTCCCCTTTCTCTTCTACATGGACCTCATCAGTAAGACCATCGAAGACCCTGTCTTATACGTTTTATAAATTTAAAGGAAATTTTAACTTTATTCAAAATTGAAGGATATTTTAAAAAAAGTATAAGAGATAGGTATAACTGTATACGGTAATTTAATGTTATTACACAGTGTATATCTATCTTAGAGAAGATCTGGACCGAAACGTTCACTTTTACAAACAAAAGGCATTCTTATTTCTAAAGTTACCATTAAAGGGATTCCGAACTTACTATAATATTGGGTTTTTAATTAGATTAAAGCAGTTCCATAGATCAAAAGTTTCAGAGATGGTACCATACAAAACTCCGGCTTCGTTCAATAATTTTGTAATTATTATCGATAATTTTGTACAAAAGTATTTTATAATTTGTATATGCAAAAATTCCAGTGATTCTCATGAAGAAAACGCATGGTTCGAAATGAATTTCCTGCCCAAATTCACGAGTCGTCAGTGTTCGCATTCGACTTTAGGGATTTTATAAATTTTATGTGTTTCACTTAAGAATTTGCAGTGTTCTTTTGCCGTGGACTTGGAATTTGCGGATGCAGTTTTCCGGAGCTTTCCTCACATTTTCATAATTCGTGGTATACCATGATGCTGAAACTAGCAGCCAATAGGAAAAATATAATGCATAATTAATAACATTTAAATACAAACAATGACATGTGACTTTAATAAACAATTAACGCTATTTGGCTCATATCTCGAGAACCAAAGTATGATCGGAGCTGAAATTTTCAGGATATCTTCTTAAGATCATTAAAAATCTATTCCACACTGCAGAACAAATTTTAAAATTACCCGACATCATATTACAACTAAAATAAACAATGATATTATATCTTAGATATTATTAAACATAAATATAATTGATTTCTACATTCAACATAATATATCGTTCCATTTAATAACATAAATACATTTATATAAGGAAATATATGATACCTTTATATGTATGATTACAAAAATTATATAAACAACAGCGGCAAAATTATATTTATTTTAAAATATATTTTAAAATATATTTTAAAATTATATATATATACAGGGTCATCGAAAAGTATCGGACCCCCCTAATATCTCCAGTTAGAATGCACTTAGGAGAAAATGTCCAATAGCAAAGTTGTATGGTTTCAAGCGGGGAGTAAGATGATGACCTTGACTTTGACCTTGACCATGTCCTTCAAGGTCATTTCAAGGTCAATCTTATTTTTTTAAATAGAACCCCCTACATGTTATTGCATATTCTTATAGCTTATCTCGAGAGCTTTCCAAAACACTATAATAAAATATTTTTTTATTAAGTACTTTTTGAGTTATAAAGGTTTGAAGATTTTTCCAAAATGCATTCTTACTGAAAATATTAGGGGGATCCGATTAATGTATTTTCTGTAAACCAATTAATTGGTCTCATTATTCCGCGCAAAAAAGTATTAAGGTTATGATTACTGAAAACTAAATAATATTTTACAAGATATTCTACATTTTGTGTCAAAAAATTGTTAACTTCAAACCTTTATAACTCAAAAACTACTTAATAAAAAAATATTTTATTATAGTGTTTTGGAAAGCTCTCGAGGTAAGCTATAAGAATATGCAATAAAATGTAGGGGGTTCTATTTAAAAAAATAAGATTGACCTTGAAATGACCTTGAAGGACATGGTCAAGGTCAAAGTCAAGGTCATCATCTTACTCCCCGCTTGAAACCATACAACTTTGCTATTGGACATTTTCTCCTAAGTGCATTCTAACTGGAGATATTAGGGGGGTCCGATACTTTTCGATGACCCTGTGTATATATATATATATATTTTTTTTTTTTTTTTTTTTTTTAAATATATTATTTTATATATAATAAAATGTAATCTCACATATTTTCACATACATTTTTCTTGACATCTATTGAATCCCACATAATTGTTTTTCTTAATCATTAAATTTTCATAACTTTATCAGATCAACTTCAATAAAAGCATGAGCAGTAAATGTATTTTTGTTATAAGTGTGTGCGATTTTCCGCACAGTTTTTGATGCGTAAAGTGTTACTTTTGCACACTGTGTGCGTAAAGTAGTACGTAAAGTAACACAGTGTGTAAAGTAATGCGTAAAGTAATACAGTGTGTAAAGTAAAGGTACAAATTACGAAAAGGGAAATACAGAAATCAATAAACCCATCAGATTCTTACTGTAAAATAAACAATATTAAGGACAAATTATAATGTTGAGATTGAAACAAAAAATAATCCTTTTATTAAAATAATCCGTTGTAAAGAAGAACTGCAATCACAAGAATTAAAAGAAATGATTATTGCCGAACATTTTTCGGATATGACAACAACATTTGATATCAAACATATTAGAAAGCCTGAAAATGGTAAACAAAATTGTATATATGCCGAAATAGACTCAAATACTTATAAGAAAATGGCCCCATGAATAATTTTAAATTATTTATCGGATGACAATCTAGAAATAAATCGATATTTTAACTGTAATAAATATGGTCACAGTGCTAAGAAATTTACTAGTGGAAAACCGATTTGTTTATACTATGCAGAAGTACGCACGGCCAAAGACTGTGCTATGAAAACAACATTAAAGTTTATAAATTGTGTATAAACAAATGAGCGATTTAAAAACAATTATAATATAAATCACGCTCCGAACAATGAAAATAAATGCGAGGCCTTTGCGGCTCGTAAAAATTTCACTATCTCGAAAATTGACTATGCTGCAATTTAATAATAATAATACATTATGGCGACTGAAATTGATTTTTCATTAGAAGAAAATCTAGTCACTAATCTTCTCACATCTTCACAAGCCGAAGAGCATCTAAATATACGTAAATAGTTCAACATTCTGCACTTTCTCAGGTTCGAACCAAAACGTTTTGGATGCTTCAGTAAATAATGTACACCGCGTGTTGTTGCCATTCATATTTTATTTTTGTTGTTCAGAATTAGAATGTAAACAAAACTTCTGGCTAGTTTACCCCTAATAGCATACTTTATTCCACCCGTAATCCTGAAATATTCCTTTGAAACATTGGGAATATTCCAAAAATATTGAAATATTCTGCATTAGAAATATTATAAACAATAAATTTTTTTTAGAATATTCCAAAAACTATCAAATAGTATAGACAAAATAATAATGCGAAAAGAATGAATATCATTTTATAAGCTGATTTCAAAATATTTCATTGAGGTGTCACAATTATTAAATGATTTCCTAAAAATCTATAGTAGGTAATTGTTAAAAATACAAATATATGTTCCTTGTTTATAATCCCTCTACATTATTTGACAGTTTTTAAAATACCAGAATAAAATGTTTAATCTGTAATGTTTAATAATATTTATGATGCAGAATATATAAATGCTCATGGAATGTTCCGGAAATATGAAAGGAATAAAGTGTGCTATTGGGGACATTGTTTCTATAAGAATATTAAAGAATATATTTTAATATAATATATTTTAATATATTTTTATATAAGAACGAATATATATACTCGTTACACTCGTGCGCAAATCACCTACTTCACGCACTTGTATCGTAATATACTATATATTAATTGGATATGAGATCTTTTAATTCTTTCCACATGTCATCATAAATAGGAAATAACTGCATATAAATGTATAGAATTAATATTGTGATAGTATCAACTTAAGAGATATATGTTCATCATGAACAAATTAATTGAAATAAACAGTTTGCAATTGTTTATTAGTCGATATCTATTACTGACATTTTAGTAGAAGTTAAGGATTGATTAATTCAAGGAGTTTTTATTCTATATATTAATTCTATATATTAATTATAATTTCCATTTATCACTATAATTCTTTCGTATTCGAAAATAGTTATTATTAAATAAGTAATATATGGAAAAAAGGGTAGAGGGTTTTCATTGTTGTTAAAAAATATATTTACTGCAATGAAAATCGCCTTTCTTTTAGTCATGACTAATAATTTCGAAGGTACACAATATTTTGGACTTATTTTGGACTTATTATTGACATATAAAATTTTACTTTCACTTTTATGATTGCAAACATTCTTTTATCAGGTGTCTTATAAACCTTAAAAATTATTATACTGGCTATCTAAAGAAAAAGGGGAAATTTGCTGACAAACGAGCATTCTTCATAGAAAAGTATTTTCTATACAATCTTTGAAAAATTTCGCAAAAGAATTCCAGAATGAAGTAAAACCTCTTAAGCTTATTACTGCGAAACCCTCATAAAAGTTACGCGCATCTTTTACGGAGCTTTTCGCCCATCTGTCATATTGAACACAGATGTCATGAAAATTCTGACAAAATCGGAATTCGGTTCTTACTCTGAAAATGTTTAGAGTTTACAAAAACAGATTATATGTCAACCCTAGTTGATTGTATTTAGTAAGATTAACTCACAAAAGGACCCTTTTTCCACCACTTTGTCAAAGCTTTGTAGACGGGATAATTTGGGCCTCAAAAATTTTAGAATATACGAAATTGATACATTTTTTTATCTTTCCCATTGTGACATTAAAAACTAAAAAGAAATATTACTGAAAACTGAGTTAATGTATAAAATTCAGCATTTTTTAAAATTGGATTTTATAACAACTTGTTATCGAATCTGCTTGAAGGAAACCAATTTAAATGGTGAAGGGAATATCTGAACTTCAGAAAACTGTTTTACGAAAGTTAATTCTGTTACCTGAATAATCCAAAATCGCATCCGAAACGAGAATTTTCTCTCATTATGTTTAGGATGTTTGAACTAAAAAACAATAAGTTTTTCGAAGAAAATTATACTTGCAAAAAGTATAAATGTGCATACTAAAAAAATTTATTGCAATTTTGTTAAAATTTGTTATTATTGTATATGTTAAAATTTACATTAAAAAGTATATATATTTATTGCAGTTTTGTAAAAAGATGAAAGGAAATATTTATTTTATAATTTGAGCAAAAATATTTTAGTCAATTATTTTGAGGCAAAAGTTGAGAAACCACATTATAATATTTGTAAAGAAAAGGGTTATTTAGAGTATTATAAATAATAAATGTTAATATTTTTGAGTATGAAAAACTAGCGCACTACGTTGAAAATCGATAAAATATAAAAAACCGTCCATTTTTCAAAATGTTTCAAAAAAGTTTCGTAAATATGATAACATAATTTTTGTTTTATTTTTTGTTTAAAGGTTATTTTCCTTAAAAACATCAACTTTCAGAAAAAATTGCAATCAGTAAAAAGTGCTTAGAATTGTTTCAGATTTTTTAAAACTTTCTTTAAATTTATGAAAAAATTCGAAAATTAAAAATTTCAAAATTGTTTCCAAATTGTTACGGACAGAGAATCGACGTTTTATCGACTGCGGTACCCGGCGTAGGTTTTTTCCCACAAAGGTAGTTTTCCCTACGCCATTGCACACCCGAATGGGGGGTACCTCTCAAAATGAAGCTGGCCTGTTAGGTAAATTTTGATCAAATTCACTTTCCAAATACAGTTTTCTGAATTTCAGACTTTCCCTCCTCGCCACCTACTTAAATTCGTTAGATGCGTTATTCTTTATATATTTGAGAGGATATTAGTAACTATTTTGTCCGCCAGGATTGCCTAGGTAACTCGAGGCTTTATTTCGTACCCGCTATAGAAACGAGATGTCCCTGTATATGTAAGGAGAACCGCTATTAGCTGTCGGCATCAATCTAATAATATAATTATGTTCAGAGGTATGTGTAGTTAATGTTACTGTTAGAAATAATCTTAAATTTCATGACGAAATTTTAATCCGTGTTTCGTGGAACCAAGGGCTAATACAAAATTTTCATTATCGAATTCGGATTCAGCGACCCCAAATAAACAAAGATTAGTTCCTTTCATCTCCGAACACACAAAATTGCTTCAAATTTGTTGACCAGTGTAATTTGAGCCCTTCAAATAAATAAATCATTAATCCATTGAAAACATTGACCTATTGGTGCTGGGCAAGGGATTAACAATCGATACACCATATCCACGAAGTATCGATACTCACAGGTGCGGGTATTTGCAGTAACAACTCGTCTAACACAAAGCTCCCACGGTACTCCTCCGCAGATCAATTGTAGAACATTTTCTCCATATACTAGTCCCGTGAGAGTTCCACCGATAACTTCTCTCCCAGATATTTGTAGAATCTGAAGGCCTTGCGAACTCCCAGTAACCTCTGTGAGAGCTTTCTGCAGAACTTGATCTTAGATGTCCTACAGCTTATATTTCTCCTTAAATATTTATTATGTACTCTGAAAGCAATATTTTGCCAAAATATGCGGCTAAAAGTGTTGGAATTGGAAATTTGGAGGTTATTAATTTGACACATTAACAGGGCAATCATGTCGTCAGTGCAAGCAGTACGATGACTGAGGCCCACGTCTACAATAAAGCCTCAGTACGAAAAATAATTTCCATAAAAAAATTTAAATTTACAGAAAGTGGCAATAGAGAAAATATCTGTAATTTTTACATAATTTATTTGTAAATTTAACAGAGAATTCTGCTATTTTTTAGTAGTCAAGCTGATAGCGATTAGTTAGACAAAAAAAATGCATAGTGTGCAATTATCGGGTGCAATTTCCAGTATCATTTTTCACAAAGAACCATCGTATCCTACGAATATCGCGCTCTAATTGGCTGAAATCCAGTCTCAAAAAATAATCTTAATAATTACACAAAAACAACAAACTCTTCATTTTGCCCTCATTAAGGGGCTGCTAGAGTCAATCAAAAAACACATTCGAATTTTCAGTGATTCCTTCCATACCGACTGATCTTTTTTCAATTTAAACAGAAACTAGGCATATTTTCACTATCAACTTTTTTTATGAATGCTCATCAAATTTCAGCGAAATCGGTCCATAATTTAGACAGAATTCACAAGAATAAAGTTCGGATGTAAAAACAAGGACTGCACGACTACAACAATTAATTTTTAATTTAAACCTAGTTCGATTATAATCGGTTCAGTAGGTCCTGAGGTATGAATTATTATCAATTTCATCGGTTCCCAAAATTTCACGATCGAAAATTCTTCTTCCCTGGACGCTCGCACCAATCGTGCGATAGCACCTTTAACGTGTCCAATGAGAGATGACAAAGAAAGATGATGCCGGTCAGAATGAGTGCGAGAAGCACCGAGACTCTGTGGGTGAACTGTATGCGATAAAAGAAAGAAAGGTGCTCGAAGAAAAAAGAATGTTGTTCATCACGAGTGCGACAACGATTATTTGTTGGAATATAAAATAGACAAAGGAAATATTAAATTTCCCGCAGGAGTCATGATTGACATAAATCTCGTGTCGAGGCAATAAATTAAATTTCCTGCACAAAATTACATTTCCCGTACCAGTAACGAAATGTGCTATTTCCGTGTTGCAGTTTAAACCTGAAAATCGAATTAATCATAAAAAATTACTTATAGGGCATATCATCGATTACTCCCATAATTCAACCTCAAAGTGCGCCATTTACACAACATTTTCACATTCATATTAAAAAAACGTTTGCACCGTCATGGAAAATCATTTAATGTTGTATGTGTCCGTAAGATGCTAAAGAAACATTACAAATCTGCGTTCAATAGAGAAATCTTATCAGTATATTATGAAACATAAGGGAGGGGGGCTAATAAAACTATTTTTCGATATTAATTTTTATGCAAATCTGACATCAACTTTCTATTGAGCGATCATAGATATCTCTGAATAATAAGTTTCATAGGAATTAGAATAATTTTGAAAAAATTACACTGCGGTCTCTCATTCGTGATCAGGAATCTGCAAAACCTGAAAAAAACGAATTTGAACATTTTTAGTACTTATTTCTTTTGTACTTCCCATTCACCATTACTTCTTTGGCATTGGCCAACTATCATTTATCTCCACAAATGTAATCCATAGTCATGAAGTTCCGTTTGTAAATTTGTTTTGTTTCGTAAAATGTTGCTAGCATTATGGCTAGGTAAATAATAATTTCAAAAAAACATTGTTAACAATTTTAAACCTGTTGTTTATTAATAATACAAACAATTTCACAGAATATTTACATCAACGTTTTTCTTACATTAGTATTATATAAATAAGTTCTCATGAATTTGGGGCACAATTAATGATTGGTGCACGGCGAAGTGGTTTCAGTTTAGTCAAAAACCGTTTCCTATCTAGAGCACGGCGATACGCAATCTCCAGCGAATCACAGTATAGAGGAAATTGCGACTCGTGCTGTTTACCTTCGAAATAATCCGTTACTTTATCGTTAATAAGCCTCGGAGTTTCCGTAACGTTTTCAGTTAATAATCCATATAGGTTAATTTTTTTTCGTCTTAAAAATATCATTCTCTCTAGCTCACTCCTGCAGTCAGCTAGGAACTCTGGAACCTTCAGTTTTTCTGCAACTCGTTTGTCCTTCAGCAACAGTCCCAAACTATTCGATTTCCAATATATAAACTCCATTTTAAGAAGATGCTGGGCGAGAGTCGCCAATTTCTTCTCACTTATGTGACCAATTTGAACAACCCCGAACCCCCTCCCCGCTTCCACCTCCCATGGCTACCCGACACCAACATTACAGTGAATATTTTGTTATGCCCCCCCCCCCCTTCGCCCTGATACCCGCCTCACTCCCCTGCTTCCTCTATGTCTTTGTTTTTCATGTAATGTATATAATATGCATACATATGCTTTGTTTATGTGTATGTACAATTTATGTTAATTTCATGTTAATTTGCTTTTTACGGCATTATCGTTGATTTTACGAAGAAATGAATACAACCTTTTTGGTAGAGAATTCGATGTTCTATATTTTTTGTTTGAAACATTTTTTTGTACGATTTGTATTTTTTGTTAAAAAATGGAAAAAACGTGTTTTTTGAGCGTTTTTTTGTTAAACCTCCCCATAATCTAGTATGCATTGTCTCAAAAAACTAATCAGATCTAAGTTTGGCCAAGAGAAACCCAAATCCGTTTGTACTTTTTAAATTCGTCCTGCCAGTTGCGAGATATCGCGTATACAAAATTTTGCCCGCGGACGGACGGACGGACGGACGTACAACTTAACGGAATTTTTTTATTGTTGCTTTGGGTTCCTTAGGGCCTGAAACGTCGACATTTGATGAAAAACTATAGGGTAATTTTTTGGCGGGAACTGACCAAATTCAATACTTCGTCAGACCTGTGGTCTGGGTCGAAGTAAAAAAAAACTAGTGTCGGCGTGGTGCCTCGCTCGCTTTGCTCGCTCAGAAAATTCGACCCAGTGGAGAGTCGGCTATTGCTTAATACTCGTTTGTTTACTAACAGCTTTCAATTATATTATAAAATTATATTGATATTTGGGAGTCCAATCATATTTAGGTCCAAGTGGCTTCGATAGATATGTTACAACAATATAGTGTTTCTTATATGAATGAAAATTGAAAATGAGCATTTTCAATACTTCGACCCCGACAACAGGCCAGTCGAAGTATTAATAAATAAAAGTACCAAAACACCTACTTCATGCACTTGTATTGTAATAGACTATTCGATGCATATTACATGTTTACTGTGTTTTACTAATTACTGTCTATACCATTGTGATCTTATATATATACAATATTTATACATATAATTCGCCAAAGATATGTTGAAAGTTTCGAATAGATCTCTGATGAATATCGTTTAGATATCTATAAGACATCTTTTAGATATATCGAAATAGTTGTTTTCGTATCAAGGGCGCAAAAGAACTTATGCGTCCGTAGGTGATCACCGCGCCCGAGGGACTGGCGAAAACTACTCCTGGGGGGTAGGGGGTCAAAACGTCGAAATTTGATGAAAAAACTTGTATTTCTTAAAATAAATGCAAAAAAACTACGAAGAAACTTGATTGGGGCT
The DNA here is from genome assembly GCA_030407085.1 of Trichopria drosophilae. Classification (NCBI taxonomy): domain Eukaryota; kingdom Metazoa; phylum Arthropoda; class Insecta; order Hymenoptera; family Diapriidae; genus Trichopria; species Trichopria drosophilae. Next base: position 25,539,604 of record CM059585.1, read on the forward strand.
AATGCTTTTTAATAATGGACGGATGGATCTGCGCCAAAATCTAATCATATCTAAGTTGTGCCAAAACACGTATTTTAAACAAAATTTATGTCATTACGCTTATCCGTTCGCGAGTTATCGCGATGTACGTACAAAATCACGGACACAAATTATTTTATTGTTGATTTTTTATTAGGGTCTGAAACAGACCTAAGGTCGGGGTCGAAGTAATTAAAAACAAAAAGTAAAAAAAAATGCAAACAAAAATGGAGGCAGAGTGCCACCACGTCCACGTCGTTGGTTCTGGGATCAAAGCTGAGAGTGGTACAACATTTGCGGAATTAATTTGAAGCTAGTCAAATCTGCGAGGGTATAAGTATCTCGTTGCGCCGCTAAGTAAGTATAAAACGTAGCGTCGCGTCAAAATAACGCCACATTCATCGCGCTTCTACACGAAAACTAGTCACTTTATCATAAAAATGGTCAGAATGAAAATTATACAGAATTTTCCGTAGATTATTTTATTACAAAACTATTTTTGCCGTAAAATGTATCCAAAATAAGATATTGGCAAAAAACGATAGCTTTATGCAATTTTGTCTACATTTTTGCGGATTTCACGAAAGAATGATCAGCTGCCATTTTGAGCTTAGCGGCATTTATTACTATAAATGGGTACAAATAATACCTCGAAGGCGATTTTCGTCATCAGTTTTGTTCGACCTATCGATGCTTGCAGCTCACGGTGCGCAGCCACTGTAGGAGCGTGTCGCCGAACCGCGAACGAAGCAGCGCAACTTACCTTAAAAGTAAAATAGAACCACCGTAATCCGATTTGATAGCTTAATTCCGCTGATCGTTGACACCAGAGAAGAAATCACATTTTACTATTTTACTATACAAGTAGGACAACTTAGAAATTGATCAATGAAAAGAATCTTGAAATGTCTTAAAATGTAGGCGAAATGTGTGTATATTCATAAAAATTCTTAATTTAGTTTCTATCAGGTTGGAGATACTGATGTAAGTTATTAAATTCCCCAACTTTTTCCAATGATAATTCGAATTTTTGGTCGAGAAAAATGATTTAAATTAATAAACCATTGTATACCATTTTAATTTTTGTTATTGATTAACATGACAAGTTTTGTACGTTATTTACAAATTTGACATTATAATTACGCTTATAGAACGCTAGTTGCATTAATGCTAGGTTTTCACTAATTTATCGTTAAACTTATCACTGCTCTTGGCGCACGGTGAGATACCGAAACAAGAACTGGTTTTTTCTTCTGCAAAAACTGCATCCTTGCAGAAGCTGCACGATAGACATTACAGGGGAAATTGAACCTCATTATTTTTAGCACCAAAATATTTAATGATTTTGTCATTGCTCAATCACGGGTTGTCCTTCTAATCGTCGGATAAATGAAATAGAGATAACCAGTCACAAGATAATGTGTTCTTCATTTGTTCCAGTTCAGCATTTTTCTGTTTTACTCGCTGGTCCTTCAGCAACAACTGCAGACTATCTGACTTAATACCGATCAAGTCCATTTTCAGCAGATGCTGGTCGAGAGCTGTAACTTTCGGTGTAATAATGCGGGAAATTACAAATTTCGGATTGGCCAATAATTGCTGCAGAGACTCGTCGATCACGCTTTTCACGCTACTCCTCGTAGATAGTATTAGTAACTAAGTCATTTAAAATTTGGCAGTTTACAGAAGGTTTTTATTAATGAAAACTGATAAGGAAAGTCATTGAACTTTGATGTCATCGTTATCATACTAATTCACAATTTTAAATAAAATCAAGATTCGCAGTATCGATACATGATGTTACTAACATTGATTAAATAAATTTGAATTTATTATTCATGCAGGATAAACTAACAGTTACAAAAACTTTCCTGTAATTGAAGAAACCTCTGTTTGTACTACCTTATTACGTATAACCAGAATTATAAGCTGTTGCAAATATTTTGTTAAATTTGAAAGATATTCCGATTTTAAAAAGAAATTACTTCATTAACACTCTTTTCTAAAAATCCATTTTTTACAACTTTTTACAACTAAAATGCATTTTTTTGAAGAATCTTGCATTTTTATTTGTTAAAAGTTTCTTTGATTTTACATTTCGACCTATAAGTTCGTATGTCGTTTCTATTTTGTAATTGAAAGGGTGATAAGAAAATATTTATGTTGGACTTTTTTACGTACATTTAAGATCTGTAGAAATATTTTGAATACTACTTTTAATGACGATAATGTATTAAATGTTAAACATTCAATTAAACATTTCTGTTAAGTCAGTTTCAAGCTATTATCGACATTTGTAAACGTATTAGGGCTAATGATTTTTATCATCTCATCTATCTATAATACGATATTATCTTTAAGACTACTTAATATACTCAATAACATTATTACTAATTAGTAAATCATATTCTAAAAAGCAAATTATCATTTTTATACGATTACTAACCCTATGTGTCATTCTCAAATCTTAAATGCCTAATGTATAACGTTTATATTGATGCTTAATAATACAACAATTTCTCACAACTCTCTTAACAATTATTACTAGAATATGTAAATAAAGATACTGCACTGAACTACTTAAAAAATATGAATACTTTTATTAATCTTTTCATAAATTATACGAACAAATAGAACGGTCTATATTGATTAATCGAGCAAATGCATTAAATTTACGTTATTTAACTCGAAACATCAGGTACTATGGTTTTAGCACTTGAGAAACTTGATTATTAAATAATATTACAAAGCCATGTTCAGTTAGATAAAAGAATGTATAGATTCTGTAAATAATATTTCATTTTTATATAAACCAAATATTTGGAGCTAAAATGTATACACAAATATAACAAATGGATTGAGTTTGTGTTTATAGAATTAGTTTATAATATGATTACATCATGAATAACACGAAATAATCTTCAATATTAAATAAATTATTTCTGCTTAGTTTCAAAACTCAGTTTCAATTTCAAAATACAGAAAGATTGCAGAATGTTCAGAAATAGAATTCATATCTCAGTCAATCAACTATTGCAAACTTTTAGCGATTATCTTTAGCTTTATTCTCTAAATTATTATAAATAATAACAAACATCCTCGAATTGAAAATGATTTTAGAATTAAATCATCGTATAATGATAATCGGTAGACAATTAAATAGTCATCTAAATTTAACCGAAAATGAATTCACTTTTCTGGTTTTTATATTTATCTAATCAGATTTCATTTACCTCATTAATTAAAATACATTTTACATGAAATTCTGAGATATCGCTTCATATCGAAAAGCTAATTAAATGTTGATAGAATCTTTTGTGATTATAAATCCTTGCACTGCCAAATCGTATTGTTAATTTATTCGCTTTATTTAAATTGAAAATGTAGTTTTAAACTGTCGGTTTTTCTTTTCGCATTGGGAATGTCACAACGTGGGATTAAGTGGTTCAAACCAAGCCGACTATCATTTTTCAATATGAATGTACCCGACACGCTACTAATAAAGAAAGCAGGATTCAAACTCAGGTACCGAATATTGCTTTTCCATCTTCAAAACAAAACTTTCCGTTCGTACAAAGCAGGTACATATTGTATGGTTTAACAAATATCCTAAATAAAGAAGCTTGCAAGGCAGGTGTTGCATTAAATACTATTTCAGAAATTTATATTTTTTTCATTTCTATTTTTGTTAATTTGTGCATATGAAAATATCCACTAAATATTAAAAAAATATTTAATATTTTTTGTTATTAATAAGAAATTACTATTTTACGTTATGAAACGAATAAACTAGTTGATACATGCAATTTGTGAGTCATATTTGAAACGATTAATATTATGAAATTAAAAATAAATATTTACTTTTTTAAAATACAATGTGTAAATTTGACATTATCAAAAAATTTCAACATTTATTAAAAAGTAAATTATTATTTGTTTACATAGTGGGCGTAAAAGTGTGACTTTGCGAATTATGGACATTTTTTAAATGCATTTACATTTTCATCAAAAATATATTTCGAGGCATGTGCGAAAATGTTGAATTAGACATACAGTAGAACCTCAAACTAGTGGCACTGTCGGGACCAGCGGTTTTTTGTTTTTCTCACACTAGAGAGATGCGGAGGGGTGGAATGTAATATATAATATTCGTGCCATGTGGAACGAATCATTCATCAGGCCAATGAAACAATTCTTTCTTCATAAATTCCATTAAATTAAATAATTTAACTCTTTTGGAGGAATCATCTATTTATGTCAAATCATAAATTCTTAATTATTTTAATAAAAAACTTTACTTGTAGTAATTAATTGTAGTAATTAGAAAGACATAGAAAATTATGGATCACTAATGAAGTTAATGAATGGGAAATTAATTAATATAATTTATGTCTATCGATGCTTCAAAATTTCCATTGATTGAAATATTTTATTCTATGAAAGATTAAAAAAACTTCATATTAAAAAGTTTCCAAAATGGAAGATGAACAATCTTTGCAATTGAACTAGATGATATTGCTACGGTCCCATTTCTTAGAAACATCATTTTCTAATTTCATAATAGCGCTTCAAATTCGATAACTTGAACAGTCTAGAATGAATATATGGTAAACGATTAAAAAATAGCCTTTACTCTTTTTAAGTTGTTAAACTTTTTATGGTATAAAGAAACGGCTGTATTGACTACATTGAAACAGATCTTTCAAATGACAATAAATATTTAAAAGTTCAGAATCAAAATACATTATATATTTTTCTCATAATATAAATAATGTTCATTAAAAATAATTAAATTTAAGAAACTATAATTGAAATGTAATGACTTTGGATAAAATCATTTTAATGTTTTTCATTGACCGAACTTATTACCGAATAAAGTTTAAATTAAATGTAAAGGGTACATTAGACTTTCGTGGTGTCCCATTCATACGTACACGCTTGCTATTTCAAACAGTATATTGTTTTATTTCTCTTATTAAGCATAATATTTGTATAGCAACTATACGTAATCTTACTTTCGTAGTTAAGATAATTCAATAATTTATCACTTCGGTATTAAGCACGATATCATTTACTAAAATAACTGTACCTCTGTTGCTAGTTTAACAAGGATTCCTTGTTATTTCAACAATTTTCTAGACTCTTAAGTAAGCAAGATTACTATTTTTATAACCGAGAGGTTATCTAGCTGTCCTATAAAGGAATCATTGTTATTTTAGCAAGGATTGAGTTAATAAGGGAAAATAGTTCTTCCCCAGCGTTTTATTTTTTTGTGTGCATATAGTCGGGTTCTCCCTAATTTGCAAATATATTTTATGATTATATTCTCTATTTGAACAAATCGTAAATGCCACATACTACCATCATGTGGACTTTTTTTTCCGTGCACATACAACAAAATGAAGCATGCGTTGGATTACCTAAGTGTCCCTTTATAATAAGAATGCATTTTCTCTGTTTTATTTATGTGAGTCGAAATAAGATGTACGTTAACGTCGAGTTTTGAAGGAAACGATTTTTACCTTAGTAGATATACAGACAGGCATGAACTATACAGGAGCTAACACAAAATCGCCACGTTTTGTCTAGATAGTCATGCACATTTCTAAATCTGCACAAAACTATCAAATAAACTTAAACTGTTTGTGTCCAGCCAAATCCTGTTTAGTCCTGTCTAATGCTAGCCTGGATGATTTCGATGTCTACTATTCGTAGTAACATATCTATCGAAGCCACATGGACCTAATTAATTGGTACGAAAATAACTATTTCGCTGTATCTAAAAGTCGTCTTATAGATATCTAAAAGATATCCGTCAGAGATCTTTTCGACACTTTCAAGATATCTTTTACGAATTATATGTATATATATTGTATACATAAGATCATAATAATAAAGACAGTAATTAGTAAAACATAGAAAACATGTAATATGCATCGAATAGTCTATTACAAGACAAGTGCATGATGTAAGTGTTTTGCAACTTTTATTTATTAATACTTTGGGTGGTCTGTCGTCGGGGTCGAAGTTTTGAAAATGCTCATTTTCAATTTTACGTCTACTCAGGGCATAGGTCATAGTTGTAAATCATTTTTCAATTTTCATACATATACATAAGAAACACTATATTGTTGTAACATATCTATCGAAGCCACATAGACCTAATTATAATTGTACCCCCAAATATCTATATAATTTTATAATATAATTGAAAGCTGTTATAGTAAACAAACGAGTATTAAGGATTAGACGACTCTCCACAGGGTCGAAGTTTCTGAGCGAGCGAAGCGAGCGAGATACCATGCCAAATCTAGTTTAATAATCAAGTTTCTCAAATGCTAAAAGCAAAGTTCCTTATGTTTTGAGTTAAATAATGTAAATTTAATTTCTTATCTCGATCAATCACTATTGACTGTATAAACCGTTCTTTTTGAGGATATTATTTATAAAAATTTTAATAAAATTATTGATTTTTTATGTGGTTCAGTGCAGCATCTTTATTTACATATTCTATTAATAATGTAATAATAAATGAGCCCATAAATTGTTAAGAGAGTTGTTAGAAATTGTTGTATTACTCAGCGACATTAGAAACATTATGCATTAGTCATTTTAATTAAGATTTAATACAGATACATAAGGTTAGTAATCGTTTAAAAATGATAATATACTTTTTCAAGTCTATTTTACTAATTAGTGATAATGTTATTTAGTATATTAGTTAATTAATAATTTATTAATAAATAATTAGTTAGTTAATATAGTCTTAAAGATAACAATATATTATAGATAGACGAGACAATAAAAATCATTAGCCATATAATACCTTCACAAATATTAATAATAGCTTCAAAGTGCCTCAAGAAAAATGTTTATCATGTAATACATGATCATCATTTGAAATAGTATTCAACATATTTTAAATGTATGTAAAAAAGTCCAACATAAATATTTTCTCATTACCCTTTCAATTACAAAATACAAACAACCTGTGAACGTATATATCGAAATGTTAAATCAAAGAAACTTTTAACAAATAAAAATGCAAGTTTCTTCAGGAAAATGCATATTTTTTTAATTTAATAAAAAAAGTTGTAAAAAAAGGATTTTTAGAAAAGAGTGTTAATGAAGTAATTTATTTTTAAAATCTGAATATCTTTCAAATTTAACAATATATTTGCAACAATTCATAATTCTGATTATACGTAATAAGGTAGAACAAACAGAGATTTCTTCAATGTTAGAAAAGTTTTTGCAACTGTTTATCCTGCAAGAAAAATAGATTCAAATTCATTTAATCAATGTTAGTAACATTATGTGTCGATACCGTGAATCTTGATTTAAATTAAAATTTTTCTTTCTTTATTATTATTGATGTTATTCTATATTGCAATAACTTTATTTACCGAGTAATAGAAATGCTCACTACATAATTTGGGTAGTGAATTACCTTACCTGTATGAGCCGATGACATCAAAGTTAAATTACTTTCCTTATCAGTTTACATTAATAAAAATCTTCTGTTAACTGTCAAATTTTAAACCACTTAGATATGCCTATTACTACGATTTCTGAAGGAAGGGGTGGGGAGGGCTAGGGAAGGGGCAGGGCGGGGGAAGGGGCAGGGCTACAGCTCCATAGGCTCCACTGAGTGTCGCATTCTTAACGTCAAAATACGTGATAGAACAACACATCAGTAGTACAACTGTAGATCTGCGTTTGAGCACACGTGACAACAGACGGCGTGGTTAATATTTTGCATTAAGTGTGGTGTCATCCTATTGCCATTTTTCATTCCGTGCAGTAGTCCGTTAAGGTACTATACCACTCCCGGAGTTTAACTTGTGAGTTCAACAGTAGTGCAGTTTAAACATGGGCGGAAATCAGAAAACGAAATCCACAGTGTCAGCAAATGCAGGGCAGCCAGTTTGCCAAAGGAATGTTCAGATTCCACGCATGATGTCAGATGCAGAAAAACAGCAAATTAAGGAGCAAGTGAGCAAAGGAGGGAAAGGTGCGCAGATTACTATTATAAGATATCTTTTAAAAAAAGGATATGATGTTAACGCAGTTAATGAGATTGGGGCTACGCCACTCTACTTCGCTTGTGAGAACCTCAACGTAGACGTGATACTTATCTTATTGAAGAACGGAGCAAAATTAACATATTCGACCACCTTTTACCCAATGAAAGCAGTCTCAAGTAAATTTTTGCGATATTATAACGCTGTTGGAGCTTCTGGGAGAAGAATGTTGCAAGAGAAAGTATGCCGAATTTTAGAGGCATTTTTCGAAAGGGGAATGCTGCTCGACGCGAGTAAACCCATCGATAGAGAAGTGGCCCAAGAAGTATTAACTCACGGGTCTAAAAAACTTGTGCGACTATTCGCACGATATCAGTTCGATTTTGAAACTGCCAAGACTCTGCACCATTTTGTCGAACACGGAAATCCCCCCCCCCCCCCACCCCCCCCCCCCCCCACCCCCCCCCCCCCCCACCCCCCCCCCCCCCCACCCCCCCCCCCCCCCACCCCCCCCCCCCCCCACCCCCCCCCCCCCCCACCCCCCCCCCCCCCCACCCCCCCCCCCCCCCACCCCCCCCCCCCCCCACCCCCCCCCCCCCCCACCCCCCCCCCCCCCCACCCCCCCCCCCCCCCACCCCCCCCCCCCCCCACCCCCCCCCCCCCCCACCCCCCCCCCCCCCCACCCCCCCCCCCCCCCACCCCCCCCCCCCCCCACCCCCCCCCCCCCCCACCCCCCCCCCCCCCCACCCCCCCCCCCCCCCACCCCCCCCCCCCCCCACCCCCCCCCCCCCCCACCCCCCCCCCCCCCCACCCCCCCCCCCCCCCACCCCCCCCCCCCCCCACCCCCCCCCCCCCCCACCCCCCCCCCCCCCCACCCCCCCCCCCCCCCACCCCCCCCCCCCCCCACCCCCCCCCCCCCCCACCCCCAATACAAAGCGTATGAATTTTATTATCAATAAATATAGACATACGGGCAATAAAACTAAACATCATTTGATTGTCACATTTAACGGAGCTTTCGGAAGGTTAGGAGAAGTGCTGTTAGGAATGCAACGATCTTTTAGTGGCATATTTATAATAATGTTATTCTAAATACCAATCATCGTGAATCTTAAACAATATTATCGATTTCAGACCATATGGAATTATGAGTAGTTTACAAGTTAATTTTAAGAAAATGTATTAGATTAATTATTGAACTATTTTAAAATTTTGTTTAAAGACTTGCAAAATATAGAATACAGGATTATGGAATAATAAAAAAACAATAAAAGTAAACAAAAAAATTACGGAGCATGATGTAAACAATGCTTGACAAAATAATCTCAATTGCAATAGATTACAATTAGTGATTTTAGAGATTTACATAAAATTAGTGCTGACTTTCGAGTGCGTAGGTTCAGAATTTAAGTCGAAAAAAATATTTGACATTATTATTTTTTATTGTTACTATTTTAATAAATTTCAGTAAAACTAATTGCTTCACGAAATAAGTCAGAAAATTTTGCTATAATCGTTTCAGTGTGCAATAATAACATGAATTATTAATATTTTTAAAATTTTATTATTGCATTTTATTTTTTACTTCTTAAATAAATTTGATGAATTATTAATGTAAAATATTTAATTGAAAAGAAAAATCATAAAAATAAAGTTAATAGCCAATATATTGCTAATATATTGCTAATGCTTTGGTTTTCTTCGCGGGTCTATACACATATTGAAAGTTTTCATTTAATTTAAATACCTCATAAGAAACTTTTCCAACATTTTTTACTATACGTGACGAAAAATGTTAATTAGTACTTTAAGAAAATTTAATAGAACTATGAAATACAAAATAGTTATTAAAAGAATAGTATAAGTTTTACATTCCCTCACGTCATCTTCTAAAATGTATTTACGTAAATTAAATGTTTGATATATATTTAAAAAAAATGTAGTACATTTCGATACATTTGCGTAAAATAGGATTTTACGCATCCTTTTTAACATGGGATTAGATAGGCCGGTGCGTGAAATCGAATTCTTACGCACGCGTGTCTAACCGTATTTTTTGACATACTATGCGGAAAATCATTGCGGCGTTTTTTTGTGTGTCAAATACGAGGTTGCGCACGAGTGATGACCGCGGCGCACGAGTGCGTAAAATCAAATTTTACGCATACGTATGTCAACAAAATGTTAATGAAACAATAGTAATACAAATAGAGATCCGGAAAAAGTTAAAGGAAAAGGATAAAGACCGCAGTCAAACAATGTAACTTCCCAACCAAGCCAATCGTCTGGCTGGACTATTTAAACCCCCACAACATTCTCAGGAAGCTTAAATGAAAGCCAAAGAAACCTTATAAGACCACAAAACCCTGCTGACATTTTGTCGCCTAAACAAAGACGTTGCGGTTAGGTTTTATTGCGTCTGGTTCAGGTAGTCAGTCTGAGGGGATAAATGGGCTTTAAGAACAACCCTTCACTGGCGGCGCCCAAGAAAAATACCAATTTGTGGTTTAATATATTTACATACTTTTCTCTTGAACGAGGAATAGGAAATGTAGTCCGGTGTACATGACGGTATACTGAAGATAATATGAAGATATGCTACTGTTACAGCATAGATGGCGCTGGATTGCTCTTCCCAACATTCTAAAAGTACAGTTTTTGATATATTACTAAGGCAACTCTTTAGATTTTTGGAAAATAATTATAATAACATGAGAAGATATCCAATATAAACAGAATCTGTAAATGGAAGGGTGTTATAAGAATTACACAAATGTAGAAAAGTAATCATATTTAATGATCGAATTTATAGTGCTCAGATTTGAACACAAAGCGTAATTAATTACGCAATTACATTAGTTATCAACAATCATGCTCAATAAATATATTAAACATAATGTTAACAACATATCACAGAAATGCTCTATTAAACTATATACACAATTATTAGCTATAATCTATATCTCTAGAATACTGTGGCGGTAACAATGGTTAATTAATTACAAAATTTTACAACAATTATGCAGTATATACAATTTTACAATGTTTGTAACAAACAACAACAAACGCAGGAAAAGTGGCAGAATAGCCAACTCGATTTTGGTCATGGCTTTAATCTATCGTAGAACTTAAACGAACCATCAACGGATTTCACTAAATTTTTAATATCTTTTATGGACAAATAAGATAACATTTTATTTGTTACCAAGTCTGGAAGACCACGATTATGTAAATGGGATATCGCCATTGCTCCATTTTCATACAGATGCCTTCTTTCTTTTCCTTCTTTTATATGTATTTCTAGATCGTTGTAATACAATGGAAACCACAACTCATACTCGTTCGTACGAAGGCTTGAAGTGACTTTCTCATTTTCCGAACAATACATAAGTTGGTCTTCGTTTTTGCCGCAAACAATGTCGTACAGCGAGATGTTGGTGTCATCAATAACAGCAGATTTCATTCGTGACAATTCTGCTTTACATTCATCATGAAATACACTGAATTTAGGAGTGCAGTGCAGCAATTTAACGATATTATCCTGAATAAACCTCTTCTTTTCCAACAGCTTTACTATGTTTTTTATGATGACGTATGTAAAATTTGGATTAAACAACACCGCGTGCTGAAAAGCAGTGCACCCAGTATGGTCTTCATCATTAATACTCAATCCGTTTCGAAGCAAAAATGTCACGAATTCCTCAACTTGTTTTACTTCTCGGCGTTGTTTAACTACGTTTAACTGTTTTTCGTTTTTCGTAAGATTATAATTTCGTTTTTCAATTGTCGCATAATAACAACCTGTTTTCAGTTCACGCGCTAACACATGCAGCAGACTGTTGCCGGCTGTATCTAGGGCGCGAACATTGGCCCCGTTATAGACAATAAATTTGAAAAAGTTAAAGGAATTTGTGGACATAGCCAATTTTGAGTCAGTGTCCCGTGGTAGGACTTTCATTCTCAAAAGGAGGTGTAAGTCAGCACCATGGATCAGCAATAATTGAACTATATTTTGGTTACCCAAATGTATTGCTCTATGGAGCGTTGTATATCCATTTTCTTTTGGGTCATTGAGGACACTAGCTCCGTTGTGAATCAGTAGCGTGGCGATTTCGTACTGATTTCGCTCCACTGAATAATCGAGAAGAGACATTTTAGAGGCGTCACGCATATTCACGTCAAATCCTTTCTGGAGCAAAATGCTTAAAGTTTTATGGAATCCACGACAACACACGTACTTTGTTATTTCTGCAAAAAAACAATCATACGGAATATGGTCAACGTTTCTTAGCACTACGTTTAGCACATTTTGGTAGTTGTTGCGAATCGCAAGTGCAATGGACGAATTCAGATTACTAATGTCTGCACCAGCTTCTATCAAAAATTCAACCATTTCTAGATTATTACTCTCGATAGCGTTGGATATTGGACGCCTGCACCATTTGTCCACCGCATTTACATTGCATCCACTCTCTACCAATAATTGAGCTGCTTCGATATCTCCACACAATGCAGTAATATGTAATAGTGTAGACCCAAACATATCTGTCGCATTTGTGTTTGCACCCGAAATCACAAATGCTCGCAAATTGTCGTAATGGCTCGGCTTGTTTTCTTTTATTGCAATCGGATCACATTTCCCCGAGTAGTCCAGATCTAAGTTCTCGTTGGATAGCAGAGCTATCACTTCTTCGTATCGAATATATTTTGAAACATAATTATGATATATGTTGCATATTAGTGGCACAGTATAAAAGACTGCCGTTTTTCCTTGATAGTCGATATTTTCGAGATTCATACCGAGATCGATCAGTCGATAAATTTCGTCTGGACCTCCGTTTTGGGCAGCCCAATGAAGCGGATATTCGCAGGCTGAATAGCACTCTTCTTGCCACGATTCAGCAATTGGAGTACAGCAACCATCTGAGTTACAATCTACGTCCATTTTTGAAGATACGCTATGTACCTTTAAGGAAGCAGCTTCCGTTAATGCAGGCATTTTTTATAATAAATGGTAACGTCTGAAACACGACAGAACAAAGAGTTATTAACTACAATGAGAAAAAAAATATTTTTATTTTTTCGAAAAATCGCTCTATTTTCTCGAATTTTTGATATTTTAAAGAGTAAAACCCCTGCTATAATATGTGTTAAGTTGATCTATATAGATCTCATAATGAGAAAATGGCAGCGTTTTTTATTAAAAAATTATTTAATTTTTCAAAAAAAATCCATTAAGCGATTAAAATGAAAAAAAACGATAAATCATTCGAATTGCGATTATTCGTAAAACAAAAAAACACGTATTCGCTTATTTTCCATACAGAATAACATATTTCAACTGCACTGTGATTGGCGACATGCCATCCGACTGCATGCATGATCTGAGATGGATTCGTTCTTATACGGTTTTTGTTATTAAAAATCATTCTAAGTAATGAGCACATTTTTGTGGTCATTTTTTCAAATTATTATATATTGCAATAAATAAATAATAACAAAACATTTTGCGTAATATTTAGCACTAACAATTACTCACTGTGACTAGTTACGGCTGATTATATCCTCTTTGACAGCTAACCGGTATGAATGTAGACTGTAGTTGAGCGAAATTAACACTTCCTTTTCTGTCAATAAATGTAAATGTTATGGGCTCTGCCTATCACTTGAAACAAAATTAAAAATTTCTTCTTTCTTCCTTCTTCATGAATTTAAAGACACTTATCACTTTTTAAAATTAAGACTTTATTTAAAATTGAAAAGATAAAAAAAAAAATAAAACTTAAAACTCTTTAAAAAATATATACAAAAAATTAAAATTAACTTTAAAAGACTCAACGTTTCGGACCTCTCGGGTCCCTCTTCAGGAGTCAATAATTAAAAACAATTTCGAAAATCACTCAAAACTTGATGTATGTCCTGGAACTATAAACTGAGCAGTAATATGCTTCTCCAACAATTTAGCAAGAAACTGACAAACCGAAAACAGAGTTGGCCATTTTATAGTCGAAAAAAGTTTACTCGCAACCACATTCGGTGATGATATTTTTGGGAGGGGGAACTCTCAAAAAAGGATCTCTAAAAGTATGTACAGTCAAAAGTACACACCGTTATATTAATGCGATTATAAGTAGGCCCGGAGATGTCTCCGGGCGGATGACTAGACTTGTGGTAGCTTTATCTGTCTCGTCGTGTAAGCTTCATCGGAGACTTTTCTATTTTCACGTTACGTGTAAGTTCCGAAAGAAAATAATCAGCGGTATGTTAATCGGCTAGGATTGGATCAGAATCTACCCAAAAAAGAGAACGCCTAACGACTAATCGTTCTTGCAAAAATTTACTGATATTGTTTTCAATTTAGCATATACAGTACCGCTCAAAAGTATGAGCTCACCCTTGCGGAATTTTGGCTAAATTAAAATGTTGATATCTCATCGCCAAGTTAACTTACGGGAAAAATAAAAAAAGGGAATTAAAGAGGAGACTTACAGCTTCTCAATCGCGGTGATTTCATTTCTATATATACATTTCTGTACGAACTATGCTCGATACACTAAAGTCATTTTTTATATTATTTTTTTCTTTTTCAATTCATAAACATTGTTTCAAACGAAGAATTGTACAAAAGGTGATATTATTAATATTTAGTTGATAAATTACGCAATTGGATAAAAACTACATACATTATTTCGGTCGAACTGTGACTACTAACACTAAATCTGACAGGCGACGTCCGGTTTACTGAAGTCTATCCAAGCAGTAATAAAGCTCTCCTGGCTGCCATCACATACTATCATGTTTTCGTCATCGCTAAGAAGTTAACCGCAAACCTAGATTTCCAGACTTCTATCAAAGATAATTTTAAGTAAGTACTTCATAAGAATCTTAGTGTATTTAAGGAAAATTATTTTTTAAATGAAAATATACGGAAATCACAAAAAATGATTGTTATAACTAAACAACTAAACATTAATTTTGATTAAACGTCAAAATAGTAACTTTAAAAATTATTACAAAATTATTATAAAATTATTTATGAGGATCTTATCAGTCCTCAAAAATTCATCTTTATAAAATTCATGGCTTTGCATTATTGATTCTATTGTGATTGACATTCATTGTTTGTGTTTTGTGTAATCCAAATTTGGTAACTTACGGTATGAAAATTCGAAGGCAACATTTAAAATGTAATTTATTAATGTTGTAAACCAATTCGTAATAAAGTAATAATGATTAATATCTTGATTTACAATTGACGACGGTATAAAATGCAGTATTATTCGACTGCAATCGAAAAGTCCCAGGTTCAAGTCTCGACACTTATTTTTTTCTTCTAAAAAAAAAACAAAATAATTTAAAGAAAATCGTAAAACATGTGAAGTACAGACTGAACGAGACATTCCGATATCATAATATCTAAACCATTTAAATCTTGTAAATTTATATTTTAGTTTCAGTGCCCATCGAATACAAACAAGAAAATAATTCTTAGATTTCAGACTATCATGCCATAAGTAAACACAAGGAAACAATTATTATGTCAAATATGAAAAACCATAATATTGCGGATTATCTTTGCTAAACGACTTTAAAATATGAATAAAGAGGACAGACAATAACTATTTCTATATAAATTTAACATACATATATATATATGGAGTATTTTTCGTCACTGTTTACATCAAACTTGTTTTTAAAGATTTGTAAATTAATGTTCATTCAAAGGTAAACAATAAATTATCCATATTTTTTGTTATTTATTGTCCTTAAGAAACATAATTATTGATTTATTAAGCAATCATAATAGATATTTCGTAACATACTTCATGTTTCTCATAAAAAAATTTTCTTTTATATACAATAAATATAAAATAACTAAATTTTTTACATTTCAATGAGCCTGAATTTAGAATTTTGTGTCCTATAAACAGTGATTGGCATCAAAAAGTGTTTGATTTTATTAAAAAATTATCTCCTCGTTCAATTACAATAATCATAATAATTCGTCTTTATTGGCAGAAAGGGTTACATAATGGCCTCTTTCAACCAAAAGGACGAGCCACAGCAAAAGCTGCTTCACACACTGACTAGTATTTGGATCAATTATAACCAAATTTTGTTCACGAATTCAAACAAAATTACATACGGATTTAACGATACATGGTGTACTTTTTCGATACACCCTAAAAAATTTCGTTTTGTTGAAAAAAAAGTGAAAAATAACTCAAAACTGCTCTACTTTGTTTTTATTATATTTAAAAATGTTTTTAATTTGAAAGCTGAAAAGCTTTTGGACTATTCATGCCTGATGTTAATGAAATAAAAACTGACCATACTACAGCCGAAAGTATTAGCGATTTTTTTATTTTTCTTTAAATATTTTGACTACGATAGTATTCCATCTTGTGGATTTTTGATATTATTTTTGATTATTTTTGATATTCTTGATATTTTGAAAGCAAATATAATTCCACGTCGAATGCCTTTGTTAAATGAAAGCGGATAGAAATTGACTTAGTTACGTAAGTTTTAACAATTTTTCACTAAATTTGAAATAAGCGTTTTTCGACGTTTTTTTATGTGATCTCTGATCATATTAAAGTTCAATATACCGCATATTTGGCATTATATTTGTAAACAAATTTTTGGCAGGATTTTTTTGATCGAACCTTTATTAGAAATAAATAGTTTGTTTCCGATACACTTATCTGGATTACAAAATTTCAATCAAGTCTGTTACAAATAAAAGGTGGTCCACATCTAAAAAATTTTTTAATAAAAATTACGACAAAAAAACTACGCCCAAAAAGTCAAGAAAAAAAAACTTATATAAAAAAACCATTTCTCTTAACCCTTTGAACCATGGTGTAGCATATATGCTACACCTTCTTGTAATTCGTTATTTTCATATTTAAGGTAATTAATTAATTTTGCTGAAATTTTTTGCTTCCTTACTACAAGAACATGTTACGAAACGTAAATCAATATTTTTAATTAATTATCATGTTGTTATATTGTTTAGAAAATTAAACAAAGTCTTAAAAAATCATATTTAAGAATTTTGTCGAAGACTCTTAAGAAGGTGGTACTTTTGATTTTTGTATTGTATATATTGCACAGATACATTTGGATGAACAGCATTGTGCATGAATGCTCTTACGAGTAGAGATAATTGAATACAAAATACAAACACGGATATGTTTGTAGCGACCCTACAAAATTATCATATCTCACTCAATTAACACAGAGTTTCGCTCAGGCTGGTGAGTTTGTCAGACGTATTAATTACCTGTTTATTTCAGTTCGCAAATTCTCACCAACTTTCCCTCCCTTTATGAGATAATTTTGTCCAGGTGGAGCACAGACACCGGTCCCACATTTATCTGCATTCAATTGTGGTTGAAGTGTACCTTGGGCCAGTTAAAGTGCTTTTTTCACTGTGCAAGTCACGACCAAAAGTTCTTGGTTCTCAACGGTCAACATTTTTTGGCGGGACGAACTACTGCGCATGAACCGGTCACGTGTCTTGGATTGTGACGTCAAGTGACATTTCTTCAGTACGCACTACGCACGCCTTCATTGCGCGATTACCGCTGTATGACAGGTATTGTCTCCATGCCAAGAAAATTGACTCGTAAGCCGTTATCGCCGAATCAGCACAGTGAGCGAGTGCTTAAGTGCAGAAAGTGTCGTGGTCCTGTTCGACCAAAATCCGCGTGTGAAGTCTGCGATTCGACGTGTCACCGGTGTAATCTAACGTTGGAGGATATCGTGGGCCGCGTCTTACAAAAACTTGAGTTAAGTCGCTATAATTCCAATGTTTTCATAACTGGAATTAGGACAGTTAACCATAGAAAAGCTGCTACATCTGATGGTACATTGACAGAAATGCCGAAAACTTTCTCGATTATAGTCAAGTGCCTTTCAGTCGACCTTCGCAATTTAGTTATCGAGCAAAAGCGAAAAATTGGGAAGATTACGCACGTGGATATTTTTCCCGATCATTTTTCTCAATACACAAAGGTTATCTATATTAATGAGTTTTTGGCACGACCTACGCATCAATTGTTAATGCAAGTTAAGCAAGCGGCTAGACCCCTAGTTGGGTCGCGTGTGTGGGTGCGAAATGGTGGCATTTTTTTTAGACGCGATGGAAACTCGAATGAGATCCCAATTGTAACTGAGCAGTATCTGTCAAATATAAAGTGACTACCTCCCACTTATCAACCTGTCCCCGGCTTATCTTCGTCTCAGTCAAATAGCAATAACTCGCCCAGTATTTTTCATATAAATATTAATTCATTACGGGCTCATTTGACTAAAGTTGAGTGATTTATTCAGAGTACAAATGCACATATTATAGCCCTCTCCGAGACCTGGTTAAATCCCGATGTTTCGTCAGATATAGTTGCTATTCCGTCTTATAACCTAGTTCGCAATGATAGGGCAATTCTCTCTAATGATACAAGTAGGTAATACATCCTGGGTGGTGGGGTAGCTTTCTATCTCCATGAATCACTGAGATACACTATTTTGGAATTCTCGCATAATACGGCTATTAGTAAGCCAGAATTTCTAATTATTAATGTCAATGTGTTATTAGCCATTGTTTATCGGAGACCTCAAGGATCAATGCTCACTGATTTTAAAGCTAAACTAGATGCCTTCGACCCGGGTGCCTACAATTTTGGCTGAATTCGTATTGCAGTTCCCTGACGAAAGGCTGATGCTTCCGGGAATATTCCCATTTTAACACTGCCAGGAAAGAAGGCGGCAGAGGGTATTTCTAGCATCGTTAGGTTCGAGTAGTTTCTATACATATATTGTAACAATATCTTATTCCTTAAATAGGGTGAATATGCCAATGAATGGACGGTTAAGCATTTTTCACACTTTGATCGATTGTAACTTTTGAATTCTTTTATGAAAATTTAATTATGTTACCACCATTAGAATCGTTAGACTCTGCTCTTTATGACCGTGCAGTTCAACCTTTGATTTTATTTAATTATTAACCTCGTCTTCATACGTTTGTAAAAAAATCCGCTAAACCCCAATGAATAGACGGGTTAAATCAAATGGGACGTTTTCAGTACAAGTTTTGGATGGCTTTAAAACTTTGCTTTGATTTTACAAAATAATAAACACTGGAAGGTCAATAGTACTGTAAATATTGTTTTGAATGTTCAAAGTACATAAAAATATGAATTTCATCAAATTTTTAAAGTTAGCCCCCCCCCCCCCTGATACCCGCCTCACTCCCCTGCTTCCTCTGTGTCTCTGTTTTTCATGTAATGTATATAATATACATACATATGCATTGTATATGTGTATGTACAATTTATGTTAATTTCATGTTAATTTGCTTTTTACGGCATTATCGTTGATTTTACGAAGAAATTAATACAAGCTTTTTTGTAGAGAATTCGATGTTCCATATTTTTTGTTTGAAACATTTTTTTGTACGATTTGTATTTTTTGTTAAAAAATGGAAAAACGTGTTTTTTGAGCTTTTTTTTGTTAAACCTCCCCATAATCTAGTATGCATTGTCTCCAAAAACTAATCAGATCTAAGTTTGGCCAAGGGAAACCCAAATCCGTTTGTACTTTTTAAATTCGTCATTCCATTCGCGAGATATCGCGTATGCAAAATTTTGCCCACGGACGGACGGACGGACGGACGGACGTACAACCTAACGGACGCCAATTTTTTTATTGTTGCTTTGGGTTCCTTAGGGTCTGAAACGTCGACATTTGATGAAAAACTATAGGGT
Organism: Trichopria drosophilae; assembly: GCA_030407085.1. Taxonomy (NCBI): domain Eukaryota; kingdom Metazoa; phylum Arthropoda; class Insecta; order Hymenoptera; family Diapriidae; genus Trichopria; species Trichopria drosophilae. The sequence goes on from CM059585.1 coordinate 25,559,420, forward strand.
AATTTTTTTGCCCGAAGTGACCAAATTCAATACTTCGTCCAGACTTAGTCTGGGTCGAAGTAACTTAGTCTTTATTTACCTACTTATAAGAATGTTGTTGTAACCGGTGATCTCAACTGTGATCTACTAGGAGTGGACTATAACGCTAAATACTTGAGAGATTTCATCTGTGGTATGTCCTTTTACTCTGTGCCATTTGGCCCTACACACCACACCCTACATTCGAATTCGCATACTCATATCGGCGTGTTTCTAGTAGATGACGAAGGAAAAATTGCTAGCTATACCAAGACTGCTAGTCCTTTCGCTGCAGGACATGATTCAATTGGTATAGTCTGCATAGTTACAACCTTTTTGCACCACTCAAAGTCCGTCTCTTATCGTAATTTTAGTCAGTGCCATACTGATGAGTTAGTCCACGAGCTACGCTCTGTAATGTATCTGGACTCACCGGAACTATACAACGTCGATGCAGTGCCTACACAGCCGGTCTCTGATATGCTTTCACGATTTTATTTCTGTGTTAACCAAGCCTTAGATCACCAAGCATCCCCCGTTTGTTACTCGTGCTTTAAAGAAAAACGCCGCGCTTTGGATCACCGATGATTTAAAACGTCTTATTAAACATCGCGAACAGCTCTACAGCAAAGCCAAACGTTCATATAATAGGACTTTATTGGCCCAATATCGAGAACTTAGAAAGACTATCAAATCTTCCCTAAAAATGGCCAAGAATTCGTATCTGCGAAACGCCCTTCAGAACACAACACGCTCTGCGAAAATCTGGGCCCTACTAAGGAAATTCGGACTTTCGGCACCATCGAAACACTCTGCCTTGCAGCACTTTTCACCAGATGAATTAAACAAGCATTATACCGCAATAGCCTCTACTCACCCTGCTTGCTCTGACTCGCAGCTTCTTCAGATTGTTCTGTCACAGCCTCTGCCAAATTCCCCTACATTTTCTTTCCCAATCATTCGGACGGAGCAAATGCAGAGCATCATTGCATCATCATTTTCGAAATCGAAGGGATTAAGCCCAGATGGCCTTCAGCTCATTCACCTTCAGCGGATCTCATCCGTTATCATTGATCCACTCACCGTAATTTTCAATGCTTCGTTGATTACTGGTGAGTATCCAACTATGTGGAAGAAGTCGTACATTATCCCGCTTAGTAAGATTTCAAATCCAGTCTCCGCAGGCGATACTCGTCCCATAGTGAATCCCTCCCACATCGCTAAGTTGTTTGATGCTATAGTGACTCGGATAATAGTGTCATATCTCGAGACTAATAGCCTTCTCCATCCTGGACAATTTGGACTCCCTCACACTCCCAAGCTGTCTTTAAAGCGGCGCTTGTACGCTATCTGCGAAGTCGTGATAGTCCGTGATACTTTTATTATATTTATATTTTTTATCATACTTTTATACTACGAATGTCGGTAATTTATGTATGTAATTATGCGTTCTCTCTTATATACATTATTACGTGTGTAATATATTTGTTATTTCTTGTTTTCTCATGCTGATTTAATTGTATATTGCCGCAAATTTTGTATCGCGATAGTGTATTCACAACGATCTTCTGATGTCATAGAACCCACCACTGAGTGAAAGAGATGTTTTTAGCGCTAGATCTCGACTGTTGTAGTTAGTTATTAAGCGAATTTTTGTATTCACATTTATATTTCTGTTTCGTCCACGGACTTTGATGTCCAGGACGTTAATAAACGATTTCATACTCATACAGTCCATTACCATCTGGTATGAGGAATGACCGCCTACAAGAAGAGCAATCAAATTATTAGAAGAAATAGGGTAGTCAGTACAATAAGAGACTCTATGTTTAATATTTAATATTACACATCTGCTATACTTAAAATTATGGATGTTTAAACAATAATTTATTAAAACATAGTCATTGGTGGATTAAATGAACAAGGGCAATTATTGATTTTGTAGCCACATCCGATAACAATTATTGGCCTACATATTTACCTACTAATATACTCAATTTTACAGTTATTGTCCCATTTGCGTACAATTGTGACTCTTCCTATGAATCCAACAAAAAACATATATTTAAACACTTCATTGATGTCACCATCGAGGACGTAGCTGCTCGTTTGTCGGAAGCAAAGTCGGAAACATGCGGCTCTGACTCGATACCTATTAGTTTTTACATCAAATCATTCCCTGTCATTGCCCCTCACATAGTTCATATCTTCAATGAATCGCTTAATTTATGCATCTTTCCTGCTGATTGGAAAAAATCATTGACGAAACCCATTAGCAAAATTACTAACTCTGTTTCTCCTACTCATTATCCCCTTATCGCTATTGTTCCTGCTCTCTCTAAAATACTAGAACGTATTGTTTTCAATCAGCTACTTGGGTTCCTGAATAACAGTAATTGGTTTGATCCTCACCAATCGGGTTTGCGTAAAGGCTATAATGCACGCAAACGGCACTATTATATGTATCTGAATATTGCAGGCAAGCAATAGACAATCGCATGATAACTATTGTTATCCTCTTTGACTTTAGCCGTGCGTTCGATACTATTAGTCATAGGCTTTTGTTGTAGAAACTAAAAATGGCTAATTTATCGGATACCGCTATTCGGTGGTTTGCGCCTTACCTCTCGTGTCGATCTCAGGCTGTCACAGGGGTGGATGGCACTAGATCGTCGTGGCTTTCAGTGGGTGCTGGAGTGCCCCAAGGTTCTGTGTTAGGACCTTTGTTGTTTTCAGTTTTTATTAACGATCTACCTGGGGTTCTCCATCATAGTGATCATATGATTTTCGCTGACGACACCCAAATTTTTCTTAAATGTCGTGTTTCAGAGCTTGACATCGCCATCGCAAAGGTAACATCTGATATCACTGGCTTCTGTTAATGGGCGAATACCAATGACCTCGTCCTTAACTTCGAAAAAACTAAAAAGGCATTAATTGTCGGCAGTGCTTTTTATCTGAACACCTTTAATACTGATTCGATAACACCGATTGTTATTAATAACTCGATCGCACCGTGGGTTAAATCGGTGAGGAAACGTGGAAACGTGGAAGACGTCTTTCGTGGAAATACCATCTTATACAAATGTCCAATAAAGTTTTCTCCACGCTACGTCAACTACGTAACAACCGTGCTCATTGGCTGCCTCAATACCAAATCGCGTAGGTTATACTTCATTGGTATCGTTACCTATAAGATTATTAAGCCCCACGTTCCCCAATATCTTTATGAACGTTACATAAAGTCGCATAAAGAATCTACATCCAGGCCTCTTCGACCCGGCTCTATGCAACAACTTCGAGTACCGACACATCGGCTAGAATCCTATTCCAATTATTTTATTGTCACTTCTACCCGGTTATGGAATGAACTTCCAGTCGAAATCCGTGCAAGTGAAAATGTGCATTTGTTTAAAGTAAAACTAAAAAACCACCTATTAAGTCGGACTTTAGTGTAATTATTTTGTATTTTGTATTTTATTATTAGTATTAGTATTCTATTATTTAATATTAGTATTTTAGTCTACTTTCACTTCTGGTATGCGTGTACCCTACTCTGCGTTGTAATTTCTCGACTATTATTATCTATCTATTTTACATTTACTTTTGTTATAGATCAAGTATTGCGTTTTTATATGCATCTGTTAGTATGCCTTGTTATATTAATAGCTTTAGTTTTAGTTATCTGTATGTATGCTCTATATCGGTTGGCCTAAGAGGTAATACCTCAAGCCATAATAAAGACAATCAATCAATCAATCAATCAATCATTATTAATAAAACGTATCTTCATTAAAAAGACATCATTTTCGTTTTTGACATTATGACATCATCTTCTCTTTCTTTACTGATTCCAATTGAATTTGCTCTTTGTGCTTCTTTCCAATTCTTTGAAAGTAAGATCGAATTTGCAATATAAAATAATTTTCCTTTTCTGTTCTTGTAGTTGCCATAAATAATTATATTTCCGTTAGAATGATAATCGATTTTCATTGCTTTGCTTAATTTAATTTCTTTTGGAACAGTTACCTTTGTCTGTAGTAATTTTTCGAAATCTATCAATTCCACTTCGTTACTTCTAACGATAATAGAAGGGTTCGATTTTGCTTTCTATGTTTTTTCAATATATTCGTCTTCAGTTTCGATTCGCGCTGTTTTCTTTTTCTTTGATCCAAAATTTCTGTCGCATTGACAATAAGAGTGATCTCGAACTGGGAAGATATTTTCAATTTCTACCTGCCAGGTAATAGTAGTTTAAGCATCTAGTGCATAAAGTGGTACTTTTGCGCACGAGCGGGATCTGCGCACACGAGTTGCCGGCGAAGCGAGGGTGCAAATCCAACGCTCGAGGCGCTTACAATATTTTTCCTACGGCGTGCGTAAAGTATGAGTGGGGGAATTATTGGAATGGATTATAAACGACTGCTGCCTCATCAATTTAGGGCATAAAACATCAGCCATGGACGATGCAGTGGACACCCCTTCGTCACATACCCTGTCCCAAAACCTTGCTTCTTCATCTTCCAGTTCCCAATTCAAAGGTCTTTCTCCCCCAGTATTCCAGCATCCGTCTATGAATTCCCCCATACCTACTCAACAAAATAATGCATCATCTTTTCCTCTTCTCGATTTTACCCCTACTCGCGCTTCGCCTCAAGTCCCTACTCAAAACCCTTATGTGCCTGATAACTGGGATACTATGTCGATATTTGATCAGTTGAGAATGGTGACGACATCAATTGGCTCGATGACCGAATCTTTGAATCTACTAAAAACTACCGTGAATTCACATTCACATAGTATTGCTGAGGTAAAGCAATTTTGTCAAGGCATTAGACAGGAGAATGAAAACATTCGTAAAGATGTGTCAACTCTTCTGGCACAATTAGCTTCATGTCAATCGAGTATGCCTCCATTTTCACCAACATCACAGATCCTCGTTACGGGACTTCCCATTAATGTGGAGAAGACAACCGATGAATTAGCGCTTCTTATTTTAAAATTTATGAAGTTAAATGACAATATTTCATGCCATCTGATATCTACTAGGCGCATGCCTCAGCAACAACTATCATCCTTGTCAGGCGAGCCAGTTTTAGTTGTACGCAACCCATCTTCACAGTTGTCTTCCCGGATTTCGAACTTTTCCTTTTTAATTAATTTATCATCCGTTAGTGTGCGTGATCATGTCCTAGAAGCTAAGCATCGTATCGGAAAAATTACTTTAGCAGATGTTCTTTCAAATAGCGCACCTGTTCAATTATTTATTAATGAATTTTTATCACCTGATATTTATGCTTTCCTAAAGAAAGTTAAATCCGTAGCAAAACCTAAAGGTTACAAATATGTCTGGTGTCGTTCTGGTTGTGTTTATATTCGACGAAATAATGATTCGGAGCCGGTTGAAGTTCGTCATGAATCAGACCTTGCAAAACTTGAATGACCATCAACTTCACTGAAAGCGTGTGCCATTCCAATCTCTCCAAATTGGGTTTGTTAACATCAACTCGTTGCGCGCTCATCACCATGCAGTTAATAATATGCTTTCAGATGAAGTCATTAAAATATTTTGCTTCGCAGAAACTTGGCTCACGCCAGATATTGATGATCGTTCATTGAATATTAATAATTATAACCTTGTCCGAAACGATCGCTGTTTGTATCGTCAAAATAATAAGAATTTTATGTTTCGAGGTGGCGTTGCTTGTTATATCCACCTCTCTTTAGGATATCGTATCTTAGCTGCACCACAAATAGTCGACTTAAACGACAATTTTTATTATTGATGTTTATCTTCCTTCGCAGCATGAGCATCTGCTTTTAGCAGTAGTATATAGGAGACCTTTAGGTTTAGTTCCTTTTAAGTTGTTTAATGTTATTGAATCTTTTTTCCAAAATCTTTTTTTTTAAAATATTGCTATTGTAGGTGACTTTAATTGTGACATGCTTACCCCTGAAAACTTTTATTCGAAGCATTTGCTCTCTTTCATCTCTGAGCATTCACTTTATATGATTAATAACCTGCCTACTAATCATGTTAGTCATTCGGATACCTTGATTGATCTTATCATAGTCGATAATCCTGATAAAGTCTCTTCTTTGTATGAATCTAATACACCACTAGCAGCAGGCCATGATTACTTACAGTTCAAGTTTAGTGTCCCTTCTTTACGTAAGAGTCCACGAGTTTCGCGAGTAAGGAACTTTCGAAACTGTAATGTTAATCAACTTGCTTCCGATATGCAATGTTTACTTTCTCCTTTTTTGGCTTGTAATAATCGAACGGAAGATGTATCGCGGTGTCCGATTACACTACAGCGGTAAAAACGGTATTAGATAAACATGCACCATATGTTAATCGGAATTTAAGTCGATCTGCCGTGCCGTGGATTAGTTTAAAAATTCGTGAACTTATTAATCATCGTAATGTATTGTACTATAAATTCAAGCGTGCGATGACTGCGTGAATAAAACTTTTATATTACAACAAATATAGGACTCTACGGGAACTGATAAAGCGTGAGATCACTAGGACTAGAAACGATTCTTTAACGTCTTCTATTTCAAAAGCTCGTAATCCTAATCATCTGTGGTCTCTTTTGTCCTCATTTGGCTTATCATCTGTATCTTCTAAAACATCATTATCATTCTTTGACTCAGACACTCTCAACATTCATTATTCTCAAACATCTTGAAAGCACCATTCAAGTACGCATCAAGATCTACAACAACATTGTCAACTTCCCAGTAATGTACCGATTTTCAATTTTTCTCCCGTTAACGTCATCGAAGTCCGACAGACTCTATTATATTTCCTATCACGCACGTCTAGACGGAATCCAGATGGGCTCCCTTTAATTCACTTAAAAGATATCATACCAACAATTGCACCACATATTACTGCACTTTATAATCACTCATTGTCAACAAATTCCTACCCTGATCTGTGGAAAAAAGTGTTTATTACTCCATTGAATAAAATAAAAACTCCTGTCACTCTTTCCGACACACGTCCCATTATTGCATTGTCTCATCTCGCGAAAGGTTTTGATTTTTTGTTTACTTCACAGATAACAGATTTTCTTGAAAAGAATCATCTTCTTCACCCCTTGCAGTCGGCTTTCTGAAAGCGTCATAGCACTCAAACAGCTCTTTTTAAATTAACTGAAGACGTTCGCGTTGGAATAAATAAAGGTCTGATTACCATCTTGATTTTATTTGATTTTCGTAAAGCATTCGACTCTATAAATCATGTCGTCTTACTTCGTTGTTTGAGAGAGACAGGGTTTTCCGATGATGCTATAACATTCCTAGCATCTTATATCACTTGCCGTTCTGATGCAATATCAACGGACTATACCGAACCCATATTTAGGTCTTCAACATCTGGAGTGCCACAAGGATCATCGCCTGAACCTATTTTGTTTCTCATTTTCGTAAACATCTTACCATGAGCAGTACATTTTTGTAACGATTCATTTATACATAAAGTCGACGACATTATTTCAAAATTGAGTTAGGAAATTTCATCCATCGTTACCTGGTCAAATAATGTGGGTTTAGAAATCAACCCTACAAAAACAAAGGCAATGATTTTAGGGAGTGCCTCGAAATTAAAATTAATTCAGAATAAGTCACTACTTAGCATCAAAGTAAGGGGTGTCATCATACCTATCGCCCAATATGTTAGAACTCCAGGGGTTCATTTATCCTGCGATTTGTCTTGGAACTTGCATATTTCCCAGATATGTCGTAGGGTATATGGTGTCTTATATCGGCTCAAATATCGAGGACACGTACTTCATCCGTCCATCAAATTGTTAGTCAATGCCCTTATCATACCTATTATCGATTATTGTTATCTTGTTTATAACGATCTCACAATGTACTTAAATTTAAAATTAACGCGATTGATAAATACATGTCTACGTTTCATATAATGTATTAGACGCGATCAACATATCACACCATATCGCATTAAAGCAAATTGGCTAAAGTCAGCTCTCGTAGAAATTATTTTTTTGGTTCATTATTATTTTCCATTTTTTCTTCCGGCTCCCCATCTTATTTATTTAACCGTTTCCCATTAGCCTCCACAGATGTCCGTCGCTCAAATCGCATCACATCCACCTCTAAATTTGTCCTTCCCTCTTATCGTACTGTTGCCCTCGAACGCTCATTTAGAGTTTATGCCATTAGACTTTGGGAGTCCCTGCCACCTGACATTCGTAACATTACATCAATCGCTACCTTCAAACCCGATCTATTTCGTCCTCTTTTTTCCTGTGAACCTAACACACGCTTAAAATCAAATTGATTTATAATTATGAAGTATATAAGTTATAGCTCTGGTATTTCATGCTTGTTATATGGACAGTCTTATGACAAATTTAGGTTCATTAGTATTTATATTAGGCGTAAACCACACTGGTTCAATTATGTTGAATTGTATAATTTTTTATTGACTTTTATCACTATAATTATTATTTTAATGTAACTTGAATTATATAGAGTCAACCGTAATATATATTTATTTTGTATTATTTTATTTTATATTAATTTTTAATTGTAAAACACTAAATTGTATTTATCTTATTGCCACAAGGGATTGCAATCCCATGGCAAAATAAACATTACTTACTTACTTACAGTCATATTTTTATTTTTTCATTCTTCCAAACATTTCTTTTTCACAAAATTTTCAGATAATCTGGTATGAAGAGTATTGGACACTCCGCGCGCCTGACGCGTTATTGCATGTGGCCCCTCCCCAATCAACACAGATTTGTCACACGTATGTAAATATTATGTAACACTTTTTCCTTCCTAAATAACAGCTACGTAATTTATGCGTCGCATGGATAGTACCTGAACTCTAAAATATCCGCCACATTGCAAGTACATAACACGTATATCATGGTGACAGAACAATGTGACATAACTAAGATGTAACATTTACGTAACAGATCTATAAAAGGCAATTCAAATTTATATACAATATTTGTCATTAGGGAAATATTTATGTACATCCTTATGCTACTTTTACACCATTAATTTAACCTACTCGCATATAAATAAGTATGTAACGCCTGCAAACAAATCTGAAAAAAAACTCGCCCCGACGAGGAATCGAACCCGGGTCTCTCGATTACTAAGCTAAGCTTATTTGGGGTAGAAGACTAATATATTTTAAGCACACGACGATTAATAAATTTTCATGGTCTTAATGATTCTAATGTTTTACAGATGATACAGACATATTTGTCAGATGTAATAATATATTAAACATATGCAATAAGATTTTTTTTATCGATCGAATTTTGCTTGGCTTCATGAGAATATATAATCTTCGCTGTAAAGAATCTCCATTTGTGTTGTATGAACTACAAATGTAAAAAAATACTCAGTGAATGAAGATATGTTCTATAAATATTACATAAACGTTACATACCGGTTAAACAGCGTTATTTATATATCAAATACATTATTTTTAAAGATTGTTCAACGAGAGAACATTTGTTGTATAAATGTTACATACAATTGATACATACTGCGGTTATATAGTGTTCGTGAGGTATCGGATACATCATTTTTAAAGATCACATATATTCAAATGCAGAGAGAAAACATTTGTTACATAAATGTTACATAAACTAGCCACATACTTGATACGTAATGGCACACATGTAAATACTCCGCAATGGTGACGTATATCCTTTACGGTTACATAGCGAGTATGTATATGTCGTAGGCGAATATATGAATACATGCGTAAAAGACGTTTATTCTTCTATTTGCCTGGGTTATTTAAGACATTCAGCAGAATGCCTAGTCAGTAAGCTGAATGCCGAACAGGCCCCAGGCAAATAGATGAATTCGAATATCATTAGTTTACAAACATGCTTTGGAATTTATTTTATTTTATTTTCTACAGTTTATATAATAACAACTAATTAAGTTAGTGTGTTGCTAAACGTTTCGCAGTAACGATTGACTCTGTTAAATTATTCGGTATGAAAAATCAAACTATCAACAGAGAAATATTTGAAAGTGAATGCCACGAATATATCAAAAAATTCAAGTAATCGGAATTTATGGACCAGCGAACAATTAGATTTTGTAAAAAAAAACATTAAAGGATCGTAAGTCAAGTGAACCGAAATCTCCTGCTCATTATTATTATTACAAGAATTATGAAATTCTTGAAATTGGAGAAGACAGTCACGTTATTTTAAAACGAAAAACTGCTAGTGATGATTTGGTGTATATGGTGCCAGTTGAAGATCACTATACAAAATTATTAGAAGCACACATCCAAACTGGACATGGTGGACGAGATAAAATGTTATTTTATATAAAAAAAAGTGGAGCATTTCCAGAAGTGTGTGCGAAATGTTTGTTAAGTGTTGTTCAACTTGCGATCGGAAAAGATCTATAGTACGAAAAGGTGTTGTCGTCAAACCGATTATTTCTAACGGATTTAACAGCAGAGGTCAAGTTGATTTGATTGATTTCCAATCAAGTCCTGATGGCGATTATAAGTTGTTGATGAACTACCAGGATCATGCGACGAAATTTTTACATCTGCGACCTCTTAAATCGAAGCATGCTGTTAATGTTGCTGAGGAGTTGTCTAATTTTTTTTTTCATTTGGAGCGCCTTGTATTCTACAAAGTGACAATGGCAAAGAATTTGTGGCTTCAGTGATAGCTGAATTAATTTCTCTTTGGCCTCATTGCAAAATTGTTCACGGAAGGCCCCGACATCCACAATCGCAAGGTAGTATTGAAAGAACGAACGCAGACGTTGAAAATATGCTACGAGCTTGGATTATAGACAATCAATCAAACAACTGGTCACGTGGTTGTTACGAAGTACAGGTAATATCTAATTCAAAATTTAATTTAATTAATTTAAGGGTAGGGTAAACCGGATTTACTTGTTTTTATACTTGTAAAAAAAAGTTTCAAAAATTTTTTATCTTATAAAACTAATGAACATATCTTAAACAAAAATATATTTTTTTTTTATTTGTTCTACATTAGTGGCAAAAAAATACATCAAAGCACAGAATAATTAATCGAACGCCTTATGAAGCCACGCTAGGACCGATAAAGTGTGGTCTATCGAGTACTTGTTTACCAAGCAACATGTTAAATACGTTGCATAGTGAAGAAAATTTAGAGAAAGCCCTCGAATTGAACGAAGCTATAGATGACATAGATGAACGATTGTCTAAAGATAAACTTGATGAGGAAGAATTTTCACCTTCTGAAAATAGAAATAATATTAATAACAAAGTAGTTTGTGCAATTTGCAGTTTAGAATTAAATATAAATGATTCTGTTACATGTATAAAGTGCAATTTACGCATGCACAATAATTGCGTCAGCTTGAATTTAGAAACAGAGAATAGTCTCTTATGTTCTTTATCTGTCCAGAGAAAAACTATAGTTGATAATCAACTAGATTGCTACAATAGGCAACAAATAGCAGCTGAAAAAACATTTTCACAGGAAAAATTCATTCCCCTAATTATTGGAGACTGCGTGATACTTTCAGTCCCATCAGTAGATAGGAGCCCATTGGATTTTCAGAACATTTCTGGAGTAATAACAGATATCCAGAATGGGGTTTATCAAATTGGAACGAAAAGTGGCATTCTAAAAGGTATTTTTTATATATTATTTAAAAATTCTATTGTCTGGTGTAAATAATAGACTTCATTTTTATCAAAGGTTGGTTTCCACGTACTGACTTGCAAAAGTCTGGCGCAATTACTATTACACTTGAAGATATTAATAAAGACGGAACACTAAGTTTGAGGGAGGCTGCAACTCTGCAATCGATGTGTGGTGGACAGGGATATAAAAAATGCAACTGTAAAGCAGCTACTAATCAATGCAAAAGCAATCGGTGTTCGTGTTTTAAAAGTAATATGAAATGTAATTCACGATGCCATTCATCTCTAAATTGTTGTGACAAGTAATTTCGAAGTATGAAGTAATAAAATTGACTCTACAGTGATATTCGAATTCATCTATTTGCCTGGGGCCTGTTCGGCATTCAGCTTACTGACTAGGCATTCTGCTGAATGCCTGAAATAACCCAGGCAAATAGAAGAATAAACGTCTTTTACGCATGTATTCATCTATTCGCCTAATTTCAGCTTAATGCCTAGGCATTAAGCTGAATGCCGGATTTTTCTATTCGCCTACGACATATACATGGTTTTATAAATACTTTGTAACAGTTTTTATGTAGCAGTGACATCAATGATCTTTTGTGGTTGACTGGGTCATATTACAATATGTTATTCTTGCTGCTGTATTAAGTTAATGTTTAAGAAGCATAGTGAAAAAAATCATCTTTGAAAGATCTTTCCAAGATCTTGTAAGCCTATGTTTGCTAACGTCTCGCTAATGGGACGGAGCAAGATGAATAAAAGACAAACAAATCTATTGCCTTGAAAGAGATTAGAGAGATGTTCAATAGACAAATTTATAAAGACTCCTGCAGGATGAATTAAAAAGGTTTGGAAGATGAATTAATACATATATTTTAAATATTATACGTTAATTTGAAATATCTGTACTACTTTTGTAGTAACCCGAGTACAAATCTATTAGGGCCCTGATAAGCGCCTGACCAAAAGCGTTACACCCTGATCAGCGCCTGAAAAAATTTCTGCTCGAGAAGTGAACCTCATTAATTTAAATCTTTCAAGGTTTTATTAAAATTTACAAAAAATGTCTGGAAACTTGCTATATTTTAGTAAATTATATAGCAAATTCAATAAAATTATAAAACGGGAATAAAAATAAGTAGCTCTTCCAGCATTTTACGTTCATATGGAGATATTGTTTTCGTTATCTTGCAAACATTTTCTCATTATCTTGCCAATATCTTTTGATTATCCTGCCAACATCTTTTGATTATCTTGCTAACATCTTCTTGTTATCTTTCCAACATCTTTTCGTTATTTGAACATCATCTTGCCGTAAGCTTGCAAAGATCATGAGAGCATCATTGTATTGTCTTTCATTCATCTTCCAAACCTTTTTAATTCATCCTGCAGGAGTCTTTATAAATTTGTCTATTGAACATCTTTCTAATATCTTTCAAGGCAATAGATTTGTTTGTCTATTATTTATCTTGCTCCGTCCCATTAGCGAGACGTTAGCAAACATAGGCTTACAAGATCTTGGAAAGATCTTTCAAAGATCGACTTTATTTGGAAGTAAGTGGGGACAAAAACTTAATTTCTAAGTAAAAATTAAGTAACGGAAGGCATTTTACCCTGTAAGTCATAGGCCAATGTGGTCAAATAGACCAATAGGAAGTCAAATATTGGTAATATATTGGTAATTTCGACCTAATCATGACCTATTAGTCGTTCTTGGATGTAATATATATAAATTATCCACGTAAACTGATTTGCATAGATGGCGACTCTAATATAAATATACATATGTATATTCATATAATGTGTACCATGTTCATCATGCCGTATGGGAACTGAAATGTATATGGGTCATTCCACGTCAAGTGATACCACCCGCAAATTCGGTGCGCTGGGAGCGCCGTTTTCAAAGGCGTACAACTTTTTTGTATCAACACATATGAACATTTGAAACGAGTGATTTTGAAAGGTTTTTTCATGGCCTTTTTAATAAACCTATTAGTTTTTAAAAATTTAGAAAAGTTCACCTTGATTTTTGGAAAATAAAAATAAAATCGCATTTTCTGAAAAAGTCGTATGTTTTAAATTTTTTAAATTAGGTTCAAAAGAAAGCTACATTTATGGGCCATACGTTTGTGAAGAGAAAATTCCGGGACAGATATCAGGTAACAAGTTAGAGCGGTTTAAGTAAGCGCTCTCCGCAGCGCTGCGCCGCGTGTATTAGCGCCGAGTACCGCGGAGCGCCCCTCTGCTTTATTCGCCTTTGAAGTTCAAATGTTTGTAATTGTACAAGCTGAAAAAAAATTGTATATTCAAGTGAATATTTCTTTGAATAGTGGCAAGTAAATATTTACTTAAATTAAAAATATATTTTCTCAAAATCATAAAAAGACAAAACAAAAAAAAATCTTAAAAAGACAAAACAAAAAAAAATCTTAAAAAGACAAAAGCAAAAAAATCATAAAAAGACAAAAGCTAAAAAATCATAAAAACACAAAAACAAAAAAAAAATAATAAAAACCAAAAAAAAAGTGGGACCAGACTCTCGATACTTCCCCGCGGTTGGTTCGGGTGACGCTAAATTCGAGTCACCATTATTTTTAAACGAAATATATCACATCAAAATATAATAAAAATAATATTTAAAACAATTTATTACAAAGTATTATTAAAAAGTAAAGTAATGCATTTAAACTTTCTCTGATTTCATGTTGATTATCAAGTATTTTCCAAATTATAGCAAATTTTATTTATGTCAAGTAATTATTGATGAAACATAGAGAAATATCATTTTTGTTTTAGTTTTTACACAAGAGCTCCCCCTCCCCCTTTAAAATACAAAAAAACGAACTATTATTTTTTTTTACCTGAATTAAGAAACTATTTTCTTATATCTAACAAATATTAGTAAATCTTATTTATAATACAAGAAAATATATTTTTAATTTAAGTAAATATTTACTTGCTACTATTCAAAGAAATATTCACTTGAATATACAGTTTCTTTTTTCAGCGTATACAATTACAAACATTTGAACTTCAAAGGCGAATAAGGCAGAGGGGCGCTCCGCGGTACTCGGCGCTATACACGCGGCGCAGCGCTGCGGAGAGCGCTTACTTAAACCGCTTTAACTTGTTACCTGATATCTGTCCCGGAATTTTCTCTTCATAAACTTATGGCCCATAAATGTAGCTTTCTTTTGAACCTAATTTAAAAAATATAAAAAATGCGACTTTTTCAGAAAATGCGATTTTATTTTTATTTTCCAAAAATCAAGGTGAACTTTTCAAAATTTTGAAAAACTAATAGGTTTATTAAAAAGGCCATGAAAAAACCTTTCAAAATCACTGGTATCAAATCTTCATATGTGTTGATACAAAAAAGTTGTACGCCTTTGAAAACGGCGCTCCCAGCGCACCGAATTTGCGGGTGGTATCACTTGACGTGGAATGACCCATATATGTAAGTCGGAAAAAAATGGATATGCATACAAATATAACTAATTATTCCATCTTACACGTTCTTTTTGAAAAGTTAAACATGAGGTAAATTTCAAAACGAATTAAAATTTTCTGTCTACAATTTAATTCTATATCATTAAAAATTAATGCGCTCAATGAAATATATACTTAACAATTATTAAATTTGTAACTTATTCGGTAAAAGAAATTTTTGTCATTGGATTGTTTAAAAGAATTATTTTGCAATAATTTGATGTCCGATATTTAGAAATCTTACTTATTTTGTTAATCAAAATCAATAAAAGGCAAAAAAATAAATGATTTTTAATACACAAATTTGTAGGATAAATTGGCTTTCTATGGCGGATGAATTATTTATGACTTATAGGTTTTTTCGACTTATTTGTCAGAAATACTTAAAATTTAAACTTATACGTCGAATTTCCTCAAAGTGAAGTCCAAATGCCCAAATATTTTTCCTTCTTAGACAAATTTACCTATTTGAGACATTTCTCAAGTAATTGATATCATAGTTAGGTAATTTCGACTATCGTATGTCATATAGTCAACATATATATGTATATTATTCATCTACATGTGATTCTGTTCACTGTTACATTAGTCACGTCGTTTTTAGTTAAAAAATATTCATTTTTTCATACGTGTAAGTACACATTCGAGACTGGAAAATGGATGGAAGCATCATTTTAATTTGTTATAAATTCCGGTGTCATGTTCTTATTACCTGCAGTAACACTTTCATATCGTGCATTTTCTCCACTTTCATTATCAGTTTTATTTTCAAACTTTTTTAAATTTCTGTTAAAATTTGTTGTTTCTATACGGTTTTTGCGTCTTTGAAAATGCATGCTGTTTCATCGCTGAAGAGTGTAAGGTATGAGTAGTCCGATTTACTACTAGGTCTAGTTTATTGGTCTAGGTTATTGGTCTAGTTTATTGGTCTTTTTTGACCAAACATTTTACATATTTAACTTTATGGGCAATTTTTTTGGTTATTTCGACTTTGAAGTAATAACAGAAAACGTCATCATAGTCGCAGAAGTAAAATATAGCACCATTTTAAGTTTTTCTAAAGTTAAGTAATTCTGACTTTTAATTAAAAATTAGGGAAATTCACGAGGTCAAATTTACCAAAACACACAGCCTATTTCCGCTTTCAAAGTCCGTTTGTTTATCAAGTCAGAACAGAGGTCGAAATTTAGCAAGATTTGACTTCAAAAAATACATTCGAACCTCGCTATTCCGGAACCTCGCAAATCCTTCGTTGTGAACCTCTCAATTCCGTTGTTTCTGACGTCCCACTCATCCCCACTGCCGCCGCTCGATATGTCGTGTTTTCACCCCACCGCCCGTTCACCATCTATGCACTGATGTTATAATATATATATATATATATATATACGCCGGAATAGGACTAAACCATGGATAGATCAGTGGAGTAACCGTGGCACTATAAGTAAAAGAGGGGAAGAAAAAGTCCGTCGGTGGGGAGGCTCGAATTTACGAGGTTGGAGTGGGTATATCGAAACCGGACATGCTCGGATTGGAGAGGTTCCACTGTACCTCAAGTACAATTTTACTATGACGTAATTTGGTAATATTATCCCAAGACAAAGACTTTAAATACATGTCTACTTATAAGGCATATTTGAATGTCGAAATTTGGTTATTTTTAACTGAAATAAGACAACCTGACCTCACACTGGTCAAAATTTCATCCTTTGCTGCTTGGGTAACTGAAGTAAAAAAATTGTATTTTCAAGAGGAGGATCCTCCGCGTGGAAATTTTCAGTATTGAAAGAATATGGATTGCGAATGGCTAATGGCTGGGAAAAATACGACTCTAGTATATTATTCGCATTTCAACTGACCTACACGGAAAAAAATAGAACGTCGTTCCAGCGAGATTGTCCAGCTAAAATAGCTTCCCACTGGCCAGCAGATCGCGAGTAAAGACGTAAAATGACAATAAAAATTCGAAATCCTCAAATTTTTTTTTTCTATAAATAGGTATACTTTTCTTATGTCTTTAAGAATATTTCTACATAATCTAGACGACGTGGTTATTTATATTATTTTTATATGATTTTTTAAAGTCGTTAATAGTGAAAAAATCCACTACTTTTTTCATTTTAAAGCTTCCGTATTGATTACCGTGTTAGATACGACAAAAATGCACTCAACCTTTTTTGTAGAGCACAAAATTTCCTACAAAAAAGTCAGTGAGAGCCATAGTCTTATTATAAAATTGTTCGGGGCGGCACCGATAAAGAGCGTTTCGATCGACTGATAAAAGGGGCCGAGGGGGAAATCCGCCCTTCTTGTTTCGATTGTGACGCGACCCATAAGACTGATAACGAATTCTTTTTTGTATTCAAAGACACGTGATTATTATTATAAAGAAATAAAGACAATACCGAATCCGCGAGTATTTATTTCCAATTAAATCTTACGCCTTAGAGAATTCAGAAGTGGGATCGAGGCGGATTCGGTGGATTCGCGAAAAAATAATCGGGTTTGCAAAACACGAGATTCGTGCAGATATCGCGCGTGTTGTTGGTTTCGGGACGGCACGTGTGCGCGAAAATAGTTCGCAGTGGAAATCTTTCACACTGCTAAAGAAACGGAAAGAAAATCGGTCGTGAAAACACGGAACATTGAATCGGAGAAAAATGACTCCGTTTGAAATTTACCGCCAACGGTTGGAGTCAATGTCCGAGGCAAATCTTCGCGAGGAGGCGTGAGTATTGGAGTTGCCGGAGGAAAGTTCGGTGACCCGGTTGATCGATAGTTTACTCGATCATTTCGCAAGAAGTGCGGACACGATTATTGGAGAAACTCCGGAGGGGCACAGGGATTTTCGAGCATCATCGTTGACGACGCCGTTGCAGCCGTCGCAGCCAATCCCGCGTTCGTCGCAGTCGTCTCAGTCAAGTTCGCAGTCCTCATCGCAGTCGTCGTCGCAGTCGTCGCAGTCAAACTCGCAGTCCTCGTCGCGGGTCGGAGCTCAAGGTCAAGAACAAACACTACCGGGAGCAGCGGTGCAGGCGGAAGTGTCCGCACCAGGACATGCTTCGTCCGGAGTTATGGACATGGCGCAGGTTATGCTGGGTTTTCAACAGCAGCTGCAGGCTCAGGGTCAGTGGATCATACAGATGGCTTCGCTGCTGGCAGGAAATGGAGAGGTAGTATCATCGTCTTCGTCAGGTACTTCGCAGAACGAAGGATGGTTAAGGGGAACGCATCCCGGACGTCAAGTAATTTGACGGGAGGTAACGCAATTAAAATTATCTCGTATCAAATTCAGTTGTTTACTGGGTCCGAAAAGGAGAACGTGACCAAGTGGGTAGAACGGGTGGAATTTGTTGGTAGCCTATATGGGGACTCATCCGAGACATTTCTTTTGGCGGCTACGAGTCGTTTCTCGGGCTCCGCGGAACAGTGGTATGCTCGTCAACCTTTGGAGGTTATCGCATCATGGGAGAGAGTAAAGGAAGGACTCGTGGCCTATTTTCAAAGACGAGTGCCTTTTACTACAGCGATGATGCGAGTAAATGATCGAGTGTGGCAGCATTCGTCAGAAAAATTCATTGATTATGTCAACGACAAATTAATCCTGATGCAATTTTTAGAGCTATCCGAGAGGGACCAGATCGACTTGCTGGCGGCTGGAATTAGGCTCCCGGTTATTCAAGTGGCAACCCTGGATACCGTTTTACCACAGTGTCAGAATTCGTCGAAAATATGAGAAGACTCACTGAAGCGACAATCGTCTCATATTCTTCAGAGGTTAAGACGGTGCCGATCAGGCCGCTGTTGAATCATGGCCAAAAGGTTAAGGCCAAGGAACCAGCGAAGGACATCGTATGCAGAAATTGCCAGCGGGCGGGCCATATGGCTCGAGACTGCAAAAGCCTGCAGCCAGTGTGTTTTCGCTGCAAGCAACCTGGACATTTTAAGCAGCAGTGTCCTGCTCGAACTTCGGAGGCCTCAGGAGTCACGGCATCATCGTCGGGTGCAGCACCAAGGTCTACGGTCATCGGAGCTGTCGTCGAAGCGTCTCATAGCGCACCGTATGTAAATATTATCCGTTTAAGTGACAGGTCGTGTACGATTCCATTAGTGGACTCCGGTAGTCCTATTAATTTAATGAAAAAATCACTGTTTGACACTTTTATAAAGGAAGGGTTAAAGTCGGTCGAATCAAAGGTGGATAACCGCGGTTTAAATAATATGCCAATCGAAATGGTCGGTCAAGTCGAAGCGAATTTGCGGATTGAGGGACTGGAGCATCGCGAAATTCGAAGTAGGTTTTTCGTGGTTACGGACGGGATCATGAGTTGCTCGATACTGCTCGGTCGGGAGATGTTTAGGTTAGAAAACTTAATAGTAACACATAGGCCGGATGCGTGGCAATGTGAGGTTAGGGAAGTGATTCAATCGATCGATAGTGAGATTTTGTGTATCGATGCAATTGAGTCTCCGAGTGAGGAGGATCGGATTTTGGCGAACACTAATGACAAGTTGTCGCTGTCCGATAGGCGAAGTTTAATCCGGGTGTTTAATAAAGTTCGGGAAAATGATGTTGAGTTGTCTGACGATAGTTACGAGGTTCGGGTGAATATTCGTGACAAATCAATTTACTCGTATGCTCCTAGGCGAATGTCCCACAACGAGCGTTTACAATTGCGGGAAATAACGGACGATTTATTAGAGCGGAAAATAATTATCCCTAGTGTTTCACCATATTGTTCGAGGGTTGTGCCGGTAGTTAAAAAGAATGGAAAGATCCGCATGTGTGTCGATCTGAGACCTTTAAATCAGAGGATAGACAAGCAAAAGTTTCCTTTTCCGGTAATAGAGGACCAGTTGGCTGGCCTACAAGGGAAAGGTTACTTTACGTTGCTTGACCTCAAAGATGGGTTTAACCAGATCGATGTCCATCCGGACGATTCCAAATATTTTTCATTCGCCACCCCCGATGGACAGTTCGAGTATGTTCGTTTACCATTTGGGTACGCCGCCGACGCCCCGGCCGAATTCCAAAAAAGGATTTTTCAGATTTTTCAACCTCTCGTTCGGGCTGACATGTTGTTGGTTTATATGGATGACTTGATGATCGCAACGGGAACAGTGAGAGAGAATTTGGAAGTCCTTGGTATTGACGATTTTGAAGAGATACAGTTTGGAACTGAATCTATCAAAATGTCAATTTTTATGTGATCGTATAGAATATTTAGGTTATATTGTATCCGGGGAAGGGGTGACCATGAGTGAACGACATACTAGGGCTGTGCTCAATTTTCCGGTACCGAAAACTAAGCATCAATTACAGAGTTTTTTGGGGTAAAGTGGCTATTTCCGACGGTTCATAAAGAATTATGCGGTAAAGACCAGTCCGTTATTCCAGCGATTGAAAACGAAAGCGAAAGAGATTTTGGTTGACGATGAATTCGTTAAAGCGTTTGGCGAATTGAAAGGTGAATTGACTAGGTATCCGGTGCTTCGTCTTTATAATCCGTCGGCTGAAACCGAACTTCATACCGATGCAAGCGGTTTGGGGTTTGGAGCAATTCTACTTCAAAAGCAGTCAGATGGGAAACTCGCACCGGTGGCTTATTTCAGTAAATCTACTTCGGAGGTAGAACGTAGATACCACAGCTTTCAGCTGGAGACCCTGGCCATTGTGAAGGCATTAGAAAGGTTTCATATTTACCTTCAGGGCATTCAATTCAAGCTGGTTAACGACTGTAACTCGTTGGTTCTCGCCTTGAAAAAAGTAAACATAAATCCACGAATAGCCCGGTGGAGTTTGGCCTTTCAAAACTATCGGTTTGAGATTATTCATCGAGACGGATCAAAGATGGAGCATGTGGATGCCTTAAGTAGAGTAGTGTATGCGGTTGATGTTTTGACATTTGAGGACGATCTCATGTATAAGCAGTTAGCGGACCCGGAATTGTGTAAACTTGCGAAATCGATTGAGACGGGAGGGAAATGAGCGCTTTACTCTGGTGGACGGAATGATTTTCCGAATAACTGATGACCGTCAGCTGTTTGTTGTACCCGAGTCGATGGTGGAAAACATAATTCGGGTGTACCATGATGAAATGGGCCATGTGGGGACGGAGAAAACCATGACGGGTATTTCTGAACACTATTGGTTTCCAAACATGAAGTTCCGGGTAAAGTCTCACATCGAAGGATGTATCAAATGTTTGCAATTCTCGTTATCCATCCATAGACTCGAGGGGGACAAGCAGTTGGTGGAAAAAGGTGATGCTCCTTTTGGAGTGGTGCATATAGACCATTTCGGTTCACTGGAAGTGGCACCGAGGGGATATAAGCACATTTTGGTGGTAGTCGATGCATATACGAGGTATGTTTGGCTGTGTCCGACTAAATCCACTAGTACACGTGAAGTGGAGACTCACTTGTCGTATTTATTTGGAATATTTGGAGCACCGGCTTGTTTAGTTAGTGATCGTGGGTCTGCCTTTACGTCTGAAGAATTTGACCAGATGGCAAAACGATTAAGAATTAAATCCGTGCGTGTAGCTGTAGCATCTCCGTGGGCCAATGGCCAAGTCGAGCGAGTAAATCGGTTTTTTAAAAGTACGCTAGCAAAAGTTGTAGAAGAACCTAGTGAGTGGAAAAAGAAATTGAGCGATGTGCAATATGTTTTAAATAATACTTACCATAAGGCTGTGAAATCCACTCCTAGTAAACTATTGCTAGGGTACGATCAGAAGCAGCACCCGGATAAAGAGCTCATTGAGTTCTTCGATAGCGTAGGAGATGTCGAAAAAGACTTCGTCGAATGTAGGGAAAGAGAGCGAAGCAGTGCAGAGACTGCGACTCGAACTTTGCAAGCGTATAACCAAAAATATTATAACCAGCGTCACTTGAAACCATCTCAGTATCAGGTAGGAGATTTAGTTTTAGTTAGAGTAAAGAACCTGACACCAGGTGTCAATAATAAATTGTTGCCAAAGTATAAAGGGTCGTATGTAATTAATGCAGTATTAAAGAAAAATAGATTTGTAGTCGACGATAAGGAAGGTTTTAACCGAACGCAGAAACCTTACAACGCAATTTTGTTTTCCGATAAAATAAAGCCGTGGATTAGGATAGGAAAAGAGACTGATCCTCCATCGGAGGCAATAAATGATGTTAGCGGTTAGTTTTAAGTAAATTTATATTAAAGATTGTTTACTTTGTTGTGACTTGGTCGAGGTCGACCAGAAACCTGTCAGAATGGCCGAACTGTAAGGAGTGCGAGATTAGGTTAGGTTAGGTGCTCAGGGCTGATGCGCGCGAGAGTGATTTGCGGTTGGCAGCAGTGCCGGTGTTGTTCGGGGCGGCGCCGATAGAGAGCGTTTCGATCGACTGATAAAAGGGGCCGAGGGGGAAATCGGCCCTTCTTGTTCCGATTGTGACGCGACCGATAAGACTGATAACGAATTCTTTTTTGTATTCAAAGACACGTGATTATTATTATAAAGAAATAAAGACAATACCGAATCCGCGAGTATTTATTTCCAATTAAATCTTACGCCTTATAAGAATCCCTCTATAGTAAACGAGTCAACTAAAGCTTTGCGTAACGTACAAATATAATTTCGTCATTCGATAACGAGTTTACTTTTTCGCCAACGCGTTTCGTAATTTTAAAGACAAGATAAATAAAATTGTATTATAGAATAATCCATTAAATCTTCATAGAAAGATACCGTTTTTGCTGACGAGTCTTCATTTTTCCGATTGTTTGCGCCGTTGCCGTTTGTTGAAATTCGGCATTTGACTGTTTTTCACTCGTTCATATGTTTCATTGTTTTGAAAACTCAACTCTGGGATCGCTCGGTAAGGAAATTAATTTTGTAAGTAAAGTCTACAAATATATAACTATTTTGCACAAGTGTTAAAACTTATATTTAATACTATTTTTATTCTTTGTCCTAAATCCACTTTTAGGTTAAATCGTTCGAGGGAATAAAGTACAACCGTATATACGAACTAGACACTGAGTTTCCCTTGGATTTTCTTCTCTTTTATTCCTCTCTCACGAAAATTTGGTAAGCGGCCGCCAGTTTCACGGGAGCGGAATTGATATCAGCTGATATAGCTGACGAAATCTTAAAAAGTATCGAAAATACAATTGTAGTCGACGGAACACGAGCGCCAAAGCATTGAGGCGCAAATTTTAACTACTCTAAGCGCGATAAATTCAA
Organism: Trichopria drosophilae; assembly: GCA_030407085.1. Classification (NCBI taxonomy): domain Eukaryota; kingdom Metazoa; phylum Arthropoda; class Insecta; order Hymenoptera; family Diapriidae; genus Trichopria; species Trichopria drosophilae. The sequence goes on from CM059585.1 coordinate 25,582,835, forward strand.
ATTGGCCGATGCGTTAAATTTATTAACAGTGACATTTATTATTGAAATTGACTTATTGTTACACTGCATTGTACTATTGAGTTCGACAAATATTATTCATTGATAATGAATTTCCACTCATTTCAGGAATCCTCAAATTCGAGAGACGTGATGCAAAATGGCGATTCGAATGAGGCGTTGACGAAGTAGTATGCTTATGAAAAATTGGCGATTCAAACAGCTAAAGTGGTCGAGGTTGAACTAATATGTACACGACTCACTGTATGGTGTTCAATGTACACGTTCAGCTCAAGTACACGTTGAGTTTAAAAGTTTATAAAGTTTATTTTTACGTTTTCTTGTGAAACTCAATATGTCCCCTCTAATAGAATTGGAGCATTTAGTTGACGCACTTAGAGGGTTTGTTAGACCTCTTCGTGAAATAGTGAGGTTATGAAAAATATAGTTTTTGTGGGTATTCGAGATGAGAAAAACTTCTTTGTGAAAATTGAGGCTCTTTTTGTCAGGACGACAAAAATTCACGGGGATCCTCCCCGAAGTACCACGAAGTACAAATCCAGATTAATAAAAAAAGTAAAAAGTGGAAGAACAAATAGAATCAATTTCATATTCGTGTCCACTAGGTACTTCAAAGGAACACTGCTGTAAACATGAAATGGCTACGCTTATTTAACTTGAAAAGGAATTATATATAAGTATAATATTCTGTTAATTTTACTAAAATATAACAAATGATATGTTGAAATATATATTTTTAACAAATAATAATATAATAATATGTTAATGTAATAATTCTCTTAATATTAAATAAAATGAACATATCCCAAAATTAATTTGACTTATACTTAGTTATTTTTATTATTGTTATACATTTTTTTACTGAATAAGTAACTGACTTTCACGATTATTCTAGGAGTTATTAACTAATTTAAATTATAGAGAATGCAAATCATTTTAATTAATATATAATTCTTCAGGCACGATGAAGAATGGGGAACGTTGACATGCATTTTTTTCCGACTGGAATCTTGCAGCAATTTCGTTCCCATTTTTTGTCTCCTCTGTCTGAAAAGATTTATGGACACCTCATCGTAGCCTATTTCATCGTCCCCCACTTCATAGCCTTCCGTTTCATCGTCTGGACACTTCATCGTCTGGGACGTTTCATCGTCCGGGACACTTCATCGTCCGGGACATTTCAGCGCGCTCCATACTTTCTTGTGTTATTAGCTTTTCTACGTGCACCAGGTGTTCAGGCTCGCCGATTACGGGGTCTAGGTGGTGCGCTCCGTAGCTTTTTATGATATTAGCTATTCTACGTGCACTGGGTATTTAGGGTCGACGATTACGTGGTCTAGATAGTGCGCTCCGTAGCTTTTTATGTTATTAGCTCAAATACGTGCACCAGGTGTTCGGGGTCACCGATTACGGGGTCGAGGTAGTGCGCTTCGTAGCTTTTTATGTTATTAGCTATTCTACGTGCACTGGGTGTTTAGGGTCGCCGATTACGGGGTCTAGGTAGTGCGCTCCGTAGCGTTTTATGTTATTAGCTTAAATACGTGCATCAGGTGTTCAGAGTCACCGATTACGGGATCTAGGTAGAGCGCTCCGTAGCTTTTTATGTTACTAGCTCAAATACGTGCTCCAGGTTTTCAGAGTCACCGATTACGGTGTCTAGGAATCGCGCTCCGTAGTTTTTCATCTTTTCAACTAAAAAATATGCACCAGGAGTTTGGGGTCGACGATCAAGTGGTCTAGGTATTGACTTCGAGTTAACCAACGATGACCTTGAGGTCAAAGTTGAAGGTCATTTCAAGGTCAAATCAATTTTGCTTATTTTTCTTCAAATTTGAACATATTTTGATTTGACCTTGAAATGACCTTCAAATTTTTTCAAATTTGGCCCAAGGTCAAGGACAAGGTTACCGTTGTTTATTAGATAACATTGATTTGACCTTGAAATGACCTTCAACTTTGACCTCAAGGTCATCGTTGGTTAACACCAAGTGGATACCTAGACTACATGTTCGGCAACCCCAAACACCGGGGGTACGTTTTTTAGTTATAAAAATGAAAATCTACGGAACGCGACACCTAGACCCCGTAATCGACGACCCTAAAAACATGGTGTTCAGAGTCACCGATTACGGGATCTAGGTAGTGCGCTCCGTAGCTTTTTATGTTATTAGCTCAAATACGTGCACCAGGTGTTCAGGATCACCGATTACGGGGTCTAGGTGGTGCGCTCTCTGTAGCTTTTTATGTTATTAGCTATTCTATATAATTTCCCGGAAAAAATTTCCCCATAGTGAACGGATCCACCGTTGTCCCTATGTCATGGGGCTCCGCCCTCCATACCCCCTTCTTATACTAACTGAACGTAACTAACCCCCTCAGGGTGTTGTAAGGTTTGCGAACCCACGTGCGACTCGGAGAGCTTGGATCCACCGTTGTCCTTATGTCCCCAGACCCCCCTTTTCGTAATAACCTAACCTCCAACCAATAGATGTGAGTAAACCCACGTGAAAAATGCATCCCTCCGGATATACCATGAAATGGTTAATTGATTGTATGCACAATTTTTTTTTTCCAATGGAGGGCAATAAGTAGAGGAGGGTGGCCCAATGCCGACCGTGATGGGAGATATAGAGCAGGGGGTAGTAGGTACAACCCGGTTGGGTTTGGTCGACTTTCCCCTACTTATTGCACTACAAGCTCCCCGAGTCGCACGTGGCGTCGCAAACCTTACAACACCCTGAGGGGGTTAGTTAGGTTCAATTAGTACAAGAATGGGGTCTAGGGGGCAGAGTTTCCCCATGACATAGGGACAACGGTGGATTCAAGCTCTACGATTCCATATATACCTGCGATTCCCTGGTGCACGTATTTGCGCTAATAACATAAAAAGCTACGGAGCGCACTACCTAGATCCCGTAATCGGCGACCCCGAACACCTGGTGCTCGTAGTTGAGCTAATAACATAAAAAGCTACGTAGCGCACTACCTAGATCCCGTAATCGGAATATTTGAGCCAGGCGTATGCAACTCCGTACACCTATACTTGGTAGATAGTGTCTCCCTTCGCGCCCACTGACAATGGTGGGTGAGCCCCCTCCGACGCGTCGTTCCACCATTCCTTGGAAACTGCGCCGCGCGAAGGACGATTTAAATTTGAGTTCCCGCCGTTTTCAGATTCCCGCCGCTTTTATTATTTCAAATCGAGAGTAACAACGTGCAGTGGAAAAGTAAAAAAGAAACAGCACAAACGGAGTTTTCAGATTTTTAGTAATTATATATGAACAGATTTCAATTAGTGTCTCGTGTGCAGTAATCTTGCAGTGATTTATAAGTTTTTAAATGTACATAGAACTCTTTGCACAGAAAATATATTTTGTATTGTTTTTATATTCTTCACGTACCAACTTTATTACTTTATGAAAATTACTTACGAAAATTTATTTTTTTTTGTAATGGATGGATTTGTTGATATGTAATGTAATTATTATAATGATATAACATTACTCATGTATTTCAGTTTTTTAAATACAAATCATTTCAGCTTTTATGTTTATAAATTATAAATATATTACGTTTAGATTCAACAAGAACAAAAATTAAATATTGACATACTGTCTGCAGTTGTTGACACTGCAAAACTTCCTTTTATTACATATACATACCCTTACAATAATACATATAAACATGCTTACACCCTTAACACCAAGAACAAATTTGAAACTATAAAATGAAAAATGTTAACCTAATAAAACAAATGTAATAAAACGGCGTAAACATGCGTGTATTGTGTACCGGAGCCCCGGCCCGGCGGCATCGACGTGTGGTACATAGACGGGGCAGACCATTATCACTAGCGCCACCACGGCGAATTAGGTGGGCATTAAGGAGTCGTTCCGTTTGCGTTAGTTGCACAGGCCTGATTTGAGCTAATAACATAAAAAGCTACGGATCGCACTACCTAGACCACGTAATCGGCAACTCTATACACCCAGTACACGCAGAATAGCTAATAACATAAAATTCTACGGATCCCACCACCTTGCCCGTAATCGGTGACCCTGAAGACCTGATGCACGTAGAATAGCTAATAACATAAGAAACTATGAAGTGTCCCCGATGACGATGAGCCCCGGACGAACAAGTGTCCCGGACGAACAAGTGTCCCAGACGATGAAATGTCCCAGACGATGAAGTGTCCCAGACGATGAAGTGTCCCAGACGATGAAGTGTCCCAGACGATGAAATGTCCCAGACGATGATGTGTCCAGACAGGTGCTATAAGCTGGCCGACCCCTTAGGGCCGAATCGAACCAAACTAGTGCCATTAATTATTGCTCAATTGTTGCTCAAAAGTTGCTCTATTCCCGTATTTGTTGCTCCCATTTGTTAAAAAAAAAATAGCAGGTTCGGCTAGCTTGCATATGAGCCAGCCGACCCTAGCTCAAAAAGTTGGAAAAACAAATGCTACCGTAAAAATGAGTACGCAGCTAATTGTTGCTCATTTGTTGCTCAAAGATCACCGCTGTAATATAGAATTCCAAAGTACCGGTTCTGATATGTAAAAAAAATAAGTAGGTTCGGCTGGCTTGCCTCAGAGCCATCCGAACATAACTCAAAAAGTGAAAAGAACAAATCGTATCGCAAAAACGAACATACAGCTAATTGTTGCTCATTTGTTGCTAACAAATAATGCCATAATTTACAACAAATATAGTCCGAAATGACTGACAAAATAAAAAATACACATATTTTTGAAAGCACCGTGAATGGGCGACTTCAACCAGGCTTATATTACTGCAAGTCGAATGCAGCAACAATCAGCCGACACTTGTTGCTCGATTCCTTTGCGTTTTAGAGAAATAAATAAAGGATACTATGTAAAATGTCAATAGTAATCAGCCAATATGCCGGCAGCAACAATTAGCCGACAATTGTTGCTCGATTCCTTTGTGTTTTAGGCGCATAAATGAAGGGTACTATCATGGTCCGGACCGATTCGGCTAGTAAAATAAAAAATTACACGCGTTTGAAAGTGACTAAAAAAGAGCGTTAATCTGTCAGTAGTAATCAGCCAATATGACGGCAGCAATAATTAGCCGACAATTGTTGCTCGATTCCTTTGTATTTTAGGGGCATAAATTAAGGATACTATCATGGTCCGGTCCGATTCGGCTAGTAAAATAAAAAATTACACGCATTTAAAAGTGACAAAAAAAAACAGACTTAATATGTCAATAGTAATCAGCCAATAGGATAGTATCCTTCATTTATGTCCCTAAAATACAAAGGAATCGAGCAACAAATGTCGGCTAATTGTTGCTGCCGTCATATTGGCTGATTACTATTGACAGATTAACGCTCTTCTTTAGTCACATTTAAACGCGTGTAATTCTTTATTTTACTAGCCGAATCGGTCCGGCCCATGATAGTACCCTTCATTTATGCCCCTAAAATACAAAGGAATCGAGCAACAATTGTCGGCTAATTGTTGCCGTCGTCATATTGGGCGATTACTATTGACAGATTAACGCTCTTTTTTAGTCACTTTCAAACGCGTGTAATTTTTTATTTTACTAGCCGAATCGGTCCGGACCATGACAGTATCCTTCATTTATGTCCCTAAAACACAAAGGAATCGAGCAACAAATGTCGGCTAATTGTTGCTACCTTCATATTGGCTGATTACTATTGACAGGTTAACGTACTTCTTTAGTCACATTTAAACGCGTGTAATTCTTTATTTTACTAGCCGAATCGGTCCGGCCCATGATAGTACCCTTCATTCATGCCCCTAAAATACAAAGGAATCGAGCAACAAATGTCGGCTAATTGTTGCTGCCGTCATATTGGCTGATTACTACTGACAGATTAACGCTCTTTTTTAGTCACTTTCAAACGCGTGTAATTTTTTATTTTACTAGCCGAATCGGTCCGGACCATGATAGTACCCTTCATTTATGCCCCTAAAACACAAAGGAATCGAGCAACAATTGTCGGCTAATTGTTGCTGCCGGCATATTGGCTGATTACTATTGACATATTAAGTCTGTTTTTTTGTCACTTTTAAACGCGTGTAATTTTTTATTTTACTAGCCGAATCGGTCCGGACCATGATAGTATCCTTTATTTATTTCCCTAAAACGCAAAGGAATCGAGCAACAAGTGTCGGCTGATTGTTGCTGCATTCGACTTGCAGTAATATAAGCCTGGTTGAAGTCGCCCATTCACGGTGCTTTCAAAAATATGTGTATTTTTTATTTTGTCAGTCATTTCGGACTATATTTGTTGTAAATTATGGCATTATTTGTTAGCAACAAATGAGCAACAATTAGCTGTATGTTCGTTTTTGCGATACGATTTGTTCTTTTCACTTTTTGAGTTATGTTCGGATGGCTCTGAGGCAAGCCAGCCGAACCTACTTATTTTTTTTACATATCAGAACCGGTACTTTGGAATTCTATATTACAGCGGTGATCTTTGAGCAACAAATGCGCAACAATTAGCTGCGTACTCATTTTTACGGTAGCATTTGTTTTTCCAACTTTTTGAGCTAGGGTCGGCTGGCTCATATGCAAGTTAGCCGAACCTGCTATTTTTTTTTAACAAATGGGAGCAACAAATACGGGAATAGAGCAACTTTTGAGCAACAATTGAGCAACAATTAATGGCACTAGTTTGGTTCGATTCGGCCCTAAGGGGTCGGCCAGCTTATAGCACCTTGTCCAGACGATGAAGTGTCGTAGACGATGAAGTGTCCAGACGATGAAACGGAAGGCTATGAAGTGGGGTACGATGAAATAGAATACGATTACCCAAGCAGCAAAATAAGGAATTCTGACCCCAGCCATAGTTGAAATGCACTATTTAGTAATAAATAGCCAAATTACAACCTAAATTATGTCTTCTAAGTCAAAATGTACTTGAGGTCTATTTCATAGGTTAAAGTAACCAAATATCGACTTGAGAAATGTCCTGATAGGAAGAAAGTATTTGAGGTATATTCTGCAAGTAAAATGAACCAAATTTCAACTTTAAAATCGTCCTGAAAGTTTTTAACCAATAGGTTATATTTTAGTACATATTTTACCAAATATGAACATGTGTTCTGCCTTAAAAGTCAAATGGTTTTGAAAAGAAAAGTTAGGAAAGTGAATATGCCTTTGCTAGATTCCCTATTCTGAACTTGAAAGTATGAAGGCTTTGTTGCGACCCAACATGCACTTTCAGGGCGATGCAAACTGTCTACGGCAGTAAATTTACCAATACGACAATCACTCGCTAGCAGTAGTGAATTCCAAACAATTTGTTGGTCGATGAATTACAGAAATAAAATTTGTGAAGGTGTGTATTATTTTTTGACAACTTAACCTCAAATCATGAGATTTGAGGTTAATCTGTCAAATGATAACCCAATTTCCTATTTTCGTATACCTATTTATTATGATATCAGTCCCAACAAGTACATTTGTATTTGTATTTGTATTTCTTAAACCTTGGTTGCGAGGTTCGCGTTACCTTATGGCTAATACAACTCATAATACAGATAATTAATTACAAACTACTATTTACAACTAAATTAATACTAACGAGTGAGCACAAGTGAAATGCAAAATGAGATGAAGATAACGAAAGAATAATGATGAGTGCGTGTTGAAATACGTGTGAAGTATTTATCATGTAAGACGCATGGTAAGAATACAAAAGTTAGAAAGTTACATTACATGAGATTGGAACGTAGAAAAGTGGAGTATACATTATTACTATTCTTACAGTTTTTTACGATGATCTGTCAATGTCGTGTAGGAGCACTATTGATGAAATTAGTACTGCGTCTTTTGAAATCCGACTTATGGAATTTGTCAGAGTGTAATTACAGTAAACCTGTGGTGATTTTATGCTTTCGTATATTAAAACAAATCAATACGATCATCAAAAAACATTTTAGATCCTATAAAATAGTCGATGTTGAGTGAGAGCACTAATGATGAAAGAATTACAGCAAGTTTTGAAACTTGACAGACAGAAATAATCAGAGTGTAATTACAGAATGTAGGAACGATTCTAAGATGTCAATTCGTACATAAATAGCAATATTTATCAGTAGTCATATATTGCAACGTAGTACACAACATTTTTTTTTACTTTTATATGAATATGCTCCTATTTTCAACTTCGTAATTGAAAAGGCGAAGTAACCATTTCACTAGGATTGTTCTCAAACAACCTCAACCATTTCACAGAAGATAGATGGGTTTTTGATGATAGTATTGACTTGTTTTAATATACAGAAGTACAAAATCACTACAGATTTACTGTAACTCCGCTCTGATAACTTTTATAAACCTAATTTCAAAAGACGCAGTAATCTTTTCATCTGTAATGCTCTCACATAATATCAACAATTTCACTGGACGGAAATTGTATCTTGATGATTGTATTCATTTATCCCAAAAAATAAAATCACAAAACCACCACTGATCAGCCATTGTTCTATTTTGGCAACTTTTATATATCAAATTTGTAAAAAAGACGCTGTACTTATTTCACATCAAGCACGTTTTTTCAAACTTGACGTACATAACGTGCTGAAGTAATACTTCAGTAAATTTGTGACAATTGCAATATTATTCTTTTATAAGAATTCAATAGTATGTAATAACAGCCCTTTCGGTTCTGTGAAATCATCAATGTCGTGTGTCAACACTCCGGATAAAACTATTACTGCATCTTTTAGAGTCTGACGTATGTCAGAGTGTACTGCGTCGCCAAAGCACAACACACTGCAGCATCAATTGGCACTACACTCAGCAAACACATTTGACATTTAATAAATGTTATTTTTCCAATAACTTTTGAATGCTTAAATGTGTTCGCTGGATGATACACCTTTGACAGATTAACCTCTTTCAGTTTAAAATATATATATGATTTAAGGTTAACCTGTCAAAAACAACACTTACATGAACACAAAGACCTGTACGGAAATACAATTCGTATTTTCATAATCGCGTTATAAATAGCCGGATAAATATAATCTCTGTAAATAGCTTACGCGCGCGTAGCTATTTTGCGATTAAGTTTGAGCTGTCAAAGATAGTCAAAGTGTCGAGAGTCGTATCGACCAGTTTCGAACTCCCACCAAGGGGTGGCGCATAAGTACTGTATGGAACACGTGCATTGCATGTTCTGACATACTGAAACTTTCTCACAAGCTCTAAGAGCATAAGTAGGTCCGTATATAAGAAAGCAAGTTTCATCGTATCACGAATATTAATATGTTATGCGTGCGTGCGTGCGAACACTGATCTGTGTATATCATATGGCGTCGAATAATTATAGGCGTGTATAGGTAGGTGTGTATCTTAGATCATATAAGCGAGTGTGTGTGATTTCATGAAAATACTTATTTCTGGGTACATAATAAATTCAAATTCGGTATGTAGGTTAGGTACGAACCCGTAAACGGCGTTGAAAATCCGCTCAGAAGTTTCTTTTTTAACCAAGGCATCCCCTAAGTCGAAAAGTCTAAATTAGGTCAAAATTACCAAATTATTACTAATATTCGACTTCTTATAGGTGCGTTCTCCCAAATTGGTCTATGCGTTATTAGTCCAAATGCCTTCCATTACCTAATATTTACCTCAAATTTACCGTCTTTTTGTTCCCCACTTACCTGAAATAGAAGTCGATTCGACGTTAATCAGGTCAGGGCCGTTAGGCATTTGGACCTATTCGGAAGCCGAATTGACGTAATTTCGACCAATTTTGCTGCTTGGGTAAGTGTACTGGTACCGTCTGAAAATACATATTTTCTTCCATGATTATTAGTTGATATTTAAATAATATGGAAAGTATTAATAACCTCGAGTTAATAGTAAACTAAACTTGAAAACTTCTCAAAACCTATACATTTACATTGAGCACCATACAGTGAGTCGTGTACATATTAGTTCAAACTCGAATACCAGGTGCGCCACTTTAGCTGTTTGAATGATTTGAATCGCCAATATGTAGTATATTGTGTATCAAGGGCACGAAGGAAGGCTTGCCTTCATCCATATATTTTTGCGATATTTTGTGTCAAACCTGTACATTAGGGCGGTCCAAACAAAAAAAAATTGTTCAACGGCGTCTAAAAATGTTGTGTAATACTCAACATTATGGAATTTGATACTATACTTTATCACATCTCGATGAAATGATTACTCTAAGGGTTTAACAATCGCTTATTGCAAACCTGACACCACAGAAACAAATTTAAAAATGGCAGATGTAACATTACAAACTGGAAATATTAAATGTTTGTGAAATTGCAAAAGACAAATTACTAGTCGGGGCATTTTTATGTCGCTGATTGCAAATCTAGCCTTTCAAAACTTAAAATGGCGGATCTATCATGCCAATCCAAAAGTATTAAGTAATTTATAAAATTACCCAGAAATGACTCATCGAGAGTTTTAGGGATTTCTGGTTGTGAATATGATATTAACGCTTATTATTATCAAAATGCCAGTCGAAGTTTGAACATTATATTTAAAACTTGTATATAAAAGTGGTATAATGTTTTCACATTCTGACAGCGAAAGCTTTGTTTTACAGTTCTAAAATATGTTCGATTTGACAAAGAATTCTTTATAAGCATAAAAGTCAAAACTAATGTTGTTTAATATATTTCTATATAAACTGGGCAAATTAATTTCATGTACACCTGAGTGGAGTTTTATTAATGTTCTTTATGTAAAATTCTAAAAAACTCTTAAGAAAAGTAGTTTCTTTTTTCAAAAATTGTCTCATTGAAGACAATATTGCGACGTTAACAGCATGTTTTGAGACTTAATAACGAACAGTCAGTCTTCCGTGAACGGCCGACGCGTATAAACGTATTTATATGCACTGGTAATTAGCGCTCTACTAGTTCCGGGAACGAGTTCAAATTTAATATAAACGGTTCGATTAATAGATAGTGAAGTGAAGTGGAGGTAGTGCATTGCCTCAGTGCAGTGCACAGAAAAAGTGCAACAGGATGACCTCTGACTACAGGAGTCATCCAATTCCTAGTTTCCCTTCAGTACCTACAGCCACCAACCGAAGAAGTTCCAGCTACGCTGCCATAACCCAAAAAGACATGTTCCCCCAGAAAGAACAAGGACTCATCTTGGAATGTAAAGAGGGCCTTCATCTGAGTGACTACACGTGTGCAATCGGGGAAGCTGTACAACCAAAGAACGTCTTGTTTGCATCAAAAATTTCAAACAATCGTATCTGCCTGTATCTATCAACGAAAGAAATAGTTGAACAATTTACAGAGAACAGAGACTCTATCAGCATAAACGGAATACAAGTAAAAATCCGACCACTTATTACTAAATACCAGAGAATAATTTTATCCAACGTGTCACCAACGATTCCTCATGCGAGATATAAGACGTGGATCATCTATATCCTTTCTAAAAGCCAACATCCCCAAAGAGGGTTATAATCATGTACTAAGTTTCAGGAGACAAGTTTTTATACATCCAGAAGACCTGCCCAAATTACCCGAAATACTTAAAATCAATTTCGACGAGACAACCTTCCACGTATATCCTTCGACAGATACAGTTAAGTGCTTTTTGTGCAGACAAGAAGGCCATATAGCCAAAAATTGCAATAATATCGAACAAAATATAAACAGTTCCCAAGTAAATAACAGAACAATAGACGAAGAGCAATGCAGCGTCAACATACTCCCTGGAAGAAACCCAAATGCCAGAATCTGAAATAGAGATACCAAATATAAACAATAATAAACGCACACACTCGCAAACAAGTACAATCGACGAATCTTCTATTTTAGAATCACAACAATTAACACAGAAATGTTCTAAGCCCGATAACAAGAAAGAAAAGACCAAAAAACAAAAGAAAATTGTTACAGAGGTGGAAAACAAGATCTTAGACACTAAACTGGAAAACCTACTGAACGAACCTCACCATCTACTAAATTATTTACAACTAAAAAGTCTACTGGAAAACACCACCGGCGTTCCAAACCCCACAGAAATAATCCTTCAATATACTCAAGATCTCGAAGCCTTTTCAAACTTCATCAGATCGGTCAGATTGGTAATTTATCCCAACCTGACGGAAAGGAGCATAAAATGCCGATTAACAAGAATTTTAAATAAATTAAATGTCAATTCTGGCAAAGGAAACGTTTCAAACAATAACAGTCCCTATTCATCCGAAGACGATACAAATAAAAAAAAACAAACAAAGTACATAAATAACCCTCTTTACATATAAACAATGGCAAGAATCTTACAATGGAACATAAATGGATTAAAAGCTCGTTACGAAATCTTACAAGAACTTATAGTAAACAAAAACATCAATATCATATGTTTACAAGAAACCAATTTCAAAGACGACACTTATGTCAATCTACCAAAATTTAATTTATCGTACAAAAACAGATTGAATTGTTCAGCTGCCTGTGGTGGGGTCGCAATTTATTCAAACAAAAATATATCCGTCAAAGAAATTGTACTGAATACGAATCTAGAAGCCGTTGCTGTAAACGTGCGAGTAGCGAATATCGAAACCTGCATCTGTAATATATATATCAACAACTTTACAGAAATTGACACAGTCGAAATTGGAAATTTAATAAAACAACTGCCTAGACCGTTTATCCTATTAGGAGATTTCAATAGCCATAGCACCTCCTGGGGATGTAAGAGGACAGATAGCAGAGGAAAACGCATAGAAGAAATAATATTTAATTCCAACTTATCACTGCTCAATGACGATTCCCCAACGCGGTTCAACATTCACAACGCAACAACAAGCGCCATAGACCTTACCCTATGCTCACCCACCATAACGGATAAAATAAGCTGGATAACTCTGGACGACCTATATACTAGCGATCATTTTCCAATCGTTATTGATATCAATGACCCCAAACACACCACGCTGGAAGTATAATAAAGCAAACTGGAATAATTTTAAAGAAATCCTAAACCAAAAAATGACCCAACTAGAGACCATCCTTCTGCAATCCGATACTGACGTAAATGAACTAGTTGACAAATTCACAGAGCTAATTAAGGAAACCGCAGAAATCTGTATACCAAAAACAAAGAACTCATATGAACGAAAAAATACGCCATGGTAGAACAAAAAATGCGAAGCTGCAATCAAAGATGCAAAAAGCGCATTTAATAAATATAAACATCAAGCGACGGACCTAAACAAAATCGAGTTCAAGCGACTGAAAGCAGTGGCTCAACAAACTATTAAACAAAGCAAAAAGGCATCTTGGCTCCACTACGTGTCTGGTCTCAATAATAAAGCCCCAATAACTGAAATATGCAAAAAAAATTAAAAATATAAATGGAAACAGAAATAAAACGGGCATAACCGAACTGATAGAAAATGGAGTATCCATCACTAACCCAATTAATTTAGCAAATACTCTTGCTGAAATGTATGCAGAAAACTCCAGCGACAAGAACTATGAATCCGATTTCGTAAAATTAAAAAACGAAACCACCGCCAACACAAACTACTGCGAGGTGGATGAAGGACATAATAATCCTTTTAATGCCCCGATTTCTAGACTGGAATTAGATAAAGCTATTTCTGCCAGCAAAAACAGTAGCCCTGGTCCAGATGATATACCAAACGTCTTTCTGAAAAACCTTCCGAATAAAGCACTGATCTATTTACTGCAACTGTACAATTATATTTGGCAAAATAGAACGTTCCCCGACAAATGGGCCGAAGCCATAGTAATACCAATCACAAAAGCAGGAAAAAAAGCAGTTATCGACCCATTGCGCTCACATGCTGCCTGTGTAAACTGCTAGAGAAAATCATAAACAGGCGACTTAAATGGTTTTTGGAGCATAATAATATACTGACTCCGTACCAAAGCGGTTTCAGAGAAACGAGATCCACACTTGACTGTCACACGTACCTCGAATCTAACATCTGTGAAGCTTTCAGTCTGAGACACCACACGCTCGCAGTGTATCTAGATATGGAAAAAGCATATGACATGTTGTGGAGGGAAAGAATACTATAAATAATGATCAATTATAGTATTAACGGAAATATGTATTGGTTCATAAAAAATTTCCTGGAAAAGAGATACATCAAGGTTCAAACAAATGGTGCAATTTCTAAAAGAATGGAAATTAAAAACGGAGTACCGCAAGGATCTGTCATCAGCGTAACTCTATTCTTGCTCGCCATTGATGATGTCAAAAAGACCATTAATCCCCCAGTTCGATTAAACGTCTTCGCTGACGACGTCACAGTTTTCGTTTCAGGGAAAAATGTACAAACAAGTCAAATGCTACTTCAACAGACTCTAAATAGGCTACAAGAATTTACCTCAACTACAGGTTTTAAATTCTCGAAAAATAAAAGTATAGCCATCCTATTTAACCGATACACAAATCGCACAAAGCCTCAGCACAAACCAATATTAACCATAGGAAATGCGGAACTGGCGTTAAAGGAAGAAGCGAAAATTTTAGGGCTTACATTTGATCGCCAACTAAACTGGAAAGCACATATTAAACAAGTAAAGGCAGAGTGCACTAAAAGACTAAACATTCTCAAAACGATAGCTGCAAAAAACTGGGGTGCGGATCAAAGAGTGCTCACGTACACCTATAAAGCAATAGTCGGATCAAAACTTGATTATGGTTGCACAGTTTATGACTCAGCAAAAACAGCCAGCCTTAATTCACTGAACCGGATCGTTAATACCAGTGCGAGAATAGCTACTGGCGCCTTCCGCACAAGCCCAAATAGCAGTGTACTTGCCGAGGCTAACATTTGGCCGCTGAAATTCAGAAGAATGCAGTTATCCCTAACGTATGCAACAAAACTCGCATCTTCACCAAAAAATCACCTGTGCAACACAATATCAAACTAGTGTTGGCGTGGTGCCTCGCTCGCTTCGCTCGCTCAGAAACTTCGACCCAGTGGAGAGTCGGCTATTCCTTAAGACTCGTTTGTTTACTAACAGCTTTCAATTATATAATAAAATTATATTGATATTTGGGGGTCCAATCATATTTAGGTCCAAGTGGCTTCGATAGATATGTTACAACAATATAGTGTTTCTTATATGTATGAAAATTGAAAATGAGCATTTTCAAAACTTCGACCCCGACAACAGGCCAGCCGAAGTATTAATAAATAAAAGTTGCAAAATACTTACTTCATGCACTTGTATTCTAATAGACTATTCGATGCATATTACATGTTTACTGTGTTTTACTAAGTACTGTCTGTATTATTATGATATTATATATACAATATATATACATACAATTCGTCAAAGATATCATGAAAGTGTCGAAAAGATCTATGACGGATATCTTATAGATATCTATAAGACATCTTTTAGATATACCGAAATAGTTATTTTCGTATCAAGGGCGTAAAAGAACTTTGCGCCCGTAGGTGGTCACCGCGCCCGAGGAGCTGGCAGACTACCCCTGGGGGGTAGGGGGTCGAAACGTCGAAATTTGATGAAAAACAATAGGGTAATTTTTTTGCCGCGATGACCAAATTCAATACTTTTTCAGACAATAGTCATAAACATTTTAAATCAGTTTTTATGGCATTATCGTTGACTTTAGGAAGAAAATGCATACAATCTTTTTTGTGGAGAATTTCATGCTCTATCTTTTTTGTTTGAAATATTTTTTAATAAAATTTGTATTTTTCAAAATAAATGCAAAAAACTACAAAGAAACTTAATTGGGGCTAATTTTTTTTAGTAATGGACGGGTGGATCTGCCCCAAAATCTAATCAGATCTAAGTTATGTCAAGACACGTATTTTAAAAAAAAAATTATGTCGATATGCTTATCCGTTCGCGAGTTATCGCGAGACAAAAAACGGGACGTACGGACGTACGGACGTACATACGTACGTACGTACAGGATCACGGACACAAATTTTTGTTATTGTTGATTTGGGTTCCTTAGGGTCTGAAACGTCGACATTTGATGAAAAACAATATGGTAATTTTTTTGCCCGAAGTGACCAAATTCAATACTTCGTCCAGATTAGTCTGGGTAAACACACATCTCCCATCGTTTCATGAAATCGTCCAAAATATCCCACCGTGGGACCATATCAAACCATCTACCTTCAAAGGAGTGAACACCAGATGTATAAAAACGGTTGCGGTACAAAATAAGCACGCGACAGCTAGCGCCGCTGTATTACCAAACGGAGAAAAAATCTTGCTTAAACATCCACCTGATTACCCGACTGAAGCGAGTATGGCAACGATAATCCTAGAGGCAATTGAATTCGCAAAAACTGAAAGAGACTACGATTTTATTATATATACAGACTCAAAACTCCTAAATAAACATTACCCAATGAAACGTCAGGACAGTGGGATAAGTTCAAAAATATTCAACCTTTTATATGAAACTAGCAATGCAAGCTGCAACCAGACGATATTGCTATCAGAACCACCTGGCGGTATCAATATGGAGGATGCTACGCAAGCTGCAAGAGAGGCCTGTAACATAAAAAATGCCCAAACACACAATTTCATCGACCAACCAGCTTTCAAACAATTCATTCGAAAGCAAATTAGGCAAAATTGGAATATTGAATGGAGAAATCTAAACGACTTGGGCGATTTGATGTTACATGGATTGGAAGGAAAAAATGTCATATGCGAATGGTTTTCGTTCAAGCGTCTACGGAACTGTAGCATCCAAACAGCCTTGCGCGATACCAATCATTTGAGCACCAAATCCCACTCGACCATCATTAAGGAAACCTGCGGTATATTTGTACCCTTTTCCAAATTCAACACAGATGTTGCTTTCGGAAACTCTAACGTTATCAAAATGGACCATACAGATACCTGAGGCTTTAATTCCAAGCTTGTCTTCCGGTTTGGCAACGGTCAGTCCAGGAGTATCCCATCTTCAGGTTTCGCGTTTGCAAAAACTAAGAATATCTTAGCAATATCAGAATTTGATATCCACATTTTAGTTCCGTTAATGACATAATCATTTCCGCCTTTTTTAGCGGCAGTTTTCACCGAAAACGCGTCGGACCCAGAGCTTGTTCAGTTAAACAGAAACTTCCCACAGAGTCATTCGCTAGCCTAGGTGAATATTTAGACTTTTGTTCCTTAGACGCGACTTTCTTTATTAACAAGTTTACGAGGGTATTGTGAATATGTACTAAGGTGGCCATCAACTTTTGCTAATTTTTCCACAGCGAGGCTCGTTGACAAGTTGCAACCTGTTCCTTCGAATTCGCTTGGGACTTCCAATCCCATGAGGCCATTTTCGAAAAGTTTAGAAAGAACACCATCATCAATTTTTCCTTCGTTTTTCATTTTTTTAACTACAGAATATCTTATTTCGCTACCCTTGACACCGTGGCCTTCATCATTGTTTCATCGTCGTTGAATTGCGTTAAAGGACCTGGTGTATACTGCATGGACGAAGTGACGTGCAGTTCCCTCCTATTGATGACGTTTTGGGATATTTTCCTTAAAACACTTTATTTTATAATTAATTTTCCTTAAAACGGAGTGAATTCATATTTGTAATTTGATGAAATTAAATTGAACAGGAGACCTGTTACGTACAGGGAAGGGGGTTGTCGCGCGGTTATAGGGGTCGAATATATATTTCGATAAACGAAACCGTATTTCCCTACTACGTCATGCTAGGTCACATGCAAATATTAGAAAAATATAAATAAACAGGTTGGCTGATGTTTCGTCCCGGGTCCGCTCACGGACTCTTCAGTGGGGCTTATGAGCGGACCCTGCCCCAGACATATCTCGCCAATAGATATCTCATTTTTATATAATATATCAATAAATAACATAATACACAATATAATAAATATGTCGAATATTACTCACCCACCGATGAGACCGCGAAGCGACCCGGGCAATCACAACCAACGCACCTCAAGGTTCTGTCTCTGATATACCCGAACTATAATGATAAACTGGTCCGAACGTCTCGGAACCCCACGATCAACTAACTGAAGGTGCCTTCCACAGGCCCGTTCATTCGGGTTCGGATTATTTGTTTACTAGAGGCAGGACTTCGGAAAACAACAACCACGCCCCAAAACAAACTAATTGCAAAGAAGTTAATTCATATTTTCCTCCTAATTCTACAGGAATTTTATTATAATATTATCCCACTCGACCTAAACGATTATTAGGAGTTTCGTCGCGTGGCGATCCGGAACAAGACCCTACAACAAATTATATAACGCATATAGTTGATAAAGATATTTTTTCTAATTATTTTGTATGATATAATAATTAGTACGCTTAAATATTTTCTATCAAAAAATAATATAGTTTCATGATTGTATTTATTGTCGAAGTAGTTTTGCTGTTTATTGAATTTATAAATATTCGTCATATTCACTATCAAGCAATGTAATTCTGTGTGTGTACTTCCGAAAAGGTGATACCTGCGATTTTTCTGAGGCTTGGTATCCTGATTTTTTGGTGCTCTTAATACGAATATCACCATGAAAATCACCTACAAGGTCATCTTCAAGGTCAAAACAGAAAAAAAAACGCGGAGTTCTTTAAATTACTTTATTTGAAATACACATCGGATGAAAGATAGTTTCAAAAAAGAAAGATAGAGCATTAAATTCTCTACAAAAATGTTTAACGACTTCGGCGGCGAGGCGTTCCAAATGGCTTCGCTTGTGCCGGTCACAAAAGCGGGCCAATTAATAACCAGCCCCAATTACCCCTTATAAGGGTTTTGAGCGAATACGATAAAGATTTTTTAAAATCGTCCACCATACTCGATTCTCCATTTTGTATTTTCAAAAAGAAACTTCAAATTAATAATCAGCAACCCCAATAACCATCTTATAACAATTTCGAGAGAATACGATAAATATTTTTGAAAATCGTCCGCCATATTGGATCCGCCATTTTTAATGTTCAAAAAGCAACTTCCAATTCGTAATCAGCGACACTAGAAACCCTCCAGTAACAATTTTCGACCAAATCCAATGATGTTTGAAGTAAAAAAATTAGTGAAAGTTTTGACGCCATTCTCACAAAAGTATATTGATGTACATTGTAATGTACATGTACATTGATGTACGTACCACGATCGGAGGATTGACGCAAGAAGATGTAAAGCAAGACTCTATCTATACCAAATGCTGTGCAACTTGATTCAAGGATTTCGACTCCACCTGGCGGTAAAATAATTTTCCATATGTTTACGTTTATATCTTTTTCTTTCTATAGGATGATAATTTTTACATTTTCAAAATCGAAAGTGTGTAAGTCCGGCATATTTTTCTACGTCTTCATCATATATGTTTTTTTGGGGTTCGTTAATTCTTTTTTTTTTTGTTAATAATCTCCCTTTTTTTCTATATATACATAAGGAATCCTTACATTTAATTTCATTGATGACATGTTTTTGGTGTAATTTATCTAGTTTGTCCTTGAAAGGTTTAATTCCACCAATATTCAAATTAGTGGGTTTGTACATACAAATTCGCATATATTCGAAGACATGTAATATATAACATATTGATAATGGAATTGAGTTCGCAATAGGGCCATTTAAAATAATAAAATATCAAGATTATAAGACGACGGTTAAGTGTAGTAGGAATGTGCAAATTAAGAGCAATATCCTGAGTATCAGTTAGTTTAAATTGAACAAATATACAGTATTCTATGTCTCTAATATAGTTTTCTATGTTTTTCGTTGTCAGTTTTACTGCCATATTCCCCCTGGATCTCTGTGCAAGGCACGAAAACTATTTTTGTTATTAAAAGCTATTAAATAAAAAGTTAAGAGAAAACATTCTTCCAGACAAATCCAACGGTGTAAAGTATTTCTTAAAACTGTTACGTCTTAAATGAAGCTAGTGTATAAAGTATCACTATGTCCTTTTATAATTGGACTTATTACATCTTAAATTAAGCCTCGATTCGGCCTTAATTTAAAACATTTTTAGATTATAACCAAATGTAACCATATGTCAAAGTATCACAATTGCCTTTAACTGTCGATTACTGATACTGTAGTAGATAAAAACATCAACGATTTACCTACTACTGTTTTAGAGCTGGAGTATGTGGCAAAATTTGTCTGTTTAGCTAATATTATGTATTACAGTTGCTACATTGACTCCATATTTTCTCTCTGCTAAAGTAGTTAAAATGTATACTGCAGCTATATTTTTCTCGGATAATTTTCGCGTTAATTAATTTGATTTAGTACACAATATTTATTTGAAAAACTTTCATTGAGTACATAGAGAAAAAGAAATGGTTAATAGAATCATAGAAAAATAGGTCGAAATAGTTGTAATATCTATTGGTAGAAGAATTAAATTGTTGAGTTTATATGATTGAAATTATATGGTTGAGGGTTGATATCGCTCAAGAATTTAATTATCGGGAAAAAATATGAACCATTAAAAATTGGCACAAGCGTGAAATTATATTCTACATGCAAAGACATTGTTTAAAAAAAAATGGCAACAAAAATTTGCGGCCAAAATTTAACCCATAAACAGATAAGAAAAAAAATCGAGAACATGGATTTGTCTTTTTGAAGGTCGCTCTTTCAAATGTCGTTGAGAAAATTTTGTAAAAATTGCAATTTTCAATTGTTTTTTGCAAAAATATCTAAAAAAACGTCCATTTTACGTATTTATTGTTGTTTTCCATGCATTTTATTGTCAAAACGCATCTCCATTTCCTCAAAATTTGTCAGAAACGTGCACTCAATGTGTTCACTATAGGAGTCTCGTTCAGACAAAAGAGTCTATGTAACGGATGAGTCACGGCAGTATGGATACATAAGAATTCAGTCTAATGCTTTGTTAAATTATCCGGGATGTAATCTTTGATTAATATTTGCAATTGAATGTCGAACGTGCCAAATTAATATTGCGCCTGATTTGCATGGAAAACTGAATACTAGTGCTTCTTTTTAATGAAATGCATTTCGGGTATGTACGAGAACTTTGGATGCTTGTGCTCCAATTTTATACGACTGTCGACTGTATTAACGTCGACAATGGATACTGATAGTTGCATGTTTAATCGAATGCTAGTGCTTCGAATGAAGAAAACTGCATTATCGGTACTCGTATCGAGAATCGGATGCTAGTGCTTCGATTCAGGGACATACGATTTCGTCGGATGCTAGTGCTCCGATTTAGCGGTGACCAGGAACCCAATAGATGCTTGTGCTCTAATTGGAGGAAACTTGTATGGAGAATCGGATGCTAGTGCTTCGATTCGGGGAAATACAAGTTTAGCGGATGCTAGTGCTCCGATCCAATGGAAATCACGAATCCAATAGATGCTTGCGCTCTAATTGGTGGAAAATTTATGAAGACGGAAGCTTGTGCTCCGATTGATGGAATTATGATTGAATGGATGCTTGTGCTCCGAATTTATGAAATTGATTCATCATATTTATTTATTAGGATTCATCTAATCTTGTTGGCAAGATTTATGATTAAGTACAATTTGGCATTTCGATATTTCAATTTGATTATGGAAAGAATCTAGAATGTTCTAGACAAATTCGAACGTAGGCGTTCGGAAAAAACAATTGAAAATAGTTCCCTAACGACCGCTGTTTATCCTCGTTAGCAACGGCGGTGTATAAATTCGGGAGTCTCCATGCCGTCGTCCTTCTTTCGATTTCGATCGCTTAGCCGAATAGTTGCCGGTCCGTTTAA
The DNA here is from genome assembly GCA_030407085.1 of Trichopria drosophilae. Taxonomy (NCBI): domain Eukaryota; kingdom Metazoa; phylum Arthropoda; class Insecta; order Hymenoptera; family Diapriidae; genus Trichopria; species Trichopria drosophilae. Next base: position 25,604,612 of record CM059585.1, read on the forward strand.
TCGTCGCCATTAAGCAATAAAGTTTGTTGTTTGCTCAAGAAACTGTAGTTTCATTTCGCGTTTCGCTCGGTTATTGACAACGACATTGAATTCCATCAAAAGAAAAATAATGCCAAAAAACAGAAAAACAATGAAGCAAACGGGAAGGTAGTAAAGAAGTAATTGTTAGCAACCTAAAAATGATTGAAGATATTTTGGAAAAAGAGCAAACTGTTGGTGTCCTAAATGACAAGGAACTAGAAGAATTCATTCTCAGCACATATCCACGTCTGAGTCCAAGAACCTGCCGTTTCGCCGCAGCGTTGAAGAATCGTCCGTTTCGTGATGAGTTCGAATAACCGGCCATTTAGAACGCTGCTCGAGTAACCAGTCATTTCACGGAAGTTTCGAAAAACTGGCCATTTCGATATCTGTTCGAATAGCGGCCATCTCGTGAATGACAAGAAACAAGCGGCCAATTCGGAAAGGGATTGAAGATGCGGGCCATTTCGTAAAATAATTTCTGTATGTGGGAATTTTATTGTACGTTTGTAACTGCAACTTAGAAAATTCCATTGAGGCATATTGAAACACTTTGCATAGTTAAAAAGTAGTCAAATCAACTAAGGATTTTTCTAGAAATTTCATTTAGTGGATTTCTTTTAGTGCAGTTATTGGCGTTTGCATTTTTATTATATTAGTGCATGCCCGTTAGATTTTTAGGCATCATATCGAAATTTTTCGATCGCCAATCATTCGGAATACTTCTTCGTTTACTGGGTAAATAATATGAACTTAAACAAAAATAATAAAATTAACGGCATCAACAAAGTTATACTGACAAAAGAAGTAGTTCTTTTTACTACTCTCGTCTCAACTTCCCAATGGTAATTGAATGTGTCAAGTAGATTTTTTTCAATGTATTGCTATACATAATTATATTATTTTCTAAATATACGTAAATAAATACAAAACTCTCCAATATCACATTTTATAAATCACGAATTAGTATAGATTTCTTAATCGATGGATATATTATAACAATATTCTCTGCTTAAATACATATTTTCTTGGCCGGGGAACAAAGTTCCGAAAATCAACACACCGAAAGGCCAAAATTGCGATATAGCATGGCTCCAACGTGATTTTCATCATTTTGTCTTTGAAAATTTGGCAAAAAGAAAGCAAATTAAAATATCTTGGACTCACGCAATATCGAAATTTTAGCCTTTCGGGGTTTTGATTTTCGGAACTTTGTTCCCCGACAATTTTCTTTAGTTTTCTTAAAAATAAATTTCAAACTATTATTCCTCAAGAAATTGAATCATGTGTATTTTATATATTGATTTAATTTATTAGTCAGTATATTAAGAAAATTCTGCGTTCGAGGTATCCAGTATGAATATAACCGAAATAGAAATATACAAATGATATTTCTGTAAAAACTGTTATTTATTTGTTATCGCAAATATGAACTATTAAAATTCAATATAATGAGTACTAGTCAAATTTTTCTGTACATGCTTCAGGAAAGAAATAATAATGTCAGATATTGCATTTCAATATAACGTACATTATTAATTTTTAATGTCACATAGTATATTTGCAAGTGTGTTAATCTCAGAAATAAATATAATTATGTCACGCCACTATCCGGCAGTGGTACAACTATAAAATTCCCACCTACAGAAACTATTTTACGAAATGGCCCGCATCTTCGAATCCCTTTCCGAATTGGCCGCTTGTTTCTTGTCATTCACGAGATGGTCGCTTTTCGAACAGTTATCGAAATGGCTGGTTTTTCGAAACTTCCGCGAAATGACCGGTTTTTCGAGCAGCGTTCGAAATGGCCGGTTATCCGAACTCATCACGAAACGGACGGTTCTTCAACGCTGCGGTGAAACGGTAGGTTCTTGGACTCAGGCGTCGATATGGAAACTGTAATATCGAGGAAGTTGCAAAACATTACACTAATGATTTACAGGGACTGGAAAATATGCTACGAACATTATATGTACACCTTATAGATAGAACTCTCAAAAACCGATGCAATAAACGATTATCACAAGGTGACTATTGGTCTACCGATCCTCATCTATGGGCAGAACCGATAACGATTGCAATGACTCGAAATAAATGTCAGGCAATAAAATCAAAAATAAAATTTCATAAACCTTCACATGAAAATAAATGCAAAAAAGCATAGAGGGTTAGTTGAATCTTCAAAATTTTTAAACAAAATTTCTTACAATTTGATATTTTTTGTTCAGTGTTATCGATCTATGAAATGATGGTAAAATTCTTCGGAAGAACTAGTTTAAAACAATTTGTAAGAGGAAAACCCGTTCGATTCGGCATAAAAATGTTGGCCGTATGTTTCTCTAACGGATATTTACTGGATTGTGATATATACTGTGGCAAAAACGGAGACAACGATGAAAAATTGAGTAATTCTGCTCTTGGATGTCAAGTCATTATTAGAATGTTACAAGGAGTTTTGCACTGCATTTCACGCAAAAATATTAAAAATTATCATGTTTATTTTGATAATTTATTCACTAGTCCGGATTTACTTGTCCATTTACAAAAAATTGGTATTCGGGCTACCGGTACGATGCGGGACAATCGGATTGCGGTGAAAAATGACGTTTCGAAAAAAGATAAGAGAGGGACATATAAAGTACTGCATGATAAAAATAATGGGTTGAATTATATAGCTGTAATGGACTCAAATCCCGTTTCAATTTTATTTACTGCCGCTGCTGTTACGCCTTTTTGTCCCGTAAAACGATATAGTAATCAGAGTTAACACAAAGAAGATCTACTTTTTCCGAATGCATTTTCACAATATAATAAGTTTATGGGTGGAGTTGATCTTCATGATCAAAGATGCAATAGTATTGAACCTACCATACGATCCAAAAAATGGACATTGGTGCATTTTTCAAAGAATCATCACTGACAAATGCAACAATTCTACACAATATTGTCCACGAGAAAGAAAAATTCAGCAGCACAGGATTTGCAATGCTCGTTGCCAAAAATTATTTGTCAAAAGCAAAAAGTCAAAATTATAAATCACATACAGTTGAAAAAAAAGAACAGCATCAAAGATACTGTTCGAATAAAATGTGCAAAGTTAGAACCAACAAATTTTGCAAAAATTGCGCTAAATATTACTGTGACAATTGTTTAAAAACATCTAACCATATATAAAATTCATATAATGAATTATTTTGGGGAAAAAGTGCAACAAAAAAATAAAATTACAAAAATACAAAAAAAAATACAAAAAATGCGAAAAATGCAAAAATTAAAAAAAAAAAGTTTCTTGAATGTCACTTATCTCCACGTGGTAAGAACCGGGAAACGCATGAGCGGCAAAGAGGTGATAAACATGTTTATATTTTGTTCATAACTTCAAGTTATACCTTTTTTTTTGTTGATGTATGAACGTCATAATTGCAAAGCAAAAAATTGTTGAAATGTTAATAATTTTAGTTGTTTCATTACTTTTGTAAATATTCAGAATTTTTAGCTCGGAAACCGTGGGATTTAGAAAAAAATCACAAGAGATACTTTTTCTTAGTAATTGAACTTAGTGAACGATAATATTTTTGTCATTATCGAAATTAAAAATTGTATAGATGGTGCTGGCCATTTTGAAATTCGAAAATTTGATCATAGATTCGATCTTGGCGCCACAAAAAAATATACGGATACTGAAAATCACAAAAATCGATGAAAATATAAATTCTTGCATCCGCCATATTGGATCCGCCATCTTGAATTTAACAAAACGGACCTCAGATTCGTAATCACCGTCCTCAAGAACCCCCGTATAAGGAGTTTTGTATAAATAGAATTACATTTCTACTTGATTTTGGCCGATTTTGAAAAATTCCCAAATTTTTCGTCATATCGACCGCCATTTTGATGGTAAAACAAAAAGTAAAAAAATGTGTTATGACCGATTCCTTTAGTGGACACATTCAGTGCACGTTTTTGCCAAATTTTGAGGAAATGGAAATGCGTTTTGACAATAAAATGTACGGAAAACAAAAATAAAATACGTAAAAAAAAACAGTTTTTTAGATATTTTTGCAAGAAACAATTCAAAATTGCACTTTTTACCAAATTTTCTCAACGACGTTCGAGAGCGACCTTCAAAAAGGCAAATCCATGTTGCCCCGAATTTTTTCATATCTGTTTCATATGAGAAATAAAACGCTGAAATCGAGGTAAAATTTCAATGCATCTGGGGGTTAATATGGGTTAATGACAATAACGATTTGTTGGATTTATTTAAACAATTTTTTATTAGATATTTATTTATTATTTGCAAATTTAATTAGATTTTAACTAATCAATTCATGTTTCTTTAACTAATCATTCATGAAGTATATGCTGAGAAAAAAAAATACTATTTTGTGCAACAATTGGGCACGTGAACATGTGACGTCATATGTCCATTACGTAAGTGCACCACAGGAACAGCATGCTTTCCAGATTATTCCGTCTCGTCTGTACCTAAGTCTGACCAGGCGACGCCTATATGTTTGCAAACGTCTGAACAAGTAAAAGTACAAGTTCTGAGATGGAATACGTGACCCACAACTTTTCTAAGAATGTTCCGAAATGTCCACTCAAATTAAAGGATTTTAATTATTTAAGTAAGTATCTGATAAGAATCTTACGATTCCTATCTTCGGCTGCGGTTTTGATTGTACGTTGCAAAAATGTGGTTGGAAGGAAAGTTTAAAGTTTAAGTAAAAGGAAGGAAGATTATTAAGTACGGAACAATTTATTTTTTAAGTGAGTAAACAGTTTTTAATTGAAACGAAAGAACCCGTAACTACAATCATTATTTTGTTCATTTTCATACTGCGTTTATTAAGAAAAAGTATTAGTCGTAAGAAAAAATATTAAGATAAAAATATTAGAGTGTAAATTAAATAAATAAAAAAATGGCCAACACGGTTCAAACCTATTGGTTGACAAAAGGACCAAACAGGTCTTTTTATTTCCAGCCCAACGTTTCGACCACTCTTGGAGGTCCTCCTCAGGACCATGCCTGTTTGGTCCTTTTGTCAACCAATAGGTTTGAACCGTGTTGGCCATTTTTTTTATTTATTTAATTAATATTACGGTTCCTGGACTACAATTACAACACTTTATATTAGAGTGTAAATATCTTTATTTTGATCGAACAATGACGGAAATAACTACAGACATATGAACAAATAATACGGTTAATACTTTTCATCTAAACAAATATCTTTTCTTTTGAATTAAATCAACGCAATAGTGGACGAAAAAAATAATTTATCGGACGATTCAACTAAAAAATTGATTCTTTAAATGAGAGTTTATATATGTAAGCAATCAATATGAAATCTTCAAATGTCCCTGAATTGTTGTACAAATATTTATTTTTCTGTTTATACAACAAGCTATTACGACGTACACCTTTGCAGGCAGTTTGTACGCACGTTATGAGGCAGTCTTTTAACATACAGGTAAATCACCAAAGTTTTTACAAAAGTAAAAATAAGAAAAGAAATCCCATAACCTCATATATGCTTCCTTCACAGATTCATTTATATGATGATATTTAGATAATCATATTTCGCATTCTTAATGAACAATGGACTTCATTAATCTAAAATACTAATATTCTGTGTTTGATTTTTTAATTTACTAAACAAACATTTTTTTAAATATTTTCACAAAATTAGACGACTAAATAAACCAGATAGTTACGTCGATATTTAAAAGAAATCTTTTAATACCTCGACATCATGTCGACATAGTTATCGATGAGAGATATCTTCTCGCTTAGACAAAAACCTTGTGGTTATACTTGTGATCGCTACGTCTGGTCCAGGTATGCGACTAAAACCATTAAGTCACTATGTACATTCGGGTGGTCGAAAAGAGCTTACCTTAAGTTTTCTATCTATTTCCGATTGCTTTTTTTGTGCTGGAGTAAAAGTATGAAAATTTTCGATAACTCGAGGTCTATCGAAGAAATAATTTTTTGTCATTTCAAATGTCTTTTTACGATCTACAAGTGATTTTTATAAAATATTTGCGAGACATAAATTCAAGATATCCAAGTGTAAAGCGTATTATTATCTCCTGATATTAAATTAAAAATCGTACAGCGCAAAAAACCTACAATTTTTATTTATTTTCAATTTTTCAATTACATTTCAATGAAAATAACACCGGATGAGACAGTTCGAAGCGAGGAATCGATTCACTTTCCAAGTTGGAAGTTTTAGATTTTTTAATATTAAGTTTTGTATTGTCATCCGTTATCTTAATTGGATATATGTCTACGTGTTTTCTCACAAAAATATCGAACTTCGAAATGATCAGATTAGCTATGGGCTGCCGCCGCGTACCGCGAAACTTTCGCACGGTCGGGTTTACGTCTCTTCGAGGTGTGCGCGGATAGTGAACTTTTCCGCCGCTATAGTTGCCGTCAGAGCGTTCGTGCATATTTTTGGTTCTCTCTACAGAAATGGTACTTGGAATTTCAGTAGGGACATTTTGATCATATACTTTACATTGATTTTTCAACATGTTATCAATTTCCTTCCGACAATTAGCAAAGCATGGAACCTACCTTAACATTTGGTAATAATTCCCTTTGTCTTGCAGTAATACAACGAATACCAGAAGAAGGAAATTTTCTGTGTTTCGCTTTATGAAAAGGATTGTAACAACGATCTGTGAAAGAAGGCATACTTTTATAGATTTATACCTGAATTCAGTGCATTACTATAAAATACAAATTTACAGCAATATTATATTTTCATTTATAATGATCAATCTGAGCATATAACTTTTTAACCTTTTATTTATCTTTCAGAATATACGTCGTATATAATAGCTAATAAGGTATCGTGTCAGGGAGTACCGACAAGCCTCCTTATGACTATCCAAAAACCCATTTCTGTAGAGAGAATAACAAATATGCACGAACGCTCTGACTGCCACCAGCGGCGGAAAAGTTCACTATCCGCGCAGACCCCGAAGAGGCGTAAACCCGACCGTGCGAAAGTTTCGCGGTACGCGGCGGCAGCCCATAGCTAATCTGATCATTTCGAAGTTCGATATTTTTGTGAGAAAACACGTAGACATATATCGAATTAAGATAACGGATGACAATACAAAACTTAATATTAAAAAAATCTAAAACTTCCAACTTGGGGAATTGCACATAACCATTTCAATACTACTGGAATTTTTTGAAGTTATTGTGAGTAAGAAATAAAAATATATAAATTTAGATAAATAAGTCGTGTAGAGCATGAAATTCCCCTTAAAATTAAAAAAAAAATTATTATACGATCAAAATTGACGGAAATAATTAACTTTAAGTTTTCGAGAAAGAAGGCCCCTGTGTTGTATAGCTTTACATGCAATTGAGGGACCTTCATTTTTTGCTATTAAATTCAAATCGATAACTAGTGTTGGCGTGGTGCCTCGCTCGCTTCGCTCGCTCAGAAACTTCGACCCAGTGGAGAGACGGCTATTCCTTAAGACTCGTTTGTTTACTAACAGCTTTCAATTATATTATAAAATTATATTGATATTTGGGGGTCCAATCATATTTAGGTCCAAGTGGCTTCGATAGATATGTTACAACAATATAGTGTTTCTTATATGTATGAAAATTGAAAATGAGCCTTTTCAAAACTTCGACCCCGACAACAGGCCAGCCGAAGTATTAATAAATAAAAGTTGCAAAACACTTACTTAATGCACTTGTATTCTAATAGACTATTCGATGCATATTACATGTTTACTGTGTTTTACTAATTACTGTCTGTATTATTATGATATTATATATACAATATATATACATATAATTCGTCAAAGATATGTTGAAAGTGTCGAAAAGATCTATGACGGATATCTTATAGATATCTATAAGACATCTTTTAGATATATCGAAATAATTATTTTTGTATCAAGGGCCTAAATGAACTTTGCGCCCGTAGGTGGTCACCGCGCCCGAGGAGCTGGCAAAGACTACCCCTGGGGGGTAGGGGGTCGAAACGTCGAAATTTAATGAAAAACAATAGGGTCATTTTTTTGCCGCGATGACCAAATTCAATACTTTTTCAGACAATAGTCATAAACATTTTAAACCAGTTTTTATGGCATTATCGTTGACTTTAGGAAGAAAATGCATACAACCTTTTTTGTAGAGAATTTCATGCTCTATCTTTTTCGTTTGAAACATTTTTTAATAAAATTTGTATTTTTCAAAATAAATGCAAAAAACTACAAAGAAACTTAATCGGGGCTATTTTTTTTTAGTAATGGACGGGTGGATTTGCCCCAAAATCTAATCAGATCTAAGTTATGCAGAGACGTATTTTAAAAAAAAAATTATGTCAATACGCTTATCCGTTCGCGAGTTATCGCGGGACAAAAAAACGGGACGTACGGACGTACGTACGTACAAGATCACGGACACAAATTTGTTTATTGTTGATTTGGGTTCCTTAGGGTCTGAAACGTCGACATTTGATGAAAAACTATATGGTAATTTTTTTGCCCGAAGTGACCAAATTCAATACTTCGTCCAGACTTAGTCTGGGTCGAAGTAATGAGCATATAAAATAGTCACAGCCCAAGATGTTTAATATGCAGTTAGAAATGTACCAAACAGAGGTTTTTTTATGAATTTTTTCAGGTTTTTAAAAACGGTGGATCTATTGTAAAATTTAAATTAAACACTTCGAAACGATTTTTGTATGTCTTTCTTTAATAATTCATAAAAATAAATATTTTTATACGAAAGCTTGATCAAAATTCTGCAGAAACCATGTATTGTATTAATTTTTTATACTAATATTTTGGAGCTTAAATCATTTATAAAAATTAAAGTCGAAATTTTTATTGAATGCAAAGAGTTCTATAATATTTCATACAAGCGATATTTTATTATTATATATGGTCCAATGTGCTTCATTTTTATGTTCTAAAGATAAGAGACTAGTTAGATAAGAAAAAAAAAATATGAAAAAAAGTTGCACATTTGGCGTGGACTGCCCCTTATATCGAGTTTGAAATTGGTTCCATTCCAGTTTGTGTCTGCTTTTCACAGGCTAGAAATGCATTGTTATAGATCCAGTAATACCTGATATTGATCTATTTGCTAGTAGAGTAAACACAAAATGCAAAGTTTATGTTTCATGGCATCGAGATCCTGCGGTGGACGCTTTCACAATTTTATAGAATGATTTTTATTTTTACGTATTCCCACCTTTTAATTTAATTTTACGAGTTTTACAAAAAATTCAATCTGAACGATGTTCGGGGATTGTTGTTGTACGGAAATGGCCAGGTCAACCATGGTATCCGTTGTTTTATAAAATATTCATTGAAAACCCTTTACCATTAAAACCAGATGACAATCTTCTTGCTATTGATAGATCGAGACACCCATTTTGCAAAACACTTTCATTAATTGTCGGGAAAGTATCGGGCAAGCATATACATTGAAAGGAGTAAGCTTTCTCATACATCGAGAAACTATTTGCAATGTATAGAAATAATTAACAAAATTTCGTTTATATTACTATTGTTTATAGATTGTTTAAACTAATACAAGACTAAAAAGGCTTCCACTGGACTCAAACTGCGCTTTTTAACTCCAATTTTCTTGTGAAGCTTTCTCATACATTAAGAAACTATTGGCAATGTGTAGAAAAAATTTTAAAAATCTCCTATTATTGTTTATTTTATTTTATTTATAAACGGACATTGCTGTCCTTAATACAATTGTAGGGATATAATAATTGCATACATAATTATGAAATAAACAACAAATAACAAAACTTACAAATTTAGCTACTTTAAAATCGATCGTACAAATGTAAAAAAAAGACAATCCAAACACGCACTAATACATACAGAAAGCATTCTCACGAATAATAATTAAATAAAAATTCAGTTGCTAATCTTTTAAATATTCCTTCAGAATTACAGTCCCGTATAGTCGCTGGTAAATCATTCCACACACGCTTCATTCTAGGGATGGGGGCGTATCACGCATAATTAGTTCTAAATGTTGTTTCACAAATAATCCTTGGTTTACGAATAATGATTTTTCCTCTTTGAGACCTATTTGACAAATAAGACTGAAGCCATCGCATAAAAGAAACAACAAAACCAAGCTGATTAAGCTTACATAATAAGATCGAGTGGTTAATAGTGTCAAAAGTTTTTGAGAAATCTAAATATATAGTGTCAAGTTGAGAGTTAGAGGCTAAGTCATTTGAAACAACATCTGAAAATAACACTAAATTGGTAACTGTTGACTTTCCTCTAGCAAAGCCATGTTGATTATTAATAATATGTTTAGATAATACTTCATATAATTTATTTGCAATAATGGAATCAAATAGCTTCGGAATGCAGTTAATTACTGCTATTGGACGATAATTTTCGACATTATTTACATCACCGTTTTTAAATATAGGGGTGATGAATATTTCTTTCCAGCATAATGGGAAAATTCCATTTTTTAATGAAATGTTAAACAGAGAACACAAGGGATTTACCAGAGCGAAAGAACAATTTTTTATCGTGATAGATGGAATTCCGTCAGACTCTACCATACATGTTGATTTTAAGTTCCTGATAGCACTTTCTATCTCATTAGATGAAATGGAAAATGAATTTATCGAATTTTTGGTGACTGTATGTTCTACTCTTGGAATGAAATTCGTATCTGCAGAATAAACGAAACTGAAATAATCGTTGATCAAATTAGAAATACCGATATTATCTGACGAGGAATCATTACGAAAGTTCATTTTATTAGGCATTGTGTTGCCGTGGCGTGTTGAGTTAATAAAAGACCAAAAAGATTTAATGATCACTCTCGACCTTGTTTCAATACCTGCCATGTATGATTTAAAAAGGGCTTTGGAAATTTTCAAGCAATTCGCACGAAGACACTTGAATGCGATAACATTTGCTGGAAGTCTAAATCTTTTCCAACTCCTATGTACTTTTTTCTTCTTCAAAAAAAGTTGCTTCAGTTCATGATTGTACCAAGGAGGGAAATTATTAGAAGTTAATCGCATTAACGGTGAATGTTTCATTATAATAGCATTCAGTACATCATAAAAATTACATATAGATTTATCGATGTCACATTCATTTATCAAATCTGTCCAATCGAGAGCAACCACTTCTCTATTTATCCCTGCAAAATTAGTGAAGTTATAAGTAGACGATTGTAGATTAGGAAATGAGAAATCGAAGTAAGCATGGAGATGATGAGAATCAGTAGGGATGAGAATATCTGGACTATAGTGATATGAGCTGTTAGGGAGAGATGAAAACATGAGGTCAAGTCAATAGCCCTTGCAGGGATGAATAGGAAAGTGCTGCTTCAATTCAAGACAAGAAAAAATATCGTTGCAGATACACGCAGTTTGTTTAACATCGGGTGGAACGTACCCAATACACCTAAAACCAAACATATCCCATACAATATTAGGTAGGTTAAAATCGCCACAAATCATCCACAGAACATCGATAAATTGAAGCGAAGTATTTTCGATGAAATCGGCAAATAAACTGAAATCATCAACGGACGCAGAGCGGCGAAAAATATGACACAGATATTAAAATTTTAGACGATTGTGTTGTACATAAAATAATTAAATGCTCCGAAAAAAGAAATGATTTACACCCAACGACCGAAGAAACAATATTCGATTTGATTGCAATCAGGACACCTCCACCACGCTGATGAATAGAGGATGCTCGATCCGCTCGAAAGATAGAATATTCGGAAATTCCTATTTCAGAATCCAAAATATCACAATGTAACCATGTTTCTTCATCGTTATTGAGTCTTAAAGTAGCCGGTGATGGTCAAATCTCCTACCGAAGAGTTTTCAATCTACTGATGAATTGATCACATGAGTAGTTCCATTTGCAGTTGTTATGGTGTTCGCATGGGACCATGAACTTTTCAGAGACATGGTGTTCCGAGTCATCTACACTTCCTGGGGACCAAAGTGTAGCGAAATTTTCAGTCCCAGCTACGCGCGAAGGTTCCAGAGGAAGATTTAGCGGCGGATTGTCGACATTTGTTCCGTTGTCGGGGTCACCGGTGCTGATTGAAACCTCCTCGCACTGGTATTTTATATTAATCAGATCTCACCCACTTCCGTTAATTCAAGGCTCATTTTATTTTCCGCCGAATTGTGATTTAGTATCGCTGCTTTCTTCACTGCAACCCATTCTCGATTCCTTTTCAGTTAAATTTCCGGACAGTATGATTATTTTAGGAGGTGACTTCAACTCGTGGACCGGCGACCTCGACTATGAATGCGAATTTTCGAACTTATTCGAGGAAACTCAGCTCGTAGTTGCCAGGCAAACCTGCGATAACCGTTGTAATGTCCGTGGTAAATGTCTTTATGAATTTATGTTTAGCAATAACTTTGTACTGTTAAATGGTCGTTCGCTTAGCGATTCACCAGCGCAATTTACTTTTTTAGATTCCAAGGGATGAAGCATTGTTGACTTAGTCTGGGTCTCCGCCTATCATTTGTACTTGGTGAATGACTTCGTAATAGGATCCGATGGTGGAGGCTCTGACCATTTTTCGGCAACATAATTCATTAACCAATTGGCATTAACCAAGGCTTGAGAGGCATTGACTACACAATTACTTATGACCTTATGATGCTTCTCTTCGCCGATGATCTGGCGATCTTCGCTTATTCTCCTGCTTACTTAAGAATGAAATTGAGGACGCTCGAGTTTTTCTTTTTTAGCGTAATAAAATTTATAGCGTACCGGAATCGTGTGTGTAGCGTTATATCTATGTATTTTTAGAGCATGCTTTTTTATGCAACCATATTAGTAGCGCACCGGATTCATGGTTAAAGCGTCTTTTATGTATTCTGTAGAACGTATGTTCATTTTCTTCGTTGTTAAAGTATTACTAGCGTACTGGCTTCGTGTGTGCAGCGTTATTTTTTGTATTTTTAGCGCGAGTGTTTTTCTCTTATGTAATTCGTATTAGTAGCGCACCGGATTCTTGTGTACAACGTGCTTTTATGTATTCTTCAGAGCGTGTGTCATTTATTTATTTATTCATGAAATTGTAACAGTAGCGTACTGGAATTCGAGTGTACAGTGTTCTATCTATGTATTGTTATATTATTGTTCGGTGCACTCAACCTTTAAGAATTTTTTGTAATTCATATATGGGAATAAACTTATACTATATACTATTTGCAGTTGTTAAATGAATGGATGGGCCTCTACGGCGAATCTTGAGTCCTTTACTTTTAGCGAATTCTCTACATTTCTTTAATAAGCAATAGAACTGGAGACTGAGGTCACTCCGGATAAATAGATTTCGATTAATGCTGAAACTTGTGACTTAAGATCTTCAATTTCTTGAGCCTTTTTCTCGAGTTTGTCTGTTGTTATGATCGTCAACAATCATACGAATTTTAGCACTGAACGTGTCAAATTTTTCCATTGATTGATTTGATGTTTGTATTCATTTGATGAATGCACTATAGTCTCTGTTCAAATATTTCAAATTTTTTAATAATAAATTTTTGGAAAGTTCACTCAGCGGTTGAATTATCACCATCCAAGCGAATACGCTTATTACTTTTCAGTCGACCAACACGTTTTTTTGCAGGAACTTCAGCACAGCTAAAGAACTCTTCAGAATCATTTCGATTTTCCGAACTAATGCAGTCTGTATGAGTCACACGTTGACAAAGGGTACAAAATTCAGATGGTGGCGGTTCACTTGTTTCACAATAAACAGAGTTTATCTATTATTTCTGGTATATGGTATTTAAAAAAAAAACAGATAATATTTCGTTACCACTATAAAACAATAACTTAGACTTGCAAACATACACTTTTCTTTTACTAATACTTATTCTTATACACAAATTAAATTAGACAGCTACAAGAACGTGTCAACCACAACCGAGAAAGTTTGAATGTTGAGCGTGAACTGTATACATTGTTTAAACTAATCTAAGGTTAAAAAAGCCTCCCACAGGACTCAAACTGCGCGTTTCAGCTCCAGTTTTCTTCTGAAGTTCATGAGAAAATTTCTCATATAATTCTCATGAGAATCCTACTAAAAATTTTTTCGCAGGGTTAACAGGAAACATATTGATGAATTTTAATATGAATTGTGTTTATAAATCTTTTAGTAAATATTGTTAATATGTCTCGTTAAAAGATAAAATATTATTTAGTTCTTTCACTACACTATTACTTTGAAATATTTAACAATTATCTTCTTCTAGCAGTCATTTACAGAAGACGGAATCCATTTCAAATCATGCAGGCCAACTAACTTCAAGTTGTAGAATTAACTGTCTCTAAAATATGTTATGCCCTGTGAAAAATAAAGGGACACGTATTTTTTTATTTTTCATACAAACTTTGTTTAACAAAGTTATATGGATTTGAACTTTGAAAGGTGAAACTTTAATTGTAAAAATCCAGTATATGTATAATATTCTGATTAATATTAATTCAATAGTAACTATGTAATATTATTGGATGTATAAATATGACAGAAACTCTATACTGCATTTTTATACTGCTGCTAAAAATAACAGTTTTAATTCAGTTTTACAATTAAAGTACAACCGTTTTAAACATATCGCTATTATAATAAACATATCCAAATATTTACAATATCCCTTGTAATAATAAATTAAATATGATTAAATAAGCCTAAAAAGGAAAAAAGTCTCCTATGCATAGTAGAGATAATTAGAAAAGAATAAGATAATTTTTTTTTATTTTCATTTTTTATGAATTAATAGAAATATGGTATTATTATTATTATCATTTGAATTCATAATAATAGTAATAATTTTATTAAAAAATATTAATTACATATTTCTATCTCATAATAAAAAATATATTATCTAATAATGAAAAAAAATTAAAGTGGTCCTCTGCGGGATTCGAACCCTCACCGCCGCGAGCGAGTTTAACAAAAAAGATTTGCGCACTTGAGCGCACGCATCTAATAAACCAAACTGAAAGAAAATGCAATGCTTCGTTTATTTGGGGCTCACGTTTCGTCTAGTTTCGATCAAACTTCTTAATTAATGCAGTTATTAATCTGTGCCCAAGGTTTGTAAGAAAGAAATTGCCCGCAACTCAGTCATTCTACTAGAAAAATATGCCGTTTTTATATGTCATTTCATATATAATAAAGTCTTATATCAAGTTGCATTCGTCAATATGTAATATTGCATATATACAATTTTCAATAAGTCAATAAGTTGAAAGTATGTACAGTAGTCCTCCCCTAAAGTTTACTTCCCTTATGTTTTATACTTTCCGTAAGTTGTGCGAATTTCTTCCCATATGCTTTGCCGCGCATGCGTACGGCGCGCAGATGGGTTCAATATATCTATACTCCATGAGTTAAACTTAAAGGAAGAAGCCGCAATCTTGAAAGCCCAAATGTAAAACTTAAGGGGAGGACTACTGTATGCATAGTCGATAAACAGTTCGGTCGAAATCTATCACGCGGGAGAATTAGAATACATATATTGCACGTTGACAATACCGACAGTACTTGTAACTTGTAGAAATCACGTTAGTCACAGCAACGGCCGCTCCAAATGTCGGCATTGGCGCTGAAACTAGCGTAAATTTTTGACTATGCAAGAAAACGGGACCTTTAGCGATCTGTTATTAATCTGTGCTATATATTAAAAAAAAAAATTATTGAAACAATTACTAGGTATAAGTAATAAAAATAACTGAAATAATCCAATAAATTTCGAAGAAAACGAGAGAAGAATCCTATAACCCTTTATAAATTTGTCCACAATATGTTCATGTGTCCACTTTTTTTGCACAAAATACTATTTTGTTCTCAGCATATACTTCATGAAGGATTAATTAAAGAAACATGAATTGATTAGTAAAAATCGAAATTTTGCAAATAATCAATATAACTAACTCTTTAACGTATCCAACATATCGTTATTTTCATTAAATCTTGGCCGCAAATTTTCGACTTGAATATCGTAATAGTCTATATTTTTGTTGTCATTTTTTTTAAACAATGTCTTTGTATGTAGAATATCATTTTATGCTTGTGCCAATTTTTAATTGTGTATATTGGATAGGGTTAATAAAATGTCCCGATAATTGAATTCTTGAGTTACATGTACGATGTCAACCTTAAACCATATAATTTCAATCATATAAACTAAACTATTTAATTCTACTACTAATAGATGTTACAACTATGTCGACCTTTTCTGTGGTTCTATTAATTATTTCGTTTTCTCTGTGTATTTAATGAAAGTTCTTCAAATAAATATTGTGTAATAAATCAAATTAATTAACGCAAAAATTGTGCGACTTGGAATTTCGAAAATATGAAGTTTCAATAAAATTTTAATAAAGTATTTTGTTTATTCTTTTAAGCCGCTACATTTTTTTTGTATTTTATATATATCCTGTTGCACCTTTAATCATTGAGGGCACTGTTGCGAACTAAATCAATGTATTTTAATTTGCGATACCCGGTGGAGGTTTTTCTGCAGTTTTCCCTCCACCATTGCACACCCGAATGGGGGTACTCCTCACGAAGTCGGCTGCAGCTGCAAAGAAGGGCGCCTATAGGTCATTATTGTACGGGCCCTTCTAAAATGGCGACGATATCGTGAATTAAAACTTAAAAGAGTCTATGTAACGGATGAGTCACGGCAGTATGGATACATAAGAATTCAGTCTAATGCTTTGTTAAATTATCCGGGATGTAATCTTTGATTAATATTTGCAATTGAATGTCGAACGTGCCAAATTAATATTGCGCCTCATTTACATGGAGAACTGAATGCTAGTGCGTCTTTTCAATGAAATGCATTTCGGGTATGTACGAGAACTTTGGATGCTTGTGCTCCAATTTTATACGACTGTTGACTGTATTAAATTCAACAATGGATACTGATAGTTGCATGTTTAATCGAATGCTAGTGCTTCGAATGAAGAAAACTGCATTATCGGTACTCGTATCGAGAATCGGATGCTAGTGCTTCGATTCAGAGACGTACGAGATCGTTGGATGCTAGTACTCCGACTTAGTGGCGACCACGACCTCAATAGATGCTTGTGCTCTAACTAGAGGAAAACGAGACGTATTGAGAATCGGATGCTAGTGCTTCGATTCGGAGAAATACAAGTTTAGCGGATGCTAGTGCTTCGATTCGGAGAAATACAAGTTTAGCGGATGCTAGTGCTCCGATCCAATGGAAATCACGAATCCAATAGATGCTTGCGCTCTAATTGGTGGAAAATTTATGAAGACGGAAGCTTGTGCTCCGATTGATGAAATTATGATTGAATGGATGCTTGTGCTCCGAATTTATGAAATTGATTCATCATATTTATTTATTAGGATTCATCTAATCTTGTTGGCAAGATTTATGATTAAATACAATTTGGCATTTCGATATTTCAATTTGATTATGGAAAGAATCTAGAATGTTCTAGACAAATTCGAACGAAGGCGTCCGGAAAAAACAATTGAAAATAGTTCCCTAACGACCGCTGTTTATCCTCGTTAGCAACGGCGGTGTATAAATTCGGGTGTCTCCATGCCGTCGTTCTTCTTTCGATTTCGATCGCTTAGCCGAATAGTTGCCGGTCCGTTTAATTTAAATTGTCGCCATTAAGCAATAAAGTTTGTTGTTTGCTCAAGAATCTCTAGTTTCATTTCGCGTTTCGCTCGATTATTGACAGGCACAGTTATACCTTTTTCTGAAACGGTCAAAGATCTTAGAGTTATTTTATCGTCGGACCTTACTTGGAATAGCCATATTGCTAAAATATCGCGCTCAGTATATGGCACCCTGCATGCATTGAAATTTCGTGGCAATATTCTCTCTCCTAACGTAAAAATACTACTTGTACAATATTTGATAATGCCACATATCGACTACGCTTGTTTCGTTTATGATGATGCATCCGAATACCTTAATATTAAATTGCAGCGTCTTATAAACAATATCATTAGATTTATATTTTCTCTTAGACGGGACACTCATATTACCCTACATCGCAATAAATTGGAATGGTTCATCGTCAAAATGCGTCGAACTTATTTTTTAGGCACCTTGGCGTTCAAAATGTTCTCCACCAATACACTAGCCTATTTACGTGAATTATTTATTGATGTTAATGAAGACTTACGTAGGTCTTCGCGACTTTATTCGTCCGGTTTCCATATTCCTCGTTGTCGCACTAATATATTTTTTGGGATCTACTAGACGCAATTCGGTTTTATTTTTATAAAATTTATATTTTTTGTACTTGATTATTGTTTATATTATTTATATTTTATGTAATTGATTGAATACGTACTTTCAATTCAACGTTGCAATTAATGCAATTATTGCAAAAGCTTCGATTGGAAATATTTCTGTGAGCCATGTTTCAAAAAAGTTCATAACAAATGAATCGGTCCATGCAAAAAGGGTACTAAGTCCATTTTTAGGTAAATTGAGATAATGATAAATTCTTACTTTTTAGGCTCCGGTCTATCATTTGGCACTTATTTAAATTATTAATCTTCATTTCCTGATGTCCGATTTATGCAAAAAGGGCCCTAAGTCCAGGACTTAGATCCCTTTTGGAATAAATTGGAAGTGACATTTTTTTATATCGCGTATTATTTACACTGAGAAAAAAATGTAGTAAAAGATAGTATTTAATACTAGGTACTTATGTGCCAATAAATACATGTCGTATATTTTGCCACTATAAATTGTCATGTAAGATACATTGTATGATACGCGTTGTAGTTGTATAGTATAATAAATATATAATCTAATACTATTACATAGTAGATACAACTACACTGGTGAACAACAAATACAGTACCAGTTTTGTATACTACCCATATTGGTAAATATAGTTATGTTAACATATTCGAAAATCATGTTACCATAATGTTTAGTATTGAAATATTAAATATGAATAATTCAAACTTATTCGTATTAAGAGAGATTTGTTTACTGATTATTACACACATAGGTACTTACTGTATTTACAAATAACAATAATTTTTCGGAACTGTTATAATTTAACGTCGATCTCTTACTGTTCGTGCGCATTTCATATTATATCTAGGTTTCTACAATTCCCTGATAGAATGGTCTACTGTTACTGATGAAAAAGATAATGAATTTAGTTCTTAATACACCGTAAAATGTAATTATACATTGTATTATACTTTTGCAAATAAATTAGTTAGCTGTGTTATAAAATTATTACTTTTTTTCATCTTACTCGTGATTCATGCAAAAAGGGACCTAAGTCCACTGATATTTTTTATAATTATTAAAAATCGTCTTTAACTTTAAGCACAGAACGATATTTGTACTATTGTAAGTGCATAAAAGCAACATTTCTATTAAAAAATATTTTTATTTTTCATTCTGCAAGAAAAATAAATCAGTTTTTTGCGTTTTCCCAGCAATTATCTATATGGACTTAGTGCCCTTTTTGCATGGACCGATTCAAATAAGATTGTAAATTTTCAAAAATATTTTAAAAATGAAACAAAGTAAAAACCAAAAAAAAAAGACCAAAGAAAATACAAAAAACAAATACAAAAAAATTAAAAAATTATAAAAAAATAGAAAAATGGTTATCCATAAGAGTCCACCTCCTCGCGGTGTTAACCGGGCAACGTTGAATTCATCAGCGGTAAAGAATATCTAATATGACAGCGTATACAAAACTCCATCATCAATTTTGAAAATACGTAAAATTTTCTGCAGACTATGAATCAAGTACAAAAAATTAACAATATAAATTTTGTATAAATAAAGCCGAATTGGGTCCAGTAGGGCCCAAAAAATATATTAGTCCCAAATTTTGGGACTGTCTTTCGAAAGATCACGATAAATAAAACAACTTTTACCCTTGTGCAATTTTCATAACAGTTCGTTTTTAACGAGTTATCACGATATTGTCTTACCTCGCCGTAATGACGCACGGATATAGATAGACGCCATTTTGAATTATCACTAAAAAAAAAAAAAAATTTCAACTATGAATCTCTTTTGGAAATAGTGAAACGTTTTTTCACCTTTACGTATTTCATATTTTTGAAAATACATAATTTTTCGACGAAGTTCGTTTAAAATAGTATTTTTCGATACTAGTGCGCAAAATACGATTTTACGCACCGTTTTTAACATGCGATTAGATAGGCCGGTGTGTAAAATCGAATTCTTACGCACACGTGCCGAACGATATTTTTCGATATACTATGCGTAAAATTCGTGCGCCGTTTTTTGTGGGTCAAATATGATGTTACGCACGTGTGATGACCGCGGCGCACGAGTGCCCGGCGCAGCCGGGCAGCACGAGAGAGCCCCGGTCAGCAGTAGTGCGTAAAATCGTATTTTAAGCACTAAAATCGGTGCGTACTAATATATTACTCAACGAGGGAGGTAAAATAAAGAATGTCCCAGACTGCGTGTAATTTTTACCCGAGGTGAAACCGAGGGTGAAAAATATGTAGTCTGAGGCATTCTTTTTTACTTCCCGAGGGAAGTATACGATTTTTCTTCATGACAGGGAGGAAAAGAAGAAACTTTCCTCCCGCTTGCTGCTTTCGTCCCAGTGTGATGAAAAATCAAATTTTACGCATAGTATATCAAAAATACGAATTATGTGATGTTCACTTTTCTTTTCTCATCCTCTTTAACCCTTATGTGCACACCTGGGTACCTGGATACCAACCTCGCCATATTGTTGATTATAATTTGATCAAAACTGAATATATCGATTGCTCCTTCCGAATCCCCATTATATAACTCTTTTAGAATACAAATCCACTAATGTAATATTTTATTTATTTTTTTAACCTCAACTAAATGACTTTATTACATGCACATAATGGGCACAACCAGGTACCTGGGTACTCGTTAGATGTAAACTCGTGTTTCGACTTGAATTTATTTATTAATATTGATAAATAACACAGGTCAACATGGTTTTGTTGTTGGGACGATGCGGGTCATTTTCGACGTAATTTTGTGCTTAGAATCAGAATCCGAAGTCATAAGAGGGCCATCACGTCAGGATTTTGAGATACTTGAGGTTAATTACTCGAAAAACGCGTGTTTTTGCTATTTTTGAGCTTATATACAGAAGACAATATTTTTAGGAGTGTTTCCTTTCATTGGATCGTGTGGTACTACTCTTTTTCTTTAATATAGGATGCGCAGAATTCCATTAAGACTTTTCTTCACCAAGATACGCCAATTTCAAATTACGATATACATATAAACAAATTAACCTTGAAATGCTCTTGGAGAACAAGCTCAAGGTCAAATTCAATGTCATGAAACTTATATACATATAAACAACTATATAAAATATGGACACTAATAACTAAAATCACGTTTCAGTATTGTGACTTTTTTTTTGATGACGTTAATGGAATATATCTCGTAATTTCAAAATGGCCGTAACTTTGTAAGAAAAAATCCTAGGTGATTGAATAAAACCTCATTTTGAAGGGTAAAGGTGGTACTAAAAGATGCAAATAGTACAGAAGGCCAAACAAAATTGTTGCATTCTGTACATACCTCAAACATAGCAAAATAACGGTTTTTTCGAGTACAAAACCTCAAATATCTCAAAAACCTAACGTGATGGACCAATTCTGACTTCGAGTTTGGATTCTACGCATACAATTACGTCGGAAATGACCCACAACTTCCCAACAACTTCGAAGACCCTCTTTTTTGTAAACCTGTATAATTCATTAAGGTAATAATAGTTTATAAATAAATAACAAATTGATAAAATTTTATGTGCTACAAAGGTCATTAAACATTTATTCTGCACAATAAGTACATTTTATAAGTGTAATGCAGTCTTAATCGCAGACTGGTTTTTCACATTCGCTGCAATTTCTCGGCGCCTTACTGAGTCTTTTTATTTACTATTTGTTTACTTGTTCGTGACAAGATTCGCTCACTTCTATTCAGCCAAAACTGTCTCGCGACTGACTTGGTCTTATAGAAACCTCGAAAGTTGTGAGCTGAAGACCGATCACTCTTGGATTGTCAGCTGTGTATTGTAGTTGTCCATAATTTGTGTATTTCCAGCACGGCTTACTAGAATGGTTTGGCTAATTCATCGCTTAGTTGTCACAAGAAATTAAGTCCCTGATTGGTTTTTTTTTGTAATCATTTTATTATTACAAAAATTCCGCCAGCCTTCATTCATATCTGCAAATAGCGATCGGAGACCCTGTTATTATCCATTTTTCGTGATAGCTGTTGCGGGCTCGTGAAGTAGTATATTGCTTAAGTACTTTCCAATGATGTGTATTTATTGAAATTAATTTATTTCAAATCATTCCGTTCGGTAACCCGTCAATTGATCGAATGCACAATTGGTCGAAAAAACAATTGATCGAAAGGTACAATTGGTCGAAAGCATAATTGGTCGAAAAACAATTGGTCGAACGCACAATTGATCGAAAAATAACTGATCGCATGTACAACGGCCGGAAAGTAATGGGTGTCCGAAAAAATGACCTATGGAAAAAATTACCTCTGCTATGGGTTTGTCCAACTTTCCCATTGTTTTTCGCTAAATATTTTTAATTTGGATGTTGGGTTAAGT
Organism: Trichopria drosophilae; assembly: GCA_030407085.1. Classification (NCBI taxonomy): domain Eukaryota; kingdom Metazoa; phylum Arthropoda; class Insecta; order Hymenoptera; family Diapriidae; genus Trichopria; species Trichopria drosophilae. The sequence continues at coordinate 25,627,316 of CM059585.1, forward strand.
GGTTTGATCATAGTATGAGGATGTTTCATGAGCAAGCTGTACCGCACGGTGGCAGCAGGGTCGCCAAGAACTGTCATGGCCGCCCAACTACTACACTCGAATATTTCATATCCGTGTGTTCGATATACATACCTATATATATTACACATAACCCCTTTCGGTTGTCATTTATTTTTATTCTTCGACTTCTTTCTAGTTTTACACAGTTTTACAATGAAGTGTAGTGCATTAAATTGCAATAAAAAGTGAATTTTGTTTTCCAAAAAACGAAAGTTTACGAAAAAAATGGCTTGATACGATTGGAAGGCCTTCGTTTACTCCAAAATCTAGTAAACATGGTTTATGCAGCAAGCATTTCAATCCAAAGGATATCATAAGAGAAAGTTTTACAGGTATATTTTATTAACTTCGTAACTTGCTTATGTACTAGTAACTTGCTTGTTTTACTAGTAAAATATAGATTCGTAGTTTAATTAATGTATTTAGAACCGTGCATCGATATGTCCATTACATTATGTATCATAATATTATTGTTTAATAGGTGGATATATTTTGTCGAAAACAATACTGAGACATGGAGCTGTTCCGATTTCAAGTTCTTCATATAATGACAGTGTCAGCAGTGAAAATACCGAGCAATCTGGTCATTCATCGAAAACACATTTAGCACCGGACCAAACTACTGATGTATTGTATAATGGTTACAGGTTATATAGTTTAATATCTTGAATAGAGTATTATATATTATTTAATATTTTTCAGGTAGACGTGGTAAGTGCTGATAAGTGTATCGACTTAGAAGAAAATACTGTGCATTTTTTGGAAGCAGCAAATAATAAGTTTAGTGAAAGCTCTGGAATCGATGATATTTCGTATGATGAAAATACAAGTGGTAATTGTGTGGATCTGCGACTGGATGTTTGTGAAGAAATTATTTATGATTGTGTTTCTTATAAAAATCAGAATGATGATAACGTTGAAAATAAATTCATAAACCAGCACGATGTAAGTGATGAAAGTAATGCTTCAATGGAATCGAGTCGAAAAGATAATGAATCGCAAGAAACACATAAGATTCCTCGCTACAATATAGATGATTTCAAAAATTCACCTAAAGCATTACGACACTTTACTGGTATGGAGGATTACGACAAATTCATGACGGTTTATTACTCGCTGTCACCAGCTTTATTTCAATTAAAATTAAACTGCGTTACGAATTTGAGTTAGCACAGCATTTCAATATCAACGAAGCAGAAGTGAGTGCCATATTTGTTTCCTGGATCTTATTTATGTCGAAAACGTGGTCTATTATTGATCAGTGGCCTAGTCGACAATTAATAGATTTTTATATGCCAGCTCATTTTAAAAGAAATTATCCCAAGACGAGAGTGACGCCACCGAGATAAAAATTGAAGCTCCGAGCAATCCTACCCAGAAACAATCGTCTTTCAGTACATATAAAAATGCACCAACCTTCAAAGTAATGATTGGTACTTCTCCAGGAGGATTAATTTCGTACTGCTCTCGTGCTTATGGTGGTTCAGCAAGTGACCGACAAATCATCGAACGAAGTGATTTATACAATAAATGTGAACCAGGAGATGTGATCTTAGCCGATAAGGGAATTATGGTTCAAGATCTGTTTGCTCCGTATGATGTGACAGTGACTACTCCTACACCGATGACACGAGGTTCATTACCACATGACGTAGTTATGAGAGATCGTAAGGTGTCAAGACATAGAGTACATGTTGAGAGAGTTATTGGATTGTTGAAAACCTTTACAATGCTGTCGAAAAAAATTAATCGCTATCATCGTCCAATAGCATCTGAGATTGTTGGTGTTTGCGTAACGTTAACCAATTTCAAAGACAACATTATGTAGAATGTATCTGTACATTTATTATTGTACATGTTTTAAATATACGAATTCCCACTAAATTTTATATTTATTTTATCACTTACAAATTATCTACTTCTAAAATCACAGATTTTTAATTAAATACTTTCAAAATCACAGACTTGTAGTTAAATATTTTTACACTCAACATATTACCTTAATATCATTTTTAAAAAATTTGAAATTTAACAATACAATTTTTTAATCTTAACAGAAAACTGATCCATAATTTTTAAACAAATATGTTTCTAAAATAGCTGGTTTTAAAAACTTTTCATAAAATCCATCCAGACATAAAAGCATCTCTGAAATGAATGCATCGTCTCTTTCAATAGAAATTCTGCACATATCTACGAAAGTATAAACAACGAAATCACAGTATGTTCTGCCTGTTGCATATAACCTTGAACCTGGTAAAAGTAAGGATGGTTTCTTTTTAATCCAAAGATACCATCTGAGTATTTTTCAATGTACGGAACAGTTTTTTCATTTATACTCATATTTCTGCTCACATAAGGACACTTTACTTCTATAACAGAATCTACATTGAGCAAACGATCAGGACTAGCACCAATGTAGGGTCGTTCAATTGATACGAACAATCCACACTTTTGAATATTCAAGAGATTATTATGGGCTTCATTGAATTTTTCAATTGCAACGTCTTCATAGATCTTCCCATGATCAGTCGCTTTGGATGAGAAATTAACAGGATTCATGATCTTGTCAATAATAGATTTTGCACCAATGACGTCTTTACAATGGCAACAAGAGTGAAAAATACTGGCGGTAATACGTATAGATCGTTCAGCTTTCCACACTTTACTTAAGGATCGATCGCGAGTATGCATTTCAATTTTCTTGGCACCTTCCTCTGTCAAATTGATTAATCCTAATGATTTTAATGTTTTATATTCACCGGATTCATTTGTATAACAATGATCCCATTCTACAGCATAAAGATTCGCCGGCTCTATTAGTTGTTTGGCAGTTATTTTACTATTAAAGCTCCTTGAGATTATTAAATTCCTATAATAGTTTTTATACCAGATCTTAAAATCATTACTGTAATCATCACTGGCACGCTTAACTCCAAACTGCTCAGCTTTCATCGGTGAGCCATTATATTTTTTATATGGACGATGGAAAGTTTGCAATTGTTCAGTGCACGTTAGTTCCAAAATAACTTTATGCTCAGTATGCAAATCTATTACAGCTAAAATTAATACGAGAACATGCTTACAGTGAGCGGTCAAAGATTAACCTACTGGACAATCGCATGTAGTTTCTTTAACCTCACCATTCATTTCAAAACTTAAATCAACCATATACTTCATATGCTTTTTCAATTCGGCTTTACAGCTGCCTTTAACAAAATATGTTTCACCTACAATAGTAACTTGTCAGTTGAAAAATGTAAATAAAGTTATAAGTCTATGAGTATTAGTTTTAAATAACTGTATTATTAATGTTTATGTACTTCATACCTTGAACGGAATATCTTATATACTGCAAAAAACCATTTTTGTACATATTATATGCTTTTGTAGTTTTTGCATTATATTTGTCGACAAATGTGGCTAAATGTTTTTGAGTTACGGTAGGTATAGGATCTGCTGCATTTATGTCTTTATAAGTTTCGATACTTGGAGTTGCCAAAACTGTGTCGGTTCTAACCACTGGCTCGTATCCAAAATTATTATTTTTGTCATAATATATTAATCTGCCAGAAAAATATGGTACTCAAATTTACATACTGTTAAGAAAATTGATAAGGTTAATTAACAGTTCGTTTTAATTACCGCTCTACTAGTTCTGATTTTCTCCCAAACACTTTCGCCCCTCTCTCTCTTAATAATTTTTTTAAATTTGCGATATTCAATTTTCCGTAATCGTTCTCTTTATTCATTTTTTTGAAATGCCGCTAACTCACATATTTATGTATACATGAATGTGGTAGTGGGCGGCCATGACAGTTCTTGGCGACCCTGCTGCCACCGTGCGGTACAGCTTGCTCATGAAACATCCGCATAGTATAGGTTAGAGGTTAGGTTAGTAGTACGGGGGTCCGGGGGGGGGGGTGATGCCACCCGGTAACGCTCCAAGAGTTCGAATATTATGCCCGGGAAACTTAGATGATGTTAATGGGTGCCGGAAAAAATGACCGAAGAAAAAATGGCTTATGGAAAAAATTACTAAAGCACTATTAGGTGGATGTGGGTCAAGTTTTTGTTTTAGCGGAGGGGTCTGGGGCCGCAAGACCCCAGGCATCTGACATCATTGGGATGGTGTGAAATAACAACAACGTAATTTTCTCCATAGGTCATTTTTTTTTCGGAAATTTTTTCATAGATCCATCTGATACGTTCCAACAATTGTTTTTCGACCAATTTTTATTCGACCAATTGTTTTTCGACCAATTGTGCTTTCGACCAATTGTGCTTTCGACCAATTGTTTTTCGACCAATTGTGCTTTCGACCAATTGTGCATTCGACCAATTGTACCTTTCGATCAATTGTTTCTTCGACCAATTGTTTTTCGATCAATTGTCGTGGAATCATTCCGTTCGTATATAATCTCAAAAACTAAGACAAACTTATAGTCGGGTACCCTGGGTGTGTATCAACGTAATAAATGTTGGGTGTGCACATAAGGGTTAAACTAATCAGCGGACAATTTCAAAATCCCGAGAGTGTGAAAAACCGTGTTTCCTCTGTATTCCCATGTGTACTGCTAAAACCATACGTTTTTTACTGACTATTCCCTTTACGGAGTAATCTGAAATGTACACAACATTTTTCTAAAATATATAATCAATACAGATAGTTGTGATATTTGATCACTGACAGAAAAATAAAGTTCGAATTAGACTAAAGTAAAGAATCTACACGAAAGTTACCTGATTGAACCAGACGAGATTGATGCGAAACATGAATTTATGACACACATGTGATATGGTAAAGGGAAGGGAATTATAAGAAATAATTAACTAAAATTAAATTAACATCGTTATTTATTAATGATTAATAAATTGGGTCAGTCTGTAAAACAGCTCATAGCTGTGACTCGCCATTTGCCCATGATGGAGTTTTTATGTATCCTCCCTCTTGGTCTCAATAAAGTCGTATAATAATAATAATAATAATATTATTCAGAATTATACTGAATTGAATTTAACAGTTTTTAACAATCACAACAAATATACTAAGATTTGTTTTATAGTAACTTACATATATTGCACGTAGAATACAGAAATACCACAGAAATTAAGCTCGGTGTATTAAATTATTTACAATTACATTTAAATTACAATTAAAGTATGATCTTCATATTTACAATCAATATGTAACAAAAATGAAATAGTTTCGCAGTCTATGCAATATTGCAGCTCATGCAACGTAAATAATCACAAGAAGGAAAAGTCTGCATTGGGTAACTGTTTTAGGGTGAAATGGAAACCCCAATTGCATGTATGGTAAATATTAATTGCTAAAGAAAAGAAACCCTTAGGTATGGCGATAACTGTGTTGATGACGAGACACCAGACGTGAAGCTAAAAAGGTGAATGAGGGGAAGATGGAAAAGCAAGTCACTTACGGGGAGACTTTTATTAAAGAGAAACATTAAGATGTTTGTAGGTGTACAACAACGGAATCCTAGAGCTAACCTTATTGCTGCGTATTGAATGCGTTCTATTTTTTCTGTTAACGTTTTTATGTTAGAAAATAGATGAAAATACCGCATTCTAGGATAGAGCGACCGAAATTCCTGTACAACATTATGAGTGCATATGGGTCGGCTCCACCATGTGTCTCTAAGAAAATTTATTATTTTCAGAGTGCGCGAGCTTTTGGTGCATATACGTTCGATGTGGTCTTGGAACGACAAGTTATAATTAAACCAGATTCCAAGAAACCGAATGTAGGTAGCTTTATGTGGTGCAATCTAGAGGCCTAGGTTAAAAAGATTGTCGTAGATGATTCGTGTGTATATATATATATATATCCAGTAGATTCGCAGCGTAAATCATGTTTATAAGTAATGGGCTCAGCACTCCCCTTTGAGGGACCCCTTTATGAATCTCTCGCGTGGAGTCGGCCAAGTTATTTGCAGTTGCGATCCTTTCCGTGGTTATAAATTTTACAAATTTAACAAACACGGTCGGACATCCAATCGACGCAAGCCTTTCGAGCTGTATATCGATGATGTCGAAAGCACCAGTGATATCATGAAATTAATAAAAAGGCTTTCCTCAACTGTCAGTAGGGGGTTATACTTCAGTCGTCAATAGTGCTTTGACCTTTTCTGAAGCCCAACTGGCTTTTTGGGAGAATATTCTCTTTTTCCATCCACCATTGGGGTTTGTTTTTTAACAACGTTTCGAAAAGCTTGCATACGCAACGGATTTTCCATAACCTTTGTCGCTAAAATGAATGAATGTTTTATTTCTAGTTATGAGGGTAGTCGCCTGTTGAGCACATTTCGTTGATGTACATATGTCCAATAAGATAAGCTTGTATTTAGCTGGGAGTCGCATTAATATGTCATAATCAATTCCATCAGTTCCGCAGACTGATTTGCAGTTTTTGCTCTCGAGTGCTACATTAAATTCTTTAAAATTAAATTGTCGTTCTAGGAATTCATTCCCTCTGCACTCCGATATCCATTGGGGATCCGTAATGCACCAAGGCGGACTGATCCTATCGAGGTCAACGTTCCGTTTGTTCTGCATTTGATGGTTTTCTGAAGTGTAAAAAGGCTTACCCATTCACCCATTTTTTTTTTATAGGTTCAAATAGATGTCATGAAAGACCGTTTGTGTGAGACCGGAGCTATTTTATTGCCTCGTTCCAGACACGGCTTGATGTAATGATCGTTACCGTGAATCATAACCAATTATAAAAAACCACAACAAATAGTGATAAGAAAAAAGGTGGATAATTTTGAACAATTTTCTGTGAGTGGGCGATCATTGCCCAGATATTTATCGGAAAGGTTTGTAGATGTGAACAAATCTAGTGCCTAATTATAATTAAATGCAAAGTATCCTCATGAAATGTGACTTTAGATTTAAAAGAAACTTAGGTCATATTTTGGTGACGAGAAATTCTTATGTTCTTCCGTTAACATTGGATAATAAACAAAGTTACAAACGGAAACACTGCTGACAAATACAAAACAAACGAAACAGTGATAATGACAAGGACAGTGAATGAGAAGTTATAACAGATAAACAATGAAATAATAATGACAGAGGTTAATAAAAGAATGGATAAAAATGACCAAATAATAAATCATAATGATGGGATAAAATTAATAAATAAACCGCTGGTGGAAATAGGTTTGCGATTAAACCTTTAAATGTTCTATTCCGAAATGAATTAGTATTCTAAATTCTGATGAAACAAAAATTAACAATTATGATATAGATCTGGAGAGTTAAACTTTTCATCATCTCGTCGCCTCGTCAAATGACACAAGAGTAAACTTTTATTTTCCCGCTTTCTCGTCTTCGCATCGAGCACGCGAGAAGGCCTCGTGTGAAGAAGGAAGAGAGAAAGAATTTGTCGTGTGGAGACGGCGGCTTTCTCCCGAACAGTAACTAACATTTTATCGTGCATTTTAAATCGATTCATTATCGTGGAGTATATCGATCGTAGTAATTAAAATTACCATATACCGTCATTACCACATTTTTAATATCTGCTAAAGATAGATAAGATAAAATGTTGTGCGTTGCCAAATCTGGAAGATGACGAGTATGAAAATGCGACATCTTCCTTCAAGGTTTAAATTTTAATTTTATCAGGTGAATGACATGTAAAATACTGAAAAATTATTATTTTGAATTTGTTACCATTTATTACACATATTACATAGTTTTATTTCATTTTTGTGATCAAAATTGCACGTATTGACGTTCGAAGAATGTATATTTCTTAAAAATGAATATTTTAACAATAAAATTTGTTTTCTTTTTTATTTCTATGAAGGGATGTTTGTTAATACATTTCAAGATAATACAAGAGAGAAAGAATTTGTCGTGTGGAGACGGCGGCTTTCTCCCGAACAGTAACTAACATTTTATCGTGCATTTTAAATCGATTCATTATCGTGGAGTATATCGATCGTAGTAATTAAAATTACCATATACCGTCATTACCACATTTTTAATATCTGCTAAAGATAGATAAGATAAAATGTTGTGCGTTGCCAAATCTGGAAGATGACGAGTATGAAAATGCGACATCTTCCTTCAAGGTTTAAATTTTAATTTTATCAGGTGAATGACATGTAAAATACTGAAAAATTATTATTTTGAATTTGTTACCATTTATTACACATATTACATAGTTTTATTTCATTTTTGTGATCAAAATTGCACGTATTGACGTTCGAAGAATGTATATTTCCTCAAAATGAATATTTTAACAATAAAATTTGTTTTCTTTTTTATTTCTATGAAGGGATGTTTGTTAATACATTTCAAGATAATACAAGAGAGAAAGAATTTGTTAAAGCTAATTGTTCGTTTTGAGAGCAATGCATGAGTTGATCTTTATTTTTACCACAAACAATGTCGTACAGCGATATATTAGTGTCAGCAATGACAGTGGATCTCATTCGTAACAACTCTGCCTTACATTCATCATGAAATACAACCAATTTAGGAAAATAGCGCAAAAATTTAATGATACTATCTTTGATAAACATTTTCTTTTCCATCATTTTTACTATATACTTAACGATGATGTATGTAAAATTTTCATTGAATAACAGCGCTTGTTCAAAGACGGTACAACCTGTATGGTCCTCATCATTGATGCTCAAACCGTTTCTTAGCAAAAACAGTACGAATTTTTCCACTTGTTTTACGTTTAAGCGTGCTTTCTTTATGTTCATTTGATTTTTGCTATGAAGTTCATAATTATGTTCGTTTACAAACTCATAATAATCAGAATGTAATTGTATTTCACGAGCTAAAACGTGAAACAAAGTTTTGCCATTGCTGTCTGGCGTGCAAAAATTCGCACCATTGCAGACAACAAATTTGAAGAAGTTGAAGGACTTCGTCAACATGGCTAATTTGGCATCGTCTGGTCGTGGTTCGACTTTCATTCTCCTCAACAAATGTAAGTCAGCACCATGAAACACCATCAATTTCACCAGCTTGGTTGTGCAGTACTTTATTGCTCTATGGAGCGTGGTAAATCCATTTCCTTCGGAATCATTGTTGACACTAGCTCCTTTGCTAATCAGTAACACGGCAATTTCATACTGATCGCATTCCACGGCAAAATCGAGAAGAGATCTTCCAGAAACGTCGCGATCATTTACATCAATACCTATTTGGAACAAATTAGTTAACGTCTGTTCATATTCACTACTAGAAACGCGACTATTTAGCTCTTTAAAACACAGATCGATTGGAATGTGAGTAACGTTCCTCAACATAACTTTTAGCACGTTTCGGTAATCGTTATGAAATGCTAGTGCAATCGAGGAGTATAAATTTCCAACATCTGCACCAGCTTCTATCAATAGATTAACTATTTCTGCATTGTTACTCTCGATAGCGTTGGATATTGGCCGCCTGCTCCATTCGTCCATGGCATTTACATTGCATCCACTCTCTACTAATAATTGAGTTGCTAAGATATCTCCGGATAATGCAGTAACGTGTAATAATGTTGTCCTAGATATATCGGCGGCGTTTGTGTTTGCACCAGACGTCACCAATGCTCGCAAATTCTGATGATTGCTGAGCTTGTTTTGTATAGTTAAAGGATCACATTTCCCGAAAGAGTCTAGCTGTAACGTTGCGTGAATTAGCATTGATATTACTTCTTCATAATTAACGCATTTTGATTCGTAGTTGTGATATACGTTGAATACTAGTGGGGCTGCATAAAAAACAGCAGTTTTTCCCTGATGGTCGATACCTTCGATGCTCGCACCAAGACTGATAAGTTTATAAATTTCTTCCGGACTTCCATTTTTAGCTGCCCAATGGAGTGGGGCCTCACTGGACAGATAGCACAAGTCATCCCATGAAGGGAGAAGATTTTGTTCCTGGAAGTCACCAACGATCCTGGAGTCCATTTTGATAAAAATAAGGTGTAACAACTGTAATGAGACAAACAAAAACAAGTTATTAAAAAGATTCATAAATATTAATAAAATATATAAAAAATCCAGTTGTCTTTAAAAAAAAAAAAATAGTACATTATGCGCCCGTGACCAATAATGTATTTTGTTATCCGATTGTCGTAGAACTCGATAATTCGCAGCCGAAGGTTTCACACAGAAAACATTCATAAAAGTAGTTGTGGTAACCGTTGAGCACAAATTTTTTAAACCATGTATATTCAATCTTTCCTACTTCAAGAAATTCTTTTAATTTTAAAATTGATTTTTTTGGCAGAATGTTTGAGATGGCACAACAAATTTTTTCATCTATTTTTAGAGTGGTTTGTGACCTATCTTCATGAGTTTTTTCAAATCTTGGCGATGTGCGCTCATGTTAATATTTGATTTTTTGCATTTTTTTAGTTATTTTTTTTCCATGTTTGCACTTATTAAAACCAATTTTCTCTAAGAGAAATGCATATCGCCAGAATTATCAGTATAGATATAAATAACAACCACTCTTGAATATGAACATTTAAAAAAAAATATGAAAGTTATTTATTGTAAGGGGAAATCAGTTCGAATTAACAATTATTTTTTCTCATTTATCTATTTTTATCCATAAGAGTGTTTATAATCGTAAAAATATGTGGAAAACATGTTTATAATTGGTTTTTAATGTTTTTTTTAACATTCAGAATACATAGAGTACCCAGTTTTATCTCGATCATGTAAAATTTAACAATTCCGCCGTCCACCATGGATCCGCCATTTTGAATTTGCAATATCTGAGGTCAGATTTATAATTAGCAATCTCAAAAACAGCCGAGTAACAATTTTCAGCTGATTTCCGTGTAAAGAAAACTAACGTACACTGTAAACAGGAAATGCATTAAATTTAATGAACATGTAAAGGAAGCAAATATCAAGCAGGTACATTAATCCTTTTTCATGTTCATCTTGAAAATCTCAACAACTAATGCATTGAATCAAATGCACATACATTATTATTAAGCAGGTTCATTACTAGCTTACCACGTTTCCCCTACATTAAAATTAAAGTACATGGGCATTAAATTTCAGTCGCATGCGCACAACATTGAAATTTGTATCCAGAATATTACATTCGCTGAAGGAATATTTTGGCAAAAATATTTAAAATATTCCTAATAGGAAATTTTCTGGCCAATTAAAAAAAAAACGAAACAAATTTTGAGAATTATCGTCATATTTTTTTTAAATTATGTAAATTCTCTGTTATATGTATTGTACGATTATATGTAATTTCATCTTTTGCTACTTTTGTTGCTTAAATAACGATCGCAAATAAGTTAGTAACGCTCGAAAACAAATAAGAAAAACGCTCGCCCCGGTGGGGAATCGAACCCGGGTCCTTCGCTTACTACGCTAACCACTACGCTACGCTCGCTCTTATCCAATTGCGTATGAAGAAGGATGGTTACTATCCGTAAAGCTTCCATAACGAAGAAATTATTATCACCCTATAAAAATTTGAATACTTTGCACTAATGTACAATGAAAGTCCACTCGAGTTTATGCCTTTATTGTATACGTCATGTACATAATTCAGTTCCAGCCGAAATAATTTCTGCGTTTGACGCAAATACTATATGCACGTTTTACGCAGGTGTTTTATTCCTTGCCTTTGTAATGAGTAATATTTGCATAAAATACTTAATCATTAGTGAAGGGGGTTCTAAAGTGCTCGACCGATAAGGTAGGTATCTTCACTAAAACCCGTAAATAAAAAGTGACTGAAACGATTTTTCGAAATTCGGGGTGTGTAAGAACAATTTTAATTACTATACATGGTATCATAGAAAATAACAGAGACATTAATTGAAAACTGTTGATAAAAATCACTGATTTCCGAAGATTCACGGTCAGTTCTTAATCAATATCTTTGGTATTTTCTAGGAAACTGTTTATAGTGATTACAATTGCCCGTACAGAGCCCTTAAACCGAACGAATAAATCAAATTTATTAAAGAAAGCCATGAAATTTAATGCAATTTGAACGTCCTCCTATATTAAATTACAGTATATTTCTTGTACAACTCCATTACAATTCATGCGAAATAAACATTAATTTTCATGAAAATCTATATATAAATCAATTTTTCATTACTGAATTGAAATTTCTTGAAAGAATTCTTAAAATTCATGCACTTAAGCATTACATTTTCGAAACGTCCATTGAATTTCATTTAAATATACCTAAATATTAATTTAATGAACGGTTACATTAAATTTAATGTACTAGTGTATATTAAATGTACATTAAATTTCATGACATTTTTTACAGTGTGTGTAATTGTATGGCAAATAATGTAAATAAGTATGACAAAAAATATCTATTCTACAATAATAATGCTTATAAGAAAATAACTTTATGTAACCTCTAACGCGAAGTTAATACAAAGTAAAATAATATTTGTTATATTTTGCGATTTCTTTACATTACCCTGTAAGAATTGTTCTTTTTATTTTATAATTTTATTAATTCGCCGAGTATAATTATTATATGGAGATACAAGTGTTCGTGCTTTTCATAACCATATTAATCTTTTAAGGGAATCTATTTTACTTGATAATTTTATAAGATTATTTGATTTCTAATAAACACTCGATATTCTCGCTGTACACAGTTTAAAAATTAGTGTTTAGGTAATCTAGAAAAAAGAACAATAATAATCCTTCAAGGTTTAAATTTTAATTTTATCAGATCAATAACATGTAAAATACTGAAAAATTATTATTTTGAATTTGTTACCATTTATTATACATATTACATAGTTTTATTTCATTTTTGTGATCAAAATTGCACGTATTGACGTTCTAAGAATGTATATTTCTTAAAAACGAATATTTTAACAATGAAATTTGTTTTCTTTTTTATTTCTATGAAGGGATGTTTGTTAATACATTTCATATGCTTTTTGTCATTGAAACTAATTAAATAGTGTTTCAAAAATTTAAAAATTTGTAAAGAAAAAGTTGTCACTCAGGAGCGACGCGAAGGGTTAAATTATTATATTGCCTTTATGTTTATTGTGCATTTTCACCGTTCATAATGCGTGCTTTTCCGGTAATGTTTTATTAGTTCAAACCTTTACTTTATCTCATTTTTGTGTTCAAAATTGCATGCATAGACGTTCTATAAATGTATATTTTGTAAAAATTAAAAACAAAAACATTAAAAACCGATTATAAACATGTTTTCCACATATTTTTACGATTATAAATACTTTTATGAATAAAAATAGATAAATGAGAAAAAAACTATTAATTTGAAATGTTTTCCCCTTAAAATAAATAATTTCCATATTAAAATATCTAAAAAAATTCAAAAAATCGAATTTTAAGGCCGGGGAACAAAGTTCCGAAAATCAAAATCCCGAAAGGCTAAAATTTAGATATTGCGTGAGTCCAAGGTATTTCAATTTGGTTTCTTTTTGCCAAATTTTCAAAGGCAAAGTGACGAAAATCACGCTGGAGCCATGCTAAATCGAAATTTTGGCCTTTCGGTATGTTGATTTTCGGAACTTTGTTCCCCGGCCAATTTTAACATAGACGCACCTCACCACAAAATTTGAAAAAAATCAAGAAGATAGGGCTCATACCACTCAAAAATTGATGAAAAAATTTGTTGTGCCATCTCGAAAATTCTGCCAAAAGTAAAGAGTAAAATTCCGGGTGATCTCCGAAGCCTTTTTATAAAATATTTATTTAAACTGCAAAAGTCGATCATATTCGCTTGAAACTTATTACTCGGAGGTTTTTGGGGTCCTGAATCCAAATGTGATGTCAAATTTTTAAATTTCGAAATGGCCTATCCAATAATGCGACCAAAAATTGTAAAAACAAATAAAATAATTGTAAACCTTACATTGATCTCATAATACAAATTTTTTTAGCACCGTGCGCTTGGCGCATAGTTTTCCGTGCCCAAAGTACTACATTCACGCACTGTAAAGCAGCGTGCGCTAAGTGTTTACTTAGCACACTGTTTTTACTGCGCAAACTGGAAACAGTGTTTATACGTATATCAAGAAATACTTCTATTTAAATCTTTTTCGCCTTTTTTAAAGTTAATCTTTATTTCAGGTATTTTTTAGTTACAAATAGTCGCAATATGAATTCAACAGTAAGTTTAATGTGTTGACGTAATGGGTTATGTAACAGAAAAGCTCTACATAATTCGTACGGCAATTGTCGAATATTTTACTCATTCAGGGTTGTAAATTCGCATTTTATGCATCCAAAGGCGGGAGTAAAACTCACATTTTACGCGTAATAATACGAAAAATAATTGTTTTCTTTGCGCAGTTAGTAATGAAAAATTTTACGCGAACAATTGCAATAGAAAACTTTCGTCAGGTCAGAAAAACGCGCAAACTTCTACGAAACAACCGAAAAGGAAAACCAGAAAATAATAATATTGTATTGTAAGTAGTATTTGTAAATATTGTTTTTTGTACTGTTCTAAATAAATAATTATTAATTATAAATTTTAAACACTTTAATTTTAGAATTCGGTCCATCATAATGGACCGCCGTCTTTAATTTAACATATTTAACAATTTATAATCGTCGAGTAACATAATTTGTGATTTTTATATGTATATTGACTAATATTTAGCGTGCAATATAAATAATATCCTCATTTAATGCATAATCAATAATTATGATTTAAGGATGGCTACAGCATTAATAATAACAATCATGAATTTTGCGCAACATTCGATTCTCACTTCAGAACGTACCCACAACATATTTCACACAAAAAAAAAAAATATTTCCATAAAAAATTTGTTTGTTAAAAAATTGCGAAAATGTGTACTTTTCAGGAGAATCACCCATATATTTCTGCCATTAATAATTGTTCTCACTCAATGCTCAATAATTATTGTGCTGCAATTTGATAATAGACAAAGCATTAAGTAAAGACAACATACTGACAGACTTCGATCTAGATAATTTCGTCTGGTCTATACCTAGACTGACCGGGCGACGTCTCGGGTGCACCAAAGCCTATCAGGCTGTGATAACACTAAGCACTAATCTTCCTTAAAATGCGTGTTCTGTAGATTGCTTAAGAATCTTACCAAAATCCGATATATCCAGATACATATTAAAGGATTTTTCCTTTCGATTATGTACTGCACGACAATCTTGCAAAAATACGAGTTTTTTAATTATAAAAATTTTAAATGTTTATTTCTACTTTACAAAAATTTTAAATAAATTAAACGAAGTAACTTTTGTGCGTGTATTCTCCAAAATTAATAGAAATTAATTGTTTTTAATAGCTTTAATAGATTCCTAAACTAAGTCTAGATTTGTGAAAAGTCTGCGAGTTCTGTAAGCAATGAAATTTTTCTGATTACAAAACAATAAACGCATTTTAATCGACATAACTTATTTTTCTAATTTTGAGTATATCGTAGAGAAAATACTCAAAAACTATTAAGACGATTTGTCTTTGTAACAGCTGATTTTACAAATAATTTAATGACCTAGGGGACGATAATTTTTTCTTTTTAAAAAGGAGTAGGTATTTGTTCTCTATGTAATGAAAAAAGATTACCATTATCATTAATTGAATAATTATATAGTAGTAATAGTAAAATACGAACATAAAAATTGATCTATTTACATATCATGTTTCGAGATAGCGCCATATTATCATTCGCCAAAAATGTATCCTAAATATTTGAAATTGCAGAAATGTACAGGAAGTAAAACAGTAATTATGATATTGACATTGATATGATTACAAAGCTACGACACTGATCTGATTCAGAGGACGGTGCCGAAACGGCACCGCAATGTATAAACGGACGGATTCGCGAACTGGATCGTTTTGGTTATCGTGCGGTTATTCGCCCTGTTAACTATGTTAATGTGTGCGTAGCTGTCAGAGAAATTGGGTGCTACTTATATATATGGGCATTGTTCTAGAACTTTTAAACTTTATGTTGTCGCTCATTATGATACCTTAAAAATTTTAAATATAACTTTGCAACACTACAGATCAACAAATTTTTGTTCGTTTTACGTGTAATAAGCGTTTATTACTAATTACCGATATGTAGAAAACAATGAGAGTAAATAAAAGTAGTGAATTTGCCTATTTTTGGTGCGCGACACTCACTACATTTTTTCAGTTTTAACACTGAAACTTTTTGAACCTTTTTTTTATGGTCTGTGGTTTTTTGTGGAAGTATTTGGGGATGTAAACAAATGAAAAATCCTTAACTTAATGATGTGCCTCACCGAGGAATAAAATTATATACCTTCAAACTTGCGAGATAACTTTTTTTTATAGTTGACAATTTAGCAATCAACCTTATATAATTTTTTTCACATTGGTTTTTAAGAAACCACACAACAGGGGTACGTTGCCTATACGATAAGAAGTAATTTGAGCCTTTGCCCGAATGTGTGCCACCTATACAAAAAAAAATGCGACCACGTCAAACTTTAAATTTCCAAGCGAAACTCACTTTGAAAAATCAAATTATTTAATGGCACATCTACAATTTAGCTTCTAAGTACTTTGGAATCATTGTGATCTTTTCTCCTATGTTATTAAAGTATTTATAACTTTTGTGTTTTTTTAATACAACAAAACACACACTTTTTGACAATAATAAAATGATTATTCTTTACAAATCGTTTTAATTTTTTGGTATCCTTAACGTTAAATCATGTATTTGGATTTCAAATTTTAATGAAAACTGACTTTGGATTTGTAATCAGTGGCCTCAAAAACCCTAACATATCAAATTTTATAAAAACCAAAGAAATTTTGTAAAAATAGTCCGCCATATTTAATCCGTTATTTTAAATTTGAATAACTATTAACTAGACGTTTAATTTTATATACTAGCTTGTAAAAATTAGGCCATAAGCAAAAGAACTGAATTTTTTATGTATATTAAACGTTACAAAACTAAAAACTAATTTTACGAGTAACGTAACATGTTACATTAAAAAAAAAATACATTGTGTATAAATGAGTCACGCAAGGTTTTTCCTGTCATTTGATCAATTCTAAAGCCAATAAAATTAATTTCATTAATGTGCCTAAAAAAAAAAATGCAATTTTCTTCAACCTCAAAGTTTAAAATTTCTAGAATAATGCCCATATATATATATATATATATCAGTGTATCGTTTAATCAGTTCTCAAATTCATAAAACCCAGTTCATTAACCAAAAAAATACCAATTTTGAATGAGAAATGTTTATTTTAAAATTTTATATACGCATTTGTAAATGCTACTGTTACATAACCTATAAATATCAAATCAGCAAGATATACAAAAATAACATAGAAACAGAATTATAAAATGAATGAAATACATATTAAATTATTTAAAATGTGACAACGGCATGCTTTTTATAAGACAAATTTGTGGCCACAAGTACTAATTATGGTAAAACCACTTTAAAATATTTGCAAAACGTAAAATCTTGTTTCTATTGCCAAAATTCTCATCAAAAGATGATTTTTTATCCACAATTTTGTTTCGATAAGAAAATTCTCATCGAATGTAGATTTTTTATCTAAAATCTTGTTTCGATAGAAACATTCTCATTGATATGGAGGTTTTTGATATAAAATGTTTCAATGATAGAACACTCATCGAAAGAACACGGAGAAAAATAATCAGCAAAATCAGCCGAAAAATCCGCAGATTCTACCAATTTTATCCTATAGGGACAGCTGTTGGAATTCCGTTAGGGATAGCCGATAATTTCAGCTAAATTTACTGAAAAAGTCCGCAAATTTAACGGAACAAATCTGCTAATGTAGCGGAAATTTAGAGCTAAGCGCGAATTGAGTAGGGTTAAGGCTACATTAGCGGAATCAAAACAGCTAAAATTGCATATATTTTCGGCAATTCAAGCCGAAAATTTTAGCTGATATGAATCAGCTAATCCAGCGGAGTCATTTTTCTCCGTGAAGGTTTTTGATCTAAATCTAAGGTATACATGTACGGAGGTGATTCAGTTTCGTAGAGCGGTGTCGGAACAGCATAGTTTTATTTTCAGTGTAGTACCACAGTGTATACAGCTTCTTTATGAAGTCATAGGTTTCTATGGTATATAGTATTTTACCAACCGCCTAAACTAAACTTCACCAATATTATGACAATGGATTTGACGATTATGACGTATGCGAAAGAAATTCACACATACACACGTGTGCCGAAAGTTTTCTATTGTTTTGTAAGTAAGGGATCTATATCAAAATTTATAAACCTAAACTAGATGCCTTCGACCCGGGTGCCTACAATTTTGGCCAAATTCGTATTGCAGTTCCCTGACGAAAGGCTGATGCTTCCGGGAATATTCCCATTTTAACACTGCCAGGAAAGAAGGCAACAGAGGGTAGTTCTAGCATCGTTAGGTTCGAGTAGTTTCTATACATATAATGTAACAATATCTTGTTCCTTAAATAGGGTGAATATGCCAATGAATGGACGGATAAGCATTTATCACAATTTGATCGATTGTAACTTTTGAATTCTTTTATGAAAATTTAATTATGATACCACCATTAGAATCGTTAGACTCTGCTCTTTATGACCATGTAGTTCACCCTTTGATTTTATTTAATTATTAACCTGGTCTTCAATATTAATAATAATAATAATGGAAGAGAAATAGTACTGTAAGTATTGTTTTGAATGTTCAAAGAACATAAAAATATGTATTTTGTTGCATGTTGTGCATCATACATTCATAAGAAATAGAAATATGTAGAAAATCGTCCATTCATTGGCATATTCACCCTATATTAAAATTGAAAATGAGCATTTTCAAAACTTCGACCCCGACCGCAGGTCATCCGAAGCACTGATAAATGAGTACGTCTTGTTCCCACTGATGCTTAAAAAAACGCGGTTTAGTCGAGTTTTTTACAGGTCGGGTTGCAGGAAATAAATTTTTTTATGTGTAGGATACTTCGGTTTCCGTTTTTTACGGCATTATCGTTGATTTTACGAAGAAATGAATCAAACCTTTTTTGTAGAGAATTAGATGTTTTATATTTTTTGTTTGAAACATTTTCTTGTACGATTTGTATTTTTTGTTAAAAAATGGAAAAAACGTGTTTTTTGAGGGTTTTTTTGTTAAACCTCCTCATAATCTAGTACGCATTGTCTCCAAAAACTAATCAGATCTAAGTTTGGCCAAGAGAAACCCAAATCCGTTTGTACTTTTTAAATTCGTCCTGCCAGTCGCGAGATATCGCGCATACAAAATTTTGCCCACGGACGGACGGGCGTACAACTTAACGGACACCGATTTTTTTATTGTTGCTTTGGGTTCCTTAGGGCCTGAAACGTCGACATTTGATGAAAAACTATAGGGTAATTTTTTGGCGGGAACTGACCAAATTCAATACTTCGCCAGACCTATGGTCTGGGTCGAAGTAAAATGTAAAATAGTTAATTAAGGCGGAAGTGAGATAATGAATTTAACAACCCTTCACAGGCCAAACTAAATTAGTTAATTGGACAATTGCAATTAAAATAATTGAGTTTCATAATATTCTATGTTTAACACAGTTTTGTTAAGATAATTTTCTAGATTTAAATAGGATATTATGGTAGTAAAATATTCGAACTATACAGTATCTATAGATAAATATGATAACTATGGTAACAACAGGTTAAACTAAGATAATATTTAGACGAGAATATTTTCTGAACTGACTTAAGCTGTAAAATATATCATATGATTAATCATCCGAATTACAGAAACACAATAATAATCGAGGAATTTTAAGAATTTATATTCTCCAACCTTTATTACATTCTAAGAACAAATATTTAATTCACGTATATATATTTTACATATTATGTAGGTATATTAAATATATAGGTATTATATGTATTGTAATAAAACGTAGACTGCCTCCCTACTTGTGTGGATAACTTACATACTTATATACGCATCAAGCAAGAAGATTGAAGATCGATGAACCATCCCCTCAAGAGCCACAATACTGAAAACGAAATTGTAATTCGATTTCGCGACTGCATTTAATACGTATGGGTTATGTTTTTGACAGCGCAGATTTGTGTTACATGTGATCCATAAAATTTCATTTTACGGACTAAATGTAGGCCATGAAACCGGATTTTACGACTGTAGTACCGAAAAGTCGATTTTTATTCCTGACATCCTAGCCATACTTTGAAAAAGTAAAAATTCATGCAATATTTGGGATACATGAAAACTATTATTCGAAATAACATAATACATGTTTTTGCATTGATCATCTATGTTTATTACAAATTCCATACATATACAATATTTTCCATTGGATTAGGATTTCAAAATTTTTTACAATATCAACATAATTAATATATCAAAAATACTTAGAACATACCATAAATATTGATCCCATTAAACATTAAATAATTAGATGAATTTCACTATTAGTCATGTCATTTACTATCCTTTCAGTCCCACAAGTTCTGATAAAACAGTACATTGGTTTATGTCATTAAATTTATCGAGTATCTAATTCAACAGATGCAAACAAAGCAATCTGATTTCAGAAAATTTCAACATGTCTCTTCAACTGAAATCCCGAAATTATATATTAAATATATTCTAACATTTTAATTTTTGTTTAATGAAAAATCCACGCACTTGTTGGATCTAAATTAGGATTTATATAATCTTCATTTGAACCCAGTTTATTATTGATGGGTTTCGGTGCTGCCGTATCAGATGGCAAACTCAGTCCGTTATAAGGGGCTGCATCATAATATACACATGATATATCTGAATATGATGTTATCTGTTGTTCACATGGTTGTCCCTGGATCGACGCAAGTTCTTCGGCACTACATGAATTTTGCGCAATTGGGAGTAATTCATTCTGTACTTCACGACGATGCAATATCTATAGCGGTTGATTCAGGTACATTATTAGAGATTCTATAGCATCTTGTGTGTTCTGCGGAACTATGATTTCTGGAAACGAATAATCTGATGACTCCGTAGTGTCTGCCATCGCAAAAGACGGGAAAATCTCCCCTTCTTCCTTTTCCGACATTTGTTGCTGCGAAGACATTTGAGCAATATTTCCATTTAATGTTGTTGTACCACTAGAATCGGTGCGAGATTTTCGCGAAACTTCTTGACCCTTAGACGCATTTTCTTTTTTATATTTCATTCGCCGATTTTGATACCAAATTTTTACTTGGCTTTCACGCAGCATCAATTTATTCGCTAATTGAATGCGTCTATAACGGTCTACGTAACGAGAGCTTGCAAATTCTTTCTCAAGTTCAATCAACTGCATACTTGAGAATGCTGTGCGATGTCGCTTTTCAGCCGATTCCTTGTTTTCAGATCCTGGAACTAGAAATTATAAAAATTGGTCTTAAGCCATTAACACATTATTCATAGAATTAACACATTATTCATAGAATTAACATAATAAGAACTAACCCTGTGCATTTGATAAATTTCCTGGTTTATTGTTATGTACTGCTGGTAACTGGTTGTTATGTACTTTTGGAAACTGGTTGCTATGTACTGCAGCTAACTGATTATTATGTACTGCCGTCAAATGGGTGTTATGTACTGATGTGCTGTTATAAGCCCTCATGTTGAAATGATGTTGGGATGGAGCTTTAATGTCCTGAAATGGCTGTCGAGGTTCGAAATATAGCAGTTTTTGGAAATTAACTGCATTTATTGGAGATTTATTTTCGCAACCAAATGGTGCACAAAAATTTCTTCCACTATCATTAAAATAATTTTGATAAGCCATTGGGTTGCCCTGGCGATCGGCTAAAGTTTCACTTCAGAACGAATAGAATAATAACTTCACTGCACTGCACTGAACTTGGTACTACAAGATGGTAACTGTAAGGAGCACGAAACATTACTATGCTTTGGCAGCCAGCACTTGAAATTAAATATTAATTCATTGGAATAAGGCCCTTTTTCATCAGTAAAAATAAATATGTTTGATACAGGAACCGGCGCTGAGCCGTAAGAAGATACGTAGAATTAGAAATTGGATTTTAATTACCATTATCCTACAGTGCACCTTTCAAATGCGTCATCCATATTTCGGATAAAGAAACGTATTGTTCACAATGAAATGTAGCTGCAGTTCCAGGAATTACATTCTGTATTTCACTAATTATATCCTTATATTGTATGTAATTCTATATTTATTGTAGAATATAAGAAAATAGTTCGAGTTTCGTTTAATATCCGTTTGAACGAGCTTTGCAAATATCAACGAAATGTATCTTTTGCATTTGTTAGACTCTTCTAAATACTCACTCACCAGAACTCGCTTTCATTTTATACAAAAATAACAACCAATACGCAATTTGTCCTTTGTACGAGACCTTCTTTTACTCCGTATCTGTTGTGTACTCTAATGGTAGGTAGGAGTTTATCTTCCCGTCTGTCCTGTAGATTCTAATGAACGCATAAAAAAGATAGGTAACATTACAAATCGAATTTTAATGAACTTTATCGTAGAGCACATCATCGGAATCCGTCATAAGTGGATCTAAATTAAAAACAAAACATTTTAAGCTGTTTTGATGAATGAAGTTGATGTAATAATTCATGGATTTTTTTCAAGTTTCACCGAATTTGATTTATTTTTTCTTATGATTTTTTATTTTTTATTAACAACGAAATATCGTTCTAAACTTTACTGTTTATATTTTGCAACTAATATTTAAAAAAAAAAACTTTGAAACATAGAATCACACGATGTTATATAAGTGTTATTACTTATTAATCAAACATGATATAACCGATAACATAACTAAATTAATTAAATTATGTCTAGTCGCAATCGATTAATGCAAAATGCGATGTTAACACATTTCTACGACAGTCGAAATTTTTAACTTACCTTATCCCTTCATAGAGACAAATTTGCAGAAAATAGTACTTATAAAATATAACGAAACTGGTGAATGAAATTAGTTCCTACGTTAACCCCATCTTACGACTTTGAGCATTAAAGAACGATATCCCGAGTAAAAATTTTGAGCCAACTTTCATCCTGTCCAATGCCTGAAAATTTGTGTATAAAACTTTACATATTAGCTGCTACCTTAACGCTCCATATGGCAACTTTCCCCTTTTGCATTGGAGGAGTTAAAGTAGGATAAATAATGTATGTATAACAATATCTGGTATGACGCTCGAGGTATTGTCTATGTAACATTTAGACAAATAAAACATCAATAATTAAGCGGGATCTAAAGTAGAATTGTTACAGATGTATCGACACCATAAGCGGAATATTAATTATTAAAATTATTGTAAGTTTTCTTCAAAATCGACTCTCTTATTATGATGTTACCCATATAGTAATCCAGAAAAAAATTACAAATCAATCGGTTGAGTGTTGAAACGAAAAATTTTGATATTTGAAACTAAAAATCGGAAAATAACCAATTTTAAATTTCATGCTCGTTTCGTTTTGGATTTTCAAAAAGTTTTGCAATTAAAATTTTCTTTAACGCATTTAAGCAGATTTTTTTAATTTTCGAAATTGGAAATGTTCAAAATTCTTAAATATTTCACAAGCGATAAGAGATATGTAAAATCTTGAAAATGTTGATGGTAGTGAACGGGACAGTGACCTCAAGTCACTTAATTCAGACTTCCTAACAGAATATGATCATTTGTGATATGTAATTTTAGGAAATTTGAAAACTACGAGTTCAAGCCTATATTAAATTTGTGATCTTTTATATATCTTTTTATGTGTGATTATTTTCATAATATAATATGAAATCAATTTTATTTAAATGATAAATGATCAGGATTATCAAACCTTTATAATAATTAGTACATATTACCTAGCTTATTTAATATTGTGCAATATAATTCAAATAAATTAACAGTAAATGTAGAAAGAGATGCAATTAAACACATGTAACAATTTAATTTCATAAATAATAAAGAATGAATTCATACGATTCTTTTCAACAATTATTAAGGAGCCAAAGCTGTAGTTTAGGCTTTCAAAATTATTGGGTATACTTTTAAACACGTCGTGTGTAACTGTTAAACTGATGCCAGGCCTAGATATTCATCATTTCTTTACCAACATCGAGATTGTTTATTTAACTTAATATTGATCAAAATATCTGATAAAAATGATTGTTTTAATTTTCATTTTTTCTAGATACTTTGTTACTTTATTTGCAGCTGTTTGAAGCGTATTGTCAATAGTAGATACTCTATGTGAATAAATAATTTAATATGATTCAGCGGCATAAACTTCAATATCAACAACATTAGTTCTAAGGAATATCATTAGTGTACAGGGTGTCCCAGAAATCCCGCTCAATATTGTAGAGCATAAATCTTGACATCATTCTGAGCAAAAAAGGTTAATACCAAAATCGGATCTGAAGCTCAGCATTTGAGTGGCAAGCCATTGAAGTTTAAAAAAAATATAGTATTTTTTGCAATAACTCGGCCTGTTTTAAAGTTACATTAACGAATTATGGCTGAATTTGAAGGTTTTTTATAGAGCTACAATTTACCTCTGAGAGCATATGACCTGTAATGAATATTTCGCCAGTTGTCGGCCTAAAAAGGGTGAAAATGGCTTTTTTTTTGCAGTTTTCGCGTCTAACTCTTTTCCGTAGAACACTAGCAAAATATCATATGCAACAATATTGTAGATGTGGAAAAAACGAAGAAATTGCCCTGTTATACGTTTCGTTTTAAAAAACGCGCTTCAGCATACCCAAATCCATTTTGCGCCTGAATTAAGGGGTTAGTCCAGTGGTTTCTTCAGGTTTAGAAAATAATTTTTATTTCATGATGGAGACTTTTAATCCATACACATCTTTTCACACTTTGAAACTGACATATTTTAGTTGCAAAAAAAATGTTGTATATATATATATACATGTCATACTTTCTCCGCTGTAGCTGCGTGAAGTCGGTCCGCCCTTAAAACGGCATTCAAGATATCTCGGGTCTGAATCATCTGATATAAAAAAATCAAAATTTTTCTTAAAATATAAGTTAGTGGCTATGTTGGAAACTAGAATAAACGTTGTACGATGAAAAATAACGACATGGTTAACTTTTGAATTTTTAAGCGTGTTTTTTGCAACTTCAATTGTTTATAAAATTGCTGAATATTAATAAAAAATTAAGATTCTAGTTCAGATGATCGCCAGACATGCGTAGAACATCCCCTTAAAATTTCGGCGCGATCGGAAGAATAGTTTTCTTTTAATCTTGAATGCCAGCTCAAAAAATACTGTTTCGAGAAAAACGCGTTTAAAGCTTTAGGTCTGAAATAGTGACTAAAAAGCGACTTACCTTAATCTGCAATGCAAGAACCGTAGAATCCAATGAACACATTGAAATGCTTACTAAAAGAAAACAAAACAAAATAGCATGCATGCCTAAACAGGACCCAGCCTGATAACCATTCAGCACGCGGCGAGTACGCAAGTACGGCGGTTTTGATATATCAACTTTTTTTCGGATTCTGAGTAATTTTCGAAACAAAAATCATTTGTAGCCAATTTCAGCGTATTTCTGAATGTATATTCTATACAAAAATCATGTTTTTGAAAAAACGGTTTTTTAATGAAAAACCACTGGACAAGCCCCTTAACTCCGAATAATGACAATCCCTCTCATAAAAAAGAGCCTGGACGACCACGAAGAGAAAAATCTAATAAAAATCTCGTTAAACGTCAAAGAGGTGAAGATGAAGCCATGATTTTTCCTGAAGATTCTTCCAACGCGGATGATACAGCGATGAATGCTTTCCTTACATCAAAGTTTTTAGAAATAACTACAAAACTAGGAAAACTTGATGTACTAGATACTAAACTGAATGATTTACAATCATCTACGAATCGAGTTAACATTCAAAATGAACGTGCTATTCAAGAGCATGTAATTAGCATAAATATTTTTTTCAAATGTTTACTTAATAATTTTTATATAAATTTTATTTAAATAAAATTTACATTTACTTAACATTTACTTAAAAAACAAAATGTGCGCCAAATAATCGATTAAATAAGTGGTTATTTTTGAAGAAATCATTGATATACTTAAAATAAATAAATATTTTTTTATTTCCGCAACAGTGGTTTATTACAAATAGTTTTCTGAAATTCAATTACTCATGCTTCGACTCAAGAAAATAAAAATTTAGTTTCAAATATATATTTTTTTTTGATTGAAAAATTATTTTTTTTTTCAAGATAATATTTACTTATTACAGTTGAGAAATACCTAAAGTTACGAAATAGTTTATTAAAGACAAGTGATAATTTACTTAGTTTTAAAAAACGTTTTGTTGAAATTAGAAAACAAGGATTTTAATTAAAAAATCATTTTTTAGTTAATCCATTTACTTGACTCAAGTAAATTTTTTTCTCAGCGTAGGAAGGATGAAAATTTACAGTCATCAGGTTATGCGGTGATTCATATGCCGCCAACAATTTCATTGTCCTGCAGTGCAGTATCCATTACTGTCAATTGCGCAATATTCATGCAGTGTTCAAGAATTGGCTTCATCTCATTTGATGCAGGAACATCCTTCGGAACAACAGCAGCATCATCACCTTTAACATATTTATATCATAATGGAGCCATTTATGAGGGACTCAGTAGGATTGTTGACCTTGACAATATTTATGAGGTAAGGATAGAATACGTATGTTTTATCACAATATGTTTCGACGTACGTGTAGAATAAAGATAATTCAAATAGAACTATTCAGAATAAGAGAATAATTAAGAGTAGAATAGAACTGCACTTAATGGCAGACATAAATTAGAAATTTTTATAAAAGTTCGTACAAATATGTTCAGAGGGGTTTTGAGGCTCTCTGATTAAAAATACGTTATCCGATTTTTTTTCAATTTTTTGTAAAAAATGCGATTAGGGGTTTTTGAGGTCCGGGGCTACGAATTTATCGTTGATAACTTTCCCGTATTATGCGATTAATACGTCTTTTTTGTTGGCACGTTGTACGATAAAATCCTTTTACGAAGTATTGGGCTGGTGTTTAGTATTTCTTGGTGCAGAAACCCATCTCACATTAAGAATCTCGATATCACGTTGTATTTCCAGAAAAATGAACTTAAAAATTGCAGTTTAAATATTGCAAAAGTCGCAAATTTTGTCACGTTTCGCTCTACTTTTCTTGAAAATACGACATAAATCATCTAAATCATTAAAACCTTAATTGTCTTTTTATTGTCAGTGTATACTTTTCATATTCAAATTAAAATAGTTTTACTAATTATTACGTAAATTTCAGCAATACAATTAGTGAAAACCCATCCACAACGAATTACTAGAAAACTATTAAAAGCAATTAATATACTTTTAACTCCTACGCAGTTCCTTCCTCATTGTGTAATGTAAAACAGAACAGTTCTGAAAACAATATATGCCTCTTATGTATAATAATCTGTATTAATAACTTAATAACTAATTCCAAATTTAATTATATGTTTCGTCTCTAGTGGCGTCGTGTAGCGAGCGCATATCTTTCTATGACAAGACCGATGTTAAACCCAACTTTGAAAAGGAGAAAATCTAGCAAGTGAATCAACAACTCGTAGATGGATTTCTGATATCACGAAAGGTATGCGCCCTGAAATTTGATGAAACTACGATTGTACTCCGAGAAGTATATGATGATTTAGTATAGAGGAACTAGTGGACCTAGGAGAATTAGGAGGACGAAATGGAATGTATAAACAAGTTTTGCTAGTTACATTGGACAGCATTATTGCAAACAAATCTGTGGGGACAAAAAGTGGCCTATTTGTTCCTTGGAAAATCAACCTTTGCAATAGAGATCGTTGTATTCTCGATCGATTAACCTCCAGACGGCCGGGATGTGTCAGATATGGCCACTGATCCAATCAACTATCAAACTTAATAAATATATAGAGAATTAATATTTTATTTATAAAAAATAAACTATTTGGCATTAAAATCGATCATGCACGGAAAGAATCACATTGACAGCAGGCGCAGCATGCAACAAAGGTGCGCGCCGAAATCCCTAGTTTTCGACACCAATAAGAATGAAGGGTATTTTTAACTAAGTACAGGTCAAATGTGCTCAAAATATTACTAAATGCCAAAATTACAAAAAAAAAACTCATGTATATTCTTAAAACCTTTCCAGGCGGGAAATGTGTCAATAAAAGCATTGGTAACTTACATTACGTATATGTAGCAAATAAAACCCATAGTAAACGAAAATTCATTGAAGATCCATTGAAATTCATTCACTGCATCACTTCTGAATTCGTTTTCTTAGCTTCTGCAATGAATTTCAATGAGAAAATGCATTTCAATCATTTTGAATGGTTAATCGCTCGTAAAAAGTTGTTCGGTTTAATGATTTTTGAATGATAAAATAGTGGAATGAAGAAATGATTTCGTTGAATGAATTTAAATGGAAACTAGTGTTGGCGTGGTGCCTCGCTCGCTCAGAAACTTCGACCCAGTGGAGAGTCGGCTATTCCTTAATACTCGTTTGTTTACTAAGGGCTTTCAATTATATTATAAAATTATATTGATATTTGAGGGTCCAATCATATTTAGGTCCAAGTGGCCTCGATAGATATGTTACAACAATATAGTGTTTCTTATACATATGAAAATTGAAAATGAGCATTTTCAAAACTTCGACCCCGACAACAGGCCAGCCGAAGTATTAATAAATAAAACTTGCAAAACACTTACTTCAAGCACTTGTATTGTAATAGACTATTCGATGCATATTACATGTTTACAGTGTTTTACTAATTACTGCCTGTATCATTATGATATTATATATACAATATATATATATATATATATATATATATATATATATATATATACATATAATTCGCCAAAGATATCTTGAAAGTGTCGAAAAAATCTCTGACGGATATCTTTTAGATACTATAAGACATCTTTCAGATATATCGAAATAGTTATTTTCGTATCATGGGCGTAAAAGAACTTATGAGCCCGTAGGTGATCACCGCGCCCGAGGGGCTGGCGAAAACTACCGCTGGGGGGTAGGGGGTCGAAACGTCGAAATTTGATGAAAAACTATAGGGTAATTTTTTGCCGATGTGACCAAATTCAATACTTTTTCAGACAATAGTCATAAACATTTCAAACCAGTTTTTATGGCATTATTGTTGACTTTAGGAAGAAAATACGAA
Organism: Trichopria drosophilae; assembly: GCA_030407085.1. Classification (NCBI taxonomy): domain Eukaryota; kingdom Metazoa; phylum Arthropoda; class Insecta; order Hymenoptera; family Diapriidae; genus Trichopria; species Trichopria drosophilae. The sequence continues at coordinate 25,656,622 of CM059585.1, forward strand.
GAGAATTTCATGCTTTGTCTTTTTTGTTTGAAACATTTTTTAATAAAATTTGTATTTTTCAAAATAAATGCAAAAAACTACGAAGTAACTTAATTGGGGCTAATTTTTTTAGTAATGGACGGATGGATCTGCGCCAAAATCTAATCAGATCTAAGTTATGCCAAGACGCGTATTTTAAAAAAAAATGTATGTCAATACGCTTATCCGTTCGCGAGTTATCGCCAGACAAAAAAACGGGACGTACGGACGTACGGACGTACAAGATCACGGACACAAATTTTGTTATTGTTGATTTGGGTTCCTTAGGGTCTGAAATGTCGACATTTGATGAAAAACTATAGGGTAATTTTTATGCCCGAAGTGACCAAATTCAATACTTCGTCGCCTGGGTCGAAGTAAAATAGTTATATTTGCCGCGAATGAATTCGAATGGATAGTTAATTATTACAGGACAACAAATTTAATAATTTTGAATCGAAAAAAAATTAGATTAAAATGTAACTGATATGAATGAAATCGAATCGGTTATTACCAATAGCAAGGTTGAGAGGTAAATGATTTTGAATGGAAATAAAATATTTAAATGAAACAATCGTTTAAAAATTACCAAAAAGTTGGTTCTTTAGTAATTTTTGACGATGAATTTAAGATAGTACAATAAAAAGTGTAAACAAATTGTTTGACCCAAAACAATTTTTTCTTCGAAAAGAAATGGAATTTTTAAAATCCATCCGTAATTATTTCGGAAATACGTTTTTCTGTTCACCAAATTTTTTTTTAATGTTTAAATTAATTTATCGAATTTTAATGGGACAAAGAAATTCGTTCTTCAGTAACCTTTGACGGGGAAGTCAGTGGTGTTGGAATAGAAAATGTAAAAAAATTGTTTTTTAAATTTAATTTCTTTAAAGACATCCGCAATTTAAAAAAAATTGTTTTTTATGTTCACCCAAATTTTTGAAATTTTTAAATCAATTTAAAAGAAAGTAGTAATGAAAAAATCGAAATTAAAAGTTACGGAATCGAGTTTTCAAAATTTGAGTTTCATAAAGGCAATTATAACAATTTTGATTATATACTCTCTTAAAAAAAATGAAAGAAATTTGTCGAGAATTTTCTCCAATATCGAAATAGTAGTTTTCGATACAAGTGCGTATGCGTAAAGAACTTTACACATACTCACGTGTGCCAAAATATTGTTTACGTGCGGCTTTTCCGTGCGTACAGTATAATCGAGTGCGTAAAGTTTACTTTACGCACGAGTTTACTTTACGCACCGAAAAGACGTACATAAAATCATTTATTGTTGAAAATTCTCAGCCATTTCTCTTTAATTGTTTTTGATTCTTTATAGAAGATAGCAAACAATGGTTAGAATTGCCTTTAAGAAGCCTGAATTAAAAAAAAAAAAATCAGTCAGAACTTTTTAATTTACATTTTTTTAGCTTTGATTACTACTTAAAGTTACTCCCTTAAGATAGTCTAATCTACTCTAAAAGATTTTAATTAATAAATATAAATTATTCCAACTTTTTCAGGTATTCTGCCAGATTTACACCTTGAAAAACACCATGGCACTTGAAAATTACTACAATTTAAGTGTTAGCAATAATATTTCCTTCGTATGTGAGAAGATGTGTCATAATGTAATAATAAATAATTAGAAAAATTAATATATAAAATGTACAACCTTTTATTAATACACAATCATTACAAATTGGGAAAGCCAATGAAATTGAATAAATTTTAATAATATAATAAGCACGTACTGAAATCAATGATTTTAAAACGCTAGAAAATCATTGGTTACAGCTCTGTTGAATAGATTTCTATTGATATTTGGTGATTAAGAAAACCAATTCAAATCTATTGAGATTCATTCAAAATCACGCAATGAATTTCAATGAATTTTCGTTTGCTCTGTGTTTATTACCAATAAAAAATTGTCTACATTATATTTTTCTTGTATCCTAGAAAGTCACGTGTACCAAAATAGTTTTTTTTTATACAAGTGCGTGAAAGTTTTCTCCACAAATGTGAGGATTGTAGACCGAACTGAAAGCGAGAAAAAACTTTTCAAGAAATGTCAAATATATGTAAAGCTGCACTTTGCGCACACTGCATCAAAAATATGTTTAAACAATACACCATAAATATCGTAAGACACATACAACTTTTATTATTAAATTCTGTCAGTACAAAATTACAAATATCCAAAATACCTCCTTGTAATAAGGATCACAACTTACATACATATTATATTCTTGTTTAAAATATAAACATATATATTATACTTCTGCACAATATTGTCTGGGCAGTATTTTACGTTCTAAAAACTAAACAAATGTAGTAATTGAATACACATTCGATGTACATACAATGCGTACTGAAAATAATTCTTGTGTAATTCATCACATTTACCACTTTATCACAATAATTTTTAGATCTCCTATAACCCGTGAACAATGACACGAGAAAGTAGCAAGGTCTGTGTACAATGGGAAGTCATGATAAGCTTCAAATTCTGCTCTCACCATATAGATAATTGATTGCTTATCTTATAAAAACTTTTTTTTTCAAAGTAATGCTGGAATTCCAATTTTATATATATTGATCACATTTGGAATTAATTTAAAGCCCCTTTAAAGCCCTACCACTAGGATCCTTGTTAAATAAAAAAAAGTTCACAACAATGCAAAGCCAACTTTTAAAATACAGCAGATTGAAAAATAAATCACATCATTTTACCAAAATTGAATAACAATGGAAATATGCAATCATTTTAATAAGATAGGAGCAGTTTTAAAAAAATTAAAAAGTATCTTTGTAAATAATTGAGCGTTGTTACACATGAATTATTCTTTATAATTTCCAATTTCATTTACTTGTGGGTGTTCATTTGGTAATGAGTTTATACTTTTGAACGGAACGGTTTTCATTTTTGCATTTGCACAGATATTATATATAATATTGTTATTAATGTATTTTTCTGGTTAAGCACATATGCTTAAGCTGTTTCTAACAAATACATGTTTAAAAATATAAAAATTTAATTAACAATATTTAACAAGTAATAACATCATTTCTATATTTACTACGGATCGTGAGAAATTATTAATAAATTCATCACATTTTCATGTATAAAATTGTGACAATTTTTATTCCTATAATCAAAACCGAAACATATTGTTATTTCCATAATCAATGTCCAATAATGTAAAAACATTAGAATTCTCAAAAGTTTGCCGTATTATTCTGATATAATCTTCTGTTTCTGTGCTATTTTCATCCTCGTCATCATATGGATAAAGATAAATAATAAAATATATGGTATTAATATATTTTAATTCATGAATAATAGTATTTTTGAATTTTGTTAATTCATCCAAAAAATCTTTATGAGAAATGTTGCGATCTAATATTACCGTGTTGGTATACATATTTTTCATACCAAATTTTACAAGTAGAATTTCATCTTGATAAACTGGATCGTTGTCATCGTCGAATTTTAGGCATGTCCCCAACAATTAATATTTTTCTTCGAGATTGCCATTCCAATTTCTTGTAAAGTATCTTTCCAATTAAAATTGTGATCTCTCCACAACATATTAAAAAACAGAAAAATACACTCGTTGGGACTCGCTGTATCCAACCCAGCCAATGACCTTTTCTTTCCCTCTTCGATGCGTTGAAGTTTCTTTTCGCTACTAATAATAGCCCAAATCACATTTTGTGGAAAAAATAATCCTACAATTTCATTATTACATACATTATGTCGTTGGTAATTTATGTACGGACATATCTTTAAAACAAATAATTTTGTATGGCGTGTACCAACTTCGGTCCAGCTGTAACGCGAAATTATGTATTGACAATTAAATCCGTGATCGTCTTGATAAATCGTGACGTCGTAAAATATTAATGTTAATTTTGGCTTAAATTTTAGGCAAGTTAAAAGATTTTGTTTTGGATAGACGGTTCCTTGATAATCGTTAAAGTATTCATCATCTTCGTCGTCATTGGAATCGTTAAAATAATCGTAAAGTGTTTTAAATAACTGCAGGCATTCGCCCTTACTAGTTTGAAACTGCAACAAACTGAAGCTGTGCAAACTTTTTGTATTCAGTATCCGTTTCGATTCGATGTTCCATTCTTCGCACACACACGAGCAAGCGTGCAAATCTTTCATATTCAAATTAAAAAAAATTTGATGCAAATTTTCCGACAATGCAAAATGCATTTTTTGTGATTTCGTTAAATCCATTGTTTTTTTCTTAAATATAATTGAACTGTAGATTTTTACACGATAATATTTTGCGCGTTGGCAACTTAATATTTTAGTATTAAAAATTCTCGACTGGCGGCGCTATTTTAAAGGAACGATAGGGTCCCTCTATAGTAAACGAGCGAACTAAAGCTTGGCATAGCAGACAAATATAATTTCGTCATTCGATAACGACTACGACTTTACTTCGTTATATTTTCGCCAACGTGTTTCGTAATCTTAAGGACAAGATAAATAAATTTGTATTATAGAAGAATCCATCAAACCTTCATAGAAAGATACCGTTTTTCCTGATGAGTCTTCATTTTGCCGATTGTTTGCGCCGTTGTCGTTTGTCGAAATTCGGCATTTGTTTCACTCGTTCATATGTTTCATTGTTTTGAAAACTCAACTCGGGGATCGCTCGGTAAGGAAATTAACTTTGTAAGTAAAGTCTACAAATATATAACTATTTTGCACAAGCGATAAAACTTATATTTAATACTATTTTTATTCTTTGTCCTAAATCCACTTATAGGTTAAATCGTTCGAGGGAATAAAACAATGTTATAATGCAGAACAAATGCAAAAAATAAATAGAAGAAATGCGATATCGGAATATTGATGATATCGTAGCAAAAAAAGCATTAAATGTAATCGCTGCAACGCTTGTGAAACTTCAATTTGTAAGTGTCGACATGCTATTCATAGGTTAGGTTAGTATCTAGGTATTTTGACGATCTGCGGTTGGCAGCAGTGCCACATTGTAAATGTTGCTCGCGGGAAACGCGTACCGGAAAATTAGATAATTACGTATGTAAAAGAAAGTGGTTAATTAGGACGATTCCGGCATTCGCACTCGGATTTCGCGAGAAGACGGTTGTCCAGGAACTCGTGGTGGTCGAATCCGTAATGGCCAGGTCGGGTCGTGAACCGAAATCGGATTGTTGTGCGAGCATCCGTGGTTTATTTTGTGTAAGCTGTGATTTGCCAAGACCCAATCGAACGGAGAAGTAAAGATACAAGTATATTTACCGGTATTTCTGACCAGTGTTTAATTTATTTGCCACGTGCGTGAAACCTTACCCCCCTACACAATTTCAGATGTGGGATAAAGGATCTTTTTGGAAGGATTAAGTATAAATCCGAAATTGTGAATAATAAATTACGTGGTTTCACGCGGACAATCGGTTTTGCATAAGTGAGTAGCATTTTAGTTGCGAATTAAGCGAAATCTTATAAAGGGCATTGCGACTGGGAAATTTGAGGTTAGCAAGACTCGTGGCGCAATGACTGTGTTCGAAATTTATCGGACGCGTATGGAGGCAATGTCTGAAGCCGAAGTTCGGGAAGAGGCGAGAACGTTGGAATTGCAGAACGACGGTCCAATCGATAGGGTATTAGACACATTGTTGGACCATTTTATGAGAAATGAAGGCGCAGGTTGTAGTATGCAAGAAGCGGAGGAACAAAGGCAAGCTCCAGTGTCGTCGCCGGCGGAGGAACAATCGTCGTCACTTTCGTCATTGATCAACCCGAATAATGCACCAATGCCAAGACAGATGCTCTTGACCAGCACCGGTGATGTTGTCCAGATGATGATCAACTTGCAACAGCAAATTCAGGCGCAGAGTCAATTCATGATGCAGATGGCTGCAACGTTAGCTGGAAATAGAGACAATGTATCGTCTCGTCTCTCTACGGTGGGTAGTTCGCCAACGACAGCAGATTCAGTCAGGTCGTCAAACAAGCTAATAGGAGGTAATATGATTAAAATTATTTCCTCTCAAATTCCATTATTTCATGGTTGAGAAAAAGAAAATATTGCTAAATGGTTGGAACGAGTTGAGTTTGTCGGTCAACTATATGAAGTTTCGTCCAACATTTTATTGCTAGATGCTACTTGTCGCTTATCAGACTCAGCAGAACTGTGGTACGCTCGTCAACCTTCGAGTGTGATTTCGTCATGGGATAAAATAAAAGATGGACTCTTGACGTACTTACGAAGGAGAGTGTCATTCACTTCTGCGATGACAAAGATTAACGATAGGGTGTGGTATCACTCCGATGAAAAGTTTATCGACTACGTGAATGATAAATTGTCATTAATGCAATTTTTAGATTTACCCGAGGGAGATCAGATTGACTTATTGGCAGCAGGAAGCAGACTGCCAGTTGTCCAAGTAGCAGCTCTTGACACACGTCCACGTACAGTGGCTGAGTTTGTGGAACACATGCGTAGAGTCACCGAGGCCATGTCGAGTTCCAATAATGTCACAGCGAAGCAAGTGCCACCAAAGTCTTCATCGAATGTGTGTTCAAAGGCGAAGATGGTCAAGAAAGACGCTACGTGTCGGAACTGCCAACGTACTGGTCATGCGGCCCGTTTTTATTGCAGACAGCCGGGACATTTCAAGAATCAATGTCCTTCACGTCCGCAGGTGGCCGGTGGAGCCACTACGAATTCATAAAATGCATCTTCAAGGTCGGCAGGGTCAATTGATCGTGGTCATCGAAGCAACATAGCCGGAGCGGTCATCGAGGTTTGTAAATATTATAGGACTTAATGAAAATAAGTGTGAGATTACAGCGTTGGTCGACTCCGGGAGTTCCATCAACTTAATGAAGGAATCGGTTTTTGACAAGCACTTTTTGCGAGATAGGTTACAGATTGTAGATTCGAGTGTAGGTTATGGGGGATTAAATAATGTGCCTATTGACATGATTGGTCAAATCAAGGTGGTGGTTCGGATAGAGTTTTTATTGTAAAAAGCCAAGCGATGAGTTGCCCGATACTTTTAGGTCGCGAAATATTTAAATCCGAGAACTTAACGGTGATTAATAATCCGGATAGTTGGCAATGTGTGATCAAAGAAAATGACAGAGTTGAAATAAACGAAGTGTTGTGTATAAACGCGATAGAATCGTATGATAGGCAAGACGAAATTCTGGAAAATACTAACGAAAGGTTAGGTTTAGCAGTTCGCGAGGCTCTGCTTCGGGTGTTTAGTTCGGTTGACCAAAAACATTGTGAACCGGTTAATGATGATCACTGTGTTCGGGTAAATATTTGTGATACATCTCTCTATGCGTATTCCCCAAGGCGAATGTCCCATAATGAGCGTATACAGTTGCGAGAAATAACAGATGATCTATTAGAAAGAAAGATCATTGTTCCTAGTAGTTCGCCATACTGCACGAGAGTAGTGCCGGTGTTAAAGAAAAATGTGCATAGATCTGAGACCATTAAATCAGAGAATTTATAAACAAAAGTTTCCGTTCTTCATTATTGAATATCAGCCGATTAAGTTGCAAGGAAAACGGCTTTTACAACGCTAGATTTTAAAGATGGCTTCCACCAGATCTCTGTATATCCGGAGGATTCTAAATATTTCTCATTTGCTAAACACCGGACGGACAATTCGAGTTTGTCAGATTGCCTTTCGGGTTCACCGATGCCCCCGCGGAGTTTCAGAAAAGTATCCTTCAGATTTTTCAACCCCTTATCCGAGCTGATAAGCTGTCAATCTATATGGATGACATCATTATAGCTATGAAGACTGTGGAAGAAAATGAGAACATCCTGGAGGAGAAACTGACAATTTTGAAAAGGTATAATTATGAATTAAATCTTTCCACATGTCAGTTTTTATTAGAGAAAATTGAGCACTTTGGGTACATAGAGTCCGAAGAAGGGGTAACCATGAGCGATAGGCATACAAAGGCAGTACTCGATTATCCATTGCCAAACAAAACATCAGTTGCAAAGTTTTCTCGGTTTATGTGGATACTTTCGTCGTTTTATTAAAGATTTCGCGATAAAAGCAAATGCGTTATTTCGGCAACTGAAGGCACCTTCAAATAGTATCGTATGCGATGACGACTTTGTAATAGCTTTCGATAATTTAAAAAGGGAATTGACAAGTTATCCCGTGCTTCGTTTATACAATCCCTCAGCAGAGACAGAACTTCACACAGATGCTAGCAGCCTGGGATTTGGAGCAATTTTGTTGCAAAAACAGGCTGATGGCAAACTCGCGCCGGTTGCGTATTTTAGTAAAACTACATCGGAAACAGAAAAACGGTATCGCAGTTTTGAGTTGGAAACGCTTGCAATAGTCAAAGCTTTGCATTTATGTGCAGGGTATTCGATTAAAACTGGTAACCGACTGTAACTCTTTAGTGTTAGCATTGAAAAAGTCAATATAAATCCGCGAATAAAGAGATCGAGTTTGTCTTTTCAAAATTATGATTTTGAGACGGTACATAGAGAGGGATCGAAAATGGAACACGTGGATGCACTTAGTCGAATAGTACATGCGATAGATGTATTGACATTAGAAGACGAACTGATGTACAAGCAGTTAGCAGATCCAAGTTTATGTAAATTAGCTCATTCCATTGAAATGCAAGGGAATAACTTATTTACTCTGGTGAACGGCGTGATATATCGAGTTTATAACGACTTGCAATTACTTGTGGTACCTGAATCGATGGTGGACAGTATTGTACGCATTTACCATGACGAAGTGGGTCATGCAGGCTTAGAAGAGACATTGAAAGGGATTTTGGGCCATTATTGGTTCCCAAATATGAAATGGAGGATCAAGACCCATACCGAAAATTGTGTAAAATGTCTACAGTTCTGTTTGTCGAGTAACTGTCGTGAAGGGGACATGAAGTTGGCAGGAAAGGGCACGGTTCCCTTTGAGATTGTACATATAGATCATTTTGGACCCCTAGAAGTGGCTCCTAAAGGTTATAAACATATCCTAGTTGTCATGGATGCGTTCACCAGATATGTGTATGGGTTTTTCCTGCAAAGACGACCAGTACGCGAGAGGTCGAAAATCACCTACCTTATTTGTTCGGAATTTTTGGAGCACCAACTCGAATAGTAAGTGATCGCGGTTCTGCTTTTACATCGGGTGAGTTCGAACAATTAGCTAAGCGATTAGAGACAAAACATGTACGTGTTGCGGTAGCATCCCTTTGGGCCAATGGCCAAGTACCCAATAAACGAGTTCGTGTGCAAACATTTTTAATACGATTTCATACGTTTCCATCCCGTTTCTTTCCTCGCTATTTCGCGGTAAATCGCATGAAAGCGTAGGCAAGATGATGCAACGAGTTAAAACGCATCGAATCGAATGAAAATAGTGCGGAAGAATTTAGGAATAAAAATTGAGGTTAGGTTTGCACATAATGAATTTTCATATTAAAACGCATGGAATTGAGCCAAGTTTTACCGGGTTTATACTTCGTCTTTTTTTTTTAATATTATTCGAGGTTCAGGTAAAAACAATATAACAAAAGAGAATTTGCAAAAATGAATTTCGTAAGTAACAAAGCGAACTGTATTTGTACTCCAAAGTTTATTCTCGTGAATTCTCGCTCGTTTCTGAATCGATTTGCTGAAATTTGACGTACATTAATATAAAGTGCATAAAATCACCATAAATTAGATTTGAGCTTGAAAATGTACATACATATTTACTTTTCGGTTTAATTTCAATATTCTAGTTTAGGAACTGATGTTATCGAGGAACTGATGTCAGTAGGCGCCACCAGCGATCTAACATGACTTCGTATTAAAACGAATGAACACTTCGTATAGGTAAACACGAATGCCTTCGAATGATTTCAATCAAAAATTTGCATTCGACAATTAGCCGTTTCCGTATGCGAACGGATGTACATAACCTCAATTTTAAAGACTATTAATACTACGCACATATTCGAATGTTTTCGAATGTATAGAGCGAAATGAAATCGTATGAAATATCATTCGCTTTAAGCAACCCATCAAAGAACGTATCATTTCGAATGAAAAATTAATACCCGTGTTTCGAAAATATCGCATATTGACGCATATGATCGAATGTAACGTATGACATCGGATGGATTGGAAAGACGACAAATATTTGAAATATATTGTGCGTATGAAAACATTTGAAAACGACTAATTTCGTATTAAAGTTTGATCAATTTCATTCAAAATTGGAAACAAATCTAATGAAAGTCGAAATTTTTGCACACCAACTCGTTTATTGGTAGGTTTTTAAAAAGTACCTTGGCCAAGACAGTAAATGAGCCGTCTGAATGGAAAAATAGCCTTGGCCATGTGCAATACATATTGAGCAATACCTACCACAAGGCGATTGATTCGACACCGAGCAAAATGCTTTTAGGTTATGACCAGAAGCAGCATTCCGATGTTGACTTGTGCAAATTTCTTGAAGAAACCGTAGGGTTGAGCAAGGATGTTGCATCCTTTCGGGATAAAGAATGAACGAATGCTGAAAATGTAAATAAAACATTACAGGAATATATATATAACCAACAGTATTACAACAAGAGACATACGAAACCATCACAATACAACGTCGGAGTATTAATATGGAAAGGATTTTTATACTTTAATTGAATAGAAAAGTATTCAGGCAATAAAAGTTGATCAGAATTAGTATGTAAAAATATTGTATACCTTCATGGGATAAAAGAGTATTAAATTTCGGGGGCTGGCAATCCAGAAAGGAATAGGGTTACTAACCCAGATAACACATGATATTCACCGTATATTCGAAATTCATACGAAAATATCCCGTGAATATGCGTAATATTCTCAGAATATACTCAGAATATCGTAAACAGCATATAACATTTCGTATATTCTAAACATATTCTCAGAATACCGAAAACAGATTATTGTATTTATTTCAAATTTCATATATTCTCAGATAACATATGATACTCGCAGCATATTCGAAACTCATATGAAAATCTTGTTTGAATATCCGTAATATTCTCAGAATATACTCAGAATATCATAAACATCATATAATATTTTGAATATTCTAAACATATTCTTAAAATATCGAAAAAAATATTATATTTATTTCCAATATCGTCTATTACCCACATATCCCAAACTAAATCTAAATTTTCCATACTTAAGAATTAATCCCTTGGCTGTCGATGTCTTCTATAGAAGACAGGGCAAAAAGTAGCCCAGAGTGTCGATGTCTTCTATAGAAGACATTAAAGAAAATTCAATAAAAAATTTAATGAAGCTTACGATTTCTTCAAAGAAGTGCATATAAAGGTTTTGGAGGTTGCTGAACACGAATATGATGTTCATTTTTACGGATTATAAACGGCTGACTTAATATGGCGGCTGCAAAATAAAGAAATTTTTGTAAATTTTTACTACTTTTGTTGCCCTAAAAAATAGTACATGATATGTTTTGTTAATTCCTGAAGTATCTGCATATAAATCCGTTGTCAGATTTTCAAAATTCAAAATGGCGAATTCAATATGGCGGATGAAAATGCAAATTTTCATTTCAACCGGTTCAAATTCGGCGCTTGGTTTCGGAATCACTGATCATGAATCCACAATCAGATTATCGATATATACATACTATTTATTAGTTGGAGATTCATTGATTAAAGAATAGCAAGACGAGTATCAATTATAAAATTTTTGTGTATCTAATTTATGTCTTTTTATCTATTGTACTGAGAATCATTTTCAATAAAATTTAATAAAACAAATTCTCAATACAATAATAAGAAAAAAATAAAAAAAAAATTTTTTTAAATCTAAAAAAGAAAAATAAGGAAAAAAGATTAAAAAAATACAAAAAATAAAAAAAGTAAAAAAAAAGTGGTGCACTCTGGGCTTGTAAATTTCATGATAACGTTTACTAGCGAATCACGGAGGTATGAAACTAGTAACAATTAGCACAGTGTCAATTTCGAAGTCCATATAAAGCCATGTTGGATCCGCCATTTTGAATTTCGCAAATCTGACAACGGATACGAAATCAGCGACCCTAAAAACCCCCGAGGTAGAAATTTCAGCCAGCTAGAATAAAAATTCGCATTTCTGTCCGCCATATTGGATTCGCCATTTTGAATTTCGCAAATATGATAACGGATTCATAATCAGCGACCCCGCAAACCCACGAAGTAAAAATTTCAGCCCACTAGAATAAAAATTCGCATTACTGTCCGCCATTTTGAATTTCGCAAATCTGACAACGGATTCGTGATCAGAGACCCCCCAGCAAACGAAAATGGATTAAAATAAATTGAAAATTTGAATTTTTTTGAATCCGGATTCTTAATTCCGTATAAAGAATTTAAATAAATTAGAATGTTCTGGGTTAAATCATTTTCTATTCATACTGGGTAATTGAAGCGTATAATCATTTTGCATTAAAAAAGATTCAAAATATCAATTAATCTCTATCAATGAAGTGAACATAACCTTAAAATGGCAATTACGAATATCACAGGAAAATTATGTATTTGAGAATAGGAAAACAAGCTTTCGTGTCGCACATACCAAATGTGTTCGAAGCCGACTAAACCTGTCAGTCGGTATCAACACTTTTAAACGGAAAAAACATTTTCTCATAATATTAATATTTTTAAACAATTGGTTATTTACCATATTTTATGTGTTATGCGTATTAATGTGATAATCGCCTACTTAGAAAAAAGTTATATCCATTATTTATTAACAAAGAATAATTAAAATGAACGAAGCTCACATTATTAAATATTAAAAGAATTGTAGAGATAGATTCTCGTATCGAGAAATTCCCTTCCACACATGGGGCAAAATTTCTCAAGTGTACCAGGTTAAAAAATTCATTTAACGGGTGTTGATGTTTTCAATCGCTCGTAACTTTGATTCTGTTGCTTTAATCAAAATAGTACATCGGAACTTTTTTGGCGAATTCTATTTATTGGAATTGAAATCAATAGACTACAACTTCCATCTTGTAATTGATTTCACTGAATACAAATCGAAGCCGGGCAATCCATGTACAGGAATACAAATGAATTCAGAATTGAAATAGATTTGCTAAAATCAACAATCCGGATTGGCGAGTAAAAATTTCAATTAATTTCAATAAATTTCTATCCATTTCCGTTCACTGGGCCAAAAAACAGTTGTGCACGATGGCCCATAAAATTTCGTAGGCCGGTTCCCGCTCCGCTCTTTTGGCCCACTTTCTCATTTCAGCCCTCACTGCGAAGGGGTTAATAGTAAACACGCCTAACGTATATCCTGTGCCTATTCTCCGAATATTATATTTATTAATTTTCAATTTTTCAAATTTTCAAAACTCACGTAGGTCTTTATCGAACTCTACCTTCTGCTGATAATCTCGAAAATCCCTGAAAAATGTATAAAAGCGAGTACGGTTTTAATATTGTGCACTGCGGGTAACACAAATATCAGTTTATGTTATAAATGGTGTTCAACAGTGGTAGACCGATGGTCGGTGTCGCGCGTGTTCGCTATTTATTGTTAAGCGCCGTACGCATGTGGACTACAACTGGATCATGACCGCATGAGAACAGCTTGTTTTAAGATAATTAAAATCATCGTAACAATTTAATAAAATTAAATAAAACGATAATAAAATTAAAAATAAGAAAAAAAATTAATTTTTTATAAAAAGAGAACAACAAATTTTATAGTAGATGATATTTCTAATTTGATAGGATTAGAATACAAAAATATTTGTTGTATCTTATCCCTTTCGATCCACTCTGATTGGGATATAAATGTATTGAATAAAATCCTGACAAAAAGAGGATACAAAAGTATTCATAAAATTCCTATCCTTTTCTATCCACTTTTTTAAGCAGGGATTACCAATAAAAAATTGTCTACTTTATATTTTTCTTGTATCCTAGAAAGTCACGTGTACCAAAATAGTAGTTTTCGATACAAGTGCGTTAAAGTTTTCTCCACAAATGTGAGGATTGTAGGTCGAGCTGAAAGCGAGAAAAACCTTTTCAAAAAATGTCAAATATATGTAAAGCTGCACTTTGCGCACACTGCATCAAAAATATGTTTAAACAATACACCATAAATATCGTAAGACACATACAACTTTTATTATTAAATTCTGTCAGTACAAAATTACAAATATCCAAAATACCTCCTTGTAATAAGGATCACAAATTACGTACGTATTACATTCTTGTTTAAAATATAATCATATATATTATACTTCTGAACAATATTTTCTGGGCAGTATTTTACGTTCTATAAACTAAACAAACGTAGTAATTGAAGACACACTCGATGTACATGCAATGCGTAATGAGAATAATTCTTGTACAATTCATCACATTTACCACTTTATCACAATAATTTTTAGATCTCCTATTACCCGTGAACAATGACACGAGAAAGTAGCGAGGTCTATGTACAATGTAAGTCATGATAAGTTTCAAATTTTGTTCTCACCAGATAGATAATTGATTGCTTATCTTATAAAAATTTTTTTTTTGGAAGGACAGTAATACTGGAATTCCAATTTTATATATATTGATCATATATGGAATTAATTTAAAGCCCCTACCATTAGGATCCTTGTTAAATAAAAAAAAGTTCACAACAATGCAAAGCCAACTTTTAAAATACAGCAGATTGAAAAATAAATCACATCATTTTACCAAAATTGAATAAAAATGGAAATATGCAATCATTTTAATAAGATAGGAGCAGTTTTAAAAAAATAAAAAGTATCTTTGTAAATAATTGAGCGTTGTTACACATGAATTATTCTTTATAATTTCCAATTTCATTTACTTGTGGGTGTTCATTTGGTAAGGGGTTTATACTTTTGAACGGAACGGTTTTCATTTTTGCATTTGCACAGATATTACATATAATAATGTTATTAATTTATTTTTCTGGTTAAGCACATATGCTTAAACTGTTTCTAACAAATACATGTTTAAAAATATAAAAATTTAATTAACAATATTTAACACGTAATAACATCATTTCTATATTTATTGCGGATCGTGAGAAATTATTAATAAATTCATCATATTTACATGTATAAAATTGTGACAATTTTTATTCCTATAATCAAAACCGAAACACATATTGTTATTTCCATAATCAATGTCCAATAATGTAAAAACATTAGAATTCTCAAAAGTTTGCCGTATTATTCTGATATAATCCTCTGTTTCTGTACTATTTTCATCGTCGTGATCGTATGGATCAAGATAAATAATAAAATATATGGTATTAATATATTTTAATTCATGAATAATAGTATTTTTGAATTTTGTTAATTCATCCAAAAAATCTTTATGAGAAATGTTGCGATCTAATATTAGCGTGTTGGTATACATATTTTTCATACCAAATTTTACAAGTAGAATTTCATCTTGATAAACTGGATCGTAGTTATCAACGAATTGTAAGCATGTCCCCCAACAGTTAATATTTTTCTCCCAGATTGCCATTCCAATTTCTTGTAAAGTAGCTTTCCAATTAAAATCGTGATCTCTCCATAACACATTAAAAAAAAGAAAAATACACTCGTTTGGACTCGCTGCATCCAACACATCCAATAACCTTTTCTTTCCCTCTTCGATACGTTGAAGTTTCTCTTCGCTACTAATATTAGCCCAAATTACGTTTTGTGGAAAAAATAATCCTACAATTTCATTATTACATACTTTATGTCGTTGGTAATTTATGTACGGACATGTCTTTAAAGCAAATAATTTTGTATGGCGTGTACCAACTTCGGTCCAGCTGTAACGCGAAATTATATATTGATAATTAAATCTGTGATCGTTTTCATGAATCGTGTCGTCGTAAAATATTAATGTTAATTTTGGCTTAAATTTTATGCAAGTTAAAAGATTTTGTTTTGGATAGACGGTTTCTTGATAATCGTTAAAGTATTCATCATCTTCGTCGTCATCGGAATCGTTAACATATCCGTAATCCGTTTTTAATAACTTCACGAATTCGCCCTTACCAGTTTGAAATTGCAACAAACTGAAGCTGGGCAAACTTTTTCTATTCAGTATCCGTTTCGATTCGATGTTCCATTCTTTGCACACACACGAGCAAGCTTGCAAATCTTTCATATTCAAATTCAAAAAAATTTGATGCAGATTTTCCGACAATGCAAAATGCATTTTTTGTGTTTCCGTCAAATCCATTGTTTTTTTCTTAAATAAATCAACAGTAGATTTTTAAACGATAATATTTTGCGCGTTAGCAAGTTAACATTTTAGTATTAAAAATTCTCGACTGGCGGCGCTGTTTTAAAGGAACGGTAGAGTCCCTCTATAGTAAACGAGTGAACTAAAGCTTGGCGTAACAGAAAAATATAATTTCGTCATTCGATAACGACTTTACTTGGACATATTTTCGCCAACGTGTTTCGTAATTTTAAAGACAAGATAAATAAATTTGTATTATAGAAGAATCCATCAAATCTTCATAGAAAGATACCGTTTTTCCTGATGAGTCTTCATTTTGCCGATTGTTTGCGCCGTTGTCGTTTGTTGAAATTCGGCATTTGACTGTTTTTCACTCGTTCATATGTTTCATTGTTTTGAAAACTCAACTCTGGGATCGCTCGGTAAGGAAATTAATTTTGTAAGTGAAGCCTACAAATATATAACCATTTTGCACAAGTGTTAAAACTTATATTTAATACTATTTTTATTCTTTGTCCTAAATCCACTTTTAGGTTAAATCGTTCGAGGGAATAAAGTACAACCGTATGTACGAACTAGACACTGAGTTTCCCTTCGATTTTCTTCTCTTTTATTCCTCTCTCACGAAAATTTGGTAAGCGGCCGCCAGTTTCACGGGAGCGGATTTGATATTAGCTGATATAGTTAACACGGAGAAAAATTGTCTCGTTATAACTCCTTGCAGCACATGGTTCGAGCACAGGTTAATAACAGATCGCTAAAGGCCCCGTTTCGGACGAGACTGGGCGAGC
Organism: Trichopria drosophilae; assembly: GCA_030407085.1. Classification (NCBI taxonomy): domain Eukaryota; kingdom Metazoa; phylum Arthropoda; class Insecta; order Hymenoptera; family Diapriidae; genus Trichopria; species Trichopria drosophilae. The sequence continues at coordinate 25,673,686 of CM059585.1, forward strand.
GAATAATTGAGTACTGATTTCAGCGCCACTCGTGTCAGAATCGACGGCAAACTTAACAAGTTCGGTGCATTCTTGGAGTTTGTCGAGTTTGTATGATAAAACAGACGGGCTGTGTCGATACGGTACAATGAATAAAGAAGAACGAAATCATAAGTCAATTTGTTGACGGTAATGTAGAACAAGTTATCTTTACCGAACTGGTAACGTAACTGGTAATGTAGGTATGTAATCAAATATTATACGATTGTTATAATTATAACGAAATAAATAATAATATTTAGGAATGTTTTACAAATTTTATTTTGTTATCAACCCTATTTGTGGCCCTAAAAGTTAAATAAAAAAACGTCTTTCTGATTTTACGGTTAATTCTCTTCTCGCATAATTTAAAAACGAATATTATTGTACTTCTTTTTGTATTTCCAGGTATTAAAAAGTACTACACTTTTAAATAGTTTTTAATTTTTGAATAAGGCCGACAATTTTAAGAAACATAATTCATTTTCGATATTATATGTAATATAGAATAATCAATTCATTACATTTTTACTTTCACCCTCTAAAACAAAAAAGGGGCAAAAAGATTTTCACTGAAAATAATCATTTCCTGCGTCCAATATCAGTTTGCAGTTTCAATAAAAGTGCCTACCTTTCGTTTATTATGTAAATTTTCAAGCCATTCAGTGAACTTTTTTAAAACCTTTGCAATAAGGCAGGATATTCGATAACACGCAGCCAAATGACGCTTATTTCTGAAAATAAACAATAGCGGGCGTTCCGCGAAAAACAGATTTGTTGACATCGACGCGTATTCCTACATATATTTTATTATTTTGTGCTTCATAGTGCATTTCCGCATTATAAAAATTGGATTACGATTATTTAGCTTTATTCAACAGGATATAAATAATTTGAACACGAAAAAGGGTGTTCCCATTTCTTTGCGCCGCGCGGAATTTTTTCTGTTTCGTGTTACTTATTATCTTTAAAAATTGATAACATGAATAAAGGAAGAATAAAACAACTAAACGTTTACGATCATTGTGCATACAATCAGTGTGCAAATGCAGGTTGCAAGTTGTTTCGTTTTCCAAAAATAAGCGACGAAAGGTTCAAAATTTGGGTGCCAAACAGCGGTAAGTAATACATAATATTTCTAAATAAATGTATATTATTTGCATATTTGTGTCTGTGTGTGCGGGCACGTGCGTGGGTGTCTGCGTTATTTTATGACTTTATTTTCGGTGATTGATAATTGTAAAATTGAGTCATTTTGGATATAGATGAATACGTTCTCAATAAGCAAAAATACACAAAAAGACATTTTTAAATATTCAAGAAAAGTACTTCTTGAATGCTTTTATGAAACCACAATTCTAGCAGAATTCTTTGTGAATGCTTAAAAATATTACGAATGTCTGCTGTAGTTATTAAATTAAGAATTAGATAAAAATTCTTTTTGATACACGTGTCCGTAAAGTGTCTCGGACTCTTTTTAGTCCGTAAAGTGTGACTTTACGGACTGATTTCTGCACTTTACGGACTAAAAATAGTCGTTAAAGTGCCTACTTTTGCGAACAGTGTATCAAAAAATAGTATTCGCTCCTCGGCCGTAAAATTTTACGACCTCGGTTTGGAGATTGTGCATCCGAGGACTGGCGAAGCCGGCAATCTCCACTCGATCCGTAAAATTGAACTTTACGGCCTAGGACCGAAAAGTACTATTATTTAAACACACACACACGCACACACACACACACACACACACACGCACACGCACACACACAACTTTCGCAAATTACGATATTGCATAATCGCGACACTGGCAACAATGTACTACCAATACACACTCTGTATATATATATATATATATATATATATATATATATATATATATATATATATATATATATATATATATATATATATATATATGTACATTTAATTACAAATTGATTTTTGTTTTCTCGCTTCGATGTAATTTTTACGAAACACGTATTTTTGCGTTTTTTTTAAATGCTATTAAAAAATTGTCCATAATTCATTCCGATACTCAAATTAACATACTTGTTTTAAAATTCGCGAAAGTGCCTTTTTTCGGAAGTCTTCAGTATTCGAAAAACCTTGGTTAACATAAATCAGATAAATAAAAAACATTTTCTATTTTTTTTCAGATTGCCAGAGATATGGCCATACTAAAAGATTTTGTCACCGAACACCAAGGTGTGTTAAATGTGCAGGAGATCATGCAACAGTACAGTGTCCTAGACAACAAAGAAGCTCTAATGTTAAATGTGTTCTCTGCCAAGGAAATCACCCGGCAAATTACAAAGGATGTACAGTCTACAAAGAGATACAAAGCAATAAGTATCCTGCACATAGAAAAAAGGAACATGAACCGACAACTCAAGTCATTCCACCTCGTCTGCAAGCAAAGTCTTACCTAAATTACGCACAAGCAACTCAGACAAGATTACAGGCGCTTCAATCATCACAAGACTGCAATGAAGAAATACAGCGAAATGACACAACTACTCAAGCAAATGAAATCCATCAATTAAAAAAAATGATGGGTGATCTAATGCAACAAATAGGTAATATGATGAACCTAATTACCAAGCTCGTCAATAAATTAACAAATTAATATGGCAGATAGAACATGGTTAAAAATATGCCAATGGAATGCCAATGGCTTGTCACAACATACAAGTGAAATTAAAATATTTCTCAAAAGTCATAATATTGATATAATGCTCGTATCAGAGACCCACTTCACAAACATGAGTTACTAAAATACCAAAATACTTTATTTATTGCACCAATCATCCAAGTGGCATGGCACGCGGTGGGACGGCCGTTATCATAAAAGAATCAATAAAACATCACGAAGCACAAAAATATAACCACAGAAACCTGCAAGCTACTAGTGCTATAATCGAAGGACTAAACGGTACAGCTACAATATCTGCTATATATTGTCCTCCAAATCACAGCATTAAAGAGGAGGAATTTACCAACTTCTTTAAAAGCTTAGGAAATCGTTTTATTGTGGGAGGTGACTTTAATGCGAAATATGTACAATGGGGTTCAAGATTAACTACACCGAGAGGTAGAGAATTACGCAAAGCTACTATCCGGAATGGTATGCAGTATGTATCAGGTGGGCAACCGACATACTGGCCTACTGATCTAAATAAAATTCCCGACTTGATAGATTTTTGCATCACGAAAGGCGTGTCCAAAAATTATTTAGAAGTCACAACCACTCTGGATCTCTCATCCGATCACTCACCCGTCATAATTACAATCTCTACTAGCGTAGTAAGCAGGACTGTAACCCCATCACTGCATAATAACAAAACAAATTGGAACCAATTTAGAGAAATTTTGAACAGTGAAATCGACTGCAATGTACCACTGAAAACAATCCAAGATCTTGACGAGGCAGCTAAGTATTTGTGTGATGCAATCCAGCAGGCAGCTTGGGAGTCTACTCCAGATAATATAATCAAGTACAATCCAACATTTGACAAGTCTAATATACAAATTAAAATTGCAGAGAAAAGGAAACTGAGGAAAGTATGGCAAAAAACAAGGTCACCAGAAAATAAACAAAAACTAAATAGGGCAAGTAAAGAATTAAAAACGTTACTAGATGATGATAGGAATGAATCGGTAGGAAAATATCTTGCATCCCTAACTCCAACCAATGCTACGGACTACTCGCTCTGGAAAGCTACAAAGAAACTTAAACAGCCACAACAACAAAATGCACCAATACGTAAAAATAATAGAACATGGGCACGTAGCAATAAAGAAAAAGTAACTCTCTTTGGAGAATACCTGGCTGGTATATTCACGCCTCCTCCCTCCGAGATGACGAAAGAAGAGGATGAGAAGATCCAGAACTACATTGACGATTCACCCTTTCAAATGGATTTTTCAATAAAATATTTTAAAATTCAAGAGGTAAAACGGATCATAAGAACAAACATAAATGCTAGAAAGGCACCTGGATACGACCTAATCACTGGGAAAATATTAAAAAATTTCCGCCAAAGGCTGTCCGATTAATAACCATTCTATTTAATGCCATACTTAGACTAGAATACTTCCCTGACCAGTGGAAGGTTGCCCAAGTTATAATGATTTGCAAACCAGGAAAAAAATCAGAAGAAGTGCAATCTTATCGGCCTATTAGCCTTCTGCCTATATTCTCAAAAATTTTTGAGAAGCTTCTACTTGAGAGACTGAAACCTGTACTATTAAGAAAAAAACTTATCCCTGACCATCAATTCGGATTTAGAGCCAAGCATGCTACAGTGGAGCAGGTTCATAGAATAGTGAACAAAATTAATCTTGATCTGGAACTCAAGAGATATGGCGCTGCCGTTTTTTTAGATGTAACGAAAGCTTTCGACAAAGTCTGGCATACAGGGTTATTGTATAAACTAAAAATGAATCTACCAAACCATTACTATCTGATCCTAAAATCATTCTTAGAAAATAGGCATTTCCTGGTTAAATGGCAAGATGAATATTCAAGCTTATACCCTATAAAGGCAGGCGTTCCTCAAGGAAGTGTATTAGGCCCTATATTGTACCTCCTATACACGGCCGATATACCCACAACCAAACAAACTATGTTAGCTACGTTTGCTGACGATACGGCTATTCTCGCATCGCATACAGATCCAGCGATGGCTTCGTGTAGAGCTCAAAACTCAGTAAATAAAATACAAACTTGGCTAAAAAGGTGGAGAATACAAGTAAATGAGAGTAAATCCACTCAAGTAACGTTCACTACGAGAAGAGAAAATTGCCCACCAATTTTTCTAAACAATCAGAAACTTCCGCATAAAGATGACGTTAAATACCTTGGTATTCATCTAGATCGAAAACTGACATGGCAAAAGCATATATTCAGAAAGCGCAAACAGCTAGGACTTAAATATACTAAAATGTATTGGCTTCTTGGAAGAAGATCGCAACTAACTCTTCAAAATAAAATACTACTGTATAAAGTCATTCTCAAACCCATATGGTCATATGTGGAGTACAACTTTGGGGCTCAGCGGCCAATTCAAATATCGAGATTCTACAGCGGTTTCAAAACAAAGTTCTAATAAACATAGTAGACGCACCATGGTATGTCACCAATGCACAGATCAAGCTGGACCTACAAATACCTTCAGTGAAAGAGGAAATCCAAAATTTTAGTATTAACTATCGTAATCGCTTAAAATTGCATCCAAATGAATATGCTAAACAAGTTTTTAATGTAGAAAACGAACCACGTCGATCAAAACGATTTAAACCCTCGGACTTATGTAATAGGTTTAACCGGACATAGCTTCTATTAAAGATTATCAACTATAGTTGTTATTGTTAAAAGGAAAATATTAATGAATATTTTTCTTTTCAAGTTCAAATTCTTTTAACATGCTATTTTACCTATTGTTAAATTCGACAGATTGTAAAACTAAATTGAAATAAAAAAAAAAAAAAAATTTTTTTTCGCTATATCTCGCCATAAAAAAAATACGGTTAGTGTGCTAATCGGTATCGTATTCCTTCGTTTTTTCGTATCGAATGACCCTCAAACGACCATCAGGTAACAATTTTTTGAACATTCAAAATATCAACCTCTGAACTTCGGAGGTGTTGAGTAGAGTGAAATTTGAAGCCGAAAATTGTGTTCTAGAAACTTGGAAACACTAGAAGTAAAGACATTAAATCAGCTATTTTGCGTTTTTTGAATTTTCAACGTGGCTTTCATTTTAAAAACTAAAAAAATGTGTCCCATTACAAACACCGCCCAATAGGTAAAAACAAATGTTTAAATATTAAAAAAGAATATTTCTTGAATACATTTATGAAACCATAATTTTAGAATAATTCTTTGTGAACGCTTAAAAATATAACGAATATCCGGATTAGTTATTAAATTAAAAGTTAGATAAGAATTCTTTTTTTTAAGAAATATGGTACAAATTTTTAAATTGAAGACCTTTCTAAAATTGTTCAGAGTTTCAAAATTACAAAATTATCAAAATTTTCATGAATCAAATTGTATCTACATTTCAAACATTCGAATGCATTTCAGATTACTGGGCTCTTATTTACTAATACTTGTATATGCTTTAATTTACAATTAACATGCGTAAATTTGTTGTAAAAGAATTCTTTTTTATTACTTCTTATGTACTACAAGTATATGAGCATGAGGACATTCGCGAACTCATAAAGTAATCTTTTTTCAAAATCTGTGTTTATTGGGCGGTTAAGTGATTTTTTATATAAAAGCATATCTCTGGAACTTTTAACTTTTCTACGCTAAAAACGCTAAGAACATCAATACTAAAATACGCGTCAAATTGGTAATAAATGAGGCACATCCATAAATCGAGAATTTTTTAAATTGTTATGCTCTATAGAAACATTTCCATGTTACGAATTTTGATTAAGTTAAACGCTCAAAAACTATAACGACAAAATGACAAAATTTATTTTCTAAAAAATCTCAGTTACCCGAATTTATCAATTTTTTTTAAGTGGTTATAAATGAGGCACACCTTGTTATGGTACATTTTTATGTTCGACACAGTCCCTAATATATATAAAAAAATAATCGGGTCCCTGCAAGACGCGCTCAACATTTTATGGTAATGGGAATGATAAAATTTTTACTTGGTACCCCTAAGCAACTTGCGATTATTAGATCACTATTTTACCTCAAATTTGTTTATAAGCATTAAATAATTATTTTATGTACTTGTCTATCACAACTAGCATGTGATTGAAGGAACTGCCGATAAAAACTATAAAATATTTACTTTCTACTGTCTTAAATCTCATGGTACCCAAAAAGTTAAAAGTTCCAGAGATGAGGCGTCTCACAACAGAAATGGCTAAGTCACAATAAATACGTTTTGAAAAAAAAAACACAAAAACCTCTATGTCTTTAATGTATCTAAATAGCTTGTTAACCAATAAACTGTTCAATTCACTCATGAAAAATAAGATTTTTGAACGCTTTCCCAAAAATAAAAATCGATTTTTTATAGAGAAAAGTCATTTTTTAATATGGACTTTTGGACTTGGCTATTTTTGAAAAAAAAATTTAATGGACTTAGCGATTTTAGATTTGCAATTTATAAAGTTGTAAAATAATGTAATAACAATGCGTATTTTCATGATTACTATTAAGGGAAAAAAATTTAAAAGAAATATCTTTTAGTTTTTATCAAAAAATGGTTACCTTTTTTTTCATCAACATAGTTTTTTAATAATTCATTAAATAAATTTTATTTTTAAGTGCCGTATATACGCTAGAAAATTAATCAAATAATTGGTTAACATATAACAATATAACAATTTTATAAAATTTCAACAAAACAACCGTTTATTCACTTTCATCTTCATTTGTATCGTCTACTGTATAAAATTTATACGTACAATATATTATACGCGTTTATTGTATACACGTATGTAGATAATAATATAGTATATTATTATGTACGTGTATACATATTATTGCGTACGTACGAGTATGTATTTGTGTGGATGTGCATATAATTATGAAATGTGTGTTTTTTTTTCATAAATGTACATGTATATTTTATTCTTAAAAGTAACATTGGACTTAGCCATTTTTAATAAACACGTTCAATGGACTTAGCGGTTTTTTTATTTGCATCAGTTTTCTAACATGCGAGAAACAAACGAAAAAGCACATTTTTTGTCCGTTTTATAATGAAGTATAACAAAAAATAGACTAAAAAATATGAATATCTGAATAACTCAATTTTCAAAAAAAATGGACTTAGCCATTTCTGTTGTGAGACGCCTCAGATATGCCTATAAATAGCGGAATGAGTATTGCTCAAGAAATAATTAATTATTCGCACTGAGAAAAGTATCTTTTATCAGTTACAATCCCGTGTATTTTATAACGATTTCTTATACCCCGTAAAATAAATATTGTAATTACTGAAATCCCATATGTTATCCATAAAAATCTTCGTCTTTTACCATTTACTTATTATCGAATAAAATATATTCTATTAAATTCTCGTGTATCAAATGAATATTTTATTATGTCTAAGAGAATACGTATTTTAGCATTTTAAAAATATTAGTTTTTATAGGTTATATAATCTTGCAAATGTATAAAATATTAAGCAATAAATAAAGCTGAGAATCAATACAAACTTTTATATAGACAAAATTCACCATTATATGTCTCCTTTTGATGCACATCATCAGATTATTCGCAAATCACATTATTCTTCATTGCCAGCATAATTTATCAAACATAAAGTATAAATTAAAAATTGTGGGTAGTTTGATTCAAATTTAAGTGCTACTGAAAATGAATGGGACACTGTATATCTACCGAAATAATTTCAATAATTTTATAACAATTACGAAAAGTTATCTGATGTTGACAGAAGTTACGAACCAGGTGTTTATAGGTTAGAAACGGGTTATTTTTTTTCTTTTATTATTTTAACGGACGGAAACGAATTGCCTTTTTACACAAATGTTTACACCGTATTATTTTCAAGTTCGCCGGCCAAACAATATTTTCGAAACGTAAACAAACAATATGGCTCGTCTTACTAAGAGCGAGATGCTGCTTGACAACGAAATCGAAAAAATGGCACCGGACAGGCATCGAACTCACGACTTACGAGTTCGTAGTCCAGTGCGTTACCGCATGAGCTGCGAAGCCGATATACATATGCAATATTTTTTCTAAACTGGTTCATTAACTGAAATATAGCAGGTAATATTTTTCTTACATCCAAGAATGACCGCATTTATACTTGTAAAAATATGTGTCTTTTAACTGTTAAAAGATCATTTATGCCGACTACGAGATGTTTTAAAAATCTTTGTATTTTAACCTATAAAAGAAATATTTTTGTCCCTATATGTAAAAGACTCTCTTTTACGGGGTATCAGAATTCCAATACCCGGTAAAAGACACTTTTCTAAGTGCGCGACTCCGGATATCACGCAAACCAAGACGTCCAAAGTTCAGTGTTTGATAATTCGCTAAAAATTGTTCTCCTGCAGATCGTTTGAAGGTCATTTGACACGAAAGAAGGGAAGGAATACAATGCTTAATAGCACACTAATCGCACAGTTTTTGCCGGAAAATATAGCGAAAAACTAGGAAATGTTTTTCCTTTATCTGATTTGTGTTAAAAATGGATTTCATATTCAATGTAATGTGACTCACAATCAGCAAACACTAATCATTTTCGATTCAGTTATAGCTTACTGTAATCGTAAAATCGTAAGAAATTTAAGTACATGACATTTTATGAAAGTTACGAAGCATAAATGAAGAATTTTGATGTTTTGTTCATTTTTTTGTCCACAGTTTTTTATTCAAAATTCATGTATAAAATATATTTTCAAAGTTTAACCAAGCTTTTTGTATCCTGAAGACTTTCGAAAAAAAGGTACTTACATATTAACATAATTTTAAAACAAGTATGTTCATTTGAGTATGAAAACGAATTATCGCGAACAAATTGAAAAAATCGCATTTTTTCTTTGATATAATACAAACTTCAAGCTCCGTGCGCGTTCAGTTAATAGCATTTAAAAAAAACGCAAAAACACGTGTTCATTTTTTGGCACATTCTACAAGAATTCGATCGAAGAGAGAAAACAAAAATTTCAAATTGATTTTTGAACCACCCTAATGTGCACGTGTATTGCATGCCGCGAACGTTGCACTGTTACTACTTCTGGAGGTTCCTTATATACTGATTGCTCAAAACTCGTGCGCTTGCGAGAAACTCTGTCGTATTTTCAAATTACTCAAATTATATTTTTGTATATAATTATATACACGCGAATACAAGTCGTGATTATCACTTAACGATTAATTATTATAAATTTGTATACAATTTGTAGATAATTTTATAAAATTTATATATAATTGTATACAATTAATATGCATTTCATTTTTTCTCGGGCCAATTTGGTACAAATTTTTTAAATTTTCAAAATTGTAACATTTTTAAATTTAAGACATTTCTACAATTTTTTAGACTTTCAAAAGTTCAACATTTCAAATTTTTAAACTTTTCATAAATCAAATTATATCTACATGAACATTCGAATGCATTTCAGATTTCAGAAACTTTTATATGCTTTAATTTACAATTAACATACGTACATTTGTTGCAAAGGAATTCTTTTTTATTACTTCTTATGTACTAGAAGTATATGAGGCGCTCCCGCCTGTGACGTCAGAGGCGAAGAAAAAAAAAACAAGAAAACTTTGCGCCGTGAAATTGGCGATTTTCGAGGGATTTTCGCGATTTTTTTTGGCAGAAATCGGTTTTTCGTGTCGAGGAATAGCGATTAAAGTAGTATGGAACAGATTGTTAGCTTAAACCCTAAACATAATAAGCTCATAATTTTTCACCAATGACGATGACATTCCCCCCATATTTTCTTTCCATTGGTATGCTCAACCTTGACTATGACTATCCTTCATAAGAAATGTACTATTCTATCTGAAATGCAATAATCTAACAACAAAGTGGGAAGTGTTATCAAAAAATATGGACAAATCTTAAATTAGAAATGTTCAATTAATGACTACATTTTGACATTTTTATTTTTAAAAATTTAATTACAATTAAAAACTAGTGTTGGCGTGGTGCCTCGCTCGCTTCGCTCGCTCAGAAACTTCGACCCAGTAGAGAGTCGGCTATTCCTTAATACTCGTTTGTTTACTAATAGCTTTCAATTACAGTAGAGTTCACGATAGCGGACCGAGTCGGTTTCGGGCTTGACACGATAGCGGACTGAAAAAGGAGAAAGGGCGGTTCCCCCTCCACTGAGTAGTATGTCCAGATGGTGAATCATTGACTGATGCCACTTTACCAGTTGTGGGTGTTTCACAACCATCTGATGAACAAGTAGTATTATATTCATATGACACAGAAGAAAATGCTGACCAACATTTTGTCGAATCAATTTTGGACGAGTTCACATCTGAAGACAACTTTCCAAATGCCATAATGGACTGTATTGATATTAACATTGGTGATAAAGGATCATATGAAGCAAATGCAATTGGATATTTTGCTGGTTATATTGCTAACTATGGATTTAGGAAGACAGAATGCGATAAATGCCGCGATACCACTATGAAGTCACCTATGGAACCTTCAGATGAAAACGAAAGATATATACAGCATTGAGAATACCACCACGAAGACGATGATGCGCCTGTTGTTCAGTGGCTGACAAGGCCAACTGCAGATTTCACAAATGTCATTGCTCTTTTGTTGAAATGTATACACAGAAATTATAATAATTATCGCCATTACGAAGGAATTAGGAGCAAGCTGTTAGATATATGCATAAGTTATATAAAAAATGCCAATAATAATTGGTTCGATGAAAACAACGAATGTTGTTCACATCGACAGCTAATGTTAAAGTTTATGTTGAAAGTGAAAATATGTGCTATTTCTAAAGCAAATAGCGTTCAATGTAAAAAATGGAATTCCGCGACAGACAAGGCAAGCAAAGAAGGCCAAAAACCAAAGAAATGTCGCAAATTAATGAATATAAAAAATATATAAAATACTACGACAAAGCGTACATCGAATGAAACAACTGTATCAACATGCTTTCTAATGATTTTTGTAATGAAAATTGTCTGACTGTAATGCAGTTTCTGAAATAGAAACATGTTCTTAAGGATATGCTTCACAAACAAAACGTTGCAGGATATGCCATAATTATGGTAATATGTTAACACTTTTCACATTATACAGATATATTGCGTCCGCGCAGTGATCATAAGTGAGCGCGGACGCGTTTTACTAAATATGTTTCTTTGTTGAAGGGATAATATTCCTAGGCATTGAACTAATTATATTAAAATATTGATAATTTACAGATTTTATAGAAATGTTATCTTTTGCGTCCGCGCAATGATCGCAAGTGAGCGCGGACGCGTTTTACTAAATATATTTTGTTGTTGAAGGCATAACATTCCTAGATATTGAACTAATTATATTAAAATATTGATAATGTACAGATTTTATAGAAATGTTATCTTTTGCGTCCGCGCAATGATCGTAAGTGAGCGCGTACGCGTTTTTATAAGCGCACCTCATATTGTACATAGCGCAGAAACTATGGAATAATGACAGCGTAATATTGAATATTTTTATAGTTTACATAACTGTTCGTTCAAAGATGGTACTCTAAGGAAGACTCATTTTTCCATAAGAATGTCAACCATGAATGTCAGCCAATGTGTATATTTGAATTTTGTAATAGTGTGATATATATATATATATATATATATATATATATATATATAATAAATTAATATTATTTTAAAAGATGTATTATTTTTCTTAATTACTGCTTTCCTACGTCATACTTATCCATGTACCTGTTTAACACATTACTAACTGTACAAATGCTTGAAAGAACGCCAATGAAAATTGAAGACCATGATTTCGAATCGTGGTCATTTCGAAGAGTCGGAAATAAGGATTGCGCTGTTTTGCCCCAGTATCGTAGCTGAATTGAATTATAAATATCAAGCAAAAACAAAATCATCGAAGCTTCGCCCCATTATCCCGTAGGAATGAAACACCAGAAATACACGATTACTGTAATAAAATATTTATTTTTTCGAATTAAGAGTAATAATTTATGTTTATATTTGCATTGTAAAAAATAGGCTGCATAATTGGCGCACTTCTATCTCCATCACGTCCGCGTCCACGTCCAAGTCCTAGTCCATATACAAGTTCTAAATTTTGTTCACGTCCCCGTATACCTCTCTGCGCGTATAATAATCCCATGTCTTGTCTGCGTCCACGTCCAGGACCCACTCGTTGTTCAAATTCCTGCCCATATAAGGGCCGAAAGTCTTGTCCTCGTCCACGTGTACGTCCCATTTGTTGTTCGTAATCAAATGGTATGTCTCGTCCGTCTTGTCCAATCCTGCCTCGCCCATTTCCATATGGCCACCCAAGCCTCGAGTGGACATTGCCTCTGGATTGGCTTGCTATTGTGGTGGCGGTTGCTGTTGCAGTTAACGGTGTACTTATTGCCGATGAAGTGGTGGTTGTTGCTGTTGCTGTAGTAGTTGCGGCTGTTGTCGTTGTTGCTGTTGTTGTTGTTGCTGTTGATGGCGTACTTATTACCGATGACGTGGTGGTTGTTGCTGTTGCTATTGTTGTTTTGGTGGCTATTGCTGCTGGTGTTGTTGTTGATGTTGATGCAGTGGTTATAACTGTGGTTATGGTATTTGCTGTGGCTGTTGTGACGAGGGTTGGACTATTGAAGTTTTTGCCCCGTTGAAGCAATGTATGCGTGCCTGGTGGAGAGTGGACAACCGGTGTTATCGAGACTTGCCTATATGACATACAAAGATATAAATAATATAAATAATTATTATAAATGAAAAAAAAAATCATTTTCAATAAAATACACATACAGTATTTGTCAACCAACATTTCAGGCACCTGTGTGTCATCTTCTAAACAATTTAATTATTTTATAAAAGTGCCTGATAAAACCAAGAAAGAATTCCATTAATAAAACCAAGAAAGACATTATATTTTACAGTGTACGATGAAAATAATTTTACTCTTATAAAGAACATTGCATTTTTTGTCAAGAAATACGTATGAATAATTTTTTGATATGCGTTGTTGCAAAATTAAACATTTAAAAATGCATGTTTTCAAATAAATTTATTTTCATGGAGCTACTTTGAACGTTGTTTCTTTTGATTTTTTCCAATAAATTACCTACAAAAAGCAATTGATATTGCTTAAAAAAGATCACATGTCAATAGAAGCACATGTCAACTATACGAAAAAAGTGTAATGGTTGAAAATAGTATAATCCGAACTTCATTAATATTATTTTTTGTCGATACATTGTAATCAAAATTATCGAAACTAATAAATTTCTTACACTTCTCTGGCGATCAGGTTATGGGAATTTCTTCTCGAACTGCAAATATAATTCGAAAATAATAGGCAATGAAATCATATTACATGTGAAAATAAATAAAAATGCCATTACGCTGACTACGTTAGTAAACGTTAATCATTGTCACTATTCGAATAGTTGTACCATGGAGCATTTGTATATTGTTTGTCGTACGACGTCGCTATACCGTGTCCGCACCATTTTTTGAATATAGAACTTTATGCTGTAAAAATGATGGCATTAAAACTATAACATGGTGCACAAAAATTATAAAAATGTGAAAAGAATAAGTTATGAAATATACTTTACACCGTGCTGCAAAGGGTCAAGTATATCCCAAAAATATCTTTTGTATTAAGAACATTTCATTTAATGAAAAAAAAAACGTGAAGTAAAAACACAGGCAAAAATAATAGGCATTCAAGTGGCGTCCCGAAATTCTCAAATATCTAACTTAAAATAGCCATAACTTTTTAAATATACTCTCTAACTTTGTTGGACTGAAATTTCAGTCCGAAGGACTGAAACTTAAGCTCAGAGGACTGGAAGTCCAGTTCCTGTGACTCAAACCTCAGTCCATTGGACTGGATTTCAGTTCATTTAATATAGAGTGTATGTTTTACTGAAGAAACATATAGATGATTCTCGTCTTAAAACTGCCTACATTAATAGAAAATCCATTTCCTGAAACGAAAGAAGAACTTTTTCTACATTGCGTAAGGTAATTGTACCCCGGAATGTCATATATTAGGGAAAAATATTTTATAACAATTCCAAGAGGTTAATTTTTATTATTAATGATATTGTTGAGGAAAGGTAGTATCATTGTTCTTGGAAGGAAATTGAAACTTAAATAAACAATTTGTTAAACAACTTTTGTTAATAACTCAAATTTTTTTTTCATTTAACCCTTTGGGGCATAGTGGTTCCAATTGGAACCACCTTTTTGTAAACAATTTTTTACGAATTTGAAGTAGTTTTTATTCCATTTATCCGTTAATTTTTGTTGTTACATGTTCATGGGATGTTAAAATATCAAAATTTATGCACAAATTATGTAAAATTATTGTCATTTTGTTAATAATTAATAAACAAAGTGTAAAAATTGCCATTTTTATATAAAAAATTCATTATTGACGAACCTTTTAGAGAAAATCTTACGAAGCTGCGTACTTGGGGGTTTTTGGGGTCGCTGATTACGAATCTGGTTTCAGATTTTCAAAATTAAAAATGGCGGGTCCAAGATGGCCGACCGAAAGGTGAAAAATTACCCGATCGAGATGAAAATAGGTACTTTGAGGTTTTTGGGGTCGTTGATTAAGAATCTGACTTCAGATTTTGAAAATTCAAAATGGCGGATCCAAGATGGCCGATCGAAAAGTTAAAAATTACCCGTTCGAGATGAAAATAGGTAGTTTGGTGTTCTGGGGTCGCTGATTGCAAATAAGAATTCAGATTTTGAAAATTCACAATGGCGGATTCAAGATGGCCGACTGAAATTCTGCCATTTTGAATGTTCAAAATCTGAGTTCAGATTCGTAATCAGCGACACCAAAAACTCCCGAGTACACACTTTCATCTTGAGCATGTAATATTTTACATTTTGTCGGCCATCTTGAATGCGCCATTTTGAATTTACAAAATCTGAGATAAGATTTGTAATCAGCGACCCTAATAATCCCCAAGTACCGAGTTTCATCTCGAACAGGTAATTTTTTACATTTTTGTCGGGCATATTGAATCCGCCATTTTGAATTTTAAAAATCTGAGATCAGATTCGTAATCAGAGACCCCCGAGTACCCAGTTTCATTAAAAATGGTTCACAAGAAAAATGTATGCCGCAAAGGGTTAAAGCAGTTACGGCAATTTTTTTTAATTAATTGATTTTAATGAATAATGGTTTATTTTTTGAAGATGACGATTCTCTGCAACTTCAACAAATGGTTTTTTCAAATTTCTGAAGCAAACATAAAATATCGCTATTTATTTAACAAAAATTTATGAATAATTGTAGGCCAAAATTTGGAAAAGTTTGTTCAGTGAAGTTGTACAGAATCTTCTTCTTAAAAAAAATAAGCCATTATTCATTAAAATCCATTTTTCCAAAAAATAAACTATTATTCGTTAAAATCCATTAAGTATTAAAAGAGCGAAAGAAGAAAATTTGAGTCATTAACAAAAGTTGCTGAATAAATTGTTTTTTCCACTCTAGTACTAACGTTTGAATTAAAAGTAATTAAAAAATACGTTAATTTTCTTATCCTATAAGTTTGGAAGCAAATTGAATTACTGACTGAATAGGTCGTTTTTGACGATGTTTTAACCAAAAGATTATCAATTAATTGCAATTATTTGAAATGAAAAATATGTGTATAAAATTGATGATAATTAACATTACATGAAAAGTTATAAAATTATTAAACTACTGTTATTTAAATGTACATAATATATTATGAAAGAAATATACATTTTTAAGATTGTGTGAATTTCAGTATATAGTTAATACGTTTTAGAAAATAAAAATTCAAGAGTATTGAAATCATTAAATATATTACTCTTTGTAAACGTATTTCTAGTTTTTGATGTCAAAATGTGAAGTCATATTTGAAAAAATACAATGGAATTAAATTATACTAATAAACAAAAAAAAAACTGCAATTTAACATAAAAACATTATGCAAAAAAGATGCATAACAACATTTACAACGGTTACAATATACATTTGGAATCGCATCGCGTGTAATGAAAGCAGGCAGCGATATGACAATGTTTACCCTAACAAAACAGGCAGATGTTTAAATTTCAGGTATAGCTGAAAAAAGTCAACAATTATCACGAAAGCAAAATCACTTCAGATACGGTAGGGGTACGTAAAAAATGAATGCTCTTTTCAGCTCAATAGATGGCTTCAAATTTTAAAAAATGCAGGAATTCAAAACAATCATGATTTATTTACGTGACAAATGAATAGTGTACAAGAATCCCCGTATATGATTCTCATAATTTTATGATTAACATTTAATAATCGGAATATCCTTATTACTCGTACAAAATAGCATTTTGAACATTATATTAATTGTATTTGTAGTGAAGGAAGTATGTACTTACAATATGAAATAATTTAGACCTGCACGTTCTGCACGTTATTAAATATACGCAGCCGTAGTGCCTATGATAACAGAAATTCGAAACTAAACAAACGACGAAATTCAACGTTATATTTGTCACATGAATGTATTTATAATACGTATTTCAACGTTGAATTTTCTTAACCGCTTTTATTAAATATATGTCCAAACTTCTTGGTAAATCGGTCCTTTTACTTAATTTGCTTTTTGAAACATAGGTGTAATCATGTAACAAATTATTTAACGTTTCGGCCTATATGTTGGCCCTCTTCAGAAAAGTTTACTTCAAAAAAAATTGTGTACAATGAAATTTTAACATTAATCATTACAATCAGATAACAGAATTTTAACCTTACCTAACATCTGTGTATTAAGGCAAATATTGGACAAGTCAGTGGATAAATGGAGTTTAAAATTATTGCTGAGTTTTAAGTAGTGCCATTCTCCTAAAAAATTCATTTGATACTTGTCAAGAACAATACACATAGCAGTTTTTCTGTAATGTTTAAAAATGCATGCCATGTTTTGACCGAGCAACAATTTTGATGACTTTATAATGTAAAAATATTCAGACTTAAGTACAAAAATATTCTTTTTGTTTAAATTAAGTGGAACTTTTCTTTTATAAAAATTTACTATTGTGCACTGCACTACTTAGTAAGAAATGTAGTTTCAAATATGAGAAAAAACTGTGTGAATGGTAGTGTTTATCACAATAACTTTCCAATTTTTTCTGTTATCTGATTGTAATGATTAATGTTAAAATTTCATTGTACACAATTTTTTTAGAAATAAACTTTTCTGAAGAGGGCCAACATATAGGCCGAAACGTTAAATAATTTGTTACATGATTACACCTATGTTTCAAAAAAACAAATTAAGTGAAAGGACCGATTTACCAAGAAGTTTGGACATATATTTAATAAAAGCGGTTAAGAAAATTCAACGTTGAAATACGTATTATAAATTTATTGACAATGGAACACAGAAAACACAACAACTTTTTCCAACAAATCTATCAAGATTTCGGAAAGCAAGCATGTTTTCTCTTAAAGGAATATTCTAGAATTTCGACAACTCTACCAAAATTAATGAATCAAAGGATCTTCCTCCTACGATGCCGAAAGAAAAGAATAATTCCGAATCATCTCAACAAGTTGAATGTGATTTATGAAAGAAATTTTAAAACCTTTCAAAATTTACACAAATTTAAAAATTTTAAAACCAGATTTCAATTTAAAATTTTAAATTTAGAAATTTCAGACATTATTTGTTATATTAGAGACTTAAGAACTAAAAAACAGAATTTGACATTTAATATCATAAAATGGTTACATATCCACATCTATAACAATTTTTTTAAATTTCAAGAAACAAAATTTTTGAGAATCTTAAATCAGCATAAAGTATACGACTGAAAGGGAAGTTCAATTGGATAACAAATAATATTCATAAAAAACACAATATAAAGGATATCAAATGTAATGCTAAATGGTTTAAAAACTACACAACTACAAAAATACCATTAAACATAAAAAAAATTGCCAGTTTGGGCAACAAATTTGTGTTTCCAATTAATGAAAGGAGAAATATCCCTTACCATCATATTTCTGCAAGTTTGGAAAATGGATTAACTGCAATGAAAAACGTATTTGATGAATCAAATAACATCGTGGTAGACAACAAGAAAACAATCAGAGATGATTGTGTACAACTCATCAATAATTTTTCAAACCAACAAACATATTCCAAACATTCACAGATTGAGAATGAAGTGAATAATTTTTTTCAAGAAAACCCTGAGATATTTTTTACAAAAGCAGATAAGGGAAATCAAACAGTTGCATTACAAAAAGACTTTTATATTGAGGAAATGAATAAATTATTAGGAGACAAAAATACTTATGCAATCTCAAAATTTGATTATACTGCCACTAATCAAAAGAAAGTAAATGTTTTAATTAAAAAATGGGAAGAAAAGGAATATATAAACCATGGAACAGCAGTGTCTTTGAAAGCGCACAATGGCGTGACTCCAAGAGCTTATGGGTATACCGAAAACCCATAAACCTAATCTTCCATTCAGAATTATTATATCCAACACCAATTCACCAACTTACAAATTGGCAAAATTTTTATCAAAAATCTTAATTAATATTGTGGGTAAAACATCATCATTTGTTAAGGATTCTTGGGATATAAGAAATAAAATTAAAAAGTGTACTATTCCACCTAATTTCCAATTAGTGCCATTAGATGTAATCTCTCTATTTACCAACGTATCAATTAAATTAGTGTTATATATCGTTAATAAAAAATGGAGTAAAATCAAAAACTTCACAAAGATTCCAAAGAAGGAATTTTGTGAAGGACTACAATTAATTTAAAATTCAAATTTTTTCACCTTTCAAAATGTAATTTACAAACAAGCGTATGGAGTGCCTATGGGTTCACCATTATCACCGGTAATCGCGAATTTGTTAATGGAATATGTAGAATCAATTTTAATTAAGAAATTAAATTTTAAATTACCTTTTTTTAAAAGATACGTTGATGACATAATAACCGCCATTCCCATAGATAAAGAAAATGTTGTATTAAATGTATTTAATTCACAAGAAAAACTACATGGGATAGAAAATAGAGTTAAATTTACAATAGAGAAAGAAGTAAATAATAAAATTAGTTTTCTAGATTTACTTCTGATTAGAAAGATAGACGGTACTATTGACACGGATTGGTACCATAAAAATACTTGGTCCGAGAGATATCTTCACTTTAATTCATCGCATCCTATTAATTATAAAATAAGTGTAATTTATGGACTAATTGATAGAGCTACAAAATTAGCTGTAATAAGATTTAGAGAAAAAATCTAAATATCGTGAAAGAGGTTCTCAAAAATAATGGTTATCCGAAAGAATTAGTACAAGAATGTATTAAAAAGAGAGTCCACCTCTTGTACAATAACCACCACACCTTTTCAAATACAATCAACAATGATTTTATTAAAACTACAAGCTTACCATATGTCAAAGGGTTAAGTGAAACCTTAGCCAAAAGGCTTAAAAAATACAAAATTAGAGTTGTACATAAACCATACAACGCTAACGTTGGACATATTAAGCCGTTTAAAGACAAATTGGACATAATGAAAATGAGTGGAGTGGTTTATCAAATACCGTGTCAATTCTGCGACAAAGTATATATTGGACAAACGGGGAGGTTATTAAAAGATCGGATTAGGGAACATAAAAATAACATATTTACAAGACCTGAAAATCACTCAGAACTAACGAAACGTCGGATTGACACGTTGCATAACTTGGATTATGAGAATGTAAAAATCCTCGCTACTGAAACAAATTTAGTTAAAAGAAAACACTTGGAAAACTTTTTTATAAAACAGAAGACAAAAACCGTAAATATTAGATTTGAAATATCATTTTTACCTGAATCATACAACCCTTTACTAAACTTAAATAAAATCAATCGTTAATTTTCTACTTAAATTTTAATCGGCAGTTAGGATTTGTAAGAAGTTGCCTATATATGTATTTAGATATTGTATGTTACTTATTCAAACCTCCTAGAATTAATAATACCCTAATACAATAATAAATGAACAGTTGTCGTTTAATCGTGCACAAGTGAAGATTGTAAAAAGAAAAAATTGGAAAGTTATTGTGATAAACACTACCATTCACTACAGTTTTTTTTTCATATTTGAAACTACATTTCTTACTAAGTAGTGGAGTGCATAATAGTAAGTTTTTATAAAAGAAAAGTTCCATTTAATTTAAACAAAAACAATATTTTTGTACTTAAGTCTGAATATTTTTACATTATAAAGTCATCAAAATTGTTGCTCGGTCAAAACATGGCATGCATTTTTAAACATTACAGAAAAACTGCTATGTATATTGTTCTTGACAAGTATGAAATGAATTTTTTAGGAGAATGGCACTACTTAAAACTCAGCAATAATTTTAAACTCCATTTATACACTGACTTGTCCAATATTTGCCTTAACACACAGATGTTAGGTAGGGTTAAATTTTTGTTATCTGATTGTAATGATTAATGTTAAAATTTCATTGTACACAATTTTTTTAGAAATAAACTTTTCTGAAGAAGGCCAACATATAGGCCGAAACGTTAAATAATTTGTTACATGATTACACCTATGTTTCAAAAAAACAAATTAAGTAAAAGGACCGATTTAACATGAATGTATATTTAAAAATATGACGTAGGAATGAATCAATACTTTCTATTAACATGTGATCTTTTAGGGTCGGAAGTTCTAATTAACAACGAATGAAATGCAATAATTAATTATTTTGGAGAATTAATCTTACATTTCAGCAAGTTGTCTTTCCTTTCGTCTAAACGCACTTTTTTTTCTGGATGTCGCTAAAGACTTCGCCCCAGTTCTTCTTTTTTTCTGACCATCTATTGCAACATCCAAGCAATTATGTATTTCTGGTTTGAATGATATATTAAAGAAAGGAATAAATGCAATTATGTATTTACTCAGTGCAAAAAAAAAGGAAAGTTCCTTTTTTGTATAGGATAAATATATAGAGAAAATATATATTAACCCATTAAGTCCTGAATGGACGTTTTTTCACTACAATTTTCAACGGTTGTATTTAGTGTGAAAAAAGGCTCTAAAAATTCGAAAGAAGACCTATCTGACGTAAAATTAACTGAACTTTCAGAATCTGTTATTACATTTTTCAGAAAATGCAACCGTGAAAAACTATATTCGATTTTTTCAAAAAAATCGTGCATTTTTCAAATGAATTTTTTTTTCATTTCGTCTTTTCACATTGAAATTGTTTCAGAATTCCTCTAAACGGTAAAGAAATCGTGTCCTCCAAATTCTAAAAAAATTTTCGGGCATTCTTTGATTAATTGCAAGAAGTTTTTCTTCCGTAACATTTTCTCCTAAAGTCTACCATTTTCAAATAAAAAATTCCTGAACTTCTCGACAATTTTTTCGAGGTTTTCTTCTCTAATTTATAATTCTTTATTAATTTGTTGATAACAAAATTTACTCGTTAAGAAACATGATGTTTTTAGTATCAATTTAAATTTTTTGACGACTTTTTCGATTTGTCAAAATTTTGGGATTTTGAAAAATGAAAAAAGTGTTTAAAAAATTCTGAAAAAAATTCAGCGTATTCTTTGAATAATTGTAAGAACTTTTTGTTCTGTAACATTTTTTCCTAAAGTCGATCGTCTTTGAATAAAAAATTCCTGAATTTTTCGCTAATTTTTTTGTGTTTGGGCCGCCATTTTGGATGCTTTTACCTTTATTTTCAAAATGGACTTAGGCACATCTTAAAGTTTAAGTCTCGAGGACACGATTTCTTTACCGTTTAGAGGAATTCTGAAACAATTTCAATGTGAAAAGACGAAATAAAAAAAAATTCATTTGAAAAATGCACGATTTTTTTGAAAAAATCGAATATAGTTCTTCACGGTTGCATTTTCTGAAAAATGTAATAACTGATTCTGAAAGTTCAGTTAATTTTACGTCAGATATGTCTTCTTTCAAATTTTTTAGAGCCTTTTTTCACACTAAATACAACCGTTGAAAATTGTAGTGAAAAAACGTCCATTCAGGACTTAATGGGTTAATATATATTTTCTCTATATATTTATCCTATACAAAAAAGGAACTTTCCTTTTTTTTTGCACTGAGTAAATACATAATTGCATTTATTCCTTTCTTTAATATATCATTCAAACCAGAAATACATAATTGCTTGGATGTTGCAATAGATGGTCAGAAAAAAAGAAGAACTGGGGCGAAGTCTTTAGCGACATCCATAAAGTGCGTTTAGACGAAAGGAAAGACAACTTGCTGAAATGTAAGTTTAATTCTCCAAAATAATTAATTATTGCATTTCATTCGTTGTTAATTAGAACTTCCGACCCTAAAAGGTTAAAATTCTGTTATCTGATTGTAATGATTAATGTTAAAATTTCATTGTACACAATTTTTTTTGAAGTAAACTTTTCTGAAGAGAGCCAACATATAGGCCGAAACGTTAAATAATTTGTTACATGATTACACCTATGTTTCAAAAAAACAAATTAAGTAAAAGGACCAAGTTATCTTCGGACAGTCGACGCGAACGGTAGTGATTACATTTCGCTCCGTCGTACTTGAGAGCAAGTAAACAAACAATCGGTAGTGTGCTAATGTTGCACAAGTTTAACAGTGAAAGTGTAATAAAATCTACACGAGTGTTAAATTGTGCAAAAAATGGATGATAAATCGGGGCAAGCCACCCCAGAAACAACAGAGGGAACGTGGTTGGAAAATAAAAGAAACAAAAAAAGATTAAGAACCAGTCCGGCGGATAACAATATTAAAAAGAGGCAGACTTACATCAAAGACTACTGGCTGAACAACCCTGTACCAGTCAGTAATCCTTTCAGTCTCTTGGATTCGGAAGAAAACGAACAAGTGCAACAACAACAAGAAACCGCTCAACTAAAAACCATTAAAAAATCACCGCCAATTTATGTCAACGGTGTACAAAATGTGAAACCACTTATGGAACTACTAAATAAAATAGACAACCAACATACATTGAAAACCTTACAGAACAACGAAATTAAAATTCAACCAAGTACTTCGGAAAAATACCTTCCTATTATAGAGGAATTAAAGAAAAAAAATACAGAATTCTACACATTTCAACGTAAGCAAGATAAAAACTATAAAGTTGTCTTGAAAAATATTCATCCTTCGGTAGATATCACAGATTTAACAACAGAAATTGAATCCTATGGTCACGTCGTAAAAAGAATTACAAATATAAAAAAATATACGAACCAAATTCCACTTCCTCTCTTTTTCGTAGAAATAGAAAATAAAGAAAATAATAAAGAAATATACGAAATAAAAAGACTGATGCATACAGTAGTTACTATCGAACCTCCACGTAAGAAAAGGGAAATCCCTCAATGTATGAGGTGTCAAGAATTTGGCCACACAAAAAACTATTGCCATAAAACAGCAATATGTGTCAAATGTGCTGGTAAACATCTTACTCAACATTGTTTAATAAAAGAAAAAATTGCTGAAGTAAAATGTGCAAACTGCAGCGGAAATCCTCCCGCAAGCTACAAAGGATGCACAGTTAGGAAACAACTGCAGCAAAAATTATTTCCAGCTCTAAGAGAAAAAAAACTTAACGATAATAATTTAAATTCTAATAGTAAAACAAGCATCTTCTCTGGCAGTAAAATCAAATCGAATGCTACCTTCGCACAAGCTACGGCAGGTGTTTATCAAACGGAACAAAATCAAAATACTTGTGTAAGTAAACCAATGCCTGAAATAACACACAATAACAAACTCGAAGAAATGATGATACAACTTATGAATCGAATGGACACAATGTTAAATTTGTTAACATGTCTTGTTAATAAATTATCAAAATGAACAGACTAAAAATAGCTATCTGGAATGCAAATGGATTAACCCAGAGAATACACGAACTAAAGATTTTTTTATCAGATCAAGAGATTGATGTAATTTTGATCTCGGAAACACATTTTACCGAAAAAAATTTTATTAAAATTCCCAACTATTGCACATACACTACTAATCATCCGGATAATAAAGCTCACGGTGGCACAGCAGTGGTAATCAAAAAATCCATCAAACATCACGAAGTTGATAAATTTCGAAAAGACTACATTCAAGCAACAAGTGTCAAAATAGAAGACTGGACTGGATCTTTTGTCATCTCTGCAATATATTGCCCACCGAAGCATAAGATCACACAAAATATGTACACGGAATTTTTTGACACACTTGGTCACCGATTCATTGCAGGAGGTGATTACAACGCAAAGCACCCCTGGTGGGGTTCAAGGCCAACAACACCTAACCCCAAAGGACGGCAACTCTATGGAACTATACTAAAAAATAATCTACTTCCAATATCCACTGGAGAACCTACCTACTGGCCATCTGATCCAAATAAAACACCAGATCTAATTGATTTTGCAATTATTAAAGGTATAAATCCATCACACTTTACTGTTTCAACAAACTTAGATTTATCTTCTGATCATTCTCCTGTAATTGCTATATTCGAAACTAAAGTAGTTCATACAGATGCAAGTAACAAAATTTATAATAGCAAAACTTCTTGGACTGTTTTTCAAACATTTATAAATAACAAATTAAATTGTAATATACCATTAAAAAACCCTGATGAACTCGAAAATGCTATCGAAAATTTTAATATTCTTCTCCATCAAGCAACTAACGAAGCTACTTTGATCCCATCAGGTAAACATAATACCGATATACCAAACAGTATTAAAAAAATGATAATGGAGAAAAGAAAAATCAGAAAAACCTGGCAAATAACCAGATCTAGTAATGATAAAACTAAGCTTAATAAAGCAATTAAGGACCTCAAAGTAAAGTTAGCAGAATATCAAAATTCGAGGTTTGAAAATTATGTCCAATCAGTAGATCCAACAAAAAATACAGATTACTCTCTTTGGAAAGCCACCAGGAAAATTAAACGTCCGCAACAGTTCATACCACCTATTAAAAAATCAGATGGCAAATGGGCTAGAACTGAAGTAGAAAAAACCGAAACATTCGCTGAACACCTTAGTGAAGTATTCCAACCAGTGAGTGAACTAATTTCTGACGTAGAAAAAAGTAGTCTTGCCGAAGGAATAACAAAGTACCCGCAAGACGATTCACCAATAAAGCCTGTTACAGTCAACGAAGTGGCAAAAGTAATAAAAAATCTCAAGAATAAAAAAACACCTGGATACGACAACATCGATGGAAAAATCATTAAAGAGTTACCCAAGAAGGCAGTGAGATTTATCACTATCCTAATCAACGCTAGCTTCCGTCTCTGCTATTTCCCTGATCAGTGGAAGGTAGCTCAAATAATAATGATAGCAAAGCCTGGTAAAGCGATTGAACACGTTACATCATATCGGCCGATTAGTCTCCTCCCTATACTATCGAAAATACATGAAAAACTCTTTTTAAAGAGACTAAATACACTTACAAACGAAAGAAAACTAATCCCCGACCATCAATTTGGCTTTCGGAACTTCCACGGCACAATTGAGCAAGTCAATAGGATAACTTGTAAAATCAGAGATGCCATTGAATGTAAAAACTACTGTTCGGCTGTATTCTTGGATGTAGCTCAAGCATTCGATAAAGTATGGCATGAGGGATTAATACTTAAATTGAATAACTGGTTCCCAACAAAATATTCTAAACTTCTACAATCGTACTTGAAAAACAGAACTTTCCAAGTAAAAATACAGGGCACAATGTCAAAACTCTACCCTATCAAAGCTGGTGTTCCTCAAGGCAGTGTTCTGGGTCCGACACTCTACCTACTTTACGTTGCAGATCTACCAACATCAGTTAATATTACCACGGCAACTTATGAAGATGATACTACAATCATGGCAATAAATTCAAATCCAAATATTGCCTCACACTATCTGCAGCAATATGTAAGTAAGGTACAAAACTGGTTTACACGATGGAGAATCAAAATCAATGAGAGCAAATCAACACATGTTACTTTCACTCTCTGTAAAAAGACGTGCCCTCCAATTGTACTAAATAATAAAATAATCCCACAAAACGATCATGTTAAATACCTTGGGATGCACCTGGATCGTCGCTTTACTTGGAGAGCACATATTTGGACTAAACGCAAGCAGCTAAACCTAAAATTGAGGAAGATGTACTGGCTACTGGGAAGAAAGTCTAAATTATCGATTGAAAACAAACTTCTTATTTACAAGTGTATACTTAAACCCGTATGGATGTATGGAGCCCAGCTCTGGGGAAGTGCATCCAAATCTAATGTTGATATAATAGAAAGATTCCAATCTAAATGCCTAAGAGAGATTTTAAATGCACCATGGTTTGTACCAAATGAAATAATTCGAAAAGACCTGGCCATCAAAACTGTCAACGAAGAAATTACAACAATCAGCGAAAGATATAAAGAAAGACTAGCAAACCATCCGAATACACTGGCTTCCAGACTCCGAAATGCACCGAGAACATTTTCTAGATTAAAAAAATACAAAATTCTCTAATCAAGATCAGTTCTTCTAAAGTTATCCTTGTAATTAATGTAATAAATATGTATCATTGTATTATTTAATGTTATGAGTGCTTTCCACTGGGAAAGTTACTCGCGTGTTTTCAGTAATGTATAAAATTTACTTAATGTCGTTCTAGACAGATTGTAAATAAATGTGGATGAAAAAAAAAAAAAAAAAAAAAAGTAAAAGGACCGATTTACCAAGAAGTTTGGACATATATTTAATAAAAGCGGTTAAGAAAATTCAACGTTGAAATACGTATTATAAATACATTCATGTGACAAATATAACGTTGAATTTCGTCGTTTGTTTAGTTTCGAATTTCTGTCATCATAGGCACTACGGCTGCGTATATTTAATAACGTGCAGAACGTGCAGGTCTAAATTATTTCATATTGTAAGTACATACTTCCTTCACTACAAATACAATTAATATAATGTTCAAAATGCTATTTTGAACGAGTAATAAGGATATTCCGATTATTAAATGTTAATCATAAAATTATGAGAATCATATACGGGGATTCTTGTACACTATTCATTTGTCACGTAAATAAATCATGATTGTTTTGAATTCCTGCATTTTTTAAAATTTGAAGCCATCTATTGAGCTGAAAAGAGCATTCATTTTTTACGTACCCCTACCGTATCTGAAGTGATTTTGCTTTCGTGATAATTGTGGACTTTTTTCAGTTATACCTGAAATTTAAACATCTGCTTGTTTTGTTGGGGTAAACATTGTCATATCGCTGCCTGCTTTCATTACACGCGATCCGATTCCAAATGTATATTGTAACCGTTGTAAATGTTGTTATGCATCTTTTTTGCATAATGTTTTTATGTTAAATTGCAGTTTTTTTTTTGTTTATTAGTATAATTTAATTCCATTGTATTTTTTCAAATATGACTTCACATTTTGACATCAAAAACTAGAAATACGTTTACAAAGAGTAATATATTTAATGATTTTTCAATACTCTTGAATTTTTATTTTCTAAAACGTATTAACTATATACTGAAATTCACACAATCTTAAAAATGTATATTTCTTTCATAATATATTATGTACATTTAAATAACAGTAGTTTAATAATTTTATAACTTTTCATGTAATGTTAATTATCATCAATTTTATACACATATTTTTCATTTCAAATAATTGCAATTAATTGATAATCTTTTGGTTAAAACATCGTCAAAAACGACCTATTCAGTCAGTAATTCAATTTGCTTCCAAACTTATAGGATAAGAAAATTAACGTATTTTTTAATTACTTTTAATTCAAACGTTAGTACTAGAGTGGAAAAAACAATTTATTCAGCAACTTTTGTTAATGACTCAAATTTTCTTCTTTCGCTCTTTTAATACTTAATGGATTTTAACGAATAATAGTTTATTTTTTGGAAAAATGGATTTTAATGAATAATGGCTTATTTTTTTTAAGAAGAAGATTCTGTACAACTTCACTGAACAAACTTTTCCAAATTTTGGCCTACAATTATTCATAAATTTTTGTTAAATAAATAGCGATATTTTATGTTTGCTTCAGAAATTTGAAAAAACCATTTGTTGAAGTTGCAGAGAATCGTCATCTTCAAAAAATAAACCATTATTCATTAAAATCAATTAATTAAAAAAAATTGCCGTAACTGCTTTAACCCTTTGCGGCATACATTTTTCTTGTGAACCATTTTTAATGAAACTGGGTACTCGGGGGTCTCTGATTACGAATCTGATCTCAGATTTTTAAAATTCAAAATGGCGGATTCAATATGCCCGACAAAAATGTAAAAAATTACCTGTTCGAGATGAAACTCGGTACTTGGGGATTATTAGGGTCGCTGATTACAAATCTTATCTCAGATTTTGTAAATTCAAAATGGCGCATTCAAGATGGCCGACAAAATGTAAAATATTACATGATCAAGATGAAAGTGTGTACTCGGGATTTTTTGGTGTCGCTGATTACGAATCTGAACTCAGATTTTGAACATTCAAAATGGCGGAATTTCAGTCGGCCATCTTGAATCCGCCATTGTGAATTTTCAAAATCTGAATTCTTATTTGCAATCAGCGACCCCAGAACACCAAACTACCTATTTTCATCTCGAACGGGTAATTTTTAACTTTTCGATCGGCCATCTTGGATCCGCCATTTTGAATTTTCAAAATCTGAAGTCAGATTCTTAATCAACGACCCCAAAAACCTCAAAGTACCTATTTTCATCTCGATCGGGTAATTTTTCACCTTTCGGTCGGCCATCTTGGACCCGCCATTTTTAATTTTGAAAATCTGAAACCAGATTCGTAATCAGCGACCCCAAAAACCCCCAAGTACGCAGCTTCGTAAGATTTTCTCTAAAAGGTTCGTCAATAATGAATTTTTTATATAAAAATGGCAATTTTTACACTTTGTTTATTAATTATTAACAAAATGACAATAATTTTACATAATTTGTGCATAAATTTTGATATTTTAACATCCCATCAACATGTAACAACAAAAATTAACGGATAAATGGAATAAAAACTACTTCAAATTCGTAAAAAATTGTTTACAAAAAGGTGGTTCCAATTGGAACCACTGTGCCCCAAAGGGTTAAATGAAAAAAAAATTGGAGTTATTAACAAAAGTTGTTTAACAAATTGTTTATTTAAGTTTCAATTTCCTTCCAAGAACAATAATACTTCCTTTCCTCAACAATATCATTAATAATAAAAATTAACCTCTTGGAATTGTTATAAAATATTTTTCCCTAATATATGACATTCCGGGGTACAACTACCTTACGCAATGTAGAAAAAGTTCTTCTTTCGTTTCAGGAAATGGATTTTCTATTAATGTAGGCAGTTTTAAGACGAGAATCATCTATATGTTTCTTCAGTAAAACATACACTCTATATTAATTGAACTGAAATCCAGTCCAATGGACTGAGGTTTGAGTCACAGGAACTGGACTTCCAGTCCTCTGAGCTTAAGTTTCAGTCCCTCGGACTGAAATTTCAGTCCAACAAAGTTAGAGAGTATATTTAAAAAGTTATGGCTATTTTAAGTTAGATATTTGAGAATTTCGGGACGCCACTTGAATGCCTATTATTTTTGCCTGTGTTTTTACTTCATGTTTTTTTTTTCATTAAATGAAATGTTCTTAATACAAAAGATATTTTTGGGATATACTTGACCCTTTGCAGCACGGTGTAAAGTATATTTCATAACTTATTCTTTTCACATTTTTATAATTTTTGTGCACCATGTTATAGTTTTAATGCCATCATTTTTACAGCATAAAGTTCTATATTCAAAAAATGGTGCGGACACGGTATAGCGACGTCATACGACGACAGACCAATGAATCGTAAGTACTGTTAATTTTACGGCATTGATAGAATTAAATAATAAAATATACAAATGCTCCATGGTACAACTATTCGAATAGTGACAAAGATTTACGTTTACTAACGTAGTCAGCGTAATGGCATTTTTATTTATTTTCACATGTAATATGATTTCATTGCCTATTATTTTCGAATTCTATTTGCAGTTCGAGAAGAAATTCCCATAACCTGATCGCCAGCGAAGTGTAAGAAATTTATTAGTTTCGATAATTTTGATTACAATGTATCGACAAAAAATAATATTAATGAAGTTCGGATTATACTATTTTCAACCATTACACTTTTTTCGTAGTGTTGACATGTGCTTCTATTGACATGTGATCTTTTTTAAGCAATATCAATTGCTTATTTGTAGGTAATTTATTGGAAAAAAATCAAAAGAAACAACGTTCAAAGTAGCCCCATGAAAATAAATTTATTTGAAAACATGCATTTTTAAATGTTTAATTTTGCAACAACGCATATCAAAAAATTATTCATACGTATTTCTTGACAAAAAATGCAATGTTCTTTATAAGAGTAAAATTATTTTCACCGTACACTGTAAAATAGAATGTCTTTCTTGGTTTTATTAATGGAATTCTTTCTTGGTTTTATCAGGCACTTTTATAAAATAATTAAATTGTTTAGAAGATGACACACAGGTGCCTGAAATGTTGGTTGACAAATACTGTATGTGTATTTTATTGAAAATGATTTTTTTTTTTCATTTATAATAATTATTTATATTATTTATATCTTTGTATGTCATATAGGCAAGTCTCGATAACACCGGTTGTCCACTCTCCACCAGGCACGCAAACATTGCTTCAACGGGGCAAAAACTTCAATAGTCCAACCCTCGTCACAACAGCCACAGCAAATACCATAACCACAGTTATAACCACTGCATCAACATCAACAACAACACCAGCAGCAATAGCCACCAAAACAACAATAGCAACAGCAACAACCACCACGTCATCGGTAATAAGTACGCCATCAACAGCAACAACAACAACAGCAACAACGACAACAGCCGCAACTACTACAGCAACAGCAACAACCACCACTTCATCGGCAATAAGTACACCGTTAACTGCAACAGCAACCGCCACCACAATAGCAAGCCAATCCAGAGGCAATGTCCACTCGAGGCTTGGGTGGCCATATGGAAATGGGCGAGGCAGGATTGGACAAGACGGACGAGACATACCATTTGATTACGAACAACAAATGGGACGTACACGTGGACGAGGACAAGACTTTCGGCCCTTATATGGACAAGAATTTGAACGTCGAATGGGTCGTGGAAGTGGACGCGGACAAGACATGGGTCCATTATACGGACAAAGTGGTGTACGAGGACGTGGACAAAATCTAGGACCCGTATATGGACTAGGACGTGGACGTGGACGAGAACAATACTTGCGGCCCTTATATGGGCAGGAATTTGAACAACGAGTGGGTCCTGGACGTGGACGCAGACAAGACATGGGATTATTATACGCGCAGAGAGGTATACGGGGACGTGGACAAAATTTAGAACTTGTATATGGACTAGGACTTGGACGTGGACGCGGACGTGATGGAGATAGAAGTGCGCCAATTATGCAGCCTATTTTTTACAATGCAAATATAAACATAAATTATTACTCTTAATACGAAAAAATAAATATTTTATTACAGTAATCGTGTATTTCTGGTGTTTCATTCCTACGGGATAATGGGGCGAAGCTTCGATGATTTTGTTTTTGCTTGATATTTATAATTCAATTCAGCGACGATACTGGGGCAAAACAGCGCACTCCTTATTTCCGACTCTTCGAAATGGACATCACAAAATTGAGTACCATGCGAATCATGGTCTTCAATTTTCATTGGCGTTCTTTCAAGCATTTGTACAGTTAGTAATGTGTTAAACAGGTACATGGATAAGTATGACGTAGGAAAGCAGTAATTAAGAAAAATAATACATCTTTTAAAATAATATTAATTTATTATATATATATATATATCACACTATTACAAAATTCAAATATACACATTGGCTGACATTCATGGTTGACATTCTTATGGAAAAATGAGTCTTCCTTAGAGTACCATCTTTGAACGAACAGTTATGTAAACTATAAAAATATTCAATATTACGCTGTCATTATTCCATAGTTTCTGCGCTATGTACAATATGAGGTGCGCTTATAAAAACGCGTACGCGCTCACTTACGATCATTGCGCGGACGCAAAAGATAACATTTCTATAAAATCTGTACATTATCAATATTTTAATATAATTAGTTCAATATCTAGGAATGTTATGCCTTCAACAAAAAAATATATTTAGTAAAACGCGTCCGCGCTCACTTGCGATCATTGCGCGGACGCAAAAGATAATATTTCTATACAATGTGTACATTATCAATATTTCATTGTAATTAGTTCAATACCTACGAATATTGTACCTACAACAAAAAAATGTATTTAGTAAAACGCGTCCGCGCTCACTTGCGATCATTGCGCGGACGCAAAAGATAACATTTCTATAAAATCTGTAAATTATCAATATTTTAATATAATTAGTTCAATGCCTAGGAATGTTATCCCTTCAACAAAGAAACATATTTAGTAAAACGCGTCCGCGCTCACTTATGATTACTGCGCGGACGCAATATATCGGTATAATGTAAAAAGTGTTAACAAATTACCATAATTATGGCATATCCTGCAACGTTTTGTTTGTGAAGCATATCCTTAAGAACATGTTTCTATTTCAGAAACTGCATTACAGTCAGACAATTTTCATTACAAAAATCATTAGAAAGCATGTTGATACAGTTGTTTCATTCGATGTACGCTTTGTCGTAGTATTTTATATATTTTTTATATTCATTAATTTGCGACATTTCTTTGGTTTTTGGCCTTCTTTGCTTGCCTTGTCTGTCGCGGAATTCCATTTTTTACATTGAACGCTATTTGCTTTAGAAATAGCACATATTTTCACTTTCAACATAAACTTTAACATTAGCTGTCGATGTGAACAACATTCGTTGTTTTCATCGAACCAATTATTATTGGCATTTTTTATATAACTTATGCATATATCTAACAGCTTGCTCCTAATTCCTTCGTAATGGCGATAATTATTATAATTTCTGTGTATACATTTCAACAAAAGAGCAATGACATTTGTGAAATCTGCAGTTGGCCTTGTCAGCCACTGAACAACAGGCGCATCATCGTCTTCGTGGTGGTATTCTCGATGCTGTATATATCTTTCGTTTTCATCTGAAGGTTCCATAGGTGACTTCATAGTGGTATCGCGGCATTTATCGCATTCTGTCTTCCTAAATCCATAGTTAGCAATATAACCAGCAAAATATCCAATTGCATTTGCTTCATATGATCCTTTATCATCAATGTTAATATCAATACAGTCCATTATGGCATTTGGAAAGTTGTCTTCAGATGTGAACTCGTCCAAAATTGATTCGACAAAATGTTGGTCAGCATTTTCTTCTGTGTCATATGAATATAATACTACTTGTTCATCAGATGGTTGTGAAACACCCACAACTGGTAAAGTGGCATCAGTCAATGATTCACCATCTGGACATACTACGTTGCCTTTATCACTGCCGTATATATATGCCGTGGACAAAATGTGTCGCAAAGTCAAACGAACCATTCTTGCAGTAGGGTTTGGATTGAACCCTCCATGCACGCCCTCGAATTTTAGAGAACATTTGTTCAACTGAATCTTGATTGCAGAGGGCTGTCGCTAGCTTGAAATCTGCATATTCCTTCTGAATGTCCTTATACATTCCCAAAACTGCTTACTGTTATAACCATGCCATCAAAGCATGGAGGTCTTATCACTTTATTTGGTGATGTGCTCCATTCCGAACTCCACTCTAAAAACGTCGATAATAAATTGAATATCAGTGGATTGTCTTCGGATATCGGACCCTTTTCTGTTTTTGCTTCATTTAAATGGTACACATTCATAGCATCGATGACTTTGTTCATTGTAGATACAAAATTAGCCGATTCTTCCCAGGTAAAACTTTGCAAAGCTCCAGTTTCCCCAGCAGTTAATATTGAGGCAGCAAATCTGGCACTTAACATTTGGAAAGCGATTTTAACATTCATTGCCTGAAAATTGTCAGGATAGAAATGCATTTTCTTGATATGATTTAGAACGTTTGAACTTGACTTTTGATCAATTTCCCAGGTGTTTAACAAATCATAAAATGACATTATCACTTTTCCGCGAATATAAATGTATTTATGTTTTCTAAGTTGACTTATCAAACGCTTAATTAAGTGAGGCCAGTCAAAAGCGGCATAGTATTTGTCATTGTTTATAACGATGTATGGCTGATTCGGTGATACTTTCCAATGAGCGTACGATTTACGATTTGGACCACCCTGATCGCAATTCAACAATTTTATAGGAAGTCCAATTTCCTTAACTTTTTCTAAACATTTTTCTGTTAATTTAATCACTTCAAGATAAGTTGAATTTTTTCCAGTCAGAAAATATGCCAAAACTTGCCTCCAAGGATTTTCCGCGTTTACGCTGTCTAGTGTAAATAAAAGAACACTAGAAGCATGCTCATTTTTTCGACCAAAAGATCCAAGATCAACGAGACCTTCAATAACGTCATATTTTTCATTGTACTCTTCGAACTTTTTAATCGACATTTCAACGTATTTTAGACAACAAAACTGTTCTCTTGGTGGTAATGTTTCTAATTTTTCCTTAATTCGGAAAAAAATACTATCGCAAAATCCCGGTTTTATTTCAACTTCCGAAATCCATTTTCTTACTGTCGATTCTGCTGGAAGATGTAATCCTGCTTTTCTGATTCTAGAATATCCATTTGCAGAATGATAATACATCTGTTTTGCCAAATCTTTCTCAGGTTTTAAATACTCTGTAGTACCTTTGCGCAATTGCAATCCAATCATTGTTTTGGAAAGAGGTGTAATTGATGTCTCCTTCGCCAAAAATTGTTGCAAACTATGTTGACAAATGTCCTTAGACTTTTTAATGAATTTGTTTTGGCGCAATCGGACCGCTTGGAGGTTTTTTATTTTCTTCTTCAATTTGTCTATAATTTTTCGTAAATGTTTATTTTCTTTTTGCAATTCTTTCACATGCTCTACATGTGGGTTTAGTTGGCGTAGTTCCTCCATATCTTCCTGGCTCTTTCTTACAACATCTTTCAACTTCTTATTTTCTTTTCGTATTATATCCAAGTTAATTGCATTTGTGCGTAGTCTGCGTTCAAGCTCTTGTGATGGCAATTCTGACAAAGTCGGCGGACATTGTGCGATATCGGTATTTGTATTCGATTGTCGATCTTCAAACATGCCAAATGGATATTTCTCATTTAACCAATTGTAATCAATCTCAGAGTCTTCTTCGAAACTGAGCAACATGTCTTTCGCAGTGTGATAGCATTTTTGCGAATTTTTGTCAGCTTGTGCTGGGATAGATTTTGGCTCCGGTGACACTAAACTATCGTCATCTACGTGTACGAAATCAATTGATTTTTGTACGAAATTTTCCGAATTAGTATTATAATACCCAGCGCTGTTTCTACATTCTTCGTATTTCGATGGTGCCTTACTGCATTCTATACTTTCATTATTTTCTTCGGTAATTATACCACTCCCGTTGTTTTCAGCACTAAGTGAATCAATCTCCATTATCGATGCTTCATCTTCTCCTGGATTTTCCGATGTTATAACGGCTATTTCTTCGATGATAATGCTCTCCTTCAACCAGACATATCAAATTTAAAACATATTGATTGTTTAAACAAATTGGACAGAGTATGTGTGTAATAATGTTTCAATAGAATGAACGCACCGAAGTGCAATAAAGAGCAATTTACAGGTAATAAAAATTGATTATTGATACACTGAAATAAGTTAAAAATTTATATTGAAATTTTCTCTCTTTGTACAACTACACTTCAATTAGAGTCCTTTATTTAATGCAAATAATAGAATGTACGTATCCACTCTCGGTATGTATTTATAAGTAGAGAAGATAATGTCTAAAGTAGGAGAACTTTGGAGGAAAATTTTTGAAAACAGATTAAGTATTGTATGAAACAACCATCTACCATATTGAATAAAAATCTTTTAACTTTCTTCAAACTAATCAGAAAAAAGTTTTATGCAATATAAGGGCATTCCTAACTGCCATTTCTTGGCGTTCACCCATTATGTATGAATGTATCTGTACTTTTGTTTATACGTACTTCTTCGTTTATGCTGGAATTATTGTCTGTAGTTGGAATTTCTGCTTCGACATTTAAATCTGTACTTGCGTCGGTCCACGGTATTGGGTTTCTGTCGCGATGAAGTTTGGCACTACTTATGAAATCTTCATCGCGGAAGTGCTTAGCACATAAACCAGCTCTGCGAATAGTGGTGGGTGACCATTTTTGCAATAAATCAACTCCTACAATATCAAAATGAACAGTAGAATGGTGAGCCAGGTAAAGAATGCGATTTGTTTTTATTAAATTCTATTATACAGAAGAACTAAAAGTAATTAATTAAAATGAATGAAAATATACCGTTACGAATAAAATTCCATCTAATTGTATTGATGAAACGAGTAAGTTAGAAAATTTATTGGAATTAACAAAATATGATTCTATTCGCTTCGAATAACAAATGTTCACATTTAATTAATTGAAACGTATTTGAACTGCAATCATGAATCAAAAGTAATTCACTTGAATTTGAACAGGTGTCACATTGGTGAAGTACTTATGAATACAGGTGCGTATTAGACATTTATAAAACTGACCTTATTTTTTGAAATTTAAAAAAAACGACCTGAACAGAAAAAGAAATGGCTAAAAAATATATGAAACTAGTAGAAATAAATTAAAAGAGGGCTATTACAATTTTACAGTGAATTTTCTAACTCGGTTAATTTTTAACCAATATAGTATTTCACAAAATCATGAAAATTAACTTTAGCAGAGGAATGGCTTAGGGTGGTTATAAATGTTGGTGCCTACATTTTTTTATGTTTATTTTTTATACCGATTTCTTAGGTGAAAACGGGAACTGTTGTTTACATATCTAAACATTGGTAGGAAACGATCTTTTTAGCAATGTCCTTACTTCATTCGCCAGAATAAATTGATGTTATGGACATCCATCGGCTAAAAACTGATAAAGCCAGAGTACTCAATTCTAACTTGCAGTATAGCTCGTCTACGCTTCAGTTATTCGCTGAGTACGACAATTATGATGTATTTTTCATGAAATATATTTTCAACAATTTTTAAAATTATGTTCGATACAATAATTAAAATGAATCTTATTTTGTGTTTTTCCACAAATCAGGGTTAGTTTCAGGGTATTCTGCTCTCTATAATAGAATTTAATTTAGGCTAAGGTTTGACAAGTTAACAATTTTTAATGCAAACACATTGATGAACATGATGACTTGGAATTTTGTTTTTGTTGATACAGTGTGATCGACTTTATGAAAACTGCAAATTAATTTGTAATATAACTCGGTGAAAACTCTTGTGGAATTTGCAACACTTTAGCACAAAAGAGTAATTTACATTTGTCAGTAACTTTTCATTGACTTTGTAAATTAGAAATTAATAATAACTTTCATAATAAATAAATTGTCGGATTCGTCAGATTTAAACCTTTTAAATTTATTAACGGTAACTAATTTAATGTTTTTAAATTACTTTTAATCCGCGAGTTCTCTATTTACAAGTTTCCCGTGATAGTCATTTAAAAAGTAGCAAATTCTATTGCCTTCAATTGACTATATATGTATGTATACTAAAAGAAAGAGAAACCGCTCCGACTGATAATCGAGCCTCGGTATGGGTGACGACGGGTATGACAAATGTTCGATCGAAAAAATATTAGAACATTTGTCATACACCACTCGGTACGTCAGTTTCAGATCATAACCACTCGGCTACGCTTGCTGTTCGGAAAAATAATGCAAAAATAACGAATAATTGGAACAAGGAATTTTTATATTCTTCAACTTTTGATTAGCCGTGGAGGGGGTTCTAAAGTGGTCAACCGATAAAGTAGCTATATACACTGAAAAAGTTTAAAGTGATATAAGCGAATCGGTTTTTAATTAAACTCGGGCTCTATTACGACAATGTTATGAACATATTATTAACTAGATTACTGTAGATATATTGAGTATACAAATTTATATGAATACTTAAAAATGATAAAATATGCTCCTCTTCCAAAAAACGTATGTTACTAAGAGTTTGAAAAGCGTTCGAGAAGCGCGCCAAAAGAGCAAACAAAGAGTTAATTTGGACAAATAAACGCTTAACGTACTCTTCGATTTTTATCAGGGAGCATAAAGAGTGACAAGGAGTTTGTTAAGCGTATCATAAGCGTGAATTTCGACATTTTGTACGCTCGCGTAACGCTTCATTTTTTCGAGGGGTTCTATGATGTCCAGAATTTCCACCTGTACGCACACAAGCACTCCCGCCCACACATCATATCATATTCAAAATTCTTCACTTGCATATTTTATCAGTAACAAAATAATAAACGAAAGTTAAAAATGATATATACAAAAAAATATAATATGATGTCATGTTATACATGTTTCCTTTTCATTTTTGTTATTATTATTTTATTACTTATTATTATTATTAATCGTTTTTGTTATAATCATTTTTTAAATAATAGCTAAGCAAAATTACCACTTACCACAATTTCTAACCCAAATTTCAAATCGTTGGCTCATGGGCGATGGGAAACGGAAAAGATGACATGTTTCACTTTTCACATTTGTGCAATTTTTGTATACACATTTGTCAAATACACTATTTTTTCTTTCCATTTTTTTCTCTATGTAGCTGATGGTTACTAATTACAATTATATCCCGATTACGAAAACCTGCAACAATGCAAAACAAACCTACCCGCGCTTCTGCGAAAGAAATATCCGGAAACAAAAAAATCGCTTCGCGACGTTTTGCGCTGGCAAAATTTTATAAAAAAAAAAAACACAATCACTTTTCTCGAAAACAATACAGAAGTAAGTACTAAGTACTGCAAAGTAGGAACATTTTTTTCTGTATTATTTTCCAGGTTATGTACTTTTTCACTCGCCGGTCACAATTTTTTTCCTTCTTATACAAAAAGAATGTATTAATCACACTAATTTTTGCTACTTGTGCAATAAAAGTAATTGTAATTCGCTATTAACTGCTAATAAAGCGTGTAAAATGTTACAGCAGAGGCTTATAACAGAATAATAGAAAAGAAGTGGCTGCTCGACTGTCGCGACTTTCAGCGATATTTAAAGGTCACGAGAGAGCTCTGTCAACAAAATAATGCCTAAAAATGCAACATATACATAATTGTTATGTCGACTTTAATTGTCATTTTCTACTCATCATTAAAACGTATGTAACAGACATATAATTGTTTTTTTATTTTCGGGCACACGGCATTCTAAAAATATTTTTCTCAATAAAAATGTTACACCCCTAGTCAACGATTTTGTCATGAAAACCTACAGTGGTACCGCACTTGACGTGGAACGATCATCTATATCTATATATGTATTATTCAACATAAGGATCTTTTTACATGAAATATTTTTTTTTAATTACGTGAATCGTGCTTAGAATTTATGACTAAGACGGAACCAAAAAAATACTTGATTTTTTTCAGTTTGTAAATATATGACATTTAAGTTTTTTTATTTCAAATAATATTATATGTGAATGTTACAACATCGTTTCTTAACCTTTTAACGCCCAAATGTGCAGAATTTGCACACTAAATTCAGTCTCGTTTTATGTACACATTAGAAATCTAAAAAAAATTGAAACATTCAAAATTACAGAAAAAGAGCGATATTATGGCAACAACTTTTTTTTAAATATAATTTTCAATATTATAACGATTTTTGATCATCTTTTGACTTACAAGAATTGAGTTGATCACAAGCGTTTTTAAAACTCTTCACAACAAATCTTTTGAAATCAAATAAATAAATACAAGTTAAAGTAAAAACTATATGGAACATTTTTACTTTTCATTTTCTTTGCATTTCTATGTATAATAAATTTTTTTCTTCTTCTTCTTCTTCTTCTTCTTATAATAGTAATAATAATAATAATAACCGGCTTCGTGGCTCAGGCGGTAGCGTACTGGACTACGAAGTCGCAGGTCGTGAGTTCGATCCCCGACCGGGCAGTTTTTCGGAATTGTTTACAAGCAGCAGTTCGCGATATGTAAGACGAACCATGATGTCTGTTCAACATTTTCGAGGTGTTGTCAGACGGGAATCGACTCATGACCGACACTGCAATCACCTACCTCATGGTTTGGGGCGTGGTTGCAGTGACCTTTCACGCTGCTCTGGTAGAGATTTATGCAAAAATTTCTCACTTTTTGTACAGATTGAGCGACATAAGAAACCAATGTTGTTGTTAAAGTTATTATTAAAATAATAATAATAACAATAACAATATAATATAATAATAATTAATAATAATAATAATTATTAATAATCATTATATCGGATGATTTCGGGAGCTTTCGCTGCCATTCGGGGTATACTACTCCATTCGCATAAAACTCACATTCGGTACTATCCTGCACACATGTCAAATTATATTCCAAACAAATCTCGCACATTTCGTGATCGCAAAGAAAATAAATAGAGTCCCAAACTGTAATAATATATATTTATATATTATCCTTATCAGGGGAAAACATTATTTATCACTTACAAAAGCTTGTGTCAAAAAAAATTGGGTTAACATTTTTTCAAGGACAATTGATGAGCTATGAGATAACTAACACATTAAAAATCATTTACAACTTAATTAGTGTTATGGTTGTGAGCGGTGAGGTAGGGTATAAAATTATTAACCGCGACGTTCGTTTTGTGTACGCCGTTCACCAACTGACTTCTCCGATGCTCTCTCGAATCGAGAGCGCAGCGGAGCTCGTCGTCGGATTACGTTCCAACCGTGGGACTATGCTGAGCTTGCACTCTTGACTTCTACGTGAAGTCGCAAGCCGTGCATATTCTCACGGTGGACTTTGATAATAGGTTGATTTATTATAATATAAATGATATAATATGGGTGGGACGGACGCTACGTACCACCGGTACGTAACACCTCCCCACCACGAAAAATCGGCGTCCTCGCCGATGTACAAACAATTTTACAAAGCTTGATACATTCTACATTTCAGCAACACAAGTATTTGACAACTTACTGTCTCTAAAATACTGTCTATCTACGTAACACCATAGTAAACCACTTTTAATATCGGCAGTATTATTTATTTATTTCGTAGTATTATTTATTTCGCGGTTACTCGCGCGATTGCGAATAGCCGCACAAAGAGGAGACGGATTATTCCCTCGTCCTCTCTTCGCTACTCTCACCCGGCGGTGGTTCGGGCGGAGGCCGCGAAAATGCACAGACAAGTGTCACTTTTTTATTCCTTTGATTTAGATTTTCCACTTTTTGCACTTTTTCAGGCGCCTTATTCTCTTTTCTTTTCTCGTTCATCTTAGCTTTAACATTCGCTGCATCTTTCAGCGTGATTTTTGATAATAGTAGAAACGGCTTTGCTTCTAGTTTGGAGGACGCGAGATTTGAATTCTCGCACTTAGGAAGAACGTTGACTGGAATTTTCATCACCGTCAATTTTACTCGTTTGACGTGCTTAGATTCGTCATTATTTTCACAGTGCTGACTGTCTAAAGAGCTCGGGTTGTTTTTTGATAAACTTTTATCTATTCTAGAACTTCTCCTTGGAATTGAATTTTGATGCAGAGTTTCGGACGTGGTCAGCAACTTTTCGTCGAGGTCGATGATGTCGGTCGTTGATTCGGTGTCTAAAATCATCTTGGAGTTCGAATCCTGATTTTCCGATAGTGCTTCTGAGTTACGTTTCGGATTGATCCGTTGAGAGTTATTTTCTGGATCGTCAACCTCTTGGACATGAGAGTCTTCAACTCTTTGTCGGAATAGCATCTGATTGCGGTGCGATTTATCAACACTTGCAGCGAAATCTATGTGAAACATGTATGTCTGGTCTGACTGCGTCGACGGGTGCGAACTTGCGAGTTTCTTCGTGCTTGGCCGAATTTCGTGTAGAATCGGCAAGGTTTCTGGAGGTCGCGCTCTCCTGGTATCTGTGACCGTTTGCGGAGCTGACGGCGCGTCGGCTTCAACATCAACCTTTTCTCTTTTTTTCGTGCTGTTAGACACTTGTCGCGGTTTTTCTGCACCGTTTGTCTGCTCATTTTCTGACGAGTCAGAGTCGATGTCCGTCCATTCGTCATCCTCATTGAAATCATCATGAAACCTTTGAGCCTTTGGTCCACTTGAAGGTTCCTCTTCTGTATTTGCGTTACCTTCTTCGTCATCGTATACATCCATGTTCATGTCTTCATAGAAATCGTTCCACCCTTCATAGGTTTCGAACCGTTCTTCTAAAATTTGCATATCTACATCTCCTATTCCATAATGAGGCTCATTAATAAATAATTCAAGGAATAGCTCGAACACGGTTTGTTTCTTAATTGGTAGCACATTTTATGTAACGCTGATTTCGCAGGAAATACTTGTAATATTATACGTTGTATTTCTGCTTGCCAATTACTGTTCGCAATAGTTTGTCGAACTTTTGCATCCAACTCTGCCTCTTTTCGGTCGAAATCGCTGTCATCATATGTCCACATTCTGAAGATTTTGTTGTTTTCTTTCTTTCTTCTTTTTTTTTCGCACCCTCACTCACTCGCGCTTTCTTTTAACTCCTTGGGAGGGAATGCATCTTCCTCTTTTGGGATACGCGATAAGTTACGCGACGCGCGCACTTTTCTTTTACCTAACAGACGCACATCCCGTTTAAAAAGAAATAAACCCCTCGGTATGAGGAGGGGGTTCGAAACTCCGCGTTAAGGGGGGCGATACCCCAACACGATTCTCTATTAAAAGTTAAAACGGAAAATCGCGCGCGGAGCGTCACTTCTGACACCAAATTTGTTATGGTTGTGAGCGGTGAGGTAGGGTATAAAATTATTAACCGCGACGTTCGTTTTGTGTACGCCGTTCACCAACTGACTTCTCCGATGCTCTCTCGAATCGAGAGCGCAGCGGAGCTCGTCGTCGGATTACGTTCCAACCGTGGGACTATGCTGAGCTTGCACTCTTGACTTCTACGTGAAGTCGCAAGCCGTGCATATTCTCACGGTGGACTTTGATAATAGGTTGATTTATTATAATATAAATGATATAATATGGGTGGGACGGACGCTACGTACCACCGGTACGTAACAATTAGTATTGACGGATTTGTTTGAAACCGTAAACCACCGCTTACAAAAATCGCTAGATCTTTAAGCAACAATCAAGTTTGAATACTTTCCGGACATAGAAGTAGATTAAAAATTTGGGTATAGTTAGTTAATAACATTATTAACATATTTAAACAATTATCTAATCGGAAGCGGATTTATTTTATGTACAGGACTTGGTTGACATCGAAAATATGCGCGCAGCGCGAGACATTTTTACTCCAACGGTCAAGTTTGAAAAGGTTCCGGATATAAAAATCCATTAAAAAGTTCAGCACCCGACTTTGTTATGGTTTTTGTTTAATGTTTTTGAAGTGCTATAGCATTTTTTTTTCATTGGCACCTTATTTTTTAACTATAATAAGCCGAAAAAGGCGAAAAACAAAAAAAAAATTTTCGACTTTTCTTTGGATTCCAACGATGCGAACTTCCAACCTGCGCTTTAATAATTACAGTTTATGTATGTTTATTTGTCACAGAATTTCCAGTGCTTCCGTATATTTTGTTCAGTAGGAGTTGGAGAAAAATTTTCCTTAATGTAATGAACCTGGTCAATTTTTCATTTCAATAATGTAGTAACAAAATCAGAAATACAACCAATTTTTAACAACAAATTTTGCAACTACTT
This sequence comes from Trichopria drosophilae, assembly GCA_030407085.1. NCBI lineage: Eukaryota > Metazoa > Arthropoda > Insecta > Hymenoptera > Diapriidae > Trichopria > Trichopria drosophilae. The sequence goes on from CM059585.1 coordinate 25,718,347, forward strand.
TCGTTCGGCTTTGGTTGGTCTGTTTAAAGGACACTTTACTAATTTTTATTTTATATTTCTGTACTAATTGTAGGATAAAATGATATAGAATTGGATTCAGAATCACATCATTCTGCAATAATTTTCAAATCCAGTTTACTGTTTCGGTTACTACGGAGTAATACTTCTCGCCCTCAGTATACTATTTACAATTTCTTTTTCATCTATCTCATCGTCGGAATTTCCCATTTGTAATATTAATTATGATTCCATATCGTGTCCCAACGGAAAACCAGCATCATTTTTCCTGTAATCAATACTTGGGACTGGCAAGTCAATTTGGTGTCTGTTTTTAGTTTTGGTTTTATCAGTTGAATTTATATTATTTTTTATTGTAAATGAAAATTGCCAATACAGATATTTGCATGAGAATTCAGTGACAACTTCAACAATATATTCAACTCGAAATGATGCTATGAAGAAACATCAATAAACAATTTTTTAATTTGATTAAGAATTACAGAAATACGAAGAGATAATTTTTTTATTCAAATTGATTAAGTCTAACAATTTTGTAGCACAGTTATTTGATTCAAGGTGACTGAAAACATTTTGAATTTGAATTCAATCTGATAAAAACGAATCATTTTCAATCAATTTTTGTTTGCTAGGTAGTGCGAATTAATTTATACTTAAAATTCTAACACCTAAAGAACGGAATGAATGTTATCGAATAACTAGAATTTCTTGTTGCCCGTAGTATTAACCACTTAATATTTCGTGAAACCCACATATTCATATATAAGCAATAAAGATTAATGAACATTTACTCTGACCAAAAAGTGTTTGTATTTCTGATATTTTATCATCAATTTGAATGTTATAATATATTTTGTTATTCTTAAAATACTTCCGCGATTAGTAATGTGCATAATAAGCAACAGTATAACTATTCAATTCGGTTCCTTAAATATCGGGAAACACATTGACTTGCAATAAAATTCATTTAAAGTATTTGGTACAAATTATAGCCTTTTATCTCATACTGACTGCAATTATTATACAAATATGTTGCTTTAAAAGTGTACACATTTAATATGTACAAAAAATGTACAAAAATTGGGTAGAAGTAACATAATATTTTCTGACAATGTTATCCACTTCTTGGGCATTAAAAACACAGATAAATTGCATACAAAAATCTTATTCAGAAAATGTACATCGACATGTTTGAAAAAAAATTTACATATATATATATTTTAACATTACATTTCGATAGAAGCGAATGCAATCTTTGTTTATACTTTTTTACTTCTCTATATTGTTGCACAAATTTTTGTAATGAATACATGTTTTTAAATTTTTCACCAAACTAGAAATAACCTCTATGCTGTAGTTTGTTACAAGCAATAACGATGAAGCAAAACAAATGCACAATACAATTTGCTGTATTTGATCTATTCGTGGATCAAAAATTGTCTAGGCCCATTTATTGGTTAATATATTTGTAGACACTTTAAATACAGTTATATTAGACAATATATATATATTGTCTAATGTTGGCCAAGAAAAACGGAACGTGATTGAAATGTTTATGATAATATTAGCATGACTGAAGACAATAAGTACACGGAGAAAATTGTCCGGCTAAAACAGCTTCCCACTGTCCAGCAGATCGCGATGTAAGTCGCGAGTGAAAACGTAAAATGACAATTAAAATTCAAAATCCTCAACATTTTTTTTTCTATAAATAGGTATATTTTTCTTATGTCTTTAAGAATATTTCTACATAATTTCTAAACGATGTGGTTATTACTTCGACCCAGACTAAGTCTGGACGAAGTATTGAATTTGGTCACTTCGGGCAAAAAAATTACCCTATAGTTTTTCATCAAATGTCAACGTTTCAGACCCTAAGGAACCCAAATCAACAATAAAAAAATTTGTGTCCGTGATCTTGTACGTACGTCCGTAAGCCATCCGTAAGTAACGGATAAGCGTATCGACATAATTTTTTTTTTTAAAATACGCGTCTTGGCATAACTTAGATCTGATTAGATTTTGGCGCAGATCCATCCGTCCATTACTAAAAAAAATTAGCCCCAATTAAGTTACTTCGTAGTTTTTTGCATTTATTTTGAAAAATACAAATTTTATTAAAAAATGTTTCAAACAAAAAAGACAAAGCATGAAATTCTCTTCGTATTTTCTTCCTAAAGTCAACAATAATGCCATAAAAACTGGTTTGAAATGTTTACGACTATTGTCTGAAAAAGTATTGAATTTGGTCACATCGGCAAAAAATTACCCTATAGTTTTTCATCAAATTTCGACGTTTCGACCCCCTACCCCCCAGCGGTAGTCTTCCCCAGCCCCTCGGGCGCGGTGATCACCTACGGGCTCATAAGTTCTTTTACGCCCTTGATACGAAAATAACTATTTCGATATATCTAAAAGATGTCTTATAGTATCTAAAAGATGTCCGTCAGAGATATTTTCGACACTTTCAAGATATCTTTGACGAATTATATGTATATATATTGTATATATAAGATCATAATGATACAGACAGTAATTAATAAAACACTGTAAACATGTAATATGCATCGAATAGTCTATTACAATACAAGTGCTTGAAGTAAGTGTTTTGCAACTTTTATTTATTAATACTTCGGCTGGCCTGTTGTCGGGGTCGAAGTTTTGAAAATGCTCAATTTTCAATTTTCATATATATAAAAAACACTATATTGTTGTAACATATCTATCGAGGCCACTTGGACCTAAATATGATTGGACCCCCAAATATCAATATAATTTTATAATATAATTGAAAGCTCCCATGTGCGAAATTCGTAACGGCCCAGCCCTGGTCCAGTCCTGGCAACGGCGGTGCCGAGGCTCGGCTGCGACATTGGGCCAAAAACTGGCATGAGTCTTGGTGCGACACTACGGCCTAGACTCGGCAACCGGTCTTGGTCCAGTAATGGCTGCCAGCACTGTCATGGCATCGATAGCCAGCACTGGCCCGGCATCGGCAGCCAGTATTGGCGCGGCATTGACTATCGGCAATTGCCCAGTGTCTGTTACGACACTACGGCCTAGACTCGGCAACCGGTATTGGACCATCCATTAGTGGCTGCCAGCACTGTCACAGCATCGACAGCCAGCACTGGCCCGGCATCAAAGCCAGTATTGGCGCGGCGTTGATTGTCAGCGATGGCACAGAGCCCGTTGCAGCTAAATTTTACAGTCATTATTGTCTTTGCAACGTCGCAGCAGCAGCACGATAAAAAAAGAAAAACAAACGTTGAAACGAATTTATTGTTATTGGAAGAAACCTTGAAGATGTATATAACATCAATGGATATATGCATATGTCCCAGCTTATTGACGAGTCTTTTGATGTTGTAAGCCCCTGGGCGGGGCCAAATTTGGAACTCCAACGAGTTGGATTAGTAAGTTCGTAAAACGTCGTACTGGTTCCAACGTATTCCTGTAAATAAAAATATTAATTTCTAATTCGTCGTTCATCACGACAAGTTAGTTCTCAGTCGGAGGGAATGTCCTCCCCGACACAAAAAAGGTAAAAGTGGCGAGATCGCCCTCCGGCCAGAGTTACCGCGTCGGTGCCCACACTTCAAGGAACGCGGGCGCTACTTCATATGCGGTTCGGCGACGCGTTCCTAGCGGCTACGGCCGGAACTTAACTGCTGGGTTTCCCTGGGGATTCGAACGTCACCGCTGGCTATGGGCCGAGTCTCCAGAAATCGGAAGGCTCGTACACGGAGAGAACTGTGCAAGTATGTAACTGTAGGGAATCCTTCGCCATTGTACTAAGATTTCGGGGCTGCTTCTGCACCTTGTGCCGCGAGATATCAATCTAAGAAAGTCACAGTCTCAGACTGTGAAAACTCTCAGGGATGAGACAGCAAAATTACGATGCTTTCTTCGAGGCTTGCTCCCGCCTAAGTTATACTTTTTAGACTAGATCTCTCCCGGACTTTTTTGTAGGAAATTTCCTCCTCTACCAAAAAGGTTTAGTAAATTTTTGCTCTATCTTGCATCGTTTTCGATACGGTCGATATTCGATCGGCAATATTCTGTGTGAAATAAATTTGCTAGGCTTGGACCGATGTTCGGTCCCGAATGTTTCCATCGCTGGGCCGAGATTCGGCACTATCACTTTGCCAGACGTGGTCCGATACTCGGGCCCAATATTGGGCCGACGCTGGGACGACGATCGGGAGAAATGCCTATGAGATCAATTTGCCAGGCCTGGCCCGATGCATTGGCCAGTTTTCAGCCGAAGTTTGGCAATTTGTTATAGACAGTATCGGCAACCAATGCTGGCCCTATACTGGCACAGTGAAGTTGCCGACGTTGGGCCAGCATCGGTAGCCGAAAGTCGGCTGTTAACGCTGGGCCGAGATTTGGCACTATTAATTCGACGGGGTTGGTCCGATGCTCGGGTCGGTTTTGGACCAACTGTGGGCCTACGATCGTCAGTACCTTGTATGAAATAAATTTGCTAGAATTGGCCCGACGTTCGGTCCTGAATGTTTCCATCGCTGGGCCGAGATTTGGCACTATCACTTTGCCAGACTTGGTCCGATACTCGGGCCCAATATTGGGCCGACGCTGGGACGACGATCGGGAGAAATACCTATGAGATCAATTTGCCAGACCTGGCCCGATGCGATGGTCAGTTTTTAGCCGAAGTTTGGCAATTTGTTATAGCCAGTATCGGCTATCAATGCTGGCCCGATTCTGGCACGGTGAAGTTGCCGACGGTGGGCCAGCATCGGCAGCCAAAAGTCGGCTGCCAACGCTGGGCCAATACTGGGCCGTATGGTCAGCATCGGCATTTCGCACATGGGCTATTAGTAAACAAACGAGTATTAAGGAATAGCCGACTCTCTACTGGGTCGAAGTTTCTGAGCGAGCGAAGCGAGCGAGGCACCACGCCAACACTAGTTTTTAATTGTAATTAAATTTTTAAAAATAAAAATGTCAAAATGTAGTCATTAATTGAACATTTCTAATTTAAAATTTGTCCATATTTTTTGATAACACTTCCCACTTTGTTGTTAGATTATTGCATTTCAGATAGAATAGTACATTTCTTATGAAGGATAGTCATAGTCAAGGTTGAGCATACCAATGGAAAGAAAATATGGGGGGAATGTCATCGTCATTGGTGAAAAATTATGAGCTTATTATGTTTAGGGTTTAAGCTAAAAATCTGTTCCATACTACTTTAATCGCTATTCCTCGACACGAAAAACCGCGAAAATCCCTCGAAAATCGCCAATTTCACGGCGCAAAGTTTTCTTGTTTTTTTTTCTTCGCCTCTGACGTCACAGGCGGGAGCGCCTCATATACTTCTAGTACATAAGAAGTAATAAAAAAGAATTCCTTTGCAACAAATGTACGTATGTTAATTGTAAATTAAAGCAAATAAAATTTTCTGAAATCTGAAATGCATTCGAATGTTCATGTAGATACAATTTGATTTATGAAAAGTTTGAAAATTTGAAATGTTGAACTTTTGAAAGTCTAAAAAATTGTAGAAATGTCTTAAATTTAAAAATGTTACAATTTTGAAAATTTAAAAAATTTGTACCAAATTGGCCCGAGAAAAAATGAAATGCATATTAATTGTATACAATTATATATAAATTTTATACAATTATCTACAAATTGTATACAAATTCATAATAATTAATCGTTAAGTGATAATCACGACTTGTATTCGCGTGTATATAATTATATACAAAAATATAATTTGATTAATTTGAAAATACGACAGCGTTTCTCGTAAGCGCACGAGTTTTGAGCAATCAGTATATAAGGAACCTCCAGAAGTAGTAACAGTGCAACGTTCGCGGCATGCAATACACGTACACATTAGGGTGGTTCAAAAATCAATTTGAAATTTTTGTTTTCTCTCTTCGAACGAATTCTTGTAGAATGTGCCAAAAAATGAACACGTGTTTTTGCGTTTTTTTTAAATGCTATTAACTGAACGCGCACGGAGCTTGAAGTTTGTATTATATCAAAGAAAAAATGCGATTTTTTCAATTTGTTCGCGATAATTCGTTTTCATACTCAAATGAACATACTTGTTTTAAAATTATGTTAATATGTAAGTACCTTTTTTTCGAAAGTCTTCAGGATACAAAAAGCTTGGTTAAACTTTGAAAATATATTTTATACATGAATTTTGAATAAAAAACTGTGGACAAAAAAATGAACAAACATCAAAATTCTTCATTTATGCTTCGTAACTTTCATAAAATGTCATGTACTTAAATTTCTTACGATTTTACGATTAAAGTAAGCTATAACTGAATCGAAAATGATTAGTGTTTGCTGATTGTGAGTCACATTACATTGAATATGAAATCCATTTTTAACACAAATCAGATAAAGGAAAAACATTTCCTAGTTTTTCGCTATATTTTCCGTCAAAAAATGTGCGATTAGTGTGCTATTAAGCATTGTATTCCTTCCCTTCTTTCGTGGCAAATGACCTTCAAACGATCTGCAGGAGAACAATTTTTAGCGAATTATCAAACACTGAACTTTGGACGTCTTGGTTTGCGTGATATCCGGAGTCGCGCACTTAGAAAAGTGTCTTTTACCGGGTATTGGAATTCTGATACCCCGTAAAAGAGAGTCTTTTACATATAGGGACAAAAATATTTCTTTTATAGGTTAAAATACAAAGATTTTTAAAACATCTCGTAGTCGGTATAAATGATCTTTTAACAGTTAAAAGACACATATTTTTACAAGTATAAATGCGGTAATTCTTGGATGTAAGAAAAAATATTACCTGCTATATTTCAGTTAATGAACCAGTTTAGAAAAAATATTGCATATGTATATCGGCTTCGCAGCTCATGCGGTAACGCACTGGACTACGAACTCGTAAGTCGTGAGTTCGATTCCTGTCCGGTGCCATTTTTTCGATTTCGTTGTCAAGCAGCATCTCGCTGTTAGTAAGACGAGCCATATTGTTTGTTTACGTTTCGAAAACGTTTGGCCGGCGAACTTGAAAATAATACGGTGTAAACATTTGTTTAAAAAGGCAATTCATTTCCGTCCGTTAAAATAATAAAAGAAAAAAAATAACCCGTTTCTAACCTATAAACACCTGGTTCGTAACTTCTGTCAACATCAGATAACTTTTCGTAATTGTTATAAAATTATTGAAATTATTTCGGTAGATATACAGTGTCCCATTCATTTTCAGTAGCACTTAAATTTGAATCAAACTACCCACAATTTTTAATTTATACTTTATGTTTGATAAATTATGCTGGCAATGAAGAATAATGTGATTTGCGAATAATCTGATGATGTGCATCAAAAGGAGACATATAATGGTGAATTTTGTCTATATAAAAGTTTGTATTGATTCTCAGCTTTATTTATTGCTTAATAGTTTATACATTTGCAAGATTATATAACCTATAAGAACTAATATTTTTAAAATGCTAAAATACGTATTCTCTTAGACATAATAAAATATTCATTTGATACACGAGAATTTAATAGAATATCTTTTATTCGATAATAAGTAAATGGTAAAAGACGAAGATTTTTATGGATAACATATGGGATTTCAGTAATTACAATATTTATTTTACGGGGTATAAGAAATCGTTATAAAATACACGGGATTGTAACTGATAAAAGATACTTTTCTCAATGCGAATAATTAATTATTTCTTGAGCAATACTCATTCCGCTATTTATAGGCATATCTGAGGCGTCTCACAACAGAAATGGCTAAGTCCATTTTTTTTGAAAATTGAGTTATTCAGATATTCATATTTTTTAGTCTATTTTTTGTTATACTTCATTATAAAATGGACAAAAAATGTGCTTTTTCGTTTGTTTCTCACATGTTAGAAAACTGATGCAAATAAAAAAACCGCTAAGTCCATTGAACGTGTTTATTAAAAATGGCTAAGTCCAATGTTACTTTTAAGAATAAAATATACATGTACATTTATGAAAAAAAAAACACACATTTCATAATTATATGCACATCCACACAAATACATACTCGTACGTACGCAATAATATGTATACACGTACATAATAATATACTATATTATTATCTACATACGTGTATACAATAAACGCGTATAATATATTGTACGTATAAATTTTATACAGTAGACGATACAAATGAAGATGAAAGTGAATAAACGGTTGTTTTGTTGAAATTTTATAAAATTGTTATATTGTTATATGTTAACCAATTATTTGATTAATTTTCTTGCGTATATACGGCACTTAAAAATAAAATTTATTTAATGAATTATTAAAAAACTATGTTGATGAAAAAAAAGGTAACCATTTTTTGATAAAAACTAAAAGATATTTCTTTTAAATTTTTTTCCCTTAATAGTAATCATGAAAATACGCATTGTTATTACATTATTTTACAACTTTATAAATTGCAAATCTAAAATCGCTAAGTCCATTAAATTTTTTTTTCAAAAATAGCCAAGTCCAAAAGTCACACCAAAATTGGCTAAGTCCATATTAAAAAATGACTTTTCTCTATAAAAAATCGATTTTTATTTTTGGGAAAGCGTTCAAAAATCTTATTTTTCATGAGTGAATTGAACAGTTTATTGGTTAACAAGCTATTTAGATACATTAAAGACATAGAGGTTTTTGTGTTTTTTTTTCAAAACGTATTTATTGTGACTTAGCCATTTCTGTTGTGAGACGCCTCATCTCTGGAACTTTTAACTTTTTGGGTACCATGAGATTTAAGACATTAGAAAGTAAATATTTTATAGTTTTTATCGGCAGTTCCTTCAATCACATGCTAGTTGTGATAGACAAGTACATAGAATAATTATTTAAAACGATTATTTTTTTATATATATTAGGGACTGTGTCGAACATAAAAATGTACCATAACAAGGTGTGCCTCATTTATAACCACTTAAAAAAAATTGATAAATTCGGGTAACTGAGATTTTTTAGAAAATAAATTTTGTCATTTTGTCGTTATAGTTTTTGAGCGTTTAACTTAATCAAAATTCGTAACATGGAAATGTTTCTATAGAGCATAACAATTTAACAAATTCTCGATTTATGGATGTGCCTCCTTTATTACCAATTTGACGCGTATTTTAGTATTGATGTTCTTAGCGTTTTTAGCGTAGAAAAGTTAAAAGTTCCAGAGATATGCTTTTATATAAAAAATCACTTAACCGCCCAATAAGCACAGATTTTGAAAAAAGATTACTTTATGAGTTCGCGAATGTCCTCATGCTCATATACTTGTAGTACATAAGAAGTAATAAAAAAGAATTCTTTTACAACAAATTTACGCATGTTAATTGTAAATTAAAGCATATACAAGTATTAGTAAATAAGTGCCCAGTAATCTGAAATGCATTCGAATGTTTGAAATGTAGATACAATTTGATTCATGAAAATTTTGATAATTTTGTAATTTTGAAACTCTGAACAATTTTAGAAAGGTCTTAAATTTAAAAATTTGTACCATATTTCTTAACAAAAGAATTCTTATCTAACTTTTAATTTAATAACTAATCCGGATATTCGTTATATTTTTAAGCGTTCACAAAGAATTATTCTAAAATTATGGTTTCATAAATGTATTCAAGAAATATTCTTTTTTAATATTTAAACATTTGTTTTTACCTATTGGGCGGTGTTTGTAATGGGACACATTTTTTTAGTTTTTAAAATGAAAGCCACGTTGAAAATTCAAAAAACGCAAAATAGCTGATTTAATGTCTTTACTTCTAGTGTTTCCAAGTTTCTAGAACACAATTTTCGGCTTCAAATTTCACTCTACTCAACACCTCCGAAGTTCAGAGGTTGATATTTTGAATGTTCAAAAAATTGTTACCTGATGGTCGTTTGAGGGTCATTCGATACGAAAAAACGAAGGAATACGATACCGATTAGCACACTAACCGTATTTTTTTTATGGCGAGATATAGCGAAAAAAAATTTTTTTTTTTTTTTATTTCAATTTAGTTTTACAATCTGTCGAATTTGACAATAGGTAAAATAGCATGTTAAAAGAATTTGAACTTGAAAAGAAAAATATTCATTAATATTTTCCTTTTAACAATAACAACTATAGTTGATAATCTTTAATAGAAGCTATGTCCGGTTAAACCTATTACATAAGTCCGAGGGTTTAAATCGTTTTGATCGACGTGGTTCGTTTTCTACATTAAAAACTTGTTTAGCATATTCATTTGGATGCAATTTTAAGCGATTACGATAGTTAATACTAAAATTTTGGATTTCCTCTTTCACTGAAGGTATTTGTAGGTCCAGCTTGATCTGTGCATTGGTGACATACCATGGTGCGTCTACTATGTTTCTTAGAACTTTGTTTTGAAACCGCTGTAGAATCTCGATGTTTGAATTGGCCGCTGAGCCCGAAAGTTGTACTCCACATATGACCATATGGGTTTGAGAATGACTTTATACAGTAGTATTTTATTTTGAAGAGTTAGTTGCGATCTTCTTCCAAGAAGCCAATACATTTTAGTATATTTAAGTCCTAGCTGTTTGCGCTTTCTGAATATATGCTTTTGCCATGTCAGTTTTCGATCTAGATGAATACCAAGGTATTTAACGTCATCTTTATGCGGAAGTTTCTGATTGTTTAGAAAAATTGGTGGGCAATTTTCTCTTCTCGTAGTGAACGTTACTTGAGTGGATTTACTCTCATTTACTTGTATTCTCCACCTTTTTAGCCAAGTTTGTATTTTATTTACTGAGTTTTGAGCTCTACACGAAGCCATCGCTGGATCTGTATGCGATGCGAGAATAGCCGTATCGTCAGCAAACGTAGCTAACATAGTTTATTTGGTTGTGGGTATATCGGCCGTGTATAGGAGGTACAATATAGGGCCTAATACACTTCCTTGAGGAACGCCTGCCTTTATAGGGTATAAGCTTGAATATTCATCTTGCCATTTAACCAGGAAATGCCTATTTTCTAAGAATGATTTTAGGATCAGATAGTAATGGTTTGGTAGATTCATTTTTAGTTTATACAATAACCCTGGATGCCAGACTTTGTCGAAAGCTTTCGTTACATCTAAAAAAACGGCAGCGCAATATCTCTTGAGTTCCAGATCAAGATTAATTTTGTTCACTATTCTATGAACCTGTTCCACTGTAGCATGCTTGGCTCTAAATCCGAATTGATGGTCAGGGATAAGTTTTTTTCTTAATAGTACAGGTTTCAGTCTCTCAAGTAGAAGCTTCTCAAAAATTTTTGAGAATATAGGCAGAAGGCTAATAGGCCGATAAGATTGCACTTCTTCTGATTTTTTTCCTGGTTTGCAAATCATTATAACTTGGGCAACCTTCCACTGGTCAGGGAAGTATTCTAGTCTAAGTATGGCATTAAATAGAATGGTTATTAATCGGACAGCCTTTGGCGGAAGTTCTTTTAATATTTTCCCAGTGATTAGGTCGTATCCAGGTGCATTTCTAGCATTTATGTTTGTTCTTATGATCCGTTTTACCTCTTGAATTTTAAAATATTTTATTGAAAAATCCATTTGAAAGGGTGAATCGTCAATGTAGTTCTGGATCTTCTCATCCTCTTCTTTCGTCATCTCGGAGGGAGGAGGCGTGAATATACCAGCCAGGTATTCTCCAAAGAGAGTTACTTTTTCTTTATTGCTACGTGCCCATGTTCTATTATTTTTACGTATTGGTGCATTTTGTTGTTGTGGCTGTTTAAGTTTCTTTGTAGCTTTCCAGAGCGAGTAGTCCGTAGCATTGGTTGGAGTTAGGGATGCAAGATATTTTCCTACCGATTCATTCCTATCATCATCTAGTAACGTTTTTAATTCTTTACTTGCCCTATTTAGTTTTTGTTTATTTTCTGGTGACCTTGTTTTTTGCCATACTTTCCTCAGTTTCCTTTTCTCTGCAATTTTAATTTGTATATTAGACTTGTCAAATGTTGGATTGTACTTGATTATATTATCTGGACTAGACTCCCAAGCTGCCTGCTGGATTGCATCACACAAATACTTAGCTGCCTCGTCAAGATCTTGGTTTGTTTTCAGTGGTACATTGCAGTCGATTTCACTGTTCAAAATTTCTCTAAATTGGTTCCAATTTGTTTTGTTATTGTGCAGTGATGGGGTTACAGTCCTGCTTACTACGCTAGTAGAGATTGTAATTATGACGGGTGAGTGATCGGATGAGAGATCCAGAGTGGTTGTGACTTCTAAATAATTTTTGGACACGCCTTTCGTGATGCAAAAATCTATCAAGTCGGGAATTTTATTTAGATCAGTAGGCCAGTATGTCGGTTGCCCACCTGATACATACTGCATACCATTCCGGATAGTAGCTTTGCGTAATTCTCTACCTCTCGGTGTAGTTAATCTTGAACCCCATTGTACATATTTCGCATTAAAGTCACCTCCCACAATAAAACGATTTCCTAAGCTTTTAAAGAAGTTGGTAAATTCCTCCTCTTTAATGCTGTGATTTGGAGGACAATATATAGCAGATATTGTAGCTGTACCGTTTAGTCCTTCGATTATAACACTAGTAGCTTGCAGGTTTCTGTGGTTATATTTTTGTGCTTCGTGATGTTTTATTGATTCTTTTATGATAACGGCCGTCCCACCGCGTGCCATGCCACTTGGATGATTGGTGCAATAAATAAAGTATTTTGGTATTTTAGTAACTCATGTTTGTGAAGTGGGTCTCTGATACGAGCATTATATCAATATTATGACTTTTGAGAAATATTTTAATTTCACTTGTATGTTGTGACAAGCCATTGGCATTCCATTGGCATATTTTTAACCATGTTCTATCTGCCATATTAATTTGTTAATTTATTGACGAGCTTGGTAATTAGGTTCATCATATTACCTATTTGTTGCATTAGATCACCCATCATTTTTTTTAATTGATGGATTTCATTTGCTTGAGTAGTTGTGTCATTTCGCTGTATTTCTTCATTGCAGTCTTGTGATGATTGAAGCGCCTGTAATCTTGTCTGAGTTGCTTGTGCGTAATTTAGGTAAGACTTTGCTTGCAGACGAGGTGGAATGACTTGAGTTGTCGGTTCATGTTCCTTTTTTCTATGTGCAGGATACTTATTGCTTTGTATCTCTTTGTAGACTGTACATCCTTTGTAATTTGCCGGGTGATTTCCTTGGCAGAGAACACATTTAACATTAGAGCTTCTTTGTTGTCTAGGACACTGTACTGTTGCATGATCTCCTGCACATTTAACACACCTTGGTGTTCGGTGACAAAATCTTTTAGTATGGCCATATCTCTGGCAATCTGAAAAAAAATAGAAAATGTTTTTTATTTATCTGATTTATGTTAACCAAGGTTTTTCGAATACTGAAGACTTCCGAAAAAAGGCACTTTCGCGAATTTTAAAACAAGTATGTTAATTTGAGTATCGGAATGAATTATGGACAATTTTTTAATAGCATTTAAAAAAAACGCAAAAATACGTGTTTCGTAAAAATTACATCGAAGGGAGAAAACAAAAATCAATTTGTAATAAAATGTACATATATATACAGAGTGTGTATTGGTAGTACATTGTTGCCAGTGTCGCGATTATGCAATATCGTAATTTGCGAAAGTTGTGTGTGTGCGTGTGCGTGCGTGCGTGCGTGCGTGCGTGTGTGTGTGTGTGTGTGTGTTTAAATAATAGTACTTTTCGGTCCTAGGCCGTAAAGTTCAATTTTACGGACCGAGTGGAGATCTCCAAACCGACGTCGTAAAATTTTACGGCCGAGGAGCGAATACTATTTTTTGATACACTGTTCGCAAAAGTAGGCACTTTAACGACTATTTTTAGTCCGTAAAGTGCAGAAATCAGTCCGTAAAGTCACACTTTACGGACTAAAAAGAGTCCGAGACACTTTACGGACACGTGTATCAAAAATAATTTTTATCTAATTCTTAATTTAATAACTACAGCAGACATTCGTAATATTTTTAAGCATTCACAAAGAATTCTGCTAGAATTGTGGTTTCATAAAAGCATTCAAGAAGTACTTTTCTTGAATATTTAAAAATGTCTTTTTGTGTCTTTTTGCTTATTGAGAACGTATTCATCTATATCCAAAATGACTCAATTTTACAATTATCAATCACCGAAAATAAAGTCATAAAATAACGCAGACACCCACGCACGTGCCCGCACACACAGACACAAATATGCAAATAATATACATTTATTTAGAAATATTATGTATTACTTACCGCTGTTTGGCACCCAAATTTTGAACCTTTCATCGCTTATTTTTGGAAAACGAAACAACTTGCAACCTGCATTTGCACACTGATTGTATGCACAATGATCGTAAACGTTTAGTTGTTTTATTCTTCCTTTATTCATGTTATCAATTTTTAAAGATAATAAGTAACACGAAACAGAAAAAATTCCACGCGGCGCAAAGAAATGGGAACACCCTTTTTCGTGTTCAAATTATTTATATCCTGTTGAATAAAGCTAAATAATCGTAATCCAATTTTTATAATGCGGAAATGCACTATGAAGCACAAAATAATAAAATATATGTAGGAATACGCGTCGATGTCAACAAATCTGTTTTTCGCGGAACGCCCGCTATTGTTTATTTTCAGAAATAAGCGTCATTTGGCTGCGTATTATCGAATATCCTGCCTTATTGCAAAGGTTTTAAAAAAGTTCACTGAATGGCTTGAAAATTTACATAATAAACGAAAGGTAGGCACTTTTATTGAAACTGCAAACTGATATTGGACGCAGGAAATGATTATTTTCAGTGAAAATCTTTTTGCCCCTTTTTTGTTTTAGTGGGTGAAAGTAAAAATGTAATGAATTGATTATTCTATATTACATATAATATCGAAAATGAATTATGTTTCTTAAAATTGTCGGCCTTATTCAAAAATTAAAAACTATTTAAAAGTGTAGTACTTTTTAATCCCTGGAAATACAAAAAGAAGTACAATAATATTCGTTTTTAAATTATGCGAGAAGAGAATTAACCGTAAAATCAGAAAGACGTTTTTTTATTTAACTTTTAGGGCCACAAATAGGGTTGATAACAAAATAAAATTTGTAAAACATTCCTAAATATTATTATTTATTTCGTTATAATTATAACAATCGTATAATATTTTATTACATACCTACATTACCAGTTACGTTACCAGTTCGGTAAAGATAACTTGTTCTACATTACCGTCAACAAATTGACTTATGATTTCGTTCTTCTTTATTCATTGTACCGTATCGACACAGCCCGTCTGTTTTATCATACAAACTCGACAAACTCCAAGAATGCACCGAACTTGTTAAGTTTGCCGTCGATTCTGACACGAGTGGCGCTGAAATCAGTACTCAATTATTCGCTCGCCCAGTCTCGTCCGAAACGGGGCCTTTAGCGATCTGTTATTAATCTGTGCTCGAACCATGTGCTGCAAGGAGTTATAACGAGACAATTTTTCTCCGTGTTAACTATATCAGCTAATATCAAATCCGCTCCCGTGAAACTGGCGGCCGCTTACCAAATTTTCGTGAGAGAGGAATAAAAGAGAAGAAAATCGAAGGGAAACTCAGTGTCTAGTTCGTATATACGGTTGTACTTTATTCCCTCGAACGATTTAACCTAAAAGTGGATTTAGGACAAAGAATAAAAATAGTATTAAATATAAGTTTTAACACTTGTGCAAAATGGTTATATATTTGTAGGCTTCACTTACAAAATTAATTTCCTTACCGAGCGATCCCAGAGTTGAGTTTTCAAAACAATGAAACATATGAACGAGTGAAAAACAGTCAAATGCCGAATTTCAACAAACGACAACGGCGCAAACAATCGGCAAAATGAAGACTCATCAGGAAAAACGGTATCTTTCTATGAAGATTTGATGGATTCTTCTATAATACAAATTTATTTATCTTGTCTTTAAAATTACGAAACACGTTGGCGAAAATATATCGAAGTAAAGTCGTTATCGAATGACGAAATTATATTTGTCTGTTACGCCAAGCTTTAGTTCACTCGTTTACTATAGAGGGACTCTACCGTTCCTTTAAAACAGCGCCGCCAGTCGAGAATTTTTAATACTAAAATGTTAACTTGCTAACGCGCAAAATATTATCGTTTAAAAATCTACTGTTGATTTATTTAAGAAAAAAACAATGGATTTGACGGAAACACAAAAAATGCATTTTGCATTGTCGGAAAATCTGCATCAAATTTTTTTGAATTTGAATATGAAAGATTTGCAAGCTTGCTCGTGTGTGTGCAAAGAATGGAACATCGAATCGAAACGGATACTGAATAGAAAAAGTTTGCCCAGCTTCAGTTTGTTGCAATTTCAAACTGGTAAGGGCGAATTCGTGAAGTTATTAAAAACGGATTACGGATATGTTAACGATTCCGATGACGACGAAGATGATGAATACTTTAACGATTATCAAGAAACCGTCTATCCAAAACAAAATCTTTTAACTTGCATAAAATTTAAGCCAAAATTAACATTAATATTTTACGACGACACGATTCATGAAAACGATCACAGATTTAATTATCAATATATAATTTCGCGTTACAGCTGGACCGAAGTTGGTACACGCCATACAAAATTATTTGCTTTAAAGACATGTCCGTACATAAATTACCAACGATATAAAGTATGTAATAATGAAATTGTAGGATTATTTTTTCCACAAAACGTAATTTGGGCTATTATTAGTAGCGAAGAGAAACTTCAACGTATCGAAGAGGGAAAGAAAAGGTTATTGGCTGTGTTGGATGCAGCGAGTCCAAACGAGTGTATTTTTCTTTTTTTTAATGTGTTATGGAGAGATCACGATTTTAATTGGAAAGCTACTTTACAAGAAATTGGAATGGCAATCTGGGAGAAAAATATTAACTGTTGGGGGACATGCTTACAATTCGTTGATAACTACGATCCAGTTTATCAAGATGAAATTCTACTTGTAAAATTTGGTATGAAAAATATGTATACCAACACGCTAATATTAGATCGCAACATTTCTCATAAAGATTTTTTGGATGAATTAACAAAATTCAAAAATACTATTATTCATGAATTAAAATATATTAATACCATATATTTTATTATTTATCTTGATCCATACGATCACGACGATGAAAATAGTACAGAAACAGAGGATTATATCAGAATAATACGGCAAACTTTTGAGAATTCTAATGTTTTTACATTATTGGACATTGATTATGGAAATAACAATATGTGTTTCGGTTTTGATTATAGGAATAAAAATTGTCACAATTTTATACATGTAAATATGATGAATTTATTAATAATTTCTCACGATCCGCAGTAAATATAGAAATGATGTTATTACGTGTTAAATATTGTTAATTAAATTTTTATATTTTTAAACATGTATTTGTTAGAAACAGCTTAAGCATATGTGCTTAACCAGAAAAATAAATTAATAACAATATTATATGTAATATCTGTGCAAATGCAAAAATGAAAACCGTTCCGTTCAAAAGTATAAACTCATTACCAAATGAACACCCACAAGTAAATGAAATTGGAAATTATAAAGAATAATTCATGTGTAACAACGCTCAATTATTTACAAAGATACTTTTTATTTTTTTAAAACTGCTCCTATCTTATTAAAATGATTGCATATTTCCATTTTTATTCAATTTTGGTAAAATGATGTGATTTATTTTTCAATCTGCTGTATTTTAAAAGTTGGCTTTGCATTGTTGTGAACTTTTTTTTATTTAACAAGGATCCTAATGGTAGGGGCTTTAAATTAATTCCATATATGATCAATATATATAAAATTGGAATTCCAGTATTACTGTCCTTCCAAAAAAAAAATTTTTATAAGATAAGCAATCAATTATCTATCTGGTGAGAACAAAATTTGTAACTTATCATGACTTACATTGTACATAGACCTCGCTACTTTCTCGTGTCATTGTTCACGGGTAATAGGAGATCTAAAAATTATTGTGATAAAGTGGTAAATGTGATGAATTGTACAAGAATTATTCTCATTACGCATTGCATGTACATCGAGTGTGTCTTCAATTACTACGTTTGTTTAGTTTATAGAACGTAAAATACTGCCCAGAAAATATTGTTCAGAAGTATAATATATATGATTATATTTTAAACAAGAATGTAATACGTACGTAATTTGTGATCCTTATTACAAGGAGGTATTTTGGATATTTGTAATTTTGTACTGACAGAATTTAATAATAAAAGTTGTATGTGTCTTACGATATTTATGGTGTATTGTTTAAACATATTTTTGATGCAGTGTGCGCAAAGTGCAGCTTTACATATATTTGACATTTTTTGAAAAGGTTTTTCTCGCTTTCAGCTCGACCTACAATCCTCACATTTGTGGAGAAAACTTTAACGCACTTGTATCGAAAACTACTATTTTGGTACACGTGACTTTCTAGGATACAAGAAAAATATAAAGTAGACAATTTTTTATTGGTAATCCCTGCTTAAAAAAGTGGATAGAAAAGGATAGGAATTTTATGAATACTTTTGTATCCTCTTTTTGTCAGGATTTTATTCAATACATTTATATCCCAATCAGAGTGGATCGAAAGGGATAAGATACAACAAATATTTTTGTATTCTAATCCTATCAAATTAGAAATATCATCCACTATAAAATTTGTTGTTCTCTTTTTATAAAAAATTAATTTTTTTTCTTATTTTTAATTTTATTATCGTTTTATTTAATTTTATTAAATTGTTACGATGATTTTAATTATCTTAAAACAAGCTGTTCTCATGCGGTCATGATCCAGTTGTAGTCCACATGCGTACGGCGCTTAACAATAAATAGCGAACACGCGCGACACCGACCATCGGTCTACCACTGTTGAACACCATTTATAACATAAACTGATATTTGTGTTACCCGCAGTGCACAATATTAAAACCGTACTCGCTTTTATACATTTTTCAGGGATTTTCGAGATTATCAGCAGAAGGTAGAGTTCGATAAAGACCTACGTGAGTTTTGAAAATTTGAAAAATTGAAAATTAATAAATATAATATTCGGAGAATAGGCACAGGATATACGTTAGGCGTGTTTACTATTAACCCCTTCGCAGTGAGGGCTGAAATCAGAAAGTGGGCCAAAAGAGCGGAGCGGGAACCGGCCTACGAAATTTTATGGGCCATCGTGCACAACTGTTTTTTGGCCCAGTGAACGGAAATGGATAGAAATTTATTGAAATTAATTGAAATTTTTACTCGCCAATCCGGATTGTTGATTTTAGCAAATCTATTTCAATTCTGAATTCATTTGTATTCCTGTACATGGATTGCCCGGCTTCGATTTGTATTCAGTGAAATCAATTACAAGATGGAAGTTGTAGTCTATTGATTTCAATTCCAATAAATAGAATTCGCCAAAAAAGTTCCGATGTACTATTTTGATTAAAGCAACAGAATCAAAGTTACGAGCGATTGAAAACATCAACACCCGTTAAATGAATTTTTTAACCTGGTACACTTGAGAAATTTTGCCCCATGTGTGGAAGGGAATTTCTCGATACGAGAATCTATCTCTACAATTCTTTTAATATTTAATAATGTGAGCTTCGTTCATTTTAATTATTCTTTGTTAATAAATAATGGATATAACTTTTTTCTAAGTAGGCGATTATCACATTAATACGCATAACACATAAAATATGGTAAATAACCAATTGTTTAAAAATATTAATATTATGAGAAAATGTTTTTTCCGTTTAAAAGTGTTGATACCGACTGACAGGTTTAGTCGGCTTCGAACACATTTGGTATGTGCGACACGAAAGCTTGTTTTCCTATTCTCAAATACATAATTTTCCTGTGATATTCGTAATTGCCATTTTAAGGTTATGTTCACTTCATTGATAGAGATTAATTGATATTTTGAATCTTTTTTAATGCAAAATGATTATACGCTTCAATTACCCAGTATGAATAGAAAATGATTTAACCCTGAACATTCTAATTTATTTAAATTCTTTATACGGAATTAAGAATCCGGATTCAAAAAAATTCAAATTTTCAATTTATTTTAATCCATTTTCGTTTGCTGGGGGGTCTCTGATCACGAATCCGTTGTCAGATTTGCGAAATTCAAAATGGCGGACAGTAATGCGAATTTTTATTCTAGTGGGCTGAAATTTTTACTTCGTGGGTTTGCGGGGTCGCTGATTATGAATCCGTTATCATATTTGCGAAATTCAAAATGGCGAATCCAATATGGAGGACAGAAATGCGAATTTTTATTCTAGCTGGCTGAAATTTCTACCTCGGGGGTTTTTAGGGTCGCTGATTTCGTATCCGTTGTCAGATTTGCGAAATTCAAAATGGCGGATCCAACATGGCTTTATATGGACTTCGAAATTGACACTGTGCTACTTGTTACTAGTTTCATACCTCCGTGATTCGCTAGTAAACGTTAGCATGAAATTTACAAGCCCAGAGTGCACCACGTAGAGGATTACGGTAGGATTTTACACTCCTTTTTTTTACTTTTTTTATTTTTTGTATTTTTTTAATCTTTTTTCCTTATTTTTCTTTTTTAGATTTAAAAAAATTTTTTTTTTATTTTTTTCTTATTATTGTATTGAGAATTTGTTTTATTAAATTTTATTGAAAATGATTCTCAGTACAATAGATAAAAAGACATAAATTAGCTACACAAAAATTTTATAATTGATACTCGTCTTGCTATTCTTTAATCAATGAATCTCCAACTAATAAATAGAATGTATATATCGATAATCTGATTGTGGATTCATGATCAGTGATTCCGAAACCAAGCGCCGAATTTGAACCGGTTGAAATGAAAATTTGCATTTTCATCCGCCATATTGAATTCGCCATTTTGAATTTTGAAAATCTGACAACGGATTTATATGCAGATACTTCAGGAATTAACAAAACATATCATGTACTATTTTTTAGGGCAATAAAAGTAGTAAAAATTTACAAAAATTTCTTTATTTTGCAGCCGCCATATTAAGTCAGCCGTTTATAATCCGTAAAAATGAACATCATATTCGTGTTCAGCAACCTCCAAAACCTTTATATGCACTTCTTTGAAGAAATCGTAAGCTTCATTAAATTTTTTATTGAATTTTCTTTAATGTCTTCTATAGAAGACATCGACACTCTGGGCTACTTTTTGCCCTGTCTTCTATAGAAGACATCGACAGCCAAGGGATTAATTCTTAAGTATGGAAAATTTAGATTTAGTTTGGGATATGTGGGTAATAGACGATATTGGAAATAAATATAATATTTTTTTCGATATTTAAGAATATGTTTAGAATATTCAAAATATTATATGATGTTTATGATATTCTGAGTATATTCTGAGAATATTACGGATATTCAAACAAGATTTTCATATGAGTTTCGAATATGCTGCGAGTATCATATGTTATCTGAGAATATATGAAATTTGAAATAAATACAATAATCTGTTTTCGGTATTCTGAGAATATGTTTAGAATATACGAAATGTTATATGCTGTTTACGATATTCTGAGTATATTCTGAGAATATTACGCATATTCACGGGATATTTTCGTATGAATTTCGAATATACGGTGAATATCATGTGATATCTGGGTTAGTAACCCTATTCCTTTCTGGATTGCCAGCCCTCGAAATTTAATACTCTTTTATCCCATGAAGGTATACAATATTTTTACATACTAATCCTGATCAACTTTTATTGCCTGAATACTTTTCTATTCAATTAAAGTATAAAAATCCTTTCCATATTAATACTTTAATTGAATAGAAAAGTATTCAGGCAATAAAAGTTGATCAGGATTAGTATGTAAAGAATTTGTATACTTTCATGGGATAGAAGAGTATTAAATTCCAGGGGCTGGCAACCCAGAAAGGAATAGGATTACTAAGGATTGTATTTGTATCCGTTTTAAGACTAACAAAGTATAGGAATGAAATTTTTATTGATGGGGATACAGTTTGTATCCGTTTTTCGGATTCATATAGATAAAAGTCTAAGTGGGATACATGTGGATAAAAATGGATAAACTTAGACTGTACATGGTGTATAAAGATAGGATAAGAATGGAAAGAATTCTCTTACTGTGACAAAATTAGGATTCAAAGTGATAGGATTCGCACAGAAAATCAATACTTTTCTTTCCTTTTCTATCCCCGTTTTTAAGCAGGTATAAACACAGAGCAAACGAAAATTTATTGAAATTCATTGAGTGTTTTTGAATGAATCTCAATAGATTTGAATTGGTTTTCTTAATCACCAAATATCAATAGAAATCTATTCAACAGGGCTGTAACCAATGATTTTCTATCGTTTTAAAATCATTGATTTCAGTATGTGCATATTATATTATTAAAATTTATTCAATTTCATTGGCTTTCGCATTTTTTAATGATTGTGTATTAATAAAAGGTTGTGCATTTTATATATTAATTTTTCTAATTATTTATTATTTCATTATAATACATCTTATCATATAGGAAAGAAATATTATTGCTAACAATTAAATTGTAGTAATTTTCTAGTCCCATGGTGTTTTTCAAGGTGTAAATCTCGCAGAATACCTGAAAAAGTTGGAATAATTTATATTTATTAAATAACATGTGTTAGAGTAGATTAATAACTATCTCAAGGGAGTACCATTAAGTAGTAATCAAAGCTAAAAAAATGTAAATTAAAAAGTTCTGACTCACTTTTTTTTTTAATTCGGGCTTCATAAAGGCAATTCTAACCATTGTTTAATATCTTTTAAAAACAATCAAAAACAATTAAAGAGAAATGGCTGAGAATTTTCAACAATACATGATTTTTCGATATTGGAGAAAATTCTTGGTCGATTCTCAACAAATTTCTTTAATTTTTTTTAAGAGAGTATAAAAAATTGTTAGAATTGCCTTTAAGAAACTAAAATTTAAAAAATTCGATTCAGTAATTTTTAATTTCGATTTTTTCATTACTACTTTCTTCTAAATTAATTTAAAAATTTCAAAAATTTGGGTGAACATAAAAAACCATTTTTTTTAAATTACGGATGGATTTAAAGAAATTAAATTTAAAAAACAAATTTTTTACATTTTCTATTCCAACACCACTGACTTCCGCTTCAAAAGTTACTGAAGAACGAATTTCTTTGACCCATTAAAATTCGCAGATCGTCAAAATACCTAGGTACTAACCTAACCTATGACTAGCATGTCGACCTTACAGTACGGCCATATTCTGACAATTAAGGCCGACCTCGGCCATCTCAGTCTTTTCGCACATGTCAACATTATACAAAATAATATATCGTAACTAAATTAATCGGTTACAACCTCATTTGAAGTGTCAGTCTCATTATTTTATCGGGGGAAAGTATCGCATTGTACGGCTTCTGTGTACGATTGTAGCTTTCCTTATCTGCTACTACAAAACGATTGTTTTTTAAAATTGCTTTGACTACGTATGGACCCTTATATTTAGGAAGCAGCTTTTGATTCACATCGGGCTTTGCATTCAGACTCTGTACCATTACAAGATCTCCGACGTTATATTGTGATGGTTTCGTATGTCTCTTGTTGTAATACTGTTGGTTATATATATTCCTGTAATGTTTTATTTACAATTTCAGCATTCGTTCATTCTTTATCCCGAAAGGATGCAACATCCTTGCTCAACCCTACGGTTTCTTCAAGAAATTTGCACAAGTCAACATCGGAATGCTGCTTCTGGTCATAACCTAAAAGCATTTTGCTCGGTGTCGAATCAATCGCCTTGTGGTAGGTATTGCTCAATATGTATTGCACATGGCCAAGGCTATTTTTCCATTCAGACGGCTCATTTACTGTCTTGGCCAAGGTACTTTTTAAAAACCTACCAATAAACGAGTTGGTGTGCAAAAATTTCGACTTTCATTCGATTTGTTTCCAATTTCGAATGAAATTGATCAAATTTTAATACGAAATTAGTCGTTTTCAAATGTTTTCATACGCACAATATATTTCGAATATTTGTCGTCTTTCCAATCCATCCGATGTCATACGTTACATTCGATCATATGCGTCAATATGCGATATTTTCGAAACACGGGTATTAATTTTTCATTCGAAATGATACGTTCTTTGATGGGTTGCTTAAAGCGAATGATATTTCATACGATTTCATTTCGCTCTATACATTCGAATATGTGCGTAGTATTAATAGTCTTTAAAATTGAGGTTATGTACAGCCGTTCGCATACGGAAACGGCTAATTGTCGAATGCAAATTTTTGATTGAAATCATTCGAAGGCATTCGTGTTTACCTATACGAAGTGTTCATTCGTTTTAATACGAAGTCATGTTAGATCGCTGGTGGCGCCTACTGACATCAGTTCCTCGATAACATCAGTTCCTAAACTAGAATATTGAAATTAAACCGAAAAGTAAATATGTGTGTACATTTTCAAGCTCAAATCTAATTTATGGTGATTTTATGCACTTTATATTAATGTACGTCAAATTTCAGCAAATCGATTCAGAAACGAGCGAGAATTCACGAGAATAAACTTTGGAGTACAAATACAGTTCGCTTTGTTACTTACGAAATTCATTTTTGCAAATTCTCTTTTGTTATATTGTTTTTACCTGAACCTCGAATAATATTAAAAAAAAAGACGAAGTATAAACCCGGTAAAACTTGGCTCAATTCCATGCGTTTTAATATGAAAATTCATTATGTGTAAACCTCACCTCAATTTTTATTCCTAAATGCTTCCGCACTAATTTCATTCGATTCGATGCGTTTTAACTCGTTGCATCATCTTGCCTACGCTTTCATGCGATTTACCGCGAAATAGCGAGGAAAGAAACGGGATGGAAACGTATGAATCGTATTAAAAATGTTTGCACACGAACTCGTTTATTGGGTACTTGGCCATTGGCCCAAGGGGATGCTACCGCAACACGTACATGTTTTGTCTCTAATCGCTTAGCTAATTGTTCGAACTCACCCGATGTAAAAGCAGAACCGCGATCACTTACTATTCGAGTTGGTGCTCCAAAAATTCCGAACAAATAAGGTAGGTGATTTTCGACCTCTCGCGTACTGGTCGTCTTTGCAGGAAAAACCCATACACTTATCTGGTGAACGCATCCATGACAACTAGGATATGTTTATAACCTTTAGGAGCCACTTCTAGGGGTCCAAAATGATCTATATGTACAATCTCAAAGGGAACCGTGCCCTTTCCTGCCAACTTCATGTCCCCTTCACGACAGTTACTCGACAAACAGAACTGTAGACATTTTACACAATTTTCGGTATGGGTCTTGATCCTCCATTTCATATTTGGGAACCAATAATGGCCCAAAATCCCTTTCAATGTCTCTTCTAAGCCTGCATGACCCACTTCGTCATGGTAAATGCGTACAATACTGTCCACCATCGATTCAGGTACCACAAGTAATTGCAAGTCGTTATAAACTCGATATATCACGCCGTTCACCAGAGTAAATAAGTTATTCCCTTGCATTTCAATTGAATGAGCCAATTTACATAAACTTGGATCTGCTAACTGCTTGTACATCAGTTAGTCTTCTAATGTCAATACATCTATCGCATGTACTATTCGACTAAGTGCATCCACGTGCTCCATTTTCGATCCCTCTCTATGTACCGTCTCAAAATCATAATTTTGAAAAGACAAACTCGACCTCTTTATTCGCGGATTTATATTGACTTTTTCAATGCTAACACTAAAGAGTTACAGTCGGTTACCAGTTTTAATCGAATACCCTGCACATAAATGCAAAGCTTTGACTATTGCAAGAGTTTCCAACTCAAAACTGCGATACCGTTTTTCTGTTTCCGATGTAGTTTTACTTAAATACGCAACCGGCGCGAGTTTGCCATCAGCCTGTTTTTGCAACAAAATTGCTCCAAATCCCAAGCTGCTAGCATCTGTGTGAAGTTCTGTCTCTGCTGAGGGATTGTATAAACGAAGCACGGGATAACTTGTCAATTCCCTTTTTAAATTATCGAAAGCTATTACAAAGTCGTCATCGCATACGATACTATTTGAAGGTGCCTTCAGTTGCCGAAATAACGCATTTGCTTTTATCGCGAAATCTTTAACAAAACGACGAAAGTATCCACATAAACCGAGAAAACTTTGCAACTGATGTTTTGTTTTTGGCATTGGATAATCGAGTACTGCCTTTGTATGCCTATCGCTTATGGTTACCCCTTCTTTGGACTCTATGTACCCCAAGTGCTCAATTTTCTCTAATAAAAACTGACATGTGGAAAGATTTAATTCAAAATTATACCTTTTCAAAATTGTCAGTTTTTTCTCCAGGATGTTCTCATTTTCTTCCACAGTCTTCGTAGCTATAATGATGTCATCCATATAGATTGACAGCTTATCAGCTGGGATAAGGGGTTGAAAAATCTAATGGATACTTTTCTAAAACTCCGCGGGGGCATCGGCGAACCCGAAAGGCAATCTGACAAACTCGAATTGTCCGTCCGGTATTTAGCAAATGAGAAATATTTAGAAGCCTCCGGATGTACAGAGATCTGGTGGAAGCCATCTTTAAAATCTAGCGTTGTAAAAGCCGTTTTCCTTGCAACTTAATCGGCTGATATTCAATCATACGATTCTATCGCGTTTATACACAACACTTCGTTTATTTCAACTCTGTAATTTTCTTTGATCACACATTGCCAACTATCCGGATTATTAATCACCGTTAAGTTCTCGGTTTTAAATATTTCGCGACCTAAAAGTATCGGGCAACTCATCGCTTGGCTTTTTACAATAAAAAACTTGCCACGAATTTCCCTATGCTCCAATCCCTCTATCCGAACCACCACCTTGATTTGACCAATCATGTCAATAGGCACATTATTTAATCCCCCATAACCTACACTCGAATCTACAATCTGTAACCTATCTCGCAAAAAGTGCTTGTCAAAAACCGATTCCTTCATTAAGTTGATGGAACTCCCGGAGTCGACCAACGCTGTAATCTCACACTTATTTTCATTAAGTCCTATAATATTTACAAACCTCGATGACCGCTCCGGCTATGCTGCTTCGATGACCACGATCAGTTGACCCTGCCGACCTTGAAGATGCATTTGATGAATTCGTAGTGGCTCCACCGGCCACCTGCGGACGTGAAGGACATTGATTTTTGAAATGTCCCGGCTGTCTGCAATAAAAACGGGCCACATGACCAGTACGTTGGCAGTTCCGACACGTAGCGTCTTTCTTGACCATCTTCGCCTTTGAACACACATTCGATGAAGACTTTGGTGGCACTTGCTTCGCTGTGACATTATTGGAACTCGACATGGCCTCGGTGACTCTACGCATGTGTTCCACAAACTCAGCCACTGTACGTGGACGTGTGTCAAGAGCTGCTACTTGGACAACTGGCAGTCTGATTCCTGCTGCCAATAAGTCAATCTGATCTCCCTCGGGTAAATCTAAAAATTGCATTCATGACAATTTATCATTCACGTAGTCGATAAACTTTTCATCGGAGTGATGCCACACCCTATCATTAATCTTTGTCATCGCAAAAGTGAATGACACTCTCCTTCAAAAGTACGTCAAGAGTCCATCTTTTATTTTATCCCATGACGAAATCACACTCGAAGGTTGACGAGCGTACCACAGCTCTGCTGAGTCTGATAAGCGACAAGTAGCATCTAGCAATAAAATGTTGGACGAAACTTCATATAGTTGACCGACAAACTCAACTCGTTCCAACCATTTAGCAATATTTTCTTTTTCTGAACCATGAAATAATGGAATTTGAGAGGAAATAATTTTATTCATATTACCTCCTATTAGCTTGTTTGACGACCTGCCTGAATCTGCTGTCGTTGGCGAACTACCCACCGTAGAGAAACGAGACGATACATTGTCTCTATTTCCAGCTAACGTTGCAGCCATCTGCATCATGAATTGACTCTGCGCCTGAATTTGCTGTTGCAAGTTGATCATCATCTGGACAACATCACCGGTGCTGGTCAAGAGCATCTGTCTTGGCATTGGTGCATTATTCGGGTTGATCAATGACGAAAGTGACGACGATTGTTCCTCCGCCGGCGACGACACTGGAGCTGGCCTTTGTTCCTCCGCTTCTTGCATACTGCAACCTGCGCCTTCATTTCTTATAAAATGGTCCAACAATGTGTCTAATACCCGATCGATTGGACCGTCGTTCTGCAATTCCAACGTTCTCGCCTCTTCCCGAACTTCGGCTTCAGACATTGCCTCCATACGCGTCCGATAAATTTCGAACACAGTCATTGCGCCACGAATCTTGCTAACCTCAAATTTCGCAGTCGCAATGTCCTTTATAAGATTTCGCTTAATTCGCAACTAAAATGCTACTCACTTATGCAAAACCGATTGTCCGCGTGAAACCACGTAATTTATTATTCACAATTTCGGATTTATACTTAATCCTTCCAAAAAGATCCTTGATCCCACTTCTGAAATTGTGTAGGGGGGTAAGGTTTCACGCACGTGGCAAATAAATTAAACACTGGTCAGAAATACCGGTAAATATACTTGTATCTTTACTTCTCCGTTCGATTGGGTCTTGGCAAATCACAGCTTACACAAAATAAACCACGGATGCTCGCACAACAATCCGATTTCGGTTCACGACCCGACTTGGCCATTACGGATTCGACCACCACGAGTTCCTGGACAACCGTCTTCTCGCGAAATCCGAGTGCGAATGCCGGAATCGTCCTAATTAACCACTTTCTTTTACATACGTAATTATGTAATTTTCCGGTAGGCGTTTCCCGCGGGCAACATTTACAATGTGGCACTGCTGCCAACCGCAGATCGTCAAAATACCTAGGTACTAACCTAACCTATGAATAGCATGTGGACCCTTACAAATTGAAGTTTCACAAGCGTTGCAGCGATTACATTTAATGATTTGTTTGCTACGATATCATCAATATTCCGATATCGCATTTCTTCTATTTATTTTTTGCATTTGTTCTGCATTATAACATTTTTTTATTCCCTCGAACGATTTAACCTATAAGTGGATTTAGGACAAAGAATAAAAATAGTATTAAATATAAGTTTTATCGCTTGTGCAAAATAGTTATATATTTGTAGACTTTACTTACAAAGTTAATTTCCTTACCGAGCGATCCCCGAGTTGAGTTTTCAAAACAATGAAACATATGAACGAGTGAAACAAATGCCGAATTTCGACAAACGACAACGGCGCAAACAATCGGCAAAATGAAGACTCATCAGGAAAAACGGTATCTTTCTATGAAGGTTTGATGGATTCTTCTATAATACAAATTTATTTATCTTGTCTTTAAGATTACGAAACACGTTGGCGAAAATATAACGAAGTAAATTCGTAGTCGTTATCGAATGACGAAATTATATTTGTCTGCTATGCCAAGCTTTAGTTCGCTCGTTTACTATAGAGGGACTCTATCGTTCCTTTAAAATAGCCCCGCCAGTCGAGAATTTTTAATACTAAAATATTAACTTGCCAACTCGCAAAATATTATCGTGTAAAAATCTACAGTTCAATTATATTTAAGAAAAAAACAATGGATTTGACGGAAACACAAAAAATGCATTTTGCATTGTCGGAAAATTTGCATCAAATTTTTTTTAATTTGTATATGAAAGATTTGCAAGCTTGCTCGTGTGTGTGCGAAGAATGGAACATCGAATCGAAACGGATACTCAATACAAAAAGTTTGCCCAGCTTCAGTTTGTTGCAGTTTCAAACAAGTAAGGGCGAATGCCTGCAGTTATTTAAAACACTTTACGATTATTTTAACGATTCCAATGACGACGAAGATGATGAACACTTTAACGAGTATCAAGGAACCGTCTATCCGAAACAAAATCTTTTAACTTGCCTAAAATTTAAGCCAAAATTAACATTAATATTTTACGACGACACGATTCATGAAAACGATCACAGATTTAATTATCAATATATAATTTCGCGTTACAGCTGGACCGAAGTTGGTACACGCCATACAAAATTATTTGCTTTAAAGACATGTCCGTACATAAATTACCAACGACATAAAGTATGTAATAATGAAATTGTAGGATTATTTTTTCCACAAAACGTAATTTGGGCTATTATTAGTAGCGAAGAGAAACTTCAACGTATCGAAGAGGGAAAGAAAAGGTTATTGGATGTGTTGGATGCAGCGAGTCCAAACGAGTGTATTTTTCTTTTTTTTAATGTGTTATGGAGAGATCACGATTTTAATTGGAAAGCTACTTTACAAGAAATTGGAATGGCAATCTGGGAGAAAAATATTAACTGTTGGGGGACATGTTTAAAATTCGTTGATAACTACGATCCAGTTTATCAAGATGAAATTCTACTTGTAAAATTTGGTATGAAAAATATGTATACCAACACGCTAATATTAGATCGCAACATTTCTCATAAAGATTTTTTGGATGAATTAACAAAATTCAAAAATACTATTATTCATGAATTAAAATATATTAATACCATATATTTTATTATTTATCTTGATCCATACGATCACGACGATGAAAATAGTACAGAAACAGAGGATTATATCAGAATAATACGGCAAACTTTTGAGAATTCTAATGTTTTTACATTATTGGACATTGATTATGGAAATAACAATATGTGTTTCGGTTTTGATTATAGGAATAAAAATTGTCACAATTTTATACATGTAAATATGATGAATTTATTAATAATTTCTCACGATCCGCAGTAAATATAGAAATGATGTTATTACTTGTTAAATATTGTTAATTAAATTTTTATATTTTTAAACATGTATTTGTTAGAAACAGTTTAAGCATATGTGCTTAACCAGAAAAATAAATTAATAACATTATTATATGTAATATCTGTGCAAATGCAAAAATGAAAACCGTTCCGTTCAAAAGTATAAACCCCTTACCAAATGAACACCCACAAGTAAATGAAATTGGAAATTATAAAGAATAATTCATGTGTAACAACGCTCAATTATTTACAAAGATACTTTTTATTTTTTTAAAACTGCTCCTATCTTATTAAAATGATTGCATATTTCCATTTTTATTCGATTTTGGTAAAATGATGGGATTTATTTTTCAATCTGCTGTATTTTAAAAGTTGGCTTTGCATTGTTGTGAACTTTTTTTTTATTTAACAAGGATCCTAATGGTAGGGGCTTTAAATTAATTCCAAATGTGATCAATATATATAAAATTGGAATTCCAGCATTACTTTGAAAAAAAAAGTTTTTATAAGATAAGCAATCAATTATCTATATGGTGAGAGCAGAATTTGAAACTTATCATGACTTCTATTGTACACAGACCTTGCTACTTTCTCGTGTCATTGTTCACGGGTTATAGGAGATCTAAAAATTATTGTGATAAAGTGGTAAATGTGATGAATTACACAAGAATTATTTTCAGTACGCATTGTATGTACATCGAATGTGTATTCAATGACTACATTTGTTTAGTTTTTAGAACGTAAAATACTGCCCAGACAATATTGTGCAGAAGTATAATATATATGTTTATATTTTAAAAAAGAATATAATATGTATGTAAGTTGTGATCTTTATTACAAGGAGGTATTTTGGATATTTGTAATTTTGTACTGACAGAATTTAATAATAAAAGTTGTATGTGTCTTAAGTTATTTATGGTGTATTGTTTAAACATATTTTTGATGCAGTGTGAGCAAAGTGCAGCTTTACATATATTTGACATTTCTTGAAAAGTTTTTTCTCGCTTTCAGTTCGGTCTACAATCCTCACATTTGTGGAGAAAACTTCAACGCACTTGTATCAAAAAATACTATTTTGGTACACGTGACTTCTAGGATACAAGAAAAATATAATGTAGACAATTTTTTATTGGTAATAAACACAGAGCAAACGAAAATTCATTGAAATTCATTGCGTGATTTTGAATGAATCTCAATAGATTTGAATTGGTTTTCTTAATCACCAAATATCAATAGAAATCTATTCAACAGAGCTGTAACCAATGATTTTCTAGCGTTTTAAAATTTTGATTTCAGTACTTGCTTATTATATTATTAAAATTTATTCAATTTCATTGGCTTTCCCATTTTGTAATGATTGTGTATTAATAAAAGCTTGTACATTTTATATATTAATTTTTCTAATTATTTATTATTACATTATGACACATCTTGTCACATACGAAGGAAATATTATTGCTAACACTTAAATTGTAGTAATTTTCAAGTGCCATGGTGTTTTTCAAGGTGTAAATCTGGCAGAATACCTGAAAAAGTTGGAATAATTTATATTTATTAATTAAAATCTTTTAGAGTAGATTAGACTATCTTAAGTACCATTAAGTAGTAATCAAAGCTAAAAAATGTAAATTAAAAAGTTCTGACTGATTTTTTTTTTGTTAATTCAGGCTTCTTAAAGGCAATTCTAACCATTGTTTGCTATCTTCTATAAAGAATCAAAATCAATTAAAGAGAAATGGCTGAGAATTTTCAACAATAAATGATTTTTCGATATTGGAGAAAATTCTCGACAAATTTCTTTCATTTTTTTTAAGAGAATATACGAAATTGCTATAATTGCCTTTATGAAACTCAAATTTTGAAAACTCGATTCCGTAACTTTTAATTTCGATTTTTTCATTACTACTTTCTTTTAAATTGATTTAAAAATTTCAAAAATTTGGGTGAACATAAAAAACAATTTTTTTTTAAATTACGGATGGCTTCAAAGAAATTAAATTTAAAAAAAACAAATTTTTTACATTTTCTATTCCAACACCACTGACTTCCCCGTCAAAGGTTACTGAAGAACGAATTTCTTTGTCCCATTAAAATTCGCTAAATTAATTTAAACATTAAAAAAAAGTTTGGTGAACAGAAAAACGTATTTCCGAAATAATTACGGATGGATTTTAAAAATTCCATTTCTTTTCGAAGAAAAAATTGTTTTCGGTCAAACAATTTGTTTACACTTTTTATTGTACTATCTTTAAATTCATCGTCAAAAATTACTAAAGAACCAACTTTTTGGTAATTTTTAAACGATTGTTTCATTTAAATATTTTATTTCCATTCAAAATCATTTACCTCTCAACCTTGCTATTGGTAATAACCGATTCGATTTCATTCATATCAGTTACATTTTAATCTAATTTTTTTTCGATTCAAAATTATTAAATTTGTTGTCCTGTAATAATTAACTATCCATTCGAATTCATTCGCGGCAAATATAACTATTTTACTTCGACCCAGGCGACGAAGTATTGAATTTGGTCACTTGGGGCATAAAAATTACCCTATTGTTTTTCATCAAATGTCGACATTTCAGACCCTAAGGAACCCAAATCAACAATAACAAAATTTGTGTCCGTGATCTTGTACGTCCGTACGTCCGTACGTCCCGTTTTTTTGTCTGGCGATAACTCGCGAACGGATAAGCGTATTGACATACATTTTTTTTAAAAATACGAGTCTTGGCATAACTTAGATCTGATTAGATTTTGGCGCAGATCCATCCGTCCATTACTAAAAAAAATTAGCCCCAATTAAGTTACTTCGTAGTTTTTTGCATTTATTTTGAAAAATACAAATTTTATTAAAAAATGTTTCAAACAAAAAAGACAAAGCATGAAATTCTCTTCGTATTTTCTTCCTAAAGTCCAACAATAATGCCATAAAAACTGGTTTGAAATGTTTATGACTATTGTCTGAAAAAGTATTGAATTTGGTCACATCGGCAAAAAATTACCCTATAGTTTTTCATCAAATTTCGACGTTTCGACCCCCTACCCCCCAGCGGTAGTTTTCACCAGCCCCTCGGGCGCGGTGATCACCTACGGGCTCATAAGTTCTTTTACGCCCTTGATACGAAAATAACTATTTCGATATATCTGAAAGATGTCTTATAGTATCTAAAAGATATCCGTCAGAAATCTTTTCGACACTTTCAAGATATCTTTGGCGAATTATATGTATATATATATATATATTGTATATATAATATCATAATGATACAGGCAGTAATTAGTAAAACACTGTAAACATGTAATATGCATCGAATAGTCTATTACAATACAAGTGCTTGAAGTAAGTGTTTTGCAAGTGTTATTTATTAATACTTCGGCTGGCCTGTTCATTCAACGAAATCATTTCTTCATTCCACTATTTTATCATTCAAAAATCATTAATCCGAACAACTTTTTACGAGCGATTAACCATTCAAAATCATTGAAATGCATTTTCTCATTGAAATTCATTGCAGAAGCTAAGAAAACGAATTCAAAAGTGATGCAGTGAATGAATTTCAATGGATCTTCAATGAATTTTCGTTTACTATGGGTTTTATTTGCTACATAAACGTAATGTAAGTTACCAATGCTTTTATTGACACCTTTCCCGCCTGGAAAGGTTTTAGGAATATACATGAGTTTTTTTTTATAATTTTGGCATTTAGTAATATTTTGAGCACATTTGACCTGTACTTAGTTAAAAATGCACTTCATTCTTATTGGTGTCGAAAACTAGGGATTTCGGCGCGCACCTTTGTTGCATGCTGCGCCTGCTGTCAATGTGATTCTTTCCGTGCATGATCGATTTTAATGCCAAATAGTTTATTTTTTATAAATAAAATATTAATTCTCTATGTATTTATTAAGTTTGATAGTTGATTGGATTAGTGGCCATATCTGACACATCCCGGCCGTCTGGAGGTTAATCGATCGAGAATACAACGATCTCTATTGCAAAGGTTGATTTTCCAAGGAACAAATAGGCCACTTTTTGTCCCCACAGATTTGTTTGCAATAATGCTGTCCAATGTAACTAGCAAAACTTGTTTATACATTCCATTTCGTCCTCCTAATTCTCCTAGGTCCACTAGTTCCTCTATACTAAATCATCATATACTTCTCGGAGTACAATCGTAGTTTCATCAAATTTCAGGGCGCATACCTTTCGTGATATCAGAAATCGATCTACGAGTTGTTGATTCACTTGCTAGATTTTCTCCTTTTCAAAGTTGGGTTTAACATCGGTCTTGTCATAGAAAGATATGCGCTCGCTACACGACGCCACTAGAGACAAAACATATAATTAAATTTGGAATTAGTTATTAAGTTATTAATACAGATTACTATACATAAGAGGCATATATTGTTTTCAGAACTGTTCTGTTTTACATTACACAATGAGGAAGGAACTGCGTAGGAGTTAAAAGTATATTAATTGCTTTTAATAGTTTTCTAGTAATTCGTTGTGGATGGGTTTTCACTAATTGTATTGCTGAAATTTACGTAATAATTAGTAAAACTATTTTAATTTGAATATGAAAAGTATACACTGACGATAAAAAGACAATTAAGGTTTTAATGATTTAGATGATTTATGTCGTATTTTCAAGAAAAGTAGAGCGAAACGTGACAAAATTTGCGACTTTTGCAATATTTAAACTGCAATTTTAAAGTTCATTTTTCTGGAAATACAACGCGATATCGAGATTCTTAATGTGAGATGGGTTTCTGCACCAAGAAATACTAAACACCAGCCCAATACTTCGTAAAAGGATTTTATCGTACAACGTGCCAACAAAAAAGACGTATTAATCGCATAATACGGGAAAGTTATCAACGATAAATTCGTAGCCCCGGACCTCAAAAACCCCTAATCGCATTTTTTACAAAAAATTGAAAAAAAATCGGATAACGTATTTTTAATCAGAGAGCCTCAAATCCCCTCTGAACATATTTGTACGAACTTTTATAAAAATTTCTAATTTATGTCCGCCATTAAGTGCAGTTCTATTCTACTCTTAATTATTTTCTTATTCTGAATAGTTCTATTTGAATTATCTTTATTCTACACGTACGTCGAAACATACTGTGATAAAACATACGTATTCTATCCTTACCTCATAAATATTGTCAAAGTCAACAATCCTACTGAGTCCCTCATAAATGGCTCCATTATGATATAAATATGTTAAAGGTGATGATGCTGCTGTTGTTCCGAAGGATGTTCCTGCATCAAATGAGATGAAGCCAATTCTTGAACACTGCATGAATATTGCGCAATTGACAGTAATGGATACTGCACTGCAGGGCAATGAAATTGTTGGCGGCATATGAATCACCGCATAACCTGACGACTGTAAATTTTCATCCTTCCTACGCTGAGAAAAAAATTTACTTGAGTCAAGTAAATGGATTAACTAAAAAATGATTTTTTAATTAAAATCCTTGTTTTCTAATTTCAACAAAACGTTTTTTAAAACTAAGTAAATTATCACTTGTCTTTAATAAACTATTTCGTATTCTCAACTGTAATAAGTAAATATTATCTTGAAAAAAAAAATAATTTTTCAATCAAAAAAAAATATATATTTGAAACTAAATTTTTATTTTCTTGAGTCGAAGCATGAGTAATTGAATTTCAGAAAACTATTTGTAATAAACCACTGTTGCGGAAATAAAAAAATATTTATTTATTTTAAGTTTATCAATGATTTCTTCAAAAATAACCACTTATTTAATCGATTATTTGGCGCACATTTTGTTTTTTAAGTAAATGTTAAGTAAATGTAAATTTTATTTAAATAAAATTTATATAAAAATTATTAAGTAAACATTTGAAAAAAATATTTATGCTAATTACATGCTCTTGAATAGCACGTTCATTTTGAATGTTAACTCGATTCGTAGATGATTGTAAATCATTCAGTTTAGTATCTAGTACATCAAGTTTTCCTAGTTTTGTAGTTATTTCTAAAAACTTTGATGTAAGGAAAGCATTCATCGCTGTATCATCCGCGTTGGAAGAATCTTCAGGAAAAATCATGGCTTCATCTTCACCTCTTTGACGTTTAACGAGATTTTTATTAGATTTTTCTCTTCGTGGTCGTCCAGGCTCTTTTTTATGAGAGGGATTGTCATTATTCGGAGTTAAGGGGCTAGTCCAGTGGTTTTTCATCAAAAAACCGTTTTTTTTTTCAAAAACATGATTTTTGTATAGAATATACATTCAGAAATACGCTGAAATTGGCTACAAATGATTTTTGTTTCGAAAATTACTCAGAATCCGAAAAAAAGTTGATATATCAAAAACGTCGTACTTGCGTACTCGCCGCGTGCTGAATGGTTATCAGGCTGGGTCCTGTTTAGGCATGCATGCTATTTTGTTTTGTTTTCTTTTAGTAAGCATTTCAATGTCTTCATTGGATTCTACGGTTCTTGCATTGCAGACTAAGGTAAGTCGCTTTTTAGTCACTATTTCAGACCTAAAGCTTTAAACGCGTTTTTCTCGAAACAGTATTTTTTGAGCTGGCATTCAAGATTAAAATAAAACTATTCTTCCGATCGCGCTGAAATTTTAAGGGGATGTTCTACGCATATCTGGCGATCATCTGAACTAGAATCTTAATTTTTTATTGATATTCAGCAATTTTATAAACAATTGAAGTTGCAAAAAACACGCTTAAAAATTCAAAAGTTAACCATGTCGTTATTTTTCATCGTACAACGTTTATTCTAGTTTCCAACATAGCTACTAACTTATATTTTAAGAAAAATTTTGATTTTTTTATATCAGATGATTCAGACCCGAGATATCTTGAATGCCGTTTTAAGGCCGGACCGACTTCACGCAGCTACAGCGGAGAAAGTATGACATGGATATATACATATATACAACATTTTTTTTGCAACTAAAATATGTCAGTTTCAAAGTGTGAAAAGATGTGTATGGATTAAAAGTCTCCATCATGAAATAATAATTATTTTCTAAACCTGAAGAAACCACTGGACTAACCCCTTAATTCAGGCGCAAAATGGATTTGGGTATGCTGAAGCGCGTTTTTTAAAACGAAACGTATAAGAGGGCAATTTCTTCGTTTTTTCAACATTTACAATATTGTTGTATATGATATTTTGCTAGTGTTCTACGGAAAAGAGTTAGACGCGAAAAACTGCTAAAAAAGCCATTTTCACCCTTTTTAGGCCGGCAACTTAGTCCAGTCACTATGTACATTTGAAAAAGACAAAATTCCTAGTAGCAATTTTTTTTTCTAGGTTGTAGGGGACATCGAGAAAAGCGTAACTCTCATTTTTCAGCACCTGAGAGCGCGTGCTTCTTTTGCTAGACTAAAAAACGTAAAAAAATTTGTTGGCGATAACTCGGGTTCTAATAAGGCAAAATACTTTTATAATAGCTCATTTTAACGGGTTTTTTCCGCTCTACAAATTATGTTGTATAACTTTTTTTTTATTAATCGATTGTTTTCGAGATATCGAAGAATTAAGTAAAATAAAAGCTTTTATTAAGAGTTAAGCTTTTCTCGATGTCCCCTACAACCTAGAAAAAAAAAGCTACTAGGAATTTTGTCTTTTTCAAGCCTTTTTTTTGTACATAGTGACTGGACTAACTGGCGAAATATTCATTACAGGTCATATGCTCTCAGAGGTAAATTGTAGCTCTATAAAAAACCTTCAAATTCAGCCATAATTCGTTAATGTAACTTTAAAACAGGCCGAGTTATTGCAAAAAATACTATATTTTTTTTTAAACTTCAATGGCTTGCCACTCAAATGCTGAGCTTCAGATCCGATTTTGGTATTAACCTTTTTTGCTCAGAATGATGTCAAAATTTATGCTCTACAATATTGTGCGGGAGTTCTGGGACACCCTGTACACTAATGATATTCCTTAGAACTAATTTTGTTGATATTGAAGTTTATGCCGCTGAATCATGTTAAATTATTTATTCACATAGAGTATCTACTATTGACAATACACTTGAAACAGCTGCAAATAAAGTAACAATGTATCTAGAAAAAATGAAAATTAAAACAATCATTTTTACAATGCGCAGATCAGATATTTTGATCAATATTAAGTTAAATAAACAATCTCTATGTTGGTAAAGAAATTATGAATATCTAGGCCTGGCATCAGTTTAACAGTTACACACGACGTGTTTAAAAGTATACCAAATAATTTTGAAAGCCTAAACTACAGCTTTGGCTCCTTAATAATTGTTGAAAAGAATCGTATGAATTCATTCTTTATTATTCATGAAATTAAATTGTTACATGTGTTTAATTGCATCTCTTTCTACATTTACTGTTAATTTATTTGAATTATATTGCACAATATTAAATAAGCTAGGTAATATGTACTAATTATAAAGGTTTGATAATCCTGATCATTTATCATATAAATAAAATTGATTTCATATTATATTATGAAAATAATCACACATAAAAAGATATATAAAAGATCACAAATTTAATATAGGCTTGAACTCGTAGTTTTCAAATTTCCTAAAATTACATATCACAAATGATCATATTCTGTTAGGAAGTCTGAATTAAGTGACTTGAGGTCACTGTCCCGTTCACTACCATCAACATTTTCAAGATTTTACATATCTCTTACCGCTTGTGAAATATTTAAGAATTTTGAACATTTCCAATTTCGAAAATTAAAAAAATCTGCTTAAATGCGTTAAAGAAAATTTTAATTGCAAAACTTTTTGAAAATCCAAAACGAAACGAGCATGAAATTTAAAATTGGTTATTTTCCGATTTTTAGTTTCAAATATCAAAATTTTTCGTTTCAACACTCAACCGATTGGTTTGTAATTTTTTTCTGGATTACTATATGGGTAACATCATAATAAGAGAGTCGATTTTGAAGAAAACTTACAATAATTTTAATAATTAATATTCCGCTTATGGTGTCGGTACATCTGTAACAATTCTACTTTAGATCCCGCTTAATTATTGATGTTTTATCGCTCTAAATGTTACATAGACAATACCTCGAGCGTCATACCAGATATTGTTATACATACATTATTTATCCTACTTTAACTCCTGCACTGCAAAAGGGGAAAGTTGCCATATGGAGCGTTAACTACTAGGAACTAATTTCATTCACCAGTTTCGTTATATTTTATAAGTACTATTTTCTGCAAATTTGTCTCTATGAAGGGATAAGGTAAGTTAAAAATTTCGACTGTCGTAGAAATGTGTTAACATCGCATTTTGCATTAATCGATTGCGACTAGACATAATTTAATTAATTTAGTTATGTTATCGGTTATATCATGTTTGATTAATAAGTAATAACACTTATATAACGTCGTGTGATTCTATGTTTCAAAGTTATTTTTTAAATATTAGTTGCAAAATATAAACAGTAAAGTTTAGAACGATATTTCGTTGTTAATAAAAAATAAAAAATCATAAGAAAAAATAAATCAAATTCGGTGAAACTTGAAAAAAATCCATGAATTATTACATCAACTTGATTCATCAAAACAGCTTAAAATGTTTTGTTTTTAAATTAGATCCACTTATGACGGATTCCGATGATGTGCTCTACGATAAAGTTCATTAAAATTCGATTTGTAATGTTACCTATCTTTTTTATGCGTTCATCAGAATCTACAGGACAGACGGGAAGATAATCTCCTACCTACCATTAGAGTACACAACAGAAACGGAGTAAAAGAAGGTCTCGTACAAAGGACAAATTGCGTATTGGTTGTTATTTTTGTATAAAACGAAAGCGAGTTCTGGTGAGTGAGTATTTAGAAGAGTCTAACAAATACAAAAGATACATTTCGTTGATATTTGCAAAGCTCGTTCAAACGGATATTAAACGAAACTCGAACTATTTTCTTATATTCTACAATAAATATAGAATTACATACAATATAAGGATATAATTAGTGAAATACAGAATGTAATTCCTGGAACTGCAGCTACATTTCATTGTGAACTATACGTTTCTTTATCCGAACTATGGATGACGCATTTGAAAGGTGCACTGTAGGATAATGGTAATTAAAATCCAATTTCTAATTCTACGTATCTTCTTTACGGCTACAGCGCCTGTTCCTGTATCAAACATATTCATTTTTACTGATGAGAAAGGTCCTCTGATAAGAATGCAAGCTATTATCCCTCCGAGGATTACTTTTTATCTATGTAATTAAGGGCCAACGAATTAATATTTAAGTTCAAGTTCTGGCTATCCGAAGTATGGAAGACGCATTTGAAAGGCGCACTATAGGATAATGGTAATTAAAATCCAATTTCTAATTCTACGTATCTTCTTTACGGCTAGAGCGCCGGTTCCTGTATCAAACATATTCATTTTTACTGATGAGAAAGGTCCTCTGATAAGAATGCAAGCTCTTATCCCTGAGAGGATTACTTTTTATCTATGTAATTAAGGGCCAACGAATTAATATTTAAGTTCAAGTTCTGGCTATCCGAAGTATGGAAGACGCATTGGAAAGGCGCACTATAGGATAATGGTAATTAAAATCCAATTTCTAATTCTACGTATCTTCTTTACAGCTACGGCGCCGGTTCCTGTATCAAACATATTCATGTTTACTGATGAGAAAGGGCCTCTGATAAGAATGCAAGCTATTATCCCTCCGAGGATTACTTTTTATCTATGTA
Organism: Trichopria drosophilae; assembly: GCA_030407085.1. Classification (NCBI taxonomy): domain Eukaryota; kingdom Metazoa; phylum Arthropoda; class Insecta; order Hymenoptera; family Diapriidae; genus Trichopria; species Trichopria drosophilae. Next base: position 25,759,924 of record CM059585.1, read on the forward strand.
ATTAAGGGCCAACGAATTAATATTTGAGTTCCAGTTCTGGCTATCCGATGTATGGATGACGCATTTGAAAGGTGCACTATAGGATAATGGTAATTAAAATCCAATTTCTAATTCTACGTATCGTCTTTACGGCTACAGCGCCTGTTCCTGTATCAAACATATTCATTTTTACTAATGAGAAAGAGCCTCTGATAAAAATGCAAGCTATTATCCCTCATTCAGATCGGAGACTATAGCAGATAGCCAGGGCAATCCAATGGCTTATCAAAATTATTCTAATGATAGTGGAAGAAATTTTTGTGCACCATTTGGTTGCGAAAATAAATCTCCAATAAATGCAGTTAATTCCCAAAAGCAGCTATATTTCGAACCTCAACAGCCATTACAGGACATTAAAGCTCCATCCCAACATCATTTCAACATGAGGGCTTATAACAGCACATCAGTACATAACACCCATTTGACGGCAGTACGTAATAATCAGTTAGCAGCAGTACATAGCAACCAGTTTCCAAAAGTACATAACAACCAGTTACTAGCAGTACATAACAATAAACCAGGAAATTTATCAAATGCACAAGGTTAGTTCGTATTATGTTAATTCTATGAAAAATGTGTTAATGGCTTAAGACCAATTTTTAGTAATTGTACAGAATCTCATCCAAATTATAATTTTTAGTTCCAGGATCTAAAAACAAGGAATCGGCTGAAAAGCGACATCGCACAGCATTCTCAAGTATGCAGTTGATTGAACTTGAGAAAGAATTTGCAAGGTCTCGTTACGTAGACCGCTAGAGACGCATTCAATTGGCGAATAAATTGATGCTGCGTGAACGCCAAGTAAAAATTTGGTATCAAAATCGGCGAATGAAATATAAAAAGGAAAATGCGTCTAAGGGTTAAGAAGTTTCGCGAAAATCTCGCACCGATTCTAGTGGTACAACAACATTAAATGGAAATATTGCTCAAATGTCTTCGCAGCAACAAATGTCGGAAAAGGAAGAAGGGGAGATTTTCCCGTCTTTTGCGATGGCAGACACTACGGAGTCATCAGATTATTCGTTTCCAGAAATCATAGTTCCGCAGAACACACAAGATGCTATAGAATCTCTAATAATGTACCTGAATCAACCGCTATAGATATTGCATCGTCGTGAAGTACAGAATGAATTACTCCCAATTGCGCAAAATTCATGTAGTGGCGAAGAACTTGCGTCGATCCAGGGACAACCATGTGAACAACAGATAACATCATATTCAGATATATCATGTGTATATTATGATGCAGCCCCTTATAATGGACTGAGTTTGCCATCTGATACGGCAGCACCGAAACCCATCAATAATAAACTGGGTTCAAATGAAGATTATATAAATCCTAATTTAGATCCAACAAGTGCGTGGATTTTTCATTAAACAAAAATTAAAATGTTGGAATATATTTAATATATAATTTCGGGATTTCAGTTGAAGAGACATGTTGAAATTTTCTGAAATCAGATTGCTTTTTTTCCATCTATTGAATTAGATACTCGATAAATTTAATGACATAAACCAATGTACTGTTTTATCAGAACTTGTGGGACTGAAAGGATAGTAAATGACATGACTAATAGTGAAATTCATCTAATTATTTAATGTTTAATGGGTTCAATATTTATGGTATGTTCTAAGTATTTTTGATATATTAATTATGTTGATATTGTAAAAAATTTTGAAATCCTAATCCAATGGAAAATATTGTATATGTATGGAATTTGTAATAAGCATAGATGATCAATGCAAAAACATGTATTATGTTATTTCGAATAATAGTTTTCATGTATCCCAAATATTGCATGAACTTTTACTTTTTCAAAGTATGGCTAGGATGTCAGGAATAAAAATCGACTTTTCGGTACTACAGTCGTAAAATCCGGTTTCATGGCCTACATTTAGTCCGTAAAATGAAATTTTATGGATCACATGTAACACAAATCTGCGCTGTCAAAAACATAACCCATACGTATTAAATGCAGTCCGCGAAATCGAATTACAATTTCGTTTTCAGTATTGTGGATCTTGAGGGGATGGTTCATCGATCTTCAATCTTTTTGCTTGAGGCGTATATAAATATGTAAGTTATCAACATAAGTAGGCAGGCAGTCTACGTTTTCTTACAATACATATAATATATATTTAATATACCTACATAATATGTAAAATATATATGTATTTGTTCTATTAAATATTTGTTCTTAGAATGTAATAAAGGTTGGAGAATATGAATTCTTAAAATTCCTCGATTATTATTGTAATTCGGATGATTAATCATATGATATATTTTACAGCTTAAGTCAGTTCAGAAAATATTCTCGTCTAAATATTATCTCAGTTCAACCTGTTGTTACCATAGTTATCATATTTATCTATAGATACTGTGTAGTTCGAATATTTTACTACCATAATATCCTATTTAAATCTAGAAAATTATCTTAACAAAACTGTGTTAAACATAGAATATTATGAAACTCAATTATTCAATTACAATTGTCCAATTAACTAATTTAGTTTGGCCTGTGAAGGGTTGTTAAATTCATTATCTCACTTCCGCCTTAATTAACTATTTTACATTTTTAACAATTGAAAAACTGTGAATTATAGTTTATTTTTCAATCCGAGTGACAGGCAGAAATCGCAACTTTATCACCCTTCTCATTCCCGCGCTTCAGCCGATTTCCTTCCACTTTTTAACCACCTTAGATCCTATTCTTGTAGTTTGCTTTCCTGCGAATATGATAGTGTTGAAATCTTCTGATTTTCGAGTTTCGGCAAATTTAACCATAACACTTTCTTTGGTGGCGCCGAAATTTTCGTAATAATACGAAACTATATATTTTCTGCTTTCATAAAATTATACATAATACATTATAAGAGTTGACATATTTGTAATTTTGTACTTTTAGTATATTTTGTACAGTTTACTACAATGCACACTATCAAATGAATTCCTTAAAAGAAGACTGCAAATATGACTGAAACATGGATTTTTTAAGTCGACTGAAATTAAGACGTAATGGAAATAAGATAAGGGGAGACCTATACAGCATAAACTGACTGACTTTAAGATGTAATCATTTCAAGTATTTATTTTTACACGATACGATATTCTTAATATATAACAAATGGTTTTTAAAAAGAATTTTTGTATTTATTAATTATTTGATATATAATTTTAGGAAATTTGAAAATTTTGAGTTCAAGCTTATATTAAATTTGTGATATTTTATATCCTTTTATATCTGATTATTTTCATAATATAATATGAAATCAAATTTATTTATAATATAAGTGATCAGGATTATCAAACCTTTATAATTAGTACATATTACCTAGCTTATTTAATATTGTGCAATATAATTCCAATAAATTAACAGTAAATGTAGAAAGAGATGCAATTAAACACATATAACAATTTAATCTCATGAATAATAAAGAATTAATTCATACGCTTCTTTTCAACAATTATTAAGGAGCCAAAGCCGTGTTTAAGGCTTTTAAAATTATTGTGTATATTTTTAGACACGTGATGTGTAACTGTTAAACTGGTGCCAGCCCTAGATATTTATCATTTCTTTACCAACATAGACATTGTTTATTTAACTTAATATTGATCAAAATATCTGGTCTGTGCATTGCAAAAATGATTGTTTTAATTTTCATTTTTTCTTGGTACTTTGTTATTTTATTTGTAGCTGTTTGAAGTCTGTTGTCAATAGTAGATATTGTATGTGAATAAATAATTTAATATGATTCAGCGGCATAAACTTCAATATCAACAAAATTAGTTCTAGGAATATCATTGGTATATAATGAGTATAACTTGGGACCAAGCACTTAACCTAGAGCCGCACCATAATTTAGGTTTATAAATCTTGATATAGATCCCTTACTTATAAAACAAAAGAAAACTTTCAGCACACGTGTGTATGTGTGAAGTTCTTTGCGCATCCGCCCTTGTATCAAAAGAGTGACCTACCGTGCACGCGTATCGTAAACTTTTTTTTAACGTTGCGTGCGAAATCCATGGTCATAATATTGGTGAAGTTTAGTTTAGGCGGTTGGTAAAATACTTTGGGGCCACAAGTTTCCGGCGGGTAATAGCGGTGTTCGGGGGGGGGGGGGGGTGTATATCTTAGAAACCTATGACTCCATAAAGAAGCTGTATACAGTGTGGTACTACACTGAAAATAAAACTATGCTCTTCCGACACCGCTCTACGAAACTGAATCACCTCCGTACAGGTATACCTTAGATTTAGATCAAAAACCTTCTTTCGATGAGTGTTCTATCATTGAAACATTTTATATCAAAAACCTCCATATCAATGAGAATTTGTCTATTGAAACAAGATTTTAGATAAAAAATCTACATTCGATATGAATTTTCCTATCGAAACAAAATTGTGAATAAAAAATCATCTTTTGATGAGAATTTTGGCCATAGAAACAAGATTTTACGTTTTGCAAATATTTCAAAGTGGTTTTACCATAATTAGTACTTGTGGCCACAAATTTGTCTTATAAAAAGCATGCCGTTGTCACATTTTAAATAATTTAATTTGTATTTCATTCATTTTATAATTCTGTTCCTATGTTATTTTTGTATATCTTGCTGATTTGATATTTATAGGTTATGTAACAGTAGCATTTACAAAAGCGTACATATAGTTTAAAATAAACATTTCTCATTCAAAATTGGTATTTTTTTGGTTAATAAACTGGGTTTTATGAATTTGAGAACTGATTAAACGATACACCGACATATATATATGTAGCACCCAATTTCTCTGACAGCTACGCATACATTAACATAGTTAACAGGGTGAATAACCGCACGATTACCAAAACGATCCAGTTCGCGAATCCGTCCGTTTATGCATTGCGGTGCCGTTTCGGCACCGTCCTCTGAATCAGATCGCTACAAACATCTATGTACCTCACTAGCGCCTCGCTAGTACTCAGCTAATATTATGTCCCGACTTAAAACAGTATCTACCGGTACGGAGGTAATTCGGTTTCGTAGAGCGGTGTCGGAACAGCATAGTTTTATTTTCAGTGTAAGCTTAACTCCAACAATCAATGCCACTACTCCATCTGCAGCTGAGAAATGAGGCAAGAAGTGCGATGTGCAGAGTGCACATTGGAGAGAGGAAAAACCGGTTATCAAAGACATAACAACCTTTCTGAATCCGATCATGGCAATGCCCACTGACGATATTAAACTAGAACTTGGAAAAACCAGGCTCTTGAAAGTCTAGTGAGCGACCAATGACGGAAGAGCCCGATCTGATAGGACCCTCACTGGTGTGGTACATACTATTTAGTACGCGCCCACAACTCAAAATGTCAGGAAGTTTCGGACGAAATGCTAGAATATTTCAGACAGAATTAATTGCTGTGAGGGAATGCGAGCAAACTAATATGGACAAACGGTACAAAGATCGTACTATCAACATTCTAGCAGATTTTCAAGCCGTGCTAATGGCTCTGGAGGCATTACAAATAAGCGAAAAGGTGCCTTATCAGCAAACATGATAGGCGTGGCTTCTTGTAGCCTAGTGGCAGCAAGCGGCGTGAGTGGCGACAGCGGTCTTGGCGGAGACGATGGTGGGATAGTGTGTCGCCAATCGGGAAGCCTGAAAGATGGCCGGAAACCTATGTGATGACGCGAGGGTCGTCACGGCCGGAGTACAGGTCACTATGAGGTATTTTGAAAAAGTGCGAAAAATTGTTGTTTCAAAGTCGTTGAACTCCTGAACCAAGCTAGTTGGCACAATGCGGCTTTCATGAGCTTGCAGATTAATATCTACAGTGTACAAAAAATGTCGAATCAAAACTGACGAATTTGAAGTAGTTTTTATTCGAGTTATCCGCTATTTTTTTTTACATGTTCATGGGATGTTAGAATATCAAAATTCATGCGCATAGTCGGTAAAATTATAGTTAATTTTTCAGTCATTAACGAACAACGTCGAAAAATGGTCATTCTTAGATAAAAAATTCATTATTGACGAACCTTTTAGAGATAATCGCACGAAACTGCATACTCGGGGGTTATCGGGATCATTGATAGCGAATCTGACCTCGACTTTTAAAAATTCAAAACGACGGATCCAAGATGGCCGATCCAAAAATTAATAAAGCGGTTGTGACCCTTAGCGAGTCGAAACAATAACTTCCCGATCAATCTCTCGTATTTTATTCCGGTTTATTTAACGGACTGGCTATATTCACGTACGTTTTCCATATTTTGCGTTATATAGAGAGGTTCTATTTCCGAAATCTACCCATTATTTCTTAAAAAAGCCGACAAATGAAAAAACCGACTAGTAAAAAATCGGCATATTGTAAAGAGAATAATACTTTTACCGTGTCGGCTTTTTAATATGTCGGTTTTTTACTTGTCGGCTTTTTGATATGTCGGCTTTTTTTTATTTCTCAGTTTTTTGACGCGCATCAACAGTTTCCTCACGAAAAATGACGGAATTTGTTAAATAATATCATTTTTTAACGTTGTTTGTACTATTTTTACTACTTTTTTTAGGAATAACTCGAAAACCGCTTAGCCGATCATGTTCAAAATCTAATCAGCACGAAGTTAGGTCAGGACGCATCGATTAAAAAAAAAATTAATCAATTCGCTTCATCCGTTGAAGAGAAATCGTTGGACAAAATTTGGTTTTCATCCGTACACACACACACACACGCACGCACACGCACACACGCGCACACACCCACACGCACACACACGCACACACACACACACACACACAGACATCTCTCTAAAAATGTGTGAGTTTGCTTCTAGTGGTCACAAAACGTGGAGATATCATGAAATTAGCATTTTCCATTTTCGAGGTCATTTCAATAACTTCCCTGTAGACCGGGAAGTTAAAAATTACACGATCTTCATGAAACTGGGTATTCGGGGGCTTTTGGAGTCGCTGATTATGAATCCTACCTCCCATTTTGAAAATTCGAAAAGGCGGATCCAAGATGGCCGATCGAAAGGGGAAAAATTACCCAAACTTGTTGAAATTCGCTTCTCGGGGGTTTTCGGGATCACTGATTATAAATATGATCAGAAACTTATACACTTAAAATTAAAAATACCTAGAGTCCCCAATTTTATCTAGATCAAGTACATTTTCACATTCCCGTCGGCCATCTTGGATCCACCATTTTGAATATTTAAAATCCGACTTCCTATTCGTACCCTCTGAGTAACAATTTTGACTCGCTCTTATCATTACTTCAATTACACGATCTTCATTAGAAAGTCATTATACTTTCTGAAATGTGAAAAATAGACTACCCAGCGTTGTACACCATTGACAACTATGAAATAATTTATAACCAAAGTACAATCAACCAAAATGACGGACTTGTTATTTATGATAAAAAAGTATCTCTTACTCTATCTTGCATGCAAACAGAGGGATCATTACTAACCGAAAATAAATTTTGACGTCGAAATCTTGAAGAGCGACCTTGATATTGTTAACAATATTATTCAGGCTTTGGTCGATCATTTATTCTTACAGGAAATGGGTTAAATAGGGTGTTTCAGAGTTGACGTGTGCTATTCAGAAATGCAGTGATCAAAATTCTACATCTCTGAGCCAAAACAATCTGCCTTATTGGCCCAACCGCTTTCATTTCAAACATTTTAACTTTGTTGCAATTTACTGAATTGCGAACAGGAAACAAAGGCTATATAATTACTGATAAATATATGCATATTCTGCACATAATAATGACAATATTTTATTTCAAAATCATTCAACTACTAATAAATTATTAATTAGTGAATGTCAACGTTATCTTAAATTTTCAGGAACCAAAAATAAGCGGTTCAAATTTTGTCATATCCGAGTTTGGAATAGATAAAAAAAGTCAGAATTAATTAATCTTTGTAAATAAATCGAGAGAAAAACTAAATATATTGACAGAAATATTTGAAAAATTACAGAGAGTCTATGAATGTACTCCATAGTCATGAAGTTTCGTTTGCAAATTTATATTGTTTTGTAAAATATTGTTACTAGCATTATTTCACCAATTCTGTCGGATGTTTTGGAAAGGAAAATAATAATTCAATGAAACCATGGTTTTAAATTTTAACCTTATTTTTTTTAATTCGGTATCGAAATAAATTCATACAATCTTTAAATCTTTATTAACAAACAATTTCGTAAAATATTTAAATAAACCAGTTGCCCATATAATCATTATTAGTAACACTTAAATAATGTATCATGAAGGCCCATGTGGGATTTGGGGCAAACTTCATAAGTGATGCAAGAATTGGCTGCTTTTTAGTCAAAATTTCTTTCTTTGCTCGAGCTTGGCGGTACACAATCTCCCGCGAGTCGCTATATATAGGAAACTGCGCCTCGTGTTTTTTAGTGCTGAAATACTCAATTACCTCATCATTAATATACCACGGGGTTTCAACGTCGTTTTCCGTTAACAACCAATATAGGTTAAATTCTTGCCACATTAAAGTCCTCTTCATTGCTTGTAACTCATTCTTGCAGTCAGCTTCAAATTCGGCAATTTCAAGTTTTTCTATAACTCGACTATGATGCAGCAGCAATTTCAAACTATCCGAAATACAATTTATCGCCTCCATTTTTAGAAGATGCCGGGTGAGAACTAGCACTTTCTTCTTGCTTACGTGCCCAAGTTGAAATTTAGAATCAGCGATAATGTCATGATGAGATTTGTCCTTTACGACGTTATGTACCAAGCTTCTCGATTTTATGAGCCTTTCGAAGACTTCATCAGTGCCTTGGTTTTTGGATATGAAGGCAGTCTTAAGTGCCTTATGTTCTTACACATCGTGACGTCCACATTGCAGCCGACGCGAATTAACATCTCTATACATTTGTCTTGCCCGTAGTAGGCTGCATTGTGTAACGGCGTTCCGTACGAAGACTGACTGTTTACATTCACACATTTGACCAGTTCTTCCACAACCTCTACATTTCCACGTTCCATTAGGAAATGGAGCGTTTTCGAGGCTTCAAAATCGTACCGAGATCTAGCTAGAAGTCGTACCATTTTTTTCGATCCGCAACCTAAAATCTCGTGGACGACCTCTCGATCTATAGGTCTGTTGGCATCGAGCAAGATCTTTCTTCCGAAAAACGCTTCCAATGTCTTGAACACCTCTTCTTGTAACATCTTCTCTCTTACAACATTATGAAGTTTGTAATAATTAACAAACGAAGTCGCAATCGCCTTCATAGGATAGCAATTTGTAGTATACGGGCACTTTGCTCCGTTCTTTAATAATAAAACGATGACTTCCAGGTTGAGTTTCTCGCATGCGAGAAATCGAGGCGTCGCACCTTGTTCATCAATCGCGTTGATATCGTGTCCGTTGTCCAATAAACATTCGATCGCTAGAATTTGAGGCGACTTCACTTCTGTACACATGTGATCACATTTTTGGGAATTCATCACAATTTTGAGTTGCTCCATTATCTTTCGTTCAACGGAATTCACTCCAACTTTGCCTAAATCACTGCACTGTTTTCTTTGATTTGACATTTTTCGAATACACTCCGGAAGAACGGTGATCGTTACACGTCTAGTTGCATTTGTAGTGTTTACAATTGAGAAGTACATATTGTTTATTAGTTACAGGTTGCTTGCGTATCTATGAACTATTGTTAGTTATTATTAATTGCTTTATTATTTGAACATTATTGAGGTATTGTTAAAACATTGTTGAATTACTGTTGCTGTTGTGTGCCTCGCGGTGATTCTTTTTATTGCTTTTCGGGGAAGAGATAGTATAGAGGGTCATAAACTATGTATGTCCATCCGCCAATGGTCTAGTACTCTGCCCGCTGCACTAGCTGTGTTCAAAGGTGGTCTTAAGGAGTTTTAATTAAGGTAGTACGAGTTTGATCGGCACCGATATCCGGCGGTCGGCACGGCGCTCGGATGTACCGCTTTTAGTTTTACGATTATTGATTGAAAATGGATTTGGGCCTTGTTGACTTGATGACGGCTGCCAGGTTTCCAGAATGTACTCGCTATGGGCTAGTTACGGAGACGTAACAATTGAATTGAATTTCATTCTTAATTAGCAAACATCTTTGAACAAAGAAGGTTAAATATAATTTTACAAAAGCAATTTTGCCCAATAAAATATACTTTTCTTTTTCTTGGACTTACATTAATATCGTTTCCGACTTTGTAAAATTATTAAAATAACCAGAATAAATTTAATTAAAATACAATCTTGCCTTCTCTTTTAAACAATTTATTTTATTGTGCTATAAATTATTTAAACATATTAATATATATATATAGTGTCATTGGTAGTCGTTTTTTATGTTTACTATTTTTAGTTAATATAAAACGTATAACTATAATTGTAGCTTACTTACATATTTAATAAAGACAATTAAACAAGTAATAAAAATTGTTAATTGAAATTAATATAGTAATTACCCAACGGGCACGAAGGACCCAAATGTTGCTAAAACGTTTTTAGAATGTTCCAAAAAAGTTCCTAAAACGTTAAATGTCTGCAACTTTTACGGAACGTTTTATAAACGTTTCATCCATGTTCTAAAAACGTTTTAGAAACATTCGGGACTTTCGTGCCCGTTGGGTATGTATATGTAGACAAATTTAAACACACGAAATATTACAAAAAAATAAGTTTTGGCTTATAAAATAATTAATTATGTATTAAAACTTAGTATTAAAAATAAATGTAATTGATGATTAGTAAAGATCAAAGATTTTTTACTACTATCATAATGATCGAATGAGCTGTTTGTAAGATTTTGAATGATCTGATTGCATTTACATTATACTTTGGTAATCAACAACATAAAAGATTGGCTAAAAATTATGTATATAAAGAATTTCTAGTATAAAAACTATTTAATTATTTATTACTAATTATTAAAGGTATCATTTAAGTACATTTTTTTTTTAATAACTAATAATTTATTTTATACAATCAATTGAAACTACTGTTTATAATAGGGTCATTGTCAGGATTGGTCAGTACTTGTGTCCTATCGTCTGGATATCAAGCGGATCATATTAGATTAAAATTATTTACCAAAGCTGTTAAATTTTTGCATATGGTTGCAATTCGATTTTTCTTATTTCATTCAAAAGGAAAATTACCTCAAATGTACTAATCTCGATGAAATTTTGTCAATAAAAATCCATTTTGATTTTTGCCTGTTGAATTTTTAATCAATAAAGACATGATATTGCTATGGTTATTGTTGTCATTATAAAAGTCAGAACATTTTTTAACAAATCCCAATTGAAAAACATCTGCATTGCATATTAACAAACATTATAAAATAATGTTACAACTATAATCTATTGTTATTTTGAAGAATTTAACTAAGTATTCGTAAATGACAAGTTATTCCAAGTAAATATTAAGAAGTCTAATATATATTTATCAAGTCTAATTAATTATCAAAATGTACCCTCCTAAAATATCTAGATTAAAATTTGTTTTTTTTTTTAGATAACATTTTTAATTAATTTTTAAATGTTTAAAAAATATATTTTTATCAACATTAACCCATTAAGTCCTGAATGGACGTTTTTTCACTACAATTTTCAACGGTTGTATTTAGTGTGAAAAAAGGCTCTAAAAAATTCGAAAGAAGACATATCTGACGTAAAATTAACTGAACTTTCAGAATCTGTTATTACATTTTTCAGAAAATGCAACCGTGAAAAACTATATTCGATTTTTTCAAAAAAATCATGCATTTTTCAAATGAATTTTTTTTTTCATTTCGTCTTTTCACATTGAAATTGTTTCAGAATTCCTCTAAACGGTAAAGAAATCGTGTCCTCGAGACTTAAACTTTAAGATGTGCCTATGTCCATTTTGAAAATAAAGGTAAAAGCGTCCAAAATGGCGGCCCAAACACAAAAAAATTAGCGCCTTTTTTTATTCAAAGACGATCGACTTTAGGAAAAAATGTTACAGAACAAAAAGTTCTTACAATTATTCAAAGAATACGCTGAATGTTTTTCAGAATTTTTTAAACACTTTTTTCATTTTTCAAAATCCCAAAATTTTGACAAATCGAAAAAGTCGTCTAAAAATTCTAAAAAAATTTTCGGGCATTCTTTGATTAATTACAAGATGTTTTTCTTCCGTAACATTTTCTCCTAAAGTCTTGTCGAGAAAAATTTCGAAAAAAATTCGAAAAAAATTGTCGAGAAGTTCAGGAATTTTTTATTTGAAAATGGTAGACTTTAGGATAAAATGTTACGGAAGAAAAACTTCTTGCAATTAATCAAAGAATGCCCGAAAATTTTTTTAGAATTTTTAGACGACTTTTTCGATTTGTCAAAATTTTGGGATTTTGAAAAATGAAAAAAGTGTTTAAAAAATTCTGAAAAAAATTCAGCGTATTCTTTGAATAATTGTAAGAACTTCTTGTTCTGTAACATTTTTTCCTAAAGTCGATCGTCTTTGAATAAAAAATTCCTGAATTTTTCGCTAATTTTTTTGTGTTTGGGCCGCCATTTTGGATGCTTTTACCTTTATTTTCAAAATGGACATAGGCACATCTTAACGTTTAAGTCTCGAGGACACGATTTCTTTACCGTTTAGAGGAATTCTGAAACAATTTCAATGTGAAAAGACGAAATGAAAAAAAAATTCATTTGAAAAATGCATGATTTTTTTGAAAAAATCGAATATAGTTTTTCACGGTTGCATTTTCTGAAAAATGTAATAACTGATTCTGAAAGTTCAGTTAATTTTACGTCAGATATGTCTTCTTTCAAATTTTTTAGAGCCTTTTTTCACACTAAATACAACCGTTGAAAATTGTAGTGAAAAAACGTCCATTCAGGACTTAATGGGATAATAAGACTTATTTATTGCAGAGATAGTGATTGAAAATTTGTATACATAATATGAATATTTTTTATTCTAGGAATCACACTTATTACATAATAGCACATTTTTTAATAGCTTAATTATTACATTTTTAGTAGCACAATAATATTATAAATGTTCTCAAATGTTACCTTTAATAATCAATAATAAATAATAAAATAGTTTTTAAATCCGTAATTCTTTATATACATAATTTTTAGCCAATCTTTTATGTTGTTGATTACCAAAGTATACTTTCAGACCATTCCATGATCATACACTGTTAGAAATTTCTATAGTAATTTTCTGAAACATGTAACCGAAGCTTTTTACGATTACCGTTTCAGAATTTTACGAAACATGAACAGAAATTTCGGAAACGGTAACCGAAAAAAGCTTCGGTTACATGTTTCAGAAAATTTTATTACAGTTTCAGAATTTTCAATTACATTAACAGAATAGTATAAGGGGAGTAAAATTTGGTTTGCTTTACCATATTTTTTTGAGTGTTTCTATGATTTATTGTCCTTCATTTGGGAAAGGCTACCCTGTGATTAAAAATAGAAAATTTAATAAAAACTTAATATATATATTCTCTCTCTCTCTCTATATATATATATAGAATCGACATTATACAATTCAACAATATTCGGATGACACTCGTTAATACGCACTAGGGTATAACCGGTATAACGTATAACTATCAGTAGGTGGTTGACCGAGGAATCCTTTATGACCGAATGAAAATTCCATTTCTGTGATGGGTGCGCGGCCGCACCTAGCGGCTGCAAACCAAAGTAATGTCACCGTGTTTCACTGATTTCTTTTGAAATTTCTGTTACAGTTTCGTAATTTTCTGATAATATAACGTAATGGTACTTTCTGTTACAGAATTTAGTAAAATTCTGTTACTTCGGTAACATAAATGTATCCGAAATTTCTGAACATTTCTAACAGTGTACGGGGAAAATGCAACATAAAGTTGCCCGTGAGTCTTTCCGAAGATCCATACCAATTTTTTTAAAAGTCGGTCCTTTTGAATTGTCATAACAAAAGCAAGTCTCACTGGAAATTGCCTTCCTTTAAATGAAAATGGGTTCATCATTTTCACAGTACAGTGTAGTTCGATATAAAAAAACAATTTCTCTAATTTTATGTCCGGTTAAAATTTCGCATTTTAAAAGATTGTTGCCTAGATGTAAGACCAAGAGTCTGGTGCCATTGTATAATCCACCTTTTTTGTTGGCACTTCGTTACTTCGAAGACGAGTATATGTGTAAAGGTTATCTGAGATATATAACCAGGTGAAAATGTCACTTGTACTGAATTATCCGAAAAAACATTTTCCTATAATTAGATACCTCGTATTATAAGGAAACTCCAGTTACCGTGACATGATTAGAGCGTGAACATGGCGAAATTTAATTTGATTCAAAAGCGATTATGGCATTTATATTCACATAAAATATATATTTGCACATGCATCGAAGAGCATATTATATTGTGTGTGTAAAAGACGAACGAAAAACGTAAAAAATGTATAAAATACTATGTCACGCGCAATGTAACATAAATTAATATTTAATTTTGGCGACATAAAAACAAAGGCATAGGAAGAAAAGAATTGCGAGCGCGTGGCGCACGTCACACTTCTCGTAAAAATAAAAAATATATTTATACATTCTTTTTTCAGTCTGATTTAACATTGCTATATGTACCCTACTAGAATCTCATCGACTTTAAAAAAATTATGAATCCTTTAGACTTTCACTAAAATGTCACCAAAACAGATTTCATAAAGTACATAAATAAACATTATATTTGAAATATCTAACCTGCTAAATACTTTTAGCGATTGTCTTTAGCTGGATCAGTATTCTCTAAATTTTTATAAATAATAACAAACATCCTCGAATTGAAAATGATTTTAGAATTAAATCATCGTATAATGATAATCGGTATGCAATTAAATAGTCATGTAAATTTAACCGAAAATGAATTCACTTTTCTGGTTTTTATATTTATCTAATCACATTTCATTTACCCCATTAATTAGAATACTTTTTATCTGAAATTCTGAGATATTGCTTCACGTCTAAAATCTAATTAAATTTTGCTATAATCTTTTGTGATTATAAATCCTTGCACTTTCAAATCGTATTGCAAATTTATTCGCTTTATTTAAATTGAAAACGTAGTTTTCAACTGTCGGTTTATCTTTTCGCATTTGGAATGCCACAACATGGAATTAAGTTGTCGAAAACGAAGCCGATAATTAAATAAATATAACAGACAAGCTACTAACAAAAAAAGCAGGAATCAATCTCAGGTACCGAATATTGCTTTTCCATCTTCACAACAAAACTTTCCGTTCGTACAAAGCAGGTACATATTGTATGGTTTAACAAATATGCCAAATATAGAAGCTTGCAAGGCAGGCGTTGCATTAAATACTATTTTAGAAATTTATATTGTATTTTATTTCTATTTTTACTAATTTATGCATATGAGTAAAAAGTGTTTAATATTTTTTTTATTCATAAGAAATTACTATTTTACGTTATGAAACGAATAAAATAGTCGATACCTACAATTTGTGAATCATAACTAAAACGATTAATATCATGAAAATAAATATAAATATTTATTTTTTTAAACTAAAACGTGTCAATTCGAAAAAATTTTTTTTTTTATTTTTCTGCCCAGATGCACTGAAAGAGAGTACTTTTAGTGCATGTAGGCAGAAAAGGTTATTTTATTGAGAGAAGACAATTTCCACTTAATGAAAGAAATAGAAACTATGTTTATTTGAGAAAATGTTTTAAAAGCACGTTCACTTTTCAGTGCATCTGAAAACACGAAAATTTGTCTGCAATTTGTTAACATATGTTTTTTAATATGAAGTAATAAATTGAAGACTTTTTACAAATGGATATTTTTATTTTATTTCTTATTAAATTGAGAAAAAAAACTACTGCAAATAATTTTCAGTCCATCAGTAAAAGTTTCTTCAAACCACTTATGTATATACGTTAATTATTATTTTACTTGAAACATATTACCAAAAAGTAATTAGTAAAAGTTTTGGTAGCTGAGATGTTTGAGGGTTATATTTTCATGTGCATATTAACCATTAATTTCTGATGAAATGACTACAATTTTCGTCATTTTCACTATGTATTAGGAAACTGATAAGGAAAGGTATACGATGAGTTATAATCATAGTTCGATAACATTCCTTATCGGTTTCCTGTGAAAACATTTCAGGTAATTCCGGCAAACACTCTTTGTGAGAGGTAAACTTTTGAATACAGCAACAAGGTCATTTACTTGGAGTTATGAATTTGGGAAGTGGATGGAATGAGGGTATATCCAATCTAAATGGACAAGATAAGGGTAGAAGGAGAAAGTTGAGATACACTCTGATGCGTATATAAGTTGCTAACGACGACTTCAGTCATTTATTAACTGACAGTAGTGCCAGTGGACGTATAAAACAACGATCACAGTTCATATTCCGGAGTGCATTCGAAAAATGTCAGAAATTCAAAGAAGACAATCCAGAATTCCAGTAAAAATTGGAGAAAAAGCCGTTCGACCAAGCAGCAGCAAGAACCTGAGGCAGCAGAAAATGGTGCAGAATTCCAAAAAAAGTGAGAGGGTGTGTACAGAAGAGAAGTTTGCTCCGGTTATAACAGTCCAAAATTTATTGTCAAATGGAAACAATATCAACGCGCTTGATAAACTTGGTGCTATACGTTTATTCCTCGCCTGCAAGAACCTCAACCTTGAGGTAATCATTGCATTGTTAAAGAACGGAGCTAGATGTACTCATTCTATGGGCTGTCACCCTATGAAGGCGATTGCGACTTCCTTTGTAAAATCTTACAAAATTCTCAACGTTGCTGGGAGAATGATTTTGCAGGAAGAAGTATATAAGATATTGGAAGCGTTTTTCGAACGAGGAATGCTCCTCGATGCCAACAGACCTCTGGATCGAGAGGTTATAAATGAAATTTTGGTTTACGGAACCAAGGATCTTGTGGGACTGCTGGTAAAATATCAGTATGATTTTGAAAGTTCCAAAACACTCCATTTTTTGGTCGAACGAGGAAATGTGGAGGTTGCTGAAGAACTGGTCCATCACGTGAATGTCAACAGCCAGTCTTGCTACGGTACACCATTACACATCGCGGCCTGCCACGGGCAAGATAAGTGTGCAGCGATGTTGATTCGCCACGGCTGCAACGTGGACGTCACAATGTGTAGAAATACCACCCCTCTTAGAAGTGCCTTCATTTCGAAAATCCAGGGAACTGATGAAGTCTTCGAGAGGCTCATACAATCGAGAAGCCAGGTACAGAGCGTCATAAACGACGAGTCTTTACGTCAATTATTCGCCGATGCCAATGTTCAAATTGGTCACATAAGTGAGAAGAAATTGGTGACTCTCGCCCAGCATCTTCTTAAAATGGAGTTTATATATTGGAAATCGAATAGTTTGGAACTATTGCTGAAGGACAAACGAGTTGCAGAAAAACTGAAGGTTCCAGAGTTCGTAGCTGACTGCAGGAGTGAGCTAGAGAGAATGGTATTTTTAAGACGGACAAAAATTAACCTATATGGATTATTAACTGAAAAAGTTACGGAAACTCCACGGTTTATTAACGATAAAGTAAAGGATTATTTCGAAGGTAAACAGCACGAGTCGCAATTTCCTCTATACTGTGACTCGCTGGAGATTGCGTATCGCCGTGCTCTAGAAAGGAAACGGTTTTTGACTAAACAAAAGCCACTTCGTCGTGCACCAATCATTAATTGTGCCCCAAATTCATGAGAACTTATTTATATAATACTAATGTAAGCAAAGCGTTGATGTAAATATTTTATGAAATTGTTTGTATGATTAATAAACAACATGTTTAAAATTGATAACAATGTTTTTTTGAAATTATTATTTTCCTGTTCAAAACATCTGGAATAGCACGTATAAAATAATGTTAGGAACATTTTACGAAACAAAACAAATTTACAAACGGAACTTCATGACTATGGATTACATTTGTTGAGATAGATGATAGTTGGTCAATGCCAAAGTAGTAATGCTGAATGGGAAGTACAAAAGTAATAAGTACTAAAAATTTTCAAATTCGTTTTTATCGGGTTTTAGAGATTGCTGATCACGAATGAGAGACCGCAGTGTAATTTTTTCAAAATTATTCTAATTCCTACGAAACTTATTATTCAGAGATATCTATGTCTGATCGCTCAATAGAAAGTTGATATTGAATAGGAATAGAATATTGAATTTGGTCACTTCGGGCATAAAAATTACCCTATAGTTTTTCATCAAATGTCGACGTTTCAGACCCTAAGGAACCCAAATCAACAATAAAAAAAATTGTGTCCCTGATCTCGTACGTACGTACGTACGTCCGTACGTCCCGTTTTTTTGTCTCGCGATAACTCGCGAACGGATAAGCGCATTGACATAATTTTTTTTTTAAAATACGCGTCTTGGCATAACTTAGATCTGATTAGATTTTGGGGCAGATCCATCCATCCATCACTAAAAAAAATTAGCCCCAATTAAGTTTCTTCGTAGTTTTTTGCATTTATTTTGAAAAATATAAATTTTATTATAAAATGTTTCAAACAAAAAAGATAGAGCATGCAATTCTCTACAAAAAAGGTTCTATGCATTTTCTTCCTAAAGTTAACGATAATTCCATAAAAACTGGTTTAAAATGCTGATGACTATTGTCTGAAAAAGTATTGAATTTTGTCACCTCGGCAAAAAAATTACCCTATAGTTTTCCATAAAATTTCGACGTTTCGACCCCCTAGCCCCAGGGGTAGTCTTCGTCAGCACCTCGGGCGCGGTGATCACCTATGGGCGCATAAGTTCTTTTACGCCCTTGATACGAAAATAACTATTTCGATATCTCTAAAAGATGTCTTATAGTATCTAAAAGATATCCGTCAGAGATCTTTTCGACACTTTCAAGATATCTTTGACGAATTATATGTATATATATTGCATATATAAGATCACAATGATGCAGACAGTAATTAGTAAAACACTGTAAACATGTAATATGCTTCGAATAGTCTATTACAATACAAGTGCTTGAAGTAAGTGTTTTGCAACTTTTATTTATTAATACTTCGGATGGCCTGTTGTCGGGGTCGAAGTTTTGAAAATGCTCAATTTTCAATTTTCATATATATAAAAAACACTAAATTGTTGTAACATATCTATCGAAGCCACTTGGACCTAAATATGATTAAACCCCCAAATATCAATATAATTTTATAATATAATTGAAAGCTGTTAGTAAACAAATGAGTTTTAAGGAATAGCCGACTTTCCACTGGGTCGAAGTTTCGGAGCGAGCGAAGCGAGCGAGGCACCACGCCAACTCTAGTTTTTCTTTTGCATTTTACGAAGACTTGCAACATTAAATGATGTTCGATGCCAGTGCAAACGTTTTTTTAATATGAATGTGAAAATGTTGTGTAAATGGCGCACTTTGAGGTTGAATTATGGGAGTAATCGATGATATGCCCTATAAGTAATTTTTTATGATAAATTCGATTTTCAGGTTGAAACTGCAACACGTAAATAGTACATTTCGTTACTAGTCTGGGAAATGTAATTTTGAATTCGGTCACTTCGGGCATAAAAATTACCCTATAGTTTTTCATCAAATGTCGACGTTTCAGACCCTAAGGAACCCAAATCAACAATAAAAAAATGTGTGTCCGTGATCTTATACGTACGTACGTCCCGTTTTTTTTGTCTCGCGATAACTCGCGAACGGATAAGCGTATGGATATAAATTTTTTTAAAAAATACGAGTCTTGGCATAACTTAGATCTGATTAGATTTTGGCGCAGCTGCATCCGTCATTACTAAAAAACATTAGCCCCAATTAAGTTTCTTTGTAGTTTTTTGCATTTATTTTGTAAAAATACAAATTTTATTAAAAAATATTTCAAACAAAAAAGATAGAGCATGAAATTCTCTACAAAAAAGGTTTTATGTATTTTCTTCCTAACGTCAATGATAATGCCATAAAAACTGGTTAAAATGCTTATGACTATTGTCTGAAACAGTATTGAATTTGGTCAACTCGGCAAAAAAAATTACCCCATAGTTTTTCATCAAATTTCGACGTTTCGACCCCCTACCCCTCAGGGGTAGTCTTCGCCAGCTCCTCGGGCGCGGTAATGTCTTATGGGCGCATAAGTTCTTTTACGCCCTTGATACAAAAATAACTATTTCGATATATCTAAAAGATGTCTTATAGATATCTAAAAGATATCCGTCAGAGATCTTTTCGACAATCTCAAGATATCTTTGACGAATTATATGTATATATATATATTGCATATATATGCATCTAATACTCTATTACAATACAAAAAGTAAGTGTTTTGCAACTTTTCTTTATTAATACTTCAGCTGGCCAGTCGTCGGGGTCGAAGTTTTGAAAATGCTTATTTTCAATTTTACGTCGACACAGGCCATAGGTCATAGTTATAAATCATATTCAATTTTCATAGATGTAAGAAACGCTATATTGTTGTAACATATCTATCGAAGCCACATGGACCTAATTATGATTGGACGCCCAAATATCGATATAATTTTAGAATATAATTGAAAGCTGTTATAGTAAACGAACGAGTATTAAGGAATAGCCGACTCTCCACTGGGTCGAAGTTTCTGAGCGAGAGAGGCACCACGCCAACACTATTTTTTATCGTGAATTTGGAAAGAGGGGGAATTTCATGTGTAGGATATGACCTTCAATATACCTTTTAAGTCAGAGTCAAGGTCATTTCAAGGCGAATGTAATGATGCGGTACATATCTCAATATTTGAGGCAGCATATGCTTCACTGTGCCGCATTTTTTTGTAGTAATGTCACCATTTTTCTATCTTGGTACATTTCGCGTGTGCTGACAGCATCTAGCGAAATTATTTCATCAGAAGAAATCGGCTCACAGTTGTCTGTCCTTTCGGGTCTGAAAAGTGCTTTTCGTGAGCAATGATCAATACAAAGTGTCTTTCTTTTGATTTGTAATTAAATCTAATGCTTAATGTAAGTTCCTATAACCTAAAATATTAAAATTAAACAGAAAGAGTAGACGTGTTGTCAAGGCCAAATCTTTTTTAGGGCACTTTTATTCATTTTTTATACTTTAACATGCAACGGAGAAATTTTTGTTGTAGTCGTTCATTCCTCGTTTTTACATCCGAACTGTATTCTTGTGAATTCTTTTTAAATTCTGGACCGATTTCGCTGAAATTTGATGAGCATTCAATGTTCAAAACGTTGAAATGTGAAAAAAGTTGATAATGAACATATGCCTAGCTTCTGTTTAAATTGAAAAAAGATCAGTCGGTATGGAAGGAATCTCTTAAAATTCGAATGAATTTTTTTGATTGGCTCAAGCAGCCCCTTAATGCGGGCAAAATGAAGAGTTTGTTGTTTTTATGTAATTATTAAGATTATTTTTTGAGACTGGATTTCAGCCAATTAGAGCGCGATATTCACAGGATACGATGGTTCTTTGTGAAAAATGATACTGGAAATTGCATTTTGTCTAACTAATCGCTATCAACTTCACTACACGCTGAAAAATTTATACATTTAGCAGAATGTAATATGCTGATATTTTGCATGAAAAAATAGCAGAATTCTCTGTTAAAATTACAAATAAATTCTGTAAAAATTACAGATATTTTTCCTATTGCCACTTTCTGTAAATTTAAATTTTTGGATGGAAATTATTTTTCGTACTGAGGCTTTATTGTAGACGTGGGCCTCAGTCACCGTACCGCTTGCACTGACGACATGATGGCCCTGTTAATGTATCAAATTAATAACCTCCAAATTTCCAATTCCTACACTTTTAGCCGCATATTTTGGCAAAATATTGCTTTCAGAGTACGTAATAAATATTTATTGACGTTCAGGATGATGCTTTCGCGGGGTTCTTTAAAGAGAAATATAAGCTGTAGGACAACTAAGTTCAAGTTCTGCAGAAAGCTCTCACAGAGGTTCCTGGGAGTTCGCAGGGCCTTCAGATTCTACAAATATCTGGGAGGGAGGTTATTGATCGAACTCTCACGGGACTAGTATATGGAGAAAATGTTCTACAATTGATCTGCGGAGGAGTACCATGGAGCTTTGTGTTATACGAGTTCTTACTGCAAGTACCCGCACCTTTGAGTATCGATACTTCGTGGATATGGTGTATAGATTGTTAATCCCTTATCCAGGACCGGTATTTGTTGGATACCACCATCAAAACCGATAATTCATTTTCGTTCTTGGTTGGTGATACCGTGTTGCTTGGAATTTTTGACATATTAGCTCAATAGGTCAATATTCTCAATGGATTAATGATTTATCTATTTGAAGGGCTCAAATTACACTGGTCAACAAATTTGAAGCAATTTTGTGTGTTCGGAGATGAAAAGAACTAATCTTTGTTCATTTGCGGTCGCTGAATCCGAATCCGATAATGAAAATTTTGTATTAGCGCTTGGTTCCACGAAACACGGATTCAAATTTCGTCATGAAATTTAAGATTATTTCTAATAGTAACATTAACTACACATACTTCTGAACATAATTATATTATTAGATTGATCCCGACAGCTAATAGCGGCTATCCTTACATATAAAAGAATATCTCGTTTCTGTAGCGGGTACGAAATAAAGCCTCGAGTTACGTAGGCAATCCTAGCGGAGAAAATAGTTACTAATATCCTCTCAAATATATAGAGAATAACGCATCTTTGAACTTGCAACGTTCGATTTAAGGCCGCTTTCCGCACGCCGATTAACTTTCACGCATACAAGCAAATTGCCATTTAAAACACTATTTTCGTTACTTGGATGTAGACAGTTTTTACCGTAAAATAGGAGCTATAAACATTATTTTAAGGTATTACTGAAAGCGTTACCTCATTTCTGTCAAAAGATTTATCATCTCAAACATTGCACTAAACCGCGATTTTTCGAAAGCTTTCTTTATGAGAAATGAAACTCTTTCGCATTTATTGACGTTTTTCCGTCATTCTACATAGTAATTGAAGTCCGGGTAGAACTTTATTAATGGTTTTTGCCGCTCAAAAATTATTTGTTCGGTGGTTGAGTAGTTACAGCACTAGACTTGTAAGTAAATATTTTAAGGTTCAAATCTCCGCCAGGGAATTTTTTTTTATATTTAAATTACATATGATTATTATAAATATCCTAAACATATTTTAATTGTTTTAATTTTTGCAAGTCGAGTATGTCGAGTCAACTGACTTAATTCCGATCGTAGCCGAGCCAGGAGAAATTTAGGCACTATCATAGACTGGGTCCTTTACATCGCATATCTCCAGAAAAGTAGGTATTGCGTATTAGAAATTGCGACAATTATATGCATTCAGACGAGAATTAACTTGTGAAACCAAACTGAGACTGCGTGAATCATTATTCTTATCCAATTAGGAAGTTCGACCATATATTGCCGACATTTTATAAGCCAATACATCAGGCCAACTTAAAATGCAGGATAGAATGGAGATTCTACGCATTCCACGAATAAATTCAATGGCGCTTTTCGTATTTTGCTGCAAAAATGTTCAATAAATGATCGATAGAAGTACGCAAATGGGTCCTTCCTGACTTCCAATTTTTTGTCAGATTAATGAATTTTGCCGGAAAAAATACATAACACCTTGTGGCTTGTAGTGTTTTATTGTGTATACTGTAATTTTTCGTTATTTGTCAATTTAATTATTTCACACGTTTGCGTGTTTATTTCTCTTCTTTCGTTGCATCACCCGGTTTAGCTTTTTTAATTTTTGTTATCCTAGTTAATTATATTTGTCATTCTGTTTACATGTTAAAGAGGTATATTGTTAGATTTGTTAAGTACTATGTGCCGCTTATTTTCTATAATCATATACTATTCTTTGTTATTAATTTGAATTTATTTTCCTTTTAGAACTAAATATTGTTTTTTAATTTATTTGTGCGTTGGTCAGTCTGCAAAACAGCAGTAGCTGCTGCTCGCCCTTTGGCTCGTAGGAGGCCTTTTTTGTACATCTCGTTCGGCAATAAAGTACTACATACTTTAAAAATAAAAAACTGAAATTGTGACGTTGTAGAGAAGGAGTTCAAGAAGTTTTCCGCGCTAACAGAATTTGGAAAAATTTACACAGTTAAAAGGTACGAACGTTAATGTAGCGTTCGAATTTTCGAGTGCGTATCACAGCACCGGGTATGCAGCTAGCTGGACGGAGAAACACAGGCTGTTGAAAATGCTGGTGCTACATTAACGTTCGTACCTTTTAACTGTGTAAATTTTTCCAAATTCTGATAGCGCAGAAAACTTCTTCAACTCCTGCTCTACAACGCCGTGAAAATAACTAGTCATAAATACCGTTGCATCGTTTTTAAATATGCCTGCATTAAAAAACAAAAGGAGTGAAAATTGTTTACCTTTCTATTCGTTTTTATATTACTATATATTGTAACTTGTGGGAAGGGGGAATGAGTGAAACAGTATTAGGAGAAAGAGGAGATAACAGGTGGTAGATTCTGAGGGGAAGACATGTAGAGGTAGATGAGCAAAAAAGGGGAGAGGAAGTACGAGGATCGAGATCGTGTAGAAATTATTAGAGAGTATTAGGGATACCAGAATCCGTAAGGGTGTGCAAGAAGAAAGAAGGAAAAAAGCTAGAGAGGATTGCAAGGTGGAGGTGTGGAAACGAGGAAAGAGGAAATAAGTATTGGTTGAATGAAGAGGAGAGGCTATGCAGGTTATACGGAAAAGAGAGAGAGAGCAACATGATCACCTAAGAGAAGAGTGCGAGGCACTAAGAGAGAAAATAGATAGAAACATGGGTACAAATGGATGGAGATGATAGAGAGAGTTAGGAGAGAGAAAAAGAGAGAGAGAAAGAGAAATAGAGAGTCTGAGTGAGTGAGTGAAAATGAAGTCGAGAGAATGAATGAGTGAGTGACAGATAGAGCGAGAGGAGTGAGTGATTGTTTGATTGATTGATTGAGATACTGGGAGAAAGAGAGAGAGAGGGGGAAATGGGGGGAGGTTTGAAGCTCATCATCAATTAGTTTCGAACGGGTTTGTTTTTATAGTTTTATAGTGTAAAATTAGGTTATATTTTCAAGGGTAAACTAGTGTTGGCGTGGAGCCTCGCTCGCTTCGCTCGCTCAGAAACTTCGACCCAGTGGAGAGTCGGCTATTCCTTAAAACTCATTTGTTTACTAACAGCTTTCAATTATATTATAAAATTATATTAAAATTTGGGGGTCCAATCATATTTAGGTCCAAGTGGCTTCGATAAATATTTTACAACAATATAGTGTTTCTTATATGTATGAAAATTGAAAATGAGCATCTTCAAAACTTCGACCTCGACAACAGGCCAGCCGAAGTATTAATAAATAAAAGTTGCAAAACACTTACTTCATGCACTTGTACTCTAATAGACTATTCGATACATATTACATGTTTACTGCGTTTTACTAATTACTGTCTGTATTATTATGATCTTATATATGCAATATATGCAATATATATACATATAATTCGTCAAAGATATCTTGAGATTGTCGAAAAGATCTCTGACGGATATCTTTTAGATATCTATAAGACATCTTTTAGATATATCGAAATAGTTATTTTCGTATCAAGGGCGTAAAAGTTTGAAGCATAGATTACTATTTTACCGACTGGGATTTCGGATGAATTTATCCATTTATGTAGGTATAGTACAGTAAGACAATAATTCTAAGTTTATAAGAACTTGTATTGATTTATAAATTACTAAGTATGGTTAGCAATTAAACGGTGTAAGGGCTAAAATATAGTTTACAGTCTATGAACATAGCCTATACATCACAAAGTGAGGTAAACATAACATTGTAAACGCTAAATCAACTAGGTCAACAAAGGGATTTTCCCCACTTGAATCACGATAATCACTTACTTCTGCCCAAAAACGTTCCGTGTTATAAATTTCGTGCCATTTAATAGAATGTAAATTTGACCATTGAATTTCAATTTCAGCTATTTTAATATGATCATTAGCGAAATAAATTTTTGCAATCTCAGTTATAGGAGCTTTTTGAGGTTTTAAACATTCATATACTGAGAAAGCGCACATTTTTTCTAAGATGTTAATATTTTCAGGTAAGCGGATTTGAATTTCTTTAGCAAGGATAATTAAGAATGCTACACATCTTCCGTTAACTTCTGCTTTTTTAACCCCTTCAATGTTATTTTCTCTACATGCAGATTCAAAAGCATAACCTAAGCTTGGATTCGGATCTAAATGTTGCTGCAGATCTGCTTCAAAGATATCGATTTGTTCATTGGGTTTTATCACGTATTTCGTAATAGTCAAATACAAAAGTTTTAAGTCTGATAACAGTTTTGTTGGATCCGCTGACATTGCTTCAAAATATTTATTTGTTTTCTGAACTATACTTAAAATTGGATATACAAATGTCAGAAAAACTTTGTTTTGCCCGTCACAGTACATCAAATATAATTTTTCTGCCATATAACAGTTACCTTGAAGTCTTGCAATTTCAAAATGCGTTTTTAAGGTGGTCCATTGATCTAAAATTCTTTTGACTGCAGGTTCAATAGAAAGCCAACGTGTATCAGCAACTTTAAGAATTTTTAGAGGCAATTCATTTGAGTTGACGAGGCTATAAATCTGAGCATATGCTGCCTGTCGAACAGAGGAGTGTGCAAACCAATTATACATTTCGCTGATTAAAAATTCTAAATTCCTTGGAAGAGTAAACTTAGTAGTTTTTGAAACTGCCAATTGCAGCGAGTGACAAACACATTTGATTAAAATTAGATCTTTTATATCTTTTTTTAATAATGTATATACTCCTGCATGTACACCAACCATAGCAGATGCATTGTCAGTCCCGATTCCTCTTAATTTTTCCATTTTAAAATTTTTTATTTTAAGAAGATTCTTTATTTCTTGAACTATGCATTCAGCTGTACCATTCTCAATATTTATAATATCTAAAAAAGTATTCACAAATCGTCTTTCTTTTTGACTGTAGTATCGTATAACTACACCTAACATTTTGAACATTGTTATATCTGTTGATTCGTCGAGTATCAAACTGAATGAGTTATCAGCTATATCTAACATTAGCAGTTTCTCAAAATGTGGTCCAATGATGTGTTTTATAATATTTGTACATTTTGTACGTTCAATGTTTACAGGAATATTCGTGTCTTTATATAAATCACTTAAATGATCAACACTTGTGATGGAGGTATGCACTGCAGTGTGCAATGCAAGTTCGACTTCTTTACGTTGTTTTCGTAAAGTTTCATTGCTTGTCTGAAATGTTATTTTTTGTTGCCTCTGACACGAAAAAGGTTTTGCTGCACTAATATGCTTTTCGGTTCTTGCATGTTTGCGAATATCACTTAGTTTAGCATTAAGAACAACTTTACAATATTTACAATGTGCGTTTTTACTGGAGGTTGAACATGGTTGTAACCAGCCTTTCAGGTCACTATCATTTTCCCATTCCTGTTTATATTTCTGTCTGTATTGCTTTTTAGGCGGCACTAAAAGAAATATCAGGTTTTTTTAACACGTATCGATATAAATGTGTACATCTTAAACTTACTTTCTAGAGAAAAATGCTCGGTAAATGATGATCGATTTGCACTTTCGCTATTACAATTTCTCTGTTACAGTAATATGTACTACACTTTCAAATCGCTTTCAACTATTACATACTTAATCACAAAGTATCGTATAGTAATCTCAAATCGCAGCATGTGTAAATATTTCTTAAAAATACGAATGGGTCGGAACGAAATAAAATCACCAAGGTTATTCTTTACACAGAAACTCGAATGTGTATACATACGTACTTAGAGTATAGACTTATGTATGTACGTCCAATAATATTTTTCTCTCGTAATAAATATTCGTGTAAGGGCGCATGCGCAATTACACCCATTGCACTGGTGCACAGTTCAGACTAGCAAGGGTAAATGCTACGTTCGATTCATTTCCACTACTCTGCGTTGTAAAAAGTGATGGCGTAAAATCACTTGAGAATTGTAAACTAAGGTATCTTAGTATACAATTCTTATCTATGAACACTGCAGGTAGACAATTCTCTAAAAGTCGCCAGATACGATATCAAAAATCGCCAGATTGCGACATGTCGCTGACGTCGATAAAAAGTCGCAGCCACGGTCTCAAAATCGCTAGATCTGGCGACAAAATCGCTAAAATGGCAACCCTGCCCGCGACTCGTCGCCAGGTGACGCCACATTTTAGAGATGGAGAAACAAAATTTGACTACGTGCTACCCCTCTCCCTTCCCACATGCACCCAGTTCCTGCGTCACTACCATCATTCCGTTTTTTGGCGCCAATGTCGTCACATCTTGGAAAAATGGATGAAACAAAGGAACAAAAAGAAGAACAAATAAAAGAGCTAGAAAAGGAGATGAATAGAGTTTTTTCAGAAATAGCGGAAATAGAAGAAAAAGAAAAGTCAGATCTACGATTCGAAGGTAAGCACATTATTATCTATTTTCCTCTATTCTTGTTTCAGGAGTTGCAGTTCTTGAAGTTAAGTCTCCTTCTTGTCAGTAAATTGCATTAAATGCAGAGTTCCAATCAATAGAGTTGGTGCCTAAGCATTATAAAACACATTGGCTAAAGGCCGAGTCCCAGCCTAGAGTTGGGGCCGTGAGCCAAAAATAAGCCATTTCTTCAATCAAGAATTGAAGATGGTATCTAAAATTCTGGTTATTTTCCAGATATACAACCACACTTAAAGGACAAGTTGGGTGATAAAGATGCTAAATCGAGAAAGGGAGACGAGCAGGAGTCAGAGAAGATGACAGACTCCTCTGAGAGCGAAAACGAAGCAACCTTCTTTTTGAGAGAGAATCCCCTAATCCAAAGTGTAGGCGAACTTGCGATTCGAGAAGATATCGCAAACAGAATAAAGTCTTGAATTAAGACCGGGTTGATTTTTAAGAAAAAGAAACGACACTACTCTCGAACATACGGAGGAATGGAAGTGTTAACTTGGAAGCCCCGTCATTAAACGAGGAAATACTAATGGATCTGCATCCTAAAGCCCTCGCAAAAGACGAGCACTTTAAAGATTACCAGAATATCACTGGCACAGCCTTATCCGCAATATCATCGGTCTTAAATATGATATTGAATGATACAGAGGTGCCTTTAGAAAGGGATGTTATTCTAGGCAATCTATCAGATTCAATCAAACCCTGGTGAAAATCGAAGAGTACGTTAAGCGTGCGTTAAGCGTTTTTTGTCCAAATTCACGCTTATGATACGCTTAACACACTCCTTAGCTTCCTGGTGAAAATCCCTCCCTGGCGACGAGTAGGTTAAGCGTGTGCTAAGCGTGCGTTAAGCGTTTTTTTGGTCCAAATTCACGCTTATGGCACGCTTTTGTAACGCTTTTGTAACTCCTATTGCACTCTTACAGTCACTCTTAAGTAACGCCCCATTTTCACCAGGGACCTCTTGGCCCACCTGTTTCACTCGTTGATTCAAGCTCGAAAGTCGTTCCTAATAGGAAAATATGATGAAAAGATCCAGAAAATCTTAAAGTTGGTGGAACCCACCAATTGGTTATTCGGAGATAACTTGAAGTCGTTGATCGAGAGCAGCAAAGCTATGGAAAAAGCTGCGAAGGACATGCGGTTGAAAACAGCTGAACCGAGAGCACCATTGAAACCCAGGAACTCTTTAAACTGGAAGACCTCTGCTGCCAGGAGAGTGGTGGAACAGGAGAGCTACAGACAGCGGCACAACAAAGCAACCACCTCCAGAAACTTCAAGTACAGGCAACATCCAGCAAAGAAGGAAGAAGTCGGCTTTCAAACTTAATATTTGTTGTGTAAAAGAATTTTTTAGTACGTAACGAAAAGGATAATAAATGCAAATACGCAAAATTATTAACAAGTATAAATAAATAAATTTAAAAAATCGTTTTTGAACGAACTAAAAGGTAAATTGGAACAAATTTGGTATTCGGGGGTTTTTGGGGTCGCTGATTACGAATTTGAAGTCGGTTTTGCAAAAATAAAAATGTCGGAAACAATATGACGGATGAATTTTTAAAAATTCATCTGATTTACTTGAAACTCGTTACTCGGGGGTTTTTGGGGTCGCTGATTACGAATTTGAAGACGGTTTTGAAAAATTCAAAATGGCGGAAACAATATGGCGGACGAATTTTTAAAAATTCATCTGATTTACTTGAAACTCGCTATTCGGGGGTTTCTGGGGTCGCCGATTACGAATCTGCCCTCAGATTTTGAATATTCAAAATTGAGGATACAAGATGTCCGATCGAAATATGAAAATGTACCCGATATTGATGAAGTTGTGTGTTCGGGGGTTCTTGGGGTCGCTAATTACGAATTTGTAGTCGGTTTTGAAAAATTCAAAATGGCGGAAACAATATAGCGGACGAATTTTTAAAAATTCATCTGATTTACATGAAACTCGTTATTCGGGGGTTTCTGGGGTCGCCGATTACGAATCTGCCCTCGGATTTTGAATATTCAAAATGGAGGATACAAGATGTCCGATCGAAATATGAAAATGTACCCGATATTGATGAAGTTGTGTGTTCGGGGGTTCTTGGGGTCGCTGATTACGAATTTGAAGTCGGTTTTGAAAAATTCAAAATGGCGGAAACAATATGGCGGACGAATTTTTAACAATTCATCTGATTTACTTGAAACTCGCTATTCGGGGGTTTCTGGGGTCGCCGATTACGAATCTGCCCTCGGATTTTGAATATTCAAAATGGAGGATACAAGATGTCCGATCGAAATATGAAAATGTACCCGATATTGATGAAGTTGTGTGTTCGGGGGTTCTTGGGGTCGCTGATTACGAATTTGAAGTCGGTTTTGAAAAATTCAAAATGGCGGAAACAATATGGCGGACGAATTTTTAAAAATTCATCTGATTTACATGAAACTCGCTATTCGGGGGTTTCTGGGGTCGCCGATTACGAATCTGCCCTCGGATTTTGAATATTCAAAATTGAGGATACAAGATGTCCGATCGAAATATGAAAATGTACCCGATATTGATGAAGTTGTGTGTTCGGGGGTTCTTGGGGTCGCTAATTACGAATTTGTAGTCGGTTTTGAAAAATTCAAAATGGCGGAAACAATATGGCGGACGAATTTTTAAAAATTCATCTGATTTACATGAAACTCGCTATTCGGGGGTTTCTGGGGTCGCCGATTACGAATCTGCCCTCGGATTTTGAATATTCAAAATTGAGGATACAAGATGTCCGATCGAAATATGAAAATGTACCCGATATTGATGAAGTTGTGTGTTCGGGGGTTCTTGGGGTCGCTAATTACGAATTTGTAGTCGGTTTTGAAAAATTCAAAATGGCGGAAACAATATAGCGGACGAATTTTTAAAAATTCATCTGATTTACATGAAACTCGTTATTCGGGGGTTTCTGGGGTCGCCGATTACGAATCTGCCCTCGGATTTTGAATATTCAAAATGGAGGATACAAGATGTCCGATCGAAATATGAAAATGTACCCGATATTGATGAAGTTGTGTGTTCGGGGGTTCTTGGGGTCGCTGATTACGAATTTGAAGTCGGTTTTGTAAAATTCAAAATGGCGGAAACAATATGGCGGACGAATTTTTAAAAATTCATCTGATTTACTTGAAACTCGCTATTCGGGGGTTTCTGGGGTCGCCGATTACGAATCTGCCCTCGGATTTTGAATATTCAAAATGGAGGATACAAGATGTCCGATCGAAATATGAAAATGTACCCGATATTGATGAAGTTGTGTGTTCGGGGGTTCTTGGGGTCGCTGATTACGAATTTGAAGTCGGTTTTGAAAAATTCAAAATGGCGGAAACAATACGGAGGACGAATTTTTAAAAATCATCCGATTTACTTGAAACACGTTACGTGATACGGTTTCGTGACAGTAAGGAGAAAAGGAAACTGCGATTCGCGTTTTTTTAGCATCGAAATATGCAAGCACTTTTTCGTTCATGAACCACAGTGTTTCGTTTATGTCCTTAGCTAACAGTTTTTGTAAGTTTAGATCGTCAGATGCGATGGTGTTGCTTTCAACTCGTGCAGGCAGCTAAGAACTCGTGAATTTTCACTGTTTCTGCTAATCTACGGTCATCCGCTACCCAATCTAGATTCTCCGATTTAAAATCGATTAACTCCATCTTAATTATATGCTGTGCGTCGCTATTCTTTCCGAATGAAAGCTCTAAAGTTGTTTACTGCAATCTGAACCAAGTGTTCCTGGCTCGAATTTCGTGGTGAAGTCCGTAGACATATTGGAATATAACTATATTGTAAATATTTGACCGGAAAATTTCGCGTAAATGAAAACTCAATTTCTGTTGCGGTCAGAATCGAATGTTTCAAATCTGCGGTACCTAGCGTGGGTTTTTTCCCACATTGTGGTTTTCCCCACGCCATTGCAAACCCGAATGGGAGTACCTCTCCAATAGCGGGGACCTGTTAGACACCCATATATTGTAAAGGTCCTAGAAATGGCGATGATATTTTTGAATTGTTGTATTAACGAAGTTATGGGGACTGACGTAAATTCCTTACTTACTAAATCATTCTTTATGATTAATTACCAATAATGACGATACGGTTAGGTTTCAAATACGTCCGCATGATTCGCCTTCATATGGAGACGTAGCCCGTTGGTTCCAGGCAGGACGGATCGGATCCATCGATTTCGCTGGAAATCATATGATGGGGACTATGATTTACAACTCTGTGCTGGCCTCGGGTGAACAAGAAGTATAAAAGTTCGTAACACGGAAAATACCATACTCAAAAACGTCCGCATGATTCGCCTTCGAATGGAGACGTAACCTATTGGTTCCAGGTCGGAGGGATCGGATCCATCGATTTCGCCGGAAATCATATGATGAGGACTCCGATTTACGACTCTGTGCTGGCCTCAGGCGAACACGAAGTTTGAAGGTTCGTAACACGGAAAATACCTAAATCGGATACATGCATCGAGAAGATCATGTCGACTCCGATTCGAATGTAAACAAACGATTTAAACCTAGATTTGTCGATGTCGAGTCCGATTCGAAAATTGGATTCATCGAATTTCGAAGTTTAATATAGACATGGACGAATAAAATCATTATTTGAATCGGTTGGTAAAGTAGGACGCTAGGACGTTCGAACGTTAAAAAGAAGAATTCGCATGTCTAAGCGACGATGGTCTTTTCTAACTAACAAACATTCGTTTGTCAATGGGTATAAAAACAGCCCACACGGCTTCGGTAAGTTCAGTTATAGATACAGTTTCATTGCCCAAAATTTTGAGAAATGGCCGAATTACAGCCAAATAAATCCAGAGGTCAACTAAAATCCCATTAGTCCGATTGTTCGATCGGGCGCCTCACGTTACTCGTCTTCCATATGAATTTTTACAGGTAATGACACATAAAAGATGTATATTCGTAGCTTACATAAATACTGCATTGAAATTTAACATATAAAACTTAGCCTTAAAAACTGTGTTATCAAATGCCTTCGCTGCAATGATTTTGGTTATGCTCTATAGACGTAATGCATTGTAACGTGAATGCCTTTTCTTTAATTGATAATAAGAATAGAATTAGCAAGATTCTGCTTGCTTTTATTTCGCGTCCGATTTTGTCGACCGAGTGAGTGTAAGAGTGAGTGTGACGGCCGAATTTCCCGGCCACGTGCGTCCGATCGAACCGGCTGCAGCCCGCGAACAAGCGAGAGAGAGTGTCCGCCGACGAAAAGGGCAGAGAGAGACAGAGCGTCCGTATTATTGTAAGTACTGGCTTTTCGTTTGTCGGGTTCGCGAGTATCGGGCATATTTCTCAGGTTAATTTTTATGTACGGAAAAGTATAGGGAATAATAATATTTACATTAGAGTTTTATTAATGCTGGTGTATCTTTATCACGACAGTTAATTCTGACAGGACATTGATTTCTTTCCGTATCATATTCATTTCGTTGTCGTTTGTTCCGTAATTTTATTTTATATTGTGTTGAGTCAGTGCCGCGTCAATTCCGGGTAAAAACGGTTCGTCGATTGTCCGTTTCGATCGACTTGAAATTCAAAGTTCAATTGTTTACGCGTTGGACGATTCCAGTTGTCGGGAGATGAATTAAATAGAGCTTTATCCCGACTTGAATTAAACAAGTCTGGACGCGTAGGTGTCCGTATTAATAGACTGATAAATAGGCTCGAAGGCAATTATACAGCGGCCGATTTTGAACAAAGTGTTCGATTACAAAACGAGTCTGACCAACGAAATAGGCGCGATGTGTTATTACAGACATTTGGCGAATTTATTGAAGATCACTGCGGTAATGATAGGGTCCAGGTTCAGGCTCAGGTTCATCGTGAACAAGAAGATTCTACGACGGAAAATAATAATAATAATGAACATCTGGATGAAGTAATTGAAGACGAATCCAGAAATCAGTTGCCGACTGAAATAGAAAATATAAATGCAAGGCTGGATCGAATGGAAAATATGTTTATGCAATCCATGCAAAACTGGCCACAACACAGAGCAAGTAGCACGAAGTTGCCAGAGGTAGAGAAAAATGGAAAAGTAACCTTCCAGGATACTTTCGATATAAATTATTTACATAATATCGAAGAAATGCAAAATACGGACCACAGGTCGACAAGACCAAAAGTCGGTCGACAAGTATGCTCCAGCTCACCTAATGAGGTGACCACTAGGGAGGGGGGTGATCATTCGGCTAATAGAGCGAATGAAAATGACAGTCGTCATACTAGCCAATGGAGGCTGAATCAATCCCTCCGTTTCAGAGACCTAGGTGAAATTGTTCGCAAATGGAACGTTA
Organism: Trichopria drosophilae; assembly: GCA_030407085.1. Taxonomy (NCBI): domain Eukaryota; kingdom Metazoa; phylum Arthropoda; class Insecta; order Hymenoptera; family Diapriidae; genus Trichopria; species Trichopria drosophilae. The sequence continues at coordinate 25,794,857 of CM059585.1, forward strand.
CTTTTGCAGGCAACGAGCAGCAGAGTGTAGAAGAATTTCTAACTCGTATTCAAGAATGCAGCGTAATAGCTAGTATTAACGAGGAAGAATTGCTGCATGCTTTACCCTATCTGTTGACAGGTGTCTCATTACAATGGTATCGATTTTCATACCAAAAGTGGAGATCATGGTCGGAATTCAAGCACGACATCCGAGCATGTTATGGAAGCGACAGAAATCTTCAACGTCGTCTGGAAAGAGAGGTACACATGAGGACGCAAGGACAGGATGAATCAGTCAGAGATTATATGATCTGTCTGCGATCCTTATTAAATAGATGGGTACCAGTGCCGTCTGAAGAGACGCAATTAGATTGGCTTCACCAAAATCTTCGACCTGAATTACAAATGGCTGTTCAGCGATATCGGTCTCGATCGTTTGAAGAGTTGCTGTACCAAGTACAAAAAGTAAAAGTAAGACAACTGTCCAGAAGAAGACTGATCTTAAGATGGCTACGGATGTGTCATCAGTTGAGATGCAGTCAAGGCGTCCGACAACCTCTTGGGACGAAGAAATGAAGAAAAAGATGGACGAAATGTTAGGGCAAGTGGAACGTCGAATCAATACCATGGTTCAACGGAAGTTGGACGAGTTATCGTCTCCACGACGGAATCATAGGTCGGAAGAATATCCGGTTCAAGGTAACTCCCGTCGAGGAAAAGAGAAGATGCCGTCGCCTCGAACAGTGCCTTTTGAGCAAAGGAAAGGATGGACAAACCCGAAACAAAAGTTTTCTAAGCCTCAGAAGAATCAGTCTTTCGGTAGAAAATATGGAACAGACCAGGCGTCTACTTCAAATCCGAAACACGTCAGATCGAACAATGATCGATCGAATTTAAAGTGTTTTGTCTGTAACTTACAAGGCTATACCAAGTATAATTGTCCACGATGTCAGGAAATCGAAATCAGGGACGCTTAGGTGAGGTCACACCTGTCCCTGAGGTTGCATCTAAGACCTCGACTCCAGAATTACAAGATGTTACACCAGTTTCCCTGGGCGTCCACCTGACGTCCGAAGATGGTTCTACACGATGGTGGGTAACGACATTTGTTAACGGTCACCGCCTCAAAGCTCTGTATGACCCTGGTGCAGCGCGTACAGTAATTGGCCCAGTAGCTTATAGGTTAACAACCACCTGTGGTTATCCTATTGAAAAGTACGATGGCGTTGGAGCAAGAGTTGCTGACGGACGAACCGTTTCGATAACCGGACAGATTAGGATGCCTTTCCAAGTAGGTCAGAAGGTTAGATGGCTGAAGGCCTTATTAATGCCCAGTTTAGAGCCTGATTGTCTTCTTGGCGCAGATTTTCTTCGCGCATTTAATGCCATTTTGCATCCGCGCGACAACTTTCTAACAATCGATGGACAGAAAACAGGAGTACCTGTCGAGGTGGCGACGGGTTCCCTTCCACCTGAAGAGAACCAAGAGTCGTTAATTCTATCATTCCCGCAGATAGTCCTCATATAGGTTGTACTCACTTAGTTGAGCACAAAATTGATGTCGGTAATGCTCGACCGATAAACAGAGATACTATCCGATTTCAAAGAAGATAGAAGAAGAGATGCATAAGCAAGTGCAGCATATGCTTGGCGAAGCAATAATTGAGACTTCGTCGAGTCCGTGGTCCAGTCCGGTCGTCATGGTGAAAAAGTCCGATGGAACATGGCGATTTTGTGTGGACTATCGCAAAGTTAATGCAGTCTCTAAAACGGATGCATGTCCTCTGCCGTTCATGGACTCAATTCTAAGAAAGCTACAGTGTGCTCGATATATCACTGCGTTAGATCTCGGAAGTGCCTATCATCAAATCCCTATGGAAGAGAATTCTAAGCCAATCACCGCTTTTACTGTTCCTGGGAAGGGGCTCTTCCAATTCAAACGTATGCCGTTTGGTCTCAGCGGAGCACCTGCAACTTTTCAACGTTTGTTGGATTCATTGATTGGACCAGAACTAGAGCCGTTCGCCTTCTGTTATTTGGACGATATTATTATCGTTACGAAGACATTCGACGAACATTTAAAATGGGTGAAGCATGTACTGATGAAAATTAAAGATGCTGGACTCAGTGTCAATGTGAACAAAAGTGAGTTCGGTAAAGAAGAAGTTCGTTATCTTGGCGTCCGTGTCAATAAGGATGGTTTTCGACCAGATCCCGAGAAGATACGGCCGATAGTGGAGTATCCGACGCCAAAGAATTTGAAGCAACTTCGCCGATTTCTAGGCATGTCGTCGTGGTATAGAAAATTTTTGGTTGATTTTGCCACGATTGCTGAACCACTTACTTAACTGACACGCAAGGATCAACCCTATACGTGAAGTCAGGACCAGCAGATTTCTTTCGAGCAGATTAAAAAGTTGTTAAGTACTGCGCCAATTTTGCATCGACCAGATTTTACAAAAGAATACACGATTGAAACTGATGCCAGCAATACAGGACTTGGAGCTGTCCTAACTCAAGAATTTGATGGAACAGATCGTGTGTTGTCGTTCGCCAGTCGAACATTATCTCCTGCCGAACGGAATTATTCTGTCACAGAACGGGAATGTCTCGCTGTTTTGTGGGCCGTTCGAAAATTCAGAAAATACGTGGAAGGATATCATTTTAAAGTGATTACTGACCACAGCAGCCTTCGGTGGCTCTGTAATTTACGAAATCCAAATGGAAGATTGGCTCGATGGGCATTAGAACTTCAAGGTTTTGACTATATGGTCGAACATCGTAAAGGTTCAATGCACCATGTGCCAGATGCCTTATCCCGTATGTTTGAAACGGACGATGAAATCCAAATCCATTCCATTCAAGAGGAACTTCTGACGGAAGATAAATGGTATTTGGAGAAACGAAGTCAAGTGGAAGAGGATCCACATAAGTATCCATATTGGAAAGTAGTTGGTGGACGATTATATGTCTATCGTCCCAATCCAATTTTGGATATCGTTATCGAGGACGAAGAAGAATGGAAATTAGTAGCGCGGAAATAAGATTTAAAAAAGATTCTGCATGAAAACCACGACCTTCCAACAGCTGGACATATGGGAGCTAGGAAAACGTATGATCGTGTCGCGCGATATTATTATTGGCCGACGATGCATCGTGACATTGTCAAATATGTCCGAAACTGTGTGGTTTGCCAAAGGAGTAAAATACCGGCATTAGCTCCAGCTGGAAAAATGGGACATAGGATGGTACCAGGTCCGTGGAAGATGGTAGCAGCGGATGCTATGGGTCCATTCCCTAAAAGTCCTCGAGGAAAAGAATACTTAATTGTTTACCAAGGCTTATTTACTCGATGGGTGGAATGTATACCTGTTCGGAACGTGAATACGACTACTGTATTAAAGTCGTTTGAAGAAAAAATTATTTTGCGCTTTGGAACGCCAGAAATCTTTCATACGGATAATGGAAAAGCCTTCAGTAATCCGAAAATTGTCAGCCAAGAAGATTGTCAGGCAAATACCTGCCAAGAAGAACATTCAGTTCGTGATTGGGCGACACGCATGCGGAAATTGCAAGATATTCATCGTGATGCTACCCACAATGTAGAGATAGCTCAAGAGCGTCAAGCGAACTATTATGACGCCAAGAAGCGTGATGTAAGATTTGAAGTCGGAGATAAAGTATTAAAACGGAATCACGTATTATCTTCGGGAACTCGCGGCTTCGTAGCTAAGTTAGCTCCAAAGTTTGTCGGACTGTATATTATTGCCATCCGACTTGGTTCCAATGTTTATGAGCTACGAGATCAATCAGGAAAATGGATCAATAAAACTCATGTCAGTCAATTGAAAAAGTTTCATGAAGACGTACACTCGTCGTCAGAAGACTCGTCGTCTGATCAAGATGTTCGAGAAGAAGAAGATGACATCGAGCAACGGCCAGTACCTGAGTTTGAACCAGAAGATTTAGAGCGTATGCAGCTTACTGTTCAAGCTGACGTACATAAGGCAGATGTGGTCGAACGTAGACCACGCGGTAGGCCGAGAAAGATTCATGATTCGAATTCAAATAGCACCGAAAATGCGAAAGCGCCGATTGCGACGGCGACCAAGGTTTCAAATTCGAATGCGAGTAAAATAATTAGGCGTCCGAGAGGTCGACCGCGGAAAGTTGACCGCGTACTATTACCGCTAGGACCGTTAAGGCATAGATATGCTACTCGAAGTAAAAAATAAACCGGATATTAGTGAGCGTAGGTAAGGCATAAAGTTTAGTGTCAATGGTCTCAGGTGTTTCCATTACCAAGAAATATGAGTGAGTCATTTATAACTCTAAGTTAGTCCCTTGTTGTATGGTTATAGATCGTGTGACGAATGTTTCATTTGTGTATTGTCTCATCATACCTGGCACTGCATGAATTATCACCTCCATTCTCTGTCCTTTAATGTGCTCGAGGACAGATCAGGAAATGGTGATGGGAATTACAAGGTGGAGTTCATAATTTCATTTATCATTGATCCTCAACCTATAGTAAACTTTCCTTAGATAAATAATGTGCCCGAGACTCGGAGACGGCTTGAAGAGCTGGTACCCGAGACGGATATCCAGCGTCTGGGCGGGGGGTGTAACGTGAATGCCTTCTCTTTAATTGATAATAAGAATTGAATATATTACGCATGGCTTCACGTTGTGTCTCGTGCCCGGGTTAGAGTTTTATTAATTCTTTCTTCTTTTTTATTTCCTTCCTATGCTGTCATTGGAGTATCTTTATCACGCCAGTTAATTCCGACAGGACATTGATTTCTTTCCGTATCATATTCATTTCGTTGTCGTTTGTTCCGTAATTTTATTTTATATTGTGTTGAGTCAGTGCCGTGTCAATTCCGGGTAAAAACGGTTCATCGATTGTCCGTTTCGATCGAGTTGAAATTCAAAGTTCAATTGTTTACGCGTTGGACGAAACGGTCGGGCGAATTACTAAACGTCGTTCGACCTATTTATAACTGCCGTCGCGGTACTTGACATTCCAACAATTTTCATGTCGTTGTTTTTATTTTACTTTAACGACATAAATTCAGTTTTAATCGGCTGACAGTTTTGATTTTAAAACCCAAAAGGCAGTTACAGCATTATTTTGTCACGCCGGAAAATGGGCGGATAGTATTCGATTGTTAGCGGGTATATTTTCCGTCCGGATGCGGCATTTGGCGGACGGAAAAATGTTTTTCCCGTCCACTGACGTAGGAGAACGAAATGGTTAAACAATTATTTATTGATCATTTTATTTTTGATATCGGCTTTCGCTGAAATAAATCTTCATAAACTTTTTGAAATGCAAAATTAAGAATAGTTGGTGTCCATTCTAATTAATAATTATTTTCATTTTAAATAAATAATAATATTTAATAAATATATTCTATATATATTAATAAAAAAACATGTTTAAATATAATTTATGGTTTATTTATATTAATACCCCCCTCCCCTTTACGAAAAAACGTGGTAAACCTTGGGAAAAGCTACGTGTTCGAAATCGAACAAACGGCCACGTGTTTCTGAGGTATTTTGGTATTTTGAAAACGAATATAACAACCAAATTTGGCGCTCGGCTATATCTTCGCCGCTATTTTGAAAAAACAGCCAAAAAACGCGTTTTTTTTAGTTTTTTGCATTTATTTCCACATGTATGCAACTGACAAGAAAGTGTTTCAAACAAAAGTCGTAGAGCATAACATTCTTGATAAAATTGGTATTATACATTTTTTCCGTATTCGCATCATCAAGCCCGCAAATGAGGGATGAAAGTTTTCATCGTGTGGTGTTTCTGGATCACCCATCGAGCGCCTCCCCGGGTGGCGGATAGGGGAATGCCCGCCAAATATGGAGGGTACCGGGAAAATAAAATTCCCCGGGGCGGACCAAAACCAGACAGTGTCACTGATCCTGTGTTGATGGAGGTTAACCTAATATGAAAAAAGGGGCACCCCCAATACGCAGGCGCCCTCTAGATTCCCGCATTGACTTCAGAATAAAGTTGAATATTTCGTTTGGTTTCAGTAATGTTAGCGCATTATCTTTCAAACCGAAGGAAATATTCAATTATAAATACTGAAGACAAAGGGCGAAACTAGGTGGAGCCTGCGTGCTGGGGGGCGTAGGCCTACGCCCCCTAGCACGCAAGTCCCTCCTACGTCCATGCATTGTATTGAAAATTCACAATATATACTATTTCCTTCTATGTATTTGATAGGCAACACGTGAACCTAGGAAGCGCTTGCGTGATGGGGGACTTTGCCTCCAGACCTCCTCTTTTTCTTTACTAGCCTACCACAGAGTTGAGGGTGATAATCAAACCCACGTGTTATTTGAATAATTGTAGGTTAAATTAGACTTCGCGTCCCATCTTTACTGGATTATGTTTAAAATGAATTTTTTCTACCAAAACCCATCATGAAAACTTTCATCTCTCATTTACGGTCTTGCTGATGCGATTATGCAAAAAATGTATTCAACCATTTTTGTCGAGAATTTTATGCTCTAAAACTTTTGTTGGAAACATTTTTTTGTCAAATCTACACATGTGGAAATAAATGCAAAAAACTTAAAAAACCGCGTTTTTTGGCTGTTTTTTCGAAATAGCGGGGAAGATATGGCCGAGCGCCAAATTTTTTCGCGATATTCGTTTCCAGAAGGCCAAAATATATAGGAAACACGTGGCCGTTTGATCGATTTCGAACACGTAGTTTTTCCCAAGGTTTACCAAAAACGTAAATAGCGTGGTGCGATGCGATGTAAATGTTTAAATTAGTACAAGATGCGTCTCATTTTTTCCTGAATGGGGTTTTTTCAGAATCGGGATTTTTCTTAATATAAAATTCGATTGAAAATCCTGTTTGTTGTAATTTTCTTACAAACAAATGCGTTTTTAATAATCAAATAATCAACATTTTCATTGGGGAAAAATGTTATCTGTAACTGTGTTTTATAACAATGAAAGTAATTTATTATTTATTAAGATTGATCAAGCTATTAACACGAAGTATCACTGAGCGCGCAAATTTGTTTTCGTCAGTATCTGCAGTTCGAATTACAGTAAAACCCCTCTTACTTGAACACTCGCTTTCTTGAACACCCCGTCTATTTGAACAAAGTAACCTCGTTTATTTGAACGATTTCTACTTCCCATTACCACCACAACTCGCTCTTACGCGGATGCAAATTCCAATGCGCGTGCGCTACTCACGCCGGACGGGTATATTGTGCAAGAAGTGGGGTCACCTGTAAGCGTTCAAACAAACAGGGTCGGAGGGGAATGCTGGCTCGACCCTGTTCAAGTCAGAGGGGTTATCCTGTTCCATAAAATTAGTTTTTTTATCTCCAGAGGGTAAAGTGGAACTACGCTGACGATAAAATATTACGCTCGGTAGGCGTTAGCTGAAAAACAGGTATCCTGCAGTACTAAGTTTGACACACAGATGACAGCACTTGACAAAATTGCATGGAGGTTGGTAACTTACCACATATAGGAATGACAGGTTTGAAATTCTTCGCAAAACAGTGCCAAACAACAGCACCGTAAAACGTCCAGTTACCGATTAAGTGTTGCAGTTGTGAAAGAAAGCTTCCCGTTGAGTTTCAAGAAAATACAGTCTGGGGGCATAGCAGAAAAATATGACTTAACCCTTTGCGGCATACATTTTTCTTTATATGGTAATCAGCTAAAAATTGTTACTCAAGCGGTTTCGAGGTCGCTGATTACGAATCTGAAGCTAGATTTTGAAAATAAAAAATGGCGGATCCAAGATGGCCAACAAGAGTTTAAAAATACGATTTAAAATACTTATATTTATCATAAATATACTTTATATTTGATATGAGTAAATTCACCATATATTAATAATTAATATACCGATATTGATATCAAATATTGAATGTTGGTAGGTTAGGTTAGGTCAATAACGTGTATATGTATAATAATCTAAAAAACGTAAAATCTCTTGAGTTTTGCAATTCCAGTTTGTACTTCACAATGTTGTAAACATGAACTAATGTAATTTTATATTAATTTAATAGCATAGTTACCATGAATATGAAATGACATTGTAATAAATAGAATTAGATTTTAAAAGCAGAGGGTGCGCTTCAAACAAAAATTAAAGAGTTAAAAAGAGTATATGATTTTTAGATCATTGAGTACATTTTATAAATCCAAGTATTTTGGAAATGAAATACAAATGTATTGGTAATGTGCAAAAGAATTAATGTGGCTGAAAATGACCTTTCATGGAATATTAACATAAGTTACATGTATACAGTAATTTGAAAAGAGTAAGTTCTATTTGGAATATTTGCGCTGCTGCGGTATGCCAATATACCTCGAATCGACAATTTTATCATAAACCTGAACAGGAAATACTATGAAAACATATCAAAAGACTCCACTACCTACGGGAAAGCACTTCAACTAACAAAAAATTATCCCCAATAAAAGACCAATGCCAAAACGGATATATAACTCCAACAAATTCGGTCTAATACAAACCCAATGCCAGGTCCCAACAATATCATTGCACAGAGAGAAAGAAAATAGCTAATGGAATCATTTTATAATAGTAAAACGCTTTAACACACCAGCTAGTTAAATTAACTATTTCCCTAGTAAATGGAACAATCAAATTGTATACCATTTACTATTTTACGGTATTTAAATCAATCGTAAATTACCTGAAATATCAACTGTAACTTTTCATGTTCTTAATTTTACTATTTACATACGTTAACATCGTTTCTACTTTTTCTTTATAGTTCCATGAACCCTTTTTTTCTCACCGTGTGACCTCGTCATGAAGCGAACAAAAATTCCCGTACTTCGACCACGTCACAAACAAAACTAGACAAAATGTCTAAATACTCCACAAAAATACCACAACGCGAATATAAAAATACAAGCAGAGCAGACAACAAAAATATATGGTGGATGCATAAAGGCGACATAAACATACACGAAACCCGACAAAGATCAAAGCAAACGAAACAGGACGAACAAGACTGATTCGTCTTACACATAGCGAACTGCTGCCTGAAAACAATTTCGAAAAATTGCACAGCCGGGGATCGAACTTACAACCTACCAGTACGCTACCGCCTGAGCAACGAAGCCGATTTTTTTTTTATTAATTTTTTTAAATAAATTTGTATTTAATAATATTTTTTTAAAAAAAGTTTGTATTTAATCTCAAAAAAAAAACAAAGAAAAGGGTTTTTTTCTAACAATTTTTCCCCAACAACATAAATTACATGGTATAATAAATTCTTGCACTAACAATACCCGTCACACTGCATAAATAATAACACACACCCGTGAAACAAATTATAGTTTTTATAAAACATAAAATAATTAGACAGGTATAGTATTTCAAATTAAGATTGAAATTAAATACTCATTCTCCAACACAATCAAATAGGATCGTAACATATGTGTCAACACACGCACACGTACGATAGCCTGCTGTAATTCCTGGAAACACATTATTTAATTTTCGTGATTATATTATATTATAATTATCATGCAAATTATTAAATCGATAATTTTACATATTTATATTTTAATCAAAAGTAATATATTAATATATTAGGATTTTAATAGTAAATAGTATTGTGGAATATTCCATCCTAAATATAATAATAACAATTAATTATAAATAAATAAAATAATTAAATGTAATTATAAAATATTATATGAATGTATTGTAGTATAGGTCGTGCGTTGTATTTGTGTATATGTGAATGTGTGAGTCTTCGAGTGTATTACTTGTATTATATTATTTGTTGCGCGTATGTGTATTTTGTGTATGTATGAGTGTGAATCTAACTTGACGAAAAGTTAAACATGTCAACGGGCAAGTAGTAGAAATCTAGACGTGGGCTAGACAAATTCATTTTTATTACGCGCTATTTCCGATTAGAAATCTTAAAATTGTATTTAGAATGTTACTAAATTACCCAAGTAAGATTTTCAATGTGATCTCGTGATAATTATTTTAACCGAATAATGAACAACGAATAATTTGAAACGTGTGTGGTGAGTTTAAATGTGAATACTGTCGTCTTTCTATCAATCTAACTCATGTTCCGTCTATCCAATTCTTCTAAATTTCTGTAGTGGAATAAGGACAGTATCCCGGACCACATATAAATTAAGGTAACTATCGGAACAGAAAATCAAAGGAAATACTAAAAAATATTATGCATTATTGCGAAAATCTTTTAACACGAAATCACCTTTTTCTTTCTTTAATGAGGAAGCTATGGCGATAGAAGAGAAAATGTTAGAATATATTGTCACTTTATTAGACGAGGAGCAATTAATCCTCGAGGAAGAATTAATTCTAAATATTTCATAATATAAAACATAGTAAATATTTTAGGACTAGGTCAAAAACATTATTTTTCTATAGACAATAAAACACCATTTTTTACGAAGGATTTTATAGCAGGTACAGAAGAAGGAATTTTTAGTATAGAAAATCAATATGATAAAGTAGGAAATAAAGTTATTAGTAACAAGATGTTAACACGCAATAAATGTTGCAACGCTTTTCAAACTTTTTTAAATAAATATAATTTTGATAATAACCATATCAATAACAAATTTAAACTCTTTGAACTTCAAAAATTTTCAATGGATAATAAAGATATCTTTTTCACTAGCGCTGACAAAGGAAATGTCACTGTAGCATTATCTAAAAAAGAATATATCAACAAAATGAGCATCATGTTATCCGATAATAATACTTACAAACTTAGTAAATTTTGAATATACTACTGAGAAAAACGTTAATGAACTAATTAAGCAATGGAAAAATAAAGAATATATTAATGAACCAACAGCAAACACATAGCTCAAATACACCAGAAGCTTATGGCCTACCTAAAATTCATAAAAGAAAATTGGATCTTACTTATCAACGTTTCTACAATAAATTGTCCTACTTATAAACTGGCATCCTTTTCTAATCAAATTTTATTTCATTATTTAACCTTCAATGACAAAAAGAGTTAAAGATAGTTAGGATTTTCATGAAAAAATAAAGAATTTCAAATTACCTTCAAATCATACATTAATTTCTTTAGACGTTGATATTCACTAATGTTTTTACAGAATTAATTTTTTATATTTTAGAGAAAAAATGGAACAAAATTAAAGAACTTACTAATATATCTAAAAATGAATTTTTTAAAGGGTTAAAATTAATTTTAGATTCAACTTTTTCATCTTTCAAGGTCATACATATGAACAAAATTTTGAAGTACCAATGGGATCGCCACTATCTCCATTTATTGCAAAAATAAGCTTAGATTTTATTGAAAATGTACGTATTTACAAGTTACCATAAACCATACAATGCATCATGTCAGAAGAAGAAAAAAGACAAATTATGGAGCTAGGAGGTACAGGAAGGAAAACAAACTGGATGGCTGTTGTCAAATACCTTGTGAAAAATCAACACGATGTCAACCAAGTCGATGAGGATGGCACTACACCACTGTACCTTGCCTGCGGAAACCTAGACATAGATATGATACAGGTGTTGTTAAGGAACGGAGCGTATTTTACTTATTCGACGAAATATGATCCAATGGAGGCAATCTCTAATAAATTTTTGGAACATTACAAACTTGTGGAAGATTGCCCAAGTGATTTTGGGGAAAATTGTATCGAATTTTAGAGTCGCTTTTCGAAAGGGTGCTGGTAGACGCCAGTAGACCCATTGACCGCATTTGTCGCAAAAGACATTTTAATCCATGCTATAAAGAAACTCCTGTGACTATTTGTAAGATATCATTTCGACTTTGACAGTGCAAAGACTCTGCACCACTTCGTCGAACATGGAAAACTGGACTTGGCCGAAGAATTGATGCGATATATAAAGATAGATATCAACAGCCCGTCTTCCTATGGTTCCCCATTGCACCATGCTGCATACTATGGGCTAAATGTGCAGCCATGCTGATCGGCCGTGGTTGCAACATAGATCTACGTTATTAATATCTATATTAAAATGTGCAAAAACATTACCGCTATTAAAAATGCATTCGTTTCAATATTCGAGGGCTCAGATAAAGTCTTTGAGAGACTAATACTATCTACGAGGAGTAGCGTAAAAAGCGTAATCGACGACGAGTCTCTGCAGCAATTATGGGCCAATCCGAAAATTGTAATTTCCTGTATTACTACACCGAAAGTTATAGCTCTCGCCCAGCATCTGCTAAAAATGGACTTAATCGGTATTAAGACAGAGAGTCTGCAATTGGTGCTGAAGGACCAGGGGTTAAAACATAAAATGAGACTACCAGAGTTCCTGGCTAATTGCAATACTGAACTGCAACAATTGAAAAAAACGTTGTCTTGTGACTGGTTTTCACTATTCCATGTATTATCCGAAGATTTGAAGGACAACCCGTGGTACTTCAACGATAAAGTGAATAAATATTTCGACGCTAAAAATCATGAGGAGCAATTTCCCCTGCACTGCAAGACACTGGACATTGTCTACCGTGCAGCTTTTGCAAGGAGACAGCTATTGAAGAAGAAAGAACCTGTTATTGCATCGGTGACGCAAGCTATGGCAGTGATAATCATAAATTAGTGAAAGTCTCGTAATAATGTAAGAAACGTTCTATAAGTGTAATTATAATGTCAAATTTGGAAATAATGTACAAAACTTGTCATGTTAATCAATAGAAAAAATTATAATACTATACAATAGTTTATTAATTTAAATCATTTTCCTCGCCCAAAAATTCGAATTATCATTGGAAAAAGTTGTGGAATGTAATAACTTACATCAGTATCTCCAACCTGATAGAAACAAAATTAAAAATTTTTTTTATCCCATCAAAAGTAAGTTCACAGTTAATGAGTACATTTACTGTGATTTTTATTGTCATCAACAGATTATGTTTTTTGTGGGCTTTTAAATCGTACTTTTCGGTTTACAAATGTTTATATCGTTAAAACGCAAATAAGCATAATGTGGATTGTTTATTTTCGATTGCTAAATATAATCCAATTTTCGACAAGTCTACGTTCACTAAATAGTAATTCAATAGCGGTAAAATTGTTCTGAAATGAAGTAAAATTATTATTATTATTATTAATCATATAGAATATAATATACACACCTTTCGCCTACATTTTAACACATTTCAAGATTCTTTTCATAGATGCAAATTCTAAGTTGTCCTCGTTGTATAGTAAAATAGTAAAATGTTATTTCTCTAGTAAATTGTGAATTACCATGTTTCTTAACTACGAAAGTAAGGTTACGTATATAGTTGTTATTCAAATATTATGCTTAATAAGATAAATAAAACAATATACTGTTTGAAATGGCAAGCGTGTACCTATGTATGGGACATCTCGAAAGTCTAATATACGCTGTACATTTAATTTAAACTTTATTCGGTAATAAGTTCGGTCAGTGAAATACATTAAAATGATTTTATCCAAAGTCCTTGCATTTCAATTTTAGTTTCTTAAATTTAATGATTTCTAATGAACATTATTTATATTATGATAAAAATATACTATGTATTTTGATTCTGAACTTTTAAATGTTTATTATAATTTAAATGATCTGTATCGGCGTATAAATAAATATAAAACTTATGCTGAACATTGCAATGAATGACACATGACACAATTAGTCTAGATTATAAATCCTCGCATTTATTTTCAAATTACTTTAGAACCTTGTCCCGAATTATGCCAGATACTCATGAGCCTGAAAACATTTGATTGGAACAAATTTCATAGCTTGTAATCCGAGAAAATGCTCAATAAAAAAGAAGTCCAAATTGAGGACCGACTGGACTTTTCCATCATTTCTTTAACATTTCACTTACACTTGTTTCAGACGTACAACATTTTAACGACAAATTTCACATCTGTTAATAAAATCAAATACTTTTTAATATATTCCATAGATATATATCCGTATTCGTACATATCTATAAATGCATATCAGTCATTCCTACGCTGTGTATTCGGGTGTGCTGTGAGCACTGCGAAGAGGCTTAAATAATGAACTTTTTAAAGTAAATTCATTGCTGATTAATTGTTTGATACCTAAATACATTTTTAATGTGTAATAATAAAACTTTCATCGAAATATCTAGTACCTTTCAGTCACTGACTGAGTTATCGATTAACACGTTTTCTACTGATATTTTATTGATAACCTTATTGAATCCTTGCACACGGGTGTAAGGAATTTTTTGGAGTGAATAGGAGTGAAATTTAACGATTGCTCTCTCTTGGACTGCGCACTTGAGTCAAATAATTTTAGAGTGTACGATATCAGTAAAACGATAAAAGAGAAAATGTATTATATTCTCGGTAATGAACAGGGGAAGACTCGGGAGCGAGAAATGTAATTTTTAAACAAAAATTTCAAGTCATTTTCCTGTACTTTGTTCTTAGATTGGTCAATATTTTCATTTTGGCAGTTAAATAATCACTATTTATATATTTATTCTAAAAGTATATTTTTTGGACTTGTTTATTTTCAAGGATTGAAAATTCTTTTCTTTATTATGTGATCAGCTAAAATAAGTTCACCAGTTGTTAACGATCGCCGACTAGTGGGTCCAGGTATCGCGCTCTGTAATTTTTCATTTTATCAAATAAAATATTTGTGCCGGGTCTTAAAAGGGTAGTCGCGAAAACTGCCGAGGTCCAGGTCTTCCGCTCCATAGTTTTTTTTATCTATTAGTTATAATACTTTGGCCGCACTTGGAGATAATTTCAAGGTCAAATAATCTACTCGGATTTGTATATATGTAATGGAGATACCTGCAAACGAGGGTACTACACGAGTATGTTACGCAATGGAAAGTGTAGAATTCATGTAAATGGCAACATTATAACAAACAAAACATGTCCAAGAAATTCTAAGGATTTATACGTTCTTAATTTACTTGAAGTTTACATTTTCAAAAATATGATATTACACGTGGCATTTTTCATCAACTATTGTATATTAGCATAAATGAGTGAAATCCCACAAAAACACTTCTTGTAAAAAAACTCGCCAAGTTCTTATTAGTAAAACATAATTTCCACAAAAATGCTATAAGAATTAAACCATGTAGAATTAGAAGACTATATTCCTATTCCCCCCCCCCCCACCCCCCCCCCCCCCCACCCCCCCCCCCCCCCACCCCCCCCCCCCCCCACCCCCCCCCCCCCCCACCCCCCCCCCCCCCCACCCCCCCCCCCCCCCACCCCCCCCCCCCCCCACCCCCCCCCCCCCCCACCCCCCCCCCCCCCCACCCCCCCCCCCCCCCACCCCCCCCCCCCCCCACCCCCCCCCCCCCCCACCCCCCCCCCCCCCCACCCCCCCCCCCCCCCACCCCCCCCCCCCCCCACCCCCCCCCCCCCCCACCCCCCCCCCCCCCCACCCCCCCCCCCCCCCACCCCCCCCCCCCCCCACCCCCCCCCCCCCCCACCCCCCCCCCCCCCCACCCCCCCCCCCCCCCACCCCCCCCCCCCCCCACCCCCCCCCCCCCCCACCCCCCCCCCCCCCCACCCCCCCCCCCCCCCACCCCCCCCCCCCCCCACCCCCCCCCCCCCCCACCCCCCCCCCCCCCCACCCCCCCCCCCCCCCACCCCCCCAATTTAAAAATATTGATTTACGTTTCGTAACATGTTCTTGCAGTAAGGAAGCAAAAAATTTCAGCAAAATTAATTAATTACCTTAAATATGAAAATAACGAATTACAAGAAGGTGTAGCATATATGCTACACCATGGTTCAAAGGGTTAAGAGAAATGGTTTTTTTATATAAGTTTTTTTTTCTTGACTTTTTGGGCGTAGTTTTTTTGTCGTAATTTTTATTAAAAAATTTTTTAGATGTGGACCACCTTTTATTTGTAACAGACTTGATTGAAATTTTGTAATCCAGATAAGTGTATCGGAAACAAACTATTTATTTCTAATAAAGGTTCGATCAAAAAAATCCTGCCAAAAATTTGTTTACAAATATAATGCCAAATATGCGGTATATTGAACTTTAATATGATCAGAGATCACATAAAAAAACGTCGAAAAACGCTTATTTCAAATTTAGTGAAAAATTGTTAAAACTTACGTAACTAAGTCAATTTCTATCCGCTTTCATTTAACAAAGGCATTCGACGTGGAATTATATTTGCTTTCAAAATATCAAGAATATCAAAAATAATCAAAAATAATATCAAAAATCCACAAGATGGAATACTATCGTAGTCAAAATATTTAAAGAAAAATAAAAAAATCGCTAATACTTTCGGCTGTAGTATGGTCAGTTTTTATTTCATTAACATCAGGCATGAATAGTCCAAAAGCTTTTCAGCTTTCAAATTAAAAACATTTTTAAATATAATAAAAACAAAGTAGAGCAGTTTTGAGTTATTTTTCACTTTTTTTTTCAACAAAACGAAATTTTTTAGGGTGTATCGAAAAAGTACACCATGTATCGTTAAATCCGTATGTAATTTTGTTTGAATTCGTGAACAAAATTTGGTTATAATTGATCCAAATACTAGTCAGTGTGTGAAGCAGCTTTTGCTGTGGCTCGTCCTTTTGGTTGAAAGAGGCCATTATGTAACCCTTTCTGCCAATAAAGACGAATTATTATGATTATTGTAATTGAACGAGGAGATAATTTTTTAATAAAATCAAACACTTTTTGATGCCAATCACTGTTTATAGGACACAAAATTCTAAATTCAGGCTCATTGAAATGTAAAAAATTTAGTTATTTTATATTTATTGTATATAAAAGAAAATTTTTTTATGTGAAACATGAAGTATGTTACGAAATATCTATTATGATTGCTTAATAAATCAATAATTATGTTTCTTAAAGACAATAAATAACAAAAAATATGGATAATTTATTGTTTACCTTTGAATGAACATTAATTTACAAATCTTTAAAAACAAGTTTGATGTAAACAGTGACGAAAAATACTCCATATATATATATATGTATGTTAAATTTATATAGAAATAGTTATTGTCTGTCCTCTTTATTCATATTTTAAAGTCGTTTAGCAAAGATAATCCGCAATATTATGGTTTTTCATATTTGACATAATAATTGTTTCCTTGTGTTTACTTATGGCATGATAGTCTGAAATCTAAGAATTATTTTCTTGTTTGTATTCGATGGGCACTGAAACTAAAATATAAATTTACAAGATTTAAATGGTTTAGATATTATGATATCGGAATGTCTCGTTCAGTCTGTACTTCACATGTTTTACGATTTTCTTTAAATTATTTTGTTTTTTTTTTTAGAAGAAAAAAATAAGTGTCGAGACTTGAACCTGGGACTTTTCGATTGCAGTCGAATAATACTGCATTTTATACCGTCGTCAATTGTAAATCAAGATATTAATCATTATTACTTTATTACGAATTGGTTTACAACATTAATAAATTACATTTTAAATGTTGCCTTCGAATTTTCATACCGTAAGTTACCAAATTTGGATTACACAAAACACAAACAATGAATGTCAATCACAATAGAATCAATAATGCAAAGCCATGAATTTTATAAAGATGAATTTTTGAGGACTGATAAGATCCTCATAAATAATTTTATAATAATTTTGTAATAATTTTTAAAGTTACTATTTTGACGTTTAATCAAAATTAATGTTTAGTTGTTTAGTTATAACAATCATTTTTTGTGATTTCCGTATATTTTCATTTAAAAAATAATTTTCCTTAAATACACTAAGATTCTTATGAAGTACTTACTTAAAATTATCTTTGATAGAAGTCTGGAAATCTAGGTTTGCGGTTAACTTCTTAGCGATGACGAAAACATGATAGTATGTGATGGCAGCCAGGAGAGCTTTATTACTGCTTGGATAGACTTCAGTAAACCGGACGTCGCCTGTCAGATTTAGTGTTAGTAGTCACAGTTCGACCGAAATAATGTATGTAGTTTTTATCCAATTGCGTAATTTATCAACTAAATATTAATAATATCACCTTTTGTACAATTCTTCGTTTGAAACAATGTTTATGAATTGAAAAAGAAAAAAATAATATAAAAAATGACTTTAGTGTATCGAGCATAGTTCGTACAGAAATGTATATATAGAAATGAAATCACCGCGATTGAGAAGCTGTAAGTCTCCTCTTTAATTCCCTTTTTTTATTTTTCCCGTAAGTTAACTTGGCGATGAGATATCAACATTTTAATTTAGCCAAAATTCCGCAAGGGTGAGCTCATACTTTTGAGCGGTACTGTATATGCTAAATTGAAAACAATATCAGTAAATTTTTGCAAGAACGATTAGTCGTTAGGCGTTCTCTTTTTTGGGTAGATTCTGATCCAATCCTAGCCGATTAACATACCGCTGATTATTTTCTTTCGGAACTTACACGTAACGTGAAAATAGAAAAGTCTCCGATGAAGCTTACACGACGAGACAGATAAAGCTACCACAAGTCTAGTCATCCGCCCGGAGACATCTCCGGGCCTACTTATAATCGCATTAATATAACGGTGTGTACTTTTGACTGTACATACTTTTAGAGATCCTTTTTTGAGAGTTCCCCCTCCCAAAAATATCATCACCGAATGTGGTTGCGAGTAAACTTTTTTCGACTATAAAATGGCCAACTCTGTTTTCGGTTTGTCAGTTTCTTGCTAAATTGTTGGAGAAGCATATTACTGCTCAGTTTATAGTTCCAGGACATACATCAAGTTTTGAGTGATTTTCGAAATTGTTTTTAATTATTGACTCCTGAAGAGGGACCCGAGAGGTCCGAAACGTTGAGTCTTTTAAAGTTAATTTTAATTTTTTGTATATATTTTTTAAAGAGTTTTAAGTTTTATTTTTTTTTTTATCTTTTCAATTTTAAATAAAGTCTTAATTTTAAAAAGTGATAAGTGTCTTTAAATTCATGAAGAAGGAAGAAAGAAGAAATTTTTAATTTTGTTTCAAGTGATAGGCAGAGCCCATAACATTTACATTTATTGACAGAAAAGGAAGTGTTAATTTCGCTCAACTACAGTCTACATTCATACCGGTTAGCTGTCAAAGAGGATATAATCAGCCGTAACTAGTCACAGTGAGTAATTGTTAGTGCTAAATATTACGCAAAATGTTTTGTTATTATTTATTTATTGCAATATATAATAATTTGAAAAAATGACCACAAAAATGTGCTCATTACTTAGAATGATTTTTAATAACAAAAACCGTATAAGAACGAATCCATCTCAGATCATGCATGCAGTCGGATGGCATGTCGCCAATCACAGTGCAGTTGAAATATGTTATTCTGTATGGAAAATAAGCGAATACGTGTTTTTTTGTTTTACGAATAATCGCAATTCGAATGATTTATCGTTTTTTTTCATTTTAATCGCTTAATGGATTTTTTTTGAAAAAATAAATAATTTTTTAATAAAAAACGCTGCCATTTTCTCATTATGAGATCTATATAGATCAACTTAACACATATTATAGAAGGGGTTTTACTCTTTAAAATATCAAAAATTCGAGAAAATAGAGCGATTTTTCGAAAAAATAAAAATATTTTTTTTCTCATTGTAGTTAATAACTCTTTGTTCTGTCGTGTTTCAGACGTTACCATTTATTATAAAAAATGCCTGCATTAACGGAAGCTGCTTCCTTAAAGGTACATAGCGTATCTTCAAAAATGGACGTAGATTGTAACTCAGATGGTTGCTGTACTCCAATTGCTGAATCGTGGCAAGAAGAGTGCTATTCAGCCTGCGAATATCCGCTTCATTGGGCTGCCCAAAACGGAGGTCCAGACGAAATTTATCGACTGATCGATCTCGGTATGAATCTCGAAAATATCGACTATCAAGGAAAAACGGCAGTCTTTTATACTGTGCCACTAATATGCAACATATATCATAATTATGTTTCAAAATATATTCGATACGAAGAAGTGATAGCTCTGCTATCCAACGAGAACTTAGATCTGGACTACTCGGGGAAATGTGATCCGATTGCAATAAAAGAAAACAAGCCGAGCCATTACGACAATTTGCGAGCATTTGTGATTTCGGGTGCAAACACAAATGCGACAGATATGTTTGGGTCTACACTATTACATATTACTGCATTGTGTGGAGATATCGAAGCAGCTCAATTATTGGTAGAGAGTGGATGCAATGTAAATGCGGTGGACAAATGGTGCAGGCGTCCAATATCCAACGCTATCGAGAGTAATAATCTAGAAATGGTTGAATTTTTGATAGAAGCTGGTGCAGACATTAGTAATCTGAATTCGTCCATTGCACTTGCGATTCGCAACAACTACCAAAATGTGCTAAACGTAGTGCTAAGAAACGTTGACCATATTCCGTATGATTGTTTTTTTGCAGAAATAACAAAGTACGTGTGTTGTCGTGGATTCCATAAAACTTTAAGCATTTTGCTCCAGAAAGGATTTGACGTGAATATGCGTGACGCCTCTAAAATGTCTCTTCTCGATTATTCAGTGGAGCGAAATCAGTACGAAATCGCCACGCTACTGATTCACAACGGAGCTAGTGTCCTCAATGACCCAAAAGAAAATGGATATACAACGCTCCATAGAGCAATACATTTGGGTAACCAAAATATAGTTCAATTATTGCTGATCCATGGTGCTGACTTACACCTCCTTTTGAGAATGAAAGTCCTACCACGGGACACTGACTCAAAATTGGCTATGTCCACAAATTCCTTTAACTTTTTCAAATTTATTGTCTATAACGGGGCCAATGTTCGCGCCCTAGATACGGCCGGCAACAGTCTGCTGCATGTGTTAGCGCGTGAACTGAAAACAGGTTGTTATTATGCGACAATTGAAAAACGAAATTATAATCTTACGAAAAACGAAAAACAGTTAAACGTAGTTAAACAACGCCGAGAAGTAAAACAAGTTGAGGAATTCGTGACATTTTTGCTTCGAAACGGATTGAGTATTAATGATGAAGACCATACTGGGTGCACTGCTTTTCAGCACGCGGTGTTGTTTAATCCAAATTTTACATACGTCATCATAAAAAACATAGTAAAGCTGTTGGAAAAGAAGAGGTTTATTCAGGATAATATCGTTAAATTGCTGCACTGCACTCCTAAATTCAGTGTATTTCATGATGAATGTAAAGCAGAATTGTCACGAATGAAATCTGCTGTTATTGATGACACCAACATCTCGCTGTACGACATTGTTTGCGGCAAAAACGAAGACCAACTTATGTATTGTTCGGAAAATGAGAAAGTCACTTCAAGCCTTCGTACGAACGAGTATGAGTTGTGGTTTCCATTGTATTACAACGATCTAGAAATACATATAAAAGAAGGAAAAGAAAGAAGGCATCTGTATGAAAATGGAGCAATGGCGATATCCCATTTACATAATCGTGGTCTTCCAGACTTGGTAACAAATAAAATGTTATCTTATTTGTCCATAAAAGATATTAAAAATTTAGTGAAATCCGTTGATGGTTCGTTTAAGTTCTACGATAGATTAAAGCCATGACCAAAATCGAGTTGGCTATTCTGCCACTTTTCCTGCGTTTGTTGTTGTTTGTTACAAACATTGTAAAATTGTATATACTGCATAATTGTTGTAAAATTTTGTAATTAATTAACCATTGTTACCGCCACAGTATTCTAGAGATATAAATTATAGCTAATAATTGTGTATATAGTTTAATAGAGCATTTCTGTGATATGTTGTTAACATTATGTTTAATATATTTATTGAGCATGATTGTTGATAACTAATGTAATTGCGTAATTAATTACGCTTTGTGTTCAAATCTGAGCACTATAAATTCGATCATTAAATATGATTACTTTTCTACATTTGTGTAATTCTTATAACACCCTTCCATTTACAGATTCTGTTTATATTGGATATCTTCTCATGTTATTATAATTATTTTCCATAAATCTAAAGAGTTGCCTTAGTAATATATCAAAAACTGTACTTTTAGAATGTTGAGAAGAGCAATCCAGCGCCATCTATGCTTAATCATTGCATCTGTAACAGTAGCATATCTTCATATTATCTTCAGTATACCGTCATGTACACCGGACTACATTTCCTATTCCTCGTTCAAGAGAAAAGTATGTAAATATATTAAACCACAAATTGGTATTTTTCTTGGGCGCCGCCAGTGAAGGGTTGTTCTTAAAGCCCATTTATCCCCTCAGACTGACTACCTGAACCAGACGCAATAAAACCTAACCGCAACGTCTTTGTTTAGGCGACAAAATGTCAGCAGGGTTTTGTGGTCTTATAAGGTTTCTTTGGCTTTCATTTAAGCTTCCTGAGAATGTTGTGGGGGTTTAAATAGTCCAGCCAGACGATTGGCTTGGTTGGGAAGTTACATTGTTTGACTGCGGTCTTTATCCTTTTCCTTTAACTTTTTCCGGATCTCTATTTGTATTACTATTGTTTCATTAACATTTTGTTGACATACGTATGCGTAAAATTTGATTTTACGCACTCGTGCGCCGCGGTCATCACTCGTGCGCAACCTCGTATTTGACACACAAAAAACGCCGCAATGATTTTCCGCATAGTATGTCAAAAAATACGGTTAGACACGCGTGCGTAAGAATTCGATTTCACGCACCGGCCTATCTAATCCCATGTTAAAAACGATGCGTAAAATCCTATTTTACGCAAATGTATCGAAATGTACTACATTTTTTTTAAATATATATCAAACATTTAATTTACGTAAATACATTTTAGAAGATGACGTGAGGGAATGTAAAACTTATACTATTCTTTTAATAACTATTTTGTATTTCATAGTTCTATTAAATTTTCTTAAAGTACTAATTAACATTTTTCGTCACGTATAGTAAAAAATGTTGGAAAAGTTTCTTATGAGGTATTTAAATTAAATGAAAACTTTCAATATGTGTATAGACCCGCGAAGAAAACCAAAGCATTAGCAATATATTAGCAATATATTGGCTATTTTTATTTTTATGATTTTTCTTTTCAATTAAATATTTTACATTAATAATTCATCAAATTTATTTAAGAAGTAAAAAATAAAATGCAATAATAAAATTTTAAAAATATTAATAATTCATGTTATTATTGCACACTGAAACGATTATAGCAAAATTTTCTGACTTATTTCGTGAAGCAATTAGTTTTACTGAAATTTATTAAAATAGTAACAATAAAAAATAATAATGTCAAATATTTTTTTCGACTTAAATTCTGAACCTACGCACTCGAAAGTCAGCACTAATTTTATGTAAATCTCTAAAATCACTAATTGTAATCTATTGCAATTGAGATTATTTTGTCAAGCATTGTTTACATCATGCTCCGTAATTTTTTTGTTTACTTTTATTGTTTTTTTATTATTCCATAATCCTGTATTCTATATTTTGCAAGTCTTTAAACAAAATTTTAAAATAGTTCAATAATTAATCTAATACATTTTCTTAAAATTAACTTGTAAACTACTCATAATTCCATAAGGTCTGAAATCGATAATATTGTTTAAGATTCACGATGGATTGGTATTTAGAATAACATTATTATAAATATGCCACTAAAAGATCGTTGCATTCCTAACAGCACTTCTCCTAACCTTCCCAAAGCTCCGTTAAATGTGACAATCAAATGATGTTTAGTTTTATTGCCCGTATGTCTATATTTATTGATAATAAAATTCATACGCTTTGTATTAAAGTTCATTCATCAAGGAATAATAAATATCGAAGCTCGGTTCATGTTCGATGTAAGTTTTGTGGCAAACAAAAAGCTTGTTCACACTTTGGCAAGAACCAAATTAAAGCATTATTCATCAACTTTAAAATACCTTTTTACTTATTTCGTACGATTTTTTTTTCAATGAGCTATCCAATTTTTTTCAAAGCACGATTATGATTTTCGTTTTTTGCACTTTTAGGTTAGGATATCTCAAATTTTTAACGCCCCAGAACAATTATACGACCAGATTTTGATTCAGTACATCGAAAACCATGGAAAAAACATACTCAGGTTTCTGATGAATTCATTTTAATCTGGTTTTTGCGAAAAAAATATATCCCGCCACAAGATTCTGAACTATTTTTTATTCTGCTATTCTACTATCTATCTGAAATCTCTGTTTTATTTGTAACAGTCTCGGATATATCTTTTATCATATAAAGAAGATGATAGTAACGTAGAAGTATTGCGAGACCATTTAAAAATCGATAAATTTTTAACATTGTTTTAACATTCTCTTTGCATATGTACTAAAGCAATTGAAACTATTGATAGTAAGTTTTCTGAACAAAATAATTATCGTCGAAAATGTATAAAATAAATTTGGATTTACTGATCTTTCTATGTGGAACTAATAGCGAAACAAACTATACTGGTACGTGCTGACCGAGACATTCACTGATCTTCAGATTACAAAAGATATACAAACTCCCAGTGTCTGCACATTAAAGGAAAAATTCATTTGCAAATACAACACATATGTTTTAACGTTAATGTACGGATTGCAGATATCCGACCAGATAATAATAAGGAATTTTTTAAATCATTTGCTTTCGCAAATGTCGCTAAACTAAGCTGGCACCGAGTCTAGGCAGTTTGATTACTTTCCAAGTAATCCATAGATAAAGATTTTTATACCCGAAATCTGGAAGCAAGACAAGGCGGAATCTGATTACTAAATCTGATTAGCCAGTAAGTAAGTTTTAGTTGGATAAGTAAAATACGCATTATTTTTATCATTAGAATCGTTATTTTTTATTTTCGTATTTCAATCGTCAATGGGTTTGAAGTATATCTAATTCTTTTTTAGTTTTTTAGCTATTTATTCTTAAAAAAATATATTTTCGATATTTAGACAATTTTTTTATCAACTATAAATAAAAATTTTTTAAATTCAACTAAAATCCTTTACCTCGACTACTCAACAAAATATTTAGTATAGTTTGACATTTTTTCTCGCGCTTTACTTCAGTGCTTCACATTGTTCATTAATATTAAACATTAAAAAAGAAATTAAATTGAAATATGTTATCAACGGTTATATGGCGTCGCTGTCTACAAACATAATGTTGGATTTTTAAAATTTTAAATGGCAGTAATGTAAGAATAATGACAGATTCAATAATAAAAAATGAAGCCACGCGATTAATTTTTCGTAATTAAAATTTACGTTTTGAATTTCAAAATTCTACGGACGGATTTCTAATAAGTATCAAACAAAATCCAGTCAATTTTCAATTTCGAAATCGACATATTAGATCCGCCATTTTGAATTTCGAAAATCTAAGATATTCGTAATCAGCGACCAAAAAAACCCTGGAGTACCTAGTTTCAGTTATTAATCAAGTAATATTTGCATTACGAAATGCCATTTTGGATCTGACATTTTGAATTTTGCAAATCTGAGTCAGTTTCTTAATAGCGACCCCAAAAAATCCCGAGTAATCTCAGCTGTTTTGCGTGTAAAGAAAAATGTACGCTTCACAGGGTTATATTGAATGTTAATAAGTTTCATTTAATAATTTTTTGTGTACTGCAGATCGATTTCTTTTAAATCGTAGAAATTAAGAAAAGAACTTGACTGAATTTTGCTAAAACAGCATTAACATTTTTCAGAATAAAAGCATATTTCATTATAGTTATGTGAAAATTATTTGAAAATTGTTTATTGTCATAATAATTTCCCTATTGGAAACAGTGTACAGAAATTATGTATCTCTAGATATTTGCATAAACTTTATTAATAGAAAACAACATATTTTCGTCAACCAATTACAAGAAAACCTAGTAACCCAGTTTTATAAACACGTGTTTCTTACGTAATTTGTTTGGTTGATGAAGTACGGGAGGCGACCACAAATACCCGTCTGGGTTTTATGACCTTTTGCTTAAGCTTTAAAGCTTGGTTGTCAAATATTGCGGTCAGTTTCAGACTGGTCGGTTAGACACAATGCCATGTTATCCTTTCCATCATGAAATATCCATTAAATTTTTCGCATTTTTAAAAAAAGTTTTTCAATTTTCTATATGGTGGTAAAAAAAAAAAAATAAAAATTCTTTTCTATAAATTGTCACGCTTCGACTAATTATTTACAGTCCTCTTTGGAAATTGTATTCTATAAAAAATATAATACATAATATCGTTTACAGCCATTTTTGTACTAATTGTAATACTCAAAAATTAACAAAAACGTTTTTTTATATATTAAAATAATTCATTCATAACCTCAAATTAGTTACATACAATGGATTTTTATCGATTTTTTGTTTGATCTTCACTGAATTTTTCACTTTTCCGTATTATTACGTATGTATGAAATTGAAAATTACGATACCCGCTAAACATGTAACATAAATGGAACATGATACATTTTATCCCATTTACGGCAAAAAAGTAACGTTTTGTAACAACGTCTTGTTGGAGTTTACACAACGTTCCACAGCAACCAAATACGTAAAGTTAATGCGTAACGTTATCAGAACGTGACTTTATAACAGTTTTAAAAACGTTTCGCGGAATCGTTTCTGCAACGTCACAAAATTACCAAGAAATTGTAAAACGTCGCGTTCAGGTTACTAACGTAACATTCATGTAATGTTACGAATGCGACGTTTCGTAGAGATGATTTATTGTATATATCTTCTATCGTTTCGGCCGGTTTCATCTCACACTTTGCCTTTAAGATTCGGAAGCGTTCGGAAGCAGCATTTGTTTTCGTATATTAGCACGATTTACATGCAATCTTTTTCTTCTTATAATTATGCTTTTTTCTGATGCATCATATTATTTCAATACATTGATCTCCATTAAATTCAATATTTTTTTGTAATATTACTACAAAAATTAATTTAAAATATAGAGGAATTTGAGACTGAGACTGCAATGAAGTGAAATTTAACTATTGTTATACATCACATTTAAATTGAAACGGGTATTCTAATATTTAGAGAATATGCATTTTATATATACAGTGTATTGATTTTAAAAAACTCGCTCCCTTTTAATATATTTATGTACAAAATTTGTAAATTTCCGTCACTTGTAAAGAAAAATAATTCGCACCGTATTATTTTTAATGTAAATTGTATTAAATTTAATGCATAATTTAAAAATTGGTTCACTTATGATAATTTTAATATCCGCGTAATTATAAAATTATTTCCAAGTAGTGCATTTGTAAAATATACGTGTGTCAATTAACTTTACATTTTTTTTAAAAGTGTCTATTAATCAATTTCGTTTAAAAAAATATTTACTACAAAAATTAATTTAAAATATAGAGTAATTTGAGGCTGAGACTGCAATGAAGTGAAATTTAACTATTGTTATACTTCACATTTGAAATTGAAACGGGTTTTGTAATATTTAGAGAATATGCATTTTATATATACAGTGTATTTATTTTAAAAAACTCGTTCGCTTTTAATATATTTATGTACAAAATTTGTAAATTTCCGTCACTTGTCCAGAAAAATAACTCGCACCTTATTATTTTTAATGTAAATTGTATTAAATTTAATTCATAATTTAAAAAGTGGTTCACTTGTGTTAATTTTAATATCTGCGTAATTTCATAACTTATTTCCAAGTAGTGCATTGGTAAAATATACGTGTGTCAATTAACTTTACATTTTTTTAAACATTGTCTATTAATCCATTTCGTTTAAAAAAAATATTATACGGATATCTTAAAAATATTTATTTAAATTACAATAAATTACTACAAAATAGTCAAATAATATTAAAATATTATTATTCCCAATATAGAAATGACAAAATTAATTAAACATATCTTGTTTAAACTAAACCCGCATTTATCAAGAAGCCTTCTACGATTGAGTATAAGAGCTCTCGTTCGCATGGTAATACCGAGCGTAGCGTAGTGGTTAAGACGTCAGCGTTGTAACCGGTAGACCCGGGTTCGATCCTCGGTCGGGATGGATTTTTCTTTGATTCATAGATTTATTTGCGAGTAAAATTATAAAACTACATTCTTTCATAACATATCTAACGATACATAAATAATAATAAAATTCGAATTGAATAAAATAATTCGTCGAATTTCTTATAATTTTTATTTATGACCGTTTAATGTAACGTTTTTACAACGTTGGATGTATAGTTTTCAAACGTCGCAGGTACGTTACGAATGAAACGTTATTTAAAAACCGTAAATGTGGCAGGACATTTCTGGTTCCAAGGACGTCCCAAAAATGTTTTTTGCAATGAAACAAGTTTGGTCGCATGGCTATAATGCGACGTTTCAAAGATGTTGCTGTAACGGAATATTGTTTAGCGGGTATACGATTGTGATCTATTTAACCTAAAAATGGAGTGCAGCACATCTTGTGTGGATTGCTCCTGGTACTGTGACGTTTGAAGATTTAATAAACGTGAATGTTGGAATAAATAAATCGATCCTCCAATGCTTAATTTCAAAGTTGTTAATTCCTGATGATAGATAGAATACATTACCCGCTAAACACGGAACATTCATGGAACATTGCATTTTTGCAATAGTTCTGCTATTGTGAAATATTTAAGAGAAACGTTTGTAACATATTTCAGTAACGTTTCAGAAATTACACTTCATTTTCAACATTCACGAACTTACCATTTACGTTACAGATGGGCAGTTAATATCTTACAGAATATGTTTCAATAAAAACGTTTCGCAACGTCTCGAAAACCGTTCATTTGGAGCGGTTAATTTGTAACATTTAACGCGATAACTGCAATGCCACACGTGTGAAATTTATATATATATTTATATATATAAATATATATATATATATATATATATATAAAGCTTTTCTTTTAGATTTCACAAAAGTCTTATATATATATATATATTTATGAAATTTTTTGTGAAATCTAAAAGAAAAGCTTTTTAGAAAATTCATTAAATTACAGTATATTATTAATTTATTTAAACCTGAGTTGAATAATTAACATTGCTCTCGTAATTCAAAAGTCCCTCCTCCGCCCCCTTGGTGTATAATATGTATACTATTATTAGCGTATAGATTACTACCATATCAACTGAATCGACTGAAATCCCCCTACGGGGTTTCAAAACTGATTAGACGAAAACATAGTAATCTATGCCCAAAATGAAAATTAAAAACTGCTGAATCGATTTTTAATATACATTTTTAATGCAGGTTATTAAATAACGTTTAGTAAATAAAAGTTACAACTACAACGTTGCTTTTAGAACGCTATAAATGTCGATAAACCGTCACAAATGAAACGTTTCATAAGGGAAGAAAACTAATACTTATTATCTGTTGCATTGATGGTACTTCTGCGACATAACATATGCAACGAAAGTATAACGTGGCATTAACGTTTCCCGAATGTTGCAACGACGTTACAAACGTAACGTTACACGGGGACATCGCGGTTTGAGGACATTTCGGGTTACCGAGTGGTTGCTGGGATGTTCCCGCAACTTGTCATCTAGCGTCACATTGCCAATGTCGGAGGTTGCAAAGATGTTCCTGGAACATTATTTTGATTAGCGGGTACATACACGCCACTAATTCACAACGATTTACATCACGTTGTTTAGCCGTCAATACATATTTTGCCGTTGTCCGACTCTTAACACAGGAAGTAAACGCTATTCGGAGAGTAATTTTTTTACTATTATTCAGTACTTTTTAAATTTTGTTTGTATTTTTTCATTTTTTAACAATATTTTTTATTCTTTCATTTTGATAACATTTTTTATATAAGATTTTTCCAAGAAATGACAACGGTGAATCAAGTCAATAGTAATAAGATAAATGAAATGATTTGAAGCGGACCTCGCAAATATTTTTATTACATTCTGAACGATAAGATGTTCATCTTTCACACTTGTCACCAGAATAATATCGTTTTGACTGCAAAGGTTTTTTAGACTTTATTTCTCTATAATCTGTGGTATCACTTACAACGAAGTTTATTCTGGTATTCGCTTTTATTAAGCCTAGAAACGTCACACTACCAGGTAGGAATGCGCACATAATTGTCCTGTACTCAATTTTTAGGTTATAAACCGATTATTGAGAAGAAACATCGAAAATTAAGTGAAAATTAGAAAAAAAATGTAAAAGTCCATATAACTAATTTGAGGTTATGGACGAATAATAATGAGATTAGGTATTCGCAAATATTAATTACTTTTTCATCCTAATTCTGCACGATTTCAACCGTTACGAGGTCAAATAATCGGTAATTATGCTATAAAATGCAAAATTATAACTTGCAGACGCCATCTTGAAGCCGCCATTTTATTTTTGAAAAAAGTCCCACGGGAGAAGAAAGGGCTGAGCAAAAAAACTCGATTAGTATCTTTTGAAATGGTTAGCATTGTCCTTTTCAATGTCAAAAAAAACGCAATTCCTGCGAAGAAATGTCAATAAAATCAGAATTTTTTTCAAAAAAATGCTCATAAACCTTTTTTCTTTGAAATTACCGACTGATTCTGACCACGGCATTTGGAAGATGAGGTCCGAATATGTAGATTTTGACTAATTTTTTTTTTTTGTTTAACGACGTCTGGAACAAAAATTACTGTGTTGAAAGTTCTGTCGAAATTTCGGATTTTTGGGACGAAAAGGGTTAAATTAAGATATCTACCAGAAAAGGTTCTTTTATGATGCCAATCAGTGTATTATTCTCATTAATCACTAGTACGTATAAAAAATTAAGTTTATCATTAATTTTTTTCGGAATTGTGAAAGTATTTTTATTATTAAACCTTTCATTTTGTTCAAACTATTAAATGTTAAAATAATATCGATGGGATCATTTGTAACAGACGTGAAAATATCATCTTCATATCTATGATAAAATGGAAGTTTCAACGGTAATTTATTAATTAATATGTTTTCAATAAAATGTAAAGTTATATCTGCAACTATCGGTGAAAGGCCCATTGGTACGCCGAATTTTTGTTTATAAGTTTATCCTTGAAAAGTGAAATATGTTCGATTTAAAATTAATTCTATAAGCCTTCTAACATTTTTTTTATGTTAGTGTATTCTTTAATTCTATTTCATTTTTTAATAAACTTTTAGTTTTGGTATTTTTCGGTCTAATATTTAATTAACAATCAATTTTTAACTATATTCAGAATTAAATTTTAAGGAGGGAATAAAGTATTTCATTTAGGGAAAACATTTTTTTGAAAAATTGTTTTGAAAGTAGATCATTATAATGAGAGCAATTTTTGTTTAAAAAAATTTTTTGTAATGCAATTAATTATACGTTTCGACCAAGGTATAGGTCCTCTTCAGTATTAAATGTGAAAAAGTTATGCCAAACTGTTTATATTTGTTTGTATATAACAATACCTTGGTCGAAACGTATAATTAATTGCATTACAAAAAATTTGTTTAAACAAAAATTCTGAATATAGTTAAAAATTTATTGTTAATTAAATATTAGACCGAAAAATACCAAAACTAAAAGTTTATTAATTTATATTTCGAACGGTCGATCATTATTATCATGTACTATTCCATTTTTATTTTATAATATAGTAAAAAAGCTGAGTTGAAACCGTTGTAAAAAGTGAGACCACATCCAAAGATATTAAAGAGTGATCAGGAGGTAACCTTAAATTTTTAATATTATTGTGAATCCCAACTATCTTTAACTCTTTTTCTCAAAGTAGAAATTAAAAATGATAAAATTGAACTATAAAATGCTGCTAGTTTACGTTGGGGAATTTATTGTAGAAACAATGATACGTAAAGGACAAGTTTGTTTATATATTTTTGGTAAACAACATGCTCTAGTGATGTTCGAATTATACGTTTTCTTTCCATTTTTTAACTAGACTGTTGACATTCTTTTCTACTGTAGATTTATATTCAAATTTACTAAGTATATAGGTATTGTTGTCTCATAGCCAAATGTTCATTTTGTTTATGTTTTCCATAAGGTCATCATGACATTGCCTTTATCTGCTTGCGTCAAAAATAAATCTTATAATATAAAATAAAATTTCTTAATTCTGTTGATTCCAATTTATTGTTTCCATTATTTTCAAAATTATTCTTATTATTAAAAGGGGAGTGAAGAATATTAATACACTGACTGCGTATACTATCATTTTGTTATCTACAGTTATAATTGGGATATTTTTATTGTTATTTGTTTTAAAAGAATGTCTTTCTTTAAAAACTGCAGGATGTTGGACATGTTTCAGCTGGATGTTTTTAAATTTAGTTTGCAATAATAATCTTGTGAATACAAAGATTTATTAATCATCTGTCATTCAAATTTTGACATCCGTCGAATCCAATGATTTATTTTTTCTATATCATTTTATTGCCATTATTTCCAAGATTTTTATTGCAATGCTGAAATAACCATTTTTGATAATGCAAACTTGACATATTAACATTTTAACTTAAGTTTTCTCATTTTATTACAAGAACAGTTCAATATAAAAATTATTTTTCTCTATATGATACACATATATACAAAAATATATGTCGGAATGTTGAAGAACAATGTATAAATATCAAAATATTAACATATCTTTTTCCCTGAGTAAATTATTAAAAAACATAAAATTCATTAAAAATTTTTTACATTCGGAAAATTCCAAATTTACTATCCGGAATAGGTGCGTTAAGTGCTGCTGATAGACTAAGTCCGAGCACAAGCCTAGTGTCAGCAGGGTCGATTACACCGTCATCCCAAATTCTGAAACGTACATATCGGCATAGTTCAAAATTATAAAAATATATAACAATTTTTTAAAATCTAAAAAAAAAAAATAAAATTTTTACATACCTCGCACTTGAGTAGTAAGGACTTCCTTCTTCTTCAAATTGTTTAATTATCGGAGTTTTTAGTTGATCTTCCTCTTCTTTCGTCCACTGCAGATAATATATTATTATACCAGATTACTAACCGAAAAGTATTTTTTAATATTTACCTCTTTTCCTTCTCGTTTTCGCTGATCTCGAGTGATTTGTGCTAATACTCCGGCAGCTTGATCTCCACCCATTACTGAGATACGTGAATTTGGCCAGGAATATAAAAATCTTGGAGAATATGATCGGCCACACATTCCTGTTACAATTAAAAAGTTCCATTTATAATTATGCAAATATTTAATGACGATTATAAGTACATTTACCGTAATTTCCAGCTCCGTAGGATCCTCCAATGACAACTGTAATTTTAGGAACTTGGGCACATGCAACGGCTGTAACCATTTTGGCCCCATTTTTGGCAATACCACCAGCTTCGGCTTCTCTTCCAACCATAAACCCTGCGTGCGATATGAGAGTTCAGCATCAGTTATTACGAAAGTTACTTTGGGGGTAATATGAATTGAAAATTCTACCTGTTATGTTTTGCAAGAAAATTAGTGGAATCTTCCTCTGGGCACAAAGTTGCACAAAATGTGCTCCTTTTAATGCCGATTCAGAAAAAAGGACGCCGTTATTCGCCACGATTCCAACTGGAAATCCAAAAATACGAGAGAATCCTGTTACTAAAGTTTCTCCGTATTGCGATTTGAACTCGTGAAAAACAGAACCGTCTACAATTCTGGCAATTACTTCTTTCACGTCGAAAGGACGTTTGAGATTCGTACCGACAATACCGTAAATTTCTTTCGAATCGTATATCGGAGATTTCGCTTCGCCATTTTCTACCGATATGCTGATCGAATGTGTACAATTTAAATTTTTTACAATTTCCCGAGTCGTAAATAACGCGTGCGTGTCGTCAATTGCATAATGATCCGTTACTCCGGATATTCTGAAACGGCATAAAATTATCGGCAATCAGTTTGTATGTCATTTCTTTAGTGTAATAAATGTAATATAAAGTCAGGCGATAATGTCAACAAAGCACGAAATGGTATATATTTAACAAAACGTTTACATGCTGATGTTATTAATTTCATGTTCGGGACTTACTTGCAATGTAAATCAGCGCCACCTAGATTTTCGGCAGAAACATCTTCTCCAGTAGATGCTTTAACTAAAGGCGGACCAGCCAAAAATATTGTACTTTGTTTACCAATGATAACATTTTCGTCCGCCATTGCAGGAACATATGCACCGCCTATAAATTTCTGAATTTAAAGTATCATCGCTGCTCAAATTTGCGTGTGTAATTATGTTTAAATGTGTGTTTAACTCTTCCGAACCAAGACTATCAAGACCAATTGTTGCATTGTTTGAGAACCCTTGCAAAATTGAAAAATGCGAAAAAATTCCAAAAGTTTCGAATTATATATTTGCGTCTCGATATATTTACTTCCCAGTATATTTGCCCGGTTCCGTCTAGTTATATTTACCTCTCGCTCTTTTTTTCCCCAGCATGCGGGCTGGAGCCTGAAGAAGAGCTGTAACGTCACGAACATAATGTGACTGAGGGGAGCGGGAGAAGCGCAGCTCTTCTTCTTTTGGTAAATATAACGAGACGGGAGGAGAAGTCGAGGAAACGAGCAAGAATCCTTGGACTCTACTGCATTTAAATTAAATAAGAAAAATATTAATTCAAATAATTCGAATCAATAAGAAAAATAGAGAATGGCAATTACTACGAAGGACACAGAATTTCTCGAAGTGCAATCTGTAATGGATGAAAATGAACTATAGCAGTTGTTTGTTCTGTTGTTAAATTTTAATCAGTACTTAAGAACTGCGCATTTTTATTAAGGATTGGTGCGCCGTCTAGGTCTTCGTTCTAAACGTTAAAAAAACGAAGTGTCCAAAACATCCATACTCCAGTGATTTTATCATTCAAACAACGATCCCTTAATACTCAAAACAAACCTGCAGTGCAACTGCCCATGACAACCGCTATTTGAGGGATGCCTGCTGCGCTCATATTTGCCTGATTAAAAAAGATACGACCAAAATGATTTTTGTCTGGAAAAACATCCGCTTGTCGAGGCAAATTTGCACCGCCGCTATCTACGAGGTAAATGCAGGGAAGTCTATTTTCCATTGCAATTTCTTGGGCTCTAAGATGCTTCTTTACTGTGACTGGGTAGTACGTACCACCCTT
The DNA here is from genome assembly GCA_030407085.1 of Trichopria drosophilae. Taxonomy (NCBI): domain Eukaryota; kingdom Metazoa; phylum Arthropoda; class Insecta; order Hymenoptera; family Diapriidae; genus Trichopria; species Trichopria drosophilae. Next base: position 25,829,943 of record CM059585.1, read on the forward strand.
AACTGTTGCATCATTTGCTACGATTACACATTCAGTCCTGAAAATCATCAAAATGTAGCCTGTAAATTATTAAATTTGATATATCGAAATACTCGTAAACACATGTGATGATATAATATAGGATGTTGCTACATAACGGGCGCGAAGAATAGCGCCGATATAATCTCGAACGCGACTAGTGGTGCGAGGACACACTAAGTTTAATGTACATTTTTCTAATTTTTGTATGGGTCTGCACAAATTTGACTGCTATTTCTTTATAATATTTTGTTCAGGATTTGCTTATGCGCAAAGTTCTGCCAAGGATGCTCAAATTCCATGGCCTATTGGCTAATTACGAAAACCATTATGACAATAATATAGCTGTCGGCAGTTATTACGAATTTCTTATATAGATTTTTTTCGACTGTTCAATACATTTCTGTCGATTTTGCTCTTACCTGAAGTCTCATATGAACTTAGAACAGCCCTCATAAATGAGAGCTCGAATGTTAATACTTGTTAATAATGAATGACTCACGCAGAGCTATCCGGAGAGCTTTAAATTTGTTAGGACTTAGAAAGAACTAGTAAGATTTAGCCTAATTCCTCAGATAGTATTTCTAAATATTTTTCACATTTTATTTTTATTATTAATAAGTTACGAATAATTACCCTGACACTCTTCCAATACCAGTAATGATACCTCCTGCTGGAACATAATCTTTGCCATACATATTATGCCCCGCTAATTGGGAAAACTCTAAGAATGTCGATGAAGGATCCACGAGAGTGTCAATACGTTCCCTTGGCAAAAGTTTTCCTTTGCTTGTGTGTCTATCTCTTGCTTTTTGTCCTCCTCCCAGTACAATTTTGTCCACATTTCCTCTTAAATCGTCTACCAATTGTTTCATTTGATCATAGTTTTCCTGCAACACAAAAGTGTCTCGCGAAAATGATTTTGTTTTGTGGTGAAGCCAAAAATGATTAAACCATTTTACTGAATTCTATGTGATATCTAAATTCAAGGTTCATGAATGTTATTTTTTCCAATACATATTTTATTGTGAAATTTCGTCGACGTAACATTCACAGTACACTTAACAATAACATAAACAAAGAAATATACTTGCAGACAGTTTCCTAATAATGTTCAAAAAATTTCTATCAATATGATAAAAATTTGGATTGTGGCAAAAGATATTCCTCTTCCAGGATTAAATTCTGTATTACTTGTCGATTCTCAATAATTCTTAAAACTAACAAAAAGTATCACAACTTTTGCATTTCGATGCTATATACTTCACGAGTTCAAAAAAAAACAAGGAAGAAAATCGCAACTGATCCTTTTCTCGAGAAATAAACAAAAGTCATTACATTTCTGCATTTGCAACCTTAGATGCAAAAACGAATTTTTTTACCCAAGTTTTTTAAACTAACGAAGTAATAATAAAGACCAGGAATCATTGAAGAAACTGGTTGCTGTCCATTTTCTAGCAATGTGATCGCAAAATCGTCGAGAAAACTTAAGGAAATGTGAATAATCGTCATTAATTCGAATACAAATTTCACAGCCATCTTTGATACTTGGCACGGTATGCAACCTAAATTGTAACAATTGGGAGCTTTGGTTCTTTACTCACACTACTTTCTTTTCAATAACTTTGTGTGAGCAGTCTCATTCAAATCAGTTTGCAGGTTAGATTTATTGCTGTAATAATCTTCCGGAAAATTTTATGAATTGACAAAATTTAAAAAAAGTCTTAACCTTCCTCTAATTATTTACTAATAAAAAGGAAAAGCCTACTTTTTCATCTGTCACATATTCTTTTTTCTATTAAGTATTTATTTTTTTTGACTACTTCAGATTTAGTGAGTTAAAGATATAATTTGTTCGTATATTCTGTAAATATTATAGTTAAAATACAGTTATGGAATACAAAAATAAATGAATTTCAAAGGTTTTGAAAGCATTTAAATATTTGTTAATGTCCTAATGTATCAGACTTCTAAAAAAGTAGTTCACTTTCGCTATCCTCACGAAAAAATCAGCTGCTATTTGCTTTCTTGCATTTTTTCAATATTCAAGATAGAATTGATATACCAAAGTCAGTCTAGTTTTAAGTTTCAAACGGTGTTGAGGATATATTAGTAGAGATATACTTGACAAATATTTGTTCGCCCTCGCGAGTGTAAAATCCGGGTTTACGGTCCGATTTGCAGGCGAAAAGTCGCATTTTACGCCCTCGAAAATTGTATGACTGAGATAGTAGTTCCCCACCTATCCCAGATCAAAATTCGAAGCATAAATTCGAATGTTACACCCGCTCGAGCGAAAATATTGTTTCTATTACGGGCACAAAACTTTATTTTACACCCTTAATACGAAAAGTACTATTACTAACTGAACAAAAGAATAATAATCAATAGTTAAATCTCGGTTTAAAACTAAAAGTTAAATGGTTGTTGTTACTCTGTCCATAGAAACGAGTCCTGGCTATGTACAATAATCAGGTCCCAGTTACAATTTTCAGTATTACAACAATAAAAAACATTATAAATACCATAATATCTAAGATACCTCTATTATTTACCCATTTTTACTTCTCCATTATTACCGTAATATTGCAAATATTAAACATTAGAAATTCTATAAATGATATCATAAAATCTGCTAAAAATAGTAAACACATTTCAACAACATAGATATCATTTTTAAAGCTTAGTTAACCCATTAACTCCCAAAGGACACTTTTTCTTGCTTCAATTTCAATCCAGTATTTCGTACCAAAATCGAAGTTAAAAAAATTGAAAGGTACATATCGTACTGTTTTCGAGTTCACTCTTCAAGATTCAGAGTTCAAAATTGAGTTTCAGCCATCAGAAATTCCAATATTGCGCCGAATTTCAAAAAAAGGTCCAGAAAATTTGGAAATATTTATCCTTACCATTTTTTTTCGAGTCATTAAAATATTAGGATTCTATTGAAACTAATACTTGAATTTTAAGAAAAAAAAAGCCTATGACAATGACAATGACAATATAAATATACAATTAAGTTTTTCCTGGTAATACGGTCCTCTTACTAATTCTAAAAAAAGTAAACAAAGAAAATATGACGTAACTGGGATATCAGTTCACGTCTAGCGCGATAAATCATTCGGTACTTATATGTAAAAATTTTGAATCACCTACTATTGGATTTAATATTAAAAACCATCCCTCTAGCGCTTAAAATTAGAACTATTGTCAAAATGCGTTTCGCACCAGGATGCCATGTTGTGCTCTTCAGCAAGGCTTATGGCATCCTTGCCCAGGACGCGATATTTAATTTTAAGTTTGTAAATCTAATTTTCATTTTATACTGCATTAAATGCCGGGATATAGCATTTAAGCAGTGATAAAATGTAGTATATATTCTAGACTTTGATATTAGTACTAGAACGTTGTGTAACCGATTATAGCAATTGTCAAATCAAAAAATCAAAAAAGAAGATTGTTACAATGACAATATCTTTGAAAATTTCTGAACGCTCTCTCTCAAAAACTACGAGCTTTATAAAAAAAAATGCTAACAATACAAATTTTTAGAATTCACGGAATTTTTTTAGATTTTCTTTATGAATTTATTTTGGAACTAATTCTATCAACAAGATTATCCAATGCACCAAAAGTATATTTTTCAATGAAATGAATTTCAAATATTAATGCTTAGGATTGTTCTTTCTGGAAAACCATCAACTTTTGGAAAAAAAATACAAAGAACAAAAAACTTTTAGAATTCATGAAAGAATACGCCAACCTTTTTTCCGAAATTTTCGAAAATAAATTACAATTTTTTAAAATTCCGTGATATTTTTCGATGAATTCTGAGAACTTTTCATTCTTACCTTTTTTTCCAAAAAGTTCGTAGTTGTTGAGTTAGAGCGTCCAGAAATTTTCAAAGAAATTTTCATTGTTGATGCCATTTGAAGGTCGCTAGAATGATGTGGGGTATAAAAGTAAAATTTCTTCGTAAAATTCAATTATTTTATTCATCTTTATTCATAGTTTCAATTGAATCACAATATTCTAATGGCGCGAAAAAAATTGGTAAGAATAAATATTTCCATTTTTTTCAAATTCGGCGCCACATTGGAATTCCTGATCACTGAAACTCAATTTTGACCTCGAAATCTTGATAAACGACCTCCAAACCAGTAGGCTATGTACCTCCCAATTTTTTTAACTTTGATTTCGATACGAAATACTCGATTGAAATTGAAGCAAGAAAAATTGTCCTTTAGGCGTTAATAGGTTAGGTAAAATTAATTCCTTTCTTAATGAAAATCCGATATAATTATTTTAGACTAGTTGGTAAAACTGATATTTCAGTTGGATTAGTCAAAAGTATGTACAGTAGTCCTCCCCTTAAGGTTTATTCTTTCCGTAAGGTTTAAAACTTTCTTCCCTTATGTTTTATTTTTCCCCTCACGGCCTCTCCCACCACCAGACATTTTGTCGCCTGTGAACCATTCGCAGGCGCGCGGCGTGCAGTCGAGCACGAAAAACTCTGGTAGTGGGGGTCAGGGGAAAGTAAACCTTAAGGGAAGAAGCCGCCATCTTGAAAGCTAAAATTTAAACCTTAAGGGGAGGACTACTGTACATTGAATAAGTATTGTGAATTATTTTCAGATCCTAATTCTTATAATATTGAAGGTTTTAAATGAAAATGAATATTTAACTTACAAAGTATAAAACCATTCACACATTCAAACTGACAAATCTTGTTCTATGCATTATGGCTATCCAAAAATAAATACCACCTACAACTTTTAGACTGATAATTTCTGCAATTAATGCTAGTGAAAAAATTATCCAATAAAAAAACTACATCGGATATCGCACAGTTTTCAACAGTTGGTATAATTTTATGATAATTTCGTGTCAAACGATTATCGTTTAAAATTTCCGCCTAATGCGTCATACTTTTTGCTATAGATGGCTTTAACAGTAGTTGCGCAGAAGAACCTATCACGAACTGTGCAGTGTTACGATTTCTTTCGACACATCACCATTAAAATGCAATTTTTAAACTTGTTATAAAGTTATGTGATTTATTACGTTTTTATGATTATTAACTATTAAGTCACTTATTACAAAATAATACACGTCTTGCGTTTCTCTAATGTCTTAATAATTGTGCGTTAACTAATTTAGAAGTTAGTTATTTACATAAATAAACAAAAAACATCAACAATTTCATTGTTGTGATTTTTAGCAACGTATAATTTGATTGAGATGTAAATACTACAAATATTAAATTCTATTCCATGGTGACTTAAGTATAGAACTAACGCGAAAAATTTTTGCAACCGGTGAATGCAGTGCTTCGTTGCAAAGTATGGCCAAACCACCTGCTGTCGGTATTGATCTTGGTACGACCTACTCTTGTATTGCCGTTTCCCAGCAGGGAAAGATCGAAATCATTCCGAATATCCAGGGTAGCAGGACGACTCCCAGTTGGGTAGCATTTCTCAATACCGAAAGATTTGTTGGAGAATCAGCCAAAAAACAAGCGAAAAGGAATCCAAAAAATACCATTTTTGGTAATGTTTTTGTCGTGTTTAATTTTGTTGTTATTACAACTTATACCCATTGTTGACGTACATCGCAAAATCAATAGAATACTTGATTAGTCGTGTTCATATATTTGCTAATGCTTCGGTGTCTCCAAAATACGTATATTATCTAAGATAGCTTCATTTAAGTCCCGTTTTTAGTTTTGTTTATTGCTTGAACAAGGTTTATAAAGATCGTCATAATAATATAGTCAAAATGGATGTTTCAGATTCCAAACGTCTCATTGGACGTCGATTCGATGATTCATCAGTTCAAAGAGACATGAAACTGTGGCCTTTCAAGGTGATCAGTGTCGACGACAAGCCAAGGTTTCAAGTACAGTTTAAAGGTCAAGTAGAAATATTTTCCCCGGAAGAGGTCAGTTCGATAATCATTGGAAAATTAAAAGACGACTCCGAAGCATACCTTGGCGAGGCAGTGAAGAATGCCGTAATAACAGTGCCAGCTTATTTCAACGGCGCTCAACGCCTCGCCACCAAAACTGCTGGAGAATTATCTGGATTAAATGTACTTCGTATAATCCATGAACCAACTGCAGCTGCAATTGCATATGGCTTCAATAAATCTACATCTTCAGAAAAAAACATCCTAATCTACGATTTAGGTGGTGGAACTTTCGATGCAACGATAGTATCAGTCAGGAAAGGATTGTTCGAAACCAAATCTATCTTAGGAGATCTCCATCTTGGTGGTCAGGATTTCGACAATCGAATGGTTAACCATTTGGTGCAGGAATTTAATCGAAAGCACAATAAGGAGTTAGAAAAAAACAAACGTGCCTTACAGCGATTAAGATTGGCTTGCGAAAGGGCAAAAATATTATTGTCGAGATATACTCGAGCTAGTATTGAAATCGATTCGATACTCGACAACATCGATTTATATGCAGTTGTAACTAGGGATCAATTCGAAATGTTATGTATTGATCTGTTTTCGAATACAATAACGATTGTCGAGAAAGCACTGCAAGACGCTAAACTCGATAAGTCATCGATCCACGAAATCATTATGATCGGTGGGTCGACACATATTCCAATCGTTCAAAGACTTTTGCGGAAATTTTTTGATGGCCGACAAATTGATCAGACGATAAATCCGGATGAGGCTGTTGCGTATGGAGCAGCAATCCAAGCTGCGATACTACATGATCAAAATTTAAACCAGATTATTCAAAGTGATGTGCTATCTCCAACTGACGGCAAAAGATTTTGCGGTGACTTTAATTAAACTACGATTTTTATATTTTGAAGATACTTGTGTAATTCAATATTAAAAAATGTGTTACAGTAATTTATGTAGAAAGTTTTATTTTATTGCAGCGAATCAGTCTTTTAATTTACTGACTTGAATTTTCTTTAAACCACAGCCCGTTTGAAGCAAACAAATTCTAATTTTTCAGATATATTGTCGATATTTGTGTGCCGTGTTTATTTTTCCACTTTAACCTTGTGCCACCTTTCACCGGTATTTCTAATTTATACTGCTTTCATTGTCATTTAGTCGAATGAGAGTATTTTGAGCGTTGCCGACCATATTATTGAGTATTCTACGTTGTATACATTCAAAATTTAAGAGTAATAAAAATACTCGAATAATATACACAGTTATAATAAGTTATTGGAAATATTCAATTATGCTACAATACTAAATTTATGGAGAGTAATTAGTAATAGAAAGCGTCGAAAATAAGTGGAATACTCTAACAAAATTAATTAAACCTAGTTTTTTATGAAATTGAAGGTCAAATGAGTAACAAAAAGATTTTCTACATTTTGGGCATCTAAAAATTCACATCCTACAAAAATTATGTTGTCCCACCAGTAAGAGTCAATTCTGATAGAATTCTTCCCCCAGAATCCAAATATTTACGCGAAAATCCTGAAGTGGACCTAGTTTTTGTCCAGATTGAAGCTCTAACTGGTCAAAAACCATGTTTTTGGACTTATTTCACGTCTTTACTCTATGATGCAACGTAAAAAACTCAAGAAATGCAAATGGCGGATCCAATGTGTCCAACGAAATTTGTGTAAAACGCGATTTCTGGCCCATTTGACCTTTAAATTATGCAAAACTTAGGCCCAATAATATTTTGGCGTACATATTTTGATTCCGCGGGAAAATCCTGTCAGAATTGATTCTTACTGGCTCGGGACAATAGCATTTTATTGTGCTGTGAATAGATGCTCAAGAATTACTAGAATCAAATTTTTACCCTGAACGATTGAAAAATGATTCAATTAATATCAATCGAAAAACTAATTTAATGAAATATCTCCATGGACCTATAATATATATATAATATACCAAATTTAAGCTTATTAAATAATGATTACCCTCCAGATTTTATAAAGAAGTATGTTAAAAAACGCTTGTCAACTTTACTTTGCGAAAAGAACACAAATAAAGTCACAGGAATTAAAAACAAAAAAATTGAAGGTACCATAAAATGACCATGTACAGTAGTCCTTTTCTTAAGTCATATGCTCCCGTAAGTCAAAGCCGTAAGTCATATCTTTTGCTCCCCCTAAGTCATAATTTTATAGGTTATAAATCCTGATGCGTTCCCCAATCACCCGTTCTGTTTAACGGTAGCTCGCGTAACGTTTTGTATAAATATGTAACTAACAAATGTACCAAAAGTACCAGAAAATTACATTGCAAAACCATTGAAATTGAATGTTATGAAATGTGACTTAAGGGGAGATGCCGCCATCTTGCTTGCCCGACTGTATGACTTAAGGGGAGCACTAGTGTATAGCGGGTTTCTACGAAAGTGTAACATCGTCTCATTGATAGCGTTTTCTTGTGGAATGACCTATAGATATTTTATTATTTTGATTTAGCAAGTGTTTGTATGATACAGGATCAAAATACAGTACTCCCTCCCAATAATGGCACACACACAATGTTGTCTGTCCTTTTCTAAACCCTCCATATTAACCGGACGAGGAAACGAATATTTCCTCCAGTCGAGGGGAAATGCTAATATTGAGAGGAACCACGCGACTATTATTTGAACGTGGCCATAGTAATATTTTAAATTATATTTAAAACATAAACGTAAGATAAAAAATCGAATGTATAAATAAAAAATGCGGAATATCTCGTACAGATTTATTTAGATTAAAATTAATTAATTGTGTTTTTATTGTAAAAAATTGTTATTACCAATGATTGAAGATTATAATGTATTGTTTTCTGTGTTATATAGATTTTGTTTCAAATGTCTTATTATCTTTAGATTAGTTAAAAAATTGAGAAATGTCGGGATTGATATACCTGAACCAGTTTCTCAGAAAAAGGTGATTGTCAGATGATACTCAAAACATGGAAATTTATCTCGGGTACAGTTTCTACTATGCGCTATAAAAAGAACAAGTTTATTTACATTCTTGTACTACAAAAATTTGAATTTTATAAATATAAAAATAATAGATTTTAAAAACTAAACAATTAGTTATTTCTTATTTAAACTAACTAATAAAAATGGTTAATGCTACGTATTTGTTATTAATCAATTCGTATTAAAAGTGACCACTAAAAAAAATTAGTTCTACATAATTCGAAATTTGAATTTAAAAAATGTCTTCTAAATAGAAACGAACATTGTTTTCACCGTTAAAAACTTCCAAATGAGCTGCTTGAGCAACAAGTGGAGTGTATACATGTATATATGCTTATATATACTAACCTTGTAAGTTGTCGAGTCGGTGTCCAGTGAAGAACCAATAACAGTAGGTTCTTGATGATAATTACGTTGCACCCTGCGCAAATAACCCAACAAACGCTCACTTCTTCGCAGCATTTTAAAAAATTATTTTATATTTATGTCAAACAACAACAATAACACAGATTCATTCAACACTATAGTTTATATGTACTCCATATGCTATACGTCCATATATGTTTTGTCACGAAATAGCCTCCATAGCGGCGATTGTGTAAAAATAGTGAGAGCGCCATCTCTGGGAATACGCTTGAAGCAAAAAGCACTCCGTGAAACCGGTAGATAAGAAAGATGTTGGATTTTAGTCCGATTCAGTCTGCTTACGCGGTAACACATTTCAAGTAATATTTTCTTTAAACTTTTTCTGTTCGGCGCTTTATTATTAATGTTTAATAAATCAGTTTCTAGTATTTAGCATACATTTAAATCATAAAAAAGTAATCAGAACATTGGGTTAAAGTTATATACAATAATTTTTATCGGAAGTATTGCATAATGTTTTTGAGGTTATATTTTAAAATTTGATATAATTGTATCTCTTCCGAAGTAAGTGCACAGATTCTATCAAGTTCATCATACTTTTTAGTATGAGAGACTGGTATACCAAGATCTTATCTATTTTAATCATTTTATGAAAAACAGTCGAAAAAATTATCTTCGTTGCATTTTGCAACAATTTACTTAATTTCATCAATGTTAGTCCGATATGAAATTAATGTTGTTATCGAACTCTTTTAACATTTCCAAAGTGACCCCAAAATGTGCCCGTCTTTTAGCAATCGAAATTCTGATTGATTGTAGTGGCAAAAGTTAAGTTATGGTGACCCTGGTAAAAATGGGAACATTACTATAGAGCGTTACTGAAGCGTGACGTTCAAAGTTTCCAAGAGTTAAAAAAGCGTTAAATCCGCTTCAAAAAGCATGACATAAGGGTTCTTGAAGAGTTAATTTGGACTACTTAAGAGTTTACCGCGAAAGCGTCCGAACCGGTTAGAAGAGTGTACGAAACGTTGCATAAACGGTTTTCCGAGCGTTCAGCAAGAGTTTATAAAGCGTTCGATGAACGTTACATATTTCATTTGTAATGGAAGGTTCATTAAAATATGTTCATATTTGAAAATTTACAAGAAGGAGCGCAAGAGTACTGAACGCTTTCTCGCGCGCTAAATAACAATTCGCTTTAAATACGCTAATTGCACGCTTTAGCACCCCTCAAAATAAAGTCCTTGAGGTGTGAAATAAGAGTAACAGTAAGTCCAAATTCATGCTTCATGTCGAGCGTTACTTAAATTTGATTGGAGCGTACAATGAGCGTCATTAAGGAGTTTCAAACGCCTCCTAGACTCTTATGTAACGCTTAAATGTAACGCTTCATTTTTACCAGGGGAGATAAAAACAAGAAAAAAAATTCAAGTTGAGACGATACTTTCTTCTCGAGTAAATAGGGGGTCAAATATGTTAAATTATAGCGTTATAGTATCACCTGCATCGAAAATACCATATTTTTAAAATAAATTGTGAAATTGTGTGGGAGTGTGTGTCCCAAAGCCCCCCGCTCGGCTGGCCTGTCGTCGGGGTCGAAGTTTTGAAAATGCTCATTTTCAATTTTACGTCGACTCAGGCCATCGGTCATGGTTGGACCTAAATATGATTGGACCCCCAAATATGGATATAATGTTATAATATAATTGAAAGCTAAAAATAAAAAAAATCGTTGAACTAGCAACGAAAAAGTTTTCTTCTCGACCGTCTTAATTTTAAATTAAATAATAATTAATAATATTTCTTGGTGTTACGGGTCAATTAACTAATAATAACAAACAATTTTTTTAAATTAACATAATATTTTGGTTTTCGATTGAAAACACGAAGATTATAAAAAGATGAACAACGCCGGATTTTGTATGATAATCGCGACAAAACCTTAACTTTGGAATATTCATATCTGTATTTAATTTGATTTACATATAAATGGGTTTTGTGTCCCTCTAACGACTATCGTAGAAACAAGTGCCTGTTGTAAATAATATACATTTCGTCCCGTTTTGTCGCGATTATCATACAAAATCCGGCGTTGTTCATCTTTTTACAATCTTCGTGTTTTCAATCGAAAACCAAAATATGTTAATTTAAAAAAATTTTTTGTTATTATTAGTTAATTGACCCGTAACACCAAGAAATATTATTAATTATTATTTAATTTATAATTGAAGGCTGTTAGTAAACGAACGAGTATTAAGAAATATCCGACTCTCCGGTGGGTCGAAGTTTCTGAGCGAGCGAAGCGAGCGAGGCACCATGCCAACACTAGTTTTTTTCTTGTTTTTATCTCACCATAACTTAAATTTTGGGAGTATAAATAATCCGAATTTCGATTGCTAAAAAACGGGCACTTTAGGGTCTTTACATCTTTTGCGTAAATACCACGAGAAAGTAGTTTGTTGTATAAGTTAGAAATTGTCCATTGTTACATGTTTGTTATTGAAATTGATTGTACATTGCCAACAAAATGAATATATGTTACAAGGCAAAAATGATCGTGGATTCCACATTATTTCAGCATACATTATTCAATTCCAATTTTATCTACATTGTCATAAAATAAATAGTAAAAATGAAGAAAGCTTCATTATAAACTCTGTCATTCTGAAAGCTATCAACTGAGAAATTAGTATTTACAGTTCATTTAGTCGGTACTCATCTAAATACGATTATTAACAAACAATCGTTAATGTATGAATTACACAGATGAAGAAAATAGTTAATGGAACCATATTTTAATTGTAAAGCGCTTCAATACAAAAAGTATTTAAATTAACTATTTCGATACCAATTAGAACAATTAGATTGTTCTATTTACTATTTCCCAGTACTTAAAGCATTCGTGAATAACCTGAAATATATATTGTAACCTTTTATGTTGTTAATGCTCCTATTTACATTGTTAAAATCGTTTCTACTATTTCTTCATTGTTCCAATAACCTTTTTTTTCTCTCTTGGTATGTAAACATATTACAGAAAGTTTAAGCATTATGAATCTCATCACAAGTTTGCAAAATTTTTCAATTCTTTAAGAACTTATTTTAACCCAATATAATATCGGTTAATATAAAATCAAGAAGACATCTAGTAAAGAAGTTAGTAATTTTACTGAAAACATAACAATACGAACATGTTTATTTTTACAGCCGTATACGTTAAACGGAAAAATCAAATTTTATTTATAATTGAGTACATTTATGCTACTGAACAAAATGTAATCGTGTTTGTGTCATTTTTTATTTGAGTTTTTTAAAATTTGTTTAAAAAGTAACTCACAGCTCCAATAATTTTTACTCGATTTTAAAGTTTCTTCTTTATTAGAAACAGGAAGGATATATCTTTGTAACACTGTGTTATTTACATCGATATCTTAAAGACTCACAAACGAAATATCTGAGAAATTTTCATTTTTATTCAATTTTTTCATCTTTGACAACAATTTTGTGATATTATTTGACCTCGAACATTATTTTGGTTATTATATTTTGAAAGTATATGTAAAATCGCCTATTCGTTTACTTGAATTGGTTAAAATTTTACACGGATTATTTGATTTTAGGATTTTTTGAATTTTAAGCAAAATTTGAATGTAGTGAAACTTTTAATCGTTGCCTACAATATCACGCACAATATCAGGTAATAACAAAAATGGAAGATGCTGCGGTTGAGAAACAAGTAATTAAAAATGTTCAAACCCCACAAATGTTTACTTGATCTTTTGTGTTACACATCACTGAAAGTATGATTGAGCGTGACAGAAAAGTGTGGCTTGAGTTTCATTGAATTCTACATGTAGCTATCTAGTACGGATTTTATATATATTTGTTTAAGTAAGGTGATTCGGCGCGGGTTTTTCTGCAGTTTTCCCCGCGCCATTGCATACACGAATGTGGGTACCTAGGCAAAGTCGGCTGCAGACGCACAAGGTCTATCTTACACTATGTACGATCCTTGCAATATGGCGAATTCGCAAGCGTGCATTCTGTTCTGATATTTATTTTCCTACATATGATGTTTTAGGTTTGCTGTTGTTTTTTACTCTGACGTTTCAAATCACTGCGATGTTTTCTCGTGACGAAGAAACCTACTGTCCATGGTAGAGATGGTAATGGTGGAGAAGTTCGGGTTAGTCCTTTCACTCGCCTTGGATGGATTTACCTGGAGGGTCGCGAGCGCAGGGCAGATGAATAAACGCTGTCATACTGGGCCTGTGTCTCGCTTTCGGATGAAAGAGAAATCCAAGGGTCGTGAGAGAAGGCTAACCCGGCCAGTCGAAGTTGGCCGATGACTCCTGGGGGTTTTGATTGTGATCGCGGCACCTCGAAGTCTGCGCTTACGATAAGGAGTCATTCGGGGCCTGACGGTATTGCATTGTGATATCTGCGATGGGGACTCGAGTGCGAATCCGGAGAAATATATCAATCTTCTGGTTGTTCGAAATTTAAGTTTCAATGTGAAATTCGAGTACGGCGCCAAGGACCTTGACGTGGAACTACTACCCGTGGACAGATGCAAAACAAGTGGCAGATTGCTGGATAGCAACGACGCATGTTTGTTTTTGCTTCCTCTGCGGCTTGGAAACATTCAGAATGGTTGTATAAGTCGATGCGATCGGAGGTCCGCGATCTAATCGAAATATATACAAGGCTCGTTTGCGAATCCGCCATCTGAACTCGAGAAATAAAAGTTCGATATTTATCTAAACAAAACGGAGTTTTTTATTTACTCAAACTTTTCCGGTTGAATAGTTACATTTTGTGTTTATAAAAATCACCATTTGTTTCGCGTTTAAATGACCAATAGTCATCTGCAAGCACATGGATAGAGCTTTTACCTTGAAACGGGTTTCGAAAGCTACTAATTCCTGATGAAATATTTCACCCTGTTCGTCACTCAGATGGCCAAGATTATCGGACAAAAAATTTATATGCGAATGCAGTAAATGAATCTTGATCGATATGTTGCAATTCATTGCATCGTAGGTATTCAAAGTATCATGTAGTTGGGACTTTTGTTATTACCGAACAAATTTTCTCACAATGAAATAAGACTCATCCAAGCTCGTCTTTCTTCAGAATCCAGTTTGTTTAGAAATTCCTTATTCTGCATAATTTTTCGAATTTGGTACCCAACAAAGATTCGTGAATGATTTGTATGAGAACAATCAAGGTTTCAGTAAAACACGCGTTTTAAACGTAGGATTACGATAGGTGAGGAACAATAGGATATTTTCGGGAATAAAATAACTCATTTAAATACGTCCTCTTTTCATGTCTAATTACCTTACCTTCTTGTTTCATCTAAAAAATCCCGATTAAGACTTTCTCCATTTATCTTAAAGGGTCATCACTATAGTCACTATTATTTTATAATACAATGCCTCTGAGTCTGCCTATGTTAAATCCAAGCTGTACTGAAAAACCAGTTGTACATGTTTCTGTTTACAAATAATAAATACTTCCTTTTCCTCTTGTTAATCAATGATGATGAAAACACGAGAAACACGTATGTAATGTCCGCACATTCAAATCGTCCAAAACAGAGAATCTCCTTTCTCCTTTCCTTCCCCATTATTAGTAAAAATGAACAATACTTCTATCGCTGTAGCATATCAAATTATAAGAATATTTAAGGTTTATTTGAATTCTATTCAAGCAAATATCCTTTTTACTTCAATTCAGAATTCAATTGAAGCCGTAGAAAATAATTATTTGGATTTGGGAGAAAACAAATTTTGGGGATGCCTTTTTCGCGACAATCGGTGCAGCTAAAAAATTGGGAAAATACATTAACACAGACACAGAATAAATCCAATGTAGCTTATTTAAAATCAACTCGCTACTATCACCCAAACAGTTTGAAGGTAAATACTCGTAAATTCAGATTGCCTAAAATAAACATATCCATATTTTTAACTGCGTTCGAAGACTGGCTTTATTTTCGTGATACTTACAACTTACACATCGTTAATCCATAACAAAAACGCACTATCTAACATTCAAAAGTTTCATTATTTTCGATCGTTGCTAATCGGTGAGGGTGCGGAAAGGATTCAGTCATTAGAAACTTTGGATATTTATTATGAGACCGCATGGGAAATTTTACAAAAACAGCTCCTCCAGTCATTGCAGCAGCGTTAGGTTTAAGACTTGAGCAGTACAACATTGATGGAGTAACGAGTCCATTACCATATGATAGAGATTCACTCAATGATAACAACAGCCATTTTTAGCCTGGTTAAATTCTAGCGATCTACATTAGAGCATACATTGCTATTGGTGAAGTACGACAAGCACTACACTTACCTAATGGGGAATTGTCGAACGTTACTACTGGCTAAATATTGGGCCAAGTTTGGCTTTTGCTTGGCGAACGATTGGCAAGCAACATTGTCCCACGGTTGATAAAGGCTTTGGATGATGTCGCCAATCATTGGCAGACATATTGGACGCCAAGCAAATACCACTGATTGGTTATTCACTGACCGCCAAGTTCCGGTTAATATTGGGTTCCAAAATTATATATGAAAACATCGTATAATAATGTAATATTATAATTGTAACCAAAGCATGTAATGTAATAATTATACTTGTACGTAAGTGAACGAGTCTAACGACATACACTTATCTTGGCGGTCAGTATACAACCAAATTTGCTTGGCGACCAACGAGCCAATAATGCACCATCATTGTTCCCAATATTGGACCATCATTCGTACATTTCCCAATAAGGCAGATCAGCGTATAGACCGAGGCAGACAGAATTTGCTACTAGACATCGCACTGAGAAACATGGGCATGAACGTGTCCAATTCTATTGTACAATACGACCATACTACGGACTATAGCACCTGCGGAATCAGATCATCCAGTTAACCTCATATGATTTAACTCTGCACTACATCACAAATGATGTCACTGAGATGACAGAAATCCTAACATCAATGTTTTCATTAAATAATCTGAACCAAAAGCAAATACGTTAGACCAGACTTTAAACAATGTAATGGATTTGAGATTACTATGCCTCAAGAAGATAATTTTTTTGACGGACGGACTCCACACGCACATCCTTCAATTCCACTCGAAATGTCTAGATTTGTATGCATTTGATGATAACTACTTGTCAAAATTACAATGATCCCAACCATACAGAAGTCTGTACAAACCACTACAACAAGCAATCATAATAAGATCTGGTCAGTTAGGAAAGAACCTTCTAATAGTTCCCTATAGTAACAGTATTTATATCCATTGCGAAGCGTTAAGCAAATATATTATTATTATTTTTTCGTCCGTACTCATATTTATTCTTGACTCCTATACAACCGTATCGAGATTGAATTGAATAAAAAACAATTAATAGTCTCCTTCAAGAATTCGATCGTTGCACTATTAAAAAGTGCGGAGTTAAATCGGTATCATATTTAACAACTATGTGGAATCTATATAGGTCCACACCCTGACCGGTAAAGCATCGGTGTTAAATTTTCGGTGGAATTTATTTTTTCTAGCGTAATAAATATCATAAACACATAGATTCTCGGTAATGCCCATCGTTCATGTAAACAATCAACATCGTCAACAAAGTAACATATTGGTTACTACCGATGTTTATTTTGCGTTTGTTTACAATTTGAACGGTGACCGTTATTTCCAAGAAACTGTTTTAATTCCGTATGAATAATTCGCATTAGTTCTTTTAAACCATTTCACGATGCGAGAATCAACACCAAAGACACACCGGCGAATTTCTAATATTGTACATATTTTTTCTTCGTTTATGCATCCTGCAATCATCGTGGCAACAAATAATAAACGTTATGGTGTTTTATTATAGTTTCCCCTTACTTCAAGAATATATTCTTAGAACATGTTTATAAAGCAAATACTCTCAATCAGTGACGTGGAATAGTCATATATCAGAATATTATCCAAGGACCACTCCGAGAAAATCATAAAGTAACATGATGGAAAAGAAAGTATAGGTTTAAGAGAATATTATCAATATTTGTTTTTGAACTCTTAAATTCAGTGGCTTTATAGTCGAACTATAATAGTTCAATTCAACAATGGAAAGATTGTCGCGAAGAGATTGAGCCATGCGAATGCACCTGTTGGCAAGAAGCGTAACTAAAATTCTCGTAATACAACATAGGAATATTTATATTTTGCTTTTGTTAGTGAAAGAAAGCAGTCGTCAAGTAAACTATAGAAACAGTGATTTGTTATATCGCATTTATTTCGTTATATTCGCGATTTGTTATATTCGCGGTATACAATAATATTTATTACGGGCAGCACAACTTTCACTGCTGTATCGTCCTGCAAACGGATAGGCATCGGGATGAAAGTGAATATTATTTTTTAATTTTCAATTATTTTTATATATAAACTAGAATTAAGAATATCAATAACTGCAAGAATAATATTAGCACACATCTGTCTCGACCTTTGGAATCGGTAGGCTTTCTGAGATATCGGTGTACCGATAATTATTCGTTTCAACCAATAGCAATAAATATCGATCGCATAAAGTACATGCTTTTCTCTCGCTTAATTCTACAATAAGTTTTTAATCGCACTCTAAAAGCGACTAAGAGTATTCGCTCTTAAAATTACGAAACTTCAACAGAATTGCATCGGATTACATCTACCGATAAATAAAATATACTCTTTCATTGATTTATATGGAACAGATTTCACCACCGTCGACTATCAAGCAAAAGCATTTGTCAAAATGGTGTTTAATTATTTATTCACAAATATTATCTACTCCTGCACTTTTACCCTGTGACTATAGAACATATGCTGTAAGAACAAATTCATTTTGAAAGGTGTTGCACGAAAACATGAAGTGCTTATGTAAATTCGACAAAATTAGGTAAAGAATAGCAAATCCTTGTATTTTCAATACAAATAGGATATTTCAAAATATCGCGTTGTCGACTACAATGTTATTTCGAACGATTACCCGTGTAATAAAATTAACGATCTGTGTATATGTCTCTTTACTGTGTGTATACCTTTAATTATGTCATCACATCATTATCGTTACTATTTGAGGATCAACCTTTTCTTATTTCTCCTGAACATTCGACGTTATTTTAATTATAGTAACTATAGAAGGTATTTCCTTACATTGACATTGTGTAATTTAATATTTACATATTTTACTCCAATAGCTTGCATCTCGATATACAAGAAGAGCTATTTTTTTTGTCTACAAGTAATTCAGCCCGCGATTTTTATTTTTCAATTAAATAACTAATGTGTCATAGAAGTTTGAAAATTCAATTCAATATAAACATGTTGTAAAGAAACATTAATTAGTAACTTTATTTTTACATACTTTTAAAACTCCGAAGAAAAATCAGGTGTTCAATTGAACGTTTATTTAAGTCGATATTATTCGTTCTACTATTCTTGTATTATTCGTGCATCAAATGTTCATTTTACAAAAACATAACCTGTCAGAAAAATTGCAAAGTAAGCTAAGTAGATTGTAGCTGGAGATCCATTAGGAAACAAATACAATTGTTATGGAGATAAACTCAGAGATCTAGCATTTTACAGGAAAACTTTTCGTCAACATTGGGCTCCATTGGAATGTTTGAATAAAATAATAGGTTTTTTTTTATAATTTATATAACCAGATATGGTTGAAGATTACATGACGACCTGAACATTGTGAATGGCGTCCATAATTGCAGATCGAACCGACCGTTTGCCAGTGGCTGCTGCTGGTGCAGATGTTGCACCTGCTGGTGGTGGTGGTCCTTGCACTGGTGGAGGATATTGCGGGTATTGCATTATCGGAGGTGGCTGCTGCTGAGGTGGATTTTCCGGCATGAATTTAGCTGTGAAAAATTTATAAAAATTATATTTTATAATGACTATTCGAATGGTACCTGTCTCAACCATAGTTTTCTAGGTTTCTTTAATTTTATTGTTATCGAAGATTTAACACAGCAAGCAATTAGTATTTTTAAATAGGGGAATTTAGAAGTCTTCTTTGTTGCTCGAGAACAAATTTGAAAATTTTTGTTTTACGTTATTTACTTCAAAGTAGTTTTTCTTATTCTCAGAATAATACGAATATAGGAGATATTTTCTAATTTAGTTTCCGAGCAATAATCTACTTCCGTAGTTTTTCAATTTTCTGTACGTATAAAAACAATACAACAAGTTAATCAGAACACACCTTTACACTTTTACGTACGTAAAATTAGAAAAACTACGCCATTGTACAATTTAAACAACGTTGTGTCATTGCAGGTTTTACAGTTTAACAACTAAATTATGTGTACGACACATCTGGAAGGGTTTTACGTATGTAAGCTTGTTCAGACATTTTTGCGAACAAAGTGTATGTGCACACAACATTTATAAAACATTTGTTGTAAACATACATTCAAAAGGAGTTCGTGGTTATTGCGCGTTTAATATAGTTCATCAGTTTTGAGTGTGAGTTGTACTTTGGTATTAAAAACGCATGTATTTGATATTTTGTGGTGTTTAACAAGTAAACGAAAAACTTTGTTCATGTTTTTCGTGTCGTACGATGTTATATGTCTGTCATGTTGTTCTGGGTGATATTTGGAAAGTGACCAAAGTACCCAAAGAATTTCATTAAGAATATTTATTTCGTATATTTTATATTGAGTTAAAACAGGTCTACACGGAAAATAATGTTTGTATTACCGCAGCGTAAATGCGTGGTGTTGGCGCCATTGTCTTACCGTAGCCTCACATTTATTGTTTACACGCTTTAGCTACTGTATTCTAGGAAAACTCGTGTGCTGCGGCATCACAACAAATCTCTGCCGAGGTCGTTATGCCGTCGCAAGGTAATACTAAGGTCATAGCCATATCGGCACCACAATTTTGCTGTCACACCATAATATTTGCCTGTCGTAAAATTATTTTCCGTGTAGAAAAATGTTTCTTAATTTAAATAATTTGTGAACATTTCACAAAAGTTTACCATAAATAGATACTTAATATTAGAGTAAAAAATCGTCTATTAACACTTAATGATCCAACATGCGAGAGCTAAATATAATTTAACATTAATATTGTAATATTGGAATTAACGTCAGTATTTACGACAAATAACATTGTTATTAAGATTCTGCAGGTTATGAAATGTATTTAGAAACCCAGACGATAATTCTAATAATACCTATAACTATATGTTCTAAGTAAATATCAATATCGAAATGCATCATGCACTTATATCGAAAGCCATGCTAAGTTCCTGCACATTCCGAGTACTACGATAATAATATTTATAACTAGTTTAACAATATAATTTCATACATTTATTCTATACTCGTTACAAAATGCCATTCTCAAAGTATGAAGGTTGTCCCAGTAAAGATAGTGGTAGAATAAAGTTATGAGTATTAAGTTTGTGAAAAATATTGTATTTAGTAGAGTAGATTGATTTTGTTATATAAAAGTATGTAATGTCACTAAAAAAAAATACTTTCACAACGTTTATTCAACCTCTTTATCAGTTTTCGAATGAATATTTGAAAAATTTTATTTTTAAATTTAAACGAAAATATATCCTAAATTGTGGCCTATTAAAAAAAAGAATTATAGCAGATAAAATTGAAAAATCTATAGCGATTCTAAGGCGTAAGAAAATAATTCGAAATGCATCGATTATAATCTGGCCACTTTTTTGTTCTATAATGCAGATAAAAGTAGAAGAATTTTGTAACAGAAGAAGAATGTTGTAAGATTTAAGAAAGTGTAAAGTTCATATCTTACCGTATGTTTAGAGTTTGGTACTGTATTTTTGAAAAATCTCAAATACGTATGAGATTCTTTTTTAATTTGGTGTAAGTTTTAGTTGTGTAATTCTGGGACTAGCTTCGGAAGGAGGAGGAAGTTCATTACAACAGACAGACAAATAACAATTTAGGCTGTTTAGAGTGAAGTTAGTGTGGTTCAATATCAAACTGAATATTGATTGCATTATTCAATGTATCTGGAAAATAGACACTGTACCTCCAGAACATGAATCAACTTCATAACTCGGTTGCCGCGATTTAGCTTAAAAAGACTGTCTAGATATATTTTATCAAAAATAACATTTTCGAATTCTGATCCGTTCGATAAAAAATCGATTTAAAAACTTGCAAAAAATGTTGACAATTTTTCATTCGAAAAAAATCTGCAAAATTGCCCTGTTACAATACTCCATAAAAAAATTCTTTTGAAGTTGGCAATTTAACGTTTTGGCAACAATTTCGAATGTGTTGAAAATATTACTATTGTATTTGGAGGTTTGTAATTCGATTGTAATGTAAATCTATGTACCATGCAGAATATGTTTCAAGCATTTACACCAGCGGGAATAATTTCCGAACTCAATTGAGTCATTTTGACTCACGCAGCTTGCGCGTAAATGCTTGAGGATGTAGATTCTAGATCGTGATATAGATTTCTGTTGTAAGCAGGGCAGTGATTTGTTGTCAGAAGTTCGTATATAAATAGACAGCGGCAGAATACATCAATAAGTCTATGACAGAGAGGACAGATACAGAATAACATCGATTCAACGATTCCTAAGGAATCTTGAGTCTGGAACGCAACAGATCAGAAAAAGTAACGTCAACGAATGGGTTAACCACTTCATGGAGGTTTACAGAAATATACAGGTAAAAAACAGCCTACACAGAAAGAGACACAATATCGCGTTTTCTACCTGACTCACTCACACACAAATCTCTTCCACCAATCAGCGCGCCTACATGAAGTTCGCTAGACGAAAAGAGAAACACAGAAAGTTACACGTTAGACGATTTAGTTTGTAAGATGTAATATTTGTTTGTTGTTTCACATCAAACGAGTAGGCTTTCTAATCGTCAAAGCAAAATTCTCTTTTCTAAAATCTTCTGTACGTCGTTAACCTCTTTAGGCCGAAGCTTGGGCCCACCATGTTCATCATTTCGAGAGAATCAAAAATAGCTTTTTCCCCTTTCACTGATCGATATGAACAGAAAAATACTTTCTGCCACCATTGTGCAATTATGTTTTGTGCATTTTATTCAGTAGACGTGAAAACTAATGACTATTAATAACGTTATTTCTGTAGAATATTGACGCCGGTTGCACCAAAATGGAATATCAATTATTAATACTTTAGCCTACATTGTTTGTTTGTATAAAACATAATTTATGAATAGACTGGACGCTAAACTGGACATCAACTTTATCAGGGTGTCAAAAGATACAGTTTAAGGCAGGTATAATAATAATATACTGCCTCAATTTTGAAATATCATCATGGTGTTATTTGTCGTCAACAAATTTATTTGGCAATGTACTATTATCAGACGAAAGTAATTGATAGGTTCTGTCTCAATTGTATTCAAATGTGCAACTACGGTGAATCTGAGGTAGGAGACAATACATATGGTACGTTACATTGAACATGGATAGACAAATATTACAACAAATATTAAAAAAAAATTGAGGATTGTTTGTCATATTATTTCGTTAGCGACTAGCGCGAGGATAGAGGAACATCATCTTTAATTTCTACTATAAACCCGAATTCGTTAGGGGAAAGTACGGCGAGGTACATCGACGTACACGTAACATTGAGTTTTTGACATTAAACATATATTTTTATGGATTCTTATAGCATGGGGAAATAACAGGTTACAGTTACTCACCGACAATGATGGCCAATATAATGAGTCCAATGACACCCATGATTATCATCATCTGTAAGAAAATTAACGTTGTAATATGATTGAAAATGGTTCGGTTATTTGTCATAATCTAAATATTTCAGCCAAATTTCTGAAAGTAGCGAAAGTCTACATTAAGGACCGTTAGGTAGCGCCAAAATCCATGAATAAAAACGAGCAAAACCTTGTCGACATTGAATTACAGGAACTTTATTTATGGATTAGTTCGCTACCTAGCAATTCTTCTATTAAAGTCACAGCCTAAAAATGTTTTCTGTGTCAGGCAGATTGTTTACACATAAATTCCATTTGGTTTTACAGTTTATATTCACATAAAAATATTTATCTATAAAATTGTAATGTTACCTTTAAATTCTGAAGCCAGAACTTTCTCTTTAATTTTCCTGCCTGTTGTTCAAACTGCGACGCACCTTGTTGTAGTGCATCTGGAAAACAATAAAAAAATTTATTACGTAATATTAAGATATTACTTGTATTGTTATTCTCAGAAATTTAATCAAACTTATTCATAATACCATGATTTTTCTTAATATTTTCTAAAATTACCTAATAAACATATTACTTTGTTATTAATTTTACAGTCATTATACTATTTATTTTTATGGTTTTTATTTAAGAAAATCTCTGACAGGAAAAAAATAACGAAATGTAGACTTTTCTCGTATTTATATTTAATAATGAGCGATAGGAAAATCAGTATGAAAAACATATCTCGGAAGTCGCAATGCACAGGCACCCCTCGACGAAGTAAATTATATGCCATCCTCTCTCTCTCATTGAAAATAAAAGTAAATGTTTGTATAGCCAATTCGTGTGGCGAGGATAGGAATGATGCAAAACGCTTCCGTAAAACCTGCATCTAATGAAGTTTATATTCCTTTTAAAGAAATACGATGGAAGAAAATATTCTGAGATGGTGCTAACTAGCTCGCTTCAATTTCCAATAACTTAGTACCAATTCAATTATACCAGTTTCTTCCCTCTGTGCCAATTATTGGAATAAGCTGGAGACTGCGAGCGACCCACATCGGATCAATTACTAGAGCAGGATATCAGAAGCTATCCGTCAAAAATAACTCCACCTTTCGTTCCAAAGATGAGATTTCTTTCAAGCCAGCTTCAAAAGCAGCGACGCTTTCAAAGTCAAAATTTCATCGTTTTTACCTTCATCGTAGGATTTCTGCGAGTGCTAGCTATTTCCTCCTACTTTTAATCGAGTACTAACTGCATTTCCTGACTGTTAGGATCAGGTGTTGATTCAATTTCCAGGCTATTGCTCTATTTTAGTATGCCAATAAATCATCTACGTTTTCTTGCTTTCGTTTTGAAAGAAAAAAAATTGCAAATCCAATGGTGCGAATTTATGGTGGACATTTCTTTCATTTTTTATCAGTGGAGAATGAATGTAAAATAACAAATTTTAATATCGATTTATTTCATGACCTGCGAAATTTAGTATTCTTGCAGAATTCGCGATGCTGAGAATACTAATAACTTAGGTTGATTTATTATTAAAGAAACCAAGTTACACCGATAACGTATCAAAAAGGTCAACTTTTACACACAAACCTAAACGTGTGATGGTAAAATTTCAATACTAAAACATCCTACGAATGTATGTAGCAGTCTGGTAATATTTTATTACGAAATAGAATCAATATCGAGCATATCAAAGGAACAAATACTTTATTTTTTACAATATCATGAATTTTCATATAAGGAAAATCTGCTCGATAAATTCCCAGATGAATTTTCTACTTGTAATTCACATAAATAAACAAACTAAAGAGATATTCCTAACGTTTACCAAATGTGTTACAAAACATTAGTCATACATTTGTCCAGTATTCCTAAATATTTGAGGTTAACCTAATCAAAATAGTCGTTATCCTTATAAACAACAGTGTTATTGTTAAATGTATTACAAAAAGCTCTATGGTTTAGTTTCTCATGCTGCCGCTAGTCTCTGCCATGATTTAGTTCTGCCCGTTAAAGAAATGCGACGTATTGTTATCATATACCGAAGTGTATTAATTTTTACGATATATTACTGTATCATAGAATACATGAATTGAGCCTTATGACGACGAATTAAAATACAAAAATTATAAACAAAATTATAAGAAATGTATTTTAGACAATCAACAAAATTGACTGCAGAAATAGAATTCTGTTGACAAAAATACACTAAATTTAGTAAACGCTTCTCCCCAAGGTTCAATTTTGACTATTAACAAAATAACAATAAAATTATCGTAAACTTACAAATTCGAGAAGAAATTAGTAGTATAGAAGTACAATTCGATTTTTTAGTAATCTCTATGTATTTAACAAATATAAACTAATTATGTTGAACCTATAATATCACCCTTCGTAAAATACTCAACTTGAATGGTCAATTTTGATCAAACTATTTTTACTAATTCTTTCCAGATAATTACAACGTTAAATTTAAACAACAATTTAAAAAAATGGATAATAATGTTCATTTATAAGCTATTTTAAGTCAAACGTGGCACGTTTTATCGTCCAACAAATTGCTTTATTATTTCTTTATTATTATTCATTATGACCTATTAAAAGCGTTCATTCTTATTTCAGACTCATCAATGACGCATTTGCGTGACGAAAAATAGAAAATTGTCCTGACAGTGTGAGACCAGGATGTTTGTGTTTAAAAATTTTCGCATTACCTGCCAGTCTATATTAATACTAAAATCGATAAGGTTTGACAATACCCTAACAAGTGGCCCTAGCGTTAGGTGGATACAGTTTGCGTCACTGAACGCTTCATTTTAGCATTCTTTGAGTTCTTTATTTGTAACTTTATCTGTTCTCTTCAAGTAGTAATATGATAAAAGAGCCATTGACAATGATGATGATCAGCCATGAAGGAAAGAATAAATTCAGAGTAGAGGAGTTGTATCGTAAGTATTTCAAATTTCATCATACCCTTTAAATTCCTTCATAAATGAGTGACTCGATTTTCACTTCAAGAAATTTGTTTTGTTTTTTTATTTAGAAAATGTTGCATAGATGTCTTACCAGCTCTGTCGTCAAGTTCCGAAAGCTTCTGATCACGCTCCAGGACCTTCTCTACGTTTGTTTTCATGATGTCGACGACCTCGTCAACCTGCGCCTGCGTCTGTTGCAACCGCTTCTGCGAGGCGATCTGCTGAGGCGTTCTTGGACCGCCGACAATTCCATCGCTTCCTGCACCTGCACCTGCATCTGGCGCAAGACCACCTTCGGATGCCCTAAAAATAAAATTTTTACTTAAAAAAATTATCAAAAACTAAATCCGACGGGTCTCGATATCGGCTTTGCTTTTTTGAAACCAGTGCCAAGAGTTAAAGTAAACAATTCAAACTCAAATAACACAATCAGACCCGAATCGTCCTGGGGAGCTCCTGAGGACGTCCAAATGTCCACTTTTGGTCATTGGGAGCTCCTGAGACGGACTTGCGTTGTTTGGGAAATACCAGTATCAAGACTGGACTCGTTGGAGCTGTTCAAACTTATTTGATTCTAATGGGAAAAGTTGAATTAAATGTCAAGATTACTTTTGAAGCCTTCATAAGATCCTATGAAGGCAGTAATAACATTCAGATATTAGGTAAAAAGTAATTAACAAAACGTATTCTAAGATTACTGTAAAACATTGCATTGCAGCAAACCATAATTGTGAAAGAAGTTTTACGCAACGCTTTTCTTGATTAATTCGAAATAAAAGTTATTTACGACCACTTTGCGTTTTAACGTAACGAAGCAGTTGCATCTTAACTCCACAAAATTTAAATAACCTGGGGAAAACCCAACGACCGTTGAGAAGTAATTTTCTTCAGTTGGAAAATACCATTGATGAAGTTCAGGAAAAATACGTTCTTAAATGGAAATGGAGGGAAGCTTTTAAGGGTGACGGAATTGTAAGAAGAGAATTACTTAATATGCATTGAATGAATGTAAAAAATCACTGAAGTATCGAAGAGGAAATCATTCTCTTTTGTTTTTTATTGCATCAGATGAGAAAATAATTTCCAAGTGGTAAAGTAACTATTGGTACTGTAGTGTAGAGTTTCTTTTTATTACTGAGAATTCCTTGTCAGTTCTGAGAACATAAGGTTTAACTAATGAGTCTGTTGATAACATCAATTCGTCACTTAGAATAAAGAATTTTTTTTTTAATACGGCAATGAAATCGGTTCAGACACAAGCGAGAATTCGCAGGAATAATTTTTTACAGTACTCGTACAGTTCTCGTTGTTACCTAGGTATTTCATTCTTGAGAATTTTCGCTCGTTTCTGAGCCGATTTCCTTGAAATTTGTTATACATTCATAAAAAGTGTGTAAAAACGCTTTGACATAACAGTTTCTCACGAATTACTTTTGAAAAATATGCTTTTTAATGAAAATACGGTGTAGGTAAAGTAGAATTTGTTTAAAACAGCGAATTCGTATTTAGTTGCTCTCCGGCTGACAATTCATAACCTAAAATTTACAGAAAACCTAAATATATTTTCAAATTCGTGTTTATTTTAGGGTAATTTTTCAACTTTTTCTGAATGGACATCAAAGTAAGAGATCTTTCGGAAACGAAAGATAATTCAGACGAAATTTTGCTGTAATTATATTGTCATTACATTTTTAAAGCCCGCATTTTTATTCTTGTGATTTTCGCTGAATTCGAAACGGATTTTTCTGAAATTTTATATAGAAAACGATTAAAATTACTCTTAAAGTTTTGATTCGCAAATATATTTTTAGTTTCTGTTTAAATTGCATATTTTAGGTTAGGATTTGAGGTTATTAACCGAGCGGCTGCAGTACACTCTGAAGGCGGTTGTAAAGTGATCCGCTGCTAAGGTGGGAATTTACGTTGAAATTCGAAAATAAAAAATGTCTGAATCATTTTGTCAAAATTCGGACAATGTCAGGAAAACGATTTTCCATGATCAGATTTTTTTTTAACTGGTCCCATTATTGTTTTTGTAGTTGCAGATGACGAATGTAAAGTTAGACTTAAGAAATTCAGAATGGCAGACACAATATAGCAGACCAAATTAAAAATATTATGCGAACTCGCTTGAAACTTGTTACTCGGATATCTCTTGAAATCGTTTCTCATTTTTAATCATTATTCTTGGATAACCTTATCAACCGAGGATTTTAGAATACCTTTGAGGGGGTTGTAAAATAGTCCGCTGATAACGTAGGAATTCAGTCTAAGAAATGTGAATTATGAATGTTTGAATCAATTTTTCAAAATTCGGATCTGTAATGGTAATTCCACTTTCTATATAAGGACTCTTACAAAATTCCAAAGAAGTTAAGTAAGAATTGACCGACAGTTATTAGAAATAAATAAAAATTACCATTCGTTAAATGGGTGTATGTAGCAATTTGAATTACCCCTACAAAGCCCGAATTTTGGAAAATTGATTCACACATTCTTAATTAACGTTTTTTGGCGTAAATTTCTACCTTATCGATGGACTACTTTAGAAGACCTTTAAGTGACGGCCACAAAAAATCCGTTGGTAAAGTGATTTTCAAAGACAACAAAAAATAAATTATAAAGATGTCGAATTATAAACTAGCAGTTCGTTAAAATCTGTCAATTCATGTAAATATTATTTTATTTGCTTTTCAGATAACCAGACCATGTAGACTAGGCAATTTTTGTTGTGTAACTTTTTTATGACAGCTAAGAATTTTATTAAAACGAAATAACGTAGTATACTTTTAACATCAAGTAATAATTAACGGCATTGCCCTTATTTTTGCTTCTTTGCTTACACTGCGGACTTATTTAAATCAGGAAAGTAGTTAAGCTCGAGAATAATTGATTAATAACTTTATATTACGTATATTGTGTCTTAACCATGAGCATTGCGAAGTGAAGTCAGATACATCTAAATGTTCCGCAATGCAGAAAACGAGCAATTGAGCTACACGTAGGCGATAAATAAGATGATGGATAGGTAACGCAATATGATTTCTTTATTTCCATGACTACATTAAACAAAAATATATTCCACAATTGTGGCAATAATTCTCAAAGTTCTATATAATTAGAATCATTTTTTGGTGAATATTATATTCATGATTAGCTTTTATTTAGAGAGGGCATTGTTATTTTTTCTAACCCAATTATTAAAACGTTTGGAATAAACTTTTGAGATAATAAATTCGAATTCACCATTTTATTTCCTGGGGGTTATTTAAACACCATCTATCAATGGAATCAATGACGAATGAGGTTTTAAAATCCAGCATTTATCGGATGCTTGCATTTTTGGAGTGGATCAATAACGTTCTTCCGAAGCAGTTTCGTAGAGGAAAATTGAGTACGAATTTGCTTCATGTTTTATTAAAAGACAAGGTGAACGTTTATTTTTACAAATTTCTATCTATTTAAAAAAATAATCTACTTAAAATTCCAGCTAGGGATTCACATGTTTATTTAGATGCAAAGCATAATTTAGGTAACAATTATTACTGTATATAAAAATAAACTTTTTAATTAAAAGGCAAAAAGAATAAATGTAGGTATTTCCAAACAATATGAAATTTAAGGAATACTTTTAAGTGGATCAGGGATTTACGTTACGTAATATTCTAACGCCTTAAACAAGCATTGTACAAGAAAATCGATCTAATACCCGTACAAGTACAAACGAGATCACGAAATGAGTATTTTTGCTTATATAAGCAAATGTTTAATTATATCGAAACATTGTTAGAAGCCTGATGATAGAAAGAATACTCTTGTCCAGTTTCAGAAACACACCTAATTTCATAGTAACCTAATTTCGACTCCGATTGTTCTGATACTCGTACGACCTAGTTCTTTCCTTCGTTTATTGAAGTCAAAAATGAACAATTCTTTTAAAAACTTTTTGTAGCTTCATGGAAATATTAGTTTTCGAAAATTTATTGTAATAGAATCTGTACGATAAGATAATATTAGTAAATTTGAAAAGTAAATGACATAAATTCATCACTAATTTTAGCTACAGCCAATATGTATATTATTCGCGTGGGTCTCTTATGTTTTAATAATATTTAACTAATATTTAAAAATAACTTACTATGTATTTAATGTATTCGAAACTGCAACTTCATCATTTTAGAAGCGATTACTAAACTTTATCAATATACGCACTATGTATCATATGTTGCACTTAAGTTTAATCTCAGCCACTATCGGCTACGATGTGCTCTTTCTAATAACAAGAATTCAATTAAAATTATGTACACACAAGTTTCAAATTAAATTTTGTTTCAAAGTGGGATTTAAAATGAAAATTACAGTATAGTCCCGGTACAATTGCATCTCGCTTATTTGCATCCCAGCATATTTGTCCCGTTATATTTTTGCCTGTTACCGCTCTTTTTCCCCCACTTTGTGGGCTGGGGCCTCAGGAAGGGCCTGCTGTGACGTCACGAGCATTGCACCTTCTTTTGACAAATATAAGGAGACGGAAGGGGAAGGCGAGAAACCTAGCGGACAAATATACCGGGACTTTACTGTACATTATATTTTGATATGTCGAGCATGTTCTAAGATCAATATTTCAAATTGACACAAGCAAACATTTTCATAATTCCATTTCACAAGAAAAATATGAGAGCCAATTTTATCCAGTAGTTAATATAGACAGATAAACAAATAAATTAGCTGGATTTTCGTGGCCTACTATTCTGAGGTATTCACATTTTTAACAATTAATTTCAGAATGCTACGACATTTCTAGGGTGCAACCCTCAAATGGGGAAGACTCGCCCCACCGCACCTTTTTCTATATAAATCCACGACAGATTTCTAATGATACTAAAACCCACTACAAGTAGTTTTTCTGTCACTGAGAACATAAAATTTGATATTCTGAAGTAAAATTTGTTAAATTATGTTAAAGATAAAATGATAGCTTGGATGAAACAAAATCGATAATATGACGTCACTTATTGACGCGAACATATTGAATGACGTATCACTCGTTTTAGTAAACAACATCCTACATTATCCTGTACATCCTATAATTTCATGGCTAAACTATGGTACTGTTTCTTAATAACGTAAGTTTATTTTTAAAATGTTGACTCTAGATTTTATTTTTTAAATTGTAGATTTACTTCGTTCATAATATAACGAATGATTTCAACGGCTCTATTTAATTGTTAATTATTTCATGAAGATTAATTTAAGATGAATTTAGAGAATCATGTTATTAGTTACGAGATTTCGAATTGATTAAACTGTTCGTCTGGCTGACCAATCGATTTCGAATTAGGTTCATCAGAAGCCAATAATACACCCCTGAAAATTTCAGATCGATTGGAATATGCGTGCGCGTAAAGTGCTAATATTCCAGAATACGAGCCAGTAATAGCTTTTACTGCTTGCCAGTAAATTAAAACATTAAAAAAATATATAGTCGATTTGCAACTTGATTTAAAAAATATTTTCATCTGTATTTTTTATTACTAACCGTAATTATATGAATTATATATACTTCGGCTTTGTTTATCTTTTGGAATTAAAAAATTTCTCTTGAGTTAAAAACATTATATTTTGTGTGATGGCTAACGAAAAAGTAAATATTTTACCGTTGTCAAATCTGTACAATTTCATTTATTTATTTACTATTATTTTCAGTTCTCATCTAAATTTTGTCCCATTGATTATTATTGTTTGGTTTTGTCTTCTTTTTTTGCTTTTTTTTTTGTAGCAGAAACTCAAATTTGACAATTTTTTGTTTGTTAGTTGAATTAATTTATTTATGGACGTTATTGAAATTGATTGCTTTCATGTAGCAATATTTATTGTCATTGTGTATTCAGCTTTCAAATATGTTTACGTTAATGAACAGTTTTCAGCCTCCAGTTATATAAATATACTTTAAAATAACGTGACTGCCATTTTAATTATTAGGAATGCAAAATCGTTTTGAATTAAAAAATTAATGTTGACAATAGTTCTTCATGTCAAAATTTGTTGTATAAATTTCCATTTCTCACCAATTTTATTCTTATTCGAATTTCACTGATTTCCGTACTTTAAGTGACAATGAAAGTATGAATTTTCGGATAAAAAATAGTTTGACAAACTTCTTAGGATGTTAACTAGTTTAATGTGTCGGTAGTGAAGGTAAAAGGAGATTTGTTCCTGAACGAATTTAAAATAAAATAGTAATTAATAGTTTTCGGTGTGACATTCAATTAATTAAGAACAATAAATTTGATAAAAGAATTTTTTGCTGCGTTCATTTTTCTCCATTTATCGAAGACCAAAAAATTATAATTATTTAATCGAATTATTCAATAATTCTTATATTATTCTATAATTAATGATTAAGATTTTGCGATAAATAGGTTACCATACATTCCCAGTTTTGAGAATAATACATTCATCTCTGATAAGATTATTTTAAAAAGTTCTAAATAATAAACATCTACGACAAAATCTTTTCATATTTTTCTTCTCGCATATTTCTCATCGCAATTTGTATTGATAACAAATTATGTCATCGAATTATATAGATTTCCTTTTAATTAGAATGAAATTCGATTGATTAAAAATTGATTAACAATTTGTTTTATAAAATAACTTTTTGAAAATATTCCTTTTTCGCTAAATTAATGAAATTTTCTGTACAAACTAAGAAAAAGCCTAAATATCAAAAATATGATAAACAGTCTTCTATCCAGTTTTGCATAAATCAGCTCATCGAATTATAGTTTTTAAAATTATAAAATCTTACGTTTTACTGAAATTCTTTTGAAAATGTTCTTGCTATAATACAATTCTATCACAACTCTTTCATTAAAACCATTAATAATTAAAAACCTATTGGAATTTTCAACAATTACAAAAGCGTGATTATTATTTAATCAAGTACATATAACACTCGAGACATACATTACAAATAAAATAAAATTAAAATATCTCGGAAAGACATTCGAAATAAAATCTTAAACGATGTCTTACAAAAAATACTTAAGCGTTTTCATGCCAAACGGCCATAATTTTGTCATGTTTTCCAAGTGAATATTTATCTGTGTAATGATAAGCAAACACATTTCAAAACCATATTTTCTGACGTATTTTTGTTCGTCCTTTTCAAATCTGAAATGAGTTTTGTTCTATGACGTTTAATTTTTTCAAAATGGCGGCTAATTTACAAAAAAACGTGATGTTTGTAATTTTTTTATTTGCTTAACGAACTGCCTAATAATGTTTCCGTTGTCGGATCGGCACAAGTGTATAGATCCTGTGGAATAATCACCACAACTAAAATTTAAGCAACACAGAATATCAAAATTCAAAATGGCCGATCCAACATGTCGGCTTTTACACGCATTTTTAATGTTTTTTCATTTTTTTTTAATGTTTTTAGTCCCTGACGCTTACTTTTTGAATAGTTTTATTATATTTATCTCAGTCTGATACTGATTATGCTAGAAAATAGCAAAACGATATGGAATTCAAAATGGCTGAAAATATTATATTTTCTTTCATAATCGATGTGAAACTGAAATAAATATAATAAATCTATTGAAAAAGTAAATGACTTGGACTAAAAACATAAAATAAAATGAAAAAAGACGTAAGAAATGCATTAAAAGCCGCCATATTGGATTGGCCATTTTGAATTTTGACATCCTGCGTCGCTTAAATTTTAGTTGTAGTTATTATTCCATAGACATCTTTAATTTACGTATTTTAGTCAAATTTCCTACCTGACCGTCAGACCACTTTAGACCCACTTAAAGTGTTAATAAGTTCAAAAGACCAAGTACGGAAAAAACGAGAAAATCTACATAGATCTTTTGATATTGTTTATATTTTATTCACTTTCTTCCATTGAACATTAAGGAGGTTATGTTATTCCATTAGAATTTGTATTTGATTCACTCTGTACCTAGTAAGTGTGGCAACGTTGTTCAAATTTTGACTCGTATATTCTGACTCGAAGGACTGTACAGTTAGCATGTATAACTACGACCTAACCTCAAAATGCAACGTTGAGAATCGATGCGAGTAATAACAGTTGATCGCAAAAGTAATAACAAATTATGCTAACTATTTTTTAATATTATTAAACAATGCGTCTGAAAAACATCCCAAAACACTCACATTTCGTATTGCTCAACTATTTAATAAAATGACGGTGGCAGAAAATGTATGTACTTTAAATAAAAATTAATATACTTGAGAAAAAAATTTAACTTATTATGGGCATGTCACGATTAAAAACATGCCATGATTAAATGAATTTATACAAAAACGACATTGAATTTGTGACTCAATGAAGGGAACCAGAAAACTATACTTATTATACAAATATTAAAACGAGAAAATAACAGAAAATTCACATTTTCACAAAATCGTAGCCCAGTTGACACCAACACTACAGTTAAAATACAAAATCACGAACAAACTGCATAACTGAATAAGTAGTGAGAAAATACAGAGAAGGTTGATGAAAACCCTCGATCTAAGAAAAGCTGCATTCTGATTGGCTGAATCGTCCCAACACCATAAAAATCAATGGAACACATGGAACGTGACTCATGTCAAATATTTATTCACTTTGGAGGCGACTATCGAAGAGCAGAACGGAAATCGATTGGTGCGCCGCAGCCTTACGATATCGATTGCTAAACGCATCCCCATAATGTAATAACGATTTCATTTAATGCACGTTAGTCGTCATCCTCATTAAAGGCGTATCCCGAACGCCCACGTTTCCGTAAATGACGAAAAGAAGCTTGCTATACCCCAGGTACTTTATTAATTTATTGACAAAAGTAAACCAAAGTTGTAAGTTTTGCTTAATACGCAAAAAAAAAAGTTTAGTCGCTTAAAAATATCGAATGACAAAGTATTAAAAACCACACTTTAACATTATTTCCTTTACTCAAAATGGCTTTAATAATTTTTTGTATTGGTTACAGTTCTAAATATTTAAACAAGAATATTAAGAAAGTACACTATTTCCTACTTTAATATCTCAGATGGTAAATTGAGACGAGATATTCATTATATGAAAATTTATTTAAAAGTTTATTAGAACTAATCCAAATATTAATAGTAAATTTTATCAAAATAATGGTTTCTTATATACAATACGAAAGGTGGTTACGAAATTAACATCCGGGATGGTAAAAATTATATAATTATTGTATTCGAACCGAGTGTAATAATGTTTTACTTAAATATGGCAACTTTCAGTACACTGAAAAGTTGTTATCAAATTAATATTCGAGATATTAAAATTATTATTAATTTTGTTCTAACAATTCCAAAGATGTATAGAAATTTTTACTAGAAATATTGGGTGTTATAATCTAAGGTTGTTATTAAATTGCTATCTAAGATATTCAAAACTTTATTAATCGTATTCGAACATTTCCAAAAGCGACCAACAAATTTTTCCAGAAATAATGACAAATCATCGTGTTCTGTACAATTTTTATCAAATTACTATCTACTAGATACTAAAATGTTTTGCATTTGTATTCAAACTATTTTAAAAGTAAGTATGTAGTACTTTTTACAAAAAATAATGACAGTTTTTCATATACTAACAAATTGTAACGAAATTAATATCCGAGATGTTCACATCCTTAATGATTGCATTAGAGTTATTCGTAAAGGGAGTAACTTTTACTATAAATAATAGCGAATAATTATATAATGAAAGGTTGTTATGAAATTAATACCCTAGATATTAAAATTTTAATTAATCTGGATCGGACATTTCCAAAAGTGTGCATCAATTTATAACGGAAGAAATAATAAATATTCTTGTACTGAAAGTGGTAATGGAATGAACATCTGGGATGTTAAAATTTATACCAATTTTACTTGATCTATTCTAAAAGTGAACAGTAATTTTACATAGATATAATGGGAAATTCTCTTACAATAGATTGTAATTAAATTTAACAGCCGGGTGTTAAAATTTATAAAAATTTTCTTGTATTGAAGGTGATAATGAATTTTAATATTCAGGATATTAAAATTTATACCAATTTTACTTGAACTATTTTAAAAGTGAATAGTAATTTAACCAGATATAATGACAAATTCTCGTATAATAGATAGTAATGAAATTAATATCCGAGATGTTAACATTTTTAATAATTGTATTAGAACAATTCGAAAAGTGCATAGTAGTTTTTAATAGAAATAATGATGAATTTCCATATAATGAAAGGGTGTTATTAAATCAATAATCTAGATATTAAAATATTAAATAATCTGGATCGAATATTTTCAAAAGTGTGCATCAATTTTTAACTGAAGTAATAAAAAATATTCTTGTACTGAAGGTGGTAATGAAATTTAACATCCAGGATGTTAAAATTTATATCGTTTTTACTTGAACTATTCTAAAAGTGAATAGTAATTTAATCAGATATAATGACAAATTCTAGTATAATAGATTATAATGAAATTAATATCCCAGATGATAATATTCTTAATAATTGTATTAGAACAATTCGAACAGGGTATAGTAGTTTTTACTATAAATAATAGCGAATTTGCATATAATGAAAGGTTGCTATTAAATTAATATCCAAGATAATAAAATCTTTACAAATTGTACTAGAGCTATTTAAAAAATGTCATGATTTTTGTGTTCATTAGTTAATTGTTATTTTAATTTATCAAATCAAAACGATAAAAATAGTTAATTCATTTATTATTAATAGTTTTGGATTTTGCTATAATTGGAAAAGCACCCGTCAAAGATTCGGCGACATTTAACTGCACCGGCGGACTTTGTACAGCGCTCTATTGGAAATTGTGTGACGTCGCGGACGACTGCCTTGCAAAGAAATCGATTGCCAAGAACAGACTGGAAAATACCGTCTTAAAATGCGCCATCGAATTCAGAACATCTTTTTTAAATACGTCTTTTAAACGAATTATTTCCTCCCGATAGAACAAATATTAATTTATACAAATAAATAATTATGACTTTAATTTTAAATAATTCACTGGGATAAGGGTCTAACTGTGATGAACATATAATAAATAATATAGTCAACATTTAGACAATATAGTTATCATTTGTATATTGTTCTTTTAGTGTTATAAAATTAAAAATATACCATGAAGTTGGTGAAAAAAAATTGTTCAATCGTGTCAATAAAGTATACATGTTTTAAAGGCAGCATAAATTTAATTTCATGCCTTCAAGGAAATATACATCACTCATAAAATTTTGATTTGAACCTTTATGATTTACTTAATGAATTCTTATGTAGATATTACCAAAATTTAATAGATATTTAAATAGGATATCTTTACTAAATGCAGAATGTTCGATCGAAGTAATTACTATAATTTATGAATGTATACGTATTAAGGTGCTATTTTCGTCGAGTGGAGTAATGGAATTCAATAATTAAAGTTCAACACTTGAACCAGCGTAAAAGGTGATCAAAGATCGCCGTATTTTGTTTCACGGTTCCAAACTCACTTTAGTAAATCAATTTCAATCAAAACGATTAGTATTTTTTTTATTTAACTTTTACAATATTTTTATATGCAATATTTTAACAAGTTTTTAGAAACATTTTAAAAACTGTATAAAATTTAAATTGTTTGGATGCAACTAAAGGTGTGAATTTCCGATATTGAAAATTCTCAATACCGAAACAACCAATTTTTCCAAAAATCGATAATTTTCATTTTCTTCAGCCAGATCAAACACAAACCTAATTTTCACCTCTCACAAGATTTTTAAAATGCTTTTCGTAAAGTGTGATATTTTCTTATCGATTGTCTTTTTTCCGGTTGGATTTTAATAATTAGAATTTTTAAATGTTTTTAAAATAGAATATTTTCCAGACGTCTAAATATTATGAAAAAAAAAATGCTGACATTTGTTAGGTATTCATTCGGTTTAATTCTAATGTCTGATCAGTTACGGCTCTTTTCACTTAATCATTGAAAACTGGCGAAAAAACTTGTATTGATCCCACAAAATGGCGTGTTGTATGCATTAAACATTTGTAATTTTGTATACCCTCCATAACACTTGATGATATGAAATTGATATTGATGATATGAATTCTTTATATTTAAAGATATGTTATTTTGAAAAACTTTTTAAAGGATTTAATATTTTAGGTTAATAATTTTGATTGAAAATGTATACGAAATTGTGAACGATTCAATACTCCATATTTTGATTGTATCTTCAAATATATCCGCCACTTGGCGCTGTTTGCAAACCGGGCATCATAAGTTTTCGCAATCTCGAAATGGCATTACTGATTATGAAATTTAAGCATTACTTATGCTGTATATTCTTTGTTTCGCGAAATAAGCGAAATATAACAAATATTATAAGAGCCTACACAAAAACTATTTTGTTAATGTTCGTGGAAGTAGTGTGCTATAAAATTTTGCTTCTACTAATACCGGCAAACAGAAACTCGTTTCCTTGAATACGCCGCGCTCCAAAGATAAACAAATGCCACCCTTGTCGACCTATCTAATATGACCTGTACCTGCACCAACCCCTATTGACAATCGATGCAATAGTATACAAGCAAACACGTATATACATCGTTAGTAATTTATCCAAGAAGATTATGGATTTCCTTCGATGCAACAATGACAGCAAAGTAATCGCTGTGACTTGCGGACGCAGCGGTAGTAAACAGAGACATCTGTTACCAATAAATTTTCAATAATATATAAGTGTGCCCGTCCTGCTGATATTATTTCCAATCTTGTCACCAGGGAGCGCAGCGGCAAATATAAGTTTTTATAACAAATTTGTAATATTTAATTTTATATTTTTAAAAGATTATTCGAGAAAATTCAGTTGAAAAAAGTGATAACGCTAGTTCAAAGCATATTGATTTGAAATTTGCCAAATATAGAAAAAGCTTGTTCGCTTTTCTTCCTCAACCGCTATATTATACTTTCCAAGAAGTCTTAACTCAATGTACTTTATATTCTCACGGAACAAAGCGCCCCTGGATTTCTTTTGGGAACACTTCTTAATATCTACGTATGTCTAGATAATTTGTGTTTGTCAATTCGTGATATGTCAATATATAAAACCGGTGTTGCACGAAGTTTGTTGGGGAGGCGATCCAACGTCAAAATAATTTAGGGGATCGTTCATAACGTAGGGAAAAACATTTTTTCCCTTGATGCTTGACCATATTTTTCGTGAGGGCTTAAAACATTTCCCCAAACATAATCAATAGAATTCCAACAATTATTCTATATTTCCGTTATTTATAGTTCGTAAATCCTCCTACAGAAATGTCAAATCAATATAATAAATAAAAAAAAATAAACGCACTGTGAGTTGAATACTGTTATTTCATTACTACCTCTAAACATGTGCTTTTTACATTAATTTATTTTTTTCGATGATGAAGGTACAGCTATTTATAATGATCGAATCTTGGTACCAATAACCCTAACCTTACATCCTTTATTCTCTGAAATATTCACTTGTTTATTGTATTCGCCATTTATCAGAACATTTTCATTAACGCCGGCAAACTTCATATTTGGATTTCATGCGCCACCTGCCGGTTCTCAAAGAAACTAACACCTAAGCACACTGTTTATACGGCTACATACTGTGATTTAAACAAAAATCTCTTAAAATTTGATTTTCAATTACTCCTTTGCGGAATATTATAACGAAGACCATTATTTTTTTGTATATTATTTTACGTCGACTTTTCTGAACCCATATGAGACTAAATCGCGACGGGATCTACAGTTTATGAAGGTGGAATCCGAACTATCTGAGCTTTGGCGTTAGAAGACCATTATAATAAGTACTCTTAACGATATTCTGAGGAATTTCTGAAGATTTCTTTAAAGGCTAGGTTGTGATTGTGATAGTTGAGAAGAAGATATTAGTTTTTATAATATTGAAGTAGCGATTTTGCATTAGGAAATTAAATTTATATGAATGCCCTTCCGATATTTTGAATTAGTTTTATTGGTTTCGTACAATTGTAACTGTTTCCATGATTTTTGTCTCTGGAATCTCCGCCATGTTGTTTTCGACGTTAATAGAGAAAATACCTCGGCGCTAAGATTACAGGATCTTCATAAGAGTGCAAATAACTGAGTATCGCAAAAACAATAAGTTTATGAATATAAATATAATGGAATTAAAATTATGGACCACCCATAACCTTGCACTTCATTATTCTTATATTCTTCTATCTGTACAAAAAGTTAACTCCAAAACGTTCAGGTAGTCTGAATTTCAAGACTCCAGCTTCGATCATTGACACTATCCCAGGGAAGTCCATTACTAATGGAAATTGTAAGATTCAGAAACGATCCAAAGCGTGTAATTCGGACAAAATCGTTTGGAAGCACTTTCAATGAACGTTCACCGCACGCTCCATTTCGACCGTGTTACCAGTTACACTGGATAAACGTTTGCTCATCGATTAAAAAGGCAAACACACTACCACCCATTGGTCAATGTGCTAAAAATGGAAGAAACGTTAGAGGGGGGAAAAATTAAAAAACAAATATACGTAATCCATCAAAATCGGAACCACAAAAACTTTCACTTTGGTTACCCAATAAGATTGGGTATGGCGCGATGGTTGAAAAAAAGGTGACATCACGTTGTCGGGTGAGGAAATGGCAGGTCAGGTCGTGGCTGCGACGAAACGAAGACCGCAGTACACCCACTCGCGACTCATCCAACGAAAATTCGTTAAGAAACGAAAAATATTGGAAAACCGTCGGGAAATCGGTTGGTCGGTTTGGGGTTGGACTTTATCGCCGTGGGGTGGTTCGAAGAAGTCGCCCCTACTAGACGGGCCATTTTTGTTTCGTTTGTAGGAAAAATCACGGATTTAATCTTGTACGCCACTATTGTTCTCGTTCGATTTACTCACATTTTAATCGTTTGAGGTGACCTCGGCGATTACTGAGCGCGTACTCGATGCACTGCACTTCCGGTGGGAGCCTGGTGCGTCGTCGTCGACTAGGTCCGCTGGTATTGATAAATTTTCCAACCGCGGTCGGGCATTAAGCAGGAAGATGTCGCGGGATCTCGCGATATCTCGCGCCCTCTCTATCCCTCTCTTTTCCTCGGTCACGACGCTCGGTTCGAATTTCCCGCTCCGATCGCGATCTTGGGAGACCAGGCGCGAAATTCGAACGGGTCACCTGCCGATTTCGACGCGAACCAAAATTATTTTTAAAAAACCACCGAATAAAAATCGACGATGGACACTCGAGGCGATACTCGGGGTGGTTTTTTGCGAAATTCGCTCGAGGACGACGAGAGCGAGTCGACCGATCGAAGTGATATGTCGGTAGCGACGCCTCGACCGTCAGATGCGTCATGCGCCCTCCACCAGGGGGTGCTGAGCGCATGCGTTACATTTCCATCGAGTCAATACGAAACACATCAGCCCACCCTTCTGCTGAACCTTGCTTGCGCTCTGCGTTCGAGCGCAAAGCACTGCGTTCATTCGCATATTTTATTTACGTCGGGGCGCTCTCGCGAATTTCCACGCAACGAAGTACGCTCCCACGATGGATTTCGATTTTTCCCGAAACTCGAAAGACCCAAACATGGACTCTGGGAAATATGGTGAGTTTTTACTTTTCATACGTCGGATGTCTTCCAAAGTTTTTAAATCGATCGGGTTTTCCGGCTCGTGTGCGTGACCGAGGACGTACGCGAGTAGCAGACGAACGTTCGTCTTTCTATATGCGTGGGCACGATTCTACGAGAGCTTTTATTTGTAGGTCATCGCCGTGCAACGTACCTGCAATTTAACGTTCTTAACATTCGTCTACTTGAAAATGTCGCTTGGATGATTTAGCAGATTTGTCCCATATTGTTCGGAAGTAAATCAATCCTCCCTGATGTTCTCGAAGCAAAAACTGATTATTAATCGTTCTAGTGTGCTGGAAGCTCGGGACTTGCAAAACATTAACTCATTAAAATAAATTAAATTAACAGTAACAATATTTCTGCGAAAGTTCAAAACCGTGCTAAAAGTTGTACATACGCTACTGTCTAATCAAAAATTTGACGTTTCATATATTATAAAATATACGGATGTAAAAGTTGCTTCGGAAATTAACTAGATGTGTTATTCGTAACCAATATTTAACCAAAATAGCCGTACAATTACATACGAAACCGTTTAAACACTTCTTGTAGAAACACTTCAGATCCATTGACGAATGAACGTTTCGTCGTGAGCGCGAATATTTTTCCTGGAAATCATTTTTTATAATACCTGATTAAACATTATTAATAGCTTATGTCATTCAGCTTTATATATTATGTTCTTAATTATTCATTTTATTTACGTACCATTTTTTTGTTTCACTCTTAAATATAACAATATATATGAAATAAAAAATTATAACATCCCTATACTGTAGTATAAAGTCCGGATTTATATTAACATATTCTAAACAATATTCAAATTTCAGTTTGTATTCAATTACTGGTTTCCTAAATTTCATGACCGTCTTTAATAAGCCTATATCACCATTTAGAGAAACGCCGCATAGAGGTGAATTTAAGAGTTTTTATTTTTATTTTTAAAGATACTTTTCCTCTTTTTGACATTAGTACAAACTTTTGAGTCAAACTTTTTTTACTGTGGATTCGGATTCAACGAACAAATAAATATACGAATATAATAATGTAATGTCTTCTCCAAAGTACCTTTTTCCACACCTGCTAAAAATTGCTACCTTTCCGTGCCGGTAAAGCTAATGAAAAGTTACCGTTATTTCAGAAGACAACGCAACTGCGCATGCGCACGGCGATTTGCAATTTTTACTACCCGATTATAACATTACCTCCCTCTACTGAGCTCCGCGGTTCTCTAGGGTGTCATTTTGTGTGCGCATGTGTGAAAAAGTATCGTGTTTATCACAGGTGGAAACGCAGTACGGGCTCGGGGGAAATTGCGGTTTTGTACGTAGAGTCCCGGTATATTTCCGTCTCGATATATTTACGTCCCAGCATATTGGCCCAGTTCCGTCTCGTTACATTTGTTCGTCGCCGCTCTCTTTTTCCCCTACATTGCGCACTGGGGTTTCAGGAAGGGCCTACTGCGACGGCACGAACATAACACCACTGAAGAGAGTGGGAGAAGCCGCACTCCACTTTTGACAAATATAAGGACTAATATTTGACCTATATCAGGACTCTACTGTATAATGTTCGAGCGAAGCGAGCTAACAAACCACCTATTCTTCTTTGTTCCGCATATTATTTTCCCTTGCGATAGCGTGCTCCCGTGATGTAAGGAGCAAAATAGTACTTTTCGTTGAGAGTATAAGGAAGTTATTTTGTCCCCAAATATACTTATGCTGCTCCTTTAGCAGAGGAAAGTGCTGTTTTGCTCTGGCGATTTAGGGAGAAGATTAAAAGCTACAATTCGTGTCTTTTTAGATATAAAAATTAATTTTCTTTTTCAATTGTTGTTTCAATTATCACGATTTTTTGTATTTTTGACATAAATTATATGTTTTTTAAAGAAAATGGGAACCGAATGCCAGAGATTCGATACGCTTGGACCTTAACCCTGAACCATACCAGTCGAATGCTCTCATATTAACACCATCATTATAATTGAAACAATTATTTCATACAAATGCAAATTATTTTGAACTGAACACACGATTTGCCGACTTGTTACGAAAACATTTATTAAAGAATTTCTTTTGTCCTACTGTACTAATCGACACTGATCAATATTCCATCCGCTGAAAAAAAAACGTTGGAAAATGATTTTTTTCCTAGGAATATTAGGGTGGTGCCCTTCATATACATTAACCAGCGGATATCCCCTTACGATTAATCGCATTCAATATACATAGCTATCTCTTGGATAACAGGGTGTACGATTATCACCTCATCCCAAAGGTCGATGCATCGTCACGGTGGAACTTTGAATTAATCAATAATGTTTGCAATATTAACCCATAAACGCTGAAATGTCCATTTTTTTACTTCAATTTCAATCAAGTATTTCATATCAAAATTCAAGCCGAAAAATTTTGAAGGATGAATATCCTACTACTTTCGAGATCGCTAGGTCAAAATTGAGATTCAGCTATTAGGAATTCCAATATGGCGCTAGAATTGAAAAAAAAAATTCTCAAAAAATGTTGTATAT
The DNA here is from genome assembly GCA_030407085.1 of Trichopria drosophilae. NCBI lineage: Eukaryota > Metazoa > Arthropoda > Insecta > Hymenoptera > Diapriidae > Trichopria > Trichopria drosophilae. The sequence continues at coordinate 25,874,230 of CM059585.1, forward strand.
ATTTATTCTTATTATTTTTGTTGAGCTACCGTATTAGAACGTTGAAATTCTATTGAAACTATGCAAAAAAGTGCATAAAATATACGAATTTTAAGAAAAAACTTTACTATTATGCCCCACTTCATTTTAACGATCTCAAAATGGCGTCCTCAATAAAAATTTCTTTGAACAATTTATGGAATCTAGCTCAGAAACTATGAGCTTTTTTAACAAAAATACTAAGAATGAAAAGTTCTCAGAAATCATCGAAGAATATACTGACCATTTTTATATAAATTAAAAAAAAAATGGTGCATCCTCGGCGAATCTTATGCATTTTTGCTTCTTTAGAATGTTTTCCAAACATTGATAGTTTTCGAGGAAAAAAATCATAAGCTCTAATATTTGAAATTTTGTTCCCCAAAGACAAAAAAGTACTTGGAATTCATGCTATTAGAAAACTCTGAAACCGTCATGTCAAAAAAAAATAGACAAGCGAGTATCTGGGTTCTATTATAAATAAACAAAATTCAAATTAATAGTCTAAAGTAACTTTTCTTTCAAAAAATGAAAGTAAACAGTGTTTTAGCATATATAACCAGTCGTAAGATTTGCGAGACCTGCAGGTCGTCTTCGGCGATGGCGTCAATCTTCACATTTGTCGAGAATGTATGAAACTGCAGAAACCTACATTAAAGTACAGCAACGGTCATAAGTCAGCTTTCAATGGACAAACAATACTTTCGAAACGTAATCAAATAACGTGGCCCGTCTTACCAACAGTGAGCTACTGCATGAAAACGAAACTGAAAAATTGTTCACCGGACGGGAATCGAACTCACGACCTATACGACTTCGTAGTACAGTGCAATACCGCCTTAGCCACAAAGCCGAATTCGTTATTCATAACTTAACCTTAAAAATTGAACCCGAGCAGAACATGAACGAAATCCAGCCGGGTTACGCAGACTTTGTTCGGGATCCCCTTAATAACGCTTCCTTGACTAGAGCGTGATCAGTTTTGATTGAACCCGACCAGATTACGTACTTTTTTAACTCCACTTTTTTAATATCTTCTCTGTTTTTTTGTTTTATATTTTTTGATACCTTTTTTGTTTTATATTTTTTGATACCTTTTTTGTTTTTTTCTTAACATTTTTGATACTTTTTTTTTCCTTTTTTAATGCTCCTTTTGTTTTTGATTCTTGGCCGTAAAATTATATGGCCTCGTAATGATTGTGCAACCTTAAATAGGCTTTAGAGGTCCTATCTTTACTCAGGCCCTAAAATTCTAATTTTGGATCCGCCATTTTGAATTTTAAAATCTGAGGTCATATTCGGTATTATTGACCCCGAAAACTCCCAAGTACCCAGTTTCATCTCCATGAAGCAGCTTTTTCCTAATTTGTTCCGCCATCTTGACTCTGCCATTTTGAATTTTGATAACTTGAGGTCATATTCATAATCAGCGACTCCGAATATCCTCGAGTAATAAATTCCAACCGTTTTCCATGTAAAGAAAAATGTGTGCTTCAAAGGGTTAATGTGATTTTAAATAGATTAATCAGATTAACCGGGCTAGCTCCTAGCTGGGACTATGTTTCTATTCAGGTCTAATAGGGCCAATTCTACCCAGGAAGTTGACTGTTATTTTCGCAATTCAATGTTATTGTCTTTATTACTATATATTGAAGTGTTTTAAATTCTTATTTGATTTTTTTAGTAATAATGTCGGTCCTTCTTCACGTCTATGCGTTGACGGTACTGTAAAATAATTCTCCTCTTTTTCGCGTAAACTAGTACATATATAACAGCATATGTATATATTTATATTAAAATGCCCTATATGTGTTAAATGCAGACAACCGGTGTTCCTTCCAGTGAAAAGGGATGGCAGGCATACTATGTAAAAATGAAGTGTTGGCATGAAAGCCGTCTTTTATTTTGGAACAGCAGCCGTCTTAAAAGTTTCACCGCGTTTCTCTTACGCCATAAAACCTCTGTTGCTCGATACCCATTACAGCGAATGTCTTAAACTTTTCTCATTGAAGACGAAACTGGCTCAGATCATTGTTGGTTTACGTCTTTTTTAACATAAAATGGGTTTTTACTAATAATAATATATTATTTATACTATAGTGTTTTTTATGATATAAACACCGTCAACATGAACATTTGAAACGCTTCTGCAGAATATTTTATTTAATTTTGAAACTAAAAAATCGTACAATTTAGAGTGAACTTCGTTCATTTTATCATAACAAATCACATTTTTTATTAAACAATTTTGCTTCTTTTTAATTCTAAACCTTAACTGTTAAACAAGATAAAACAATACTTAAGAAGATAGGGAAAGGCAATTCATTTTAAAAATGCATATGACATAAACTTACAATTCGAGGTTGCAAGTTCATAAACTGGGTGACACCAATAACAATTTCTGACCTGTTATATACCAGAAAGCACAAGTTTGTATATAATATCGATCTGTAGCGAAAATTGGATAAACCTCACAGGAGCTGATATTAATTTGGGAAACTTTGAAATTCAAATGTAGACAGGTTTTGGTCGCGAAACTGCAATTTCCCTACAATTCTGCTTTGTACATAATTGTTCCTCTATTTTTAATATTCTTTAATTGGATGTACTGTTTAACCAACTTTCTGTTATGTTATAATTCTTAATGCAACTAAAAATGTAATCCCGCGAATAGTTAATTATTCAATAATATATTCAAATGAAAAATGCGAAAAACAACGCTGAAATGCAAAATGCTTAAAAATGCTAAAAACAACCTGCTGCCAGTGTTTAAATCGATAAAATGCCTTAATTATATAGGCAAATCGATTTGTTTCTATAACCAAATAATATAGAGGAAAATACGGAAGTTCAAAGCATATAATGGGAAAGTAGGACTGGGAATTGGGGAAGATACTAATGTATTTTACACAAGCATGTAAACTCACTCTCATTAGGGGCATACCAAAATTCGCCCCATTTTTTAGTACTGGTTCTGGCCTTCTGCAAGCATCTATATTCGTTGCTATGACGTCAATAACAGATTACTATCGTTTTTTGCAGAGAATGTAATAGAATGTAAACTATTCCGGATTAGTAGAGTAATATATAACGGAATTTTGAGAATAAATAGCCTGTTTAGAATTATTCTATATATCATTTAATTTCTTATATCTTTATAAAAATAAGAAAATCGCAATCTAAAAAAGTATAACTCTGGATTATAATCAGTAATGGAAATTAAGCGTTTAATTAAGAATAACTCTATTTTTTTACCTTAATAATTATTAATCAAATGGACTAGGGAAAACTTTAAATAAGGTTCGCGTCACTTGCGATCAAAAATAATCATGTCAAAGAGCCTCAGAATTTAATTGACACTTTCCGTTTTATAGTCACCTATAAAATTTTTGTTCCAGTTTTTGAAACGCTTCGAAGCAAAGTAATGAAATTTGACGGTGTATATTGGTTATACGCTGGCGCTGTGAACCGTATTAAAATCGAAATATGTCAATTAATGTTTGTCGAAAATTGGGGAAATACGTTACTTTGATTCGTATTTGAAATCACTATCGCGAATACATTTTGATGTGGCAAGAATTAGATTATAATTTAATATTGCTATGAAAAGATAGATAGTGAAATAACGCGAATATTCAATAGTCGAAGTTATTTTGTTAACATTGTTGAATTTTAGAATCATTAAAATCCTAACAAATAATTTATTTATTTCCGTGTGCAATTTTAATTGAAAATAATACGTGGAGAGTAATATTGTAGGAATGTGGTAGCGGTCACTATTGCAACGTTTGACAGAGCTTTAAAGTGAAAAGTCCGAATTTCACCCACTCTTTAAATCTATGTTGTTTTATTCAACATACAGTAAGACCTCATTATAATGGCCACTCATTATAATGACGACTCATTATTATGGCCTTCGCGGATCTCGTTAATATGACGTTCGATGCTTACCCCTCATCCGCACTCTTATGGTCTTACGGAGTACAGATATGTATTTGCATGTGTGTGGTCTGTACATGCGTCAGTCACACGTAAACGTCTCCTTCGGAGTGGGGGAAGCACTATACAGTAGGAGCCGCTTTAAGTTATACCGTCCTAAGTTATATATATATATCCAAAGTTATACATTTCACTTGTCCCAAGTTATATCACTCTCTTCCTCTCCCTCTCCTTTCCCATCATATTGTTTCGCTGAGCCACACTCGATTCGTGGCAGTCACACATAGAAGCACTCTTTGCAAGGATATAAACAGAGTTACGGAAGTGGGGATAGTAAGGGGCTATAACTTAGGATGGGGACTACTGTATATATATCCTCATGCCATAGTAACGAGATTGGAGGGGAAACTTGAGAACCGGCAGGGACATTATAATGAGGTCTTACTGTACATTCTAACGTGCTCCGCTGATAAGGTAGGCATTTACGCTGAAAATCGGAAATTAAAAATGTCTGAATCAATTTATTAAATTACGGTCTTTGTAAGGGTGACTAATCACTATATATGTCCACGTAAGGAGAGACAACGAAAATACTTAGGAATTGAATGAGAATTATTGGAAATAGGTGATTTTTTTATTTATTTCCAATAACTCTTGGTCAATTCTTAATTAACTTCTTTGGAATACTGTAAGGGTCGGCATATAGAAAGAAAAATTTCTATTACAGGGCCCGAATTTCGAAGAATTGATTCAGACATTTTTAATTTACTTTTTTAAGCGTAAATTCCTAACATATCGGTGGACTACTTTAGAACTCTCTTAACTAGAAATGCGAGACCTGCAGGTCGTCCTCGAAGATGGCGCCATTATTCACATTTGTCGAGAATGTATGAAATTGCAGAATCCTACATTAAATTACCGCAACGGCCATGAGTCGATTTCCGCCACGTAAACGATACTTATACAAGTGTTTCGAAGCGTAAACAAAAAAGGTGGCTCGTGTTAACAGTGAGCTACTGCTCGAAAATAAAATCGAAAAATTGTTCGCCGGACGAAGATCGACCTGTAACTTCTTGGTCCAGTTAAAAAAGTTAAAATTCTTTTATTTTAACTAGAAAGTACTAGAGTAAACAATAAGTCTATAAAACTTCGTCTGAATCGGTGGATTAGTTTTCTATCTTTTATGCCAATTCAGACAATGCTTTTTAGAAACAGAGGTTTAAAATTGTAAGAACTGGAAAATGATACTCACGGCTTAATCTGATATTCCACGGCTGTAAAAAAAGTCTTTGAATTTCATTTTCGGGGTTTCACCATCGTATATTTCGAAAAATTCACTAAATTTTCAAGGGAAAAACCCAAATCGATTATTTGTTATTATTTCCATTTATTTTCCACAAAATGCTATACTGTGATATTGACAGATGGAAAAGGCAATGTATAACGGTTTACTCAACTTTCTTTGACCCTCAAAAACTAATTTCAATGAAAAGTTAATTCTTAACCAATTACAAAATCCAGAAATTCAATTGATTGAAAAAGAAATACCCTTGATATTTTCAATAGATCTTTTAATTTTGAATTTCAACAAGTACATTTTAATAAGTGTTGTTACCATTGCTTCCCAACAAAATTAATGTTTTAAGAGTCTAATGTTTTACTACACTACTCTAGTCTTACTTTACTACTCGTCTTTTCAGATTCTTCTATCTTAACACCAAACTTCAACGTCTCCTGCATAGTGCACTTCGGCTTATCTTCAATATTCGTCCCGACGAAATCTTGCAGCTTATTTTAAAAAAGTCAATTGCGTTATCAGTTAAAAACCGATATAAATATTTTCTGAGTACACTTATGTATCAAATTTTTTATCATTCCCAAGAGCGTTCCGGCGGACTCAATTTTTATCGAAATCAAATGTATGAGTGAGCAAATTCTTCCGTCTTTTTCAGCTCTATAACTTCTTTTTGTATTAAATTTCGTTAGCTATTTAGCAAAGCGAGTTAGATGCGAAAAAACGCAAAAATTTGCCTTTTTCACCATTTTTGAGGGCATAACTTCAAAAATATTTATCGTAGGTCTAATATTCTCAGAGATGAGTTCTAGGGCTTAGAGCTTAAAAATGAGCCCTCATTCATTGAAATAACGTAAAAAAGAGCCGAGTTATTGCAAACAAGTAATTTTTTCCCCTAAACTTTAATGGGATGCGGGTAAAAAAAACGACAAATCAAAAAACCGACAGGTCAATAAACCGGCATTCAAAAAACCAACAATCGAAAAGCCGACAATTTAAAAAATGACTGTCCATTGGTCGATGTGAGTATTTTGTATTATATGTGTCGTCTTTTTGACTGTCGGCTTTTCGATCGTCGATTTTTTGACTTGTCGGCTTTTTTATTTGTCAGTTGTTCTATCCGCACCCCTTTAATGGCCAGTCACTCCGACTATGCTGAACCTCAGATCCAATTTTTTACTTTTCGGTTTGAAATATTATGGAAAATCATATCCTGAAATATTGTTGGTCACTTCTTGGACACCCTATATATATATATATATATTATAAAATACAAACTTAATTGTGTCTTTTCCGTGATGTTCAGAGGGGGGTAAATTATACAACATTTTTACGTTTTCTACGCTATTTTTATTTTACTCTAAAAATTGTAAAAAAGATATGTTCGCGAATATCTATTCAGACGGATGCTCGTGTACAAACAGTAATAAAGTGCACTTGTTCAGTAGATTGCCGGAAAATAAAGAATTAAATTCATCCATTGTAAGCAGGGATTAAATTCGTGCTTTTGAATTACAACCGCTTGTTTACTTGATTACGCTCTGCATACTTCTCGTTATGAATACAAGAAAATTCAGTAACCTTATACGTGATAACCCTTGCGTAAGATCGGAGATAAAAGTACACCTCCGCAATATCGTTATTCGAGCAATGAACAGTCACTTTCAATAAATCAATTGATAGACGATAGGTACTAAATTATTAATATCATAACAATTTATGGTTATGTTTCATGAGTCACTTTCTTGTTTGATACAAAAGATAACAAAAGAAAAATATCGTTAATCTTATATTTTTATATTTGGAGTCACAGTGCAATGTTGTGATAATTGTATACGTAATAAAATGTCTACATTTCTTAATGAAATTGTAGTCTTTTATACAGACATCAACGTTAAATAACTGAAAATTAACCTGTAGTGTTAAAACATACGTATACAGTAGAACCCCTCTTATTTTTATCGTTTCCCCTCACGTCTTCCCTAACCACCGCTCAAACAGAACATAAAATATCTCGATGTTAATATCTATATTTCAAAATATCGGTGATTTGGCCTATCTCAATATTCAGCTTATACAACGTCAAATTTTATGTGTATGTGAGTGGGGGTAAGGGGAAAATTGAAATAAGAGGCGGCGGCGCCATCTTGAAAAACTTTAGCAGTTAAAATAAGAGGGGTCCTACTGTGGATGGCGCTAGCACAAATGCGACTTTTCTTCTATTATCATAAAAGTACATAAATATGGTTGTAATTAAATATTATAAATTATTGACCATCAGAAATGTAAATACTTATAAGAATATAATATGCGGTGAATACGGTCGATGGACTAAATAAGATTAAAACAAACTACAAATGTAAACATTGGGGCTCTGACGAAAGCCACCATAAATGTGAAAAGAAAGTCGTATTAACCATATTTTGTTATTTTGTCAGCTACAGAACCTTCGATTTACTGAGCTGCTTATATGTGATTTTATGGATTTAACTAATAATGGATTCTATGTTCCTCTAGTGATAAAATAAATAACTAATGTCTATTGTAGATACACGTTTCATCCCAGGTTTCCGCGTCGACTCGTCAGAAAGGCGATCGCGAAAACCCTGCCTTTTACGTCATGGTTAGGTATAAGAGATTTTGAGGAAAACAGTGGAGAAATGTTTAATTTATTGATAGATATAAATACACAAAGTGATAGCGAGATGTCGGTTACACAGTGTATTTATATGAGGGTTCCTGGATATGATTAAATATTATAAATTACTGACCGTCAGAAATGTAAATATGGATGTAAGGTTGACATTACATTAATTACATCCGTCAAGCAAATTATTTGTTATATTTATTTAAAACACAATATGGCGGTGTTAGATGATACACGTGGTATCTTTTGGGCGAAGCAAAAGTAGGGCTGCCACTGTCACGTTTTTTGCAGTGATCTGAAACAGAAGATACAACAATTGTTTGATTAGTTATGAGTTTAGGAAAAATTCAGAATTATTCGAAATTTTCAATACTCCTGAATTCTATTTATTAATCCTTTAACCCGTTTCGTCTTGAAATGCCGTAAATTTTGACTTCTTTTCATCAGGCGCTTTCTTAGGGGAAAAAATCACTCAATCGTTTTGATATAACAATACCTATTCTATTTTTTCTCGAACTTTCTAAATCCGGTCTCAGATTGACGCTCTCCGCCGACAGCTTTTTACTATGGCGGTTTAAACATAACAAAATTGTGAATTTCGAAAAAATTTGTTCAAATAATCGTATTTTTGAACAGGAAACCGTGTTCGGATCAAGTTAATCTCTATATCTGGTGGAGTAATTAGTTATACTAAAAGGTAGGATGGTTATTAATTCACCATTCAAAATGGCGGTTTCAAAATGGTGGTTCTCAGTCAAATTTTTGTGCAAAAATTTCTGGACGCTCCAACTCAAAAGCTACGAGCTTTTTAAAAAAAATGTTAAGAATGAAAAGTTCTTAGAATTCATCAGAGAATGTACTAAACTTTTTTTTGGAATTTTTCGTAAATAAATTACAAAATTTTTTAAATCTGAAACCAGATTCGTAATCAGCAACCTCGAAAAGCCTTACACACCAAATTACAAGAAAATACCGTCTACGGAAAAACTCGTTAAGCTGAATAGTTTTATTTTATCATAAATTAATTCTTTTATATGACAAAGTACGTTTTACCAGAGCTACAACTTTGAATTGTAGAATTAGTCACATATAGACCCATTAACTTTTAAAAAAAAATGAAAATTTTAAAAGGTGGTGTTTTTGAGATAATCAATTTTTTAAATTTTCAATAAAATGGACGCCATTTTGTTATTTAAAAATATTTTCAAATTGTTTTAGCGCCATTTTATGCAGCTGGGATATACACATTGAACGCACAAAGAAATATTAACATACCATTATTTTTCTCTTCGGGTCAGGAGTTTTTGTAAAAATAACAATCACTTTCTGCGGAATGTTTGTTTAACTTCCCCTACTTCTAGTATCGCAGGGAAATTTTTTCGCGAAACAGTGAATACGTGTCTCTTTATTTTTACTATAGAATCGCATATTTCAATATCAGCGCGTTCTAAGAACATAACCCCGGCGGCTCTGCATGATTTGAAATGGAATCAGTCGTAGATTATTTTCGAATGTTTCTATATTTGAAAAAATAAACAAATGCCGATACATACCGTGGCCTGCACCTTTTTCGATGATTGCGTACATCATCCACTTACTTTATTTTTGTACAGTTCCGAAATTTCAGCAATAATTCCCAGATAACACAAGCTGCGGAAAGACGTCATAGAGTCGTCGTTTTCGAGATGACTTAAAATCGTGTCTAAAAGCTGACAAAAAGTCGGTCATGGAAGACCTTCTTAAAAAGGTCGTCTAAGCACCGTCTCTACACTGTAAAAGATAGAAATGAATTTTACCACGTTCAACATGGTAAATTTCACTTTTAACGTTGTAAATTTCCTTGTTGGGCATTGTATTTTTATAAATTTTGTCGCTTTTTCCCATTGAACGGTAAAATTACCACGTTTGACGTGGGCTCAAATATTACAAATGTGTAGCATTGTCAAATTACAACGCGTTGTACTTTCCCTATGCTTGATGTAGTAAATCCATAGTGCCGTGTGGTAAATTTACAAAAATATTGTAAAAATCCTAACCTCAAATAGTAAAAACACTAGTTCACACGTAGGAATATTACCAAATTTATATAAAATGAAAATTACAATGAGTTTGTAAAATTCATTCGTATTTTGTACAGTGTATTTATGACGTCTTAGAGGCGTCTATAAAATGACGCATGATTTTTCCTTTCTCGCAAGTGGCAAAGTTTCATGTAGTCCAGTATATATGCAGCCGAATGATTAATCACATATCACCTTTATGTTATGACACGCTTAATTTACACTTATAAAAGTGAACATTGAAAATAAATAATTAAATATGCATGTGTACCAATTAATAATGAAATTAAATATAAACATTACTATATATTACTGCATATGAGAAAAAATAGGGTACCAACGCTGGATGATAATATTATGTAGTCGCTTCACTGCGAGAGACGGCATAATTGTTCTTTTTTAGACGTCTTAAGTGAGACGACTTATTTGCGGCCTTTAAGACCGTCTTTTGAGTGTGCATATCACGTCTTTAAGGCGTCGCAGAACAGTCTTCAAGACTAAAAAGTAAGACTGTCTCGAAATTGTCAGGATAGCTTTGCGTCCAACTTTGTGCCGGGTTGTTTTCTTTCTCTATTATCCTTTTGCACCAAAGATAAAACAGAATTAAAAACATAATGTATACTTGTTAATAAATAATATAAAGTTTCGGATTCATATATAATATAGATCGATTATTCATTATCATTCTCATTGAAATTAAAAAAAAAAAAGATAGAAGTAAATTACTGCTTACCAATTCCTACCTTATCGACGCGTTCGAATGAATCAGCCTCGCTGGAATAACCGTAAGATGACGTCACCATAAGCAATAACGGATCACGTTATATTTATGAAGAGCAACAGGCAGAAATACAAAACATAAGCCCGAATGTCAAGTGCTCGTACAGGAAGGAAATAATTAACCAGGCGAAATATTTTTTAATATAAATCTCATTATAAACAGAAAATTAAGCAATTTCTTTAGAAATCTCTAAGCTTAACTTTCTCAAAAGCAAAAGTTGCATTCGGTTTTTTTCTACAACTACATTTATATATCTACGTCATTTTGCCTGACGTCATGCATCATCGCCATCTTTAAATTACTTTGGAGATTCACCAGTTCTGTATCTCGCGATCTTGAAAAGTGTACACAGTCATTAGTCAGTGAATACTAATTTTCGTCTTACCAGTACACCTTACATCCGAAATATTTTGTAAGTAATGCGCGCCTACACTCGATTGTTCCTGAAAATTAAAAATTTAAACAAAGAATTAGAAACGGAGTCAATCAACTGTCAAAAGAATTGATAGAATTTTTTTTATAATTGCAAGGTCTCCTACTCATTCTGTTCCAGTCGTTTATGCAAGTCTTATATAAAATCCATTTCATAATATTCCCTAAAAAATGTCTAATTTTCAATTCTTTTGTATCAAAATGCAACCAATATTGCATATATAATTTTAAGGTTATGGGTGTGTTCCTGATGACAAAACCGTATCATTGTTTTTTATATCGTTTAAAATATATTTTCAGATAAATCATGGACGGCGGTGGATATTCCGGAGAAGGAGACTTGGGAGCTCAATCGAGGCCTGGGCAATCGATTAATTCGAAGAAATTACAACAGACACAAGCCAAAGTTGACGAAGTTGTGGGAATCATGAAAGTCAATGTCGACAAAGTCTTAGAAAGGGATCAAAAACTTTCGGAGCTGGACAACCGTGCGGATGCCCTTCAACAAGGAGCTGCTCAATTCGAGCAACAAGCCGGCAAACTGAAAAGAAAATATTGGTGGAAGAACTTAAAGATGATGATCATTATCGGCATCATTTGCGTGATCATATTAATTATTATCATCGGTAATCACAGTTAATTTTTATTTGACAGCTAAAAAAGTTTCTTTTCGAAGGTTGTTTTGAGTAAAAATGTAATCTTTAAACAGTTTCTCTACTACCCTCGTCAACTCCGTCACCTTCGACACCTTCAGACAAAACTCCATAAAAACACGACGGATTAGCGAACTTCATGTTTGGCAGTTCGAGGAGGGAATCGCATCGATACATCAGCGTTTTTTGTGCCCGTCAATGATCGATATTTGTTGTGAAATATTTATGGACATATTTTTGAGATCTATCTTCTCACAGAATTGCAATTTAGACTAAGCTCAGTATTAAGTTTTGGTGGCCTTAATCAGATATGGATCGAAATACCGAACATGTTGTATTCGTCTAAGGTGAATATTTATCTGCTCTTTTTACCATCGACAGATATTCATCAGTACTGTTTGGGTGTTATTGTGGTTGTAAGGTTTTTACAATATTGATTGTAAGATATTCTATAATGTTTAAATCATAATATACACTTTCTACTTGTGAAAATCCAAGTTCGTAACATCCGTTACAATTAATCTTCTTATACTTAAATATTTATATCATTAATATTTATATTTTGACAAAGAAAGAAATTAAAACACCCTACGATTTTCCTTACACACGAATTCTATTGCAAGTGCTGTTAGTAACGTACGTTTTCCGTAGTCTTTTTTTCTTATGCTTTTATAAATGTGCAGATAAATGCAAATGGCCTACGATGGTATAATGAACGAGTTTTTCATACGAGCTTCGCTTATATGTGGTTGGACAATAAAAGGAAATATTTTTGTGGGTAATGTTGTATTTTATTATTTTGACCACCAAAATTTAGTTTTCGAACCAAAAAAATAAAAAGATTCATAATGTAGATATTTTGTTTACGTAACTGCTTTGTTACATTTGAACTATTTCCGGAATTTATACTTCCTTTAGTTAAATTCTTACATAATAAATCAGTTTCATTTTTTACTATTTTTAAAACTTCCAAAATTATGTTCATAATATATATTGAGGTATATTATAAATCGTACTCATTTTGAGGTTAATATTTTATATGAAAAAATGTAGAATTTCCACATTTTCAATACAACAAATATTTAATGTTGAATAAAAATTGGTAATAAAAATTTGTTTTACTTTTTTAATCCTTAACATTGTTAAAACAGCGTTAATGTTACGTTAATTTAATATCGCAGTCGAAAAATTCACTTTTGTCATGAACGTTCAATCGATTCTTATATTTTTACATGAACAATTTTATGTGAAAAAATTAAAAACAGTACAAGGAAATAATTAATCGTATAAATGTATTTCATGGTATTTTACGAAGAAAACAAGAAATTATTTGATCGTCGAAACATTGTTTTACTTTTTTATTAATTGTAATCCATAAATGGTAATAATTTTAATACCGATTTGAGTTTTCTTTAACAATTACTTTATGTATAAAATAAACTGGTTATTTGAAAAAACTTTTACCAAAAAATGTTTTTGAAGAATAAATTTGAAACAATTGAAAGCAAAAAGTCGAAATTTGATTTTGATTCAATTTTTAATTATTTACAACGATCAGAAATATATTTTATTACCTGTGTTTTTATTATACGATTAGGATGATCCCTTTTTTCCCTTTTGATTTTCGAATCTAATTTTACATTCGCTAATAATAAATTCCCGCCAATTCGAATAGAGGGTAAAACAGCTAACCTCAAAATAACGTTAGCAGCGCCGCTACCGTCTAGTTTTGAAATTAGAACTACTTAAATTTAAGTGCCCATAAATTTAGCGGGTTTACAGATTTATTTTATATTTGCCAATTTTCCAATTCATTACATAAATGGTCACAATAAAAGTAAACAACAATTGTAATGTTTTCCTGTCTTTTATTTTCTGTTCCAACTTTTCTTTTTTGCAGAGCGAAACTCCGACTCTTCGAAAGTGGAAGAAGACGCATCTTTTATGTCAACCTGAAAAATCATTGCTGTTAATATAGTTACACGTTATTTATTTTTATCTAATGATTAATACACAATTTAGTACATAATAATTAGTACCGTTTGCATCAACTCCATCTATTATAGGATGTATTTGACTGCTTTCGATTTATTCTTGGTCTGTCGTCTGTCTTGTCTAATTTACATCAGAGGTTTTTCTTAACAAAGAATAACTAATATAGTTTGTTTATTGATATTTAGTTTTTTTGGAAATTATAAAGTTTACAAAATATGTACGTGTACGTGATTTAGTACGAACCCACCCAGCAATCGAGATTGGATAGGATTGAATTGAAAATTTTAATTCATTTTGAATGCATACTTTGATTCCGTAAATATGTATTCAAATGGATTGAATTCCGAAGAAAGGAATCCATCTGTATTCAATTTTACGAACACAATTACGAATAAAATCGAAAGGCAGTATAAGAATACAAATAAATATAGATTTATTCAAAGTTTATTTTTTGAAAGAAAACTTTTTTGCATTGAAATGAATACGCTTAGATAGTTTTGAATCCGCAATGTTGAATACGGAGGCATTTAATATTTCCTTTTTAAGAAGGAAACTTTTTTTGGATTGAAATAAATACACTTGGATAGTTTTGAGTCCGTAATATTGAATACGGATGCATACAAAGTTTCATTTTTGAAAGAAAACTTTTCTTGCATTGAAATGAATACGCTTAGTTTTGAATCCGTAATGTTGAATATAAGATGTATTCAAAGTTTCATTTTTGATAGAAAACTTTTTTTGCATTGAAATGAATACGCTTAGATAGTTCTGAATCCGTAATGTTGAATACGGAGGCATTCAATATTTCGTTTTTAAGAAGGAAACTTTTTTTTTTATTGAAATGAATACACTTGGCTACTTTTGAATCCGTAATACGGATGCAATCAATGTTTCGTTTTTAAATAGAAAACTTTTTTTGGATTGAAATGGATACACTTGGATAGATTTGAATCCATAATGTTGAATACGGATGTATTGAAAGTTTCGTTTTTGAAATACAACTTTTTTTGGATTAAAATGAATACACTTGGATGGGTTTGAATCCGTAATGTTGAATACGGATGCATTCAATATTTCGTTTTTAAAAAGGAACCTTTTTTTGGATTGAAATGAATACACTTGGATAGTTTTGAATCCGTAATGTTGAATACGGATGCATTCAATATTTCGTTTTTAAAAAGGAAACTATTTTTGAATTGAAATAAATACAGTTAGATAGTTTTGAATCTGTAATGTTGAATACGGATGTATTTAAGATTTAATTTTTAAAAAGAAAACTTTTTTTGGATTAATATGAATTCAAAAAGTAACCTTTTTATTCGTATGAACGAATAGAATTGTATTTACGAATTAAAATGGATTCACCGTTGACCAAAGTATGGATTCAGAATTTAATAATTGAATCCAATTCTATACAACTCTATCCAAATTCGATTGCTGGGCTGCATGAAGACTTCACTAAGATTTCCACTAGGATGGTACGAACCAAGTTATTTTTCCCCGTTCTTTCGCATATGAATGCGATCATGTCCTTTCTCATTCGGTGATCTGCAAACGCACATAACCTAAAAGAAGTTCTCATTATTAATGTATACATCGAAGTATCAGAAGATTGGAACTTAAAAGTCAACAGTAATTCTTGAACAAATATGTAATCTAAAAAAACATAATTCGTAGACTAAATTGTCCCTGGTAAAAATGAAACGTACACTTGCTAAATATGCGGGAAATGTACGTGAAGTGTTCGTATTTTTTAGCAAAGCGAACGTACTTTATGTGCTTTCAAGTCCCTTTCTTTGCCTGGCGTAAAAGACTGAATTTGGTCATTTTAAGCGTACTCGCGTATCCCTTCAAGTATGTACTTCAAGAGTGATTAAAATAGCCCATTATAAAATGGGGAAATTTAGATTACAAAATTAGTAGCGGGCTGAACATTTGAAAACAGGCTTATCTTGTTGTACTTTTTACTGTCTCAAAAGTCCCCATCCGTACTAGCTGCCTAAGGAAAATGGTGGGGGAAAATGTGTAAAAAAATAGGTTTTTCTGAAATAACTCGAAAAATATCACTTTAACCGAAAAAAAGAAACATACGAAAATTGTAGCTAGGGAAATTTCGCACAATTTCGTTTTTTAAAAAAAGCTTCTACGACCAATAGAAGCCAAGATAGCTATTCGAACATTGGCAGTTTTGCTAAGCAACCGTAACGCGCGTGAGGATCGCGTTTTTGTTTATAAGTAAAAAAGAACCATTCGGATCACAAAATGCTTGACATAACAGTTGTAGAGGGTGAAACTACGAACAATTTTCTTTTTTTATAATGCTGTTCAATATTTACGGGGATATGAACGTTTAAAAAACAAATTAACACACAGTCGGAACTTTTTTTTGCAATAAAATTAATAATTACGACTTTTGTGTAAAAACAAGCGTAAACATTTTCTTTTAAAACGGTTTTCAACTGATTTTACTAGTTTATATATATATAAAGTAAATGCGTGACATTAAATCGTTACTAATGGGTGTCTTGTTACAAAATGATATGCTCAAAAGTTGTCAATTTTCAAATAAAGTGAGTACAAAATTTTGTTGCATTCCTCTTTTGCACATTTTTTTGTTGGTATTGATTTTGCGACAAAATTTCATATAAACAAAATGAAAGCTTACAAAGTTTCCTACAAGAATGACTTTGTCGGAAAAAACTGTTCATGGCGTTAAAGTTGCTTAAATTCACAGAATTCATAAAAATGAAAAATTGTCCATTTTTTCAATTACCCGTTTATCAATGCTATTAATTAAAAAAAAAATCAGACAACGTCACTCTTTTAGGAAATTTTGTAAGCTTTCATTTTGTTTATATGAAATTTTGTCGTTACCAAAAAAGATATTCGCAAAAAAAGGAACGTAAAAAAAATGTTGTACTCACTTTTTTGAAAAATTGACAACTTTTGAGTATATCATTTTGTAACAAAACACCCAATAGTAACGATTTAATATCTCGCATATCCTTTATATATATATAGACTAGTAAAATCAGTTGAAAACCGATTTAAACAAAAAAAAATTACGTTTGTTTTTACACAAAAATCGTAATTGTGATTAATTTTGACTTTTTTGTATGAAACTTCAAACGGCTATAACTCTTCATCAGTTCATCTTAGAAACTACAACCGATGCTTATTTTACAGCTAATTTCATCCTCTTTAAAATACTTATACTACTACTGTATAAATGGAGCCAAAAAATACTTATTTACAAAAAAGTACATGAAAATAACAATTTTTCATATTTTTCTTTTGTACCATCGTGGATTTATGATCAAAATGATTTTTTAATTAAACATAGATTCAAAATTTCATTATCTACAATTTTCATTATATGCACTTTTCGCATACGAACTCCAGTTTTCGAGTAATTATTGATTTTATTGCAAACCAAAGTACAACTTTTATTTGAAGCTTTTTACGATCCGAATGATTATTTCTGAGTGTACCGAATACTTAGTGGTGATAAAACAAAGCGTATAGGGAGTGTACGCAATGAGGCGTTTTTCGAGATGAAATAATGCGTACAAATATTTTTTTTTCGAGCGTTCATTATTCTAATCGGTGCAATTATACGCATCTCTTATTAAGAATCAATTGCATTCATGTGTGAAATAAAGCGTACAATTCGCCTTTAGAAGAAGAAATAACTCGCAATGTTACAGTTTAAAGCTTTAAACTGTTCTCAAGTGTAACTTATGCTTTCAATAAACTTTGTTATTGTGTAAATTTGCACGTGTTTAGAATAAGTTTAAATGGCGCTTAATTGAGAAGAGTTCTGAGGCGTGAATATGAACGTTCTAAGCGTTATCTAAGCGTCCAGTCAAGCGGCTTTTAATAGTGCATACACCCTTTTTTACTGTTGTACTTTACGTAAGAAAACCAAAATTAAAGAGTTCAGAGAAGTAAAGCGATTTTTAAAATCTTCTATATGTTTCCTTACGAAACCTTATAATTTTCAATATTGAAAAATTATTTTGCTCCACATTATATTTGAAGAATATCAATAATTATTTATTCATTATCAACGAATATTTTTATTAGAATACAGATTTAATACAATTTTCATACTACGTCTTAGAATTTGATTCACAGTTGGTAGATCAGTGGTTGGCGTCACGCGCAGTCTTTGTTTTATGTTGTCGCATTCCGATGATTACGACTGAGAACACCATATTTAAAGATAATTAATTTATCTTTAAAAAAATTAAATTACATAAGAAAATGATAAAAATGAATTTTTATATAAAATGTGAAAAAAATAGTCTTCAAAAGTCTTTTTTTCTTATACTTTAATCAGGAACTCTTTCTCAGGATACGCTTTCCAAAGCGTAAGTGCCGTTTGCAAATGCAAAACATTGAACTCTTAAAAGGTGCATATTCACTCTTTAAGTGCTCCTGTCGAACTTTCATGGAAGCAGAACGCACATTTCATGCGAGTTACCAAAACTTCAATTTGATGTTTTACGAACTCTTAATGTACTCTCATATTTTTGGCAGGGTAAAGAAACATTTCGATTTATTAGCGCTCCAAATGTCCAAAATCACGCATATTGTACGCTTAATGTATGTTTTGGGAAGCGGTATTTAAGTGTTCGTACGTTTTTTGTACGCTTATCATAAGTTACACAAAGCGTATGTACTCTTAATGTACGCTTAATTGCTGCACTCTTACTGTACTCCTCCATTTTTACCAAGGGTCTCATAGTAGCATAGTATTTTTGGTATGTATTTGATATGGTGTCGAATAAAATCGAATGAATCGGTTTCGTGAATTCCCAATAAATCACTAAGTATGCAGAAACGATATTTAACATTCTGTTTCTTTATCGTATTGATTTTCAGAATTTAACAAAAAACTGTGACAAAGAATTACTTGAAATTTTGTCAATTTAACGGAAGAATCAATTAAATCGTTGTTCTGATGTCATATTTCTTAAGGAAGAGCCCTCTTCTAGCGATTTGAGTTGCAACTATCAGACAATGAGATGTAATCGTTGTTTCTTGTATCCAGCAAACCAAAAGGTATACGAAAAATTTGTATACTATTTAGTACGAACCGAGTCTGTCCCTTTCGCGCTCTTTCAGAACAAATGGTAGCGTATTCGATATTATACGTGATATATAAACGCACCTAGCCCCTGAAAGAAACGATTACTTTGGATTATCGAATGATTCGAACTAAAAAATTTGAAACAGAACATTTCTTGGAGAAGTATGAAATATAGAAAACGATATAATTAATTCTTCGATTAAATTGACAGAATTTAAAGCTATTCGAAACTGCAACAAATCAATTTTTGGAATACGTTATATACTGTATCGTATAAGATCGAATTAATTCAATTCTTTAATTACAGGTCGTATAAAATAGTATGAATGCGAATAAGAATCTCGGATAATCAATAGGCCACTAGAAAGAAACAGAATGAAAAATTTCTATTTCGTATACTTTCCGGTTTACTGGGTAGGGTATGTGCGATTACGTATTGCGCATAAAAATATGTAGTGTATCATTCATATGCGAAACAATGAAAAACACCAGCCCAGACAGCAAAATAGCAAAGAGTTCAGAATGATTTCGAAATATGCTCCAAAACAAGTCACATGTCTCACTTTCTGAGGGGGTTCGGAACATGAGTTCATAAAGATCTGATAATGACATCATGTTTACAAAATCCTCAGAAATCACTCTGAGCTCTTTTTTATTTTGCGGTCTTCGGAGACATATGTCTCATTGAATCGCACATCGATTTTTTATATACTTTTTGGTTTGTATGGATTGCAAAGGGGTATGATATCGTACAAATTCCAATATGAATCCTGGAAATCAATACGCCAATTCTTCAATAGAATGAACGAGAGTACAAAATTCCGGTTGGGAATACTTTATAATTTCACAACAAACCATCAGTATTCCAGCAGAAATTATTGCAGATAATTGAATTTAATTGTTGAACTTTGTGAACAGTTCCCTATTATCAAACCTAAATCTATGGCGATGTATAAACGTATCAAAGGCATTATTACAATAAATTATCAGAAGAATGACAGTGTAAGTTAACCTCTTAAAGAGGTCGTCCAGAGCTCAGTTGAAAGATATCTCCTAAGAAGTTTGAATTATGACAACCTATAAAACGAGCTTTTAAAGATGACTTACTTAGGACTTCTTAAAATCATAATCTCGAAGAGTCTTATGTTTGAGGTCTTAAATCCATCTCGTTTTGGACCATCTCTTTTTTAGTAAAGGGATTCCCATTGTTGAGATTTGTGTTTCTTCCAGAGACACTAGGTGGCGGGCGAATCCGTAAATGAGATCGCGCAATATTTACTTCATATGCAGACTGATAGATTATAAACTCTCATGACAAAACAAGTGTTTTTACGATATATAGCAAGTGTTATCATAATTTTGTAATCTCCATTCTGTTGAATGTAATCACCAACCAATATATACCCATACGGCACATACCTATTAAAGAGGTCGTCCCGAGCTCAGTTCAAAGATATCTTCTAAAAGACCCCCTAAAGAGGTCTGAATTATGATAACGTAGATAACGAGCTCTTAAAGGTGTCTTACTACTTAGGACTTCTTAAAATCATAATCTCGGAGAGGACTTAAATCTATCTCGCTTTGGACCATCTTTCTTTTAGTAAAGGGATTCCGTTGCTGAGATATGTGTTTCTTCCAGAGACACTAGGTAGCGATTGAATCCAAAAATGAGATCGCACGATATTTACTTCATATGCAGACCGATAGATTATAAGCTGCCCTGATCAAATAAGTGCCTTTACGATATTTAGCCAGTGATATCACAGTTTTGTATTATTATTTCATGATCCCATTCTATTGAATGTAATCACCATCCAATATATAAATATACAAATGGTAAAAAGGAACTCAGGTGAAAAGTATATAAATAAATAATTAAGATACAAAAGTGAAATCTATAATTTTCAGAAATTTGCTTTTCATTTATATTATTTATTTTTATATGTTAAAGTTCTCAAATAAGGCATCTTTAATGAGACCTCATATTTGAGAGGTCTTATAGAGCTCTTAAAATCGACGCATAAGTCCTCTTAAAGATTACTTTAAGAGCTCTTTCTGATAAGTATTTAAGACTTCTTACAATTTTTAAGACTTCTTAAAGAGCTCTTTAAGGTGACTTTTTGCTGTTTGGGTAACTATACAAACGGTAAAAAGGAACTCAGCTAAAAATTATATAAATTAATAATTAAGGTAAAAAGGTAAAATCTGTAATTTTCAGAAATTTGCTTTTCATTTATATTATTTATTTTATATGTTAAAGTTCTCTATTAAGGCCTCTTTTCTGATACCTCATATTTGAAAGCTCTTGAAAATCTCTTAAAATCGACTCATAAGTCTTCTTAAAAATCACTTTAAGAGCTCTTCTAATAAGTATTAAATACATCTTACAATTGTTAAGACTTCTTCAAGATGTTATTTTTTCTGTTTCGGGTAATTCCCCTTTATATAATAAATCAGGGAAAGAACATAATAAATTCTTTTAATAAATCGGTACAATGAGAAACCATATTCTTTTTCGGAACAAATAAGTTTTGGTTTGCATTGGTGTCGTATGAGACCAGACAGCAAAAAGCATTCAGAATGATTTCGAAATGTGCTCTAAAAGAAGTCAGACGTCCCACTTTCTGAGGATTTTCTGTATATGAGTTCATAAAGATCTCATAATGACACCAAGTTCAGAAAGTGGAATATTTGACTTTTTTTAGAGAACATTTCAAAATCATTTCTATTTTGCTATCTGCGAGATCGAATGAATCCAATTTTCGAATTTTGAACATCTTTTGATAAAATTCTTTTATACAAATAAATTTATATTCTCAATTTTTTAAAATACTTTTAGCCAAAAACGGAATGGGAAGAAATGACATGTCATATTCCTTTATTAATTCTTTTCTGTTTACTGGACATCTTTATTTGAATTAAGTTTATATGGGCAAGTTGGGAGCTTTTTCAGTTTTTTTATCGTTGATATTGTACAATTTGTATTGTAACATAATGTAATTCTAATGACGGCTATTCGGACATATCCTGGAATGTTTAAATTTTGGAAATACTACACAAAGAAATCAAGTTAGTATAAAATACCGGATAAGTAGTCAATTACAAGGATCAGTATGGAAAACAGGATAAGAAATGATAATTGAAATAATATATTGAAAAGTATGATGCAGACGTCAAACTCTTCTACTTTAAATTCTGTTCACCATCTGAGTAACGAATCTACGAATTTTTTTGTTTCAGGTTCGTGATACTCCAACAATATGAGGGGATGCATCTTTATCGGAATAATTTTTACGCAACTGAGGCCAATGACATCTGTGGAATTCCTTTTTAATTCCAAATCTATTTCATTGTTCCTTATGTACAAAATTTTATGAAAATTTTAGGTTTGAGAAATGAAAAATCAAAAATAAGAATGGAACACAATAAAAGCCTAAACTATTGAAAGAAAGTAAATAATTCCCCGACGAATAATTGATTTCGATCAAAAGTTTCAAACATTTTGAGCGCATTAATACAGACATTTCTTCTTATCAAAATGTCAAGCTATGAGGATAAAAGAAAAGTAAATAAATAATGTATATTCATGGATTGCAAGTATCCTCGCAGAATGTTTATCAGGGTCGACTAGAATTTTCAAGGTTCGATTAGAAAAGCGATGAGTGATGCCAGCGGCAATCTCGCATCTCATTGTTATATCTAATCTGAAACCGAATCCAAATAATAATGATATCGATTGTTACGGAAGCATCTGTTGAGAGGTCGTCGATGAAATGACAACGGTTCGAGTTAAATTGGACAGTTGCAACAATCGGGCAGGTATATCGAACGTCAACCCGGAATGCGCATTCGCTCGTTTTCGTCACTTTTCCGAAATGCTTTGCAAGTTTTCAAGTGAAAAATTTATGGACTGATACGCGTGCGATTATCAAGTGCGATTAAGTGATAATGTCGATGGCGAAACGTACGGAGCGTTCCAAAGGTCGATTATACCCGGGGGTTTTTATTAAAATATGCAGTCCAAGTTTACTACTGGACGATGACGAATACATTTTAATTGTTGATGATAAAAATGGCACCTTTACGGAATCGACGAAAGATTGAGTAATTAGTCATTCAATTCCATCTATACATAACCTATAAATGTGAACAGTATTCAGCTTATTTTAACTTAAATGTGCACACATTTTTAGATTTGAAAGGCAAAATAAAATTGCCACTATTTTTATTACTTTTAAATGCACACGAGTTAACCAGTTGAATAATATAAAATGAAATAACTAACGTATCTGAGAACAACAATCGGTACCAAATACGAACTGGGGAATTTAGTCGTATTATAATCGATATTTGAATCACTTTTATTAATGGAATTTATGAAAAAAAAAGAATATTCATTGTAAACACTTATCAGGACACTTCACATTGGTAACTGTGTCATATTGAAATAAACCGAATTCTGTAATAGGAAAACTGGTTTCATAATTATCGAGACTAATTGTCTTAAGCCATGAACAATTAGCAAGCAGTAGGGAATTACAGCATATGTTTACATTTGATATTTCATTTTATAACCCATACATAGACATTTAAATCGCTATTCAATATTTATATTACAATATTCAACTATAAAATAATTATTTAAATTTATATAATCAAACGGCAATTTTGGTATTCAACATTTAAAAAAAAACGTATTAGTTTTCGATTTCAAATAAGCATTTGCAATAAATAAATATGTCTATTATGTACTACACATTTCATGACGCCGGCTGTAGATGGCGTCCTAGGAGCGCCACTGTCTCGAATGTTTTTGTAAAAGTAACATTGAAACAGTTTATAACTTCAGTAATATTTTATAATTGTTTAATAAGTCGATTATACCTTATATTATTCTGTATTTGTGTTTTAATTGTCAAGTGAGTTTGTTGTTTGGTATAAAAATAAAAGTCAGCTTATCACGAAAATGATTCAAATTGGTTGCCGCATTCCAATGTAATGAAATAATATTCATCGAAAAGATTCATTTTTCTCAGAAACGTTTTGTTCCAAATATTAATCTGTTCTCAACCAGAAATACAATAAAAACTTGAGAGATACCATCGGAAAAATATGCACTATTGTACACTTAAAATGAACCACATTGAAATTTCGTACTCTTTGTTTTAATGGGAGTTGTAATTGCCATTTTGAATTCGTAATTTGAAAATTCCCCATTTCAACTATTCAATGGCAAGGTCATATTTAATGTGATAAATTTGTAGGTAATTTGTAAAATTACATGTGTACAGTCATTGATTTGATCGTCGATCTTCAAATCGCATTTCCAATTTACGGGAGACGTCTATTGTTTGATGTAAAGCATTGCAGGAGTGAATGCAGCATACATATTATTATGTTAGGTTCTATTGAAGAGGATCATTGTACGATATGTAACAATTATTAGAAATACTATTACTTGACTTAAATCGAAAATTTACATTCATTTATAATATTTAACACATCATTTTTTTCATTCCTATGATTACACTGGGTAACAAAAAAAGTCGATTCTTGTTTATCTTAAAATTCTTATGTTCATTGAATCTTTAGGTCTCAGTGAAAAAAAAAGATGTTACAAACCTTTTTTCATTCGGTCAGTTCCATGCAAACCGAGATGAAAGTGCGAAAAATGGCTTTTTTAGCACTTTTTTAATCCCTATGAATAAAAAATGCGACGTGATACAAATTTCTAGTAGTGCTCAAATGACTCATGATCAGATTTGTTTTAACTGGTCCCATTATATGGTTTTTGTAGTTGCTGATGAGGAATGGAAAGTTAGACTTAAAAAATTCAAAATGCGGACACAATATGGCGGACTAAATTAAAAATATTACGTGAACGTGCTTGAAACTTTTTTACTCGGATATTTTTGAGGTTGCTAATCACTATTCGAAATTCAAAATGGCAGATCCAATATGGCGACTGAATTATTTGTAATTTACTCAAATTTCTTTATGATTTTTTTACCCAAGGGATTTCGAAGTCTCTGAATACAAATCTAAAATTTATTTTTCGATACAGGTAAAAATTAAGAAGGATATCGTTTTATTAACATCAATTGTATTTTTACATTAAAGATGTAGTATTTGAGAAACATTTATATAAAATACAACACGAAATTTGGATCTGAAATTTGCTATACAGATACAATTATAACGCCCAGTGATTGAAATTTACAAAAACGACGATTATAGTTCCTCCACTATTAATAGTGATTTTTTAATTTTTCGTTGAAAAGTTTATATTTTAAGGTTTTATTTAAGCCCTACTAGAAATTTGTATCACGTCGCTTTTTTGACACATAAGGATTAAAAAAAATGGTAAAAAAGCCATTTTTCGCCCTTTTATCTCGATTCGCATGGAATTGACCGAATGAAAAAAGGTTCGTAAACTCTTTTTTTGTTCACTGAGACCTAAAGATTCAATAAACATAAGAATTTTAAGATAAACAAGAATTTACTTTTTTTTGTTACCCAGTGTTATAGATAAAACAAACAAGAAAAGTGTAAAGCTGAAGACGAAGAATAAATTTACAACTGAAATAAATTGCAAACAAAGAATATAAGGGGAGCATATCGCGCGGAAAAAATGTCCCCATTCAAGTAAATATTTATTTGAAAATGGCAAGTAAAAGATTGAATCTTTGATGGTCTTTGAAGTTTCAGATTTGCTGGTGACTCTACTATTTTTTCTTTTTTGGTCTTTTTCCAGTCTTATTACAATTAACCTGCATTGATTTTTATTTCATGCAGATACATGTACATATTGTTATAGGTATTTTCTTTTTGTATTCTTTCCGCTGTAGTTCAATATGCTATGGCAACGGATTGTAGTAAATTATTAAAAGTGTTGTGGATAAATGAATAATTTCTTCTGAAACGCAAGAGAAAGAAACCAACCTCCATCGAGATTTTGCCGGCTAATGTGATGAATGAAAAAAATTCTAGCAATAGAGTCTAGTTTATCATATCGGTTATTTTACCTCAACAATGAACTTGGTTTTGATCGAAAAAAATTTCTTTTCATCTCCCAATATTAGCCGATTGAGGGGAGGAAATTTTCTTTTAGTCTCCACATATAATGACAACGCACAGTTGTCAGCTGATTCCCAAGTGATTCATTGCATCGGCGTGGTATTTCCGGTGGTGAGGAACACCTGTCAAGGGATCTAATATCGAGAGGGACTCCTCGGCTAATATTGGGAGGTGGTTGAATGTTGGAAGGTTGATACTAGGAGGAACTACTGTCGTTTCTAAAAATCGTATATTAGCAATGTCAGATGTGGCACATGCTCTTACCAAATCCATTGAGATTATGTATTAGTTCCTGAAGATTGTTTTCAACGGGCTATAAGTATCATTTTGTAGTATAGCAACAATTCTTTCTGATTTTCCGATCTCTTTTTAAGTTTACCCAGTCCAAAGCCATAGATAAAATCTTTTTGAATGCAACTCCTCGAAATTGGTATTTTTTAAGCAGAATAGACGCTTTTGGAGCGACTTTATACACGGAATTATCGTTATACTCTTGCGTAAATTACCTACTTCGTGTATTTATATCGTAATGTACTATGGTGTAAATATGCCTGTTAGAACAGTGAGATATAGTTTTGTCATCCTTTGCAACAAAAGGCAAAAGTTAATTATTAGAGGGGACTGACCGCTTACCGTAAACACAGGGTATCGAATACACTTTTCACTCTTTGATAAATCGATAAAAACACGCGGAATGACATAAACAATTCGAACTCTACGATGGTTGACGTAAGATTGTTTCATAACTTCGTTTAAAGGCTAAAAAGAATCACATTTTCAGTTATTAAACAAAATGCCATATATATTCTTAAAAATAATATTACAGATAATTTCACATCATTGAATTGTAATATAAACAATTTATGAGTTATGGTAAATACTTGTTTGAGTTATAAGTTTGTACTATAAACATGTAGTACTCCTCTCACGTCCTTCCTTCTTTTATTTTAATATTTTTCTCCATTCTATAGATGACGTGTATGCAAAAAAAAGAATAGTATAGTACATGAAAAAAGAAAGTCTTAAAATTGTTACATGACAAATTAAGCACTGTAAAAGGCTTAAATTTAATTCTAAAGTTGAGCTAATTTTCTTAAATTAAGTCAATATTTGCGCTTAAAATATTGTTTTTAGTTTTGGAAACTTATTTTTAGTCAATATTCAGGTTCGAAATAAGAATTCTCTAACTTAGGTGTGACAAGCTCGAAAATTTTCTCTTTAAGCATAAATCTCGACTAAAATTAAACTTTGCTGTCTGAAAGTAAGACTTTAAGCGCAAATATTGACTTAATTTAAGAAAATTAGCTCAATTTTAGACTGAAATTAAGCCTTTTACATAACTTAATTTGAGATGTAACAATTTTAAGACTTTTTTTCTGTATAAGGATATATTTTCCGAAGGCTTCTGAATTCTTTCAATTACTTGCTGGCATTCCGACAGTCATTAGAACAAGTTCCGCGGTTTTGTTCAATCTTTCGTATGAAATCGTGAATTTCCGACGCAGAGTTTATTATTTTCTCACACTCTGAGCGCAAAATACAATGTTGTTCCCTACATCGCGGGAGCAAAATAGCGCATTCTCTTCCTAGGGAGTAAAATAGCACATCCTCTTCCTAGGGAGTAAAATAGCACATCCTCTTCCTAGGGAGCAAAATAGTCCATTCTCTCCCTCGGAATCAAAACAAGTTTCTCTCACTCTATTCTCAAAATACTATTTTGCTCCCTATATCGCGGGAGTAAAATATCAAGCTCTCGTATAAGGAAATAATATGTGCAACAACGGAGAACAGGCGTTTGTAAACTCATTCAAATTGCCGACCTCGCTTCGCTCGGGCGTCAAACTCGCCCTCGTTGGCAAACACCTATTTTGCTCCCTAGTTGCATCCATATCCATTTCATATTAGTGTGTTTTTCTCGTTTGATTCCCCTCCATTCCATTAATGATCATTGAAACAGTTCATTTCCCCTTTTTCATGCTATTATTGATGGTGATGAGAAGTTTAAAACTAAACGAAAAATATGCTTTCTTGGTTTACTGTAAATGTTAAAATAGAAGAAGTTAAGAAAATGTGTAATTTCTTGTTTTAGCTGCCAGGAGAATTGTCCAGTATTAGATAATTACATTGGACCTAAATAATTTCCGACAATGCCTATCCAATCTACAATGTTTGGTGACGCCAGAATTCCATAGAATTTAAAACTATATAATTCTAATTTTTGTCTAGTTTTTCAAGATGTCTCTAATATTACACAATCGCAGACTTGCTCATCATAATTAATGATTAATGCAAATAATTTGATAAATACTACAATTACTGCTAATGTCTATAAAAACGCGTGCTTCATAAATGACTAACCAATTCGACTGTAATAAAGATAACTAAATAGGACTAGCAGAAATTGAATGCGAAACACTTAAAAAATTAGTTTCTTGGCCTTTTTAAAGTAATACCGTTTGGAATTGTGTAACAGTTAAGTGGTTTATAACTTTTGACATAACTATCTCAATTAAAGTTTTGTTAAGATTATCCAACGAAAAAAAGTAAGTCAGTTTTAACAAAGAAGTAATTTATAGCTTATTAAATATATAATGGACCTAAAATATATGACTATTTCATAATTCCAATTCTGCCATTTTATTGATGTATAAGTAAATTAAGTTAATATCCTCTTTATTAAAATTCTATTGTGCATCCCGTCCGAATCTTAAAAACGTCCCACACAAAACCGAACCTTACAACCAATATCATTGGTTCAAGCTTATTAACATTGTAACAACCTTATTTACTTTGTTGTAAGGTTGGGTTCTGTTAGAGGTAGAAGTGCAGCGACCCTATTCGTTAAGTTCCTCTGGTGGCGACACTGAAACTACTGAGAGCCCTCTGTTGTGTGTTGCGCATGCGCATGGTACGACTCTGAAAAGGGTGGTAGGGATTCAAAGATGGAGGATTAAAAATTAAGGTTTTGAAGTCCATATTGTTCAATTTGCGGCGAGACCATCGCATTTTATTATTTCTGGAAAAATCACGTTTTTACAACCATTTTTATGACAGTATTCCTAATTCTTCCTTTTCTTTCCCACTCAACGACAATGTCGTTTTCACAGAATTTTACTTTGGAGCCTTCGTTTTAAAGCCTTGCGAATTTCCTGTGAATATATTTCCAAAATAAATACTACAGAAAATTTCTGCTTCATTACAATTCATTATTTTGCCCTATTTTAGCATTTTCTTGTCTCCATCCCATTACTCGATTGTCCACGCGCAGTGTCGTGAAGATAGATCGCAACCCCTCCAGTCGCTATATAATGCTAGACTCGAAAAGTTAAAATAAGGGAAGGCACACTGTGTATACTGGGGATACATATGCCTTTTTGGGAAAACGTATCGTATTGTGGAAGTTATTTCTTGATCCTGCAATAACGAATAGTCTAAGGATTTCAATTCCTTGAAGGAGGGTTTCTCTTATTTTTTTCTTCGACTGCCGACAAACGTTTAGATCAAGATCTACGAAAATTCCGACATATTCTTCTTGTAGTTACTTTAGTACAGAACTGTACAACCTACAAATAAAAACAGTTACAATTGAACCAATGTTTCTAATTATAAAATCAAATTATAGTATCTACTTCGCCATAAAGTGTCGTTTATATCAACATACCTGTATGACGTACTGCATCGTTCGAAGCCCATGTGCATATTTTTACGATATTTACGTAAAATCAAGAAAATGTTAATAGTTATGTCACTTTTCACCAAAGTTGCCACTTCACTCGCGCAACCTTCGACAATTCGAATTCCGGACTAGAGAAAATTGTTCATGACTAAACAACTGATAACGACACTCGACGTAATAAATACGACACGCGTTTGCAACAGCGAAGCTCGAAGATTATCGAACTAATTTTGCATTATCTGAAATCGAACGCTACCGGGGATTCGGATAGAACAGAAGCGGCAACTCCGTAATGGATGCGAAAAGGCCGACAACAAAATGAAACACAAACACACGCGAGATTTTCCTACAGTTAACGATCTCTTCGGTGTTTTTGCAGCCTCGAGGCAAAAATCTCAGAGTGGAGTAAACAGCAGCACGCATGCATCGAACGTTCCGGGTCTTGTCTAAATTATTATTGGCATTGAAAAATGTGGTTCAACTTCCGCCGCCATTTTTTTTGGTTGTAGGGATGCGCCCAGGAGACTCGTTACGCACTTCTGAGTAGTTTCGAGACGTAATTTTTTTCTTGGTAGATGAATTTCGAATTTTCAGCAAAAAGCGCAGAAATCTCGGGGGCGTCCCATTCATGCACCTACCAGTCGCCTCACAACCGTCCCGCCGGACAGACGGCTGTGTCGGCCGCGGCTCTCGTACGCGCGACTGACGGGTCGAAAATTACACGACGGGGCCCAAAAAAGAATTTGCCCAGAAAAAATCCCCACCCAAATTCTGGAATCACGCCCGCATTATCTCGCGACGATAACACACCTTAAAAAAAACGTCAAAAGAGGCTTTCCCATCCGAGATGTTCATCTTTTCCCGGAACGATAACGCGACGCGAACTTCGCTCCGGTGACCGAAATCGAAAGTGACGAAGCGAGTGAATCGCGGTAATTTTTCAAAATTCGACCCTACTCATATTTTTTGTTCGCTGCGACTCCGCAGTGGCGCGGCGGGTAATTGAAAAAGCACACGAGCGACGAGTTTTGGAGTTTGGTCGTGGTGGAGGTGTCGGAATAATTGACGGTGTACATATGAGGGAACGTGCAAATGAATATTTGACAAGACGAGGACGCTGATAAGATCTGAAGCATTAGAGTCTCGCGACGCGTGGAGGGAAATGTTACCTCTGTGGAGACATTGTTAAAAAAACGGAGGGGACCGCTTGGTTGCAATCCTGCTAGGGGCAACCTTCAAATTTGCGGGTAGACGCGATAATTATGTATTACCGGCAACGCGCATCAGAGGCTCAAGGTGAAAGGCGTGCCTGTAGGATTTGCGCCATTGGAAAACCCATCTCGTAAAATTGTAATGCTGCCGAACACTGTGTGATACCCAACAATCCATCCGTAGTCGACCGCTGTTTCCCGACCCAAAACACGTGCGCATCTAGTACCAGCCAAAATGCCGCGATCCGGACGCAGGGAGAACGAGGACGTTGGTCTCGGATATCAAAATACTTTGGTGAGTAATGTTCGATTTATTAAACAACACTTTATTTTCGTTGCATCCGAGACGAATGCGCTCGAGTGATTTCCTAATGGTCCAGAATAACGTTTTTTTCGCGCGCAAAAATAGAGCCGCCGAGCCGAAGACACTTGGAAGGGTAGACTGTTTTTATTATTTCTGCAGTTCACGAGATGAAACGTCTCCGATTGTTTTTTTTTTTAATTTCTTTCGCTCCTCAACGGATATTTGGATCCCTGGTGGCCGACCACGTGTTCGCGGTCCGCTTCGAGACTTTTCCCGCCGATTGTGCAGAATCAGCTGATTGCTGCGTGACGTTCCCCAAGTAACTGCTCTTTCGCTTTTCAGGGAAAAAATTGAATTCAGGCGTGCTTCTACTGTTTCTATCTATGACGCGTTCATTACAAAGCGATTTCAATTTTATGATTTACGAATTGTTCCCAAAAAAATGTTTAAAATGTATTTTCTCTTGATGTACGGCAATTATAAACGAGTTAAACGTTCCGATTACTAAACTCTGTAGAGATCCTCACGGAATAAAAGTTCCGTGTTTCCTGTAGGACATTTAGAGGTTTTTTTGTGCTTCTCTGGTAATTTCTAGAACAATGCAGAAATTGCCGTGGATAATAAAGGATACCGGAAGATGAAAAACAAAACACCGCACGCGAATATACGGTAAAATCTTCAAGAATTTGTTCAGTTTCGAGTTTCGAGTATTCGATTGTCCGAACAAAATTCGTTTTAGATTTTACACGAATTGTGCCAGTATTATGAAAGTAAAAATGGAATGAATAAATCTATTCCGCAGAAGGTTATGGATTCTGACATGGACGTCCAAAATATATATATTTTTTTTCATTTTTGGACAAGGAAATTTTTTAGGAGTTCTAATATTAGCATTTTAATATTTTTATAGTTTTTAATTCCTTGAATTTTCTTAGTAATTTTGATATTTATTCAATTTCGCAGCCATATTTTCCAGAAATTTTGAAACATTTAGGTTATATGAAATATATGACTGGAGTCAACATAAATGAAAAAAATAAAAATAAAAATGTAAAAGTGAAAAATATAAACAAATTATTTTTATGATGTTTGTAATGTTATAATAATACATTTTAAAGTAAGTTAATTCGTGGTAATTATTTACAATTGGTAGAAAATAATAGAATTCGATTTTATTATTATTCGAAGAGCATACGACAACAATGTGTTGAGTTGTTCTTTTTTATCTTGAAGGCGGCGATATCGAGTTGCAGGAAAGATATACGTATAATATATTTTCCCGCACCGGCATACGATTTCAACTATTTCTCTCAATGAATTAGTATTTCCGCTTTCGACCCTTTACAGTTTCTGTCTTTGATTCTACTTTAGTGTGTTATTTGATCATCCACATAGTGGACTATATCTTAAATTGAATAAATTAACTATTCATTATTAGTACAATACTTTACACTATTCTACCACACAATATACTATAGTATGAATTTAAGCCAATAATGATAATGTAAATCATTTTTTGGTTGATATGCTTCTTTACAGAGAATTTTCAATCTGCCATTATTCTTATAAGATTTTTAGGTTATTTTTCGTAATTTGTTATGTATGATTTGTTCGATTTTATATTTCATGGTGGACTACAATTAATTTCGAGAAATTATAAAAATTGTTAATAGTAATTTAAATTCAGAACGTTTGGTAATTCAACTTTATTTAATTACAGCTATATTTTTTGTGGCAAACCTTTACAAGATCAACAACATCACAGATAAATTTTTACTATAAAACGTTAATGTATTTTGACTTCCTAATTACGAAAACGATGATAAAAATTGGGGGCAGGGAAATTGAAACCACAATTTTGAAAAACTATAGACGAAGATTTAATATTTTGCATTAATGCAGAATACACGAGTCTGGCAAAAAAAATGTTCAATTTTACTTTGGTTTTAGAACAATTGTAACCAAGGTATATAACCATTTTTTATTTCATTTATTTTATGGGTTTTTATACTTACATTTACATCGACTCCAAAAAGTTTCTCATTTTGTTTTTTCATGCCCCTTTTGCAAATATTTTAAATTATATTAATGGGTTAATTGGGCGAAATTAAAATAGTAATTATTATATTAAGTCATTCAAAACGATCTGATCCAAGCGGCATTGCATGAATTCATTCAATTAAATAATTTGTTACATACTGTGCGGAAAGTTGTAGTTTTTTGCATGAAAAATGTTTGGAAAATGATAAATTCTCATCTAATTCGAAACTGCGCGGTATTATCCATATCACAAATTGAAAAAAAAAACAGAAAACAAATTTCAAAATGGCATCCAGCAAGAATTAAAATCCGTTAGTAACTATATTTTGTTCAATTACAACTGCTTTATATTCTAAACTTCTAATACCTGTTAAATTACGAAATTTACATTTTTTTATGCTATGAAATGTTTGTTAATGTCATGGAAGAAAATACATTCTTCCAGTGCGAATATTCATTCCTAAATGAAAGAAATATTCACTATATTTGGCAAGAGTGTCATGTAATATTTACTCTGAGAAACCTACTTAGATTTAGTAAAAATCTAGTTATTTACGTTACAATAAATATGTCCATGCAATCAACACAAAACATGAAATTGTGTAATATTGTTTATATTTTTATTTTTTATTAAAATTCATGTAAAACTTAGTTTGAGTATAAT
Source organism: Trichopria drosophilae (assembly GCA_030407085.1). NCBI lineage: Eukaryota > Metazoa > Arthropoda > Insecta > Hymenoptera > Diapriidae > Trichopria > Trichopria drosophilae. The sequence goes on from CM059585.1 coordinate 25,908,116, forward strand.
TTATAGCTTTACTTCAAATTTTTATTTTATTTTCGAAAAATTCACAAATACCACAGACGACAAAAATTATTTTTTTTTGGTCACTTCAATGACTTGAATCACGGTAGTGGATCCTATATATTTTTTACCGGTAACAATGAACCCGTTACCCAATTTGACCCACCACGTCAGGATTTTAAAATATCTGATCCGAAAAATAGTAAAAAATATCCTCTTTGGCAATTTGAGGTTAGGATATGTGAAATTGTCGTCGTGTGTTAAATTGGACAACGGATTAATTGTCAGTGACCAAAAAGAATTTATCTCTCCAAAAAATTGGTTTGCGGTCCAGTATAAGTAATCACTGAAGTTACTTCTAGAAAAAACACAGAAACGTAAAAATTTAATTTTTAACACTCCCGGAGTAGAACTCGCTTTTGTGCCCTGCAGTTAAATATTCGGGTATAAATATCGATCTCCGATGAGTGTCATTATGACCCTCTCTTCGCTCGTGCACTCGTCGAAGATCGGTAATTGTGCCCTTGTTACGTAATAAACTGTTCTTGCACACCACTTGAATCTGGAGTAGAGGGTCAGATTTTTGGTTGCTGACAATGAATTCGTTGTACATTTTGATCCATCGGTTCAGATTATCAATATATCTTAACCTGAAATTTTCAAAAAGGATATTTTTGAATATATATCGGATCAGATATCTTAAAATCCTGCGGTAATGCGTAAACTCCAACAACGGATTCGTTTTCAGCGACCAAAAAACTGTAGGATCTTCATCTGGGAAGGTAAGATTAAATTCTACAAACATTTTAAAGAACGTTTTCACTTTTGGTTTTGAATTAATCAAAATGGAATTCTTTATTACATTAAACGAGTTTTTGTAACAAAATATGACTGAAGAAAAACTGTTTTTTTCGCGGTAATTACACTTAACTACAGTTAGTGTTTCAAAAATGTACAAATTTGTTTAAATTGTCCGTTTACAGAAGTTCATGGTATAAAAAGTATTCAATAAATTTATTTAAATCAGTAGTTGACATTCTTGTGTATCAAGTGGACAACATTTTTTGGTGTTTTATTGTTATCCAAGTAAGAGTAAGATTACAACGAAAAACCAATGTCCATATAAATACGTAACTTTCCACTATATCACATTCGATCAATCATAATACCAACCAATAAAAACTAGAGTCACGTAAATCGCGAATAACAACAAACGTTACTCTTATTCAGTCATCGACCGTCGCCTTGCTTCAGGTTGACCTGTACGTGCGAAATATGCATTAGAGCACAGAAGACTCATACGTCGCAAACAATAAATGTGCATTTCGACGTTTTTACGATAATTTCATTACTTTCAGTTGCGCTTGTTTAGCTACTGATGAAATTATTAAAAAATATTCGTGAAAAATTAAAAAATTAACCAAAATTTATCATTTAGGAATGCAGTAAGACTTTGTTATCTATTATATTAAAAGAGCTTATTTTAAAAAATGTCTTGGGACGGGTTTTAAAAAATTATGTCGCTGTGCTCACTAGCTAAAAGATCTTATTTCGTGTAAGAAACAATGTTCAAAAACAACATCAACCTTAACTCATGCAAAAGTTCTCGATGTTCAAAATGTCGGACAGAAATTTTGATATAAATCGACAAAAATAAATTATATAAATTCACTAGTAAAAAAAATTTGTAAAAATTCATAAATCGAACGGGGCCCGTAACAGGGGTCGCTCGAGCCGCCTTAACTAAGCTAAGAGACCTCTGGCGATTTCACATTATTTATTTCAAGATCTGGAAATAATATAAATTTCCTTTTGAAGGCAGATTTTAAAAAGCAGCAATTTCAAGTGAGATATGGTTGGTCTAGCCGTTGAAATTGATTGTGGAGAATTGTATGTTCAGGCGTTTATTGGGTTAGAATGACAAAATCAAAATGATTAAATTTTAGATTTATTTGTTGCAAGTAATCATTGAGGAGTTCCCGTAAATGTTAAATAGCATCACAATGAAACAGATTTTTCTAAGAAATGTGCAACAGACAAAGAATGAAAAATGACGTAAAGTGTGACAGAAATCGACATATGAATCGAGTCAATGTGAAGTTAGTTTGGTTTGTCACCGCTAGACTCAGTCGCAACAGTAACAGCTCTACAGGAGGCGTCCGTGATTTCTGTTATACAAATTCGATTTTAAATCCACGGACAACCTCCAGTAGTACATAAAATGTGTGATATTCGAATAGTATCAAATCATTAGAACGCTAATACTTTTGAGAATAATGACAATACGTGAATACAATTCTGTTATCTACAGGAAATTTATGTGTTAATTTTGGTTCTATATTAACAATAAATCAACCAAAATACTATGCATTTACGCAGATAATTGTATCAAATAACTTTGTTAGTCTCCTTACAATTTCCTGTTACCGTAACTAAAACTAAATTTTGTTTCATAAAATTCTGAAACGGAAGCCTTAAAAAGCTTCGGTAATATGAAATTACTACTTGCAAGCTTCAAAATCCATTTTGAAATGTAAAAAGAACTTTGTTTGTATCTGAGAAATCTTTAACTCTCTTACACGTAAATCTGAGTGATAAGCACTTTGAAACCTAGTTTGTGAAGTCCCTTAATACAAAAATCCAATATGGCGGAAGAATTACAAAAATGTATCACGTATTAATTGAAATTTAAAAATGAATCTGAAAGCAGACACGTGATTTGAATTCAGTCCGAGCATCGATTAAACCAATCTAATACCTTTCTTAAAATTCGTCCGCCATATTGGAACCCCCATTTGGAGTGTATAAAATCATACTTCATTTCTTGGTCCTACCTACAAACTATAAAGGCCATTGTATTTATCACTGTACGTATGATTAAGTATGAAATTATATAAATTAATAAAACAATAAATTATTATTTACGTTTCAAAATGGATTTTTTGTTCCTTATTGATCTATTTGAAAATAAAATTCTCTCACTCTCCTGATGTTATCTGATCTTAAATGTAGTAAAAAAATTGTGTTGCTGTTTTATTTTAGAATATCTCGAAAACCAGACGTGTTGGGTTTCTTTTGAGGTTAGGTTCGAATTCAACATGCCAAAAACCTTTAGGAAAGTATTATCGGTTACTTGGCTCATCATTTTGTCGTCCTGTATTCAAATTGTAAAAAATTAAATATTATATACTGCACTGACTAAACGATTTAATCAATAGCACTGAATGGTGAGTTACCCAGAGAGGACCCAAAATATAGTACGTTTTATGGTCACATGTAATGCAGGTGACTAAATGAAAGTTTAATTAACTAAATGTTAAACAGTGTAACCAAATGCAATTATAACTATACTATACTATAGTTAGTATGTACTAAACATTTTTCTAAGTATAAAAAATGACTTAAAACTACCCAGACAGTGCAAGTATTGATGGTGTGTGCTGCATCCTTTAATAAGTATCGAGTTATCACTTTGTCGTCTTTGTAATCAGCCTGCTCCCAAGGCAAAAGATCACGTGGACCTGACGCAATTTTCGTCATAATCGTTTATCTTATAATAGTGCTAGTGTTAGTTCAATAAAATCGAAATATCAAAATAGCGGAATAAAGGAAATGTGTAAGCTTCTGGTTAATCTGCCTTAGACACGAATAAACTAAACAAGTTCATACAAATCTGTTACTCTGCTTTCTTTCCGGTTCTTGTAAAAATTTCCTGTTCATTCAGTAACTGATTTACTTGAAGTAACTGTTTAAATTCCTTAAAACATTTTTGGAATTTTGTTTATTGTTTAAGGATAAAAAATGCAATAGTTTAATTTACAAATTAAAAAAATAAGTCGACCTCCATATTGAAAAAATGTCTTTACACGATCAATTCAATTAGTATTAAACAAACGTCACTATTATGTAGCGGAGCTAAGTTTTCTCTCAAAGTCGGTCAAAGTGCAGTCATTACAAAAGCGATAAATTCGACAAAAATGACGATTCATTGTAGAAGAACGAAAAAAACATACCAAATGACGCCAGAAAATAAATAGGTCACAGGCAATTGATTTTAGGCGTTGCGAAAGCGATCGAGATTAAAATACTTATTCAAGAAATATTACATCATAGATGCATTTTGATAAAGTCAAACTTGACATTTCTTAAACTCTCTTAAAATTATCCGATAGTATCCTTTAGTACACACAAAAATGTTATTATTTCGCCGCTTTCAATTTTTTACGGTTATTATAGTGAGCCTACGATTTAAAACCAAGACCAAGCTTCTGATGTCTTGGTCTCTACGAGATGATTCAATGTCTTATTACTTTATAACTTAATCGAATCTTATACATTGGAATCAGCACCGATGTCATCGAATTCAAGACGAAGACTAACATTACAAGACCAAGAGTTGAACATCATACAAATTATGAAAATAACTCTTTTAAAGTTAGAAAAGGGCTAATCGTAAAATATTTACGATGAAAGCAAGTCAAGGTAACTAGCGATGTACCTAATTGTTAATAAAACTCATGATCTTTTTTTACCATTTTTATGTAGGAAATTTAGTAAGAACAGAATTTATTTCAACCTTTCATCGGATCTACATCTTTCCTACTTTTTTGAAAACCGTCGTACTTCGAGAATATCAAGTACACGCGATCACTATTTACCATTCGAATTAATATTCTTTTTACAAATGTTTGTCGATTAAGGCGATACGTTCCAAGAATATGTACGTGTATTTTCGATGACGACGATCGTTATCAGTTTCACCCGCGTGCTTTGCTCAACATCTAATCAAACAACACTTTGTACCTTATGAAGACCGCTGTGCGTTTTTTAGTTACTTTTACAGTCTGCGCAAATTGTATTTTGAGCAATGCAAACACATACGTAAGTCGCGTCGTTTACGCATGCGCGTGGCAATTAACGTTAATAAAATCTGATACAGATTAGTGCTGTATTAATAATAATTATTACCTACTAAATTCGTTCGCGCCTTTTGCTACGTGCTATTGACTCTTATATACGTGACAAAGTGCGAGGTTCTTGAGCTCTGATATAGTCGCGCGCGCGAAACTTGATAATTGCATGTCGAAAAACCGTTTCTTAAGTCAATTGCAAATTCGAAGGACCTTCCAGAAAATTATTCTATTTTGAAACATCTTTTATTAATTGTAATAAAGTTTCTATTTCTGTTTTCCTCACAAGTAATCCTACGGAAGTGTAAATCTCTGATTTAAATTTAATTTGGATATTTAAAACATGAAAAACTAAGAGCCACGTATTTTTTCTCAGCGATAGAAAAACATAATTAAGTGATGAAATAGCAAAAAAAAATGATTTGGGGTAGTTTACCCCATAATTTTCATCCGCAACTCAAGATGTCTAGGTCTATGATTTTCTTCTATTGAAAGATACTTTCTTACCAAAAATCATTAAAATCGCTTAAAATCGAAATTCAGTAGAGTCCCGGTATATTTGTGTCTCGCTATATTTACGTCCCAGCATATTTTCCCAGTTCCGTCTCATTATATTTGTCTGTCGCCGCTCTCTTTTCCCCCACCTTGCACGCTGGGGCCTCAGGAAGGCCTGCTGTGAAGTCACGAACGTAACGCGACTGAGGAGAGTGGGAGAAGCGGCGCTCCCTTTCTTTTGACAAATATAAGGAGACGGGAGGGAAAGGCGAGGAACGGAGCGGGCAAATATACCGGGATTCTACTGTAGAATAATTTACAATTGAATCAGCCGTAATTGTTTTTTGTCGCTGGATTTTTTATCAATACGTATGAAAATAAAAATACGTTTAGGAACGTTTTGTAACTGAATCCACCTCAATTTGTCCTCGTCGGATTTGTTATCAATATATTTTAAAGTGAAAATAGAATAATACATCTTTTCGATTTTATGAATGAAAATGTCCATTTGCAGTATTTTTTTACGCATGCATCTAAATTAAAGCAAAAGTGCGCCATTGACTCGGAAGCGAGTTGTTAAAAACCTTTGAAAGCTAATTCGAACACTCACCGTGCGGTGGTGCATTGATGGTGCTGTTACCTTTTTCTCGCAAACAGTAAGAGCACCGGTTAAAAAGAGGGGTATTGTATGTAGTACGCGTATAATTTATTGTACCTGTGCATTGCATGCGATAACGATATAAAGTGTTAGATCAGCGATAGTTCATAAAGTAGGAAATGCGTTGTCACCTATGTGAGTATTTAAGCGGTATAAAAGTGTAACATATTATCAAATGTAATTAATAAAAATACAAATTAAAAATAATGATAAAATCCTTCTTAAACAATTATTATACTTATACATGTACAGGTGTTTAATGTTATATCGATCTGAATAATCTGAATAATTACTTCATAAATCGCAAGCTATTAACTATTTGATTGTTCAATCATAATATAATATTTATATTGTAGTCAAAATCCGAAATTTCCAAGTGACGCAAACTCTCTACATTTCCTCCTCGACAAATTTTATGATATTCATAATTGTGTGTGTATTTGTGGTATTGTTCCATTACTGTATTGATTTACAAATCTTCAAAATAACTGGACGATATCATATTCATTAATTTTCGACAAACAAATGTAGAATTAAACTAGGAATACGTGTCATTTCTTACTGACCCGAACTATACAATTTTTCATCCATGGCTGCAAGATGCCGTCATTTTTTTAATTTAAAAATCCATAATCAGATTGGTAGTCAGCGACTTCCAAACCCTCCCACCACATTTTGAATGTTGAAAACATTGAATCAGTTATCTGTGATCTCAAAAAACCACGAGTGTCTAATTTCAATTCGATCTAGTAACTTTTTACATTACGAGAAACAACAAATTTCAATCATTTTCCGTTTAAAAAAATCTATGCATCAAACAGTTGAAATATAATATTAACACTGCAAAAACGAGTGTCTTAGTTTGAGACACTTTCGTCCTCACTTATAAGACGTTTTTGGGTGTCTTATGGAAATACGTTATACAGCCCCCCCCCCCTCCAATATTTGCCTAGTCCGTCTTGTCTATCCTTTTCTAACCCTCCCAATATTTGCCTAGTGAGGAGAAGAAATTCTTCCCCCACTCCACCGACATACAGTTGTAGAAGGAGCATGCGTCGATCAGAAGAAATCAGTTTAACCTTTCCTACATCGCGCACGCGTGATGTCGCCACAGAATTACCTCTCCATGAGAAGTGGTGGGGAACAGCATCCAGAGGTAAGGCAAATATAGAGACGGACCTAGTGGCAAATATGAGGAGGTAGCAAATATTGGGAATGCCAATATTGGGGGATGGGGGGGGGGGTACTGTAATTGACTTCTTTGAAGACGCTGGAAGTGTCTTCAATCGCAATCGAGTAAAGAATACAATAATGAACCGTTGGAATCACATCAACGGCACATCAACAGAATAGGTTATACACTTCGAGTCGGCAGTTGCCAAATATTCACGAAGATACTCGAATAGGTAATGTGTCTTCGATTTGTAAGTGTCTCAACACATAAATATCTTAAATTAGCTAAAACGACTTAAATGTAGACACATATATTAAGATGTTTATAATTTTGAAAAGACATTTTTGAAGTGTGTAAGGTCTTCAAATAACACGTTTAGAAGGCAAGAGTTTTTGCAGTGAAAAATTATTAAATTGCATCTCACATTTTTTAAAATGTACTAAAGGTAGTTTTTACATATATTAGTACACAAAGTCATAAAAGTCATCTTATTTCGTGTGTCAAAATAATTCATTGCGAACAATAAGTCAATAAAACGGTTTTCTTTTACTGTTATCTTCCATAGCAACGATGCAGGTAATTTGGAGATTATCGACAAAGATTAATTTCAATTTATCATATATCACATGCTTGAAATTTGTCGACGACTTTATTAAACTTTTTGATGTAGACGTCTTGTTTTCTTGAATTTGTTGTCAATTTCCGAAAATGAGAAACTTTAGTAGTTACTGTTGCTGAACTTTGCTTATGATTTCTTTTACGGTCAAAAATTATTACTAAAACTTTTATTACTTATAAATACTAAGGAATTAAAATTGTCGAGCGTGTAACTAGGAATTTTATATTATAATCGTACCTGTACGTTGCGCCCTGAACAACGATAATAGTTTTATAAGGAAAATGACTACAACTTCTAAGAATTAATATATTCCTGGAGCGCAACAAGTTTTGCAAAACAAATATATTAAACGTATTTAAATTGTTTCTCACTGAATATTAAGGCACCGATAAAATAACTTCGATAAGAAAGCTAATTGAACGGGTTTCAAATTACAGTACTCAGGGAAATTTGCACAATCGGACTCCGTTTGTCATTTTTCTGTCGAAAACGCAATTTACGGTGATAGATTTCCACATATTAAATATTCAAACACTGCTTTTTATAAAATTCTAATTGCCCCTTTAATGTTATCATAAGTCTTAATAACTGACTCGAGTGAAACATTTTGTGAGCATGCAAATCATGTTGGCGGAGAATTCGACTGGGAATCGAAAGGTCCCGGGATCAAGTCCCGGCGCAACGTATCGTTTTTTTTCGACAAATGAATTTAAAATATTCTTAAAGAATTATCTTGGATTCTTTAAGAATAATTATTAAAAAAAATAATTGGGTAGACAATTAGTTTCTGATGTCAAAAATAACATTTGAATAGAAAATTTATCTTTTTTTTTAAAGAGTGAGTAAATTTTAATATTACAAACAAATGATTAATAAAGTCATTATCGAGAGCACGATTTATATTCTTATTAGTGTTTTGACATTTAGTATAACGTAAAATTTCGCAGAATTACACGATAGCTTATGAATCGATCAGTTTTTTCCCTGTTCATTACTACACATTCATCGGTCGTTTGTGCTTGGTTAAGTGAAAAAAATTTACATGTAATACATTGATGCAGACAAGTTTTTCACGTGGTATTTTTTTCCCTGTTACGTTATTATGCTGCACGTGGGTTATCAGAGATTATTTTGTTTCGAGGAATTTTCATTTCATGCACTTATGGTCGAATTTAGCCTTAAAATGCAGTAACAATAGTAAATGATTGTAACAAATATGATAATTATTCTCGGGAAGAATCGAAACGTTTCTGAGCTGAAAACTCGAGCCGCATAACAAATTTTCATGTAATTCTTGTTGTAGAAGAATCTATTCATGCTGAAACGTTATTGTTCTTTGTGCAAATCAGAACGTTTTTATTAACGATTCCTTCCACTATATTTTTTGACATTTTTAATCTTTACCATCCGTCGGTGAAGACGTTTAAATTTATTGTTACTTTGATCAAGTATGAATTTATACTTAAGAAAACAAAGCATAATAACCTAAATAAATATGTAACGAGAGAAGCTGATAATGAGAAAGTTTAAATGGTGTGTATCATCGTATAACTGTTAATGACAATCATTAACATCATTTAGTCATATACATATATTTATCTACGAATATTATGACTATTTATTGTTGCGTGTCCTATTTAAGTCTTTTCTGTGTATACGATCTTTAAATACTAATTTGTATGTTTCAGAAATTAACTGTTGACACAGTGCTAGAACACAAATTAGACAGGCTTATATGTATTAATTTTACAAATAAGCACATAAAATTTAAGTATGTACTTAGAATGTGTAAGGAGTAAAATAGCTTTTAACTATTAGTTGAGAATGTAATCAGTGAATTAATTTCATTAATTTCATTAATGGATTGTGCAATCGTATTATCAGATAATTGTAAATATTTGTTTAAGAATTCGGTATTTCTAAGTCTATTAAATTATGTAATTGTATAATTTCAATTGTTATCTTTTAGTCACAAGTGTTCAAATTATGTATCATTGTATTATTCGTTGGGGTTTTTTGATAATTCACGAAGCATGTGACTAATGTTTACAGTGTTCGCCTATTTTTCTTTTCTTGATCAAATAAATTCAGAAGCGAACGTCACGAAACTATTGATTATCTTCCACGTGATTCATAAGATCACATGAAATTTCTATAAAATTTTAATAACGTAAACAGCATAAGATTTCAGATCGTGTGAATTTTAGGAAATGAGAATTTTAACTAGGATTTTACTATGACGATATAACACTTTCGTAACAAAGTGTTTTTTAGAGAAATTGTAGTAAATTATTTGACTAAAAACGATTCGAAGAAACTAGAATGATTACTATTTGTGACTACAGCAATAAATTAAAAATTGTAACATGCTCCAAAATATTAGAAAAAAAAATATTTTCAAAACAGTTTTTCCACCTGGAATTAGTGTTTGCAAACTCGTACGAACTGTACCCTTACCTCCCGCGGCCGCCAAATTCGCACTCGTCGGCAACCATCTATTTTGTTCCCTAGTTGTACAATGCACTAATTTGTGATCCTCTTCTTCGGGCAACACGCATATCTAATTTTCCCAAACAGAAAGACTCTTACAATGGTCAGAAAATTTTTCTTAAGGATTGGTGGATTTTTAATCCTGTGGTTGGACGGATCCGGCTCCGTTTTTGAAAAGCATAAATAAAGATGACCTAATCCAAACTTCCGGAAGGAATTCCACAAGAGCAAGAAATCATCCAAACATTTGAAGTTCAACTAAAGGAGTTATGCGCCTATGAAATTTTCGGGAAAAGTTCAGCAATCTTTTCAAAATGTTCAAAAATTGTCAAAATTTTATTTCGGTAATTTTCACAGACAAGTTTTTTTTCCGTGTACTTTCCAATGAACCGCGTAATCATGTAGACAATAGATTGAACAACAAAACATTGTAATAATACAAATCTTTTTTGTTCAGTAAATGTGATATACTTAGTTCTCATTTAAATGTCGCTTTATTTGTTGCAACATTATGACACAATACCTCAAATATCACGTGTTCCATCCTACTTCCAAACATCCAAATAGTAAAATATACAAGGAAAAAGAATCCACAAAAATGTACAGAAGTTTACAATGAAAGTGGGACTTACCGTGAAATCAGAGGATCTTTATCCAGAATTAAATAACGCACAAGTTATTTTATTTTAAATAATACAAATCAGTTCACTAAATATTTATTTTGAACTGGAGAGTACGTGTGAAGTGAAATTTAATGTGTATGATGCGGATTAATTGGTGGTTTGTGTATTTAAGTAAAAGTTCAGTGAAAGTAGTTCAGCTTGTTGCCACTAGGCGCCCTCGCGCAGCTCATGGCTCGATGCTTTGCGGCCGCTACTCTCGTTGTAGAAATGGACTTTGATAATACGCATACGAAGATTAATATTGCATAATGAAGTATGTAATATATCAACAGGTATGGATATTACGACCTTGATATATTTATTCATACAAAATTGTTCTTTTTTTAAGTTCCTATAAAACGTATTTCCGTTAAATTTATTATAATAAAGAAATTGAATTTACTATAAATTTGGAATGGAATGAGTACACACTAACTAAAAATTGAGATTATAAAAGATAATAGGAATCACGAGTCATTGATCCTTATATCATCCGGTTTATGAGATACACTACTGAATTTGATTTATCAACGAAAAAAATACGCGAATGTTGTAAATCCAGTCACATGCTTTTGGACTATCAAGAATAACATTCAGATGTATCAGTTACAGATAACAAATTTGAAGGCGCGTGACCAGCTTAGAAAGAATTAGTTACATAATTTAATATCTCGTAAAATCCCTGATCAATGACATCATGTTATTGTAGGATTACGTATGCCTTTGATCATGCGGAGATTGTGAAAACGATCTGTTAAAATTTGAGTCTTCTGTTAGTCGCATAAGTTATTATTTCGGCTCTTTGGAGTCCAGTCAAATTTACTAATACCTAGAGAAGTAGTTTATTTCAGGTATTATCAATTAAGCATTTGAAGTAAATGAAAAGTAATTGTAGAACACTTTAATCAATAATGTGAACCACGCTAAGAATATTAATGTCAAAATGTCAATAAAAACCTGTTTCATAACCTCAAAGTAAAAATATTATAAATCATAGTAAAATTCTCCATACATTTTTACACAAAATATAAAAAAATGTCTTTCTTTTTGTGATTTGGCACCATGAAATGGACAATTTTCCACATAATTTATGGTAGTTATTCATTATTTATACGTTACCAATGATTTTATTTTATGTGCATTTAAGACAATTAAGGAATTAATGTAAAGGGTTTAACTATTTTTGAAGGCAGATTTTTCATAGCAGTAAAAACTGGCGGAAATTGCCATATACTAATTAGACAAACCAAATACAATTCACAGTTTCGTCAACACAAATTTTGATGAATGGCCACAGACTGATCAACGATCATTTTAAGTATTAAAGCCTTCGCTGCGCAATTTCACTTATGAATTGGTGCGCCACCTGGTGTATCTCTACGAACTTCTCCATATGAATTCCAGCCGTCCTTTGGAATCTATAGTTTTGTAGACAAAATTAGCAGCTTATTGAACTAATTTTCTTTCAGTTTTTTTACAATTACAATTTCGGGTTGGGCAACATTTCGTGTTTGAAAAAGTCATATGCAAAATATTATTCCCTATTCTACACCCTCGAAAAAATGGTCAATGGCAGACATTGAATGTCATACATTCTGATGTAAGACAAAGGAAATAATGTCGTTGGTACAGTTTGAGTTTCATTCTGTTACTTTTTGTCTTGAACAATTATTAGCTAATATATTTCAAAAAGATCCAATTATGGTCTTTTATCTTTTTAAAAAACTATTGAAAGGTGTACTACTCTTATGTATAAGGAAACTACTGTGTTTAAGACATATCATGAATAAAAAATACTTGGAAATTGGCTGCAATTACATATTGATTTTGTTTCTTCAATAATTTACGAAATTACCAATTTTATGCGACGCAAAAATGAAAAGAAACGGAACAAAAACGCAATAATAGCCAGGAATCTGTTGAAATATTAAAAGGATATATTTCTATGACACACGAACAATTTGTTATTCGAAAGACATACTGATTTATTATCCAAATTCTTTAGCATTAAGTGGGACCAATTAAGTGGTGTGATGTGTTGTGGAAAAACAGATGATATTTTTGTTTATATGCAGATATATGGAAAACGTCTTCAAACGCTTAACCGAACCGATGACAGATTTTTGTAAGAAACAAAAAGAACAATATTATACAAAATTACACTTTATTGTTATTACGGAATATCTGTTGTTTAACAGTCCGGGAGTAGAAGTAGTTTTTGCACCCTGCCGCGAAATCTTCGAGCTCAACTTATCGAGCCCCACGTTTGTCGTATTACAAGATTTCTAAGATTTGAGGTTATGGTCAAAAGTGTTTTTGATTGTTATGTCGGTTTGTATGTGTCATTCTCTCTTTCTATCTCATTTTTATAAGTTTATACTAAAAAAAATACTTACCGATATTATACAGGATGGGAAAAATTAAGGAACTAAAAAAATATTTACAAATCTATTTCTTACCTTGTTGGTCTTTGTTTTTCCGCTTGAAAAACGTTTAATAGCTATTTTGACACTTTCCTGGAAAGTTATGTTTTTAATTGAAACAATTTTGATATTAACAGTTTTCAAAACGAAAAATGTCGCAAGTAATACAAATTAAAAACATTATACCCAAATATATAAATTATGTAAATAATTATTGAATATTTACATACAGAAAGTTAGTATTTTTTCTTCGACTAACCTCTTGTGAAAAAATGAATGTTATCTTTCGTTAATTCTATTTTAAAATAAAAAAAAACTAAAACAAACTCTATTTGATACATATTGAACATGTTTTATCGGTTAAAGCATTTATACTAAGTAGTTAGTATACTCAATCCTCCCTCAGTTTATCGAAACTTAATCTGTATAGCATCGAGAAATTTATAGTGATGCTGTTAAGCAGGTCAGTGTTCAGAGTCTAGTGCTAATAGATTGCGGTCGTATTAGTTAAGCTTTACTTATTAATCTAATAAAGTAAATCTGACTTAATCTGATTAATTTCCTCAATAAAAACGATTAGACGATAGATCTCATTCCTCTTTTAATTCATTATCCAAAACTAGATTTTTATTTTGTAAGACCGTCTAAATTATCAACTAAAAAATATCAGCACGTGAGTTTTTTAAAATGATTGGAGCGTTAAAGTGTCGCAATAATTTCATACATGTGAGAATATATCGTTCGCGATAACCCCGTAACATATGCCACGTCATACAAAGCATGTGACTGTAGTTATGTGATGAGATTGCATAACGTCATGTGCATTTTGTATTTGCATTTTCGCAACTTTCATTTCCACATAATGTTGGAAAGGTAAGAAAGAATCAGAATTCATTGTAGGATCACAAGTTCTTGTAATAAACATGAATACGGAAATCGTACTGACTAACGGTGTATTAACTATCAAAACCGCGTACGTGACTGCTATTAGTCATATTGTCTACTGAAAACTATTCTAACAATTCGACTTCTTTTACCCCACGCAATCAAATAAATAAGATTCTCATTACAGGAATTTTATTAGAAATATAATAAATATGGTTTTAAATAAAAAATTACATATATTGCTCTTTTACTTTTTAATAAAGGTATCATTTTTCATAACAGAATGTATTTGCGAGCGTATCATAGTACAGTAGACTCCCGGTATATTTGCCCGCTCGGTTCGTGGCCTTCCCCTCCAGTCTATTTATATTTATCAAAAGAAGGGGAGTGGCGCTTCTCCTACTCTCATCAGTTGCGTTACGTTCGTGACGTCATAGCAAGCCCCTTTCTGAGGCCCCAGTGCGCCAGGTGGGGGAAAAAGAGAGCGGCGACATAAATATAACGAGACGGAAATGGGCAAATATGCTGGGCTTAAATATAGCGAGACGCAAATATACCGGGACTACTGTAGTTAAGACGACAATGTAATAGGGGAGAGAGTCGGGCGGGTTCGAGTCCACGCGGGACGAGAATTTTTTCTTGTGTATTTACGACTAATTTAAAAATTAAAATAACAAAAAAGAATTAAAAAGACCTTAATATTCACTTTATGAAATTAAATATTCATGTAGGTATATTAATTGTAAACTATAATAAACATAAACTTTTTTATTAGACAATTCTTCTTGTTCTTTATGAACAAATATTTTATTACTAATTTATATTTGCCCCTACTGTGTAAAAATTAATTCTTAATGATTTGCATGAAAGTAATATTTCTACAATATTTTGCAACTTATTGCTTGATTTAAAATGCCTATCACCTCAAAACTGGTTTAGTCGAGTAATTGGATTATATATATTAACTTTCGACTGTGATAATAACGGTTTAAGTGGATGAAATACAGCTCAGAAAAGGACAATAACTTGATGCTGATTATATCTATTTGATAAATTGTACTAGTAGGTAATAAATAACACACAACTGTTCGACTGTTTTTAGCCTTATTATGTAATTTGATGATTTTATGTTTAGTCTAATCTACGTGACGATTTTCAGATTGATTGGAATTTTCAAATTTAACTGAATATGCAAATTATGTCTTTGTGATACATTTACGAATACAAACATTTTTATATCAGGTTTTTTTATGAGTATAAAAAAACGAAAAACTAGTGTACCAAACTCAGTTTAAAAAATTCGTAGCATTAAAGTAATGCGAAATGACATCCCAGTTCTATTGTTTCGATAATGCATGAATGCTTCAGAGTTGGAAATTACTAGTTTATTAGTAAACGCGATGGAATCAATAATTTTCGTGGACTATTTGTTCGGATTTGAAGGTATTCATTTTACTGACGTAACAGACATGATTGGATCAAATCGACAATTTCATTAAACACAATCAATTTAATTTTTTTTATTTACGTTTCTTGTGTCATTTTTTTATTGTTAGCTAAGTATAACATTTAAAGTAATTGTGAAATGTTAAAGATCTATTCATACATGAGGTAG
The DNA here is from genome assembly GCA_030407085.1 of Trichopria drosophilae. Lineage (NCBI taxonomy): Eukaryota > Metazoa > Arthropoda > Insecta > Hymenoptera > Diapriidae > Trichopria > Trichopria drosophilae. The sequence continues at coordinate 25,924,044 of CM059585.1, forward strand.
TACATTTTTGATATTTTCAAGAGGTGACACGAAAAAAAAAACACGAATTACATTTTTACAAATTAGTTAAAATATTACTCGACCTCGTAAGAAGCGTAGCGCAATCTAAACATTCAAGACAAACGTCTTTTATTTTAGCGTCAAATTTCTTAGAAATGTCAATAACGATATCCATATCAATGTCTGCAGCCGCCAACAGTAACAAGTGATAAGAACTACTTGATAACATTGTGTGAAAGTCTTTCGAATAATTTGGTTCAACATTTTTTGTCAGTTATAAAAACGATATTCATTTTGATTTTTGAAATTTGCATCTTTCTATATTAAATATTCGAAGGTGTCACTTATATTTGAAAAAATATTTATCAATTCCTTATCACGATAGGCATTGCAATTGTGCAGACAATCATAGAAATGTTTTTATAAACTTTTGAAAAACATTAAATTCAATTCTGTTAATTCTAAGATGAGGAAAGAATTAAATTATCATCCCAGAGTATTGTTTTTGTTCTGAGTATACGATTCACTTTTACGTATAGATAAGACGCAGTTGATATATCCAAATTGTGCACGATACATATTAATCAATTAATGTGATTAATTAACTAATTAATATTGCTAATTAAAAATTAGAATGTAAGTTATGCCTTTAAAAATTCTTCGTTTTTTTCAGATCGTTTTTTGTATTTCGAAATTTAATGACTTCCTTGATTCTTGAGCTGTTGATACTTGATATCTTAATTACGCAGTGAGACTTTAGAAAAAGGATTATTTTTCGAAAACAGCCGAGATCCGTTACTCTACGCCTATTTTTATGATCACAAAATAGTTTTGGTAAAATGGATTCCATTTAATTAAACATTTTTATGACTATGATTTTGATTAATTAGGTTCAAATGGCATTGCATTAAGTTAAACAAAATCTTTTGTAGCAATAAGTCATGATAATAATAAGTGGAACTATGTTTGAACTTAAGATACTAAGAAAAAGTGTAAAATAATTAATTTTCTTTGTTTCCGTATGAGGAACATGTATTTTAACAAATTTAGTTAGGTTAGGTTGATTTTTTTCCCGAAAAAGATTATTTTAGACACCAAGCATACTTGAAATACTTGTGAAAAGTAAATACGTTTATGATACGTACTTTCTCCTTCGTCCACCGTGTGGCGCACCGACTATTTTTTCTCGCAATTGACGAAACTTTGCTCGATATACTAAGCGATAAAATGTCTGTAACAGAGTATGGGACGCAGCCAAAAAATAATGTTAACGATTGAATTTGTGACTAAATTTAATGTCAACCAAAATAAATTAAATAATTTCTCCGTACACATCAGTATTTTAAAAATATATTTTTCAAATGAAGACATTCTTACGGCCAGAAAAAAGTTGTGTTACAGGTAAACTTATGAGTTTATTTATTATTTTCGTTTATTATAATTTTCGGTTTTTTCACCAGTCGACTTTTTGATTTGTCGGGTTTTCTCTCCGCACCCCTATTAAAAAACTTGGTCGACGTGGATATCATATTTATATCATATCATATGGGTCGAAAACCCGAATGATAAAAAAATTACTGTCCGCTTGTAGATGTGTCTATTTTTTTATGTGTCGGCTTTATGACTTTCGGGTTTTTCACCTGTCGGCTTTTTTTTGTCGGTTTTTTCCACCTGCACCCGATCAAATAAGTTTAAAGACTATTATTACAATTTATTTTAAAATATTTTGAATTAATCCACCGATCTTGGTTGCCACAAGGTCGTCGCATTGACACGATGTTACCTAACCTCACTTTATTTACATAACAAACACCGTAAATATCAACATAACCAATTTTCAAGGTGAAAACCTTTTTTCGTATGTTTTACTGTGGTAATGGTTAATTTCACCTTTCTTTCTCTCAAGATAATTGTATATTATAAAAATATTTATTTACTTAAATACGTCAGAGGATAAAAAATCTAACAAAGAAACACTATTACAAATGTCCAATATGATGTTCCTCAAATAAAAACTTTTCTCCCATTCTTATAATTTCTTGTTTGTCAATGACGTATTCTTTCCCAATGACGCCATAGCAACTATTACTAATAAGTAATAATCAGGTCGAATATCACTTTTCTTTTAACTATATTAATTTTAATCATAAAATTCTCATTTACGACAAATGTTTTCGAGTCAAGTTTTTAAATTATTACTTTGATGAAGGATAATTTCGTTGCATGTTATTAAAATTATGTTTGTTACATTTGTCTTAACCATTCTTATAAGCCAATCTTAGAACACGATGTAAAGAGTCGTCTCGCTATTTCTGAATTTCTGTTGGGAAGCAGTGAATAATATTTTATCTTCTTAACAACTGTCTAATCTCAGCATCCCACGTGGTCGTTGAAAAGTAAAGAAAGAATGGAGAAATTGGGTCAACGCAGAATGTCGCTAGTAGTCGCCACTCGTGCTTTATGCCAGTTATAGATGTTCTCCGGTTAAGTTGGCTATCATGTCGGCAATATTCGGTCACAGCCGGTAAATACTTTTACTTTTCATATTCTTGAGTATAACCAGTTGAACGAAGGGCGCTAGTTGCAATTCTGGTTGCACTTCGAGACTTGTACATTTGTAAATAAGCGTTAATTGTTGTCAAGAAAGTGTTAGGTAAAGTGTACATGTGGAATATTTTTTAAGGAGTAAACTTATATATCCATCTTCATTGTGTTGCGCAATGACATCGCAAAGTTCTCAACCGTTCCATCGAAGCAAGTGATTATTTTCCTGTCGACGTACACAGTAAAGCCAGTAATCGATTTGCTACGTGATATCCATCCAGCTGTGAAATAACAATTCGTTTTCGCTTTTTGATAAGACGTTTTTAAATTATGTAAATTATGTAAAGTATTAAACTGCAAGGAGTGACGTAGTGCCGGTAAGAAGAAACACCGTAAAAAATCAAACGAATTATATGTTGACGATTGCACCAGTTATCTCAGTGAAGATATAAAGAACAGTTACTATGTTAAAACTTATAACGAAGTAGTAAATAAAAAGAAATTTATTTTAAATATACGGTACTATAATTCAATATTTGAGCGTGGTGCGAGAAGATAAGCCATCAAGAGGTCATTTAACTTTAACCACAACAAATCACATTGTTATTGTTGTGCAGCAGATCAACCGTATATATTTACCGATTAAAGTGAAAATTATTATCTGTTTTCCGACGTTTACATTCCCAATATAATTCCGATTACATTATCAGGCTTGTCCGAGGCAGAAAAGTAATATTGGTAGAAATATTTACAGTCTGTATTACCAACTCTTGAAAACAGAAGAGAATCATATGACACCATGGCGGTCAGGAATATTTTGTTCGCGCGTGTCAAGGTCGTTTCTGTTTTCGGCAAGACGCCATTTTCAGCCACTTCTAGTTTTAACAAAACTCAATCGCTGATTAGATCAAGCAAAAATTCGTATTCCAGTATATACTCCACCATTGTTGAACACAATGATCTTCTCGTTCGAAAGGACGAAGTCGTCCGATTTATCACGGAATGCATGTGCAAGGTTGGGGCTACTACCGAAGATGCCAAGATCGTTGCAAATCACCTGATGGTTGCCGACTACAGAGGGCACTTCAGTCATGGACTCAACAGGATGCTAATGTACATCAAAGATATTCAGACCAAGATAACCGATCCGAAGGCCGTACCGGAGGTGGTGACAGATTTTCAGGTTGGTAACTCCCGTTATTACGCACACATAAAATTAATTATGCGTTATTGGCGTTTCAATAATCAGTAGAAAAAGTTGAGTTATAGTACTATAACAATGGCGTTCTCAACATTTTGTCACGATTCTTTTTTTTATTAATTTTGAACGTCTCTTTTTATTATATTCATTTTTTCGACCCTCATTTGGCACTTCAATCGTTAGTTCATGCTGGATATTTTAAGCAGTACAATACCGATAAATGTTCATGGATACAATTATACATTCACTATTATTAATATTAAATCATTTGACAACAGTAAATAACATACAAATTCTATTAATTGACATCCAGTTGATGAATCAACAGAAAATCGAACGGAAAGGGAAGTTATTGAGATATTCGCAATCTAAAGGTTAGGTTACCAAATGTGAACTTTGGGAACGGTTATCTGACTATCGTTCAATGAATGTTTTAACGCCCTCGTGTGGGGTTATTTGTTGAAGGACACCCGCGTACTGGACGGATTCCCTATCTAAAAATCCAGCACGAACCAGCTAAACTAGTTTAGATTTTGGTCATGTGCATGAAGCCACTATGCCAATGTGCAATATCAAATTCACTAATAATAGAATACATTTATTCCTTACTCTTATTCAAACTAAAGTATCGATAATCATTTTTAAATTGTTCAAAATTATTCTTGAATCAATTACATTCCTTATGTATTTTCTAAAATGTTTTTAAATGTTTAGGCCATCGCTCTTGTCAATGGCAACAATGGTATGGGTCAAGTCATCGGGAAGAAGTGCATGGAATTGGCGATCGACAAAGCTCGCAAATTTGGCATAGGAATGGTATCTGCACGTGGATCGAACCATTACGGCATATGTGGTTACTACACGCTAATGGCCATCGAGCAAGGTATGATTGGATTCACATGCACAAATTCTAGTCCACTACTGGTTCCAACGAGAAGCAAGCAAAGCGCTCTTGGCACAAATCCACTTTCTGTGGGAATGGGCGGAAAAGGTCAAGACCAGTTTGTCCTCGACATGGCAACTTCAGCAGCTGCTTTAGGAAAGATCGAATTCGCAGTTCGTAAAAGACAAGCCATCCCCAAGGGCTGGGCTTTGGATAGTAACGGGTATCCAACGACCGATGCTCAAACGGCGTTGAAGGCCTATAACTTAATGCCTTTGGGTGGAACCGAAGAGACTTCGGGGCACAAAGGATACGGACTCTCCATGATGGTGGAAGTCCTTTGTGGCATTTTAAGCGGCAGTAACTATGGACCCAATATTCGAAATTGGAAAGAAACTAGTGTTATAGCTAATTTGGGCCATTGCTTCATTGCCATTAATCCCGAAGCATTCTGTCCTGGATCGAAAGACAGACTTAGTCATCTTATGCAACAAATCAAAAGTCTTCGTAGTTTTCGCGATGACATTATGATAGCTGGAGAGCCAGAAAAGTTATCCATGGCTAAAGTTGACAAAGAAGGTGGTATATCCTACACGACTCACCAAATACATGAACTAGAAGTTCTAGCAAAGGACCTGGATGTAACTCCATTACAACACTTTGAGAAAGGGTCTCAACAGGATTTAGGAGACTTTCCAAAAAATTCTGCTTGCGATCCAGTTTAGTAGAGAAATATACCAGTCGGAAACTTCCTACGATACTATTGGACGGCACTATCGCTTGCATTTCACACGTGCCAGTACTGAATAAAGCTTGTTTGTAATATTCACGTACTGCACAATAATATGTGATATCTCACTCAACGACCAGATAAAACAATTGTGCTTAAAACGTACATATATTTTTATACGATTTATACTATATGAACATTGTAAAGACGATATTTTTATATCATTTTTATAGAACGATGATTTTATTTGTATGCGATATATTAGTCCAAAACTGATGTATATATATATTGTATATGTGCTTGATTAAATTGTTATTTAAATTTTATACTTTATTATCGTAATGATTTCTTTCACATGGATCCACATGGATGCACAACAGGTAAGGGTGCAACAAAATTATATTTTACTCACGGAGTCTGGTATCATGGGAGACTTAACTAAACACTGGGAAATTTGATGGATTCCTTATAAAATGCGAAGAGAGAACAGGTGTAAAAGTGTTGACGTCAGTCGTCAATGTTTACACTAGCAATCGACGCGTTGTAATCTAATAATTTAATGAAGACGTGACTCGCATAACATAGTGACGTAATAAGTCGGACGATGGTTCAATATACATTCATAGTTAACAAAGATACTGACCTTGGCTTTGCTCATCAAATATCGATTAAGCTACGCGTGCGTGCAGCTTCCGTTCTGTCACACCTGTTCGCACGAGAAGTTTTCCTGCACAAAGTCAGCCAGATACGTTACAATTAATATTTGTAATTAAATATGGATGGGTTCGTAACTAACGATCTCCAAGCTGGTCATTACTTCCTACAGCAGCAAATGTTGATACTGCAAAGCCTCAATGGCAATGCTGTGGGAACATTTTGGTTTTTGTAACGTTTTTTTATTTTCTCAGGAGCTTTGAACCTCTAGAAATGATTATTTGCATTAACTAAAATGATTGATTCTGTAAAGAATATGAATCGAAAATATAATTAATCTTTAGCAGTTACTGAGATTTTATTGTTCTGTATCCTAAATACCCACGATATAAAAGTAATACATTGGATATAGGAGATGATCTATAGAGATGCATTTAGTTATAAAGTGGCTGCTAACTGCCTGTGATTTAAAAAGGTTGCCAATGGTTGGCTCCGTGCCAAGAATTCAGTTCATCTTGTAGGTATAATACGGTTCTCTTAAATTTAATCTCATTTAGACGAAACTGAACGAACGCATCTGCTTATTTTCTCTACAGGCGTTTAGCATGAGCAATATCGCTTTAACGTTTTATTTAAAAGTATGATCATTAGGAATTTTTTTATCTTTCATAGATTTTGTTTTTCACTTGCGTCTGTGGACGTATAATAATATATTAATAATATATAACTTTCTCAAAATTTTCAGTAATTTTAATCATTGTTGTTCACAAACAATACAACTTGTACTAAAAAGTATACTAAAAATTAGTTTATTACAGTTAAAAAGGCAACATTTATGAACAACTATTCATCTGAAAAGAATGGGAAATAAAAATTTACGTATCTGATAAAAAATACATGACGTAATTTCACAAATTACATAAATAGTCCTGTATATGATTAATGTACATAACTAGGAAGATCATTTTTCGTGTCACGCAGTATCGTATTGTTTATTTTTAGACGAAGTCAGAAGTGACTTTACTCTAAAAAATAAATCCTGAAATTTCATATGAGATGTTGTGTAATAAAATATTCGATATTTTTATTGTTGTAAAATAAGTTCAGAAATTAAATTCAGTAACGCATTTGTTTCATTTTTTCGTTACCCATGTTAAGATGTATACCAAATTTATAAATTAAAAAAAATAGTTTTTACACAATTTTGAACATGTAATATTATGTTATTTAATATGTACGTATTTTTTAAAATAAATTCAAATTAGTTTAAAGCATTTTTGTTTCAGTTTATAATTTTTTCTAACAATTTTTTATTTTAATATTACGGTCATTGTAATTCAGAACAAAATTTATATTTTTTAAGACTTTTGTTGATCTGAGATGCACATTCAAGATCGTCTATTTCTCTTTTTTTTTAAATTAATTAAGTAATTTTAAAACTCAAACATAACATTACTTCGAAATGAATACCTACAGAAGTTAGAAGCCAGTCTTCTATAATAGCTCCTTTTTTCAGAGTGCCACATCTTCAATTCAAGGGCTCCTTTTGGACACATTTGGAAAAGAGTTCGGGAAGATTCTTTTAAGATGTGCGGATTAGATATTTTGGTCTATCTTTTTGACCTCTCGTGGATTCTCTTTCAGCGAATAAAGACAGTTTACTATATTTACATCTTCTTACCGAAAAGCTAACAACTAAGACTAGGAAAGTGCTATACGTAGATTCACGTCAAAGTTTTCGACAAAACAAGATGGCGAGCCAATATGGGGGATTCAAAACATGGGTTTGGTAGGGGTCCAAAAAACCGACAGGTCAAGAAACATCGACAAGCGGAAAGTAATTTTTTGAAGTATCGGTTTTTTTAACCTGTCGGCTTTTTCCTTTGTCGGCTTTTCGACCCTTATATTTGCCATTTTCAGTATATTTATATTTTTTGAGATTTTCAAATTCAAAATAGCGACTTCAAAATTTAAAATTAGGAAATCGTACTGTTCTCGAGAAGTGAGATTCCAAAAACGTCCATAATAAGATAATAGGACTTATGTCATGGACTCTTATGTTTTTCAGCTTTATTTGAAAAAAACACGAGCATAAACTGTGATTTAGTGAATAAAATGTTAATTTTCCATTTTTTTTTTATTAAAACCCACATTATCTCATCGTGTAAGAATCAATAAAGAATTTCTAAAGCTAGTAATTATTGTGTGTTGTTGGCGAATTGTACTAGACACAAAATGTTGGAACAGAGTAAAATGCACTTATACTCAAATTAATGTATTATTAGTCATGTGCGAGTCAACCTACGGCGCAGCCAATGCCAAAAGAATGGAGGGAGTGTAAAGAAGAATTATTATTGTCTCATGCCGACTGGCACAGAATCCGACGCACTTGAAGTCTAAAGTAGAACACGTGTATTAGTATTACTTAACACCTTATGTTCTGCAGTTCGAGCGCAAATCACAACAATTTTTAATTAGGAAGTTGATGTACAACGTAATCTGGGATTTACAAACGCCGAAAGTCAACTTCGAGTCTTCATTTTGGAGAAATGCATTCAATCAAAAATATTTTTTCTTTCAGCAGCCTGGGAGAAATTCTGTCCCACTTTATTGAATTCGGTTCATTTGCTGGCTATGTTACTTGTTTTAACTATACATACCAAAAATTCCACAAACCAGACAGTAACTAGACTAGCAAAGCAAATGGATTTAAACTGATTTATAAAAAAATCATATCTAATAACTATTTAATAACGTTATTAACTAATACAAAACAAATTATTACAATTGGATAAAATAAATAGACAAATGATAAGTACAAAAGCAATACCTAACCTAAAATCACGAACTGCGAATGAAAATGTCCAAAACAAGTGGCTAAAAATAGCAGACAATTGATTTACGAAGGTACTAAAAAAGAAGAGGTTATGTATATTTTTCTATTTCCTCGGTGTCTACAAATGGTGATAGCTTGTTTTTCTTATTGTTCTTTATATAGTGTTTTCGGACCATGTTTTGGTGGTTTTTTATTGTTCAGATTTATGTCTTCAAACTTTTGAGTCCTATGTATTTTTTGGAGTCTAAAAAATTATGGGGCGTTATGCCAAATAACACAAAATTACGAAGCATAATACCCTGAAACATCTGATCGACTATGTTGAGTTAATTAATTGCCTACCTAGGACTGAAACCATCCATCGTTGATGAAAAAAAAAATACCACCGAAATTGTTACATTTTTAATAGAAAATTTAGCAGAACACAACTTCAATAACCAAAAACTAGTCAATATTGCGGTGCAACCTCGACCAATAGGCGCCGGTTCTGGACACCCCTAAGATCGGTGTAATTTTTCTGTATATGGTTAATATATTATCAAATATTTAATAAAATATAAATAAATATTCATAATTAATGTTGTTAGACTTTTTATTACATACCCTATTCCGGATTTCCCATTTACAAATTGAATTATGCAGATAGACATAACTATGTATTTATTGAATTACTGCACACCAATTGTGATTACATTTTTAACTTCTGTACTTTCCCCTACATTTAGATTTTCGCTACATTTTTGTATTACTCTCTATCTATTCATACATATTTACATTAACATTTTGAAAATCTAAACCATAACTTTTTTTATCGGGTTCGTGGCTCAGGCGGTAACGCACAGGACTACGAAGTTGTAGGCCGTGAGTTCGATCCCCGTCCAGGGAACAATATTTTTTTTTATTTATTAATTAACGGGCGTAATCGCCCTTTTTACTCAATTGTTTTTGCCGTATTATTTACTATGATTTTGCGAGAGCTGCAGATCGACTTAGGAAGATGGCGCCATACTTCACATTTGTGTATGAAATGTAGGACTGCAGAAACCTACACCAAGTACGCGGCGGTCATGAGTCGATTTCCGCCAGATAAACAATACTTTCGAAACGTAAACACAAACAACGTGGCCGTCTTACCAACAGCGAGCTGCTGCTTGGAAACGAAATCGAAAAATTGTTCACCAGACACGGGGATCGAACTCACGACCTACGACTTCGTAGTCCAGTGCGTTAACCGCCTGAGCCACGAAGCCGATATTTGGAAAACGATTTTCAAGCATCAGCTCACTGTTGATTAGACGAGCCCTATTGTTTGTTTACGTTTCGAAAATTTTGTTTGTCCGGCGGAAATTGACCCATGACTGCTGCTAGACTTGGTGTAGGTTCCTGCAGTTCTTACATTTCCTCCACAAATGTGAAGTATGGCGCCATCTACCAAGACGACATGCAACTCTCGCAAATCTTACGATTAATTATATGGCAACAATTTAGTAAAACGGCGATTCCACCCGTTACATAACAATAAAAAAAAAGTAACTCTACTTTCATACATTTTCCTCTCACACTAGTGCCTTCCCTCTCACCTCTCACTGTTTGGACCATTTTCATTCATTTATGACCTCTTCCATCCGTCGCCTTCCCTCTTTTCTTTTACTCCTGCTTATACACTCCCGGTATTCCTATTTCCTTCTCATTTTCTAGACAAGGCTTTGACCCTCTAACTTTTCTCCTCTTTTTGCTACTCCACTTCTTTGTTTCTCTCTCTCTCTCTCTCTCTCTCTCTCTCTCTCTCTCTCTCTCTCAGGATATCCCATTAACTTTCACCCTATTCGTTTAATTCTACCTCAGTGTACCCCCTCACCACATATAATTCCTTCTTTCGACACTTTCCTTCTCCTATTCGCTCCCACTCATGAAGTAAATGGTGCGTAATAGGTTGAAGAGCAAGAAGAAAGTTTGGGCTTTTTTTCGTCAATCTGAAAGCCGTTTTTGATGGACTGGATAGAGGGATCTTGTGGAAACTGTTGGAGAAGAGAGGGATTAGTGATCGGTTAATTCATGATATACAACAAGAAAAAAGGAATAGCAACTTGGTGGTTGCTCAGCAGCAACCAATTGGCGTTCATCTACATTGGTTGGTTGAGGCAGGATGAGAACATGTTACATATAATAAGATAGGTATATACGCAACCAATCAGCGTTGATATACATTGGTCTTTCCCTTTCTCCAACATGCACCTTGCTATATTTATCTTATTATACAATGGGTTAATTTTTACAGGTAGAGAAATATACGAACAGACAAGGTGTGCTGTAAAGGTGGGTGAGAAGATGTTGCGAAAATGTTTGTAGAGAAGTAGGTGAGATATGGGTGTCCAACACTATTTAATTATATTTGGCGGATAGTGAGGAGGAAATAAAAAATAGTAGAGGGGGTTTAATGTGGGGAAGGATAAGATGTAGTCCATTAAATTTGCAGATGATGTAATGTTGGTTGCGGAAGATGAAGAAGGAATGAGGGATATGATAAGAAGAGTGAACGTCTATTTAGGGAAGAAAAAGTAGTAACTGATTGTTGATAAGTCAAAAATAATGGGTTTTAAAAATAAAGGTGGGAAACGGAAAGTGAGATTATGGTGAAGGGGAAAGAAACGACTGGGGAAGTAAAGGAATACAGATATCTTGGGTATATATTGTCAAAGTATGGAGGAGAATAAGAAGTAAACGAGAGTAATTATTAATTATTACATTAAACTTTAAATGTTGAAGCTTGCAATTTATTTTATTTTCAATTACATAATATTCATCTGTCAAGAATCAGAATGTCTCCTCTAACTTTGGACTCAAAAATCCAAATAAAATAAAAAATTATTATAAAACAGAATTTTATTTCTTATGAACGAAATATATACGAAAAGAGCAGTACAGGAAGATGAGCATAAAAAATTGGGGTTTTCATCAGGCCTACAATCCTAAGCAGTAATTCCTGACAGCTCTCTGTCGCTGTACAGATTAACTAATTCACAAGTATAATACCACTTGGGGTCATGGAACTCATACTGAACTTGCAGTGCACATCGACCCTTTCTAAATGCATTTATATATTGATTTTAAATTAATGTAAAATACTAAGTTGAAAAATCTACATTCATTAAATTTGTTCTAACAGTAAATAATAAATAAAAATCTATTATAAAATTTGGTATTAATGATTTTACCACGAAGGAACAAAATAAAGTGACACAAATCAAAATTTACAAGACAACTCCTATGTTAAAATTACATTCTCACCATTACGTGTTCATGAAGTATTCCAAAAAACACGTCTATAAGTTTTGTTATAAATCTTCGTTCCTTAAGTAAGCACAAAAGTTATACAAAGAGAGCAAACTGCTCAACGTTGCAAATTAATTCGTATAATGTTTTTTTCATTGATGACATCACATTATTCTCAAACGAAAAACACTTTCCTTTCACAAACAAAATCTTCATGGTACTCCAAGCAACCTAACATCTTGTGTACGATCTTCTAAAGTTAATTTTGAAAACCAGGATGAAACACTGTTTCTCGTTCATTGCGAAATTACGAAGTAGCGGCAGGCTTTGTATTCTCATTATATGCCCCTGATAATGTTTGATCGGGAAACAATTCAAACGAGTTGTGCAAATGCAAAAGAACAGATTTACTAGCTCAGTGTATCTGCAGATATCTTTGGATTGGATTTTGTGGAAGGATTTTGTCTCAGTTCAGCTTAAGCCATCGGTGAGGTCCTCCGTTTAATCTTTTTTATCCAAGTCCAACTAAATCAAAAGTACTCTGCGAGGTAGGCCTATGAGTAAGCTATTATCTCCAAATTACCAAGTTTGTTCGAGTCCAATGTCATTAGAAATTATATCATTTCGTGCAAAAGTTTATTTATTGGAAAACACATCAATAGTAAAATTTGACGATTTTATATTGTTTTAAACAGATTGTACGTCTGCAATGTTGAATAGTAATTTCAGACTGATCATTCTATGTTCCTTTTTGTGAGGTACATCTAAGTGTGGTTGTTCAAGCTGTTAACACTCTACACAAGGCAATCAGTTTATGGACTTTGATTGGTCCTGTAGACATTTTGAGTGCTAATGAATGTACCGTGATTTTTTACTTTGAAATTAGGAGTTTTATTAGTAACTTTGTAAAAACAAATACATAAAAGTGCACCGAAAATGATGCGGAAATATATTTTTTCATTAAAATTTTAGTTTTTATCTAAAAGTAAAATAATTATTCTGCTTTACACAATTTCAGAAGCAATAACAATTTTTTTTAATATGTCTTACGCATAATTTGAAAAACATGCCAACAAATATTATTTCTATCAACTATTGAGACACCGCGATTTTATTGAAAGTATGGATAAAGGTTGATAAAATACTTATATTTTGAGACAAAATTTATTTGAAAATTTCCGGACACTGTAACTCAAAAACTTGGAGCTTTATCCAAACTATACTAAAAATTAAACGTTCTTAGAATTCGCGAAAATTTTTTCTGGAATTTCCTAAAGTTTTATTTCTCTTATTATGAGTTCCAAGTATTTTTTGTTCCTTACAATTATTTCCAAAAGTACACATATATCGAGACAAAATTTTAAAATGTTTACTTTAAACAATAAAAATTGGTAAAATTATCAATTTATTCGCGCACATGCGCTATTGGCGAATCTTTCATCCCTCTCCATTATTCAGAGAGGTTCATCGCCGCTCCGCCAGGCGCAGTAACGACACTTACAGCTTTTCGCTGCACACTTGCGATGCCCGTGTTTAAAATGAATTCTCGAGTAGTCATATGGTGTCCAGACGATGTTTTGAAAGAGAAATAATAATAAAAATTAAATTTAATAATCAATTCTGTGAACGTGAAGAGAAAATATTCTTCTTGTCATTACCAGACATTATTTTAAAAATCACCAGAAAAAATATTGGAATTACCAAAAAATGGTAACTACAATCACTTTTTTTTAGTGTTTTACTATGACGAATATTCAGAGTACAGAAATTATTACAAGAATTACTGGAAATCCGTAATGCAATCCTGTTACCAATTTACCCTCTGGGATATATAAGATCAAGGTGATTTACTAATATCTGGATTATATTTTTACTTTTTAGTTTTTATAGCTTGTTATGAAACTCGTAACATTCTTGCGAGTTTAAATCCTGATTTTTTTAGATTAGAAAAATTAAGACACGTTTACACAGTTAACACGAATCTGTTATTGGGGTGTGAGTGTTGGATAATTTATCGGAGTAAATGAAAGATGAATGTGATATCAGCATTGCAATTCCTGCCTCAGGATGTCCTCAAGAGCTCCCGAGGACCAGAAGCAGACATTTGCATGTCCTCAGGAGCTCAGGACCATCCCGGGACGGATTCTTGTGTTTGGGTTATTTTTGATAATATATTTATCTATTAAGTAGTATCGATTAAATATTTGTATCCTTAGTCAGCAATTTGAGATTAAGAAATATAAAAACAGTGGTTCACTGTATTTTTTTCTGTAAATTTTGTAATTTTGTAATTTGTCTTTAAAAAATAGTTAATATCCCTAACTTTTTAAAATACTAATAACACCTCACTACAATCTATATCGTAGGACCACTTTCAATAATTATACATGATACTCTCAAGATACGAGTTATAAATTTAGTATTGTGATTCTCTTTGTTAAATTATGAAATCTGTAATAGATATCTTAAGAATCACTGGATTCAGGTTGTTTGGTATTAACAAGCATCATATTTTCTTTTTAAACTCGGATGATGACCTGCACATAAGATTTAAACATAACATCATTTTATTTAATTAATTTATTAATTTACCCCCCCCCCCTTTCTGTTTTGGCTATATTAAGATATTACTTTTTATTTCGCCCTTGGTTGTTCCATTAGTTAATTTTATTTAATTGCCCCCACCTTTTATTTTAGTAATATTAATATATGCTACCCCTGAAAAGTATGGGACCACCCCTGCAGAATTTTAGCTAAAGTAAAAAGTTTATTGCTCATCGTCAAGTTAACGTAGAGACATAATATAATATGGAAATTAAAATAGGAGACTTTCAGCTTCACGGTCGCATACGGTTCATTTCAGCATTGGCATTTGTCTTTGAACTATACTCCATTTACTACAGCTATTCTTTCAATTTTATTAAAATTTTCAATCGGCTCCCATTTATACAAATACTTATTCAGTTTTTAACAAAATAATAGAATTTTTTTCCAATTTATTGTATCTCGAGAAATTGGTACAAAATAAAAAATGTTTAAGGAAGAAAAAGTTTAGAACAATTAGTTGCCTATTAGCTCACATTATTGCAAATTTTTTTAGCAGTAATTTTTTTAACTTATTTTATCGACAGTTTTTTTTACTTGCATTATTTGGAATAACTTTACAAAAATTAATTGAAAGAATGTCTCGAGTTTGCCGTGCAGTAATAAAAGCGCCTGGCGATTTTTTTTAAAATATTTTTCTTCTTCATAATTTTTATTGTATTGCAACGTTAGTTAATTGCATAATTTATATAAGTTATTGAAATTCTTGTGCGTAAATTCAGAAAAATAAGTATGCAAATTTATTTCAGAAAATGAACCCAGTAAACAAAAGATTGTCAATAATATAAGCTGCAAAAAATGCAGTGCTAACAATTTTTAAAATGTCAGGTAATAGGTAACTAAAAAATAAACTATTTCTTCCTTAAACATTTTGTATTTAGTGCCATTTTCCCGAGATATAATAAGTTTAAAAAAATCGTATTATTTTGTTAAGAACTGAGTAAGTATTTGTAAGGAAGTGTCAGGAATACCCAAATCAAAGCTGACAATTTTATCTTTCGATCACTCTTTTCTTTTTTTCCTGTGATAATTTTTATAAAAATGGGCGCGATTGAAATGTAAAAAAAATTGAAAAAGTGACTTTAATCAATGAATCATAGTTCAAAGACGAAGACAAATGTGGAAATGAACCGAATGCGACTATGAAACTGAAAGTCTATTGTGTAATTTTCAACTTTTATGGTTTCTCTACGTTAAATTGGTGATGAGCAATCAACTTTTTACTAATGTGAAAATCTGAGATTACATTGATAATAATTACTAACCTAAAAAATTTCAATTACTTCAGAAAGAAAAAAAGTATGATGCAAAGGATTAACAAAAATTTTTCGACATTTTTGTTTGTGTGATAAAACAGTTCAAAATATTCTAAATAAAATATATTTGCTATAAAACACTATAAACAATTCCTAAAAAAACTTCGCAGTCTGAGCTATGGACACTTTCGAGAAAACGATATTTCCTACAAAAATACACGTTTTTCACGTTAATGGTTTATAACGAACATATAAATATATAAATAAATTATTCCAATTTTTCACCAAATTATAGTAACTTATACTCTCAAGAGTCTACAAAGTGTATTGGAAGTATAAAAAAGACTCGGACACAAAAAAAGGTGGTACAAATATTTGAAAAATTGCGTTTCACTAGTCCAAACTGCGTTACTTTTTTTGGATATGGTTTAACTCTCCTGTGCACCATGACGAATATACTCGTCCAAACTACATTGTTTCCATATAGGACAAAAAACTGGTGCTCAAGAGGGTTAATTCAAGAAGAGATCAAAGTTGTTTATATTCCCTTGTCTTATTTTGGTATCAAATTTTTTTATTGCTGTTTTCGATTTTATGTAATAAATACAGTACTGAATTTAGATCTTAGCCATTTTTGATAGATTTTTCGCTACTATTTTAAACTGTTCGTATTGTTAAATGGTAGCTTAACTGTATTATAATCTAAATAATTTTTACGATAAAAGCGATTAAGTAGTAACCAAACGATGTTTGACTAAATTCAACCTAAAGTTTGCCATGATCATAATGAAGACCATTACATTTATATTTTACATTAAAATTTCTTTTTTGAAAAGTTTCTTCAGATAGAAATCTAGATAAACGACAAGTATTATTATTTTTTAATCTTATTTTCTACTTTATTAAAATCAGTCCATAATATTAGTTTTAATTCAAATCTTAACCAGTTGAATTGGAAGTGCAACGATGATCTTCCGACAATCGAACTTGAGATTCTCACATTGCGCGACAGTTTCTCACTATTACAGATTGGAAATTGCCAATTAAATAAATATGTTAAAAAGCAATTTCCTGGTGCCGACGTTCCTGACCTCATGAACCGAAGATGAGATCGATCACATGTGAAATGTAACTTAGTCTCACTGGCTCTTGGTAAGACGAGCTAAATTACAAGGTAATTTTGGTCAATGATAACTCGTGACTTTGAAGTCATCTTCCGACGAGCCCTCGCTAAGGGAAGTAGCTCATTACCGAACAGCTTTGTACAGTCGCTACAGCAAATGCCTCTAAAAACCTTAAGATATGTGGACGATGCATCCACTAATTTAATTCGGCAGATAATCATTGTTAACCAACAAATTATTTTGATTCATAAAATCTAATAACTTGGTAATATTTAGGATATTGGATATTGGATCATTTTTTAAAAATGAATTTCATCTTATCATTAAAAATAAATTGAAAAAATGGCTTAAATTATATATTTAGAGTTTCGGAACACTTTTAGAAATTAGTTAAGTATTGTATTGTTTTTTTGTCAGTGTAAAATTTGTGTTTAATCCACAAAAATAAAAAAAAAAATTACTTTTTTTAATGCTTCGTAATGCTTCAGGTAAGTTTCAGCACGTATTTTTGGGTCTATTAAACTGACTTAAACTACGACTATTTTGAACGGTTAAATTGCATTCCACGTTAAATTTTTATTATTAATTAAAAATTATTATTTGTGTAAAAATCGATTACTAGATCTAGAGTGTTTTTATCAGATAATATATATTATTGTTACTTTTATATCACAATTTTATCAACTTGAAAATGCATCAAGTTTATCATTATATAATGATTTTTCTTAAATGGCGTATTTACTCAAAGTAATTAGAATTCGAAAAATTTTACAACTGGAGTATTGACTTAGAGTGCTGGTATCTGATCAGACTGTTACCTTGTGAGATCTTAATGAGTTGATTACGAGAACATATCTACAGTAGAGTCCCGGTATATTTGCCCGTCCGGTTCCTCGTCTTCCCCTCCCGTCTCGTTATATTTGTCAAAAGTAGGGGAGCGCCGCTTCTCCCACTCTCATCAGTCGCGTTACGTTCGTGACGGCACAACTGGCACCAGCGCGCAAGGTGGGGGAAAAAGAGACTGGCGACAGACAAATATAACGAGACGAAACTGGGCAAATATGCTGGGACGTAAATGTAGAGAAACGCAAATATACCGGGATTCTACTGTATATTAAATTCTTTTATAATAGTCAGAATGATTAGTGTACCCTTTATGAAAATATAAGAATAAAAAAGTGAAAAAAAGCTGACCCTTTTAGTAAATTAAAAAAAAAAGTATTTTCAAGATATGTTTTCTTTACTTTTATTAGTTTAATAATTTATATATATTTATTCTTCAAAATTTATAATGAAAATATTAATAACGCAAGTTCTGATATAGAAATAGTTGATTTAACTATATAAATAGTAAACTGAAATAAGAAAAGTAGGTATTTATAACCGTAAACACCTTTTGGTCACCTAGCTATTTCATTTTGTTATTCAACGACAGATAGAAAGACAAGACATTGTTTTATTTTTTAAAAGAGTTATTTAATCACTTGTAGTAAACATTTTCATAATTTTTTTTTATATTTTAACAATGTTTTATGTAAAAAATATAAATTAAAAAACTTGCAGATAGCCGTGTCCATATAGTTGGTCCTTCGTCGCCATTTGCGATTGCTCCAAAAATAATTAACGCTTTTTTAAAAAATCTGAAAAATAGATTTTTAGGTAAATTTTGTTTTTTAATGTAAGGTTTAGTGCAATACCGGCTTCTAATCATCATCTGATCTATTAGAATCGTATTCTTAATTTCAAAAATATGATTTTATAGATTTTTTATGTTATAAATTCTGGTTGGAAAATTATTGACGGGTTATTTTTCTTCGCATTGTTTAATAAAACAAGAAATCTAATGGAGTTTTACCTATGAAGAAGGCTTGAAAAACATCAACGGAACTTAATTTGGTTACACAAATAAAAATAATTGAACAATAACTTTAATATTCTTATTCTTTTTGTTAAACAACGTAAAAACGTACCAAAATCATAGTAAAAATTGCATTTCAAAAAAAATTGTACCAAAAACAATTTTAAGTTTTGTGAATTCAAAATTCAATTTAAAAAATCATCAAATATGGATGTCTCCATTTTTTGTAATTTGTATTTGAAAATAAAAGATTTTTGAAATCCGTGTGCACATTTTGAAAGATATTTTTTAATGTTTGTTTGATAATTTCGATTTAGTTCAACAAATATTTTTTTTCAACAAACGTTTTTAAGTTTATATATGCACGACAAGTTATTTTCTGAAGGTTAGGATTTCTTAAAATCTTGACGTAAAAGATCAACTTTGAGGCCATATTTTGATTCACCATCGAAAATCTTAATAAATTATAATCAGGTTCTTGGAGAACATTTTTGATGGCCTGCTCAATTTAATAGTTAAAATAACTATAAAAAGATGAATGTTACATTTGACAATAGTTGGAAAATAACTTTGATTTCGTACATTCACTATTTTACTTATTAATAATACCGTAAATTGTGCTTCATGTATGTATTACGACATATAAAAATAGTCTCATCAATAAATAACATGTGTTTACCTAAATGTCGTTTTAGCTTGTCATTTATTTTGTTCAATGCTACAGATTGATTTTGTAATCATATTTCTAAACGAATTTCATGACATATTTTATTTTCAATATAGTATTTTTTCTCTCACAGTGTTTATATATATAACAACTGCTGGAACGAAACAACATATGACCTTCGTAATTAAACATTAGTCAGTTTATGAGCAAAGTGACACTATCGAATTTAAGTCCTTGCAATAAATCAGAATTGAAGCTTAGCCCTCTATCGGATAATATTTCCATAAATATGATTAACTCGAAAGTATTTGACGTTTATTCCATTAGGTAGCAAATTGTTCATTATCTAACCCTAAAATTAAAAATAAAAGAATTTCTAAGTTTTTTAGATTTATCCTAAAAACAGCTAATCTCAGTTTAAAATTAGCAAAATAACTAAAAAATATTGTCAAATTTATGCCCACAATTTATTTACTAGCTATACAACTATTCCTTTTAGTTTTACTAAACAGGAAACTTAACTTTCAGTCATCCGTCGGCTCTGGAATGTATTTTTTTCATCCTCGATTGCGGAATGCCGAATGACTTAGTAACAACAGTTTTCGATTTAGATATTTAGCTAATCTTAACACATCATAGATACACAAGAATTATATTGTTCTTGAAAACTACAAGACGACAAATACACTCGAGGCCAATTTTTAAGCAAATTATTTAATTGCAGCAAAAGTAGGAAGAGTTGGCCAAGTGAATGTTGTACACAATTCAAAAGTAAAACACGATCTATACAATAAATTTTGTCTAAATTTTTCGTCCGTAACTACTTAATCAAATCTGTTGAAAGCGACGATAACTGAAACGACTTATCACCTCCACCAATTAGGTCGAATAGTAACTATATCTAATGCCCTGCGGTTAATCAATATCTCAAATATGCTTTCCGAAATCTTCGATTCACGTGGCCGGTTTAACGGTGTTTATCAATAAGCGGTCCCAAAAATCGGTTTCCAACCGAGAACACAAGACTTCTAGTTCACTCGCATATATTTACCGGACGGTTTGTGTCGTAGGGGAAAATTGTCGTGCACGATGGTGAAGCTAATGAGTATATAAATTGACTCGTAGGCTTCTGTGTCCGAGGTCTGCCAGTACTCGGTTAGTACATCCGACATCTTCCATTCACAATGGTGTGCGGATAAATTTCCAAAATGTGCCAAATAACAAGAAAGAAATCCGGAAGTTAATTATTCGTTAATCTCGTCAAAACGCGACAATCGGCTCGAAAAATAGGCTTCACGACGTCCTGAGAAAATGTTTCAGTTTCTTATCCGCCATCCAATTTATGGATAAAAGTGTAGTTTTAATCTAAGATTACAAAATGGTGTTTTGGTAGTGCGTTCGCTTCCGGTGTATAAATTGTGTTTTTAGTCTGATTAGAATTAATAAAGTGGTGATTTTCTGAAAAATGGAGCGAAATTCTGGAAACGAGCATAGACTAGAGATGAAGAGGTTGAGCCTTTCGAGTAAGAAAGAACCTCCAGAAGAAAGTCTTCTTCATCAGCATCCGGAAGGTCCGGACCAGGAAGTTGATAAACAGTGGGAGGAATTTTCGAATCTGATGCAAAAATTAAAAAACAAACCCGTCAGGTACTCAAGTCATTTCCATATTGTCGAATAAATAATTTTGTCCACTAACTAGTTGTCGGTGAATTATTTTTACTAACCTAAAAGACAATTTAATGGTTCTATCACACAATATTTAACCTAACCTAATCATCGCTTTAACCTAACCTACATGATATTTGTTTTCTTGTGTTTTTAATTTTGGCCAGGACATGTTGATCTATTTTACATAAAGTTTTTTAGGTTAGAAAATATTGTTACCGACGTTACTACTTTAAATAGTAAATTCCAGTTAAAAATAATTATATTTTGTCAGAAGATCGCAAACGTTCTACCCCTGTCCACCATCCATCGCTGATGATGAGCCACAGGAATTCGACCCTTTCTTCGACTCCATCAACTCTTATGTAAGGACATTTTTGATAATTAAGTTCTTCGTTTCCAGATTTACCGAACTAGACAATTAAATCCTGAATCCATAAAGCGTCAGATGACATCGGGATTAATGAAAAGAATACGTTTAATGATTCAGCTCGAGTTACATTATGCACGGGACGGATGTGATAATTTGCATCAGAAAGGCTTCAACTCCTCCGCAAAGTCCTTTTTGTACTGACAAATCTGTCATTTTTCGTGGAGTATGTTTTTTTTAATTGTTTGATCGTTTTTAGAATATTTAAGTTTATTATGTAACTATATAATACCGTTTTTCTTACCTGGAAAATAGGCAAGATTTCGTTCCGGGTCGAAAATCAAATATCTATTGATTATAAGCTTAACGACTGATAATTTCGATAACGTGGTTCCTAAGTTGGAGTACTTAAACATAAGATTATCTGGATATTCTTACTAACATTCACTTGTTTCACTAGTCGAGATAAATAGTAGACTTTAAAATGTTACTCATCTAAATGACCCAAAAATTGGTGCAATAAGATGTACATGTTATTAAATATGAAAATAAGTGATTTGGCGTTTAATACATGGTTAATTAATGGTATTTTTTAACATATTTTGCATATTTTTTGGCAAATTTAAAAATAATGTCGATAAACTTTTCTAAGACTACTTTTACATAAAATAAAATCAATTTTTTTAACATAAGTTTTTTGTTTTTAAACAAAATTTAATTATTTGTAAAATGTGACAGTTAAACATTTAGTACTGTGAATTATCGAATTATTTACTAACCTTATTATTTAATGTAAATTTAATACATAATTGAAGTTTATTACGTGAAACTGTATTAGAACAAATTTTGTTAATAAACTGAAAAATGGATAATGAATGAAAATATTAAAAGGCATACGTAAATATTAAACTATTTAATAGGGCAGTTAGGTGACATAATTTCGGGTCACTTTAAGTGTACACCATTAATAAAGCAAGAAATGGAAACGCAGATTAAAACTAAAGATTAAAAAACTTGGCTTTTTTAGCACGCGACAAATACTATTCTTAAAAATACTAAATAAAAGTCATAATTAATTATGTATTGGTGTACTTCGGTGCTTCCTCTCATTAATGCCATTCACTTATTGGAAGCAATTTGATAACAAATATTAAAGATATCTGATAACCTAGATAGTCGTAATTTAATTGATAAACATATACGAAAGGAATTTTTATTGGAAATTTTACTACGCTTGATAGTAATTTTGTGACCTGATATAATTATACCTTTAAGTGTGCTAAAAATGAATGTTTTCTATTAGTGTTCCAAACATTCAAGAAATGATAATCAATATTCCAACATTTTTAGTCACCTTTGCTATAAATAAATGAAAATGTTTGTTTGAAAAACATTTGATATTTTAATTATCTTCCATGCTCTTCATTTAATGTTACATCGATCTTGTCCTCATTTCGATCTTAACCCTTTTACGGGCACATTATTATTGTTAATCTTTTATTATTATTTTTGGTATTCTTTTTTTGGGGTTAGCTGATTAACGAATCACTATTCAGAATTTGAGTATAGACAATGGCTGCGCAAATATGACGTACAATTGTGTTTCAAGAAGTTATTAGAAGTATATATAAAGTTCATTACATTGAAGTCGATGAATGCAAATCTGAACTCAAAATTAAAAAATTTAATATTATTAAAGGAATTTACTCAGTTCTTATTTTTTACTTGTTTCCTTAAGTCGCTATCTCTGAGCATATTATATTTTTGTCGTTCAATGGTCACTTGAAAGGCCTATGATTAATTAAGGAAACCTTTCCTTCGCTCACATATTAAAGCTCATTTAATTCGTATTCGAAGTGCATAATTTTTAAGTTCAGATATTAATTGCACGATATACAGATATGAATCTCCACGATATTTCACGATGAAAATACTGAATTACAAAAGAAAATAAGGTGAAAAAGTGCACCTTTCACAGAAAAATTAGCACAGAAAAATTAGGCAACAGTATCAGAAAGTTGCGAAACTTGTAACTAAAATGTGAATATAAATCAGCGAGCAAGGATGAAGTTAGTTTGGTTTATAGTCGCTAGGGACAGACACGACGTTCTCGACAAGAAGTCCGCAAACTTAGTTTGTGCAGTGCCCAAATTTTTTCTTAGATACACACTGTTTTGGTTAACAATTTGTATTGAGCCGAAATCAGGGTTATGTTCAAAAAGTACCAGTTTTGTCTTGAGTACAAACCTGGAATTGTAGAGCCCAAACTATCTTTTGCTGTCAGTTATGTGTAGTTTTATTTGTTGACATATGCGTTAAATGTAGTATAACGTATTTCATGAATATGTAAATGATGCTCTGATTTATTTACAGATAATTTAACTCACTAGTGGAAAAATTGTCACATCCAGAAACGATTAAAATAAAATTTTAAGCACTACGCAAAAAATTGAATTTTAACACAATTAAAGACTGTCTAAAAGTCGTTGCAAATAAATTTTTTAAATAATTTTTAAGCACTCCTTGATATAATTATCAGATATGTACAAACACGGAATTTTGAAAATTATAATCGTAAATCATCTCTTAATGTATCGACTGTAGCTGGGCGGAATATATGGTCATTTAAATTCCACATTAGCACTATAGAATAACATTTTATTGACAACGTGATCCAGTGAGAATCTTTAAGATTTATTTTAATAAGATTCGTGGTTACTTACATTTTAAAAAAGTAATTAAAAAATACTGTTCTACACTATTAATGAAAATCCTTTAAATTGCATTAATATATGACGTTTAGAATAAAATCAATATAAATACAAATTGATTTTAGTTGAATTATATCTAAAGTACAAATAACGACATTTAAATAAAGAATTTTTAATTAAATTTTGTACTTAACGGAGTCCCGTTGAATCATTCTCTAGAAAATCTTATATTTTTAAGCGGACGATTATTTCTCAGATAAATATGATAATTTTTCTTACTGATTACTAACATTGTACACTAATTACATATATAACATTAACTTCATTTAATTACATGTTAAGTTAAAAACAAGACAATTGATTCTATTTTGTTCCTTTGTTCAAAATACTAGTATCGATTCGGGAAGTGAACTTTTACTCATTTCACATTCTCAATTTTATTGACGTATTTGTCTACTTGATTACATCGTCACTTCTATAAGGATCGAATCATCATCTCTTTTTATTTAGTGTGTTTACTTAGAATATGGCCTATCACAAATTTCTGAACCAAATTTTTATTAACCAGACGCTACGCGATGTCTTAAAACGTAATATTTCGCAAGCCTTTCGGAAATGCATTTTCTGGCAACAGTTCTTTACAGAATTATATATTATCGAATTAAGTATTCCGATTTCCACCGTGATTACGTAGTTAAGAATAATGTTTGACCAAATACGAAAGATTCAAGTTGAAGGATATACATTAATAATCGTTAGATCTAACCCTGTATTTAATTGATTTTTTATTAAATTTTAATTTTTTTAGATATATTGATACAATATGAAAGGATTTTAAATTTCTTTTGCATGCACATGAAGACGCAGTGCTTGGACTATACTCAGAAAAAAAAGTAGTTGAAATAACCATTTTTTTACTATGAATCATAGTGTGAAACGAGGACTAGGCATAGTAACAATTAAAATAACTATTCTGAAATAGTAAAGTTTAACTATTGTTTCATAATTCAAAATGCTACTTATCATAATAGAAAAATAGACTCAACTATTTTGAAATAGTCATTTCAGAAAATTACTACCTTCACTGAGAGAAATTGTATAAGAAATTGTCATAAAAATATGGAAAGGAGTCAATTTACTTTTTAAAAATATTTGTAAACTATATATATCATAGCATATGAAAAGTCCACTTTTCTCCCTTCGTTCTTTGTTTAAGATAAACAAGGAAACAAAGAGAAAAACAAAAAATCAATACTGCGCTAAGTTTGTGAATGTCACACTCAATCCAGTTAAAAAATGTACTATACTATGCCATTATACATACAAAAATGTCAATGTCGTGTAACTAGTCTATTGATACACGTGCGTATACGACATGCATTATGTATTATCATATATCGACGCCCGACGGTCCTTCTTATTACCAAATGAAAATCCACTTCAATAACG
Source organism: Trichopria drosophilae (assembly GCA_030407085.1). NCBI lineage: Eukaryota > Metazoa > Arthropoda > Insecta > Hymenoptera > Diapriidae > Trichopria > Trichopria drosophilae. The sequence goes on from CM059585.1 coordinate 25,949,869, forward strand.
GGAGCCACGAGCTCGAAGAAAAAAGCTGTCGCCGCCTGGCGGCATCAAAACACACGGAGTGCGTCAGTCTTTACTATGGATTTGTAGTAAATACAAACTTTAACTATAAATAATAGTAAATATAAAGATTTATTACGAGACATATTGCGAAATGAGGACTACACTAGATTATATTTTTTTTAACTATATTTCTCATATTTATTTAAATCATTCTACATTGTTGATTTTTTTAACTATTAGGAGATAGTTGGTGTAACAAATTATGGTAAAATCGACTATGAAAGTGATAAATTTAACTATTTTACATAACAAATGCGAGTGTTGAACTTTTTGTTATACAGAATCGAAAAGCTTACATGATTTTTAACGTTTGACAATTACACGCTTTAAAGTGCGAATATCCAACATAATGTTTTATGGCTACGTATCAAATTTGAATTTAACGGGAATATTCCACGAATCGTAAACGATGGCGAGTTGACGATAATACGTCCTTTGGTCCGTCGCCAAAATCAAAACGAACCTAGTCACGCAGATTTGACATTTAGTTCCATACTTTTGACACCTAAACAGAAAGTGATACCAGTACTTATTTTTTATGCAGAATTACGTAAATCAAAATGGGTTTATGCAAATTAAAATGGCGTTTCATAAGCTATTGTTGTTATTGCCCCTTTAGTGATTACACTTTAGTGCCGTGGACATTTATTATTTTAAGATTTTAATGCGAATTTTGCAACCTCGGTACGTTATATGCCTGCAATTTACGATTCGGCAATGAATGTGTCTCGTAGGAGCGCCATTTTATTATGATCTTCTGTAGAAAATAAATCAGGTGGAGATTTAGTGTTGTCTAAGTATGAATTAATAAAAGTTGAGTCATTACTTCCGTTCAAATTATTTTGGTAATTACTAATTGGATCAACCAGTAAAATTAAAGAGTTCGATCAGTAGATATTGATAATATATGACATTATCATTACGCAGCAAGATCATCCAACATCACCCGACATCATTTCAAAATTGGATTCGAGTTTAATATATTCGCCATCATTTAACTCCATTAAATTTGCCAAACATCATCAGATTCCATAAATATAATTCGACATCTTCCTATTTTATCATCGTTCTACATCGTACGACATCGTCTTCCTACAAAAACCGACAGATAACATTAGGAAATTACAGCAAATAAGAAATACATTTGAAAAATATTATTATGAAATTAAGGAGTATTCAATCCAACAGCTTATTGCTAACAATGGTCTGTTCGCGTTCAGATGCAAATCATCTATGACTTCACAACCAGTAATCGACCTGATTAAAACAAAGTCTATGTTCAGCTTTCCTTCAAGTGACATAATATTCCACGACAATATGCTAAATGTCACACTACGATTTAAAATTGAAATGTGTTTCCTTAGAAAATAATTATCGACTCTGTTCTGAGTTATAACATAATGCGAAAACTTTAGGTTTGAAATCAACTTGTTATGACAATCTTATGCTATTATCTAAAGTTTATCTGTTTAAACCCAATGATTTTTTGGTAGTGATACCTGAAAAGTTGATTATTTCGCTGGCAAGTAACATTACCCTGGTGTTAATAACCGATTGTCTTAAAACTAGGTCTACATACTCCATGACCACAAAAAAATTCCTGAGTAGGTTGCACCAAAAATCAAAACAATGGTTGAACCCTTTTTTTAAAAATCGATTTCTGTAGTCTAACGTAGTGGCAGTGACTTTGCGAGGCTCTCCTGGACCCAATTTTATCAAAACGAAACAAATAACTGATGAAAATTGTAGGAATTTTCAAGCTTTACAACCTTCTGGTCCGTATCTATCAAAAGTTTCAGCACAGCGCAGAATACGTTTATTTGAGTACAAATTTGGTTTGTGTGGAGCCTCAACTTTTTTCCATGCAGAAACAATAAATAAGGAGCTGGTGAATCCGACATTTTGAATTGTAAAAATTTGATTTTAGTTTTGCAGTCATCAATTCCATAAACATCCGAAAAGATTATCAGCAATCAATCAAATGACATTGAAAATAAAATTGTTCCATACTTGTTTTTGTGATCATGATTCTATGACCTGTAAAAACGATTTCAGAAAAGTAAGAATGAGAAATATTTTCCGTGTGTTTAGAAATATATTCTTCAATGAATTCCGCTGAGAAAAGGTTCCGGGCCGAAGTGTGAATAGGCAACTTGGCACAATGATAAAGCCGCGCAAGGTGGCTGCGAACGAACTTAGTTTATACGTGTTGTGTCATGTAAACATTACGCATAACACGTAAAACATCGGAAGTCCTTTATTTTTAGTACGGACGACGATCGCGGGGGTTAATTGTGTAGCTCTAATTACTAAAAGTGGATTTGCGGCCGATTGCCCAGTAGGACGTGGTCATTATTGACGTCAATTCCCTATATACAGAGTACACCGGCCAGCGGCGAGGTTTGTCCGCGACATAGCCTAAACTAAATGAAGATGCAGTCAGTCAAACTGTCGAGAAAATGCATTTTATACAATGCTGTCAACAATGATCCAATCCCGTTTGAACCAGTAATTTAACAAGTTAATTCAGATGTCCACTTGCTGGAATTGCGTAGAAATCACATAATTTAATGAAACGATTAAATTAACTCTGTTAATTCATCGATATGTGATCTCACATGCCAAAAGTATACTAAAGGAAAAAATACAATCTCCTTGTTGGAATACCCTTGAACGAAGAATCTGCGATGATCGTAAAGATTCGACTTTCAAATCATCACACTAATTGGATATTGTAATCTTGTTTATCGAAAATACGATACATCGATCTGTCGGCATGTTTGTAATGAACTGAAAGTTTGGTACCCATCAATCAGATCATATCTAACTCCGGAGGATCAGATGTTCTTGGCATACTTTTTTTCTTTCTTTCCTACATTATCCTATACTCTTGCTCTTTATTCCATTTTTTCAATAGAAGATGAAACATTGTTTAAGCCTTATTTACTTGACCTTCAAAAGAACGATTTTTTTTCTAATTGTCCGTCGGAACATGCTGCTTTTAGTGAGAGGGTGTTACGGGATTTTTAATTTTTCTTTTTTCTTGTCTTTCAACCAAATTTTTTTTTCTTTTATACCATGTAAAAATTGAATTCAACGACAGCATTCTTCAGGAATTTTGTTTATTGATACGCTTTTTTTTATTGTTATTGCTCATTTTTTCTTTTACTTTCTTTCCGATTATTTGGTCAGGTTTCTTAACATTCATTAACATTGTGCTTGTTGGAATTTTTGTCATCTACACCAACCAAATGTCAGCCTGTTTTTTTCGTTTCGTTTATTTACCCTTGTATTGTTTGTTCTAATTGGAGGTACCGTCGGCACGTGCTGATTTTAGTTATAAGGTGTTATGGGATTTGTAATGTTTCTTTCTTTTTTTTTTCAACAACACATTGGAACAATTTTGTTTACCATTTGTTGAATTCTTTGTATTCGGTCAATGCTTTTCTCCAAAGGATTCTTGATGACTTTCACCTTTCTAATAATCACTTTCACCTACACCTTTCCCCGTGAAAAGTTAATTTTTTTATTTAGGACAAGGCTCCTTTTTTTCAAATTTTAAGCATTGTTTAAAATTGATTGGCTCTGGAGTATTGACAGCTGAATATCGATTACTGATAAAAGTGTTTAAAGCGATTCACAAGTTCCTCTTAAATAGTGCCAAACATCATCGCTACGGTGCAGCCGCGTGTTTCGCGGTCTTCGCAGTTTATTAATAACCGGCAAACGGCATGCTCCTTGGGAAATCATAGAGAAAGATCGATGCTGCCAAAATAACCGTCAAACTGCCCAGTTAAATTCGCGATTTGCGATCGATCAGTCTCGTCGCGTTTCCGGCCTTGTACCTGAACTTTAGCAGCGCGTCGAACTACACGTTGACGAAACTCAGCAACTAACAATGTCACGCCTGAACGGTTTCATTGCACTCAAGCTATTCGATAAAGACAACGATTATTGACCTGCAGAATCCCAGTTTTCGGCGAACCTGCGAAGCTATCGAACCTGAATCGATATCGGTGATGCGCGTAATCGATATAGCGTTGAAAGAAGGCCGTCGACACATCGATTAACGTTAGTGACGACTTTGCGTTACGATATCAGTGAAATTCTTCTTGGTGATAAAGTGTCACATGACTTCAAACCTGCTTTTACCGTACCTGTCCACGAATGCCGTATTACGTGGTGTCCAAAAAATCGACGATAATACGAACTTTCGAGAAGGTCGATCCGCACCAGGTATGACACTCGCTGGCGACAATCGTCGCAGATGTCTGAGTTTCGGCGCGAAAACGTCACGACCACCGCTTAACGAATCGGTGATAGATCGCACCGAGTGTCCGTCCGGCTGTAGGATCTATTGTAGCATAAACAATAGAAGGTCTGATCGCCGGTAACTAAAAATACGCATTTTGAGTCTTGCCAAATTTCGGCAAATTCAAGCCAACCCGGACATGAGGTGACGATTCGAAGTCAGTCAGACTTGCGATTTCGCGCGGGAAAAGCTGCGCCGTGAAGCGCAATCGAGATGTTAACCAAATTTCTCATCTCGTAGTGTACAAAATAAAACAATCAAGTATTACGGGAGTCGTGAATCTCGAATACACGATTCATAAAATTCGCGACGATGTTGGCGTTTCGTGGTGGTGTATGGACTTCGCGATTAGTTGAATGCTTCGTCCGTGAAATAAGTGTTTGAGGAGAGATTTGTCTTGTTTGAGACATTTTGTCATATGCCGACAAAAATTCTGAACAACCGGTCTTTTTTCGTCTGCAACGATGAATATGTTGTAAGTCCCATTACTTCCATCCACGTCCAATAGGCGAATGTTAGGTCCTAACTATTGAGTTCAGTCCATGACTTACGGAATTTCATGGATACGAAGATTGCTCTTCTCTGAATTTTTCTAATGTGGCCGTCGAGTTTCGTAGGACTTTTCAAGTATTGCAAATCTTTCAGAATACCAAAGTCTTCGATGTCCTTGGAAACGATTTTAATCCACTGAATGATTCTAGTTTTATTGCATATTAGCTATTTTCTTCATTGTCACGGTAACTGCTCAGTTCCCATTCTGATAGGTCAGGCACTTGCTTTTATGGGAGTGACCGTAGGGGTGAATGGAACTATTTTGAAATAATAGTTTCTTCAAAGATCACTAGGTGTCGCATCAATTCATAAGTAAAGTCCCAAGTGATCAGTTCAAGTTCGGACCTCATGGATGCGACCTGGATGATATTATGTCGTCTCGTTGCGGTATAGAAGTTGCACATTTGAACAGATCATTAAGCGATATTGTTTTTGGGTTTGAGCGCCACCTAGAACCTATGAACTATATAAGAAGTATATTATCCATTCAAGTATAGTGCACTAATCATCCACTACTTGTAGACGGTTATTACTTTTGCCTTGCAATTCATGGGGACTTTTTGTTTTGTTACTTCAGAGTCACGAGATGCTTTAAATGGGCTTTTGCTCATTATGAAGTATTGTTGATGCCGATAATGGAAGTAAGAATTATAAGTTTTAAAGGCACCATTTCTCACCGGAACATAATGATTAGACAATTTTCGATCAATCTGTTTCTGAATTTTAATCTCAAATAACAGCAATCAAAAGTTAGAATCCCTTAACGCTTAACAACAATGCATCAGTGGAGATCAGGGTTCTTTAGGCCTTGTAACAAACAAACATGAAAACTACATGATAGATCCGAAAAGATTTCATTGCTGCCAATCTACTCACAACGAAAAGATTCAAAAGAACAAAAACAACCATTTCGATTGCATGCCAAATTCCCTTGCATTAAATTTGATCGTTGAACATATTTCGTTTCGATTTCACTTGTAATATTTCTTCGTCCAAGACGGTTAAATTAGAAATACCTGGAAATGGTTGCAAAATATAAGAAATATATAAAAGATAAAGAGAGACTTTGTTTATTGCTCATTTGTTAAAGGTATAAAATTGTCAGAAAAAGATTTAATGATAAAAAGTTATAAACATCGTGGAAAAAACCTAGTCTAATAAAAAAAATTGAAATTTGTACTAGTAAATCTTAAAAAATTACGTCAAAAAATTAGAAAAATAATAAATTTGTTATACTTTCACATTGTTTAAACAAACATCGAAATGGACTGACCTTTATTCTTAAAGCTTTCTCGACTAAACAATGAGGCTTATGTTCTTTCACAGCCAATAAAAATATATCTGTTGGCACACATTTCTAATAGCTTCAAAAAAATTTAAAGAAAAATTGTATTTTAAAATTTTGTAAATAAGTGTTGTTTAGTTTTTAATCGAACATAATGTAAGAACTCTTACAATTTGTTTTGTTTTCGCGAGTGCAAACTTGTTAGCACCAGCGATTTTATCTGCGTCAGTAAACCGATTGCAGATCTAATACCCTTTTTAAATTTATATACTTAGTAGCTCATGTATTATATGTTTGGAAATATCTCGATTTAATCTTATTTTTGGGATACTGAAGTGCCGTTCATATCTTACTTTTGAAACCTGAAAAAACCTTTTGCTGAAATTGACACCTGTATTATGGATAAAACTTAGTAAGCTATTTAAAATAACGTTATTGAGTTGATATGGTTCAAAGTGCACTATAAATATTACCAATTAGTCGTTTAATGCTTCGTGTGCATGAGAAAAGAAATATAATACTCTTGTATTTGTGAGAAAGTTTTATATTATGCCCTCTAGCGGAGAGTGAAGAAATCAGCTGAATTTAACTGCATCTTACCTGCTGTATGTGTTGTAAAACCAAAGACAGTTTAAATAGATAAAATACGCTTCTGTAGAACCAATTTTGCTTTTCAAATATATTTGGTACGTTTCTTAATAAAATTAATAACCTAAAAGTGACATCCCGAAAGTACTGCACAAAATTTTGAAATAAAACTTATATTTAAAATTTGTTTTCTTTTCATTTCTCTTCCTCCCATAATAATTTCTCTGCCTCTAATACTAAAAAAAAGTGAGTGTCTACGTTAGAATTATATTTATACAACGATAAAATTGCGTTTTCAAAATATTATGTGTAATAAAAGAACATCGAGTATAAACAATCATCGCGTGCGAATGCAACTTAAGTCTAGTCAAAATATTGCAAGGTCGTAGGAGACTGAAATACTCCGAGCTAAGTATAGAGTATTAGGCATCTTGAAATTATAAATTCGATTTCAATTCAGTTGAAATCATCTGAATTACATTAATATGACATGTTTAAATTACTGTAATATAAAAATGCTGCAGTTCTGGACTTTCAGATCATTTTCAGTAGACCTTTTGTTCTGCTTGAATGCTTTTTACGATGATTCAAGTAGAGCATTTTAAATTTTAGTAAACATTTCACGAGGACAGTAATAGGACAGAATTCATGTTTATGGGCAATAGAATTAAAAAAGTTATTGTTCTTTTCTAAATAAAATATTGCGTATTGGAAGTTAGTAGTATATTTACTAAACTACAATATGTATTATGATATTTTATGTGATTAAATTAACTGTAAGACACCTTTTATGATTTATTATGGTTAAGTCAAGTAATTCTTCTCAGTGGATATAAATTCGTCCTAAAAGTTGAATGAAACCTATTTTACATTTTTAATCAGTTTTTTTTTCCTTTGTCACTAAGAATTATTTTGGAAATATAAATGTCCCGTTTAAAGATTTTGTAAGTACACATATGTCATATAAATAGTCTAATGATACTGCATAAAGAATATAAAATGCACTCGTTCTATTCTGCATTTATTTGATGTATGAGTTGACATATTATAAAGATGCTTTAACATTGACGTACGATTTGGGGTAACTGAGCCTTTACCATTACATGGATGGGGATGTAGCAAAATAGATTGCACTCAGATATCTTGGAATGAAAGATGAAATCCCATATAAAGTAGAGTCCCGGTATATTTGCCTGCTCGGTTCCACGCCTTCCCCTCCCGTCTCGTTATATTTGAGAAAAGAAGGGGTGCGCCGGCTTCTCCCTCTCTCCTCAGTCGTGTTACGTTCGTAACGTCACAGCAGGCCCTTCCTGAGGCCCCAGTGCAAGATGGGGAAAAAAGAGAGCGGCGACAGACAAATATAACGAGACGAAAATCGGGCAAATATGCTGGGACGTAAATATAGCGAGACGCAAATATACCGGGTACACGAGGAAACGCCATTCTGATGGGAGATTATGAAATTTTCAAAATTAAGTTTTTTTGACAGCACATAAGAATTATTGTTTATTATTACTAAATATTTTCAAATCTTACTGTTGTATAGTTCATTGGACATTTTATTAAGCCAATCATCACCATAAAGAATCTTGACACCTTCGTGGACCTAAATCTAACTGATTTTTAGATATTGAACTGAAAATATGGTTCTAGTATTATTATTTTATAATACATCGTTTTTAGTAAAAAGCCGACAATAATTTTATATTCCTATTCAACGAATGGTCTCCAAACTTTCAGAATATTTCTTTCTATTTATTCGATTCGATAGCTTCAAATCATAAAACGTAATCTTAATCCTGACGATCATTATTTTATTTAATCAATATCACAAAATTACAAAGATAAACACCAACACATTACAAGATTGATTATATTTTTATTTTCGAATTTAGCTTTGTTTATACTGTTATCCAGATCTCTTCATAGTTTTCTAGACCAGACATTTTATTTATCTGAATAATCTCTGGTAGGATTGTACTTAATTTACGTTAAACGCACTTCAAGAGATTTTCCATCAAATTTAATTCCGAAAGATGAAACCAAAATATTCAAACCATATACATTTTTCAATAGACTATAACGGATATTGATTAAAAGAAACGATTACACTAGAGTCCCGGTATATTTGCGTCTCGCTACATTTACGTCCCAGCATTTTTTTCCCAGTTCCGTCTCGTTATATTTGTCTGTCGTCGCCTTTTCCCCTACCTTGCGGGCTAGCCTGCTGTGACGTCACGAACTCAACGCGACTGAGGAGAGTGGAAGAAGCGGCACTCTCCTTCCTTTGGCAAATATAAGGAGAAGGGAGGGGAAGACGAGGAACCGAGCGGGCAAATATACCGGGACTCTAGTGCACTGAGATAGAAGAAATGAGCCTAAGAGGTCGTTATACGTTATGGAACAGAGAAATTTGTAAAATATTATTCTGACTTTGGGATTTGCTTCCAGAAGGCATGCGAACTAAATGTATTTCTGATTTTTGTGTTAAAGTACATTTAGTATAAATGTTATGATTTACTTATTCATTACCCTGGTCAAAATAAAATAAGCTTTAACTCGATTTATATAGATTTTGTTTCATCAAACTACTTTTTAGTTGGATGGGATGTTAGTAAGATAAGGATAGTCGGACGTATCTAATTAAAGCAGTTATACATTCTTACATTTAATAAATTCGCATAAATAGTGAACTAGCTAGCGAAAACTCAATCTTTAGTAATTCTTAAGGAACATTTCATTAATTTGACTTAAATTTAGTTAATCCATATTCCGTTTAGTTATTTGAACTACTTGTTGATATAAAAAAGACAAAATAATAAGTCCCCACTATGTAACTCATTATTTAGTTAAATTTACTAAATATTTGTCTTCGTTTATGAGAATTTTTGACAGATTCTGATGTAATTGTTGACAAAGAACACCCATTGTACTTATCACTTCAGAAGTTTGTTAAAGAAGAAAAAAACTTTCATGTTTTATACTAATAAACACCTCTGTTTAGAAGAGATTTTTTTTACAAATTAAACATTAAAAGTAGCGCCACTTTATGATTCATGATATTTCTATTACCCTGAACAAATTCTGTTAAAAACTGATGGTGAATCTCATTTCTGACAAAATTAAATAACGCCTTTCCCCTAAATCTGTTTGATAAGATACAACAACTAATGCAAAATTAATAGACCTAATAATCAAAATTTCTATAAAAATGGAAAGATTTCATCTGCTTTAGAAATTAAGTCATGGATATTTCTCTACTTGCGAGAAAAATACATTTCACATCGGAACACCAATACTTGTTTATAATAGCGTTTTAATTGAAAAGTTGGTTTTGTATTTACTTTTGTAAATTCCGTAGACAACTGTTTGCTGCAAAAATCAGAGACACGAAACAAAACGTGGCAGTTTTTTATGTTTTTCAGATTTTTATTATGTTTTATAGATGTTTTTTTAGATTTAAAAAATGTTTTGGTTTTTTATATTTTTTTAGAGAATATAAAGTTTTGCCATATTAAATTTTGAAATGGACAAAGTATTGATAATTAATGAGCATACAGATAAAAAAACCAACGAATCAAAAAGCCGAAAGTAAAAAAATTGACACTTCAAAAAATGTCTCTATATTTGTCGATGTGTCTATTTTTTTATGTGTTTTTTTTTTACTACCGGTGTTTTGACTGCCGGTTTTTTGATCGGTCGGCTTTTTGATTTCTCGGTTTTTCGACTCGCAACCGAAAAATTTGTGACTGAAAGGATTAAGTCTACGGAAATTAATTAATTTTTTTACATTAAACAATGTTAAGGCCACCTATTTCAGGAAGTTCAACTAAGATACGTTCATTTGAATTAGTTGTATAAATCGGCGATTTAGTTTCATGTGGCAATAACTAAATCTAATTCTTGATCCTTCAAGATGAACTGACGTTTTAATTATGTGTTATTTAATTAAACTTGATTCAGTTTTTTTCTTTCATATTTTCATATTATCAAAATCCCAAAATGGCGACATTTTTGTGATGTTAGAAAAACATAAGTATGTTTTATTGATGTTTTACTTATGTATTGTTTAATTAAACTTTAGTCAATTTTCTCCCATCATTAATTTTATATAATATCATTTAGATAACTGTCCACAAAGAGTTTTTTACTGCAACTGGCATGTCGTATCAGCGATATTAAAAAGCATTAAAGTCATTGGCAAACATTGAGTGTAACTAAAATTAATAATAAAATGATCAGTTTTCTTCCAATCAAGCAAGTCGGCCATGTTTGTTAAAACCAATCAGATCATATACGATTAAATCATTTATCGCAAATGCCCAAATTAATATACGAATTAAATAATAATTAAGATTTTGAGAACAATATAACAAATATATTTATTATCACTGAAATAAATTTTTAGTAAACTATTTTTTAACAACTCAAAGTGTTTCAATATATTTGCTGGAATGAAATTTCGAAGTTCATTTAACTACTAATTATTAACTTATATAAAAATAGTAAAATTAACATCAACAGAGTTATCCTAGCTAATGCAGTTCTTTTGATACTTTCTTTTCAAGTTCCTAATGGCAGTTGTCATAAGATTAAAATTGAATATATTTTTTTGGTAAATTTACACAAAGAACATAGGGATAAAAAGACACTGCAACAAAAAGTACGAGTGACAAAAAAAACATTGTATTTTAAAAAAGGTCCTCATAACTACACTGTAAAAAATGTAAATGAAATTTACAATTTTGTTGTGATTTTCCTGCCTAAAAATATGGTGATATTCCCACGTTAAAAGTTGTAAATTTCCCGCGGGAGGTTAGGAATTTCAGAACGATTTGTAAATTCCCTACACTGAAGGTGGTAAATTTACAACGTAACGCGTTTTTCCGACGCTATAAGTGGGCAACAATCGAGCCCATTCTGTACATGGTAAATTTATAATATGAGGGGAAAAACCATTGGTGTAGTAAAATTAATTTTTACATTAAAATTCCACATATTTTAGTTTTATTTTGTTTTTAAATGTAAAACAGAGGAATATATTGTAAAATTCATTATAAGATGTATTTTAATATTTTAGAGGTTTTTAGAGCTATAATCTTTTGTCGAAAGAAAACATTAAATCTAAAATCTTTTGTTGATAGTAAAACTTTGATCGAAAGCCAATTTTAGAGCTATAATCTTTTTTTTTGTCAATAGTAAAACTCTTGTCGAAAGAAAACATTAAATCTAAATTCTTTTGTTGATAGAAAAACTCTGATTGAAAGCAAGTTTTAGAGCTATAATCTTTTGTCGATAAAACGTTTGTTGAAAGAAAACATTAAATCATAAAATCTAAATTCATAAATTATTAAAATAACAAATTATTATTACAAGCCACTACAATTGGTTCAGGAGTACGTGCATAAATTTTACCACGTAATGTAGAGTTCAAATCACCTGCCCGCATAAGGCTATGGCGCTTTAGTACATAACCTAAAATTTTTCCTATATGTATTTCGTTGTAAATTTACTATTCTCTTGGAGAATTTAAACTTCTCTACGGTGCAATATTACCGTAACCTGTAAAATCCACTTTCAATTGTAAATTTACAATTACAAGTTGACATTTACAAAGGTAAAAAAGTAATATTCACAGTGCCTATGTAAATTTACAATAATATTGCGTAAAAGTCCTACTTGCAGCATGGGCAATATTGTGTCCAACTCTACAAGTTGTAAATTTACATTTCCATTTTTTACAGTGTACCTAACCTAACGAAACCTAACCTTAATCAATCTAACTTAACCTATAAACCGAACATAACCTATTCAGCACAATCATAAAGAATAATTCATACAAACAATTCGCGAAGAACAATATAATACTGAAATGTTTGTGCAATAAATTGGGACCCCAAGTTACAATACAGCAAAGAACCGAAAAATATATAAAGATTACGACGCAAAATTAAAATACCTTAGACCAGTACCCAAGTAAAAAAATATATACTACATTGCTTATAAAATGTATCAATGTCTATTAGAATCCAAAATAATTAGGTAATATTACAAAATGTATTTATTAATTAAAAAAAAATATCACGAAAAATACATGCTTAATGTGTTTTTTTGTCGTATGTACGTTCTATTTCTGTGATTTCTTTTTGGGACAATTTTGGTAATGACTTTTAATGCTTTAAGATTTTTGAAAAAAGATAAGCTATCTTGCGATATTATTGTTCTTTTCATAGGCTCCTTATAGTTTTGACAGTTTTGTTCTTATTTTTGAGTACTGAATCTTAATTAGATTAATTCTCCAGTTTGTGTGGCTAAAATTATTAGCTATTAAGATACACTAAATTCTGCTAATGTGAATTAACTTGCTATCAGCAAAACTCCATAACAAAAATTCGATATAGCCAAATATTAAATTTTGTCGAAATGATCAAATGTCATCTTCCAGCAATTTAAGGATTTCTATATAAACAAGCTACTTACAGTGATTTGAACGTACATTTGGCACATAAAATTCTAAAATATGTTTAGAGAAGATGCACCATTTAAGTTCAGTCAAATGTACCATTTCTTTGCAACAAATTATTTTAACAAATTACCGTTAGAACGTGCCAAAACTCATTTATCAACAAGGTGCCAAAATTTAAATAATACTATAATTTTATTTAAAAGATCTTTAAAACACATTACTGAAAAATTGTTTCGAAAAATAAATTTTCTAGTCTAAAATTGTAGTAGATAAGTCTGGAAAATGTTTTTTTTTTTTACAAAATGTTCTACATCTGGAATGAAAAGTCATGTATCTTAAAATCAATTCCTGATTTCGATTGATACGACTCTTCTGTCGATAACAATATACAGTAATTCCTTTTAGTTACTAATCAAAATTTCGTTTTTTGTCAAATTCTGTAATCATTTATTATAATTGTTATATAGTAATTATAAGAAAAGCAAATTGAAACGTAATTTTCCAATAGTAGATTGAATTACCTAAAACTATTTGTAATTTTTTAACAATTCCTGCGATTGTTACTAAGAATGTTTCTTAGTCCTTTTTGTGAACAAATTTATGCTAATTAATACTTAACGAACGTTATCAATTTAAATGCAAGAATACGTCAATTATTCTTGGTATACAAATCTCAAATAGTAATGAATCTCATGTTCATATGATACGAATTAGAGCATCTGAAGTAAGACCTTAATCTACAAGATTAATTTATATTTAAGATAGATAAATAATGTAGACTTGAAAAATGTTGTGTATTGTTCAGGATGATTGAAATCTATAATATTGCATTTTGTATTGACATTTTCTTGATGACTTAGAGTGAATAATATTTGCGCAGTAAGTGATGTACCATTTGGTTCTGCACCAGTTTAAATTGTCTTAAAATAGTCTCACGCTTGCATATCTAAGTGACATTACATATGTAGACTATTTTCTCCGCAGATTTACTGAGAATAACATTTGTCATAACTTTCTTCGTGGTATCTTCTTATTTGATAGGGAATATACATATAAAGAGACACTTAGAAAAAAATTTCAATGTGTTGAAACATAATGTGTTTGTTATACAAACAACCAGAATTATGATAAATTGTATGAGAAATATTATGAATACATATTTATTTCTGATTTTATCAATCAGAATTATGATTATATTAAGTAAAAAATTGAAGACATATTTAGACACTTTTCTAGTGAAGGTAACCACTTTTTTCGGTGTATGGGTTTAGACATGGGAAAAGACAAAATATTATTTGTAACTATTACAATCATAGTAAACTAATAAGCGACGTAATTGCAAACTAAATAAAGATTAAATTTCCAAAATAGTTTTTGCAGCGTAGTAAAACAATTCCGAAACTAACATACTTACTACTAAGCGGTACTAACTACTAAGAATACATCTTTATTTAAGTTCAGTATTATTTATATTAATGTCGCAGACAATAATTTGCATGAAAATAGTTACATTAATAGCAGAAGATTTACCTTGCTAAAAATGTAGTTCGTTTTACTATTTTCAAGTCTACTTGAATATCATGGAATATTTACAGCTTTTTATAAGACTGGTACTTTCGAAAAACAAGAACGTCACGGTGTCGGCCGCGCCATCTGTACGAAGCTATCCGGAATGAATGACCTGCGTCTTATGCGATTAATCGTCTGATTGAGACGATTTTTATTTTATTTATTGTATTGTTCTAGTAACTGAAAAATAATGAAACTCTTTCTGGACCATTAGAAATCATTTTTATTTTAGTATATTGAAGAGAAATTAATTTACAGGTTTATGTTACTTTTAGGTAAATTATTTGTTTGTAATCTTTTTAGTGAGAAAATTTTCCTTGAAAATGTTACCATCCAATGTAAATTTAGAGACAAACATTATTTCCAGTCGAATTTGTCATTATTTGTGGTAACAATTACAATAAAAATTCAGAATATTTGCAAAATTGATAGTAAAAGTAAAGAAATTATTAGTAATTTTTAATAGCTCCCAATTAGACGATATTGAAAGGTAAAATCTTGAACGTGGAATTTCTTTTTGTGAGGAACTAAATTTCCAAAATACAAAATGAATCGGATTCATAAAATATAGAATATTAAAAATATATGTAATTTTGCAGATGTATGGTCGCTATACGAAGGACCTGGGTGAATATGCTAAAGAAGAAGCAAGAAGATTACGTTCACATGAAAAAACGCGGAGAAAATTGGATAAGGAAAGAGCTGATGAGCTCAGGAAGGAAAGACGAGGACCAATATGTCGAAAAATCGTGGCATTGGTGGCCTTCGCCTGGAAACACACAGGCGCAAGGCTGGGGGAGGATTGGGTTTTCCTGGCACTACTTGGCATCATAATGGCCCTCATCAGTTACGCCATGGATCGAGGAATATCCATGTGCAATAACGGTCAGTTTTTAGTTTTGTCATTTGAATTTTTTAATAATTACACGGGATCCCAAAAAAATCTTTTCTTTGATCCAATCTGGTATGTTTCTGGATTTTTCTAACCTAAAATATAGTTTGGTTTACCTAAGGCTTGAGATTTTAAGTCATATTTTCAAAATTAAAAATGGCCCCATATTTTTGAGGTTAGGAAAACATCCCGACGGGAAGGAGTCAAACTTCAAAATAATAACATATAAAGTATCGGGTTTGGTCTTCGTTTAATATAGGATTTTATCCATATCCATTCCAACTTAGCACTGCTCAATTTTATTTTGTAATATACAAATCCGCCTGTCTGCGTGAGACTTATAAGTTATGTGATATTTGTCTGTTTATAATTAAATTGTACATGTAATTAATGGCAAATGAACTCTGTTTATCTGGAGCAGAAAAAAAATGAAATTAAAGGTTTGATCATTTACGTGCTTGTTTTTATGAACAATGTATTTTTAACGAAGAGCGTAGACGAAGTAGACGCGATAGATGTTATTTACAGACATCAGTGGGTGGTCAATTCGACGTCGCATAAACTGATGAAAATTTCGTTTTTAATGAAAATATAACACTTTAACACTATTGTACTTCCTGGTCGTTTATCACCATTACTCTTTTCTACAAAGTTTACATTTTGTCATTATCTTTGTTTAAAAAATATTTAAAGTACGTGCCAATGGAACAGGTGGATGCATGTTGACATCAATTCAAACAATTAATAGAAATTCCCCAACATTTTTTATTATAAAAATTACATTAAACATTATTATAATAAATTAGAGAATCTCAAATTGTTTGAAGATTTAGATTTGTTTTTTTTTTTATATCTATGTTTGCTATTTGGCACGTGGTAACTTTTAATCTGTTTGGCGTTAAATCTTGGCACACTACCGTCTTTAAATACAATCCAATTACACTTTAATGGATCGCACTTTAAATTTGGTTAGTTATTTAGTTTATTTGTATTTCACTATATAAACTAAGTTTCGAATATAGGACCTTGAGAATCTTTAAAATATATTACGATTTTATAATAATTTTCAGTGTAAAGGATCAATTTGCTATTCTAATTTGTACTTAAATATTTACATCCTTAAAGTGTACCGAAATTCTTAGTACAGTAGAGTCCAGGTATATTTGTCCGCTCGGTTCCTCGCTTTCCCCTTCCGTTTCCTTATATTTGTCAAAAGAAGGGGAGCGTCGCTTCTCCCACTCTCTTAGCCGCATTATGTTCGTGACGTCACAGCAGGCCCTTCATAAGGCCCCAACCCGCAAGGCGGGGGAAAAAGAGAGCACTCGACAATATAAGTAAATATAACGAGACGGAACCGGGCAAACATGCTGGGAAGTTAATACAGCGAAACGCAATTATACCGGAACTCTACTGTTACTATCACATTTCTCTCGCGCACCTCTAGATGGCGCTAAAATAGGCCTCATAATACAGTGGCCATTTGTGTAATACTCATTTATGCTAAGGTGTAAATGACTTGC
Source organism: Trichopria drosophilae (assembly GCA_030407085.1). Classification (NCBI taxonomy): domain Eukaryota; kingdom Metazoa; phylum Arthropoda; class Insecta; order Hymenoptera; family Diapriidae; genus Trichopria; species Trichopria drosophilae. The sequence continues at coordinate 25,967,113 of CM059585.1, forward strand.
TGCTAATGAAAATCTATATTGAAAAAAATTAGTTAGAGCAACCAACCTCTTAGTGCTCTCAGATCTGTTCTAGACATTCAAGTGTAGAACAGTAACCAATTTCTTTCTTAGCGAAAGTATTTACTTGGCTACCCCAACCCATTTTTCGTCTGGATCTGAAAGCGCCAAGCGGCGGTTTGCCGCAACTAATCCTTTTCTTAGGCGTACAAACATTGTAGAACGGCCAAATTATATAATTCTTTAATAAAATGATCGAATTGGCCAACCATATTTCATATATTTTAATATGGACAGATATCAGAAGCTGTTAACATGTACATCACTGATTGATTTTTCACCTGAACAATTCTACGAAAATGTCCTTAATAACCGTAAACAATTACATCATTCGTTTCTGTCTTTACTACCTGAAGACATGGTATTCAATAACTGATTGCGCGCGAACAATGATATTAGCGAGTGATAGAAATGGACGAATGCTGGTGATGATTGTATCCAATCACCTTGTAGTTGTTTGACAGCTTCGTCCATCACTCTTGTTGGAAATGTAAGTTATACAGAGGTCAGTGCTGTACATGTACAACCACGTAAATTATGCAATGTGGATATTGTTGTTATATTCCTCCATTTATCTTGGATAATAATTGTACTCTTTCCCCAGCCAGGATATGGCTCTTTCAGGACCTTACCACACATCCAGCCCTACAGTATTTGGCCTGGGTCTCGCTACCGGTATGCTTGATCCTATTCAGTGCTGGGTTTGTTCACATAATAGCACCGCAAAGTATCGGATCCGGGATTCCGGAAATGAAGACGATTCTACGTGGTGTCGCGCTCAAGGAGTACCTGACATTTAGGACCCTGGTCGCTAAAGTAATCGGCTTGACAGCGACCCTCGGCTCTGGCCTTCCCTTAGGTAAGGAAGGTCCTTTCGTACATATCGCAAGTATCGTCGCCACTCTCCTATCGAAGCTGGTCACTAGCTTCAAAGGGATTTACGAAAACGAAAGCAGGAATTGCGAGATGCTTGCAGCAGCCTGTGCGGTTGGTGTTGCTTCCTGTTTTGCGGCACCAATTGGAGGTGTACTTTTCAGTATTGAGGTCACAACGGTGTACTTCGCAGTAAGGAACTATTGGAGGGGTTTCTTCGCAGCTGTTTGCGGTGCCACAATGTTCCGGTTGCTGGCCATTTGGTTCCAGAGGGAAGAAACGATAACTGCGATGTTCGTGACCAACTTCACGATGGACTTTCCATTCGACCCCCAAGAATTGTTCGTCTTCGCGTTGATCGGCGTTGGTAGCGGACTTTTTGGGTCATTTTATGTCTGGTTGCATAGACAATACGTAATATTCATGAGGAAAAACAAGAGCATGAATAGCTTTCTCCAAAAAAAGTAAGTTCAATGTAATCACAGAATGATCTATCGTAGTAGAAAATATATTTTTCTAACAATTTTTTGTGGGCTCTATTGCGTAAGTAATCAGGATAACAAAAATTGGCCACGAACTCGCTAAAGTTTTTACGAGTTACACGAACACTGACTAATGGTTGGGAGAAGGTACGATATTTCTGGTCAGATATAAATATAATTTAAGACGTGAATAGGTAGTGGAGTGGATCCAGTAACTTAAGTTCCGGAAACCTAAAAAATATCACATTAGAATGTTTAATTAACTCAAAACAAAACCTGCTATATTCAATAGCGCCAGCTTCCTAACAATTTCTACCTGCACGGAAAAAAATAGTACGTCGCTCCAGCCAGATTGCCCAGCTAAAACAGCTTCCCACTGCCCAGAAAGTCGCGATGTAAGTCGCGAGTGAAGACGTAAAATGACAATTAAAATTCGAAATCCTTAAAATTTTTTTTCTATAAATAGGTATACTTTTCTTATGTCTTTAAGAATATTTCTACATAATTTCTAGACGATGTGGTTATTTATATTATTTTTATATGATTTTTTTAAAGTCGTTAATAGTGAAAAAATCACTACTTTTTTCATTTTAAGGCTTCCGTATTGATTACCGTGTTAGATACGACAAAAATGCACTGAACCTTTTTTGTAGAGCACAAAATTTCCTACAAAAAAGTCAGTGAGAGCCATAGTCTAATGTTAATAGATACGTCACGAATAAGATAACTATCTCTGTTCTAAAATTTCAATGATTTATTCAATAACTTCCGATGTTTTTCATGCCGTACATATTAACATTAGACTATGGCTCTCCGGGACTTTTTTGTAGGAAATTTTGTGCTCTACAAAAAAGGTTCAGTGCATTTTTGTCGTATCTAACACGGTAATCAATACGGAAGCCTTAAAATGAAAAAAGTAGTGATTTTTTCACTATTAACGACTTTAAAAAATCATATAAAAATAATATATATAACCACATCGTCTAGAAATTATGTAAAAATATTCTTAAAGACATAAGAAAAGTATACCTATTTATAGAAAAAAAAATTTTAAGGATTTCGAATTTTAATTGTCATTTTACGTCTTCACTCGCGACTTACATCGACCTGCTGGGCAGTGGGAAGCTGTTTTAGCTGGGCAATCTGGCTGGAACGACGTACTATTTTTTTCCGTGTGGTTCGTGGATATATTTACCTCTCGAAATGTATGAAAATAACATTTTATGAATTTCGAAGCATTTGTAATAGTTTTATCTTTTTATTATATTCGTATTCCTTAGATGAACGCTAAATTTATGGAATCTTTGATAAATCATCAACTGGCACTGATGTTATATAAAAGCTTATCTTCTTACATGAATTGTTCGCCGGTTATGTAATATTGTCATGATATCTGGAAGAACCGGCGAAAAGTAGATACGGACAGCTTTGACTGATTCAAATTGCACACAATTTGTTATAAAATCATATTATTTCTCGCGAATGGATTATCAGTTAAATTAAAAAAGTAGATGAGTCACATATTTAATACTTGACTTGCATAAATGTAGTAAACATTTTTTTAACTGAGAATTTGTAATTACTCGTACTTGCTTTGGTGTATACTTTACCATATCAGGTTGAACTCTTAATGAGTTATTATTCTGGAGTAATTTAATTAAAAAATGTCTGTTAAAGGTAATCGAGTTTCGTAAGAAAGGAAGCTACCTTCTTTTAGATCTCCAGTACAACCTCGCTTGTTCGATATTGCTTTAGCCACGCCCACAATGACGTCACACGAACGCGATTGGTTCATTCCTTTGTATGAGCATGATCATATGACGCGGTGGATACATGGGAGGAAAGAAGTCCCCGCCCACTGTCGAAATTGCGAGGTCCGGCATTGTCGAGCAAACGCGGTTTCGATTTGGCGAGGTTTTACTGTATTCACGTATTTTTTCTTTTCTGTTTTCACCATTGCTTCTGATTTTTCGTGTAAATCTTGTTTGACAATATTATTACTATTGATTTCTTAATTTCTCCAATTAATTTTGTTTCGTGTATATTTTGGCAGGGAAAGCAAAGTATCATAACATAGCCAAAATCATTATTGACAAATTCGGATTAAAATAAGTATATCGGAAGTTGGCAGCTTTTTGGTGTCGAAAATGAAAACGCATGATTTTAAACAACGAAAAAACGATCCTAATAAGTTGCTAAGTTTTCGTAAAATGGCTTTCGAGTACCTGAACATTAATATGCTTCATTTTACTGACTTTTCCGTGAATTGCCAAGACAACTCTCCATAAATAGAACTTGCAAATTTCCAGAGTACTGTGTATTTCTCAAATATACCCTCAATCTTTCCGTCATCACCGACAATTATCATTGGTAGAAATATTGCTGTTAAGGCGATATACTTCAGACTATGTGACGTAACATCTTTTCTATTTTCGTGAAAAAATGACGTACAGCATTAGTATTGATTACCACGCGTGTACAGCGTAAAGGACTTTAGAACACTTTAATTTGAAGGAAAGCATTTTCTAATTCCTTTAGAAATTTGAATACCATTTGCACACTGTCGTGAACAATTTAAAAACATTGTTGATGTCCTTGGAGAACGAGAATTGTGAAATCGCATTACTGTTTCAGTCGGTTCTTATACCCTGGCATTGTATCGCTGTTGGTCTCGTCGATCTCTTTCCCTTTGGGACTTGGCCAATTCATGGCCGGCGACTTAAACACTCACGATCAAGTGCATGGCCTCTTCACTAATTTCACGTGGACGAAAGCAGACCTTAATGTCGAAGAAGCAAGTATTGTACAGCACTGGACGACCGAGCATTCTGATGTCTTTGTTGGGCTTCTAAGCTTCGTTGCTTTCACGGTAATTCAATTCTTAACGATATATTTCTTTTTACGTAAAATAGATGATTGTCAGTCTGAAACCATTTGCAACTATTTTTCCAAAATATTTTTGTTCAAAATGTATTTTTTTGTGTGCATAAAATGAAATTAAATATATTCATTACATTTTTATTACTTGCAGTTCATATTTTCGATTATAAGTTCAACGGTTCCCGTACCATCAGGAATCTTCATTCCCGTCTTCAAAATTGGAGCAGCACTCGGTAGAGCGGTTGGAGAAGCGATGGCACTTTGGTTCCCAAATGGAGTTCGGTATGGAGGAGTCATAACGCCGATAGTACCAGGTTGTTAAACTAATACTCCTAACTTGACTTATGTACTCTACTATTGTTCTGTCATTATTTTTCGTATAGCTCAATTTCGTCCCTTTCGTAACAATTGCGTGTTATTTGCTTGCAGGAGGATACGCAACGGTTGGCGCAGCGGCGTTTTCCGGCGCGGTTACACATACCATATCGGTTAGCGTGATCATATTCGAGATGACTGGACAAATTACGCATATCGTGCCAATGATGATTTCTGTTTTGATCAGTAACGCGATCGCAGCACTTCTGCAGCCGAGTATCTACGATAGCATCATTCTCATCAAGAAGTTACCATATTTGCCGGATCTGTTACCATCAAGTTCAGGTAAGACATTAAAATAAAATGAGTTATGGATAGTGAAGCATAACGTGGGAGGAGAGTATTTTGAAAGTGTTTTAAATAATTTATAATATTCATTCACTAACAATCATTTATTGATTTAAAGCTTTCCTTATGGCTTATTGGTAAGAAATTCCCAGACAACTCTAAACTCAAATATAATTCTTGTAATTGATGTTTTCTTTACATATTCAAGATCAATTTTAATTTGTTACAGGGATGTACAACGTATACGTGGAAGACTTTATGGTCCGAGATGTAAAATACATATATCATGGAATCACATATCAACGGCTGAAGGAGATCTTGAAAGACAACAGAAAGTTGCGTGGCTTCCCACTAGTGGATAATCCAGATTCAATGATACTTTTAGGTTCAATCCAAAGGCTAGAATTAATTAAGTTAATCGAAAAACACATAGGCAGAGAACGAAGGTTACAGGTTAGTGAAATTGAGATTTTATACTTTATTTGCCATCTAGTTCAAACATAGTCAACAGTAAATAATAGTGACTTATTTTTGGTACAGGTGGCACAAAAATGGCACAGGGAAGCAGAGGAAAGAGCGAAAGAAGAAATGGAAAGGCAATTGAGAGAAGAAAACCGAAACAGACGTCCCTCCAGGTTCGAAGTCATACCTGCACCAGATATCCTAAAAATGCAGATGCAGAGGCAAAGCGCCAACGATTTGTCAACTACGTCTCAAGACAATGGCGTTCCCAGTGATCACGTAATTCTCCCTCCGATTACTAAACTGATTATGCATAGTTAAATTTGCATTACAATGGATCTTTTAATTTCAGCATACATATCACACACCCGTTTTTGGTTCGCAACCAAAGAAATCAATTCTTAAGAAAACAAATTCGTTCACTCTCAAAGGATTCAGTCCTCTAACGAGCCCTGCGGTAACTCCGTACACGACTGTCACGGGCGCGGAAAGCAGGTGAATAACCTTTCATTATCTGTGAAATAAAAGATCTTATCAGATAGGCAACTTAGGTATGCTAATATGCGATACTTTAACTTTTAGAATAAGGCTTGCTTTCGAAGCAATTTTTCGAAAATCGGCCACATTGCAAGATGTTGAACCTGATCCGGAATTAGGTTCAGGAACAAGAAGCAATGGGACAGATGAAATTCCAGCACATACGCCAATGTTAGCACCAAGTCCAGCGACGTCCAAAAAGGTTCAGCTGGTGAGCATTTTTAGGCTTTACTTTTTTAACTGTAAAGGATCAGAATTACTAATGGTTATCCATAAACACCTAAATTTTAGCCTCGAGAAAGAGTAATAGACATGTCTCCGGAAGATCAAAAAGTATGGGAAGAAAGTGAAATGGGTCTTGAAGTTGAATTCGCGCAGTGTCATATCGATCCAGCACCATTTCAGCTTGTCGAAAGGACTTCATTGCTAAAGGTCCATAGCCTCTTCAGCATGGTAGGAGTAAATCATGCTTACGTCACGGCGATTGGAAGGCTTGTTGGAGTGGTGGGATTGAAAGAGGTAATGTATAGTACTTGTTTGTATATCGATTGTGTACCATTTTCGAACATTACTCATCTACCAGTATTCAGTAATGAACGGTTTTGTCAGTTTCATTCAAAAGAAATTAGTATCCAGTTATATTGTTAGACTGTCGTAATCACTAGAATACTCAACTTGCTGACGTAGTGGACTTTAATGGTGCAAAGGGAAGTATTGTTTGATAATAGGATGGGCCACTTATTAAAATAGAATCACCATGGCATTTATGCTACTTTATTCGACTAATCGTTAACAGTCAGCTGTAATTAGAACGTTATGTTTCTTTGATGAAGAAATTGGAACTACTGAGTGGGGGTCCAGCTATTTTCCACCAATCATATTGTAGTGTATATGAATCCGCTCTCGGTAGTTCTGATTTCGCCACCAGAGGGGCGACGGAAGGTTTGTGTTCACTGTGTTTGTCTTGCCTCCTATCAGGATCTGATCATGTTTTGGTGGTCAGAATTAGAAATCATTGCATTTGACTTCTAAATCACCAGCTCCCTTTTTGATTAATAATAAAATTATAGCAATCAAATGATATACACGTTAATTGAACTAACATATGTTTATTTTTAGTTAAGAAAATCCATTGAAGACGCGAACGCTGGAATCTTGCCAGTCCAATTCCCTGACACCCATGCCACCGTATCGGAGTCGAGTTTCGAAAAAAGCGACGTGGATTCAGAGAGCAAAAATCACAGCACCGTTGGTTCGATAGCATCCGACGACACTAGCGAATGCGTCGAAAAGGTCTGAATGATGTCGATAATTCGACAAACAAACAAAAACCGATTGTGATAGTCGCGTTGCAATGGCAAGAGCAACGCGACCTGATGTATGTTACAGTGGTGTAACTTTGAGCAACCGCTTTCATCAAAGGGCGAATGCGAAACATAACGCAGTGCGCATTATACGGTGCCTTAAGTTACAAGCGACGAAGAAGCGGCTTCGATTTATCTGTTTGTTTTTCCCATTCGAGTATCGCGAAGGTCATTCACCCACGTTACATATTGGATTTTATCACGAGAAGACGTAATTGTATTTATACCCACGAGATGATTTATAAAATTAGTCAAGGAAAATTAGTCACGTAGGATAGCATTGATCGTTAATACGCTAATCATTCCATTATCACCTATCCGTTCGTCAGATTGTTTTGTACGTGTTTTTATTTATATTTGAAGAGTCGACCGTAGCGTACGTAAAATATTTGTACTTAAGAGGGGCGAATTTTAAGAAGTGTCTTCTTGCGTATATTCAACGTGTCAAAGCTGCTGATTGGGTTTCGCATTCGTAGCACGCCGGAAAATTTGCAGCAGGTTTTGTATAGTTTTTCGATGTGGCGCTGATGTCGTTTCAGCAACCAACTCGCTATCCGGTAGATGTCAGTAACGGCAAATATATTTTTATTATTGCGTTGAGTCATATTTATAATCGAACGAGTCGATCGAATGATGTTCGCATTCTTGCGAATTTAGAGTTTATGGCGGTGAAACGCTTTCGAAAATCATATATAACAATAAATATGAAACAGTATAATACCTGTGCTCGTGATGTATTTCTTCTCTGAAACGGTGAACATTATGTACGTTACATATACCGTCTTTGTTATGTCATTACTCGGACAATCAGCTTTGAAAAGGAATGAAGACAACATTTGTATCGCGAGGGAGCACAGGTTTTTTGTTTCAAATTTACGTGGAAAATGTTATTTTATATAAAGAACATGAGTTCTTTCGAAAAAAGGATATTGCATATCCCAATAAAAGCTTTTCCTGCGTGAAAATCACACGAGATTATGCAAACTGATTCTTCGTTTCGTAGAGCTTCGAATCTTTTCGGCCATTTTGTATAAAGGCACGCATAGCATATTCGCGGGAAATTAGAATCGCACGTGTTTCATGTAATTTCAGTAACCGCAAAAGAACAGTCGATTTATATAAGCAACAATAGATCGTTTCATAAATGATTGATAAATGCAAAACTATATTTTTCGAATTTATCGTTCTGTTCAATGTAAATTGCGAGATGTTTTGTGAGATTTTAAGAAGCCACAAGAAATGTTGGATATCTAACCTCAAAACTGGTGTTGTTATCGATCGCGTCGTTGCAATTTTGAAGTTAGAAAGGCGAAAATGGAAATTGCCTTCATAGAATGAACAAACGTCAATGTTTAGGTAAAAGAAACAAATAATATATTTTTACTTCGGTTTATATTAATGTAATAAAAATAATTGTACATTTTTTATTTATGAATGTTATTTCGAAGTCTGATCGTCGATACACCAGGCTGATTTTATAAAGTTTAAGGTGTCATGAATCCCAGGTAAACACCAAATAAATTGAAAAATTTTGTTAACTATTTAATTTTTTTTAATTTGGCATTTATAGTAGGTAAAGATTTAACATGACACTTCGGGCGCAATCACTTTTTTTTATAAAACGTATCGTATTTTTTAATATAATATCGAGAACGATATTCTGCCAGTATGTAACACGCTCAAAATTCTATTGACGTGTTTTAACTGTTTGCGTCAGTTATTGATATTCGATTGTACATTAAGTTACCCGCGATTATATTTTTTGAAAAAGCGATACTGTTAAAAAAAGTGTATCCATATTTATGAAACGATATATTTATATTCAAGTATTTTATTCGTAGGCCCGAAAAATGTATTGAAAAATTCCTTCTTGCGGAGTTATTGCCGATAGAGTAAATAGTCATTCGTCTCCGGCAAAAACGTGAATGATTTGTCATATATTCGTGCATAATGTGTAAAGGTATGTGTGAGTACGATGAACATATGTATAATACATTCCATCCAATCGAAAATACAAATAAACATAGCTTAGAATGTATAGATGTAGTCGAGCGAGAAAGTAGACAACCCAAACGTGATGTTACAATATTACTCTATTTGTAAAATCTGTAAATACTCTGTATGACGCATAACGGAATCTTTAGAAATGTTTTAAAACGATTTGTCAATGAAAATATATCGTTTATTCCGATATTTTATGTGTGTTTCATTTCATTTCATTCAACTAATTCAGAAACAACACTCAGAAAAAAGAGTAGTTGAGATGACCATTTTTTAATATGAATCGAGGATAATATAGTGTGAAATGAGGACTAGGCATGGTAATAGTTAAAATAACTATTCTGAAATAGTAAAGTTTAACTATTGTTTCATGATTCAAAATGCTACTTATCATAATAGACAAATAAACTCAACTATTTTAAAATCGTCATTTCAGAAAATTACTACCTTCACTGAGAAAAATTGTATAAGAACTTGTCATAAAAAATATGGAAAGGAGTCAATATTTACTTTTTAAAAATATTTGTAAACTATATATATATATCCTAGCATATGAAAGGTCCACTTTTCACCCTTCGTTCTTTGTTTAAGATAAACAAGGAAACAAATAGAAAAACAAAAAATCAATACTGCGCTAAGTTTGTGAATGTCACACTCTAGCCAGTTAAAAAATGTATTACGCAATGCCATTATACACACAAATTTCAATGTCGCGTAACTAGTCTAGATACACGTGCGTATATGACATGCATTATGTATTATCATATCTTGACGCCCGACGGCCCTTCTTATGACCAAATGAAAATCCACTTCAATAACGAGAGCCACGGGCACGAAGAAAAAAGCTGCGAACGCCGCGTCGCCACCTGGCGGCATCAAACACACGGAGTGCGGCAGTCTTTACCATGGATTTTTAGTAAATACAAGCTTTAACTATGAATAATAGTCAATATAAAGATTTACTACGATACATAGTGTGAAATGAGGACTACACTAGATTATAGTTATTTTAAATATATTTATCATATTTATTTAAATCATACTTCATTGTTGATTTTTTAACTATGAGGAGATAGTTGGTGTAACAAAATTATAGTAAAATCGACTATGAAAGTGGTAATTTTAACAATTTTTCACCGTAGTTTGAACTATATTTTCCCAACTAAATGATATAGTCAATTTAACTATGGATTTTTTTCTCAGTGTACAAAAAAAATATTAGTTATATGATATCAGTCGAGACACTGGATAATCGAATGGCCTCGGGTTCAAATCCTGAATTTGCCTCTATTTTTTTCGAAAATAAAAAAGTAATAAAACAAAAAATTTTATTAATTTCGTATTTATTTTTAACAATGATGTATTGTCGCCAAATAAGTCTTGCAGACAAAATAAGACAATAAGATTTGTGCCCGAGACTGCAGTAACACCATCTAACGGCCTGTAGTAGAATCATTCAGTTTTGCTGTTAGGATACAGCAGTGTTATGTCATACCCATGCATTTTAATCCAATTTCAAATATTTTTGTCATCTTATAGTTTATTTAATATCATCTGTACAATAATTGACATACGGGAGTTATTGCGGATATTTTTTTTCCGAATGGAACCAACCGTGTAAACATTTCGGTACGGGACTGGGAGTAACAAAGGTAACTCGAGCAATTTCTTCTAAGGTAGAAGCGTCTAGAATCAGAAGACCAACTTCCTTTTCTCGTCCTTGACCCCAGATAAGAGCACTCAGAACAACTCCATCATCTTCTTTCTGCAAATGCATTCAATATTTACACCGTTAACAAGCTACTATTATTGTTTTTGAATATCGTACAAAGTTTGTAATACCTGTCCATTTGGATGAGGAACAAATATTGCTTCGCTAGGATAAACGTTTTTCTCACACCAGGTCTTTTTAGTTTTTGATATAGTGTCGACTTTTATAATCTAAAAAATAAAGATATGATACCGAAAAACAGATCAATATTGTCTTAGATTCAAAACACAATGAAAAAGGGAATGATTATTATTATATTAAATACTTTAACACTCAAACTTTTCGATTATGTTGCATTACACGCTAAAACTAGTGGAGTCCATTTTTAGCTCATAGAAAATAGGTTAGGTTGAGTTCGATTACATTTGAGTTCTTTGAAGTAAAACGTACTCTCTAATTGGAGTTATTTTCTCGCACTAATTCCGTGAATACAAAGTACAGTAGAACCCCCTTTTAACGCCACCTCCGTTTATCGACATACTCTTTTCTACGACACTAGTGGCACCTCTTTTAACGACATACCAGCGATTCCCGTCATCCCCACCACGGCTAAACGCTTCCCCTCACTAGACGGCGCACGTATACGTGCTTAGCCCGCGAAACAACCGCATTGGTCGAGTGACGTCACTTTAGCATGCTTGTCGATGGGTTGCGGTGGGGGAACGCACTTTTCTAGCTGGCATGTCGATAAACGGGAGCTTGAGGGGAAGTCGCGGAACCGACCCATGTCGTAAAAAGGGGGTTCTACTGTAAACAAACAGAAACGAACAAAAAACGATCCGATTAAATTTGAAGGTTAAGATAAACAACAAAACAGCCTATTTATGCATAGTAAGTCCAACTTTCATTGGTTAACGTTCGTTTATTCCGAAGGTTTCACACCATGACACTTTCTTTTGACAAGCAGGCACTTCATTTTGGGAATAAAACTCTACGTACATATTCTAATCATTAAGGAATGCATGGCTGAGTTTACCGCTTTTTCTATTCCAAGTTTGGTTTCCGCGTTCGGTTCGTTCCAGGTTATTTGTTCCTCTTTCGAGGTGTGCGCGGCATGATTCCCTCTAGAACTAATTCGTATTTACTATTTTCAACAGAGTACACAATTACACCGGTAGAGGGATCCGATTCGAATACACCAAAGAATTAGAATTGACTCCAATAATTTTCGTGTCAATATTTGATTTAAAAGAATGCTTTACAAATAATTTAAAATTTACCGTTCCAGGATTATCCAGATCAACATCACTCGACATTGCATAGAAGTATCGATATTCTTTACCAACGTACATATCATAATTTATACGGGGTGTTTCGCATCCCAAATCACACAAGAGTTCAGGTTTTACAAAAACGCTACCATTTGTAAGGCGATGAGCGGAAGCTTTTTTCCATAAAAACTTATCTTCATTATTTGGAAATTGTGGCTGCCCATCGCCATTATCAGTATTTGATTGTAATTCTGATTTGTGTACTGAATCCGTTAAAATCAAATTGAAATCTGTTGGGATATCGTGCGCTGGGCGTCGAAGTGGTAGAATAAAACGAAGAGGCCTACCACGGAATAGATTACAGTATTCGGGATTTTGATGCATGTTCTGAAATAAATCGTCTTATTTACCGATAATTGAGCAGGTCTCTAAAATATTATTTACAAAATGTATCGTGCGAAATTGATCAATATCAGGTCAAGAAAATGTTTACAATCATACCTGCATAGCGTCAACGTACATGCAGTCCAGCATTTTGGCATCTCGGTAACAACAAATATCCAAAATTATATAAAGACCATCGCTAGTCTCAAATTGGTTGATAACGTGTAAAAAGAAAAACCCTTCGGCAACAAAAGTCCGAAATAGTTCTCCAGATTTTCGGGAAATCACGTGAATGTGGGTCTGAAATTTTTTCAAAATTATCAGTCTTTTTAGGATTTTTGCTTGTTTTCGCTACTTTACGATGATAAACGATATTTTGAAACGTGTAATGTTCTATTGGTGAACGCACAGATCAGTCCTTTGTAATGATAATGTTCTAACTAGGGCTGAGAAATGAGTTCATTATAGTATGACCATGAGATTATTTGGGGTTATGTTCCGCATTCGGGGGACCAGATTTGTGTGGTGCATAAAATTCTTTGATATGAGCCCGAATGCCAAATTGTCCAACAATTGCTCTTGATTTGTTCCTATCACTTGCTCATGTCACAATAATGGACAACAATTTGACTCGTAAATACCGAACTCATATACGATACTTCAATTTTTGAAAACAAATGCGACGGATTGAAAGCTACTTGAAAAGCATGCAACGTAAATGTAATCAGAATAAATTATAAATTGATTGATTATTCGCAATGATGAAATAAAGTTAAATGTTTTCTCAATGATGATTTGTGAACTATCTAACTCACACTTTCTTCGCTGTGCCACTTGAGGCAGGTAGCCATCGGACCATTGTTTATTTTACTTGCAACAGCCGAAATTATGGCAATCGCTAAAGGTTGCTCAATGATGATAAAATAATTGTCAGTAATTCCAAACGTGTGCATATATGAAGGATTCAAAAACCACCTACACGGCACACTTCCAACGATCGTTGCCTGGTCGAACATTGATGTGACCCCTACTTTCTCCTCATCCCTCTTCTCATTTTCATCTTGCGCGACAAAGAATAATTAAATACATTTAATCAATTGATAATTGAAGAATTATTATATAGGGTGTTCCATTTGAAATAAACAGTTAAATAACTTTTTAGGAAATGAAGAAGTAACAAAATTGGCTAGATAAAAGTTCTTAGGTTCGAGGGGGCCATAAGAAGGTGACCTACTGTATTGTACATCATTACATTTTCAGTTGTAATATCCCGAGACCTTCAAAATTACCGGGATATACGATTAACTTTGAAGGTCGAGGGGTATTCGGCGGATTATTTTTTGTGACTGGATTTCAGTCAAACAGAGTGCGGTATTTCAGGTTACAGCTGAGAAGAGAGGAGAGACGAATATATGAATTTAGAAGTTTTATTTGTACTTATTTTTTTTCCAATTTATACACAGAGAAACTGACAAATTTATTTTATTAATTCATTTTAAGATTTGTGCAATTAAAGATACAATTATTATAAAAATCCGACTCATCTTTTACCAATCTCAATTGCTCAATTTTAAACTTTTAACCTATTGAAATGTCGAACTGGTTATTCGAAACAAATGAGTAGCGAGCATGGAATTTTCGAATGCAATTTCTAGGAGCTGCCGTGGAATTTCCAGTATAATTTTAAACAAATGACCCTTTGAATATCGCGCTCTAATTGGCTGAAATCCAGTCGCGAAAAATAATCTAGTTAATCATATCAAAAGTAACATTTTTGCAATTAATCGTTTATTTTTTTTCAGAAATATTTACGCGATGGGTTCAAGGTCATATTGAAGATCACCATCTTGTGTGCATTTTTGAGCTCTACAAATTTAGCCCAAAATACATTTCATCTAAGAGTTACCGTAGGGCGTAGGGTACGTGAATCAACATGATATTTGTACTCCAAACTGATCTCTAAGTGACCTTGAACAGGTAACACGGTAACAGAATCTGAAGTAAAATTGTCTGTTCTTTTCGTTTCTGAAGTCGAACTTGGGGATTTAAAAAAAACACTTTGACCTTCAATTATACTCAAAATTTATATCCAGATTGCATTGAAGGTCGCCATCTTCTGGGGCCCCCCGAACTCTGCCACTTTTATCTGAATAACGTTGCTGCTTCTCCATTACCTGAAGAGTTATTTAGTTGTCCTGTTTCAAATGGGACACACTGTATTGTTACAGTACCTTTACTTTCTTTGGACGGTGAAAATTCGACAACATTATAACGCGGACCTCTGGTAGTAAAGCTCATTCCAACGTTGTAAACTGTTCCATCTTTCATTATGTGAGGATGGGATGTATGATTTATGATATTCACGTAATCTGAAATCACTACCTATTAACAAGAAATGTATTAGTAATTGATAATTTGAGGGAAAATCATTTACAGTGGTAAATTTCGGTTGCTCTAATAATGTCAGGTGGATTAATTCTTAAATTGCCTTTCTTTTTGTTAGAATGAAGTCAATTCATACAAAACATGGAATTAAATATCAATAAGCTTTACCACCATTTAAGCATTCATTTTACCAGTTTTGGATAAAAACAAATTAGGTTATTATCCTAACTGTTTTTAAGGCTGGTCTGATTTTTTTACGTATTGTTCGGATTGGTGTAAATGGTATGTTACGTTTGACAAAACTAAAAAAGTCATACCTTGCCAGTAGTATCAAGTGTGTTTATATCAATGCGATGCATTACAGGAGCTTCGGTGAAGGTATAAAACTCATCTCCGATAGGATAGATGGATATCATCGAATTGTCTGATTGACCTTCTGAAGGGTTGAAGACTGCTGAAACCCTGTAAGACAGAATGATAACGAAATTTGATAGCAGGAAATCAGTTGTGAAGTCTTCACTTTTTTTTTTAATTTTACGAGATTTTTAAAATTTTTGACAAACATGATATTGAACTTCATTACCAAAAATTAAACACAAAGGTTATTAGATATTGACACAACTTTTAAGCGGAAGTAAGAAAATGATAGTTTTATGCATGGTGTAAAACCGCGCGAAAAAGGTAATATTTCGCACTCCATTATAAACGATTACATCCCCGGACACTCGTGTCCACAATTTTCCGCTAGTGCGTAAAAATATTACTTTACGCACTAGTAGTATAATGTACTGTTTCATAAGTGTATACGAAAATTTAATGTGTGAAGCATTTTTTATGCCTATTTTTGTGTGCAAAATAAAGATTCATCTTTATTTCCACTTTTCCACTTATGAAAAATGGTGTGCTGTCTTTTACACATTTGCGCCCAAATAGAAAAAAAGGATACTTAACATGGTCCGAAAATTGGACACGACTATGAATAAAAGTAAACGTTATAATCCTTATTACACAGAGAAATTATTTATTAATAGTTAATGTAAGCTGATTTCAAGACTCTTACATTAATTGTAAAGTTATAACAGTAACTGTAAAGTCAAAAACGCCAGGTAACTTTGAGATGAAAATATCAGGACTTTCCTGTAATGTTATTGTATATTAACTCGTATATTTTAACACTCAATGAGCGTTCGTTAACTGTTAATAAATCCTACATTAAATTCTGTCTTTTGAACTGCGCATGTCAACAAAGCATCGAAAAATTCGTAGAAAATCGAATGACTTCGCGTGTGTATGTTTGTTTATCTCGGTTTCGGCGAAACTGTAAGCGCGTAATTGTACTACATATGACGTAATAATCGAAACATTAATATTTAAAATTCTTATATTAACTATTAACATAATAAATTTAAACGAATCTCAGATTACGGAAACTTCCGGATAAAATATCTTCCTTAAGATCAAAATCTAAATTCTGTTAGCTTGACTATGAAACTATTATATTAACTGTAAACAAACATTTCTCTCAGTGTATAGATAATATACTACTCCAATGTTCACCTAACGCACAATAAAGTTAACTTTTTATACAAAAGATTCTACAAAAAATGGTAAACGATGTTTTCAGACACATGTTTCTTGGAGGTCCACCAGGAAGCGTACAAAAATGAAGATAAAGTCGGCCATCGTCTATTTTAAATGACGAACTGATACGTGATAGAATGAGTGAACGATCTTCTTTAAAATTATTCATCAAAAATATTTTTCCTTATAGAATGTTCTGATTCCAGGCAAAATAACTTTTGGATTTGGGCGCCACCTGGTGCTCGAAGTAACAATTTACAAATTGACTTTATTTTTGTCACGCTAAATAAGAATCTCAATACGAATGTAAACAATTTATGCAATTTTCCTTATATTATTAAAGTAGAAAATAACTGTAACGTTTTCAGATTAGATTACTTCCAAAAAAAGTGTAAATAATTTCTAATAGATTTTTCTTACACTACACTGTTTGAAGTTCAAAAATGTTAGTCAATTAAATGACATATTTATCTCGGAATAAAATCGGGAATATAATTATCAGTGAAAAATTATAAATTAATACGGAATATGTACGCATTACATTGAAATTTAGTTTCAGTATCCGCGTAGGTAATATGATCCTGTCTTGGATATCAAGTATAAAATATTATGTAAGGTTATTAGAATGTTATTTTTTCTAGATTTATTCGTTTTGCGCGACATCTACTCAAGTTCGTCATTATATTTTCATTTTCTACTTACTTTTGAAACACACAGAAATATTTCAAAAATACAAAAATTAAACTTATACATAGTTTGTTAATACATTGAATGAGTTGTAATAACAATTTTTTAATGTCGCAGGAAATCTATAACAGTCGTGACATCTGTAAACCGATTAAAAATCAACAGGTGGACTTTTAACTCCTACCGCCTATGAATTTAAAATTCATGATTTTAAAATTACAGTAATTAATTGAGTCATGGTATTCTATAATTTACGATGAGAAGTATAAAGAATAATAATTTCCAAATAAAATTAAACACTAACTAGTTACTTTCTGTTTTTTTTTAAGTCGTCAATATTTTTTTATTTCAAAAAATGCCCTGATAAAACATAAACTAAATATTAAAATATGCAACTTTTTAGAGAAATAACTACATGGATGTATTACCTTGCAAAAATACTTTCACATGGATCTGGAACAGCTTTGGTGCCGAATTCCGTCACTACAATTCTATTCGCTGCATGGTTTTTCTTGTACGTGTCAGTTTGCACAAATCGATTTTGGTAGGTAACATTCCCATTACTGATGTCAAATCTGTTCTAAACGTAGTGTAAATAAGATTGTTTTAGTTAGATAACAAGTAAACATGCTAGTTTATAGCAAACTGGAATGCTTCTTGAAAAATCTAACTACAATGATTCTTTAGTCTATATCTCTTTAGAGAAATATATCGCTAACCTGTGGAGAAGAGCCGAGCTGTCAAAAAGATGTTGAAATTGACTATCACCAACTTTAAGACTTCCGGGTCCATTTCTCAAAAGACTACCTGACAACCAGTGCGGGATGGTACCGGTCACCTGCCCACTAATTGGTTTCACCACTTCTTCGTCACATGATCTCATCCAAACGGTGGCATCAACGTTTGGCCAGTAAGTATTAGGTTTATTGATTTCATCATTTTCAGCGATGTTTTCCTCCGATGAATTATTATTGCCATTTTCCTACAATCAACACATCGGATAATAACATTTGACTCAACGTAATCAGAAAAACTCACTTGGAAGTTGGTGCTTTTGGACTTTTTAATGTGATTAGCCCCTTCATCCAACAGATTATCGATGATGCTGAGCTGGGAGGAATAAATATCGTATTCCGACACCGAACGTCGGCACTGGAACATTTTCAACAAACTTTGGATACATATAAACACGAGTGAATCAGTTATCACTTCTCCACAATCATCAACAATCAATTGGAGCAACTCCCGGAAATGATGAAATTTGAGATGCACTCAAGTCATTTGAAGGTCGCGCATTACTTTTACAATTTAAGCCAGAACTATTAATCACTCGTCTTCGACTTCTATTTCCTCTTCAACCACGTCGTCTTCGTCGTCCAGTCTAAGAATGGAGTAGAGTATTTGTTGCACGCGTTTGTGGGTGAAATCCATTATTCTGTTATTCTGTCTACACTACACGATCGCGAATGGCGTTTGACTAGGCGACTCTTGACCTTAAAAGTCCGCGGGTAATAATCGTCTTATACCCACAATCGTTTCGCTGAAGCCGTATCAAACGATCACGTGGAATTAAGCTTCGGAGTGTGACATTCGTGTCCACGGGATCACGTTAGGAATCGGAACAATCGAAAATTGAGGAACAATCGAAATGCCTGACTCGTCTTGTAGGGAATTCTTATTTTAGATGACAATTTGAGGGTTAACTTTCAATATGAAAAAAATTAATATGCTGGGAAAAATTACTGGGATATCTGGAAATGTTACGCTTAGAACTTCGAAAGTTTCAAAAATTTAATGTGTTTTTTACCATAAATGCTAAAATATCTCTATTTATTTTGTTTTTCTAACGACAAATCATTTTTTCTGTGCGTGACTAGAATGTTCCTGTAATAAACCCATCTCATTTTGTTACTGGCTGCTATTTGCTTGACATTACATAGGGCATAATATAGGGTTCCATAAGAAGGACTTGAAGCAGCTGAACGAGGAATTGATTGTTTACAAATTTGAACTACACGTATCCAAACAACACGTTTCTTATTCGTTATTCGTACTAATTAATAGGGTTGTTGTTGATATAAGTATTTCTTTCCTTTGCTTATTTATCGTTTTCTTTCTGCCTCATATCTTTCAATGTATTTAATCTTTAAAATTTGTAATATGTATACATTGAATCTCATCATAAATTAAAATTATTAGTACTAAGAATAATTATACAGTTCTTCCTCCGTAAATGTAGTCCCAAAATGTAATTGTTATCCAGATTCCTCCTTTCAGGTACGCCGTAAGAAGAAAGGCACACTCACTCATGCGCACATATGTTCTGTTAACTGTTTCATACATGGGGAAGGGGAAGTAGCGGCGGAGACAGCGATTACGGAGGGAGGACTATTCATATAAGACGGTGTTTTTCTCTTGGAGAGTCGCGTGATTACTACTAAATGTATTGTAAGATAAAGAAAATTAAGAAACTACTTATTTTAATATTTCTTTGTTCGATGTTGTTTTTAGTTTTGTAGTAATTTTTAATTAAGCAATATTACTTAGGTTATATTGTAAGGGACGTTTTCTACAACATTTCTTGTGAGAAAACTTACTGCTTGAAAAGAAAATGACGACGTTGATAAATTTGGCAGTAAAACTTGCACGTTTGTTGTCATTGCAATTAGTTTGTTGCAAATGTTACCTAACAATGCAAATTATGTTTCGTTGTGTTGATTACAACACTTATTTGTGAGATGAATTGTCTTTAATTAGCGATTAAATACTTCCTCAAAAGCAATCAGCAATGTGTTAAAATGAGTGCATTAACAATTTGTTATGTGGACAAAATTTATAACACTATCAAATAATTGTATTTTTATTAAATAATAACTAAATATTCAATGAACGTCTTTGACGTGCAAATCGCGATGTTATTGTGATGCATACTTTTAATTTTTCTAGCCAATTTTTTCGGATGACACTCGTCTGCTCAGACAGAAATCATGCAATTTTAAGTCTCTCAATTTTTTTTTTATTATGACGGTCAGGATAGAAAGGTTGGATTATTTTAAGATTTTTCGAAAAAAGGATGAGGTATAAATAATACAGCTATAAGTAAGAGCATTCAACCGACAATCGAAAGATCCCACGTTTAATTCCCGGTGCATCGAATCTTTCCACTTTGGTCCTCATTTTTTTGTAAATCTTGTAATAATCCATCCTTGCCATCATAATAAAAAAAATGTGAATTTTTCTATTAAAATGTGCATTACTTCCTATATTGTAAGTTTGTTTCATACACTATTACGATAAATAACAATGTCAAAAATCATACGAAAAGCTGCATGGGTTTTCTTTGATATTAAACAGATATTAAAAATCTCATTTGATTCGACGTTTGATACTAGAGAAAATTTCAGCAGGGACTATCTTGCATGCAAATGTTCTCTTCCCTACATTATTTCCCGTCGGGTATCCCACACTGATTTCCCAAATGGTAAGTCATGAAAAGATTGCAATTTTCCATTCCCACATAATTTCCTGTATGGAAAATTTTTATAAAATTTCCTATTTTTCAATCCCAGACCATTTCCCATCTGGGAAAAATCATAAAATATTGGCAATTTTCCATTCCCACATAATATCCAATGTAACAAATTTCTTAAATATTGGCGATTTCTAATTCCCAGATTATTTCCCAGGCAGGAAAAGTCATAAAAAAGCTATTTTCAGTTTTCACGTTATTCGAAAAAGTGGAAAAAGTCATAACAAATTTTTAATTTTCCATTCCTACATAATTAACAATGTAGTTAATTTTTTAAAAGATGCGATTTTTCACTCCCAGACCGTTTCTCATTTGGAAAATTTAAAAAGATTTTCAATTTCACGCTCTTCAGATCAGTAAAATCATGCTTTACGCGCTAGAATTTTATTTTTTCCTTTTAATATCAAATCTAATAGTTATTGAATGCAACAATTTACATATAAGAAGATAATAAAGTAACGCCTTCGACGTGCACTGACATCCCAGTGACGTCTATAAATTTTTGTATCTACATTTTTACTCAAATTAATATTTACAATTGACCGATAAATACCAAGATTTCCATCACATAGTTTATTTATTTCAAAACGTTCGAGAAATAAATAATCACTAATAACTAAATAATAACTATTTTTCATAAGTTAATGCGCGAAATTCGATTTTCCGCATGCAAATGAGTGCAGATTTGCCATCTGGAGTGAAATACCCCACATTGCTGATATTAGTGATACAGTTTTATATTTAATTTAAATAAATCGATTACCGATCTTTATGATAACTTTGCTCCGGTGAGAACAATTCACATCACGAAAACTTATTCTCCACGGATCATAGATGTAATTCGGATTCTTATAAAGAAAAGGAATACGGCGCAAACAAAGAAGCGTAAAACCAAACTGTCATCTGATATCGCTTATTACGGAAGCCTTCGTAACTACACTACATCCGCGATTAGGAGAGAACTAACTCCCTATTTGCAGCAGATCAGCAAACTCCCGCTGATCTCCTAAATTAGTAAACTTAGCAGTAGAGGGATCGGCCTTGATGGGATATCTGGCGAGATGTTCTTGAGAATTTACAAATTTTGTTTGCCAGAAATTATGCTCATTATCAATAATATAATCACAATAGCAGTTTTTCCTGATATGAGAAAGCATGCATCCGACCGCCCAATCCCTAAAATTCCTAAACCTGGGGTCCCCAAAGACTAGCGCCTGACTAGCAGGCTTCCTTCTTCTCCAAAATTTTCAAAGAGCTATGTTAAGAGCAGTTGCTGCTACACTTTAATAAATATTTACACTTTATTACACTTTAATAAAAACTTTTTCTAGTTTTTCAATCAGGTTTAAGTTTTTCCGATGTGGGACAACACTCATAAATGTCTCTGATGAGATTCTATTTAACTGGGATCAAAATTTTGTAACTCTTTTATGTCTCCTAGATTTTTTGCGCGCTTTTGATACTATAAACCACGATTTATTAATCGCTAACTAAGGTGCTTCCAATCTTGCAAGCAGTAGAGTCCCGGTATATTTGCCCGCTGGGTTCCTCGCATTTCCCTCTCGTCTCCTTATATTTGTCAAAAGAAGGGGAGTGCCGCTTCTTCCACTCTCCTTAGTCGCATTACGTTCGTGACGTCGCAGCAGGCCCTTACTAAGGCCCCAGCGCACAAGGTGGGGGAAAAGGAGAGCGGCGATATACAAATATAACGAGACGGAACTGGGTGCATATGCTGGGGCGTAAATACAGCGAGGCGCAAATATACCGGGAATCTACAGTACTTCGTTCTTATTTAGATAACAGATCTCAGTCAGTCACTATTAATTCCGGTAATCTAGATATAACCTCGTCTCAAAAAGCCCTTAGTTCCCGGGTACCACAGGGCGCCAAATTAAGTTCCTTATTGTTTATAATTTTCACCATTGACATCTATGAGTACTATAAAGATGTAAACATTAAAACTTATACCGATGACACGCAAATCTTAACGTCTGTAGAACCAAACAATTTTGTGCTTGATATCAGCATATTTAATCTAGACATTTTGAGGATTGAAAATTGGGCGTGTGATAATGCCTTAATTATCAACCCTCTAAAATAAAAAGTTTTAGTAATAGGGAACAAGAATACCCTCTCAGGGACCACCTTTTCTGCCAGATAATTATATTTATAAAAATTCAATTTTGAGGTATTTAAAAATATTCGTTGGTTTTTCTAGTGGCTAAGGTATTTGTCAACAATACTGTACCACTCATATTCACATTTAATTTGTTGTAAAAATGTTATAAATCAACACGAAGAAAATGAATTTTTTTTAATATATTCAGTTTCGATTTTTTTAGCAATTTTTACTAAGGTGTTCTTATGGTCGCTGATGATGAATCCGGGAACAGATTTCCAAAACTCAAAATGGCGAATTTAAAATGACAGTAGAAGTACTTTAAAAATAACATGTATTTATGCCTGAAAACGTTTATTGAGAGATTTTTGTGGCCCGAAAATGCGTGTACGTAATACGTTTTGAATTTTAAAAACTCATTTTGACGATTTTTGAGATTAAGAACTACTAAAATTTAGATGAAAATTTGTACGTTAGATATTGCCGACTTTGACTGCTTATCCTTGACATAACCCAGCGCTAACGACGATGACGTAGTAAGCTTGTGGCTGCACTTTGTTTTTTTATACCTTATTGTTTTATACCATTTGTGTTTATTTCTCAATATTTTTTGATACTTTGTTTTTCTTTTTTTATGCTACTTTTGTTTTTGATTCTTGGCCGTAAAATTGTATGGCCTCGTAACGATTGTGCAGCCTCGAAAAGGCTTCAGAGTCCAATCTTTACTCAGGCCCTAAAATTCTAATTTTGGATCCGACATTTTGAATATCGGAAATTCGATGACAGATTCGTAATCAGCGATCCCGAAATCCCCCTCCCCCCCCCTCCCCCCACACCACGAGTTCCTAATTCGAGACCATATTCGTAATCAGCGATATTAATAATAATAATAATAATAATAATAATCCCGTGTACCCAGTTTAATCTCGATCAAGCAATTATTTTTTTTGGTCGGCCATCTTGGACCCGCCATTGTGAAACTAAGAAATACCGAGCTATTACCATTAAACTAATTAAAATAGTTAATTTAAGGAATTAAAATAGTTATTTCAACTATTTTTTTTTGGTTACAGAATAAAAATCTTGAAATAGTTACAACTAAAAAAAGTCCTCCGCTACATACGCGCAATGAACAATTTATTATATTGAGCATTAGCGAAGTGAATGGTAATATATATTACTTAGTTAGTAGCTGCAAAAACACCCTGTTATTGCCTTGATCTTAAAGTTCTGCTCAACGGTTAATATTAGCAATTATCAGCCCTAGAATAGTAAGATGTCATTTACGTACCGCTGCATAGAAGAAAATATTGTCAGGATTGTACTGCCTAATGCTTAGGGAATAAATGTTGAGTGGTTTGTTATTATTCCTATTTTCTTAATCAAAAACAAAAAAATAACAAAAGAATAAGTTACTGTAATGTCTTCATCAACTTTTCAATTCTTTTGCGTTATTGGCATGAAAATAGACTTTACATCAACGGAATTATTTAATTTCATTTCTAACAGTCAATGTTAATAAAAAATACTCAGAAACGGAGTTTCCTGAACGTTTTAATATACGAATCTAATATCTATGCCTTAAAAATAATCACACTAAAATACATCTATTAATACTATCGGTCCAAAGACGTTTATGTGTTATTATATTCCCACAATTTTTTCTCATGTCACATTTCTAGGGTTCGATATTTTAGATTTTTACAAATTAACTGATATCATTATATTAGTATCTATTTCGATATCGAAGATAGATGTCGATATCATGTAAAAAACATGCAAATTGTCGAAAATGTTCAACATCACCAGCATTGTGAAAATTGAAAGTTTTTTCTAATATTTTTCACCGAAAGTCACATTTTCATTCCTTGATAATGACCATTTAGAGGGTCGAAACGTCGGGATTATTCGTGTATAAGAATTTGATTTTCTATCTAATTTGACTCGGTTCGCCGTATATTTTTATTCAATTTATAATCTTATACGCTTTTTTAACATTATACACTTAATACACTCATAATTCCACGAATGGCACCCTCATTAGAAAATGTGTATTTGTTTTCCGAAAATTCATGTAAAAGTAAATCACTTTTCTGACTACAATAGTGCAGCATCACGCGTGAATGTCGATTTCGATCATTTTCGATAATTTTTTATAATTTTCGAACATTAAAAAGTGATATAAGACTGTTTTCAATAAATTTAAAAGCCATTAATTTATTGGATACCGGAGTATTTTGATAAAGGATGTTGAGCATGGCAAGAAAGTAACCTTAACTAATCACTCCATTTTTAAGAAATTGTAATTTTTTAACTTATACCATGTTTAATTCAAAAGATGAACATGTTAATTCCAAAATCTAAACAAAAAAACAACAAATAATGACGCATCAATTTCGAGTAACTAAATACAAAAAGAATGAATACTGAACAGACTGAAGGTGGAGGAGAAGGTGGAGGCATTGCTAAATGATTGCTTTAACACTAAATTTAGATAACTGTTGATCAATTGATTCGTGATACCACAAAAACTATTTTTTGTTAAGGAGAGGTTGATTGAAAAACTAAACGAACCTTCTTATTAAAAGATATTTTTATAATCTGCGCCAATATTATTCTCTTTAAGGTAATTCACATTATAATATTATCCATTTATACCTAACAGGATGACAGTTCCTTTTAGACTACTTAAGTTAGTATAGTATTTCGCTCTTCCAACTATGCTACTAAACAACTATTTGAGACTTTCATTATCCTTGTGCAAAAAAAGTAAAACAAAACCATATCTTTAGTGTTCCTGAGGTGAAAGGTGAAGGTCATAATAGCTTTAAAACATATGACATGAAGTAGGTGCACTACGTATATTTTGGAACAAAGTTGGCTAATACGCTTTGTACATCTAAAACATGTAGAGGTAAGATGGAATTGCAAATTTTTTATTTCCCAGCAAGTGAGTATTGTTTTAATACCAAGTAATTTATTTTAATTCGAGTGGTTATTTGTAATAATAGTGATCAAATTTATAATTCTGAATTAAATATCTTACCCACCGCATACTCTTTTAGATTCAATTAGAAAATTATATTAAATACTTTTTTCCTCATTAGAAATTTATATTATTAGATTAGAACTTTTTTTAATGTCATGAAGAATTCCATGTCCACAATAATTTGTAAGTTCTTTTTTAAAAAAATATGTTATTAAATATTTGCACAATATCTTACATACTATTTTTTAATATAATTTAAAGTAATTAAAATATATGGGAACGCTGCTAAATTCGTGATTATACCTTTAGTATTTTGGAAGATATTTAATACTATTATCTTCCGAAATACACTTTTGGTAATATATTGTGTAAAATATGTAGATGTCGATATAAAAAATTTCGCATCTATCGACGCAATATTCCTTGATGCATGTCGACTTCCCTAACAGAAGGCGCCACAAA
This sequence comes from Trichopria drosophilae, assembly GCA_030407085.1. Classification (NCBI taxonomy): domain Eukaryota; kingdom Metazoa; phylum Arthropoda; class Insecta; order Hymenoptera; family Diapriidae; genus Trichopria; species Trichopria drosophilae. The sequence continues at coordinate 25,993,550 of CM059585.1, forward strand.
CTTTATTCTGCCATTGTGACACTTATCGATTTTTTGCAGAGTAGATATAGTAAATTTAAATATTTAAAAAGAATTGTATTATTTTTTATATTCATAGAAAATATATTTAGTATTTTTGAAAAAGTTGTAATATGCACATTAATTATATTTTTATAAAAATATATAATTAATAAAATGCATATTCCTCGAGTTGTATTTATTTTTAAGATGTTCATAATATAAAAATGTGAATCAAAATATGTATTTCGTTCAGTAAAACAAATTTGAAGATTTAAGTAGATTTCCTTTTGAATCTAATAACAATTAAAAACTTATTAGAATTATTTTTGGCAAATTATATTGAAAAATACAAATGTAATACAGATTCAACATGTAAATTCTCAAGTTTATCGCAAATAAAACTGTACTACAGTAAATTAAAACTGAATTTCCTTTTCAATTTTGATTTTCAATTCTACCAAAAGGATTAAATTTTAGTTTTTAATCAGTCATTTAAATATGAACGATTCAATAGTTTATAAGTTTTATTAAAAAAAAAAGTTTTTAAATGATTGGTTTTTCATGATTAAATGAAATGTAAGAAATTCAACTATATCTCCGGGTATCTGGGAAAATAGTAAAACCAATAATTTTTTAGTCAAACAAACTCTATTCTAATTACTGTTATCTTTAATAAACAATAAAGTTACGTAATTATTAGTTAAACTTTCGGTGCATTTGTGGTTAGGTTATTTTTTGAATTAACTTCAACATTTTATATACTAATTGTATTCTGACGTTTTTGAACTATTTTACGAGAGTTGCTGCAAATGTTGCCAGTTAAACAGTGCAATTAAATTAACTAAACATTTTTAGTCAATGCATCAAATTTAAATCCAATGACAACATTTTAGAACATAAATTCTAGGATTTTACATGGATGTATATATTGTCTATTGTAATAAAAGAAATAATTTCGATTTTAAAGATTCATAGAATTATTGAAAAATCGCCTAATTCGATGCATTAAACTCAGTAAACTTACATAACCTATTGGCATTATAAAGATTCAATTCTAGCAAAAATATAACAATAAAAAATAATATATAGGTTCAATTTTATATCTCGTAATTTGTCTAGATGCAAATAAAATTAATTTAATTCATATTCGAATTTAATTTAGAATTAAAAACAATTTGGTAATTTTTCAACTAATTTCAATAAAATCCATTAGTTTGTTTTCATTTTCTGGGCAGTACAAAATGATAGTCATCGGTGACTGCTATTTGCATTCAATGAAAAATCAAAACAATTTTTGAAATTCCTGACATGATGTCATTTTTTAACAGAGTACATGACAACTTGATCCTTAGATGTAAATCAGCTATCGTACGAAACGTCAACTAATAATTACATTTAACGACTTTCAAATTAATAATCAGACTCATAATTTACATTTTCCAAAAAAATGTAAAAAATGCCTAATTTATTACTACATTTTATAGAACTGTGTCGATTCCACGTCTCGAATAAAATTGTAAAAGCTTCTAACTTTTAAAATTTTGCCTATTAACAGGCTGGTTACCACTGGTTTTCATAACACTTTAAAATTACTCTTATACGTACATTATGTAGTAACAGAATCATCTCAATGGAGGAAACTGCCTATTTACAAAATGACGATAAAGATAATACTAATTACAACATTGTCAATGTGCATGAAACAACCGATTATATTTTACATTCTTTGACATGCACTTTGATAATCTTTATTACTTTTTGTTTATCCTAGTTTCTGTTAATTTTTATCAACAGTGTTTATTCTTTTGCTTCTTCCACGTGTATTTCAAATTTTATTACGGGCAGTGTTAGTTGTAATTAACGAAATCTTAAATTGCTAAGATTTGTTCTATTTTCCATATGTATAAATCTATGTTTGCTTTTGAAAGTCCTTCTTTGCAATTCTAAACAAAACATTACAATGTCCATTTCATTTATATCAAAAATTGTAATTTTCTATAATTGTCAATTTTTTATTTGCTTCGTTGCACATTTTCAAAATATTACCAATAGGTAACGATTTCAAACTACATTTCAAATTTTATACTTTACTTTTGTTTCATTTCTTTCTAAAAAATGATTTTGTAACACATGCACTTCATTGTGGTTGATTTAATTTAAAACCAAATTTATTAGGGTTATAGCAAAAGTAAGATGACGAATAGAAATTTAAGTCACCTTGAAGTAATCCCCAAAATATGACACTAGGAAAGTGAGATTATTCTGAAAGGACCTAGAGATGCAGACAATGATAATGTCTCAATGCCAGACAATGCTTATCAGTAACAATGGGGTTATTTATCAAGGTTTCTGAAATATTCAATAAACGAACACTTGTTGCATTACACAGCACTGTGAATTATTTCTTTATAGTTTATTTAAAATAAAATCTTCAAAAGGTCTCATGTAATTATACGCCCATCCACTTAAATTGCCTTTTACACTTAATTTACTCAAAAAACCATTCAATATTTTTAGAAATTCTTTATTCTGTTGTAATAGTAAACATTCTTCTTCATTTCGATAATAATCCCCTCGATTACATAAAAAAACAATGAATTTAATTTAATTTAAAACTATTCATCAGCTTCAAAATGATCTTATAGTAATTCCGATGGTTTTTTTCGTAGAGTTATCGAAGTTTTTGTCAAGGCACAATTATGATTTTAGTTTTTTGCAGTTTTAGGTTCGGATATCTCAAAATCTTGATATGATAGAATAAGTCTGCGGTCAGATTTGGAAGCAGCACATCGAAGCCCTTGAGAAAAGTACACTCAGGTTTCTGAGTGCATTTTAATTTGGATTTTACCAAATTAGGAACAAATATTTTGTTCTGACACAAAAACTTACTTAGAATAGGAAAAACTATGTTCTTTGCGATTTCGGGTTAGGACATCTTAAAATCTTGACATGATGAAACAATTCGGTGCAAGAATATAGGCCTCATTTTGTGAGTTATTTTTAAAGAATTACAGATTTACTGAACTGTATGAAAATTATATTTATACCTTGACAAAATTTAGATAACTCGATGAAAAAAAATCGTATCGGAATAACTAAACAAGCACTTTAAAGCTAATGAATAGCATTTTGATGTGTGTTTTGCCAAATTGCGAACAAAAACTTTGTTTTGACACAATAATAATACTGAAAATGGTAAAAAACTTTTTTTTTAAATGGTTAAACTTTTAGGACAGATTTGGATTCAGCGCAGAGAAAATCCAGTTTCTGGTTTTAAATTTTGTTGGGCTGTGCTATTAAACAATCAGACATTAAAGGATCACCGAAATATCAAAAAGTATCAAAGAAAAGGTACTATATATTCTGTACAATTTCGTAGACCATCTACGGAACCAGATACGAAAAGGAATTATATACTTTAATCATGAAAAACACAGAAATTATTTAATGAAATTAATATGAAAGACTTACGTTCAATTATTATAAGGGATTTATTAAAAAAAAATTCAACGAAGCTCACATGAATTAACCAGTCATTATAGAGACTTCAAAAAAAAAACTATGATAAATATACCTTCCAAACGTTCAACGCAGTTTTTAACACAATTAGTTGATTTTCTTAGAATTGCTTTATGAACCACTTAGAAGTTTTATGATGTAACTTTGTATATTCAATGTATTTATTACATCCACATTTCATTTTTATAATTTAATATTATACTTGACTTGTTAATAGATCGGTATATAAATATAACTGGTTGAAAACAAAATAACTAAAACAACATTAGTGAGTAATGTTTTTAAAATGAATATTTTTTAAACATGAAATTATCGAATCTTTTCGAAAAGGTTTATTAAGAAAGAAATAAGGATAGAGATTGATTGAAACTCATTGAACTTTTTGTATGCCAATTTGGATGTTTGAATTTGGGTAACCTATTTAATTAAGTAAATTATAAGATTGAAGTCACAGGAAATTTTAATTTCAGTAAACAAAATTACCTGTTCTTTTTACATTCAGGAGGTTATTTCGTTTTGTGGATAGGCTATATTAATCTATTGGAATTCCGTTTATAGAATTGAATTTCGCATTGCTGACGAATTATCTGTTCATTTTAATAAGTCGATTTATTGTGGTTACTTTGCCACGCGTATTATGGAGAACATCTTTTTTTAGCTTTTTAATAAGTTTTTTCGTTGTAGACGAGTAATTACCCAACGAACCACCATGTTTATCATAAAAATCATGCTCAGCATCACAAAATACATAAGACTACTATGGTTTCAACTTGATGTTAAACAACGCTGTTAAACCAATGGAAATCGCTGTTGATCCAACATATTTTTTTTCCCGTGTGGGCTCCAGATCACACTAACCCGACGCATTTTGTGCTGCTACACAGAGAAAAGTGTTTTTTACCAAGTATGAGAATTCTTATGACCCGTAAAAGATAGTATTTTACGCATAGGGATTGCCATCTTTCTATTACCTGTTAAAAGACGAAGATTTTAGATTATTCTAACCAATATGTCAGTTTATTTTAGCCTTTTCTCTTTAACTAAAAGCAATTTTTGTTTATGGAAATTTATCTAGCAAATTAAAATATTAAAAATGCCTTCTTTTAGTCATAATAAAACATTCTTTTAAAATAGGAGAGTTTAATACAGTTTCGTATAACCTGTCAAAAACAAATGCTGAAAGACGGAGGATTTTACTAGTTATAATATTTCTTTTAAGGGCTATAATACACTTTTTAAAAGCCAAGGGATAGTAACTGATAAAATACACTTTTCTCAGTGTAAATATGAATCTGCAATAAAAAAGTGGGGGTCGCTGGGTAAATACTAGACATAACCTCAAAAATCATAAAAATTCAGATTTTATGACTACAGTAGAAAACCGGTATATTTGCGTCTGGCTATATTTACGTCCCAGCATATTTGCCCAGTACCGTCTGGTTATATTTGTATGTCGCCGCTCTTTTTTTCCCCCACCTTGCGCGATGGGGCCTCTGCAAGGGCCTGCTGTGACGTCACAAACGTAACACGACTGAGGAGAGTGGGAGAAACGGCACTCCCCTTCCTTTGACAAATATAAGAAGACGGGAGGGGAAGCGAGGAACCGAATGGGCAAATATACCGGGACTCTATTGTATTAATATTTTTCGAAATATAAGTACACATAAAAACAACTTATTTCTTTATACGCAATCTAAATTATACTCATATAATAAAAATTGTTTTTTGCATTCCTAAACAGGTTAATGTTTTAATCACCATAAAAAATAAAATATGGTTATGCATTTGGTCATATTTAATTGCGTAGTGTCATCATTTTTATTTTTGTTCGAACAACATTCGATGTTTGCCACGATGTTTGTCATTTATGCCTTAAATTTGAGGCACAAATAGGAACAATACCATTTTGCTTTCGACGAGGCCATTGGCTGTGTGCTAACAAGTAAACACATAAAGGTTGGGCAAATAACGTGAGTGGCGCGCGTGCAGTCAGTGACACTTCCACAATGATATTGTGGCATAAGTAAGGACGTTCCTGACAATGACGAGTCTAGAGATGAGAAGCTTTTCATTCTAGGGCCAAAGGTGGCCAAGTCGAGAATTATTCAGCATCTCTGAACCTTTAAAAATAGAAAAGCTTTTTGTGTTTCGCACATCTGTAGAGTCAAATCTTACAAACTGTGTCATTCTTTCGGAAGCCTTTAAAGTGGACAGAACGTTGGCTTCGTGCCTTCGTGGAATTTCAAGTCGTATCTTTTCAATTCAGGGCCAGAACGATTATGTACTCGTTATCGAAACGAATAATATATCAACGTTCATGGCCGCTTTGAAATAATTAAACTTAACCTACCTCAATACCTTCCTGAAGATTCTGGTGTTTTGTCTGAAAGTTTTGAAATTACCGTAATTGCTCGTTGCTTTTAATTGAACGTGACCTAGAAAATGCAAAAAATAAATTGTCATTTTATCATTATATATAACTCGAATTTAATGTCAGATTATTCAGGACGATCATTCGTAATTGTACCCGACAAATCGACCATTTATTTTTTGCTCCTCTTCGTGGTTCTCTCCCACGTAGAAGCTGAAATAAAAGTATAAAACTAAAAATTTTCATTAATATTACGACTTTACTTCTCGTAGTAATCAACATGCCAAGCAAACGCCGTCTTACATAACTGGTAAACAAATTTTTCTCTAATTTTTCAGAGGAATTTAATGCTACCAACATTGACATAAAACTGTGAAATGAGGTACGTCACATATTACTTTCCACTATTATGAGCAGTGACTCACTGATTTTAGATGTTTTTTTAAGACCTTTTTGTAAATTGTAAATACTGTTGTGTTTTCTTCTCTTTGCAAATGTTAGCATATAAGTTTACCAGTCTTCAGTGTTTCTGATAAAGTTAATAATATTATTACAAAAATGACTGAATGTTTTGAAAAATAGACGTTCAAGGTGCTATTAATTTCAATAAATTCATGTCATTTGGTATAATTTTTCTGCACTGAAACGTCATTTACGAGCATCCAAACACTTAGACATAAAAGAAGTTTCATTCGTTGAATATTCCAGAACGAAACGATAAAAAATATGGTCGAGGACTTCAAATAATTTTTTTAATTTGATATTAAAAGAAAATAGAATTTATTTTTTTATCGTTTGTTTTTATTTTTAAATTGTTAACAGGAGGGGAAAATTCAATGGAATCAAAACAATAGAAAATTTAATTGCAATCTGAAATCGATAATAGAAATTTCAATATGAAAAAGATTTTTAATTAATGAATTTCTGAATATATAAACAATTTTTGTATTATACCAAAACAATTTACTTGATGATCTTGTCAGAAAATATGGGAATTTACTCTTCGATTGATTGTAATTCAGTTTCAAAGGTAATGAACCCCGTTACATCATCTATCGAAAACAGTCATCGTCTAAATATAATCAATACAAGGACTGAGTGCAACCACAACACCGAAATAGAAGTGCAAACCTACTGTTTGCCAAACGACTATTCAATATGTGAAACCAATTGTTACTTCATTCGTGATGTTTAAATAAATATTGTTTTAACAATGTATTCAGAAATTACTGAATAAATAGTATTCTCTATGCCGAAATATTTGAATACAAAATAGATTTCAAGTTGTGTACTTACAACTAAAAATCTGACTAAATGACTTGGAGAAAAATGATTTTGAAAATTTTACCACTTGAGATCATAATTATTGGAGTTTTTCAACAAATTACGTAATTTCATTGAGACATGATCCCGACAAAAAATCTTAAATGCTTAAAGCATTTACAGAGTAATTAAATTAATCAAAATTCATATGCAAAAACTTGAATGAATTTAAATCTCTCAGAGGTTTTGTACAATATACAAACTGGTAACAATTACTAGCATTTTATTCAAGATTAATGCCTAGACAACTTTTTAAACGCGTTTTCCTGGTCACGGCAAAAAAGATCCAACCATCCGTCTGGCAAATGATGAATTGATGTAAAATTACCACACTCAATTACTACATGTCATTATCACTATATTTGATTGACGAATATTGACTGGAAACAAAGGATTAAAAGATGTTTAAAAAAGACATTTCGTTTTCTCTCTGGGTAGACACAAATAATAAATAATTTACGTTATTAGTTTATTTTTCTGAAATTTTATTAATGACAAATATTAATTTCAAATTTGTATTCCAATCATTAATATTGTGACAAATGCATGGAAAGAAGCACATTGAAAATAGTTTATGAACATTTGGTTTTCTAAAAGAATAGATAAATTAGAAAATATATTTTATAAATAAACAAAAAATTCAAAAATCCATACAACTGGATAGAAAAATTCTTTTGAGGTTTTTGAAAACGAAAAATGCTTTCTGAATGCTATGTTTTATTCTATGAAATATTAATATTCTAGTAATTTTACTGCAATGTTTACATTTTGCACTGAACCGTAAATAAACAACATGTGTGTTTAGTCACGTGATAAGTTTAACTTTTTTTCATCAATAGATATGGAATTTCAGTAGGAAACTGAAGCGCCAACTAAGCAAACATAAATGTTTTGGAAAGTTAAACTTACATCGTTTTGCCTATCAGTGTCATTATCTTAAAAGTATTTCTCGAAAAAGTTTATGTTTATCAACACTGTGCAAAAATAGGGAACTTAAAATAGTTTATGGAAACATTACTTAATATTTATACATTTCAAGTTAATTAGACATAAGATACACTTTTAAAAATTACTATCGGAATTTTCCCAAAACGTAACTGAAGTTCTTTCACAAAAATGTTGTTACAATTTAGTTTTTCCCTTTTTTATTAATTTCAGTGTATTATTCCATTTACATTCAATATCTATTTTTAATGTAATAATTAAATAAATTTCTTTTACTGTATTTAATAAAATAATTAAAATAGATAAAATCTTGGTATATCAGTCTCTAATACTATTTTAATTAACATATTTTTATATATCGATATTTTCAAAATTATTTTTTTCAAACATGATCAGTTCTACCTTTTTCTGACGGATCATAATAAGTAAACCAAAAGATAAATTTAATAAAAACTGGGGGAGTGGGAGAAGCGGCGCTCCCCTTCTTTGGTAAATATAACGAGACGGGAGGGGAAGGCGAGGACCTGCTGGGTAAATATACCGAGACTCTACTGAATGTATATATAATATTTGTCCCATAAATTCATAAAATGAGTACTTGTCTGCATTGCACACCTACCTCAGGACGTCCTTAGGAATTCCTCGGAGGGTCCAACTGTCCGCTTTTTTCATACTGTCAACGTTCTCGGGTCATCGTCAGGATACAGGACACGCTGAGGACGTTGACAGGACGCTGAACGAGAACATTTACACGTCCTAAGGAACTCCTGTGGGCGTCCTTAGATGGGTGTCCCAAACAACACAAGCCCGTCCCAGGACATCTTCAGGAGCTCCTCAGGACATCTCGGGACGGAATATGCTGTTTGGGAGTTTCTATGATATCCTGAAATTGTCCCGAGTATTCTGTAACCATCTTGAGTAATCTCAGGACGTCCTGAGGAAGTCCCATTGGGAAATAAATATATATTGTGAATCGACGATGCGTAATGTTCCGGCACTCTGCTTCCTTGTATACTGCATATAAATATTTTTTAATATATTTCATTGTCCGAGCAGTCAATTCTCCTTCAGTGTTGCAGTTTTTTCTTTATTATACAATTTGTTAAAATTTCGAAAATACAAATTGTATAATAAAAAATATTTTGTTAATCCAATGGGGATGTTCTGAGGTTGTACTGAGGATAAAGAAGAGGAAATTTGGACATTCTACAGAGCTCTTCAGGATTTCCTGGGACCGATGAAAAATGTTTAGATAACGGTAACTTGTACTGACAGAGATGTCCTCTGGACATCCTGAGGATGTCCTCATGCTTCTGAGAGTATCATGTTCTGAGGATGGTAAAAGGGAAATGTGGACATAGAATGTCCTCATGATGGGAGCTCATCCTGATCGGTACCCCCTAACTGCACCTGGTGACGGAAAGTTCAACTATGTCAGAGAATATTATGCAATGTTCATTCTATGTTCTGTTACATTTTAATAACTTAAGGAACGTTGCCTGATAGTTTGGTACTTTGATCACAATGTTATTACTTTTTCTGCAACACCGTTTTGTATCAGTTTGCGTCATTCATAAAATTGTAGCTACAGATTTTCCTGAACATTTTTGAGTACAACTATTTACTATTAGTTCTCAACTATCGTTTACAAATAAATGTTTGTTAAATTAATTAAAAAAATAACGTATCTGAATCTACCTAAGAATGACAGTAGTGAAACCTAACCTCATCTTATATAAAAAAAAAATATATCACTCTAAATAATATGAAGGTATCATTTTTCCATGGTTAAAATAATACGTTTATGGTACGATGTGTAATTCGAAATTGTAAAAGGTCCAACAACTTTTACCCAATTAATTCTACTATAATAGCGACATCTAAAGAAGAAAATGTATTACTTTTTTTCTGTAAAATTTAAATTGTATTCAGAAGTATTGAAGGTCCGGTTTAAAATAGCATCTGTAGGTCCTCCACGGTTTGAGCAAGTTACTCTTAAGTTTAGTATGTATTTTGGTCCAAAAAGCCTCCAATTAATTTTCTTTCTTTATCACTATATGTGTCGAAATATCGCAGTACCCACATATTTTTATTAATTAATATATTCTCGGTATATTTCATATTTCAATCATGACATACAAAAAGATAGAATGAATCCTTCAGTGGACTTTGAGGCCAACATTTTATTTTATAACATCAAGGACAGTATGGAATTAAATAAGACTTATTCAAAATAACAGGCTAATGCCTTACTTTTAACGGTATTGTCATAAATAATGTTTCTAAAATGACACATTTATTCCTTTACTTTTCCGACAGTTCATTTACGACAATGTCATAAATTAGGATACTTCCTGAACTGACACGTTTATGTTGTCATAATTAAGTCATAAAAATGTAATGTTGAATTTTTTAATACTCAATTAGTACCTACTGTTATAACAATGTTATCAAATGTGTATACCGGAACATAAAAACTTTATAAAACCCCCACCACGTTGTTCCGCGACGTTCCCTCACAATATTCGGCAAGGATCGGCAAACATCGAATCGCATAACGTAGGAGAGGGGGGCTCCTGTACATAAATGGTTATGTAAATCATAAAATGTGATGGTGGAATAATTATATACTATTAATGTACTAATTACACCGTTTATTTCTTAAAACTTATTTTTACACCAAATCTTGTAACCGGTCCTACCTTTTTCAAATGGACGAAAATAAGAGAAAAATGATATCTGATTACGTGAGGTCAAAAGGTAACAATTATTTTAATAATATCTATTTTAGTAACAAAAAACTTTTTATTATATAACTGGTACCGGAAACTATGAGAATAAAAATTTTATTGAATTTCTTATTTAACGCAATGAACTGATCCTCCGTGCTTAAGTAATTATTATATGACTGGCGATAATAAAAGGCAATAATAACTTCGAGTTTACGATGACTTGAACTAATTTGCGCGTACATCAACATTTAGGAATAACGAACACGACAGAGTGCAATTGGTTCGGGCGCACAAAGCTTTCATATATACGAGCTAGAATCGACACATTGCCATGCGTATCTTAACTCTTATTCATGACTATTCGCGTGGACAGAACATGAACAGGCATTCATAAAGACCGGTTCAAATGCGCGAATGCACTTCGTGGTCATATATACAAGGTGCTTCATATAAAAAACTGCGAACGAACAGTCAACAAAACTCCAGTCACCTATTTACATTTCAAAGTAACGCAATGCAAAATCATTAAATCGACTTTTTAAAATTACTAATACTGCTAATAAAAAATAATACTCAAAAAAATTCCAAAGAATTAGATGTGAGGCATTGATAAAAAATGTCGAAATCGTTTTTGTTATTTTTATTTAAAAAATTGAATTTACGTAATTTGAAAAAATAAATTGTGTATTTTATTTCTTGGCATTTATGACAAGGAAGTAGTAAATCTCTTGCTTCTTTTCATGGTTTCTTACAAAAACCGTCTAATTATTAAAAAAAAATAATAGTTAACAATTTATAGAATTTTAATATTTCGATACAAACAGCAGTCAAATTTTAAAATTTCTGCAAATTTTTTTAAATATGAAATTTTGTAATGTGCATATAAATTGTGCGTTTGTGGTTCACCCGATAGATGCAAAGTTGCAGATCTTTGCTGCGTGCGAGATCGAACACATGTCGCGACCACGTGCTTGTCACGTGCGATCCGCGCAGGCGTTCACAATAGTGTCGACTGTAATAAACACGGACAATGAAATTAAATTACATGCTTAATCTACTGGGGCTCTTATGCATTTTTTAAAAGCCTCTTTGGTAGCACCGAATCAACACTCAGTTACTACTGGACTACAATGGTTACCGAAAACATTACAAAATAGCGTCAAAAATAATTCATGAATCATTCGACAATAATTGAAGTGTTTACAGTTCTTTATTAAATGTTTGAAAAGTACATTCTATACGGAGAAAACATGCTGCAAAATTGGTTGAATGATATCACGATTGGAGCCAATGAAACTGCGAGTCTCTCTTGATATTCTCGGCGATTCTCGTACGTCTTCAATTACTCACCTCTGTTTTTTATGATATGTATTTGATTAGGATGCAGTTACAATAATTTCGACGACGTCATTTCGATTATTCAATTGAACGACTTTTTTGTGGCTATACTTAAAATAAATAATTCATTCGAGTAGATGTCGTATTTTATCTGGTTGCTTTTTACTTTCCAAATGTCGTTTTCGATTCACTATTTTGAATTCTTAAGATCTGATTTGAACAGAAATTTCATAACGTGTATCCAAAAACTTTCTTCTTAATTCGTATTTATTTAAAATAAGACTGTATAGTTTAATTTCTTAGTGAAATGTTACGGATCGTATAAGGTAATAATAACAATATTCTACGTTTCGGTAATTTATTTTAGACCCTATTCTGAAAAAAATATCTTAATAAATCAATCTGTAATAATATAAAAAATGTTACACAAAACAATTTTTTATATAAAACAGTCTTTATTTTTCTACATTACTCTCTCTCTCTCTCTCCCTCTCTCTCTCCCTCCCTCTCTTTCTCTCGTTATGTTCTCCATAATTTTCATCCTCATTTAAAACGTCTATTTCCTCCTCTATTTTTTCTCTTCCTCTTCACTTTCAGTTTTCAAGTACATCACTTCCTTTCTCTTGTTCCCACATATTCTACACAATTTTTCCTCCGCATTCAACCAATATTTATTGCCTCTCTCCTCATTTCTGCACCTCCGCCATGCTATTCTCTCTAATCCCTTCATTATTTTGCACACCCTTATGTATTTTGGAATACCCTCTACCCTCCGATAGTTCCCACATGACCCTGGTCCTTTCACTTGTTCTCCCCTCTCCTGTTCATCTACTCCTCTGTGTCTTTCTTTTATTTCTTTCCATTTCCTTCTCCATATGCATTACATGCTCCCAACTCATACCTCCTTCCCATAGATAATTTCTCCTCTCTAAGCTCTTCTTCCCCCACTCTCACATCATCTCTCTTTCTCTTTCATCTTATTTCCTCTCCTCTTTACATTTTCTTACAATTTCTCCCGCTTCTCCTTTCTCTATTCTTTTTTTATATACTGCTGCCCTCCGTCCCGTTTCCACAATTTATTTGTATTTAACTCTACTCTCACTATATCTTGGTGTTCTGTCCAAGCTCGAATACTTTTTCTGCAACTCTTCCATTTCTTTCCATTTCTGATACCCCCATATCCCCCCACTCCCGTAATACAGTACCCCTTACACCACATCAAAAAGCTTTAATCTTCAATTCACATCTCCCTTTTTTTCTTTTCCCAAAACTCCACACCCACTCTATTGCTACTCTCGCTTTTTTCAACCTTTCCTTACATGCTCTTTCTCTATATTCCGTATCTTGTAAAAACATACCAAAAATACTCGCTTACTTCTTGTGCCCTTTCTTCTCCCCACCACCAAAATCGTTCTCTCTCTCTCTCTCTCTCTCTCTCTCTCCTCTCTCTCCTCCTCTCTGTCTACCACATGTTATTCATAAACACCATTACCTTTCATTTTCCCAGACTTACAAATCCATTTTTTTTCTTTTCCGAATAGTAGAGTCCCGGTATATTTACGCACGCGGTTCCTCGCCTTCCCCTCCAGTCTCGTTTACCAAAAAAAGGGGAGCTCCCTTCCTGAGGCCCCAGCCTGCAAGGTGGGAGGAAAAGAGATCGGCGACAGGTAAATATAAAGTTTTGTAGTGGCTCCTGTAAAGGATATTATTTTTATAAATATTCAATCCAAAGCCCTCAAATTTGTTGGTACTATTATGTAGCATCTAGTATCGTATTAGAATGGGCACAAACTTTAGAACAGCTTTTCACCGTCATGCGTTTTGTGCGTTTTATTCATCCCAACATTATTAAATGCGTTAAGGGCCAATAATTGGAGTGATCTGATTCCAAATTACAATTTGTCGTTTATTTATTTTCAGTATATTAAAGAAGAGATTACATACAACTACAATAGGTATAAAGCAAGTCTACGTCAACATCCAAATCACCTGCCGATGAATCCTCTTTAGGATACCTTCATCAATACAAGATCAGAAGACATAAAACATTTTTATAATCTGGTATATTTAAATATTGTTACAGTTAAAATTATAACAAAAAATTATTTGTATATATTTTCTAGAGGTGCTGACCAATGGTAATGTGCCTATATGCTGTTAATTTAATGCTATATAGAAATCAAATTTACTTACTGTTTTTCTTTTGGTGGACATATTGTAAATAAAACGGAATTAAAAAGTATTCTTAATATCAGATTTTTTTCTAGAAAAATGTAGGATATATTTGCATTTTATTGAAATTAAATAGTAGAGGCTTTATTCCAAGCGACACTGTTTCTGTATCACAATTACGTAAAAAAATTTATTGGTTACCTTCGCTGAAATGTTGAAAGTTAAGTGACTTAATGTTTTGGGTGGTATTCGTTTACAATGATGGATTGTGATAGTAATATGGAATGATATCAATGCTAATGTTGTTGAACAATCTTAATTATTAGATTAGAAAGTACATACGTTCAACCTCGTTTAGGTTTAAGAATTTAGCTTTAGTTTCTTACACTGCCAATGATATTTGATTTGGAATCGTTCAGCCACTTTGGGCGGTCATGATAATCGGAAGAGCACAGCTCTGCCAAAGGGGCTCACTCCCATACAACACAATTCGACCCGGGATGTCTTGAGGAGCTCCTGAAGACGTCCAAATATCCACTTTTGGTCCTCGGGAATTCATCATGAGCTCCTGAAGACATCCTGAAATGTGCTTGAGATGTTTGGGCTGTCATTTGTTTATTTAGTTAAAATAATGCATCCAAGAAAAAAGGTTTATTTGTGGTAACTACTGGTTCTCCAAATCATCTGCTCGCAATTGATCCAGAAATTCAAGACGGTAAACTAGATGAGGCCACTAATTAATTTTATGTGTACCAAAGAATTAGACTTATAATCAATTATCCAACTGAATTTCTGGCCTGGAGATAATATTAATATTCCAATGAAAAAAAAGAGTTATAAAACAAATATGTTCACTCAGCGATGTAACGTGCTTTACAATTATTTGGTTTTGAAGGTGCACTTTCTAATGGTTGTCGTTAGAATTTTTCAAAATGACTTTAACCATGGAAAAATCGAAAATTCAACTAAAGAATCATGCTTTTCCGGTTGGATCTTTTTTTAAAAATCCAATTGAAGAATAAAATCAACACTTATTATACTTAATTATACCCATGCTTAACATCATTATGTTTTTTGCAACATTTGTTATTATGTGAATACAACAATCTGTCTTGTGCTAAATATTCAATTAGAGTTTTAATACTATAGATGATGTTATACATAAGAACCTATTGCTTCTCTTGTGCAGCTTTGTTTGTGACAAGCATGGCAAATATCCAATCTGTCAATGGGATAGCTGTGTGCATCTATAGAAGCTGTGCTAAACACACGATACCTTACATAATATATCGAAATTAATCACACACATGAATACTTCATGCCAACTTAGAAGCACATCCAAAAACTTTTATATTTTTTAACTATTATTGCCATTTTCATGTAAGTTTAATTCTGCCAACAGAAATCTTGGATAGTTAAAACAAGCATTTAATTTAAAACTTCAAAAATATTTGTTTCTGTCGGATTTATCTCAATAGAAAGAGTAGAAGCAGTACAATAATCTATAACGAAGATTCCAAGTGTCAATTTTCAAACCTTCCAAAATCCCTACCTACCTCACGGTCTTTATACACTTGTACTATCAAATAACATCGAGTCACCCAAGAGATTACTCATCGTGACTAACTTATCTGAACAGCTGGAAGATTCTGGATTTCATCGCCACCAACATCGTTTTTTCCATGTTTTCCCCTGGGACAGTGTCGAGAGTAGTCATCGTAGATTAGTACGAACATAGCTTGCATAAAAATGAGAGAACAAAATAATTGAAATCGTCGTTGATATATGAACCATAAACTTCGATAATAAATTGACACTTGTAGAAGATTCGATGCTACGTGCATATGAGCACGTAAGATAAACTTTACTTTAATGGAAGTGTTTACATCAAAAGTTTATATACATTTCACATACACATATGAGATAAGTGAGAAATTTTCCTCAGAGGATTTGGTAGAATGCTGAAAACTACACGTAAAAGTTATGCGAATTAAAGTTTAGTTTTGAGAACGTTGTCAATGTCACCCAGACAAAGAAAGATTTCTTGATAATGTTACCAACTTAGTAGCTTCTTCCAAAGATACTAACATATATTAAATAAGTTACTAAACAGTTCATCGAGACTATCAGTATCTGAAATATTACAAAATGTATATATGTTTGCCAGAAATAATAACAAATTCTCTTAATAAAATTAAATTTAGAAATTTCAAGGTTACTTTCTACCAACAAAAATATTTTAGTGGTTAGAATATCATTTGATGCTTAATAGAATGAAGTAATTGTCCATGCGTTTCACCAACATATAATTGAGCAAACGTAAACGTTTGCATAAACTGCAACTGGTCATTGACATCATCTGGAAGTTAAGAGAGTCTTTCATCAATTTTGATTAATTAATTGAAATGCAAGTCACATGTCAATCCATCGTTACAATCGAGGATTATGCAAGCTATGTTCGTACTAACTTACTCATTTAAAACTATCTCGAAGCATTTTTGCTAAACACGACTTACTATCAACATTTTAATCCTAATTACATATTTTCGAACAAATTTTATGCATTGTCTTGCATACTACTGAAGTTACAGACTTTATTTATATAAATTTCCTTTCGAAGATGGAATATGGACATTTTTGTGCTTTTATCAACCTTTTTATTTTGTCAGAAACATTTTGCGATTATTTTTGTTTTAGTTGGAAGAAAAATTTCGATTGAGATTGAATCATTTCCATCGAGTTTCTGCAGTAAATATTTCGATTGACGCAGATAAATTATTGAAAATTAAAACATATTTTTTATATATTCAATACAAATTCTTCTTTTTAGCAAAATGATAATGAAGAAAACATGTTCTTAATTCCGACAATTATTACTGTTAACAAAATTATTTCAACTTTTTCATTGCAGGTTTTTCCTCATGTCACTAATGACAGTCATAAAATACTTTCTTCGGTAATCGACACTTTGCTGGATTATCCAACAGCGGCGTAGACTGCAGATCGTCAAATTATCCCTGACTCACGTAATGGTCTCGTTTATGATATTGCTGATTGTAGACAGCGTGTCGTACCAGAAGTCTGCCGACAAATAAATTATAGACGTTTTACTTCTGAAACTTGAATTCATGCATTAACTACATTTTCCTCGCTAGTCTAATATGATTCATAGTGTTAATTAATTATTTGGGTTACTGTATCATTGTCATTAAGTCTCATTTTGATATTATACTCTTTCAACGTGTAGAAACAACCTCGGTTAAAGAGTGTACTTTACAATTGTTTGGTTCCCATAATTTACGTCATAATCTGTTAGGTGTTAGGAAAGTTATGATTTATTAATAACCAAAAAATTATGATTGGAAACTTTATCGATGGCAATTTCGAATATGCAATTGCTGAAGTCGGCGGCAAAAAATAGTTGTTCCACATTTGCAGCTATTATCACAAACCTGATTACGAATCGTTCTCTTTAAGCGGTAATATCTGATGAAGAAATCTTGGCGATATGCCATTTTATTCGATATGAGCATTCAATTTTTATTTATTGCATTTTTCCGACAATACAGGCTGTCCGGTGACCTTTTCGTGAATCTTAAAGATGGCTAACACAAACACTCGAGTTTTACTGAGATACCGACTCATGTGACTAAAAAGCACATGACTAAAAATCACATGCAGAATTCACCTCGTGCCTCGACAATTAAGTAGCCAATAAACAAAGGCTTAGTATTGTCGTGTCGAGCGTTTCAACAAAGTAATCAAAATAAATTTCGTGATAATGCCTCAACTCTTGACATTGGTTTATCGGTCATCGTTTTTAAGCAAAATAAATTTGCTCAAAAAAACGTATATTCGTCGAAATAAATTTAGACCAAAAGCGAAACTTAAATGCATCGAAGAGTTGCTTAATTGTAGCATTATTTTCAGATATTGCGATGTTCCATAGTCAATGATAAATTCCGAACATTTTCACAAGCACTTCAAATTTCTATTTCTTCAAGTGTATTTCAAGTTCAGTACTCGCCTTTCCAGTCGAATTAAAATATTTTATTTAACACTGGTTTGAGGAAATGATCATTAAACCTATTTTGAAATGTATTTTATAAATGTCAGGTAATTTAGATATTTCAAAAGGAATCTTAATGACTTTACTTTCGAATTTTTTCAGAAAATAAATTTGTATTTTTTTCATTTTATTATCGTTATTTTCAATATTTATAATTTGTATATTATTGTAGTAAAAATTGTGTCCCGTTTTAATACGGTGAATGGTTAAACCTGTGTATTGTTTTTCATCGCCCAATAGTTTCTTTCATATGTGTTTGAAGTCTTCTTTCTGTTCGGCCTATGTAAAATTTATCACGAACAGAACAGGATATTTGATAAACAATGTTGCATTTTTTAATGTAAAAAATAAATCTTGTTTCAGAAAGTTTATCTGCACGATCAATTAAACCTAATATCACACTAATTCATCGTAGTGAAAATTGGTGACAAAGTCATCTTCATGGTAAAAAGTAGAACAATCGAGTTATTTTTTGGTTTGCTGCATTTATATTAAAACCCTTAACTCAAATATTTTTCAACGTACCTTTCCCGACGTATTTTGATGTGCTGATTATGAAAATTATAGGGGAAATTGGCGACAAGGTCATCTTCAAGGACGAAAGTACAAAACTCGTGTTATTTTGTGGTTTTCTGGATTTATCTTAAATCCCTTCACTCAAATTTTTTCAACGTACCTTTTCCGACGTATTTTGATGCGCTGATTATGAAAATTATAGTAAAATTTGGCGACAAGGTCATCTTCAAGGTCAAAACTATAGGTGAAGATACGTTTAAAAAATTGAAATATGGGCTTCAAAAGAAAGAATCTTAACACAAAATAACACGATTTTTCTGGTTTTCATCCTGAAGATGACCTTATCGCCAATTTTCACTATGATACTCATAATCAGTGCATCAAAATACGTCGGAAAATGTACTGTATATATTTTTTTGAAATATTGGAAAGTATAGAGTTTATATTTAAACTTTAAAAATAAGTGATTTCAAAACGATTTCGTTGAAATCACTGTGCTGTCCATCTTTACTGGGTTTTTTGGAGTTAATAAATTACGGAAGTTATTTTCTCTCCCAGAATCAAATGAGAGATAATGAAATGTATACAATGAAACTTTCGTTGTTGATATACAATTTCGAGCAGTGTTTAATTAATTCTATATACTTCTGAGATTTATGAATATATGACTTTTATTGATAGGCGTTTATACTTTATTATTTTTAATATTTAATGAACAAATCAAAATAAATAAGTACTAAATTTGTATTTTTTGGTAAATAGTTATTTATTTGCCTTCATTAAACCAACTTACAGTAGAGTCCCGGTATATTTGCGTCTCGCTATATTTACGTCCCAGCATATTTGCCCAGTTCTGTCACGTTATATTTGTCTGTCGCCGCTCTCTTCTGCCCCACCTTGCGTGCTGGGGCCTTCGGAAGGGTGTGCTGTGACGTCACGAACGTAACGCGACTGAGGAAAGTGGGAGAAGCGGCGGGAAACCTAGCTGGCAAATATACCGGGACTCTGCTGTAGTTAGTACAGCATTCAACCGGCAATTGAAAGGTCCAGGTTCAGATCTCGGCGCTTCAAATCTCAAAAAAGTTCGGCCTTCATTTTTTGTTTTATAAATCAGTAATAATCCTAAAAATTAAGTAAAAATTCCATCTTTGACAACAAATTGTCTTTTTAAATCTGAATTATAAAAAAAACTACTAATTCGACAGTCGAATTCTACTAATCTAAAATAAGTAATTGTATTCTTTCATATCATATTACTAAAATTAGCGCAACCTTGTATATGTATTAGTAGTTTTTGCATTGTTATTTTTAAAATTATTACTAATTCTGTTAGCCGAGTTTAATTCGACCTTTGATTAGTATGCTTTGACTAATTACAGTTTAGATAGTTTATGGCACTATAGTATGGGAGTAATTTTAAACATTGTTTATGATTGTTCGTAGAAAACAAACAAACAAATGATCGTCCTAAATAAATTTGTAATGATGGACTAAACCTTAAAAGCAACGCCTTTAGTATAGTTAAAAATCTGAATAAAAAGAAAAATATTTCAAAAGAAACAAAATTATTCCAAATTAATAAACATTTAAGACTAACGATCAAAAGTGTGCACGGAATTACTGATATAACAGAATATCATTTATTACAAATATTACTTAATAAATTAAAGCAAAATGGATGAAATACACTATATTTAATTGCCAAATTTCAAAATATACATTTTAATAATAACTCGCACTAATGCAGACTGATACACTAAAAGCGCATTTCTCACCTCCGATAATCAAACAATAAATGCACGTCTTAATACCGTACACTGTGTAACTATTATTGTGCTGACGAATTTGATGACTCATAAAAATATTTTCGTGTACATTAAAATTTTGGGAGTCGAAACAATAGCATATTTTTCGAATGGAAAAACGTCATATTACTTTAACTCGTTAGCAGTGCTGAATTTAACTTTACAAACAGGCATCAGGAGGTATTTTTTGTTCCTCGGTAGAAACACGTGTTGATAAGTGATAACGTCAATGCTTACGGACCTCGATGAAAAACGTTTCATCTCGAGATCTTTCACGTGCTGGAATCATCCATTTAAATAACCGTAATATTAACCTGCAATAAAAACAATTAATTTTTGCAAAAAATTTTCTCGTGTTTATTATTTAATGATGCTTTTAATTAGCGGAAATACGTCATTTTTACTTATTGCAGAAAATTCTTGGTCAGTTCTCAATTAATGTCTTTGGTATTTTCTGGGAAACCTTCTAAAGTAATTAGAATTGCCTTTATAGAGCTATTTTCTATATTACCCGCGAGTCACTTTGGAACCACCTTAAGGGCCACCTAAAGGTCCCAGTTGATAAAGTAGTAATCTATCTGTAAAAATATAAATAAAAAATAACCTAAATTGGTTTCAAAGATTCGGTCTTTTTAAATGCAATTCCAACCACTCAAAAGGATCGTCTAAAAAATACCAAAGAAGTTTATTGAGAATTGAACGTGAATTTTTAAAAATAGATGTTTTTTGTTTATTGTCGAAAATTCTAAATCGATTCTTGACGAATTTCTCTGATATTTTGTAGGATACTATGTGTACTATTTAGAATTACGGTTACAGAGCCCGAGTTTTTATAAATAGCTTCAACAATTTTTAATTTAAATTTCTCAACATAGATTACTACCTTATCGATTGATGGCTTCAGAGAGTACCCTTATGATATTTAGCTTTAATGTTGTCTTCGGTAGAAAATATGAAAGAATGTATTTACTCAAATATTCAGGTGTATTTTTACCACGGGTTAGTAATATATAACATTATTTCTACAGTTTTAGATGGATTTTTTAGGTTATAATTAATGGCGTTCGACCTGAACTCTGGGTCTGAATGTTGACTTAAATTTTTGTGCAATTTTGAGGTGGAAAAATAGTATATTAACGTTATTAGGAGATTCTATGTATGGTTTTATTATTTTGTTACTACAGTAGAGTTCCGGTATAATTGGGCCTCGCTATATTTACAACCCAGCATATTTTCCTGGTTCCGGCACGGTATATTTACCTAACGCCGCTCTCTTTTTCCCTCACCTTGCGGTTTGGGGCCTCATCAAGGGCCTGATGCTGTGACGTCACAAAAATAACGAGGAATGTGGAAGAAGCGGCGCTTCCCTTCTTTTGGTAGATATAACAAGACAGGAGGGGAAGGCGAGGAGAGGGTAAATATACCGGGACTCTACTAAACTTACATTACTTATCCTCTTGTTACTACAATTTTTATTAAGTTTAACTAAACCATTGAAAGAGAAATTACTGTCCGTTATTTAATTGTATATCATTTGAAAGAAATTTCGATCACTTATTGAATTTTCGGAAGTAAAATTCTATGACTTTCATTTCAAAACCGATAATTTTCCTACGTGTTGGAGTTCTGAGATAAGACCATAGAGAAATAAATACCTCATCCATTATCTAATCGGCTAATGGTACATTCCGCATACCGTCCTCTTTGTATACATAGAGGTCAGTTATGTTACTAGATCGAAAACACATCGATAAATGGATTTATTTATTAAACAATAATATTAAACCACTATTTTACATATCCATGAATTTTATATAATTAAATATTTGTTTATTAGGTGCGTAGAGCATATTTAAGATGTTTAATGCAAAAATAAATCTCGGATTAAACATAAGAAATGAAAATGAAAATTTTTTTAATCACATTTTAAAATACTGTTAATAGTTAGTTCTCCAAACAGCAAAGTTTAAAATTTCTAATTAAATAATCTTATATAAAGTGCTTTGCACAAAAGAAAAAGTTGAATTTAATATGAAATGATTCATCACTTAAAAGCATGGTATGATGAAATAATAATTATACGATTTCCGTCAATTTACGTAAACTTACGTAAACTTCTGAAATATTAGAGCTTGGGACGACATCGAATTAAGCACATTGTAAATGAGATAATTCGGTAAAACCAATGACCTGAATAACTTCTTTACTATTTATACTAATAGCACTTATGTTAGTATAACACTCGTACTAACTTAACATTTTTAACAAAATAAAATCGGAATTACAAATAAATATTCTGTACGACTTAAAGTAAACTTTTAAATAATACATTGTTTTTAAATTTATTTAACAGTTGAAATATGTACACTGGTGATCTTTTATCTTTGCTATTACCTAAAATGCAGACAAAGGAGTTAAAAATGTGCACGGAAAAATGTACATAAGTAGAGTCCCGGTATATTTGTCCGCTCGGTTCCTCGCCTTCCTTTCCGACTCTTTATATTTATCAAAAGAAGGGGAGGGCCGCTTCTCCCACTCTCATCAGTTGCATTACGTTCGTGACGTCACAGCAGGCCCTTCCTGAGGACCTAGCCCGAAAAGTGGGGGAAAAAGAGTGCGGTGACAGACAAATATAACGGGACGGAAGCGGACAAATATGCTGGGATGCAAATATAGCGAGATGCAATTATACCGGGACTCTATATACGGGATACTTACAAGATAGTAAAATAATGCAGTCATCGTGCAGACATATTAGGTGTCTAAGCCTACTATTTAAATAGTAAATCAATTTCTTTTTTCTGAGTGTATTTTAGTTTCTTAACATTGAATTTATATTCGGTTTAGTCTTACAATAAATAACAAAACATTTCAAACAAAATCTACTATTGAGTGTTACAAATAAACTTCTGCTTGAACTAATTGCAATACTTATCAGATGACAGCTGAAGTTGACGATCAGAAGCACACAAATAAATTTTTATGTTTATCAACAAAAAAGTAATGATTTGTGGCACTGGAGTAAAAACTCGTAAAATAACAAATGCACGTTCTACTTGCAAATATTTCGATGCGTTAGAAATGATTTTTTATTGAAATTCACATTTATGAAAAATAAAAATAAATTTGTATAGGAAATCACTTCGAAGAAACAAATTTTTTATGGCACAGAGTGGGCAAAACATCAACAATGACATCGACAATTTCGATACCGTAAAAGATAAGTTACATGATGCTGATTGCCTTACCGAAGCTTGACCTATGTTAAAACGTCAAAAGATCTGACTCATTTAATTTCTGGCTTTATATATACTTGCGCAAGCGGAACTGGACTCTAATGTACGGAAATGGGATACGTCGTTTCATTTAATTATAATGTAACGTGAAACGCTAATTTTCCAAAAACAAATTGTTATGTCGTTAAACTCTTTATTTACTTAACACAAGTAATTCATTAAGCAACGTATTTATGACGATTGAAGTGCACAAAGGCAATTATGATGAGAAGTAGTTTCTATTTTGAAACGGTTAATTTAGTGCTTTGAAATTGGCATTTCTGTTATCACATTGTAGAGATCACATCGTGTAATAAACGTAAACTATTATCACAAAGGGATCATTGAGAACAATGTCTTGACTAGCATGAATTGTATCATTGTGTGCCAAGTAACTGGATATTAATCCACTTGCAGAAGTTTAATTTACAACACTTTTTAATCTTTGAAAAAAAACATAAGGAGTCGGATCATAGTTTATTATTTTCGAAATTTACATTGTTTGTACATCTTATGTAACATAAGTGTTCTAAGAATCAGATGTCCCTAAAATTATGTAGAAACAAATTTTGTAACGTAAAAATCAGTAGTCAACAAAGTAAACACATTTTGCTAATAACTATTTTGTTAATACCAGCAAAAGATCATTTAACCGTTCATCAAAATAGGTACCCCTTTTTTTTAGTGAAAAAATAAAAGCTCGAATCAATATTTTACGATAAATTTTTGTTAAATTAGCTAATGCAGTTGCAAAATGCCAGATAGTTTTTTTGTAACACTCAATTTTGAAGTCGAGAAATTAAAATAACCCCTTAATCAATATTAAGTATACAAATAAAGTTTACTTTACTAACTTTTATAAACCTTAAATTCAAAGAGGAAGATTAAAAACCATAAGAATGGTCAATTTTCCCGTCTCGAGGTAAATATTTTGTTCTGAATCAATATTACGGAAATGGGAAATTAGTTTTCTAATTATTTTGTTTAAATCGTATATGAGAAATAATGTTATATTACAAAAAATACTCATTTATATGTTTTTTTGTGATTAACATTGCATTTAAGTCAATATTTATTAAACACTATGATTTATACAAAAATAAACAACTGAAAATCGTCATTTTTTTAGAAGAAATGCTGTCACTATGAAATGTTCAATTGGATCCAAATGAAACTGGGTACTCGGGGGTTTTTGAGATCGCTGATGCTGAATCTAAACTCAGATTTTGAAAATTCAATGGCCGCCAACAATGGGAAAACTTACCAGATCAAGATGAAGGTGGGTACTTAATGTTTCTTTCGGGTTGCTGATTCGTCATGAGCGATCCCAAACATCCCCGAGTACCCAGTTTTATAAAAAAATGGTTCCTCAGAAAAATGTGTGCCGGAAATGGTTAAAATACATTTTATATATTAAAATTCAAAAGAGAGATTTAAATATTATATTAAAATGGTTTAATAAAAATAAGATGTTAAATTCTCAATAAGAGAGAAAAAAGTAAAAGAGTTGCGGGTTGATCTCGACGATTTAAATTCTGCTGATCCTCCTGAGGAGGCTGATGATCAACGATGAAATTGTTAATGCTCACTTTTCAGGTGGATAGCGATACCTCGATTTCGTCTTCACGAAGTGGACCTTATAAATTACAGGATTAAATTTTAGTTTAATATGAAACATTCCAGACAATCCTATGCAAAAAATCAGCTTCAGTATCTGAAATTTTTACATTAGTTCAATTGAAATCATAATCAAATTATAATCTGTGATCCTTTATCATAGTGTTTGGCGCACTCCAAAGAATGTTCGATTCGTGTTCTGAAATCCCGGTTTTTAGACTTCTTTTGTTTCACCAACCCATACACCACATACCCCTCAAAGAGGTCGTCCAGAGCTCATTCAAATGATATCTCCAAAAATACCTCCTGAAGAGATCTTAATTAGGATAATCTACAATACGACGTCTCAAAGAAGTCTTATTTACGACGTCATAAAATTGTATTCTCGAAGATGTCTTATGTTGGGGTGCACCTCAAAAATCCGACAAATCACAAAACAGACATTTCAAAAGCCCGACATTTCGAAATGCAGACATTAAAAAACCAGACATACAAAAACCGACATTTAAAAATACAGGCACCACCGATTGGTGTGTTTACTACATAGAACAAATTCTCTCAGGTCGCCGTCCTTGAAGTCACTCCAAGGTCATTTGAAGGTCAAATTAGTTTGACTCCCGGACTATATGTTCAGAATATGTATTTTTTGAAATGTTAGGTTTTTGAATGTCTGTTTTTTTAATGTTGAGTTTTGAAGTGTCTTTGATAAAGGGATCCTCAGAGTTGAGATTTGTGTTTCTCCCAGAGGCACTAGGAGGTCGTTGAATCCGAAAATGAAAAAAAAATAAGTGATATTACAATATTTAGCAAGTGATATCAAAATTTTGTATTATTATTATTGTACGATCTCTATTCTTTTAAATGAAATCACTATCTAATATAACTACATGAACAATAAAAAAATCATGTAAAAACTACATAATTTTATAATTAAGGGTCATAAATAGAGTCTATAATTCTCAGAAATTTGCTTTTGATTTATATTGTTTGTTTTACATAAATTGTCACTGATCAAAATTTATAGCTCTTTTCTGAGACCTCATATTTGAGAGGTCTTGTAGAGGTCATAAGATAGACGCATAAGTCTTCTTAAATATCACTTTAAGAGCTCTTTCTGATAAGTATTTAAGACATCTTACCATTTTTACTCCACTTCTTAAAGAGATCTTAAAAACGTATTTTTTTGAGATTTGGGAACATGTGTAACGTTGGAAGTATTACACGAACTACCATAGAAGGAATTATTTTTGTCACATAAATAATATATATGTGCTTTAAAAAAATATTTTAATAAATAAACTATACAAAACGGTTCCATGTTATGTTCATATTATGCACACATGTCTATAGTATTTATGCTTATTTGTATATTTATATCAAATTTAAAAAAAAAATATTTTCGTAATGGAATTCAAGTACTTTTAAAATTCCAACCCTAGCAGAAATGACTGCTTCTGTTCATTCGTCTGGTCTCTATGTGGTCTAAGAAAAAATGAACAAAAACTGGCCTTTTTTTATGGGAAAGTAAAAATTGAATTATTTACAGTAAAGTTATTGCCCTAATAAAACTAATTCTCTCGGTAAAATTAATTAAGATTACCTAGTCATAGGGTGTCCTTCAGGCTGTTGATCGAATAATTTTCTCTTAAAATTGGATTTTCAAAGAACATTTTTACACGTCTAAATTAGAACCAAGAGACTAAAAATTAATTTTTCAGCATATCTCTAATATAGGATAATTTTTTTAATACTGCTGAAAAAGAGCCATTGTGGTGATCTTCCAAAGATCTTATTCGCCGATTTTGTGACATTTACAACTCAAAACGTTTCAAGAATGGCTTTTTATTTAAAAGTTTTCATAATAAAATGTTTAGTTGCACTAAATAAAATTCGTTAATTTATCTATATGAGAAGTTTCCCGGTGGGAACTAAATATTTTTACATATTCTTGTAATGAAAATGGCTCAAATAAAAGTAAAACAACAGGAATTTTCTAATTTTTCAAGTTGGAATTTCGACATATAAACTCAAACCTTATTCTCAGCTCTATCATCCAATACCTTTGTTCGACTACGGGTGTGACAGTTCATTTTACAATACACAGTTTCGCTAGAGTGGCTCAATTTTGGCTCCATAAAGTGTCAATTTTCACTCTCAGAAGTTTAAAGAGTTTCTGAAATCGTTCTAGCTACATTTAGACAACTTACGACGAACTGATTTCAACCCATTAAGTCCTGAATGGAAATTTCTTCACTATAGATTTCGGCGGTTGTATTTTGGGTAAAAAATAGTCCTACAAAATTTCCAAGCAACCATAGCTGACGTAAAATTAAGTGAACTTGCAGACTCTTTCATTAGATTTTTCTTAAAATGCAACCATGAAAAACTGTATATGATTATTTAAAAAAAAACATGGATTTTTCAACTTTCCAGTCTGGACTTAACTGCTTAAGATGGCTTAATGCACACATAGAACTTGACAGTTTACACATATGTAATGAATGATATAGCATTTGAAGTATAACTCTGCTGTCGTCTGTTTTTTCAAAGCTCCATTGT
This sequence comes from Trichopria drosophilae, assembly GCA_030407085.1. NCBI lineage: Eukaryota > Metazoa > Arthropoda > Insecta > Hymenoptera > Diapriidae > Trichopria > Trichopria drosophilae. Next base: position 26,021,791 of record CM059585.1, read on the forward strand.
GAAAGACTGGTTACAATTCAAAATTGTGCCCTCACCACCATTTTCTTTTATATTGCCCAACAAGATTCGCAATGAAAATAAAACTGATCATAATTTGAGATGGTGCATGAATCGATTCAACTTTTAACATTTTGAATATATAAGATACAAAATTCTGGTCAGCCAGATTTTTTGTCATTGGTTGTAATAAATGACAGAACCAAAAATTAGTCTGGATATTAAATATAGATAATACTTCCATTGAGCTTTGCCGTGTTATAACATTTTGTTTTAATAAACACGATGTCATATACAACCGATTTGTTATTCAAAGTCATGAATTGTTTTCTATTGTTCACGATTATTCCTATCGGTTTTATTAGCTCAAAATACTCTAATAAAAACAAACATTGGATCAGAATTTTTGGAAGTCTTTTTAAAACATGAGTACTTATTACTTGAGCTGAAATAATTACTTTTCAATAACTAATTTTCCAGAAAATAGATTAAACGTTAAAAAGATCAACATTGCATCTAGTTTAGTCATGCGCTGCATACAGAAATTTACATTTCGATAACAATTTTTGTTTTGTCTATTGAAAGCTTTCAAATTAGTTACAGATTACAAATGGTTTTAGTTCACATAATACAGGCCCTAAACATCTCGACTTTCATTTTAAAATTCTGCAATTTCATACAGCTATAGTATACAAATATTTTTACATTTAGAGCTATTCAAATGATGAAACTTCAATCAAAACTATAACCGCCTCCTCTGCTTAAAATTCAATTAAAAACGTAATTGTTATATACAAATTAATACCTCTAAACTGTTATTCCACCAGAAAAATGCACTGACATTGATTTAACACATAATTGAATCCAAATATAAACCAGTTTCTATAATAATCCGCTTGTTTGTTCCTCTGTCGATTTCCTACCGAAACTTTTTTGAAGCATAAATAGCTGTTGTGTTAGCAAAATGGCAATTCGCGTGTTTCTCAGCCTATTTTCAAACGATTCTGTTTCGTTATCGGTCAATATTTATGCAGTTATACCTGGAAATGCAATGTGTGACAGCTTAAGTAATTCGTTCATCCTTGTACTCAACGCTGTTTACGTGTCGTATACAGAATTTCTATATTCAGCACTGCAAATTGCAAAATTACAATCGCAAATCGACGGGCCTATAATACTCTTATCTATTGTCTGCACTACATCGTCATTAAAGATTGTTACAATTTTTAGTTTATTCTCTAAATTTCACTTGTAGCACTACACAACTTTGAAATAACTTTGGTACCGCATAGAAAATGACTATAAAGTATTAGCAGAATTATTAACATCAAGTTTTTTCAATTTAATCAACAATAAATTTTGCAATACTTTATATTATAATTGGAATTCCTTCTAGACTATCATTAGAATTTCTATTAGAATAGTCTCTTCTTTAGCCATCTGGATCAAACTGGATTTTTAAAGGAAGCTAAAATCTCCACCGATTTAGTTCAAATCTGATTCATTGTAGCTCAATCTAATTAATCCGACGTTTATTCAAACGATTTGTCTTTATTAAAAAACTTTAAAATACATTTTTTTTATTCATTTTTTAAATCATTGGATTAATTTTTTTATGTTGAAAATAAATAAATTCTATAGGTATTTAAAAATACAATAGGATCGTATAAAAAGATTTAGCTTTTCCTCAGATGTAAATTTCATTTGATTCCTGTTAAATGAACTCTTTCGGTTAGCAATTCCGCGTGTAACAGATCAACTGTCAATTGCCTTAGTTTCTCTGTAATAGTAATCTTAACTCGTCACGTCTTAATCATTCCCAAGGGCATAGTTAGGAAATATTAAAATAGTGATAAAAAAGTACATTCATGAATTGTCACGAATGAATCATGAAAGATGAATACACTAAATTACCCACAACTAACATTTATAAAAAGAAATACGTCCACGAGTATTTATCACACATCTCTATACAAATAATTGTAACAAATAATTAAATATTGAAAATAAACATAAACAATTAGTTCAATCATGACATTCGTGATGCATCAAAACTGTTCAAAATTAATATCAATGCTGTTTACTACATTTGAAGTATTATTAGTTTAGTAGACTAAACTACGAATTTTATCGAGCTTTTATGACGTCACAAAGTGCTCTCTAATTTCTGCAGTTACTATTTTAACCCTATATACCGGTAATTTTCTGTGACATGCGACGTTCCCTCAAGCTGTTCACTTTTCCAATTATTTCATGTTCCTTCGCTTTGAATCATTTACTTTCTTTTCAGAGAACTACAATTCAGTAACAAGTTATTTCATCAAATTGTTAAATAATTTTCTCTTATTAAAAACTTCGTTGTTGCTAACTTTAAGATATTTCTCACGGTCCCTCATCTTAAAATTAAAAAAAATATATAAATTTATGACTGTCGACCTGAAAATAATAATTTGTTAAAGAAAGTTCGTTTTTACGATTAAAGAAATCGACCTTGTGGTCAAAATCTGTCATTCACTTTTCTCGACGATGGGGGACCAAATTAATATAAAATTGCGTAAACCATTGTATACGATTTTATACACAATTTATCTCCGTGTAGACGTATTTTTAATAGCGATCAGTTCCTGTCTAGTCGAATTGTTCTCTACTTTAAGGAAACTGAAAAAAACTTTAAAAATGCTATAATTATTCTAGCAAAATGTACATTATTAATAAAGTGTAATATACGAAGAAATGAATTGATGTAGAATTTACTGTAAGAAGTTATTAAGGATTATTTCTATTGATCAGTTTTGAGAAAATAAAACAGAACTAGAGGAGTGTCACTGACCGATTTCCGTGGTCCCTTTCTTGAGGTCGACAAACTAAACACCGTAGCGGCGCGTCGATCATCTTGTGCCTCCCACTACAGTTCCGTTTCTCGCGAGTACTCCTTTTTCTTCCTGTCAAACCACGTAATTCGAACGGTCTGTGACCGTAGTTCATCCCAGTAAAATTCAAATCAAAACAGTTTTAAAAAATCTGTCATCGTTCACTAGCATTTAAATGCTTTATTTAAATGATTTCTTTCATTAAATCACAATCCATTCCAGAATCCTTGCAATATATACTTAATCGACTTAAAACGATTTAATATGTCCGATTTATCGTTCTTCGCAAAATTCGAGGAATCTGTTATCATAAATAATCCCTAAATTTGTGGGAATTAACTCTTTATGGAGAGAAAATTGTGTCACTCTAGTAAAGAAAACTTCTCACTCAAGACGAGTGAAAACTCACGGGGAGTGAAAATCGATTTGTTCACTGCAGTGTCCCAATTTTAACTATAAAAGCATTCACTTTTCACTCCAAGAAATTCAGAGTAAATTACGTACATATATAAAATACGTCGAAACGTAACGACGTATGTGTAATTCCTTATTACACGCCAATAACAACATATATGCAAAAAGAAAGATAGCATGTATGATTGATGGACTTTTAAAAGAGAAAGGACAAACATTATTATTGCTCAATAACCAAGAGTAATTGAAGAATCAGTTATTTCCGTTAATTACTTTTGATAATATTTCGATTACAAAGAGTTGTTTATTTTTCCGTACCTCTCATCTTAATTTCCCTAAAATGCCAACCAACAAATAAAAAATATTGACGCTATCACTAGTAGCTACAAACCTAAGAAAACTATCTTTTTAGAAACATTATTTATTAGATTGTCTTCTTAAATTATATAAAAAATAATAGAAAAATGTCAGATGTTTTTACTGAAATCGCAAAATAAGTTACTGAATTACTTAAGTAACTACCGAAACCATAACAAGAAATCTTTTTTTTATCCACTATTACATGACTATTTTAGTATTTTTTTAGCGAACGTTCTAACTAAAAAACTATGAGGTAACAAAAAAAAATGGCAAGAATGAAAAGTTCTTAAAATTCATCGAGGCTTTTAGTGTAGTTTTTTTTTCAGATTTTTTTTAATGATATTTCCAGAAATTTGTTATCTACATTTTTTAAAAATATGAATTATTATTTAGGAAAGATTCTGAAAAAAGTTTTACTATATTCTCTGATGAATCCTAAGTATTTTTTGTTTCGTTGCATTTTTTTCTAAAATTTGATAGTTTTCAAGAAAATAAAATCCTGAAAATAATCTTGAAGAGCGGCCTTGAAAATAGTAAAATATGTACCTTTAAATTTTTTTCAACTTCCATTTTGGACCGAAATATTTGATGTTAATTGAAGCAAAAAAATTTAATAAAAGCAATAAAAAAATGTTTTTAAATCTATTCATCTTAAGATTAGTGTACCAATTCTGTACTCAATTTACATAACAGGGGCTGATTTTCAGAATTAAAAATGGCGGTATGGAAAAATTATGTCAAAACAAGGGGAACTATTGAACATATAATAATTACTGTTAATACTAGAACAAGATTTTTGAGTAAAATGAACGTTTTTTCCGAATACTACAAATATTACGCAGGTCAACAGCAGTTTTTGAGAAGATATGGGATATTGCCATAGTATAATACATCAGTATCAAAGCAATAATATGGTTGTTATAACATTGTTGGGATGAATATCATAAGTTAACGTTTTCTGCATTACTTTTCGCACATATCAAAATTAATCTCTCATGTTTTATAAGTGGAAAGTAAGAGATCGCAATAATAACTACAGTAGACCCTCCCATAGTGTCGCTCTCTAGAAACCCTCTGATAGTGTCGCAGTTCGTTCCTCTGATCGTAGTAAGCTCCCCACCACTTGACCCGTCTCATATCAACAGATTGACCACGAGATGGGTTTAGAGTGTAAGGAAAGCGGAGAGTGGGAGTGCGACACAGATAGAGGATTTGTTTCCCCTTCGGTTCCGAGTCGGTGACACTATGGGAGGGTGTACTGTATTCGTTTAACAAAAAACCTTTGTGAAAAATAATTCAATGCAAGTAACTTTTATTATTTACACATGTTTGAGGTCGCTGAATACGAATTTTATGTCGGTTTTCAAAAATTTCAAATGACGAATCCCATATGGCGGACATAAAATTAAAAATCTATGGAATTCGCTTGAAAATAGGTAATAGGGGGAGGAGGGGGAGGGGGGTGGTTCTGGGTCGCTAAATATAAATGTGAATGTTGGATCCCACATGATAGACAAAAAATCGAAAGTCTACTGAATTTGTTTCAAGAAAGTTATTCGGGGATTTTTGAGGTCTTTTATTACTAAAATAAAAATAGGCTTTGAGGATTCAAAATGGCGAATATATAATTGTAAGATGCTTACATATAAATTATGTACTTGTCCCATAACCTGTACAAAACTGAAAGCGAGATGATCAAGAAAATTAATCGGATTCTTAATTTTTATGTCCGCCTATTAGAACCGACGTTTTGAATTTTGGGAAACTGCCATCAAATTGATTTTCAGCGACAACAAAAAGCCACCAAGTTCCTTTCTTTTCAAGCGAATTCAATCTAGCATCAATTTTTATATCCGCCATATTGAATCCACTATTTTAAAATTTCAGAAACTGACATCAGATTTGTATTGAGCGACTCCTAAAACCCTCCAATAATGAGTTTCAAGGCAATTAATTCATATTTAAAGAGTCGTCCTCCATATTGGATCCGTCATTTTTAATTTTTAAAAACTTAAGTTTATAAGAAAATGGTAGAGGATCAATTAAGAGCTAATTTTGAAATGTGAGAGTAGTATTAATTGTAAAAATAATAAAACCGAACAAAATATTGTGTACATAACCTTAAAAATAGCAAAAAGAAACATTTTCCTTTTACATAATCTCCAATATCTCAATTTTCTGACGTGATGGGCTAGTTCTAAGATGGTACTCACATTCCATGCACAAAATTACTTCAATAATGACACATCACTCAATATTATCGAATATGTGTGTTTTTATAGACCTTTGTAGATAATTAGCATTGTAAGTTTGCAGTATTTCTGTACTTATGAAAATGAAACCCAATTTGGACCCCTTGAACCCAACAAAAATAATAAAATACGTTTGGTTTCGATGTTCTTTATTTTTCCATTTAGTAACTTTGGTGATTTTTGTTTCTAATAATTCTGACCAACAATACTTTACTTTCTGTTTACCTCAAAATTTCCCTGTCAGGTCGTATTTACGAAGAAATAAGATTAAATGTGTAAAAATTTGAGGTTTTCGCATATTTCGAGTGTTTATAGCAAAAGAGAATTTTCTTTTGAAAATTCATTTTTTAATTAAAATATGGTCCTGAAAACGATAACTCATTTAGAATTTCTCTATCGCTTATCAGTGTTGAAAAAAGTAGGGTTAAATGAATAAAAAAATATATATGTATGGGGGTCCAAATTTATTAAATGTTTTTGAATATTTTTACAGGGTTTAAGTCAGCGATGAAAATCGGTTGAAACGCATAAAGCTTGACCTTGAAATTCCATAACTCAAAATCGATTTACAAAAATATACTTACTTGTCTAAAGAGTAAACTTCTTTTTTTAGAATATATGTGATGATTTAGGTACATGATAAAATAAACAAAAATATACATTTATATAAAAATGAAAAAAAAACACCTAAAAAAAGTTAAAAAGAAATCAATAAAGATAGCCTTCAATCGGTGCATTCCGGAAACATATATTGTTGCTAAATAATCTTTTGCTTCGCCCAAAACATATATTGTAAATATGCTCAAAAAAACCAAATTTTCATCCACTTAACCTCATTTTTTAAAATGCTTACAGCGGCATGATACCTCGTTTGTCAAAGACAAAATCAAGGTGGGTCAGTGTAATGTATCGAACTGAAAAATTGTCTCCACAAAATAGACAGGTGTTGGAGAATTTGTTGTCCCGGAACTCATCTTTGCAGCATCTCATTCTCGTATCTTTCTAACATCACGAGTTCAAGCCGCAATCAAAACATAACAGAATTGAGAAAAAAATACGATGTTTCTTGAAGCACATGACTTGATAGGATGACTCGTGACAGTACTCCGATAATGTGCGAGAAATATTTTAATCGTCGACTGCCTTCTCAGTCCATTCAGCGTTTAAAGTAACAGTAGTTGTTAGTCTGCGACCATCTAACATGGCTCAAATTAGGAATTACGAGACATTCGCAAGTACTTCGTACAGACATCAAGAGAGGTAAGTCCAACAATAAACAACACAATTTTTTTACTGACAACAATAAGAAAATCGCGAATCTTGACTACAAATCTACTAAAGCATGCAAAAGTAGTATACTCGGGAATAAACTCCCAGTGTCTACTTTTTACACGTTATCGATAAATCGATATATGTAACACATTGAATGACGACACCTGCAGTGTTGGGTGGGTACTATTTTGTGCAGAATAACGTTATACTCGTGCATTGAAAGTGAAAAAATCTTATCTTTACCGAGATAGGTTGTGTATCGACGATTAAGTACGACTTGGAGATTGGATTTTTATTACCTTTTGATTATTTAATCTGTGCTCTTTAATTTGCGCTAGATATACTTTAATTTACGGATACATATGAAGACGGAGCATGAATTTAAGGTATATCTCTGTGTTTATTATTTTTCTTTGCATTTATAAGATTTTGAAAAAAATATGATGTTTCTGTTTTATATGAAAGAAAAACAACACGGGCGTTCAAGTATTCTAAAAACTCAGTTTAGCAACAGCTTAAATTCAGGTCAGGAACTAATCTGTTGATTTTATTCGTTTTTAACTTAATTATTTGACTTGTTTGTATCACAAAAGTATAATTTTGTGAAACATTTTTTAAAATTGTTTTTGGAGTAAACTGAAGTCGAAACCAATTTAAGAAATGAAATGAATTTTACCAAAATAAATACTGGCACTTCATGAAAAAAAAAAGTTGAATCTGGGGCATACCCATATATCTAAGGCATACTAGAATATGCATCCGATAGCGTTTGTATTGAATAAATCAATAATAAGTATACTAGTTTAGTTGAGGAAACCTTTAAAATAAGATTAGTAAAAAAGCTAACCTTAAAAACGATACAGATGGCGCGATGATGGATACCTTCAGTTCTAAATCTATGTAATCGATTATTCTAATATTAAACTAGAATAGTTCAAAAATATCTCTTACGGAAGCAATTGCAAAATGCAGCATCCTGGTTTAATTTTGGAATTTTGATGACATAATACCAATTAGTTATTGTTAGATGCACAAATGGTTACATATGCCGATTCGTATGTATTATTCAGTCTGACCCATCAATGGCTGTATCTACTGAATACTCTTATATGTACGTAAACCATAATGGTGACAATAACAGTTAATCGAAACTCAGATTTGAAAGTTATTATAAAATGTAATATCTTAGTAAGAAATATATTTCATTTTTATTCAGTTTTTTGACAATCAAATTTTTTTGAAATTAAAAACATTCATATTCAAGTCGTAAAAATTATCTCGAATGGTTTAGTTTTGAGTTTGAAAAATGACAATAAAACGGACAATGTGCATTACCTTCATCGACATATTTTGTCCGTCATTCAGTACTAAGAACTGCGTTAATATTTTTAATGAATATACAGAATATTTTCAAAATCGTTTCATTAGCAATTTGCATAAAATATCAGGTGCGAGTTTAAAAGACTATACACGTACGAGTTCACTGACTTGAGACGGGAAAGCAGATTTGCTCAGTGAATTTACTTCGATAAACCAAGAGCACATTGAACTCATAATCACCGAGTATTATGCTGTCAAATTCCAATTTTCTTAAGTAAAATATTTCATAAAATATCATTACCAATTACATACAATTTATCGTTGGTCGATAGCTACGAATACCGTTGAACTTTATTGGCGTCACACTTTAAAACGACTAGTATACTCATGTAAGTAGCATTTACGAACATTTTTTGTAGGGAAACTTTTTTAACGACGTTTATTAATCATTTCGTTACCGGAGATTAATAAACAAGTTTGATATAACGTTATACACAAGATGTTACAAAACCTGTACCAGATCAATTTGATGCTAATTTTCCCACGATAATTTCATTCCTTTATTATTACATTTTTTTATTCTGAAACGACTTACAGTGCATGTTATTGTATTTAATTTATTTTCTTTCACAGAATGACATTTTTGGTATCGATAAAAAATTGTGTAAGGTAACCTTTTCGAAAAACTCAATTGAATAGAAAAAACATTTTCCTTAAATTACTTTGTCAAGTAACTGGACATAACTATTAATTCAGTTTGGAAAACTTTCAACAGATGGCGCTGGAAACGGGCCTTTCTCGCAAGCTACAAAAGTTTCATACAAATATTGATAATTGTAAACTTATTATTTCTTATTTTATCCATAAAAATGAAATACAAAACAATACTTTAAATTAAATTTTTGTATCGATCATCGACCTCATTATAAGTAAAAAATTACAGTTTCCTCGTTGTTTTTTTTTTATATTTTGACTTCCATAATATGTATTTCAATATTTACAACGGCATAGTATACATGAAGCTTATGCAATTCCAACTCCGTCAACCGATATCATATCAATTATATATGAAATGTTTGTCTCGTTCATTCACGTACTTAACCGTAGTATAGTTTCTAAAGAAATAATTTGTCTAAAAAACATAGTAAATTTACAGTCAATTTATGCATTACAAATAATACATAATTTTTATAAATTATTGAAAAATAAGAGGTCATTCCATAGTACTATGCACTATTGAAATTCTAACTTTTTAAATTCACGAGTAAAAGTTGTACTATACTTTTATTCTTATTATACCATCAAATTTATGTGACGAACTTTTCGAAGAAAAACTTTTCACACCTCTCTTTCCAATAAAATTAAATTTTACCTATATCTTTTCAGAAAAAAGAAGCTGTGCATACGAAATTAATTTTAGTATAAGTACAAAATTTTATGAACTTATTTGAATTTGCGTCATTCTTAGTTCTTTATGAAAACAACTGGTGTTAATGACGCCAGTAATATTTATTTAACTATAAATTATAAGCATGAAAAACTGTTACAATAAAAATAAGAATTTTAATTATATTTCGTGACAGTAATGAAAATGTTTAGTATTAAAATTAAAATTTATTATATCACAATTTAATAACTTTTTACAATACTGTACAGGTATTTTAATAGTATTAAAACTAATAAAATAAATTTGTTCAAAATATTCTGTACTGGTCTCAAAATGTCCTGTGCATAAGCACCACTTTTAAAAAATATTAAAAGGAATTCCAGATGACTCTATAGAACGTTTGAAAGTTTCTTATGTATATTTATGACGTATCATGTAGTTTAGTACACCCAAGAAGCCATAACATGAAATTTAAGATAATACAGGTTGATGGATTCGTTTATTTTGACATTTGGTTTAAATTTTGTTACCATAGAAAGTTTGAGTAAACCTTGGAGTACTATAAACATTTAATTTAATTTCCGTGTTTAAGCTCTGAAAATAATTTATTAATTTAACATTTTTGTTGTATTGTTTTAATTTAGTTTTTCTTTTGTACTAGAGTGGATTCTTTTTAATGAATTATTTTTATAATTAAATTGAAAATCACGTTTGCTTCAATAGATTTTTTAGTTTATTCATCGACGAGGACGTGGTATTAATATAGTTCAATTTTTTTAGTTTTTTTTTATATTTTTTTTTAGTTTGTTTAGTATTTGTTTTATTTTGTTGTTGTTTTTGGTTATTTTAATCTTTTTTTTAATTTTCTGATTATTTAGAAACAAACTTGAAATGTAGAACTTTTTGAATTATTATCTGCTGCACATTTACTGTCCGACCTGTGGACGAGAACACCGCAAAAAACCGAATTTAAAAACTCCGAAACATTTATAAATCGACATTTAAAAAGCAGATACTCAAAAAACGAGGACTGTCAAAAAGCCAATGAGTCATAAAGCTGTAATAGTCATGAAAACAACAATGTCAGCTTTTTAAATGTTGATTTATCAATGTTTCGGATTTTTGAAATTCGAGTTTTTGAAATGTTCCCCTGTGGACGGACTCGCCAGTTTGTTGCGACCAAAATCAAAACCCTTTGTTACGCAAAAAATCTAAACAATGCTGTAAATGGTTCACAATTGTGTGCATTTTTAATGTTTCGGAAACTCCTGTACTTTTATATATTTTATTTAATTCACGAATATGTTTATCCAAATTATTATTATTTATTTCTTACGTTGAAAAACAATCTTGAACCACATTGTTCATGTCTTTGAAAACTGATATAAATGAAAATTCTGAAGAAAATCTTTGCTTCCTTAAATGCCAGGATCATTTAATCTGTCCGCTTCTTCTAAAGTTTGCGGCATGCGTTTCCTTGCAATATTTCCCTTTTATAATTTTTGGGCGCCAATTTAATCTTTTTAGGCCTCAAAAGGGCTTTGTATATGAATGCATTCTCGAAAATATTTTCAATTTTCTCAAAAAAGGGGATCAGTTACCATTTCAGTAACGGTTTTGTGATCTTAACTCTTTAACGCCCAGAATACACGTTTCCCGTGTACAACTTCCACTGCATATTTCAAACTGAAAATAATACACAGGCAGTTCGGATAGTGCCTTATTTACTATTTTCGAGGGAGCTCTTTCGAATGGTGATTTCAAAATTTGAAAAAATGGAGTATTTTCCTTTGATTTTGGCGAAAGTATATAAAAAAACACATTTTTGGGGGTAATTTTTTTTAATTTCATTTTTCATATCGATACCGCGATTTCTTTTACCCGAAAAGTGCATTAAAAGTGCATAAAATGTTTGAACTTAAATGATATGCAGGTATGCACTTTTTATTTCACCTTGAAATATCCAAAATGGCTTATGCCAAGAAATTTAAAAAAAATGTTGGCAGAATGGAAATATAGCATTTAAAACAGATTTTCAACTAAACTTAGCAACACCAAATACATAATCTTTTATCAGCCATTTTGAATTTAGAAATTTTGACCTCACATACGTACAGATACAAATTGTTCCGCATGTCAAGAAACAACTTCCAAAGTTTTTCGTCTATGGCCGCCATATTGAGTCAGCCATTTTGAATTTCGAAATTTTGATTTTATATACGTGATTAGCATACCAACAAACATCTTAAAAGATAGATAGTTTAGTTGAATATTTGTTTAAGATGCTTTATTTCCTTACTGCCAAAATTTTTAATAAATTTCTTGGAATAAGCCGCCATTGTAGATATTTCAAAGTGAAATAAAAATGCCTACCTGCATATCCTTTAAGTTCAAACATTTTATGCACTTGTCCGGTCATAGAAATTACGGTATCGATATGAATTGAAATTGAATTGAGTGAAATGAAATTAAAAAAAAAAGTCACCATCAAAAATGTGTTTTTTCACATACTTTTGCCAAAATAAAAAAAAAATACTAATTTTTTCAAATTTTGAAGTCAACATTCGAAAGAGTTCCCTCGAAAATAGTAAATAAGGCACTCTCCGAACTGCCTGTTTATTATTTTTAATTTGAAATATGTGGTGGAAGTTGTACATGGGAAACGTGCATACTGGGCGTTAAAGGGTTAAATTATATACACAAATCATGCCTGAAAGCAGATTTTAGTTTAACTAAGAAATGCTTGAAGATCACTGTGCTAAATGTTGAAGTGAAAATTCACTCTTCGCCCGGAGGTTTCATTAAAAAAAAAAGAATATTATAATTTAAAAGACCCTGCCGTGAAGATGCTAATGAGTAAATTTGAAATTAGTAATTTATTAGATAAATTCAATATACCGATAGGTTAAGTGAAGCTCTTAAAAAACAGAAATATGTTCATCTCAATCTTAGCAACAACAGGCAATTTATGAGACTTTTGAGTATATTCCAATAATTGAGACCTCAAAATTAATGTTACTTCATGATGAAATATATAATTCCTTAATTCGAACAAAATTACCTCAGAAAGTTAGCTGAAAAAACTGATTTTTTTAATAAAATATCGTTCATTTCATCTGTAATTATTTAATACAGGCAAGTAGAATAAAAATGTTAATATAAGGATAGAAATGAAACCATTCTCTACTATTTTCGAATATGTCGAAAAATTGATTGATACATAAATAAAAATAAATTGATTTAATAATATTATTAAATTATAATTTATGCATTTAGCATTTCTAAATTTTATTCAAATTCCACTCTAATTGAAGTGAAACAATCTCTCCATTCAAAGTAGCTCAAGTTTCACTTTCTCTTGAAGTTAAATCTTACCCTTTAAGATTGAAATTTCACTCCAAGAAATTCAGAGAGAATACAATGTATTAATATCGAGAATTAGATAGACATTATTCATGTTATCACGATATAATTATTGTTACTATTCTTACGCATCCCATTATTGTAATGTTGATCTAAACCCACGTCACAATGAAAACTACATTTTCCTTAGATAAGGATGTTGATCAGGAATCATTTCTGTCAAAAGAGAGTGATAATTTATCTTTTATGTCTTATTTTTCATACATTTAATAGGGCTGTTAAAAGATGAGTTAATATTTTGTTGTTGTTTGTTCACGCTTCACACAATAATCTTTCAAAAAATACAGAAAATGAATATCGTACTCAGAAAAAAAATTATTAGAACCATGTAAAATTCTAAATAACATCCACTTTACTATTCCGGAATACTTAAAGTACGTATTAAATACTGCATATTTTACAATCGAGAAATAATAAACTGAATAATATAGTAGTCTTGTTTTCTACAAAAATAGTTAATTTAACTATTTTTTGTAATCCTGTGTTTCACTTTTGAAAACAAACTCGTAGAAAATGAAAAGGGAAATTTGTGAAACTGTAAAAATTTTGCATATGCTGATAACGATGACTTTTTAATTAATTTTAAAATGTTGGCAAGATATGAATGTCTTTATTCGTCAATTTAGGAGTTGTAATTCTCTTTTCATTTTTGAAAATATTATTTAGTAATCTATATTATAGTAAAATAGAATATCTCAACTGAAGCGTCTAATGTGGAAACTGTTAAATTAAAAAAAAAACAGTTTGAAAAGCTTGTTTTTTCTTAAAAATATAAACATAAATCAATTTATTGAACTATTTGACAATAATAAATAACATTTATTCACCATTGTTATAAATTACATAATAGTTACTGTTAGGAACTACGTAACGAGGTACTTTTCATTTACTGCTGGTCCACTTACTAACAGTTACTATTGAAATTACTATCAAGACTGGACAACAGGAATTGAAAACTCCTTAGTTGCTATTACTAAAAAGAAGTAACTAGAAGATTCCAATAATTTCTTTCTTCATCAACGAAAGTACATTATTTAAAGATTTATCGATTAATTAAGTTGTACTCATATTTTTATAAAATACAGTCAACAAATGTCCAGCTATATTTAATTATATTCGAACATTAGCAACGTTCATTTCGTGTTAAAATGACTGACAGTTTTTTCACAACAAATCTTATAGAACGATTGGTTAAAACATATAATTACAATAATTATACTATATATATAACCTTGCATTAAATAAAGTAAGAAAATTGTGTCAAATTATGATCATTTATATACTTTTACATTCTAAATTAATATGACGCAAGGAAATTATTTTCTTGGTCACATTGAAATAAATCTACATGTCGGCTGAAAATCCTATTTATAATTTGTCGTTTTTAGTCACAGACCATCGAATCTCATGTTAAAATTTCAATATCCAAAATGACCCCGCACGTCAGATCCAATATGGCGAACTGATATTTAAAAATTCATCGTATTTTCATAAAAATTGATATCTGGGGTACTTTAGAATTGCTAATGACAAGTCTGATGTTACAATTTTCTCATTCAAAAGGGCGGACACAATATGAATTTTAACAATTGCTATCTAGGGGGTTTTCGGGTGGCAGAAAACGATTCTGAAGTTAATATTTCAAAACCCAAAATGGCGGATTGAATATGTTGACTTTCCCGCCAGAATTCAATTTTCAAACTCCTATTGCAGAATACTAATTTTTTTCAGATTTCCTATACAATTTCTTTCAGTGTAGCGGCGCGAAAAACTCCTAGATAGCAATTGTTATGAAAATTCAATAATTTCGTAAAAATTAGTTCGTCATATTAGATCCGTCATTTTAAATGTTGAATCTGAAATTCAAAATGGTTATCTGCTTCCGTAATCCCCTTACATGGCAATTTTTATGAAAATTCGATAATTTTATACAAATTAATCCGCCATATTGGATCCGCCATTGTGAGTTTTGACATTTAAACTTAAGATTCCTAATCAGCGACCACAAAACCCTCAAGTAACAAGATAGAGGCCAATTCAATGAATTTTCATATTTTTGTTCGCATATTGGATTCGCCATATTGCATTCGCCATATTGGATTCGCTATTTTGAATTGTGAATTTTTAATCAGCCATATTGGAAACTGACGATATCAAATGACATTTCGCACTTAGCTAATCCAGACAAGACTAAGTATAAGTTTTTAAGAGTAATGAGTAATTATCGTGTGAAAACATTCAGGGGGTGAATATCATAATGTTCATTTTCATGGGTGAGAGTAGTACCATATGTTGCAAATGTTTTTAAAAAATCACAAAAAATGGTCGCATTCGGTACATAACCTCAAAAACCGCAAATAATGCTTTTTAGAGTACATAACCTCAAATATCCTAAAATGCTGTCGTGTTTGCTGATTTTGACCCCAAATTCGGATTCTACGCTGAAAGATACCGTGGAAATAACCGATATATTCCCAGCTACGTAAACAATTTTTTTATACATACAATACCTGTGCAAACAACTAAATGGTCCAAATACTCTAAAATTTGAATTGAAAACAATATATACAATGAAGTACAAAAAAACAGAACATTTATAGCAAATATAATATTGGAAATTATAATTAATAAATAAAACTATGAAAACCAGAGTCGGATAAAGAAAAGCACTGGTACCAGTCTAGTTTTAAACTATATTCAAAGCGATTATAACCTTTACTATAGTTTCAACGTGTTTCCTCCTGAAAGTTATTTCAATGCGATTAAGAATCTTGAAATAGAGTTCGGAGTAGTTGCAGTTCAGTTTAGCTTCGTAATTTAGTCTAAAATTTCGTTAAAGTTATTCCTTTGATCGTGCTCCTCAGAACATCACATAATCACTTCCTTCCATCCCAATATTTGTATTTTCATGGACATATGGTTGAACGTGCATTTTTTATTGTTGTTTATATTCTTATATTTCTTTAGCAATTATTTCTTCTGAAATTTTCATTTTATCATTATAACAATTTACCAACATATTTGTAATATCTACAAAATAGAATCAAAGACTTTAACACATCAATAGTATCTCAGGTATCAGAATCGATAGTTTTAAACCACTAAATAGAACTGAAAAAATCATCGATATTATCAGAAGAATCGAAAAAATCAGTGGAATCTGTGTTATCGATAATGTACAAGAGTGAATTGTAGTTCAGTTTTCGAACAATTTCGTCACATCTATATCTTTTAACGAGGAATTTACATAATCAAAAATGTTCGCAATATTTTCAAATTAGAAATTTTGAATAGTTAATTCGTGAAAGGTGTATATTTCAAAAAACTATATTAATTTTGTTTACATTGAGTGAAGTTGTATCTGAAAATTTTACTATACGGAGAAAACGAATGAAAGAAATTTGAGATTTATGTTAGATTGCAAAATTTTACTAATATTTCCATAAAATCAATTCCATGAAAAATAATCCCCCAAAAGAATCCAAAATTGAGGAATACTTTAAAATGTAAGAAAATTCATGTAATTTCTATACTACGAATATTTCTTGAATATCTCTTTAATCGTTCGACAATAAAATATTGCCGCTTAATAAAATAACTGAAGTTAGTAAATTCTAAATAATTTTTATCTCTTTTCGTTATTCGACCTTTACTTAGTAAAAATAGATATTAAATTATAGTCTCTTATATAACATTTGTAAATAGTCCATGCGACAAATTTTACGAAGCGCATAACCTGCTTCCAGATAATTCGTTGTTATGTACGAAGAAAATTCCGTTCCGACCACTTGTGGTTCGGCCAAGTGATCATTCGCCACCTAACGGAAAATGCTGTAAACCCATGTCTGTTATTTTACAAAGGCTATTTCTTTCTTTGTTGTATATACTTTTTGCAAGAATCATTGAAGCATATTGTAGATTCTGTGTATAATATTAACCAAAATCTTCGATGTTCTCTGAGAGTTACCAAGTAAATGTAAAAAATGTTACTCAACAAACTTTCATAAATTATTAACGAGAATGATAAGACGTGTATGCACTTTTCATCTGCTCAACAACAATTATACATAACTTAAGGTTTGCGGAAATTTACTTTAATCGTACATCAATGTTTTTTGTCTAGAGATTTAAATTACAGAGCAAATTACAACCATGTCGTTTTGTCGTTATTCTAACTCGTCATGTCCTAAAGATACACAATTTTTAATAGAATTTCAGGCATTTTAAGCTGGAAAATGATTAATATAGGTATTTTAAATATGCTCTTTCGATTAGCATATTAATATCTGGCACTTAAACGACCTGCAAAATCAAAATGGCTGGGTTTAAATGAAAAAGTCCGAAAATTCGAACAATTTGGTGAGCGATCAGTAAAATATGCATAAAATAATACATAATTCTAAGAGAATTTTATTCGAAATAATAGAACACTAGCCTCGAATAAATGTTATTATGATATTGTGCAACATTATTAATAAAAAACGAAAAAATCAATGCCAGAGTGTATCTATCCAATTTGTATAAGAATGATATACGTATGTTTGGAAAGATGATCGCCCTCACGATATTAAAGTTTCGAAATTAAAAATGGTGAATATATAATGAGCGACATTACATTACTACAGCCTTTACATTACTGAAGGAGTCTTCGAGTCAGTTTTATGAAAATGAATAACAATAATTGAAGTGTTCACAAGAATATAAAAAGTAAAGTAAATAGAAAAAAAAATGATAAAAAAGACTTTGAGTTTCATAATTTAATATACTGTGAAGTATTTACTTACTGAATGTATATCAATTTTCAGAGAAACCAGCGTTTTTTTCCATGTTTCTCACTCATATTGGATCGGCCATTTTGAATTTCAAAAGTTGAATAATTTCAAGGAAAAAATAGTTGAAACTACTAACTAAAGAGTTGGATAAGACAGCCATTGCTTTCAGTTGACTTTACTATGTAAATAGTGACCTCTATAAAGTAGGTAGTCAAGTCTACTATTTAAATAGTAAAAGCACATGAAAAAGTAGTTGTCTCAGGGCCTACTATTACGTAGAAACACAATACTATTTTTTCCGTGTTGCTTTTTTGCTTTTAACAGACCTGCTTATCTTGGTCACCATTATAATATAAAATATATAAAAATAATTTTGTCACTGCGCTTTCGACAGTCATATTGAATCTGCCATGTTGAATTTTACATTTGCTAAAGGAATATTTTGGCTAAAATATTTAGAATATTTAGAAAAATTTACCGTTCGATTTAAAAAACATAAAAATTTTAGAAAATTATGATATTTTCATTTGTTTAAAATTGATTTTACATATTTATCACATGTGAATTATGCTGTTCCATGTAATTTAAATAAGTATTTATAATTATCTTTTAAATCACTTTCCCCGGCGAGGGCTCGAACCTGGGATCGTCACTTACTACGTTAATGTAATTGAGGGGTCCAAAATTTATCGAAAAATCACATTCGCGTTATCCCAGATTACGTCATATTCAAAACAAAACACTGCAGCAAGACACAGGGCGAATTTTATTTCCAATGGTTTGTTGCAATTACTGCACTACAAAGGATTGTACAAAGTTAGGCATGTATGTAATTTCAGTAGAATTGCAGTTACAAAGCTGTTTATCGTGATAACTGTCTGAAAGTCCTGTATTTCGACGAAGAAATGTTGAGCTGAGACTGTAACAGCGCAGTGTAGTCGAAGTGGCAATCAGCGGAACCGTAAAACGTAATTATGTAAAATTAAAGAAATATTTTTCTAATTTTTCGAAATTCCGAATTCGTAACTGTAAAAGTGAATATTTTATAGGATGACTGCCGAAATTTCAATAAAATCGTTTCAGAAATGGTAGAGAAAAACCGGAAATAAATCTCATGACAATTTTATTTATTATTTTTAATCATTATTAATAAAAATTATTACTAATTGAATTAGTGACGCGCTTTTCGTTTTTTAATTAGTAGTTTTCAACTTATTCAGATTTAGAAACTAGGTAACTCACCATTTAGTGAAATTTACTATAATAATAAATAACACTAAATATTTTTCTCAATGCATAGACATAGATAAGCCCAAGTATATTTTGATCGACTTTATATTTTTAACCCTTTGTTTTACAAGTTGCATCCAAATCGCTTGAAAATTTTTACTCGTGAGTTTTCGGAGTCGTTGATCACAAATCCGAAGTTAGAATTTCGACATTGAAAATGGCGGATCCAATAGCTTATTTATCTAACTCAATGTAATTTTAAAATTTATCCGCCATATTGGATCCGCCATTTTGAAATTCAAAATTATGACTTCGGACTCATAATCAGCGACCTCGAAAACACCCAGATACAAAGTTTTGTCTAATTCGATGTAAATTAACATTTTTTTCCGTCATATTGGATCCGCCATTTTGAGTTTCAAAATTGCGACTTCGGATTCGTAATTAGTGACACAAAAAACGTATAAATGATTACTTTAGGGAGGCTTATAGAAACGAATAAATAAAGTACGCAGAATGATAAATTCATTGTTAAGATGGAGAAAATGAACAGACAAAAAATGGTCCAATATGTATGGACCACTATGACTCAAGAAGTTAAGCAGTTCGTCTCGCTTTATTCCGAAAAAATTCTCTTATAATCTTGACCTAGTTTATGCAGTTTCCTTGAAATCTGGAATCATTTCGATTACTTTTTCAATAAAACAAATTAAACAAAAATTGTGTTATTTGAACACCAACATTCAGATTTTAGAAATCATTTAAATTGAATGCAAATTGAAAGAGCTTACTCAAAAATGATAAACTAGGTTGCTTTGAAGTTAATATTAAAACCTTTTCCTGTAAAGAATGAGTCTCTAGAAATAAAAAGAAAAATATGCATATATGGGATTTAATGGGTTAAGCGAAAGTTTAGTAAAGGTTACATAAATCTTCTACAGATTAGTGATAATTCATTATTATAGTTTGATACGGTAATTTATTAAAATAACAGTTTTAGGACCATCCCGAAACATAGAAATGTCCTTTTAATGTCAAGTTGTCCCTAAACCTAATATGGAACATATTCTCAAAAATGTAAACTCAAAATTCTGCAACGCAATACGTGCCCGATCGCACTCGCACGACGAATGTTGTGTAAAAAGTAGCGATAAATATTTCTTAACGAGTTTGAAGATAATTTGAAAAGTTTCCGCGGTTGGCGTAGTCTCAATTTCCATCACTCAGCATGCAGGAAGAAAAAAATCGCTGTTCGAAATGTCAGTTCGAGTGCGAAAAACTTGAAGATATAAAAACACCGAGACTTTTTATGTTGAAAAATGCAACAAGAAATCTTTTGGGATAGTCAGGGTACTGCTCCAATAAATTTTATAACGTTATTTCTCAACCAATTTTATTGCACGTTTTATCCGTGTTGTCTCTCGGATTAACAGTCTATTGTATCAAGAATTTCCATTTTCGAATGTAAACGATGATATAATTCGGTCATATATTCCGAGGTGTTTTTCAGTATCGGAAACTTTTACGGATGCATAGTTATCCAACCAAATCAAAATAGAAAAGTGCAATAACGGAGAATCCCCGAGTTGGAGCCACCCCGCTCCCACCGTCTCGATCATTCATTGAGAGGCTGGTCAGGAATCGTAGATCATGATCGAATAGATCTTCATCGTACGTACGTGTACGCAATCGAACCGATATAGAATCGGTTATAGCACGCGAGCGATTGGCCGCGGTGAACGCTCCTACCCCACCAGGTTCGGCTCGCCAAAAGATCGGTTTATATATAAAGCTTTAGCTTCATAATGCGCGAGAACACTCGCACATCGTCGTTGCCACTGCGCGAGAGTGGAGTCGTGCGTGCGTCACCGGCCCGTGCGGTTTTACGTGGAGGAAAACAGATACCAGTCGAAAATACACCTCCAGACACAAAGTCCAGACACATGGCCAATCCTGTCGTGATCCAGAAGATCCACGACAATCCTACAGACAGGACCTGACTTTGGAGGGGACGTCGAACCTGGGAGGCTCCAAGTTCGATGCGGAAAAGCTCGAAAGCTCCGATCCATGAGATGAGCGGCCAATCGCTCACGATCCCCGACGTGGTTCGCACCCGACATCGGACAATCCTTATCGCGTGATGAAGACGTTGCCTACCGCACTTTGTACATACGTAATCCGTATATAGATTTACAAAAAACCAGTGTGATCCATAAACTGTGATATTTCGTCAAGAAAAATCAACCAAAAATGACAGAGTGAGTACCAAATTAATTTAAAAAATTATTATCACTCTTCAATTTCCAAACGTCGTCCGGAGCCCTTGTTTATTTTGCGGTGCTTTTTGAAAAATGCGCATGCGAACTTGAAAACGTGATCGATGATGTCTAAATTTACATCGGTCTGTTGATAGCGAGCTTTCGCTGATCGGCTGAAACTTATCAGCCGTTCCCTCGTTTGCATCATCACTTTCACCACTGTCACGTTTTTTAGTTACTTTAATCACATTTTTTTAATACAAATATTTTTTTTTCAATCTTTAATCACGTCTCCTTCACAACACTTAGTTAAAACTTCTTACTAACTTCCACATGTGCTAAGCGAAGCAAGTGTCGTTTAACCTTTCACTTTTGAAAAATTACGCAATAAGTAATTCAAACTCGTGGAAAAGTGCATTGTACTATTGTTATTGCTAGAAGAATGCAACCACAGGCATGCAAATAAAAGAAAATTTTGATGCGATAAAAATCGTAGTATCGTAGTAACTTATCAATTCACCAAGGTTATGTGCCATTCAAATAAATGTTGATTAACATTATTTTTAAAATCCGTAATGAATTTTCATTTGTGGTAATTTAAATTACAGTCTTATGACAAATAAAATGGATGCTGTAAATTTATCTCATTTATGTCCTTGGGCAAAAAAGTAAAGATAATTGTATCACGTGGATTAAGAAGCATTGATTAAAATAACTTTATTAGTGACGAATTTTCATTTTTTTTTTAAGTGAAGATAATAAGTATTTATTAAATTAGTAAATTGACCATTTTTATTCATTCGATTACGTGACACTAACTAGTCCTTAAAAATTTCTAAAAATGTATCTATACTTTGACTAATAACATTGGTATTTATTATAATACCATTTTTTATTATTTATTTATTATAATATTTATTATAATTAATACATTTTACTAAATGTTTACGTACTAATAATTAATAATACACCAAAAGTACTCCAAATCTGAATTACTTATTTGGTAATAAAAATTACTATTCGTTAAATAATTAGTCAATGAATTTTGTAATACTTTATTACTAAAACGAAATGGATAAATTTGACTAATTTACCGGGTAATTTTTCTTGGTAAAATTACTGAATCGTCTCGTGAAATGCATCTGCCGAGTTGCATGTACTAAAACTAAAACGATCGATAAAATTGCACCCTTTTCCTACTTTGTACAAAGATTGCATCAGGTATCTCCACAGATTAAAAATCACTATTTAAGCACGTTCGCATATTTATAATGAAAGGCTAATACTTAATACATAAAATTAGTAAAAAGTTTAGTTAATCCACTGATAAAACTCTAAATTGTCCACAATTTTTCAAATTATTATTGAGAAACAATTTTATTTTAATCAAAGTACTTAAGAAAAATTCACAGAATTCTTATCTTCATTAATTTGAGTAAATTTGAATTATTTTACGATAAATGTTTTACTAGTAAAGGATTTATCCATGCTATGGATTTTACTTTCAATTTTCAATAAATTGCGTCGTAAAATATTTCAATAAAATATGCAGTAAACGTTTCGAAGCAAACACCTGTTGATATTTCAATATTATATTTGGAGTTCAAGGTCTACATTGATTTTGCAGTGAGAGATAGACATTTTACGAGACGATAAATGAGTTAATATTCATAAATCGATTTTTCAAAGTTACAACTCTCGAAAGTTTGACATTTTTAAATTAACCTCGAGAATTTTATCCGTGCTACCGTTTTTTGCCGGATCCCTAAAAGTAGGACAGTTAAACTTTGAACGCATCTCCTTCAAAACCTTCACGAAATCGAATTTTTAAAGCATTTGGCGAGATAAAGAAACTGTAAGGGCCAAATGATTTTAAATTTTAAACTTTCTTCACGCTTAATTATAGTCTAATGTATTTTTGTCGGCAGTGATATCAGGTTGATAATTATTCATAATTGTTAAAAGTGATTGACAAATGATAATGCATTACGTGTGACGCAATCGCGATATTAAAATCGAATTATCTTATCCGAATAATGTAATTATACAACAAAGGTGTAGAGCATTAACAGATAATAAATCGCATTTTTATTTTAACACCTCTCTAAAATTGTTTAACAAAGTTTAAAATCTATATTAAGAAAAACGGTGTTAGATTCACCTAATCGCTCGAACTGTTTTGATATTCACTAAATGTTCTTACATTCCTTTGTCATGTGATAATTAAAGTCTAAAATCATAAAATACATTTTTGCATATTTTGTAACCTTAAATCAAAGTTATTACAGCGGGCGCAAAATCAGTTTTTCCACCCGAGAGCCATTCAAATTTCTTGCGCCCTCATTTTCGGAATAGTGATTACTACAAGAAGAAATAGAATTCAATTGTTTTAAGTATACAAAAAAAAAACATAAAACCTTAAGTCAATGTTTTTCTTCCCATCATTCAACGTCTCAGAACTATTAAGGATCTTCTTGAATCCATCCGCTTTAATGCCGCCATCATTACCTTCTAGACCAGTAGCACTTTTCCTTTCTCGAAAGAACCCCAGCAATTCAATTAATCAATTTTTGTTTAATTTACATTGTACTTACTATACATATATTTTGTTGTGTGCATTTAAATTTCCCTCGGGCAAGGTTTCTGTTGGAAGTTTATGCGCCATTGAAATCAATAAAACGGTGGCGAATGCATATAGGGCTATTATTATTCCAGGGGAATCGAAAAAAGTGCACATGTTCTTGTGTGTTCATTAATTGTAGTAAGCGAGTAGCATTCCGTCCGGTGATTCACTAGCGATAATACAATCGGCCAGAACTTTCCAACTAACCAAGAACCCATCACGGACCATGATGTATTTGAGCTAAAAATTATTATAAAATCAACATTTCAGATAAATTTCAGATTGTTTTTGAAAAATGCAAATATTTATGAACCGGAAATACTTTAAAAATGGTCTCGAATTTCGTTATGCTCGCTGTCAAACGCTGAAAAAATTAAAATATTTACATATTGCATCATAGCGCATCATAAGAGATTAATACAACATTTTTATTTGTATAAGAAAGGATTTTTTCATTAGAACATTCGCATTTGATGAATGATTGAATGAAGCAAAAAGTAATGTCAATATCATGCAAGAATAAACCTTTAAAATCTGATGTTAGAACTAAGTAATATCAGAATGAAAATATTTTTAGAGTAGAAGTCTAAAACTAATGTTTTATTTGTTTATTTAGTATAAATAACTATTTGTTTACACGACAATAATCATTTGTTGAAAAAACTTCTTTATTGAATATTTCTTCACGAGTGACTAAAGTAGGGCATCTAAATAGGGATTGAAAGGTTGCAACAACCCAAAAATATAACTTTTTTCAGATTAAAATGTCAATTATTTATTATCGAATCTAAATTATGTCTAGATTGAAAAATAATTTCGTTGTGCAAAAAAAGTGAACTTTTTTCTGAAAAATGTAAATATTTACGACTTTGTTATCTAAGATGCAAACGTTCATTAAAATCGTAACTGATAATTACGTAAAATCTATGTTTATTTTATTACAAGTCAGATAAATTATTTTCGAAATTCATCAGTAAAAAAACTTGAACGCATTTTTTTAAACTGCGACTAACCTGTTACTATTTCATCGCTGATTTTTAATCAAACACTTCCAACGGAAGTTTATTTCCCTTACGATACTTTTCTTAACTAAATGAAAACACGAAGTAAAGAAACAAAATTAATCCTTGTTTACTGATGTGGAATTAAAATTTATGACAATATCTTAATTTACGACATTT
This sequence comes from Trichopria drosophilae, assembly GCA_030407085.1. NCBI lineage: Eukaryota > Metazoa > Arthropoda > Insecta > Hymenoptera > Diapriidae > Trichopria > Trichopria drosophilae. The sequence goes on from CM059585.1 coordinate 26,047,150, forward strand.
TTAAATTCTTCATGAGTTAATAAAATTGTTTGATAGAGGGATGTTTTTGAATTCTTTAAAAGTATAATCTCTTTCAAGAACACTAGGAATAGATTATTTTTCAACAATTCGAAGCTTTCGTGAATTTCTGCCAAGTCCGCATTTCATTACTCCTTTGTCTCGTTCTTTTCTATTTTAAAAAGTATAATTTTCCGTTTGATTTTTTAAATTTATGACTTATTACAGAATGAAGTATGCATTTCTGTATAATTAATTTTGTGGTATTTAATGAAAGAGCTTTTAATAATAGAAAGTGAAAAGTAGAAAAGGCAATTTCAGAAACTAAACTATTAAGTAAATTCTCGTGCAAATCGTAATTAAGTATAATGTAGATTCTTACTACCATGCACAGACTAATTATGTGAGTAGACACTTGTTGATAAAAAATGAAGTTATACCAGACATTATTACTTATATGTTAATTTCATGCCGAGAACAAATGATGAATGGTTCTGTTCAAGAATTCTTGGTTTATTTTCCTAACAATACGCAACGTGGAAATTTTTTCATTGCCAAATAAAAGTTTGGTAAAAACTGTTTTTCGAAAGAAGGAAAACTTTCTTCAGATCAAGACAAATTAAATTTTTTTATTATTGTACTGATTAGTAAGTTAATTATATAAGTAATGGTATAATTAAGAATTGACACCGTTCTTAAAAATATTCCTTTCAGAAATGGATTTCAACATTTTTGATCCAAATAAAATATTATTTTAATGCAATGTATGTTATTTACTTTTAAACACGTGCCAAATAATTGTCTAGGCCTTGAATTCTAGCTTCGCATATTTTTGGAATTAAACAAAACAATAAGTAAAACTTAAATAAAACTAATGAATTTTAGTTTAACTTTTTAAGAAAACTTTATTTAATATATTTGATATAAGAATTAAATTTTAATTATATAATTCCTATAATTAAATAAGACTTGTAATATTTTAGTAATACAAAAAATTGTATTTTTATCAAGAAGGTGAAATACAAACTTTTCAACAAATACCATACGTTGCTCATAAAATGTCAAGACCTCTTTATATTTTTAGAGATTTTTCGTTAAAAAGAATATTAAGAGTATAAAGCTGGACAAGAAAAGATTCTATAAAACCTCGTACATTATTCGCCTCTAAAAATAAGACATTTCATGTCCGCAAAAATTAAAAGTCATCGTTTCCCTTTATAGATATGCAATTTAGAGGAAACAAGAAGAAAAAAATTTAATTTAATAACTTAATATGACGAAATAAAAGAAAAATTAGAATATTGAAAGAAATTAATTAAAACATGAACCATTGTAATTAAACATACAATAAAGTCGATAAAAACAACATTTTTCAATATAAATTCATAATTTTCCATTGTGAAATTTAAAACCATGTGTTACCGTAGTCATATTGAAATGCAAATAATAAATAGAGGAAGACCCATTAGCGAATCACATCATTGCATATGCAAACTCATGCACATGATAACACAAAACGACTTGAAAGTAAAGATCATTTAAACTACGAATTAAACTCTACTTGATTAATTACTGTGCCTATCTTATATCACATAATAGAAAACGAGACTAAATTTTAAATACATAAATGTAAATTTTAAACAACTGCTAATTTTCCAGCCCTAATGATTGTCTTTTCTACTACAAAGACTGCATTAATTTTATTTGTTTAAATAGTTGCAAGTTAAAATTTCTCGATATTTAACGAATATTTCATGTTTTTAGTAAATTTTTACTTAAGATACATGGAAGAGTTCTTTTACTATCGATAAAATGACACAAATAACCTCTTGAAAGTCAACACGAGTTTTTCGAAACGTCGAAGGAAACTTTCAACAAATTAAATTGTAGGATAAAGCCGACCTTTTTATTTATTTTTTCTCAAAAAAGGATTACTTATACCTCGTCCAGCGCATATTATCAATGTACACACTAAAATGGTTGGCGTCAAATTTATCGATATTAACCAGTAAATTTATGGTCTTTGGCGTAAATAATCTGCTCCTAATTGGTGTGAAATTAATGATTTCATGGGATTCAAAGTGTGCTCTAAGGTATTCAAATATCTTTAAACCTCTTTTTAACACCGCGGGAGTAGATCTTGATTTTGCGCCCTGTGGTGAAATCTTCGGGCATACATTATCGAGCCCCACGCCTATCGTATTAAAAATATCGTATGCAACACGGACGAAATATCAATCTCCGACGAATGTGATTGGGGGTTTAATCAGTCAATATTATCTAGTAATGAAAATACAGATTATGATACTATTTCTGGTTGCTCCTTAACGAAAAAACATTGAATTTCGTGTGCAGATATCATTCGTCTATTTAAACATCCTAAAAAGTTCAGAAACTTTGCTTTCCTTTGCTACTCATCGTTTGCACTAAATAAACGTCAGTTAGTACATTTGATTTTATCACTAATCTAATGACTATAATTTTCATTTCCATTCCTTTGCTGTGTTATTATACTCCAGCGAACCAGCAGTTCTGGCAATGGTTTTGAATACATGGCAAGGGTCACCTAAAAATATTCCACGGTTAGTAAACTGACGACGGGAAGAAATTATGACCCAGAGCTCATGCATAAATTTCTGGAGAAGGTATACTATACCACACCAGATATCAGAAAATCGAAAATTTCCAAAAATAAATCCACCAATCACTTAATGATGATGAAGATCTATGACGAAAATCTTTAGATTCATCAAGTTTCTCGGATTTTCATGTAGTTTCTTCGTGCAAAATCATCTGTGCCATCTGTAAATGATAAGGTTAAGTCTTATATTAGCCCCGCGTGATGCAATTGGGCTATTAATATAAGGAAGCATCGAGTACAAAGTGCGAGGTTCTGGCTGAATGATGCGAGATTGTAATTGACAGATGCGCTCGATGTTTGAACGCGTGCCGGTCTACAGTCGAAAATAACTTCCGACATCTTTAATCAGTTTGCAAACATAAATAAAGATATTCTCCAACAACAATTGACTTGTACCACCTCGGTTGATTATTTGCACTTGATGTATGTTATAGTAACTCATATGCTAAACGAACAAATCAATGTTTTCGACTCAACTCCTCAAATCATAAACAACTTGATTTATTTCCGTTTTTTGGTTTCCTGGAAAATAAAGAAGAATGTGTGCTAACGGTTTTAACTAGGTGCACATAATTTTAGTCACTAAATCAACAAAAGACAATCCTGGCCTAAGACGATAAAAATTATGGTAGCGTGCATAATACAATTTCTTTTGTATTATCCTTTCTTGAAATGATTTTTCTTTGTTCAAATACTTTGTTCGATATTTTAGTACTTTAGATAGTAATTTGGTAACAGACTTTCATTATTAGGAAAAATTAGAAAAATGATGGTGGACATTACAAAACGTATAGTAATTTTTACTTCATTGGGTTCATAGTCCAAGCATCTAACTAAATATTCAAAGATGTTTTTGGCTTGATATCTTAGAATAAAATGATAGTTACCATTTCACACAACATTGACTAAAATTTAGTCCGACTTTCTTTTATTTAGCTGAATTACAAGGGTCTGTAACAACTACTAATACTATTCCTAGATTGCAATTTAGTATTACAAATTATTTTTTAACCTTTTTTAATAACTTGTATACCAAAAGAAAAATTCAATTGATTTAAGGATATTTGTACTAAACAAACTGTAAATGGAAGAAACGCTTATTAAACATACAAGTTTTATATGACAAAGACTTTTATAAAAATGACGTGTATAATAATTTATTCCTAATTGACTTGAAAATGTCTTATTCTTTAGTATTTGTCTTACTTCCTGAGATCTGAGCACATCACTAATGATCATAATATTAAGTGCTGTAAACTGCTAAAGTCCACTTTATTGTGTGATCCAAAAGTATTTGAAATTGACCATAAAATTTCCACCGTTTATCTCATTGCTTACAAACTGTCAAACGAATAACAAATTTACTTTACGCTTGGCAAAATTCCTTTGGCAAAACTCATTTTTCCTGAAGGTTTTGTTAAATACTGTACAAATCCTCATTATCATTGACGATATAAATAGCTAATGTCAAATGTCTTAATCTGCATTGTATTTCCGTTTATTACGTTAAACAGGAAAATAATTTTCATTGGTAACAAAACTGACACAATTCAGAATGATTTTTGAAAAAAATACCACAATGGTGAACATTTTTTAGCATTTTTTTTTAATAAAGTAAAAAAAATAAAACTTAGAAAACAATTTTGTTTAAAAATGATGCCTAAAAATGGTAAAAATTTATATATTTAAACAAATAAAAAATAACTATGTTCAAATTTTTTAAAATATTTTTTGTTTTCTAATGGAGAACTGTACTTAGCTCCCCATTGAACAAAGGAATTTAGCGTTTTCACACTTGCAAGGCTCGAAAATCTAATTCGAGCTCAAGCTCAAAAACGCATATAAGTCACGTGAACACTGAGTAACCTCGGTGGACGTTTTAATTCGATCCACATAAAGGTTTCACACGCAAGATGACTTTACGCGAATCGTTCTCTGAGGAGCTTTGTGCACGTGCTAGTGCTTCTTTGTGCGGTGTCTTTCATGCTCTTCCACGACGTGATGAATTTCACCTATTTAATTCGCCATCACTTAATACCTAATAGCCTGCTTTGTGTATGACATATAACATTAACCATTAGATTAAATTGAATGTTTTTTTTTCAATTGCAGTGAAAATATCTTCAATTGCACTTTCAGGACTGATCAGTCCTGATGAGGACCCACAAGAAGTCGAAACTTAGATAAATAGACCATATTTCATAAAACTCTGATTTTTATTTCATCTTCCTTCCAAAATGACAGACAACACGAAGAAAGTGCAATTAAAGATATGTACTATTATGCTATTATCAAATAACAAAACTAAGATTGAATTTATTAAATATTTATTTACATAACATGAACACCGTGCCCCGTTCCGTCTTGTTATATTTGTCTGTCGCTCTAAAAGAAAGTAAACACTATTGAAATGTGAGCTTTTGAGATGTAAAATAAATGATAAATTATATGAATAATTGAAATAAAACAAAAAAATTTTGTTAAATTCTGCATTCGAAAAAATTGCTCAATTAAAATTATAATTACAGTTTCTCAATTGAAACAAATAAAATACAGAATAAAATTAACATTAGTTTTGAACAGAGGAGGTTAACAGATTAATTATTTTTACATTCCACATGCTGTAACTAAATAATTTATTACTCATTTAAACATGCAGCTAAAACCAATGTGTCAACTTAAATTGTAACTATTTTTATTATTTAATTTAATTTTAAATCAAGTTACTCAATTAATTAATTGTAACAGAGATAGAAAGAGAGAGAGAGAAAGAGAGAGAGAGAAGGAGAGCTCAAGTGAGAGGGAGAGGGAGAGAGTGAGAGCCAAAGTGACAGGGAGAGAGAGAGAGAGAGACAGATTTTTTTGTGTTAATCATGGATATGAAATAATTGTAATTCTTGAAAAGTTGTAAACGAAGTCCACGTAAATACAATTTTTGTGAAAGCATAGGAAATTACTTACTAAGAAATGAATTGTATCATCTGTTGCCACCATTTCTGTAATTAAAGCAAACGTTTTTTCAGTTAATGTTAGAATTATACATTTTTTAATTTAAATAAATATAATAAATAGTAGATTGCTATTTTATGTTGAATATTATGTGAATGATATTTGAGAAATTGTTTTATTTAGATATATTTGTATAATGTTTGCTATTTCAAAGCACATTGTCTTTAAAATAAACTTCAATTTTACGAGAGGCGTTTAACAAATTTAAATTCTACAAAATTATTTTTTTAATAAATATTGTATTTACGTGTACTTCCTTTGCAACTTTTTAAAAATTACAATTATTTCATATCCATGATTAATACAACAAAATGTCTCTCCCTTTCTCTCTACCTCTCATTTTGACTCTCCCTCTCTCTTTCTCTCTCTCTCCCTGTCTCTCACTCTCTCTCGAGCTCTCTCTATTTTTGTCTAACTACACATCATCTTTAGTTTTAAATGATAAAAGTTCTCTCTAATCCGTTAAGTAACTAATTAAACACGATTAAGAGCATGTAATAATTAAGATGTATGAAAACGTTTTACTAAAAACAGAGAAAAGGATTGCTTGATTGCATTATTCTTTATTATTTAAGTTACTTTTAAGACAGCCAATATTAAACTATCAATAACAACAATTTATATTAAAAAATAAATAAATATTGGACAAACGTCGACAAATAAGTTGCAGTTTAAGAGGACATTTTTTTATAGAGCTCCATTCATTTTATCCTATGAAAAATGGAAAAGTGTGAAAATTTCTAAAAACACATGTTTTTCCTAAATATTTCTGAAATAAATCGACATTAATCAAAACTTTTGTCTTAAAATTTAAATTAAGTAAATAATTTTCTTCTCAAATCTGCTTTTCTTATAATAAAATAAGCCATATGAAACAGAAATTTAAAAAATATCAAAAAATAATTTGTTTAGTAATTTTTGCAGGAGAATTCAATTATTGTGCTACAATAAAATATGTATAAAATTTTGTTGACCCATCAAAATTTGTTGTTGCACCTTACACTTTTTTTTTTTAATGGAATTTTTAAAATTACATTCGTAATTATTTAGAAAATAATTTCACTAATTTTGTTTTCATTTCTCAATTAATTTAGAAAAATGTAATAGAATTTTGTCGAACAAAAAAAATATCTTTTCGGACTAAAATTTATTAATCAACAAAATTCGTTACACTTTTTATTGTGGTACAACTGAATTCCTCTTTAAATAACTTAGTTAAAACGTAGACATCATCGGCGACTGAGAATACCTGGTGCTCGTATTTTAGCTAGGATTAATTAATATCTTTACGATGTAAAATAATTTATCAAACCTTTCATTCAATGGGAATTTGCAATAACCACTTTGACTTTAATTACAAATGATTTATGGGAATTTTTTCATGTACTTCATTTGATTTCATTACAAAAAATTACTAAATCAGCTAGTAAATACTTATTTAATAAAACGAGGTTTTCTACATACTTTAATCATGGCTTTACCCTGGCTGACGTTATCCTGGTTGGGGATAGCCTGAAAACTATGCTTTGTTTCTACAAAATAATTACTGGAAGGTCAATAATATTGTGAACATTGTTCTGAATGTTCATAGAAAATAAAGAGATGTATTTTATACACTTTGTGTATACTCATAATAAATAACGATGTGTTAATCATTTATTCAATGATATGTTCACCATAGTATAATATTAAAAAATAATAAAAAATAGCAAATGTACATATTTAAAATATACAATAAGTTTACAACGTAGCACAGAGAAAAAATATATTTAAAATACTGCATGATAATGACTTCAATCATATATAATATTTCTTATCCAACATGTTTACAAGAAAAAACAACAACAAACCATTATAATGCGGGTTATACCCACGTGTGTTTAGAAAGAACGATAGAGTTGAGGTAAATGTTTGATTATTTAAATTAAGTGATTAATTTAAAAAAATATTTAATAATTAAACAAAAAATAACTAAAAATTAACAAGCGAACGTATTTTTCTTCTATTACTAAGACAAAATCGTTTAAAATATGCATATACAATTTTTTTTATCAAGTAAAGCTTAAATTCACTTTTTTCCATCACAACTGTAAGTGTTGCAGTAATCATAAAATTATTTTCCGTTTTCCGCGCATCCAATCCTTGAAAGTTTCCACGGGATATATTGACATGTTTATCTTTCAGCATAAAACTTTTCGCATTAAAAAAAAAATTTGCATTAAAAATAGTAAATAATCATGACCTACATAAAACTGTAAACTGTAAGACTACTAAAGGTTTATTTATTAATATTGATATAAATTAAAATAGTACAAAATGGAAAAATATGACAATAATTAAAAAGTTAAGGTAAAAATAAATTGCTTTCTTTACATTTTGTCGTCGAATTTTGTAATCATTGTTTAACAAAAAAAGTTTAGCGAAAACTGCTACTGAATGTTTTGTAGTACAAAGTCAACGCATTCAAAAGATTCAAACGCAATATCAGCATACATTTTACTGATTACGCGTAACCAAGCGGTGTGTTTCTGTTTTACATGTATAGAAAGAAACGCGTAAACAAGCAAAACCGCGAGTCGCATAAAATTACGAAACAAGAGCAGCCAAACCGACGATAAAAAGTAAAACGATAGATAGTTAGAATTTATTTTTTGCTGCAAATAAACGAATGCGTTACTTATTTATATGTTAAAAGTTTTCCTGTTCAAAATTGCATTATTTTAGTATCTATGATTTTTTCGTGTCGTTTAAACATTATTTTTAAAAATAGCAAATATAATAACAAATAAAACTCACATTTTTATGATATTTCGAAAAAAAAACAGGAATTTATAAGAAGAAAATATATAAAGTAGAGGTTTGCGGCGATAGATGGCGCATATACCTAAAAGCTATAATCGCATAACAATTCGTTCCCTTGAATCTGCGGCATAAATTTGAAGGATGTAGTTATGTTATACTTTTCAATTTTCTTCTTTGAAACGGTGTTTTACATTGGACCTAATTAATTTTGGACCTAATAAACACAAAAACCTAATAACCACTTTTTAATATTTAAATGAATTTTATCGCAATCTGTGATAACGCTTTCGATTATAAATTTTATTATAAAAAAAATGATGACCTGAACTTAAGGTTGCATAACTTTATTTATGGGTTTCTGCGCCACCTAGTAGCACCTCGAAGAAATTCATATCTCAGAAAACTCTTCTGTTTTATATGTTTTAAAAATTTAACATTTTCAACTTGCATTCACTTATTTCAGTAAAAATAGAACATTTTCATAAAATAATTTTAAAAATTCAATCTGACATTAACTTGTACCAATTTTGTAATGTACAAGTCGGTAAATCCTTGTATCTCATTTGTCTAACAGTTGTTTTTGTGTAGAAATATGTCAAACTGGTCGTGAATTATTATTTACTTTTGTAATCGCGTAAGAGATAAGAGAAGCAGACGCTTGATTGCAACAACAGCTTCTGAATCGTCGCATCAATAAACGTTCTTGTACAGACGTACGGGCGCCACGGATTTTTAACAAAGATATCTTCATTGTTTTTTCGAGTTCAAAAAAAGAACACGATTATTTTACGATATACAAACATTGTAAGAAAACATCAGTTCCAGTTTTAAAGAGATGCAACATATTAACGGATTTCGTGATGAAGGGGTCCAAAAATTGCGTGAGAAAAAACTGCATTTTCCTCCCTAGGGAGAAAATGTTACTTTTAGCTATAGATAAATTATTGTTCTATTCCTTAAAAGTTTGTTTCATTTTCTGTGTACTTTTTTATTCAAAAATTAATCTTGATACCCTATGCGTCAAGAAATCTGGGAAGTCCAATACGACCCACGTTACATTATTGCGAATTTAAAACATGCTTGATTAAGGATTAATCAATTTGTAATACGTCGTATAAAAGATTGGTCAGTATTGATTAGCTGCTATCAGAAATGATAGTGATTTAGATCATTATGATTCAATCCCCAGCGTCGATATTATCACTGATTTTTAATGATAATCGCAAGAAACAGGAAAAAGCATTTTATTGTTACGTATACCAAAAACAAATCGAGAGTTTACAAATTTTGTTTCGCGAAAGCACAGTTCACCGAATTTTCATACAAACACATTAAATTTTATTATAAGATAGGGTTTTATTTTAAAAAAGTGCTAAATTCTTTAAGATAAAATGGTACTTCTTTAAAAAATGTTGCGATTATAAGAATTCAACGAAAAATATTTGTATTAAGACTATCTTAATCTTCGTTATTACGAAATTTCCTCCCGTCATATATATAATTAATATTCGCATAAACGTTTCGCAAATTACTGATGTTTAATTAATAAACGTCCCATGTATCACTGGAATGAGATTTTATCTCAAAGCGCATCGAAAAATGTTAATTGTCTCTGCAATGTAATTAAAGAGATAAATTAATAATGGTTTAAAAAAGAAAAAATGTCGTTAGGGAAAAAGAAATATTTCTTCTATAATTAATATCTATGATATATATCAATGTTTCCATATGTTTATCAATTAAAAACGAATAATTATTGCGAATCCAATAATTGGGTTAAAACTGACTAAAAAATTTAATTCATTCATCGTCCTTTAAATCCATAAAAATGTATTAAAATGAATTCTACCATTTAGCAATTTTATATATTTCTATCCAAATATTTTATAATAATAAATATACTGGCTTCAAATGACCCCAGACAGCAAAATAGAAAAGAGTTCAAAATCATTTCGAAATGTGTTCTTAAAGAACTGAGATTTCCTACTTTCTGATGGTTTTCTGAACATGAGTTCATAAAGATCTCATAATGACATCTTGTTCAGTAAACCCTTTGAAAATGGGAGACCTGACTTCTTTTAGAGCACATTTCGAAATCATTCTAAATTCTTTTTTATTTTACTGTCCGAGAAGACGAATACAAATGCATTAACATTGGCGAAAATGAATTCATACATGAAAATAATTTGATATGTCTGCAAAAGAAACACTATGTACGTTATAATCCCAACAAACGAAAACAAAATTAAAACGAAATGAATACGTTTTATTACGGTTTCTTGACACTTTCTGTGAAATTTTTTACGCTCTAATACAATATTTTTGCGTAAAACAACAGTAGTACTATTGAGCCTCGCTAGTTTAATATTTTTAGATAACAATAAAGACGTTTATTATTATTATTTATTACTGTATGAAAAGTTAATAGAATATAAACATAACCTACAAAACATTGGCTAGCAGTTTTTACGTGAACACACGACCTAAAATGTAATTAAAACCAATTGAATACGTTTTATTTCGGTTTCTTGACCGCTTTCTTTAAAATTTGTTACGATCTAATCCTATATAATACGTGAATAGAACATAAACATAACCTACAAAATATTGGCTACACTGTATAAAATGAGAATTAATTTTACAGTCTCATTATATGTTCATTGTATACAAATTTGGTAATATTCTCATGTGTAATACAAAGTTTGAACCAATTGAGGTTAGGGATTATACAACATTTTTGTAATTTTACTTGGCGCGACTGTGAATTTACAATATAAAGCAAATGAAAATTACAACAACTAAAACATTGGCTAGAGCAGTTTTTTATATGAAAACACGAACTAAAATGCATCAATTTCACTGGAATTAAATAATAATAATAATATATGTGAACGTAAACAATACATTGAAATTCATTGAGTGATTTTGAACGAATCTCAATAGATTTGAATTGATTTTCTAAATCACTAAATATCAATAGAAATCTATTCAACAGATCTGTAACCAATGATTTTATATTGTTTTGAAATCATTGATTTCAGATACGTGCTTATTATATTATGGAATTTCATTGGCTTTTGCATTTTTTAATGATTTTGTATTAATAAAAGGTTGTACATTTTATATATTGATTTTTCTAATTATTTATTATTAAATTATGGTACATCTTATCACAAAGGAAGGATATATTATTGCTAACACTTAAATAGTGGTAATTTTCTAGTACCATGGTGTTTTTCAAGGTGTAAATCTGGCAGAATACCTGAAAAAGTTTGAATAATTTATATTTATTAATTGAAATCTTTTAGAGTAGATTAGATTATCTTAAGGGGGTACCATTAAGTAGTAATCAAAGCTAAAAAAATGTAAACTAAAAAGTTTTGACTCATTTTTTTTTAATTCGGATTTCATAAAGGCAATTCTAACCATTGTTTATCTTCTAAAAAGAATAAAAAACAATTAAAGAGGAATTGGCCGAGAATTTTCTGCAATACATGATTTTTCGATATTGGAGAAAATTTTCGATCATTTCTCGACAAATTTCTTTGATTCTTTTTTAAGAAAACATAAAAAACTGTTAGAATTGCCTTTATGAATCTCAAAATTTGAAAATTCGATTCAGTAATTTTTAATTTCGGTTTTTTCATTGCCACTTTCTTCTAAATTGATTTAAAAACTTGAGTGAACATAAAAACACATTTCTTTTTAAATTACGGATGGATTTAAAGAAATTAAATTTAAAAAACAATTTTTTTACATTTTTTATTCCAACAACACTGATTTCCCCGTCAAAAGTTTTTCGAGAACGAATTTCTTTGACCCATTAAAATTCACTACATTAATTTAAACATGCAAAAAAAATTTGGTGAACAGAAAAACGTATTTCCGAAAATAATTATGCATGTATTTTAAACAATTCCATTTCTTTTCGAGGAAAAAAATGTTTTGGGTCAACAAGTTTTTTTAGAATTTTTAGAATCTTTGAATTCCTCGTAAAAAAATCACTAAAGAACCAAGTTTTTGGTATTTTTTGAACGATTGTTTCATTTAAATATTTTATTTCCATTCAAAATAATTTACCTCCCAACCTTACTATTGGTAATAACCAATTCGATTTCATTCATATCAGTTGCATTTTCATCTAATTTTTTGTTCGATTCAAAATCATTAAATTTGTAGTCCTGTAATAATGAACTATCCATTAAAATTCATTCGCGGCAAATATAACTATTTTTCCACTGAAATTCATTCAACTTGCAATTGTTCTATTCGCACTTTTCAATTGAAATTCATTGAAAGGAATCATTTTTTTATTCCAATATTTTCCCATTCAAAATCATTAAATCGGACAACTTTTTATGAGCTATTAATCATTCAAAATCATTGAAACACTTTTTTTCATTGAAATTAATTGCAGAAGCTAAGAAAACGAATTCAGAAGTGATGCAGTGAATGAATTTCAATGGATCTTCAATGAATTTTCGTTTGCTGCCCTGGCGAAAAAATCGGATTGAAAAGGAATGACTTTCATTCCGTCTTACAAGTTCTTTTCATGCCGTAATCTGTCCCCTATCCAATCCTGGCCATTCCTGTCGAATGTGTTTCGGAATGACTCAGGATTCGTTAGGATTGAACTCACGGAATGAAACGGATTGCAAATCGAGTGAGAATAACCGAAGACTCGTTCGGATTGAAATGGAGGAATGAAACGGATTGCAAATATGATTCGGAATGACTCAGGATTCGTTCGGATCGAAATCGAGGAATGGAACGGTTTACATTTGAGTCTCGGAATGACTGAGGATGAAAACGGATAGAATTTTCCGGTATGGCATGGCTTGGAACGGAATGGCAAAGTGACCCGGATTAAATTCGGATTAAACAGGGGACAGATTCCGGATAGTCTCGGATAGCATCTCAGATTAAATTCCTATCCGGAACTTTCGCCAGGGTGGGATGTCTATCATTTAACATTTAATCTCTGCTTTGTGATAAAAAAATATTCATAATAAAACTCAACGCATTAAAACGAATTTTTCCGAATTAAAATATTCAGAAATCCACGTGAATGTATTAAATCGATGAACTTCGAATTCTCAATTCGAAATGTCTAGCAACCGGATTGGAAGCGTAATTTCTGACTTCGATCTTATTCTTTTTCGTTTGTTGGGTCGCAATAAAAAAATTATTCTCTTTTACTTACTTTTCATTGTTTTTGCCAACACTTATCCTTAAACGTTTAGCATTTCGTATTTTATTCCATTTTTTGCATATCGTTTGCGCCTTAGTATAAATTCTGAAAATCAAAAACCAAAAAAGTACAAAAATCAAAAAGAATTTCCATATTGTGGTTTATTGGTTATCAGCCATCTTGAAATTTACTGCGCATTCGCTACTACGCATGTCCAATATATTGCGAATTGTGAACCGGAGACAAATGCCTTTGATCATGTGAATGCGATCAAATCCATTTATTTCTGATTGTGAATTTATAATTATTAAATTTGTGATTGCATTCATATCACATGTATGTATATTAAATACTCGTACACTAATTACAAACTTAAAATAACCCAATATTAAATGAAACTGGATTAAAATATTAATTTTTCAATTTCATTTTACCTAAAACAAATATATAAAAAGTTTTCATTTCAAAATATAAAAATAAGAGAAAGTAAACAATGCATGGACGAAATTTGAAATTTGTAACCATATTCATGAGATAGAATTTAAGTAACCAATTGTTTTCTTTTTATATTTGCAGAAAGAATTCAGTTCACGACCCCGAGAAAACCTCGCTGGTCGAGCAAACTCGATATCCAAAAATTCAGTCGTTAGGTAACGACACGACTACCCTTACATCAAATGGCACATCCGGGTACCAAGATCCGGAAGGAGGAAAAAGGTCTAAAAATGGAAGTGCTGTCAGGCAAGTGCTCGCAGCACTGGTTGCCCAACTTGGTACCATCAACACAGGGATGGCTTTTGGCTTCTCCGCAATTGCCATTCCTCAAATGCAGGAAACCAACAGTACTTTTCCTGTCGACAACGACCAAGCTTCATGGATAGGTAAACTAAATTCCTAAATTACTTTTATAATAATCTCTACCGAGTAAACGAAAACGAATAGAAATTTAAAAATACGAAGTGAAATGAATTCAAGTGAATTAAAATGAATTAAAACGAATAGAAAGTTAAAAATACGAATTGAAATGAATTCAAGTGAATTAAAATGAATTAAAACGAATAGAAAGTTAAAAATACGAATTGAAATGAATTCAAGTGAATTAAAATGAATTAAAACGAATAGAAAGTTAAAAATATGAATTGAAATGAATTCAAGTGAATTAAAATGAATTAAAACGAATAGAAAGTTAAAAGTATGAATTGAATCAACTTTTTAATTCATTTTAATTCACTTGAACTCATTTTAATTCGTATTTTTAACTTTCTATTCGTTTTAATTCACTTTAATTCACTTGAATTTATTTCAATTCGTATTTTTAACTTTCTACTCGTTTTAATTCACTTGAATTTATTTCAATTCGTATTTTTAACTTTCTACTCGTTTTAATTCACTTGAATTCATTTCAATTCGTATTTTTAACTTTCTATTCGTTTTAATTCATTTTAATTCACTTGAATTAATTTCAATTCGTATTTTTAACTTTCTATTCGTTTTAATTCAATTTAATTAATTTCAATTCGTATTTTTAACTTTCTATTCGTTTTAATTCATTTTAATTCACTTGACTTCATTTCAATTCGTATTTTTAACGTTCTATTCGTTTTCGTTTACTGAGTAAATATTTAATTTACAAATTTAATATTTCTTTTGCAGCAAGCATATCAGCTATAGGAACTCCAATTGGGTGTTTACTTTCCGGTTACCTGATGGATGTACTAGGAAGAAAATTGTCATTAATTATTACTGAAATTCCTGCATTACTTGGATGGATTCTAATAAGTTGTGCAACAGACGTTAATATGGTTTACGTAGGACGATTTTTTGTTGGTCTCGGTTCCGGAATGGTTGGTGCGCCAGCTCGAGTGTATACTAGTGAAGTGACGCAACCCCATCTTCGAGGGATGTTAATTGCCTTTGCAAGCGTAGGAGTCAGTACCGGTGTTCTAATAGAATACGCATTGGGAAGTGTTCTCAGTTGGAAAATGTGTGCGACTGTCAGTGCCATTCTGCCATTAGCAGCGCTTTGCCTCATGTTTATTTTTCCAGAAACACCATCATACCTGGTTTCGTGTAATAAACACGAACAAGCAAGGGTAGCGCTACAAAAATTCAGAGGCAGCACATACAATTTGGACAATGAAATGAATACACTTATTAATTTTTCAAACAAGAACAACATAAAACGGCTGACAGGACCAAGAGAAATTATTTGCTCGTTATTGAAGCCAAACGCTATCAAACCTTTCATGTTACTGTTTTTATATTTTCTTATCTACCAATGGTCCGGCACGAATGCAATAACATTTTACGCTGTTGAAATATTTAAGGATTCTGGAGCAACAATGAACAAATATTTGGCTACCGTCATTTTGGGTGTCGTGAGACTAATTTCAACTATAATCGCCTGTATTTTATGCCGGAAATGTGGTAGACGTCCATTGACGTTAGTCTCGGCTGTTGGATGTGGATTATCGAATATCGGTTTGGGCAGTTACATGTGGCTTAAAGATTACTGGATAGTCAATAAGATTGTACCGACGTTTACGTGGATTCCTGTGATGTGCATATTTTCATATACGATTACGTGTACCTTAGGCTTTCTCGTGATACCTTGGGTTATGATCGGAGAGATATATCCTGTGCAAGTTCGCGGTATTATAGGTGGACTAACTACAATGTCTGCACATTGTTTCGTCTTTATTGTCGTAAAAACGTACCCGATGCTGGCCGATAGTCTTACGAGACACGGAACGTTCCTTCTGTATGGATGTATTTCCTTATTCGGTACTATTTACTTCTACATGTGCCTACCCGAAACTCAGAATAAATCCCTTCAAGAAATTGAAGACTATTTTTCCGGAAGAAGCAGTACGCTAAGTACTGGTAGATTAGGCAATAAACCAAAAGTGTTAGAAATTAAAAAAGGCGATGTGTTACCTTCATAAGAGAAGAAAACAATGAAAGTTTAGGAAAGATCTTCATGACTCGCATCACAATTACAAATATACATTCTGTAGTAGAATAACTTGTGATTTATATTTATAAGAAAACTGTAACTCGTTTATTTCACTAAAGCTTAAAATTATGTATTGAAAAGTGATATATACTTTATACAAATGTAAAATATTTTTAATAATAGACTGCCAGAGATATTAAGATATTTATGCGACAAATCTATTTCATGAGTAACTTATGACTTTTTCTGCATCGAACGTTGAAAAAATTTGAAATTATGGTGCTAATCTCTGTAATATTTGATAGTATTATTTTTGACACGCTAGTGTTGATACTCAATATAAAAAATATTTATTTATTTTAGAAATCTGTATTTATTAATCTCAAGAATTTTAAATAGTTCATATTTTTACATCGTTAACTCGGTTTGTAAATAAATTTTCTTACAATTCAAAGATATTGTAAAATTATGCATAGTTTATAAGAAACATTGTAAATATAATAGACGATAAGCTTCAGTGCGCAAGATACTTATTTTTATATCGAGTTAAAGTAATTACACTATGTTTATGGATAAACACGAAGTTTTCATTTCTTCCCTCTTATTTCCATCTTCGATGATCATGCAATAATTAAATGCAAACTAAAACAATTTATATTTGTAACAGTATTTATTGTAATACAAAGATTATCTTACACAAACTAATCATCAAGAGTTAAACGATGTTCACGCCGTCTTCGGATCTCTGCTAATCTATCGTCACGTTCCTTTAAAAATTGTCGCATCATGCTTTCACTAACTACGTGTCCTTGCCACTTACGAGGAAGGCGTTCACGTTTTAGTATTGCAAGACGATCTAACACATATTGCTTAGCATCGAAATCTAAAGCTTTTTTATAAATAGCTTGAAGTTCTTCCTGAAAAGCTTTTTCTTTAGCAATTTTTCGTCTTTGACTTAATTTTCGGAAATAAAATCTAAACTTCTTCCTGAACTTCTTCCTCTTATGTTTCTTTATCTTTTTCCTTCGTATTACGATTAATCTAACAGCTTGTTTTTCGATTATATTTACATTTGTTGGTGTTTCGATAGATTTATTAGGCACGATATCTTCTTTATTATGTACATTTTTATTAGGATCTTCGATATTGAAATTTATTTTTAAAGGATTTTCTATTATGTTATTTATCAACGTGTTGTGCTTTGGGAGATCCAAATCCACTTTCATACTCCTTGCGGTGAATGTTATACAAGGGTTTGTTTCTTTTAGTCTAAAATTTAATTCTGGTTGCAAAAGATATGGAGCGATACCTTTACTAACATCCATATGCTTCATTGTGTGACAATTAGCAACCGGAATATCTAAAATGAAAAATTTAATTTTGATAAATTTTGTAAAAATTATAAGGACAGAAATATAGGTGCAAAGTGAATATGAGAGCAAATGTGTACGTTCAAACGTGTTTGTCATTTTGAGGCATTTTAAAAATCTGTATTTAAAATGAAAATAATGCACAGAAATGTGGAGAATGTGGAACCGAATATTAATGAAACATTCCACAATTAACGGTATGTATAGTATTAATGCAGACTAAATTATTTGAACTAGTCGAACAATATTGGGGAACAATCCATGTTCGACACACCGCGGTGTAACGAGTCTCATATACATTTATTGATAATTTTTGTTATTCAAAAAAAGAAAATATCAGGAATGAGAAAAATGTTAAATGAGTAAAATAAAATGTTCTAGTGATATTACTTATTTAAAAAAAATATCACGTTTCGTCCTGAGTATATCGAGATATCAGTAAGAAGATCCCAGTATCTCTGCTCTATATATGTATATAGTTTTCAATTTTAATGAGATTTTAAATGTTTTTAAAGCAAGGGAATATTAAAAATATTGCAAAGAACACATTGTATGTACTATAGCGGTGAACGTGATGTCGTACACACAAAAACATATGCATTTTGGTAAAGCCATTTTAAAATGAGTAAAATGTTGCATTAAAGCAACAAAAATTCTTCTTCGACCGTTTATAATTATAAATTAACTTAAAATGGATTGCCTTACTATGAAATGTAGTATTTTTTTTAAATAGGCATATTTTTCAAGTAATATCACTAGAGGGAATCTAAATCTATTAACTAAATTGAACATTATTTCCTATATATCAGTAAATCAAAATTTAGTTGTGATATTATCCCCAAAAACTGGAATTTCTAAACCTTCATTGTCATATTTCATATTGTCAGAACAACCCATATTTATATTTGTATTTATTGTATTTATTTCTTATTTATGTATGAGACTGAATATCCGAGAACTGACATTTTAAGTTAATTTATAATATCATGAATATACACGATTTATTATTATTCTAAAATTATTATATATAATACTATATTATATAATTAAATATGAAATGGCAACGGAATGGTAACCCGTTAAAGTACATCTACTCAAACGTATCAGATCTTTGCTTTGCACGTGTAAAAAAGACAGGAAAGAAAAACAAGGCTACTTTGTCACATGTGTACGTCATCAGCACATCAAAATCATCTGTGATGATTGCGATGATTGTTAAATTTGAAATAATAAGATTGTAACAAAGTTTTATTATCATTTTCCTTCATAATGGATGTATACCAAATGTTCTAAAGTATCTTTTAAATAGAAAAGACAAAAATTTGAATATTTAAATTATAGTAGGTACCTTCATCCCATGCAATACTGAACGATTTACCAATTGAATTGAAGATTTTTTTAACAATTTCTAGATGTCGCTATTGTCGCTAAATAGTCTGAAATCCGTTACGTTCTGAAAAATGTATATTTAATCCGACGACTGATGTTCAAAACATTTCAGCATGACGTAAAATAATGTTTCAAAACTGTTCTTTCAGATTCTGTAATAAAAATTAAAATAACTTTAAGGAGAAAAAAAGATATAGCTAAACTTTTATAAAAAGAAGAGATTTTTTAAACCATGTTCACCATAAATGATTTTTTTAATCACCATATAGTATCAGGTATAAGTGAATATTTCAAATATCATTGCTGCGAGTCCTGAGCTACAAAAAATTAAAACCGCGTTCAAGCGTCTAAAAATGTTGGGTTATACTCAATATGATACAGACAAAATGAGTTGCTTGGGGTAACCAACTATAAATTATCTGGAATTTTGAAACAATTAATTGATTATGCCAACTACGTGAACCAAGTAATTGGTTGCTCAACTAACTATTAGTTACCCCAACCAATTCGTCCTTTCCATGTATGGAATTTAATACAATACTTTATTTATCACATCTTGATGATAGTACGTACTCTAAGAATTTTGTGAGGTATTTTGACAATAATAGACGAATTTTTCTTAACTCTAATATTACATTCGCAATCTGAAAACCACCAAGTGGTCATTTCTGTGAAATTTCAACAAATTTTTTAAATTTCCAGCTCTCCATGTTAGATCTGCCATTTTTAAATTTGTTACTGCGGTTTCAGATTTACAATTAGCGATCTCAAAATCCTTAGTGCAAGCATTTTCATCAAGATGCAATAAAGTATAGTATAAAATTCCATAATATTGAGTATTACGCAATAGTTTTTAGATGTTTTAGTAGCTCAGGACTCGCAGCAAGAATATTTGAAGCGTTCACACATACTCTGATAATGTACCGAGAACAATGTTTAAAAAGATCTCATTTTTTTGTCAAAAAGTAGCTAAGTTTTGGAACATTATTTTACGTCAAGCGGAAATGTTTTTAACATCAGACGTCGGATTAACCCTTTCACTCACGCATTTTTCTTTTCACTGAATTCGGTTGAAAAAAATTACTCAGGGGTTTTCGGGGTCGTTAAATACAAATTTGATGTTAGTTTTAGAAAATTCAAAATGGCGGATCTTGTATATTTGTATATGACTATATATAATCTATTTTACCTGGGTCGTAAATAAAAATACTTGTGCATGCTAAGGCTTGCATTTTATACAGGTTATCGGACAAGTACATAATTCATATATAAGCGTCTTCCATTTATATATTCGCCGTTTTGAATTCTCAAAATCTATTCTCATAGTCGGCCGTATTCAACGACCTCAAAAATCCCCGAGTAATTCTTTTCAAACGAATTAAGTAGACTTTCCATTTTTTATCCGCCATTTTTAATTTTTGAAAACTAAAAACAGATTCATATTTAGCGACCCTGAATACCTCAGAGTAACTTTTTTCAAGCGAATTCCATCAATTTTCAAATTTTTGTCCGCCATATTGGATCCGCCATTTTGAATTTTTGAAAACTAACATGAGATTCATATTTAGCGATCCCAAAACCCCCCCGAGTAACTTTTTTCAAACGAATTCTGTCAATTTTCAAATTTTTGTTCGCCATATTGGATCCGCCATTTTGAATTTTTGATAATCGACATCAGAATCGTATTCAGCGACCCCAAAAACGTATAAATAACAAGTTATCCGTTTATGTTTGTAGGGAATTATTTTTCATATACGCTTTTTTTTCAAAAACTACTTATTTTTTGGTATATTTTAATATGTGCGATGTCTTGCATTTAATAAATAAATGCCTTAGCTATGTAGAAAATGAATCACGACTTAAAAACATGAGAGACTAATTTTTAAATGTGAAAAAACTAAGAAAAGGCGGCACGCTGAGCGGCACACTGTGACGGAAAGGGTTAAGTATACATTTTCTAGAACATAACGGCTTTCAGACCATTTAGCGACAATAGCGACCTTTAGAAATTGTTTAAAAAATTTGAAATAATTAGGACATTCTTTTTTCACCATATAAAAGACATTGACGAGGTAGCACTTGAAAAAATTCAAAATTTTTGAACCACCCTAATATATGTAAGGTATTTCTCTAAATTTTCATTCAAAAAGCATTAAATAGTTACGACTTTTTTTTATTAAAAAAGGTAATATTTATTCTTGATTTATTATTGGAATTTTTTTAATACTGTTAACGTGTTAAATATTTGAATCGTTTCTAAATGTATATACAACATATTTTTTTAGAAACGATTCAAACAACAATTACAATGAATCTGTACAAAATACTTAGAAAGGATATGGAATACTCTGTAGCCTTTGTGTCGATTATGTTGTAAGAAGGAAGTGTGTAGGCTAAAGTTTAAATAAATATAAAACCGAAATTTCTGATTTTTCGTGTTTGATGGTTACGAAAACGATAATCTTGTTT
This sequence comes from Trichopria drosophilae, assembly GCA_030407085.1. Classification (NCBI taxonomy): domain Eukaryota; kingdom Metazoa; phylum Arthropoda; class Insecta; order Hymenoptera; family Diapriidae; genus Trichopria; species Trichopria drosophilae. The sequence continues at coordinate 26,068,974 of CM059585.1, forward strand.
CACAAGTACAGTAGGACCTCTCTTATTCTAATTGCCTTTCTTATTCTAATTGTCCAGCCTCTCTTATTCTAATCGTTCCCCCACAAGTCTTCTCCCACTATCACACGAAAAGTCAACGAAAAATATTGTCCACGAATCACAAGATCGCAAACAAAGTAAATGGGGGTAAGTGGGAAAATTAGAATAAGAGAGGTCGACGTCATCTTGAAAAACTTTACCAATTAGAATAAGAGAGGTCCTACTGTAGTTTTACAAATGACTTACTTTTAATATATGAAGTGTGAATCGATTTATTTCCAACGTGACATGTAGTAAAAATACACAAACTTTTTTTACTGTTCAACGTAAAACAAAAATATTTACGTATATTTTATAAATTTCTATACCTTGAATGATATAATTTTTATATTTGAAATATGTTTTATTGTAAAGTAATTCTAAACTATACTAAAAACAAATAATTACAAGAATCATCAAATAAAATGGATACAAAAACTAAGGAAACCGAAATAGATACAAATTCTATTACTAATTATCAAGACACATATTGATCAGTTTAATAAATTGCGGAATTATTACATAAATGTATAAATTTATTTAAATTAAATCTGCGTTCTTGTACATATTTCTCTCATATTCACCGGTATTATAAATAACTTTTTATGCGAAATAAGGTTATGTTCGAAATGTTATATGAACAGTTTTATAATAATTCTTACTTTGTCTGAAAATGGCAAGATGCCGAAACATTCTGGATAACGAATGTATACCCATTTTCAATCACTTTAATTTCTCTAACTTAGTAAATACATATTTGTTCCACTCCGAAATAAAACTTTTGCAAAAATATTTTACAAAAATTCGGAGTTCCGAGCTCCGACGATAAGATCGAGAATCGATTTTTCGAGAACGATATTTCGATATCTCGAGCAGTGCTTGACAACACACACATGACAGATGTCACATGCACATGACACATGCATAATAAAAAAACTCCAAAGAAATAATGTGGGCCCGTCAGGAAGAAACTCTTGCAATTTGTTTTGTGCCTTTTGCAATGTACAGTGAATTCACTCGTATTATTTGCTCAAATTGGTCGGATACCTGTAGTGTCGGAGTGCATTCTTTAAAGCGTGCTCAATTTGTTACACCTCTAAATAATACTTGAATTTTTAACACAATAGTATTTTAATATGAAACAATAATTTATAACTTTTTGGATTTTTACATTTTTTGTAAAATTAGCGACTGGGTATGTATATTTACTGAATTTTGCTTTTATAACGGTAAAAAAGAAGCCAATCAAGCAGCAAGATTTATTTTGTTTAAAACATAAAGAAATATTAGTAAAACAATTATTTTTACACAACTTTCATCATTTTTTATTTATATTCTTATATTTTGTTGCTAAAATTATTTTATGACACGAGAACAATAATTTAAAATAGTAACGTTACATTTTCTAATCAAGTTTCTGTCATCATTTATTTTTAAAGTTTAAATAAAAATATGTTTAGATAAAGTTTAACAAAAATGTTTCATTTTCCAGGTAATCGACTGTGATATAGAGAAATAAATATTAATATTTAAAATGGAATATATCGCTGGATTATTCATACTTATCATTATTTACATCAGTCACATATCAGCTACTTCAACTCGTGACTGTTTTGTAGCACATGAACAGCATGAGTGCCGATTTGGTTCAAAAACTCCTTACAGATTTATAGCAAATTATAATGACTCTCGTCCCATCTATCCTGGTATGAATATGCGACATTATTAATAATTGTTTTAAAAATAAATATTTTAATCTAACAATTGATTTATAAAAATTAGTTATATTAATTCTATGCATATGGGTTTAAATAGTTTTATTTACACAAGTAAGTAAAGGTAATTGAAATAATAAACAAAATTATTTCGGTCGATTTATATTGAATATAAGGTTTGAAAAAACAAAATTAAAATGAAAGTAATACAGAGAAATATTAGGATGGATTTATTTCACATTTTTAGAGATAAATTTGTCCCATAGAGATAAGATTTCACTTCTTACTAAAGACTTATCGCACTTAAGAACCCTCAAACATGTAAATCACTCGGAGATCACATCGAAAAAGTGAGAAAATTTTGCTTCCGAGTAGCAGAATTTATTCAAAATTTGTTCACTCGACAGCCAATGAAGTAATTTATATCGTAGAAAAAAGTTATCTGAAAAATTGTAAAATTGTAAAAAAATGTAAATTAAAAAGTTCTGACTCATTTTTTTTAAATTCGGGCTTCATAAAGGCAATTCTAACCATTGTTTACTATCTTCAAAAAAGAATCAAAAACAATTAAAGAGAATTGGTCGAGAATTTTCTGCAATACATGATATTTTGATATTGTAGAAAATTCTCGGTCAATTATCGACAAATTTCTTTGATTTTTTTTTAAGAGAGCATAAAAAATTGTTAGAACTGCCTTTATGAAACTCAAATTTCGAAAATTGGATTCAGTAATTTTTAATTTCGGTTTTTTCATTACTACTTTCTTCTAAATTAATTTAAAAATTTCAAAAATTTGGGTAAACATAAAGACACATTTTTTTTTAATTGCGAATGGATTTAAAGAAATTAAATTTAAAAATCAAATTTTTTACATTTTCTATTCCAACACCACAGATTTCCGTGTCAAAAGTTACTCAAGAATGAATTTCTTTGACCCATTAAAATTCGCTAAATTAATTTAAACAGTAAAAAAAAGTTTGGTGAACAGAAAAACGTATTTCCGAAATAATTACGCATGGATTTTAAAAAATTCCATTTCTTTTCGAGAAAACAATTGTTTTGGGTCAACAAATTTTTTTACAATTTTTATTGTACTATCTTTGAATTCCTCGTAAAAAATGACTAAAGAACCAACTTTTTGGTATTTTTTGAACTATTGTTTCATTTAAAGATTTTATTTCCATTCAAAATCATTTACCTCCCAATCTTGCTATTGGTAATAACCGATTCGATTTCATTCATATCAGTTGCATTTTCATCTAATTTTTTCTCGATTCAAAATCATTAAATTTGTTGTCCTGTAGTAATTAAATATTCATTCAAATTCATTCCTGGTAAATATAACTATTTTTCCATTGAAATTCATTCAACGAAATCATTTCTTTATTCCACTATTTTCCCCATTCAAAATCATTAAATCGAACAACTTTTTATCAGCTATTAAACATTCAAAATCATTGAAACACATTTTCTCATTGAAATTCATTGCAGAAGCTAAGAAAATGAATTCAGAAGTGATGCACTGAATGAATTTCAATGAATTTTCGTTTGCTGGGCTAATGACACTGATATTTCTTTTCAAATTAAGAGAAAATTGGGGTATATTATGTGTAATTATTGTATATTACTTTCGATGGTTGAATAATGTTATAGTCACTTTTAAATTATTCATATATGTGTTTATAGATTATTTAATTTTTGTTTGAAAATGTATGTGATTTATTAATTTTGTAATGATTATTAATTATCTGAATATTTTTATTTTGCAACTAGTTTTTATCTTGATATTTTTATAAATCATTTTTTGAAAATATTTCATTGTTATCAACACTTTTTTGTATGCAGTATGTTGTATTATTTTGTAGGTTTTTTAGCGGTGGATTTATGAACTATATAAATTGTTATTTATGTTTGTTAATTTATTAATTTTTTCATGTGTTAATATTAATGAATCTTTTCAACTGCAATAGTTTTTCTGGTAATATTTTGTCCTGTAATATTTTGGAACATCATGTTTTCTAAAAATAATATTATGATTAAGTAATAACATCCAACTAAATCTTTCAGTGTAAGGAACAGAATTCTCAGTAGTCTATTACTCGACATACGTAAGAAACGAATCACTCATTTAATCATTCGTTTAAAAATCTCCACAGTTATCAGATAATGACCCAATTCAAGTCGTATTAGGTACAAAGAAATGTTGCTTGGCAAATTGATCAGTCTCTTTAAACCTACAACCATTTCATTATTTCTGTTATTTTTAGGATATTTGCATGATTCAATTGTAAATTTGAATATTGTTTATTGAAATAACATACATTTAAAGATCAAATTAATATATTTGTGTTATTATGATATCAGACTCTCGTCTGTACAATTCAAGTCGCAAAGTTATTGGAAAATTTTAATTTACATTGAAAGTAGCGATAGAAACAGTTTATTGATATTTTGGATTTGTTTTTTTATTTTTGAAACAAACTCAAGATATTCAAAGTCTATAAAATAAATTAATTTCAAATATTTCTAATAAATTAGAAACATAAAAATAATTCAGTTAATGATTTAACAGCTAAACACATCATAACAGAAAATATTTAAATATTTATAGGTTGCACAGAGAAGAAAATTTGGTTAATGTTTCGTCATGGAACACGATATCCAGCAAAATCTCAAATAAAAACAATGAAAATCGAATTACCAGAAATACAAAAACTACTAGTAAAAAAACACAAACTAAACCAAACTGGTTTAACAGACATTGAAATTAACAGATTAAAACATTGGAAACCAGAATTTAAAAAAAGTATTGCAAAAATTCTTGCGGAAGAAGGTGAAGGCGAACTGACTGATCTTGCTGAAAGAATGCAGTCAAGATTTCCGACTCTTTTTCCCGAAACATACGATAACGAAACATATAAAGCAAGTATTTTTATTATGTTCCGTTTCATTCATGTTACGTTACTTGAAATTTATTATAATTACTACGTTAATTTTTAGTTTAAATATTCAAATACCCAACGAACTAAGGAGAGTGCAAAAGCTTTCGTACTTGGTTTATTTGGTCGAAAAGCCAGCAAAAAAGTTCAGTTCCCAGAACCCGAGGAACAAGATCCCGTACTAAGGGTAAATAAACATTACGATAAAAATACACATAATTACAACACTAAATATTAAATTAACAAATGTTTACTTTCAGTTTTATAAACGATGCCAGAAATGGAGAACAGAAATAAAAGAAAATCATGCAACTTATACAGAAAAAGAAAAGTTTACAAAAAGTAAAATTGTCAACGATACTTTAGAGGAAATTTCAAAACGAATTGGAATTGATGTTGATTATGGTATAAAATTATTTGTAAAAGAGACTTTAAAAATGTTTTATATCTAAATGAAACGTATTTTATATTTTAGCTGCTGCGAGTATCATTCGTTCAATGTGCGTTTTTGAAACTGCTTGGAAAAAGGAAATGTCGCCTTGGTGTTGCATATTTTTACCTCACCAATCCGAGGTATTCGAGTATGCTGAAGATTTGAGGTATTATTGGGTAGATGGTTACGGCCACAGTTTAACGTACGAACAAGCTTGTGCTGCCCTTCGTGACGCATTCGATTTTATTGAGTAAGTTATTTTGTATAAAACTTTTATTTACTTAAAATATTTTCATTATTTATTTCTTTTAGGAGTAAAAATGACAAACCGTTAGTAACAGCATATTTCTCTCATTCGGGAACAATGTTGAAACTTGCCGCTTTACTCGGCATTGGTAAAGACGAAGAACCATTAACTTTTGAATCATATTCGAAACATAAATCCAACAGAAATTGGAGGGTTGGACGTGTGGGACCATTCGCTTCAAACCTTGCACTAGTGTCTTACGAGTACTGTATTCAATATTTTTTATTATAAATATTAAAAAAAAACATGTCTTAAATATGTATTTTATTTCAGTTGCGAAAATCAAGGTCCAAGTATACTTTTAATGCACCAGGAGAGGTCTGTACAAATCGCTGGATGTCCGATAGACAAACCTTGTCCATTGACAACGATGAAAGACCTTTATCCAGATTCGGAAGAAGAGTGCCGATTTGACGAAATGTGTGGCTTGAAAAGTCAGTAATTTTTAAGGTTGTAATATTTGGCTGCTAAGTTTCTGATGCAGCATATATTTTTTATCTCTTTGAAAAAAATATTCATAATATTTTCTAAGTAAATTTTAAAGTAGCGTTAGCTTATTCAAATTTTATCCACATATTTTATAATATTTGCACGAAAAGACTACTATATTTACTACAAGAGTTTATATGTAATAAAAAGTGATATTTACATGATGTATTATCATTTTTAAAAATTTTGTAGTGATAAAAAAAGAATAAATAATATTCTTTAATTTGTAATTTGTCTATTTCAATGAAATAACAGGACATCATACATTTATATTTTACTGTATCGTCCAGGTTCGATCAATGGCAACTAACTAATATAGTGTTGCATCCTAACGCTTTTTAAAATTAAGAGTAATAAAGAGAATTTCGCATATATTATATTAGTTTAAAATTGTTGTTGATGTTTTATAGTACACATATTTTATACATAACAAGAATTGTACTTATCGAATCTTCTCTTTTGTTTGTTGAACGAATTTGAAGATCTTTAATCTGCCGAATAAGGAGCTGATGTTGGAATATCTAAGATGTTACAACTTTTTGTAGTAAAAATGAAATTATTTTCTGAAAAGGGCCCGCACTAGAGGTTGAAACGTTTTTTTACAACTTTAGCAGTCGAATAGTTTTCGGAATTTGAAAATTGAAATCACTGATTATACGAAACTGATAGAAATTGTAAAATCTGAAAATTCAAAATGTCGGATCCAAGGGACTTTTAAGTGGCGGTTTGGCAGGGGGGGGATTCTAATGTGCTCTACCGATAAGGAAGGAAGATACGCTAAAAACCATAGATTATAAGTTTCTAAACAATTTTTCGGAGTCAGTATGGGCAATTCTGCTAGTAAAAATCATTTGTTTCTGATAATGAGCGGTAAATTCTCCATATAATGTCTTTTAGTAGAATATGGGTGTTATGTAATTAGAATTACCCTTAAAGGGGTTTCAAAGTGTTCCGCCGATAAAGTAGGCATTTTCACTAAAAACCGTAAATAAAAAATGTCTAAATCGATTTTTCAAACCTTGGGCTCTGTAATGGCAATTTTAATTATTACAGACGGTATCCTAAAAAATGCCAACGAAATTAATTAAGAACTGACCGAGAATTTTCGGAAATAAATAAAAATCACGTATTTCTGAAAATTCTCTGTTAGTTCTCAATTAATATTTTTGGTATTTTCTAGGAAATCGTTTACAGTGCGTAGAATTGTCCTTACATAGCCTGAATTTAAAAACTTTTAATCAGTCATCTTTAATTTACGTTTTTTAGTGAAATTGTTTACCTTTCCGGCGTACATTTTTCTGACGAACCATTTTTCATGGAACTGGGTACCAGGGGGTTTTTGGAATCGCTGATCACAAATCTGAACCCAGATTTTGAAAATTCAAAATGGCGGATAAAGATGGGCGCTAAAAATGGGAAAACTTACGTGATCGAGATGAAACTTGAGTGTTTTTTTGGGGTTGTTGAGTACGAATCTGAGTTCATATTTGTAATCTGCAATCCTAAAAAACCCCTAATATTCAGTTTCGTCTTGAGCAGGTAATTTTTTACATTTTTGGTCTGCGATATTCAATCCGCCATGTTGAATTTTCAAAATCTGAGTTCAGATTGATAATCAGCGACCTCAAAAATACCCGAGTGTCCAGCTTCATCCCGATCCAATTGAACATTTGTCAGCGACTACATTTCTTCTATAAAAATTACGATTTTGAGTTGTTTAATTGTTTATAAATCATAAGGTTGAATAAATATTGACTTAAAGGCAATATTAAGCACTTCTTCAACTCCCACTTTTATTGGATTTTAAAAAAACGGGCGCAAATGTATTTTTATATTATTATTTTGTTTATAAACACCCCAATTTTCAACTGGGTTCCGGTGGCTAATATATTAACAAAATAACCGTAAATAACAAAAGACTGAATCGATTTTTCAAAATTCGGGCTCTGTAAGGACAATTCTATTATAGACAGTATGTTAGAAAATACCAAAGAAATTAATTCAGAACTGACTCAGAATTTTCGGAAATAAATAAAAATCACTTATTTCCGAAAATTCTCAGTCAGTTCTCAATTAATGCCTGGTATATTCTAGAAAACCGTCTATAATAATTAGAATTGCCCAATTGCCTTTACGGAGCCCGCAAAAGCTATAACAAACATGAAAAAGTCAAAAAAATCCCGTTTTTTTAAGTTATCATAATAGTTAGCAAAAATTTGTTAAGTAACAAATTATTTTGGAAACTGTATCACCTCTATCTTATTTTGTAGACATTGGCGTCTATTTTTTAAACAATATTCTTTGGTTTCGATGGTCAGAAAACCGGAAATACGCGTTAAAACTCGAAAAAATTACTTATTTCATATATTACCAGTTATTGTGCCAGTATCTACGCGTTTTCTCTATACCATCCCAAGCAGCAATCCTAGTCATTTCGACCAAGCCAAAGTCAAAATGGAAAATGCCCTAATGGAGTAAAATTGACCAATTTTCGACCTAATAACTGTCTTAAAAGTCAAAAAGTCTTTATAGTCGAGAATATAGGGCGAAAAGTACGTAAATATTCCCTAAAATATGCCTAGAAAGTTATGTGACTTTAAAGTTATAAATGAGGTTAAAATTCCCAAATTGTGACCAAAAATATGTCTTCATAGTCGAATAGACTTTTAAGTCAATATTAGAGTCCACTTGGAAGGCTATATATGACCGTGCAAAATTACCTTATTCTGACCATTAGGGCGAAATGTCTTAACTGGTCAATATTGGGAAATTAAGACTTCATAACCTGGCTAGATTTTAACCTGAAAGTCGAATTTACCGCGGAAAATTACTTATAGGGCATTTCGACTAAGAAGGTTAGCCGACGACATATATATAATGCGCATAACTCACTTTTATACAAAATAATCTAACCTCAAACTGTACATACGTCAGTCTGAACTAAAATTCAAACCACGATGACTCGAAGAAAGCCGTTCCGATTTTCATCGACATTTTATAGAAAAAAAAAATCTGGAGAAACAAGGGCAACCAACAAGTTCTTCTAGAGATGTTCCCATACGGATAATTTTCTCGAAGATGCTTCTGATGATTTCATGATGAATGAAGGACGTAATTCTCCATTAATGGCGGAAGAAATTGATAATAGCTGATGACAACAATTTTGAAAATGACGAGACTTACGAAGTTCATAGGTTATGTACATCTAATTCCCTATAAGCCGCCAATTCGACTTCAAAGTTCACAACTTTGAAGTCAAAATTCCCTAAATAAGTAAATTTTACCTCAAGGGCAAGTAATTTATAGTTTGAGAAAGGAAATTTGACTTATAGGTCTTATCTTCGACTATCAGGTCGAAATTCATAAACACGCCAGGAAATCATTATCCGCCATGTAATAACGAACATAACCTGTAATATTAACCCGTTATTAAATAATATAATTCTGATATTCTGTTGAACGTATCAAGTAAAATAATACATATTTTTTATAGTACAAATTCGAAAAAATCATTACCAGATGATTAAAATGCAAAATAATATTGACATACATTTCACAACAATTACAAAAATTTTCAAAATGTACTATTTCTCGAGGCGCATTTAATATTAATAGGGTAGCATAAAATTCTGATCGAGAAATTATCAATCGGACGAAAATTTGCCAATAAATAACGCGCAATTTCATTTGCAATTACTTACCATCATCCGTAATTATTTGTTTTATTGCTGGCTTGTGTTTTGGTGCAAGCATGGAGGAACCATTGGGGCAAGTTTTAGAGTTTTACTGTACTGCCATATCATGAGAATATATAATAACATAAATATACAGGCTTGTCAACTGCGAACACGAAGGACAAAAAATATAATCTACACGGAGAACAATGACGACTTATAGGTCGAAAAGAGGTAAATATTACCTAAATATTACCAATTTTCGACCACGTACAGGTCCATTTGACCAAATTCGGACTTCGACCTATTGGGAAAAATGCCCTCCATTACCTAATTTCGACCGTAAATTTACTTCCACTTTTGTCCCCACTTACCGTCATTCGACTTCTAATTTAGGTAAATATCGTGTGGTCGAGAAAATATCTCGCCCTAATGGAAGGTCGAAAAGAGGTAATTTCGCCCTGTTTTGCTGCTTGGGATATTGTTTGGTTTTGCTGGCTAGAAGAGGTGAAATAAGCATGAAAATGTCGAAAAAATGTCATTATTATCTTTTGTTATCGATTTTAACATTTTTTTTAAATTAAAAAATTTATTTCGAATTTTTCATTCTTATTATAACCCAGCTGTTATTAAAGTAATTTGTTACTCAAGAACTTATGGTTAAATATCACGGTAATATATGAAAAAAGTAATTTTTTGAGTTTTAAAGCATATTTTACGGTTCTCTGTACATCAAAACCAAAGAATATTGCATACAAAACACTCGCATACGTCTACAGAGTGAGATAGGACTGATGGAGTTTCCAAAATAATTTGTGACTCAAGAAATTTTGGTTAATTATTATAATAACTTAAAAAAAATGGGATTTTTTCGACTTTTTCATGTTTTTTCCTAGCCAGCAAAACGAAACAATATTGTATTAATTAAGAATACTTGTATATATCTACATAATAAGATAGAGCTGATAGGGTTTCCAAAATAATTTGTTACTTAAGACATTTTGGCTGACTATCACGGTAAATATGAATAAAGTTATTTTAACTATTATTAAAATGTAGAATTTTGTCGAATTGACCTCCCTACTTCCGGTTTTCTAGCCAGCAAAACCAAACGGAGCGAGCATACGGATAATTTTCCACAAAGTTTTAGGATAATTGTTGGTTCCCGAAATAATTTGTTACTGCTACTTCTTGAGCTGAAAATTAGGCGAAATTAAGAAAAATGTGGTACTTTGTCGAATGTACTCCTCTACTTCAGGTTTTCTAGCCAGCAAAACCACACAATATGGTACGGAAATTTTTCGCAGAATGATGTGCATTAAGAATCATGATGGTCTGTTTCGGAAATTGTTTGTTACTGCTACTTTGTGGCCGAGAAACTGGGCACAAGTACGTCAATTCAGGCTTTTATTCGATTTTTCCACAGCACTTCCGGTCTTACAGCCATGAGGCTGAAAGGTGTTTTGGTCGACAACCCATGGAAATCATTAAGTGATGACGCTCAATAAATATGTATATTTATATATATATTTGGATATCGCCTCACTAGGGTGATTTTGTAATTGCCTCGCCAAAATTCCGCACTCCTGGCCATTAACTGGTACACGGCCACTAACAGGTACTGGGCCCTTTATTGCTACTGTTTTATAAAGCAACAAATGAGCAAAAAATTCATTAAAAATGAATTCGTCAATAGAAAGAAATGGAATGTAAAATTGCGACTGTGAATATTTTATGATTTGTTTCTTTGGCTGCTAAATACTGACTCGCTGTTTTAATCAAATTCACTACTATAGACGCCGTATTTTCTTCAATTAAAAAGCACATATTTCATGGTAAATTCATAATTAATTGCTATAGTAGAGAGTTTTACCCATTTTTTACGAATGTACACCAAGTTTTAGCGAGATCTGGTTAGAATTGGATAAGACATTGCAAGAATAAATTTTGCATTGAAGAGGATTCTAAAGTGCTTCGCCGATAAGCTAGGAATTTTCTCTAAAAACCGTAAATGAAAAATTACTTAATCGATTTTTCCAAATTCGGGCTCTCTGTAAAGGCAATTCTAATGACTATAGACGGTTTCGTAGAAAATACCAAAGGCATTAATTAAAAACTGACCGAAAATTTCCGGAAATTAGTGATTTTTATTTATTTCCGAAAATTCGCGGTCAATTCTCAATTAATGTTATTGGTATTTTCTAGAAAACCGTCTATAGTAATTAGAATTGCCTTTACAGAGCTCAAATTTAAAAATGTTATTAAGTCGTCTTTAATTTACGTACTTCAGTGAAACCACCTACTTTACCGGTGGAAGACTTTAGAACCCCCTTAACGCGATCTGTTTTGCTACTACAAAAATGTATTCTTACAAATTCTCACCCAGTTCGGAATCGATCTCACGGAAATTTTATATAAAATAAGAATAAACAACATCCCTACTAGAAATCAATCCATTTTTAACCAAGAATTGTACAATTAATGTATTCACCAAGTTAAAGGTAAAGAAAGTAGTGTAAGAAAAAAATGGATAAGTTTCTACCAGGGATAAACAATAACGACCTTACTTGACGAAACAGGTTAAGTAACAACCCGTCGATGGTTCTAAGCAGATTTTTTTATCACGTCCAACTACAAGAAAAGTTTAAAGAATTTTTTTTTATTTGAAGTTATGCCTCGTATGAAAATATTATAGAAATTAAGAAGTTAGTGTTCCATTACCTTTTCGAAATAACCACTTTATCAGTGCAATGGGAAACATTTTTTATCGAAGTGGGAGGAAGTTTTTTTTAAATATCTTCAGGGACACAGTGAATCGATTTATGATTTTGAAAATTACAAGTGTATTTGTGTTCAGCATGTCTCCTTCAGTCCATTAATTATTGTTATAAAATTAAATAAATCTAAACTAAATCCCCTGTTTTGGTATATTTCATTTTCTTCCTTCTAGTGATCGGTTTAGCTGATCGAAATCGAAGTTTTCTTTTTCATGTAAGAATAGAACGCATACTAAAGTTATTACAATGAGCAAAGATTCATTAAACCGATGAAATGTGAATACGATAGCTACAATGAAATTTATTCTTTCAACCAATAAAATATATTACTGTTACTATGAAAATGTCATTGCGTTAATTACACTGAGAAAAGATTCTTTCTTTTCATTAAGCACTTACTAACACAAATAATTTTTTGCCGTAATAATAAAATATTTCATCCGTTAAAATAATACATTTTATTAAGCTTTCGGTTGTACGTTTTATTGTGCAATGACTTTATTTTCAATTCACGCAGGTTCGATTTTAGTCTAAATAAACTAAAGCTAAAATTCTCCACCGGCTTAATTTAAGCCCAAATTCTGAACAATAACTAATTTTTGGTATTACATTTTAGTCGCATGGTAAGCTAGTTTTAAGACTTTTCAGTCCAATAAGGTTTCTTTTTGTTACATCTTAAAAATAGCTAACTATCGATTTTAATTCAAGGCTTATTTTTTTCAGTGAATAATAAACTACGAAATGTTTCCAACGATTTTTATTTACTGCAATTGAAATACTATAACAATTTTATTTATTTATACGATTTCTGCGTCCTCGAAGTATTTCCTACACATAAAAAAAAAAGTCTTAAAATTGTTACATCTCAAATTAAGTACTGTAATAGACTTAATTTCAGTCTAAAATTGAGCGAATTTTCTTAAATTAAGTCAATATTTGCGCATAAAGTATTACTTTAAGACAGCAAAGTTTAATTTCTGTCGCGATTTATGCTTAAAGAAACATTTTTCGAATTGTCACACCTAAGTTAGAGAATTCTTATTTCGAACCTGAATATTGACTAAAAGTAAGTTTCCACAACTAAAATCAAGGTTTTGAGCGCAAATATTAACTTAATTTAAGAAAATCAACACAATTTAGGATGAAATTAAGCCTTTTACGGTGCTGAATTGAATATGTAACAATTTTAAGACTTTTTTTACTGTGTACATCTCGACATCTTTGAATTTATCAAATTTTTTAATATTCAGTAATTTCTAATTTCGATTTTCTATATGCATCCTAATTTATTCGTAGCTAATTTTGGCTAATTAATTGGCTTATATGAAAAAAAAACAAATGGCATTTCGAAAATTTTGAAAATGGAATAACTATAACATTTTATTTAAATTATAAACATGTTTAAACACCGGGTTTTGACATATTTTATGATATGTTGAATGTTTAATATTTTTTTCAAATGCATGTAAACGTCTATGCATATATCGAAAAAAAGTAAAAACATGATTCGAAAAACTATGAATGTTATACGCGTGGTGACACTAAATTAGTTTAAAACGCAATAAAGTTCATAACAAATAAAACATAGCCAATCATTTGTTTGAATTTAGAACTAGTTATTTTTCGTTTCATTTACAGTGGTGCAATAAATGTTTACTTTTGATAAATATAGCACTGGATAAACTGTATACCGATTTTTTTGCTTAATAGTGCTAGAATAAAAAAAAAAGTTTACTAATGCCGTTATATGTTTGACTTCTCCTGAAATGATTAAGGAATATTAAATGATCACCCTGAATTTTATTAAAATTAAAAATGCATACATAAATAGTAAAAACTGAAAGCATAGAAAAAAATCAAAATTCTGGAAGCTTTCTCGTTACATTGTTGAAACTTTACGAAAATACGGTGTGATTATTTAACAACACAAATTCCCTAATCTTGAAATTTAACATATGCTTTTGATTTGGAGGCTTTAGCTCAGACCTAAAATGCTGTTAAAGGTTGTATACAATACACGTTTAACTTTGGACAAGAGCCAGGCGGAAGTCGTATGACTGAACTTTCTCCATCGAAGTGCAACAAAGTTTTATGTGAAGTATTCGGTGAAGGTAATTGAGTTTCCTCGCTGTCTCTAATTCGAGGTCGCACTCGATATTTAATCTTAATATCAATATTGTCATACGAAAGTGTTTTCATTTTTTCGACTTGTGATTTACATTTTAGCATCTTATTGAACAATGAAGATGTCGGCATATGAGAACGGTTTGATTACGATGAAGTTTTAAATAATTTAGGTGCCCACGTACAACGAGAAAGTCATGTCAATTTATTAGTGTAGTGTCGTCAAACTAAAATAAGCTGATTTTGCACGAAAACTGCTTTCGGTAAAAAAACCGATTATGATCCTAGTCATCATTGCACCAATATAGAACCCAATTTGTGTTCAGAATCCATTTCGATAAACGGATTGAAATCGTAAAGTACTTTTGAAATTCCATGTATTTAGAAACTTTGGAGTCAGCAATATTTTCGACTACTTTCAAGTATTTTAATACATTTGCAAGCTAACGTGAACCCATGGGTAGTGCACATTTCCGTTCTTGTAATTCTTAAAGTATTTGACCATGTGTCTTGGATATTCATATGGTCTTGGAAAAAAATTTGCAATACAGATAAGAAAAAATATACGAGGTTTTGCTCAGCTACTTTGATACATATATTTCATTCCACGATCTAAATATTTTAACTTTGCAAATAAAAATTATGTTGCCGGATTTCAAAACTTCGCTGTAGATTAAAATGAAATATTGGAATTGGAAAAATTTATTATGAATGAATCGAAGAGTTCAATGGTTCAATCTTTTCATCAAAAGTTTCGGCGTCAGTTACAGAATTCCAGTTGAGAATTCCTTGTGGAATTTTTTGTTAATGTTTTTGAAAGAATGATGCACTGTGTTACCTAGTTCTGACTTTCCAACATTGCAGTTACATTTTGCGAGAATAAGATCATGGTCGGGAAAATTCAACTTTGAAGAATACTTCAATTCTAATACTCGGCTGCTTTAAATTATATAAATATGCCATTGTATTTGTTCGTCTGCGTTAGAAACTTATTTGCCTATTGAAGATGATGTCAGTTCCAGACAAGTTTTTGTCATCAGACTCCACGATGACAATCGTTTGACTTGAACTGATAAAATGTGGTCATAAACTATCGTGAAAGGTAGAACTAAGAAAAACCGCTTTACCAAGTTCGCCTCCTAACAATCAGCATCCATCAACCCTTCAACCCATCATTTCAGTGACGTACATCTGACATCACACCTCGACATCAACTGCTCCATCATCCGGCATCATTGTCATCATCCTTGCATTTAATGATAAATGATGACTATAAAGATATTTACGATGATGTCATGTAATAACCATCATCCATGAGGGATTTCCAATGTTAAATCCATACAAATTTAAGTGGAAACTGCTGTGTCGAAGTATTAAAAATATATTTAATAAATAAATTATAATCTGGCGCTAAAACGGCGGACCAAAACATCCGGCGCCAAAACGGCCTGGCGCCAAAACGACCGCGCCAAATTGTACCTGGAACATTTGACCCGAAATCGACCGCGTTCAAATCCCGGCGAGGGTATATCGAATACCTTAAGCTTATCTCTCATTTTTATTTCAAAAACAAAAAAATAAAATTATAATAAATGTCCTTCTTTTTATTGAAAAGCATTTTCAATATAGAACTTACTAAAAGAACATTTCATAATTCAGAGTTACTACTTATATATAATAAAACACAATGAAGCTTCATGTGTTTTTTATGTCAAACACAAGTGATATTTATTTGTTGACACAACATTTAGTTATTTGTGCATAAATAAGCGATAACAGAAAAGTAGAGTATTCAGAATCAATTCGAAAAATACCTAAATAAAAAACGAATCTGGATACAATACAAACTATAATTACTTAATTCTCTTAGGTTCCTTATTTTTTGTAATAAGCCCTTTTACTTTTATTTTCCTAACGTTTATTGTATTTTTCTGATATTTTCTTTTGTAATTTTTATATTTTATAGTCTCATAACATTTTTAATTTCGATCAAGGAACAGTTTTCTTTCTTTTTGATCATTTTATTTCCCGTCCAGGTTATTGGAAAAAGACAAAACACCGGAAACACAGGATATTGTATCCTAGATCTTTTTAACTGTAATAAATTGTTTATTTTATTTTGACTAAGCATGTTTCTACTTCTGCCAGTAGATGCAGTTTAATATCCACGCATGCGCGCCATCTGCACACGCGTCCAATCGATCTCTACGGCGGAGTTCGACTGGTACCTACATAGCGTGCGTACATACTCGAGACGCTAAAGCGAAATGATAAAACGGATTTTCTACGTTCTTGCTCTAATGTCTTATCGTGAATATTGATTCAGACGTATTTGATGTATTAAATTTGACGTATACAAGATGAAGGAAAAATATTCAATTCGATTCCAGCAGTCGAAACGTCGCAATCCTATGCTTGTTTACATTAAGACCGGCTTCAACGAAATTTTGAACTAATATAAACATCCCCAGAGTATCCTAGAAATTTTGCATGTCTCGGGAATTAAAATATATTTTTTGTATTTTCAAGGAATTCCCGGATTGTAATTCCGTATTTGTATATATAAGCTATAATTTCTCTAGTGGGTATGTAATTTCATCGTGCAAAAAAACTTGTAATTCAATTATCGACATATTTTATTTAATTATGTTAAAATAGTGTTTAGGAATGCCTCATATAATTTATATTCCAACTACGCGCAATAATGAAAGTTGCATTCTATATCAGATGCAAAGATGAACTGTATTTCACTGGCTTATTATACACGAAGAACGTCTTAAATTTGCAAACAAGACTTTATTAAATGCATAATACACACACCTTAATTTATCGTCGTTTGCTGCCAGCTTTGAGCTTCAACAAACTGAAAATTTAAAGTAGTCTTAGCTCATATTATACAAGCATTTGACATTTATTAGTATACACGTCCGCGGCTAAATCTTATGTAGAATTTAGAAGCCTTTTTAAACGGCTTTAAGACTTTTCCAGCTTTCGAAATATTAGTTAGATTTATTGGTATTAATAATTTTTAGAGTTTACCTTCCTCACTTTTAAAATCCAGGAATTATAAGTCCAATATCTGCAATTTTATATTTTCTACGACTACTGTTATTTTATGTGCAAACAAATTATATTCAGTTTATCATAACTACTCACATGATCATTTTCTGTAATATCTGAAAGTTTCTAGAAAGAGTCAACATAAAATTTTATTATTTTCGCGTTACATTTTACAGCAAAACTTATTGTAACATTTTATGGTGTCAATTATGGCATTGCATTCTCTTATTTTGTATTTATTTTAATGTTTTTTTTTAAATTATGTCACTAATAAAAAACAAAAATGAATTGTTGACTTTGATTTCGCGAAATTCATCAGATATTTAATGGGGAAAAGAGTGAGAAGGAAACGTTAAAATAGAGGAATCAAATAAATAAATGTTGAAGGTGCATTAAAAAAGTTTAAAATAAGGGAGGACTAAGACAACTAATGAAAGACAAATAAATACATCGTATGTGTAATCTTTATATTTACCAATTTATATATCTACCAAAATAACGTATTGTATACATATTAAAGGAGTGTTTTCATTGTCTTAAAATATCTGTCCAGTTTAGCACATAACGGAACACAAGCATGTGTACCTTCGATAGATGTTGATCATTCCAACGTATTTCCTTTCAAAGGTATTTTTATAACAATTTTCCATCAAATATATTAAGAATATTAGCTCAAAATGTTCACACCATATTTACACGATCGCAATTCTTTTTAAAATAAAAAAATAATAGATTTTAATTTCCCTCCCTTTCTTTAAATTGCTCCTCGCATTTGCTCAATTCATCAATGTGGTAGAAGAAGCGAACGAAAATAACTGTGACGAACAGAAACATTAAAATAAGAGAAGTAAATAATATAATAAGGGAATTAAAGTAATCCTTGACCGGAAAGTTAAACTAAATCAATTGTATATATTTTTAAGTTTTACTTTTCATCATTTAGAAGCATATCAGATTTCAGTTTTATGCACACCACGGGGCTGGCACTCACCGATTTTTCGTGGTAGTTTCTTTGAGGCCGCAGAACTAAACCGTATAGCGGCGCGTCGAGCAATTTGTGCCTCCCACTATAGTGCCGATTCTCTTTAATTCTCCCTTCCTCTTAAATAGCGCAGTATGAACAGTTAGTGACGGGAGAAATAGGCATTAAAAGAGTAGATCTTGGATCCGGGATTGGGAGGGATACGAGACGCTTGGGACGATAGCATATAGATTAGTTCATCCCTTATAAACTTGCCTCAAAACAGGAGACATAAGTTTGCTTATCTCAACATAGGCGGTACCAACCCCGTGATCCATATTAAATATAACGAGATTAAATAAAGATCTTGTTAAGTCTAATTAGATAATAAATCTCCATCAAGATACATCAAGATCTCATATTAGACAAGATTTGATGTTAGATTTATTTGAATTTAAATAAATAAGAAAATTGGAGACTTATAACAACAATGATCGTTATCAAATATAGTTTACCCAATTAGAAATTGGAGAAGTAACACATCAGGAGGAAGATACTGATCGAGTACTAGGAGACTGGTACTGGTAGACCATACTGTATTCGGTATTAAATAAGTACTGATCGCTGGAGCAAATTTGTACTGATCCAATACTAACTGCCAGTACCATCACCAGTAAGAAACGATATCTGATTACCGAAATATGTTAGTACTTACACAATACCAACTGCCAGTACTATTTCCGATGTTAGATGATCACCGATTCCCGAAATACGTCAGTATACGATAACGATTTCCAGTACGATATTTCGGTATTAAATGATTATTTCCGGCGAAGGTCTAATCCCCTAGTACAAATATCGAAAGTATATTGGAGTTTAGCCCTGGGAAAGTACTGATCCAGTACTGATTATCGGGATATCGAAAGTATATTGGAGTTTAGCCCTGGGAAAGTACTGATCCAGTACTGATTATCGGGATTGGTAGTCAAAGTTTAATGAGTACTGACAGAATTGGCGTATCAGTAATGATTCAGTACTCAACTCAGTACCGGTCAGTTTTCGAATGTTCACTGGTTCTTCCAGGACGTCAGTTCATCATGACGGTACTGGCCTAGTAAAATGCTCAATACTGGCTGTCAGTACTAGGTCTGTATTGTGTCAAATTTGACTCTTTCGATTCCCACCTGACATTAATTAATAAGGAATATAAAAATTCGTTTCTTAATGTTACATACTAGATTGTACCTTAAGTATCCAAGAACTAAAAATACTTGAATGGACATTTTTTTAGATTTGCCAAACATATGCATTCCGTTAATTTGTACAAAATATTTTGTTGGTAATATATTCGGACTTATATGGAAAATCCATTACATTTTCTTTGCAATATACGCGATCACTAATACTATTACGAAGCTCTCGTATACTAATGGATGGGTAGTAATAACATTACACAACATATTTCGTGACCAAGTTTAAAGTGCCTTACAGATATTCTCCAAGCTTGGATTAAACGTGTAAAATATTTTCTCTAGAGCGGGGTTTTATTACGACTATAAAATCCATTTGAATATCTACAGATTTAAAAGAATAGATATTAAAACACGTTTAAAAATCTTTTAGAATAAAAAATTTTATTTTAAAGTTATAGTATAATCAGTTTTATATTGAAAGTCCAGACACCGAATTTATATTCTCAGATTCTTCTTTGACCACGGGAAACCCGGCGGATTTCGAGGTGTTTATGCGATTATCGATAATCCGAGGTTTTATACCTTTTCCTATTGTTGGAAATCTCTGATAAACCTATTCGTGAATGTCCGCATGCAGAGTTTTTCAAATGGTGAAAAGAAAATGCTAATGCTTGCTTAATCCAATCTTCTTTCATTTTATTATCGTGAAAAATACAAACCAAACAATTAATCGTATAAAAATATTGTAATGTTTTTAAAACATTATCATTACCAAATGTGATTTTTTATTTTTTTAAGAAATTTCTTTATACATTTTTATTTTTGCATATCTGCATTTTCCGCGGTATAAAATTGTCCCATTTTATGTTCTAACCGAAGAAACAGCTGGAAGGAAAATCGAATTACTTTCGTGATGATGGTTATGCACTCATACAGATGTATCGAATTGCAAACGTTTCTAACGATTCTTCGTGTTTCGTTTCAAAGCAATTCGGTACGTTCACAAATAAATCTGATCAATGCGAAATACTGCATCAAACTTTCAAGAATTCTTTTATGAAATAAAAATACATTTTAAAAATCTCTATGTTACAGAAAGGTGTGTTTTGCATATTTCAGAAAGTTTTAGTTCATTTTCTTTCGTGGAACGGTTGGGATAGTTTCATGGGAATTTATGATGTACTTTTTAAAAGTACTTAATTGTTCAGACAAAGTTTTGCTTTTAAATCATGTTTTTCCGTGACGGCATGTTTCGTAGAGCACTGCATCCGAATTTCATCAGTGCAATATGTGTTGAAGCTTGAAATACATGTGATCGTTCGTGCGCAGCTTGATTAAAATCATTGCTAAATGTCATGATGATACGGTTGTAAGGTATATCAACGAACAATGGTAGCATTGTTCAGTGAGAAATGATAGCGATGTACCAAGTGGAAATACTATTGTAACATGTTTGGGATATACAATAAGAATTAAAGTTAAATGACTCGATCTAGTTAGGGAGAAGTCACTATTCAAGTCCCAAAAATGACTCAAGTTGAAGACTTTGATGTAATGAACAAGTTAAATAATTTTAATGCTACAACGTGAAAAATAAAATGTATTAATTATATGAGTACAATCGAAAGATTGAACATTCCAATTTTATTAGGAGGTTGAAGAAACGCATGAAACGTCAATCTCATTTTTGTAAAAAACTGCTATTTTATTTTTTGAGACACATTTAAACGATAAGGCCTCTAAAAGAGTATCTACTTTAATACAAATGTGCTTTTTGTGGCAGGGTTAACCTGTTGGTAAATATTTGGTTTTCCTTTTTTCTATGCGCAATATTGACGGAAGGCTGCAGAGAATGAAAAATTACCTGCAAATTTTGATGAAAATTATCCAGGCAAAGAATCGGCGATATTTGATAAGATTTGTTGTTTAAACATGAAATTTTAACTATATGAGATTAAATTACAACATTTATCACTGCATAAATAATTTGAGTCGTTTGTTCTTAATAATGGAAAAAAAGTTAAGTATTCAGGCATGAAATTTTCAGCCCTCGGGGTGTTTTATGCGCTTTTCCATAAGAGTGGCGTAATATATATATCTCGCGAACGCAAAGAACTTTTCTTTTCTTCCGACGGAAAAGCCACTTCGTGCGCCCTCGTTACATCGCTACAGCTGGAGCAAGAAGGAGATTGGAATCGGAAATTATTTTTCCTTCAGCAACTTGGTGGGAGCTTTCGCAGCAGTCGTCGAGACTTTTACCTTTCTTCCGGGAATGGAAGTAGAGCCTTTTTCCGGTCCTCCTGAGTTTTTTCCCTATACTTCTTCTGCTGTTTTCCAAAGAAATACTTGCTCAACTTCGGAAAAGCCTCGCGAAATGATGCTTATGAATTCTTCTACTTACTTGAAATAACTAGTAAAATAGTTGTTTGCTTCCACATCTCTATGACATATCTATGTCGGAAGTTGTTATCTCATGGATTCTGAAAATAATAAAATTCTACATATTATTGGTTTCGGTTCAAATTTAATTGATCAAAGTTATATATTTGGGATTGGACATGGAGACGAGTATTTCGAATGTAATATTTAATACATTTAATTCTTATTATCGATTTTTGGTCAATGAAATGAGCCAAATGAAATTAAAGTCTCTACTTTATATAATTTTTAATCGATTTCACCGGTTTCTTGTTGCTAAGATGGTCTACGTTGAAATCAATTTCTGCTTGAATTAGTTCATGCTTTTAATTGATTTTCAGTTATAAATATACTTGTATCATAATTGTGCATTTTTTAGTATTTTTAGAAATTCCTTTTTTGTGATGGTAATCATTGCGTTGGGCACCAATGTAATTATTGACATGCAAATTTTTATATGAAAATAAGAAAAATTCGACATTAAAAAATTTAGTTGTGGATAAAAAACTGATCCAGTTCAAAAACATTGTTTTACAAATTCTTCCGAGTTCTGGCTGACCAATAACTGACGTTATTCACTATTAGACTTTAAAATTAAGTGGGGAATGCATAACGTACATGATACTTGCATTCTAGTTATTTTCATTTCTTTTGCAGTTAATTTAATATCTAGTTAAATGTATTTAATTTGAGAAGGTCTAGTTATGAAATGCGTGAAAGTGATTTTTAATGTGCAAAAATTAAATTTTGAAACTTACGTATTTGATTGTAATTCTATTACTTCTGTGTTTTACTTTTTCTTATTTTTTTCCTTTTCGTGTTCCCTTCCCATTTCCTTTTTATTTTGGTTTCGTTACCCTTCCCTTTTTCTTTTCCATTTCCTTTGCCTTTCCTTGTACTTTTTATTTTGGTTTCGTTTCTTTTCCCTTTCATTGTCCTTTTTATTGTGGTTTCGTTTCCTTTCCCTTCTGTCTTCCTTAATCTTTTCCGTTTCCTTTTTCTTTTTTTTTCCTTTTTCTTTTCTTTTTCCTTTTCCTTTTCTTTTTCCTTTTCCTTTTCCATTTCCTTTTCTTTGCCCTTTTCCTTTTTCTTCTCCTTTTAATTGTGGTTTGGTTTTTTCCCTTCTGTTTTCCTTCTTCTTTTCTGTTTCCTTTTCGTTTTTCTTTTCCTTTTCTTTTCCATTTCCTTTTCCTTTTTCTTCTCCCTTATATCCCTTTTCCTTTTCGCTTTTTCTCTTTCTTCTTCCTTTCTCTTTTCATTTCCTTTTTCTTTTTCTTGACTTGGCTTGGCTAATAATATTGATGTATATTTTGCAAATGAGAACTTTTCAAGTTTGATCATTGACTACCAAAATTATGTCCAATATAGTAACAATACCACTTTATAAGCTTTATGTTTTGTGCTATATGCCGGACATTAGAGTTTTAGGTATCCATCACACATTTTCTATTCTGTAATCGATTTGCCCAGTTAAAATTTTGCTACCCATCAATTTTTAGTATCAAGTAGGGTACCTTTTTTGTTGTAAACCCCATAACATGGATTTGTGAGGTTGTGCAATCAAACACTTTAATTGGTAATTTCCTGCATTAAAACGTATTCAGGAACGATAAAATTTGTGATTTAGTATACATTCTACACTCTTCGGCCTTTAAACTAACAATATTCCATAAATGCCGTAGCTTGGAACATAATTGTCCCAGCAATGGGAATTAGGTACAAGTTATAGTTAAAAAATGTTACTTGAAAATTGTTAAGATTGATCAATAACGAGGCTTTTAGTGAAAAACTCTATTATATTTAAAACTTTAATTTGATTGATCAATTACCATGAGAGCAAGATAGGAACTAAGTCAACATTTTCATGATTTGCATCTAGCCTTTCAGTGTTTCAAATGTCCTTTTGAAGTTCCATTCGGATCTACATTTTACCTGGTTCTTCATAACCGCTTGTTTATATTCTCTCTTACTCGAGCCCCTTTAAATTTCTGGACGTGAAAATTCACTCTCTATACTGGTGTTTATTTAAACTTGTAGTAGTACCGCGTTTTGTTCATTTGAAATATTCTTAGTATCTAATATACATTTGTATTTTTAATGGTTTTGCTCGTAAGATTTGACTAAAGCGTCAGTACTCAGGAGTCTCAATTATTTTCAGTGAAATGAAGGTTGCTTAAAACAGTGTCTACAAATTTCAAATCTTCAATTGCATAATTTTGGTAGGTATTAAATTTAGCATTTATTATTATCATCGGTCTTAAATATTTTTATGTCTTAGTGGCGCTACAGCTTTTTCATACTTCTGCGTCACTTATTATTTTTTTAATTATTCACTTATTTTTTAAAATTTTTATTAATATTGTATATCACAATTTATTAATATCTATTCAATTATATTTCACGACGATTCCCGATAACTTTATTAGTTAACTCTTATCTTATAAATATGATGTACTTCAATCTAATAGACCGTAGAATTCGTTGTTTTCTGGTGCTAACTTATGTTCATACAGTCAGTATATATACAATCTACGAATGGTATATAATGAATTTAATGCTTATTAAAACTTTCACTTATAACAATCAAATTTTTATATATTTTTTCATCTAACGATATACTGCACTCATCGATAAGTTTTTTCATTTTGGGTATCAATATTTGAAATAGAAAGAAGTTATATTAATTGATACTAAAAACCACCTAACAAATGTACTCTCTAAATTTGAATTAGTTAAAAACCTCTAATTCGTAAAAGTAAAGTCAGTTCCTCGTTCAATTTTGATTTTCCTATTTCTTTTTCTGTTTCTTTGTTTGTTTCTTTTCCTTTTCTTTTTCCTTTTTCTTTTTCCTTTCCTTCTTCTTTTCCTTTCCTTTTCCTTTCTTTGTTATTATTTAATATCTAGTTAAAAATAGTTTATTTCAATAGGTCTAATTATGGAACGCGTGAAAATGATTTTCACTAGTTTAACTAACTAACTTTCCTTTTTCTTTTCTTTTCCGGTTTCTTGTACTTATTCTTTTTCCTTGACTTTTTCCATTTCCTTTTTCTTTTTCTGTTTCTTTTCTTTTCCTTTCCTTTTCTTTTTCCTTTTCCTTTCCTTTTTCCTTATCGTTTTTCGTTTTTTGTTTCTTTTCCTTTTCATTTTTCTGTTTCTTTCCCTTTTCTTTGCCTTATCCATCTTCGTTTCCCTTCCCTTTTCATTTTTCTCTTCTTTGTTCTTTTCCTTGGCTGATAAATAGAGCCAGTAAGATCCATTGTGCAAGATTCTATTCTTTTAATTTATGTAACACAAAATGAAATTAAATTAAGATAGTTATGTGAATAACGATAAAAGTTGAGATTTAGTCGACACTCTTTAAAATATACACAAAATTTCTTTGAAAAAAAAAACTCCCAAAGCACAAATCGAAAAGTACCAAATGCTCAACCAAACCACTAAATAATAACTATCGTAACACAGATTAATTAAAAAGTTTGATATTAAACTCGTATTTTTCTAAACATTTTACCTTCGTAACAAGAAAAACAAGGTCCTATTTTCTCAACCTAGGAGTATATTATTTTGAGTCTTTGGTTATCAAATCACTCATAAATGCCTACCACGCAAGTTGCAAAAAGAAGAGATCGAATAGGCTTTTGCTATAATATAAACATATTAATCTCAAACAAAGTTAATCTGCGTGAGATTTTTTAATCAGATTATAATATTTTAAGATATCTTATAGAAACTGTAAAAACACAATATTGCAATAAATTATAATCAGAGATGTTTGTGACGTTAATCGCAGTAAACATATTAATGTAACTATTGTAATAAGGACTCTCGTCAGCGTTTTAAGCGTATTGCTGAAATTTCTCTCTCAACTTTTTTCACAACTAAATTAGGTATAAGTTAGCCTAAATGACTAAACTTTAGCGGAAAATTACTTTGATTAATGTGATCTACGAGTTGTTTATGGCACATTTCTTTAAACATTTTAAATACAGGGTAAGTGATTAGGTTCTGATGCAAATCCGTTGGAAGTTTAGGTTTTTTACTTTTTGAGGTACAGAGTTGGAATACACATATTTCCGTTCATTAGTAACTCTGTTTGTCGATATTATATCGCTGATTTTATACGGTAACTGTGTATTTTTGAAAACATCTCCGCAGATAAATGTCAAGGCCATCCCCTGTTTCGAACAACTACATTCTTGAATCAATGTGAATTCGATTAATAGTTCTGAAGAAATAGGAAACGTCCTGAAATATTTGCCACGTGTTTTTTATTAATCGAATAAATAGTTCTTCTCTTTTCTACTCACGCAAATTTGTTTTAATCATAGGACTCGATGAATTATTTAGTACTTTAACAATACAAATTACATTAATTGCGAATTTTATCAGTTATAGATTCTATATTAATTTTTAATTGAACCACCACTATCATCTGATTAAAACCTATGAAACATTTTGAATTTCATCGATACACTCAAGGACCATATTTTGTCAATAATTTAACAGTTGTATGGGACCAGCTATTTTATTCTCTTTTATAATAAGATAATTTTATTATCTTATCGTCTAAGTAAGTTAAATTTTAAGTATTAATCCACAAGAACACCTCATCATCATTTACAGCCTCGATAACTTCATAAATGTACATATAATTTTATTTTACTTAAAAAAAAATGTAATTTTATTACTTAGTTCGCTTTCATTTTTGACGATTTTTATCAAATTTAAGCTATTAAGATATGCAACTGACATATTTAATTATCTGTCGATTTCATCGGTTATCGAACATTTCACTGGTTTTTAGTGTTTTATTTAATTCAATATTTACTGTTACGATTTCCCGAATTCTTAAATTGATTAGCTAGTAGCTATTTTTATCATTATACTAAGTTATTACACCACTTATGCACTTGGATCATGATATAAAAAGAGCTTTGTAAAATATTCTTTCATAATTAAATATAAGTTCTTACAAATTATTTTATGTCTATAAGTAAGTGCTAAGTTAGCAGACACGAATGTTACCAGATGGATAATTTAAGACAAATAAAATATCTTAATAAATGTTTTTTGTTTTAATTATACTGCGGTTCCTCGTTCCATACACATTTGACTAATTTTTTGTATACTTGAATTATTGTTCATCGTGAAGCCCGAATTTCCTCTTCGTGTTTGTTGTGGTTTTATCAATATTATTTTTGTTTTCTAATATTTTATCCTCTGGTACCATTAACAAAGTGTAAAAGAGCATTCATTACTCCATATAAGGCTCACATTATATCGAACCACCGAAAGAGTAAAGTGAAATGATCAAAATGAATATACCCCACAGTGCTTTGCAATACCTCTGAGTACTCTGCTTTTATTTTCTATGGTGCAACGTGTGAAATTTTCACTAGAAAATTACCTCAGGGAAAACACGAAGTGAGAAATTATTCCTAGCTTCCTGCGTAATTCCTGGGTCTCTTTTCCTTGAAGCAAGTTTGTGCTTTAGAACATTTTCCAGCTTTGAAATGAAGCCGTTTTCCGTATTACTTTATTTGATAATAAAAACTTAATTCGATATTGAAAAAAGACTCCATTTTTTTATAGGTTTTTGTAATACGGTATTAATTTCTTCAGGCGATTCGAAAAATAATTCAAAGTGATTGCTTATTCCTTTTTCCTTCTCACACTTCGATTCTTTCGGTCTAGATGCTGCATTTCCCTTCCCTGGATCCCTGCAAGCTTTCTTTCTGTAGTCGTCGTTTTTGTCGCTGAAACCAATTTAAGCGGAACTCCGCTGCGATATAAAAAAGTCACGTTCTTTTATAAAATGGCGGCCAAGATGTAATTGTGCGACAATTTTTATTACCATATTTCCTATTTAGCTGGAAAACAATTCCGTTTGTTTTCAACGTTGCAGTACCTCTGGAGTTTTCTAATGAACTTCCAGATACTTTCAATTCCAGTTTCAAGCTTGCAGTAGAAAAAATAAGTTAACAGTACATAGTGTTACTAGGTAGCAAAATTGTATTTTGCGTTCAGAGTATGAGAAAATATATTTTTGATATGTATAATTCATATCCTAGTAATAAATATTAAATATTATATATTTTATATTCGTGTTATAACACAAAAAAAGTAATAAAAGTGAAGGATAGAAATATTATAAATATATTTTTACCACCGACTTCGAAACACATTATATATCGATTTGGTAAATTCAACTTCCTATGTTTTAAGGTTGCTCAATAGTTCCGACATCGAACAAAAAAGTTATAAATCACTAAACCTTAAAACTCGTTACAACGGAATACGACGAAACTAAAAGAAACATTTTCCAATACCAGAAACTAACGATGCATTTTGTCCACTTTCAGAGACTGAAAATTGAGATTTGATGAAAAACGAGTGATCAATTTTCACTGACCAAATTCAATATACTGAAATTTCTCACTTTTAGTTAAAAAACATATTCTGTAACTTCTCATCATGCTATTTTCTTCTGACGTTTCACACCATTCGAACAAACAATAACAAAAAAGTGAAAATTGAAAACTGTATCGATACTCCACGGATTAATCGCGAATATCCGTGTTGAAACTGTTAAAGGCTCAACATTCGTTTGTAGAAGAAAGCTGAATTCGTGTAACAGTACTTTATAACGGAAATCACGTTATATTTGAGTGGTTTGAAAAAAAATAAAAGTTCAAAATATTTATAGCATTTTTGAGCTCCGTAAGCCTAAAGTAGTATTCTTAAGGCGGTTCTAACATGCTCCGCTGATAAGGTAGAAATTTACTCTGAAAATAAAAAATTAAAAATGTCTTAATTAATTTTTCAAAATTCTGGCTTTGTAAACGTAATTCTAATTACTCGAAGTTCAATGAGTTTTGTGCCTGTTGATTAGCAAAAACCAGTAAATTTTGTTCATTTTGTATTTAAAATGCGCCAAAATAAGACTCAAACTACAATTGAGAATTTGATTGCTTTTCCCAGACTTAATGGGTTAAAAGGAGTTTAAAAATAAGTTTAGAATTATTTCATCGGAGTCCAAATTTTTAATTTATATTTTCTAATGTAGATTACAACCTTATCGACGAATAACTTTAGAATCCACTAATATAAATACATTTTAACCGTTTATTGACTAAAAAAGTGATATACACGCATATACAAAATACAAATCGTTCCGTTGTCGATTGACCAGCCAGTTAACCGAACGTCGGCTTTCTAACACTCGTCGAATCAATTTCCTTTCGTGCTTTCAACGAAATTGCCAATCGGGGGTCCAATTGGAAAGAGCTCGCTTAAATATCTTAATACCATGAACTATTGAATACGAATTAGCAGTTTCCAAATAAAAAATTTACCAAACCAAAATAAAATTTAAAAAATTCTGATGAACAAATATTTTATTAGTACATATATTGATGAGTTTTTCTTAATAGCTATACTAAGAAATTGGTTTCGCCTTCAATTAATAGTTTACAATGAAAATGTATTAATTTCTGATTATCGATAAAGGAAACAAACAATTTACTAATAGCACAAGGTAAAGAGAAGTTATATTTTAAGTGATCGCTTCACTTTTCTCTAAAACACTTTCAGTATTATTACTTTGTAAGATTAATGAGCAAATATTAGTTTATAGGCATTGTTTATTTCATAAAACTCAAAATAAGTATTTATCAATTTCATTAAAATATTACCTAAATAAATATTTAATCTTGTCCAAGTATCGATTTTATAGGTGCAGAGAACATCAATGTAAATTACCATACTATAATTCAGTTCTTATAAATACTGCATGATAATTGATCTTGTCTCTACTGACATGTTTCCCAGTCCGAAAACATCTGCTTGATACATGTGCGAGTTTCCCCCATTAGTGCTCATAATTTATATCTTCATTAGTGATCATGAATTCTGGTGTTAACAGTTGAATGCGGATTTCGGCTGTTGCACAAGATAAATATTTTCCTTTTTGAATTTACGTTGCTAATAAATAACGTAATCCTTTGATAAATGCTAAATTTAATAAATTGTTGTAAAAACGAATGCTATTATATTATTTTATCTCGTCAGCATTGTCTAACTTTATTATTTACAATTTTTTAGGTGAACATTTTCTTACTATCAACTTTAAATCAGAATAAATAAAAAGTTACACCTTATTTAAATGCGTCGTCTAGCCCCGACCTACTACTACTATAGTCGAAAGATGTACAAACTGGTCTCTTATTATTATTACTACCTACTTTAAAATTTGTCCCGAAATTACTGAATATAAATTTAAAAAACGAGAATGCTTTATATCCTTATCTACAAACCCTGTAATGCATGCATCATCCTTACAAGATTATCTTTGACTAACTGTGGTACAGGGTTATTCGCAAACTCATTGACTAAAAGCTTTCCGCAAACAGATTATGCTCACGTAGAGTGAATAGATCGTCTGATCATCATCATTGATGATAGCATTGTTATTCCACAACATCGTCAAAGACTAATCTTACCAAGATTATTTTTCCTTTGCATTCTTTCGTTATATTTGATATTAAAAACATACTCTACATTATTAGAAGCACCACATCAGAATATGGCTGGAACAAAGCTTTGTTTCAAAATTATTATTTCCCGTCAGGAAATGAGATGTCTGCTTATTTAGCACACCATGTTGAAGTTTTTCTTTGGTTTGTATCGGTTCTTCCAATTCTGTTTGCGTTTTTATATTATCTCAACTATTTTCCTTACTTGTTTAGTCACTATAATTATAAGTTGTTGTATTCAAACATCATGTAACTGATAGGCTTCCTTCTTCTTCATTGAGTTATCTCATCTCCAATCATCAGTTTCCTGTGAATCTCAAATCCTTTCTGTAGATCCAATTTATTTGTCTTGGAATCATCCTTGGAAATTCCTATCAGCACTGTGAAAATCATCAGATTTTATTCATTAAATCACTGAAAGTAGTTAGGAATTTCCGATGTTGAG
This sequence comes from Trichopria drosophilae, assembly GCA_030407085.1. Classification (NCBI taxonomy): domain Eukaryota; kingdom Metazoa; phylum Arthropoda; class Insecta; order Hymenoptera; family Diapriidae; genus Trichopria; species Trichopria drosophilae. The sequence continues at coordinate 26,100,100 of CM059585.1, forward strand.
CAGGAGTATTTGATGTAATTCGAGACATTGCAGTTTGCTCGTCATTGTGTACTTAGGTACTGAGATCTTTATATCTCCTGGCCAATAAGAAGTCACTACTCCATGAAGCCCTAGAGAATGTCTCCTTAGATAGTTGAACAGTCAGAGTTCAGTCTGTTGATCAATCGCCAAGAAGGTCTGGTAAATTCTGACAATTCTAGCTTTATTTAGGGTATCCTCTTCCGCATTAGTTCTGGTCCAAAAGGTTTCCGGTGATATTTGCCAGTTTCCATGGAATTTGTAAATTTTTGTGCTAAATGACTGCTAAATGACTGCTAATGATTTAAAATCAATAAGGATTTTTGCGTTTATGGAGTTTAAATATCTGTAAAATAGGTTTGAAATAAGAGTAAAATATGTACTACATTTTGATTAAGACTATACTTCCTTCCACGGTATCTTCCAATTTGAGTCCACGAAGTGATATGTCATATGCAATTAATGGCATAGTCGGTGTCTCGTACTATTAGAACAGTGGTGAGCCAGTGGGATTATACATCATCCTGATAACATGACATTCCGTGGCGTAAATCAATGTCGCAATTATTTCCTTGTAATTAAGTCAAAGTAATAGATTCTACCATCGACATCGTTAACGGGTAACCTTATTTTCATGAGACTCTTCAATTTCCCGTAGTGAAATTTGAGACTAAATCTTGAATATCATAAACAATGTTTACTAACTCCAGTGATTAACGTAGGACAAAATTCAAGTCAAACTTAACTACACAAACTCATTAATTTTATGGTATATCGTGGAGCTATCATTATTTGTTTATTTAGCAGGATCTATTAAATGCCACATGTGAATATTTAGATTATTCTGGAGTAAACGTCCGGTTCAAAAGTCGAATCGACGCAGCCACGGGGTTGCGCAAACTCGAACTGGAGTCGAATAAGATAGTGCGGTCCTGCTCACAACACTCCGAACCATAGTCGATGCAACACGTTTCTGTGGTGCTCCTCTCCATAAAATCATCTCATGCCGGCTTCTCGAGTGCATATCAATTACGAACATCACAGACATAATTTCAGTGGATTTGGGTGCTAGTGCCCGTTATAGCTATCTTTTGCTAAAATTGGTGTTCGTGGAGTGAAAGCTAATTTCGAGTTCGTTGGTAGATTTGGTGGACTCTTAGCAAGGATGTCGTTTTTCAAAGGACTTTGGAAAAGCAGCTCCAAGCATAAAAGTGAGTAACTATTACTCTAATCCCACTACTTTATTCAATGGAGCATTTACCATTTATATGGCATTTGTTGACGTGTTTACACAAACAAAATGTTTATTCCATTCTCATATCAGACTCATCGTAAACACCTTTTTCTCGTTGTGAGTTTTATGTATAACTGTGGAGTATAGGAAAACTGGTGAAATAAGTAATTTGATACATGATATTAAATATTTCGTTCCTCATATAACAATTCGATGTAGAACCCTTTATCGCGGTATCAATTTCATTTGGAAAATATCCGATTTCATCAAGATATCAATTTTTATAGGTACAATTATATTGCTAGAAACATACACGTTTGAAATTCAGAACTAAAAATTATTCAATAAAAAACATGAAGACCTTGTAACGATACTGTAAACATCGACATTATAAAGCGTAAACACACGAGAGCGGTTTTCAAAACACAAAATTGTTTACAATCATAACAATTTTATTACTAATATAAAGAGGTAAAGAATTAGCAGAACATTACTGTTTTATAACCACTCGAAACATCCTCAGAGTTGGACATTGTACTCCAAATGATATCTTAAAACAACAATGGCAAGAATGGGATAAGATCAGTCTTTAAAGGTGACACGAAGGTAATAAGAGTTGTAAAATTTTATGTTTACGATGTTTTATTAGGGGTTGGTTATTGTTTTCTTATAGAAGTCAATAAAAATAAGATCTTTGTTTCAGTAGGCCATTAAAATTGAAGGTATTAGTATAAGTTTATTTATTTTTCATTATTCATTTTAAGCAGTTCTAGAGATAAATGATCTTTCAATCGTTAGAGATACAAGTTACCCCTTACCACGTTCATCAATTTACGATATGCGTATTTTCCCGGAAAATTCATCGACCAGTATATTTATCGATGATTATAGAAATTTGCTGTTTCCCTTGTGAAACGATCAAGTTATCAAAAATGAGGTATATTTTATCGTTTCTAAACATATTTGTGGTATTATATAGTCTATTTCATTCAAGCGTAGCACAGTGGTTAGAGCGTCAGTGCAGTAAACGAGAGACCCAGGTTCGATCCTTCCGCGGGACATTTTTTTTAGATTTATTTGCAAGATTTAAAACATGTAAAAATCTTATAAGATATTTCTATAAATAAGGGCGACACAAAAATAAAGATATATTTTAAAAATAAATTAAATAATATTTGTCCAACTTTTGAAATAAAAAAATAATATTAAAATAATACAAGTATAACTTTTCTCTTTAATATTTCAGAACTGTTGTCAAAATTACAATGTAATAAATTAGTATTAGATATCTAGTGAGACAAAATAACAAGATATAACAATTTTTATTTATTTTTATAATTAGGAGCTTTTAAAAGGTTGATCTATAACCTCCGGCTTAATATTTTTTAATTTATTTTGCGGTAAAAAATCCGCAAAATGTTTTAAGGGTAAGACTTTCCCTCCTTAATGAGAAACCACCAAAACAACGTAAATTACTTTTGATCGTAAATGTCGGTAAAAAGTTTAGTTGAGCACAGTTGTAGTAGACTTTAAATTTAATCAGCATTTCAGATATTTCCGTATTTTTTATTTAGTTAGCCCTTGTTTACTTCAATTTTTTATGGAATCTTCAGAGAAAACTTCCAAAGTTTAATTGTTGGATTAAATTTTTCTACGTCGACGAATGCTTGAACGTTTTTTAAATTTATTTTTATGAATTAATTTATCATGTTTATTATTTTTTAGGAAGTCTAATAAGAAAAGTTTTACTCAATGATGAATTCTTCTTACTTTTAGGCAAGTCATGCTGTTCTATCTAGAATTAAATTCCAATCGGAAATATGTTTTTCGGCTAACGAGGTGTTTATATCAGTTCACCATCATCAGAGATTATACTTATTCATGGTGGATTATAAATACGATTTAGATTAGTAAGAAGTGGGTAGGGATCGTATGAGGATAAGGTTATCATGGGACGATGTTAATTAAGATGACATTGATTTAGAGCGGAGCTATAATGCTCTATGCTCGATTTATGGCAAGCTTATAGTAGGGGCTCATTATTTTAGTCTTTGAATTGTAAACTATAATCATGATTTTCGTGTTATTTACAGATAATTCTCTTAAGTTTAATACTACTTTATAGTGTTAGTTAAGTATATATTAACTTGTGCAAACTGGGGGTTTCGTAGTTTATCGATAGTTTCATTACTTGCGGTTTATTTGTTTATGCTGTTTGATGATTGGGCAACCAAACGTAAGAGGATAATTTTATCTTCCTTGATACATGCAAATGAATTTCAAATTTATTTCAATGAAACTTAATATTTCGATGGCTGATAACAACCTAAACGTATGAAAAAGCCGTCTTGAATTTTAAAAACCGCAAGTGATGAATTTTATATAATTCGGTGTACAGTCTTCAAACTTTAATCCTCCATATTGAGTTCGTCATGTTGGATCTTGAAATTCTCAGGATCTGTTCTCTTCGTTTGTATCCGCGACACAATCTGTGTCTATCTGCGAGCAAATTTAACTTTTTTCCTACAATAATTGTCTATCCACATGAATCAGTTCCAATACTCCTCTATCCTCCTAAATCCCTGTACGGTTTTAAAAGATAACAATCGATTTGAAAGAATGCAAAGTGTTTCTTCAAACGAATTCAGCTTTCTATCCGTTTGAATCCGTTTAATGACTTCATATACGTTTGAATGTTTTCTAATACGTTTTTATAAGTTTGTATCCGCGACTCAATCCTTGCTTATCCTACAGTAATTTAAACTGTTCCCTCTGTAATTGTCTACCCGTCTGAATCCATTCTAATAATTCTTTATCCCCCTTAATCCGTGTACGGGTTTATCGGATAATAACTGATTAAAAAGATCAATCCGCAATAAAAAGAAATGACAATCCGCATAAATCCGTTCCAATAATCCTCTATAATTCTGAATTAGTGTATGATTTGAATAAATAACAAACAATTTGAAAGAATGCAAAGTGTTATTTCAAACGACTTCAAAATTTCTATCCGTTTGAATCCGTTTACTTACTTTTAGTAGGAAAGAACCCTGCTGGATGTAAATGGATTCATATGTTGTATTTATTCATACGATGTTCGTTTTAATATTGCAGTGATCCATTCATATACTTTCGAATATTTTTCAATACATTTTTATTCGTTTGTATCTGCAATTCAGTTCGTTTCAATCCACGAGCAAGTTTAACTTTTTTCCCTCGATTTCTGAATCAGAAACGTATTCGTTCCAATAATCATCTATCATCACAAATATGTCCATTAATCATTTATATCCTTCCGAATCTGTATACAGTATAACGGATAATCACATCATATGTTATATTTCCGAAGATGCTCTATAGATTGCTGAAACGAAATTTAAAAAAATAACACCTAACCACTATTTTTCAAAGAAATTTGGGGAAAATACTGATTTTTTAGTTCTTTTCTTTTCTATTACTATGAATTGTAGAGGTCGCTACTAAGCCTGGTGGCGACAAACCGAAGTTCATCTGGGCTCATTGATTCTTATTCAGATTGTTACTGGATTTAGTAAAACTGGTGACATAAAAGTATAAGAATTTTCACGATATTTAAGAATTTTAGTTATATCTACTAAAAATCACAACCTACTGTAGTAAACTATCATATGTAATAAAAGGTTATAATATAGTCATCTTTATCTCTTTCATTACTTTATAAATTAACAAAATGTATCGGCTTGATTGTAAATGACTACTGTCTTATTGATTAGTTCTATATTGTAAATATGACTACATTTTTCTCTCAGTATGTAACTGAACAATGAACCCTTCTTACTAATTTCCGATTATATGTTCAACGATTGTTCGATTGGTCAGAGAGATTTGTAGTAGTTCATCCTTTTAAAATATACCTGAACTAAGAAAATATTTAAAGTAGAAAATTTATCATTTATTTCTTAATCATATCTAAAAAACCAAACATCATTTTTATGTATTTGATTACGTTAGAACGTCATAGTCCAAATATTTACAAACCTGGACCAAAAGTAGCCATTAAATGCAGTTCGAAAACTTCCGCAATTGAACTGGATACGTGTTTGTACATCCGGTAGAACTTGTTTTCCTTGTCCGAAATTCGTCAGAATGGGATTTACATTAGAATCTCAAATAGCGCACCTGCTAGCTAGTCTCTGCCGTCTGTGATTTCTCCATTGAAATTACGGACCAGGCTAGTACCTAGTGGATAGTAAAAGACAGGAAGATTTAGTTGTTTACGTACAAGTGAGAAAGAAAATCTCGCGTTTCAGAGAAAACGAGAGAGGTAAGGAAGCGGACATTGTCATTGAAATTTCCCTCGAGATGTTTTAAGGGTGGACCATTATGTGGTGGATTCTTTCCGCAGCTGCTTTGAAACGACTATGACAATAGAGCAAGCATCTTGCTATTACGTTATACAGGACCGAAGTCGACTTTACACACAATGAAGTTGTCTAAACACGTCACTGTAACTAGTACGTACATCAGAATTCTGATAAAATGCGAACCTAAAGAAATATTTATGAATATCCATAATTTCGAGGTCAATGGTGAAGAATTAAAATTACACCTAAACTATAGTAATCCCAGGGGAAATGGTAATATTTTTACTATCAATTTAGCGGCGACGTGAAGTGAAATTTCTGTCTGCACTAAGAAGACCATCGCGTTTCTAGATGCAACTTGGGAAAAGTTTTTCACACAAAACTTGTTGCAAATTACGTCGGGAGCAACTTTCCCAATTAAACATGGAACTTATATTACCAGTAAGGTGACAAAAAGTTCACGAAGCATTTCCAAAGAAATGATTTTTTTACAATGTTGTCACGAGGTTTTAAAAATTTGAACAAATAAAGATTTACGAAAAAACGAATACTGAAGTATTAAAATAGTGGGACTAATTTTTATGTAATTGCTTTGTGGTATTTAAGAGAACATTTACGCAAGTTTCTCTTGTGCTTGTGACGGACTTCAAAAGAAGTACAGTTGTAATGCTATAACGAAATCTGCAGAAACTCCTTTACGAAGGACCGCAATTATTAATATAAATTCGCTGCATTAACGTCACCTTTGCTGTCTTTTGAGGCGTGAAATGCGTATAATAATTAAACATCAACATTGCTGAAATCGCCTTTTGAATATAATAGATCTTAGAGTAAAGATATAAGGTTCAAAGGAATGATTACGTACTTTCAAATAATTAATAATTATAGAATAGAGCAACGAGAAACATGATTGCTGACGGAATTTTTTGTTTGAAACAAATAATTTATTTTATACGCGACGAAAAAAATATCTTTAGTTTCAACGAACCCATAAAAATGAAACGTTTCCACTTTGCGTATCTTGCATACAAATCTAATCGATATATCGGGACTCTGGTTTAGGAATACATTTCCAATGGGAAATAAAATTGCGATGCACGAAAGGATGATAAACTTATGAATAGTACGTCGAAACTTTGCATTATTATGCATTGCACGCAAAGGAAAGAAAAAGAAATTTGTTATCTGAAAATCGTCTTATGATCGAAAGTTTAATACTCGATTATTTTTTGACATATTCCAGTTGAATTCAAGCTTTTATATGCATGAATTACGGCAAGGATTACTCACATATTCTTAAATAAATCCTATGCTTGTGTAAAGTAATTCTTCATTAATTGTATTCTAAAATACAATTTTGTAAATTCAACGATGTAATTTATAAATAATAAATAAATAAGTATTGGACCTAATATAGTAGTTTTCTATACATGTACGTAAGAGTTTTTTATAGTAATAGGAGGTGATAAATGAAGATAAAAATTGTATAATATGAAAATCAGTTCCTAGCGGATCTAAAATTGATATCCATCGGAATCTAGTGTAATCCGCGATTTACGACAATAATTAAATTACATTACTCAATACGACTGAATCTAAGCAAATCCTACATAGATTCCAAACCATTAAATTTCAATACAATCGGACAGTTTAGATAATTTTGAATTTAATTTGAAAATATTCTGTGCAATAATAAGATTCGTGCGAATTGACATCGCGGAAGGAAATGAATTCAACATTTTCGTCATAATTCATTGGAATAACTTTGGGTTCGTTCGAAATAACATCCTGACATCAAACGGATTTCCAAATTTTCGTCGGAATGATATTGGATTCGTTTGTATTGATATTGCCAAATAAAACGTATTGAAAATGTGAATCACAATAGAATAGGATTCGTTCGAATTGGTATCGCGAAATGAAACGAATTGAACATTTTCATCGGAATAACTTTGGATTCGTTCGGATTGACATCGCTTAATTAAACGGATTGAAAAGTTTCCCCGGAATCACATTGAATTCGTTCCAATTGACATCACGGACTCAAACAGTTTACGAATTTTCCGTCGAAGAGACAATGGATTCGTCTCAATTGAGAGCGCGGAATCAAAGGACTTCCAAATTTTCATTGAATAACATTAGATTAGTTTGGATTGGCATCGCGTAATGAAATGGATTGAAAATTTTCATCAGAATGACATTGGATTTGTTCGAATTAACATCCGGGGATCAAACGGATGTCCAAATTTACGTCGGGATGATATTGTATTCGTTTGTATTGACTTTGCAAAATGAAACGTATTGGAAATATAAATACATTACAATGGAATAGGATTCGTCCGCATTGACACCGCGGATTCAAACGGATTTCAACATTTTCGTCGGAATGATATAACATTCGTTTGGATTGACATGGCTAAATTAAACGAGTTCAAAATTTTCGTCGGAATAACATTGAATTCGTTCGAATTGATATTGCAGAATGAAAAGGATTGGTATTTTCATGAGAATAACATTGGATTCGATCGGATTGACACCGCTTATTTAAACGGATCAAAACGGATAATGGATTCGTTCGAATTGATATCGCGAAATGAAACGGATTGAACATTTTCATCGGAATATCATGGGATTCGATCGGATTGATGCAACGCATTCAAACGGATTGAACATTTTCGTCGGAATATCATTGGATTCGATCGTATTGACATCGCTATTTAAACGGACTCAACATTTTCGTCGGAATAATATAGAATTCGTTGGAATTGTTATCGAAAAATGAAACAGAATGAATATTTTCATCGGAATAACATTGGATTCGATCGAATTGACGCGGATTTAATCGGATGGAAAGGGACATTGGATTTGTTCGACTTTATATTGCAAAATTAAACGGATTGAAAAGTTTCGTCGGAATAACATTGGATTCCATCGGATTGACGACACTGACTGGAACAGATTCAACATTTTCGTCGGAATTACATTGGGTTCGATCGGATTCACACCGTGGAATTAAGCAGATGTCACGTTTTCGGGGCAAATTTAACGGATTCGTTCGGATCAACATCACGAAATGAAACGAATTGAATGTTTTCGACGGAATTACATTGAATTCGACCTAATTGACACCGCGGTGTCAAATAGTTTTCTTAATTTTGGTCGGAATGATATTGGATTGGTTCGGATTGAGATCGCGTAATGAAACAAATTGAAAATTGTTCTCAGAATGACACAGACTCCTTCGAATTGATACCGCAAAATGGAACGAATTGAAAGTTTTCGTCGAAATAACATTGGATTTCATCGGATTGACGCCGTTGAATGAAACGGATTGAATATTTTCATCGGAATAACATTGGATTCGATCGTATCGACATCGCTATTTAATCGGACTCAACATTTTCGTCGGAATTGAATACGTTCGGACTAATGTCCAAAAATGAAATAGATCGCACATTTTTTTTTTATTAAAACGGATTTCGTTTGGATTGAATAAACGCAATGAATCGGATTAAAAAATATGTGTAAGATGACTCGCATTAGATCGACGATGAATTGCGGAATACCACGAATTACGTCGGATGCAATGTCTATCCAATATTTTAGGCTATATTGGGCCTTGTATACACTATGAATTATCTTAAATAAAATTTGCACTGTTTTGAGATCATGCTATAAGTCAAGAATATGAATACATTTTTAGATCCAGTAATAAAACCGTGCACTAAAAGCTAAAAATCCAATAAAGAGAAATTTCTTTGAAAAAATTATCCATTTTAAAATAATGCATATAAATGTATACGAAATTTATGCAAATTCTCCAGTGCAATCAGAAAACATCATGGTTCTTGTTTTGCAAGAATATTTAAGATACTTAGCAATTTGAGTTTCGAAGTTCACATAGAAGAAATGAAAAAATGAAGGTTATTAATTAAATAAATTACATGATTTTGTCGGCCATATCGACCACGTTTCTGAATTTTCAGTATTATACGAGAATTTAATTACCGGAGAATCAAATGGGAATTTAAAATGTAAATGTTAAATATCTGTGCATTTTTTACAGCCCTTTTTAAAACAAATCATTTGTTTCAAAGAGTTGATATGACTAAAATACCCTCGTTTCACCTTAAATCATCAAAAATGTAAAATAATACATATTCTTTGTAAAATAATACAGTTTAATCTTTTAAATCAATATACTAAATAACCAAAATATAGGACGTATGGGCCCTCCATGTTTAGACCGTTCACAAAGTAACGCCTTCAGTCTTTGGAACTAAAAGTTACTCAAACAAATTTGGAGTGTACATACACGGAAAAATGTGTTTTGTGGAAATTACTGAAATGATCCGAAGTTGTGTCTCTCTAAATACAGTAGAGTCCCGGTATATTTGCGTCTCGCTATATTTACCTTCTAGCACATTTGCCTAGTTCCGTCTTGTTATATTTGTCTGTCGCCGCTCTCTTTTTCCCCCACCTTGCGCGCTGGGGCCTCAGGAAGGGCCTGCTGTGACGTCACGAACGTAACGCGACTGAGGAGAGTGGGAGAAGCGGCGCTCTGCTTCTTTTGACAAATATAAAGAGACGGGAGGAGAAAGTGAGGAATTCACTCTTTATGGAATGAAAATTGCGCCACTCTAATGAAGAGTTAATCCTCACGCTTCAGGACTGAATGTTCACTCCTTCTAAGCGAATGTTATTCCATAAAGAGTGACATGGGAGTTCACTCTTTCACTAGAATGGATCAGTTTTCACTCCATAAAGAGAACATTATCGCTTCAAGATATTTAGAGACACTGAACATCCGTATAAAGGTATAGAAGCAGAGATCAGTAATCTATTTCGGATGTTAAGTAATAATCTTCAAAATGTTCTTAACATTTCAGAAACTGTCACAGAAAAATACTTTCCATTTATATAGAGCATTTTACTATGTTTATTCATTTACTCAGAACTGATAATTTCGTAAATTTTCCTATTGTTCGTAAAGATTCGTTTAGTGAATATGCAATTCTTGAGTACGTCTCGAAGTTCTAGTAGATATATGGAGTTTCATATGCAGTTTCTCTCGTAATGAATGTAGGAAATTAGGGCGATGCAATTACATTTCCAATTATCTCCTGGAACTGTAACGTATGTAACTGACAATACCACTATTGGTACATCAACAAACCCATCGAAATTTTTTTTAACGTACTAGTTGTGGTGCACGTCGAGTAGGTTTGTAATCAAAAGGGGCGGACATTTTCGCATGCAGAATGGACGCATATGCGGATACGACGCATAAGCGGATCATTACCGTCCGATTCACGTCTGGCTATGTTGCATCCTAGTGCTCGACGCTGATGAAGCCGTTCTGCTTTGACATATGTGCATTCCAGCGGATGCAATAGCAGGGCTCTGATATCGGTAAAAAGTCGTGGCTTTCCACGATATGACTTGTCAAACGGGGCGTAATAAACATTCATAAACGAACCATTGTCAATTATACTTTGAAAAATATGGGATAACTATTTTTCCCACCGAATTCTTTCTGACATTAGACGAATACATCCCTAAAAACGACCTACTAACCTCAAAATAGTGATGTATGTTGTAAGCTAGTTATTTTAAGGTTAAATTAATAGTAGATATTTATAAATATTTTGAATTGTAAAAATGTGACTTCTGATTCGCAATCAACAACCTCAGTAACCCCTAGATACCACAAAAAAATTTTAAAAATATGTCAAAATTCTTCTGTCATATTGGATTTGCCCTTTCGAATTTGGAAAATGTAACTTTAGAATCATAATCATCAGTATGCTTAAAAATACCTAGCAATCAAGTTTTATATAAATCCAAAACATTTTTAATTTAATATTTAAAAAAAGTTTAACGTTACTTAGTACAGTTTCACAGTTTCTGGCCCTATTTTTTATTGTATAGACGAAATTTATAAAATCCCACCGGACAGTCGTTTTTAAAATTTAAAGAGCTTTAAGATAAAAAAAGAAATAATAAAATCGACTGAAAATTAAGACCTGTGGAACTCCGTGAACCAAAAAACAGAACTGATTCCCCACTGTCTCGGTCAATAGTGGGGGTATAGCTCACTGTATAATAATTTTAAATCCATTTCCATACCGGGAGATGAGAAGAGCAGCAAAAGTTGCGATAAAACCTGGTGGCGATAAAACGAAGTCGGTTAGTATTTACAAATCGTAACCTGATTAATGTAGTAATAATATATTAATATTAACATTAATAAGTGTACTTTTGTAAGCTTAACGTAAGTACTTTTATAAAATGTTCTTTCAACAAAATGTTATTTGCATATTTCATTATTATTGTTATGAGTAAAGGACTAACAAAAGAATGTGTTTTGAAACATAAAAAATGTAATGCACGGTTGAATTAATTTACTATAGGAATATATTTGTACCGGAAGTGGTCTTAAAATTGCATATATGTAAAGAAAGTCCTACTCCAAATTAACATCTCAGATATTAAAATTTAAAAACAATTTCTTTTAGCATAGAAAATCTAAGCTAAGTTAATTGCTCAGAAGCAAATTGAAACATATATATTCTCAAATGAATAAGATAACAACTAAACAAATGTAAACGAAAAACAACAAAATAAAAAAAAAATATTTAAGAAAAAAAACAATAAAAGCAATGACCTAATTTAATTTGTTTATTGTACAAAATGTGTAATCATGTTTGTCTTATTCAGAAACTAAGCCATCGTGAACATAATTTGCGTATCGTTTCCTACATTTAATATTCAGGAATTAGTAACCAAATGTGGGCCAAATTTCGATGCTTACCAAATCGACCGAAACATTATACAATGAGCTATACGACATTATTATTGTTATTGCGGTTATTAAATACCAGTATAGACAATTACAAATGCTAATAAAATTGTCTCCAATCGGCTGAAATTACTATTTGATTTTACTAGCGTAAATACAACTCTGGATTATTCTCGATTAATTTCAAACGAAAAAGATATTATAAATACAATTAAATGTAAATAATTTCAATTGCTTATTATCGAAAATATTGATTTCGATATTGAGTATTAAATTTTGAATATTATCAGCCTTTCTTAAATAGGGAGATCCTAAATGTTCTTGCCAACAGCAACCAAAGTCAAGTTGACGCGACTAAACCGCTACGTCGGCCTGTTATCGACAACATCGCGGTTTAATACCTACACCCATAATCGCTGGAGCTTCGAATATTAAAATTTATGACAATCACTTTCTTGTCGGTGTTGTTAAAAGGACTTTGCGTAATGAATAATTCTTAATCCTTGTAATAATTTTAAACAATTTTGTTTTTTCATAACCACAAATTAACGTCGACATTAAAATTTAAGCATAACTTCATAATAATACAAATCAAAAGTATTTAGTTCATTTTTAATTTTATTTCATACATTTTTATGCTTATCAAAATTTATGTAAATTTTTATTGCGCTGTACTCCTTAAAGTTTTGATTAACGTTTATTACCAGAAATTCATAATTCGACAATGTTATCTTTTAGGATTAACAGTTAAATTTCTAAATAAATAATAATAATATTATACATGGTAAAATGCCAAATGTTTAAAGCCATATCCGTTTATAAACATTGATATATAAAAAACTTTATTGCCGACGATATTTATTACACTCTTCAGCTTCATACGAAGTGCTTTTAAAACACGGAAAATTAAAAAAATTCTCGATAGAGTTTATGAGTTGTTACCTGAAATTTGCAATTTTATTTATAAACTAACTTCAAAACATCCCGTGTAATTAAATGTTTTTTTAGATGTGTTTTTAATTTCCATTTCTGATATTCCGAGGGATTTTTAATAAAAACAAGAACAATTTTACGTTCACCGACTTTCTTTATTTGTTTTTAAGTAAATGCATTTTTTAATCAAATTCACCTACATTAAATTTCAGACGTGATTTTTAATAAAAACTTAAAAATATATTTTTATTCTAAAACAATATGCACATTTTAATGCCTTTTTTCATGGATAATAAATGTATTTCAAACTTACTAAACTTGAAATTACGAGATTTTTAGAGGCTGCATATACGTAAACTACAATACTACATTTTATATATTTTATAATATTTAATAAATAAATTCAGAAGGTAACTAGTTAAGTTACCCAATAAAATCTGGACTGTTTAATTCGGGTATAAACTTTGGATAAAAAAACGTTTATGAATCACGCTTATCTCCTTTTAAATTGCTGCCTAGAAAACGTCTTGGATATACTAGTTTTAAACGTCAATTATACGTTTATTATACATATATCTTAAATTCCTATATAAAAAACGAATTTATTAGCATCTAAGTTCCGTGTATAACCCGTTTATGTAAAACACATTTAAAGTAGCAAATTGGACTAATTAATACTACTTTATTTTTAAAATTATTCCATCTTTATATTTGTGTTTTAACCGTATTTATAAATATCTTACGAGATTTGTCTACGTTTTGAATCTCACAAATAAATCTAAGAAAAAACGCCCCGCGGAAGGATCGAACCTGGGTCGCTCGTTTACTGCGCAAACGCTCTAACCACTGCGCTACGCTCACATTTCAGTTTATTATACGAGATATAATTAGGACTTGAACACTGTATAATTTGTCTGATATTTTCAGGGTCAGACTGTAAAACAGCTTAGTGGTGCTGTGTCTCGCCTTTTGCTTATATATATTTAGTAAGTAAGTGAACTCTCCCATGTATATAGTGTATTCCTGATATAAGCAATAAAGTCGATTATTATTATTATTATTATTATTATTATTATATTATTTGTTAAACTAAGAAGTAGAATAAATTAAACAAAATGAAATAGACACAATATAACCTCACAAACATTTCACAAACTATATTTTTCTACGTTTAATAAAAGTGACGTATTTATATATACTCTAAAACTCCAAATTAGTTACTTATTTAGCTACTAAAGTTGATCATTACGATATGGAACGATTCTTTATCTCATACAAATCAAATTATTAATACTATTCTATTTCAATTTTAAAATTAACTCATTTTCCAAGTTTTTTTTTCCTCGATATAACTGAGAGTGAAATTTGTATGTTAATCATATAATTAAATATTTTCAACTTATTAGCCAATGATATTATTTATTTATTTTTTTTTTTCTTAAATTGGTATAGATTTTATCCATAATTTTCGAAGATAACCTTAAATATGTATGGAATGTAATTTAGTGTTTATATTAACTACAATATTTGAAAAATTAATATTAGCAATTACATTTGTTTCGACTATTATTTTGTAATTGTAAGAAAATATTGGAATGAAACGTTATATGATTAGAGTCATATCTACCCTCAAATCATTTTGGAATTATATTTTAAAAAATGTCTGCTAAATTCTGTCCTAAATTTTGTCCACGCTTAATCCGAGATTTTAATAGATCATCACTGAGTATCATATTATAAGCTAATCCACGACAAAGCAGGCATTTTTTAAATTACGATAAATAGCTCGTATGTGCACAATTTTAAAGTGTTTGCGTTTCAGGAAATTGCTGGTAATTGCATCATCAATATTTCTCCAATAAATCATGCTTATATTTGTATCAAAACGTGAAATAATTGAAAATTATGGCTCTTTGCTAGTTTAAAATCTGTTGTTTATAACGTACATCAAAATAATCAAATTCCTAAAATGCGACAGTTTAATGACATTTCTTCAATTTTTAATTAAAAATAATTAATAATAATTAAACGTAAATGGCTTGAAGTTTTATGGATGAGGAAACAGTAGGGAAACCCCGAAAATCTCAGAGAGTAGGTAATGACTTCTGTAACTTTCAACAAGGAATACATTGGTGATCTTGGATTTGACCTTAGATATCTCCTTCAAGATAATTTAAAGGTAGATCTATTTTGAAATAAGAACCTATAATTTTAACGCCGGAAGTCGAAAGAATGTACAATTTTATATTAAAATATGCCTCGAGGTTCAATGTCAACCTGATCTCTACAGGTCAAATGACGGTCAAATTACGTTTGCAAGAAAATTTTGCAGAACAAATGGGTATAGCAAAAGACTTATGTCAGATCTGAAATATCTTTCAAGTAGGACTTCAGAAATGACGTTTTATTCGACCTTGGACCTCTACTTCGAGGTCATTTAAAGGTCAGCTTTTTCGGGGTCGCAAATTTGAGGTCAATTTTGTGGTAGAGCGTCTCTTTCCAAGGTCACCACTGTTTTCCTCGTTGAAAGTTACATAAGTCATCACCTTAATATTTTTTGGACCCTCAATTTGAATATAATTAAATAGAATAGAATATCACGAAGTTCAGACTGACGCGCATTTAAATGCAATAATTAAATAAATTTAATATCAAATGTACCGATCTAATTATAACATTAACTAAAATTATCGTATCATTAGCATACAAGCATAAAATGTAAAATCAACAATTTCAATTAAATAATACAAAATATCAAATTCGTAAAATGAATGAATTAATTAAAAATATTTATTGAATTATTTAAACATAATTTTAACAAAATAAATAAACATTGAATATAAAATGATAAATTATTTTCAAATTAACATACTAAATTTAAATACCATTTTAAACTAATTTCTGTGAAAGCGCATATCGTTTAAAGAACTTTCGGGAAATCAAAACAAACAAAATCGATAATTATTTAATCGGATAATACTTGAATATAGTATTTTGTATAACTCAAACTGAAATTAAATTTATAATAGCCCTTAATTCTAAAAATGTCATTTATATCTGGGATATTCTACGCCGATCCAGCCACCTATATTTGAAATAATATTTATATTTATTTTACCCAATTATCATTGTCATAATGGTTCGAAAAAATAAGTATAAGAATACAGATTTGTTGGCAATTTTTTTCAATATGGGCGCCATATTGTAATTCTTGTTGGCTGAAGCTGAGGTTTTACCCGAGAAAGTTGAATAGTGTTTGTTGCTAAAGTGATCTAGCAAATAAACGAAAAACTTATTTACTCTTGGGCGTTAAGGCTGTTACGAAGAACCGGACATTTCAAACGTGTGGCGAAAAACCGTACTACTCGGTTTTGGGACGAGGAACCGGATATTTTGGCAGACGGGTCGAAAAACCGGCCATTTCGTAGTGTGCGACGAATAACCGAACATTTAAAAAGTTGCTACGATATAATAAATCACTACAGAAAATCTTGAAATGTCCGGTTCTTCGCCGCAAACTCTGAAATACCTGGTTCTTCGCCGCAAACTCTGAAATACACGGTTCTTCGTCGCAAATTCTGAAATGTCCGGTTCTTCGCTATAAATTCTGAAATACTCGTTTCTTCGTTTCACGTTTGGGATATCCGATTCTTCGTACCAGCCATCGAATGGATTAGGTAAAATATCTAACGCTTTAGTCGCTTTAAAATTTCGTGCAATTCTTGGAATTTCAGTTCTATAATATCTAGAATAATAAAATCTCTTTTAAATAAATTAGATTTTTGTACTTTATTAATTTAAATGTTTTAACATTTTAAAGAAAACAACATTGATAAGAAAATTATAATTTACTTTAAACAAGATTTTATATTAATAAAAAATAAAAAGTGATAAATGAAAGTATTTAAAGAGAATAATAAAGTAGAAAAAATATTAACGTTTATCAGCACAAATGTTGAACTTATTGCTTTGGTTACACTTATTGCGTTTATGACTTCTAAAATAAACGCCGTACAAATTTTTCACACAGACTACGTTTTGAAATTACCAACTCTTTTCCAATAAATTAGTCAGATAGTAATTTACTATAGACACCATTATTCACAATTACAGACTATTAAACAATTAATATTTTCTTTTAATATTTGACAAAAATCCACGAAAGATTTTAATACTAAAAATTATTTCAGTTTTTTCTAAAACATTGTGCATCACCAATGGAGGTTAGCCAGTAAAATAAAATATTTCTGAAACACGTTCCAAATAATTAAATATTTACGTCAATCAATTATGAATCTTCGATACTTCGATGTAAAAATTGAATAATTAATGAAATAAATATTCATGACAAGACACTATACGGTTGTTACTGATTTAATATTGAAATTAAAAATTGGTAAATTTATCATAAATCAAAATTTAACCAAACTTCTTGAAAATAAAAACAATGAATACACCTATTAATATACTTATTATAACCTTAATTCTAACATGTGAAATAAAATAATACAAAACTAAAAAATTCGAGATTGTTCGTACCACGTAATCCTTGTTTTGTTGAACACTTTCGTCATGGCTTAAAAAAATAATAAATTTAATAAACATAATTTTCCACTCTTAAATTTTATGAAAATTAAAAAGAAACTCCTCAATTAAAAACAAACTTCAATTTTCTCCCTTATTTAGAATATACTTTTTTTTTGTAATAAATTAATGTAAGTTACTAATTATTAATATAAATCATTGATATTTGCATAATACTTTCATAAAATAACAATGACGATTAGATCATATCAGGTTCAAAACCAACAAAAGTTTCATTATTCTACATTTTTTCAACCCACCTAAATTTGCAAATGAAAATTATTTAGCAGCCCAGTTTGTATAAATGAGGGCGTCGAATTTTTCGTGCGAAAACTTGACATTTTCGAATCCAATGAAAATATTTGTACACGCCGGCATTTGATTGTATACATCCCATTCGAACACATAATTCAATTTTATACGAAATCACGAACGCTAAACGAGAACTTTCTATTTGAATGCGTTGGTCCAAAAAATGGAAAACGCTTTTTAATCCGATTTTCTGCAAAGTCACGGACGCGTGATACGAACTGTTATGACGATAAAACAGCAAATGAAAAAGAATGTCGCAATTGAAATACGTGGGGTCGAAATATTATAAAGAATATAATTGTTTACGTTGTGGGTTATAACTGTAAACACATCATGCATCTCATTATCCATTTTTATTAAAGATTTTTTGTGCTTTGTGGTATTCTCTATTTGCATTTTTTGTTACATATAAAATGTTTCAACTGTTGATGTTTTGAAGAACAATGAAAATATTATTTTATCTTATTAAAATCAGCAAATAAAATACAGATACGTTCGGATAATTTAAATAGAATATCTGCTTTGAAAAGTAAAATCCTCAGGGTGTGAGTATATTAAATTCTGAATATCATAGTATGAATAGGTTCGAAGAGGCCATGAAAATATAAAAAAATAGAATCGAAGGTAATTCAGTCATGAGAATTCCGTAAAAATTATTCGAAATGCGTGTCTAACTATTTTTTGCTATATTCACTTTTAATCAAATGGAACGTTGTCACGAAAATTGTAAAATTGATATCGAGTTTTCGGATAGTTTTCTAACTTTTTAGTACAAACAGATTCTCTGATATGATTAATCAGTCTCTAAATCGTCAAAGGTAACATCAAAGGTTTTTGTTGAAAAATTCACTAGTAAAAACCCTATTCTAAAAATACATAGTATAATTACTAAGAGGAACTACAGTAAATTATGACCTCGTTATCTAAAAATATATTTATCTTGCAAATCTCAAAATGGTTGAGGTATTTTAAGGGAATTGAGACTAGCTAAAGGATCGAAATTATCAAGCTATTTACAGAACGAATTTCGGACAATTATAATTCCACTTAATCTGAGGATGTTGAAAATTTTTCGATGAAAGTAGGCAATTCCGTTGACTTTATCAGTTAGGCTGATCCTCGCTGCCATTGAAACTACCGTCCTGAGAGTAGGAAATCCCAAAGCCCTGCTTTGTTTGCTGCCTGGGATGGAGCTCGACAATGCAATTACGGGAAAAAGCCCGAACGGCTGATTTCGCCCAAAGAAATGCACTCTTCCCGTCTGTACAGCTGTATAAATATATTCCTTCACTTTTTTAACCGGACGTGCGTCAATTTTTGACAAATAGACAGATTTTTTATTTGCAGAAAATCTAATAACGAAACTGGTTTTATCGGATCATTTGAGACAATGCAAATATTCACGTGGCATCGGTAATGCCTCCGCGTTATTATTCATAGACATTCCCGATCACGGAAATTATTAAAGAACATCGCCATTTTGAATTTTCATGAATAGTTATGAAGTTCGGGAAAAGTGGTGAAAATCCTCGCTCAAGTTTTCTGTTCCGTTTTAGAAATTCGTCAATGTGACTTACTATGGGCATCGTTTGAATAGTAGGTACGAATAAATGGTCGTTCGTAATCTTCTGCTGAAAGTGCCTGACCGTTTCCGGTCTTTACTACTTGCGGATTATCGAACGCTTAAGCAGCTCGGAAATTACATTCTCAATTTAGTTTCTATCAGTTGAGGATGATCGTCAGATTAAAGTCTTATTTAACATTTAAAGGCTGTTATTTTTAAATAAAAAAAAGGATAGAAATTAACAATAATTATCCAGAAAATGTCTTGTTTTTATTTCGTGCATAATTTTGTTAACAGAATTATTTTGTTTTATAATAAATTCAACGTTAAGTGACAAGTTTACAGCGGTAGCTGTGAATATTTAAATTTGGCTTACTGAACATCGTAGATGAAGATATACGTCGAGAGAAATTTCGCAGGTGGGAATCAGCGAGTGGCGAAACTCAATTTAAATACAAATTAAATGATGGCTGAACCTATGTCGGTTTGAACTACCGCCTTTACTTGATCCGTATAACTATATAGACATTTTATGCGAGGTAAATTTGATTTGTAGCGAATTAAAGCGCTTTATTAACTTGTTACTGAAATTGTTAAAAAATTACTTTATTTCGTTTTTTATAATTGCGTGGAAAGTTATAGTCGTATACTTTTGCATCATTTAATTAGTATCACAATAATTCATGATAAATTTTAAATATTAACAATAATAAATGAATTTTTTAAACACAAATATTAAATGAATTTTCAAAGCTGAGGTTATGGTATTATACATAGAATAAAATTATGACTAAGTTTTCGAAACGAGGGTGGACTTCCCAAATCACGATTGTTTCAAGGACGACATTTTAGTAAAACGAGGTTAATACATAGTTTATGATACACTCCGATAATTTTCAGTAGGGGTGGAGGAAACCTTCCACGTGGCATAACACTGCAAACTGCCTACGAACATCATTGTGATCTTCATTATGTTTAGTCAGAATATACTAACTATCGATCAATATTTGTGAACAATAATCATTTTATATTAATTAAGTATACTTTGTGTTAAATGGACATTTTTTAAGATAAATTTGTTTGCTAATAATTTATTTAAATTTGTTATAAATTGTTAAATATAGCACACGTTTTTTCTTTAAATAGTTTTCGTTTTACGTGTACTAACTTGCAATCGCGTCTTGGCGGAGTTCCAATGGCAAAGGAACTTTTGGGTTCTTTCGTTTGTCGAATACGGCAGTAAAATGCGTTTTCACAGTTGCGCCCCACTTGACCCAATGTGCATTTCCTATGGTACAATAAAATCGCGTGTTTTCTCCTTGGTTAAACCAATGAAGGAAAATCTGTGTCGTGAATTTTCTTTTTACCTGAAAATCTTCGTGTTTAATATTTTATGAAGGAATATAAATAAATGCTAGCAGGTTTTCTGCGTTTCAAATAGAATTATTATGTTTATCACAGATTTATCCGCACTATTCTCGTCTGTAAGGAACGTAATTGAATTTGGAATTTCCTTAAAGAAAATTTTTGGAAAATAGAATTGTTAAAAAATGCATTATAAATTTCTAAAATGAATAATAAACTATACAGATTTTAATGTATAATATTTTATCGTGTAATATTATAGAAAATTGAAGATAACATTTTCGTGAAATATATGTAAAATTTCAGAAGGTACTTAATAATTTTAAACATCAAAAATATTCAAAATATACAAATATTTACATCACCGGAGGAGATAAAACACTTTTATATATTGCTAATCGAAACTTAAGTTTAGCTGATGATATTTACCTGATAAAACTTTCTTAATGTTCTCCCCAAAGCAAAGTATTGATTTTTCTCATATCTGTCACATCAAACATTCAAAACCTTATTTATTTTCATTATACATAAAAAATACATTATTGATGACCCTTACGATACAATGATTGATGATTATTATTTTTGTGAAGTTATAATCATTAATGTAATTACCAATGCATAATTTTGGATCTAAATACAAAATACACAAACACGATGTAATGGATAGTTATCAACCCTTACTTATTTGATATTATCAATGAATTGGTTTATGAATTTGTTACACTATATAGATGCACAATTCGGCGTAAAAAAATACTTTTATATATATAAAATTAATATATAAGAAATATAAGAAATTTAAAAAATATAAGAAAAATACTCCAAAGGAGAAATATTTATTTAAAATAAAATAAAGTTTTTATTAGAATGGAATATGAAATTCATATTTTCTCCAATATTGCGAATTATAACAAAATTTGTTTGCCATAAAAAATCTTAATTAACTTAATTTTTATCTCTAGGATTAACATAACAGTTTCACTCTATTAGAGTACAGTATTCGCCCTTAGAATGAAGTGAAATAATTTCAATCTTAAATCGAACACAAACTGGAATTTTCACTCCAATCATAGTTAAATACAGCAACAATTCACTCCATTAGAGTGACTTTTCACTCTAAGGAATTTGGAGAGTACCTGTATCATAAAGTTCGGTGATCCTTATTCAATTTTCAAGTTTTTGTTTAAAGCTAAAAGGCATAGCGTTCAACTGTCCATTCCTCATATTGATTAAATACAAACTTACGAGACTACAATTTATTGAATGCATTGAGAATTTTTCGATTTTTTAAACTTTATTAATTTTGACAATGGTTTTAAGATACTCTATCTTGAAGGATTTTTATTTAATAATGTTTTGTTAGAGTATTTAATGTCCCTTCGAATGCGTATTTGTTGATCGAAAACAGAAGAAATTTAACGGATGAGTTTTGGTAGTTGTAAAACTTAAGGAATTTTTCGGTAAATTTGCATATATACGTGACTTTTATTTACTCGTTTACTGTATGTGACATCTGATCCTACTGTTTAAATTGTTTAAAAAGAATGTCGATATCCTGAATTTCGACGAATACTCGACACATACGAATTCTGGTTTATACCAGCAATTTTTCTCGATGCTATATTGCAGTTTACAAAAATCATTGTAGCATTAGTTACAACCGTGTTGTTTTCTACTTTTGGATGAAGCTGCAGATCCACAATCGAATTATAAACGAAACCAAACGTATTTCGATTGTCGTATTTTTTTTTTTAAATATTGAACTAGTTTTGCGTGGTACCTTGCTCGCTTCGCTTGATATTTTGATAATAAAAGATAAAATTCGTAACCTCAGACTACGAAAACGCTCGAGTACCCAGTTCCATGTCAATTAACATTTTATATTTTGATCCGCCATATTGGATCCGCCATTTTGAATTTTGAACATCTAAGATCAAATTCGTTATCAGCGACCTCCAAAACCCCGGAGTACCCAGTTTCATCTCGATCGACAAATTTTTTTATTTTTATCCGCCATATTGAATTCGCCATTACGAATTTTATCTTCTATTATCAAAATGGCGAATTCAAGATAACTGACTAATGATAATATTATTCATTTTCTGTAAATTTTGAAATAAACTGCGAATACATGATGAGATGTGAATTTATTGGTTATATTTGATAAGAAGTCGGTTCCAGATTTTAAGATAGCCAAACCGCATAATTTATGCGATGTCTTAACGCGACAAGAAACGTTTTTATTCAAGTTATTACTAGACATTTCGAGCCGCAAAAAGGTAAGGAATACGATTCGTTTTAGTACATTATGATTAAATTTTTTGTTTGCGTGTTATCGTGGATATACTAAAATAATTTTTCCTTTGCCTAAATTTCCGCGAAAAAAATTATTCGTTAAAAATACGACAACGACGCTCTATTACATCATTTTGACTTTATTCGGTGCTTATTTTATGTAAAACTCTTTAAAGAAATGAAATATCTCTGAGTTATATTTTTAAAATGTATTTGTACGAAGTTATAAAGAAAATAAGTGAAAATTTTATACTCTTTGAATTTTTTGAGCTAAAATTTGTAATGATTAAAACTTGAATAAATCGACCGGAACATTTTTTTTATCATTGTTTTCATCAGAAACGATTCCAGAATATATTTGCCAGTGGGCAAAAAATTACAATTTTTCCGAAAAAGTTATCGTTAAATGTCGAAAATGTTGTTATTTCCCATTTAAAAACATTGTTAAACTTCAAGTCCAATGCGCTACCCCTAAAAATCAAAATAAAGAGCTCTAATTAGGCTTAAAATTCATGTTTTAATTTTTCGAATTGAGTTTGGGGGAGTCCCGTATGAAATTCGAAAACATAAAAAATAAGGACCACCTTAGTGTATAATGAGAAAGAAATTAGTAATATCAACTAAATATGTTGTAGCCGATTAGCACCTAAATATTTAACCAATGGAACTACATATTAGTTCTTCGAACTAAATCACCATACCGATTGAACGACATTATGTCAATTCAACTAAAATGTAGTTGAAATTACTCAATTATTTTTCTAACCTGTAACCACACATTTAGTCAATATTAATACATTTTTCGCAGTCTTTCAAATCCCCGTTTTATCTAAAAAAAGGTAACAAATTGTTTATAAAAACTATGATATACAAAATTATGCAAAAAAGTACCAATCTTTATATTATATACATCCGATAGTTGACGGAGAATAAATAATTTTTATCTACAGACAAATGACTAACAGCCCTATGAATATTTCTCTAAAAATGCATAATTTTTGCTACTATCATCGTACTAAATTGTTGTTTACATCGTGACATTTCTTAAACAAAAGTTGGTAATTTAGTCAGCCTGTAAAATAGCTCCTTTTAGCTGTTGCTAGCCTTTTGGTATTGTACATTTTATTTTTTAATGATTATATATTTTGTAAATTTATTTTGTTGGCCAATGAAGATAAATTATTAGTTTTATTTCTTGTTACTGAATAGATATTGAATATATGTCTACAGTATGTTCCGAATATATTTGTAACAAAAAATAGGAATAATTGGGTTATGCTTAAATATGATTTATCTTTGTGACTGTCTAGTATACTTTTTCCGACGAAGGTGATTAACTAAAAAAAAACTTGTTAGTTTAGTTTTATAGTTTTGCTTTAATAAAAGTATGAATAATGTGGCTCAGTGCTTCAGTCATTTGATTTGTATACGTTGCCGTTCCGGATTCGAATCTGCCTCCATCGACTTTTTTCGATTATTTTCTTTTAATACTGTTTCAATGCATTATAATGTTCATTACAGCTCAAAAATAATGCTTGAAAATGAATGATTATGCCCGATAATTTTTTTTAAAAAGCGCATTGGACACGTCGTCAAATTTACCTTCAAAACATCACTCTAAAAAAGATCCTCAAGATGAAGTAATATTGATAAAGCATCTTGAAATTTAAAAATAAATTAAAAAACAAACAATCGCCAATACTTTCAATTACAGTCTATTTAGTTTTTATTTTCCAAAATAAAGCATAGATAGTTCGACAAATTTTCAGCTTTCAAATGAAATAAAAAATAGTAAATCGGAAAAAACTTAGAGTAATTATTAAAATTATGAGTGATTATTCACATGAACCTAAGAACCTTTTTTAGTCAAATATAAGATTTTAGGTGTGTATTGGGAATTTAATGTGACAGCAGTTTTTTTTGTAATGCTGTGTAAGAATAGAGATCATTTCATCACGGTTATAATGACTAAGACCGACATGGAACAGATTAAAGTTTAAATTTCAAGAAATATGACATACATTGAAGTTCCTTTCGTGTGACACAAATTCATAATTAATGAAATCCAACACATGACCACTACTTTCTTCGATAATTTAAATTTTTTACTTATATTTAACGCCAACTACTTTTGCCATTTTTATGTATTTGCATTATTTATTAACCATTTACCTATTTTTTTTTAGAAACTTGAATATAACACTACAATTGTTTAAACTATTAATTTTTTTGTATATATATCTGTATCTTGACACTTCCTTCTAAAAATAAGATCCATTGTATTATATTTCTTCTCATTCCTTTCATCTGTCCATTAACCTATTACCTTGTCCATTAGTTGCCCCTATTCCTGTCAGTATGCGTTTCGTTTGTTCCTTATACAATAATCTCTTAATACTCTCAAATGTCTTTGCAGCTGTTCTGTCACTCGTTACTGTTATTAATATTATTATAAAAGATTCAAGATATTTCTCTACTCGGAACATTTTTTAGTAGTGTGAATGTTTAGTAATATAAATATTACTTTCTTAAGTTGTTCCCACTAATATTAGTAAAGATAGTATCCAAACAAAACTGTACTTTCCATATTTATATTTAAAAAAGAAAAAAACAAAATTTGTTTATAAAATTATTTTCTGTTTAAGAGTTACGACCGAAAAGGCTTTCACAAGGATAATACATCTATTCTTTAGTGTCTCTTGCAGTTTTATTAATTTCGTTTTATATCTTCCAGTAAAAGATATAGTTTCATAAATGTAAACGTAACAATCAAAGATTAAATCAAACCATAAAAAAGTATTTTTTCTTGGCTTCTCATATACGTTTTGTTTTAAGTGTCAGCCAACACTGTTAAAAAAAATAACTCTTTTAGTTTAGAAATATGTAATGATACTACAAAAGTATGTAATAAAATATTTAGTTCATTTATAAATGAAAAGAATTAAATACATTTATGATTCGCAGCAAAGTAGTCCGAAAATAAATTGACCTTTTTCTATGTATCTGACATTTACCAATATTCCTCTTACGTCAGTTATAAATCGTACCTTTCCTGCACATATATCTACGTCAGTTACTTTTGTACGAATTTTTGAACGTCAATCAATTACAGTGACAAATGCATTTTATTGATTCAGTTAAATTATATTAATTTTATCGGCATCCCAACGTAATATATTTAAATTGATCATAGAAACTAAAAGTTATTCAATGTAATTACGGTATTATTACCGCAAATATTTCATATTAATCATAAAACCATTAGTGAACGAATAATTACTTCCTAAACTCTTACTTTATGAAAGAGGATGACATTCATTTTACTTATTCAAAAGAGAGAATAATAATAAATCAAAGAGGTCATGTAATTATTTTGATTACGTCAGATTACATAATTTTACTTAAATAGAATATCTAACTTCGAAATGAATATTTTCGTCTAAGAATCGATTGGATTAAATTAATTACATTAAATTAAAAGTAAATGGAATTACCTTCTTTTTTGCTTTTTATGTTAGTAAATATATGATAAATTTCTTGCAAATAAATGCGAAGAAAAATTCGTATTATAACCAACTAAATTACATTGAGGAAATTAGTACAATTACTAAAATTAATATTTGTTTTATTCTCGCCTCAACTAGGTTAATAAATAAGAGAACCAGATAATAAATACTAAGAAACGTTTCATTGCACGGTGTAAGTTTAATATCCAAAAGTTAGGTAATTTACATTTTCTTTTGGCAAGACCATCGTGTAGACGCGCAGCTGCATATGAACTTGCAAACTTATATTTCAGCAGTTATCGCATTATGCGAAGGAGCTAACTACTTTAACCGGGCTATCTCCGTACAGCTATTATACAGAAATTTTAGTAAACGAGTAATATTCACGTTGGAATCCACCTAAACCAGCTTTTTAAAATTCTGATCTCGAGGTAACTTGAAAAGTCATTAAAGAGTTAATTTTAAAATAGTTATGGAAATACTGTCAAACAGCGTTAAATATTGGAATTTAGAAGAGCTTATGTGGATGAAAGACTCGACAGACATTTATAACTTTAGCTCTTTGATGCGTACATTTTTTTTTTACTTAAAATAGTAGATAGAAAATTTTTAATTCAACTACAAATTAAATGAGTACTCTTAAAAACGTCCAACGATAAAACAAACAAAGCATTCATAGTTGGACCGGCAATCAAAAGGTCCGGAGTTCAAGTCTCTGAACATCAAAATTTTTTTTTAATAATATTATGAAAAATTATTGTAGGTCCTATGACAATTCACTCTTAATTATTTATCCTATTAATATCATTGTGCACTTTACTAAAATTTATTAAATTATTAATTTCAACAATAAAATATTTGCAAATCCTTCTGAAATTTGCATAAAAGATTCTATTGGATTTTAAATAACATTATTGATAATAAATATTTTAATATGAAAGTCGCTGTTCAATGATAAATAAATGATATTAATGGACTGAAATAATTTAAATTTAAAGTACCACTAGAAAATGCATTCTCCACAAAAAGCTATTATCATAATTTGATAGCGTCGTAGCATCACTTTGAATAATTTGGGAATTGAATCAAGTTTGCATGAGATTTATTATTGTGCAGCTTCTACAGTAGACAATGCGCAGATAAAGTTTCAAAAAAGTGAAGTAACTGCAGCGTATTGTTAATAATAATGGATCATTCGTGCACTTTCCGTAATCCATTCCTATTATAGAGTATTCTATAGGGAATACGGAAGAAAATGCTTTTGAATCCTCTGGGACTTGTTTTCCTTCCATTCACAGGTCAGCTTTCTATTGCGATCTTATTGCCACTTGTAAATTACGTAAATCCAGATATTACTTATTTCCTCTGATCTAATGAATTAAATGAAAGTATTAAAAACTTCTTGTACTTCTATTTTTTTTAGAATTCTGAAAGGCCATTGTATTTCAAAGAATCTTGAAGATGAATTTCTACAACGAAGGGAATCAAGGAGAATTCAAGATTGAATATTAAATGAAAATGTAAGGAGTCTCGACAAGGAAAATTGGCAAACAATTATTCTTGAAACGTCTGACCAATTATGACTGTTATCACTCAACGTTTTTAGGATACTATCGCAATATTTACATTGTTTTATTCAAGGAGTTTTAAATACTTTGAATTAAATTCTTCTAGATAATTTTATTGATCGAAATACATTCTTTCTTATAAGTTATATCTTTTTTTTTTAAGGTAAGAGTAACTTCAATTACACCCACCTACGTTTTATAATAGGCTATTAACTTACTTTACTGCTACGTCGACATAACTGTGGGTGAATTTTCGACGAAATCGGCTTTAAATCAATGAAATATTTTGCACTGTATGCAGCTTCGAATCTCGATGAATACGTTTAATAGAATCTCCTTTGTCTCGCGAAGAAATCTGACGCTTGAAGCAATTACGCGGGTGATGGCAGGGGACAAGCCCTTTTTCCCGCATACCGGGAAATAGGAGCGGCGAAATTCTGACGGAATTGAATATCAAGAGTGCGGCGTGGTAAAAATGCAATTTCCGTGCATGGGATGTAAAATAAAATTGAAGAGCCTCGGCCGAAATTGAATTTACTTGCACGGATAGAGGCATCTGGCTCTCTGCCGATAACTAAAGGCTACTGCACATGTCTGCGGTGCTGAGGATGTGACAGAACGACTAAAAAGGTCTACTGGTTCGCATAATTAACACACATACATTACTTTCAACGCATTAAGCACTGGACAAATTTTACGTTGAGGAAATTTTGCGTTCGACTTGCCTGGCCGCAGTTGTTTGTTACTACTTAAATCCTAATTTTGTTCCTTGTGGTACTCGAGGAAGTAAATTCAATTACATCTATAAGTTTTCTCTTTTTGAAGAATATTGTAATCTCTTTGAGATCAAGAAAACACCTGATGTTAAGTAGTAAAAGTATAGGTAAGTTAGACGAGGTAACACCGATTGTTTTAAAAAAACGATAAATGTACGAAAATAAACAATAAAACATCATCAAGTGATAATAACAATAATACTACATTGAGATGTAAACAATTTGTCTAAAAAAACTATCTAATATGTATGGTAGTTTATTGTATGGCTGACTATCATTTAACTATACTACTTTGAAGTACTAAACGTTTGTAGCTACCAGACCAAAACATTGATGAAAGATTACTTTGACCAGACCTGATATAATTTATGTTTTTAACCTCAAAAATCATTACTTATTATTCAAATTAAAACAAAATGACCACATTTTAACCAACCAAATCTAGAAATACATCAAGATTCTTCTCTAAAAAGGCTTTCTCCGCAAAGACCAAATTCGAGAGTGCACAATACTCAAATCAAATGGATGTATCCATTGTCCTCGCAGGAGAACGGTATTTCCTAGGTGAGGAAGAATTGGTACGAGAGAAGCTCAAAGGGATTCTAGGAGACAAATAGCGTCAGAATCTATGGTGAGAAGTGTCGCTGAGTCTATTGTAGATTGCTACGACAAAACCGTCCGAGAAGCGAAGTAATTTAGAAACTGAAACGGAGAACGCTAGAAACTGTGGTTTCTTTCAAGCTCAAGTGTATTGGGAACAAAAATAAACCAGAGATTAAAATAATAGAGAGAACAAACAAACTTGGTCACTAATTAATATATTTATCTTCATTTTAAAAGACATTTTTTATTTTTCAAATAATTTTCAAAATGGTAGGTAATCAAAGGAAATTGAATTTTTGAAATAGTGGGTATTCCTCAAAATAAAAGTGATACGTGCTTGGATTTGAGAAGACGGATTTCCATTCATTCCCATATGGACAAGTAGTGAGGAAGGTTGGCTGCAGAAATATATGACGGGGAGAATCTCGACTGAAATTGTCTCAACTGCAATTTCGACGTAGAACTTTAAAATTAAAACAGAGATTTCTATTCCACCGGGATCAAACTCAATGTTTTCCTCACTTGGTCACGTTTTACGTTTGGTGAAGTACTTTATACTAAACTCGCCGGTTTCACTCCGTTTTACTTTAGTTTCTGAATTAACTTTACTCAGAGTTTTGTGATATATAGTCTAGTATGTTCTTCAAATTGGATTAAGTGTTACACTGGATTATTTTACAGTTTTAATCGTTGATAAAATAAATTAATTTATTATTATTTTGGTTATATATTCTACAAAATATCAGCCAATTAAAAACTCTTAGTAACCTGAATTTCCTTGCTCTGATATCTTGGACAATAAAGTTTGTAAAAAAGAACGAACATGATACTGCGACAATATATTTACAAACAAAATGAAAGGCAGATAAAAATGTTTTTGAAGTAAAGAAATTGCTTGCCTCTCAGAATTTCATGAAATATAACTAAGCAAGTTGAAGGAAATCTACAATACTTTACACTTATGACGTTGGCAAAGCTGACCATTTCTTACGGAAAAATCTTCTCGGCGGAGATACGATACGAAAAGTATCAAATTCGATGAAAATTTAAATCTGTTATTTCCAAGAAAGGCTAAAATATCATGTTTTAACATTGACAAATAATAAAAAGTTATTCTGTTGTTTACTGCTAATTAACAACATTTTATACTTATCCTATTCTTTTATAATATTTCAATAAATACTTTTTTTTTACTCGTGAACTCAGATCGTATGTCAAGTATGAATGGACAAACTACTATTTTGTCACATTTTGTAATATGTTTTTAATCTGCGATGAAACAAAAGCTTGATGAGATTTTTAAATAGAATTTTTAGTTAGGTAATATTTAAAAAGCAGGTCAGTATTATCGAATAGTAAATGACATTTTTAATTTCTCATTTGCAATGCGAGAGTCACATATTCTATTGGACTACTTTGAATTTAAAATTAGACATTTCCGACGATGGGATTTATCTGCATATTCGTCAACTATGGAAACAAAAAGTAGACAACTTTAGAAAATTACTGACCATGTTCATACAGAAGAATATTTATTGTCTATAAAAAAGTATATTTTCTAAATAAAAAAAAAAAAAGTAATTCGTTTTATAGGATGGTATTTTTAGACAGAAATACATTCATTTCATAGGCATTGGTGTCTCGAATTTCGATTAGGATATGATCAAAACTGCGAATCGTATACAACAAGAGTTGACGCAATCGGATATATAAATGAGATAGAAGATATGTTTAAAATACACGAAATGACCTTTATTTACTACTAACTGACGCACGAGTATGTACAAGGACGAAATAGATTTTTCGAGCTTTGTTATCAGCAATCACTTGCGATATAAATAGTAAACATTGTTAGACACAGAAAACAATTTTTTTTGTAAAATTCTTCAGCTTTTGTATTATTTTTATGATATTGGCCCAATCTTGGCAGCTAATTAGACAGATCGTGATCATCCAAAGACTTTGATGCTCATGGTGCTATATTGGTTACCACCTTTAGTCCAATACTACGCCAATATTGGGCCATTGATGGGCCACGCGTTCATTTCCTAGTGGGTTGACGCAGGGGAGAAAGTAATTCACTTTTGTTTTCTTTTGTACTATGTGCTAAATTAAGAGAAATAAGCTCCACCTTGCTGGTCTCTTATTACTTTGACATTACCTAAATTTACTGCTTATCTTAGACCAAGTATTTGCATCCTCGCGTAGAGGAAAGGCAGTTATTAGTTTTTTCTGTTTCACTCTGGCCAAGCAACAAATCTATGCGACATATTCACTATAACATTGTCACTAAAGCAGTTTGCTGTAAATGATATATATGGTCATATTGGATTTGTTATTTAAAATAAGGGACCCTCGATCATACAATTGAACCTAAATTTAAAAAAGGGAAACTTCAGAATAAACTATAGTAAACGCTTCAATCGTTACCACATGAAAATTCCATAAAATTATCATAAAGAATCCTTCTCCGAGCTTGAGTTTAATTTTGATGAAAGTGCAGTGTGCACAATATATAAAATGAATATAAATACGCGTATAAAGGGCTCAAGTGCAAAACAAACCAGCTGCAAGTCCCACTTAAATTCTCAATGAGGTACTCCATTGCCTTGGAACGTTCATCGCACAGTGGCGAGAATGGCCATTCTTCTTTACGTCTTAATTTTTGTTCTTCTTGCACGTGAATATAATGCGAAGAATAATAGCTGCGGCTTACACTTACAAAGGCCACGGTTTCTCTTCCTGTCGTTTTTTCTCCAATTATGCACAAACCCTTGGGGCTTCGAACAAGTACGAAGAAGTGGGAATAACTTGGAACTGTACATAAAAGTTTCGCCTAAGTGCACTTACTTGTGTTTGAGGTTTAAGATTGTCGACCCTCGATGATTATAATTGCATTTTATAATGTTGGCGAATTTATTCCTATTTTGCTTTCAAGTACTGAAAAAACAACAATGACTGAAAATGCATGCATTCTTTATTGTACGTAAAGAGGATGAAATTGCACTCTGGTATATTCAGTATTATGAACAGTAATTCAACGTTGGCAACATTGACGATGCAATTTTAATTGTTGACATTATAACCGAGATCGAAAGTAATAAAAAAATGTGCTAACTGAAGTATTATGAAGCGCAGACATGAAGACCAGTGTTGTCAAAATATAATCGGAGGTCGTAACTTTCGAATAAAATAAGAAGCGTCGACGCAACCTTTGTCCAAATTATCAACTTTATGGCAGCGATCCAGTCACACCACTATAAATTCACTAAATTCGCTAAGTAAACATAGTGTGCTAAGAACCAATCTAGCGGACTATTGGTACAGTCCAAGAATCCTCTACTTAGCACATTGATAAAAGTGCGCTAAGTAAGCATTAAAAATTGAATGTGTGCCACAAAACTTTATTCAACCATTGATATAATTACACTTAAATTATTATTTAGACATAAAACACAAGTGAAATTACATGATAATGAAATTATGTACATTGGAACAGATATGCATGAATATTTAGAGGTAAATGATATTACGTTGGAATAAAACAAAAACCGCAGGTTTACAATCTAACACACTAATTGTTTTGTGAAAAAAAGTCAGGACTGGCATTTTTGTTATAGAATTGTGGAACTCTTCACGCTGTACTGGAATTTGATACTTCTGTACTTCCACTATTAAAGGCAATATAGAAGTGATTAGTCTCTGCACAAAAATTTTTTCTAATTATTTTCATATTACATGTACTGTACGTTTTCTTTTTTTAAAAGAGGGACATTTGTTGAACGTATGTAGTATTCGGTATCTATATCGTAGTTTCAGTGTATGAAATTTTAATGATCGAAAAAATATTTCCACAACAAATATTATGATTGCGCACAACAAACCAAAAAATAATACTAAAAAAGCTACTGACGTATCCACCAATTTTGTAAACTGAGGTTCGTTTATACCACGGAGGACATTTTTCATTGTCTCCAGTCGGTTTGGCAGTGCTTGCATTAAGCCTGCTTGTTCCAGATAATGAAATTCCAAACTAAAAAGTGAAATAAATGGTGAATTTATTCCATATTGTGTTATGATCCATCGAAAGGCAAATTCTTCTACGACTAAATGAAACTCCTCTTTATGCCTTATGTTGTTGTTCAGGTAATTAACCACCGAAACCCCAAACTGATTTTCCATCAGGCATGTCACATTTTGATGATATAAGATTAATTTCGGGCAGCTTTCGCTTGACGTTGGTACGGTTTTGTCTTGCATAATTTCAGCTATGCTATTATTCAATCCAGCATAATCCATAAGTGGATCATAAGAATGTATAAGAAGACCTGCTTCGTCAATTTCTAGTAATGTCTCAAATTTATTCACAGGAACTTCTGACATGTCTAGTTCTGTTAATTCTCCTACCATTTCGGTAAAAATTGTAATGGATATGACCAAAAGAAACGCAAAGGCGACTCTTTCGCTATGTCTGAGTGGATGCGTCGTTGGGATTCCAAAAAAGGCATTAATAATAAGAAACACTTTCCAATGCTGTTCATCAAAATGCAATACTTTAGATAATACCCAAACAACTCCGACAACAAATATTAACACGAAAATATTTACAAAAAACAGCTTAGGTAGTAGAAAAACTTGTTTACTTTCAAAAGGTAACTAATAAACCATAACGCACTCCGTGAGTGACACTACCTCTTTGAAAGTTTCTATACATATTTATGGCGGCATCAAGGTACATGAAAAATTGTGTAGAGCAGTAGTCAATATCATTGTTAAATTTCAGAGCCTCGTGAATATCACCATCCCTAGTATTATTTGCTTTCTTTAAAAGTGAATTGTAAAATACCCATTCAACTGTAAAGTTTAATCCCGTTGACAGATCTCTTATCCTTAATACTGCATCTTCGACCAAAGGCATGATGTTACCCTGGGAGTCAAGTTTTATGTCTCCTGGTAGGATATCATCTTCCATCTCATCAGCAATGATTATTTTATATCCAAAAAAATCACGTAACTTATCTGGGAAGAGTTCCTTCGTGGTAGACAAGGTCTGGCACGAGCATTCATTTTTAAATGGATTAAAGTCATACACGCTTGACTGAATCTGATTTATTTTACTGTAATTTTGATTTACAGATGAGTGATAAAAAATAATTTCAATCACTGTCACGTGCAACATCTTTCGTTTCCAGCAAACTTGAAGATGACTTTTTATGTTTTTCTCTTTCTCGTGGCCAAACGCAACAACTAATATTTTAGGGAGCTCTTGGAAACACACCAACTGAGCAATGGCGACGTACAACATATCGAATAATTTTGTAAAAGAAAAATGTCCACTTGTATTAAACAATAATAGGAATAATGTCGTTGATCCGGGAAATTCTAGAGCAGTTGATTCCCTCCAAATATGATCCGTTTCTGTCCATGGAAGCGCACTCTTAAATTTCTTCGTTTGATTCAATGATTGAAGTGTAGTAACAAATGTAGGATTTGTTGCAAATATTTGTTCCTCGATTAATTTGAAACTTGTGGCAAACACATCCGCATGATCATCAATGATAAGAGCGACTTGTTTGTAGTCGGTCCTTCTGTTTAAATGATTTTTTATATATTCCAGAAAATGCTTTTCACTAAAAACGAGGGAAATATTTAAAGTTAACAAAATTAACAATTTCGACATGGTGAATTTAATTTTCATTGATTTTTTACTTGAAACAACAAATATTCGTTACGATATAATAATATTTAAAGTTAGGCTTGTTTCGACACTTTATTCCATATGCTGGTTAGAGTCTATGATAAAATACTGAAATGCAAATATTCCCGTATATCTTTCTACAGGGCTCAAATCTCTATAAATATTATATGAAGGAACTTCCACGTATTATTGATTCTGGTGTAAAATTTGAAGAGAAAAAAGGTAATTCGGTGTCCGCACATTCAAATATTTATTCTTTTTAAAAAATTATATTGTGTAAATAAAAATAGAAGTAGAATGTTTATTGAAATAGTTTTGTTTGACGCAAGCTTTAAGCGACAATATTTTCATACTACTGGCATTAGGGTCTCGAATTTGATTCGCATATTGTAAATAACAAACAAAAAGAGATTGCAGAATGTGATATATGGAATAGGAAAATATCGATTCTTTTGTAACTTGCAGTGTTTTACATGGAATTAGTAACACATGATGAAGAACATAAGCATAATTTACTATTAACGTAACGTGTATACAAGGAAAGAACAAACTTGTTCAAGTATTGTGAATACAATATATTATTCTTTGTCGAATTTTTAGAGAATGGGGATAGGCAGCGCTTGGAGGAGGAGTTAAAGAAAGGTAAGAGAGGGATTCCGGAAATGATAAGATGTGGTCAATAGAGAAATCTAAAGTTATGGGGTTTAAAAATAAGGGAGGGAGAAGGAAATATTCTGGTGGTGGAGATGGGAAATAAAAGAGGAAGTGTAGAAATACAAAATTTTGGTTTACGTAGTAACGAGGCATGGAGGGGGAAAAGATCACGCGAAAGAAAATGGGAAAAGCTAGGGTGACAATGAGATGGGTATGGAGTTACGGAGAGAGGAAAATTAAACGGGATGTAAGGTGGAGGTTAACCTGTTTGACAATGTAGTGAAAGGAATATTATTTTATGGAGTGGAGATATGCGGATACGGAAACTAGAAGGAGGTGAATGAAAATGCTTCATGAAAAATATCTTAAAAGGATCTTAGGGTTGAAAAGGGCAACACTGGGGTATATAGTAAAGAGACGATTTAAAAAGAAATATATGGAGGATGGAAACGAGATGGAGGGGGAGAGGAACTGCGAATGAAGTGCACGATGGAGAAGAGAATGGACGAAAGAAAAAATGACAGAAGTGAATGGACAAGAGAGAGTGTTTAGAGGGGGGAATTATTTATGGACAGGAAGTTAGGGATAAATAGAAAGAGAATAAATGGGAGCGCTTTAGGGAAAGGGATATAGAAGTCGATGGACGAGAGAGCGGGGAGAAAGTGAGAGCGTCCAAGTCATGCGCGAGTTATGGAAGAGTGAATGGGGTACCAATGTATAGTCCTTCACAATAAGCGCTTCATGAAAAATATCTTAAGTGGATCTTAGGGTTGGAAAGGGTAACACCAGGGTATATAGTAATGAGGAGTTAAGACGAAATAGATTCAGAGTGGATATAGGATGGAGGGCAGGAAAATTTGAGGAAAACCTAGAAAAAAGAGGGGGAGAGGAACTGGGAATGAAGTACATGATGGAGAAGAGAATGGACGAAAGAAAAAATGACAGAAGTGATTGGACAGGAGAGAGTGTTTAGAGAGGGGAATTATTTATGAAGAGGAAGCTATGAATGAATAGGAAGAGAATAAATGGGAGCGCTTTAAGGAAAGAGATATAGAAGTCGGCGGACAAGAGAGAGGGGAAAAAATAAAAGCTTCAAGTCATGTAGGAGTTATGGAAAAGTAAATGGGGTACCAATGTATATAAAGATGCGTGAGAAAAACGAAGGGAGAAATATTGGTTGGAATAACTTGGTGGACATGTGGAAATGAGGAAAGGAGGAATAAGTACTGGATGAATGAGGACGATTTAAGGAGCAACTACGAGTATGTGAGGGAGAAATGAGCAAGATGTATGAATGTATTAAATGAGGATGGGAGACGAATCAGATGGCTGAGATGGAAATGATAGAGCGAGTTAGGAGAGAGGGAAAGAGAGAGGCGAATGAGAGATTGGGAGAAAGGTTTTATGTATGTATATTCTTTGCCAAATTGACCACCCAAGTTGTAAAAATTTATCGCAATGTGAAGAGTTGTATGAGGTCTCATTTTGAAGGCATATTTGTCTACTTATTTTGGTAAGTGGCTTTATTGGGAAATCCGAAAAAACGACTCTAATGCGGTACTGTAAACCAACTCTAGTGGAGGTGGTCGATTTGGCAAAGGATACGCGATATATTGAAAATTGATTATTTTTTATTATATTGTTATTTGTTATATGTGGTCTATAAAAATGTCTATTTATTTTTATTACGTAATGTTCGCAACTTATATTTCGATCATAAAATACTAGTATTTCATCATTTCTGTTATTTAATTTTCTAAAAACAAACGGATCCAAATTTACAACTATAACAATCTCAAATGTATTTAGACTGAAATTTTTATTATTTTGATATTTCAAACCGTGGAAAATCATTACAGATTTTATTGATATTTTCAGTAATCATACTTTCTTTCCAATTTATATTTATGACTAGTTCGCTTTATATGTAATATGGCACAGAAGAAAGCTGCGTTTTAAGTGACATATTTCTTTCAAGCTGAAATTTTGTTTATGTGTTGCTGTCGCCAACTAACAGAATATGTACTCGCTGAAACCTAATCACGAAACGCAAAGCGAATTTTTTTTTTAGTTATTTCCCGAGCTCGTCTGTACTTCTCAAAATATTGCATGTCGTGATTTCGAGTCTTGTTAACATATACAGTTGAATTTTAAAAAGCTTCCTGATATATCAAATTTTAAAAAAGTAAATTTAATATATAGATACCACGTAGATTTCTAAAAGCATTTGGTTTCCCAGAGATACATATAGATTATATGTATTTAAATTGTTTCTTTGACAATATCCTATAGAATCAAAATTAAAAACGCACCTAAATACATTTGTATTAAAATATTATGACTTCTTCTAAATATTGTTGATAAAAATCTTTAATATTAATGTATCATTTAATGTATCTATGAAACTTCGTAAATGGGAAAACACCTCAAAGTGTAAAATACGAATGTTTTTACATGTAATAGGTGGACCACATTGTCTTAGATTTCAAGATCCGAAACGACAAATTTTACGTCAGAATTATCCTTTCTAAATTTCTTTCAACATTAATAATCGGAATTGGTAGCTGAAGAGTATAAAAAAATCCATTTGATTGGGCTTAACTGCATATCGCTCATTGCATAAAATTCAAATAGCTACCGCCTGGCGGCGCATTCAGTGATGCGTGAACGTATGCCTTGAAGCACAATGCGCAATTATTCTCGCAAGCAGCTGAAAATCGTCAGTACGTAAAAACTGCTATAGATTTATTTTGATAATGTAGGAAAATTTAATTTATGTTGATGAATTTACATAAGCTTTGGTGTTTACTTGGATATTTTAGTAAACAATAAACAATTTAAAACCTAAAAAATCCCGATTCTACCTATTCAATAAAATATATTCTTTTATCCCGATATATTATTATTCAAAACAGTTCAAGATGCGTGTAATGTAATGCAGAAAACCTGTTAGAAGATTATTTGCATCAGTACACCCGTTTCTTGAGATATATTGCATTTCGTAGTACTATATCTTGAAGTTCAGGGAACATGTCAACACACTTACAGCGTGTGTCTGCGGTTAGAACTTGGTTTACGAGGAGAATACGGGTCGTACAACGTAACAAGAAAATTATACGACAGGTTCTATCAATAGTTTAGGTGTATTCTGATTGAAGTGTAATTTGCAAGGAAGAAATATCTGCCCTCACAAACTTATCGTTTTAAATTAATATGATGAAGTATTTTACATAAATATCTTTGTTTAAAATTCAATTAAAATATACACAATCAACAAAGCTTTTTAATCTAAAATTATAATAGAACTGAGTTCAAGATTAATCAAAATAACTCTTCGGAGTCAAGGAATCCTATTGATAAAAAATATAGGAGGTAATTCTCCATCGAAAATTGATGCAGCCAAGGATAGAAGATGACAGTATAAAAATCGATATATCGAGTACCATGTAATTCCCTACCGACAATTTACATTCCAATTCCAGACGTTATTTCAAGGAAAATGTCGATACCGGAATTTGACCTTACCAGTTGATTAATTAATTCAAACTATTTATATACCCGTTAGAAAATAATATAAGAATCGTTACAAAAAATGACGAATACCACAGATTTACTATCCAAAATTGAAAAAGCTAAAAATACATAAAAAAAAAAAAGAAAGAGTCAGTTTTCTAACAGCTCCACGATGCCCGAAGTTCTGCAACTGCATAGCACAATATGTCACGCGTTATCGTTTATTTTTGCGGAGAATTCGCTTGGAAACTTTCACGAGACTTTGTTTTAAGGCAACGCACGACTTCGGCATCTCGCGCGGGATTCTCTACGTATTTTATTTTTACGTTTTTATATTGCGCCTTCTCTACTGCCGAATGATATTTTTATATACACATCGAATATTTAGGTTATATTTTGGCATTTATAAGATCGGCTGTCAACTACAGAATGTTCATACCCTTTTCTCCATCATCGAACAAATAAAAATTTACCATCAATGGCTATGTCTCATATTGCAAATTTCTTCTCATAAAAGTTAAACTTCATCTATTCTAACTGGCAAGAGAGTACTTAGCCCAATCCTTTTATACAGATGCAAGGAATTCTCAGATACTGAAAGACACCCATCTGAGCCATCTGAATTCGAGTGCAGTACTGGTGTCCAATATGTGAACGACACTTTCCGTGAACCTCTTCCAGCCTTTTCTCTTTTTCTTCATCTATTTTCGAGAATCTCCTGGCATCGTGGAAGCCAGGTGTTGAATACGGTAGTACCTCGCCGTGTTCTTGAGATCTCCCTGCTTGCAAATATTCATATATTTTCCATATCTGTCTTTTATCTGAGACACCTGAAAGTAGAAAAGAAGAAATATTTTGTTCACATTACAAAACGTAGTTTAAAAATATTAAAAATTGGTTTTTAGGTTGAGCTGATAAATGGCGCGATAAACCAAAAGTAAAATACCTTCAAGTATCAATTAGGGCAGCAAGCAACTTAATTTATGGGTTGATATACCACCTTTCGCCGCTTGAAGAAATTAATTGAACAATGTTGATTTGCAATTCTTTACTTGTATACTTCACTCAATGTCACGATCACATTTAAATCGCATTTTATCTGATTTAGATGTAATAATTTCACCTGATTTTCTACGTGTACCATTATTATCCCCGATCCCTACTTCATTCCAGTCGTTTAACTGCTCTCATTTATTGCTGCACGCTCGATCCCGGAATCAACGAGCGTTCTCGCCCACTGCACGGAAATTGCATTTTCTACTCTACCGTAGTGGATTGGTTGTTTTGAAACTTTTCAAAAATAAAAACATCATACGATAAAATAGACCTGACTGGAGATGGGAACCGATTTTGACGTAATGACATTAATAATTGCAAACCAATAAAATGTTATATGAATTTCAAAATATCAATGCAAATTCTTGATTTGTTCATGTGTTGAAAATGTTCTTCCAAGCATTGTTAAACGCATTACGACAGGAAAAATTAAAGCACACTCGATGAACAGAAAAACATGCACATAAATTGTGCTTGCATTGAAGTAGGAATTTGC
Source organism: Trichopria drosophilae (assembly GCA_030407085.1). Lineage (NCBI taxonomy): Eukaryota > Metazoa > Arthropoda > Insecta > Hymenoptera > Diapriidae > Trichopria > Trichopria drosophilae. Next base: position 26,141,420 of record CM059585.1, read on the forward strand.
TTCCGAAGTTTCGCGGAAGCATTAAGTTACTAGACCATAAAATCAAATTACAAGCTTTGTTCATGATATTGAAAATATCAAAAGGCTGGAAAATTAAATGAGGTGGATGAAACGCGACGAATAATGTAATATTGAAACTAGAAAGAACAAAAATGTGCCTTTTAGCTTATTATCGTTAATGTTAATTCCAATTCATGGTTTATTCTCGTTATTTATACGAGTTTAATTTACCGACAACGAGTAATTAATGTAACGTAAATACAGGCTTGAAGCGTATTAAATGATCAAATCAGCCGACGGTTTGCACTCCTAAAAGAGAATCTCGAAACTCTTTAAACGTTGCATTAATTTTTCAACAGTTACTTTCATCGGATGGTATTAAGTCAATTAAAATCATTTTCCAGCTTACAACGTCTGTTTTCGAATGCTCCTTTTGCGATCCTCTTCTGATGTACGGGATCTCTCGCTTCTGCTTCATAAGCGTCGAACTCGATACGAATTATTATTAATGAAACATGAAATTCGATATCAGGAGTTAAAGCAGCAAGCTCGTGATGTCGAAGGGAATGGCCGAACGACAAAGTTACAGGCTGCCCTCGAGTAAATGGCTGATGAGCCCCTAAGATCCCACTCGCAGGCGGAACGAATACAAGCTCGCAAGCTCTCTAGGAAGCTGTAACTTTCCCGAGGAAACTGCTGCGACAAGAACTTTCGGAACTTAGTGCGTTATTCGCTTGATTTGAACTTCCGCGCCGGCAATGCCAGGTAAATGTCCTCGGCCGGATGTTTTGTGAGCCCCTGATTTATTTATCCAGCTGCCGAATATATAAAAACTTAGCAGCTAGATCTGCAGCCATTAATTATTTGAGACTAATATCATTTTCGTCGGAGTTGGAAATAGAGCTTTTTGAGATGACCTGAGTTTACTGAAGCTTTAATGGAATAATATGACCATGACCTTCATCCTGAAGCATCTGCGTTCATCATTGGTATTCACAATTTTCAGCAAATTAATGCGACCCATCTTGCAGATATTTGGACCTTCAAGAAATCTATGACGAAAATACATAAAGGAAGATAGGTCATGTGATAGTCAACATTCTGTTTGGTAGGGTCAGAATGCCTCAGTTGATATAGACGTCTCAAGTCATAGACTCGTTCACGTACAAGAAGGTATCAGCAGCAATGAATCAAGACCTCCTTGAGATTTTGCGCTCGTTAAGCGTTCCGAAGCTCACGAGGAGAAAAATCGTTTTTCAACTGAGAACGATCGAACGCGTCAATTACTCCTTTACGTGGTCCTGTGGCTTTAAAGAAAAGAATAGCCCCGATAAAGGGTGACTCGCAGGATACCTAAAAACGAACAGCATATTTTCGACGACGTCGCTGAAGTCTGACAGCGATTTCTCGTTTCGCTGCACAAGAGTCGCATCTTCGAAGATTGCTTTTCTTTCGCCTCTTCTGAATCCTTCCTGTCGAGTGAGGAATTTTATTTTGTCTAGAGTAGGTACTTTCAGAAGCTTTTTTAGGTAACTGAAGTAGTTTATTGCATTTTGGTGCAAAGCTCTTTCGTGTCTTTCATGGATTTTCCAGAATTCTCACCGCGTGGGAGACTTTAGTGAAAATTCGTAAATTTTGGAATAATACAGTATAGAAGAAAATCATAAAACAAATGCACATGTGTTATAGTAGGATTAGCCGATTGCTTATTGATTGGAGGGAAATATTAATTACATCTTAAGTCGGTGGTCGATGTCTATAAATGAGTTTTACAAACTATTTTAATGAAAGCAATGTTTAGGTAACTGCTGTTCGATTATAATCGACTATAACTTTAGTGTTTATAACGAAACGCCACCGGGTGCATTATATTGCTGTCGACAGCAATTGAAAGTCGATTAAACCGCGACAAGATAGGAGGCGAGACTGCAATTAAATTCTAATTGCGATATTGCCGACCAAAAGGATAGTTAAACGATACTAAAATGACGTATTGTTTCATATGGAATTTAAGTAATTAAAATATATGAAACAAATATTGACGTTATACATTCACAGGAAATGACTTCTGCTCCAGGTCATGGATATTAAACTTGATATATGGGAATAAAGAAAAAAACAATTTTTCACGGTCTCTAGTAAGACCTTCCTATAAAATTGGAAGAATTGTTAAAGAAGATGAAACCAAATAGTTATGAGGAAATTGACGTAAGATCCCTGAAACCCCATTATTAAATAGCGATCCTCAATCTAATGCGTCAACTGTCGTGTCGGCAGGTTCGTGACTTAGTGCAAGAAACGATACCCGTGAGACCTCGGGCAATTTCTCATTGTATCTAACCTTCTCATGCAAGGGAGTCTCTGTAGGAAAGGTCGTTTATTTCCCTAGCTGCTCATAGTACCAAAATGGAAAATCACGTTACAAATTTAAATAAATGCAATGAACAGATTCGTCTACCTGGGGACATGAGCATAACTGACACCTCTCCAAAGAAGACACTCATCCCCGAGGCTGTAGACTAAGCTGCGGCAAACTTTAAAGAAATCGGGATGATCAATTAAACCGCCAATGTTTTTATAAGTTATGTTCTAAAAGCATGGGTAGATGTCTCGTTTGATCATTAGATAAGAAGATTTCCATGTTGCTCTGGACTCTATTGACTTCCTATTTGGGAGATTTTCTATATTGGCCTAAGGGAGCTTTCTAAAATCTTTTATGTCAAATAAAACTTTTAGCGTTCTGAATTTTTTTATTTCCTTAAATTCATAAAAAGACAGATTAGCCTAAAACATGAGTCAATTTCATCAACCATTTTATCTCTGAAATTACATCTTTCGTTTTCTCACATCTCCTCTCCTTTATCCAGTCTTCCTCTCCCTCTGTCTGTTTCGCCTCGCCGCCCTGGGAACTATCGATTCGTGGTTCGCGCCTTCTTTCCAACGTGGTCCCTCAGCAGACCTTTTTCCTATATATACCTTCTCTTTCTACTTATTCACAGCATCCACATCTGATCGGGAAAAATTTCATGTAATACGATGATGGAAAAAAGACCAGAAACTTTTAGGAAAAATAAAATATACGTAGAAAGTAAAAGTTGATGGAACTATCCGCATAATAGTCAACCCTGAACATCGTCGGTCGTTGAATCTGCATCAGTCCTGGAGGCATCCTTGTAGTCTTTCCCACCTCCTCCCGAAAATGATGCTGCGGCTTCGACGGAGCTTCTACGAAAGGAGGAAAGCCCTTGGGGAATATTCGAGGTATTCTATCTTGCACATATGAGCAAAAGTTTAAAAGGTTCGGTAGGATTCCAATTGGCAGAATGGTACTGAATAATCGATAATACCACTCGATCGTGAAATGGTGTCTTGTGAGTAATGGGACTATACAAACATTTTAAATAAAAAAAATTAAATAAATCTAAGTCATGATTCCGATAGTAATTATTGTTTTATACCGATACAAGTTGCGGTTCCCCTTACTTCCATTTCATTTATGGATTAATGCGCCACCTATCGTACCTCGAAGAAATTGATATACTTTTCTTCAGTCCAGCATTATTTACGAGATTATATTAGTCTAATGAGAGTAAAGAGTTATCAGTTATTGTTATTGATAGGTATGCTATTATGTTTTTGTTATCATCTAAATAAAAACACCGAATGTATGAATCAGTTCATGGTACTATTATTTTTATACGAAGCATCCAAAATGTATACCAAAGGTTCGGATGAAGTAATCATCCGGAGGAAATATACTGCTATTGCTCAAATAAAAAAACAAAGATAATGGAGCTTTTTCTCCGACATATACATCTGTGTAAAACGTCGACTTTTAATATCACGATTTAACGTCCAAAGGAAAAAAGACTTCGGTACTTTTCCCTTCGCTTTATCTCCTGTTAAAATGCTGTTCATCTCCAAACTTTGTTTAATTTTACTGGCTTTAAAAGTTCGTTTCGATAAAGTTTCCGATAATTACAATTTTTTAAGCTTCGCGAATGTACTAAGTATCAAATAAATACAACTAGAATAAATATAGCAAAATTACATTTTAATTGAAGTAATCCTATGAAATTGTTTGATTCAATACGCCAATACGATAAATATCTCCCATTTTACAAAAATAAAATTTTATATATTTTCATTCCTTCGTCATACTTTTGTTTATTTAAAAATAAATTCGTTGGAATTTTGATTATTTTAGTTTGCGTATACAAATAAAATAAAAGTTTCCCCATAAATATCGAAAAGAAATTTTTGCCACCAGCCAACTTTGAGAATTTTTAATGAAATAATTACGAATGCAAATTGAAGAAGTATTCAGTAGATCGATCATTCTCTCACGGCACCAGAATGCAATTAAATTAAATTGGTTACCTAAAGACAATGGCGACAATGCTGGGTAGTTGCCACAAACATTCCAGTCAGCTTCGAAAGAATTAAATGAAATGCGAGGGTGGAAATACATCCGAAAAAGATTGGAAGATTTTATTTTCTTCTCGGCGAAAATCCGATTTACAATTTTTCCACGCCAATTTCCACGGACACTTTGATTTCTCATTGACTCTACAATCGCCAATTTTCGACCCCGAAAATCGTTCGAGCACGAACGTAATGTAACTGGAGAGTTTCCCTCAAGATATAAAATAAAAAGTCTTCATTTAAAACGAGATTATATCGAAATTGAATTTTGAAAAATTGACGTTTGTAGAAATTTTATTAATGCTCCAACGACTTACAGTCTTAGTCTTTAATCATTTTAGTACATGTTTGAGATTTGCTATTATTGATTAAATTTAAAATTGCATAGAATGTCAGTTTTGTTTGAAATAATTTTATCCTTTTCTGTTTCAGGTAAGTTCAATCAATGGTTTGACTTCAGATAAGTATTTCTTCTGTAAGTTTATTAATTATTACATTGACAACTTTTTCAACCATTAGTTACAAGAAAATCGTATAATTTATAAGTTGAGTACAATAAGACAGAGTTTAAGAATTCCTTAATTCACGGATACTAAACTGAACTTCTTTTAATGCATATGTGGTGCGAATATACTTTTTCAAAATTTTCATATAATGAACGATAATATGCAAGGAGAAATGCCCGAGTATAATAAATTGTAATAGCTACACAGGAATTCGGAAAATCCAGATGTTTCAGTTACTCTGAAATATTTTACTCCAAGTAAATGTCAAGGAAAATGAAATATTCGAGGGAACGTAACTATCTACGATGAAGGCAAATACGATATGTATTTACTAACATACCACTAAGTAACCGACCGCAGGGTAAGAAATTGGAAAGAGGAAAGGTTAAAATGTAAATATTTAGAAAATCTGGAGGAAATTGAAGTTAGTATACTCAATATAAAAATGAACTATTATAAGAATATGGAATTATATTAAAATATGTGATAAAATTATTTAAAAATTTATCAAATTTTTTGGAGCAATGGTCTACATTAATTTTAGGAATTTCAGAAATTTAATATTTAATTTGCCATGGAAATGCATTATGGATACATCAATGCACATACCGATAGCAGAATTAACAATTACAATTGTTATTACAGTTTTAATTTAAATGAAAAATGACCGAAATAAGCTGATTATATATATATAATACGTTTGTTATCGTTACAGTAATGAATTCCAATGGGAATAACAGAACTCCCAATAATTTAATCGCCATCAAACTACAATTTGATTCGTAAACGCCCCACCATTCTGAATTTGAAAGCTTGGATCGCTATCTAACTCCTTTGTTTGACTAAACCCTCCCTAATAGAATGGATTCTCGATGTGTGGATATATTGCACACTTCAATAATTTAACCACCTCACATGTTTGCTTGATGAGTAAAACATTCCATTACACCCACATTTGCACAAGAGATTTAATCAACATTGATTCCATATTTGTATGATTTGAGATGTATTTCGGATCATTGCATATAATTTTCATAGCCAGATAATAAGAGGTAGAGAGGACATGGAAAATATTTAATAGGATATGAAAAACGATGAAATAACAAAAAAAAATAATTTACTCGTTGAAAGGATTGTTTCACAAGAAAATAAATTTTAAAAAGTTGGAAATGATAAAAAAAATATTCAGCCGGAAAGAATTATGGCTTAAGAGATCGTTCTATGCAGAATTTACCGACGATTCTAAAGGAAACTTTTGCTTCGAGTTTTAAGGCGATTAAATAACGTTTTATGTCTGATTCAGTCAACAAATAATGCGTAACGATTTTATTTTTTTGTTCAGTATTGTTTGTATGAAGAGGAAGACAATAAACATCCCCTTAATAACAGTACTATAAAAATTTACTTTTTTATTTGATTACTGTATTTGAATATTAATTAATAATATTAATAATATTATTAGTGCAAGATATAAGAAATAATTTGTTTCAAAGTAATTTATTTAGTATATGTCCAAACTTCTTGGTAAATCGGTCCTTTTACTTAATTTGTTTTTTTGAAACATAGGTGTAATAATGTAACAAATTATTTAACGTTTCGGCCTATATGTTGGCCCTCTTCAGAAAAGTTTATTTCTAAAAAAAATTGTGTACAATGAAATTTTAACATTAATCATTACAATCAGATAACAGAATTTTAACGTTACCTAACATCTGTGTATTAAGGCAAATATTGGACAAGTCAGTGGATAAATGGAGTTTAAAATTACTGCTGAGTTTTAAGTAGTTACTGCCATTTTTTCCCCTAAAAAATTCATTTGATACTTGTCAAGAACAATACACATAGCAGTTTTTCTGTAATGTTTAAAAATGCATGCCATGTTTTGACCGAGCAACAATTCTGATGACTTTATAATGTAAAAATATTCAGACATAAGTACAAAAGTATTCTTTTTGTTTAAATTAAATGGAACTTTTCTTTTATAAAAACTTACTATTATGCACTCCACTACTTAGTAAAAAATGTAGTTTCAAATATATAAAAAAACTGTAGTGAATCGTAGTGTTTATCACAATAACTTTCCAATTTTTTCCTTGTACAATGTTCACTTGTACACGATTAAACGACAACTGTTCATTTATTATTGTATTAGGGTATTATCAATTCTAGGAGGTTTGAATAAGTAACATACAATAACTAAATACATATACAGGCAACTTCTTATAAATCCTAACTGCCGATTCAAATTTAAGTAGAAAATTAACGTTTGATTTTATTTAAGTTTAGTAAAGGGTTGTATGATTCAGGTAAAAATGATATTTCAAATATAATATTTACGGTTTTTGTATATATAACATAAAAATAACATATTTACAAGACCTGAAAATCACTCAGGACTAACGAAACATCGGATTGACACGTCGCATAACTTTGATTATGAGAATGTAAAAATCCTAGCTACTGAAACAAATATAGTTAAAAGAAAACACTTGGAAAACTTTTTTATAAAACAGAGTACAAAAAAGATTTTTAAGAAGTTGCCTATATATGTATTTAGTTATTGTATGTTACTTATTCAAACCTCCTAGAATTGATAATACCCTAATACAATAATAAATGAACAGTTGTCGTTTAATCGTGCACAAGTGAACATTGTACAAGGAAAAAATTGGAAAGTTATTGTGATAAACACTACGATTCACTACAGTTTTTTTTATATATTTGAAACTACATTTTTTACTAAGTAGTGGAGTGCATAATAGTAAGTTTTTATAAAAGAAAAGTTCCATTTAATTTAAACAAAAAGAATAATTTTGTACTTATGTCTGAATATTTTTACATTATAAAGTCATCAAAATTGTTGCTCGGTCAAAACATGGCATGCATTTTTAAACATTACAGAAAAACTGCTATGTGTATTGTTCTTGACAAGTATCAAATGAATTTTTTAGGGGAAAAAATGGCAGTAACTACTTAAAACTCAGCAGTAATTTTAAACTCCATTTATCCACTGACTTGTCCAATATTTGCCTTAATACACAGATGTTAGGTAACGTTAAAATTCTGTTATCTGATTGTAATGATTAATGTTAGAATTTCATTGTACACAATTTTTTTTAGAAATAAACTTTTCTGAAGAGGGCCAACATACAGGGTCATCGAAAAGTATCGGACCCCCCTAATATCTTCAGTTAGAATGCACTTAGGAGAAAATGTCCAATAGCAAAGTTGTATGGTTTCAAGCGGGGAGTAAGATGATGACCTTGACTTTGACCTTGACCATGTCCTTCAAGGTCATTTCAAGGTCAATCTTATTTTTTTAAATAGAACCCCCTACATTTTATTGCATATTCTTATAGCTTATCTCGAGAGCTTTCCAAAACACTATAATAAAATAGTTTTTTCTTGAAGCCGTACAATACTTTGCTACTGGACATTTTTCCAAAATGCATTCTTACTGAAAATATTAGGGGGATCCGATTAATGTATTTTCTTTCAACCAATTAATTGGTCTCATTATTCCGCGCACAAAAGTATTAAGGTTATGATTACTGAAAACTAAATAATATTTTACAAGATATTCTACATTTTGTGTCAAAAAATTGTTAACTTCAAACCTTTATAACTCAAAAAGTACTTGATAAAAAAATATTTTATTATAGTGTTTTGGAAAGCTCTCGAGCTAAGCTATAAGAATATGCAATAAAATGTAGGGGGTTCTATTTAAAAAAATAAGATGGACCTTGAAATGACCTTGAAGGGCATGGTCAAGGTCAAAGTCAAGGTCATCATCTTACTCCCCGCTTGAAACCATACAACTTTGCTATTGGACATTTTCTCCTAAGTGCATTCTAACTGAAGATATTAGGGGGGTCCGATACTTTTCGATGACCCTGTATAGGCCGAAACGTTAAATAATTTGTTACATTATTACACCTATGTTTCAAAAAAACAAATTAAGTAAAAGGACCGATTTACCAAGAAGTCTGGACATATATTTAATAAAAGCGGTTAAGAAAATTCAACGTTGAAATACGTATTATAAAATTAATTTATTTAGGATCAAAATATAATCAAATAACTTAATGTAATATACGTTATTATTTATTTATTTATTTTAATTTATTAACGAACGAGATCGCCCTCGAAAATAATATAGAAGAAACATATATATTAAAAGGCAAAAGTACACTGAAGAAGAAAAATTGTATAAACAAACGGTTTTAACTTTTCAAATACTTTTAGTCATTGTAGTCTATCGAAATATAGTCGAGCACCCGGGAATGGATACCCTGTTTTCGAATATTTCCGTTATCGAATATGCCGACGTGACGTAGCCGTTAACGAATAATTTCCCCTCCATCGGTATTCGCATTTCGAACCTCTTTAGAAGTTTGAACGATATTGCGCATGCGCAGTGACAAAATACGGGTTACAACGAGGGAAAAAAAGTTGGAGTGGGGAGTCAATATTTTCTCCTCAAATATTCGTTAAGAGAAATTTAAATGACCCTCATTTGTCCCGACCATATTCGATAACGAGGATTCGACTTATGCTATTAATTTTTACTGATTATGCGACTAGACTATGAACATATCGGTAATGCGATATAAAATGTCTATTTTGTCCGACACAACCTCACTTTTTGGAGCAACAGAACCTAAAAAGAGATCTTTGTGAGAATTTTAAGGGTAAAAATGTATGAGAAATAATACATTTCTACTATAGAATATTAAAGATCGTTTTGACCAACATCGGAATAAGTTGCAACTTTTCAAGCAATAATTTAAAAAATGTCAACATGTAGAGAAAATATTGTTTCCCTAACTTAACCTAACCTAAAAAAACTTCCTTAACCTGACCTAACTAAAGAACTTTCCGCCACACCGACTTTCAGCGATTTTTGATCTATTTTTAACTCGATTTAATTTGTTCCAAGGAAAAACGTTTATTGCTTGGTCTATATAACTTTACATTTAATAATAAACCGATCAGTATAAATTATACACGGATGGAAAGTATGAAAGACACTTTACAGTCAAACCTCCTTTAACGAATACTCCGTTTTCAAATATTCAGACGATTCCATTAACGAATAATTTGGAGAAAAGGTTGAAGGTGGGACGTCGATATTTCTTCCTCAATTATTCTTTACCAGAAATTTATATCCCCGTATTGTTCCGATAATATTCGTTAACGGGAGTTCGACTTTTCTTATCGAATTTACGTTAATTTGTAATTATGTATACATTAGTTCCATTCTGTAAAGCTTCCTGGAAAGTTAAGAAAATTTATCATTTTTGTGTACGTATACAAAAGCATGGAAGCTACAATTATACACATATACAGTCGAACCCCCTTTAACGAATGCTCAATTTTCGAATACGAAGATGTTACCGTTAACGAATAATTTCCCTTCTGTCCATGTCCCCACTTTAAACTCCTTTAGACGTTTTGGAGATTTTGGACATGCGCATCGGTAGAATACAGGTACTACAAATGCGAAGAAGTTATAGAAGGAGTCGATATTTCTTCCTCAAATATTCGTTATCGGAAATTTAAATGCCTCGTATTGTCCCGACCGTATTCGTTAACGAAGGTTCGACTGTATTTCCGTACATTTTTTGCATTATAACACAAAATTGAATTGTATCTTTCGAACCTGTCAACTGTCTCTTTTCTCGTGGAAATACATGAATTGCTTAGTGCGCACAATTGTGTTTACCACGTTATTGACCACGACGTGGTTCTGGCGGGTTCTTCTATTTTATGTTCAACGCTAAATTCCCTTTATTCCACTTCGTTACATATCTTCCACAAAATTAGTCACTCGGATGTGGAAATAGTCCCTCTAACATGTAAACCTATTACGGAAGCATTAATCTCCAATTTAGATGCATTCAAAAAGACAGGTATTTTCCTAAGTTGCAGAAAATCATATTTAGGACGTTAATCAATTCTCTCCCTTTTAAGAAAAATTGTAAAAAAAATAAACCGTAATAAACTTTAGTACAAAGTTGGTTTAAAAATAATAAAACTGACCATACATGTGTTAAGCATAATTAAGATTGTAAAGTTTTTTAAACAGAAAATATTCTTCTTAAAAAAACAAAACAAATACAAAGGAACATCTACATTTATATATTCAGGATTTTACAATACTAGAATATCATGGGAAAAGGATCGGTAGCGTAAAAGTGAATGTCAAATATTGAACTTACGTTCGATTTTACTATAGACATACCAATGCGCTACGATTCGGTTTCCATGTTTTTTAACTGCCCTTTTCAGGGGTTACAAAATCTTGACGTAACTCTCGATGTTCCCAAATATTTGAAAACGTAGAGAACGTTGAAAGTCGCAGTAACGGTAAAAATGTACCCAGCATCTGGTATTTCGGTAGTTTTGTAGATTTACCGTTACCTCCTGTTTATGCGCTTACGATATGTCCGTTTCGGACGTTTAGATTATCGCGTTCAGCACTATACGGCTTCAGGATTTATAGAAAATCGATTGGTAAAATATTACCAAATAAATCACCCTCTGAGCTTTACCAACACTGAAAGTCAAAATACACGTATACTCGGTGCACGATCCTTTCACGCTGTATCGTAACCAACTCGGCCTTTTCAATGGAACGTTGATTTTGCGCTTTTATACCACGCATGTATACATAACCCTATAGAGAAAAAGTCTGGATGTTTATCAGAGCGCAAATGAAGCTGCAATAGATTAATACCCATCATCAATTCAACATGTCAGGATGGACTAAGTCACTGTTACTAAGTAATGCTTCAAATAAGTGTTAAAAGTATTTTCAAAAATACTCATACTTCAAATGAGTAACATGAATGGAAGGTAATCCTGAAATAAGTACTGATGTTAAACTCGAAATAATACTGCATAGTAGGAAAATGTCGAATTTAATACGTGCAGAATTTAATTGGAAGAACGCGTTACACCCTACGGCGGCGACCTGTCTGAGGAAATGGAAGATGCAATTACTCGACAGGATACGAAACTCTATATGACGTCGACAATACTGTAAAGGAATTTCTGCTTAACAAGGGCTTTCGTCGTTTTACGTTGTACATTCATTTTCTGTTACAAATCACGAAATTTGAGATTCACTCAGAATGAGGAAATTGTTCTAACGGAAAATTGTTTTCGTATAATCAAATACATAACGCGTACGTTACTGAAACTGCCAACTGACACAATTTCCACAAATACCTAAAATTCATTCATACACTGAAATTATTCGAGTAAACTGAGTCGTAGGCAGACATAGTATTACATTTTGCGCAGTTCGATTTACATTTCACTTCCTTCAAATACATTTCATGCTATTGGCTTAATGTTGAGTTCCTCTGGCATTGAAAGTTGATCACAGAATGAAACAGAATAACAAAGCCTGAGTAGAAATTTTGTAATATGCAAAAATCGATGAATTTCGAAAATCTGATCCTAATTCGGGAGCAGCCGCCCAAAAACAATAAAAATACTGAATATAAACAAAATCGATGAATGTTTAATATTTTAGGTCCACCATATTGGATTCGCCATGTTAAATTTAACAAAACTAACCTAAGGTTTTTATTTACGACCACAAAAAATATCTTTAGTAAGGTTTGTTCCAGCAGAATTTTGTTCTTTTACATATTTATGTAAAAAATACTGAAAATTTATATTTTTTTTAATTTTCTCATCACCATTCGAAAGGGCGTCCTTGAAGCACTAAAATCCATACACTCGTGGCATTTTCTTATTTGTTTTAAGTGAGAAATAAACGTTCAATTCAACATAAAATTTGGCGGGAAACTTTCTAGCAATTTTAGATGGTTTGAATTTCGTAATCATAAAATTTATTTTTAAATTTATTTATTGCGTAAAGTTACACTTGCAATATACTACGACATCTTATATTTTTGTCACATTCTATTTGTCATGTCGTTTCTTAAGAGTTTGTGAAATTGCCTTATAAAATGTACAGAATCCCATCAAATCCAACGAAACCAAAGAAAATATTAAAGGTCTGACGTTTACTATTGTTATTATTTTCTTACGACTTTTGTTAACTGCATGCATTTGAACTATAAGTAAGAATCCATAAAATCTTGCGCACGGTAACATTAAGATGAATAAAAAAGAAATTGGTCTTAAGAGTGTTGCTATAGTTGGTGAAAATATAAATAATAATAGTGATGAAGGAGGTAAATTCATATTTTACAATAGAAACATAATTTCGTTGCAAATAACCTAAAAATTCAATAAGGTTATTGATTTAAAATAATATAGTATTATTTAAAGGGCTATCTATAAGAGCGACTTAAATTATTAGTACGGAATTTTGTAACAAATGATGGAGGATAGTATCAGGGCCCGTATTTTTCTCTCTCAAGTTTGTTACTTTGATAAATCCTAGGTGTTAGGGAAAATGCGAAGAAAATGTTTCCCTCTTTTGGTATCAACGAAGGAAGGCCATTTTTTTTAAACGTATTAACATATTCTACGAAGTCTGTAGTTTCCAAATGAAAATAGAGTAACTATGTAATACTATTTTACTTTCGATATTTCTTACTTGTTTTACATTCAGAAAATATCATATATACATTTCTGATTATATATTTACGTTTCCACACTAACATAAGAAAACCTTCTTTGGAAAAATTCCCGTACTGTCTAGTATCAGCAATCCTAAAATGTCGATAATTCCTTCCTATGAAAAAGCTCCGTACTTGCGAGGAAAACTGGGGCAAAAGTATACTAATTAATTCTTGAAAATGTAGAAAATGTCTTCATTTTCAGAGTATACCCCATTGAAACCAAACCATATGGGAATTTTTCCATGGAAAATTTTCTCAGTATAGGGAACGTAATTTGGAGGCAATCGGTATGACTGAATCTGCAGGATATAACACTTAATACAGATTGCGTGGAGTCCTGGTTTAAATTCACCTAGGTCAAGTATTGTTCGCTTGAAATTCCCTATATGGTCATTAAAAAACTGAAAAATTAGTCCTCTAGTTAAAAGAATGCTAAAAGTTTGAATTTTCGATATTATATACTTTATGCAAGATTATTTTTAGCAATGTTTTTGGAGCTTCAATTTTTGTCATTTGTTGTAAATCGTACAATAATCCATTACAAAAAAAAATCCAAAGTATTTTTGTATTCAATATCATCACGGGCTCATACTTGATATGTTAGCTATGCAAACTGAAGGTTTGAACTATAATCCGTTCACTATATACTATATATACTATACTATAGCCACTATGCGGCTTAGTCCGTTGGCCTCAAGAAAAGGATCGAACACAAACATGATCGAAGAAATCCGTGCTCCCGTGGATTCTTTTAAAAAGCGGTCATTTCGAAAAATCATTGGTGCTACCATTTTGTAACAAAATATCAATAGAAAAATATTTGTTAGAAAAGAGTTTCAACATATACGAATCACTCCTAAAGGGAGTCATTCCACCGTGGTGATTGAAGACCCTGTCCTACAGAGGAACTCTTTCCTACCGACTGCCACCACCTCTGTGGCGACAAGAAGACAATTCTTGTTAGCGAATAGATTGTAGTCAATTAATCACTAAACTACAATTTTTTACTCCAAATAACTAAAAATACAGTTGAACATAACATTTCCTATTTTCTATCCCTATGAGCTGAAAATCGACTCCAATAATTTCCGAGTGTAAAAGTACCTTTTCCAAGGGAAGGGACGCATTCGTAGAATTATTTCTTTCATTGGGGCCATTTATTTGGAGATTTCATCCAGGTATACAATCGATTGATCAATTACACGTTTCGAAAGGGCTGATTTGCTCTCATGGAAAATTGGGCTATACACAATTCAGATTTGTACTCAATATAAAGTTGGAAGTTTGTGCTGAACATAACCCTGGTTTGGGCTCAACACAAACTTTCAATCGAAACAGTGTGCATCTAAGAAAACGTTTGGGTACAGCACAAACTAAGTTTATGGTGATCACAAGCCAGGGTTGTGTTGAGCACAAACTTTTTTTCCATGCTGGAAATGTGCCATCTGGTAGAGGTTAATGAATTACTTAAAAGACGGTGGCAATCAATGATAATCATAACGGACAAAGTCCGACAATATTGAGTGGTGTTGATGGAGTCAGTTGGTGTCTAAATATGAATATTGTGTCAGATGATATCGGTTATTTCTTAAAGGAAGATGGGGATCAATGGTGATCATAGCCGTCAATGTTGGATGGTATTCTCTGGTACATCTCGTATTATGTAGATAATGTCAAATGATGTCTAATGATGATATGACGATACAATATGGATTCATGAAAGGCAGCAATAAAATGTATCGGATGATTTTAGTTTATATTTGAGAACCTATATATGATAATATCTCATGGAAATTCACTAAATTAACACATCATTATTGTATGAACGTATCAGCCAGTTATATTTCTAAACGTCTACAGTGCCATAAGAAAATTGTAATCTAATTGAAATTCCAGGCAATCCAAATCTATATTTGACCATAACTCGCTTCCGCGAGCATCACTTGTTATTCCCGCTTCGCACAACTTTGTTTAATTTGAGCCCGCAGGCAGTAAACCATTAAAACATTAGCTCCGCAATGAAGTTACCACTATTGTTACGCCGGAGGTATAAAACTGTAATGTATTTTACCCAGTAACGGAAATGAATACAAATTGGGTAAAATAACACCGGCTCGAAGAGCGTGACCGACAATGACACCCAATTTTTCGCGAGACTGATGCAGTTTGTGTCGGCGAGCCGACGAGACTTTGAATACTTCAGAGCTGGGGAACTCGACTACTGGCGTTCCTATACGAGGAGTCTGTCTCCCGTTCAGAATTTATACGAGGTGGAGTTGCGGCCGGGTTATCCAGCATCCACGCTCTCGAAGAAAACCAATATCGCGCGGCTCGCGAGAAAATTCTCGCAGCCAAACCTGCAGACTTTTCGCTTACGAATGCACTCACATATACAAAACATTGACGTACGAGAACACGAATTTATATTTGCGAAGTGCAAATACCAAGCATTTTCTCGAAATGAGTTCGCTTTAATTTACCTTTTACATGGAAATTGCGAAGGTCTAAAAAGTGTTGAAAAACTTATATTTATACTCAAAATAAGAGTTTTTCTGATGCAAACAAGATTGGCTGATTGGATGATTGATTAATTATTACAGTGGCACTTATCCAGAAAGCAAGAAATTGATAATAAGATAATAATAAGATTTATAAAGTAAGTTATTGCATATGTAGGAGAGACGCTGTTGGCACTTGTTGATGTTTCGTGTAACCTTATTGAGTCCAAACAATTAATCCGCTCAGGGACGCTAGTATCGTCTCGGGGCCCCCTACTCCTCGTACTGCGGTCTTCCCGCTTGACAAGCAAATAGCGAAGAGTCTTAAACTCCGCGCATTGAGGAGGGGGGGGGGGCGAAGATACTAGCGCAACCGTGCGGATTACTTCATAACTACTTGTCTGGTTTCAATAAGGTTACATGAAATCTCAAATGATGATTGTTCAAGATTAAAAGAAAAGAATGTCAAAACGATTTCTAAATTGGATGGTACACTAAAAAGGGGTTTGGTTGCTACAATCTCAATTGTGGTAGCTGGAATAATTTGGTTATTGCTGACTCAGCCAACTGAAATGTTTCACCGAGTTTTTTTGGTATCAACTGAAAACAGACTTTAAATAGTGTTGAAAAAATTCTAAAATATCGATACCATAAATCCTTTCGTTTATTTGGTGCAAAAAGTAGAGTAATAAATCCTGTAACAGTAACCTCGATCTTCTTAGTATTCAATGCTAATGGATCGTAGTCCAGAGATCAAGAGAACAATACGGAAATGGCGTTAAGTTAAGAATGAAGGTAACGAAATTATCCGATTACTACCAATCAGTCGAGAATAAATTAGCTGAGATAAAAGTGACATTATCAAACTCGATTTATCGTACATTTTCGTATAATGACTGCACGATTCAAGGAATCAAATTACTTATTGGACCAGATTAAGATCGTTTAAATGTTTCTTGATGGCAGCACGAATGCTGGCAAAGATTTTAGTGAATGAGAAATTTGAATCGATTTATTTCTGTTCCGGAGAAAGTTCAAATCACAAAGAGAGATTAGATTAGATTTATTGAAATATCCTGAGATGAACCTAAGGAGAAGAGTTCTACATTAACGTGTTACATTCAATAATTTTAAATCTAAAAGATGTTATGGTTAAGATGACATTTCTTAGTAGAAACGAGCATATTCAAATAAAGGGCAATGACGGTGAACAAATTCTGTTAGGTAGTAGTGAGATATGCAGTACTTAAGTGTGAGTTCTGTGATATAACCTCTTGAAATATCATAGCGGCCATTAAAAAGTTTTGGTTCACTCAGAATACAACTGTTGATCTATACCAATTTAATGATATTTGCTATTATTTAGCAACGGGGAATGCAATGATAGGAGAAATCATGATAAAAACCTACACTGCTGAGTGTCTCAGTATCTGTTGATTGGCATTGTTAATGTCAATAATGCCAACGAGCCGTTGTATTGTGGTTGTGATTAGCAAGAAACACAAAAAACTTATTTTCTAGTTTTGTAGCTAAAAAGATATTGAATGATTTTTCTGAAATTATAGGCAAATAGTTCTATTCCTAAAATCAACAATATTTTTATCTTCTACCTTTTTTCATCATCTTCTGATTTGTGTCCAACATATTTATTTTAAGATTTATCCCTTGGATAGGATAGGTCGACTGGGGACCAACAAATGTTTTGAGTCCCTCGAATATTTTCTGGTTATAATTTCAGGGTCCACATTTATTATTTTATAATAAACAATGCGAATAGCTTACAATAAATATTGCTTGATTTCCGAATGCTATGCGGTCAGTTTTTGTTTTGATCAATTTGAAATTCATGATCGAATATTCCGTCTGTATTTTGTAGAATGTTTCAAATACGGAACATTTAAGTGTTCTCGAAATAAGTATGTAATGTTCTTGAGAAATATTCCAAACATTCCAAGGAATGCCACTGGTGAAGAGTAGGGGATGAGGTATGAATTATTTAAAAATCGATAGTTGATAATCTTGTTCCTATTGATGAATAATTCATTTTCATTATTCTTTCATTATTAATTCATTCATTTACAGTACTTTATTTCATCGCAGGCATGTTTCGCAATTTTTCTAATTTCTGAAAACAACGAATTTATTTAAAATTTTACATTGAAAATGTAATTTTGTGTACCAAACCACAGGAAATGTTCTAGTCGGCTTGCCGTGAAATTACTTTATAAAAAAATACGTAAATATGAGTGACATGTTGCATTCAAAAGCTCTCGAGATGAGGTAGAATATGTATATGACTGACTCGTCCTCCATCCATGCCTTGAAGTTAATATTTCTAAAGTGAAGGAAATAGTGAGTGAGTATTATAATTTAGAAACAAATTCACATTTTTTTTGGTTATTGAATTATTATTACTATATAATACAAAAAATTAATCATGTCAAAATGTAGAAAACTGTCATTTTTAACAAATTTCTGACTGATTGAAGATTGAACGCGGTTTAATATTATCGAATGGAATATAATTCCTGAAAATGTGCTTGAACAATGTTTTGATAACTGCATTTTTCATTAGGATTATTTAATTATTTTAAAATGCACCAAATATTGAAGACAATACACAATATTTCGATGAATAACATTTAGGGTTTTATTTATAATGGTAGCAGTATAAGAATGGTAAAAGTGCCCCTCGCAAATCGCTTACTTGAGCTGGAATATCCAAATGGTCACCGAAAAATATTAAAAATATTCCTAAAACCAAAATTACTAAGACTAAAAACGACTGTGCAAGCAGCCGACACGTCAAAAAGCCGGCGGGCAAACAGCCGACACTTCAAAAAGCCGACACGTCTAATAACCGACATCTCGAAGAACCGACTGCCAAAAAGCCGGCACATACAAAAATAGACACATCGACAAGCAGGTAGTCAATTTTTGAAGTGTCAGTTTTTTTACTGTCGGCTTTTTGACAGTTGGTTCTTCGAAATGTCGGTTATTTGAATGTCGGTATTATGACATTTCAGTTTTTCAACTGTCGGTTTTTTTACTGTCAGTATTATAACGATTCGGTTTTTCTACTGTCGGCATTTTGAAATGAAGTTTTTTTTGGCTGTCGGTTTTTCTACCCGCACCCGGGTAAAATACATAAAACAATAATATTTTGTGCAACCTAAATATAGTATGCTCCCTTACAAACGGCCAAAGCCCAAAAAATTCAGCAAACAAAATATTAAATGAACAATTTTTCAAATATACTATTTTTTGCGTATCATACCAATGTTTTTATAGTAATCAAGATTCTTCTTTTGATGAAATCTTTCTTTCGGAAATAAGTTGATAGCTATTAGAAAAATCATAGCTAAAATCTAGCACGTAATCGTTACTAATGCACTTTTGTAACCAATTTCAACAGAAAATAGAACAACAAAAATAATTATAATATTTAAATTGTACTCGGTGCATTTGAACTAATTTTCCTGTTTCCATAGTACATTAATTCTTTTTTACACTTACTTTGGTCCGTTAATTACTAAAAATGTTATAAGCATTGATTCTATTTTCTTATGACCTTTCCATTCTCATAGTAATTTTAATTGCTTTCTAGTACAATTTTAATAAAATTTATTAAATCTTTCAATTTATATTAGATAATAATCATGTAATATAATTTAAAGGAATTTTATTAAAAATCAATAACAATAATGAAAATTAAAAGTTATTTAAATTTTGCGGATTGAGAATTGAGAATTGCTTTTACTTTATTTTACGTGTAAAAAATTATGTCAAATATTTCATAGTAGACTTATTTTACACATTTATTCTGAATGAACTCAATTGAACTATGATTGACGAAAGTTTGGTTCGTCAATAAAAGAACTATGACTTTATTTCTTCATAGTTTACTAACCAAAGGAAAATACAAAATTGAAAAATGTGATTTTAATAGTAATAGTTTGGACTACCGAAAAAAGTATCCTGCAAAGAAATAATCCAATTAAATTCCTCTCATGCAAAATTTGCATGATGTAAATTCGCTATTTTTAAATTCTCTATTTTCTTTCTCATGTAGTTACATTTTTTGAAAGAAACTTTTATACATGTAAATAGTTTTTTCTTTATATTATATTCTTTATACCCTTTTCATTTTTTATATGCACATATCCTTTTTTTCATGCAAATAACAACCCACACGGGTGGATATACATTTTACTTTGACCTGTAGCAAAATGTATGGGACATTTTTCGCTTAGCTTAGTGCAAACGTCGTTTTATAGGTCTATAAAATATAATACAGAATAAGGCATATATTACTGCTCTTTGTAGAGGAATATTACCGTCCGCTCAAAACCCACAGAAATGAATATACAAATAAATTTTAAAATTAAAAATAACAACATAATCTTTAACGAAAAAGATATTAATATCTTATGGTGGTAATTTCAAGTTTTTTGAAAATAAGATAAAACTACTTTTGTTCTCATGCATACTAAATCATGTCAAATTTAGAAGCACATTCCTCTTCATCTTAAAAACTATGCAACCATTTATCACAGCTCTTTCTACCTATAAAAAATGAAAACGTATTTCTGAATTGTTAAAATTTTTAATTCACATCGCCCTTTACGCACTATAATAATGATTAATGAATATTCTCAAAAATGTCGTTATTCTTTGTTCCAGTTTCCATCAGCTAAAGAATCCAAGACTATTAAGTTATTAAATCTGCAATTTGAATAGAATACAAAGTCAAGCTTTGAATAAATGTTTTACGTTGCTTTCTTTATTTCCTTAATATTCAATTTAGTTTCGCATTGTTCTCTCGCATTTATATTTAGTTTTCATAGTTCACAGTATTTATTTTATTCTATCAGTCTTTATAAAACTACTGATTTATCTACATCCACTTTACTGTTTAAAAATATTTAAATTATACCGTTCAATTAAATATCGTATCCTGTTCTTTTTAATGGCATAAAAAACATACCTTTTCTTTTAGATTATTCGCATATATCTCCGTATTTAATCTATAAAGTTTAAAATTTTAAAAGAGGATTTATTATTTGTAAAGCTTCATCATATAAACGCTGGTAATCCGTTATACGCAAATATGAAAGTAAATGTTTAATTATTTCAATTCATATTTTTTAATTGTTTGGTTTATTTCTTTGCAATATGTATATTTTTACATAATCACAATTTTCAATTTTTATTACTGTATTAAGATAGATTTATAATCGAAAAAATGGTCTTGCATAAGAATGACATCTTGGAGCATGACATTTGTCAGGAGTTATTTTTCTTTATGAACATAACCTTACTTTAAAACCTGAATTAATCCGCCTAACAAAATGAGACCTCCATATACTAAGAAACCAGACAATACTTTTCCGAAGTGTTTCGATGCGCTCAATACAAATCTAGCCGCAGAATCACTTCAAGCATTTCATATACCCTAACCTAAAAATGCAAAAATCACAGTTTTCCTATTTTCTGTGTTTAAAGTCGTATTAGCTTTAAAATGCTGTTTTAGTAATTCCATTACGATTTTTTTTCATCGAGTTATCAATGTTTTTGTCAATTTTAAGATACCCTAACCTAAAAGTTCAAAATACGAAAATCATAGGTGTCGCTTAACAAATACTCCGATAACTCTATAAAAAAGTATCGGAATTACTAAAAACGCATTTTAAAACTAATGAATAGAACTTTAATATGGTTTTTGTAACAAATTTAAAGATAAAAGTGGATGACATGAGATCTAGAAAACAATAGAATTAATTAAAATTTGGAGTACCGCACTGCCGAGGTCCTAATTCGCTCAAGACTTCAAAAACCTTTTGCAATCAAGTTTCCAGTATATTATTCAAAATTATTAGCATCGCCAGTTTGAATTTGCCATTTTTAATTTGTTAAAATTGAACTCAGATTCGTAATCAGCTACCACATAAATCTTGTGATATCATGTATTATGGAAATTCATTACGATTTAAAACGTTTCATCTTACATCAATTACAGTGATAAAGAAAATGAAATAGCATAACTAAAATTTACAATTTAGTGGAGTTGATTATTGTAACTAAAAGTTGAAGCATCAACTTAAGCCTCTTTACACGTGATCATAAACTGTGCAAAGAAGATTTTTTGGAGATGTCGAATCCGTTTTTCTTATAACTTGATTGTGAAGAGAAATTTTTGAAACTGGATTGATGATGAAAAATCTTTGAGATATCTAGTTTAATACTATAATCGGAATGCAATTTTTGAATTTACAATCAATATCCACAGAACAAGTTTGAAATTTATAAAAATAGAGCATTTTAATGACAGGCTGACGTGGTATATTTAGTTCAATTTGCTCTTCAAATGTCAGTGCAAATAAAAGAAGGAAGTAAAAATAGTGTAATTGACGGGAACTACTCGACCTGATAAGAGCGGGTAAAACAGAGAAGTCAAGAGAAAGATAGAAAGCGTTAGTTAGATGCACGTTCGCCAGATAATACTACTTTGGTCATCCCTTTTACGTCCAGTGCAGCATTTATCTCCTGCTGTTGCTCGGAAAGTTCTGCACATTCTCGAGACGTAATTGCAGAATAACCCCACGTACACATTGTTACTTCGAATCGTAAAGTTGTGTAGGCCAAGACATTATATTATCTTTGGTCTTTCAAACTAAATAATAAATTTGATTATCTGCATCTATGGTCTTTTGTAATTCAAAATATAAATTAAAAAATTAGAGTTTTGCAAAAGTTCTCAGCTTTAAAGCAGAAAAATGTGAAGGTGTGATTATTCTTGAAGTATGTACGAAGAAAAACACTTTGAAACGCGTTTTTCATGAAAATTATCTTACAATCGTAACTCTACTATTACACAAATATTTGTCATACAATACAGTAAAAGACTTGCTTGCAGTTAGTTTGAAAAGATTTTGTGAATACTGGATGACAACTCAGATCTTTTGTTTTCCTTTCCTTTCCTATCTCTTTGCTTTATAATTTTTCTATATGTGCTTTCCTTTCCTTTTCTTTACCTCTTATTTTATTTCCCTTTCCTTTTCCTCTTCTTTTCTTTTCCTTTTCTTGTCCCTTTCCTGTAATTTTTATTTCCTTCTTAATTTTATTTCTTTTTGTCCTTTATCTTTTCTTTCCTTCCTCTTTGCTGTATTATTTTTCTATATTTTCGTCGTTTTTCTTTTTTTTTATTTTATTTATATTTTATTTTACTTTAATTTTACGTTTCATTTTCTTTTACTTTTCGCTTCGTTTCCTTTTCCTTTCCTTCCCTTTTTTCTTTTTCTTTTCATTTTTCTCTTCCTTCTTCTTTTCCTTTTTATTTTCTTTGTTTTTTATTTTATTTTTATTTTATTTTGCTTTTATTTTCTTTTCGTTTTTCTTTTCTTTTCCTTTTATTTAACAATCCTAAAATAATATAGTCAAATTCCTTATCTAAAACCAGGCCTTTAGAATATTATGAAAGACGACTTAATCCTAATGACATAATTAATGTCAGGGTGTCAAACAATATACTTGTTACTTTATCGCCTGAATAAGGGATGTAATCATCCTCACCTACGCCGAAATTGCCTAGTGAATATGTGTATACAATCTGCAGTCAGAAGCTGGATTTACGATACAGTGTTTTACCACACACGGCAAAACCAGCTCCATATCCATGTGTAATATGGCCGAGCTTCCGTCCTCGCCCATTTTACGCGGCTTTGCCTTTATTAACGCGAGACTACGGTCCAGTAGAGGTACTCCTCTTGTACATGAACCCAAAATGCACTTGATTCGGTATGTGTGGGAATATTTGCGTGTACGTGGCATTGTAACAGTCTTTTTTTATTTCCAGTTCATAAAAGAAAATCTCAGATTCAGTTCATATTTCTAAAATAATGCAAGGAAGATTAGTTTCATTTGATGGCGAATTTTGACATTCAAATATGAAATTTTCGAATGACATAGGAATTTGTGATAGTTAAATATGACATTCGGACAGTCAGATGTTATTATATTATATGTCATTGAATATCCTAATGACGTCAAATCATCAGGATTTTTAAGCAAATTTTAAATTTCCAAATTTTATTAAACTAAGACGGGTATTTAATCATTTGTAGGATTGCACCAGTCTGATTTAGTTGTTGAATTTATATATATCAAAAGGTCTGCTTCTTCGTAATCTTTTGCATATTTGATTTGTAGTATCTTGTCAGCCATCGAAAGGATAACTGCTTTTTTATGCCAGTCACCGAATTTTATGTACAAATAATGGATCAAGGAATTTAAATAAAACGGTGCATTCAAAATGAAATGAAGTATAACGAAATGCTTTTGAAATATTAATGGTGAATTTGCTATAAGTAAAAAACAATCTGCACTGTAAGAGTTCTCTAAATTGTCCTGATGGCTTTCAAGATCATGTGCGATCGAAACAAGTTAAAAGGAATGATTCGAATTGATCATAATTACAGAATATTGGTAAACGAATTAACTCAATGTTGTCTACACTAGTATACTTGTAAATATTGCTTCACTTTTAAAGAAAATGATATTGATGTGGAGTAAATTAAATTTAGAAAAGTCCTGTAATGTTTAAACACACCTCAAATACGAGCCTCTTGAACTTTGGAGTTTTTAGTACACTTGTTTGTGTACCGAACAAGTTGCTTCAAGCGTTGATTAAAGAGTTACAAGCGATTTACAAAGTCTTTGAAAAATTTTCCAATGATTTACTTTCCAGGTTCCTTCACAGCATTCATTCCCAAACATTTCTTTCTAAAGTTGTTTTTTTTTTAGAAACACACGAAAGGAAACGAATAACGATTTCACCAAAGTAGGTTGAATAAATCGTGGAATAGAGTTCACGGTTGTTTTTATCTTTGATTGTACTCTGGATGATGTTTATATATAGAATAATGATGATGATCATCAAGATTCAGTCCTGTTATTGTCAGAATATTTCAAAATAAATATTTTAGTGACATTCCAATGGTGTTTCAGAAAGCTGTTAACACACTTAAAATGATTATACTTTGTTTTTGCTTTTCGTTTTTTTGTCCATTTCCTTTTCCAGCTCCTTTCTTCTTTCCTTTTCTTTTTCATTTCGTTTGGATCGAGATTGATAATGGCCTGCACTAAAAGATTATTATGGGTGCAATTACAAATTCTAAATGGCATCATTTTACGGAAATTATTACGTTTTCAAAGTATCTTTTGTCTAAATTTCCTTTTCTCCTTTTCTTTTTCTTTTCTTTTCCCTTTTCTTCTCCTTTTTCTCTTGTTTTTCTTTTCTCTTCCTTTTCTTTTCTTTTCCTTTTTCTTTTCCTTTTCTTTTCCTTTTCATTTCCATTTTTTTTCTTTTCCTTTTTCTTTTGTATTCTTCTTCTTTTTTTTTGATTATTCTTTTCTTTCTCTTTATCTTTTCATTTCCCTTCCTCTTCTTGTTATTTTCTTCTTCTTTTCTTTTCGTTTTCTTTTCTCCTTAT
Source organism: Trichopria drosophilae (assembly GCA_030407085.1). NCBI lineage: Eukaryota > Metazoa > Arthropoda > Insecta > Hymenoptera > Diapriidae > Trichopria > Trichopria drosophilae. The sequence goes on from CM059585.1 coordinate 26,166,946, forward strand.
CCTCTTGTTTTCCTTTTTATTTCATTTTTTTATTTCTTTTTATTTTCTTTTCTCCTTCTCCTTGTGTTTTCGTTTTCTTTTGCTTTTTCTTTTCTAATTCTTTTTCTTTTCTTTTCTTTTCCTTTTCTTTTTCCTTTGCTTTTTCTACGTTGCTGTCTTTCTGTTCTTTTTCTTTTCCTTTCCTTTTTCTTTCCTTTTCCTTTTCTTTTCCTGTTCCTCTTTTTCCCTTTCTTTTCTTTTTTCATTGTCCTTTCTTTTCCCTTTTGTTTTTATTGAATTTTGCTTTCTCTTTCCTTTTCCTCTTTATTTGCCTTTTTCTTTTTCCTCTTCCTTTACCTTTTCTTTTTTTTTCTTTGCTTTATTCGTCTTTTATTTGTTTATTTTTCTTTCTTTTCCTTCGGATCTAAAATTTTTCAAACATTCTAGCAACGCTTCAAGTAGAGTATTCAACACAATCACGTGTTAAACTATGGAAGATAAGTAGATATACCCTATTATATGTAAAATACGGTAATTATTAAAAATTAACTACCATAGAAACATGACAGCAATTTATTTAAATACCATTCAGTAATAATTTAGTTAGTGATAATATTTTCTTATGCTTTGACAAAAATCGTCAATGTAATCATAAATCTAAACGAATTTTATTGAATTTTTTAATGTGTAATTCTAGCGAAATATTCCTATGTTTTCGACGATACTTTAAATTTAATATTTAAAAGTTATAAATTAAAATTGAATTTTATGGTTTAATGACATTACATTACTCTCGTGAACAGTTTTACAATTCTGTTATTTGAAAGGAAATGTGTCAAACCCCAGTATAAAATTAATAAATTTTAATTAAAAATACAACAACTTCTGAAAATTACATTATCTCCACCAGAAGCAATTACATTTATTTCTCTTTAAATAAATTATTTTCCATTTAAATATAGCAATATTTTATTAAATGCACAAAATGAAACAAACAATAAACTTGATAACAATTAACATTTAATAAACCACAATGCTTGAATAAATTAATAAAACTGCATAGTGGATATAGGTTTAAGGCAATGCCCAATAGACACGCGAAGAACAAAAAAGTTCATTACAAATATCAATACATCATGCTTGGAGCGTAGTGGAATTAATGAGGAGTGTCGATCAAATGGATTCATTAACTCCCCTGAAATTACGTCGTTCTCGAAATAACTCGGTCAAAAAGTATATTGTTCAATGGCAACACTAAAATGGAAACACGTGTTCGGTTTCATGCGTGTAATGAAACTCTTTGCAATTATTCATTCTGACAAGTCTGCGGATAGGAGAAACAAATGATTTAGTTTTTAAAAATTTGACAGATTATTTCTATACTTTACAGGTACGTGTATTTCGGTTAGATACTAGCAAACTGTGAACGAAAATAAATAACCGACCACTAAAGTGGAAAATTCATAGAGTTTGCAATATTCTACAATGGATATTTATATTTATATCAACACAAAAACTAGTCTAAATATATAGCGAATAATTACTTTAAGTATAGTCATTTTTTAAATATAAAATGACTAAAAAGAAAAGAAATTTAATTGTCTAACTGAACCGGTTTGGTTGGACCCGGTTTGAATCGTGCCATTGAATGGTTATCAAAACCAAATCGGTTTAGTTCAAAATACGAACAAATACAATGGCAACCAACGACTAGAACCCGGATCCAGTTTTTCGGGTACTCTACAAACGAGAATAACACGAAAAATTGGGTAAAAACGAGATGATTAGTTGAAATTAATACGAAACATTACAATTTAAAATCGAGTTTAATAAATGTTAATTTTTGAAAATGGTAATAAAATTAAAAACAGTCTTTCAAATTTTCATTATAATTACTTCCATCATGTTGAGAGGTGTAATAAATTTCAAATACCGAGGAAACTAATTATTAAAAATGAAAACGAATTTCGAAAATAATCGAGGTTTAATCAACAAACGAATCCATTCAATTTAATGAATTCCGGAGTATTCGCTGCTACATAACCGTTATAAAGTTCGTTTTTAAATCAGATTATCGAAAGATCAAATAACGTTTATATATTTGTATGTCCGGTTTACTCGTAAGGGAATAATGGAATACTTCAATCAAATGCATTCAGAAAATACGTCAATACCATAGAGTGTCACTCTTCAACGCGTCAATTGGCTGCATACATTTACGACCACAGGTCGTACTGCAAAGCATCGATCAATTTCTCAAGTGCAAATTACACATTTGTCAATTTAGTTATGCATGCAAATTGAAATTAAAAAATTTTAATTTCGTGACAATAAGTTGTCGTATCAACACAAAATTTATTTTAATTAAAATAAAGAATGATCGAATATAATATTAATTAATTTCTGCGTTAATTAGTCTGTCTATGGAATAGAAAATCTTGTTTGTTTCAAATTATTCATTTAAATTTTGAATTCGAAGTTGATTTGAAATAATCATGAAATCGTACAAAAATATTTCTTAATAGATTATGGTAAGTATTTTGTGTATTACAAACACAAAGTTCCATAATCTTCAAATTCACCTACAATATACTGTATATCACCTGATACTCATCTTATAATCGAGAGAGAAGTTCAAACGCTCTAATACTGAAGTTCCATCTAGCGGCAGTAGGTTTAACTATTGTGTGTCATTGTATTTTTTTGTCAATTAAAATTGTTTAACCATCTATATTCGGAATTATAGGCAGTTATTTTTCCAAAATGGCGGCTTAAACAGCAAAAAACGTGAAAAAAATTTTTTTTTTCGAAAAAATGCTATATTTATAATATGACGGTACGCAATCTGACAGTGTGTTTGGATCGAGATTGATAATGACCTGCACTAAAAGATTATTATGGGTGCTATTACAAATTCTAAATGGCGTCATTTTACGGAAATTATTACGTTTTCAAAGTATCTTTGGTCTAAATTTCCGTTTCTTTTCCCTTTTCTTCTCCTTTCCCCTCTTGTTTTTCTTTTCCTTTTCTTTTCCTTTTTCTTTTCTTTTTCTTTTCTTTTCTTTTTCTTTTCTTTTTCTTTTCTTTCCTCTTCTTGTGCTTTTCTTGTTCTTTTTTTCCTTTTCATTTCATTTCCTTTCCTCATCTTGTTCAATTCTCCTTGTCTTTTCCTTTTTCTTTTCTTGTCCTCTTCTTGTTCTTGTGTTTTCTTTCCTCTTCTTGTTCTTGTGTTTTCTTTTCTCCTTCTGCTCTTGTTTGCCTTTTCATTTTTCTTTTCTTATCCTTTTTATTTACTTTTCTTTTCCTTTTCTTTTTCCTTTCATTTTTCTTTACTTTCTACTTTGCTGTCTTTCTGTCCTTTTTCTTTTCTTCTCTTTTCTTCTCTTTTCTTCGCTTTCGCTTTGCTTTATTTATTTCCTATCCTCTTCTTTTTTGTTTCTTTTCCTTCAGATCGAAAATATTTCAAACATTGTATTCATTTTTCAAATAGAGTTTTCTCCACAATCACACGTTAAATTATAGAAGATATGTCTTATGTTCTACTATATGTAAAATATCCCTATTTAATCATGAATATAAATGTATTTTATTGAACTTAATAACATTGATTGCTTTAATGTGCAGGTAATTTTACCAATTAAAACATTTCTATGCTTCAACAATACTTTAAATTTAATATCTAAAATTTATAGCAATTAAAGACATCTTATAAACATGTTTTTTAATAAATTATGGAAACAATTTTCGTGTATTAGAAAAAAACATAAAATTTGATAACCTAGAAATTCACATGCTGACAACATACTATATATCACCTGACACTTATCTTCCCATCAAGTGAGAAATTGAAACTATAATACTGAAGATCGACCTAGCGGCAGCAGTTCGTCATTGTATTTTTTTTTTATTTTAATGAATGAAAATTTAAAAATGAAAACTTTATTAAATTACTCAATTCTTTTGTTGGTATAACTTGAAAGTGTTTATACTATTATAATACTGATTTTATATGATATCCTTACTGCAAAATTTACCTCTCACATCGCCTAGAAAATTATTTATATTTAATATCTGTGTATCTCAGTGTATTTTCCTGTTTAACATGCACATAATTATCTCTTTCGTACTTTCTTATACATATACTTGTAAATAATAGTGTGGCTAATAAAAACAATTTATACAGCAGTTGTATAAACATTAATAGTACGAGAATGTAAAAGTATTCTAATGAGTTAGTAAAGAGCTTGGATATCAACATTCGCGAAGAAAATATTCTCGCATAAACCCATATTGTGCTATATTTTATGTAACAGGTGAGAGAACACTTCAAATATGCGTAATTTCCAGCGTTTTGTAAAATACAAAATATTTCTGAAATAAAAAACGATTTAAAAGCTTGAATATTTCGATAGAATAAAAATTGAATGTCCATGTATCTTTTATTAGCATTGCTTAATTGTTTGTTATTTTATAAATCTTCTTTATTTATACACTCCGATATTAAGTAATTTTTTAATACTTACACCGTTTTGAAGCTGCAAAAATTTTGTTATATCATTAGCGAATGGTTTTAAAACTTACCGAAATGTAGAATGTTAATTGATTCTTGACTGTGTAGTAAAATGTAATGAATTTATAATTTCATTTATTTTTAAATTGCTTTAAGCCAATTATACTTTTATTTATATTTCGATTTTTCGAATTTTTGAAAAATCAAGTAGTGCATTATAGCATGCTGATAAAATTTGAGAGTATTCTTTGACTCATTCCAAAGCATTGTTGTTCTTAGAAAATTTTCTCTAAAGTCTATAGTTTTTAAGAAAAAAATGGTTAAGTTTTAAAAAGAATTTTGAGCTTCTAGGAGCCATTTTGAAAACTGCCATCTTGAATTATGAATTCAGATATGGTACATTTTAATCCTGGGGGTCCATGGACGCGATATTTTCAACTTAGATATGTTCCCAACGCCATTTAGAGGTGAAAGTGATGTTTTTGTGAACAACAAAACAAAACAAAACGTAAAAAAACATGTTTTTTAACAGAAAAACGTGTATAACTTTTTTGCAGTTCATTTTCTCGAAATTCTATTAAATGATTCTGAAAGAGCATACAATTTTACGTTAGAAACAGTAGAGCTCATATTTTTCTAAAGGCATTTATATACAAATTATCGATGTTCAAACTAATGCTGACCATTCGTCCGTCTGAGCGTTAATGGGTTAAACGAGTATCTTAATATTTTGTCTTGTATCTTAAATTTCTATAGTACAGACAGTTTTCGTTGTTACCTAAGAAATTTGTTCTTGTGAAATCTCTCACGTTTCTGAACCTATTTTGCCGAAATTCGTGGTACATTCAGATTGCGTAAAATAGCTGTAATATAGGAATTAATTGTGAATTCTCCATGAAACATATGTTTTTTACTGAACAAAAAGCGAACTTGATTAACATTGCGAGTTGTTACTTAGTCAGCCCTTAAACATATATATTATATTGAAATTTACTTCCTGAGCATTTCTTATACTCTTCGTATTAAAGAATCATCAAACTCAAACAGTTTTGTACAGTTCTCTTCATCGTGTCCATAAAATCGAAAAATACTTATGGCCAACTAATCGATTCCATTTGAATTAAGTAGAATCACCGCTTGATCTAGAATTCGGGCTGAGCAATCATCTAAACTATTTCCAAACTATTGTTTTTGACCCAAATAAAGGAGGTTTCTTAATTTAACTCGAATGGAAATAATGAATATTTTAGCGAGGAGTATTATTCAGTTTGAGATGCTTGAACGTTTCCTCCTAAACATTCATTAAAATGTTCCTAAATATTCCTCGAAAATAATGACACGGAAGTTTAGAAAGATTTGAGCATATAACACATTGTAGCTTATTTATTGTGATCGATCGAGCTTCACAATCGATCACAATCAACATTTCTATACCTTTATTATTTTATGAAATATTTACAGGTAATGCTCAATTAACAACCAGATAAAACTTTACACTATATTCCCTCATTATTTTTGCGATTCTGACCGGAAGTTGGAATGGCCTCTCTACTTAATCAACCAAAGTGACAATTTATCTGTAGCATTGGTACCACAAATATCTGATGATGAAATCAGTTTTTAATTTAAGTAATTTTAAGGATGTATACGGTAGTTTTGAGGATTTCGATTGATGGTTGCCTTGTCTTGCTTTTCAGAGTTATGCGAAGAATGGGCCTTGGCAAATAGTCGTGAATGCGTTGAGGGAAGCAGCGGTGCTGGTACGGGTCGTGAGGATTCCGACGATGTCTCTGAAGCCACGTTCACTTTGAAATACTTGGGTAGTACCCTCGTTGAGTCGCCCTCCAGCGAAGAAGCTACTGCTGAGGCCATTAAGACAATCATCACGATGGTACTTTTAATATATTAAAAATATCCACTTTTCTTTCGCGTGCTCCTATAAAAATGTGAAAGTATTTCATTTTCATCCATTTCGTAATGAAAATTTGGATATCACGTTTTTTTATAGCTGTATACTTAGTAAATCTTAATTTATTTTGCCCTTACTTTGATACACTGTGAAGCATAACGATTTTAGGTTAGAATTAAAGGTCCGATTAATTCTTTCTTGGTTTTGCAATTTTGTTCAACTACTTTTGAATAAAAAATTACTGCACCCAAAATTGTATCTATATTTTAGATTTTTTGGGTAAAGAAAATTAATTAAAGCAAATACTCAAGTTTTGATTATATTTCGATTTCATGCAATTTTATAACGCATTATTTTATTTATTTTGCTTGTAATGAAAAGACAAATTTCGATAATTTCATAGCGTACTTTACAAACTACGATACTTATGTCCCTCTCGTTTATTTCATTTACGTGCATAGCACAATGTTAAGTAAATTACGGCATTGGTATACTGGCTTTTGCAGGGAAATTGCGTACAAACTTGAGTGGATATAACTAGATTCATGGCGATATCTGTCCCAGTTATATATCGCTGCAATCGAAAGTTTCGAGTACCCCGAAGCATTTCTCGAAAATCTACGTTGGGGTGAATATTCCTTTGACGGATGAAACAAAACAACTCTTTATTTCTTTCAATTAAATGTGGGAATGTTTCCAACTGAAGAGCTGATGTTTTATAAAATTTTACGGATTTGACGAGGCTCATTTTAATTAACCGGGAAATATATTTATACGTGCTTTATCTCCCCGGAGAATTATTCCCTACTGGTAGTAAAACACGATGAGTAGCATATCAGACATTTTGAAACAGAACATAATTTTCAACATAATTATATTTAAATATTTATACATGAAATGGTTATTTCCATTTTAAATCTTCAGTCATTCAACTGTTAGAATATTTAGATTAAAACATGTACAGACGAAAATTACATGTTGGTTCATGGTTGAAATAATTCACCAGAAATTTTGATTTATTAAAAAAGACTAGTTTTAAATGAAATTCATGTTTATGTTTGCTAAATGAAGAAATATTACTAGATACGATTTTCTATTACAGTTTTAAATTCTTCTCATAAATATTATAAATTTTGGAGCTAGTATATTTTTTCAAATTCAAGTTAAGAATTTTAGGAATCTTCTTCAACTATCCCTTATTCTCAAATTTAAACTGTGTTGAATAATCAAATAATGATAATTAATGTTCATTGGCATAGTTCGGCCGTTCCTAAATTCGATATTAATTTGAGGATAGTTTTGATTTTCATTCCTATAACGTCAAGTGCAGCCCAAAAGTTTCTAACAATTTTGAGTTATTTCCAATGTTACAGAGGATACAATGAACTGTGTTACGATTCTGTTATGATTGTAGGACTTTATGACATTATTAATGTATCCAACCATTCTTAGTAAACAGTTTATTCTTTTTAGAACAATAATAGATATTAGAAAGTAACTTGGAAAGTGTTATATGTCTTGCACATTGTTCTGTTACTACTTGCACTGCTATATTGATAAGTGAAAATATTGCAAACTTGTTGGTTCTCGTGATGTGTCCATATCATGGTGAATTATACTTGTCAAGTTCAGTAATGCCAACAAAAAATGTAAATAAACATTACAATATTCTTTTGTAAAGCTTTAATGATTGTAAGTAGTAAAATGAAATTTCGACCAGACAGCAAGTGTTCCGCAAACTGCACCCACCGTAAGTAGTAACAAGACATTTTATTACCCAGTTATTGACCTCCAAAATTTAGATTAGGGTATATTGACAGCTGATATTAATACCTTAATACCTAATGATAAATTATTGTTCTATTTTGAGGAAAACTCTTGAAAACTGTTGTTGAATTCAGTGAATAGACACAGGAAGATTTATGCAAATTAAGTAGTAACAGACCAAATGTAAACAAAACACGATGAGGACTGCTACTATTTAAACGACTGCGTTTTCCTACGAATAATGACCTAAGCTGCATTTTTAAAGCTGTGATCTCTAATTGAATTTATTAGCTACATCTGGAGGGCAGAAATTACTCCAGGACATTTTTGCATACTGACGAAATGAACAAACTTTTGTATACTCACATATTTGATCACTTTAAGTACCGTCACTATAGTAGTAATGTTATTAATTACTTCCTAACCGTTCTCCTTTACTATCTTCCCTTAATCCTTAACAGAACCAAAACTATGCTGCTTTGAATTGGGTTTTACCCATGCGTGACTTGCAACAAAGTTAAATGAAATTCCCTGAAATAATTTGTATTGGCACCCAGTATGTCAAATGCGGAATTTGAGTCTATGATATAAATAAGGATGCAACGACGATGATAACCGAAGGTCGTAGGTGAGAACGAGGTTAACAGGATAATTCATTGACACGGGAGGGTAATAAAGTTAGCAAAATCGCGAATACATAAATCTTCATTGGAATGCAGTTCGCATCGGAGTGCGAAGCTCGTGTCACGTTCATGTTTAACCAAGGGGTTAAATTAAACCAAACGTAGTACACGTACTACATATAGAGGTAGATCGCGCGTGTGCTTTCGTGTACGTATTTCCGTTGCAATGGAATAGCCGTACCAATTCTACTTAAGTCGTCCGATGCGACCGGCAATCTGTTTGCGGCGCCATGCACCTGGGTCCGCTAGTACACTAACAAAGCTCCCCTTAGTTTACAATTATTGTGGCTTCTAATCTAAATTAAGCTCAAAAGCGCTGCAACAGCGGAGTCGCGAAAACTTTCCGCGATATTACCTCACGTTTTACATGTGGTTTTAGTACACGGCAGAAAAACGCCAAATTTGCCGAATGGACCATATTAGTAAATATATGTACGTGCACGGGGAAAAAGCCACCTCTCGTCGACGTTTTTTTACTGAGGGATGGAGCTCAGCAATTCGCGAGAATTTTGAGGGAACACGAATAAACCTGGTAGCGTTATTTCAGCAAACTGCACCAGATCACATATAAAACAGTCGAAATGGTGCAATGAACGCGCGGCTACATGCGAATTGCTACACGCGGCGAAATAACGATAAATACAAATGACGAAGTAATGTTCACAAAAGCGCATTCAAGAAGAAAAGTGGCGTGGGGAAAGCGGGACGTCCACTTTGTATTATTTTAACCGTTTATTCGAATAAATGTTCCTGCTGGTGGTTGCTATGAAAATCCCCGCAACTTTTAACTTTCGAACACATACGCATTCCTGTGGTAAAATATGAATTAATTAATGCCGTAATTGGTTTTTCTTTTTGAAGGGTTCATTAATGCTGCCATTTGCCAATGAAATATTCGCTTCATGAAGCGAAAACAAAGGTGCGGCAAAAGTTTCATGACGGAGTACAAATGATACCCTCACTGAACTTTCCTCGGTATTACTACAATTGCTATAGAATACCAACCCGACTAAGAGACGATATTTTAGCTTAAGTGATAGAATCAGAGAAGCAGTAACTTTAAGAGATAAGTAATACATCAATGAATATGTATCAATTACTCATCTGCATACTGAGGAAGTTATATTAATGCTATAATATGTACATTATTTGTTCTGATCGTTTAGAAGGTATTTTCTTCGACTAAAACGAGATAAAAGCTTTTAAGGATATCTTAAGACAGGATATAATAAAACATTGCAAAAGGACATGAGTTTACTTGCGAGGAATATGGTCTGACCAAGGAGATGTTATTACTGAGTTTTTATACTTTTTATGTGCTGCAAAAATATATTACAGAACTTTTATCTGAGAGATAAAGGCATCTTTGTACTTCAAACATTGTATATCAGAGAGATATTAGCTCGACCAAAGCTTTGATTGTCAGCGCAATAATAGTGCGCAGTAGTAATGAACAGTCCCGTCAGACTGTCATTCAGCGCATATGAAGAAATTACTATCGCTGGTTGCACTCACATATAGGTTATAAACTTTATTATAAATTATTTAAGATTACTACTATTTTACCAGAAGTCATGTTCCTCAAAAAAAATGTAGAACATTTTTTTCGACCATTAATCCCATATTACTTCAGATCAAGAGTTAAAATGTGTTTAGTCTCCGTTCTTAAGTTGATGGCTCTAATCTATACTTACCGTGCTGTAGGATATTATTTTTCGATCGACATTTACATTCGGTATCAATGCATTATCGATCACGTCAGACGTTTCTCGGTTCCATTCGTAAGGCGTTGCCTGTTTTCCATGGTGACGGATGGGATGAATGTCGAGGTCTACGACCTCGCCCACAGATAAGGACATTCCAGGAACATTCGTGGAGAAACTCGGCACATGGCCGGTAAAGTTGGTTTTCCTAGGCGATTAAACAGCTTTTTTTCTTCTCATACCGACAAGGCAGTTTTACCGCCAACGATAAAACTCTTGAAATTATAGCACCTAGGTTTCCCATGCATTTTTATCTAGACCCTATTCGTTTTCCATGTCCCGCGGTTATTTTCAGTTAATTTGTTTTCACCATTTTTTAGTTCGAGCTTGTAATGAACTTAGCATTTAGGATAAACGTTTACGTAACTTCACCGTTTAATTACGTTAGTTGCGTTTTTTTAAACCTACATTTCGAGATTCTTGGAGAACTTATACAATAATAACAAATTTTAAGAATTAGTAGATTTGGCGAGGATATTTCAGAACGACTGTTACTACTTATGTCAAGGGTCAATAACCTAAGTAGTCGAGTTCTGTATTGGTCGGACACGGCATTTTCTTCCGTTTTCTTATATTTGATAACTCAACTTTCCCTTTTAAAACTGAAAAAACTAAATAAATGAGAGATTTCTTCGTCGCTGATTGAAAAACCAAATCGATCAGCCAATGGAGTTAGACAAAACTTGTTTACTTTTTATGTTCTTATATAATTTTCATTTCTTTACATTTTCATTTTGTATTACACATTTTTAGCTCTAAAAGTTATCAAACACTAATAAAAGCTATGGAAAAATTGGAAAAAGGAATGGTGTTAAATGTACTTAACACTATGCCCTGAAGGGTTAATAGTTTTCGAAACGTCATGGTGACTCTTTGACAGCTCATTAGCAGTGCTATGAAGTTCGGAAACGAAGCTTTGAAAACGTTTTGACGTTTCCAACCAAAATAGTTTGGATGTATTACTTAGATAGTCCGACTTAAAATGTCATCTTACCACTAATCTTCAGTAATAGTTTAGGTTTTAGATATTCGCAGTTAGTCGTAATACTATTTTTTATGATTTGGTACACAAATTAACGTCAGTTTCGTAAGTCGAAAGTGACGTTTTTTAATAATTATTTAATATTTTATGCAATTTTAACTTCTATAATAGATTTTATTTCATACGGAATCTGCGAAATCTGAACCAAATCTTATTTTACGTTTCACAAAAATACGAAGACAATGCAGCATTAGTATTCTCTAGACGGCTCGGAGTAACACACCGTTTGGCGAATGCGTGTCAATTGTCGAACAAATATTTGGGTAAGAGTGTTTACGAAGCTAATATGGATTCTAACATTACTGAGGATCATACTCAAAAGAAGGATCATTATGCTTAATGATTTATAAATTCTTTCTACATAAATAAGGACATAAAGACGTAAAAGAATGTTCAAAGCTATGCTAAATTATATGAACATATTCATTGATTTGCTGCAATTTTCAATCATTTGTTGGCCCTGTAAAACATGCAAATTTGAAATAACTGTCATTTTAACTTTGCATTGGCAATCATCAACATGGTGTGTAATTTATTCAAATTGAGATTCGAACAGTTCGTAGTGAACTGCGGAAGCTTCCAGTCGACTTTTACCTCGATACGGTATGTTTTCCATTTCGAAGTAACGTTTCAATATATGCAGTCACATTTGCGAGCTGCAAAAAAAGTTCGAAACTTTGTTGCGTTTGGAATTTTTAACAGTTGCATGTCAACTTGCTAGAAGTTTTTGAGATGCTTCGAAGAAGTTCTTGCTACTGTTTTGAAGGAGTTCAAGATATAGTTCAACATCTCTACAAGTTATCGGTTTATTAAGATTTTGACATCAAAACTGTTGACATGATAAAATCGAATAATAATATCATATATTCAATTATCAAGTCTAAAATATTAATTAATTTTATTATGGACATCGAATAATATATTTATAATTATTAAAACTCTATTCAAGATAATACAAATAAAACCAGTTTCATCCCGTAAATTGATCAAATATCCTTTTTCACTTACTTGCACATTTTCAAATCAATTCTTTGAAGATACGTGAGATCCTTCTTGATGATCTTGATCTTGAGCCTCACTCGCCATCATTCGTCTTCCCTTTCTCTCGCTTTTGAAGTATGTCTTTCTCATACTCTCGCCCTCTTTCTCTCTCTACTTCTATATTTCTCTTGGTAACGGCTCACATTGTCCGGAGAACATAGTTTACACAACGTCGGATCTACGAAAGGGCTATTAATCACGATGGATCATAAACCCTACGTCACGTGCAGGAACGAACGTGAGTCTGCAAGAGAAGCTTCATAGCGAGCAGACGGGAGAATAAGGAAATTCCATTGGCTTTCAAAGAAAAAATATCAAAGATAAGAATGCATTTTCAAATTTCGAAAATAAATAAACTTTGTAATTTCTTTAAAAAAAAATTAAAATTTGTCGAGGAAATTTTTTGTAATTTTCGACTGTTACTACTTAAACCAGAGGTCAATAACCCTCAAGTAGTAGAGTTCTGCGCGAGTCAGACACATAACTTTTTCGTTTGTCTTCTATTTCATAATTCTAATTTCGAAGTTTTCGAATGTTCTAATCTTCGGTAATTGTGATATTAAAATTTCAATGATAAAGTACATTCATAAAATGGCCAAATTTCATCGTCGTCCAAGCTTGTTTTTGTTCATCAGAGAAGCGAACAACGAAATTCATTTCGCGTTTCGTATTGGTTTACGTATTTTCATTAAGTGCAGGCACTTCCGTTCTTCGCGAGTTTGCGACAACTACACGGGAAGTACATACGACAATACCCAACAGCAAACGCGGCACCCTGAATGGTTCAATAGTCAGATGTTGGTTCGGAAAGTTTCGTACAACTCGCGGCAATTAGGTATGCGATGAGCCGTGTAGTTGTACGACCGCGCCGAGGGCCTTGTTAAAACTGAATGGCAAATGCGCATATCTAACTGTAGTAAATTCGGCCCACCTCCTATAATTAATTGATGCTAATTATCTTGGAGTTTCAGCCGGGAAATTCGCGTCACGCTCGTAAATGGTCAACTTTAAAGCTTTCACCTTTGGCACTAATTTCACCTGCGAGTACGAACTTCCGACTTTTTCGTAATGTTGAATTCCAAAGGTGCATAGCAGTAATCTTAAAAAGGCCATTCGTCTTTCATGAGTATAATACTTGCAAATGGCTGTTCCAGCGTTCTGGAATTTTGACTGAAGCTATTTTCAGACTATTATACCGAATCCCCAACTTTTAGTGCTTCACTCGAGTGTAGACGCTTTGTTACAGTTGAGTGTATTTACTACAAATATTACTTTTTTTAATTCTATGATTTTACATATTTAAAATACCTTTAACTTTAAATGAATCCTTCAAGGTAAGCTGTGTTCAACTATTACAAAGTGATCCGTTTACGATGAAGCGATTCGTTTACCTACGAAATTCGATAACACGAGAAATGTTGCGTTAGCACGAAAAGCTCTTGGATGCAGCATCTGGTTGAATGGATTTAATTTTGACGTAAAAGACATGGAGAAGTGTTTATAGAGGCGTAGCTATATACCGGGATTCTGAACGACAGAGGACGAAGGAACGGCAGGGATAAAGTAGTAGAGCAAATGAGAGAAGTTGAGATGTATAGTACGGAAGGAAAGGACCTGGTAAGAGGGTGGAGAAATGGGAATGGAAGGGATCAAAAGTAGGGGATGGGTGCAAACTCCTCTTTACGACGGTAACGCTCGTAAAGATCCGATATTCGTCGTAAAGAGGAAACCGTAAGACAAGAATTTCTGTAACTCCTCAGACAGTCTTGGACAGTAATCTCCTGAAGCTTAATGGCCGCGCTCGCTCACCTGTAACATATCGAATTCATAATAAAAATGACACATGTTGCCAGAACGTTCATACATCCAGATAAACCTAAATTCTGAACAAATACATTTTTTATGCTCTCAGACCTTACAAAATAATTAGTTTTATAATTTCCTAGCCAATGTTCATCAATAAATCACCTAAAAAAAGCTAATACATAATTTGACTTCGACTAGGAATCAATTAAAATGCACATCAAGTTTTTTTTTTAAACTAAATAATGAATATATTATTAAATCGTACTTAAATAGGAAAAATATTGTTTAAAATCAGTTTTAATATTATTTTGTTTGTAATAATACCTATAAATGTTTCTATTTACAGGCAAAAGCAAGCGGCAAAAAACTTCCGAGAGTATCGATTGCCATTAGCTTGAAAGGGATTCGAATCAAGAATCTTACTACTGATGAAGACCATCAACAAATATCAATTTACAGGTGAACCTTTTATTGAATATTTTTGTATTTGATATCTGTGGACATATGTTAATAATTTCTTTTTAGTTAATTTTAAAATATTTTTCTTAGTGGATAATCTAATCAAATTACATTAAGTCTAGCACAAGTATGATGAGTAGTTGCGGACGATAAAGTCAGACAGGATTTTTATCAATAAAAACAGATGTTCTAATACAGTGTTCTTACTAAGGTAGATTATTTTTCAGCAAAGCATATATATTATTTTTAATGCTATCCTGTGGCACATTACTTGTACTGTTCATTCGAAACAAAAAGTGCAAGAATTTACTTTTTTGTCAAGCATCATGGGTAATTTCGACCTATTGATTCCCTAGAACAAGTGAAAAACAATCAAATTTTTTCAACAGACTATGACGATAAAACTTCCCTGGTCCTCCGTGTAAAAGAGAGGTGGAATAATTAATTTAATTAGCAAAATGTACCTATCCGCCCCCGTTGGGCGCCAATTTGCAGAATATCGTTTATTACCCATCAAGGGAGAAATTATTGATTTTAACCAAATTGGAAGTTTGTCGCTCGAGGGAAACGACATTTTTTTAAACGCTTGTCTTTTTACTGCATAGTACACACAAGTTAAATTAATTTCAGAACATGGTTTCTATGTAAGCCATTAAGAAAATACCAACATTTCACATTTTCACTTTTTTAAGCATAATGTCCTGAAAATATTTCGAAGCAAATTTATTCTTAGAAAAAGATCATTTCTTTTCTGATCCACGGGGAAATCTTGCCTAGGGCATTTCTGACGATTTAGGCAACGAATACTCGAAATTGAAAATTTTCCTTCTCGGCGGAAAATGCTTGCATAAAGTTGGATACAATCGAATTACGTCCGACGAGAAGGCGAACACGGGTGCGCCATTGAAATAAAGTTTCCCTGTATAGGAACTCGCTGCGGCAATAATGCTATCTCGTTACTGCAGTTCACGCTTTTACCCGTCCTTTTCCCTATTTACGCTGTTTTCTTCGAGTTTTCAATTTCGGACTTATTTAAAACCTGCTACTGTTTTTTGAAGGTAAACGATCAATCATTGCTATGATACTAATATGTTATTTCGATCTTGAACCCAACAATATTCAGCATCAGGCATAATAATTGTTCTTGAAATTTCATTTTTTCTGTATTAACAAAGTTAGTAATATCTAGGTATACATATTTATGCTGATGATTACTCCCTAAAACGTAAAATGTGTATTTTATTTTGTTTCCAGGAAATAAGATGAAGAAAATTCCCATTTTATTTTTGTCACGTGGCGTATAATCGTATGGTCCATATAGAAAAATCTGATCAACTTACCCAGCTTTACATTTGAGGTTATGGGTATGGAGAGTTTTTGTATATTGTTTTGTATTTCCCGCGCTCTCACCGGAATGTAATTATGCAAACATGTAAGCAACAAATATAAATGTAACTCTTCAGGTATGCAGGCAGGGTAGTTTACAGATTTTGTGTAGTTATAACATCGTCTACTTAATTTGAAATGCAAAAAATCTACATCAAACGGGTACCTCGTTATTATGATTTCTGGTGAAATTGCACTCCAAATAACGTGGCATTTCGTTTCAAGAAAGGTAGAGTGCTATTTTTAATATGCTGTCAATTTTATTGTAAAGAGGGTTTTCCAACTCGATCAAAATGACATTCGCCAGAACGTTGTCTTTTTAACTGTTAATAATGCAATGTTTTAAACTTTCTTACATGATAAAACAATCAATGTTGGTATTAGGTGTTAGCTCTCATTATACTCTAACCGAATTTGTCAGTTTCGGAGGTTTTATCATTTATTTTATCATGTGGATAAGTTTATAAAATTATTTTTGTAATTGCGTATTATACATAATAAATTGACGGGTTCTAAGTAGCCCGCGTCTTCTTTGGTTCCCAGTAGTTGCTATTACTACTTAAATGAATCATAATACACATTTGAATTTGCTTTCAGGTATTTTATAAACAGTTTATTGTATAAGGGAATAAGTTTTTTATTGATTTTGATACTATATTTTCCCTTAATGTTTTCTATCATATTACATTTTAACTACGATTACCACAATGATTTAAATTAAAAGAATTACCTTCAATCGACTGAATAGAACCATTTCCAAAATAAAACTTGTAGTTAAAGCAACTGGCATTGTTTCAGGATTTCCTATTGTTCTGCGGATGCTACGCACGATCACGTATTCGCTTTCATAGCGACGAATCTAAATGAAACAATGGAATGCCATGCGTTTCTATGCCCAAAACGAAAAACCGCCCAAACCGTCACTCTGACAGTTGCTCAAGCATTCAACACCGCATACGAGGTGTGGCAACTGGCGCAGTCTAATCCACGAATTTGTCACGCGCGAGATAGGTGTTCCACTTCAAAAGAAGGAAACAATGGTAAGTTCGATGATTAAAAAATCTCCATAATTAATAATTCAAAATGTCAAAAACATATTTTCCAATTTATCAATCGTCACGAATTTTTATTATTTTAAATATACGGGAAACGCTTCGTCGTGTGTTGAATTATTTGCATAATTAAAATATTCGAAACGTACAGTCAGAATCAGCAATACTGACGGAAACAGAAGCTTAGTTGAAAATGGAGATATGGATTGACAGATACGGAAATACAACATTACCTGTCGGCAACCGTTCTCCCTCAGGCATGTTCAAATTTACTCATTATCATATAGAGTGTAACTAAAGTGTCCACGTTTCCTATATGTATGTATATAGCCATCGAAACACATACAATGACCATACAGAAATTAGAGCAATTTGTCATCACATCCATATGACTGGTTGTGCTTGCCTGGATTGCGCAGAAATCAAATAATACGTAACGAAAGTCGTAAATTGCGGTAAGCAGCAAAATGTTGTATACCGTACATAACAATGTTACGGCTGTAAAAGTCGAAAATTCCTGTTATATGTCCGCATTACCCGGTGAATAATGCAGGACATCATTTTCGAGATCGAAAGAGGAAATGTCGTAAACCAGCTTTGCATTTTTCATCAAACGTTTCGAAATGTTGCAAAATTTAATTTTAACTTCAGTGGCTGATCATTTTAGATTTTTAAAATAACGATTTCATTATACATTTTCCCGGCTCGTAAATTATGAAAACCGTGATAAATAATGCTCGAAATAAATGTTTTATTGCGTCGTCAAATTTATTTCTCGATCTATTTTTTTTTCACATAACTATTCTTTTAGCTAAAACTATTTTGAATATAAAGTGATGATAAAAGGCGCCGATCAAGTAGGTCAAAGGACTGTGAATAAATAGAAATCAGGTTTGATTATTTATACATGTGTCATCTGATTTAAAGGACTGAAAAACATTTTAAAATAATACAATGCTATTAATGAACTCATGAAAAAATTCATTAAAGCTCCATCTTCAACAATAAAATTTTGATTTTGTGTTATCGATGTTTTTGCAATATTCTTACTATCAGAATGTTGCCTCAGACCATTTCTACTTACCGAACTCAAAAAAGCAATTAAACAAACTCAACATTAGAGAAAAAACTAACTGCATAGGAGCCCGGGGTTAGATGACGCAGATGGAAATTATCTTATATCAATATATTGCAATATTATAGAATTTCTTCGTCACCAGCACATGATATATGTGGTAAACAGTAAGTTTGAACCCCGTTCCATCGTTAAGGCATCAATAGTCTACAGAACACGTAAGAGAAGAGAAGCATATTAACTGCTATTCGCTGTAGATATTCGCGTTTCTCATGTAAATAAGCTTCATAGTTTACGGAAGTCTCCTTGTGCAGCGTTATCTCCAGTTGTATGCAGAACGTTTAGAAACTTAGTTCGGTTGAATTGGAATCATCTTCATAC
Source organism: Trichopria drosophilae (assembly GCA_030407085.1). NCBI lineage: Eukaryota > Metazoa > Arthropoda > Insecta > Hymenoptera > Diapriidae > Trichopria > Trichopria drosophilae. The sequence goes on from CM059585.1 coordinate 26,185,799, forward strand.
TGGTTGGAGTGATTCCAGGAGATAAGGCCGATGATCAGAACAGCACGAAGTACGCAGTTAAGATTAATACCAAGTTTAAACCCGAGGTGTAAGTCGAAAACATAATTTTGAGAAACGTGAGAGAATTTGATGGGAACGTAATAGTACTTTTCGAATTAAGGGCGTAAAATAAAGTTTTACGCCCGAAGGCGATCGCTTACCAGGTGTAAAAGATTACGCTGGCAAATCGGGGCGCCAAACGCGATTTTACGCCCGAGATTGGCATAGTTTAGCTAAGATGGGGTTTCTGAACGTCGAGAAACCTTAAGAAATTTTCTTGATTTTTGCTGTTTCCGTTAAATGTATTGTTCATGATAACGTGATGTAGAAAGAAACAAAATTAAAAATACGAATGATAAAAACTCGTGATATTATCTTTATTTTTCTCAAGAAAAAATCATAAAAATTTGTATCGACAGATAACGTTTATGATGTAGTTGTGTTTACGATTTTCCATTTTTTAACTTGCAGAAGATGAAACAGTACGGCAATTCGATCGAAAAGACGAGCAGAGTGAAGAAGGCAAACCTAGTAAACATCGAAACAATATGAATGAGAGTCAGAAAAATCTACTTATTGATCTTTCGAACGACGTGAAACCCAAAGGCAATTCGTGGGTGAGCTATTCGTTCTTTATGCAGAAATAATTACTCGAATGCTTTTTATGTATAGCTATTGTCTGACAAAAATAAGAAAAAAAATAAAGTAAATAAAGTGTTGTAATTATTGAATGCTATTGTACGTAATACCATTGTCGAGATTAATTTAAAACTTGAAAGGTTTGTTTTGTAGAATTTATAACAAAATTTTGAACGCAAAAAACATATTTACATCTCATCGTATCAAAATTGTTATACTTGCATGTAATAAAGTGAATAGAAAACTATCAAATACTTTTAATTAAAAAAGAAACGTGTTGCATGTTTATTTAGTAGACGGGCGAAAAGTATAACTTTTCCGCATATAAATTCCCGTTGTCGGCTTTATAAAATATTACAAAATCTTGTTTGTAAAAATGTATGCATGTATAAATAATTTATTAAAAAGAGTATATAAATAATAATAACAATTTCTATGTGATTGGAATGATTCTAAATAAAAATTCCATCCTGCTTTTGGAAGAATTTCTATTTTCTTTCGAAAACTGTAGATACCTTATTTTTTCGAGCAACTACAGATTGTTCTAGGTTGTGTTAATAGAAAAAGGAATTTGAAAAGAGCTAGGTTAAATCCACGTTAATCTATACTTTCCGGGTCGGAAACAGACGTTATAGATGAAACTATTTTAGAAGTTTTATTATTCCATTCTAAGACCCCCACCGAAATATTTAATAAATGACCAAACTTTTGTAAATATTAATTTTCTGTTTGCTTATGTCTGCAATATTTTCAGAAATATAAAAAAAATAAGGAATACTTTAGAAAATACGTTTCATGTTTTTAATTATTTTGTTCACTTTCTTTTATAGACACATGAAAACGGTTTCTTCAATCTTAAGAAGATTTGTTAATATTTAATGAACCTCCCTGACATTAAGAAAATCTTTTCGCAGTGTAGATAAATAAACCGATATTAAAAAGTTGAAAAAACTCTAATACTTTACTAATACACAATTTCGAAAAAGCTGACGAGTTATAAATCAGCGATTAAATGAAATAACAAAATTGCATTTCACCCAAAATGAAAAATAAGGGCATATTTTGGCCAGGGAAGTGCATGTTAGATTGTTACGTCAATACGCGTTTACGACGCCTACGATACGTGTCGTGTAAATAAAAGTTTATCCTGGACATAAATTTCACGATCGCACGTACTCAAACTGCGAACCATATATCAATCTTGATAAAGAAAATAGCTTTTGTTACGTTTATTTGCTTGAAGGTATCTCAAACTTTTAAAACGCAGTGTATGATTCCCATACCTTTGTGCTTTTAATCTTTAAAGTCGATGCATATTTCAGTTTTACATACAACAATAATATTTTTGATGATAACAAAAATGTTGATTTTCCAAAAAGTCTACAAATAACTCGGTGAAATTCGTATTAAATTGAAACATATTTATTCAGACGATTACCAACGATATTTGCTAGAATAACTTTTAATCAATATGTGAAAAAATACAATATCATGAAATTAAGATGTTTACCAGAAGAATGAAATAACTAATAAAAACTCCAGAAATTATTTTAAATTTTCGAAAATAAGGCATAATCGAGAAATTTGTTTGCTAAATTTGGACCCTGAAAATTAAAAATAATTTTTAAACAGTATGAAGATAATCCAATTTTGTAACTTTACAGATTATTTTAGTTTTTCGTTAATTACATAAATTGGCCACATTATACGCTGTAACTTTCTGGTTTAAAATTGTAAAGAAAAATCAAATAGATTTTGAATACACAGAAAAAATTGATTTTGAAAACAAAACACTTAAAATAACTAGCGGTTTCTTCTTAAAAATTATACATAAAAACTTCATAGATTTAAAATTTAAGAAAAATCATTAAATTTGATTTTTTTTTTTTACTTTTTAAGTCACAATAAAACTAAAACATGACGCGATACGACATTTCTAATATGATTGAAATGAAAACTTAGAAGTTAAACTGTTATACCCAAAAGTGAAAGGTCACTGCTGATCTGGGGGCAACTTAATTTACCACTGGTTTATCGTACGAAAAATAACTGAGGTTGTAAGAAAACCGAAAGTAAAAAAAACGATAATCAAAAAGCTGACAGTAAAATAGTCGCCACTTCAAAAAATGACTCCGTCTGTCGATGTGCCTATTTTTTTTGTGTCGGTTTTTTGGCAGTCGACTTTTGGACTGTCGGCTTTATGGCTGTGGATTTTTTGACCTGTCTGCTTTTTAATTTGTTGGTTTTTCCATCCGTACCCTGCAAATAAAATACTAAAAATGTTAAATAATAACACGTCTTAGTTTAAATTTGTAATTTGAAACCGATATCCCTTTAGTAACAAATCTGGAAGTAATTGACTTTAAAAAAAATCGTCGACATATTGGATCCTCCATTTTGAATATATAAAATTGCCCAAAATGACACCAGATTCGAAATAAGAAACTTCAAATACTGTAATTTTGTTTAATATAACTTTTTATTCATAGTCAGCAACCCAAAAATACCATTGAAGTGACTAGTTTTTAAAAAAATCCCGAAGAACCGTTTACCATCAAGTTTTGCAACTTCAGCTAATTTTACTACAATAAAAAAAGGGCTAAATAATTAAGTTCCCCCACTAATTTTGGGTCGAAATGTTCTAAGCTCTAATTTTAACCGTAAGAAATGTATCCCGTTGCATTTTGGTTTTATTGTGACACAAAAAGTATTAAACATACAAATTTTTACACTTTTACCTCGATTTTTGTTGAAATGTCAACATAGAAAATATTTGTTTACTCTTTTCTTGTTCATTGTGACCTGAACATTCAATAAATCAAGAAATTTGAAATAAACTGCCATTTTTGTAACCCAATATTGTCTTCATATACTGGATATTATGCCTGCTGATATGTTGACTCGTACTACTTGCAATCTTAATCACTACATTTACACATTCCGTATATTAGTGGAAAGGTTTACTTAGTAATGTAGCGTACTTATAAATATAAAAGAGGCTTTTTCATCGGAATTTAAATGATGAAAGATTTGCAGTTCAAAGTAATTTTGAAAAATGTTATATATTTTTTTACAAATTGCAACTTCATAAAAAAAGGCGCGAAAAAGATAAATAAAATATACTTTAAAGTTATTAAACACTGACTTCGGCTGTAGATATTTAAGAAAAATCAAGTTATAATTTGTCCATACTGTTTTGGTCACAGTTTAATTGAGGCTAAACGATTCAAATAAGCAAACATTTTTATTATTTCATAAATACTTTTCATATTTGTGTACAAAACAGACAATAAAATAAATAATGCTAATCTATTTTAAAGAGAAAATCGCAGTTGAAAAATTACAAATCCAAATTTTTATTTTTATTTTTGTTGAACAACTGCCATAACTAATTTTAATTTTCGTAATGATGATAAAAATTGAATTTTAACGAAAGTTTATGTTTTTTTATTTTCGAAAAGAATAAGGACCAAACTCTAGACGTAATAAATTATTTGAGCTCAAGACGGAGATTATTTCAGTTGTATGCCGCTACGGATATATCATATATCATTTACAATTTGGTTTGCTTACGCTTTTAAATATATACATATCTACAAAAATATCTCCAAAAAAAGAAGGATTAAATATTTATTCGAACTCGAGCAAAAAGTGAGAAACAAGAATGAACCAGACTTTAAGATATACTATCCGATACTAATTAATAATTAAGAAGATTCCAAACCTATTTTATAAATAAACGTTTTACCAAGTTAACATTGGAAAACGATAAATCGAAATGTTTATAAATACTATCATATTTTTGTGTGTTGAAAGAGAAATTAATTTTTTGTATATTTACATAAATTTGTAATTGATAGAAAGTTTGAAAAATTTAATATTAAAAATAATGTTAATGTTATAAAAGCAAATATGGTATGTAATGAACAATGCTTATTTTATTTGTCCATTTTTATTTTATTAAAGACTGGTAATCCTATGTTTCTATATATATTACAATAATATACAATATATTAGGTCTTTAATTCGTTGTAATTTTATTTCCATTTTTTGCTCTGTATTTAACCATTTTAACAGAAAAATACAAATTTTAATTTATGAACGTAACCGCAAAACATTAAAACGTACAAATAATTTTGTATAAATGGAATGCTAATTACATCTTTGACTAAAAGAAAGCATGATTATACAAAAATAAAGTAGTTTAAAGTAGTTTAACTCCTGAAATTGCAACAAATAATTTCACTCCTAATGCTTGAGCACCTCGGATAGTCGAAAACTATTCGAACAAAATTTACGACTAAAGATCCTATTCCTAACTTTTGCAGTAAATCTTTTAGTATACTGATCAGTCAATATTCCCCTATTTACAGTATTTGTTACACTGTTGGCCTCTCCATGATAACGATAGTAAGTATAATATTGGGACAAACCTAATAACAACAATTTTCAGAAAACGATCAAAACTATTTTTAGTTGGTGCTCAGTCAATATTGTGTTGGCGTGAAATTTGAATCTATTTCTAATAATTTTATAAAGCTAAATCATGCACGAAGCTTACTAGTAAAATGTTAATCAGTCTCTACTGGTCATTCATGCATTATCGACATCATTTCAATATTGGAAATCAATCAGTTGAAAACGTATTGAAATATTCATTGTAGCCTTTCAGTCTTGATTTTGGATTTTCATTGGAGTCTTGCCTATGGATTATGGTACCTAACTAGTGGGTTTTGACCTTACTAATTATAAGTTCGAACATCGAAAATTACGAATCATTTTGCACAATTAAAATCTGATTGCCATTTTGAATTTTGAAAATCCAAAAACTTGAGAAACATTGAAAATGTTCAATAAAAGCATAACTAAAGCTTCTAGACTGTTTTAAAGTCAATAAAACAGATGACTATAAGAATTTGCTACTTAGTTTAAGCTGCTTTCTAAATCTAAATTAACGTATAATGCTACAGTACACGATTCGTCACTTAAATTGAAGAGCTTTTCCAAAATTGAATCCACAGGTTTTAAATGGGAAGCTTTTAAAGTTCACCAATTATCATAGCACTCGTGATACACTCGCGAATTCGGCGAATTTAAATACTCGATATTTACCTTTTCAAACTTTGGTAAAAGACTACCATAAAATAAATTGGAGAATGCTGAAAATTCACGATTTATTCTCCAATATTGAATTTATCATTGTTACTACAATTAGTCACTTTTCATGTCATAAATAACATCATGATGTCACTAATTTAGAATCCTCTAAAAGGTATTTTAGAGAATTCGTTCTCTCGTATCAAATTCTGAATTTTGTTATTCCAGCTAAAAGCTTTCAGATTCTATTCAGATTTTGGCTGATGAACAGCTAATTATAAAGCATGACATAAGAGCTCCGGACACCTTAAGACTTTTCTTCTTTTGGTTACTTTTTTTCTGATAAAAGATTTGTCGAAATTTGATCAGAGTTTTGAGAGTTTCAGCTGGACCCAATCCAACAATCCCGAGTACATTGTTGGGCTTAGTGTCGATTCTTAATGGAATGTCTTTGCAGGTATCCTTCGAGGAGGAGAGCAGTTCATCGACGGGGATGAAAGCCCTCCAGAAGAGAAGCCCTACGAATTGCATTCCGATGACGACTCTGAAACAGACTAGTGCTTCGACGCCGTCCCACCACGTGGTTCCACGACCTACATCAGGAATCAAGGTGCAAAATGCCTGGGGAGAATCTCACCCAACGGATTTGGTGCTCACGTAGCAAACGTAGCCGATGGCTGAGAGCTTCCAGGAAGTGCCACTTATCGCGAGCCTTTGGAAGCACCTGTCGAACACCGGCCAGACCAAGAAGGTCAACCCCTAGGGACCGATTCTCTATTCTGTCCACCTTCTTACCTAGTTCACCCCGTCCTGGCAGATGCTCCAGGGACGCGTTCTTGTATTGGCGATGCTTTCATTTCGAAAATTCCATAAAAAACTTTACAAAACTATTTTAATTAATTGTAAAAAAGAATGTTTTTGATAAGGTTACAATCGCTTCAGTGCAATTATGTTTCGTTTATTGTAAGTGTCAGTAGATGGCGTTACTTTAGTTACGTTTGCGCAAGCGGCAAAATAATGCCAATAAGATATCTAAAACTCACGACTCTTGATATTAAAATAATATAAGCTAGATGTAATTGTAACGTGAGAGTGACTAGCTGAAATCGTGCAGCGGTTCGTTGTCATATTTGTCTCGTTTTAAAAACTTGTAAATATTAATCGTATCGAGACGGTCATGTTTGTTGAAAATTTATTGATATTTTCGAATATCGTCAGTTATTGGAATGTTACAACAAATTTTTATTGGCGATTTCTTATTCATTTGAGATAGTCAAAGTTACAACACGTGTGAACATTTGACATAATATTTCCGCCCATTTTTAGACAAAAAAGCTTCTGAGAACGTAACTTATTCAATTACCTCGTAGTCGTTTTAATTCGGAAATTTTACATAAAATGTTGAATCTAGATTAAATTAAGTAGTGGGAAAATGTTGACGTTTAAATGTTGCGTTGTTTGATTGACTTTGTTTAAAAATGAATTATTGTAACTATAATGAAAGTATGAAACAGTTATTAGGCAATTATTCAGCTTTGGAAAAATCGAGCACTTTTTGTCGATCGCGATCATTAATCGTAGCAATGCTTAAGTTAGAATAAGCAGCGGAACAAAACGGGTGACATGTAGAGGAGAGGACACCTCCATAAAGTTTGTTCCCTCGTGTGAAACGCTTCGAGGAATGTGGTAGAAACCACTCATTTCATAATCGTTCAAAGCATAGGAATGTAAGCCGAGTGTATCATAATTTTATGAAAGTAAAGTTCTTCCGACCAATAGGCGTGACTAGCTACTTATAATTAAAGTAACGATAGTATAAGTCAGAATTCTGTCCTTTGCATGTGGAATATTAATATGGAAATATTCAAGCTACGACCAATTAAGTCGATTGGTCATTTTGTGTGTAGATATTGATAGAAAATCAACGAGTTTTTAGTTGATTCAAATTAAGCGATGAAAAGATTCCACGAATCCTTGAGAATTTTATATTTCAAGTTCATTGTTTTCATTAAATTTGTTAAATTAAGAGTGTTTCTTAAACATTCGTACGTTTTGGGATACTAGATGCCAGTCAACCTTGCAATATATATTAAGCGTAAATTGTTATTGGCAAAATCGATATTAATAAAGTAATTTTATATAATCAACCAGAACCAAACAGTTTTTTAACATCTTCTCTGTTTTTATTTTCCTATCGTTTTATGACATATTTCTTATGTGGATTTCATTTTAATTGGCCGTTGGATTTTGAAGAAGGTAAGAAATTAGAAAAACAATAAAATCTTTCATTAGTTGAATCATTCGACCGGCAATCAAAAGGTCCCAGTTCAAGTCCCAGTGCACCGAACCTGTCGGTCCTCATTTTATTTTTTTAAATTCAAGCAAATAAATTTAAAATATAAATTGATATTTAATCATCTCGACAACATCTTAATTTCTAAAATAAATTATACCATTTTTCAACATTTATTCGGTATATTTAGAGCTCCGTTTATCGTCGGTTGACAACAAGACTGCACCCCCACTCTCGACCACCTCCCACTACGGCCGCTCTCCCCACCATTTTTCTTCCCTCTCTTCAGCGCTGCTGGCGTCCCTGCATCATGCCGAACGACCTACACCTTGTATGTGTGCTGAGAGGGGTGAACTGCGGTGGGGAGAGTAGTCGTAGTGAGAGATGATCGAGAGTGGGGATACAGCGATTGTCAGCCAATGAAAATCGGAAATACGTGTTGGGCTCAAATGAATTAAAATTCTGAGTATAAAGTGAGTTATTATAACACTACAAAATTTTGAGAAAGCGTTACAATTACTTTTCTAACTTTCCAGTAAGAAACTATTATCAGACCGCAACAAACTATTGTAAATCAATTTCGCCGTATTTTTTGATGTAGTGTTTTATTTTCTAGCGCTAATAGCCGCTTGGATGATAACGGACGGAATCCAGGAAAATGTGTGAAATAGAATTAAAATAGATATGGATTTGAAAATATATTTATGTTTAAGGGGGTTCTAAACTCCTCCGCCGAAATGGTAGGAATTTTCACTACGAACCGTAAATAAACAATGACTGAATCGATTTTTCAAAATTTGGCAATTGGAAGGGTAATTCTAATGACTATATAGGTGATTTCCTAGAAAATATCAAAGACATTGATTGAGAACTAACCGAGAATTTTCGGAAATAAATAAAAATCACTTATTTCCGAAAGTTCTTGGTCAATTCTCAGTTAATTTCTTTGACATTTTCTAGGATTCCGTCGAAAGTAACTAGAATTGCCCTTACAGAGCCCGAATTATAAAAAATCGATTTAGTTATTTTTTATTTACGGTTTTAGTAGAAATTCCTACCTTATCGTCCGAGCACTTTAGAACCCCCTTAAAATTCTAAAGTAGTCCGTCGATATGGTACGAATTTACGGCAAAAAACGTCAATTAAAAAGGTCTGGATCAATTTTTCAAAATTCCGGCTATGTAAAGGTAATTCTACTTTCTATATATGGACTCTTACAGAACCCCAAAGAAGTTAATTAAGAATTAACCGTTGGTTTTTGGAAATAAATAAAAATCACCTCTTTCCAATACAGTTCATTTCCTAATTAAGTTCTTTGACATTCGTTCATTGGCCGTACGTAGTAATTAAAATGATTCTTACAGAGCCCGAATTTTGACATATTGATTCAGTCATAATTTTCAATTTTCAGCGTAAATTCCTGCTTTATCAGGGGAGCACTTTAGAACCGACTTAAACCCTTAATTGCCTCCGATGACGAAGAATTTGGGCCCGAAATATTAATTAATCTAACGAAGTCAATAATTTATGTAAATTGAAAACAAAATTATTTCTAGATAGTCTTGGGTGTACTACATAAAATGTCGGTGTCTGTTTGTGAAATTGTTGTTTAAAATAGAAGATTTAAAATACTTAAAATTACAGTTTTGACGAATTTTTCAAAATCTTCGTCATCGGCAGTTAAGGGGTTAATGGGATTCTAAAGTAGTCCGTCGGTAAGGTACAAAATTTTCCAAAAAACGTAAATTAAAGATGACTTAAGGGGTTACAAAGTGATCGTCCGATAAAGTAGGAATTTTTACTAAAAACTGTAAATAAAAAATGACTGAATCGATTTTTCCAAATTCGGGCTATGTAAGAGCAATTTTAATTACTATAGACGGTATCCTATAAAATGCCAAGGAAATTAATTGAGAGTTGACCGAAAATTTTCGGGCATAAATAAAAATCACTTATTTCCGGAAATTCTCGGTCAGTTCTCAATTAATCTCTTTGGTATTTTCTTAGAAACTGTTTATAGTGCTTAGAATTGCCCTTACAATGCTGGAATCTTAAAAATGTTATTCAGTCGTCTTTTATCCACGTTTTTTGTGAAATTCCCTACCTTACCGGCGGACCATTTTAGAACCCCCTTAATAACATTTTCAACATTCGGGCTCTGTAATGGCAATTTTAATTAAAATAGACTGTTTCCTATCAAATACCAAAGACATATATAGTAATTCGAATCACCCTTACAGACCCCGAATTTTAAAAAATCGATTCAGTAAGTATTAATTTACAGTTTTTAATGACAATTCTACTTTATCAGCGCAGCACTTTAGAACCCCCTTAATATATTTTAAAATTTTAGATAAAGTATGAATTTACATTAAATAATGCAAATTAAAAATGTCTGAAACAATTTTAGAAATTTCGGGCTCTACAAATGTAATTCTAATTGGTAGCACGTCTTTATTTCACGGACAAATAATCACACGAGAAAATATCACGGACATTTGATCACATGTCAAATTATCACAATGATAAAATATCTCGCATAAAAATATCACAATGACAAAATATCACGTTGATAAAATATCACATCAACAAAATATCACACATTTAAAAATTTCCCCGTGCAGCCATTCATTTATGCATTATTAGGTGTAAGCGGAGTTCTGAGTGGTTAGGTTAGGTTAGTTTTAGAGAACGCATATGCTTTTAGGCATTATTAGTGGTGGACAGAATTCTGAGTAGTTAAATTAGGTTAGTTTCATGACATTGCCATTTCTCTGTTTCCCCCATTTTGGTAAACAAAATTTTATCTAAAATAATTCTCGTCACAATAACGAGGGTCAAGCAGCCTAATGCCAAAACATCCAGCGCCAAACCAGAGGGACCAAAATGTCCTAAAGCCAAAATGGCGGCGGGAAAGGACTGACATGGATTTCCGTGTGCAATATTCAATGTTTTAGGGCTGGTTTTTTACCTCAGTGATATTTTTGTTTATGATTATTTGTCCATGTGATATTTTGTCGTGCGATCAATTGTCGTGTGATTAGTTGTCATGTGAAATAAAGACGTGGAGCCTTCTAATTATTGCATGCAATAGGTAACTTAATGAGCCAAATCGACAACTATTTACGATGTGTTGGAATCATTTTCAGTGTAATAGGCAACTATACGTAACGGTCCACTTTAAGTCGAATTTAAGACGACTGTTACTTATACTGTATGTTAGTTGCTCAAGTATAAGTTGAACATTAGATAATTATAAGTCAACTAAAAGTCAATTATAAGTGGCCTTTTAGTTTTGTTACTAGGGTTACATAAGTGGCCTTTTAGTTTTGTTACTATAGGGTTACTAGAAAGGGTCAATTTAAAATGGCCGCGAGAAAAATTGTTGAATAAGTTTATTTTAACGATAATTTTTCATTAAATCATGGGTAAGAGCACAAATTAATGATTGAACAATGTTTAATTACTAATTAATTAAGAAAACAATTATTGCATTCTATACATAACCTCAAAAATGGCAAATTTCATTTTTTTTTTAGAATACATAACCTCAAATTTTTAAAATTCAGATTCATAAGTTTTTTAAAATTTTATAAACGCAAGTTTTATTCTCGATAAATGAACAAAGCACATAAAAAGATAAACAAACTAATTAAATGAGCTCAATGAAATTATTTTTCCTACAATTTGTAACTTACGTTATCAAGCAGTTCGTAAATCTCTAAACGCAGAATTCTTTTTATTACCATCTGCGTCATTTACACATTTTTCAAGGACATCTTAAAGATAAGACAGGAATATAAAATCATCAATTCAATAATACAATGCATGTATTCTATTTCCAATGTTACAATATTTACAAAATATATTGATAAAACATAAATTAATTAATATTACCGAGAATTTTACAGAGCAAAAAAGTGATTGTAAGACTCGTGGAAATGCTGCAAAATGTAGTTCGTAGAAAAAAATCGTAAGGAATCGAACAATCATAATCTGATAAACATCGTCGATAAAAAATCTCCTAAGAGACTAACAATTGCTGTTGTAAATCGTGTTAATTTTCGTTAATCGCAAATAAAATACTAGAAAGTGAATAATTTTTTGTATACACTAAATATTACAAATAATCACACAAGAAATTTTAAAAACATTAAAATGCGTCTGCTAAATATTCAAACAAGACTCATTTAAAAAAATAGAAGAGCGCAAAAGTATGAAAATTAAATTAAGTCGTTTAATAAAATATTTACATCGACTGAACGTAACTCAATGTTTCTTCTTTGAGATACTGGCTAGGAATGATCTCGGATGTTATATTAGCTGTATTCCACGAGAATAAAAGAACGACAGCAGGCACTAATTGTAACTCTAACAACGTCTTGCTGAAACTCTCTTCCGTCAATTTCTCCCTCGATGCTGTGGTCAGACTAAACGGTATCTCAGAAGTTGTCAAATTTTGCGAGATGAATTCGATCACATTCTCGTACTTCTCTTCGACAGCGAAAGTGCCTTGCAGTATAATATTATCCGGGAACCTTATACGAATCAACGTAAACTGATACCTTCTGGAACTTTTCGCAGCTTGCGCCAACTTTTGCCTCATCGCTTGCGTCATCAACGTTTGATTCAATTCCGCAGCTTTCATTCTGCGAAAACACAAATTGTCAACCAAATCACTTACGATTATAAAACAACTTACCGTTCAGCCTGTAGACGAACCAAATCCTCTGTCGACAAAGCGTAGAATTCGTTGGGCAATTCACTTTTTAATGCTGCCTGACTTGGTAGCAAAACCTGCATATTTCTGTCTAATTCGAGTGTTATCGGTTCTGCAGATTTCAATGCATCGACCAGCATCGCTAAGTGTTCGACAGACGAAATGTCCGGATTCCAAACGAGAAAATCTTCCATTCCATTATTTGGTAATTTCTCCGGAACGAATCCGGCTGCTGTCAACAGGTCGATCGCACCCTCCAACGGTTTTACTTTCTCCTACATCAAAACATGTCCTTACAAAATCTGACTTCAAATTCGTAATCAGCGACCCAAAAAATTCCCGAGTACCAACTTTCATAAAAATCAAGTAAATTTTTTTACATTTATGTCGGCCATCTTGGAACCGACATTTTGAATTTTCAAAATCTGATTTCAGTTTTATAATCAGCGGCCCCGAAAACCCCCCGAGAACCCAGTTTCATAAAGTTTGGATAATTTTTCGCATTCCCGTCGGCCATCTTGGATCCGCCATTTTGAATTTTCAAAATCTAACTTCAGATTCGTAATCAGCGACCCCGAAAACCCCCGAGTAACAATTTTCAGCTGTTTTCCGTATAAAGAAAAATGTGCGCCGCACATTTTAATAAATTTAGCAAATTTACAGCCGCCATATTGGACATGCCATTTTGACGACAGATTCGGATTCAGCAAGCCGAAATATCTTGGTATACGAAGTTTCATGCAAATTCATTAAGAATTGTAAAAGTTATTGCACATTTTTCTTTATACGGTCGCCGATTACGAATCTGAAGTTAGATTTTGAAAATTCAAAATGGCGGATCCAAGATGGCCGACCGAAATGCGAAAAATTACCCAAACTTCATGAAACTGGGTTCTCGGGGGTTTTCGGGGCCGCTGATCATAAATCTGAAATCAGATTTTGAAAATTCAAAATGTCGGTTCCAAGATGGCCGACACAAATGTAAAAAATTTACTTGATTTTGATGAAAGTTGGTACTCGGGAATTTTTTGGGTCGCTGATTACGAATTTGAAGTCAGATTTTGTAAATTCAAAATGGTGGATCCAAGATGGCCGACATAAATGTGAAATATTACTTGATTTTTTAAATGATTAATTAAATGTTAAATGATATATTTTAGGAAAAAATGGAACCCGTGTTTCACCGTTTTTCGATATCTTAAGTACAGGGCTGTACCACTTCTGGCACTTTTTTTTTTTAACAGCTATACCACTGAAGTGGTTAAAAGCAAGGAGCTCTGCGAAACTATCACCGAATTTGCAAAAGATTTGCTGGAAGAAAAAATGTGCAGTGACCTCATCGAGGAACTCGAATTTTGTAATAATGATTAAAATCTTTCTATAGGTAAATTTTCTGTACATATTTTAAAAAATTAAGTATCTCTCAAAAAGAGAACTAGATCTTAACCCATTAAGGCCTAAACGGACACATTTTGAGCAGCAGTTTAAACGTCGATAATTTGCATATAAAAACATTTGGAAAATATTTACTCCCACTATTTCGGACGTAAAATTATATGCTCTTTCAGAATCTTTCAATAAAATTTCGATAAAATGAAAAGCCAAAAAGTTATACACGTTTTTTTGTTAAAAAACATTTATTTTTCATTCTAACATCACTTTCACCTCGAAATTGGTTTGGGAAACACGTCTAAGGTGAAAATATCCCGTCCATGGATCCTTAGGATTAAAACGTACCATGTTCTAATTTGAATTTCAAGATGTCGACTCCCAAAATGGCGCCTAGAAGCTTAAAAATCTTTTTAAACCTTAACAAATTTTTGTCTTAAAAACTGTAGACTTTAGAGAAAATTTCCTAAGAACAAAAATGTCTTAGAATTGGTTAAAGAACCTTCTCAAATTTTATCACAATGTATTGATACAGTTTTTGGTTTTTTGAAAATTAAAAAAATCGAAATTTAAAAAAAAATTCATTTAAAAAATCTGAAAAAATTTGAGAAGCTTCTTTAACCACATCTAAGACATTTTTGTTCTTAGCAAATTTTCTCTAAAGTCGGTAGTTTTCAAGAAAAAAATTTGTTAAGTTTTACAAAGATTTTTGAGCTTCTAGGCGCCATTTTGGAAGTTGCCATCTTGAAATTCAAATTAGAACACGGTACGTTTTAATCCTAAGGGTCCATGGACGCGATATTTTCACCTTAGACGTGTTTCCCAAACCAATTTCGAGGTGAAAGTGATGTTAGAATGAAAAATAAATGTTTAAAAACCATGTTTTTTTAACAAACAAACGTGTATAACTTTTTTGCTTTTCATTTTATCGAAATTTTATTGAAAGATTCTGAAAGAGCATATAATTTTACGTCCGAAATCGTGGGAGTAAAATTTTTCCAAATGCTTTTATATGCAAATTATCGACGTTTAAACTGATGCTCAAAATGTGTCCGTTTAGGCCTTAATGGGTTAAAGCAATTCAATTAGTGTAAAACACAAACAGCAATAGCTAAAAGCAGCAATTACAGACATAGTAAATAAACAAACTGATTCGGAATCCAGTATAAACTGTAGGGCCTAAATATACCTCTCGATTCCAAGAATCGAGAAAACCAAAAACAAAACGCCAAACAAATGAAGTAAGCAATTATTTTGATATTTTCTTTTGAAAATTTCGCAATAAAATAAGACAGAGTAGAACCCCGCTGGACTGTCGGCAATAGGGGAAGCATCGCTTCCACCTCTACGCCGTAATCACGTGACGTTCATGACCAATCACAGACAATCTCTCTGCTTTCTACTGTAACTCCAAACCGATGCGTATGTCTAACTAGACACGAGGCGGCGAGCGACGTAGTGGGGGTAAAGGGATTCCGAGAAGTGCCAATCCAGCGGGGTGCCAATCCAGCGCGATGCCAATCCAGCGGGGTTCTACTGTACATTGTAAAATGAAAATTTTTCACTTACTTCGAAGACTTTATTCGACATTCGAATCTTCCAGTATTTCATTTCAGTCGGGTCATTTTGAATGTTTTCTAAATATTTGCAAATCGTGTCAACGCAGGTCTGAATTCGTTTCTCTCCTTCGTTGCAGCTGCGAATCACTAAGCATGCTGCCAAACCACTTTCTTCGGTGGAAAGTTGGCTACTGAGAAATTCTTTTATCTTTTTGAACCATGTTTCTTTATCGAGGACCTCGTCTGAGACCATTGGACATCGATAGTATACGCCGCTGACGGCAAGTGCTTCGGGATCTTTGACAGGTTCATCTGCAGGTTTTCTGGATCCAGAGTGACTCGGTGTACTTGTCGAAGTCTCCGTTTCTTGGTTGGCTGCGGCAAGTCGTCTTTCTTGCTCCAACTCACGTTTCACCCTCATTTGTATCGCAGCATATGACCTAAATTTGATAATGAATTTATTATGATGCAATACCAGAGTTTAGTTACGTACGTGTTGAATTTAGGCGCATTTGTTTTCTTTTCTTCGAATCGAGCCAATGCTGCTTGACCGGCAGTTTTAGCTTCATGCGTCGGTTCGAGTCTCTTTGGTATGTTTGCGCCTCGAGACTGACTTGCGGCAGGTACAGACGGTTCGTTCAATCTGCACGAAAGTTAGAATTAAAAAGAAAATTTTATGTAATTTGAGGTTATTTACCTGTGTCCTCTTCCAGCATTTTTGAACTTTTCGTCACGAACTTTCTTTTGGAAGAAAGATTTAATTTTGTCAGCCATTTTGGAATTATCCAAATTGTTGAGAATGTTCCTTAGGGAGTTTAAGGTTCAGTACGCTCCGTTTTATTTGTTCCGCTTCTGCTTTATCTGAGGATACAAGAAAAAAATGTGACATTGTACACAGTTTTTTTCTTGCGTTATGGAGACGGATGCTTACTTTGCAATACAAACCGTTCTCCGATTCTTTCCCCGTAGATGTGCCAGGTGATGTAAATAAGGAAGATTACTGTCAGTAGTAAGGAGAGGATAATTTTCAACAGTTTGAGCTGAAAGTCATCGAATGCGAGGTAGTCGATGATAGATTGAAAGACCTTGAGTATGAGGGAAGCGTAACTCTCACTGGACTCGAGGACAGAATTTGCTGCATTCGAGGTTAGGACGAAGAAATCGACGAAGAGGTTACCCGCGTCATAAGTAAATTTACTAATCGCTTCAACAAGAGAACCCGTCCAGGTGCAATAACTTTCCCATTCGTCGTTCATTACACGCTAACGTAACACGACACGCCTTTTTTTTTTAATTGTACTAAAACGGAATTGTTAAAATCAAATACAATTAAACACATCACTTAACGATATCAAAAATAAGATAAGATCGAATAAGGCGGAAAACGTTCGGAGAATTGATTTCAAGGCTGCTCCGTTTTCTTACGAACGAAAATTGTCAACTGCCATCGAGGAAAAACGGGAAAAATTTACACTTTTCGAACTGACTCAAAAATAGGAAACTAATTTCTTCATGTGATGGATCGATCGCGAACAAATGCTAAGAAAATGAATGACTGTGAATTATACACTTTTTTTTGTAAGTGGGGAAGTGAGGTTAGGTGTCAGGTGGGCAACCCCTCTTTACCCCCCTCAGATGTAATATACACATGCGCAACTCGAAATGACAACAGCAAAAACGGCAATGTTTATTTTGTTTAATAAAAAGTACATGTAATATTATAAAAAAAATGTATTCGTACCGTTTTTATATCCAGATTTAACCCTTTAAAGAAGTGTACATACATGTATAAAGGAACTTGTGTCTTTTTTCTATCCTACTCATTTCTTTGATTCGCGAAAGATGTAAAATTGGAGTCGTTTTCGAGACGGCTTTAACCCTTTGAGTCACACATTTTTCCTTTTATCGAATTTAGCTCAAATTTGTTACTAGGGGGTTTTTGAGGTCGCTGATTACGAATTCGAGGTTAGTTTTTCGAAATTCAAGATGGCGGATCCAATATGGCGGACAAACATTTTAAATATAATTAGATTGGGACAAAAATTGCTACTCGGGGGTTTTCAAGGTAGCTGATTACGAATCCGAGGTTAGTTTTTCGAAATTCAAGATGGTGGATCCAATGTGGCGGACAAAAATTTAAAATATAATTCGATTGGGACAAAATTTGCTACTCGGGGGTTTTCAAGATCGCTGATTATGAATCCGATGTCAGATTTACGAAATTCAAAATGGCGGATTCAATATGGCCTTCACCGAGATATAAAAATCGAGAATTTTGATGAAAATGCGTATTAGAGGGTTTTTGGGATCGCTGATTACGAATCCGATGTCAGCTTTACGAAATTCAAAATGAAAGATTCAAGATGGCGGTCAGCGAGATATAAAAAGCGAGTATGTTGATGAAAATACGTATTAAGGGATGTTCAGGGACGCTGATAACGAATTCGATGTTGCATTCTATACAATTGTGAATCTGCTATGATAATGATAGAAATGTCATTTGGGGGTCATACATTACGAATTTGATGTCAGATTGCCAAAATTAGAAATTGAAAATGGCGAGTAACAGTTGTACTCAAGAATTGTGGATCAATTATGCGAAATATTATTTGAATATTTCTCTTTCTCGGCATTACCCAGAGCTAATAACGTGGACGTGAACAGTACTAGCTCCATTTTTTTGTTGTTGTTTTTATATTTTTTAACATCTTACCTACAATCAACATAAAATTCATATTCAGCGTGGCTGAAAATTCCCTAACACGCTTTTTCATAAAAAATTCTCGCTTTTTTACATCTTGCTCATAGCCATTTTGAATTTCGTAAAGCTGATATTGAATTCGTAATTATCGACTTCGGAAATCCCCAAATACGCATTTTCAACACAATTCGCGCTTTTTTACATCTCGATCACCGCCATCTTGAATCAGCCATCTTGGATCCGTCATTTTAAATGTCATAAAGCTGACACCGGATTCGCAATCAGCGACCCCGAAAACCCCCTAATACACATTTTCATCAAAATTGGCGATTTTTTACATGTTTCTGACCGCCATATTGAATCCGCCATTTTGAATTTTGTAAATCTGACACAGGATTCGTAATCAGCGACCCCAAAAACCTATATACCCCGAACTTCAAGTCATTATCTTTCAAAATAGCGTCAAAAATGAATTCTTTCCAAAAAAACATGATTTTTTTGTTTGTTTATTTATATAAAGTAAACAATAAACAATTATGTATTTTTAGTCATGTGGATATGTTCTTTAAGTACTAAGGTAACAGAAAATAGCAAAAAGAACGATCGGAATACGTTAACTTGAACGTAAATAATTAAAATTCAAAGAAACCGAACGTGAAAAAGTAACGTGGGTTACTACCGTGACTCAAAGGGTTAAGACATGTCATTAGGGTGTCAAAAATACGTTTGCAAGAGAGACATCCCAAAAAGAACGACTTTATGCCAATACAGTAGGACCTCTCTTATTCTAATTGGTAAAGTTTTTCAAGATGGCACCGACCTCTCTTATTCTAATTTTCCCTTTACCTCCACTTACTTTGTTTGCGAGCTTGTGATTCGTGGACAATATTTTTCGTTGACTTTTCGTGTGATAGTGGGAGAAGGCTTGTGGGGGAACGATTAGAATAAGAGAGGCTGGACAATTAGAATAAGAAAGGCAATTAGAATAAGAGAGGTTCGAATAAGAAAGATCCTACTGCATTGTAGGTGCACCTCAAAAACCCCACAAATAAAAAAACAGACACTTCAAAAAACAGACATTCAAAAACCAAACATGTAAAAAACAGACATTAAAAAAACAGACAATCAAGAACCCAGGCGCACCTAAAAAACCCGACAAATCACTCAACAGATACTTAAAAAACAACAGACATTCAAAATCAATACATTTTAAAACGCAGAATTCAAAATGCAGACATTTCAAAACACAATACATTTCAATAAACAGACATTCAAGAACCCGACGTTTTGACACCTCCCATTGGTACGTGCTACAAAAATGGGCGCACCTCAAAAACCCGTCAAATCACAAAACAGACACTTCAAAAAACAGGTATTTTAAAAAAAGACATTAAAAAACCAGACATTTAAAGAATCCGACTTAAAAAAACCAGACATTTCAAAATGGAGACATATTTTGAAAAACTGTTTTTTAAAATGTCTTTTTTTTTAATCTCTATTTTTATTAAATGCCTGGTTTTTTAATGTATAGTTTTTTAATGTATGATTTTTGAACGTTTGTTTTTTTGAAATATCTGGTATTTGAATGTCTGTATTTTGAAATGTCTCGATTTTGAGAGTCAGTTTTTTTAAACACCTGTTGTTTTAAATGGCTCGTTTTTGAATGTCGGGCTTTTGAGGTGCACCTGGATTCTCGATTGTTTGTTTATTGAAATGTATTGATTTTGAATGTTTGTATTTTGAAAAGTGTGTTTTTTGGAATGTATTGTTTTTGAATGTCTGTGTTTTGAAATGTATTGATTTTGAATGTCTATTTGGAAATGTCGCATTTTTGAGTGTCTGTTTTTTGAAATGTCTGTATTTGGATATGTCCGGTTTTTGAAGTATCTGTTTAGTAATTTGTCGGGTTTTTTTAGGTGCACCTGGTTTCTTGGTGGTCTGTTTATTGAAATGTATTTATTTTGAATGTCTATATTTTGAAATATCTCGTTTTTGAGGGTATGTTTTTTGAGACATCCCGAAAAGGACGACTTTATGACAATATTTTAGGTACACCACAAAAATCAATACATTTCAATAAACTGGACAATCAAGAACCCAGGTGCACTTCAAAAACCCGACAAATCACTACACGGATACTTAAAAAACCAGACATTTCAAAATACAGACATTCAAAATCAGTACATTTCAATAAACAGGCAATCAAGAAATCAGGTGCACCTCAAAAACCCGACAAATCACTAAACAGATACTTCAAAAATCAGATATTTAAAAATACAGACATTCAAAAACCAGACACTTAAAAAAACGAGACATTTCAAAATACAGACATTCAAAACTAATACATTTCAATAAACAGACAATCGAGAACACAGGTGCACCTCAAAAACCGGACAAATCACTGAACAGATACTTCAAAAACCAGATATTTCAAAATACAGACATTCAAAAACGACAAAAAACAGACGTTTAAAAAAATCTGACACACGAAAATGAGACATTTAAAAAACCGTACATTCAAAAATTAGACATTTAAAAAAAATGGAGATTAAAAAACGAGACATTTTAAAAAGCAGTTTTTCAAAATATGTCTGCATTTTGAAATGTCTGTTTTTTTTAAGTCGGATTTTTTAAATGTTTGGCTTTTGAATGTCTTTTTTTAAAATACCTGGTTTTTTAGTATCTGTTTTTGAATTCGAAATTTCGGGTATTTTTAGACATCTGAAAAACATCACAAAAATACAGAATTTTATATAAATAATGTGGCAAACTGAAGAGCGTATATGCAAAAAAAAATACATTAAAAGTGGTTGTTATAAAATAAGTCCCTTGAGTATAATACGATTACATGAAATACAGGGGCCTTCTATTTTTCATTTTCATCCTTCCGCATCTCGGTCAAAAATTAACGGAAAATCATTTTCTTTTTTCATTTTAAAGAGGAAAATAGCTCTTTTACGACAAATTTACGACTTGCTGATACATTTAGAGCATATTTAATTAAAAAATAGGAAACCAGTTCTGCTCGAGCCGTCGAATAGTTCGGACGTGTTTACATAAACCGTATCTACGGGTGAACCGACATACCTGCCAACAGACAGAAGAAAGACTCCTGATATCATTGACTTGTATGTGGTCAGGAAAATCAACAAAAAGTACTTTAAAACGGAGCCTTGCTTTGATCTATCTTCTGACCACTCACCAGTCTTAGTGAAATTAAGCAGTGAAATAATTGAAAGTGAAAAAAACCCTGTATTCGTCGAACAACAAAACTAATTGGAAGAACTTTCAAAATCAAGTTCGAGCAACGATCAACACTGATCTTCCGCTGAAAACCGAACATCAAATTGCTGAAGCCGTTCAACATTTTAATAACTGCATCCAACAGGCTCTCTGAAAAAAAACACATACTCTGAAACAATTCGACAAAATATTGCCGAAAAACGTAAATTACGAAAACAATGGCAGACATTAAGAGCCCTTGTATTAAAAGCTAAACTTAATAAAATTACAAAAAACTTGAAAAAAATATTAAATGAAGAGAAAAACGAAGGAATTACAAGACACCTAAGAAATCTAGGAGCAACACAAGCATCGGACTACTCACTTTGGAAAGCAACAAAAAAATTACAGCAATATCAAATCTCAATACCACCCATCAGAACAAAAGATAACAATTGGGCAAGAAGCGACAGAGAAAAAGCAGAAACGTTTGCAAACCACCTTGAAGGAGTTTTCCACCCAAATCTGACTAACATCAATCCGAACTTCAATTAGCAGAAGAAACTGAAATTCAGTAAGTATTAAACGAGACATACCAGCTTCAACTACCGATTAAACCACTAACAAAATCAATAGTAATATCGGTACTATTTGTAAAAGTTTCAGCTTACCGCACTCCTGTTGGTTATATCGTTATCGTTGTCTTTTCCACCTTTGTCGTCATCATTGTTGTTGGTGTCTTTGTCGTTGTCGATGCCATCGTCGTTCTCCTTATGTCGTAAACTTTTTCACCAGGGCATGGCATACCAATGGACTTCCCTGGTGAAAATTTCCGTAAAATCATATGATAAATCATATGAGATTTTTATAATTTCTTTAACCCCTTCGCTGCGGATGACAAAGATGTTTGTCATTTAGGACTTTTCTCTGACTGCGGCAAAAACGCAAATCTTTGTCATGACATAAATTAGTGTAATGAAGTCAATAATATATCCAATTTGAAAACTTGAACATTTCTAGCCAGCCTAAGGTATACCGAACAACATGCCGTTGTCCTTTTTCAAAAACATGTTGTCAAGAAAAAGATACAAACTCTTAAAATACGTTGTTTTTACGATTTTGTAAAAATCTTTGTCATGAGCTATGTCGCCGTTTATTACGTTGTATTACGTGTTAATTTTATTATGACGTCCGCCATATTGAATCCGCCATTTTTAATTTTCTAAAAATGTAACTTCAGATTCGTAATCAGCGACCCCGAAAACCTCTGAGGAACAAGCGTCAGGGGAAATGATTGGTATTTAGAAACTTTGCCCGCAATATTGAATCCGCCATTTTAAATTTTCGAAATCTGACTTCAAATTCGTAATCGGCGTCCCAAGAAACCCCTATACACCAAGTTACAGTAAAATCTAACCAAATTTTTTTCCCGCATTTTGGGCACTTTTTGTGAAATTCTCGCCGCAGCGAAGGGGTTAATATCTTAGAGGAATGCAGATGATTGTAATTCATTTTCTCATATTATTATTATTTCTTATAATTACATGAGAAATCACATGAAAAGTTTCCCGGATCGTCTGATATTTTAAAAATCTCATATGATTTATCATATGATATTACGAACATTTTCAGTAGGGTTCCCTCGTACAGGAAAATATTCTTTGAAGCACTCATCGTGGCCCGAAGAATTCTGGATGTGTCTCGCAAGTGTCCGAGAGATTTCCTGGAAAAATCCTAGAAGTGTGCAGAAGACCTTCTGTAGGTATCACGAAAATATATGAAATGTCGTTTTGGAGATGCCTTAGAAGCGTTGACATGGTGTTTTGGAAGTCCCTCATCTAATAATGGATGAAGTGTCTTGGATATGTCTATTAGTCTCACTAGGCATACTTGTGCGACATGTTTGGAAGAACGCTTCAGAGACACTTATTGGACATCATTTTTGTTTAATCCACCAGGACCTACAGATACCAACCATTAAAGAAGAAATTAAAAAATACAGCACAAGATACAGCGAAAGAGTCAAAAATCACATCCTTCAGTTAAAAATCTTAGGACTCCTACATGCAGGACTAGAAAATTAAAGAAGATTCCTACAGATTTATTAAACTTAACGAGCGTAAAAATACCAAGATAAATAAATTCTTTTTATTTTATCTAATGGAATTATTGTTACAGGGGTTCATCAATTAGTGGGTACCTTTTGCGTGTCCTAATAAAAGTGTTGTAAATATTACTTATTGCTTCTATTGTAGGCAGATTGTAATAACTTGGGATAATAAAAAAAAACGCTCTTCAATTGCCACTTTATTCAATGTGTTATCATGTTCTTAATAAAATTTTATATTTTTGTAATTTTTTTCAGATTTTGTTGGTTGTAGGCGCAATTGAAATTGAAAATACATATTTTTATCTTAAAGCTCGTAAAAAATCTACAAAAAATATGTAAGACAATATTTTTTAATATCATCATTTTGCGTAAAAAAAATAAAAATATATCGCAAACGACTGAATACCAAAAAAAAATCATTAAATAAACAATAATTTCGTTAATCAATGGTATTTTTGGATTATACATGGTCTAAATGACTACAATTTCATTACTTTTTAATACAAAAACGGTAAACACAAAATTAATGTTATATTAATATTATATATTATATTATAATAAATATTATAACGTCTCAGCGATGTAATAGTGATATCATTGTGACAGAAAAACGAGAGACGTTAGCAACATTTTTCGTACGTCTTAACGACGTCTCAGGGATGTCATGTGGCTAAATGGGAGATAGTCGACTGCTGGTGACTGAATAGTAACGACGGGAACACTAAATTCGTATAAACATGGCGACTTGCACGACATTTATGTATCCGTATTCCTCCGCTAGTGGCGTTAGTGGTGATTTTAAAAGTTTTTGGTTTTGTTTTGATTTTTCACTTCAGGTATAAAGTGAAATTAAAGTTCAATAAAAGTGTAAAACAAAGTAAGTCATTTCATAAAAGATTACATATAAGAAATTTAACAATACAATATATTTTTTAATCGCAAATAGTTTTGACGTGTTTTGTTTATAACCTCAAATTTCATTTACAAGATTACGCGCCAAATTTTAATGAAAGAAACATTTTTGTTTTATTTGTAGTAATTTCAAATCAGCATACAAATTTACTTAAAATCTTGAAAGATTGTGACTGTGGTTTGAAGAATATTTTACTTGTTCATTGTAAGAATTGAGGTTTCAAAATACTTTTATTATGTTTATCTCCACTATGAGTAGTTATACATTTTTAATTATATATCTGGTCAAACTAATTTTAATAAAGTTACTTCATAAGTTACGAATAGGTACTTGTTGAAAACCTTTAAAAATGTGTTCGTTTCGGTGTAATTTTACAGTGAAAAGGTGGAAATCACAATATCAGTGAAAATCGTTGTAAATTTGACAGTGACAATAAAATTTCTACATTATCGATACAATTTTACACGAACACTGTAAATCGGATCAGTTCTTATGGTCAATAACACAACAATGGTCACCAATTAGTGCCAACTAATTGCGCTCATAATTTTACTTGAAAAACGATTGAAAATTACAAAGACGGTGTAAAATTATCACAATTACCACTGGTGTTTCTATTTCCACCTTCTGTACTGTAAATTTACATTTTCTTTATAAATTTCCTTCTGTTTTCTTTTGTTATTTACTACATGTAATTATACTACAACAGTAATGGGAAATGTCAACAAAATTGTAAAAACTCGGAAATGTTATTTTACATTTACTTTTCACCGAAATACTTTTCATTCAACATTTTTTCTTACGATTGTGTTTATATAAGCCCACAGTAGGACCTCTCTTATTCTAATTAGTAAAGTTTTTCAAGATGGCGCTGACCTTTCTTATTCTAATTTCCCCTTACCCCCACATACTTTGCTTGTGAGCTTGTGATTCGTGGACAATATTATTCGTTGACTTTTCGTGTGATAGTGGGAGAAGACTTGTGGGGGAACGATTAAAATAAGAGAGGCTGGACAATTAGAATAAGAGAGGTCCTACTGTATATCATCTCATTTTATTATTTCATAGAAAATAACTAAATGTCACTGACATCGTCAAATAATTTCAGTCTATGTTAACATAATAATTTGAAATTACTTTTATAAGTTGGAAAAATTAAGAAAATATTTCATGTGATAGTTTATCTTAATATTTATACCCACATAGAATTTGTATGATTAATTGACCGTCGATGTGTAAAATTTTTAAAGACTCCAATTCTTGGTATTGCAGTTGATAATATATAATTTATGCATACATACATTGGTCAGATTTCCTTGTCAACATTATGTCATCTATGGCTAAGATTTAGTCATCATCTCACACAGGACGATACAAAACAATACACAATCACAAATACTACACATAATAAACACCGTCAACAGTTAGGCGGCCTTTGCTGTAGCAGGGGCATCGAAAATATTGTCTTATTTTCTTTCAAGACACGGTGTCGATAACTACCGATTGATGTTGATAGCAGTCCCAAATTCTTACCTTTGCCTGAATTATCCGCAATGGAAATAAACAGAAAAAGTTGCCGGATGGAGATTCGAACTCACGACCAAAGTAACATTTAGCTTCCCAACAACTGAAAAAGAATTGAATCCGGAATCTGTCCATTTTCGTATTGAATACGTTTCAGTTCTTTATAATCCTATAGTAAATAAATAAAAAAAAAACTGTTCCAACCAAGAATCGAACCCCGGTCCTCCGCACAGCACTTCCGAGCCATAACCACTCAACTACAGCTATTGTTGTGAAATAAAGTAAAAATAACAAATAGTTGAAAAAGGGAGTATTTTCTAGATATAATATATACATAGTTCGGTTTATAAAAAGTGCATCGAAGTTTTATTCCATTGTTTAATAATACTTGAAAAAAAATAGATATGTGGATACATTATTGTGTCGTGTCGTCACATTTAAAATTATCTACAAATTGCATGGTCCAAGTAAATTAATTATTTATCAGACTGATCAATTTATTGACAATTTTAGTAATAATATTATTAATAATCATGTAGATCGCAAATTCATAAATATTAGTGTAAATTTAAAAAATAAAGTAATTACTTAAAAACGAATACTATTTATCAACTACGTCTTCAAAATTTAATTCACTCGTCTAACACTAATTGGCGAATGCAGTTATAAATAATATGGAAATGCATTTGTGGGAAATGGCTATAGATTCTATCCTGTACTGACTTCCATTTATATTATTCACTAATATCATTGTAACATTATGATTTCAAGTGTACAGAGGCTTCATTATAATGTTCATTTTTAGATTCAGTTTTCATTTCCGTTTGAAATCTGCATTATATTTACGACAATAATACATTAAACTAACATGGTTAAATTAATATACTGCTGTAGTGTTACAAATCAATGGACGAAAAAATAATAGAATTAGAACCCTGTCCTTTAGATAATAGATATTACTCTAGGATAGAACTCTTTCTAGTACTTTCGCGCCCAATGGAATTCGACCGGATGTATACGTCAAAATTTTGACGAAGTATTGAAAAGAATTATCCTTGCTTTATTGAAATTAGTCAGAAAGTATAGTGTCGAATTGAAACGCGTTGGAATTTTGACGAAGTATTCAAAAGAATTATCATTGATTTATCGAAATTTGTCCGAACGTATAGAATCGAACTGAAACGCATCGAAACTTTGACGAAGTATTGAAAAAAATTATTATGGCTTTAGGTAAATACGACCAGCCGGATTATTGGATCAAATTGAACCACATTAAATTTTGACGAAGTATTGAAATTAATTATCAGCTTCAATTATGCCTTTAGTGAAATTTATTCGGATGTTGAGCGGCAAATTAATATTATTAGTTAAATGAGTCAATTTCATTTTCGAATTGATTCGAATTAAATGGAAGTCCTTCTATTCTACAATGCCGCATTGTATCGTATTAATGGAATTAAAACAAATTATATAAAATTAAAATAAAACAATTTCAATTAGAAAATGGACAGATTCCAGATTGAAAATTTGTTTGTTCTATTCTTTTACAGCTGTTGGGTTACGATCGTGTTCCTAATATATCATTTATTTTAAAAAATTATACGTCTCGGTGAACAGAGTGATACATTCGTGTGATATTGTGATACTTTTTTACAAGTTATATACTCCAAATATTATTAAAGTAACACATAAACTTCTAGAAAAAACGATTTTTCAAAATGTTCATTAAATGAGTTTTTATATTTTTTAATGAAATAATTTTCAATGTCTTTTCTTTTAAATTTATTTTTTTTCTTTTACTAAAATCTTTACTTTAGAGTAGTTAAAATTGTCAATAAAATTGTAAAAACTCGGAAATGTAATTTTACATTTACTTTTGACAGTATATGTCGCTGCTTTTAAGTTTATCTAATTTATCTTTTGAATTTCAATGTTACATTTACAAAATGAATAAAATTTTTAAGAATTCTTTTCCGACTCAAAGAGGTAAATTTAAAACTGTATACCATTATTTTAAAATGTCTTAGAATGATTTAGGAAATTGGTTTTTAAAGTTAAGCAAGAGTACTATCCAATATAAATGTGGAAAATTGAAAGAAAAAATACAGTTTTCTAACAAAAATTCGTAACAATAGTTCAAATTGATATTTATTCCAATTTAAGCTACAAATTTTAAAAATCCTGTCACGCTAAAGTAATTTTAAAGTCGTATTACCGATCTACGATCAAAGTTAATTTCCATATTAACATTATTAATAATATTTATAGCAAATATAACTGCATAATTATAATAGAACAAGTAGTTTCAAAAACAACAAAAAAAATTATAAGAATTATAAGATTAGAAATTTATAAGAAATAAGTAACAGTTAGTATTCTCGCACTAAGAATTTTAATTTCAATTTGCCTGTCGACCTAAGGTAGGACCTAACACTTTAATATTTTATGTCATTTTATATTCTTGAATAAGGTCATGTATTAAGTGACCGAAACGTAGAATTAATTTTATATATAACAACAAATATAATTTATTAAGATTTATATTACAAATATAATTTAAAAAGTATAATTTTAGAACTTGATATTCGTTCAATTCCTTACTGCGTTACTAAAGAAACCAAAAAAGTTACATTTATTTTTATTATAATAATAATAATAATAATAATATTTATTTCTAATTCTTTGGATACATTTACAGTAATTGTACATTAAACTTATTGTATAAAATAAAACATAATAACGCAAAGAAAAATTTTTAAGGCCACATAAGGGTAATAACCCTTGTCCGTAGCAGCAAATAACGCCTTAAACTTAATTATTACTAACCTAAATTAAAGATAAATCTTAGTACCTATTTGTTGAATACTGATATACATAATAAATTGAAGTCTTATTTAAGACACAGCTTCTTAATAATATTGTTTACCCGTGTTTTTACTAGGTACGCATATAAAATATTTAGATATTTATTTATTGATTTACTTAATTAACTCCATATTTATTTACTCGTTCATTTACCTATTTATTTAATTATTTATTCATTTATTTACTTATTTTATTAATTGGCTATTTTTTATTTATTTTTCTGTGATTTAATTACTTACTACAATTTTAATAAGTTCATCGACCTGCATAAACGCCTTCTATTTTAAACAATATAATTATTGTCACCGGTCGTATTTAAAATAAACATACAAAAATTGAGTAAGACAATATATAAAAAAAGAATCAATATTATTTTTATGAGAAAGGTTGTTAACTTAGATTGTATTAAAAGTTTATTTCTGTTGTGACATCATTCATTTATATGTGCCATTATTTTACAATATTAGTTGGAAAATCATGTAAAACGATTCATTGTCACTATTCTGTGGTCTATTTCTTATTTAAATTCTGTAATAATTTAGAAACTACCATTCAAGATTCTTCTACGATCATTTGTTCATTTATGTAAGAATTTTTATTTGCGTTACTATTCTGAAATTTACTTACAGTCGCTGAGTGCCCTTCTATTGTTAATGTGACTTATATTATCATTGTAGGGTAGATGGTGGTATAGTCGGCCACTTAAGGATGGAGTCCTGCATTTTTTAATTTTTTTAGTTCTTAAATATTTCTGTAGTATTCTATATTAATTTGTTTAGTATAGGGCACATGTATACTTCAAAAGCATTGGCCATGTATAATTATATTTCGTTATTTTTCGAAATAAATAAAAAAAAAAACAAGAAAACCATAAATGCTGTAGTGGTCGGCCACCGTCTAAAAGAATGGAATTTTTTTATATATTGCTGTAAGGTATAAATCTAATTCGTAATTAACCAAATTAAGTAATCCATTGTTCAGCATTTCGTAACTTCATAACTTCAGAAAAAGTTGTTTCTAAAAGAAATTATTACTTTCTTACGAAAAATATGAGAAAACAGCGACATTTTCCATAAAATGGGGCTATGCGTATATCAGTTAAAATTGTCAAGCATCACAATTATCTAGTGGCCATTAGTACCACGTGTGATATAATACCATTCACGTACATGAGCACCATATGCATTTCGTAAAAATTACTGACGTAATTTAAAATTTATATCAAAAACTAAAATGTGTGGCCGACTATTAGGGCCGACCAACATTACCCTCACTTACCCTATTTTAAGACATAAAATACCTGTATATGTTACAATAAATAAATATTATGCATGCAACATTATTGTTATTATAATAACTAATTTTAGCATGCATTAAGTGAATATTTTAATACTAAAGCAAATGTACAACTATTTTAAGGTTTCGATAGAAACAATACAAAATAATATCGGTCACTTGACTAAATTATTAAGAAATATGTTTTGATTCTAATATTGTAGAAATATGGGGATACTTATCAATAATGAATAGATTTATTATTAATAGTGTCTTCATACATGTTGATTTCTTGACCGCAATATGAATAATTTAATGCACAAGAAGTCTTGGCTGTCTGGTCAGTAGGCAATGAAAAATTTGTTATTTTGACGTTTTCATATGATGACTATAGTCATTATATATATATTTATAGTCATTTTACAAAATTTATTATATCGATTGACAAAATTCTCTTATTCGTGGTTTCTATTCATTTTATGGAATTTATCGACCACTGCCATTTCTTGCGAATTGTCCAGAGTATTTAAAACAAAACTGTGCGACTTAACAACAGACTTTCAGCACAGATGCAACAAAAGTGCACTGTGAAAAAATTTGATGTTATTTTACAGTGAAATGGTGGAAATTAAAATACCAGTGAAAATCATGGTAAATTTACAGTAAAATTCCTAAATTATTGATGCGATTTTACATGTGCACTGTAAATAAGACGTCAGTCGGGTCTTGGTGAGAGACCCGACTAACTACAGGAAGGAGCAGGTACATAAACCCCTATAGCACAATTTAGAGTGCCCTTGTAATAATACAAAGACGATGTAAAATTAAATTTGTTTGATTACACAATCAATGTAAAATTAAATTTTTTTAATTACACATTCAATGTAAAATTACCATGATTATTACTAGTATTTTTATTTCCACCTTTCACCTTTGATGTTGTAAATTTACATTTCCATTGTGAATTTTACATGTTTATGGTAAATTTCCTTTTATTTTCGGATGATATTTACAAGAAAATTGTAATTTTACCACGAAAATAATAGGAAATTTCAACAAAATTGTAAAAACTTGGAAATGTAATTTTACTTTTACTTTTCGCAGTATATGTTACACATTGTCAAATGTTAAATTTTGTTTTGACCCGATATTACATTATCCTAAATAGGAGGTAGATTAATATTGTTCTACTTAATGTTTACTTAATACAGTACTCCTTCCCTTATACTAATGTCTTCCCTTATTCTAATTTTTGTTCTTCTCCTATTCTAATATTTCCCCTCATATGCGCAACAAAAGCAAAAGAGACAAAAGTGAGACTATAAATCTAAGTAGTGGGGGAGAGGGGAAAATTAGAATAAGGGAAGAAGGCCGCCATCTTGCCTGACTGGACAATTAGAATAAGGGAAGGACTACTGTATTTAGTTACTACAATTAAATAATCTTTAAAAAACACATATATCAATTCTTTTAACTCAGGTAACATGTTCAACAATTGTTTTAAATGACATTTTAGTATTCACACTTGTGAATATGATAAACCCACTTCTTCATTTGATTATTGTAAAATGTTTAAGAAAATGTATGTTATAAATTTCTTGCAAAATAAACAATACGTTTATTTAAGTATCTTTTTATAATGGATTACCTTTAGACTACAATAATGCCACGAAAGTCACAAAGAAAAAACGCAAGGCAACAAGTGACAGATGATGACGACGATGAGAATTACTCTCAATCACAAGCAGGTCCGTCACAATTGACTCAAA
Source organism: Trichopria drosophilae (assembly GCA_030407085.1). Lineage (NCBI taxonomy): Eukaryota > Metazoa > Arthropoda > Insecta > Hymenoptera > Diapriidae > Trichopria > Trichopria drosophilae. The sequence continues at coordinate 26,217,914 of CM059585.1, forward strand.
ATTCTCAAACGTCACCTGTAAAAGGTCTTTCACCAGAGGAGCAACAAAAGTATGTAGCAAGTATTGTCAAATACATTCTGGTTGCTGACCGTCAGAAAGGTTTAATCCAAAGAGCACAAGTTGCAAAGCATCTGAAAATTACTGGCAAACTTCTTCGCAGCCTCATGCCTGCTGTGAAAGAAACATTAGAAAGGGTAATAACAACATTCTGGAATTTGATTCATCAATTTGAGAGTATTTTATTGATTACAGGTTTTCGGTTACATATTAAAAGAAACTAATGTAAAGTTTTACGTTCATAATACCATAGAAAATCAGATTCCACATTTACAATTTTCTAAGGTTACAAAATCGAATCAAGTTCTACTATTGCTGGTTTTAACACACATTTTTATGACTGGCAAAAAGTGCAAGGAAGGTACTGTTATTTTTTTTTTCTTTTTTTTTTTTTTAAGTACATAAAATGTTTGATGATTATTGAATTTTCAGCATCCTTGTGGGCATTTCTGAGACAACTGAAAATAATATCTGATGATGATTTTAAAAATGAATATTTTGGTGATGTACACAAATTAGTTACAGATGTCAGTATCTTTAAACTACCATTTAAATTAAAATGGTAACATACTAAACACATTTTCAAATTTTTCTTTTTTAGACATTTGTAAAGGAACAGTATGTTACTGTAACTAAAAATGATGTTGATGATGAATATGATTTAGAGTTGGGTGACAGACTAGATCCTCACATGCCTCGATACATAATGGAATTGGTTGGCAAGGTAAAAGTTCTGTGTAACTCAATTATTATATTTCTTTAATAAATTTTCAAATTGTATTTCTAGGTTTATGGCAACAGAAACATTTCTTCATGGGTAGAACAATACAAACGAATGGTGGAGATTGAAAATGAAAATAATGAAGAGGATGAAAGTTAGTTGGAGGACAGTACTATTAAGTATAAAAGTAATTTTGCTTCATAATTTTATAAAGTGACTTATGATTTATAAAAGTGAATGACTGATTATGAGCTACTTGTTGAAAGTTGGTTGATTCCGACTGTTTAGTTTCTTATAAGACATATAAGTTAAGCGTTACAAATAAAATGTGTTCAATTTTGAAAGTATTGTATTAAATTAAAAAGATGAAGTACTTTTCACAAAGCTTCCATGCGTGGCAGCCATACAAGTTTCAACAGTCGAGTACAATCCTTAAGGTCAAGGAGATGTCAATGTTCTCTTACTCCTAATTCCTAGGGGTTACCAGCGGGGCATCAAACGATCGCGATTATCGATCTAGGAGCCACGTGCATGTACCACCGGTTTTTTTTTTAGTTCTCAGACCCCGTTACCGGGAGAAGAGACGCGCAAGCGCCAATGACCGTCGGGTGCAAGCACCTAATGCAGAACATCACAATGCGCCAGTGCGCCTCGTAGCATCGCGAAAACACGCGAAAGTACGAGGGGTAGGCATGCCGTTATTTCAGGAAAAGGCACTTCCCGAAAATCAAAACAAAATCGAGCCAATCAAAAATAAAAAACATGACAATTTTTATAAATGTAGCTTAAACGAGTAAATAGCAAATAAAAGTTGAGGTTTCCAAAAAAATCAAAAAAATGTTCAACTTTTATCAAAATTTTAATCAAAAACGCGAGGAGGATGTGAATAAGGAACCGGAAGTAACGGGACACGATAGATTTTGCCAGGAACGACCTGGAGCTCGACGGAAACGTCGAGTGGCGACGAATCGGAGGACACAAAGTGCCATTGAATTAGACTGCAACGATTCCTTCGCGTCGGTCCGTAGTGTCCTTTTGCAAAAGGGTCAAAGTGCCAGCGTCGAGGACAATGACCCCGAGGAGGAAAAAGGATATTACCAATTGACAAGCAAAATTGACAGTCTGGCCAAGATACTTTTCAGTCGTGTTTATGCCATCAAAGGATTTAAAGATCAACCGGAAGCTGACAGGTATGTTAATCTTTCCGTATTTTACGTATTGTTATTAGTTTAAAACGTTGGTAAGGCGTTTATAAAGTGTTCAAGAAACGTGAAACGTTTTTGTACGTTGCATTCTTTTATTTTTTGCCTTTTTTCAAAAAATTAACGAGAAACATTGACAAAAAAAATTGGACCCCAAAATCATTGTGACGTTTGTCATGTTTTTCTTCAATTGTATACATTTTTTAAACTCTTCAACGTTAAAATTTGACAAAAAATCAAATTTTGAACATAGGACAACTAAGAAAATATAAATTTTTAAAAAATTTCACATAAGTTTATTCAAGATCGTTACAAAATTTGACGAATTCGGAAATTGAAAACCTTTAGTATTTTAAAATTAGTTAAAAAGTAAAATTGTACGACCAATTCTTTTTTTATCGTTAATATTGCCACTTTTTTAAACTTCGCAATTCTAAAGAAAACTTGGTTAAGAAAGAAGAAAAGTAGATGGATTATATTAATTAAAGTCGGACATTCTTCCGTTGAACTGTAATTGAAACTTTTTTAAAAATGACCCGCAGAAATTTCACTCATTTCTTTCAACTCTTTCAGATAAAGAAGTTCGATATATCGATCGCGTTTTTCATTCATTTTCGCCGTATTTCAATTAATTTGAAAGTCCCGAGCATTTTTAATTTGTAACGTTGCATTTCTAGAAGTAGTTGATTATTTTAGCTGCCGCAAATTATACTTTCGGTATTCTACATAAAAAATTTGACTGATTCGTACATTTATAAAATTGATTAGTTAAACACGATTAGTAATCAAACTGATTAGTATTCAATTATTTAATAATTAAAAATATACTATAAAAAGAAAAATACAGAAATAGATAGAATTTATTCGACAATCCCCTCTATGGTTAGATTCATTTTAGTCTTGAATTACTAAAAAAAAATATACAGAAATGAAATCTGAAGAGAATTGACAGGGGAGAGCATTTTTAGGTTAAAGTTATTTTAAACCCGCCGTGATATTTATGAAGCCGTAAAAAGAATACATCGAAATTTGTAACAGGACATCGTTAGGCAAAACGTTATCCGCCATTTTTTATTTATTAATTCAAAATTATATTTATAATCTTCTTTCATAATTAGTAAATATTTATATAAAATTTCTACGATCTTAATTTAAAGGAACGAATAATTTTTAATACATTTGTTTTGTTACGCAGCCATTTTGAATGATTGCTTCTAAAAAATATTAGACTATCACCAAATAAATGTATTTTTATGCTCGTAATTAAATAACAAGTAAATATTTAATGAATGTCTTTGACGAGCAAATCACGATGTTTTGGTGATGTATACTTTTAATTTTTCTAGACAATTTTTTGTGATGACAGAAGAAATAATGCAAATTTTACTACAATAATTCACAATTTTTTGTTATGATGATAAAGATGGAAAGGTTGAGTTATTTTAAGATTTTTCGAAAAAAAATGAGGACCAAAATGGAAAGATTCGATGTGCCGGAAGTGGCAGTCGGGACCGTTCGACCGACATTAAAATAGTCCAACCTTTCCACGTTTCCCTTCATAACAAAAAATGGTGCATTTTTCAGTAAAATTTAACCTTAAAAATACTGGATTGGCTCTAGTTTTTGAGCAATTTATGTTTGAAAGTGTAAAAAGAACGCGATTTTCCGTTTTGAGCTATTATAATAAAGCGATACACTAAAAATATCTCATATGACGAAATGACAGCTGTAATATTGTCCTGTGAAACCCACAAATAAAACATTAGGTATTGTTGACAGGCAAAATAAAAAAACATTTCTTATTATCATGAAATTATATACTTTATTTATATATTATATACTTCTTGAATGCTTTTATGAAAAAAGAATTCTTTGCGTATGCTTAAGAATTTAACGAATCTCCGCTATAGTTATTAAGTAAAAAGTTACATAAGAATTCTTTTTTAAACGTATTTGGTAAAAGGTTCTTCAAAACCCATAACAATATTTTCGTAAAGAATTCTTTTACGTAATAGCCCGAATACCCAATTAGCATCGAAACATCTAAGAATTTCTAAAGAATTCTTTTGAAATGCTTTTTCCGAAATAAATATATAATATAAGAACAACTCGTACCTTCATTACTTACGAGAATGATTGTGTATGATAATATCCAGAGGGCAAGTGTTGAAAGCACTTGATGCACCACCATGCGGTGAGCATTCGAAACATCTACTGTTGTCGACGGACTGTTCAAGACGGCCGCACATGCCGTGTATCATGAATTTGTTAATAAAGAATAATTTAGGGCTACTTTTATCATAACTGTGAAACACTTTACCTTTGACCGATATCGTATTTCAATTCATACATTTGTTCATAAAGATTACTTAAAGAATTCTTTATTTCGAAAATGTGCTTATTGGGTACAAACCCGTGAAATAGTGAAACTGAGAAATACTAAATAACAAAGTCGTTTCAATCCTGTGCTTTAAAAAGGTACATAAGGTACTCATTTAAAATGTACAACACATAGATTTTTATTTTTGGGTCACAAAACCCAATCTTTGAGCTTTCAATTCGTCCTATGAGAACTGATGTATTGTGCTCACTTTATTGTTTTATGCACTTTAAAAAAATTGTAAAAATACGTCTTTTACACATTTAAACCTAAATTGCTAAAAACTAGAGCCAATCCAGTATTTTTAAGGTCAAATTCGGATTCTACAGAACAAATCCTTTAAGAATCCTCTATAGCATTATTGCAAACATGCAGTTGTTGAGATTTTATTTGGCTGTGTTATAATCTGTTTCAGTTACAGAAATCGTGAAAATAAGAAAAATAATCGAAAAACCATGGTTTTTTATTTTATTTTGTGTGATTTGGGCATAAATAATCGTTTTTTGCAGTTTTTTCGACGGGAATCGATAGAGAACACTTGGAAATGCTAGGAAAGGCATCTTTCAAAAATTAAATAAAAATCTTTTTACTTGAGAAACTGAGCTGAAATTGACGTACCAACTTTTGTAATTTCGGGGCGAAAAGGATTACGAGAATATAACCTCTACTTAGCAATGTTTCGATTTTCGATCCCATACATATACAAATATTGTGTTTAAATTTTGAAATTGCAAATGTTAACATTTATAAATCGTTCAAAGTATTCTTGATAATACGATAATTTTATTCTCTATTTTTTTTTCAATACCTTAAACCCAAGGCTTGAATTAATCAATTTTAATCTTTTTTTATCTTAATCACGTATAAAGTACATGCCGCCGTTTTCAATTACTGATGATTTCTGACGTGGCATATAGAATGAAACATGAATAAATTTTGATTATTGTGGTGACTGAATTACCGTAACTATTTATTGGAATTTTTAAAACATAGGATCGAACAATTTGCTAATTACATTGCTCAACATGATTTTCGGATACTAACGTGACGGACGAATTTTTAAACAATTGCGACCCCAAACACAAGGTTAAATGAGATTATTTTCTGTTGCCACAATAAACTCGAAATATGGAATATGGAAGTATGGAAATGTGGAAATATGGAAAACACACATTTAACACATAAAACCTAACTTTTCTCGAAAATGCAATATGATAAGAATATTCTGAGAGCTGCATCGTTTCCGGCATAAAAAAAATGCTACGGAAATGATGCAGTGATTGTCCTAAATTCTCTTTTGCTGCAAAGACAATGGAAATAGTGCAAAAAACGTACATTTTGATATATTTAACCATATTTTTCTGAAAAACGTGACGGGATAAGAAAATTCAGCCAGCACCATATTTTTTAGTTTGAAAAATCCGTTCGGAAACAGAAGGTGGCATTTCGTTCGCAGAAAAAATTTAGAATTCGCAGGGCAGTGTTATATTGATTTATAAATATCGATTAGAAATGATACCTAAAAATAATAAAACCTAAAAATATATCAAGTAACAAATACCCAACATATTGAACAAAAAAATGGACACATGTGTTTGGGACTTAATTACCTTTAATTCCATGTTTTATGTATATCGAAATCGGGAACTACTTAAGATGAAAACGAAGAAACAATAAAAAAATTCTAACTAAAATACTGAAATAATTTTTGTTGATGGCCGTTGAAATCTCAGATTTTTCGTCTTTACAACTAATTAAACCATTAGAAATATAATTTCGCTAGTTTTACTTCTGTGAATAGATGGATAGATAGTATTTATTATTGTCGCGAAACAAAAGTTTTAAACAGAAAATAAACGTTCCTCGTGTTAAAATGAATAAAATACGAGTCTGACTACAAACTAATCTGACTCAATCGTCTATGATAAGATACTCCAAGCTATTATTGTAATATTATCATTAAATCAACTTTAAAACTTAAAAGTGATTCACGGCGTTTGTTTTACGTAGTTATTTTTTTAAATTAACTTATAGTTTTCAAAAGTGTTTACCTTTCGTTTTATAGTATATATTACAAATAACTATTACTTTGTAATTTATAAAATGATTCAAATTTTCTAAATTAATATTTTTTTCACGCGAATACGATCATATGCTTCAAGAGGAATAAATAATTTTAACGCACAAGTAAGTGTTGACGCTTGGTCGCCTGAAGTATCATCTATACTACTTGACCTACTTGAAAATAAAAAGCAATTCAACTTGACTTAATATAAGACTGTCTTATAAAAGTATACTAAATAAAACAATTTCAATATTAGTTGAAAACTTGAAGGGTGTTCGATCGTTTCTTAATGGATATAATTGCTTTCAAGAATTATTAACGCCTGCTTCAAATTTCAAGTAAATTCTTATAGAAAAGATTTTAATAGCAAAGAACGTTACGGCCACCTTAATAACGATGTAAAATGTGGATTAATCTCCCTCCATTATTCCATCTTCTTAAACTTGGAAAATTGAACTTTTAATAAATTATGAAAAATACGGAAAGCTTTGAGTAATAATTTTTTTAATGTTGAAGCAGATCGATACGTCGTACGTTTTAAATTGACACATTATACAAGTTTTTCATGTGAATCAAAACCACGTATAAAAAATTAAATGTGAAATAAATACAGTCCTATAATAACAGAAAATTTTCTTCTTAAAAGTAACATTTCAAATTGGATATACCCCAGGGATTACGATGATTACGAACCAGAAATTAAAAATGCTTTTATGTATCATTTTTTGTGTTTAATATCTTAAAGAACTTCGGTACTAAATAATTTTTAATTGGGTCACTGGTGTTCTGTTTTACCTTTGAAAATGTAAAAGTAAAAACTAGGCCACTGAATATTACTCGTATGCATTAATAAAATTAATTACGTATTTCATAGTTATTACGAGTTTTAAGGAAAGTGTCGCGATGGAATTTCTGATTTTTTTTTCTAAAATCCATAAATGTAAACTAAAAAAATTTGTATATAGCCTTAATTTTATTTTATTGTTAATAATGTAAAATTAAACATTGTTTTCATTATTATTTTTTATTATTATTTTTTTGATTCAATATTGTGGAAATGTTGGAAATATTGTATTACATTTACATTATTTATTGTTGACAGGAAATGTCTGTAATCTAATGGAATTCGATATTCTGAAATTCTCACGTGCAACACAATGTATACAGAAATGCTGATCATTGTAGAATATCGAACATAATATATTGCGAACGCGATATATCAAGATGTGTTTTATTAAAAAAGAACACATAGTTTACCCGTGTCGAAAAATTCGATAAAACCGATTATGATTTATATAACTTTGCACAAAATAAAAATAATCGGTAAATTGTGTATTTTTAGTGCGAATAAAATCTCTTTCATTTGTTTATTATCAAGTTGTGTAATACACAATAATATTGTAACCAAATGGTCAAACTTAAGATTATACAAATAAAAAAAGTTTAATTGGGTGACATTTAATATTAGTGTCCTTGACAACGTTAAAATAACTTAGAAAGTATTTTTATGAGTAATGAAATAGAACAAAGTAAACTAAAACTTTCTTAATAAGTACGATGTTCTCAAAACGAGTTCAAGCCAAGGAAAGGAATGAATAACTTAAATTATTGGATTTGTCTTATATAACAGCACAATAACTTGAGAATAGTCAAGAGAACTACGATTCTATATTTACTCGGTCTTTTTAGGAAACTAACAAATTTAGACTGAATAAATAATTTAATTATGAAAGTAAATTATCAGTTTATCTTTGAATTAATATTTGGTTACTATTAAATATGACGTTTACTTACTATATCTGGAAATATCTCGCAAGGAACAAAATTTGTTCACTTATGTAACATGATTTAGTTTCTGTATTATCTTAGAATAATTATGTCCCAAAGTCACACACCAACATTTAAATAAAAATTTACTTCATTACTGATTTAGTAAGTTAACACTTTAGATTTTGATTTTTTACATTCATTAGATTTCGTTCTAATTTTCCTCGTACTCAAAATTGATTTCCTACGCAACCCAGGCATGACAAAGCAATCTTTAAATCACTTAAATATTGCAATTCATGTTTTTGTCAAGCACATAAAGTCGTAACATTAACGGAATATATGTAATGAATCAATTAGTTCAAATAAAAATTTTATTAGGAAAGTAATAAGAAAGGGTGATAAAACCAACATATAAGTTGCTGCTGAACCATGATTAATTAGAATTCTGTATGAGAATGAGGGATGAGGAAGCTGTTTCTCTGTAACCAGGCAAGGAGTCAGAATATCCAAGGGAATATATTCCCCAGAGAAAAACGATGATGTGAAGTTTCGTTCTAAAAGAAAAGGCTCTTTTTAGCATTTTTTGGTTTTCATTTTACCTATTGCATCGTGTATTCCCCACCTCAAAGATTATAAATTCGTTTATCTTTTCTGGGTCATTTAAGAAACTGAAATATTGATTATTAATGATATTTGCACTGATGAACGAAAATACTTTTTTGAATAGTCTGCCTCAGAGTACCCAACATTATGATAAGGGTTCCAGAAAAACCAGTAAGCGAAAAGGGATTGAAAGGAACTCAAGTGCAATAAAGAGATTCAAAAGAATTAAAAAGGGATTTATTCCGAATGCTTTGAATTCTTTTATTGATCATTCATAATATTAAAATAAGGTTTCTTGCAACATACCTTAAAGTGAAATGTTAATGTAAAATAGGGATATTCTTCTAGAGACCTGAAGATTTAATGTTACAAACTTAGTCACACTAACCTTATTATAATGTTACCACTAAAAACAACTCACCAACTTTAGTTAGCTTTATCGCCGTCTGGTGTTATAGCAACTTTTGTATCTCGGTTCGGCACTCGAAATGAAAGTGGGTTTTGAATTATATCATTAAACTGTGAGAAATTATTTACTAATAGTTAATGCAAGCAATTTCAAGGCTCACATTAACTGTAAAGTTATAACATTGATTGTAAAGTAAAAAACGTCGGGTAAATTTGAGATGAAAATACCAGCAATTTCCTGCAATGTTATTGTATATTAACACGTAAAATCTAAATTCTGTACTATGAAGCTATTACATTAACTGTAAACAAACATTTCTCTTAGTGTACGTATGGAGAGACAAAGTATATTCTTCTATTACCAAAAAAGGTAACCTTAAGAGGAAATTAGACACATGTTATAGGGAGATTATGTAACATTAGTTTAACATTATCCTGTAGTCTCCAATAAGTTTGGTCGATGATTCTCACGTTAACGTAATGTTAGGGTAAGTTTATGTGAAGGTTTCTCAACCTCCATATAATGTTCTGTGAGGGCGCTGTAGTCGATTTACTGGAATTAAGAAAACACATTTGTTTATTTTACCTTTGTGGTGTTATTGTAATGTAATGTTACTTTTAAGATTTAATTCAATTCAATTGTAGAATTAAGGGGTCATTCTAATGTGACGGGTTGCAAAAATTGCTGATTTTTTTGTTGCATTTTTCGGTAGTTTATAAGCTCGTTGACCAAGAGGAAGGAATCACGCATGGTACGGCTATTGCAGATTAGCTTAAAAGGCATTTTCTCTTTGACTTCTTAACTTTAAAAACTGTAAATGACATTTTTGTACCTGGCGCAGATGATTTCTCAAAAACAATAGAACGTATCGACTTCAAAATTTACCACAATATTCACCACTATCATGGCTATCGCCCGTAGCTCGTAGTTGTTGATAACTTGTTTCTAACTTGTTTCTAACCTATATGTTCACATTTCTTTACGATGTAGAAATAGTTATTTTGTATCAAGGGCGTAAAATGGAGTTTTACACCTCGACAACAGAACCCGAGGGACGGCGAAGCCGACTCGAGGTTCAGGAGGGTGAAAATTCTACGCCTGAGAATCAAACGTTGTTTTTTGATGCAGTAGGCGTAAAATATTTTACGCCTCTATTTGCGGGCTTAAAATGAAAATATCACGCCTCTGTGGGCGTAAAATGTATTTAAAATAAATAACAAAATGGTCATTTTACCCCTACTGCATCAAAAAGGGTATTTTTTTTTCGTTTTCATAAAAATCATCGCCATTTTGTTAATTTTTGAAAAAATAAAAAAGTTGAGGCACCCGATATAGTGGCTACAACATAGATTGATAATCTTTTTCCGCTTTAGATCACCAGAAAAGCTGGAATTACATCCGCCAGCAGTTAACAGTTTTTTATGTTCGAGCTTTATTTTATAAATGAATACATAAATGTTTTTCACCATAAAGCATTTTTTGTATTCTATTAGATTATACCTTTAAGGGGAAAAAATATTTTTCGATTATATGCAGCAGTTCCAAAAAAAAAGATAAAATAATATGATTTTTTTACATTCATATTAGAAAGCGTATTATTGGATTTTTTTTCAAGAAATGAAATGAAAGTTCCAATTTTATCTTTATATTATAAATGATGCTTTTGTGTCAACGTTGATTTTAGACGAATTTGCTGTATGATGACGCATTATTAAATAAAAAAGGAATAGGAGTTGAAATATAAAGTAGCTTAAAAATGTATTAAGTTGAGTCATCCTGTCAAACCTTAATTTTTTCTGAATTGTTTTGTCAGAAAAAAAGAGTGGTTCTTGTAAATGTTAAGTTGTTTAAAAATTAGAATAGGTCACTGCTCGTGTCAACATCACATGTTCGACATTGAATTACTAAAAGTAATATAATAGTGCAAGAAAACAAATTTATCAAAGGAACTAATAAAAATGCAACTCCATTCGAACATTAAATTTTTAAAATTTTGGTTTTCACTAAATGCCTTTGAACTATAATATTTATAAAAAGTTTACCAATATTTCATTTTCAGTAATAATGTTTTTATTCTTCATAAATACCACAGGCTCATAAGTAAGTACAATATTGTTCTGAGAGTGAAACAATCTTCTATATTTTGAACACGAATCTGCAATAAAAATGAGGATCATGCAGGTACTTCTTTTTCTTATAGACGGTTTAAAAAATATAACTTGTCTCAGGTAATAAAAAGACCACATTATTTGTATGCACTTTGATTCGCTGGACACGAATCCGCAATAAACACTAGAGATCATCTCGCAAGTTTACGAGGAAAGGTGAAGAAGATAAAAAACGTTTTTCGAAAAGAGTTTCAAAACTTTAATAATATAAAGAATGAAACTTGGTTCAGATTCTAAGAAGTCGCAAACAATTTTTAAGAGATAACAAAGATCAATCTTGCAGGATCCCTGTTCAATTTCGATGAAATGAAAAAGGAAATATTTCATCATGATATTAAGAAGTTTTAAAGTAGATGGCTTGAAATAGGTCGTGAATGCGATTGTTGATTACTGGAAAATACTAAAAAAAATATCTTTTCTCGTTGCTAAAATTACCAACATTTTACGCTTCATGCAGGTTGCCGGTCAAAATAGAATACCCTTAGAGTCATAAAATTACTCAATTTTTTCAAAATTATTCTACTTTAAGGTACACTGAAAAATTTTGGGTAAACTTCAAACTTGATTTCCACTTATCGTCGGATTTTTTGTGGCCTGAACTTAATATATAACAACAACTTAAAATATGTCGTGTGAGAATTTGTATTATCTTTTTTTTTTATAGAAACGTTTTTTACGAGTTTTTGAGTTTAGCTACGAAATTCTATGGGCAATCATAAACTCTGCAGATTAATGCACGGAATCTCAAAATACATAATAATAATGTCTTAACCCTTTAACGCCCAAATGTACAAAGTTCTTTTATGAAGTCTGACACTATATTTTAACATTTAAAATCAACGAGAAAAAATTGTCACTGGTCTATTCTTATTGGGCAAGGTCCGCTCTTTCCAATGATGTATGTCAAAATTGTTCAAATCTTGAAATAAAAAAGTTATACACCTTTGTTTTAAAAAAAAGCATATTAATTATTATTAAAACTCTCAGGAGAAGCAGACCAATGATAATTACCATAACAACATATCTGTTTAGAACAGTAATAAATTTTCTGATTATATTTTTACTATTGAACCAAGACCTTGTAATATTTCTTAATTATAAGGGTTCAAAAAAATGTTCTAATTGATTTAACTTCGCTTCATTTTTTTAATTCAGCTTCACTCATTATTTCTTTAAATAAAGCATAGCGTATATTAAAATACTTTATTTCAGGAATAATTGCATAATATTTCACAGAAAGATGACGTTCGGACGCTAATTATTTTTCAGTGTAGAATATATTAATTAATTTTAGAACATCCCCTGGAAAATATGACCAATTTCTGGATACTTTCATCGAGTCTATTTCCTCGTAACATAACAGCTAGAAACGGCCCTCTTTTTATGCAAAATCTATTTTTTAAAATAAATTTTAAAGATCCAATTACACTAAGAAAATGCAGGAAAATGTAATTAATTTGTTGTATATTGTACATTTAGATCCAAGGTACATGAATGTAAATAAAACTTATGGTCGGATGAAATTAATTTTATTATCATATCTTATTATTTACTTACATAAATATTTTATTAATTAAACAACAATTTAATTAACAAACAAATAACACAGGTCGTATAATTAGTATTGTTATTATATTTTCAAAGGTCTACATGAAAGGAAATTTTAAATTGTTTGGAAGTTGTAGGTCAGGATTTCAAAGTATTTCAAGTTATGCACTCGAATAATGCGGTCTTTTGAGACTTTTGAGATTATTTGCATTGTTCAAAAATTGTTTGTTGACTAGTTGTTTCATTTACAATTACGCTAATCGTTTAAAAGGAGCTATTAGATTAACTATTTTACTATTATATAACTATTAGATTATAAGGTAAAAACCTTTTCAAACTTAAAACCATAAATTACTGCATTTATAATTAGCGTTTGGAATGATTAAAATGTTTTTAAAGGTAACTAAAAAATCACTCCAAAATTAATTCGAAATAAATTAGTATTTGTTCCAGATTTACAAATTTCGGTATTGACAATTATTTTGTTGTGCTTCCAAGGTAAGAACATCCGTTTTAGGGGGGTTTCGGGGTCGCTGAATACGATCTCATTGCCAAAATTACAAAATTCAAGACAACGAATTCAATATGGCGGATGTCTGAAGCAGAAATCATTGTTTCTTATTGAATAAGGCAGAAAGTACTTATATTGGAGTATTTGATCAGATTCTCAGTGTGTGGAGGAAGACGTAACAGCAATGTTATTTTTTTTGTATTTCTTTTTGGTACTTTGGTCATTTTTATTAGTTGTTCAGTTCATGGATAAGAAAGTATGTGGAGGAATTGGCTCTAAACAAAAGAGTTAAAAAAAAATATTCACCATAAGGGAAATTTCACTTCATTGTGAACGGCAAAGAGTTAGTAATAGACTTCAAATCTAATATTTCAAATTTTGCAATTGTATTGGCATTTTTGTATGTATTCAGCGACTCTGAAACAAACATACGAGTTCTTTCTGTCTTATTCCATTAGAAAACAATTATTTTTGCTTCAGACATCCACTATACCGGATCGGCCATTTTGAATTATGTTATATTGCAACCCGAAAACCCCTTAAAAAGATATTCTGAACTTGGAATAGATACTCTGACATAAGAAAGTTATTGTAAATACCGAAATTCATAAATCTAAAGCAAATGATTTTGACCTGAAAAATAAAATTTGTTTAAGTTTGATCTTGTTCCTTAGGCTTTTATTTGATAGATTTCAAAATGACAGAAAAATATTTTCTCTCCAAAAAACAGAAATAATAAAAACAGAGAAGAAAAATGCTGAAAATCAGCATTTTTTTTCAAATTTCTTTGAAACATAGAGGTTAAGTGTTATTTTTTTGAAAAATGTTCAACGGTAATCGATTGAGAGACCCCGAAAACATAAAATATAAGCATTGCCATCAATATCCATAAAAATCTACATTGATATAAGCATTTGAAATATTTTAATATTTATCATCAATAGCACCATCCAAAAACAAATTATACTGTTCCGGTTCTGGGAATACCATATTATTCTTATTATTTTGAACTTTTGGACACGAATCTGCAATAAAGGATGTTGCTCGCACCTGTAGTGTTGGATAAAACCTTAAAAAGAAACACATTTTAAGACATATAAATGATATTATCTTGCAAATAAGAAATTATAGGATTTTGGGCCAAATTATATATCTGTTCGAGCGTCTACAGCACGTTGTTCTTTGTCACTGCAGTGAAATTTCTTAAAAATAAAATGTCAACTTCTTTATTTCATTTTCGTACCCTGTGATGGGATTGAAATCAGAAGATAAATATAGATTCCCGTCTAATAGCTGAAATACTGCGGTTTAGTTTACTACGGGATAAAAATAATTAAATAAAATTTGCAAGTACATGATTTTGCACAATTTCATCGTAAAAAATATTGTGCCTTATTAAAACCGCTACAGATTATTAAATTGTTTCAAGCAATGTGAAGAAAATTCATCAAATAATCAATATTCTCTAAGAATTTATAAACTTACGAAGAAGATTAAAATCAATGGTCCAAACTTAAAACTTCTCCTTTTTAACTCTTTTTACTTTTCAAATTCACTGTTGCGTTTTTAAAATTATATTAAAGCCATCTTCCTCCCAATTTAAGCTCTCTCAATATTTTAATAATAACAAAATTAATTCGTTTTCCTAAAATCTAAACATTTTAATCTTCACTTTTTTATGAGACACAACGTGGTTCACGAATGAAAACAAAATTATTAAAAAGTGACAAATTTCTATCACCTTCATTATTGTAACGCTTGAATTTTTCAAAAGTGAAAATATCTCTGAAATGTAAATGAGTTTAAAAGACTTTAAAGTGAAATGTTATCAAATGAATTATTTTTGTTTTGCTTTGCAATTAAGCGATAATAAGTACACTTGTAAAAACATTGACAATTTCATAGAAATTTAATTTCAAACAGGAAAATTGTGTACATGTTTCTATATTAGCAATTATATCAATAAAACAGCATCCAACCGTCTAGGCTAAATAATTTAATCCTGATTAATAACATTTATAAGTATTGTACCTCTTAGTAATATACGTATTCTACTTACATGTTTTATGTTTACATTTTTGTCAAGTGGTTCTTCATTAGCTTGGTCTTCAAGCAGTGCTTGTAACACAGCTGACAAATGCGGAAATGACTCTTAATTGTTTCTAGTGATTTCTAAGTTTGTGCATAGCGTAATGTGTATTAAATATTCGACTAATAATGACTGACTTAGAAATTTCTTACGACTATCATAGGACTTATGTGCAAATTTTGGAGATAAGGGAAAAGCCCCAACAAATAAGGTAATTTGAAGAGACAATTATTGATACTCAAAATTACCTATTATTTGATAAATCTCGATAAATTTTTTGTTATTCTTAGTACATTTTAACTACCAATAAACCTGTCAAATTAGGTTAGATGTGTTTTAAAATCTTTTCATATTATTTAGGATTTTGATTCGGGTGTATCAATGTAGTATTCTATCATGTTTTATGACGTTAATAGAATTCATACTAATTCTAATTTTTGTCAATTTGAGTGAAATTTTTCAAACAAAATTCTGAAACTAATGAAAAATTGATAGTTAGCTAGAGCTATTTTATTTTGTTTTGTGTATTATATAGATGTCAACATAGCTGAGATTACAATGTCAAACAAAATTTTATTTGCGGTTACGATAACATAATATTTTCATCTGTAGAGTTGTACAATAAATGAATAAACGAAGTTGAAAATGTATCACGTATAAAAACGTTTTTTATAAATATTCTATGAAAAAATAAACAAACATTTAAATATAACATTAAAAGAATAAATATTTAAGAAATTTATTGCATTGTTAAATAAAGAAAGAAGTAATGGAGAAAAATATTTTTTGTAATTATTTTTTCTTAAACGACATTTTTATTTTTTAATAATTGTGTTGTCATTATTCAGTAATAGAAATGATTTTTCTTCAGAAAATAAGGTATCCACAAAGTGATAGATTTACAAAACTTGGTACCCTTATTTCGCAACAAATTTGTAACTAAATAATTTTTTTTTTTCAATAAAAAATGTATTGATATTAACAGCAACTTTTTTTGGAATTGTTACAAAACAATTAATCAAAATATCTTTGATCGGTATTATATGAATTTTAATTTTTAAATTACATTATTTAACTCAATTTTAGAAGAAAACGTCAGTATCGACATTTGGATTAAAACGTGACTGCTCATTTGGATGAATATCAATCTCTGTTTTCTCTATTTGAAAATCCACCTAAAATATATGATGAAAAGTACATATTTTATTGGTTTATTTATTCTGTTTTTGAGAAATGTCAGTGTCGTCCGCAGGATATCCTATAAAACTCGTTAATCAAGGTCGTTATCGGAAAATGCCGCTGCTCGTGGTTAGAAAATTGTATAAATAGTAAATTCGCATGCAGATTTTATCAAATTGCTCTCAAATAAATAATCCTCTAGTGGTTTTAATTCTCTCAAATTTAAAAAAAAAATTAAATAATTTTAAAGATAATAATTGTTATATGTCTGATTAAAAAATGTAGTACATAACGTGATTGTTTATTAAAATGAATGAAGTCGTGTAAATGATCTAATTTTGATTATTTTAATGAAAACAATCATTAAAATTCGTTAATTGAATTTTTGGAATTTCTTTCTAAATTTAAATCGCAAACAAGCATTTTTCCATTATTTCACACTATAACGAGATATTTATTAACCCATTAAAGACCAAACCATTTTTCATAACATTTTCAATATCTGTTTATTTGAAAAAGTTTTTGGCAATTATTTTTGGCGAAATTTATCTACTATAAACAATTTTAAAATTGTAAAAAAATAAATATGCTGCAATCCACGATAAATCTATGGAATATTTTATCATGTCCACGATATAATACCTCAGATATTTATAAATATCGCGTAAAAATTTTTGGGCTAGAGGATAGAACTATTTTAAAAAATTAAATTTCAAAATGACGGCTCAAAAATGCCTACAAAAGTCGATTTTTTTTCGAAATCTTAGGCGTATGTATTCAATCGGTTGAACCGTTTGAAATCACTTAAAGAACTTGGTACACGGTGATTTTTTGGGTCGTTGAGTCCAAATCTGATATTAGTTTTCAAAAATTCAAAATGGCGGATCCACAATTCGGAATCAACGATCTCAAAAACCCCCGAGTTTCAAAAATTATGTGATTTCGTTTGATTTTAGTAAATACGCTCGCAATGTTGGATCCACTATTTTGAATTTTTGAGAACTAACTTCAAATTTGAAGTCAGCGACCCAAAAAACCTACGGGAACCACGTTTGAAGTGATTTCATTCTGGGCAATCGACTGAGTAGACGCGACTATGATTTTGAAAAAAAAATCGAATTTAGCAGCATTTTTGAGCGGCCATTTTGAAATTAAATTTTTTTAACTATTTTTATCTTCTAACCGAAACATTTTTTACTCGATATTCATAAATATCTGAGGTATTTTAATGCGGGTAATGATAAAAAAATAACTAAAAGTGAACAAAAATCCTAAAAAATCCTGATTTTTGTTAAATATATACTCGTAATTTTTAATTTTTTTGATACACTGTTCGAAAGAGCAGGGTTTGGGCCATAAAAAAAATGACAATTCCAAATTTTTTCACTGAATTTTATCATTAAAAATTACTGTTAAACTTTACGTTAAATTTGTGTACAATTGGTCCTTAAAGGATTAAGGTCTTTAGGTCTCTAAAAACGATTCTGTAATTAGTTTTTTCAAAATTCAAAATGGTTTCCCAAAAAGCAGACAATAGATCTTATTTTTTTCAGTGTTCGTAATAATTTTTACAGAATAGTCGCGACCCCAAAATGTCGTTTACAAATTACGATTGTTTGTTTAAGTTGTGCAAAAATCCATATAAGTTTTTCTTGGCCGCAATTTAATTTTGTTGTTGTTAAATACAATTTAAAAATTTTTAAGACGGTTTCATCCTGGAAATTTATTGAGAAATTAAAAATATTATACAATGTATTTTAATTTACAGTCCAAGGCCATTTTTGTTTCAGTTTACAGTTTTTGTTTCTTTTTACCTAATTTCAATGCAAAAATCTTCAGAAAAAAATTTAACAAAAAGATAAGATCTAATGATCTAATGCAATGATGTTTATTCGCATTTTTGTTCTGTTTTAATCTACATTCGTAAGGTTTCATCAAGTTCACATAAAAAATAATCCAGCGTGCATTTGTTAAATATTCAAAACAATATAAAAAGTATATTTCTTCATGTTGAAAAAATTATTAACAAATGATCCCCTGACTAGTTTCACAAGTTCAACATGCTTTCAGTAGGTCCTACAACATTTAAAAATGATGGCTCTTAGGGCTACCTGATGTCTCCATGATAAATCAAATATAGTAGAGTCTCGGTATAATTGCGTCTCGCTATATTTACGTCTCAGCATTATTTGCCCGGTTCCGTCTGTTATAGTAACTTGTCGTAGCCCTCTTTTCCCCCACCTTGTGGACTGGGGCCTCCGGACGGGCCTGTTGTGACGTCACGAACATAACGTAATTGAGGGGAATGGGAGAAGCGACGCTCCCGTTCTTTCGGTAAATTTAACGAGAAGGAAGGGGAAGGTGGGGAATGAGTGGGTAAATATACCGGGACGCTCATTTAAATGAAAAATGCTCCGTTTTCGAAAAATTTTTCATGGTTTAACTTAAGTTCACTGTATTTTTTTAATAATATGCAGCAGAAAAATAATATTAATTTTATTAAAAATGATTTTTAAAAAATGTTATATTATGATATGATTATAAAACTACCAAATATTGGTATTTCTTGTTTAAAAATATGTCGAGATTGTAAATAATAGATAATTTGAAAATCAAAATTCTGATTCCTATATGCGATAGATTTGTGTGTGCACAACAATTTACGTCTGAAATCCGACTATTATGACCTTTCTTATTGGATGAAACCTTTGCAGTAACAGTGAATGGTGGCGATTTACAAACAGAACTAGAAACAGAAATGAAAGCCTACGGCGCGATAATTGTCTCATAAGAGTAATCCGTTTGTGCTGCCAACAAAGTAATTCGGACGACGAAAAGGTGCGAGGTCGACATATTTTTCAAGGTAGTTCGTACCAATCGTATGACATTACGAGTAGTATCACAAATATTGAACTAGAAACTTTTAGCAGTAAAAGGTAATCAATTTTTTATTTAACTTTAATCATAAAACACATTTTTATTCTCAGCAGCTCTGAAACTATTATCAACATATTTATTTTTAAGCAACTTCTGATGTCGGGATTCTGTGACAAATACATCTGTTTTGGAGTTATTTAAAAGTTAATTAAATTTATTTTAATATGAAATTTAAGAGTTTCTTATATAGTATTAACACAACTTGGAATGGGTAAAATATCAAACGGAATATAATACAGGTAACATGGTTTTGTTGTTGGTCATTTCCGACGTCATTTTATGCGTAGAATCCGAATCCGAAGTCAGAAGTAGCCCAAAACGTCAGGATTTTGAAATATCTGAGGTTATGCACTCGAAAAATGCGTTTGTTTGCTATTTTTGAGGTTATGTACAGACGACACAACATTTTTAGGAGTTTTTGCTCTCAATGGATCATATAGTACTACTATTTCTCTTCTACATGAGAGGCGCAGAATTCCAGTACGATTTTTCTTTACCAAAATACGCCCATTTGAAATTACGATATGCATGTAAACAAATTTTCCGTGGAGAATGCCTGAAGAACAAGTTCAAGGTTAAATTCATTGTCATGAAATGTATACAAATATAAACAACTATATAAAATTTGAATATTTTTGTCTAAAAACACCCTTCAATATTGTGAATATTTTTGAAAACTTTTTTAATCTTTATTCTTTATTTACCCATTTTGAATCCGCCTAAAAATGTTTAATATCTTGACTTCAGCAACGCCAAACATTACCAGTACAAATTTTCAAATGAAGATACCCAGCATAAAATATCTGCCTCAAATTATCTAAAGTACATCTAAATGGCCGTAACTTTATAAAGACAAATCGTAGGTGATCGAATAAAAGCTCATTTTGAAGGGTTAGGGTAGTACTAAAAGATGCAAATAGTACAGAAGTCCAAATAAAAATGTTGCATCCCTTACGTAACCTCAAACATATTAAAAAAACGCGTTTTTCGAGAAAACCTGATATGATGGACCAATTCTGACTTCGGATTCGGATTTTGCACACATAAATACGTTAGAAATGACATACAGCTTCCCAACAGCATCCAGGACCCCCTTTTTTGTAGATCTGTGATAATTTATAATAATCCAGTAAAGTTACGGAAAAAAACGAACTAACCAAAAAAATTGCAACAAAGCCAATTCTTTCGGGAATCTATCCCAAAACTAATTGAGAAAAACGTCCAAAATCCGCTTCCAAGAATTTTGTTATTCATTGTTCAATGTACGATTTTGTAAACAAACACGATTTTCTCGAAAACAAACACGAAATTGAAAAAATTACTAGAGTAAAATATTGTTATTTAAACAAAAATATATTTGAACAAATAGTAATTTGTCCATTTTATTGTTTACAACAATTTGTTTATAAACAATTTTTTTTTCTTATTGATTTTTGGCATATTTGATACCCTCAATCTATAAGGAAAAAATAACACACAATTTACTTCAGAATAATTTTTAAATATAAATTATTTACTATATAAATAATTAAAAATCATATAACGGTTGTACAAAATCGTTCTTACATTAAAAGATAGTACAACATATCGTTAATATCACGATGGATGTAATTATTATAAAAGAATTAGAAGTGGATTTTGAAGGATTTGGGATATGTTTTTTAAACAGGTTTTGGGATAGAATCCCGAAAGAATTGGCTTTATTGAATTTTGTGTTGTGTCAAAGTTTAATTTTACTGGACTACAAGCTACCACTTAAAATTTATCTGTCATATTGAACATGTCATTTTGATTGTATAAAAACTAACTTCAAACTAATCAACGACCACAAAATCCTTCGACAACTATGTTTAATTAGATTTTGACCGATTTGAATAAATTCATCCGCCATATGTGATCCTCCATTTTGAATTTTTGAAAATTAATTTTAAGGCAGCGGTCCTCGAAATTACGACTTTTATCAAATTGTATCGGAGTTCATCGACCAAAAGTACTAGCGTGATTGAAATTTGAGTTTTCAATGTTCTTAACTTCTAGCTGCAAGATTTTTTACCTCATATTTGTGTGTGTCTAATGCACATTCTAATCAGGGAAATGATACAAAATTATAACGATAGGTGTGCAAAAATCTGCTAATAATCTGCAAATGACATACACAATTTGTATAAATCAAGTATTTTCTTAGAATTTTATCAGTTCTATCAAATTTTCAATTAATTAATTTTTTAATTCACTTATTAATCAAGAAAACGAGAAATGGATTTTAATCTATAACATTTGCTACTGCAGTTATCACTATACTTTGTTAACATTCGTTAATTTTTGGATAATTTATAGTTTACAAGATTTAGAATCGGCCAATATCTCCAATTTAAGAAGCACCATTCTTTAAATCTCAAATTCTATTACAAAGTACTAAATCAGAAAAGAAAAGTGGGTCGCTAAGAATTCCTTAGTCAACTTAGTTTTTTGGGCCGTACTTTTGCAATGCTAATTTCTACTTTTTGTTTAATCGGACGTTACTAATTCATTAGTGGGTTTTTAACTATTATTAGTTAAAAAGTTAATATTTGGTAGTAACCACTTTTCCAAATGAATAGGTTTTTAATCATTTAGATATAAATAACAGTGCATATAAAAAGTTATCAGATTAGTTCTTTATCTTGAAATAAAAAAATACACTTTTCATAATCACTCGTAGGTCTCAAATAACTTGCAATTTGTTTAAGAGAATTATTGGTTACTAGCTAAATCAATCAAATTTAAAAAATGCATGCAATTTTTAAAGTTTACTAAAAACTCGTAAAAATCTTCCAAAAGAATCGTGAAAATTTATCGAGTCTAAGTTAAATTCAAATATGAAATAAATTCGTGTAAATGTTATAAATGGCGAGTAACGCCAAGTTGAACAAATCTTTAAACTCCTACAAATACTCAAGACAATATTTGGGAATTAATTATAACAATAGAAATCAAGTAACGTAAAATAATGTATTCGTAATAATGTATGAAAATATATTTATACGTTTATAAACACAATAAAATATATATAGTAACCATTATAATAATTGTAATAATTTAATTTTTAGTTAATTTTAAAACTTGCATGAATTTTTAAAATTTTATGCATCCTTGATTTCAATAGTAACCAATAATTCACTTTAATTGCAAGTTATTTTAGACCTACTAGTGATTATGAAAAATGTACATTTTTATTTCAAGATACAGAACTAATCTGATAACTTTTTATGCGCACTACTACTTAGATCTAAATTATCAAAACCTACTCATTTGGAAATAGAAGGTTTCTACCAAAACTTTTTAACTAATAATAATTAAAAACCCACTAATGAATTAGTAAAGTCCAATTAATCTAAAAGTAGAAAATAGCATTGCAAAAGCACGGCCCAAAAAAAACTAAATTGACTAATGAATTCTTAGTGACCCACTTTTCTTTTCTGATTCAGTACTTTGTAAGAGATTTTGAGGTTTAAAAAAATGGTACTTCTTAAGTTTGAGATATTAGGTCATGCTAAATCTTAAAAACTAAAAATTACCCAGTGATTAACGAATATCAACAAAGTAAGGTGATAATTGCAGTAGCAGACGTTGTAGATTAAAAGCCAGTTCAGGTCTCCTTGATTAATATGTGAATTAATTGAAAATTTGATAAAACTGATAAAGCGGAGTTTGTTTTTACTAAAACATGAAGAAAAGCTTTAGTTTTGATGTAAAAATTCAAATCCAAAACTTATGCAACTGGTTTATCTCAATTCTAAAATTCTAAAAAATACTTTATTAGTACATATTTGTCATCACCATTATTGGCAGATTTTTTTTTTCACACATTGTTATAATTTTTTCCGGATAAAATGTATCGGATACGCACAGTCGTTTCGTAAAAAATGTTTAAACTAGGAGATAGGAGCATTGAAATTAAATTGCGTAATTAGTGAACAGAACACTCTTCTCCACATCAATAAGAGAATATTATTTACTAATAACTGCTTATCAATGTATTCTACTTTATTTTGTGACTATACTTATAATTCACTTATGCTAAGTATACTTACAGTACGTACACTAAATAAACTTAAGTTGCATCATAAGAAATCCCCTAAAAATGTACAAATTTACACGTTTTTCAAATAAATCTATTTTCAAATTTGTGATCAACTAGGTCAATACATTAAAATCTAATTACCCCAAAGGCTGTTCCGCAGTCTACCTATATTATAACACGAACGTGAAAACGCTTCAGAAATACGCTGAAGGTTTTGCTGCACCTACAAAAAAGGAGACCTGATCTATCTATTTTTTGAAGACCTACTTTTTGAGAGTGATGACTTCTTTTAAGAACTAATAAGTCGGTACATAAATTCGTGGTGTATATTCAAATAATCAATAAATATTACTTAACTTTATATAATTATTGTAAATAAATTTAAGGAATTCATTTCTGTTGATTGATAAAAATTTATATTTACGAGTCGTTTTCAAAGTTTTCACGTGACCCAGATTAAAAAAATCGACTATATTGGGAAAAATCATATATTAAATTTTACTATTCTAACTACGTCGATAAATCTGCATTTTTACTTTGTAAAATTAACTATTTATAGAAAGTTCTTGTGGTACCCGCTACCTAACTCACCTACCTACCTACCTACCTACAAGTAACACGACATTACTGATTAACCTTTCTGATTATTGTCTTATTTCGATACTTATATATAAAGTATTCAGAAAAATATTATTGGAACACTTTATGATGAGAACCTAAACATTTTCTTTCTCATTCCCTTACTATTCAATTTTAGTAAAGCGATGGATATATTTCACCATAATATCCCATTAAATAACTGAAAAATTGTTAAACATTCCAATCAGTTATATATTAGTTTGACTCCTACTTAAGAGACAGATTTCACAACAATCTTGGCTAACAAAATAAAAATGAGTTCAGTATGATCTCCAAGTGCACTCTAAAAGAAATCAGATGGGTCATTTTCTAAGATGTTTTTGAGCTTGAATTCAGAATAATCCCACAATTATGTCAAGTTCAGAATCCCTTCATAATTGGTCGCATCCGACTTCTTATAAAATACATTCCTTAATCATTCTGAACTATTTTTAGATAAGGTAAACGGTTTCTTCATCTTAGTCAGCTATAAATACCGGATAAATGACATTTGTGCAAGGGACCGGATGTTGGTCACCTGTCTATTTGTACCTGCACATTTAGTTGGAAAGTGACGCAGGGCATATGAAAATCGGAATAAAAAATTACTTTTGCCACATCGTATACATCCAAAGTTAAATGTGTGGTAGATTACTTATCATCAAGTAAACGTGTCACTCCTAGAGTACAATCACTTACACACGATATCCAGGTTTATTATCACATTCTTGATGGGGTGAAACTA
The DNA here is from genome assembly GCA_030407085.1 of Trichopria drosophilae. Lineage (NCBI taxonomy): Eukaryota > Metazoa > Arthropoda > Insecta > Hymenoptera > Diapriidae > Trichopria > Trichopria drosophilae. Next base: position 26,242,979 of record CM059585.1, read on the forward strand.
TTTGCGTTTTTGGACTACATATAAAATCGAATCTATTCTTTGGTAGTATAGAGACAATAAATCGTATTTATGACTGATGCCAAGTTAGGTTAAGGTTAGGTCATAGATGTTCACAAAAATCATATGGAATAACTTACCACATGACTTTTTAGTCATGGTATAATAAAGGCATACATACATACTTGAAATATTATTGTGAAAATTGTAACCGATCTGGAACAAACTAATTACAAACTAGGCATATAGAACAAAACAGGGAACCGCACGAAACAAAGTTTGGGCTCCATACAAACTACGATAAAGTTCAACCCAAACCTCGAAGTTTGTTCTGGGTTCAAAGTTTTCTTTACATTCGCATTAAGTTTGGTCTAATCACAAACTAAGTTTGCGTTGAGCACGAATAAGGGTTGTGTTTAGCACAAAAAACCTTGGAGAATTGGGTTGAACACAAACCCGGTATGTGTGTAACTAAACTATTTTTTTCCGCGAAGGAAAACTAAATACAGTTTTCTTTTTATTTGTATATAATAGAAACTAAATGTTTATTATTGTGATGACGCACAGGCTTGCGAATGCCCAGAGTAAATATGGAAACGGTTATTTGTTAATTAGTAGGACTTTTATTCTATTAGGCCGTTGGTAGTCTCACATTCATATGACAATTGCACAGGAACAATGGACGTGGTGGATACACTGCCTTGGACCAACAACAGCTTCGCCTCAGCAACAATGAAGAATCGTCGACCCGAGATGGGGCAGCAGAGTGCATGGAATTGGAGAAAAGATCCAGAGATCGTGCCTTATCGATCTGCCTAATCTACACTCAAGAAACTCCTCGCTATGTTCTTCTCAAGCAGCTCAACAACGTCGGTACGTTAAAACTATTGATTTCTTTTTTATTTCTTTCCATGTACTTGTGCACTTTCCCTAATTAAGATGCAACGCAAGTTTTACTTCGTTCCAGAAGAATGCTTGATAAATTATTTTTTTATTTTATGGTTTGAAATAAAATAACTCCAGATTTGTGGTATTTCTCTGCGTTTTCATTCAGAACAAAGTAGAACTGGATTAAAGGCTTAAGACTTTCTGAGTACAAATAAAATAGATTTTTGGAATGTGTACTTGTATAGATTCATCAGTATACTTTTTTACGACCTTCACGCCAGAGCGCAAAAAAAGTTTCTGAGCTGCAGACCAATCCACATCTATTAGGGTAACTGTGGTTATTAACCCATAATCGGGGTTGCTGATTACGAATCCCATGCCAGTTTTTCGAAATTCAAAATAGCGGAACCAATATGGCGAACAAAATTAGAACTAATTGAAGAAAAGTCGCTAAAAATCTTGTGCACTATTCAAATATAGGTTGCTCAATTTCTGAAAAATTTGCCTGATGTATTGAATCTAGCACTAACAGTCGAAAAACAAACAAAAGATTCGCAATCATCGACCCCGAAAACCACCGGGTGTAGATTTCTATTAACTTTTTTGAAATTTCATAAATTTTTGAAATTTTGTCACCCATATTGGATCCACCATTTTGAATTTTGAAAAACTAACAGCCGATTCGTAATCAGCGACTCCGAAAATCATTGAGTATTGAAGTTTATTACTACCAAAAATGTACAAATTCATTTATACAAAAAGAACTTGGAGTACGATCAAAGAACAAATGCGTTGGAGAGAAAGGTTTTAAATCTAGCTCGTTTCTCATTTGGTAAAGGGATCCCCAGAGTTAAGATTTGTGTGTCTTCCAGAGACACGATAGGTGGCAGTAGAATCCAAAAATAAGATCGCGTGATATTTATTACATATGCAAACCGATATGTGATAAGCTATAATGAAAAAAATAAGTACTTTGCAATATTTAGCAAGTGATTTCACAATTTTGTTTTAGTATTGTATGATCTCTATTCTGTGTAATGTAATCGCTGTCTAATATATAACTATACAAAAGGTAATAAGAAATCATGTAAAAATGGTATAATTTAATAATTAAAATACAAAAATAGAATTTTTAATTCTCAGAAATTTGCTTTTTTATATTGTTTTATTTTGCATTTATATTATTTATTTTATATTGAGTGTCAAAACTTTCAAATAAGAGCTCTTTTCTGCGACCTCATATATGAGAGGTCTTAAAGAGTCTTAAAATCGATGCCAAAGTCTCCTTAAAGACTACTTTAAAAGCTCTCTCTGAAAAGTATTTAAGACATCTTACCACTTTTGAGACTTCTTAAAAAGCGCCTAAAGATGTCTATTTGGGTTATTTAACCTAGACTATGCAAATCGTAACAAAAAAAAGTATTTTTAAATATAATTTTCTTCGTATCAAAAAGCCTTGTAAAAAATCACGGAAGTGGGTTTTTTTAGGTGGAAAATCATTTCAGAGGGGTTTTAGGTTACAAATAAATACAATTTTTGGCGAGGTCCAAAACCACAAAATTAGGCTACGAAAAATTAATAAAATTTTTAGACAACGTTCTTACATCCTGATTTTGAAACTTCTAGATTTGAAATAGGGGTTTATTGTTTGTAGTTTCACGATAACAGTACTGGTTTAAAAAAAAATGGTGCGCCACCCGAATTATGGTAAAAAACTGTGTATTTCTTTTTTCGTTTTTACGGGTTTTAATGAAGTATACTATATTTAGGAGTCTCGAAATATAATTTTTTTACATATTTGTCCTGCCTTCTAGGATAACACTACTAATTTAAAAAAAAAACACTCAAATCAGCGCGCAAAAAATTTTTCTCACGGGTAAAAAAAATAGTATACGATACACGTGCGCCGTAGGTGATTTGCGCACGAGTGTAACGAGTGTAACGAGTGCGAAAGTCACCTACTTCGCACACTTGTAGCATAATATACTATTTTCCTGATCTTTACTACAGTACTACTAGTTTTCGAAAAAAAAATACTGCGACACTTGAATTTTTGACGAAAATTGTGTTTTTATCGACTTTAAATGGAGTATATTATGTTTCAGCTGTTATAAATATAATTTTTGTTTTGTGTATTTTACCGCTTTTTATAATAACTCTACTAGATAAAATAAAAAAGATGCGCCATCCAATCAGGAATTTTTTTTTATTATTTATTTGCAAAAGTCACAAAATTATAATTTAAGTATGCAGTTAGATTTAAGAAAATTGGCAAAATGGGTGAATATTTTGTTTCTTAATTTGAAATGTTAAAATTATTTCTCACTATTTCTTTTCGTTATTCTGCCGAGATTCGTCGATTATTTGTCCAAGGTTTGTACAGTGTGCGTCCATTTTTGTCCTAATATTTGTTCAAAAGCCGTCTGTTAAACACTGAAAATTTGACCAAAATTCGTCCACAGTGAAACACTTGTCTATTTAATGTCCATTGTTCGTACAAATAAAGTGAACTATAATAAATAGTCCGAATTTAGTCCCCATCACGCCCATAGACGTCCATTGGATTTTCATCGGTACGAAAATTGAACGAAAATTGGACGAATGTAGCAAAAAAATGGGGTAGGGGAGAAAAAAATCGGTAAATCTAACTTCAGCTTTCTAAGAAATGCAAAAAAAAAGGAATACAATGCTACTTTGAAACATACAATATACTCCGTACAATCACAAAAAAACGGCGCATGACAAAAAACCGAATTTCAAAAATCCGAAACATTAAAAAATCGACATTCAAAAAAACGCAAAAACAGTTTTTGACCAAAATTCGGGTAGCACTATTTTATTCGAAAACTTTATTCGGCAAAATGATATTTAAAACTACTTACATAAATATAATACACTCCTTTAAAACCCGTAAAAAAGAATTAAAAAAAAATGTTTTTGGCCGAAATTCGGACGGTGCATCTTTTTTTTCCAAAAGCTAGTAACCTTTCGTAAAGAATGGGGAAAAGTACGCAAAAATATATATATTTGGAGCCACCTAAATATAGTATGCTCCATTAAAACCGCCACAAGCAAAAAAAAACATTGAAATTCGGGTGGCGTACCTTTTTTTTAAAACCAGTAGTGTTATCGTAAAAAGTCGAAAATATACAAAACAAACATTATTTTTATAACCGCTGAAACATGATATTACATTTAAAATCGCAAAAAAACGCAGTTTTCTTCCAAAATTCAAGTGGTGCACCATTTTTTTCGAAAACGAGTACCCTAGTAGAAAATGAATCCAGTATTTGGATAGTTTCTACCCAGTTTACATTTTTCGCATTTTAAGAGATAAGGAAACTGGGCAGTGCAACATAAAACTGGATAGATTTCTACCAAGTTAGTGCTATCGTAAAGAGCGGGAAAATACAAAAAAAATATACAGTTTTTGGCCCGAAATCAGGTGGGGTATCATTTTTTTCAAAAACTAATTATCTTATCTTGAAAAGTAGGAAACATGTGTAAAACAATAATATTTCGAGCTGCCTAGATATAGTATATACTCTAGTAAAAACCATAAGAACGAAAAAAAATACACAGCTTTCTATCGAAATTCGGGTGACGCACCATTATTTTCAAATGTTATTCGCTTTTCGTAAAGAATGGGAAAAAACCGTAAAATATTATATTTTGAGCCACCCAAATATACTCTATTTAAAATGGGAAAAAACCGTAAAATATTATATTTTGAGCCACCCAAATATACTCTATTTAAAATGGCAAAAAACTCGGGTGGCGCATCATTTTTTTTAACCCATTAAGTCCCGAATGGACATTTTTTCACTACAATTTTCAACGGTTGTATTTTGCTTTACTAAAAAATTTGGCATAAGGCATATCTGACGTAAAATTAACTGAACTTTCAGAATCTGCTATTAGATTTTTCAAAAAATGTAACAGTGAAAAACTATATGCGATTTTTTCAAAAAAAAACATGCATTTTTCAAATGAACTTCTTTTTTATTTCGTCTTTTCACATTGAAATCGTTTCAGAATTCCTCTAAAGGGTAAAGAAATCGCGGCCTCGAGCCTTAAACTTTAAAATGTGCCTATGCCCATTTTGAAAATAAAAGTGAAAGCATCGAAAATGGCGGCTCAAACACAACAAAATCAGCGAAAAATTCAAAAATCTTTTATTCGAAAACGATAAACTTTTGAAACAAATGTTACTAGTTCAACATTGTCGAATAATTTAATCAAAATGAAATTCACTCAGGAGAAAATGAGATTTTTTTAATGCCAATTTTTGATTTGTAGATATTTTTGTTTAGTACACTGTATTTCATATGTATTAGAAAATTTGTTACAAATAATATTTAATATACCTTATCATTAACTGTTTTTATATTAATTTATGTATGATTGTACATTCCGTAGCTGTCAAAATCTTTTGCCGTTTCCCGGTTCTATACCGCGTGGAGGTAAATGTATATGAAGAACCTTGATTTTATTGTTTTTTTCATTATTTTTCATTTTTGTTTTGTATTTTAGTTAAAAAAAAATTATTGACTTATCTTTCGTTCGTTTTTATTTTCAAGCTGTAGATATAAATCAATATCTACTTTTTGTTATGAGTCGACGTAAAGCAAGAATCACAAAAAGAAACATCGCAAGTCTTACACATTTTCCGTGTCCTCTTCGAACATGTTTGGAAATTTTTACAATACCTCCTTTTTCTGCTATTAATCATTTCATGTATTATTTCACTTTTTCCTTTCGTGCGTTTGTTCTGATAAAATTCAGCAATGGCTAAAGCCATCTCTTGCGAACCTATTTTTCTGTCGTTATGCGATAAATTATGAATTACAAATGCATGGCATCAAATTAGCACAAAGTCCATCATGTAAATCGACACCTTCTATGTATTTATTATACCCCATAAATGCTCTTGGATAACGTAAATCATTTTTTTAATACCTTTTTGCTGTTATTGTTGGTACCTGCCGCGGTTGAAGGTAAGGATACTGGCTTTGAATCCATCACAGTAATGTAATTCAAACCGTTTTTTTCTTCGTGTTTGAAAACTTTTCACTGTTTCTTCTTACGGTGCCAGTTGGTCTCAAGCTAACTACTCGCAAATGAATCAGTAAATCTGGACTAGAAAAAAATTATTTATTTAGAACCTTTTTTTACACAAAATACAACCGTTGAAAATTATAGTGAAAAAATGCCCATTCGGGACTAAAAACTAGTATAGGGTTATGAAAAAAAAAAATGATTTTATTAATTTTAGTGGTTACTTAACATTTTTAGTTAAATTTACATTTTAAGGAATATTTATTCTTATTTTTCTTATTCAATTACAGAAAATTAATGGAATTATATTCCATCTTCGAAACAATGTTTTCATTATATTGAATTGGGATATTTTACGAGTCATTGGGAGAATTAAGTAGTTCGGGTCAATAACTACTGAAACGCAACTTGTCAGTATCTTAAAATTAGAGTCGTTGATTTTTAGATATTAAATTATTTAGTAGAACAATGCAATACCGTTATATAATATTTAAATAAAACTAATATATTTTTATACCTCTTTTTTTTTTTGCTTATGTAATATTGTTTTATTTCGTTAGCTATATTTCTAAGGATACTTGGTAAATTATATTTAAAAAATTTACATTTCAAAACGATTGTTCTAATAGAACAACAAACTAGATGCCTTCGACCCGGGTGCCTACAATTTTGGCTAAATTCGTATTGCAGTTCCCTGACGAAAGGCTGATGCTTCCGGGAATATTCCCATTTTAACACTGCCAGGAAAGAAGGCGGCAGAGGGTAGTTCTAGCATCGTTAGGTTCGAGTAGTTTCTATACATATATTGTAACAATATCTTGTTCCTTAAATAGGGTGAATATGCCAATGAATGGACGGTTAAGCATTTTTCACACTTTGATCGATTGTAACTTTTGAATTCTTTTATGAAAATTTAATTATGATACCACCATTAAAATCGTTAGACTCTGCTCTTTATGACCGTGTAGTTCAACCTTTGATTTTATTTAATTATTAACCTCGTCTTCATACGTTTGTAAAAAAATCCGCTAAACCCCAATGAATAGACGGGTTAAATCAAATGGGACGTTTTCAGTACCAGTTTTGGATGGCTTTAAAACTTTGCTTTGATTTTACAAAATAATAAACACTGGAAGATTATCAATAGTACTGTAAATATTGTTTTGAATGTTCAAAGAACATAAAAATATGTATTTTGTTGCATGTTGTGCATCATACATTCATAAGAAATAGAAATATGTAGAAAATCGTCCATTCATTGGCATATTCACCCTATATTAAAATTGAAAATGAGCATTTTCAAAACTTCGACCCCGACCGCAGGTCAGCCGAAGCACTGATAAATGAGCACGTCTTGTTCACACTGATGCTTAAAAAAACGCGGTTTAGTCGAGTTTCTGACAGGGTTGCAGGAAATAAATTTTTTTATATGTGGGATACTTCGGTTTCCGTTTTTTACGGCATTATCGTTGATTTTACGAAGAATTGAATACAACCTTTTTTGTAGAGAATTCGATATTCTATATTTTTTGTTTGAAACATTTTTTTGTACGATTTGTATTTTTTGTTAAAAAATGGAAAAAACGTGTATTTTGAGTGTTTTTTTGTTAAACCTCCCCATAATCTAGTATGCATTGTCTCCAAAAACTAATCAGATCTAAGTTTGGCCAAGAGACCCCCAAATCCGTTTGTACTTTTTAAATTCGTCCTGCCAGTCGCGAGATATCGCGTATACAAAATTTTGCCCACGGACAGACGGACGGACGGACGTACAACCCGTAAGGGATCTAATATCCACTATTAGTGGTTTGTATTGTGCGCCATAATAATGAGAGAGAGGGAGAGAGATAGAAAGAGCGAATGATCAACCGGTAAACTATGTAAGTAGGAGTTTCGTATATTCGTGTCAGTGTATGTGAAGTGGTATGAGTAGGCGTAGTTATAAAATGCCGTGTAAAGAACCGTCAGGTCCTACTCTATTTCCGTCTGCGAGAGCAAGAGCCATTAGTTGAAGAACAACGTCCCCTCACGGTGAGGTAAAACGCAGGAGACCACAGAAAATAATCGTCTTTCGCCAATTGGGTAAATTGGGTTTTGGCGACTGGTGTTCGATAATATAGTGGTGGTTGTTTGTAGCGGAATACGGGTCTTCCCAAATTATTCGAACGACCTCATTTCCATCACCATTCTGGAGCAGCCTCATCCGCGACGGTCATCCACAAAATACCGGAGGATAAAAGTGAAGTTCGCCCACCCAGCTTCCCAAGAAGTGCTTGACAGGTGATCATTGCTCCACTCATCTGTCGACCGTCATTTTCCATTTGGCGACGTTGATGTCCGAAGGAGATCTGCCCAAATCTGGTCCAGAAGCAAACCTGTCCTACCATACGATCAACCAGGTCGGTTGCACCGATTCAAAAGGTAAAAAGGAATAAAAAACAATATCACCCTCTGGTGCCTCATCACGAGTACATTCTCATCTATGGAACATACCAGGTAATTCTCGTGTTGTTTGTGGGGACTCCGATATATATATTAAATGGAATTACCGCGGACGGAATGTGAAAAATTAAAAAGAAAAAACAAGTGACGACCGGATAGTGAATTCGTTATTTCTTATACTCTATTTATATTACCACTAGTGCGAAGTGTGTAGAGTGGAGATAGAGCGAACGAGAGTGTGAGTGTGTCTGATTCGTAAAAAGTTTGTATCGGAACAGTGTTGGCCGTGTAATGAGATAAATGGGAATCATTGGTATAACGATTGAATTAGCCACACGAATGTTAAGAAAAGAACTAATAAATGCTTAAGTTAAGATTCGAACTTGCAATCAGTATATCGAATAAGACGTGACCCTTACAAATTGGCGCCCGAAAACAGGGACATTCAGTGGTTAATTGACTCGTTTTCTTTTTTTTTTAGATAATAGAAATTAATTTTATTCCCTTCAGGAAGTGCCATTAATTTATCATATAAATAACAAAGAATTTAATATTTCAGTTTATCGTATAATTTGAAAATCAAACTTTGTTATTGGTGACTTTGAAAACAGTATTTGTTTACGCTTGGAAAATAAGCACACTTGAGGACGAAGGAATTCTGTGTTTATATTAATACAAAGAGAAAGTTAATTTCAAAGTAAAGTTTCTGTGACGAATTGCGAATATTCATTTTTAATATTTGCAATATTCAATTGTGAGCTGTTGACGGGGAATAATTTATTTATTTTTTCTTTTAGATTTCCTTCCCAGCAATCAAAATTGGTTAATCATTATTATCAGAAAAGTTTTTGTTTGTTGTGTATTTTTCGATTATCCTCCTCAGTTTTGAATTTTAATTTGGTATATATTGTCCGTTGATATATGCAAATTGACATTTATTCATAAACGAAAATAGGATTTGAAATTACTAACAAATAACCATTTGATTGTTTTGATGGGGATTGAGTCTGAATGAATGGTGGAGTGGATTTTCTCTGTTTAACAATTTTCACATTTATATTGAGAAAATTATTTATTTTCTAAAATTGCTTATATTTGGAGTCGATTTTTTTTCGTTTTCACAGAGTGAGCTGTAAATTTGTTGGATGTTTCATCTTTTGGTCAATTGTGACAAGAATTTAAATTTAAATTTAATTATTTGTTGAGTCGAGCTATTGGTTAGTTTGAGTATTGATTATTTTGAAAATCCTTTCTTCTCTAAATTTTTTATCATAAATTTGCGGAGCGATTCAAAGTATTCTAAATTATTAAATTTCAATCCTTTGAATTTCTAAATTATGATCCAAGCAATATTTTAAAGTTAATTTGATTGCCTAAAATAAATGGTTCATTTTTTTTAAATTCTAATTGTCCAAATTTTGAAATAAATTTGATTTTCAATATTCGACTAAACATCTACATCCAGCATTTATATTTCATTTTGTGCAATAATTTCAATTGATGTTGAATGAAGAATCAATTAATTTTTGTTTATTTTTGAATTTATTTATTGAATATTTGATTTCTACAATCTGTTAAATTTTATTATTAATAATTATGGCACCTCCTTTGAGTGACGAAACCCAGTGTAATTCAGCAGAATGGGTCGAAAAATTAAATAGTTGAAAACTCAGGCTCATGCGGTCAACCAGGAGAATGATACCCTTAAACGTGACATCCGGCAACTCAGAGAAGAGTTGAACCGGCAAAGACAAATCATCGCGGAATATGTGGGTAATATTCCAAACCCAGCAACTCAGATCATAGACATGGACATTGACATGGACATAGGTCAGGACGGAAGGGGAAATAGACAGAATCCCGTTAGAAACAATACGTTAGGAAATGTGGATAATAATGTTTTTTCGAATTTAATATTGACGATGCAGGATTCGCAATTTAAACTGACGTTGCCTACATTTAATGGGCATAAACAGAATCCCCTGAAGTTTTTAGAGGACTTGGAAAAATATTTTCTGCGTAAATGGGATCCGAGAAGGATCAAAGATGTTATTCGTCGAGGACGCTCTGGTGGGTTCTGCAAAAACTTGGTATGAGGCTCAACTTTGTTCAATGGATAATTATTGTAAGTTTCAAGAAGAGTTCATTCGTGAATATTGTTCGATCGAGGCTCGTACCAAAGTTAAGAATGAATGGGCCACGCGTAAATTTTTTGAGAGGGATGAAACCATCCATGAATATTTTATGGAACAACTCCGAGCTTCGCGATATTTCACGCCCAAAATGGAAGCATACGAAATAAATTTTACCATTATTAAGCAATTACCCCGGAGAGTCCAAGATATTTTAACAGTAATTGACTACTCCCGGACCAAAGAGTTATTGAGAGCCCTTATCAGAATTGATGATTCTTCCACAAGTCAGATTGATCATCAGGATAAATGGTCTGATCATCATAGAGGGATCCATGGCGTCGCGAGAGATAGAAGAGATGGTTTCGCGCGTATGAATTCATCGGATAATGGTCATGGAAATTCGATTAACCGGAATAGAGGGGAGTTGGAAAACTGGCGACACCGCGATAATGATCCAAATATTCTGCGAAGAAGGGAAATCGAACCACGCCGGGAAAGTGGTAACAATCATAATAATCTCAGATCCGGAAATGCTGATCAAAGTGTACGAAATAACCGGAATCCTAATCCGTGTAATACTAACCCAAGGGTCAATACGCCCCAACAGTGTACTATTCGATCGTTACAGAAACATGATTATTCTGAATTTGTGCATGATCTGTGTTGGGATGTATTGACCGAGGATGCTAAAGAGAAATGGGTCGACGATCGCCTTGTTTGCCCGCGATTGAAAGCTTTTATCGGCAAAAATGAAATTAATATGTTAGTTGATACGGGAAGTGAGATCACATGTATCTCTGATAGATTTTATAAAGATTTGAATTCCAAGATTCGTTTACGTGAGTTGCCAGTTAGCCAATCTGCTGTCAATACTGCGGTGGGTCGCAAACCTACCACGATAAAAAAGCAGGTGCAGTTAGCCGTATCGTTAAATGAGGTCACTATTCTCGATAATTATTTGGTAATCCCGAGCTTATCCAGCGATGTTTTAGTAGGAATCGATTGGCTTAAACGTCATGGGGGCGTGATCGATGTGGAAAACGAGCGAGTGCAATTATTCGGGGCATGGTTACCCAGAAATATTGTTAGTTTTCGATTTAGTGTAAACCCATTTGAAACGGTGCGTACTCACGATGCAGAAAACCCACCTGGGAATAGCTTTAAATCTGACGGTTCTCGCGTTGATGACACGGTGCAGTCGGGTATTCAGTCTTGTCATATCAGGTCCCTTCAGGGGGAAGATGTCGCGAGTCAGGAAGAAATAAAAAACAAAGTCTTTCAATTGACTATGTTGGATGAAGAGCAGAAAGAGGTAGTGATTGAACTTCTTTGTAAAAATCGCGATGTTTTTTCACTGCAACCGGGTTGTCTTGTGAATTATGAATATGAAATACCAGTCGCTCCGGCGAAACCACATATTCGAAAATCGTATCCTGTCCCAATCTACCAACGCGAGGCGGTCAAAAAGCAAATTCAAGTCCTCATGGACCTGGGGATTATAGAACGATCCTGCAATCCGTTGCGAGTTGTTACGAAGAAAAATGGAGAGATTCGACTGGGCTTAGACGCCAGGTACATCAACACCATTGTCATAGCTGACAATGAGTCACCACCGAACGTGGAGGAGCTGTTACAGAAATTTGAGGGAACCCAATATTTTTTGGTAACAGATTTAGTTAAAGGATACTGGAAAACACCTCTCAGTGCAGAATCTCGACAATATACTGCCTTTTTGCATGAGGGCCATCTCTACCAATTCCGGAGGATCCCTTTTGGACTAAAAACAGCCGGAAGTGGTTTCATGCGAGCATTGCGCGATACTCTGGGAGCCGAAATGTTAGAATTCATTACCTGCTATGTAGACGACATATTGGTCGCGTCGAGTAGCTTCGAGGATCATATTAGCCACCTCCAACGATTGTTTGATCGGTTACGAATGGCGGGGATGACTCTTGCCCTCAATAAATCGCGCTTCTTTGAGAAGTCCGTAAATTTCTTAGGATACGTCCTTAATGATCGGGGGATAACAGCTGATCCTGAAAAACTTCGGGTAATTGCTGATTTCCCAATACCGAGGGATAGAAAGCAATTACATGGATTTATGGGGGTATGCGGATATTACCGTCGGTTTTCCGTACGTCACGCCGAATTCCTTTCCCCGTTTCGCGATCTTTTGAGCTCCAAGAATCCTTGGAGGTGGACTGATGATCATACCCGTGCTTTTGCATCCCTTAAGGAGAATTTTCTCAACGCGGTCAGTTTATCGCATTATTTGCCAGACGTAGTATTTCGGGTCCAATCGGATGCGAGTGATGCGGGGGTGAGCGGAGTTCTATACCAAATTGATAACGAAGGGGAGCCTCGAATAATCTCTCTGGTAAGTCGGTTGTTGACAAGTTGTGAATTGAACTATACGGCAACCGAAAAAGAACTTCTGGCAATTATTTATGCCAGATATTCTAAAATTTCGAATGTACCTAGTAGGTAGAACTTTTCACATAATCACCGATCATGAACCCCTGACATTTTTGCTCTCAACTCAGTATAGCAATGCTCGAATACTTCGATGGTCCCTATTCCTTCAGTCTCACTCTTACGACATTAAGCATTGTCAGGGTAAAGATAACGTGGTAGCCGACTTTTTTAGTTGAAATTTCCCGAACAAAGTCGTTAAATCGTGTGTGGGGGAATATTTTGTAAGGGAGATAATCAGGTCTGTTAGGGATGAGAATGAGGTTGCCCAAGATATTAGTATCAATGCAGTAAATTCGGCAAGGTGTGGGCCGGGAAACGGGGAAGAGGTAAGGCTTTTAATCGAACGTCAAAGCTTAAATCCTGAAATCGTCAAATTGAAAGCTGCTTCGTCTCCGAATTATTCCATTAAAGTACAGTCTGGTGTTACTTTCGGTCGGGGTCGAAATTCAGATAATTGGAAGATTTTGGTTCCAGGGGAGATGATTGAGGGACTTCTGAGTTCATGTCATGAGCAGATGGGACATGCGGGAGGACAAAAAATGTGTAGTTATTTAACGCGATATTTTCATTGGAAAAAGATGCGCCGGGACATAAAAAAGTTTGCCCGATGTTGTGACCTTTGTCAGCGTGTCAAACCGCTAAATTATTCCATGGAAGGCGCTTTTAACTTTGTTTCCTCGGAAGGACCCAATCATACCATATCCATGGATTTCTATGGACCTTTGCCCCCTTCGACTGGTGGAGTTAAATATATATTTGTAATCCAGGATCTGTTCTCCAAACTCATTACCTTGTATCCTATTAAACGTGCCACTACGTGCATATGCCTAAAAAAATTGAGGGAACGGTATTTTGAAGAAGTGGGTAAGCCAAAAAGGATCCTTAGCGACCACGGTAGCCAATTTACCTCTCCATCATGGAATCGAAATTTGTCAGGGGAAGGTATTAGGGTTTTGTACTCGTCCGTGCGTCATCCACAATCTAACCCAGTCGAGCGTTCGATGAGGGAGATAGGCCGTCTCTTTCGCACCTTTTGTTCGTTAATTCACACTAAATGGGCAAGTTATGTTCCGAAGGTTCAGGATTGCCTTAATTTAAACGTGCATCATAGTACGAAATGCATACCCTATTCCTTGCATTATGGAAAACCTGCACGCGAATGGTTAGAAGATAGATTTCCCTTAGATAAAGTCGACCCTATGTCTCGCGACGTCATGCTTCAATTCGCGCAAGAAAACTTGCAAAGAGCATTTGAAAATAGATGTAAATTCCAAAAGGGTATTAGCAAGGTCGAGTTGAATTGTGGCAATTTGGTTCTGATTAGGGTACCCCATTTATCAGTCGCCGCTCAAAAACGGACGCACAAGCTGTATCATTTATACGAAGGTCCTTATAGGATTTTGGATTTGGTTGGCAATAACGCTTTTAGATTGGGACACCTGGACGCAAAGAACGGAACCAAGGGGGTGTACAATCGTTTGAGTTTGCGCAAGTATTTTTTAGGGGCAACTATGGATGACGGTTCTGAGTAATTGTTCTCTTGATCTACCGTTATGAGCCTCCGATGAGTATTTATGATATACGGGCATTTCGGTAATGTTAGTGTTAATGAATGTTGTGATCTTAGTGTTCTCATGTAGTTTTTAGATTGACACCAGATTCAATGAATCCGCCCTCAATCTAGGGGGGTAGTTGTAAGGGATCTAATAGCCACTATTAGCGGTTTGTATTGTGCGCCATAATAATGAGAGAGGGAGAGAGATAGAAAGAGCGAATGATCAACCGGTAAACTATGTAAGTAGGAGTTTCGTATATTCGTGTCAGTGTATGTGAAGTGGTATGAGTAGGCGTAGTTATAAAATGCCGTGTAAAGAACCGTCAGGTCCTACTCTACTTCCGTCTGCGAGAGCAAGAGCCATTAGTTGAAGAACAACGTCCCCTCACGGTGAGGTAAAAGGCAGGAGACCACAGAAAATAATCGTCTTTCGCCAATTGGGTAAATTGGGTTTTGGCGACTGGTGTTCGATAATATAGTGGTGGTTGTTTGTAGCGGAATACGGGACTTCCCAAATTATTCGAACGACCTCATTTCCATCACCATTCTGGAGCAGCCTCATCCGCGACGGTCATCCACAAAATACCGGAGGATAAAAGTGAAGTTCGCCCACCCAGCTTCCCAAGAAGTGCTTGACAGGTGATCATTGCTCCACTCATCTGTCGACCGTCATTTTCCATTTGGCGACGTTGATGTCCGAAGGAGATCTGCCCAAATCTGGTCCAGAAGCAAACCTGTCCTACCATACGATCAACCAGGTCGGTTGCACCGATTCAAAAGGTAAAAAGGAATAAAAAACAATATCACCCTCTGGTGCCTCATCACGAGTACATTCTCATCTATGGAACATACCAGGTAATTCTCGTGTTGTTTGTGGGGACTCCGATATATATATTAAATGGAATTACCGCGGACGGAATGTGAAAAATTAAAAAGAAAAAACAAGTGACGACCGGATTGTGAATTCGTTATTTGTTATACACTATTTATATTACCACTAGTGCGAAGTGTGTAGAGTGGAGATAGAGCGAACGAGAGTGCGAGTGTGTGTGATTCGTAAAAAGTTTGTATCGGAACAGTGTTGGCCGTGTAGTGAAATAAATGGGAATCATTGGTATAACGATTGAATTAGCCACACGAATGTTAAGAAAAGAACTAATAAATACTTAAGTTAAGATTCGAACTCGCAATCAGTAAATCGAATAAGACGTGACCCTTACAAACCTAACGGACACCAATTTTTATATTGTTGCTTTGGGTTCCTTAGGGCCTGAAACGTCGACATTTGATGAAAAACTATAGTGCAATTTTTTGGCGGGAACTGACCAAATTCAATACTTCGCCAGACCTATGGTCTGGGTCGAAGTAAATTTACAAAAAAGTTTTGTTTCTTTCAAAGAAACAGGAACATTATACACTCAAATATTCAGACGTAACAAGAATTATGAAGACTCGAAATTTTGACATATTCCTTTAAGGGGACCCATACCCGAATTTTCAGCCATGTCAAGTCATAATTTAAAAAATTCGTAATATTTTTTTCTGACAATATTTTGGATGAGAAATAATGCGAAAAACAAAGTTATTTTTTCAGCATTTTTGACACTGCAATTTTTCACAAAATTAAAATTTCGCAAAATCCATACCCATATTTCTTCCTGAAGGTTCAAGAGAAAATAAAAAAAGAGTCATCGAAAAACATTGAAATTTGTGGAAGAAGAAACATTTTTTTACTTTTGATGAGAATTCCGGTTATATTTGCGAAAGATCCACTGATGTTACGAAAAAAATGTTTAGAATTTTTGTTGTAGAGAATTTCATGATCTACATATTTTGTCGGAAACACTTTTTTATCAGATTTATATTTCTAAAAATAAATGCAAAAAATTGCAAAAATAACGCATTTTTATGTGGTTTGACCTTGAATGTGACCTTGGCGCCAATTTTTACTACGATATTCGCAAGCGCACCAAATTACGTTGGTAAACAGAGTTTCAAAGATATTGAACGTATGGATCTTTCACAAATACAATCAGAAATCGCATCAAAAGTACAAAAAATGTTTCTTCTTCCAGAAACTTTAATATTTTTCGATGGCTCTTTTTTTATTTTGTTTCTCAAACCTTCAGGAAGAAATAAGGGTATGAATTTTGCGAAATTTTAATTTTGTGAAAAATTACAGTTTCAAAAATGCTGAAAAAAGAACTTTTTTTTCTTTTTCACGTTATTTCTTATCCAAAAAATTGTCATAAAAAAAATATTACGAATTTTTCAAATTATGACTTGACATAGCTGAAAATTGTGGTATGGGTTACCTTAAAAAATGAATAAAAATTCAAAATCTTATAAATTTACTTACTGTAATTAAATTTCTAATGTATATTGAAAATGTAAAAACTAATTGAAAGATAGTTAGTAACATACTTTATTTGCAAAGGTTCACGGTTGGATAAACACTGGTTTGCTGTAAAGGACATGTCGCTACGAACAGACCGTTTACTAACTCTTGCCCTCCTGAATCGAAATTGCAGCCTGACTATAAGTCCATCCACGAGGGACGTTCTCAATAAACTGTTTCTGACACTTCGGCATCCCTACATCTGTCCTGTCCTCGACTTGGAGTTCATAGAATACGAAACAGAACAGTACGTTATTCTTTTACAACCAATAAATCAAGGAAGTTTAAAGGACATGATATACGGAGTAAGTTCACTTTCTAAACTATCATAAACATTATCATACATTTATCATAATTGTTGTTCATCGATACGGTACAATATATATATGTCAATAAAGTAATGTATCAGAATTAATTTCCAGATCGACAGAAATGGCTGGAATGAAGATTGGACACAAAAGTATGCCCATCGGGGAAAAGGTTTACCAATTTCGGAAATTCAGCGAATGGGACGAGAAATTTTAGAAGCTTTGGTATTTCTAAAGAACAGAGAATTTCCTACCGTTACTCACTTGCATTCGGGTAATATAATAATACAGAATGGTGTTGCACGACTCGCTGCACTCGAAAATACACTCTTGGGATTTACTAGCCGAACTCATCCGATCATTGCTCCACGACTGCCACCAAAATCTCGTACGAATACCAATTTTGATACTATTTGCTTCGGTAAGTATTTTTGACTATCCAATCATTCTTTTTTTTTGGTGACGCGACTGTTCAACACATAACATTTCAACATATTATATTAAACATTTTAACAAAATTTAAATTTGGTTAGGTTAGGTTAGGTTAAGTCAGGGTAGCTTAGGTTAGGTTAGATTTTTATTAAACTTTTCAACACAAGTTAGGTTAGGTTAGATCTTTGTATTATTTTGCGTGTATAATATATAATTGTCATGTTCATTTATTTTATTTAAATGCATCGTTTTTGGTTCGCGTTGAAATGTTAGGTTAGGTTAGATTTTTGTATTATTTTGCGTGTATAATATATAATTGTTATTTTCACTTATTTTATTTAACCCTTTGCGGTGCAGTGGTAACACAGATTACCACCTTTTTTTATTTACAACTTTTCTGACTAGTTTTAATGTTTTCGAAGCAATATTCAACGAATCGTTTTACATTGGTGGACGGGGCTTTTTAGTACGTAAAGAAAAGGATAATAAATGCAATTACGCAAAATTATTGACAAGTATAAATATAAACATTTTAAAAATCGTGGATTTTTGAGAAAGAAATCATTTTTGAACGAACTAAAGGTAACACGGTGAGCTTCGATTGAGCTCAATCCAAAAGTTCTTGCACCTCGTGGTTTTTTGTAGGCATATTTTTAGATTTGTCTCGCGGTTATTTCAATCCGTAAATGAAAATAATCGATAGAAGAAAACTCGAAATATCTTGATTTTTGCATTTTTTTTAAGGTTATTGTAAATATTTTCATCAAATTAACGATTAGATTTAATTTCTTTTACATGACCGTTTAGATTTTGACTGTAGAAAGATAATCCCGAAAGGTTTTTATTGCTTTTATATGTTAAAACTCAACATATTTACAAAAATACGCAAAAAACGTGTTTTTTTTTTTAATTTTCTGTACATATAATTTGTCTCAGACATCCTGTCACAAAACAACTCAGGGATAAATTAAAGTATACAAAATTATCTGTAGCACTAAAAAAGAAAAATTGCTTTTTCTCATTTCGTTCCAAAGTTAGAGCCTTTCGAACATACCCCTGGTGAAAATTTGAACGTGCAGTAAATGTATCGAAAAAGTACGCTTAAATGTAACTTAAGTGTCGTGTAAATGTACAGCGTATGTACACAAAGTTGAAAGAAACTGTACAAAAAGTGTGAATTGGACCCTTGGAAGTGTACGTAAATCCCGAATGGGTACAATGTACGGGAAGTGTACCCAAAGAAAATTATGTACTGGGAATGGTACATAAGTGTAAAAAATAAAGTGTACGGGAAGAAAGTATAAAGTGAATTAGATGTACGAAAAAAACAACTACATACAGTACAGAAAGTGTACAAGAATTTCACTTAAATGTACAGAAAGTGTACGTGCATTTCACTTAGATGTACCGAAAGTGTACACTTAGATGTACAGGAAGTGTACAATCAAAAGTCAATCAGTGTACAGAAAGTGTACATTTCGTGAAAGTACGTTTTCATTCAATGTGGTTATATTAAAAAATTATGTGCACCAGTTGATAAAAATGTAATTTATTAACAATATACATATATAAATGAATTTCCAATGAAATTAAACGAGGTCGTATAAAGTGGCAGCATCGACATTCGGAGGTAACTGTATGATCCTGCAAATATACAATGAAATATAAATATTACATAAAAGAAGATCACATTAATTAAATGTAAAAGTAATATATTAGGTTAATAGTTTTGAAAAACTTACTCTATTACATTTTCATCAATTCGCAGATCAATAGCGCACTCGTATTCCTGCGACTGTCCTTGTATCTGTTCTTGTGGTTGTTCCTGTGATTGTCCTTGTAAATGCTTTTCCTGTTGTTGTTCATTATTATTTTTTTTTTATTTCGTCGACCATTCATATCAATTGCCTTGTCCGACAGGTTATGTTAGGTTAGGTTAGTTATGACAATGACCAAATGTGTTGTGGAAAAGCACCAAACAAACCATTCCATTATTTTTTGTATATTGCGCTGTTACAGCATGGAGAAGAAAATTCGCATCCCTACCATGTCGCTCATCAATGAAGATAAGTTTACCACGTGTATCAATTTTGTCAATCCCTAGAGCTTCTCGTACATCATCAATTTTCTTCTTTTAACCTGTATTAGAGTTGTTTGATTTTGTATCTGCGTGATTTTTCACCTTTAAAATGTATTTACATACATACTTACACGTATACATATGTGTTGACACATTTCACACATTCAAGCCATTTATATGCGTATACATACACTGCTGTACATCCACCTTGCACTTAGTGTACACCAGTGTAAATTCAGGCATACTTGCGTAAACTGTACATAAAGTGTACAGAAACAAATTAGAAACTGTACTGTAAGTGTACACGCATTAAACGTACAGTTGGAGGTTTCCGATTAAATGCCGCTAAGCGTACACCATATGTACATTACAATTAATAAGTGGAAAGTAAGAGGGATTCAAGTGTATCATTCATGTACGAGTAAGTGTACGAGAGTCCAAAGAGCACTCCACGTACATTAAATGCACCTTTTACCGTACATACAGATTTTCACCAGGGACGTTTTAAAGAAAATATCTAGTACAATTTGTTTCAACTATATTGTTGATTATTTTGTTCTACAAATGTCGATGGAAAAATCTGAGAAAACGTGTTCGAGTAGACGAATTTCCGCACAATTCTTAAAAAAAGAAATCTGTCTATCTATTATATTTACTAAGTTATAAAGGTTTGAAGAATACCGGCTTTACGTATGTTTATTCGACGTTCATCGCACGTTGCACTCCTAAATCGATCCTAAATCGGATCGCTGTTTTATTTACTGATTTAGCAAATACGCATAAAAAACAATTTTTTGACATACTAAGCGTAAAATTTGATTTTACGCACCTTTTTCAGCGGGTAAAATACGATTTTAACACACACTAAAAAAAGCGCGCAGATTTTACGCATAGTATGTCAAAAAATATCGTTCGATACACGAGCGTAAGAATTCGATTTTACGCACCGCTCCTATCCAATCGCATGTTAAATAGCGGTGCGTAAAATCGTATTTTACGCTCTTGAATAGAAAAATACTATTTTACAATTATAACCTAAAAAATAAAATAATTCTGATGTGATGAATGAACTCTGTGCCAGTATTTGAATTCAGCGTCAAAAAATAAACAAGAATCACCAAGTCTGGCTTCATTCTGTGGTCGAATCGTTGTTTTATACAGTTATTTAGCAAATATGCATAAAAAAGGATTTTTTTATACTTAAAACCTAGAATATAACATGACCCTGACGAATAGGAAAAATTCTGTCCACTGATTCGAATTCAGGAGCCCAAAATCTATAAGAATCGTCTAGTCCGGCTTCATTCTGTGGTCGAATCGTCATTTTATACAGTTATTTAGCAAATATGTATAAAAAAAAACATTTGTTTACACTTAAAGCCTAGAATATAAAATGACCCTGACGAATAGGAAAAATTCTGTCCACTGATTCGAATTCAGGAGCCCAAAATCTATAAGAATCGCCTAGTCTCGTTTCAATGTCAAACCGAACAAATTTTTTTGTGGTCCTGTGTTATTTTTTTAAGTAAAGTAATATTTCAGAATCAATTTTGCTTTGTAATATTTTAGTTTAAAGAAAATTTCCTGGATTTAGGCACATCTGTTACACAAAAACTCCATTTTTTTTCATGTGCATGGTATTTGTAAGAATGCACAACACCGAAAACCCTAAAATATTTAATTTCATCTCGATCAAGTAACTTTTTATATTTTTGGTCGGCCATTTTGAATTTTCAAAATCTAACATCAGATTCGTAATGTGCGACCTCGAAAACCCCCGAGTAACAAATTCCAGTTGATTTCCGCGACAAGAAAATTGTATTTTTCTAAGGAGTGCAACGTGCGATGAACGTCGAATAAACATACGTAAAGCCTGTATTCTTCAAACCTTTATAACTTAGTAAATATAATAGATAGACAGATTTCTTTTTTAAAGAATTGTGACCCTGATTACGAATCTAAACTCAGATTTTCAAAATTCAATATGGCGGATCCAAAATGGCGGACCGAAATGTGGAAAAGTTACTTAATCGAGATGAAACTGGATACTCGGAGGTTTTCGGGGTCGCTGATTACGAATCTGATATCAGATTTTCAAAATTCAATATGGCGGACTGAAATGTGAAAAAATTACTTGATCGACTGATGAAAGTGGAAGTTTTCAATTTGATACAAATAGTACCGCTCTCAGTCGAATCCAGAGACACGAACGAGGCTGCTAAACACATCATATTTGGGGGGTTTTGTAGGTCGCTGATTATGAATCTGACCTCAGATTTTCAAAATTTAATATGGTGGATCCATGATGGCGAACCGATAATAATGTTATCTATTTTCGTTAAATAGTTTAGAACTAAATGACGAATACAGGTGAGTTTTACAGCGACGAACTATGCCATTTTAACATTCGGGTATGCCGTATTGAATTCGCCATTTTGAATATTGAAAATCTGCGTTCAGATTCGTAATCAGCAACCATTTTTTGTGAAAAAATCCATAAAATTTACAATTTGTTAATTATTTAAACAATTATAACATAATAATTAATGATAAATATTAATTTATTTATGTTTTCTAAGGTATGAAGCAAAAAATTGCAAGAAAATTGATTATTAATTACCTGAAATATGTAAAAAATGCATTACAAAAAGGTGTCAATCTGGATCGACACCGTGCTTGTAAGGGTTAAAATAACTGCGAGACAAATCTGAAAATATGCCTATAAAAAACCACGAGGTGGAAGAACTTTTGGGTTGAACTCAATCGAACCTCACCGTCGTAAATTAGAACCAAATTTGGTACTCAGGGGTTTTTGGGGTCGCTAATTACGAATCTGACCTCGACTTTCGAATATCCAAAATGGAGGGTCCAAGATGGCCGACAGAAATATGAAAATGTACCCGATATTGATGAAACTGTGTACTCAGGGGTTTTTGGGGTCGCTGATTGCGAAGCTTATCTCCGACTTATATATTTAAAATTCAGAGTACATGGAGTACCCTGTTTTATTTTTATCATGAAAATTTTCACATTTCCGTCGACCATCTTGGATCCGCCGTTTTGGATTTTTAAAATCTGACTTCAAATTCGCAGTCAGCGACCCGAAAAACCCCCGTGTACCAACTTTCATAAAAAACAAGTAAATTTTGTACAATTATGTCGGCCATCTTGGAGCCGCCATTTTGAATTTTCAAAATCAGACTTCAGGTTCGTAATCAGCGACCCGGAAACTCCCGAGTAATAATTTTCAACTGTTTTCCGTATAAAGAAAAATGTGCGCCACAAAGGGTTAAATGCATTGTTTTTGGTTCGCGTTGAAATGATCATATGATGAAATGTTAGGTTAGGTTAAGGCAAGTCAGGTTAGGTTAGGTTAGATTTTTGTATTATTTTGCGTGTATAATATATAATTATGTTCAATTATTTTATTTAAATGCATTATTTTTAGTTTGCGTTGAAATTATCATATGACGAAGTGTTAGGTTAGGTTATTATAAATGATCTTATGATGAAATGTTAGGTTAGGTTAGGTTATAAATGATCATATGTTGAAATGTTAGATTAGGATAAGTCAAGTTAGGTTAGGTTAGGTTAGATTAGATTTTTGTATTATTTTGCATTATTTTGCATGTATAATATATCATTGTTATGTTCAATTATTTTATTTAAATGCATTATTTTTGGTTCGTGTTGAAAAGTCATATGTTGAATTTCTGTGATGAAATGTCGAATGTTTAAAATTGATGAGTTGTATATTCGTAGTACCCTTTTTTCCACTGAATAACGTTTAATAAACCGTTTTTTCAGGTCACATGCTGTTTGAAATGTGCGCAGGCTACGAATTGTGTTCGTTCGCACCGTCCGATATGCACATGTCAGACATTCGAATGTATCCGCAGGTCTGCGAATGTCTAGATTTTTTATTCGATCGAAAAGCAGGCGGAGTCAAATTCCCCAGCATCGAGGAACTACTGTTACAGGATTTGTTTCGCAACATCGATCTCAGAGAAATGCGAAGTGCTTCGCACGTGGTAAGTTGAAAAATTTTTATTAAACAAATCAAGACTATTACAAAATACGAAATATACAAGCGAAGAAAATTTCAGATTTTTCGTTCGGAATCTATGATTCCCATTACGAGTCTACTGGATGGCATCAGACGTCAAAAGACACCAATTACTCGGTGAGTGTCTCGAATCGTGCCTTTTACTTTTTGCTTGGTTACACGACATTGGCAATGATGTTTTCGTTTACTTTGCATGCACGACAGGCGATTTTATTCGACGAATAAAAATTGGTAACGAACCAATCTTTTTCTTTTTTAACCGTTTCTCAAAGTCGCTCGTTTTACAGAAGTGCAAACATAGATTCCGAGGACATGATTTCGCTGAGCAGTCCGGAGACTGAACGGACCGACAGCGACTCGGTGTCTCAAATGTACAAAGAAATGACCATCACACCCGTCTGAAACTTTTACGTACTCGTTACTAAAACAGAGCGAATCGAAAACTGTATTATTTACGTCCAATTTATTTTGTAAATCCACGATCAAAATGATAAATAAACGTACTTACAGATTCTATCAATTAATCTTCCTTATACCTTTGGAAAAAAATATCGAGGAATCCGATGTCGTACACTTTTTTTATTGCAAATGTCGACGATGATAAAAACAGCACGCGTGTACATGCACATTTGATATTAGATACTAAAACAAGGTAAGCTATACTGATCTTAAAACAAAAAATAACTACTAATCTAATGTCTTTCGATATTGATCATGATGTTTACGAAGCACCCGCCTCCAGTTCGCTAGCAGGAGTGTCGGGTTCTTCGTCGTTATAAATGTTTTCGGCCATTTGCCAAACTTGCATTATGTTGTCTTCCGAAACCGAACAAATCACCCAAGGTTCGTTTGGATTCCACGAGAAGTCACTGATTTTTGCGGTATGTCCACCGTGGATAAACTACAAACAAAATTCGCAATTAAAATCAAATCACAATATTAGCTTAAGAAATTACTAACCAATAATTCTGGTGGACCGTCTTCGGCATCTTCGCTAGATTGTTCTTCACCGATTTTGCTAAGATCCCACACGTGTAGACGCCTGTCTGTGCCGCTACTTGCCAAAATTGTTTCGTTATGAGGCGACCATTGAACCTGGAAGATTTCGTCCTTGTGCGATTCGAATGAATGTAATTTTAATTTCAAGTTTCTCAAATCCCACAGTGCGACAGTTTTATCGGCACTTCCCGTAGCCAAAATAAATTCGGAATACGGATTAAAACTTAAACAATTTACTTCGGCCGTGTGCGCATCGACGGTGTGACTGGGTTTACTTGTGTTGTTACACCTGAAAGAATTGTTATTTATTTATTTATTTTAATGTTTCGTTAAACTATTAAACTTACCGAGTATCCCAAATCATAAGTTTTTGATCGTCTGCAACAGAACCGAAGAGAGATTCGTGTAGTAAATGCCATGCGACGTCTTCCACTACTGCTGTATGACCGGTGAATATTGTTTTCGCATCGATGACTCTGTTTTCTTTCGGAGTTGCGTTTATATCCCATAAACATATTGTATGATCGTCCGATGCACTCAGCAAATATCCATTGAGATTAGGATTCCAAGACAAGCCGTAACCTTCCTTCTGATGTCCTCGCAACCTACAAAAAATTTAATATTTCGAGTATGTTCCTTTTAAATAAGTTTCGTAATTAATTACCTCAAATCCGGATGACATTCTCCGTTAGGATCTGGTTTACTGGGATGTTTTGTGTAATCGAAAACTAATACGTCGCTAGACGGTGTTTTTGTAGCGATAACGCATGGATTTTGCGGCATGTATCGTGCTCTGTTAACTTCTCCCTCGTGGTTGATCTTTATTTCAATTTCAATCTTTCCGCTGACAGTACCGAATCCGCCGAATTCACCCTTTTCATTGTCGTAATGAGAGGCGTCGAATTGTGCGTCTTCGTTGGGAAGTTGAACGCTGGCAATCAGAAGATGATTTTGTTCGTCAGATGTGTGCGTTCCAAGTATTAGACGATGGACGGAGTAATCCTTCCCTTCTGGCCTTGTGACGTCTGGTAGCCATTGAGCAGTCAGCGATGGCCATTCGAGAGCGTGCGTCATAACAAGATCGTACAGAAACGGTGTGTTTTTCTTCCATATCTTGTATTCTTCGTTAATTACCCTCTCCTCGACTGCGTCGTCGAAGGTTTCTTTATAAAAATACAAAAATAATTTAATTTTGTGGTTCAGAGTGTGTTAATAATTTTTTTCATTGTAAAGTAGTACAATCCTTCACGTACGGTGTCTGTGTGCAGGACGGACGTAGGTCTCGTCGCTAGCAGCCAGAGTCGGTGCCACGTACAGACCTATTACATTCAGTCATTACAGTCGCTATGTCCATATTGTGCGTCACGAATATCATAAAGTTATAGTGCATATAGAACTTGATAGCAATTTTTCTCGACATCCCCCTTAAGTTATTTGAGGCTTAAAGGGCTGACGAGCAACCAGAAACTGACAAAAAAGTAGGAAAACTTTGGTAGCGTCGTAAAATCCCTAACCACTAAGGATAAAAACCCATAGAAAGAAATGGGACATGAATTCAATTACCAAAAAACAAAGATTGCTACGGAAAGAAATTGAAAGAAACGAAACAATATTGAATACTTCATTAAAAAAAGAAAAAAGAATATGGTAAACATCCGCTTCGAAAAATCAAATCTACTCAAAGTTTCTAATTCCTTACCGCATTAAACAATTCAAAAATTTCTATAGAAATATATATACAAAACAGTTCAGTCACATTTTTATCCCAGCAATCGAAATTGTATTGAAATGTATTGACTTGGATTAATTTTTTGCTTTGGAATACGCTATTTGAAATTTTCAAATACATTCCAATCCAAAAATACTTCACTATTATTTTAATACAAAAACATAAATCCAAATGAATACATAAATAATATCGTTGCCGAAACTACTAAAAATACTCGAAAAAGGCAAAAGTCGTGAATCCATCTGAATACAAATGAAGACTGAAATGATAATTTTTTAATACAATCGAATCCATAAATAATAACAGTCAATTATGGGAATTAATGAATCCATTTCAATACATAACTGAGCAAAATAATGCCTGCTTTAATCCAAATGAATTTAAAATAAATCAATACAAAAATTAAAGTGTGGTGAATTCATTTGAATACAAATTCTTAATGATTCTTCATTTTAATACAAATGAATCTATAAAAAAAAATAACTTCCGCTTTGCACCGGAAAAATATTAAAATTATGTTCATTTCGTAATTATTCATTTCAATTACAAAAAAAGTTATTTTCGAAAATAAAAGCCACAAATGACTTTTCATTCAAAATTTGGAATGCGAAATGTTTATTTTAAACCTAACTGACACTTATTTTCAAATTTACGCAATATCTCGTACCGTTTTCAAGATATTGCGTAATTTAGAAAAAAAAATTACAATATTTATTTTACCAACAAAAATATCTACATGCATTCGTTCTTTTCAAAAGTCGATAAGCAAATTATTACAAAAATGTAAAATATGGTAATAAATTTAGCAGATTATTTTTATGCAATTCATAAATGCTCCACGTTTCAACTATTTGTTAGTTTCGCATCATCTTTTACAGCAAGGAGGTGGTCGAGTGTTTACAGCTCAAAGTTGTTGTGTGGGAGACCAGGGTTCGATTCTCGGTCAATGCAAATTTTTTTTTTCATTAATTGTATGAACTAGGATTATTTTTGGATTTAAATATATTGCCATGCATTAAAATTTTTAATACATTTCAATCCTTTTCAATACTTTTAAGACCTAATAGCGCATTCAAATGTATTGTAATGCATTCAAAATTTTCAATACATTTCAATGTATTTCCGATTGCTGGGATTAAAACACATTGTAATTTTACTATTTTCTACATAAAGATACATACAAAACTTCTACGTTCTAACTTCACGTGAGAACTTTACAACGAAGATTTCAGGATTGCTGATTACGAATCTGGTGTCAGATTTTTAAAATTCAAAATGGCAGATTCAATATGGCGGACAAAAATATGAAAATTCATTAAATTGTTGGGTTTTTACATCATGATGGCTGCCATTTTGAATTTAGTAAAATATATTTAGTATCGTCATTAGCGATATCTAAAACCCTATTATACCAAATTTCAAATGATTATCTTAAAAAACAGCGTCAATAATGAATTCTTTTGAAAAATTCGTGTTTGTTTTTTTCATGTTTGTTTATTTATAAATCATAAATAATAAACAATCATATCGTAATAACTGTTTTTATAAATTCTTCTATTATTAAGAACTTTACAACAATGAACATGGATTAACAAATTTGTAAACAATTACAATTACAATCATAAATTGCAAAAATCAAACTTGACAGTTTTATCGTTGACAAATTGACAAAGAAAACCTCTCAATTTGACATCAAACTTTCAGGTTTAATTTTTCCTATTTATACAAACAGAAAAGAATTGAGAAGTTTTGAAAATCCTGAAATTTCTTTTTGTTAAAATTTTTAATCATTGTGTATACTGCCGTACTGAATGGAAAAAACCATAACTGAATTCAGTAGAATTCACAAAAAACAGCAAAACATTTATGACAAATTTTCTTCTTAACCCATTTCGTCCTGAAATGTCCGAAATTTTGACTTCTTTTCATCAGGTGCTTTCTCTTGGAGAAAGTCACTCAATCGTTTTGATATAACCAGACCTATTGTATTTTTTCTGGAACTTTCTAAATCCGGTATGAGATTGACCATATCTGCCGCCATTTTTTTACTATGGCGGTTTAAACATAAAAAAATTGTGAATTTTGAAAAAATTTGTTCAAATAATCGTATTTTGTAACAGGAAACCGTGTTCGAATCAAGCTGAATCTCTGTATCTGGTGGAGTAAATAGTTATTTGAAAATGCTGATAGAAACGATTTAAAAAGACGTAACTCATAATCATTTGTACCTGCTAAGTTCACATCTGTCACTTATGGTATTGTATCTGTTGCGCATGTAGTTACAGAGTTTGTCTTAGTTTGAATATTATTTTTAATAGATCAGAAAATATGTAATTGCATTTTATGATGTATACATGTAGTATTGTTAAAAATTAGTCGTGTAAAATTAAAGAACTAAGTTTATTTGGTATACAGGTATGAAAGTCTCAAATTTTTTTTTTTTTTTTTATTTTTATTTAACACGGGCGTTAACGCCCAATAAAGCAATACAAAATTAACAATTTAGCACTAGGTTAAGTCGAGTATAAAAATAAAAACAATACATAGAATAGCTGAAATAAAGTATACAAAAAATAAAATATGTATATGACGCCGCAAAAAAGAAAACTAGTTAACAATAAAAATAAATCTGAAATAATAGCGCAAATAAGAGTTAATAGAAGCGATAAACAAGGTTTTTACAATTTAATTTGAAAGTAGATGGTATCGACTCGTCTCGCAAATTTGAGGGCAAAGCATTCCATGCTCTGCGTAATCTGTTCGAAGTTGCAAAGAATGAAAAGTTGGTCCTACAGTGAGGCACTTGCAATGGTCGAACATTTCTCACGTTACGCAGTACCTGCCTATTCGTAAATATAAGCCGAACCACATCAGACGTTACAGACCCATGAATTATGTTCCTGATTAATAACAACTCAGAATAGGTGTGAATAGACTAGATAGTGGGTATTAACAAGGCCGATGATATTGGTCCAAAATCATGGTCATAATAATACATGGGTCTGTCAGTTTTCCAAGAAATGTATCTCAGAAATTTACGCTGAGTTGATTCGAGCACTTTAATGTCCTTCGACAGTGATGGAGACCAAATAGGCGATCCATAACACAAATGAGGCAAGACTAGAGTTTTATAAACATTTAATATAGCCTGGGGATTTTTGAAAAACCTAGTAATATTACGCAAGAAACCCAGATTCCTAGCTGCCTTGCTGTTTGCTGCAATAAGATGTTGTCTGAAATCCAACTCCTTATTAAAAATAATACCAAGATCTGAATAGTAGTCCACGGAGATAAATTTGTCCCCACGATAGGTGTAATAAAAAATTAAGGTATTTTGACTTTTTGAAAATCTAATAATTTTACACTTGTCCACATTCAGTTGAAGTCGATTTGTGTTACACCAATTTGAAATTTTGTTGATGTCTCTTTGAACATTCAGAGCATCTGTGCGCGACTTAATCTCCGCAAATAGTTTTATATCATCTGCGAACAGCAAGGCATCCGCACAAGTAAGGTTATTTAGTATATCATTAATATATAAATTAAATAACAACGGCCCTAAGTGTGATCCCTGAGGAACACCGGACGGGACCAAGTATTCATCGGATATATGATTTTTCAATTTGACTGCTTGTTTTCGGTTCGTGACAAATGATGCAATCCACTCAAGGAAACGACCACCAACCCGAAAACCCTTAAGTTTACCGATTAATATTTGATGGTCAACACTATCAAAAGCCTTAGAGAAATCGAGGTAAATGGTATCCACCTGAGATCGCCCATCACCTATCACGCCGTTAACAAAATCGGAAAATACCAGAAGATTAGTAACTGTCGACCTTCCCCGCATAAAGCCGTGCTGCTTAGACGATATTTGAGAAAATAAAAGAACTGACAATTTAGATGTAATTATTGAATCAAATAGCTTTGGGATAGCACTAATAATAGATATTGGTCTATAGTTTGAAACAGAACTTTTATTACCGGATTTAAATACTGGAGTAATATAAGAATTTTTCCAGTAACTTGGGAATACGCCTGAGTTAAGAGATTTGTTAAAAAGAATTACAAGCGGCTTCATGAGGGAGGATAGACAGTTTTTCACGATAGTAGAAGGGATACGATCCGGTGCTGATGTTAAAGTATCCTTCAATCCCTGCGATGCTGATGACACGTCGTCCGGTGATATCGTAAAATTGTTGTATACCGAATGACAATCCATTTGTAGCAAAATTTGTGAAGGTGACGGTTTATAAACCGACTTGAAGTATGTAGCAAATAGGTTGACGCATTCAGTGTTAGTTGATGAGCTCAAGATTCCATACTTCATGCAAATTGGGATATCATTAGACGATTTCAATTTGTTGACGTAGGACCAAAAGGCCTTAATATTCGTGCAGGATCTATCTTCCACCGTCCTTAGATAATCGGAATAAGCTGATCTAGACAATTTTATTGCTTCAGCACGGAGAGATTTAAAATGGATGTAATCAAAGGTTGATTTTGTGCATTTCCACTGGGCATGGGCAGTCCTCTTATCCTTGATTAATTTAATAAGCTCCCGAGTATACCAATGTGGGTAGGATGAGAGTTTTACATGACCAGAAGGAACATTAGTACTTATAGCTGTGTTTAGCACTTTATAAAATTCGGTGACATTGCCATCAATATCACAATGTTGGAATAGCTCAGACCAATTCACTTCAGACAAAAAGCTGTTTATACCTGGTATGTCAGCCCTTGTAAAGTCATATTGGTGATGTTTGGGGACAATCAATTTATCGGTATGAGAAGATAGCTCAAACCAGCTATTTACATGATGTGAATCGCAAGGCAAACTCGAGTCCAGACAATCAATTTTATTGCTCAAGTCTACAGTGGTCGAAAAAAGCAAATCCAATGTGTAATTTTTTGATGTTACTGGTGGAATGAGTTGCTTCATGTTCAGTAAATTAAAAGAGTAAGATATGTACTCTGCAATATTTATTAAATTCTGCAATTTTATAAATTTGAAAAAAAAATGCAGTTACAGCTTTTTCCATTCAGTAATTTCTCGACGAAAGAGGATTATGTATAATTGAAGTGCAGAAGTATTTAGAACGATAAACAATTTTAGCAAATTTGATAAATTGACAAAGGAAAATCGAACCTTCAGGTTTAATTTTTCCTGTTTATATCAGTAATTGGAAAATAATTTTGAAAATCCCAAAATTGAATTCATTTTGTCAACATTTTTAATCCTTGTGTATACTTTAATACTTTTGTATCCTTTCGAATGCATTCGATGCATATAGTAATTTCAAGTTAAGCATCATACGCTGTGAACTACAACTGGATAGGTGACCGCATGAGAACAGCTGTTCTTAATATAATTAATTTATAATAATAAAAGAAATATAAAAAAAAAAAACAATTAAATTAAATAAAAAATTAAAAGTTGAAGAAAAAAATATTTTTTGTATAAACGGGGGAAGAATCCTATTACACAGCGAAGAATTCAGTAGCATTTAAATTCTCTGTATTCTATACTTTCTAATACTTTTACAAGGATTAAGAAATAGCATTCAGAAGTATTGAAATTTTCAACTGCTGGGATAAGCAACGAATCCTTGTAATCAGGAACCTATGTCCGTAAAAGAATTCTGGAAAAGGCATCTAAAGACTTAATAGTTATGGCACAAAGTTTTCTTGCTTTTTTGATAGCCCCCGAGACGCTCGAGGGCCCATAATACACACGCAAAGAAATTTTAAGTCAATGCGACAGCATTTTGGGAAGTAGTAGCTAATGCACAGATTCTGACGAATTTGAAATGACGGTTACAATTCAAATTCGTTAAAAAGCAAGTTTTTATAAACAGATCCAATTTGAGTGCACCTTTGAGTGCATTTTTAATGTATCTTGTGCTGTTTTTGATATGGAAGCTTAAGAATAAAAAAAGTACCAAGTTTTTCCGTTTCAACAACGTTTATAGATCATTAAACTTAATTATTAATAACTACATGGTCGAAAATTATGAATAACTATTCAAAAAAGTGTAATAAAATTGTATCTGTTCATGAAAATTTTCTTTTCAACGATTTCAAATTTTAAACGCCATTTGAAATTCGTCAGAAATCGTGCGGTAACTGTTACCTCCCTGAGCAGTGGCATTTACTTCAAATTTCTTTCCGTGCAGATTATTTTTAACACAATTTCAAAAATTATCTTTTAAATTCGGTTTTTCAACATATACTGTGAAAACTTTCCATGTAATGTAATTTTACAGTGAAATTAAAACACCAATGAAAATCATAATACTTGTAAATGTAAACCTAAAATAATCAATCGATGGTAATACTTGTCGAAAGCAGGCTTAAAATCATCTGTCAATAGTAAAATTTCTTGACGAGAGAGGATTGTGTTTAATTGAACTGCAGAAGTATTTAGAAGGATAGACAATTTTACTGAATTTGACAAATTGACAAAGGAAAATCGAACCTTCAGGTTTCATTTTTCCTGTTTATATAAACGGAAACGAATTGAGAAGTTTTGAAAATCCTGAAATTGAATTCTTTTTGTTAACATTTTTAATCCTCGTGTATACTTCAATACTTTTGCATCCTTTCGAAAGTATTCAGAGTTTATTTTTTAATTCTTTGCAATACTCAAAAATTTCAATCCTTTCAAGAGTATTGCGTTGGTTATTTTCAATACTTCTGAGTGCTTCGATGCAAGCAGTTTACTACTTACAATTGTAATATTACAAAGACGATGTATAATTACCACGATTATTACTGGTATTTTTATTTCCATTGTGAATTTTATACGAAAATTTTAATTTTACTACGAAAATAATAGAAAGTTTCAACAAAACTGTAAAAACTCGGAAATGTAATTTTACTTTATTTTTCAATATTTGTGTACAGTCGAACACATAAAATTCCTAACCACGAAACATACAAGTTTGTAAACATAAAAATTATTTTTATTTGTAAAATTCATTTCCATTTTTTACAATGATAAATATAAAAATTCTAGAAAACGGATCTAAAAATTAATAGTTATGACGCAAAGTTTCCTGGTTTTTTTTGACAGCCTCTGAGACGTTCGAAAGCCTTTAATATACTTCATTTTTAAAACAATTTCAAAAATAAACTTTCAAATTCATTTTTTTCAACTTGATGTTGAACGATACAACAGCATAATCATTTTTAACCTTTCTAATCAACTTATCGAACAACAAAACTTTTAAAATATGTAGAAATAAATCAAACAACAAAAACATAATAAAAAAGTATTAAATATCAAACAGAATTGTTTTCGTTTCATTTTGTAACTATTAAATGAGCATCGTACAAAGTTCCGATATGTAAATGACATTTGATTAAGTTCGTATCACATTATTTTTACATCGAACTAAAATTTACATTTTAACAAAACATTTTCTTTTTAATCACTTTTGATAAACTGTCACTTTTTACAGAAACAATGTATTTGCGAAAACTTGAAAGGTTTTTGTAAAATTCGAACCAATAACGCGGCGCCATTGCTCAAAGTCGTAGCCATAGGCATAACCTGACTTTGGTTCGCGGTCAAAAATTAATAAACAAAAAATGCACCATTGTCAAAAAAAGCCGACAAAACAAAAAAATAAAGAATAAAGGAAGTTGGTCAAAACAAAAGAGAAAGCAACAAAAAAGAAATGAAGCGTCCATAGCAACGTTTCTCGCGCGTAGATTTGGAGACGCTTGTCAATAATCAAGCATATACAGTAGTGCTGATAGAAAAATTGTGCGTGTATAAAAATGAAACGAATCGTTACTTACCTCCGTCTTTGTCTCCCATTTGTAAATTTCTGTAATTCTACTCTTTGAATTATTTCGATTCCTTGGAATCCGCAATTTTTAGAAGCAACCGGCGAAAGTACAACGAGTAACGACAAGGACCCGCCAAAAAGCTTCGAACAAGAAAAGCATAGATTGGCAACTGTAAAGAGAAAGTCGATGTTATAGAAGCGTTTGCGACGCTCGAGATTCCTTATATCACTATGTATTTCATAAAACGTTCGATCGATAAAAAAGTATATTTACACCAATTTCACGCGAATTGCTATCTTCTAAATATCACATAAATTATGACAGAATCTCTGATCTGTAGAATTGAAATTTCAATTTGTAAATTGAAAGTTAAAAAAGTTTGAAATTGAAGGTCTACTTGTCAAGTAACGCCATCTGCAATACCATTGTACATAACCTGCAATAAGTGTACATACCTGACCGATATTGCAGAAATTAGTAAACCAAATGTAATGATAAAAAATTAAACGTTGAATTTTTTTATAAATAACGTTTGTTTAGGTAAATCGAGACTAATTCGGAAAACAACTTAACCCATTAACGCCCACGGAGACACTTTTTTCGCCGCATCTTCCGAGGTCTCTAGATGAAATAAATTTGGGTCTAAAAATTGTTTGAATGCACGGAACTGATAGGTTTTTCATCGATCTTTCCAATGGTGAAATCGAAAATTAGAAAAATTAGAAAAAAAAGAAATTGTTACTCAAAAATGAGTTTAAGTGCAAAAAATACCTAAAAAAAAATTTTTTTTTTCATTTAATCGGCTTTTTTACAAACTGTCCTTTATGGAATCATCGCGAAACCAATTTAGATGGTGGAGGGAATGTCTGAACTTGAAAAAAACATTTTTTTAAAAATTATTTTGTCATCAGAATAATCCAAAATGGCGTCCGAAACGAGAATTTTCTCTCATTATGTTTCGGACGCTTTAACTAAAAAACTATAAGCTTTTCGAAAAAAATGTTAATTACAAAAAGAGCTTAGAATTCATCAAAGAATGCAATAGAATTTTTGGAAACAGTTTTAAAAATTTCAATTCTCGAATTTTTTAATAAATTTTTAAAAAATTGAAAAAAAATTCTGAAAAAATTCCAGTGCATTCTTTGGTGAATTCTAAGCACTTTTTATTGATTGCAATTTTTCCTAAAAGTTGATAGTTTTTTGAGGAAAATATTCTTTAAAAAAATCTCCGATGACTGCTTTCACTTGCGTTTTTTGAATACAATTTGAGAAGTGCACACTTTCTTATATTTTATCGTTTATGAACCAGGTACACTAGTTTTTCAACCTTACAAAATTTTCGCATATTTTAAAAGTTTTCTTTTAAAAAGTAAGTTGGGAATACATCTGAATTCAAAAATGTACGAATGAAACATATTGTTACTGGAGGGTAGATGATTCGTTCGGTTTCGTGCCGCTTCAAACTGAAAGCAAGCGCGACTGCCGCTAGGGGGCTCTCCTGACTCGCGCGTTTTTTTTGCTCCCGACGACGCAGAAACAGATTTCTGTTTGGTACATCCCTAAAGCCAATATAAAAAATTACACAAATATGGTTTATGAATAAAAGCTTTTGTCTGTAATTTGTTCTGTAATTCATCACCCTGGTAGTTGAGAAGTTCCACCAGGTTCAGTGCGTTTATAGCTACTTTGAATTTTCTTACAGCATATTTTGTTTGGATCAAATACCAGTTTGAGAAGTTTTTGGAACTAGGGTTTTAACATTTTTAAAATGCCAAAACGACGTAAATCTTTAGCCTCAGATGACTCTCCAGAATCTGATGATTCATCTGACAGCAGAAACGATAATTGTATGACATACATTCCAGATCCTGATGATTCTAGTGGTTCAGATGATGATTCTGAGATTGAAGAAACTGAAAGATTTTTGGAAAAAAAATCTTATTCAAAAACATCAAAGAATTACAATGATAACCAAATTAAGCTTGAAAATGACCACGTCTTCGAATGGATCGATGGAGAAAAAAAGTACAGTAACGATCTTGAAAACATATTGCTTTTGTCCAATGCTGACATTGTAAAAATTCGAGAACGAAGTCCAGTAGAATTATTTGAAACGTTTTTTTCTCCTGAGATAAAAAATTGCATTATTGAGTCGACAAAACAGAATGGTTATGATTTGACATTGTCTGACCTAAATACTTTCATTGGTATAATCATTTTTTCCATTTACACCCTAAAAAGGTCCCAAAGACATTATTGGTCATCTGATGTTCATCTTGGTTGTGATGTAATGCAGTCTGCTATGTCTCGCAATAAGTTTGAGACCATAAAATCAAAATTGAAATATTCGCAACCAGCATATGAAGATCAAAATGATAGAGGTTGGCGTGTTAGAAAAATAATGAATTTATTCAGGAATAATATAAAAAAATTTGTTTATTTCGAAACTGCGTTGTCTGTTGACGAGATGATGGCTAAATTTTATGGTAGAACGGTTCTAAAGCAATATATTCGGGGTACACCGATAACGTTTGGCCTGAAATTTTGGGCTCTTTGTACCGTAGATGGTTTCCTTTTAGAATTCGATCTATAGTGTGGAAAAAATTCAACGGTAGGTCAAAATCTAGCCAAATGTGGTCAAGGATCCCGAGTTGTAATGGCTTTACTACATGATTTTTGTCAAAAGTAAGTGTGCGTCAAATACAAAGGTATCATCTTTATATGGATAATCTATTCATCAGTTTTGATCTCTTTTTACATTTAAAAAAATTGGGATTACGCTGCACTGGTACTATCAGAGACAATAGAGCGAAAGTAAAGAATGTTCTTCCTATAAAACCTCGGCGAGAAACTACGGCTGTCAAACACGATAAAAACAGTGGAATCAATTATATAACTCTCATCGATTCTAAGATAGTTTCAATCGCTTCTACGGATGGAGGAGCGACGCCTACTTACTTGACAAAAAGATATTCCAGAGAAGAAAAATGTAAAGTAGAACTTCCCTTCCCCATGAGTTCGGCCTCTACAATAAATTTATGGGAGGCGTAGATTTACATGATAATCACACATGACATCATTACCTTGATAATCGTCAATCATCGTCTCAAAAGAGTCACAAAAGGATACACATTGAAAAGAAAAAAGTATGCTCAACTAATTCATGTCCAACCAGAACCAACATTTTTTGTCACGAATGTGATAATTTTTTTTGCAAAACATGCTTCCAAAAAAATCACTAAAGCTAAAACCTTTTTTATTTTTTCAAATTATTTTTTTATAGTTGAACGTTAAAAAAAAAAGTACATTTATTTTTTTTTGCTCTGAATATTCTTATAGTATAAACTAAAAAATAAAAATACGAAATACAAAAAAAATACAAAAAACACAAAAATAGTAAAAAAAAATGGAGTCGTTACCGCCACGTCCCCGTTCGTGACTCTGGATTAGACTAAGCGCGGTGTTTAGTTACCCCCAAAACTTTCAAATAAGCATTTGTAACTAGATTCGTCTTCAAATTTTTCTGGTCGCCATTCTGAAGCTATAACGTTTACGAAGAAAAGGGTTATTTTGAATATTATAAATAATAAGTGCTAATATTCTTGAGTATGAAAAACTAGTGCACCTAGTTCATAAACTATAAAATATAAGAAACTGTGCGCTTCTCAAATTGTATTAAAAAAACGCAAGTGAAAGCAGTCATCGGAGATTTTTTTAAAGAATATTTTCCTCAAAAACTATCAACTTTTAGGAAAAATTGCAATCAATAAAAAG
This sequence comes from Trichopria drosophilae, assembly GCA_030407085.1. Classification (NCBI taxonomy): domain Eukaryota; kingdom Metazoa; phylum Arthropoda; class Insecta; order Hymenoptera; family Diapriidae; genus Trichopria; species Trichopria drosophilae. The sequence goes on from CM059585.1 coordinate 26,281,112, forward strand.
TGCTTAGAATTCACCAAAGAATGCACTGGAATTTTTTAAAAATTTATTAAAAAATTCGAGAATTGAAATTTTTAAAATTGTCTCCAAAAATTCTATTGCATTCTTTGATGAATTCTAAGCTCTTTTTGTAATTAACATTTTTTTCGAAAAGCTTATAGTTTTTTAGTTAAAGCGTCCGAAACATAATGAGAGAAAATTCTCGTTTCGGACGCCATTTTGGATTATTCTGATGACAAAATAATTTTGTAAAAAATGTTTTTTTCAAGTTCAGACATTCCCTCCACCATCTAAATTGGTTTCGAGATGAATCCATAAAGGATAGTTTGTAAAAAAAGCCGATTAAAAGAAAAAAAAAATTATTTTTTTTGTATTTTTTGCACTTAAACTCATTTTTGAGTAACAATTTCTTTTTTTTCTAATTTTTCTAATTTTTGATTTCACCATTGGAAAGATCGATGAAAAACCTATCAGTTCCATGCATTCAAAAAATGTTTAGACCAAAATTTATTTCATCTAGAGACCTCGGAAGATGCGGCGAAAAAAGTGTCCCCGTGGGTGTTAATGGGTTAAGGGGGTTCTCAAGTGGCCCGTCGGTAAGGTAGGAAGTTTCACTAAAAAACGTAAATTAAGGGGATTCTAACGTGGTCCGGGGGTAAGGTAGGAAATTTAACTAAAAAACGTAAATAAAAGACGGATGAGTAACATTTTTTAAATTCGGGCTTTGTAGGGGCAATTCTAAGAATTATAACCAAAGATATTTGAGAACTGAAAAGAAATAAAATTCACTTATTTCCGAAAATTCTCTGTCAATTTTCTTAATTTTCGATCAATGACAAATAGTTTAATTTACTAATCATTATTTCGACCATTTGTGTTTGTGGCGTAACCATCATCACCAATTTAACAAACGAAACTTCGACGTACTGTTAAGGTCGAAATATTGATTAGTAAATTAAATTAAACTATTTGTCATTGATCGAAAATTAAGAAACAATATGCATTAAAAAATGCAGACTATAGGCGGTGTCTAGAAACAGTAAGTCGAAGTTTAATTTGTTAAATTGGTAATGGTTACTCCACAAACACAAATCCGTGTTTAAAATGTAGGCCAAAATAAGATCGTCTTAAAGTTTTATCGTAGTTACATTATTCTCGTTTACCAAGAAACACTGATTCCTATTTATATTTATTCAATATTAATTATGAGAAAAGAAATTATTAATTATATTTCCGTCTGTAGTAATTGGAATTGCCCTTATAAAGCCCGAATTTTCAAAAATGGCATCAGTCATTCTTTATTTACGGATTTTAGTGAAAATTCCTGCTTTTGATATACCTTACCGGCGGACCACTTTAGAACCCCCTTAACAATAACATTCGCGAAGAACAACTTTACCTACTTTTATATATCAACGACATTACAATTGCTGGTGATGCGGAACATACAATGAATAAAGTAAAATACGATTTGAAAAATGAATCTCACATAATAGATCTTGGATAGTTAAATTCCCTTTTACAAATTACGATAACATACAAAAGACTTATATAGATCAATTATTAAATAAATTGCATATGAGCGATTGCAAAGCTGCCAACCCAATAAGCACATATTTTGAAGAAAGAATACTTTATGACTTCTCGCAAGTCCTCATGAAGTTATACTTATAGTGTATAAGAAGTAATAAAAAAGAATTCTTTTATAATAAATTTGAGTTACCGACCGAGTTTCTCGCAAGCGCACGAGTCTTGGGCAAGTTTATATATAAGGAACCTCCATAGTAACAGTAACTCTTAATTTAATAACTATAGCAGATATTCGTTATTTTTTAAAGCATTCACAAAGAATTCTTCTCGAATTCTTTTTTCATAAAAGCATTCAAGAAGTATTCTTTTTGAATATTTCAACATTTCTTTTTGGTTATTAAGACATGTATGGAACAGAAATTCATTGATCATAATGAAATAAATAAGACTTTAGATAAACCGTATCAGGAATTGATTGGATGATCATTATGTTTAACCCAAACGACAAGACCAGATCTCAGTTTTTCTGTTAACTCCTTTAGTAGATTTCAAGGCAATCTGTCAGAAAGTGATTAGAAAAGTTTAATGCGTATTTTAAGATATCACCAAGGTACTCGAGATCTTGGACTTATTTATGGAAAACTTAAAGGAAATAAAAAAGATTTTATTGCATGTGTATAGATGCAAATTAGACGTTCTTCTCGAGTTTTCAAAATATGGAATTACCTGGTTTTTCCTGCCGACCACAGACATAGTTTGACCTGGTCAAAAAACGTATTGACAATGATCACATGGAGATGTCCTTATGATAATCTAAGGCAAGACTTCGTAAAATCTGCACATGGACATGACCAAGTTAAAAGGACGTGGTAGGTGCAATATAGGAAAGGAATGACAAATTTCGTTGTATGGTTTAGTCCCGGTATATTTACCTACGCAGTTCCTCGCATTCCTCTCCCGTCTCGTTATATTTACCAAAAGAAGGGGATCGCCACTTCTCTCACTGCTCTCAGTCCCGTTATGTTCGTGACGTCACTGCAGGTCCTTCCTGATGCCCCGCCCCAGCCCGCAAATTGGGAGAAACAGAGAGCAGCGACAGTTAAATATAACGAGACGGAACCGGTTGAATATGCTGGGACGTGAATATAGCGGGACTCTACTGTACTTATTTTTCCACCAGACTATGACTATCTGGTCAAAACTACAGTAGGACCTCTCTTATTCTAATTTTCCCCTTACCCCCACTTACTTTGCTTGCGAACTTGTGATTCGTGGACAATATTTTTCGTTGACTTTTCGTGTGATAGTGGGAGAAGACTTGTGGGGGAACGATTAGAATAAGAGAGGTTCGAATAAGAGAGGTCCTACTGTATGTAGAAACGCGAGAATCCCACATGGTCTTGACCTGGTCAAATGGGCCAAAACTATAACCAGGTTGAGACCACGTGGAAAATCCCACCTGCATTTTTTCAGTAGCGCTGGCGCTAAAAGAATGTCAATAACGACTTATGTATTTATTTTGTTTGAAAGTACAGTATGTTTTATAAAACAGCGAATAGTTGCCTAATCTACAATAAAAGCAGAATTTGTGAGGATAGCAATGTGTGCATCTGAGTATCTGTGAAGACTCTTTTATCCGGACTTAATATTTCAGCGAAGAACAATTGATTAGCGAAGACAAGCGGCATTCATGTTCTAAAAAACGGTAAAAATAGGAGCGTTAGTGTAAGAGTTCTAAAGGAGTTTATAGAAATGAGCAAGGGAAATAAGGCTGGTAAAGACGAAGCCAACATTTAGGGGGTTTGATCCAACCTGTCTACAATTACGAAGGGAGGACTCTATTTACTTTCTGTTTAAGGGGGTTCTAAAGTGCTCGTTCGATAAGGTAGGAATTTTCACTAAAAACCGTAAATAAAAAATAGCTGATTCGATTTTTCAAAATTCCGGCTCTACAAGGGTAATTTTAATTACTATAGACGGTATTCTATAAAATGCCAAGGAAATTAATTGAGAATTGACCGAGAATTTTCGGAAATGAATAAAATCACTTATTTCCAAAAATTCTCGGTCAGTTTTCAATTGATATCTTTGGTATTTTCTAGAAAATTATTTACAGTGCTTAGAATTGCCCTTACAAAGCCCGAATTTTAAAAATATCATCTTTTATTTACGTTTTTTAGGGAAATTTTTTATCTTACCGGTGGACCACTTTAGACCCCTCTTAATTTGAATATTTTAGGTTGGGAATTGAGATTATCAACCGCGTAGTACTTAAAAACGTTGATTTGTCAACAATGAATTACTATTTTAGGGCACTTTTACAGTGACTAACTATATTATTTATATAAATAACAAAGGATTTAAACAATAAAGAAAGACCATGTCACAACTACAAGATTTATTTTTGCCAATTACCCCCCCTATTCTGAACCGATCGCGTTCAAATTTGTCGTGCATTCATAAAAAATGTGTAAAACTGACCTAAAATACATTCGGACTTAAAATATCTTATTTCGGTTTAATTTACATTTTTTTCGGTGAGAAAGTGATGTTATCAACATGGCGTTTAAGCTTTCTTTTTTTAGCCGCCATTTTCTGAAAAAAAAATCGTACGATTAAAAACCAAAGCTGGATGAAAAGTTTAGATGTTTTGTGCAATTTTGTACATATTTGCAAGAGTAAAAAAAATGTCCTTCCCACTCAAATTTTTGATTAAATAAAAATTTTTCATAAAAAAAATCATATTTTTTTTTAAACTGTCAATCAACAATTGAAAACCAACGTTTTGAAAATTTTAAACCATTCTATCGTGTAGAGCGTACCCGAAAATAGTAGGGTTGGTTATTTTCCAAAAGATTTTCTTACCTTTTCACAAAGTTTTCTGAGCTCAAACATAAGATACAAATTTTGCCGTTTTGGAACTTAATAGGTTAAATAATAATAATAATAATAAACGGAGATTGCAGAGATATTTCGATTATAACATCCAAATCAGATTTTAAATATTCGTGTAAAAAAACTCATCTTCCGGTTCAGGTCGAATTCTATTGGCTAGTCCTCCCATAATTTCTAACCGAAGTATGCTATTGGCTGGCAGTAACTACCATCTATGTCTACTAGCTCCATCTAGGTACTAACTAGAAATAATTTATTTTAAATAAAACCAATTATTAACTAAACTATTTAACTGTATATTTAGAAAATAGTCTATGATAATTTCTCTTTGTAATTTATATTGAAGAAACCATATATTTCCTGCAATAATCTTTGTTTATCAAAAAAAATCATTTGAATTTCACGTCGGCCATTTTGGATCGCGTGTAAACGTAGGAAAGTGGAAGAGGACGAAGTCTTTTCCTGTTCTTTTGACGGCTACGCTGCAACGAGTGCAAAATGGTGAGAATCGTAATCCGTTTTTTAAAGAAAAATCCGTAAATTAAAATGGTGAAAATGTGAAAAAGTGCTTTTAGGAATAACTTGTGCATCGTATAAAATCAATATTTTTTGTTCTTCGCTTTTTTAATAATTGTTGTGTATCCGTGAAAATTCCATAGTTGATTTTAGTGAGGTTATGTTGTGAATGCAACATATCTAAATTTTTAAAGACATTTAATTCTTTAAAGGAATTTAAACAAATTATTTTTATTTATATTAAATATTATCTAACAAGTTTACTAGTTGTCTTTTATCTTTTTTCAGAATTTCATATAAAAATGAATTGTTACGATGAGTATTGTATATTTTTTATATTGACGGAGTCAAATTTATTATAGAAAATATTTTGTTTCTAAAAATAAATACTAAAGTTAACTTCTTTATTTGTTTATTTTATTTTAACGAAGTAAAATACATAGATTCCAAAAAGTTATCGACTCAATTTTTTTGTACTTCCGAGTGTACGAAATTATTTTGACGTTTAATTCTTTTAAACTTTAAAATAATCATCAAAATTACTATAGCGATGCAAAAGTTATTAAAAAAGTTTTCTTTACTATTTCTAATTTCATAATTTAATACTTTATAAATCATTTTTTAGGCAAAGAGAACAAAGAAGGTTGGAATCACCGGTAAATACGGTACCCGATATGGAGCCTCCCTCCGTAAGATGGTGAAAAAGATGGAAATCACGCAGCATAGCAAGTACACTTGTACATTCTGCGGAAAGGTTAGTACAAACTAAAAACTTATAAAAACTGAATTTTATTGTTTCGTACAAACTTAATAATAAAAAAAAAAACCATTTATATACAGTTTCATATAAAAATATATAAAAATTTTCTTCTGTCTTCTTAGGAAGCCATGAAACGCAGCGTTGTAGGCGTTTGGTCTTGTAAACGCTGCAAGAGGACTGTTGCTGGAGGTGCGTGGGTATTCTCGACCACTGCGGCAGCGTCTGTCAGATCTGCAGTCAGGCGATTACGTGAAGTGAAAGAATTGTAATCTTGTAAATAAATATTTTTAAAAATCTAAATAACAGTCTAGAAAAATTATGAACAAAAGTAAAAAAGGATAAGAAGAAGAGAAAAACAAGCGAAAATTAGAAAATCAAACTTATTTATCAGTCAATTTCAGCTTCGGCTTTCTTTTCGATATAAATCAACCTGAAGGTGTATTCAGCATTGCTACGCAACTATCAGAAAAGTAAGTTTTTGAACCGTTTTACTTCGTCTTCAAAATACTTACTTTTAATATTAAAAATCGATTTTTAAGTACCATTATGTAAGTGAAGGCAGGAATTTATAATTTGCTACATTCAAATAAAAACTACACTTTTTTTTTTTTTGTTAAAAATATTCACTGCTTTAACCGAAACGAAGTTTACAATCGCCTTATAAAAAAATTCCAATTTTGTTTCACGAATTACATTTTGGTTTAATAAATAACATCTTTTTCGAGACCTACATATCGATGTAAATAAATAACGAGGAACTACACATTAATGTCCTCGTGTTTCAAAATTAGCTGCGTTTAAATTCAAATGTCTTATCGATATAAACTCGTATAGATCTAGCTTATTTGTAACTGAAAAAAGAAAGGACGTTACGTATTGCGCGACGCTGTGTTTGATTCCTACGATCATGGAAAAAACAATATCGCTTTACGATTATTCAAGAGTTAGAAAAAATATACCCGAAGTTTGTACTAAAAACATCCTCTTATTACTAGCCTAGTTATTACCGGAGCACAATTTCTTGCGGTAGAAGGGGGGAGAGGACGAATATTGGCAGGTTTAAAAAACTCAGGTGCATTAGGTTTTTTTTTTTTGCGCAATTATACAAATCAAAGAAGAAAAGTTGTAAAAAGACACGTGGTGTTAAGGTATTATAGACAATCCTTCGCTGCTTCGTCCTCGATATCGTGCAGAGCATTCGGCGAGTTGCAAATTATGTCGAAATGTTTTGCTTTGGGCGAATGACCGAATGTTTTCGCACATATGCTGAAGTCCTTGGTAAGATCGCGTATTTCCTTGTCTTGTTGAATATCACAGTCGCTTGTTAATTTCACAAGGGGGCAGCTGTTGCTGCTGCTGTCGCTGTCTTTCGTTTCGTCGATGCTTTCCTTATCGTTGATGAAGGGTAATGACGCTGTCGTTGGTGACGCGCAGGATTGATTGCACTGAGCCAAAGCGATCAAAGCTTTCTGGTTTTCTCGAGCATCGATCAGGAATATGCTTTCCTTAACCTCCTTAGCGTTGTACTCATCGATCCTGCAAAACACATTTATAAACTCAATAATTTGTCTTTTCGTTACGAATATATTAACCACTTCAATGGTAATGGATCATATACAGTAGGACCTCCGTTATCGAATATTTCGGTTATCGAATCTTCAGACGCCTCCGTTAACGAATAATTTCCCCTCAGTTAGTCTCCCCACTCTAGACACCACGTTGTAGATGGCCGACATGGAGCATCGATACGTCGCGTTGATTCGATTCACATATCGATACAATATCGCCTATATACAGTAGTCCTTCCCTTATTTTAACTCCCCTTATTATAACCGCGTCTCTTATTTTAACTTTGCTCTCTCGCTCTCACTGCTGGTCGTAAGAAAGAGGGGAGATGTTAAAATAAGGGAAGGGGTCGCCATCTTCCTTGTCCCGAATAGTTAAAATAAGGGGAGGACTACTGTATCCTAAAGATACAGGTATAGATGGGTGGTCGATTTTTCTCCTCAAATATTCGTTAACGGAAATTTAAATGCCCCGCGTTGTCCCGACCGTATTCGATAACGGAGGTTCTACTGTATGTACAAAAAAAATTATTGACAAACGTGGTAATGGATCATATGTGTACATTTTGCAATAACTTTTACAATTCTTAATGAATTTGCATGAAACTTCGTACACCAAGATATTTTGTTAAATTCAAAATGGCGGATCCATTATGGCGGCTGTAAATGTGCTAAATTTATTAAAATGTGCGGCGCACATTTTTCTTTATACGGAAAACGGCTGAAAATTGTTACTCGGGAGTTTTTTCGGGGTCGCCGATTACGAATCTGAAGTTAGATTTTGAAAATTCAAAATGGCGGATCCAAGATGGCCGACCGAAATGCGAAAAATTACCGAAACTTTATGAAACTGGGTTCTCGGGGGTTTTCGGGGCCGCTGATTATAAATCTGAAATCAGATTTTGAAAATTCAAAATGTCGGTTCCAAGATGGCCGACATAAATGTGAAAAATTTACTTGATTTCGATGAAAGTTGGTACTCGGGAATTTTTTGGGTCGCCGATTACGAATTTGAAGTCAGATTTTGTAAATTCAAAATGGTGGATCCAAGATGGCCGACATAAGTGTGAAATATTACTTGATTTTTTAAATGATTAATTAAATGTTGAATGATATATTTTAGGAAAAAATGGAACCCGTGTTTCACCGTTTTTCGATGTCTTAAGTACCACTTCTGGCACTTTTTTTTTTTAAACAGCTACCACTGAAGTGGTTAAAGGTGGGTTTTTACTTACTTATCGTAAATAACAGCATGAAGACCGAGCTTCTTTAGATCTTGAATGGTTGCCTTGTCGTTATTATCGTCACCCCAGCAAAATATGATGAGTCCCGCATCCTTCACCAATTTCACTTGACTCTTATCCCGTAAGATGTCTTCCGTGTGGACGTTAATCCCTAAAAGATCAGCAGCCAGCGCGTGCCTCATAGCCATCGGAATCGTTTGACATCTTGGGTCGTGGTAAGTCGGATACTTTGCGGTCACTCCTTGGGTTAGGAAGACCACCGGGTATTTATTCTGCTTCAGTCGCATCATAGAACAGATGTCGGGGTTGAAGCAGGAGAACACAATTTTTCTATCGCCACCGTGTTCCAGAACCACTTTTAGTATTATGTCCAAATACAAATTAAGATCGAAGGGATGATTGAGTTCGAACGTTCCGTCCTGAATGAATTAAAAAGCAATTATAAACCTCTTTTGATATTTATCGGTCAGTAACTATAAGATTAACATAGAGTTATAAAACTATATATAATAAAGGAAAAGAGTGGAATTAATTTTAATAGAATAATGTAAAATAGATGGATAATTGTTTACGTTTCGACCCAAGATTCGAGTCATCTTCAGACAGAGGTGCATTTTTCGTATTTATATTAACTGAGTGTTTGCTGATGACACTGTCATAACATTTAAAGATCTAACATGGCCATCTTTTACAAACAATATAAAACTCGAATTACCTATTGTCTTTAACCCCTTCGCTGCGGCGAGAATTTCACAAAAAGTGCCCAAAATGCGGGAAAAAAATTTGGTTAGATTTTATTGTAACTTGGTGTATAGGGGTTTCTTGGGACGCCGATTACGAATTTGAAGTCAAATTTCGAAAATTTAAAATGGCGGATTCAATATTGCGGGCAAAGTTTCTAAATACCAATCATTTCCCCTGACGCTTGTTCCTCAAAGGTTTTCGGGGTCGCTGATTACGAATCTGAAGTTACATTTTTAGAAAATTCAATATGGCGGACGTCATAATAAAAATTCGAACTGATTACGAATCTTATATTAGTTTTTGCATTACAATATTACGGCAATTTGTTATTCATATGTAAATAATGCTGCTCGTGGCAGGTTGGCAATAGAAACACTCTCGTGATTATTTATAGAATATTTATACCGAATTTTGTATTTTTATCAAAAACTTCTTCGATTCTGTAGCTACAAATCTATATTTTTAGTTTTTGTAGATATTTTACAGAGTTTATTATCTATCCAGATTATTCCGTGTAAATTTCAAAATTTTGTTATGTACTCCTGAATTATCGTGTTACATGTGGGAAAAAAAACACTGATTTCTAGAGTTCAATATGTTACAGTTTTTATTTTAAAAACAATTTTAAACAAAAATGTATAAAAACAGAAAAAAATTGCACTTTGAAGACCTTTCTCCAACCTCCTCGTAGTAAGTGTGTAAGTACATATTGTATACCGAAGCTAACGGGGAAGGCTAATATTAACTCGCGGTATTGGATCCGCCATTTTGAATTTTCAAAATATATCATCAGATTTGTAATCGGCGACCTCGAAAACCCCTGAGTAGCAAGTTTCAAACGATTTCATTAATTTTTCATGCATAAATTGACCTAATACGGCGACATAGCTCATGACAAAGATTTTTACAAAATCGTAAAAACAACATATTTTAAGAGTTTGTATCTTTTTTTTGACAACATGTTTTTGAAAAAGGACAACGGCATGTTGTTCGGTATACCTTAGGCTGGCTAGAAATGTTCAAGTTTTCAAATTGGATATATTATTGACTTCATTACACTAATTTATGTCATGACAAAGATTTGCGTTTTTGCCGCAGTCAGAGAAAAGTCCTAAATGACAAAGATCTTTGTCATCCGCAGCGAAGGGGTTAAGTGGTTTAGAGCAAATTCATTAACAGTAAACGATAAAAAAATGGTTTTTATTCCTTTTGGTTGCTACACGGATAGCGTACCAAACTTAGTAAACTTATCAATACAAATTAATGATAAAAATATTGAAATAGCTCGAGCAACAAGTACAAAATACTTAGGTGTAACGATTGATAGCTATTTGAGATGCGTCATATCCCTTACTTTTTTTACAAGTTGAGACCATTTTTAATATCAAACAGTTTCTAATAATTTACCATTCGCTATTTCTTTCAATTATAAGATATGGTATCGTTGCATTGGGTGGTGCATATAATGTAATCAATCCCTTACAAACTTTTCAAAATTTGATATTAAAAGTAATGTTTTTCAAACCCCTTTTATTTCCAACAAGTGAGCTCCAGGAACTGTATAAAGTAAATTCACTACTTACAATCAGAAAATTATATTATCTAAATGCTTCTTTATATTGTAGAATGAACACTAAAAGCAATAACACGTATCATTCTCTAAATACCCGAGGAAACACAAACAAACTATTAACGTTACCAAAAAGGAACAAAACTATTGGTGAGAGAGCTTTAGATTATATCGGCTGTAAATGTTTAAATTTAATACCAACTTCGTTGCGTGAAAATGATAAAAGCATTGCAAATTTTAAGAAAAAGTTATGTACGTGGCTTACGATACAAAGTTACGATGACTTAAATAGGGTTTTAGTTCCGACTGAATAAAACCGAACCGCTACACACGTATTTCTATTATCTGTTTTCATTATTTAGCATATTATCCACTATTTCTGTTTTTCTGCTTTTTTTTTTTCAATAGTTTACACCCGTTAAAGATTTATTCAGTTTATTGTACGTATATCCTAATAATCATTTATGTCATTAATATTTGGTTATAATTTAGGTTTAATATTTTTTTATCCTAAAAATGAATTCACCTCCGAGCTAAAAAATATCTTACAGAGTAAATATTATAGTTTCAAGAATCATTTAGTAATTGTCGATTTTAACATAGATTTGTTAAAAAAATGTCGACACCGATAAGTTTGTTAATAATTTTCTAGAAATGAGTTACGTAACAACATTTAACACTATCACAAAACCTAACAAAAATCAAGCTACAGGCTCTTGTATTGATAACATGTTTTTTAAAACTGATATACATAGCTATCAACCTATTAAGTTCAAACACCTAATCACAGATCATTATCCACTATTTTTAAAAATAAATCTAAACAACTTGATTATTAAACAACACCATAACAACTCTTTTTTTAATATTAAAAAGTTAAAATGGCACTTGCCCAGTAGTGCAACTGGCACTGCCCTACTGCCAAATTTTACATGGGCTCTTATGGGAACACTGAACGAGTGTAATGTAAGAGAAAAATGCCAATACTTTCTATAACAGTTCAAGCAGCCGAGCTTGAAGAAAAATTAAACATTCATTATTAAAAACTATTAAAAATTAAACATAATTTCACCTAGAAAAGAATGGATAACTAAAGAACTCATAGTCTCCTGCAATAAAAAAGTCAACTTTATAAGGCATGGAAAGAAGAACCAACTAACCTTACTCGGAAACACCACTACCAAAAATACGCCTACGTTACTTACAAAAGTTGCTTAATCCGGCTAAAACTGACTATGACAAAAGTATAGTTGATGGCCTAAAATCTAATCCTAAAAAGTTATGGAATTTAATTAACGCCAGACTCTCGAGGAAACGTAACAAGAAAAACAATATTAAACATCACCGTCAATGGACATAAAATTACTAGCCAAACTCTTTATTTATTTTTATTTTCTACGGCCTAAAGGCCTTTTACAAATTAAGAATAAAAAATAAAATAAGTAGCGCAAATTGCAACATGTATTGAAAATAATAATTTTAAATATAAATATGTAAATAACAATAATAACATCACTGCAATAAATACAACCCGATTTACGAAAGTTAACAACTCGTAACAATATTAATTAAAACCTAATTCTACGACATAAAATATTCCACGCGAAAACCTGACTAGATAAACTATCACAGAGCGTTGTGTCAATTAAAATTTCGAAGGCAGTGTACCTTTAAAAATCTAGGTAACGATACCTCAGTATAGTTAGATGGAAGTTGCGGAAGAGCATTCCATGATCTTTTTAGACGCGTTACAACAGAATAAAATTCGAAGCCACTTTTCCACTGGTCCTCCACCAATGTTCGAGAGTTCCTAATTGAATATGGCACATTACGGTGTACAAGCAAGGCAGATAGATCACTGCAATTAACCTTACCATTAATGATCTTAGGGACATAAGAGACGTCATTAAGATGATGCATCGACTGGATTGTATACTGGTTAAATTGCTTAGATCGATCTGAATAGTTATGCTCCATATAGGATATTGGACATCGGGCTTTAAAAGATAAAAATCGGATAAATTTATGCTGAATGGACTCGAGCAAAATAAAGTCTTTCTTATTAAATGGCGACCAAATAGGAGAGCAATACATAAAATGGGGAACGACCAATGCATTATATAAATTAATTAAAGTAGAGATATTTGTAAAGTCAGTTGTTGAACAAGTAAAAAATTCTATCTTCTTTTCCGTAAGTAGTTTCTTAAGTGAAAAGTTCTTAAAGACGTTATTTCTTGGATAAACGAAAAACTACGAAACCAATAGTAGTAATAATATTACGTTTCAACCAATTTATTTAGGTCCTCATCAGAATACAATATAACAAATTAATTTTTTCATAATTTTTCATACAATAACATTGTACACAGTTTACTGTTTACTATCCTTCAAATGTACTTTTCAAAATGTACGAATTTCAATAACTTTTCAGTGTTCGTTTTCTGACCATTTGAATAACTTCGGTAATTTTATATTTTTCATTTTTGAATTTTGTAAAATGAAAAAAGTATTTAATTTCTTTATTCCTTACTGAGTTTTTTACAAAACTCATGTCTTTTTTATTTTTTTATTTTAGAGATATTCAACTTATTTCCAACAAAATGAGTTTTCATTAATTATTTAATTATGTGTAGTGCCACACTATATGTTTAGATTTTTTTAAGGTAAGGAGATTTTTATTTTTTGTATCTTCTTTTATTTATGCAATTTTATACTGAAAAGTTATTTTAATTCTTTATTTTTTACTTGTAATTGATTTTATATGCTTTTAGCTTAATTTGTTATATTGTATTCTGATGAGGACCTAAATAAATTGGTTGAAACGTAATATTATTACTACTATTGGTTTCGTAGTTTTCCGTTTATCCAAGAAATAACGTCTTTAAGATCAGTTGTTGAACGTCTCAAAAAGCCCAATGCCGAATAAGCCCTAGATACCACACCTCTAATATGCTCACTAAATCTTAGATCGGAATTAAACAGAACTCCCAAATCCGAGACAGAGCTGACCAACTGCAAAGATTCATTCCGCAGCATATAATCAAATCTAAAGCTATTCGGATTTCGAGAGAAAGTAACAACCTTACATTTAACTACATTTAATGACAAAAGATTCGCATCCGACCAGTCTAAAACCGCTCTTTAACGATCATTTCACAAAAATTGGACTAAAGATGACTAAATCAATCAAACATCCAACAAGTCGACAAGTTCTACATCCTTCATCTATAGAGTGACAAAAACTATTTTTCTAAAACCAACATCGGAAGAGGAGATTATACAAGTCATATTTGGATTAAAGAAATCAGCTGGAGGATAGGGTATCAGTGCAGGTGTTACAAGCAATAAGTGAGTTCATAAGTACACCTTTAATGCACATTATAAACTTGTGCTTTGAACGGGCCATTTGACCAAATCACTTCAAAGTTGCAGAATTTATACCAGTATGTGCATAGCGTACTGTCCGAAGAGAGAATAAATTGGTAATTTCTTGAGCGTTATAAGAGTCAGACATAACCTTATAGACAAAAAGGAAATCTCTAAATTCATGAATTGATTGTATCGTGCACAAATCAAACATTTTAGAAATAGGTCCATATTCGTGTGAGAACCGATGCATAGGAGTATCAGTTTTATGCGATAGAAATCTTAAGAACTTCCTCTGGATCGCTTCCAATCTACCAATGTTGTATTTCAAATAAGGGCGCCAAATTTCTGATGCATATATACAATGAGGAAGAACTATACTTTTGAAAATGTGAATTATAGCCTGACAGTCAGTGAAAAGCTTTGTTGATCTAAAAAGAAAACCTAAACTTCTGTTGGCTACTTTTATAACATATTCTAAATGATTCGAAAAAGTTAAAGAACTATCAAAAGTGACACCTAAGTCTCTAATCGTCACAGAACGAACTAAATCGATCCCATCAATCTGATACTGAAATTGCACTGGATTATTAGATTTAGTAAAGTGCATAAATGTTGACTTTGAGGCATTTAACTGTAAACCATTAATATGACACCACGAGGAAATACCACACAAGTCACGCTGCATGGATGAAGCTGACAAGGGAGAATCAATAACACGATATAACTTCAGATCGTCAGCATATAGGAGACAATGAGAACTAGAAATAAAATCTACAATATCGTTTATAAAAATTAAAAATAGTAACGGGCCTAAATGAGACCCCTGTGGCACACCGGAAGGAGTTTTGAATGCTGAAGATATTGTCCCCTTGATGCGGACAATCTGATGACTGTCGTATAGATATGACTCAATCCAAGCAACGAACTGCGGAGACACTCCCATGGAAATAAGTTTAGATATAAGTAAACTGTGGTTCACACTATCAAATGCCCTAGAAAAGTCCAAATAAATGCAGTCCACCTGTTTATCATTTTCGAGTGCTTCACTAACAAACGATGAGAACATTAATAAATTAGAGGTAATCGAGCGACCTTTTACAAAACCGTGCTGATGACTAGATATGTTACTAATAATTAGTGTGCTTAGCTTAGATGTCATATCATTATCAGACACTTTTCATCGTTTTATTACATCAATATTCTCAGGGATTCCTTGGAATTCGTGGGAATTGCAAATTTAACTTTTCTATTCCAGTGAATTCCATCCAATACCTTCAATAAAGGGATTCAACGGAATTCAAAATTCCAATTCCGTTCCGTTTGCTGGGTTTCTAGTGAGAAGATGAAGTTACTGTTAGGTGTTCCACAAGGCACTATACTAGGTCCTCTTATGTTTCTATTTTTATGTGAACGACATTTTCACCATTATTAATAAAGAAGATATAATTGCATTTGCTGGCGACACCACGATCATGTGTACTGAAAATACTTGCACTCAAACTGTTTAAAAAACATGGTGGTGGCCGCTTTTTTCTCGGAAAAAAATTCCCTGACTTTTCCCAGATTTTTCCCTGACCAATATTTTAATGATATCTATTAAAAATAAACAATACGGATAAAAATGTTTTAAAAACAGCTACACATTTTCAATAAATTCTTTATTTTTTCAATCAACAACGAGTAGTATATTCTAAAACATATTATCTATAAAAATCCAGAAAAAAAACTCATGTTCCTGCGGATTTTTTCGTGTTTAATTCAAAATAATAGTAGAAAATTTGTTGGGGGTTCTCAAAATTTGTTATAAAATGTCAAGTTCTGCGGTAATATGTTACACAATAATTATAAATGTTGATAAATTTTAGAATTTAGGCGATTTTGGACAGTATATTCAAAGTATTGTTAAAATTCTTACGAATATTGACAATAACAAAAAATTGCCATAAATTTTATATTTTTCAAATACTATTGGACAAATATCAACTACTTAAAATAGAAATGGTAAAATAATCATTTAAACAAATTAATATTCTCAAGATTTGGGAGTTTTGTGCTGTTTTTAACATTTTAAAAATTTTTCTACGATTTTTAGCCTTTTTATGCAATTTCAACGATTTTTGAAGATTTTAAAAAATTTATGAAAGTTTTCTATCATTTTCAAAAGGTTTTATTTAAACAAATATTTGTTTAAATAGAGAATTAGTATGGCAAATATTTTTGAAATATTCTGTAAAGTATCTTTATAGAAAGATAAATATCTTTAAATATAAAATTGTTTGCATTTATTTTTGTTTAAACTATTAAATTTTATTCAAATCTGTTAGAATATATTCAATACCGAAATGTGTTATTGTTAAACGTGTTTATTTTTGTTGCAATGTACCAGAACGTTTAAAACTGAGCAGTACCACAAATATATTTAATTTAAGATTATTTTTATTCTCAAAATTGTTGGTTTTTGGTGAAATCTGTCGAAAATGTTCAAAATTGAAATATGTTATTGATAAAAAAACGTCAATAATTGTTTAAATTTGTGAGAAAGCATTTAAAATCATTTAAAAGAATTTTATGCGAAACACGATAAATAAAGCATTTTTCTGAAAATGAAATTGTGCGATTTTTTGTTAAATAATGTTTTTCACTTTTTAACGATTTGTCTACAATTTACTTTTTCCCTGACCAATTTTGAAATTCCCTGACTTTTCCCTGATTCCCTGACCAATTTTGAAATTCCCTGACATTTCCCTGATTTCCCGGTTTTCCCTGACGGTGGCCACCATGAAAAATGAACTTGTATCTTGATATCATAAATTATTGGCTAGCAGTAAATCAATTATTATTAAACCTAGAAAAAACTGTTAGCAATATCGAAAACTTTATTAAAAAAGAAGAAAAGAACACTGTAAACACCAGCTTCGAAAAATCAAATCTACCCGAAGTTTATAATTCCTTATTGCATTAAACGATTCAAAATTTTTCATAGAAATATAAATTCAAAAGAGTTTGGTCACATTTCTCTCGATACGACATATGCACACAATAAGTTTATGTTTCCCAGTTGATATAAATAGGGTCAAAACGTAAACAATTATCCATCTATTTTACATTATTCTTTTAAAATTAATTCCACTCTTTTCTTTTTTTATATACATATTTTTTATACACAAATACAAATATTATAATCCACATTTCTTACCTTTAGCTGCATTGTCCATTTTATTTCAATATTGCACCCGACGTGTAAATCCAATTCTTGTAGAACAGTTTGAAGCGTTGGGAACGGTTGATGATCTTCTAAATCTTCATCGAAAAATCTCTGATTTTTCTCGCGAGCTTCAGCTAAATGGTACACCTAAACAAAACCAATTTTTATGAATAACCACAAGAAAATGCAAACTAGAAGAAAATCGCATTCATAGCTTCAATCTGCATGAATTTCATAATGGTATATGAATGTTACACGTCTGTGATATTTTCATACAAAATTCACAGAACTATGATTGAAAATCTAAGAAGATAATATGAAACGAAGAATATTCCAAAGCAATCGATTCTAGCTAAAAATGATATGAACCCCCTCAATGTACTTCTCAGTAATGAAATAACTATGACAAAGTGCGATTTAACACTCATCGTGTAATTTGTCTCGATAGAAGCAAATTGTTCGCATTCACAAGCAGATCACTATCGATGTAATTAGCACTGAATCAATTTCACTCTTGTTAAATCTCAAAAAAACAATGTAATTAGAAACAAATGATTTTTTTCATTTACAGAAAAAAAAAGCTAAAATTCTCTGTCGAAGGATGATAAAGTTCGTAAACATGCAATGAGTTTTTCGTTATGAAAAACCTCACCGATCGCTTAAACATTTCCTCCTCTTTGTCAATGACATAGAGCACCTTACCCATCGAGTCGCAGGGATAAGAAAAATCCTACAGAATATTAAAAGTTGGACCCCTTTCTTTCAGTCACAAATAAATAGATTACCCTCGTTCAAAATGTCATTAAGAATAAATTCAATTTGTTTAATTTGTAATTAAGAATTATTAAGTTCAACGATACCTTCAAAAGATGTAATTGTTCCAGCGTTAAATCCTTGACAGGTATTTCCAACATGTCCATAGCCTCTATTTGCTTTTTCCTTTTCAATGAGATGGAAACGTGGAAGTCGTGATAAATAACCGGAATGAGGTCTTTCGATAACTGGACGTCAAATTCCACCATGTCAGCGCCATGATGCGATGCGGTTTTTAAGGAAGCTACTGTATTTTCTCTGACATTTGCACAGCTGCAAAATAAAATGATTACATCTTGACCTACAATGAATTTACACGAATCTTACTTTTTCATTTCGCACTTGAAAGATGTTCCAAGCCCTCGATGGCCGACATCTAAGCCTGACCATCGTTGTTCCCAATGTTTAGCGTACGAAATGCTCATGTCCCATGGAAAATCAATAATCGGTTTGATCGTGACGTACTCGACAGTGAGTTGTCCTGTAACATTAAAAATTCATTTCCCATTCCTGAAATTCTGTTGCGAAAGTAATTACCGATGGGCCTGTGCTTCGTACTGGTGATAGGCACTGTTAGGAGCCCGACGCTGCTCTGCAGCGTACTGGGCAGCAAGTAGCTGAAGCCGATGTGGTTGGGCGGTTCGCCGGGGAATGTCCTGGATGTGTAGACGTAGTAATCTACGAGGTAAGCCTGAAAGTTCGTTTAAGTTAGGCCGAGGAAAAACATATGGCAAACGTACAACACTGAATTGGCGCTGCGCAATTTGCAACCGAGCGCATTTTAAAATGTTAAAAACTGAACTCGGCGATCGAAGATAGCAAGCAGCACAACGAGCCATCTGCACGAACACCGCTTAAATCAATGGAGAAATGAAAGGGAGGAAGAGAGTGATACCGATCTAATAATCCCTTGAAACTTGACTAACGAAAGCAATGCAGATAACTCATCTACGCCTGAAAATTGAGTAGCATCTTCGATTGCTGGGTGCAAGAGTAGGCCGTAAAGCGTATCATCGCTACGCTTTCGTGCGAAGAAACGGTCTATTTCCTACTTTTTGAAAAAATAATCCAGACCAATTAATTGCCAATGCTGATCACTGTTGGGTGGCACGATGCCCGCAACACCTGCCAATCATTAATTATTAATTCTTTAAATGTCATATAAAAATCCAAAGCGAATTCGGAAGATCGACAGCTTATTCTGACATTGGCCGCGCAGCGATGCCACATACGGTAGAGTCGTTTAGAGCTAGAAAATAATAGCCGTACTAAATAGGATATACAGTGATGGGAATCTCACCATTTTCGACGCATACAGATGGACACGAGACGTGATAGCATTGATATCGCAATTGTTTTTTGTTTGTTTTTTGTTCGAGGAATGCAATGGATGGACTAGGTCCCGCGTAAACCGCTATCAATTCGGAGCGCGACCTAAAACCGTGGACTGACGACCGACTATCTGTTTCCCTTACTCAACTCACTAACAGTTTACGAGGAGCTAGACCAGGGGATGGGAATGGATAGGGTGAACGACAATCAAGACCATCATATCTCCGTGCGATGTCATGTAACATAGATGCAAAAGCGATGCTTAGCATCTGTACATTGGATTGCATTGTTAGCATCGATTGCGCCTGTCTTGCTTAGCACAAGTCAACGACTCTCACTTCGTGTCCAGTCCGGGTAGAGACATCGTCGATGGACTCCAGGGGGCAATAACTGCTGGACAAGTTTAATAATCTTTTACCAATTTATCGAATCAAATACAATGTTAAAAGAAGTCGTGGCCGGCCTACTCGTGGTCTACTGAAAACTCACATGATATGGTCAATGCGTATATTTTTAAGAGCATTTCTCGAACTACCTCCGATTGTCATTCGCTATTTTTCTCATCGACGGTCAAAAAACTCGTTACAAATTTAACAGGTCGCGGAATATCATTCGGTGGTAATTCGCCTCATCATTATCTACTCGGTATCGCATGTTTGTACTAATTGTAATACTTACGACAGTCTCTGGATAACGAACTGCAATACTGAAGATAACGAAATCGTCTTCATTATACGGTCTTCCAAATTGCTGCTGATATTTGAAATACGCCTCGTCCTCCGACATCACCTACATTTTATTTACACGTTTAATAAAAATTTATTAATCGCGAATTAATGCGGAACTTACGGCTATTTCTGTAATACTGATTGCTGGCTGATCGCCGATATCTTGCGTATCCATAGACAAACTGTCGTCTACAGTGTCCACAGGTTCATAATCCCCGCTGAATTGTTGCAATTCTAACGAGTTATGCCTTACTAGATTTACAGGCGTCATCTAAAATTTTGTTTAATACATTTAGTAACGTTTGATATTTATCTAATCAGTTTAATTACCTTTATATAAACTTTTCGATTTTGTAACCGATTCTTCCAAAGTTTTATTGGATTATTGAAAAGTTTAAATTGAATAACTGTTTCATCCGTAAGCCAACCTCTCTCAATTTTACAATATCCACTTTGAAAGCCAAATTTATCCGCATCCGGTATTGTTTCTTCAGAAATATTACTAAGCGCTAAATATTACATATTAGTTTTCAATCGTTACTAAATCAATCGTTTAATATTATAAACGTACCGGTTTGCCGGATTAGACGAGGCTGCATATGCGTTTCCCATTTACGGATCATGAGAGTTTTAGCCGAATTTTTAGTTCCATTGGACTGACAAATTACTGCTATGAAATACCGAAACCGAACATCGCATTCAGAGTCGAGTGCGATTTTTTGTGAGAATATTTGGCCTCTGAAATATTATTCAATAAATAGTAATTTTATCATTTCGAGTTTAATTTTTTAAACGGTAGAAATTTTACTCGTCGTTGCGATCAGGATCGTGATCTCCGGGATAGTCCAGGCTGTCCGAAGAACTACCGTAAAAGTCATGGAACTCGGGTGAACCGCTGTTCTCGTTCCTTTCTTCGCTGGCGTTCTCTCTACTCAGTTGAATAGCCTGATTGTGATTCCAGGCTCCCAACTCCGGTACATTACCCACAACGAAAACCACATCGTTCTTTTCTAAGCCAGGCACCTTAAAAAATGTATCACTTAGTAATGATGAATCGTTTTTTAAGGTCGATTTGTTGTACCTGGACTCGAAACATCCAATCCCTCTTGGAGGCTCTCATCTTGCCTATGTTTGGCTTACGATTTAAGCCGAAACAAATCTACGCCCCAATATCTTGACAGCCTCCGGTTTCTGACAAATAATATTTATGCTTTAATACAGATATCTCGAGACATTTATCCAAGAATTATGCTTTATCTATTGCATATCAAACAAGCTGATCATTCCAGAATCGTAGTAATGCAGACAAGCAGGAAACATTTTAAGCACGAGTACTATTCAAAATGACAGTATTGTTATAAAAAATTTGTGAAAACGCATTTGCTTGCGTACAATTGTAAACACATGTGCGGTAATTACTGTGTTACGTGAACGTGTTTATCAAATTGATAAAAGAGAAGACAAATGCCATTTTAAATAGTACAGAACAATTTATGAAAATGAATATTTTTTATACATTTATTATACAAGATGTAATTTAACTACGAGTTTTAGTACATAAATTTGTTAGTAATAACATTTAAACTTTTCCTCTATTTCATGCTCCGTTTATACGTAAAACTTATTGACTAATTTCAAATATTTATGATAATTAATAATACAAAACCAATTCATAATATTTAAAACGTTTAAAATGACAAAAATTTCATTTTCTGTAGTTTACGACTTGATTCCAAAAATATTACAGATGCAAATGCAGTTTCATTGTTTGAGAACGAGGAAAAAATTTGCGGTAAATATTGACCCACATTTCTAAAGCCACTAGATACTGTAAAATTTACAGTTGATAACCTGATATGGATGATTTTCATCTAAAGTGCAAACTTATGTAAATAACGAACGTCTCTTTTCCCTTTTTGGCCCAAAATGAGGTACGTGAACATCAGCTCGGTTTCTACAGTAGAAAGAATTTTTTTTAATTTTTGAAAAATACATTTTCGACTATTTTGAAGTGTACTTTATCTATTCTCATCGAGAAAATGGCCAAAAAACGACTATTTTTATAAAAAATGTCCAAAGCTATAAAAATTTTAAATATTCCTCTTAAATTAATAATTTGTTAAATGTTATCTTTGTGTTTAAAAACAATGTAAATTACCATGTAAATAAATTAATTGAAATCTATACCTATTTAAGTTAAATTTGTTCATTTAAGAACGTTGACATGTTGAACCATGTAGTAGAACAGCTAATAAGTAATTAATTAATGTGGTAAAATTATGAGCTGGGAATACTAGGAATGCAACTACGAATATTCCCACTTTTGGGAATACCTGTACATTTTTTGGTCAGTGGTTGACCCCTCGTATTTTTCACGATTTTAACGGATTTTAATGAATGAAATGGATACATAAAAAGTGATCCCGATTGTTGAACATAATATACCAATAGAATTTTTGTTTAGGAGCAATGGCCAATTAAAAATGGTCGCAGAAACGAAGCAAATTTTGTAAAAATTATTAATTCCTTGAAATAGTGATCATAGAAAGTTTTCTTTTTAGTTTTAAGACAATTTTTTTTTTTAGTTTTATAATGATGATATAAATATTGACTTGGTTGTGGACGAAAATTATAATAATTTTAAGTTGATAAATCCAAAATGACGGATCAATAATGGCCGCCGTATGTAACCTTTGAAACACATTTATGGGACTATTTTTTAATAATTTACATAAGGTGGCCATTATGGATCCGCCATTTTGGGTTTATCAACTCGAAATTATTATAATTTTCGTTCATAATCAGTTATCATTAAATATTAAACGTAATAAAAAACTTTCTATGATCTGTATTTCAAGGAATTAATAATTTTGAAAAAATTTGTTTTGTTCCGCGGCCATTTTGACTCGGCCATTGCTTCTAAAAAATGTTCTATTAGTATATTATTTATCTTCAACAATTGGGATCACTTTTTATATATGCATTTCATTGATTATAATCCATATCGATGGAGAAAATCGTAAAAAATAAAAAAAAAACCTAAAAACATGGCATTTTTTGTATTTTGGAAAATTTTGGCAGAAATATTCGTTTTTTTGGACATTTTATCGACGGAAATTGATGGAACACACTTCAAAAAAGTCGAAAATGTATTTTTCAAAAATAAAAAAATTCTTTCTACTGCAGAAACTGAGCTGATGTTGACATACCTCATTTTGGGCAAAAAAGGGAAGAGAGATGTTTGTTCTTGACACAAGTTTACACTTTAGATGAAAATCATCCATATCGGGTTGTCAACTGTAAATTTTACAGTATCTTGTGGCTTTAAAAATGTGGGTTAATATTTATCACAAATTTTTTGAAATTTCTTGCAGAAATAGTGGTTTTTTGGCAATTTCCTCAATAGAAATTGATAGAGCACACTTCAAAATAGTCAGAAATGTATTTTCCAAAATTAAATAAAAAATCTTTCTACTGCATAAACTGAACTGATGTTGACATACATTTACTGTTTCTCTCATTTTGGACCAAAACGGCTTAATAATTACAGTTGAGTTAATATTTAAAAGGTAATTTATTTGTTTTTTATAGCTAAATAAATTACCGTCATTATATTTCTCAGTATCTCATTATTTATTCATTTTTAATATAAATAATCATCAAATTATGAATAATAAAAATTTGTTTCTATGATTTTAAAAGGGTTGTACACACATATTAGCATTTAATAAATGTACACAGTTCACAAGGTTGTAAATGGTGAGTATTTCATAAAAAATTAACTAGATGAATCATTTTCATTTTGAACTTGTCACACGATGTTATGTAGTAATATCATAAAATATGAATTTATTTCTCGGTTTGATTGACCAACTGAAAAATTAAGGAATATAATGTCTTGCCAATGTACAACTACTTAAAATGTTAAAAGTAAAGGAAAAGGTATTAAAAATGTAATAATTGTCTGCTATTACCGCGAATGAATTTCTTTTCTGCTGACGAAATATATAAGAATTATACATATACTTTAAAATTCGATTCAATATTCCTCTGGCAATAATATTGAAACAAATATCTATTGTAAAAAATACCACGTTTCGTCCGAAGTATACTAGTTGGACTCTTCAGTGAGACGACCCAGTATACTTTGCCTTATACTCGCATATAGTTTTGTTAAAATTGGAATTTAGATGCTTCAAAACATAAGGAAATATTTAAAAGCATTATTTATTATATTATTACAAACGATCGAATAGAAATTAATTCTGCATCGTATTATAGATACAAAATAAATAAAATGTTGCATTAAAGCAACAAAAATTTTTCTTTGACCGTTTGTAATTATCAATTAAGTAAATATAAATATGGTATTATAGATGCGTTTATTATTATTTACATTGGTGTTATGTAGTTTTGACGAAATATTTGTTTAAAATTAATTTAAAGTTAATTTTATTCTCAAAATTAATTGAAATTTTTTGGAAGTTATTTATTTTGGTCGATATTATGAAGTTACACCGAAATACTAGCGATAACAATGTAAAATATAGTTTTATCAAATATAATATTGAATTTGGCTGCGTTTACTTTTTATTGTTATTTCTCTGGCATAATTTTTCTTTTACAGTAATAAATGCTTCTTATTAAATTATATGTGGTAATTTTACGCTCGCTTAGTAACCGAAGCGACTAAAGGGTATTACTACGTAAGTGTCTTTACACTTGTATGTAGTTTACGTAGGTGGTTAAATGGATGCAATTTCTATAACTTAACTTGATAAGTAGAGAAAAAATTGAAATATTAATAATTTCATAGGACAATTACATAGCACGTAATAAATTAGTTAATGGATATCTCGATTAATTCTTTCTTCTCAGAGAGAAGTTATTTGTCTTCGGATAAGGTTCCAGCTATTTCTTCCTAGTCGCAGTTGTTCTTTATTAGACAGTAAGTTATATAATTTCGCAACCATATATGTAAAACATTTATAATTATAATTACACAATTTTTTATTTATGTATAAATTTATTTATCATTTTGTACGTACATATACATATAATTACCGCAAAATAAATCTGTCCTTGACAATAAACCTTACAGAAATGTGTTTAAAACAAAAATCATTGTACTTTTTACATTTTTGTTGTTATAATTTAAGTTTATAGGAATTTATAAAATATTTTTTTTTTTTTGTATCAAAATATATTTTTCAACAATTAGTTACTTGTTATTTATTGATATTATTCTTATATTTACACTTCAATGATTATGTATGTAATAATTTTTGTTAATTTTGGCTAATAATTTTGGTTAATTCGTTTAATTCCTAGAATTCTGCTATATATTTATTCTATACCTTAGTACAAACATATTTCATGAGATAAAAGTGAGAAATTAGACTATTTTGTTAAAATCTTGATTGCATATGTCGAACTTTAGATGAAAATCACCCATATCAGAAATTTTACAGTGTATTTTTTAAATAATATTTTTGTTAGTGCAATTATTTTATTTCATTTAATAACAGTAGACATTCTTTTGCGCACAAACAGAATTACAGACTAAATCGTTGATCTTTGACATTCTAAAACGCAATTTTTTATAATTTTTTCTAATTGATTATAATTGATTGTCCATGCATTCATTATCAATTACTAATTTTCAGATTGAAATATTGAGAAACTATTGTTTTAATGTAATTTCTTACACAATCTATAATTTCAATTGTAAATCCTTTGTTTCAGTATTTTTTCTAGTAACTAAAGAAATTGATATTCTTTCGTATGATGTAACAATTCAAAACAAAAGTGTGCGTAATGTAACGCATTTACAGCTACAAAAAGTTGAACTGGATATACGAGGCTAAAGTAATCTATCTTTACTAGTGACACAGCAGAAGAATGTCACTATCAGGGTCCTATTATGTTACTTTATTTAAAAGTATTGAATTTAAAGCATAATAAAAAGAAAGTTATTAATTTATTTCTAAATTATCAAAACATTTAGTTGACCTTGTGACGATACATCTATCTATCGCAGTGGTTATAAGTATATTAACATTACTAGTCATAATTTACGACTGAATTAAAATCAAATACCTTTTTGACTTTAACAAATATCTTAAAAAAGAGACTTCTGTTTATGTTTGTTATGAAGAACGAGTTTATGATGGGGTTACCAGAATGAGGCTATAATTTTCAATGTTACATTCTTATCAAGAAGAAAATCTTGCAATCGATTATTTATAGCTTACTTTTGTTTGAACGATTTCATTTGTAATTCACTCTATTTCTTATAGAAGATTCAAATTTTATTATTCATATTTAAAAAGAAAAAAGATCAAGAAAGTCTTCTGTGTAATAGAAAAATTTTGCAAGTAACGGCAGTATTCTTTTGTTATTAACAGACTTGAGGAATGTCTTAGTTATTAAGACTATTTTTACTGCCAGTAATCCTTCTTTGTTTCGTACAAAGTATATTAATAGCCAGTAATATCTAATGTGTCTTTTAATGTGTATTTTCCAAGACGAAATGTAAAAAATTACAGAGTTAAATCGATAAAACAGTTACTACAAGAAGATTCAAATTTGAAAATTATTTATTCTAATCATCATTAAACAAAAGTATAATTTAAATTCAATTTTGAGATATGCTATTGACAACTGTCTTCATCCCCTATTCGTTATAACAATGATGGAGTAAAAATACTAAGACTCAAGTCGAACATCGTAAATATTATGTAGTTCCTTTATTTAAAATTATAATTCTCTTCTTCAAATCATTTTATATTGAAATCTTCACAAGGAAACTACAAAGAATTTTAAAGCAACAAAGTAACCGCATAATAAATAATAGAAAACTTTTATTGCATCTGTAACAAATTCAGTACATAAATTATTTGAATAATAGTTAAATATCTGTACCAACTATCGTCAAGAGAATGTTTTATATGACATTATTTGACTCTTTTGCGTAAAAATAATGAAATTAAGTATTTTAATTAAATAATGTGTATGAATGTACATTTGTCCAGTGTTCTTTATTGTACAATCTTACTGAAAAAGGAAACGTTTATGACATCATACTGATGTAAATTGCTGAAAAGTATTCAACTGACTATTTAGATCATCGATCCAAATAGACATATTCAACTTTTAGTTAAATCAAATGCAATTTGTTCCGTTGTACTCTTTTCCCTATCATGTTTACTAATCAATTTTTGCCTATACTTTACGACATAGATCACAGAGAAAAAAATGGTATTAATGATAATGTAAGAGGAGTAGCACTCATTTAATGAAAATATTACTTTATTTATTTATTTAACAGAGGCATAAATGCCCAAAATACAAAATATATGACATTGCGAAAGTATATACACTGGCAATAATAATAAAATATAAATGTTTACTACTAGAGAAATAATAACGTAGAAATATACATAAAATAATCAAAATAAGGAAAACTAATAATACGTTAACAATAGTCTTGCAATGACGAGCAAAATTGTGGTTCATATCCAAAGATGTGATATTCCGATATTATATTCAATAATGTTAACACACATTCAGTCTTTTTTAAAACTGTTACTCCATTTCATGCATCATTCGAAGAGAATTACAAGTACTGATATGTAGTTAATGCATAATTGTCACGATACTGATTGCTCCAAATGAACAGAAACATAAAAGATAATATCGGCCTTGCAATACTCATTTTGTGGATCGTTAGTGAAACAATAACTAATCGAGCTATTTTACATATCCAACTATATTTTCAATTGTAAATGTAAAATGTAACAAACTTTTTTCATTTTGCAACTTTTATAGAACGAAAATAATTTACCGAATAAGTTTCTCAAGGACAAACACGGTCATGGCCAGTAAAAATTTTTATTTTCAATTTCATGGTTCTCGGCGGAATCGAATTTACTACCTCGTTAAATTTATATTTATTTGTAATTTATTAAAAACTTATTGTGCATTGCAGGAAATGTATTACAATACAAAATTTCTCTATTCATTATAACAATGGCAAAGTAAAAATACTGAGACTCAAGTTTGCGAGTCTTAAATTAATATTAATTAAGGAAACATTAATATTTGTTTTGGCTTATATTGATAAAAAAATGATGTAATAATGATAAATACTGACGTCCAATCACATCAATTACATTTGAAATGAATGAACATAAAAGAAAATTAATTAAACATTTTCTTTTCAAATTTTTGTTAAATTCCAACGATGTGAACTTTAAGTAATATAAAATGAGCAAGGTTAAGTAATTTTTATTTCTAAAGTAATTTTACCATTGTAAAGTCGTAACTTTACAAAAATGTAAGCCAAAAATTAATAGAAACGTTTGTCATGGTCGTCATTATTCACAATTACAAATTCGATTGTAACTTTACATTTATTTATTTAATAATAAACCGTCCAAACTTTACACATAATGAAATAATCCAAAGGCGCATTAGCAAAAGAAAAAGAAAATATATCAAATAGTGTAAGTAAAAAAGATAAATAAAAAGAAACATCTAATTAATAACAGAAAAAAGAAATGTATCTAGAAATAAATGTATAATAAACTCTGAATTTTAGATTTAAAATCTAAAAAATTATTAATATTCTTAATATTAGAAGGAACTCAGTTCCATTCACTCCTTAACCGGGCGATTACATTCCTAAAAAATGTAATAATTCTTCTATTTCATAACGGAATCTGCAATACGACTCCGTTTTCAAAAAACGAGTAAAAGAATAAACAAATTTTTTTGCTGTTACAGTACAATTACAATGTTATCTATTCCAAATTACTACCAAATTTCTAAAGAAAATAACATATTCATTTTGATGACTGTTGATATTGAAAACAAAGGTCAAATTTCGTTACGCAAAGAACGATTGTAAAATTATAGACATATTCTTACATATTTAACAAAATCTACTATTTCAAGCAATTTTTGGAACTACTGTGGTATTTACTATCACAAAATAGTCGTAAATCAATGAAGAAATAATGCTGGTATATTAAGGTGGCTCGAGCAAAAATCATCCAACGAAGAATTGAGTAAAAATATTTTACATTCTAGTTAATGACCACAATCGTCATCCTGTGAAGCTTCACACCCTGTTACAGAAGTAATGAGAAAAAAATATTAAAAGTAACATTGATTTACATGGAATTGCAGTGTAAAATGACATTTCGATTTTAATAACAAAACTTTAATAAGATGTTTATAAAAAATCACATGTATAGAAATCATTTAATAATGATTTCGTTACGATTTTAAAATTAAATTGCCTTTTGCCATGTTTTCCTTCTCAGCGATGGCATAATAAAATAAAATGTTTAAATATGTAAAGTTTACAACTAATAATGAAATTGAACAACTAATTTGTTTGTTTACAGCTAAAAATGATAAATCGAACGGGCCCTTAATCTCTAAATGTTGGGATGGGGTCACTCGAGCCACCTTAACGAAATCTAAGATACATTTTTAATTATTAGTATCGACCAGTTTTAGTGCAAGTATAAATACTATCAGTTAGAGTTTTGGTTATTTTCTGGCCTTAATAAAACTTAATATAAAATAATTTTTTGAATATAAATTAAAATTAGCATAGGAAAAGAGACGGTATAAATAATATAAATAAAATAGGGAGCTGTTCGAAGGTAAACAATAAAAATTAATGTTTCGACCCTAATTTGGGTCCTCTTCACAAAGGGTTTTAAAAAACCTGAGAAATTTGTTTGTATTTATATTAAATACATAGACTTGGAAGATATATGTATTTTTTGTATAGTATGTACTAAGGATCAACGGGTTAATACGTTACTTTTGATTTACTTGTTAATTCAAAAAGGAATGGTATATTTATGGAAGATTCGAGACTTCAAATCTGACGTTTATACTGTTTTTCTCTATTTTTATAAAGAAATTTTCCATATTGTATCTTTTTTTCCACTTTTCCTCTTTTGGAAGAATTGAAAGTGCAAACGAAATGTAAGATGGCTCAATATAACGTTTGACTACTTTTTTTGCAATACTAAGTTATCGCATTTATTTAGATACTTCTAACTTACATTTGGTACCAAATTCATCTGGTTCATTCTACAAAAATTATGTATATGCCATTACATCATTTAATTATCAGGAAAAATGATTTACTATTCACCTTTTTATAATCATTGTATTACCCAGTAAACGAAAACGAATAGAAAGTTAAAAATACGAATTGAAATGAATTCAGGTGAATTAAAATGAATTAAAAAATGGATTCAATTAATCATTTTCATGCGTTTTAATTCATTTTAATTCACTTGAATTCATTTCAATTCGTATTTTTAACTTTCCATTTGTTTTCGTTTACTGGGTACTTTCACATAGATAAATAAATTAGCGTCTAAGTAACGATCACCATAATATATTTAAAAAATGACATCTGAAAAAGTGCACACAAAAATCACAAAAACAACAACGAATGTATTAAAAAACGTCTAAAAAAGACTCATATATAAACAGATCATACAAAATAACCATTTTTTAAATACAATCAATAAAATCCGTACTGTATTTACTGAATGTGGTGGAACTTTTTTTAACAACTTTAACAAAAGTCCTTAACATTAAAAATGAATGTTAAAAATGTTTTTTTTTTGTATACCAACATTTTTAATTTTCATTTGTTTTTTTTACCAATATGATACTTTTCTTAAGAGGGCTACGAACTAGAGCCGAAAACGTTAATGTTGTTTTTGTAATCTGTTTAGATATGAGTCGTTTTGGATGTTTTTTAATATATTCGTTGTTGTTTTTTTTATTTTTATGTGCGTCTTTCCAAACATCTTTTTTTAAATATATTATGATGATCGTTACTTAGACGCTAATTTATTTATCCATGTTAATTTATATAAACGGTTGAGAATTGAGTAATTGTATTACTTTATTGACGTTTACTATACTTATTGTAATTTTAACATGAAACTCGTATTTGACTTACACAATTGCATGAGAAATTGTAGCAATTGTGTACGTAAATTCTATTGCCTAAAGGTTTTCAACTTATGGCATAAATAAATAAACTAACTAACTCATCAGTGCATATAAAAGCCCAACAAATAAAAAATTAGTAGAAGGTATTTAAAACGTTGTTTGTATTACTTTGGAGTATTCTTTCTGGATTTCGATGTTTACAAATTAATTTACAAGTAGTGACTACATGGAAAAATTTTTGGAGCATTCGTTTCTTTGTATTTACGAATGTTAAAACGAAATTGTTTAAAAGTTAAGAAATATTTATTTTGGAAATTTTTTCATATCCATTAATTTTTTGTCCTCGTTTGTCAATGGATTTGGTGCCAATTATGGACCTTAACCTTAATTAATAGACAGTCTATATCGTCTATATATTTAGAAAAATTAATTAATCGTCAGACGATTGAAAGAGATTTTATCTATTTGAAAAATAAATAAAGAAATGCTCATTTTGGACATTTTTTTGGTTCCATTAATTCAGTTTTTGGTTCTCATTTGACACCGGATTTTGTGCCCGTTATGGATCATAAGCTTAATTAATAGACAGAAGTCTATATATTCAGAAAAATTAGTTTATTGCCAGACGATTGAAAGAGATTTTATTTATTTGAAAAATAAATCTAGAAATGTTTATTTTTGACATTTTTCGGTTCCATTAATTAATATTTTGGTCCTCGTTTTTCACCAGATTTGGTGCCCGTTATGGACCAATATATAAAATCTCTTTCAATTGTCTGGCAATAAACTAATTTTTCTGAATATATAGACTTCCGTCTATTAATTACAGGTAAGGTTCATAACGGGTACCAAATTCGGTGACAAACGAGACCCAAAAAATTAATTAATGGAACCAAAAAAATATCTAAAATGAACATTTCTTGATTTATTTAAAAATATTCATAATTCGAAGTAATGGTAAAAAACATCTTGCAATTTTAATTTAATTTTTTAAAAGGTTGAAAATATGGGCCTTGTTTAATATTTTCCAAAATTTTCAGACTTTTATATAATACATTGTTTTTTTTTCAATAACGAAGACGTATTTACTATATTTAAGCACAAAAAAATGTCTTTGACAAGCATCGCTCCAAAAATATTTTGGAATAATGAAGAATTATCTATATTATTGAAGTTCACTTTTTCCTTCTCCACTAATTTAAATAATTCGAAATTTTGAAGATGTAATCAATGTACGATCCTTTGACAAAAAATACTGGAAGTAAATTTTGACGTTACTATTGGACTCGAAAAGTAAACGAATCGTACCTTTCCATAAGGAATATTGTAAATATAAGTTACAAAAGAATTTCATCATACTTGGAATACATTGTCTTTGTGAACTGTAAATTTGAACTTTCTAAATACTGTAACCCATAAATACGTTAATAAATAACAAAAATAAATAGCAACACATATTCCTCCAATTGACCACTTTGATGATATTGCTGTTTTAAATAATAAGAGTCGAAGATGTTAAAAATGATGTACGATTGTTTTGATCTGATCAAGTGGCAAATAGTATCGAACAAATTGTTTGCGAATGAAAAATATTTGTATCGTTGGCGAAGCAAAAACATGTTATCTGGCAAAATATCAAAGAAATTCGGTGTGACAAAAAATAGACTGAGGAAACAAAAGACGTCACATTGCAGTCATAACATATACGTATGGTAAAAATGGATCACGTGTCAGGATCGAAGGAAAAATGAGAAAAGGCTCGCGTGGAACGGTTCTGGGAACGGCGGGGACGTTAATTAAGCGCACGCAAAGGCGAAAGTACCTTGGGGAAAATGGAAAATCTTAAGAAACTCACGTGGCGGAAATCGGAGCTTACGTGGTCCCGAATTTCCCGATCCTCGACCCGACGACCTCGGCGACGTTCCCTGTTATTTCGCCGAATCGCGGAGTGGTTTTGGTATCCCGACGTCCTCTTGCGAACACGGCATCGTCGTCCGGTCACGTAACGTCCCCAAAACGATTATCGAGCGGAAAACTCGCGGAGTCACACTCGTGTCCTTAGGAACTTGCAACGGGGAAAAAAAAATGTTTTCGCGTTTTTCCCTTTTTAATGGCAAGAACTGGGTACTTTCTCGACGGACGACTGGCACGGTACTGTTTCAGGTTTCGCGTTTCTGTGGTATCGTAACACCTCCCTTCGTCAGCAGCGACGTACCGTTGTTCCCGTCTTAGAACCGATGACTCGTCGCCTTCGGGACAAGTCGTTCGCCGTCCACATCTCGCCGCGGGAGGTCAGTCGATTGTTGTCGTCCCGTACACCAATCGACGATCGCGAAAAACAGTGACTCGCGTATAAAACGAAATTTTGTGAAAATCCAAGGAAAACAAGGAAAGTTACGCTCGGCGTCGGAAGCCGAGTTCGGGGGAGCGCCACCAGGGGGAGGGGGAAGATATGGGTATGCCCGCGAGCCGGCGCCATTTTATGACCTTTCGAAAAAGCAATGGCGCAAGGTGACCCTGCAGGTTCACCCCCGCGGAAAGTGTTCGAAAAACCAATTTTCGAAAAGTCGCGTCATTGGTCATTTCTTTCTTTGTTCGAACGCGAAACAACTTACTGCTAAAGTCGGATAGGTAACTCAGGTACAAGTTGGAAAATGCGCCTGCGTGGCAAACTCGTTTTTGCAAGAAAAAAAAATAATAAACAACGGAAACGGACGATAATCTCGAGATCGATTATCGAACCCGCGGGTGCGTTGCGACACGCGCAATTCATCGATCCAACCAACGCGCCCGGCGAAGGGACATGCACATACAAGGCGAATTCTTACCTATACTAATTAATGTGTATTTATATATTTCTCGTAATTCGCGTTATCGTGTGTCACATTCTGGACGAGAAAATAACACCTACATAGACGCTCACACGTGTACGAGTAAAGATTCCGGGAAAAGGCTTGCATTGTTTTTGATAAAATTTATCGATCGCGAAAAACAAACGGAAACAATGCGCATATTCTTTTTTTTCGAATGCGAGTGTTTACTTATTGTATAACAGCGAGTTGGAATATTCAGTATTTTTATAATATAAATACGGAAGTCGATGAGATTTTGTAAATAGTGAAATTTTTGTATTACCTGGTTTAATTTTTATTATGTTTGTGAATTCTACATTAATGTAAAATGATATTTCATTCGAGTATTTTATTTTTCAGATCTGTGGCCACTAGGAAAAACCAGGTACAACTACACTTTAACCTATTAACGTCCAAGATGACGAGATTTTTAACTCATTTTCAGAGCTTTCTGACAAATTGAAAAATGAAAATATAATGAAAACAACTTACTCTACTATTTTTTGGGTATGCTCTATTGATTTATGGGGTCAAAATTGCGTTTCTTTGCACACAAAAACAATATGGCGGATGTTATCTGAAAAAGTATCAAAAAATCGGAAAATCTTTTACAAATGGATATTGGATGCTGGTAAAAATGGGACGTTACTTAAGAGTGACTGTAAGAGTGTCAAAGGAGTGTGAAAAGCATTAGAAAAGCGTGCCAAAAGAGTTAACAAAGAGTGAATTTGGACAAAAAACCGCTTAACGTACGCTTAACGACTCTTCGATTTTTTGCCAGAGAGCTAAGGAGTGTGTTAAGCGTATCATAATCCTGCAAACACAAAAGTAACAGTTATGTAACAACTATGTAACATTTATATAACAATGTAACCATTAAATATTATATAACTGTTACTTTCCGTGTTTGCAGGGAAACGTGAATTTGGACATTTTTACGCTCACGTAACGCTTCATTAACGCTTCATTAACGCTTCATTTTTTCCAGGGTAGCGATCCGTTTCAAACTATGGAAAAAAGTGGACATTTTACATTTTAAAAACAAAATTTTTATAAATGTCAATTTATTTCAGAAATATTTAGGAAAAACATGTATTTTTAGACATTTTCACACTTTTCCGCCATTTTTAATAGGATAAACTGAATGGAGCTCACTACAAAAAATACCCCTTAAACTGTAACTTATTTGTCCATGTTTGTCCATATTTTGAAATGGATCGCCATCCATTATCCATTTGTAAAAAATAGAACAAAAAAAGTTTCCGATACTTTTCAGATAAAATCCACCATATTGTTTTTCATCAGTAAGGAAACGAATTTTGACCCCATAAATCGATAGAGCATACCAAAAAATAGTAAATTAAGTTGGTTTCATTACGATATTTTCATTTTCGATTTGCTAGAGAGCTTTGAAAGTGAGCTAAAAATCTCGTTACCTTGGACATTAATGGGTTAAAAGAAAGCGGCTGTGACCTTCAGCGAGTTGAAACAATAACCTCTCGATCAATCTCTCGTATTTTCCGAGAGTGTTTTGTGTATGTAATTGTTGTGAGATGACATGTTCGCATATGAAAATACATTGTTCCCGATTCATTAAATAAGTATTGATTTAAAAATGTGACGAATTAATTATGTCAGCTTTAAAAAGTTTTAATCTGCACGATATGACCTGACTTTAAAATAATATTAAATTTGATTGTCTTTTGTATTACACTTTTTATATTGCAAGCCTAGAACAAAAAAAAATTACTATGTAGGATTCAAGACGGCTATTTTGCATTTTGCTTAGCGGAACTACTGAAAACAAGGTAAATGAAATTCGAGAGAAAAACATTCCAGATCAGTAGAAGGAGAACAAGCTCGCTGGGCAAACTGGGGAAGTGGAACTATTGAGAGCGGCTCTATTGAGAGGGTACTGTAGTACTTTTGCCGTGTCGGTTTTTTACGTTATTTCAATGTTGGCTTTTTTTATATGTCTGCTTTTGGACGCACATCAACAGTTCCTCGCGGAAAATTATAGAATTTGTTCACGTTTTTTTACTATTTATTTTGAATAACTGGGAAATTGCATAGAAGACCATGTTCAAAATCAAATCAGGTCGAAGTTAGGTCAGGGCGCATCGATTGAAAAAAAATGTGATCAATTCGCTTCATTCGTTGAAGAGAAATCATCGGACCAAATTTGGTTTTCATCCGTACATACACACATACAGACAGACATCTCTCTAAAAATGTGTCGGTTATTGGGTTCTAGTGGTAAAAAGACATGGAGATATCATGACATTAGCACTTTCAAATTTCGAGGTGATTACAATAACTTCCCTGTAGACCGTTAAGTTAAAAATTGAAAAACTACCACAAACAAGATGAATTTTTGAATTACCATCACTTTAAATCGGTTGGAGTAATTTGCCAGTCTAATAAAGAGGAATAAAGATATTGCAATCGTTTGGAGTATACTTTAAACCTCTTGCAGTAAGTCATTAAAATCACCTCCAATTAGGAGTAGATTATTTACTTCAAAGGACTGCAAATTTACTTCGTTATCTTGTAAATTTACTACGTGTTCAGCGGGTCGATTTTTCTTCCTTTGGGATGAAATTGGACTCCTATAGTTTTGGTGTTATTCCTCTATTATGAGTAGGTTATACACACACCTAAAAATACATTAACTTTTTTTCCAGTTACCTATGGAGTCAAATGTATTATATTTTTCCTAACAGCAAGCGGTAAATCCATATTTCTTGCATTGATTATATTGTTAGTGCGGAAATAGTACATTACGATACACGTGCTCGAAGTAGGTGATTTACGCACGAGTAAAACGAGTGCGATAGTCAGCTACTTCTCACGTGTATCGTATGCTTTTTTTACTCCGCGAGAGAAATTTTTCATGCATTAAAAACAGTAATAAGAAATTGTATTTCAGGCGAGGAGTTGAAAAGAAACATCATTTCCCACATTGCATTTTAAAAATATCGTTCGTTGCACATTTGAACGTTTACCGCATTCGAATGATTGGATAGTAACATTCTCGTTTCGATCCAATTACGCATGCGGAACATCCGATATATCGCACTGTGAAACGTGTAGGACATAAGGTAAATATCCCAATCATGAAACAGGCGTTATGAGAGAGTTGTGCATTCCTAAGTAGCACAAAGTTGTAAGAAAGTTTTTATAACTGCTAAAAATGTTTTTAAAACTATACTATTATTGAAAATTGTATAACTAAACAGTTTTAGTAGCTTATTCACTTTTCCTTGATGTAGAAACGTTTTTACAACGTTATAAACATTATTTATATTGTAATGTGTACTTAAAGTCATTACAACGTTTTTATAAATTCATATACATTTATTGCATTGTAATACACTATTCAACTTGTATAAACGTTTACACGATTCCTCAAAGGTTGGTTGTAATATTACGAATATTTAAATTGTTAAAACATTTAAAACAACTCGATGTTTGTATGAGTTTGCGATTCTATGAAGTTTCATACTACTGTCGCTAGGTGGCGAATATCCGATTCTAGTTTATTGACCTTGCAAGAAGTTTTTCGAAGCCCATATACATTTTGTGCGGATAATATACGCTTTAATTAAGGTCTAATAGTAATATTTAATATCGTGTTTCAAAGATGGGGAAAGTGTTTCATAATTGAGACTTTTACCTACTAAAAGACACAAAAGTGTCGCTGTGAGACCAACATGACGATTAGCTGTTATTAACTATTTTACGCTTTTCTAACTGTCGAATTCAGAATATACAATATTAGAAATGTTCGGAAAATTCTGATATTTTTATGTTACCGGACCTGTAACAACATTGAGCTAACGCGAAGATAGTTTGCTTTGCTGTCAATAGGGGCAGTCGCGCTGTTTGCTACTCTTCAAGAGGCGCCCATCATTCCCGCTGTAGAAGTTGGATCTTAATTCCGTCACAAAGCATAATATAATCATAAGGTATATATTTAATACAATCATATGTATTCATGTATTTATACCAATAAATGTAATGAACCAAAAATTGTACTTCTCTCCTACTTTTCTGTTACTCTAACGAAAAATTCCGAAAGTAATAAAATTTTATAGAACACGTAACTGAAGTTTTTTGCAATTACTGTTACCAAAATTTTTGTTCATGTAAAATTCTGAAACTGTAATTGTAAAAAGTTCAAGTCACATGTTTCATTACAATATTCTTGAGGATATAAATTATTATACTCAATATTTATTTAAAATATTAATACCATTTGTAGCAATATTTATGTCAACACAGAACGCATACCTAGCTCATTTAATTAATTCCTTTCTGGTCCTATATTATTTTTGTTTTTCTATTATAAATACACTGATGAAAACAACGATGTAGAAGTGGAGTTGGGAGAGAATCAGATGATCTGTATATACATTAAGAAATGTTTTAGCCGACAAAATAAGACCGCTACTGACTTGTAAACGAAACTGCTGTAATCACTCAATAGGTGCGCTGCGGTAACAATTTTCTCGCCATTACAGTAGTATTTCCGTTAAATTATATCTTTTCGGCCTTGTAAGTTATACTTTCCCCTGACAAGGTCCTTCAAACGGACATGTATTAAATCTTGTGTTTGCGCGTAACAAAAAGTAGTAGTGGAGGTTTGAATAGTACAAGGTGATTTTTTAGTATGTGAAATAAAATCAGAGACCTTTTATATTAAGTTTAAGGCAAAAAAATTTTAAATGTTTAGTATGTATTCGTTTTATCAAATATTAATTCTGATTTTACCTATTTTGAAAGCGTCTGAAACTATAAATAACGTTTGTAAATAAACAAATGTATTTTTTAATCAATAGTATGAATAAAAAATAATGTTTGAGAATAAAATGATTTGTACATCATATTTTAGTATAACATTCAGAAATTTCAGTAGTATTTAACGATTATTTTTGAAGCAACGTTTATCGGTATATGTACATATAGTTTAATTCTAAAATATCTCCAGGCTAACGATGAATAAGTAACAAATGGCGTCGATTGTCACAAATTGAAAGTCAAAATAAAAGATTTCGTTTAGCTATAATTACAGGTGTTTTATCTCAATTTAATAATTAATCGAGAAAGTAATGCATTTAAATTCGAAATAGTTTTAATATTTTAATTCATTCTAGCGCAAAAATATTTACACATCATTTGGGTGTTGAGGAAATAAAAACTAAAAATAACGTTTCAAAACTAAATTATAAAGACTATCGTGTTGCAGTTAAAAAATAATTTTGTCATTCTAGTAGCTGGAACCAAAAAATGATCAGGGTCCAAATTCCGAATGAAAAATATTTCGAAAATACATTAATTTGAAATTAAAATAATCTATAAATCATTGTTTTTCAGACTATTTAGGGTACTTAAAGCAATCATACACAGTTATACATATATGTACTACGAAATAAAGTGGTAGGCCTGATGGGGTGAATGCGTGAAGGGAAATATTAGAGTACACTATAGAGAAGGGAAAAAATTAAAATGGAAGGACTACTGGTGTGTCGCATCTACCTTATTGCCAGAGTACACTGAAAAAAAAGTTTCCTAATTTCAAGTAAATATTTACTTGAATAGTCGCAACAAAATATTTACTTATCGTAGAAAAATAGTTTGTTAATTCAACTAAATATTAATTAGATTTTATCCAGCAAGTAAATATTTATTTAAATTAAGAAAATAGTTCCTTATTTTAAGTAAATATTTTGTTGCGACTATATTCAAGTAAATATTTGCTTGAAATTAGGACATTGTTTTTCAGTGTAGATTTAAATTTGTTTAAAGACTTCAAATTCGTAATCAATAATCAAGAAACATCAAAGTAACGAGCTTCAAGTGAATTGGAGGAATTTGCAAAATAAATCGTAACAACAAATTTCATAGGCAGATTTTATAATTTACGTATTTTATATTCAATGGTATCAGAAAATAGTTATGCTCCATTAAAACAGCCTATTTTATCGACTTTTCCTGATGCCCTACTTTTCTCCGCATTTTGAAAAAAGGATTCAAAGATTATATGTTAAAAGTACCATTAATTTTAAATGTTGTCACGAGGATGAAAAAACGTGAAAAATAGCCGACTCAGATATTACGGTAACAAATGGTCACAAAAAAAAGGAACTGACGAATTTGGAATAAGTTTAAACGAAAATTGCTGATTATGAGAGTCAGCAATTGACGTAACTGAGGTATACAAAATTGAGAATTTTGATAAAAAGGCAGAATATTGTTCGTTACAATTTAAATCGCTTCAATTTCCTAAAATAATTTTTGGAAAAATAAATTTGGAAATTAGTGTATAGAAATTGTAACTGTTTAAAACTGTTTTGGAAATTTGAATAAAGGATTTGTCAGGGTTATTGACATTCATTTTCCCGTGGTAGATTTTCAGTATAGAACCAACATTTCAGGTTTTTCGAATAAGAACGAAATTATACTTTTAAAATGAACTGGTTGTTGAAACAATTATATATTGTTATACATTTTCTCTACATAAAAATTCGATTGTCTTTGTTAAGAAACCCATTTTCTTATTTAAGCTGCGAGTTGTAACAGACCTAATCTCTGCGAGTTCAGATAAACTTCGCAATTTAGATTTAGATCATATCTGATAAGATGGCATATATATTAAAAATAGAATCATATAAGAGCATTTTCAAGGAAGGAACAATTGTAGTATTTGATCATTCATTTACGTATCGATCTCAAATCTTAGGTTCTGTAAAACCATCTAAATACATTTAAAATTGATATATTGTTTTAGTAAAGTAAAACGTCTTATTACTCCTTCAACAAATGTCGATCTGCAAATAAGTATTTTGTACAATACAAAAAAATTCGTTTGGAATTGTACATTTAATAAACAAGTCAGCTAATTTTTGTTAGATCACTTTAACAAGCGAAAAATATCTAATCGATACTAAAAATTCAAGACTGTCATTCGTGTAACTTCCAACATTTTATTAATATTCTAGACCCACGATCCAATGGGTTTTCTCATTTTACATGACACGAACGCGCTGCGAGATCGAGACTCTTGGGGAACCTCTTTTTTTCCCCATGACACTTTTATACGCAAAAAAAGATTCTTTTCTGACAAAAAAATCAAGAAAAATCCCCTGTTTTTTAACTTTTAATTTTTAAGTTTAGTTTTTTGATAAGAACAAAATTCCGGATGAGCAAAATTATGCGACATCATTCGTTTTAGCGTGGGAGTCTTTAAATTAAGGGAAATCCTTTAATATAAGAAAAATCCAGTTTTAAGTAACATTAGGACTTTAATTTTAGAATTCTTATTCATCAATAAATTTACTTAAATTAAATGAAATTAATTTCATATAATCTGATTATTTCGAGGTTATTGAACTCATTTAAATTAGTACCGAAATATCTAATATGTTATCAAATATTGTAATTAAACTCATTGTTCTCTTAATACATAATTTAAAATACTATATAAAACTTTTAAAGCGGACAATGTATAATACTAACAAAATTTCTTAGTACGTTTATCATGCAAAAATTTTATAAATTTGTTACAATGTAGCTTAAATAAGCAATCAGCGCTTTAACTACGAAGTCATCGTTTAATGGTCGCTGATTAACTGGCCGACAATTACTTTACTATCAAATGGTCTAGCTGAATTGATTGGCATCCACTTGCGTCATTTTTAGTGACAAATACATTATTGCACAGAATTACTAATTTTGAAAACTATATAGACAGCTCAAACGTGTAAATGTAAAACCTTAAAACGTAAGAGCAGATTCGTGAACACCTCTTATTAGATAAACGTCTTAGCTAATTACATGTTTCATTGTTATCAAATTTATATTTAATTTGCATGAAAAAATCGATATGAGAGCAAAATAAAATAAAAGATAAATTTATTAAATAACGCATTTTCATGTGCTACAGAAAGTAGAAAATACTTCTGTTTGCTCATATAAATCTTGGAAGAACTATTTAATCGTCGAAATTAATAGCGGGTATCTAATATAATAATATATCTCTTTTTATCTGCGTGCTTAATTACCAACTTACATAAGAGACGTTTATAATCTAATGTAATTTTAAAAGTAACAGGTACTTGACGACGACATAGTAATCAAATAGATATTAAAATCATCAAAAATGGTATAAAGTGAACTATTTAATGCAACAAATTATTAAATTTTGATCTATAAAAACACAAATAAAATTAACAATATTATTAAAATTTTAGGAAATTATTTTCTCACATTTATTATAGTCATATTAATTATTGTGTCGTTTTGTTTCGTAGAAAATATCAGAATGAAAGCAAATAATTCATAGTACATTTCGCACTAGTGCTGGAAACTCGATTTTCCGGACGAGTAATTATAATTGACTCGGCAACAGTTTTATGTCAATAATTATTCCTGCGGGAAATCACGTCATGATAAGACAACAATTTTTAAACGTACCAATACGAAAATTCAAAATTCTGAACGATTTTTATAAAAATGCGCAGTTTGTTGTTTTCTAAGATTCCCAATGAACGATTTTGATTTTTCTAAGAAGCTGTAGTCAAAGCGAGTGAAATTGATGTACTTTTTCACTCAATAAACAGAAATTCACTTCGAATATCATAAGGCATCGTTTATTTGGAAATTACCTTAGTCGACCTATATATAATATACGCAGTTTGGAATTATTGAACTGGAAGTAATATCTCATTAAATACACGGGAAATCATTATCGAAACGTTATGGTTCGTATCTAAATAAGCTTAAATATAAGTATGCCAATAAACACAAAAATACAAATAAATATGTTGTGTACACTAAACATATTCGATATAATTAATCCAGTGCTTATTGAATCGTTTATTAAACATTCTTTTAATTCGTGTAATATTCTGAATAATGTTTATTGGAATTGCAATTGAGTGCACAATTTATGCTACAGGAATATATTTGTATAGTTACATTTAATTAAAGTTATTTAATATTGTAAATTATATTACGTAGTATGTGAGTTGTTAATATTTTAAAGTAACTGCAATAATATAGCGGTTGTTCAGGATATTAAAAAGTCAAAATGACATTAAAAGAGTGAAATTCCACTAAGCAAATGTCATAATTTAATATCTAATTTTCAATAGTAATTAAAAAGTTAATACAGTCATATGAACATCATCATTAGTAAATAACCCATAAACATATCGCATAACATATTTACATAGTCATGATGTGCCAAACGAAAATCAACTTCTATAACGGGAGCGAACGACAGCCGCGACAGTACGCGAGCGCACCTAACGGCGGTTATGGTAACTGTGTCGTGCTCACGTTTTACTGTGCGTTTAATAAAGTGAATATTTTAGTGTTACAGCAGCGATGAACAAATTAAAAATTACTGCATCAAAGCGTTGAAAATGAATTTAAGGAAAACCTAGATTTTTTTTATTTTGTAAATGTATAGTAAAAAATAATCGTACTTTACACCTCGTCATTTCAGTTTATCGCCCTACAGTGACGCAGAAATAGTAATATTTGTTTACTATATTTCGATCGTACATCCAACATGACACATCGCAAAACTGCATTTGATTGGTCCAAGGAAATTTCGAAATAAATATACTTACCTGAGTAAATAAAAATTACCTATCATCAAAATTAGATTCCGGATATATGAATCATGTAATTTAAAAAAATGTAGATTTTTCATTTTATGTGACATTTTTAACCGCAAAAAATTGTCTTGACTTCAAGGCCAATAAATAGCTGTCAAAAAACGCATTGTAGATTTACTTCCTTCTATGAAAAAAAAGAAATATTTTTAAACGATTTTTTTTTCTTTGATCACCGAAAATACTAAAAGAAAAGTTATGTACACGATGACCCATTTTAACTTGGACTGCCGAAATGACCTTCAGAAGGTCAAATGTAGAAA
Source organism: Trichopria drosophilae (assembly GCA_030407085.1). Lineage (NCBI taxonomy): Eukaryota > Metazoa > Arthropoda > Insecta > Hymenoptera > Diapriidae > Trichopria > Trichopria drosophilae. The sequence continues at coordinate 26,325,176 of CM059585.1, forward strand.
GTCGCATTATTTTGAAAAATAAATGTTTGGAAGAAAAGTGTGGCGAATTTGAAAAAGGAGGCCATCATCCTGCATTATTGGTTTTGACCTTGACGTCGATTTACAAGGTTATTTAAAGGTTAAAGCGTGTTTTGCACTACTTCTAACATAGGATTTGATAAATAATTTCTTTTTTATTATTATTTCTGATCTATATAAAGGTATATTAATTTTTTTGAAACTTAAAGATATATTATGAAATGTTTTTTTCTTTTTCTTTTCCAAAATTTCTTTATTAAAATCACCGACAAAAAAAAGAAAGGAGTTACATTATTGCGATGAAAATAGTTACAATGTTATACATTGCAGGATATCATTACTGTTATCTTACTTAAATTTTAGAACTATTCCGAAGAATTCGGTTTTACCATAAACGTTTTAAGTATAAAGTTCGAAAAAAATGTTTTGTTAAGAAAATTGTTGTTGAGCTGGTATCTTTAGTTCTCATTTATTAATGGTTATAAAGAACGTTATGTGTCCGTCTTCTGCAATGATCACAATATGTATCAGACATGTAAGTATCAGTGTTTATTTATGTGTCTATGCGATATTTCAAAACTGATACTATCTGAAGTGATTAATCTGTTAGTTTCATCCATTTTGCTATTTATATTATCCCACGTGCTGTAGGCCGAACCGAGACTATGAAAAGTTAGCAAGAGGTCTAATTTCTGCTCATTTTTGTTTTATGACCAGCATTTAATCATTTACAACGTAGTTTAAAAGACTTCTCGTTTTCACGATGACAAATGTACAGTTTTTGTTCATATGAGAGAACTGACGCGCTATGTCGCATGATTCAATTCTGGGTAGTTTATTAATTAATGTGTGATAGAATTTTTGATATATAATCGAATATATAAAAGAAAAGAGTAAAGTCTTCTCTAATAATCCAATGAAACAAGAGAGTTAAAGTTTCTCTCCCTTTTCATATACGGTATTTTCTTTTTAATTTACTTCACGTCACGTAAGAAATAAAGGTCATATTTTCTACGTCACACAGTGAGATGTAATTTTGAAAGTCACTCATGTTTACAAACACTCGTTCAATCTACGTAGCTCAAACTAATCGTTCTTTTTTGACACCAAACCATCTACTTTTCGTTGATATTTTTATAGGAACTTAATATTGCACCTAAAGTAAACATTCAATTGTTAAAGAAAAGCTTTTCAAATATACTTGCACTTTTGAACCAAGTTTTCTTTGACGTCGCTGGTTATTTACTTTGAGCTTCTCTTTTCATATTTTTCTTTTTCATTTCCTTTACTGGCTTTACATTTTCAGAATTTTCAATATTTTCCTTGAGATTTAGTATCCATCGGGTTAGTGTTCGTGAAGGACTCGATTCTTGCGCCATCTATTTTTCAGTCCCCATGAAAATTTCTTTTACAAAATTTCTCTGTTATTTCGTAAAGTGTTTCGAATTTATTTTCTAATTTTGTAACGTAAAAAAACAATAAAAATATTCCTAAAATATTTTGACATACTTTTAGGTTATGTCGTGCGTGAATGAGTTTTCGATTATTTACGCGTATTTAAGACAAATTATTACAGTTCAATGTTAGATATTTCTAAAAAAGACAGATCAGGAATTATTTTTAATCACACATAAAAAGTAATCCACACTTTCTTAGAGTAAACAAAGGCAAACGGTATTCTTAATAAATTAAGTAATCTAATATTTCTTAATACTGCAGCACTCACAACGAATCGATTAAATCATATATAAAATTAATGGCCTAACTTTATTAATGGTCTTGTTATTAATAATGAAGGTGATACGTATGACGAAGAATTAATTATTAATTAAACAAAGATGCAACAACAAAAACTTATTCAGAACATTTTTCAAGAACTGCAATGATTTTTTTTGCGATTGTAGTGACTTTGAAATTATGAGTTAGGTGATGTATTTAAATGATACTATGTATTTGAACTAAAACAGAGTTTAAGGACTAAAATAATTTTATCGATTATTTAATTAAGGGCAGTAAATCACGCAATATTTGAGTAGTGATATGTAATTTATGACGCAGTAATTTACATATTTATTATTTGGGTTTTAGTAAAATACATATTTACTAATATTTAAGTTTTGCGGAATATTCAATGTGTCATCAAACAAATTTTTTTCATCTTTTTTATTTTCTCCCTCTGCACCCAATTACAAAGTCGTAGACTGCATAATCAGCTTATAGACACCCTCTGCTTTAACACGTGTCATAAAGTCAAGGTCGTATAGTTATTACCAGTGTCATGCGCCTGTACATGAACTTCGCCAATGGACGCTGTTTAATAAGCATTTAAGATTAAATGCTCTCTAGGTGAGTATGCAGATATTAATAAAACTTAACTATCGAGTGTGCTTTTCATCAAAAAAGTCTAATAATTTTAAATCAACTGCGAGGGGTCATAAAATAAAAATTATACGTTGTTTCTTTCTCAATTAACGAGTTTGTTTCCTACTTGGATATTTTTAAAAATATTGATTTCACAGATTAAATATGGAATACGTGTAACTAGCATGTACTTTATAAACAAACGCTGTAAACAAACACACAACAAGAAATATTTTTGAATTTTTTTTTTATTATAAAGAAACACATAATTGATCCAGTGCCCGTATTCTGTAACTCGTTATTACGAATAACGTCGACGTTATGACAATTCCAACCAACCACGGTCCAGGATATTGTCGTTATCGACAGTAACGTCGACGTTATTCGTAATACCGACTTACAGAATACGGGCACAGGTTATTTTGTTAAAATAGTAGTGTTGATAAACAATAATCTATTATATTTTTAATATTTAGGATTTCAAACAAATTTTCTTACTACCGAAAAGCGGACTGTTATATAAAAAATGGCATAATTAAAAAAAATATAAAAGATGATAACTACACTAAAATATTTCGCTGTGCAGCTTATTTCAGAACACTCGCCGGCAGTCGAATAGTCCCGGGTTCAAGTCCTGATGTTGGGCATTATTCATATTTTTTATTCATTTTCTTTCTCAAAAATAAAAAATTATTACAAAAAATCATACAAAAATTGACCTCCAGTACGAGACTTGAACATTACAAAAAAAAGAAAACATGATTTTTTTCTTTTCCAATTCAGTAAATAAATTCCTAGATGCAGTTCGCCGAGAAGTATAAAAAATGCTGTGAATATTGAATGTTTGAAAAAATTCCTCGAATTTCTTTTTTAAGCATTACCAAATAGTTTTTTTTCTAACAAACGTCAACCGGTCAGGTGAAATGCATACAGCGCTACTTTATTTACGGATTAGTGCGCCACCTAGCGTTTCTCTAAGAAACCGATGACTCAAAAAACTCTTCAGCTCTTGTTATAAAAATACTTTTTCAAATTTTATTTTTATATTCAAAACATTCTTGTAAAAAAATGTACAAGCACACAGTGACAATTTTAAAAAAGCTATTTTTTGGAATATACATTTAGTAACAAAATTTTAAAAACTCTTTCAATTACATTTACCAGAATTAGTATGATTATATGGTTCACATATTTCCATTTAATTTACTCTTACTATTTTTTAATTAATCATTGCAATATTTGATTGCAATTAATGAAAATTAATTATAATCAAATATTTGAGATATATTTTCATCGACGATATTCTAAATTAAGCGACTACATTGAATATATTTCGTGTATAATCAGGATCAGAATAAAATAAGGTGAACAAACAGTTTTCGAACAATGAAGTCAGAATGTGAATACACGTGCCAGGTTTGATGTCATGCAAGAGTTACAAAATTATTGATAGTTTATACAATGACATAGTTCTGCAGTTAGATTGCTCGTTCGACGATCGCTCGGAGACATTCTGCAACATTGAACTGATTGTTCTATTTCCAACATAACAATACATTCATAGTTCACGTTAATGATCGACAAAATGTTTGAATTCTATATATACTCTCGGGTATTATGGTAAAAAATATATAAAATAAAAGCCCTAATAATTGAACAAAAATTTATTTTTGGTTTTCCAAAATTTATAGTTTTTATTGTAATTACAAAAATGTTCTGATACGTGATTAAGTCTTTAGAAAGTTCTGATTGATGGTTAACACATATTAATAAGATTTTTTAAATCAAATTATACTCCGGGAGTTTTGTACCTGCAGACATTTAAATATCTGACGTACGAAAAATGTTTGAAATGTTTGAAAATTTTACATTTTTACAATGAAACGAATTTATCTTATCAATTTCTGTTTTGCGATTAGTAAAATGTCATATCTATATTTCATTAGGTAACGGCGTAGTGAAATTGTCACTTTGCATACCTAGGATACCTATGTCCAAATATAAAATCCTCTAAGTCTTTGTTACGTCTACTATCTGAACAACCATGACTAATGTTTATATTATAATGTATGTTTGTCAATAAATAGTTATTTTAATACTGTAGGGGTAAAGTGCGATTTTCCGCCCGGTATCTATTGACAGCCGCGAGGGACAGCGAAGCTGGCCGGCGAAAAGTCGTAAGCCCAACGTGTGAACATTATTTTTCGTTATATTTAAGGTGGAAAGACACATATATATATACAAGGAAACTAATAACGCCCTATGGTTCACTGTACGTCTAGTAGGCGCAAAAGCCAACTTTACGCCCGCAAAAAGAGGCATAAAGTTGTACTTTACGCCTACTGTGACGAAAAACAATTTGTTTTGGAGCTTTAGAACTGGGGCAAACTATCCATATTTAATACAAGAAAATGTGTTAAGATTGCTTATGATTTTAGGCCATGTTCCATATTTCCAACTCCTCCCGAAAAATGTTCGAGTTATTTTGGATGTATTAATATTGGATTTATTATAATGCAGCGTTGATCTAAGATTTATAAATTAAAGTTAAGGTTTTATATTAATAGCTTTTAATGAATATAACTTAATAGCTTTACCAATGAAATTGTATATGTTACCACTTTTAATAATCTGCAAAATATGAATTCAATAAAGTACCCAGGTGGAAATGCCAGCAAGTTGCCGGACTTGATTATGCATGGCTTGGTACCGCGCCAGTTATAAATCGTATCTAATACCCGAAATGACCACCAGTGATATGCCATCATAGGCTGAGTACGGGAATTATACTGACCCAGAAGTGAAAATGATAATTTTCAGTACTATGTCGATAGTCGTCCTTGTATCGTTAGAGTACCGGAACAGTATCGGCTGCCACTAAAGTACCAAGAGATAATTTTTAGTATTATCCCTACAGTCGGTGCAGTAAGGGGACAGTACTGGGGCAGTACACACTTCATGTACTGGAAAATTATCATTTTCAGTACTATCTCGAGAGTTGACATTGTATCGGCAGAGTACCGGCACAGTATCGGCTACCAGTAAACTACCAAGAGATCATTTTTAGTCTTATTTCCCTACAGCCGATGCAGTAAGGGGACAGTACTGGCGCAGTACACACTTCATGTACTGGAAAATGGTCATTTTCTCGTTTCTCTCATAAACACTTCTATGTGTCATATGACATGTCATGTTGCGAGATTTTTGTCTACCTTTCACTTTAAGTGAGTAATTTTGTTTTAAGGGTGTTCTCTCCAAAAGTCGGAAGTCAGATTTGACTGTGGCGGCACCTACAACTTTTAAGTGTACTGATTGGAATGACATCTGCCGACGATATTACGAAGTTCGACTTTCGTCCTCTCGTCAGTATCGTATCAAAAATTTTCTCGAGGGGTTCTTAGCGGGGCACCAAAATTTTGTTTGCATGTGTATATGAATACACATGTATAGGAGCGACGATATTCATACATGTCAGTCGGGGAAGGCCGAAGATGGCCGAGATCGCCAAGAGTCCATCCGAAATTCGGTGCTATAGCATATATATGCATTTACCGCGATCGTCCGAATGTTTCGACGGCGAAGCTCATTTTCTCATGCGATAGAATTTTTCCCGGCAGCAATCCGACGGATTCGGACAGGTCACTCGTACACTGTAAAAAATGTTGATGTAAATTTACCACGAAAACCGTAGGACACAAAAATACCACTGATAATCGCAGGAAATTTACGAAGAGCTGGTAAAATATAACCTATCGGTGTAAAATTACCTTGGAGCAATGTAATATTTTAGTACAAGATTAGGGGAATTTTACATCAGTCAGGTTATTTTTACACTGACTGCACTGTGATATCGCACTATACTATTGGGAGTTTACATAATTGCTGTAATATTACAATTTTTAATTTTTCCATTTTAATGTAAATTTACCACGATTATCAGTGGTATTTTTGTGTCCAATGATTTTCGTGAGAAAATTACACTTTTATTGTAATATTACTATGTTTATGGTAAAAATCCTCATGAAAGCATTGAGAAATTACAACAAATCTGTAATTTTACCACAAAAATACCACATTATGCATGTTTTGCATCTAATTTTTCTCGTAGAATCGATTCGCGAAGTCAGATTTTCCCTGAAACCACTTTTAATGAATTTCTTAATAACAAATTATTATAAACAAGTGTTTTTAAACACAAAAAAAAACGGGTATTTTATTTTTGTCATATATACCCTATTTCCAATAGTTAGTTTGATGCTATCTGATAGGCCTTAATTAACGCACTTTCTAATGTAATTAATATGGAGAATATATTTCATAACATCATAAATATATAAAGATTTAGAAAACGAATATTGAAGGTGGAGAATTAAAAAATCTTACAAAATTATGACGAATATCCAGATGTAACTTAAAAAAATTGCGATAAGACAATTTTTTTTAAATTTTGTATTTTGGGCCCTGAATCGTGATGCTCTTCAGTTTATAAATATTAATCGAAAGTTTGACGAAAAAAATTACGTAAATTCATAATTATTATTTGTAAAAGAACGGATTTTGAAGATAGATAAAATCATAAACGTATTCTTCAAAATGTGGAAGTAATGAAGACACTTCTTACGCACTGTTTAATATACCTGTGCATATGGCTAAAGTATTTTATATTTATTGGTAAAGAATATACAGAAATTAAAAATTTTGTTGTAATATTGTCAATTTCTATTGTTTTTCACTGTCAACTGTCGATAAATATTTAGAAAAATTTGAGTTTTTCTTTCTATTGATGAAGTCACGCAACAACTTTTAAATGAATGTTGATGGGCAAATAAAGAATGAACAATCAGAAACCTGCCAGAGAATTAGCCTGAAGTCCATTTACAGAAAAAAATTATATACAATGTAAATGCGCATTATTGATTATTTAAACATTACTTCCAAAATAATATTTCAATTGAACATATTCTAGGCAAGGAAGTACAAATCAAATATCAACTGTTGAAATTTAGCATTTATTAATAATAAAACTTTTCAGAGTCAAACACTGTCAAATTTGATTATTAAAATTGTCACTTTTATTAGAATTTTTTATAATTTTCAACTCCGAATTTTTTATGCATATTTTGTAACCAATCGATTTCTTGCTTGCATTTGAAAAAAAGTATATGTGGAATACGTCTAAAATGATGCAGGCAGACCGATGGCATGTTAAGAATTAACTTCAAGATGCACTATTCTACTTGAAAACTAAAGGAATACGTGTTTGTTTACATTTTTATAAAAAATTTTTTTTATTGGTTAACAAAATTTATTACTTCAAATTTTGTCAATAAAACAAATTTTTTTTAAGTTGCTCATTCGGATGCTCTGAATTTACTTATAGCCGTTTGAAGTTTATAAATCAGTAACAATTGCAATTTTTGTGTAAAAAAAGGGTAACATTTTTTTTTTAATCAGTTTTCAACTGATTTTACTAGTTTATATGCGAGGCATTAAATCGTTACTAATGGGTGTTTTGTTACAAAATGATATGCTCAAAATTTGTCAATTTTCAAAAAAAGAGAGTACGAAATTTTTTTAAATTCCTTTTTTTCAAATATCTTTGTTGCCAAAAAATTGTCCACGTTTTCAATTAACAGTTTATCATTGCTATTAATTTTAAAAAAATGTCGATAAAGTCATTCTTGTAAGACACTTTGTAAGCTCTCACTTTGTTCATATGAAATTTTGTCGTAAAATCAATACCAACAAAGATATTTGCAAAAAAAGGAATGGAAACAAATTTTGTACTCACTTTTTTTCAAAATTGACAACTTTTGAGCAAATCATTCAGTAACGATTTAATGTCTCCCATTTCCTTTATATATATATTATGATTTTTTCCGTATATCATATGTCTACTTGAATTTCGTATTTAGGATGATGCAAAGTATCATTTGATAGATAATTCATAGTCAATATTTAGATACATGTTACTTTCGGTATATGTTTTATAGATGACAAGATATGGCCAATTTAAAAAACATAAAAAAACACGGGGTGAAGCGGCGATATCGGGGTAAAGTGGCGAACCCTTATTTTTAGAGGTCTCTGAGACGACTATCATAAAATGAAGTGCAAGTCATAATTTGTTAAGTTATTATTGTTTGTTTTAATAAAAATAAAATTTCCACATTGGTGGAATGAACCTCTTCAGATATATCAAAATTTCCAACAACAGTAAAAAAAGATATTGCATATTCGGAATCTTTGAATACTGGTATTATATCAGGATCACATATTTTAACTTCGTCTTGAGTTACTCAATGCATTCGTCAAAAGGGAATTCTAAATTAAAAAATAATCACGGAATAGAGTCATCCAGGAAAAAATTTCGCCTCTTCACCCCAAAGTATCATTTGGACTTGCAGAGACGATATCTCATTATAAACACACAAAAAAGGAACAATTCATGTTTTATAAATAAGTCCAAAAAATATACTTTTAGAATAAATGTATAAATAGCGATTATTAAACTGTCAAAATGAAGATATTGACCAATCTAAGAACAAAGTACAGGAAAATGATTGAAAATTTTGTTTAAAAATTACATTTCTCGCTCCCAAAGGTAACTAAGAGAACAAAAATGAAATATCATGCCTCAAAATGTGAAAAATTGTGTAAACAAAGAAACCACACATGATATTTTACAATCAGTATGATCATAATGGAAATATTTGAGATTCGTCACTTCGCCCCATTCACCGCTTCGCCCCGTCTTCCCCTATATATATAAACTAGTAAATTCGATTGAAAACCGATTTTTAAACAAAAATTTTACGCTTGTTTTTCAACAAAAATCGTAATTGTTAATAATTTTGATTTTTTTGTTTGAAACTTCAAACGGCTATAACTTTACCAGTTCATCGTAAAAACTCCAACCTGTGCTCATTTTACAGATATTCGCATCCTCTTCAAAACACATTACTGTACTATTACTGTGTAAATGTAGCCAAAAAATACTTATTTACAAAAAAGTACATGAAAATAGCAAATTTTAATATTTTTCTTTTGTACCGTCGTGGATTTATGATCAAAATGATTTTTTTATTAAACACATACATTAAAAATTTCATTATCTACACCTTTCATTATGCACTTTTCGCACACGAAGCACGGTTTTAGAGTAATTATTGATTATCGCAAAAAAAGTTCCGATTGTGCGTATTTCTTTATTAAACCTTCATATCTCCGTAAATATTAAACGTACAGCATTACATAAAAAAAAGGAAAATTATTCGTAATTTCATCATCCTCTACAACTTTTATTTGAAGCATTTTGCGATCCGAATGGTTATTTTTTATTTCTAAGCGAAAAATGCGCAATCCTCGCGCTCATTACAGTTGATCCGCAAAACTGCTAATATTCGAAAAAAATCTCTCGGCTTCTATTGATCGTAGTTTAAAAAAGTTTTTTAAAAATGAAATTGTGCGGAATTTTCCTAGCTACAATTTTTGTGTCTTTCTTTTTTTTCGTTTAAAGTGATATTTTTCGAGTTATTTCAGAAAAACCTATTTTTTGGACACATAGCAGCTTGTACGGATGAGGACTTTTGAGAGAGTAAAAAGTACAAGATAAGCCTGTTTCCAAAATTTTCAGCCAACTACTAATTTTTAAATACAAATCGAAAATATCGGCCCCCTTTAGTAGGCTATAATGCTATTATTTCTAACAAATTTATAAACACAAAAAAATTGCCAAGTACCGCTGCTGTCCTAGCAATGAGCATAACGGATTGAACATTATGAAATTTGTAGTGTAATATATACACTACAAATTATATTAATTTTCAAATTAGATTTTTTTAAAAGATCTACATTTTCTGCGTTCTACTTTTAATTTTAATAAAGTAGTAAATGCGAATCCGAAATCCCAAACCTCGGTTAAAAGCAATACAAAATTTGTTGCATTAAAACCAAAATAAAATGAATAAAAACCAGAATATAAATGAATAAAAATGCATTCAAAATTTCGATCCCTTTAAATTCATTTCCGTTTACTGGGATATGCACTATATCCTAAACACAAAATGGATAGTGAGTGCAGATATACTAAAAAATTAATTTTGAGAATCGACCACATAAAAATTGGTTGCAATAAAATAAAAAACGAACATTTGGTTGAAAACATAATATAGGTAAAGTGTGATACATATTATTCTATGAATAAAATGTCGATGATATATACAGCCTTTCTACATGATCTTTAAAAAATATAGTAAACGCGTATCCGAAATTCAACAAAATGAAATGGTGTTCTATGACCCAAGAAACCCGAACCTCGGCGGCTATAGTATAATCCGCATCGAAAGAAGGCTGGCACGATCCGCGAAGTTATTTCTTATGTATACGCATGTGTGCGTCCCTCTTACACGCTACTTTGCTTGTGTGAGTGTCATAAGGGAAGCGGGCCCCGCTAAGCACCCGTAAAAACATACGGTACTGGTATACGCCCGAAGCGGCACACCTCGTAGAATCGCGGAACTATTTCCTGTCATTTTTCACCTTGTGTCCGCCATTGCTCGCTTCGAATCGTAGATGCAAAAATTTGGCTTCAATTCGAAATAAAACGACATGCAATTATTTGGAATAGAAGCCGGCCGATGTCAAGAATGGACGCAAAGGCCTCTTTTTGGCAAAAATGCTATGGATAATGAGTAATTAACCGTTTTTGTGGTGCTCACTAACACACGTAAAGCCTGTGTACGTGTGCCTTCAAAAAGGGTCGTCGGAAATCATTTTTTTACGGGCTTAAAAAAATTTTTTTGCCAAAAAGGGGCCTTTGCGTCCATTCTTGGATGAAAAGGGCTCATGATTAATGCGTTTCCAGCACGATTCCATAAAAATTGAAGGAGAATTTTTGCATCTACGATTACTTCCGGTCTAGAAGTTCCAAAGCCGCCACCGTGGCGTTCCGGTGCTCGGAGAGAACACCCTTAATCTTTTTACCTTCTAGAATCTGTAACTTAATGTAAAGTAAAAACTGATTGTCAAAAATATTTTTTATAGATACAATAAAACTGAAGATGGCACACATCACAGTGCCGAAATGTCTTTTAAACTAATTTTGTTTTAATGTTTTATTCATGGGACCGACATAACCAAGAAAAGAGTCAAGAGATTCAAATCTCCTATGATTTAGTCTCAATCTTAATTAATACTAGCGGTCAAGAAAAAAGCTACCTAAATCAGGATGACTACAATTCCTGTTTTACCTCATTTTCAGTACTATCTCGAAAGTTGGCATTGTACCGGCAGAGTACCGGCATGGTATCAGTTGCCAATAAACTACCAAAAGATCATTTTCAGTATATCCTTAGATTCGGTATAGTACGGGCACTATACTGGCAGAGTACATATTTCATGTACTGGAAAATTATAACTTTCAGTACTACCTGGAGAGTCGGCATTGTACCGGCAGAGTACTGGCGCAGTACATATTTCATGTGCTGGAAAATAATAATTTTCAGTACTATCACGAAGGTCGGAATTCTACTGGCACAGTACCGCTTACCTATACCGTCAGTTAAAAGGTAAAATATAAATGAAATATAAATCAATAAATTTATCTATTTAATACAGAAATTAATTAATTAAAAAATAAATCGGTAATAATTTATCAGATTTTTTACATTTTTGGTATCGCGTATCAGTACTTGACCAGTACTAGGTCAGAACTATCACGATAATACTACTATATCTGTACCGTTGCGGTACACTGTCAGTAGTGCAGATTGTACCTGGTCAGCTTACCTTTTGGTCTTTATCTTTCGGAATTATGTCAGTACCAAAATGGTGGTAATACGGTCAAATGCCAGTACCATCCGGTCCAATCGGTACTGGCGCAGTACCGAGTCAGTGGTAAATTTTCACCTGTGTAATTCCTTAAATATCAATTTCAATCGAACTGACTAATAAATTTTAAGAATTTTTATCGTACTATTTTGTATTTGCCCTTTATCCGACCTTCAGAATTTGTTTTGAAGGTCAAGTGCAAGGTTATTATGATGACGTCATAACAACTTCGTTTAGGCACACATTGCACTTAAAGTCGTCCAAGTGTGAAAATCAAATTTTTTTCTCCAAATGGCCTCTGAATGACTTTCCACAGGTAACAATTAATCAGACGATGTAAAAACTTCTTTGGCAAACAATTATGGTTGAAATTGATCTCAAGGTCAAATTGAAAGTTATCATAATATTACATCCCTCGAACCTTCTTTTTATTTGATTCAAAAATCGAATTTATCAGAAATCTATTTTCCACTTTCAAATTTGTAAAATGTAAGCAATAACATAAAGGGTTGACCAGTGAATATCGCGCTGCTTACCAATTTATGTAATCCAGGAACTTTTGTGCCTCACTCGAACTGTTTAGATTTTCGGGTTCTTTTCTTCAAGTATTTTAATAAATTTAAATAATTTTCCATATTTTTATATTCTTACTGAATACTCCTGTACAATATCTTTTATGAATTTTTAATTTCTGAACATTTGGGAGTTAAAGGATTATTTATATGTGACGAAAACCTCACAAATCGACAAAAAGTAATATTTATTACAGTCAGAAATTAATAAATACTTGTTAATTACTAGAAAATATATTGTTCATTTTACCAGCAATTTATTTCAATAAAAATTTCGTTCACTTCTTGCAAGAATCATCCATTAAAAATTATTTAAAAAGTACTTCATTTGGTTCTGCGTTATATCGCAAACTCGTCACTACTCACATCGAATATTTGTAAAATTTGCTTGGAACTTTAATTCATTGCGAAGCGCATTTAATAATTTCGAGCAGCGGACACGCAAAGTAAAATTATAGCGGTTGCTTTAATACCTTCTAAAATTTACATGTTTTCCTTTCCAATGCTGCACACCTTAAGGAAATTAAATTCCGCTCACGATTATATGTAATTACATACTTTAGATATAATTTATGATAAACGAACGTCATTATGAAGTTATATATAACGCACATACAAGCTTTTAGAAGAGTGGAATAGATATATGTAAATGTCTACATGTGTTGTAGAAGGGTGAAGGTACGAAGGAATTGGGATACACAGGAATGCGATAATACCATGCTGAAGGAAGTAAAAAACTTACTTCCTGCAGATTACTTCTAAAAACTTTGTTTCATATTTTTAAGCACTTTTGTTAAAGTAATACTGGGTAGGTTAGAAAACAGATAGATGTAATCAAATTATTTTATAAGGAACGATCGATTAATCCTTTAACGCCTGGACGGACGCTTTTTCAAAATAAAATTGAAAATAACAATTTCTAAACTGATTCATTCATTATGCATTTACTTTTTTAAATCTTTGATATAATTTAAATATAATTTATAATTTTAAATCTTGCGTTATTGCAAGGTAAAGTAGAGTTCAAGTTACTAAATATGTGAAAAACGTGGAATATGTTTACAAATTTTACGAACGAAATAAAAAATTGTACAAAATACGAAATTAAAAAAAAACTCGAAATGTTTAAATTTGAAATTTTGTTCATGTTGTAAACTTTCTCCACTTTTTTCTTGCCATATTTTATCCAAAAAATAAAAAATTCTTACTAAACCTTTGATTGTCTAGTATAATAACTGCAGTTGTTTTTTAAAAACATTTATATACGCCACATTGAATCCATTTTCTTAAATTTGAAAATGTTAATATTTTGTCATTTGACATTTCAGAATTTGCGACAAAGAACCAGACATTCCAGAATTTGCGACAAAGAACTAGACATTTCAGATTTGCAGCGAAGAACTGGACATTTCAGAATTTGCGACGAAGAACCGGACATTTCAAAAGTTGCTACGATATAATAAATCGCTGTAGAAAATCATGAAATGACCGATTCTTTGACCGAGATTGTCAAAATTCTGGTTTTTCGTCGCAAATTCTAAAATATCCGGATTTTCGCCGCAACTTCTGAAATGTCCGGTTCTTCGTCGCAAATCTTAAATTTTTTGAATCCATTTTTTTAAATTTAAAAATGTTAATATTTTGTCTTCCGATTTGTGACTAGCAACCACGATCAGCCTGAGTACGATTTTTAAAGAGAAAATAACCAGAAAAATATCTGCCTCATATACAACAAATGTTCAAATTGACGTAACTTTGTGAAGAAAAATTATAATTGAAATCTGCGAACTCAAATTAAAGAGAAAGTATGACCCAAATAAAGGAAAAATGTCGTTTCTTCTATACATAACCTCAAAAGTAGCAATGGAATTTGTTGATAGATAACCTCAAATATCTCAATTTCTGATACCGCATTCCGACTCTTCGGAAATGACCCTTCACTTTAGAACAAGGAAACCATGTTGGCCTGTGCTACCTATGCGTTATTAAAGATGATTGAATTAAGTTAGTCATGATGTGTGCCGATCGCAGCTTCGAATTTCGTCGAATATTCGATGATTGCGTCAGATGCCATGTAATAGGATCAAAAAGATGATGTGAGCTTAAACGAACCTGTAACAACCGACAGGAAAGCACTTGTTAAAGTCTAGTCGATCACGCCATCATAACTATTTGATGTTATACGTTTACCTACATTGACATCGTTTGAAGGGGTTCGGATTTAATTTGTACATGCTGCTAAGACATTGCATCATATAATTCGTCTCAACGAAAAGTATGAGATTATGGGAAGGCATCTTTAGTCTCGGTGGAACTTAGTTTTAAATAAATATTTGTTGTTATTTATACCTATATAGGCATAAAGTATTGCGAATCTGTCAATGGTTATAATAAAACAGGTAAATATTATTTCTGCTGCTTCAAATTGGTTATATTTATGAACTTAACAATTACCCTTTGCAATTGTTGATAACTAATATAATTATTGTAACTGTTATTATTATCAAGTAGTTCCTCGAGATCGAGATAGTTTTTCAAGAGTTTTGCAATTAGTGGATTTTTTTAATTCTTGGACAGATCATTTGTTATATTTTCGCTTTGAAATCTGTTCAAATGTTAACAATATAGATTTAAAAATATCATTAAAAATATAATTAAACGATGAATATTTAATTATAGAACAAAATTATGGATTCGAATCATATTCCTGAAAAAATGGATTAAAATGTAAATTTGAAGTAATTTTTCGGTTTAAATTTTTGCAAGCACACCGTGCCTCGTTTTTATGGAATCGTTGGACTTAAAGCAAATCAAAATAAATCAAAGTTTTATAAATTTAGGATTGCAAAATGTTTCATTTTATCTTATTTAAATAAATTGTCGCTACTTGAATTTTCTAGTCGTAAATTAAAAAAAGGGCAATTACGTGTGATTTTGACAGAAAAAAGATTTTTATAAAAAATACATTTATGTACGTCTTTTCGGTGCGTAAAGTAAACTTTACGCACTCGATTATACTTTACGCACGAAAAAGCCGTACGTAATAGTATATTACTCAACGAGGGAGGTAAAATAAAGAATGTCTCAGACTGCGTGTACTCGGCTTCACCTCGGGTAAAAATTACACGCAGTCTGAGACATTCTTTTTTACTTCCCGAGGGAAGTATACGATTTTTCTTCACGGCAGGGAGGAAAGGAAGTAACTTTGCTCCCGCTTGCGGGAGGAAAGTTGCTGCTTTCGTCCCAGTGTGATGAAAACAATATTTCGGCACACGTGTGTGTGTGTAAAGTTCTTTACGCATACGCCCTTGTATCGAAAACTACTATTAATTAATAGTGTATTGGAATTCCAATACACTTTGTGTTACTGCGATTGACTAAATACGTAGTAGATCAAACCAGGTTATATTTTTATCCATAATAATTTTTTTTTCAAATGAAACGTTTAAAAATAGTGATTTTCTTTTGATCACTTTAGGTCCATTCTATTTTAGTCAAATTTAATCAAATTCGCGTCAAACTTTTTTTTTAGTCGCGGAAGCAAATGCAATTTTGATATCGATAGCTTTAACTAATCTTAATATACGGTTAGAACCGATATAACTTCTTGAACGTGATAGCAAGATTAGCAATTCAAAATTTACCTTGGAACGAGTGAAAGTCACATATTTTAGTACATACCTGTAAATGATTTCTTGTATACCTTAATTTAGTTAATATTAAAATATAATAAAATATGAGCAGAAGGCTTAGTTGAAATTACTTTCAAAATTGAATTTCGACAGATTTTTAGAGTTTTTTTTTAAACACAGTGCTTCAATAAAAGAATATACATAAAGAACAATATTGAACAGTGTACTTTCTAAATTTTAATTCAATAAAAACGATAAATTCCGCAAAAAAGTAAGTTTCTCGTTAAATTACTAATAAATTTGGCTAAGAGAAACTATTTTATTATTTTTTATCAGAATTGTAACTTCGATTAGTATATTTTTACTAATTGCTAAGACTTCCCTGAAAATTTTTTTTTTGATTGTTGAATACAAGCCTGACAAATTATTAAATACAAGTTATTTTTTAGGCTTTGTTGCATTCTTTAATAGATATTTTTCGAAAGAAATTGAACTCGATAATTTCAAAATCACTTTTTCAAGTTTCCATTTGAACTTGTTTCGTGCAACTATGAAAGGAATAGGTACAGTTTTTAGCGTTTTATGCTTCACAAAACTTGTTACTCATAAATATGTTTTATATTTGTGACGAAATACTGCTATTTGCTGCATAATGCAGGTATGTAATTGTATGATTTGTATGTAATATTCAAGAGTTTATTTATACGTCTTCTGTAACAATGATGGATATTGTAACCATAATCACAAAAAGCAACAATAAAAAATTATAAGAATTTTGAAAAGAAAACCTATTTGTGTTACATTGGCGTAATACAAAATAAAATAAGAATAACAAACATTAAATTAACAAAAACAGTAAATTAAATAATAATACTTTGTGAAAATGAAAATCAATTAATCCACAATCCACGAACACATATTGCAAAAGCATGCAGGGAAATAATATACAGACCACAATAAAAAGAAGATATTTTAATAGAAAATAAGGAATAATGAGGTATTAAAGTAACTTCAATTCTAAGATTTTTTATTTTAAAGTTCCTTTATTCAGCATAAAATAAATAATTATATACTAATTCAAAAATACTATATCCATAAAAAGTAACTTTAGACACGATTTTTAAAGTTAAAAATTCCATTACGTTAGACACCCTCTAAGCACATTGAAAATAATGTTAATTTTAAATATCAACTTTCGTTATGCTATATTATGAAATATTCATTCTGTTTCACGTCGGAAACCGCAAATGTTGTGTAATGCGGTTGCTAATACGTAATAGAACACTTGTTAGTAGCAAGAGTCGTTGAAAGGAACCTGACAAAAAACCGAATTATGAAAAATATGCACCTGCAATAATTTGAAATCAATTTTACTATTTGTGAAATTCGTATTTTAAACAAGCGAAAGAACACTTTTTACGTTTCTATTAATTACACTGGTTTACAGACAAAATGTACATTTAATGCCATATTTTGGTACAAAGATTTGAATTAATCACCAACATAATTTTTTTGATGCTTCAATTATGGTTTCAAATTTTTCGATATTTTTTTCTGCAGTGCTTAATTTGTGAAGAATTCATTATTCAGTCGATTTGTTAGTGGAAATTAATGACCTTAAAAAGTCACCCCTGTGCCTTTTATTAAGAGCATTATTCAAAAAACAAAGACAAATGTAACAAAAACATACAATGCAATACAAAATGGACCTTACAGCCAGGAAAAACTTATATATCTAAAGTCCTTTGTGTATGCTTACGCTTAGGTTTTATAAATAACAAGGGCTCCCTCGTAGAATCGTTTATGACCAATTAACAATATACTTTTCCAACGGGAACCGAAGTCACTAAGCGGAACAATAAGAACGTCGCAACTGCACCTGGCGACGAAAAGCTCAATTACATTAGAGAGTGGTATGCAACCTCCATTCCATATTGTATTACAATTTAGTAATTTTACGCCATACGAAAGTTTAGTAAAATGTTATATATATTTTATGAAAATATTACTTAATATCATTTTCTATAACGTTTTGTAAAATTACATTCGTTAACATTTTTAACAGTGAACGTTAATATTATTAAAAAACTGATTATAAAATTAAATAGTTATGTAATGACTACATAAAAAATTAAAATAATTAAATAAGTAAAATCGATAAATTCGTTTTAATTTTAAACTTCTTTCAGTATTTTATTTAACCTTTACTATACTAAATTGATTAACACTAATGAAATGTTCGCATTAATTCTAATAACTTCAATATGCACATCCAATACTGAATATTAAAAATCTCAGCAAATAGAAATACTAGTTTTAATAAGTAATTTTGAAAGCTGGACAGAAACGTTCAATACCTATAACTATTAAGCAGCACGCTGTCTGGCATAAAACTTGCAATAATTATATTTAAGGTTAACGATACTCCACTTTTACAGTACGCAGTAAAAAAGTTAAATTAACTTTTTGTCGATAGCTTAAAACGTATTTTTAATCTAAGTATACGCCCGCTATTATATCAGAAATGTATTTTTTATACTTCGAATTTAATTAAATATACATCAAAACTTCTTACGGTTTGGACATAAATGAAACATCTGTTCCCAAGATAAATTTTAATGTGCATAAGATATAATTTACTATCGGGATTAAAAAGGATTAAAATAGAAGAAACCACCGGAGAAAAAATAGATTTTTAGAAGATGTAAGGCACGAAACTTTATTAATAAATTTTTATTTGGTTGAGAGGTAAAGTTGTTATGAAAAGTCACATAAAAAACCATCATTATCTGTAAAAAGTTCTTAATTAAGATCTTTATATACAATTATACTTATACATATTATTTAACATAAAACTTATGGTATCAATATCATTTATTGGTTTAGAGTAGATTTTTACAGCTTAAACTTAAATTTATCTTTGGAGGATGATAAAAGATTTACAAATACACCTAAATAATCAGTTTTTCACAGTTACTTCCATTCGACACATTCCGATGTACATATGTGGAAAATAAATGTATTTTAAAACGACCTCGACAATGACATTTATAAAAATCCTCCCTGAGAGAGAACAACTCTCAAGGTAACATTAATATAACCTTATTACGCTGGCAGTATAATGTCTTATCATCATTTAATATATACACATGTCAGTTTTATCGAATATCTACACACGCGTAACCGTATCTCGCTGTACAATTCGATAATGTACAAACCGAACGAATGATTGTGTTGATTCGCAAATTATGAAAATATAATTTCGGAAAACGTTTCAAATGTACACTTAAAAAGTTTTACAATTCGGTGGTCGCAACACCCCAGTATTGTTGCATTCTGGAAGTATCCTGTTCGAGGGAATCCAGAGCTCCCCTTTCCTGAATGACGGCAAAGTCGTATTCCAAATTGTAAGGCATTAGCCTTTGAAGGCTTCCGAAATAAGCTGCATTAGGTCCGCCATTAAGAGGCCTCCTGCCGCTACCAAACGTCGATCGAATCATTGACCTTGGTACCGGGTGAACCGTTTGGATGGTGTGCATGGGGATCCCCATTGGCACCCTAACTGAACCGGATGGATCGAACGATCTCGCACTTCCAAAATGTTTCGATAGAAACGGAATGGCATTGGTGCTACCAAGTTGTGGGGTGGACCTGGACTGACCTCTTCGAAGTGGCGACGATATTGATCGAGAGGTAGTCGTTAGGGTATCCAGCTCTTTATCGAAGAGCAATTGCGTGTTCTGTTCTAGCATGTACTCCCAACAACGGAGTTGCTCATCACTTGGGGCTGTCGATCTTTCAGAGCTGCTGCTTGCGTCCTGACCACTATGGCCTGATGCTGACCCCATTGTTCCTCGATTCATTGTACGCGCTTTACAAGCAGTTGCAGATCTCGAGGACCCTACGGTACTTCCGGAACAAAATCTACCTCTCGCTGATGTTCTTCGCCGGGATTTCGAGTCGAATAACCCCTCGCTGGTCTGATCCGATTGACCACTGGGGGAACTCCGATCATCTCTATGAACGATTACCGATACCTCCCTTTCTGTTGATTCGGGTAATCTATTTGGTTTATTATAGTAACGGACTTGATGAGTATTTCGATTGGATTTTGACGTACTTGACCTGTAAAGATAGTTTAATTACGCTTTTGAAAAGTGTAAGAGTTTGAAACAGAGCAATGGGATTTTACAAAATTACAAAATTAGTTCTATATCGGGAGTTGCATCGTACCTTCCGCTAATAATACTTTTCAGAACTCCGTTCAAATATAAGCCATTTCCACCCGTGTTGGTATCGTTGGCATTTTGCCCATGACAGCAGCAGGCTGCGGGTGGTTCATGTGGAGCCGGTCGTGGTAAGCAGCAGGAGCAGGAGCAAGATTCCGACGACCTTTGGTTACGGGTAGACTTCAGGTGCACAGCGTGTCTTAATTCGTGCATCATCCGACCAACGGGATCGACGTGTCCCAATCCTGGAGAACTCAACCTAACTACAAGGATACTTAAATTGTCTTCAGCCTCGTACGCTTGCGCCAGATCCTGTAATCTCTTGGCAGCGAGCACGGGACTAGCTTCGGCCCTCGCCTCTCTCACAGCCTCCTGAATGCTCAGGACTTCCCAAACTCTACGGTTCGCCACTATTATAAACTCATCATCTTCTTCGAGAATAACTTCTTCGATGGTCGTCTCTGACGCCGAATAGGGAAATGATGATGCGATATTACATTGTTGGGTTTTATTTTTGAGCCTGATCATTTGTAACGATTGCGGTGATTTTGCTCCGGCGATTTGAAGTGGACCCGTAGCTCTGCAGAGAACAGCCTTACTATCTCCAGTCGTGGCTACCGTTAATAGATACTTTTTACATTCATCCGCTTCTTGTATATCATCATTGGATTCAGGTAACTTGGTTAAGTGAACGAGGGTAGCGTCCACTCCATATCTTTGGCCTTTTTCTTTCAGTTCTTTTTGGGCCGATAACAATGTGTATTTCAAGTATTCGGCCGATGTCTCTTTGATCGTTCGTTCCTCCAGTAGAAGTCGTGGGATTATTTCTTGAAGAGATCCTGGCGCTTGTTGGTTCAAACTTCCGTCAAAAATACCAAAGAGGCCTTCGGAGTTACAAAATGAAGGCATTCGGACTTGAGATATGTACAGTCTGAAATTAAAATAAAGTCACTGTAGGTACATGCACTTCTTTCGTATGTATATGTATATGAGGTTCTCTATAACTATCTTACTTTTCCTTAGTTCCTGCCGTTTCCGAAAATCCCAATCGCCATGGAAGGTGATCCGAATTTTCTGTCTTTGATTCTCCTTGTCGCGGATGAGCAGGTAAAGTCGCCCGATTTTGCCCCGAAACATCAATTAGAGAAACCGGTCTTTGGGATCGATATCGCTGGAATTGCCGTGGATCAACATGTAGCCGCGTATTACAAGATATGTCTAAGAATTGAAGTTGTGCCGGGACCAGGTTCTCGAGGTTAACCCTATCCAGTTGATTATGTGCAAGATCTAGTACCTAAAATCAAATTAAAATACGACGTCATTTTTAATTAAAATTGAAAAAGTGAAGCATAAATATATGCCACGTTTAATTAAGACGTAATGAATCCTAATGTGTACAGGGAGGTGAAGTTCAGAAGAAGAGAAAATGTCGGGAAATTCAAATAGTTCAAATTACTTTTAATGATGTAGTTCTGTTGAAAGGGGGACAGGTTAAGAGGCGATTCGAGTGAACTCGCAAGACCCTTAAGTGCGGCAAATTGGCAACGTTATCAGGTAGATATTGCAGGCGGTTGCCCGAGAGAACCATTTCTTCCAATTTCTTCCAGGCTGCTATGCAACTGAAAAGGAAAAGCCAATTTTAATTAATTGCGTTTCTGCTCGAGGCTAAATAAATATCTAACGTATCGAAAAAGTATGAAAATCTACTCACCTTTCAGGGAGCGTGTCTAGGGTGTTGTAGGCCATGTGCAAGACTTTCATTGATGTGAATTTCATAAGAGAATCGAGAGCGGTATTGGTTAAACTGTTTCCCGTGAGGTAGAGTTTTTCCATGCTTGGCCGAGATTTCGTTCGATTCGGGCACACAATTTCGTCTGTGTAGGGCAGCTCTGACAATCGATTATTCGAAAGATTCAAGACTTTTAACCTGGAAATGAAACAAAAACATTTAAAATATTTACATTTTATTTGAAAAAAAGATCTTTGTTTAGTAATTTTTTAGTGCCTTTTAAAAATTTCATTTGAATAGAGTTTCATCAGCCACGACGAGTGTTCTATTTTTCAAGTAATGGTATTTCGTATTTTTAGATTTTACAATGCGTGAAGCTTCAGATACAAGAAACTTCATGACAATTCGATCCAACCCATACAATTTGATTATAATAGTATTTATTATGTCGACAATTGGAGCGGTCGACGAAGGTTGCTCCACTTGTCGGGTTGTATGCTGCTATAAGTGTCTCGCTATTTCCGCATACACTTCCGCATTTCAATTGATCGACTGATTGTGGTTCAAATTCCTCGCATCAAATCTTTATTATCCCATGTGTTGAGGAATGCAGCTTAATTTTAAAATATATTGATTTTTTTTAATATTTAGTTTGACCTTTTAGATCTTCCTAATGCCAATCATCTTTCAGGTACATTGAATTTTTATACTGTCACTTGTGAATTGAAATAGAATAATTTAAATATTTTTGTATTGTTTCTTTTCCTTCTTTGTCGAGATTCTTCACTGCATTTTTTAATAGAATAAATATAGTCAAAACTTTTAGACCCTTGGGTTTATTCGATCTTACACCCGCATATTTATTTATGTTTTATTTATTTACAATTTCCATTTCAAATTTTTACATATTATTTAATCCGCCCTCACGCACTGCCCCCCCTCTCACTCTCTCTCTCTCTCTCTCTATCTATCTTTTTTCTTATTCTCTCTATTATTGTTATCAACACATATCCTCTTCCATCCTCCTTTAACACATCGATTTCATCGGCTTTTTTCTCATTCACTTGATCACATTCATTTTTCAGCTGCTTCACTTCCTTTCGCTTTTTTCACATATCCTGCCGATCCTTTCCTCTTACCAATATTTATTTCTTTTCCCAACCAATATTTATTATCCCTTTCCTCGCATTCACCTTGCTAATTTCTCAAATCAT
Source organism: Trichopria drosophilae (assembly GCA_030407085.1). Lineage (NCBI taxonomy): Eukaryota > Metazoa > Arthropoda > Insecta > Hymenoptera > Diapriidae > Trichopria > Trichopria drosophilae. The sequence goes on from CM059585.1 coordinate 26,348,762, forward strand.
TCCCCTCCATTTCTGATATATCTCAGAGCTTCCCCTACTGTCATATAATTTTTGAATCGATCCTTTCACTTTCTCCAGTCTCCTGCTCATCCACTTCTCTATGTTTTTTTCCCTATTGTCTTTCCTCGTATGTATTCCTTTCTTCTTCACTCAAACCCCCCTCCCTGTTATAAATAATTTCTCCTGTTTATACTCTCCTTTTCCCAATCGCTCTTTCGCTTTTATTCTTTCTTCTATAGATTTACTCACAATTTCTCCCCTTCTCCATTTTTTGATCTTTCTTCATACTTTGCAGCCCTCCACCCTATTGCAAATGCTTTTCATGCAGGGCTGCAACATCTTTCCAGGGTTGATATCCCCATACGGTAGAGTCCCGGTATATTTACCCGCTCGATTGAGGGGTCACGTCCCGTCATATTTACCAACAGAAGGGGAGCGCGGCTTCTCCCACTCCGCTCAGCCATGTTATGTTCGTGACTTCATAGCGGGCCTTTCCTGAGGCCACAACCCGCAAGGTGCGGGAAAAGAGAGCGGCGAAAGGTAAAATATAACTTGACAGAACCGGGAAAATATGTTGGAACGCAAATATAGCGAGACGCAATTATACCGGGACTCTACTGTATTTACGCTGCTTAATATAAACCTTCTTTCACCATAACGTAAAAAAGCTTTAACCTCCATTTTACATCCCTTTTAAATTTTCTTTCTCCGTAACTCCACACAAACCCCATTACTACTTTTACTTTTCTTACGCTTTCTCTTACATGCTCCTTCTCTCCCGCATACCTTCTTAACACAAACTCCGAATTCAGTAGAGTCCCGGTATATTTGCGTCTTGCTATATTTACGTCCTAGCATATTTGCCCAGTTCCGTCTCGTTATATTTGCCTGTCGCCGCTCTCTTTTTTCCCACCTTGCGGGCTGGGACCTCAGGAAGGGCCTGCTGTGACATCACGAAAGTAACGTGGCTGAGGAGAGTGGGAGAAGCGACCCTCCCCTTCTTTTGTTAAATATGACGAGACGGGAGGGGAAAGCGAGGAACCGAGTGGGTAAATATACCGAGACTCTAATATACTTATTTTTTTTCTTCTTGTATCCTTTCTACCCTACAACCTCATGTTATGTAGTCATTATTTACTCCCGCGATTAATGCGAATTTCGTCTTAAATGAAATGCAATATATTTTCGCTTAACGATGCTTAATTACTTGTGATTACTTCATTTTATTTCTATGTAATTTATAAAAAATTACATAAGAATAATATACGGCTCTAAGTTCCATTTCACTTATGTTGAAACAAAAAAAAACTTATGGATACTACAATAGTCGTGATATATTAACTACTTAAATGTTGTGATGAAACTTATCGTATTTCATAGCAATAAATATTGTATAAGTGATACTTTTCAGTATTGTAATATGAAAAACAATAAAATTATATTTATTTTAAATGTGTAATCAGTCGTCAAAATAATGTTAAAACCAGTTGATTTATTGCAAACCAATAACATTATATTGTTATTATAAGTATACAAAGTAATTGTATAGATGACACAAAGGACGTTAAATTCCCTATCATGGAGAAATAAACTCAAAATAAAAATCAGAACTTCTAGCAAGTCAATAAAATATTCAAAAAACTAATTTTCACTACAACTATTAAAAAAAATATTTTGATATTAAAAATGAAATATTTGTCCATAATTTACTAAATAAAAACTAGAAATATTTACTTGTCAGTGTAGACGAAGAAATTCCTAGGCAATGCCGTTAGCGCGTTATCCTGCAGTGTCAGATGAACAATGCTGAGCGACTTTCTAGGGGGTGGAAGCGCTTGTAAGCGGTTATGCGGTAAATGAAGGACCTCGAGCTTCGATGGCTGAGATAATAATCGATCTGGAAGCGCAGTCAATGCATTGTTCGATGCGAAGAGAGCCCGAAGATCTGGCAAATCAGGAATCCACTCTGGTAAAGCCTCCAATTCGTTGCTGTATAATTCCAAACGTTTAGTTCACATATGTGTAATTTATACAATACATGTTAATTATATTACATCTAAAAGATTGTTTTCACAAAAATAAAAAAATTTGGTAATATTTTTTTTTCATTTGACTTCACTGAGTGAAAAATTTTGTACCTAGTAATATAAGTATGGTATTCATCTTTGATTCTTTTTGCATCAGTTACTATCTACATACTAAAGTCAAATTTGATAGGTGACAATCTCTGATAGTAAAAATATTACAAATTTAGAGATGGACACCGTTATTATAAGAAATCGTTTTTCAATGTCAATTAAATGAGAATGAGTAAACTGACACCAAATCACTGTCCAGCATGAAACTAATTATTCGTAAAATCGACATAAATCACTAAATTCAAGATGCGACTGATTGATTTTATCGGAAAGCAAATGCAATAAAGATCTAATTTGTTCCTCTAAAGCGAATTACAGAAAAGTCGTTAATTACTTACAAAGAAATGTCCAGGTGTTCGAGATGTATTGGCTCTGGATTTACCGAAACTTTTTTCAGTTCTGGAATCAAACACAATTTTGTTTTATTTTATTTCCGATTCTCCAAACTAATTAAATTAGAGCATTATTGAGAAGGTTATTTTTCGATAAAATAAATTAAATTTGTTGTAATTATTTGTTTGAAAACAACAACATTAGAGCATAAAATTAATTCATTGTAACGTATGTAAAGTTATTCAAGGATGCACGTGCAGAAATAAAGGAGAACATCGCGATCTTACTGTTGTTTCCGGCGATCAGCGAAACAAGACTTCTACCACAAAGGGTCAATTCCGTTAAAATATTTCGAGCGCATCGGACACTGCGCAGATCTTGTAAGGCACTCAGATCCAACTTTTCAATGCTGTTTTCGCTCAAGTCCAAGTGTGTCAAATTCTGAAATTTGTTTAATTTTTAGAAACATTAACATACAAAAACTACTTTAAAAGATATCTAATACTATTATTTAAACTGATCATTGATGTTGAATTTCTATTAATATTTGTAGCTCATGTAAAACTGAAGCTACCGTCATATGTGCAAAATTACTATTTAAATGATGTACTATGACCACACGAAATAATATCTTTGTAGTTGATAATTCTTTCTTAATTTAATCACTAGACATATCTACTGGCAAAGACAGATTTTCCAATAGTAATACTTAGCAAACAAGCTAACTGGCACTTTAAAATTTAAACCCCCCTTCTTTATCTTTCACATCTTCAAGTAAAGTGAGCAGATTCGAATTCACAATTTCCGTTGAGAAATCTAGTCGTTTTAACCTCTCGAATGTTTGAAATGATATTTCACTTCGGAATCCTCTCCCATTCTCTGATAGCCTAATGGCTATGAATCCATGCGCTTGCATAAAAACATGCAGCAGCTTATTTCAATATTATTATAAACGGCCGCTGAATATAGTTTAATTAGTATTCTTCAGGGCTTTGTGCTATAATCTGGACATAACTGACGTAATTACTAAAATGCACTTTATAGTATTAACAAACATTCTCGTTTTATGAACATAGAGGAAGCGCAGACAGCTTTGAAACTATTGGGGTTCGCGTGCCGTGCTCAATTTGTTCGGAGTTTCCTCCTGCGGTTTGTTTTCCATACTCCTTAACAGTCCATTATTATTACTGTCCATAGAGCGGACTTTGGCATCCGGGGTGTTGCCGAGTATTATTATACCCCCAGAACAAGATCTGCATAAATATGAATGTACTTGCCGGCCTCAGTAATAATGATAGCGGCAGATTCCAAACTGATTCTCGGGTCAAGAACTCGCGGGGATCTTTGAAATTTGTCCGCAAGTTTGTGTTGTTTTAAAGCTTATTTCACGTGTTATTAGGAGCAGTTACAAACTTTATCACGAGAGTAGGTTGGAACTCCAAAGTTAGATCGTAGGACTTTTCATCTCCATAATTCCAACGCCTTATTCTGGTAGGTTACCGTCACAGCAAGATGATTACAGTTTCCAGTTTCGAGGTCATGAAGAAGCACTTTTATACACTGCACTCAATTACACTTATTTTAAATATTTGATAATCTCTTCAGGTTGGATTTTGCTAACAATTGGGAAACTGGAACATTGTTCTGCTGATCCTATAAGCGACGGTGGTTCCAGAATGATGAGTGACTTCCGAGGTTAAACAACTTAATCTTCATTTCCAAAAAGCGGATGAAACAAAAAAACATCCGACATCTGCCGTCCGACATTAGTTCTTGTAGAATTCGTCCAGCTTCGTAGGCAAGGATTTCCGGTACGAACGTTTCTGAGTAATTACTTTTTAATACATCCAAAGCTACACTGTCCGAACCAATATCGAATCGTCGAAATCACGCCCGCCTAATACCCGTGTATATATAATGTCTAACGAATACTCACTCCGTAATTCCCAAGAATGATATTCCCTTTTAACTGATTGTTTCGTAGATTCACTTTGCACAGGCTGTTCTGCAGATTGTTCTTCTCGTTGTCGTGGCCAAGTTCTTCTTTGCCCGTCACGACATCCTATGCCGAAAAGAAAAGGAAAACGAGAAATATAGGATAGAACACTGTTAGTTACCACGGTGTAGTATTGTAGCAGTAGCAAACACGCTAGGGGTGTGGGTACTCACCGTGAGAGCAAGGGCTCGCATTTCGAGAAGGAATGACGGCACGATTTCGATTAGATTCTCCGTCAGAGAAATGTGCTGTAATTTTCGTAGCTCTCGGATTCCCTCTGGAAGCTCCTTGATTTCATTGCGATTGAGAATGAGTTCGTCGAGGCTGAAAAGTAAAGAGACGCTTGCAATTTGTCTTAAGCACTGTGATCGATGAATGAAACTAGTTCGAGTGGCTTGTTGCCGAGACTTATTCTAGTACACTACGGGATCAATGGTAGATCCTAATTGATCGAACTCGGCGGTAATCGCGATCGCACCCGGGCGATGCGTGCGTGCGAAACGCGTGTACTTTCCAATTGGCAGGCAGGCCTTCACTATCCCTAGTTGCGCCGTCGAGGAAAAAGAGGAAGAGATTCGACGAGGGAAAGGACCGCCCGGGAACAAAGACAAAAGACTCGAGGGGCCGCCAGTGATGAAGAGAGAAGAGTATATTGACCGAGGCGGGGATAACTTGCACCGATGCACGAGGCTTTGCTGACCACTTTGATATAACAGAGCGAAATTACCAACCGATCAAGGAATGCACCCACCACCAATCGAAGTAAGTCTAAGGCTACCGCATGTTAAAAAGTGAACGCGCTTACGTAACCGCTAGTTGACCAACGGGGAGGATCCCTATTGTGAAGAAGATTATGTCATTAGTGCCATGGGAGTCAACGAACTTCACATCAATGTATAGAAAGTAATCGACTCAAATAAATCCATAAATTATATCTTATGGAATGGAACAAGTCTTATCAGAAAACTCTGGCGTTATCATGAGGAAGTTACAGTATGTGCACTCCATCTTCATTCTATAGAATATATCCCATTATTTGGGGCCTCAATTGATGCCAATATTTTATGATTAGAGAAATGTGAATTTTTAACGGTTTACAGCTCAGGATTTATATTTTCATTTATGATAATTACATGTGGTTTATAACAGATTTACTTCGCTAACGGTACAAAACCTTATGTCAAGGTTAAGTAAGATTGACGTAGGATTGTAAACCTTGCACTTTACATAACTTTGTTCTAAAGTACGGTGTTGTTGGGATGGTTTTCAATGGATGAGAAATTGATTTTCCACGAAATTTGCCAGGAATTAAGATTTGATTAAAGAAATCGGTGGAGTATCAATAGAAATTCAAGGGATCGAATGAATTGGGACTTGTGATTTTAAGGCGCATGTGTTCTGCGTAATTTTCATTGCAAAGGTTGATGAGGCACCTCCTTTGCATTGCATTTGCTGGGGTCCCTTTCAATCACGATTCATACTCCACCCTTAAAAGTGCCGAGGGTGTTTGCTTGGAAGTCCCAAGATCTTTAGAAGCGCTAACGATAAAAGTCCCGAGGTTCTATTTTATATCTATACTGATGTCTGGTAAAGCATTGAATATTTTCTTCTTTACTTAGGTCAAGATAGATATGAACTTCTTCTTTACTTAGGTTAGACACCTATTCCTAATATTGCATCATCAATATCCCTGGTCCATATTAGATTCATGAGACTTTCCATCGATTTCGATGAAATACCGGGTTAGGAAAAAGGATGTCAGCATTCCATAGATTGGCAATCGGAGTAACGTATTTTTCTAATTCAGTTAAACAATAACTAGTGTTCTCATGCATAAAAAGTGAATACTTCCGGATAAGTCTGGAGAAACTCAGATAAGGTCCCCTCATAGACAAACTGGGTCCGGTAATTTCTGATCCACGAAATATTGATATAATCGATTTTATGATTATTAGACGTGGTCTATGATAGATTTATATAGTTTTCAATAGATTTGGTCAAGAAATGGCCGAGATACAGTGAAATATTCATAGAATTTTAATTGGAGTAGAGCATTTTTCTGATTCAAGATAAAGTAATATATTTCCAGATGAATTCTAGATCCACAAGTTTATGGTAAATGAATCAGGTTCCAAGGAATTGCAAGTATGGGCAGATGACGTCTAGTTATTGTTATCTGATTAAAAATATATTCCCGTTATTTGAATATACCTGGTCCATAATGTTTGTAATGTGTTTCGATGAAATACAATGTTCGGGAAATGGAGGATGGGAGTATTCCACGTAATTGAAATGGGAACAACAAATTTGCCGGGTTCACGATAAAATATCATACTCCCACTATTCCTAACGTTACGACACACAAGCGGATACAATACTGTTCTTACATCCATTTCTCTGACTTTAAATATATCAAGTTTCTAATGTGTATCAGTTGAAACATGAACACTTCCAGTTAAGTCTAGAAAAACTTAGGCAAGATCTTGTAGCTCCCATGAATGTATTTACAGGTCTTAATCATCTTCACGTCAATAGAAATTCATTTTCATGATTTCCTTCAGCAGACAGGTTGCCCGCCACATGTTCGCGTGGTTTACAATCAATGAAGGAAAGAGAGGAATAGATCTACATAACCCTAAAAGTTCATGCATCCAACGCTCTCGAGAGAGACCAATAGCGCTTCATGATCGGTGAACCAAAATTGTATTACGGTGCTGTTAATTGTTGGCAAATCAAAATCGGATGAATCAATACAATTCAGTATAAAGGACATATTACGATGGCGTCAAGAGTGGCTATGCTAAATTCCAAAAGGACTAAATTGCGGAAGAACTAATACAGTGCAACCCCTCGAGTTGGTTCCTCTCCCACTAGCTCCTTTCTAACTGACCATGTGGGCAGTACTTTGCTCCCCACCTCGAGCGATTTCCATACTGCAGCAACAATTATTCCTTGGTACAAAACATGCCTTTTAAAGGCACGGGTCTGCTTCAGGTCACGTGACAACAAACTGGAGGGGCCATGTCTCTGTTTAATGCAAGAGGTAGGCTAGTCTCAGTGTAGGATAATTTGAGAGGTTGCACTGAACAATTATTATATATCTGTCTAATAAGGATAGAATATAAAAAATCAATAATTTGAAATAATAAAATACGTAAACTGTCTTTAAGAAAATAAATATATTGGAATATTAGTTTTAAAATAAGGAAACCAGTGACCAACAATTTTGAAATTGAATAAATACAAACATTTATAAATTAAAAAAACCTGCAGTAAATTAAAAAAGAAAAGGTTGGTGTATTTTTATGGAATAAAAAAATCGAAGCATGGATTAGTCGGGTCTTATAGGCTACCAGATTGATTCACTGTGAGTGCGCGTACGAGTTTACCTACACGATGTCGGTGCTCAGCGTTGCGTTCAGACCGTAGTTCCTCTTTTATGAACCTCAAGACCGTTCTTCGTATAGAAAGCAGTTTTCAAAACTTGCATAATCTCCGGTTCGGACAGTCACGCCATAAAGGCGAATATTCTTTGCCTTATCTTTTACGAAATTTATGTATATGATATGGAACTGTTGCGTCTTTCGCAAATTCTTTTACCTTTTCAATTTCTAACAAAAACGATGAATTCACTTTTTGCTATAAATATTATATATTTTTAACGCAAAATAAATATGATATAATATAATTAATTTATGTTCCATATCGGTGAATCATCAATGCGTGAACTCGCAGTAGGAAAAATGGATTCGTAAGAATAACGGAAACGACGAAGAAGGAACGTCGTAATCGCGTGCGTTGTGCCAAGAATGATTTTTTATGATTGTATGTAAATACTTGCCGTGATTATTAATTATGACAGACGTAATTACGGCCATTTTACTAATGAAACGAATGAGCATTTATTCATTATGGTTCTTTGTTTCCCCTGAGTGATTTCGATATCCAAACAAACACCTGTCGAAAATATCATCTGTTTCCCCCTCGGGAATGTGGCTCTATTTCAATTTTAATGTTCAAACGTACAAACATGTGGTTAGTAGCAGTAAAATGAGGATTTCGGGATATTCTGATATTTGATAGCTTAGTTCTTGACCGCTGGCATAAAATAATATCAAAAATTCTTTCGTTAATGTATTTACAATTTTCATGTTTGAAGCAATAATATAATAAAATATTTGTCTAGTTTCGAGTACGTTTTTACCCAGAGTAGTTTTAGAATGTTATATTTCTTAGAGAAGTATCTTCTTAAGATTTTTTATTCTATTTTAATTTTGATGACTATGATAATAATATACTGCTATCCTGAAGAATCGCACGATTTACGAACATAGATTTTATTTATATAAAGACAAAAGAAACATAATTGAAGAACAATGAACCATTTTAATTCATCAACTAAAACTGGACAAGGTTATTAAATATTAAAAGACTTTCAAAAGGGCATTACAAACCTGAATTTAAAAAAAATATGAATCGAAGTTCAATAATTGGATTTGCTATTTTCAAATATTCTAATAAACTAAGGCAATGGTTATACTCAGTGGTTTTTTCGTAGTTCGATTAAAAATTACTTTGATTTACTTCCAAGAGAAGAACTGCTATAAATATGTTTGAAGACACTTTTTATGCGTGTAATGAAAATTATTTATGCTGTATACATTTTCAAATTTAAATGTGTTTGTAATAAAACACATTTTGTATAGTTTCTTCAGTGAAAAATTAATATTTGTATTACTTCACTTTTTATCTTCGTTCGTCGATTAATTTCATAAATTTCGTGAATGTAATGTAACCAATGAAATTGCGCTTTAGTTACGATCTGCAGTAATTGCACAATGATTGTCAATTCCATTATAAAATATTGCTTTATCGCCCCTCGATACTTTTCATTAAATATATTTTGTTTGTTTTTATTCGTCAGTTTACCTTTGATCGTTATCGGTTAGACATCCCAATTACATATCAAATTTGCATGAATCAAGCATTCCGTTAGGAATAGCCGACAATGCACTAATAGAATTAATATGACCATTTCATATGCCAAATTTGTCAACTATCATAAATGTAGTTCTGTTTCTGATAATTTTTCGGGTTTTAGTCCAAATATAATCAAAATTATTATGTCTGAATAAAATAAAAAATCGTGCTGGATGAACAAAAAAATAGATAAGAGACTAAAAAAATTAAATACATACTAACATTTTGATTCACAAAAAATTGACATTAATAACGAAATGAAATGACTAAAATGGCACTTATATGTAATTATATAATTAATATATTATTCTGATCTTAAATATGTGACGTCACTTCATAGTGATAATAATTCTCGATTAGATGGTATTCGAAAGGAATTATAAATGATAATAATATTTTACATTAACGTAAACATGGTACATTCTTTTATTGTAAGAAACATTACCTTGATTTCTACCAATAATTAAAATACATTTTAGAACATTTAGTTCTGGAGTTGAAAACATGCCGAAAAATATGGGACAACTTCAAAAGCTTATTTTCGTAATATTCTCAGTAAATGTTCAAATGTTCATAATGGAAATGTCTGAGCTTAAGTATACTAACTTGACAAAATCCGAGGGGGATTTTCACAGACCAGAATCTAAACTCCAGAATATGGAAATTATCTAGAATCTATATAAAAGTACACGCCCACAATCCATGGAGAAATTCATATGGAACTCCATGCCGACAATCCATGTGGAAATCCATATGGAGCTTCACGACGAAAATCCATGTGGAAAACCGTATTGAAATACTGGCCGAAAATCTACATGGAAACTCATATGGGATTCCAAACCGACAATCCATGTGGAAAACCACATGGAGATTTACGTGGAAATCCATATTGAAACTCCATATGAAAATGCAAGTCGAAAATTTAAGTGAGGAACCATATGGAAGTCCACGCCAAAAACAATGTGGAAATCCAGATGGAAAACCTGGACAAAATCGATATGGAAATCGATTTAGGATTCCAGAACGAAAATCCATGTGCAAATCATGGCTAAAAATCCAGATGGAAATCCAAGCCGAAAATTTCCGTGGAAATTCATATGGAACTCCCCGCCGACAATCCATATGGAAATCCATACAGAAATCCTGGCCGAGAATCTATGTGGAAATCCATTTAGTGTTCCAGAACGAAAATCCATATTGATATCCATGTGGAAATTTGGACAGAATAACCATATAGAGATCTATGTGAAAATTCAGACTGAACAGCCATATGGAAATCCAGTTTCATACACATGTATGTAAATCCAGGCTGAAAATCCGTGTGGAAATATAAACTGAAAATCCATATTAATATGGAAATCCAAATGGAATTCCACAGCGACAATCCATGCGGAAAATCTTATGGAAATCCGGGCCGAAAATCTCTGTGGAAATCCATATCGAATTCTAAACCTACAATCCATATGGAAATCCACATTGAAATCCATTTGTAAATACAGAAGACTCAAAACACAACCATATTTCCACATGAATTTTCAATCCGGATTTTTTCGACATGTTAAAATGGAAAAGAAAAGAAAAGAAAAAAACTTATAAAGAGGAATAAGGAAACCAAAGAGTGACAGTGCATTAATAAATTGAGAACTACTTGGTCCACGTACGATCCTTTTCACGGCCTTCAGGAGTTAATGGAATAATCCTGCTCATCTCGCTAAATGTAATAACAACTGATGGTGGTATTATCTCTGATTACGGATATTGAAGGAAGGAATAGCTACCAAGGGCCAAATCTTCAAATGATTTAGTATCTAATAGTGAAAGACGATTTATTAAATGGAAATGGAATATCAGCATTTGTGAATCGGGTATTGTCGATATTATTAAAAAATAAAGTTAATTATTGGGGCTAGTAATAATTGTGACGGCTAAACGTAGACTTCTCCACCATGTATTAAGTACAATATAAATAGTTATAATACACCAAAATGTTTTACTAATAACAAAAAACTTCTGTTTTTTAACGCATTTTTAACATTTTCGGCTTTAGATTTGATGAAGTTCATGATGTTTCTATTTAGTAAAGACTTAAACAAATAATTGTTTGTCAAGTGTCTATTTTTATAGTATTGAACTAATTAAGAGAAATTTATTGTGACGTATTTAAAGAAAGAAAAACGTAAATTTAATCAAATTATTTCAGTCCTATTTATATGATAATTTTTGTTATTTAATCCAGTGATTAGTTTGATGTAAACAAAGCTATCAGTTGTTTAATAAAAAGAAGTACATGGAATAAATGTACATGATAGCATTCAATTACAGTAAGACATTGTACGGCTCTTAAGACTCCGCAACAAAAGAACAAAGGGTCTTAAATGAGGCAGAAAAATCATTAAAGCGAAATGCTACCAACAATGGTCAAGAAGCGCGACATTTAAATTAAATATGAAAGACTTTCCAAACAAACCATTAAGCTTCATTTTTCATTAATTCTGCAATTAGTAATGCTGTTTGATTTATAACTGTTATATGAGTGTTCGAGTTCCATAACATTAGAGAACGATTTAAATTAATCGTAAATCTTTTTAATTATCTTTCATGAATTTTTTTGTGATGAACTAATTTTTGACAAAAGTATACATATTTCTCACCAACAATTTTCGCAACGAATGCAGTCTTAGATTAGTGCCAAAGTAGGATTGGCACGAAACCTGTCGGATATTACGTTAGCGATAAGGTATCTACCGCTAAAAGTTACGAAAACCTCATACTGAAGCAATAAATCACTTCGTGACATTTAGGGCGAAACTATATACAGGGTATTTGTTACAATATCGTGACAAGCATGAAAATAGGGATACGTGACAATTAGTCTCATATTCAGAACTGCAACGAAACTTTGGGCATTTGAAATGGTACTCTATATAAACTTTTAATTTTTAATATATGCACCAAAAAAAATTTAGTTAATTAAGAAAAATTAAGTTAATTAGTCACAAAAATGTATTATTAATTTCATAATTACACATTTCATATTACTAAGTCAAGGGGAGAAAAGAAGAGATAAAAAATGCATGGAAAACAGCAGTTTATTCGGTGTTCATTAAAAGAAACTATGAAAATTATTATAATTGTTTTGTATGAATTAATAAAAATATATTATTCAGATGCAAATTGAATATCTCATGCGGTTTACCTACTATAAGTATTTGGAGTTTAATTACAACGCGAACAATTCTCGAAGCTACATAACTCAGTAATCGACTAATAATTCGCGAATTATGTGAAATAATCACAAAGTTACTTAATAGTGAGTAGTTGAACGTAATGGAGTTATTTTGGGAACAACGGCCAGTAATTTATAGTTTAACGGTGTTCTAGATACAGTTAAGTACAATTATCGACTTGACAGAGAATAATGCTTACCTCCAAGCAGATTGAAGTTGCAATAATGGCGTTCCTAGCATATTTTAAAACAAAATTAACATCGCCAGTTTTACAAAATTATTGATCGAATGTATGGAGCAGCCGATGATACTACGAAAAAACGACACTAGTTTTTAAAAGCGAAATACGACCAGTAATTTAAAGAATTTTTTTTTGTGAGTACAAATTTATCAGGTACTTTTAATAAATAAGTTGACAGATTTGTGCGTAATAATTTAGTATAAACCCTTTAGTCTACTTTTAATAAAAAGATTTTTTAAATATATTCAAGGAAAGACATAAAACGTTCCGATTCCTCTTGTGAGTTTGATTTTACTCGTTCGTAGTGATGAGTTCAAAAAGAAACACAGAAAAATAGGGATGGTTTAGCCCTCCATTTAGTTTATTTTCTTTTGTGTATCTGACTTTTTAACTAAAATATATTTCCGCACGGTTTCGAAATAAATGGTAATCGATCATTTTCCATATATTTTTCCGTACGTAAAACGAAAACTTTCCGCAAGGTAATAAATTTTTAACATTCCGGGAGTAGAACTCGATTTTGCGCCCTGCAGTGAAATCTTCTACATATCATTCTTCCTTTAATGACAATTGAAATCACCGTATTGTATTCATAAATTACCACATCTCCGAAATCATAATTAATTTTCGTGTCTGGACTTTCTCATTTCGTTTATGATGAAATGAATGTTAATGAGGCGTAAATTGTGTTCAAAATAGTACATGCAAAACAATCGAACCATTAGCTTGCTATCCATCAATTCAAGCTTTTCTGAACAAAACGGGAAAGTTTCATCGGGCTGCCGCGTCGTTATTAACTTTCTTATTATGGCCCAATTTCTCAGAGCGATGTACATTAACAAATCGCTAATCATCGATTCCCATCAACGATAGAAATTTCGCAAAAAAAGAACGAAATTGTAGTGATAACCGCATATTGAATTAGGCAACCGTGAAAAACATAATTTCGAAGAAGAAAGCGACTAAAGATTTTTTATCATTTGAATTAGTAAAATCATATAAATTGCTGCCGGAATTGATAAGTTAATTTAAGTTAATTATAAAATAACTGAGCAGTTTTGAGTACTGGTGAAATGAAGATGGTTGTCAGATATCCAAATTGGAGTTAGCAATTGCTGACTAAAATTATCAAAATTTAAAATCGCCATTTTTAATTTTTGTAAACTGATTTTAAATAAATGAGTTTTTTGGCTTTCCCGGGTTCACGTGTCGCGTCAATCCTTGTCGCCCAAACTCTCCCTCCCTCCCTCTCCCTTACTAGTGCGGGAAAACGTATTTCGCGCACTTGTAATAAAAGAGTGAATTGTTAGACATTTTGAGAGTTCAAATAAGAGAATATTGTGGAAACGCTTTATGCAAACGATAAAAATCGTTATTGACGACAATCTACAAGCACGTGTCTAATGATATAAAAGTCTTGGAGAAATAGACAATAAATTTATCTTCCGGTAGTAAAAATATGTTGAAATAGTGGATGTTTGCTAGAGGATATTACGTCACGACTTTGCGTCCAATGTCAATGATGAAACAAGTTCATTTACTAGTCTCGTCTGGATTGGGATCACACGTACTGGGGGGTATCACATGTAAGAACTGTTGTTAATGAGATAAGAAGTACAAATATATAGTGGTATTTGTTCGTCTGACGGCAATAATTAATCCGCGAAGTTCTAAACTCCTCTGCTCGAGTAGCGAAAAGCGTTCCAGTTTTGCATTCGCGAAGAGAAATTACGCTCACAAATCAGTGTTTCGGTATGGTTATGTGCCTGGGATGCTTTTTCTTTTCCGCGAAAATGGAAATAAACATGGTCACTTACCTAGGTCATGTCAGGATAATATAATTGTGAACATTTGCATAAAGGGAATGCTTTCTTGTAATGTTCAAATCGACGTTTCACGTTAAAAATTAAGTCGTTGTGTAATAGGATTTGATGTTTTGAGTCTTATTTTTTTGCATTACGTAAATAAATTATACAATAACTTTTACACAAAATATCTTTTCCTAGAAATGACCTGATTCTTATGAAGTAAAAAATATCCGAACAGTTTTACATTTTTTTATAGAACTAGATTTTTCTAAACCATCACCAAAATGGTTCTCGAAATTAACCATAAGGGTAATATTTAAAAAAAAATAATATTTCGGTGATAGCTCAATAAAATCCTTTTTAATATAGTATAACATAGTTAATGTGGATTAGAATATATGTTGCCAGTGAGTTTTCACTTATTACGAGTAAGGGTTCATAATTATTATATCACCATATTTAAAAACTGACTGCTGACAATAAATAAACTGTTTTAATTGTACATATTCTATTTCGAAAATTTTAAGTGCGTTATAATACAAATTTAACCCTTTGCGGCATACATTTTTCTTGTGAACCATTTTTAATGAAACTGGGTACTCGGGGGTTTTTGGGGTCTCTGATTACGAATCTGATCTCAGATTTTGAAAATTCAAAATGGCGGATTCAATATGGCCGACAATAATGTAAAAAATTACCTGTTCGCGATGAAACTCGGTACTCAGGGGTTATTAGGTCCGCTGATTACGAATCTTATCTCAGATTTTGTAAATTCAAAATGGCGCATTCAAGATGGCCGACAAAATGTTAAATATTACATAATCAAGATGAAAGTGTGTACTCGGGGGTTTTTGGTGTCGCTGATTACGAATCTGAATTCATATTTGCAATCAGTGACCCCAAAAACACCAAACTACCTATTTTCATCTCGATCGGGTAATATTTCACTTTTCGATCGGCCATCTTGGATCCGCTATTTTGAATTTTGACAATCTGAAATCAGATTCGTAATCAGCGATCCCAGAAACCCCCAAGTACGCAGCTTCGTAAGATTTTCTCTAAAAGGTTCGTAAATAATGAATTTTTTATCTAAAAATGGCAGTTTTTACACTTTGTTTATTAATTATTAACAAAATGACAATAATTTTACATAATTTGTGTAAAATGGAATAAAAACTACTTCAAATTCGTAAAAAATTGTTTACGAAAAGGTGGTTTCAATTGGAACCACTCTGCCGCAAAGGGTTAAAAAGAATCGAAATAAAAAAGAATAAATTATACTACGATAAGACGACCGATGATTTCTAACTAACAATAAACACGTTTAAAATGAAATTAATAAAACATAAAATACGGAAGATATTTTTAGTAGTATTTCTACTATGTTTTTAATTATTTTGATGTACATTTTAACAGACTATCCATTTTGTAGTATTAGGGGCATTATTTTGCTGCCGTAATCTACCTTTGGTTTTACATATTTTAAATATTTTTTTATGTTCAGTTTTTGTATTGCTGTTTCCTATTTTTTACTGTGTTAAATTATACTTTTCTTTTTCTTCAATTTTTTTTTATATGTTAATTTATTCTGTTTTGGTAGTTCAGTATTGTTCAGAAATTTGTCAATTGTTTGTTCAACTATTTTAAAAATGTTTCTTTCTTTGTTACATTTATACATATTTTAAGACATTTTCGCGATATTTTTAATATACTTTCGTTTCCTAATGCGCTTATATGCGATGACGCTACGCAAAACTACAAAAAAATATAAATCTGTATTTTCAACTTACTAATTACTCTTTTTGCATTAGGACCTAATGTCCATGGCCGTAATAAACGAACGAACAAACTCTCCCTCTCTCTCTTTCTCTCCCCCCAGCCCCCTCCTGTCTCTTCCCCCTTCCCTGTCTCCCGTTCTCTCTCTATCCCCTTCTCTCTTTTCACCCACTCTCTCTCCCTCTCTCTCTCTGTAAGTTTTTAAATTATATATTAATTAACATCGGCAGCCAGAGTTCGTATTTCTTACAATTTTCGATTTTATATTTAATTAGTAATTTAGGTTTTAGTTAAGAAGTAAGCTCAACGTTATAAACTTCTAGCTCGTGTTATCTGTATTTTTATAAAGCTATTAATTTACCCTTTCTTTGGGACATTGGGTATTTGAATAATAAATTTAATTAATCACTCTCTCTCTCTCTCTCTCTCTCTCTCTCTCTCTCTCTCTCTCTCTCTCTCTCTCTCTCTCTCTCTTCCTGCTCCTTCCTTTCTCTCCCACCTTATTTAAATGCAGGTTTTACTCCCAAACATGTTAATAGATGGCGCTGACGGTCGGATCTACCGTAGTTTAGTGATGGTGCCCCATGTTTTTTATAGTATACGCTTGTATTATATATTGTAGATATTTTTGAATATTTAATTGTTATTTTGGACAAACAAATTGTGTATGATCAGTAAAGTATACTATTAGCATTCATTTTCTGTCATTTATTTTCGGAAACTATTACGCATATTGGAAGTAGTTTTTCATTAATTTTTAACAACTTTATTTGCTTAATCATGAAATTAAATTTTTTCCCATCGACTTCGTTTTTTATTTTTTTTTTACTCCCTTTCCCTTCCTCCATCTACCCTCTCTCCCTCCCCTGTCTCCCCCCTCACTTCCTTCTTTCTCTCTTCCTCCCCTCCCTCCCTCTTCCTCCCTCTCCCTGCTCTCTCTAACCCCCTCTCCCCCTGTTTTTCCCCGGGTAGATTTAATGAAATTCAAACTACTAATGCTAGTACACATATCTGGATGCTGTAGTTAGGAACTTAATGAGATAAAAAAGAATCAAATCCAGTAAACAATATTGACATGGTTGTCTGATAATACTTCAAAAGAATAAAGATATAAATGATATTAAGTTTAATTAATAATAATTGTTTGCTTTAATTTCTGAATTTTTGTACTGATCAATAATTGAAAGCAAATGCCCCTGTTTCCTGTTGTAGATTTCAGAAGAATTATTGTTTCGGGCTATTATAGTGGTATCGAATTTAACTAAAAAAAGTTTTCTGAGGATGAACATTTTTTTCAAGATTCAATAAAGGAGCAACAAAACAATATCGATATTGGAGTTAAAAAATAACAAAATACTCCCCACTATAACATAATAGAAATTCACTCGTTTTATAAATTTCTGAAAATCATTTCTGAGGTGATCATACGAAAAACCAAAACGTCAAAACAGTTTGTAACAAAATTGTTTTAAGTTTACTACTGCGTGTTACTTACAAAACTATGCATAAAATAAAAAAAAATGAAAACCTCATCTGCGATCAAAGTAAAGCCTATATATTACGAAATAACTACGAGCGATCACATCTTATAATACATCTATTATCACTAAAATTATAATTAAGAAATACCTTAACATATGCATCTGGAGAATAACACATATAAATTTCTCTCTAAATTCACTAAATTCACATAAGTTTCACCAACTATACACATGCAAATAGAAACATCTTGCACTGAAGCTTGCAAAATTCTTTACATCACTGCTGTAGCTGTTTTAAGCACTTAAAGTAAGTGCATAATAAATAACGAGTAACGGAGTAATCAGAAAGCAAAAGCTCCGTTTACAAAATGATGGCTTATGTTGATGTGACGGGTATTGTAAAAGTTTTTGAAATATTTTAGGCTCAAAACATTTTCATTAATGTGTGTCTATTAGCGAATATTCAACATGTATGAATCAATCGAAAAGAGAAATGTGGGAAGAGTTTTTGTCTGGTGATGCTGAAGTAAAGCTTTTATCTTTCAAATCAACATTTTACATAAAATTTAAAAATTAATATTTAAAGCTCGAAATGGACTTTTAGAACTAAAGATTTATCAGGATTTTATTGAAAAATACGCGGAAAATGCGAAAACATTACTTGTATGTAGCATAACTTAAAAATGTAGAGGCTGTGTAAAACAAGGACATTTTAGAAATATAAAAAACATTACATTAGATTAAAAAAATAGTAAACACTTCGTTATGATTTAAAGTATAAAAATATCGAAGTAATCACGTGCTTTATTCAACTTACTCGTCGTAATTCATTCTACTCGGATTCGTCGCTCATTTATTACCTTTTCATTGCAGATGATCATAATAAAGCATCTGCGAGATAGATTGCGTATATTGCAAAAATTATTACGGCATTAAGAGAATTGGATGATTTAAATATGTATGACTCGAAAATCCTCTAATATGTTTCAGCAGCAAAACGTATAAAACATTAAAATATATTCTAGCAAAATTTCGTTAATATCGTTTCTGTAAATAAAAAATGCACAAAATGAAGTACAGTATTGGATTGAGGTAAATGAAACTGTGCGCAACGTCGCTTTTGGATTTGTGCGCCACCTAGCGTTCTAAGATTTAATTGATACATCCAGGTTACTTTTTTTTATCAAAACATATAAAAATATCAATACCACATTGAATTGATGTAATTCGATATTTTTATTATATTCATTCTTTATATGAAAAATGTTGTAACATGGTATGAGAGATTATTTGAGTTTGTAAACTTCGTTCGTTAACCACATCACTAAATCAGTTATTACAAGCCCAATTTTAATGGAGGAAATGACCCATTCAAATTAGTAAATAAAATTAATAGAGCAGCTGAAATTTTAGTGCTACTAAAATTCACTAATATCATAAAACATAATTTTCTTGTTTAATAACCTCATAAAATATAACAAATATACGTCACACAGGTGTTTAATTTTCTATTCAAAGGTTAATGGAATATAAACATTCCCTCCGCGATAAGGGAGCGAGAGTCGATATTGGTTAGGTTCGGAAATTAAGTTTACGGTTTGTACAAAATATTTACGAAATTGATATTAATCTCTTCAATTTAAACCTGACGTTTTATTTAAATTCGTTTAGTTGATATTGTCAAAAGAATCTCATGAAAACAATTTCTTCATTAAAATTTCATTTTAAGTAAATTGGATGTTTATTAACCAAGAATATTTAATAAATTAAACGCAAAATTTAATTTTTACTAACTCGGGTATTTGACAAATGGTGTTGGGCACTTAAATACTTAATTTTGTAGGATAATTACGTAAAAGCGGACATATTACCTAAGAGGTATTTCGCGTCGTTTCTATCTCATCAGCTACAATTAGGAAAGTTTTAATCGATTTCTCTCTTGTCCTCTGCAGTGGAACGTGTGAGATGTTTGTCTACTTTCTGCGACCTGGTGCTGTTTAATGCAAAATATGAGAAAACAAAATACTTGCAACGATATTTGCTACGTAAGCAAAGGAGTTTTTGAATATCCTCAGCTCGTAATGCTCGAGTGCCAGCGGTGCGCTATAAAACTTAACGGCACCGCCCTTTTCTTTTAAAGTAATTGGAATAAGCTTTTACCATTTTCGAATTTCTTAATGATCTACGCGACTTTTAATTTATACGTTGAACGTTCTAATATTTCCCACGTTTCACTACGAAATAACACTTGACGTCAAACACACTTTTTGTATACCAACAGCTTTTTTAAAATTATTAACTACTTAATATGCATGTACTTATTCTAACCATTATTTTCAATTTTCTGTAATTTTACTTTCTTAAAAACAACGGAACTGATGGACACTTCATCGTCTCTAAAATTTGACATCAAAATGTTATTGCTTGATGTCCGTTTTCTTCGTCGCAGATATCCAAATTCGAGATATTTACTTTAATGAATCTGTGAACAAGATCGCTTTTGGATTTGAGCGCCATCTAGCGCTCGAGGAATTAATCAAAAACTGTATCACAACCTTTCAAAAAAATCGGAAAATAAATAAACATTACGGAGTACTTTCAAATTAAACTTTTGCTTTCCGGAAAATTAAACGCAGTTTTAATCCCCAAAGATGGTAATAGATGGCGCTGTCAGCGGAATTTACCCTAGTTTAGATATGGTGCCCAAGTTTTTAGTGGTCGAAAAAACGGAATATGTGACACTTCCATTCTATTTTTACTTTTACTTGGGTTTAGGTACTCGTAAAACGATTACATGTCAACAATACCAAAGTTGTCTTGCATGTCGCGGAATTCAACGAAAATTATTAAATAAAAAATATTAATCAAAAGTTCTACCAAGAATTATTCTCGTACGATTGAAAAGACATTAATTTAGTCTGATTCTGTTTAATTCAGTTACTCGAAAATTTGAAATTTTACATTTAGTAGTCTTAAGACGACAGTTTCGAGACTTGTACGTATTTCCCATCGGCTTTGTTACGAATTCGCAGGTTACAAGTTCGATTGTTTCAGTTGAAAACGTTCCATGCCCAGCGGGGACTCGAATCTCAACGGCTTCTATTCTTGAAGTAGATTTTTACAGTTCCCTACATCCCCAATAAATGTGAGCAAGACCACTTCTCAAAGACCCATAGATTACCCTAGAGTGTAAGATTCCTAAGATATAACATCCTAGTTTACATTATCTCGCATATTTAAAACTTAAATAGATGGACATAGTCAAATTGAATTAACGAATTCCAAATAAAGTTTGGTTCAAAGTTCGTCGTGGAAGGAAGCTCAAACGTGAATAATCGATTCGTTCAAACCATCGCCTGCCTAATTAGATTCTGATTTATTTCATCTCCCCTTTTTCTTCATTGAATTCCATTATTACTCCTTTGCTTTCACACGGGCTTACCTAAGTTTATCTCCCGATAATCCTCCTCAATGGATACCACATTTACAGAAAGACCAGAGTGGTCAGAGGGGACCACTTGGCACCTAATCGTCCATTCGAATTGATCTTTCGTTTCCTAACTCTCGAAATCCTGACAAAAACATGCCAAAAGCATGCAAGCTTTCAGCAATAAATCTATTGCTAAAACATTCATCATTTAGGAACAACACGTGTTCATTAGCGAGTTTCAACGACATGGAAAAAAAGGACATGTCGGAGCGTTCACGATTTCGTTTCAATAAACAATGTTCGTATATTTGGGCCGCTTAATAGAAAGTCGTAAATTATCATTCGAGCGTATTTATATCGTCGGATATTGCGGAAAAGCTTGGCGCAGGATCGCGATATCAAGTACGGATATCCCGGTTGGCACTGCGTATCTGCGGGCGGACGGGACGGAAAAAGAGAGATGGGATCGCTGACGAGAAGACAATGCGATGGAACGAGGGAGATGAACGATGTGGGTCCTCTCGTGACAGAGTGAGATCGAAAGATCGAGCAAGATCGAGATAGATCCTCCGAGAGAGAAAGAGAGAGCATGAGTGTTGGAGGTAGGGGACAAACAAACAAGGGGTGGGTGGGAAAATGCGCTCAATCGATCGGAGCTGCCGTTACCTATGCGAATTACTATATCCAAACGCGTGACCCTTGGAGAGTTGTGTTATCAAATTATAGCGAAATTGATCCGAGAACGTAATGAATGCCATGCCATTCTACCTGAACATCTATCAAATTTCATTCGCAATGCGTCGCTAATACCTGGATTAAAATTACGCTTTAATTTCAACCTAGTGATCGACAACTACCAACGATCGAAGTAAATTCTGAACAGACAATCCGCTGGATGGAAGCAGATGACATTCCTTCCCCTATCTAACAGAATACCTCATTTAGCTTCCGGTACACTCAGAATCAACCGCAAATACCATTAAGCTAGTAATGAGTACTCGAAAACTAGTACAAAGTGAAAGAATTATAGTTATTCTAAGTCCATTGTGATGTTTTCTACTTTTAGATTGTCGGTCTTTATAATTCTTGTACGCGCTACACGGAGGTTACTGCAGAGGTCTCTGCTTTCTTTCTTTCTTTCGCGCTGTACTCAGTAGTTCAGGTACATTCACATGCTCAAATAAAAATATAGTAGAGTCTCGGTATATTTGCGTCTCGACATGTTTACGTCCCAGTATTCTTGCCTAGTTCCGTCTCGTTATAATTGTCTGTCGCCGCTCTCTTTTCCCCCACCTTTCGCGCTGGGCCTCAGGAAGGGCCGGCTGTGACGTCATGAACGTGTCGCGACTGAAGAGAGTGGGAGAAGCGGCGCTCCCCTTCTTTTTTACAAATATAAAGAGACGGGAGGGGAAGGCGAGGAAACGAACTAGCAAATATACCGGGACTCTACTGTACTATAAACGAGTATATTATACAGATGAGTAGGAGTACTGAGTAATAAGTTTTTCTACGGTAAGATGTCGCGAATTCGAAACAGCGTTTGTTGGACAATACCGGACCTCGCAAGTTCGATAGTGGGCGGAGATTTATTTCCTCCACCACACCGTGAGTTCATGCTTATATAAAAAATGAACCAATCACATTCATGTGGTATCATAGTGGGCGTGGTTAAAGCAATGTCGATCTGGCGAGGTCAAATCGGGGGAGAGGGAGAGAATGAAACTGAGTTTGTCTAATAAACGAGGTTGTACTGTACTACGCATATGGGTAAACCACCGGAAACAATGATTACAGAAAGTCATTTTGGTGTGTTTTTTTTGTTTTGATTACGAATATTATAACAAACAAAAAATTTTTTAAAATGTGTGTCGAACATTACGAAAATTATCCACATAACCTTTTTATAGGGATTTTGTGCTCTACATTTTGTATTTGAATTATGTTGTCAAAAAAAGGTTTAACATAGGTAAATAGGTTATAAATAAGTTTATAATTAGTGCCTAAAGTTGAAATATTTCCAGGACTCCGTTTGTTTACATCGCTAACATGTTATTTCTTTTATCATTGGAAAAAAATGTCAAGAATGTCCTAGTTTTTTATTTAGAAAATGCGTGGAGTAAAATTATATGGATTGCAAATTAGTCCATTGCATATTCAGGCCGCCATACCTACAGTGTTGCAGCAATGGGTGAAATTCTAATTGTGGGCACGTGGCAAGGCAAGCTTGTCGATTACTCCACGCATGGTTGGAGTCGGAGATGAAGCAGTCGGTTAAATAATGACTACGGTGGCGATTCTTTAGACTAAATAGCGTGTTTATAATAAAGCCTGCATACAAAAATTTATGTTTGTTCGAAATAATTATTTTAGGGCCATGTATTAATTATTTAATTGTATTCTTCTTTTATTAGTTATGATGATTTATCTAATTAGATGAAAATTGGTGACATATTGACCTACACGTGAAAAGAAATGGATAATTGAAAAGCAGATGCAGAGATTATAAACAACTGAAAGTTTGAGAAACATTTCTGTACTATGTAACTCGCAAGCAACTTTTCATATAAAAATAAATATTCAACAAAAGAAAGCGCTACGAGATTTGTTGATGTTTTCAGGTTATGTGCCAGTTTTGGATTTTACCGAGTTTTGCCGATGTCGTTTGCGTTATTTCCGCTGGACCTATTTGCTTTATTCACTGAGCTTATAAGCTAAAAACTTACGACACACGTCGCAGATGCGGTTTTGTAACTAAGGTCCGGCTTCATTATATTTACAGGATAAAAATTCAAGAGCTTTTGTGTCCGTTCTTATACCGGATTTCGTTACATTGTTGAAACTTTTTAGACATTCTGAAGCCTTTTAGTCATTTTGAAGCCTTTTAGACAATTTGAAGCCTTTTAGACAATTTGAAGCCTTTTAGACAATTTGAAGCCTTTCACAAAATAAGCAGATATAATGCCGTCAGTAGTTATAATTGATTATGTGAGTTATATACGTGGCAATTTGACATATATAATTAAAAATATGAAAACAATTTTAAAACACCGTTTCGAAAACAAGTGTACTCAGATGCAATCAAATGCAAAAATATATATTCAAGTGATTATTTATGTGACTCTGTATATGTTTCTCTCTACACGCAAAAATAATACTGGAAATCTCAAATTAGAATAGGAAAAAGAGATATCGTCAGTGTGAATTTTGAACTATTGGGAGCGACAATCACGATGATCCGCAGAACTTCAAAAAAGTATGTATCGAACACTCACCGTTTGGTGGCGTTTCTGTTTCACTTTGAATACATACCCTATGATTCTCGCAAGTTATTTATTATGATCGTAATTCGCAAGTAAATTAATGCATAAATAAAATGCTTACAGCGAAATTGATTTTTTCTAGATTCTCAACTGTTACTTGAGTGAAAACACGTCTCTTTATAATGTTAAATCTTACCTTGAAAGTTTCACTGTTAGACAAAGAATTTTAACTCGACGAATTTTAGAGTGTAAGTACGGTATCGAGTCTAACCAAATAATAATAGTAATAATAATAATATTACTGTACATAAATAATCAACGTTTACACCATAATGAGCAAAAACAATATTAAATGGGCTTATTTAACTAGATGTGTCCATAATTAATTTACATCCTGTGAAGTTATTAATTAACGTTAAAAAATTTAAATAAACTTTTAAGATTGAAGAATTAGTTCTGAATTCAACCATAATTTGGTTTATTTTTTACCGTCTGTAATGTGATTAAATTTACTGCAGACGGTCTGAAAAGTTTAATATTGCACGACCTTTGATCTTTTCTATCACAGTAATTAGATGTGATTGTATGTGTTATAAATACTCATCGGAGAGGATGTAATTAGCAGAATTTGGTTTATCATCGAATTTATTTATGTAGTGTTCAGATAAATTAAACATGGTGTTTATTAGTTTCAACACTACTATTTTTCGTATAAATTGTTAGAACTCTAAATACAATAAACTTTTGACAAAAACACGGAGGAAATTGGATCTGACTTGAAAAGATAATGACCTCTGGTAAATATCACTAAACTTTGTTATGAAAAGCATACAAATAATAACGTTTATGTTTAATAATTTTAGTATGTAATTAATCATTTCAAGATAGTTGGAATATTTTCATGAGCCATCAGTCGAAATTATTCCGATTCCCTAACAGGGGCTTTTTTGAAAAAACAATTTTCATAGAAAAATGTTATAAATGCGAAATTAAGACGTTAATTATATGAAAAATATGAAGAAACCAAAAATGTGTGAAAAATGCAGAAAAAATACCCGTTAACTTGGAACTCCTAAGAAACAAGTTTCAAATCAATTTCTAAATATAACAATTTGTGACGCGTTCTGAAGAAAGGGACCTAAGCGTCCGAACGATAATTGTGCAGGACAGGGAAAAGATATGCTACCAACGGCTCAATTTTCAATATTTTGCGCTGAAATTTTCAGCATATCTTCCTAACTCGAGTTAGTTGTGTACAGAAAGAGAGTAAGAGATATCGGAAACACTGCGCCGCAGTCTCGCCTCTTCTTTTCCCTCTCCTCATAATTGCCGTTCGGACGCTTAGGTCCCTTTCTTCAGAACGCGTCACATTTTTTTTCAAATTTTCTTCCTGGTGGCAAAGAAAAGTAACGTTAAAAATGACTATAACAAAGAATTACAAAAAAGGCATTAAAAAATTAAATTAGTAATTTCGAAAATTCAATAAAACGAAAATTCAGTAAAATTATAACTAACAATATCGTGAAAAAGTTGATACATTTGAGTTGATAATTTTGCATAAAATATTTATGGCCAAAATTTACACACAAGATTTTCGATTTAGGTTTGCGTTTATGTTCGCCATTACGGGGTTGATATCAAGTTCATAACGAGATGTAGTAAACAGTACCCATAACGTCTAAATGACAAAAACGGATGAGTAATAGTAGAGTATGTAAACGAACCAAGCACGAAGCATAGTAGAAATCTAAGATCAAACTCATGACTATGAATTTGACCAGAAATGATTAGTTTCTTTTTTCATGTTTTCCACCATGTTTAGACATCAATTTTGTACAATTTCATTTTGAAAACATTTTATTTCCCATCATTTGTTAGTTTTTGAATATTTTTATTTCAGATTTTTGTTATATTTCGTTAATTCATGTTTTTGAAACGAGTGTAAAATCAATAATATCGGCAGGGAATTTAGAACCATCAATAATGAACTGACACTCCCCAGAAAGTTTGGTAACCTATTTATAAAGTACAAGAAAGACAGTAAATTAATTAAAGCTGAAGTTATTTTTCTAAATTGATCTACTTTATTACTAATAAACACAATATTACTCATTTTCAACATAATAAAACAATGACCTCTGAAATAATTCAATTTATTTATGTTTTTTAGCAAACACGTACTTAAATACCGTATGAAATGCAACAAAAACTTTAAAACCACGTTACTTTTTCATTCATAGTATACTAAATTATTATATTCTGAATGCAAGAAACAGGCCGCAGGCAGTAAAATGTAAGCAACTTTTGTTCTGGTATAAAGTCCGGCTCACGATGGAGGATTTTTGGCAGAAAATACCAGTGGCATTACAAGCGCATAGAAATATTATTACTCAGAAATGCGGAATTAAATAGTTTTGTGCAGTGAATGCAAAGATATAATTGAAAGCGTGTTTGAAATCGTTAACATGCATAAAACGCACTGTAGCGAAAATTACGTTTTTACTAAATTAGCCAAGACGTCGAGTTTGTTTGTTTAACACCATGAACATTACTATGCAAATATTCGATGGTATACTTTTATTAATATTTTATTAATAATAACTTTTAAAACATTTTCTTTGTAAGATGAAATAAACAAATAAATATATGAATTTTCCAAGTCACGTAGATTTTAATTAACTTCTTAATTAGTACAGAATAAATCTTTCGCGAGATCACATTGTGTAATAAACCCGTTGCAAATGTAGTCTAGTTAATAACGCGCGATTAATTAAGATTAAAATATTTAAATAAATGTTAAATTAACCTATTTATTTATTTACCTTTTATTGTTAAAAATGCCATTAACAACATTTTCTTGGCGTCTAAATGAAATAAAAATTTTCAGTTTTTTACTGATCCAGTAAAATAATTTGACTAATGGTATGATGCATTACCTTGACGGATGAAAGTCCAAGATTAGGAAATTCCGCGTTTAATATATCCGATCGTTTGACTAACGGGGCGATTAAAAAAATGTCGTAAATCGATTTCTAACTAATAGACACAGTTTTGTCGCTGCTCCGTTTGAATACGTCCAAATGCGAAATACTCGTTCATCTGTGTTTATGGGGCATAAATTTATCCCGAATAATAGGGCGAATGGGAAAGCCGCCACGTCAAGATTGGAGAATATTCCATCACGCGTGATTCGGGCATTATAATGGTCCATTGTATGTTCGATTCATAAATCATTCCATAGTGTACTTCCATGTAATTAGCAATATTATTATTGCCTACGTATTGTTGGTTTTAACTTGTTTCAATATGTGCCTTCGTCAAAACAATAGTGCGTTGTAATTAATTCCTTTCATCGTCACAAAAAACCCGAACTTCAACTTTGAATTTGGTCTCGACTTCAACATGGATTAATTTAAAAACATTACTCAATTTAATTGGTCCCTTTAACGCATTAACTCCCAAGAGCCTTAAGATTTTATTTTATTTGATAGACTACTTTAGTAGAATGCTATGGACAATTTCAACGTACCTCAGTATTTTAATGATTTCTATGTCACTTTGCAACGTTACAAGGTAAAAAATTGAGTTGCTGCCTACAGGAATGCCAATATAGAGCCGGTATTGAAAAAAAGCCGAAATATTTGTATTCTTATCAATTTCTTCGATTCATTAGGACATTCGGATTGGACTGAATCTATGCACGACAAGGCACGAAATATTTTTTGCGCTACTTCATTTTAACACCCTTCAAATGGCGTCCATAATGTAAATTTATTTGCAAAATTATTAAATACCTAAAATGTAAAACACTTATTTTTGTTGTAACTTTGTAAGGAATATAGGTCGTTGGTATGATGAGAGTCGTAGGACAGCTAACATTCAAGGTGACAGTGTGAGCTAAGAATCAACAAAGCTTCCCTTTGACGAATTCGTCGAACGGACTTGACAATGTAAACATACACCAATGTAAACATTCGACAATGTTTCTTAGAATTTTTTTCCCTTGTTATACATCACCCCAATATCCACTATTTTAGTATGTATCTTACATTGAAGATGTGCGAATATGTAAAGGACTTTCTTGTGCACCATCTCGCAGTGAAAAGAACTACTACTCAAAGGTGGATGTAATGGTGGAGTTCTATTGAAGAAGGTGAATATAAAGCAAACTTCTAATCGAGTTGTACCTTCAAGTATACGAATCACCTAAGGTGTCATCACTGGCGGAAAACGATGGGGTTCAGAGACCTCTCATGTCAGTAATAAACCCAATATTTGTTCTATTGTACTCGGATCTGAATTCTTAATGTACCTAGCATCTTCAGCTTTCAATCAAAATTGTTCTGCAGAAATGGATAGTGATACCTTTCAAGTAAATTAACGGATGCGGCACCGATCTAACCTGATATAACTCACTTAACCATAAATCTAATATAAATATTGGAAGTCGAGAATAATTTGAAATACTTACTTGACGAGACTGCTGATTCCGGGGGGTATTTCCTGTATTTCATTATCGGAGAGATCAAGGAACGTCAAATTTTTTAAGACCAATAATTCCCGTGGAATCGTACGTAGATGATTGCTTTCCAAGTGAAGCTCCCTTAAACTCGACAATCTGTTCCAATAAAAATCAATAATGTGAGAAATCGTAAGCAATCCCTCAAACAATTTACTGCAGACAACGTAACAGATCGTGCCGTCTATTTAAAAAAATTGCTCCTCTTTTTCATTCTTAACACGGAATCTTTCTCATTGTCATCGAACATGTGCGTGCTCTCACTTAAGATATCTTTTAAAATTTTAACGAACTTCTTGAACTCTTTAAAAATTTATTGTAGAATTTTCCCCGAGGAATGTGACACACTGATAATAAAGCCGGAAACAAAGCATGCAATTCGATTCGAGTGTACGTATTCTCGTGCAAAAAAAAAATTTCGCGTTTTGACATAATTGGGAAATGGGAGACAAACCTGTATAACAGCTCCAGATTGCCATCGATTTCCGTCAATCGGTTGTGACCCAGAAAGAATTCTTCCACTTCGGTAAAGGCAGCTATGTTCTCGGGGATTCTGGAAAGTCCTGCTTTACTCATATCCAATTTGCTAGGGCATGCCGGTAATTGGGTAGCCTGCAAGTCAAGATCGAACTTTTCTTAGAATGCGTCACCGTTACATGTAAGCTCCTCTGCACTCAACTGGAATTTTCAATTACTTTTTATCCGTCCGAAGCTTGCACGTACATATTTTTGCCCGCTAAACAGAAACGAGAAGCGTTTCGAACAAAAGTTCCGTCCTGTCTTCGGAAAGCTAATTAAACTTGGGAAACTTCAAGTTGTAACCCAACCGCGTTAGAATAAAAAAATGCAAACATATGTACTGGGCGCTCAAGCAGTTACTGTAGTAAATCATTCAAAACGCGGTCCATTTTTTTTAAATAAAATATAGTGAAACAAGTATCGGAGAAGAATATATATTATTTTCTTTAACTGTTTCTATTAGTAATGCAGAACTTCGATAGGCAGATGAAAAGTATTACATTCTTGGCCAACTATTGGTAACTATTAAATTTACTTATCACGGAATACAATTCAGAAATTTTGGAAAATTCTCAGGAAGATTTAACATGGGTAGCCAAATCTGCTTATAATCACATACTTACCGAACTTAAGATCTTATAAGTTCCTAAATATTTGTAGACTTGGATCATATGTTTAGAGTTTCCGTTACTAAGTGCTTGCGTGCAATAAAGAAATAATCGTCTATTAAATTTTTATATAACTTATGTTAATTTACCAGTACAAAATAATTTTCGATTTATTGTATAGAGTATTGTATTAAAATTCCTAAGCGAGGAAAATTAATAACTTTAAAGAATAATGTTCAAACACTATTTTTCTTTTTAAGGGTTCTTATTTCCTGTATCAATTACATCATATAATTCAAACATTATAACACTCAAAACTGTGAAGGAATAATTACAGTAATATTGCTTGAAATGTTTACTGCATTAGTGTTATGTACACGTTCCAGATATACCAAGCGCCAGATGGTTCGGAAATTCAAGAATGATGTCGCACAGCATTTAATACAAGTGCCGGGTTTAGGTGACGGGAAGGTAGGACAAATTAACAGTCATAATCCCCAACGAAGGGGCGTCATTATAATTTTTGTTAGCTTTCTGCAATGCTCGATTTATTTATTTTAAAATTTAGTCATCTGAGATTAAAGAATAATAATAATAAAACCGTGTAAATTATTTTAGGTGTGTTATGGACTACAATAAATCTACTTGGAACCGCCTACACATTCATAGAAAATAATTCACGGACCAATATGTAAATAAGACTATATAAAATGCAAAGATAAATCGTAGTCCATTAGGCGGCACTTCAACCAAAAAATGAATTGATAAAGTATGAGAAATCATTTTAGGAGATGATATAAACTTGGTACAGGGCCGTTGTTCATCAGTTCAACACTTGAACTAAATGCTGCTCGACTTTGTGCTTGCCCTTGGGGTTCTCGTAAGGCATAATTTCTTTTACAGAACAACTGATTCGTGAAGCAAACATTGTACGTGCATTGGACAATTTAAGTTATGGATGTTATGTTTTCGAACATGAGAATATTTCTTATTAAATTTTGTTAAATTCCACAATTTCCACAGTCAAAATTTCCAAAATTATAATTCCCATTACCATAATTCCTACGACCAAAATTTCCATTACCAAAGTCCCCATCACCATAATTCCCAACATTTTTAAGTTTTTTTATCTGAGATAAAAAATAGATCATGGGCAATGAAGCCTTGACAAGTCCTGGACTTCTTGGAGAAAAATCCCGCGGTGAATAGGAAATTATTGCAGAACTAAATATGTACAGTAGTCGACCCTGTAGGGTATACTTCGCCCTTCCCCTAAAATTACTAGCGCAGCTCAACCGCTATATTTTGGATGTAGGAATTATGGAATGTCGATTTAGAAGGTAGTTAAGTGTGGAAATGAAGGTCTTTCCAATAAATTATAATTCCATTATACATATTTCAATAACACCCCATTGTTAAGTTTTTAAAACAAAAAAGTGTTAATGACACCCAACCTATGATATGACGAAGTGTGATGATATTCACAAACGATGGGATGTAAAGATATAGTCCAAGAAGCATGTCTAAACTTTATCAATCTGATATGAATGTGAATGAACTCTGACATTGCATTTCCGCCCAATATTTACATTAATTTCCTAATAGTTTACAAATGTTTTTCTTGAAAGCTATAACCCGTAGTACTAAGCAGTACGATAAAAACAATAGCCAAACCTTTAGTCGATTAAAATCAAGAAAGGAAGTTCCCACCTCGATCTCCAGTGAATCCATTTCCATGGCATCTTGGCTCTCAAAATCTCCGCGAAGTTCCTCCGTGATGGCCACGAGTGTTCCAGCATGCACCATTTTTCCGAGCAAACAACGCGCATTTGACGTCGAATTGTTTAGGTCACTCTAACTCGAGTGAAATTTCTCCCTTGTTTGCTTGTATAAAGACACAGCATCCAACTTCCGGCGGAACTCAGCTCAGCGAGTCGTCGACTTTTTTAGTGTGCCTTCGTCAAGATCTCGCGACTCGTCGTTTCCGATAAACGTCCCGAGCGTGAAACGGTGAAAGTGGAGCCATTGTTCTTTCGAGTGGATGCATTCGAGCGATCCGTTCATCTTCGGTCGCCGGCCGCGACCGTGACGAATTCCCGATAAATCAAGGCTAAATCCCCGAGATACCACGGCGCGTTCTTAGCATTGTCTTTCGCCGGTAATTAAGTGCCCGGATCGTGGCGTTGTAACCCCTATTGTACTACTACTAAGTGCGTGTCGAAGGGTTGAGGACAAAGAAATAGAAGAGGACGTACCTAGTTGCTGGCGGAAAATGCCACTCGCGAGAACGAGATTCAAGCTCAAAAGGATGTCGTTCCCTTTGTTCCTGATACCGTGGCAAATCAACTTTGTCGCCGGGAGAATTCGATAGGATTCGACTCTCATATACGTGTGGCGGTATAATGCGCCTTCTTGCGCAGCTTGCTCATTTGATCAAAAGGATTCGAGGCATCGAGCAGAAACCTTGTCAGAGAAGAGGCTCTTACATTCTTGCGTTGCTTCGCCAAAGGTATCCAGAGTCTTAATTTGGCTTCTAAGAAAGCCAGCTGCTGCGTATACGATGCTCTGTAAGATGGTTCATAATTAACTTGACAGAGTACGGTATAATGCTGATATTAATAACGAAACTGTCCTTGTTGCACTGAAGTTATAAATTAATATCACTGTTAAATATACATTCGGACAATATGTGAATAACTAATAGCCAACATTTTATAATGCACACTATGGCTCTGAAGCGTCAAGAAATATAGCGATGTCGAGCTACCCACTGTCGCTTGGATACTGCCAAACAATAAACATAACTCGGATATACCGTGCACCAAAAATAAAGGGGAGGTTTTTAACCGAAAAAGAAACGGCTGGCTACTACTACACCTTCTACACTGTTCGCCAATTAACCGACCCTTTATCTTGATCTGGCCACCTTTTATATTTCACGCATCGACTAACAGAACCCCGACTAATCTTCTACTATGAGTAAGGTCTTCCATGTGGCTGAATTATCTTACAGCTGCAAAGTCAGAGAATGACATGACAACCAATACTCATTGAGTTCTGAAAGTTAAAACAACTATACAACCAACTGAACACGTTAAACACAACTCGTGGAACAAACCAGAAACTCGTGGATGCTGAAAATTGGAATCACGCATTTCAAGAAAAATTACCTGTGGTTATCAATAAATCTTTTGAAATTTTATATGGTGTTTAGGCATCCCTAAATTTCATTTCTGCATTGAGCGACGGGATTCTCGTTCAAAGTACGAGATTACGTCCAGTTTATATATATTTGAGGACCATGCTCCTTCAAGACTAGCAGAGATTTCTTGTATTTTAATTGGTTTCCGTACGTTTTCCCCAACCTCGGTCAATATTGTTCTTTGGAAAAAGTAGTCCGGAAAGAACGAGTTTACTCTCCGAACCGGTCCCGAACTCGAATTCCCTCCTCGTCGGCCCTTCTAATTTCGGAACGGTCAAGGGTTGAGCATACTTCCGTCCCTTCCGATTTATTTATCCGGACGCGAATTGCCACGGCGAGAAAACGTTTCCGACGCCTCGGAGACTTTCGTCGATTCTCCGTGGAGTCCGTTCCTTTTCGGTCGTCGAATGAATTTGACAAGTTTCACTTCTTCAATTACAAACAAATTCAATTACGCGAACGCGGCGATGCTCAGCGACGGCAAACCGAAACGAACCGAACCGGCTTCTGTACGGGTGCTCGGTAATTTGTTTTAAGTTAAGGGCGAAATTTCAATAACGTCACTTTTCTAGGAATAATGTAAATTGCGTGCTTTTTCGTGTCTCGAATAAATGGAAAATTGTAAAGGCGCCGGCGGCTGCGAAGCGCTCCTTCAGCAGTGGTTCGATACGAGTGTCCCTTTGAGGGAAATACAAATTGAAATTCATCTCGAGAACGGCAATATTTCGATGAAGGGCAACGAGAAATTCAAGTCCAGATGCAATTAAATTGTATCGGCGCGAAAAACTCATCGATATTTTGGCGCAAATAAATAGGCACTTTATAATAGCTCCTATGATCACTTAGTGATATTGATGTAACATTTGTTCTATAAACCAATAAGGGAGGAAACTAGGTTTGGTTCATTTTTAATCTAGTTTTTGAAAGGATGCTTAGCAGCCGATGATGGATGAATGGGGTTATTGGATGACATCAATGTCATCGTATATTAATGACGGCCATGGAGAAGGGGTTGATAATGCCAGATGATAAGGATCGTTTATACAAGATGATGAAC
Organism: Trichopria drosophilae; assembly: GCA_030407085.1. NCBI lineage: Eukaryota > Metazoa > Arthropoda > Insecta > Hymenoptera > Diapriidae > Trichopria > Trichopria drosophilae. The sequence continues at coordinate 26,383,337 of CM059585.1, forward strand.
GATATTGCGGTATAAAATTGTCATCAGATGATGACCGATCATTTATTCACATCCATCACAAGCCATCAGCTGATAGTTTCGACGACCAAAATACCTTGCATAGAAAGTAAAAGTTTGTGCTGAATACATCCCTCCAATGTGTTCAGCATAAACTTAGAGTGTATCTAAGAAAAAGTTTGGGAACATCACAAACTAAGTATGAGTTCAGACTGGGGTTGTGTTGACCACAAACTTTTTTTCTCATGAGTGTGATCTAAGTACATTATGTAAGTATCAATAACTTGGGCATTAAATTAGAAATTATTTGCAAGTAGAAGAATAAAACTTTTACATTTCTAAAATCGTGTTACATGGAAAAACTCGAATAGAAATGTGGGTAAATAATATTTATATATCCGATGAAATGGACGAATTTATGATATTGGAGTTGTAAATACAACTGTTACCCGAAAAAAGTTTTTTTCTACCCCAGAAAAGTAATGTTCACCACTATTCTTGTCGTAAAAAATGCTATCGGAATCGGCCGTAAAACCACGCCCTAGATATCGTAATCTACCGCTCTCGGATAAATTCGATCAGCTCTTGCATCTAAAATGATTACTCACGGGAATTCTCAGAAATATTAATTTCCTTTGACTGATTGGCGGTTATTTAACTATTAGTAGTAATTTGTTAATAGAATAATTTCGTAGCGTTATTTCTTTATTGAAAATTGCGATTAAAAATATCAATTTAATAGCTTTTTATCACCTAGTTTCGATCTGTTTTAGATTACAGAATTTTCAACGACAAACATTTTAAATTTACGAATGGCACGAAACCTTCTGAATTTGGTTTTAGCCGGGGAGTGTTGCACCGTAGTCCATAAATTAGTTTCGGACTTTAATCAGGGTTAATTGGGAAATTCTGAATTCTAGAAAAGCCAGGCAGACCATGCATTACACATAAATTTTAATGAATTCAAAGAGAGTCAAAGAGAATGTTAAAGTTGTATAAATTAAACATACTTCACGTATTTAGTAAAAAATGTATCTCGTTTACGCGTATTAAAATATTTCTAGTTTAGTGCAGCATCAGCTGCATATGCAGAATATCATTTTCCGTATTCCCAAAACAGCTTGCGAAATGTCAAATACATTTATATTCTCTTTAAGTATAATTCGTTATTATTCCTTCATGAGCTCATTACGCCACTAAATACTTAGCGTTTGCACTTAATACTGAAACGTTTTAGTACGGTCATCAATTTAAACAAGATCTTATTCCATAGAAACAAACGTGAGGATTACCCTGTAATGTAGGTGCTTTAAAGATTCAGTATGATTGAAATCGCGCAGTATCTCTACATACAGAAAATCGTTATTTTCCTGAAAAATCTTTTACATCGTACTGCATGGACATACGAATGCTCAAAGTAACGTTGGTTTACATTTCGAAGGTTCTGTGAAAACCTCACCATGAAAAGCATTTTATATCTGATCGTAAAAACCAAACCTATGACTCGATCGAGTGAGTACGTACTATGATTTACGTGCAGTGGCGAATTCGTATCTTTTATATCTGCAGCACGTAAGAATCGTTGACATGTTCCGCATTGAATATCTTCATTATCAAGTTTTGCTTTTTTTATTTTTATTTATATATAAAAGTATTTTTAAAACATCCGTATAGATAACATTTTATTTGCTTAATGATATTGTTAGAAATGCATCCAACATCTCATTGATTACTGATTTATCAAGAATTTTAATTTGCACACCAATAATTAATATTTTCTTTTGAAAAATAGTACTCAATTCAGCCTTTTAGCTATTTCATGTTTTGTTCACGAAATATAATATCCGGTAGAATCCACATAACTGCGGATTTCGCATTTCAGTACTTGAGAGGCACAAAATGATAGTGCGTTTGAGCTACCGTCATTGGGCTGTCCTATTGTATTAAATAATGATCCACATTAACAAAAGGCTTTTGATGGCGACTAGCTTTCCATATCGAACTCCATAAATATGGTCTACGCTCGATATAATTTAATTTCGCAAATTCTACATTGTTTAGATTGTTCTACAAGTTCTAGTCATTTTATACATTTTCATTGCGTCGAGTTGTTGTCATTATTTATATATGTAGCGTTTTTATGTATAGTTTTTATTTCATGAGGAAATTGAGTTGTGTTTTCTATCATGAATATATTCCATTTAACTCTTTAATAATTCAATCGTTAAAATTTATCAGAAAAAATTCATCATCGAACACTCCATCAAAGTCGTCCGTTAAAACTTGTTTATGTTTACTTACACCTCCTTTTTATTGCAGTTTCATGCATTTTATAAAGTATCTGTCGTGGCGTTTTATGCGCTTCATTACGTTTCAACCGTTTCAAGCCCTGGGGAAATAATCACGCAGAATTTAGAATTATGTTTTACCTTACAGATAAACATAACATCGAATAACATTTTATATAATAACTTTAAAAAACATATTAATTTTTTAAAATTCAGAATAAAATAATCGTTGAGCTAATCGTTTAAAATAAAGTCAATCAAACTGAATACATTTCGAGAAGACGTAATATCTGTATTATAGTGAATCACGTGACCTTGCATTTCGGTAACAGTAATTTAGAAATCGAAAATTAATAGCATATTACTGAACTGATTCTAATGAAACAATGATTCCTTTAATTTGATCGAACTACGTAAAAGGAATACATTATGTTACGGAACGTGCGTCGTTGCGACGTGTTTCTGCGATTGATAGGCAGATGTCGTTACGCGCTTGACCACGACCACAGTTTTCCCGCCTTTCTGTCGATACACTTTTATGTACTTTTATTCGAGTTAAGATGTGACTAGAAAAGTTTGCCAAAATTAGAAAACAATTCGACTTAAAGTGCTTCAGTGTTCCAGGATACATTTGAAAGTAACCAACAGTGTATTTCCAGTAATCGTAAGTTATCTTGTTTGTGACGAACATATGTACACAAGCCTGCAGAGATTCTCTCACAAATCTTATATGATACACGCATGATAATGGATCATATTCATTCTTGTATATAGAGCAGTAGTTAGCCATTGTGACCTAGTGATGTAAGCCGGCAAATGAAGTACTTTATTTCCACGGGGAATTAAAACGTGACGACCATTTATTATGCCATTTGATGGGTTTTATTATTACTAGTAGGCAATTATCGTGCCTATGTCATAAGAAATATATATGCGCAGACATTTGTTGTTATATTTCAATCTCGTTACGAAATGACCCATTTCTACGCATTGGTGTAAATATACTATTATTTAACAGGAGTAGGTACGTATTTATTATGTGCTTATTTTGGAGACCTAAAATTCGTCGTTACTAATGAACCGCTACTTTATCGTCCGCGAACGATACACTGAGAAAAGTGTCTTTTATCAGTTACAATCCCGAGTCTTCTAAAAAAACGATTTCTTATACCCCCTAAAATAAATATTGTAATTACTGAAATCCCATATTTTAGCCATAAGAATTTTATTCTCATATTTCAAAAGAAAATTTTATTATGTCTAAAAGAATACGTATTTTAGCATTTTAAAAATACTAGTTCTTATAGATTATAATCTTGCATATGTATAGAATATTATGTAATAAATAAAACTGAGAATCAATACAAACTTTTATATATACAAAAGATTCACCACTGCAATGTCTGCTTTTGATCACATCATCAGAATATTCGAAAATCACGTTATTTTTAATTACCAGCATAATTTATCAAACATAAAGTGTAAATTAAAAATTGCAGGTAGTTTGATCCAAATTTAAGTTCTGAAAATGAATGGACACCGTATATACCGAATTAATTTCAATATATTTACAATTACGAAAAGTTATCAGATGATGACAGAAGTTATAAATCAGGTGTTTATAGGTCAGAAACGAGTAATTTTTTTTCTTTTATTATTTTAACGGGCGGAATTGCCTTTTTACACGAATGTTGACACAATATTATTCTCAAGTTTTGCTAGAGCTGCAGGTCGTCTTCCTTGACGGTGCCATACCTTACATTTGTAAAGCATGCAGAAACCTATTCATTAAAGTGCAAGTATCATCTCCGCCGGACAAAATATTTTCGAAACGTAAACAAACAATGTGGCACGCCTTACCAACAGCGAGCTGCTGCTTGAAAACGAAATCGAAAAAATGTCACCGGACGGGAATCGAACTCACAGCCTACGAGTTCGTAGTGCGTTACTGCATGAGCTACGAAGTCGATATGTACAATATTTTTTTTCTACACTGGTTCGTTAACTGAATTATAGCAGGTAATAATTTTTCTTATATACAAGAATTACCTCGTTTATACTGGTAAAAATATGTGTTTTTGAACCTGCAAAAGACATATTTTTGTCCCTATATGTAAAAGACTGTTTTTTACGGGGTATTAGAATTCTAATACCTGGTAAAAGACACTTTTCTCAGTATATTGGAGATAAAAATGGTTGCCTTATGGATTATTTGATTCATTATGACTTGATATTGTTATCCTCACTCTTAACGCATATTTGTCATCTGGTTCCCCGAGTTATTTTTGTCTATATATGTACAAAGTACAGAGATACGTCAGAGTATGCACTTCCGCAAAATCATTTTAAGACGCTTTACATAAAAACACTTGTTTGGAAACGTCATTGTGAAAAGGAACAAGACGGGGTTTTCCACTGAACTGGGTTATTTATCCACGGGTCATGAATTGAAGGGAAAGCTATGGATAAATATCCATCAAATATAAGTCTACATATTCAATTACAAAACCTTGAATGGCGAAATATTAACAATTCCAAATAAACCATAGTTAAATTAAAATATTGATGTATTATAGTTATCCAACATACTACGCTACTTTCCCGTTACTGTCAACAAAACTATGGCTCAGAGCCTTATTGGTAGTCTATCGATGTTAAAATATTATTTACCTCGACGGTAAAAAATCACATGAGAACAGTGGACAGAAATATCACATAAATATTTCAGACTGAGAACATGAGAACATCAAGAAACCAAATGTCCAGTGCAAGTAGCAGTTCAAATCTGATTGGAAGAAATTGCGAGTATATATTTCCTTCAAGATTTAGATAAAGAAATCGATTCTTGGTGAAATTGAAAAATCAAGACTGAACGACTGCTCTATCTGTCGGCATTTCAAGAAAGACAGGTATATACTTTTTTGAAGCATCACTATTGAACGCTAGTTGAAGACCTTAGAGGAAGATGGTTATGAATTTGAACTAGTTATGGTTTCTAAGTTCATACGCAAGGTTTCCAAGTAAAGTAACAGAAAATGGATTATCCTGTAATAAATTCAAACTACATCAGTGATGACTAAAGACGGGATTAGATTTCAAAAGACCACAGGGACATGAAATATCCTTGGAGCGTGCAAAACGAACAAAAGCTGACATGTTTGTTTAAGTTCCTGCTATCTACTGTTGTGTTATACATGGCTGGAACATTTTGTTGCAAATTTTATCTTAGATATTTTAGCATTTGTGCACTTTCACCAACCCGACCACTTTCAAAAAAACGTAACACGCAGGCAGTTGTTGGCAAGTTTGCATTTATCTCACACGTTTGCGGACGAGCTAGGTGTATCGCTACGCTCGGTCATTTTTACTAGCGGATTTTTCCGAGCGCGACATGAACGGGTTACAAGCGCGATAATGGAGGTTTGTGGGATCGACGGTCGCTCGTACAAACATCGAAGGAGGAACTTGGACGCGACATCGAATATTTATCGAACACGTAGAGGGACGCGTTATAGCATGACCGCTCTAAATCTCGGTGCAATTCACGGGCGCGAGTACCGCCGGCGGTTCGACGCTACACTGCTACTGCGGTCACATATATTTGCGGACGTCCCCGAGATGCTTCGGATGGAACTCCAAGACCGGAAGACGAAACGAGAAACGACACGCTCCAGGAACTTGGACTCCGTCGGTCCTTTCTTCCGAGGACGAGCCTAACGCGTAAGTTGTTACGTCCGTAACGGCTTCGCCTCCCATTCGTCTCTGTCTCGTTTTTCTCTTTTTTCCACCGTTTTTCCTACTCGTTTATGTATCATATGTACATACACGGCCGATTTTTAACTGGGACCGTTATGAAAATACGAGCAATTCAGTGTTGGTCGACAATTTCGTATTGTTTCCAAGTTGCCATCCAGCCTCATTTGAATTAATCCTCGGTTTCAATGGTTTTGTGAATGTTCCAGTATATATCTTATATTTAGATGGTATTTATAAAGTAGGGCATTGGAGATATAAAATCGCAGTAAATTGCGTGATACATTTCCAGTAATTAATATGGAATTATTTTTCTGTTTAAGGCTCCCATGATTCCTGAAAATAACCTCTTCTAGATGGAAAACTCTACAAAAAAAGTGTAAGTGGGAAGACAATAGCATGACACAGTCCGAAGTTTGACTTGTTCAATTCCAAGATTGAATCCTACAGGAGGCTACCATAAACTACGGAGAAGCTGGAAACAACCCAATCCCTTTACAATTGAATTACTTCTAATCATCAGAAATGAAAAAGTTTATAGCAGATGGAGAGCAACTTTTCATTCCAAACATCAAATCAAGCAGTGTCTAACATTTGATAATGAAGGACACCTCTGTATATGTTTATAAAATATAATAACGCCAAAGCTGATCGGAATCCACCTTCATAAACTGTAGGTCTCGTCGCGATTTAGTCCCATATGGGTTCAGAAAATTCGACATAAAATAATATAAAAAATTTGATAATGAAGAATCTAACGAACCTAATTAATTTCATTTCATTTGAATCTAATTGATGCCCGATTAACGGGGGTGGATAGTTCCGGTTTTGACTATCCCCAAAATTGCTTAGCTAAACAAAGGTTATTTTTAGATAGATTATCTCTAGTAGCAATTTTCGTAGTTCTCCTAGGACGTGCTCGGCAATGTCCCGGCCAAGTAGAATCTGACCAGGAATTGTATAAAATCGGGTCAAGTCTGCATCTAGCTTGTTTCGAAATCACACGCGCCATTGAGCTAGAGCATCCGTAACTTCAAAGCACGCGTGCTAAACAGGTCTTTGATTAGGTGCTGAACAGATCCTGCGCTGACCCTTGCTAAAACCTGCAAGCGCGCAACCTTACATCAGTTAAGTAGTATCTGGCCAGGAGGAATGTCGAAAATACTCGGAATTATACCGGGATATTGGAAAATGACAAAGTTAAGAAAAATAATAAAATGATCTCTTAGCAAGGAATGTCTTCAGTTTATTGGCAAAATTATATTTTCTGAAGATCGTATAGTGCCAGTCGGGATTCGTTTCCTACTTCCCTTCACTGAAGTAATTTACTAATTAACAAATTTTTAAAAAGATAATGGAATTGCCAACATTTCCTACTCCCGCAGGATGCGGATGTTATAATCGGCACGATCATCACGATAGTCCAAAAATAAAGCCAGCTTACTACTGTCCCAAGTAGTTCTGAGTTCCGTTCCAAATTGTCTTCTATTTCCCTTTCGCCAAATCCTCACACCCAATTCCTGGTCAGATTAGTCTTTTATATCCCCTCTTACATATTCCTTGCGGTAGATAACGCTACCGCCTCCTCCTTTTTTATGATTGTTTTAATACCTTTTTTTAGCTCTTGACAATAACACTCTGAGCTGTTAGGAACCAATTGATCTCGGCACAGCTGGCAATTAGGACAAATTTATGTTTTGTAGATGCACCGCTGGTCTATTCATTGTATCTTACGTAGGTGAAACTAATAGCGGCTACGAATGCTACAAAAGAATAAAACGAAATTCCCTCGAAAATTTATCTAATATCCAAACTCTCATTAAAGTGGAGCTTTTGATGAAGACACTAGCAATAGTTCAAAAAGGCGCATCAATAAAGTAGGTTCGTGTAACTTATGTGGTTGGATTCAGTAAGAGTCAGAAAAGTCTGAATATCCCTTCTGAAATCTTGCATCATGAGTCTCTATAATTGTTTCTTATGTTTGTTAAGTCATTAGATATTATAATTTCCAGACTCTTACAGAACCTCTATAATAAGAAATGCGTTGATAATCTGAAATAATTTGAAAGTAATAAAATAAAACACATTATTTAAAACATAAGGGTACTTGGACAAAGGTAAATGATCAACTTTAGTATTCCACGATCCATGGATTGGTAAAACGGGTAACCATTGTTGTACCTTCATTTTTTCTTATTCCCTCCATCGTTTTATACGTGAAGCCGATTTTCAGCGGAAGAGACCGTTATGAAAATGTTGGATAGCAGTTGGTTGTCTGTGAGCGCAACTCCGGGAGTAACCGCCATTCATATTCGATATTAATTCAGCGAATCCGAGCGAAAGGGGAAATCTCTTCGTCGAGTCGCCTCGTGGTACTCTTCAGAGCGGAAGAACCGCCGAGAAGATGCTGCGGAAACGCGTTCCGAGTCACCTTTCCGAGATTGGATACGTCTTCCATCCTTTACCCTCTTTTCACCCTTACTATCGACCTTCTGTCCTTGTTCTCTTCCTCAACTTTCCACCTCGCCCTTCTCTACTCTGCTCCTTATCCCTTTTCAGTACGAGGCGATGGGCTCTTTCTCTTTCGCCTCTTTTCCATTCCGAATCCAGCGGGGCGGTTCGTAATCTCGATAAGGGAGCCCGGAAAGCATCAAAGATATCCGAGGCGTTGAGGATGCGGCGCACGCCTCTTTAGCCCGCGCTCGACACCGAAACCACCACGTATCCTTCCCTCTTCTAACGCTGTTAGAAATTTCTTGAAATTCCGCGCACATTTACTCTGCATAAGTGAAATTGGGCTCGGGATCTATTTAAACTCGAATATTCTTTTTTATTTTTTTTTGTCTTTTTGTAAATTGTCAGGTTAAGAACATTTTTGGAGAAATACAGTAAGTTACTTGAAACATTGCCAAAAACCCAAAAATCATTTGAAACTTGAAGTATCTCAAAACTCCATGCAAAAAATGATTTAATATAATATCCAGACAAGAAACCGATTTGAAAACCATTTCCTTGGCTTACATACCTACTTTTAGTAGTCTCAAGTAATTATCATTCGGGGACAAAGTTCCATGCTAATGGTTAGGACAACTACTACTGACCTAATACAATTTAACCTTAATCTTTCTAGTCCCTTGTTAGGGCCATGGATTCACATTCCTGTTTCATTCGATGATCGTTTAGGGGTCAGATGACTACTGGAATGGTTAATCTAAAGAATTTTGTTGTAAGCCGAAATCTCGAAACCAAAAGCAACCACTTTTCATCATAGCGCTACTGATTTAATCCAAGACTTAACCACAATCTTGCGGATGCAGTTGAGTGTGCACGTCCTTGGGTCATTAAAACGTGAATTACAAGCAAGTAGGACCTTTCGATGCCGTGTAGGCTGCACGTTTCAGCTTGTTATTACTAGCGCTGATATTTAGCAACCAAAATTATTTCACATCTGTGGCACCATCTGCAGGATGTTGCCTCCCATGGACACCGGTCCGCATATTATTTTCTTAGGTTGTAAAAGTACTTCCCAAACAGCACAATCCATCCCGGGATGTCCTGGGGAGCTTCTGAGGACGTCCAAATGTCCGCTTTTGGTCCTCGGGAGCTCCTCAGGGGCTCCTGAGGACGTCCGGGAATGGCCTTGTGCTGTTTGTATTGGCAGCCTAAACCAATTTGTTACATGACCTACCCGTAAACTTACTATCTCCACATTGGAAGAGTCCACTGCCTTGGATTATTAACCCTCCTGAGCACGAGTTTTTCTTTTCCCATATGGAAACAATGTAGTTTGGACGAGTCCAAGGTCTAGCTGCACATTTCAGCTAGTCACACCCCCACGAACCAAAAATTAATTTTGCAACTATGGCGTCAGCTATATTTAGCAAAGTCTTCTAAACTTTGGAAATTATAGTTGTATGATCATAGTACACTTCATCTCCACTGTTCAGCATTATGTTGCTGACTTAATCCATGAACACTCCACAATCTTCATATTTTCATATACTGATTATATCAAGGTTTTGAGTATCAGGGACGTACCATATAATAAAAGATTCTATTCCAAATCTTGACAATGATAACTCCATCACATTAGCATACATCACTTGTAAGTCGAGTCAAAATTACAAATGACGGCATTTGCTAACGAAAATTGGCTTGCATCGAAAGCTGAATTGGAGTCGTCTCAGTGGTTACTTTGTATAGACACGAGCGTACCCAGTGTTCGACACTGCTTCTGTATGCAGTATACTCGTATCAAAGTAACATTCAGTCAATGCAACGCGTAGTATACATCGACATACACTGGCTTATTTATTCGTGTTGGAATATCCCTGTTTACATTTACCACGTAATTAACTCCTACCTCTCCGGTCGCAATTGTAAGCAATAAGAGAAATGCTGGATTCGAATACAATAAAGGCGTATATAGCAGTCAGGCAAACAATGTCGAGACGTACCTATGGTGTTTCGTAATGTATACGGACGTCCGAAAATTTACATAGTTTGCCCATTCCGTTTTGCCTCCAACCGAATTCTTTCAGGAATATATTTTGTATCTTTTGGAAGGTATCGAGGTGAATAAATGTGTTCGCGTCAGTTACTATATTATGACAAGATGTTTCTGAAACGTTCAGTTAAAATAACTAGTTTAACGTTAATTTCAAACATAAAATAATGACAATTCGTTTTCAATTTAAAAACAAATGATTGATACGCATGACAAATTTGATTGAATTCTTGCAGGAAATGTTTAAAAATGAAATAACCCGTTTGAAAGAGGAAATGTATGTGGTCGGAATTAATGTTATCTTTAGCCATTGAAATTCTTTTAAAGTACTATTTTTCATTCGTAAAATGCTCTTCACCAAGAAAAGAATGAAAGTTAAGTCCTTTTGTGAAGCAGAGAATCGCCGAGGAAAACAGCAGTTCAATTTTGAAATGGTTTTCTGTCATGATCTCTGTACAAAGCAGGACAGAGGAAATTAAAGTTTACTTTTAAACATCTTTTACTTTTATTTTCTTAAATTGATCGTACTGTTTCATTGCTTTTAATTACTTCCAAATTAAATTTACGTTCTCTTCACGTTAACTCAATAATTCAGGAGAATAAAAAAATCTTAATTAATCAGCAAAATAATTAGGAAATACGTTCTTGCAAACGTTTTTAGCAATATTTCATATTTTAAAATCTGATGATGCTAACTATTACAATATCTAATAATTTAATGTTCTAGTTTAAGAAATAAAAGAGGTATATAAAATTGTTTTTATTTTGTGTGGCATGCAGTTTTTCTTAGCAATGAGGTAATAAAATGAATAAATGTCGCAAAAAATGACGGTATTCTTCCTAAACAAAAGAATAGGTACACGGTACTTCTGCACATTTTGTGCACCGTACGTATGTCATAAACTTTTATAGAAGTTTCAAAATATAACGTATTATATTACTTTACTGCCATATGTGGAATTTGCACTAAAATTCCCGAATAACAATGCCGGTTGGACCGCTTGTAGTTTACCGTTGGCGTATGTGCATTTACCACTACACCAAATGCAGAACAGAGAAACCCTCGGGCGCAATTCTCGAAACTACATGCCAAATCTCTCTGAGAAATGTTGGACTCACTTTCAATCAAGTTTCAACCATTTCAACATTTTGACAAACTATATAGTGAACTGCCCAATGCATACGGGATCATCCTTAAGAAACTCCTATTACGTTTTCCCAGCTGACGTATTACCTCTAAATCATAATTATACATCTGACTAACAAAATCTAAAACTTCACGTATTGTATTAAAAGATGTAACAAAATTCTAAATTCTAATTCGAGTGTGAATTTTCTTATTTTCAAGGAATATCACAACTAGATAAAAGTAATTTCGAGTTTACGCAAAGTTCATAAATAATCGTTTAGATAACATAGTGGTACCATTTCAACAAGTTTTTGAAATTTTACGTTGACTCGACAATAAGGAAGTCTGGCAAAGTTATAAAATACGCCGCAGTGGGGCTTTAGTTGCGGTTATTTATCTCGAATGAATTATGTCGTTCATTTGATGGACACATGAATTAAAAGAGAAACTGTGAATAATCAGTGATTTGCGGTTGTTGTGCATATATAATACGGCATGGTGGGATAGGTGTATTCTCCAATGAATACAAAGCACTTTGTTTAACTAATTGATTAATTTCGTACCGGCTTTTCAACGATCATGTTGATGGGCATGATGAAATATGTTAAAATATTTTTTTTTTAACAAATTGACTTTTACACAATCATTTTAGCTGCGATATATATAGAAGAATTATGTTTGCATAATCTAATTGAACAATATATGTAGGTTTTGTATAATTGTGTTCCAGAAGGCTTAAAAAGTGACTCTTTTTTATCTGCAAACTTTTACTACTTCAAAACAGTAGATAACTGGTCCATATTTCTCATATTTTGGCAGACTTAAGATAAATTACTGTAAGTTTAGAGGTTAGGTTCAACAGAATTTGATCGTCATTTGAAGTCAATTGGTTTCATTCGATTTTAGAACACAAGAATATACTAATTGTTTAGAATAATCTATAAATATACAATTTGACTTTGTATTCGTTATTAAATATAAAAAAATCAATTAACAAATGAACCTTGGGCTATTATAAATTGAGAGAGTTAATGAGAGGTTCCTTTTCACGATTTTTACTTTATACGCATATGATATACCATTCATGTGTTTAGAAGTGCATACACACCATCAATATCTTTTATAAACACAAATATAAACAAAATTTGTCTCGATTGCGTCAGAATGACCCTACCACAATACGCACGCCTGCGATGCGGAACGAAAGTAGCCGATTCCGTTCGGACGCCTTGCGCATGCGTACTTTGCTCTCAGTATTCCCTATAGGGACAGAAAAAACTCTAGCGAGAGGAATGAAATATAACGTCTGGGGGAAAATAGTGGACGCTAGTCCTGTTCTTGATCATATGTTATATTTCTTTTTAGGTTATGTATAAGATTTATCAACTTGTAGAGTGTTTAAAAAATTATTTTCTTCGAGTGTTACACAACACACTGATATACAATTTCGATATAAGTGTCTTGACCAATATTTCTTCATATCACTGAATAAGAATAATGTACATTTGTAGGTCATTGTATTTGTATACAATTTAAGTACATAGTTATGTAAAATTCTGATGTTTAAGGGATGGTTTGCTTCTTCTTGAATAAGAATAAAAACATTTTTTCGAAATTTTTATGTTCCTAATTTTAATAACAATCTTCATTTTGAAATGTTAAACAATTAATCTGCATTAATCCTTTGACTCTATGCAACCAAAATGGATAAATCTTATACATCACATAATGCTATGTTAAATATGTAATTTACATTGCAATGTATTTTACATCGTTGATTTTTCATAAATTCGGTATATACACGTTATTGATTACCACCCGAGGTTTGTACAAAATAATTAATGTATTTGGAGATGCTTATACGAGCAAACGGATCCTACCCAAAGTGACAGGACTCTGCGAGGCAGTGTATTGCATAATTCCCTATGTGAAACGGAACCATTTAAGGTCTAAGTCTTAGTATTTCTAACATAATTAGTCAAGTTACACTCAAAGGAATTTCGCGAAGAAATTTGGTAACATCGTAATACGAAATTCGTTTAAGGAAAATCCGTACAATTCGTTTAAGGGTACATTATTTTCGTTTTATATGCAAATAATGCAAATGTCTTGGCTGTATTATGGAAATCAAATAGTGGTGCGTAACTTAATAATTTATACTGAACATGTTTGTGAGGCTTGAAATATTTCTTGTTTTTCCCGAATCAAAGTTTAATCTGATTTTGTCTAAAAACATTCATTTGTTTTAAATATATTATACACTCTTTTTAAATTATTTGAATTTGAAAATGAAAAGCTAACATTTACCCACGGTACTTGATTGCGATTGAACGACTGCAATAATATAGATGAAATTCGATAAAAAGACTGTAATAAAATTTCATAAAAAGTAATTCATATTTTTTACATAATTAGTTTTTATTATTTTTTACTTTTTATTAAAATTTATTTCAATACCATTGCATAAAAGTTAATAATTCTCCCGATGTTTTTTTTCAAATTGTTTGTTGAATAAACCACTTTTTATTGCGAACGAACCAATCACCTCTAAAAAGTCGATCAATTTACACAGGAAATGAAGTTACCATGGCATATAACGTTGCAACTTGTTAATTAAACGTTAAAATCACATTTTTTACGTGACTTTTGAATTGTACTTGATTACTGCTCATTTCAACGCAGTAAAAAATATTTTAAAATATTAAAAGTCGAAATATTAAAATAGGTTTATTTTGATAAAATGGTTTCTTTTGTATTTTCTTGTCCTATAGTACTTATATCAAACTTTTGTAATTTAAACCTTAGAAACGTATCTATAATGCTGCAAAATTCATGAACGTTCTCTTAGGGAGTTTAATTGAATTCGAATTATTGGCTTAATAAAATTCACGTTTGAAGCAATGGCAATCACTCCGTGACAATGCATTTTGATACAACAGTCAAACCAAAACCATCTGAATAATTTTAAAGCTTGACATTGCTAATTTTCTTTTTTAATAACAAATTAATTTGAAAGCTTCGTCGGAAGATTGAGTCAACTTCCTGAACGCGATTGTTCTCGTCGAAAACGTCAATATTTGATTTCCAGTGGATTAATATAAAATTGAATTTTTTAATTAAGAATTTAATTATTGTTTCTGTTTTTTTTATAGAACTACATTTCCGAACGTTTCAATTACACTCAGTTTGTAGCATTGGCAAACGGATTTGAATTTTTGGTTTGAAGTTTTGTAGTTATCGAGTATTCCAATAAATATTTTACGATGCGTTTCTTCCAGAGTTCTGAAGCTTTGTACTTTTAAAAAATATTTTATTTAATATTTCAGTAAACAAATACATTAGAAAAAATTCCTTAAGCATTCAAATTATAATGAATGATTTTTAATGTTCAAATGTTATAACAAATTATAAAAGAATATTATACTTGATATTAGGAAATTTGAAACGGGCTTGAAGTAAAATTTTACAGAGTATATAAAATTCTATGTATACATGCAAGAAAATGAAATGTTCTTTCTAACGAATTGAATTCGTCAGTGCGCTACTTTCGAAAACACGAAAAATCGAACGTCTCGAAAATTTCAACTGGAAAGAGGTATTTGCTTAAGCACACTCTAAAAAATGAATTTTAAAATCTGTCGAGTGGAACTGTCGGGAAAACCACTTACGGTGTAACTTATAAAACCGAAAATTCATTGCGAAATGTTTAAAATCATGTAAATCGATAAAAATTAAAATGAAAAAGTATTTTATTAGAAATTATGGTTTAATTCAGAAGAAAAACAAAACAAAATTTACTGAAAAGAAAGGATATCAAATACAAGTTTTCCATTTAATTGATTTACTTGTAACTCTTCAAAAAAATATTTATTAAAATATACAAATTCTCTTTTTAGTGCACTCGTTTAAAGTTGTGTAACACAAGTTACCTGCTTGAATGTGATGCACATTGCATTTTTAGTCTGTATGAATATTCACGAACAACTGTATATTACATTAATTTGCATAAGGACAATTTACAAAAATCTATGAAATGTTATATTTGGATTTTATGTAATTTTAAGAATTAAATGAATAATTCTATCGTAAAATCTCGAAAATTATCCACATGCTTGTTTACTAACCAGTTTTCTCAAATTAACTTTCATAGAATTTACTAAATTATTTTATTAATTAGTGTCTTTAACATTTAATAATAATAATGCTTTTTAACGACGTACAAGACGCAAGTTTAATGTTCAGTAGAGCTGAACAAGGTAATTGGTAACTGAACTTACGAGTTATTTTGTCAGATGCATTGCAGTAAAGTTTGAAATGGAACTAGACAATATCGAACCCATGCAATTCGTGAGTATGACAAATTTTGAGACAATAGTTTTTCAGAAATTTTATTGCTAGACAATTTTCTCTATAGTTTCTGCAGGTAATATAAAATCAATCTTTTATACCACTATTTGACATTTTCATAGGCTATTTTGAATTTATTCCCTGTGTTATTTCATGTTTATGATCAGAAGTGTCTATTTCTTGTAGATGGTAAACAGACACAATAGAGACAGATCGTACAATACGTGTATTTTAAAAACTTGTAGGTTTTCTTTTATAATTTATATCCAGAAAATTGCCGTAACATCGTATTAAAAATTTGATGTTTGATTAAATTGCGTCATGTATTTTTAGGAGTGAGCGGTAACTCTTGATTTTTTACAAGATTCCTACAATTTTTTCCTTACCAAATATTCAAAATATAGAAAATCACAAATCATAAAGTTTACAATAAAAACGGACGTGCCAGCTTTGGAATGTTTTAATAAAAAAGAAAATAATTACGATTTTAAAATATGTTTTGAGATACGAGTTTCTTCGTGATGCACTGGGTGGCCCACCAAATCGAAAATGAAGTCAAAATACTTGATTCAAATGACGAACTTAGGAGCGACATTTGTATTTAAGTGGGTCTATGACATGAGTCATCACAATTTGCATTTATTGATGTTCTTTTTATTTGTAACAAAACTGCCCAGATTGGAGATGATCACTTCAATTAAATAATTTGAAATTATTTATATATTTCCAATTAATTTTTGGGTGACACTACATAAGAAGGAGCAGGACATTTTGGCTCGGCCGTTTTGGCGCCACGAAGTTTTGGGCCCGCCATTTTGGTGCCTTTGGTTTTTTTAAGTAGCTAGAAGGTTGTCCAATAAACCACGTAACGCTTTTTCCGGTTATTATTGGCCTCACCTCCCCCACGTATTACCATGCAGACATCAGCCTGACCACCCCTTCTTCCCCACTCTCGCTCTCTCAAATATTACGAAACATTTGAAATGTATGTAAAATTTAAAATATTTGAGTAAAGCAGATGTGATATTTCGTATTTATGCTGACCGGACTTTATTTTCCAGTAAATAATTTCCTGGGAGTAATTTCCTCGTTCGAATTTCTCCGGATAAAATTTCTCTTTGCAACCATATTCCTTTAGGCATTATTAGGCATAGGCGGAATTCTAATTGGTTAGTTTGGTTAGTTTTAGGGCACCCAAATGGATGTAGGTATTATTAGGATTAGGCAGAGTTCTGACTGGTTAGGTTAGGTTCGTTTCGTTGCCATTTCTCCGCCTTTCCCATTTTACTATACGAATTTGGATCTAAAATGAATCTCGCGACAAAAACCACGATCAAATCGTCTGGCGCCAAAGCGAGACCAAAACATCCGGCGTCAAACGGCGGGACTAAAATGTCCTGACGTCCAAACGGCCGCGACAAATTATCCTGTACCCTATACAAATGTAAATGATTTATGCAGTGTGTCTTGTATTATCATACCCAACGGACACGAAAGTCCCGAATGTTTCTAAAACGTTTCTGGAACATTCTAAAAACGTTTTAGCAAGATTTGGGTCCTTCGTGCCCGTTGGGTATTGAAAAATTCCCATATCCACGCGAAAAAATTATAATAAAGTGAATGGAAAATTGCCCATAAGATGATCTGGAAAAATTCTATATCGGATAAGAGAGTTACTTTGATAAAATTATGGAAAATTTGCAGTAGACTTTTCTTCCACTTACTACATTATTCAGTCAATCATCGCTATATTTAATACAAAATTATGGGCTTTGTTTGAGAAAATGAGATATTAAGGAGTAATATAACCTAGATATTCAGAAATCAGACAGTATAAAGAGTAAAATATTTACAATTATAATTTGAAATCTGCATTTTAATATGAAGGTATATTGAAAATATACTAAAAAGTCTTCAAAGTTGCAACGTAATTTCAGTATAAATTACCAATACTTTTCTTAAATGAAGTCAAAACTTAAAGTCTGGGGTTAGTACTATAACTTAATTTTAAGATAATAAAGTAGCCCCTCCCAATATTAGCCTTTCCCTTGAGATTTGTTCCCCACCGTCCTCAATGTTACAATGTATGCACTTCGTCTTATAAATGGTAGTCCTCCCCTTATTCTAATTTCTTTCTTTATTTTAATTTTTCCCGCACGCTATTTCATCCCGTCTACCCCTACCTACATAGCAGACACACGGTTAATGGCACATACGCTATGAAATAGAGGGAGAAAGAGAGAGAGAGAGAGAGAGAGAGAGAGAGAGAGAGAGAATTGAAGCAGTTAATGTGAGTAGTAGGGGAGAAGAGATATTACAATAAGAAAAACAGGCCGCCATTTTCCTGACTAGACAAATATAGAACAAAGGAAGAAATATAGAATACGGAAAGGACCATTATATGTGCGGTCTATAGGAAAAATGCCCCAGGTTCGGCTAATATGGAAAGGGAGGGGTAAGAAAAGGATACACAAGAAGGCATGTGCTAATATTCGGAGGGGTTCCTATTAATCAATAATAAATATCAATATTACATTGATTGTATACTTTCATAAACTTTGATTTTAAGTTTAAATCTTGACTACAATTATTACAAAAAGGGACGCAAACTGTAGTTTTTCTTTATTGAATATAGAATTCAAAAGGTTTTTCAAAAACATTCGACGGGCAGTTAAAAGGTCCCATGTTCGAATCCCATCGCTTCAAATCTCTCGAGTTCGGTCCTCATTTTTTAAAAAATATTAATAATTTAAAAAATCGTAAAAAAATATATCGGTACACTCAGCTGAAGACGAAAGATGCATAAAATTACATTTCTATGGATCGAAATAAGATGGAACAAAGGGTTTCCGTTCGTCGAGAAAAAGGTTTTGCCTTAAATGCAAGTGCAATTCATCAATGTTACGTCTGTCGTACAAAGCAATCTGAGATTCGCTTCAGCGGAAACATCCAAGCAGCGGTATATTGCTGCATTAGTAAATCGGACTTGCATCTGCGGCTCGGGCGTAGATGAGATTCACGGCATGCAGATCCGTGTTTACGGATGGGATGGGACCGAGGGTGTATACGAAATCAGTGGGCTTCTGCAACATCGGTTTTGAACGTACCTGCTTGAGCCAAGAATGCCACAGATCACGATCCCAGGGATGTTGAAAGCCGAGATAGAGATGTCGCGTCTCGCGGTAATGAGTCGCGGTTCCTTGTTGCTGGCGTTGCTGATGCAGATCTGTCGAAACGTCCTCCTCTGTCTGCTGGGGACTGTTTTGGCAATTTAGCGGCTGCTGTTGCTGTTGCTGGGAGCTGCTGAGACGCGCGGGAAATCCGGTAACTCGCAAAACTAGTTTTCCTAAGCGGGAGGGGGCGCAGCAAACTGTACCACCACCGGCTAACTCCATCCACTCGGGACGGGAGTCCGAACAGGCTGCAACAATGAGATTAATTGAAAACTATTAGCTGGGGTTAATCAAATTTTCATTATCTTTTTCCACTTACTCAAATCCTAATTTCATTTTGGCCATTTTTCATTTCGGGGGGATATGTGTCAAGTGTCTCTATATAAACACTGTACTGGGTTCATTTTCAGCATGAAATAAATTGTTAATCGACGGGGTAACATTTCGTAATTAATTAAATTAAACAAAAGAGTTCCAGCTGGCTTCATTACCTATTTATTTTATTTAACCCTTTGAGCCACGCAATTCAAGGAGTTTATAAACTATATGTGACATAATGTTATTGAGGTCGCTGAATACAATCACATTATTAAAATTCAAAAGGGCAGATCCAATATGGCGGGTCAAAAGTTGGAAACTTTAGCTAATAGTCATCACAATCGCTACTCGGGGGTTTTTGGGATCGCTGAAGACGTATCTAACATCAGGCATTCAAAATTAAAAATCAATATCATTTTCATATTCACTAAAAGATAAAAATAAAAATAAAATATTTTTACAAAATTTGATTTTGGAGGTTTTAGAGTATTTGATGCGTTGTCGGTAACATTCAAAGGTTTTCGAATGCAAGCCGATGAGAGTATGATAAAGTTCAAGGGACGTATAAATTCTCCCCTTTATTAATAAAGCTGCACTTCTTATAAAGGACCGCAACATAGGACGATCGTATTGGGTCCTCCATTTAAAATTTTGAAAATCTGACTTCGGAAGTCAAATAATAACAGTTCTGGCGCGAGTTTCTACAGAAAAATGTGCTTTTATAATACTTGTTTCCTGCATCATAGTGCATTTTAGTAAATATAAAAATTCAGTAACAATAGAAAAGTCGTGTAAGGTTTAAAAAATTACTTTTAAATTCATAGGAATTAGTATCACATCTTAAATTTTGAAAAATTGTTCCCAATCATTATATGTTTACTATGTAACGATATTAACCGAACAAATGCATTGTGAAAAATTTAGCACCATTATTTTTGACGTAAATTTCACGCTATTTTACGCTGTTTAATAAATTTAACCGCAAAAAGGAATTTTTTTGTGAAAAAAAAACAGATTTTTCAATTATTTTCGTATATTCGTTCAATCATATTAGCCGTGTTGCGATTAATTTTATTGAAATTTTAGCGCTAGACATTTTTCCAATGCACACATTATCCAGGTTCAAACTGATGTAAAAAACGGGTTCATCCTTGCTTTAACGGATTAATTAATCAGTCAATTCCCTTCACTAATGATGCATATAATTTTCCCGAAAATAAAATTTATAACAGATATATAGATCCATCGTTGGGCGCCAATTTTTGTCCCAAGAAATTATGTTAATTTTGATGATGTAAGTCATGTCATATTAGGTAAATCATTTTATACTATGATCATCACTAATTAAGTATTTCAAGTCTAACTATATTGTAATGAATATTAAAGAATGTAAAAAATTGAAACTGATATTTTTCGTGACTGACTTTCTGTTCGTGGAAAATATACTACGATTGTAATACAACATAATCTAAAGTACAATTGACAAATTTCAATTTCTATAAGCACAATTAACACATGAAATCGTGATCACGTTAGGAGACTCGAGTGTCTCTAAATTAACTAACTTCCTCACGTGATACTTAGTTGTCTCCTTCAAACTTACAGTACTACTCCAAACATACTAAAATCATACGCATTAATTTGCATACATAAAATATAAAATTTAGTTAACAAAGTTCAGTTCATCAACATTTTTAAAATGCAAAGAATAAAATAAAAACTGTATTTTTTTAAAGCTACGTGTAAAGTAATCCCAATAATTGCAACAGAAAATATCGATAAATCAATTTTTCTGTTTCGTGTATTTATTTCATTTTTGTATTCAACAATTTTACTTTTATCAAATTTTTAAAAATGTTTGAAAACCGATGAAAACAAGTGTTACACGATTATATTGTTACCCATCGATTAGCTGGATTTGTATATTGCAGTTTACAAACTTGCAGGAAATCCCATAGTTTTATTCATTTACAGCGCGCAAAATCACATGATTTTAATTGTTTTAGTGACACCTAATTTAACCCTTTCAGGATAGCCGGCAATTTGAAACGTTCGAATCGATTTATGTTAAACGCGATACATTTTGGAGTACTTCGTATCGTTCAATTAAAATGTTTGACGAAAATCAAAGTCTGAATTGAGTGCTTTACTATTTCTGTTTAATCACTCGGAATAATGTATTTAGAAATTATTTATAATTTACATGCTCCTTTTTTTTACGACATAAAATGAGTTTTTCTATAATTTCTGTAATGTTCATGGAGAGAAATTTCTATAAGTTGTGCATCATGATTTGCATCATGTTTTGTTTCATGGCATTCTGGTCGACCAAACCATGGTCCGTCATTAAAAATCACGAAACTAACAAGGATAAGAAATTTGTGAAAGAAAAGCATCATGTGACCCGTGATTCATTTCCTAGAATTTCCGTGTTGTCTTCTTATTTATCGTTTCCTTATATACTGTGTAACTATTTTAATATGAAATTCGACTAAACAAATACAACGACAACTAATGAACCTAAAATGGTCCTTTTTTTAAAATGAAATTAAACTTAGTGTCTCTAAAGAAAAATTATTAGTCTTTAATTAGTTTTTTACGTGCCAGACGTATTTTCCAATTTGGTTGAATTAAAAAAAATTTCTTTCGATTATTGTAATGCAATTTGAATTTTTATTTTTTTCGTGATTATTTGTAAATAGCCAATTGCATCATTTTAGCTATATTAGACTAAATGAAAATAACGGTCTAACTTTCCTTTCACTCAGTAGCAGTTTTTCATCAATTCAAGGGGAAATATTGTATTTCTTGTTTGATAATTTATAAAAGATATTAGCTTTAAAAGTAGAATTAGTTTTATTTATATTTGCACATGAAATACAGAAAACGCAGGAGCGGCATATAATTAGGAAATATCGAAATGCACATTTATTAAATTTATCAAAGGCACAAAAGTAAAGTAGACTATTTGCTAAGGCATCTCGTAATTGATTGCATAATTTATTAAAATGAACCGTCTGAATTCAGAAGATAATAACTTTGCGGCAGTTTGGCGGAACTGTATTCATTGCCGGTGTGTACACGGCAATTCGGAAACTATTTAACACACAATTTAACGGCTTCATATGGTAATGCTCAGTATGTTTATGCATTTATTCCAATGATAGAAGATTCGCGAATTTCTTCATTATATCCATTTTACAATAATTGAAATTTCCGAATAATGAATAACATTTCCATTAATTCAAACAATAACCGTTCTTAATGAAGTCGTTTTCAAAATGTTCTTTGACAAACTATTGCAAACGTTCGAATGTTGTTAGAGGCAATACTCAAAATTAAAAGCTCCTCTTTGATATAATAATAGCACCGAGTGTTCTTTGTGAAATATAAAACATACCAATAAGACTTGAAGTGCCTTTGAAGAAATAAAATATGCAAATCCGATAGTTCAAGTCTGCTGATTATAACGTATGTATTTTCCACAATTACCCATTTTCCATAAATCAATTAAATCTTCGTATTATTGATTTAAAAATTCGATTTATACAAATTTTGTTTTAAGATTTTCTTATTACGTAAAAATGTATTTCAGCCAGCCAAATCAGTGAAATCTTGAATTTAGTCAGTTTTTGAATTTAGCCCCACTTTTTCTCTACTTAAAAACTATTAAAGGATTTACACAAAACACCTAAATAAATATAATTGAATATAACGATTGTTAAGTTGATGCATTTGAAAAGGTTAGTGATGAGCAAGAATAATTTTCCTTTCAGCAAAAGTAAATTCCCGCGGAAAAGTTTTGTCTGGAGTTCTGGAATTCGAGAATTTACCGAAAAGGAATTCGAGTGTGAGTACTAAGGTACATATCTCTTATATATTGTACTAGGCTGCCGAAGTGAGAAGTTCTCCAAATGCCGACTAAAGAAAATTAGGAAAATTCACGCGGAAGAAAAGTAACTAATTACCGCCCGTGAAAACTCCAGTGTCGGGGTTGACCCGCAAGGGCTGTCACACTCCGCAAAACCTTGCAAAAATTGCTCGAGCTTTTTAGTGCTGAGCATCGTGAAAGTTAGGCAAATTTAAATATGAGGGTGTAATTCTTTCGTAACTCATTTTTAATAATTAAAAGTTGTGGTCTAGTTTTTTTTTGCTATGGGATTTATTGCGAGCATTCAAATTTCTGGACAGGTACAACATTTTTGTGTGATTTATGATATTTTTTTTATTAGACAATTTGAAGAATTTTAAAAACTGACGATAATGACTGACATAGGATTTGAAGAATTCCCAACATTTTTTCAAATTATAAAGGTATACATTTTATTTTCTAGACTTTAAATAACAGTTACTGAACTGAGCTTAATTTTCAAAATTTTATCTTTTATATGTATGTATTTTGTAACGTATGTTTATTTCCATCTTAGAAATAATGCTATATAAGTTTTGTAACTCAAAAGTGTGTGCGTGTACAAGAAACCATTAATAATAAGCTTCGCGTCAGCAACCAATAAAGAAATGAATAAAAAAGGCAATATTAATTTATTAACATCTTCCAACGTTTAATTAAGATCTATTCTTAATTTTTTATTGTCACAGTCTTAAATCAGTTATTGAATATGACGTTACAAATGATGATATCAAAATTACTGCAACTTGTTGCGGACAAGAAGTGGCGCCCAACGAAGGATCCAATTGTCCAAAGCCATCAAATTTACTTTAAGCCTAATCCTTACTAGTTTGACCAAAGGCGTTGCAAAGGCATGGTGGGTTTTTAAAAAGTATCTTTAATTGTTTAATATATGCATAAAATGGACTCCAAATTTTAATGAGCGAAAATTATATTTTTTAATGAAATGACGATCGCAAATATGAATTTTTAATATAAATGTGCAGATTAATGTACGTTTCATTATCATTATTCGAATTACGCATATTGATTAAATGCTAATTATATATCTTCGGCCAATTTTCAATTAAATAATTTTATAAATTGGCAATTTGTGCTACCTTGTAATTTTGTCCTATCGATTGTAAATTGTAATCGCATAATCTTCTGTCTGATCAACAACGACCTTGCAGGTGCAAGATTCATTGTTTGTTGAGGAAGGTCTTGCAGACAGGTGTCTGTATTTCTTATCTGCCGATCAATTGCACAATTTTGTCTGGCTTGTAATGTGCATTACATATTTAAAGTAACGATAATTGTCTGATATTACAAGATCTACACTTTTTATTCATTAATAAAAAAAAAAATAAATGTATTTATTATCCTCAAATTTTCCCGTTATCTGTTACTATTTCTGGAGCTCTACAAAATAATTGTAATATTTGTAGCGGCTTTAAAGTCACCCTAATTAGTTTTTTATTTACAAATTACAGAATGATGTCTGCCATATTTAATCCATTTTTAAAACCCTAAAAACCCATCCTGTATTCCATTATATGGTATAGTACATACCATATATATAGGTATAGTATATATTATTTTATTATACATAAATGTCAATTTTTAATGATTTTTTCAACCGTATCAGTAATCTTGAAAACCCTTATAAAGACCACATTTAGCATTTATCTGATAATTTTAGAAAATTTTGGAGCGTTCGATAGAAAATGCACCTCTACAAAAAATAACCCCGAATTTATTGGTAGATTAAAAACAAAGTCATTTTTTAAGTTGAGTTTAAACTATTATGTGCAGATAATGTTTATTTCTATGTGTCAATAATACATTAAAATAAGTAATAGAAGATTTTACGTTTTCTTTATGATTGAAGGATTCTCAATTGCAATCAGAATCGAATATTTTTAGCCTGCGATACAAACTTTATATTTCGATGCAGTTTGAGTAAAGTGTCTGAGACGTGTTGGGAATAAGATAACGCAAAGAAGGCGTAAAATTGTGCTTTTACTTATATATTGGTTATTCTCACATAAAATGTTACTTTTAATAACAGGCATTTTTTTATAATTATCGAAATAAATTAGGTTAAAAATCAAGGGAAATTAAAAATCGCAGAATATTAAATGTAATATAAAGAAACAATTACAAATTAATAGTTTATTTAATCAATGAGCTAATGTTTACAATTCGTAGTGTTTTTTAAATGAATAATGCCTGTTCCTGAATTAATGGCTTTTTCATATTGTCGTACGGTTCTTATCCCCGATTAAAAATTTAAATTTCAACAATGAAATGTCTATAATAAGCTTTTGCTGAGCATTTGGATGCTGCTCGTATGTTGGCAATATACCGAGGGTAGAATTTTGTTCTTGTGTAAAGTCCTGAATTATTGTCTTACGGACGTTGGAAGAATAGGGCTTTAATCAGCTCTATTCACGTTTTGCTCTGAATTTTCGAAGTGTTTATAAAATTTTCTCTGTTCATGAATTGAACAATGCTTTTACATTATTCGCTAATTGTAAACCTCAGAGAAAATCATATGAAAAATAATATTTAATAATGTGTTTATTTATTTTATTTCTTATCATTGTAAAATATATTTTGTTTCTATGGTGTCAATATATATTAATTATTTTCATTTTTAATAATATTGTAACATATTTTGATTACTGACTTTTACATTTACAGGTAAGACTAAAAGGGAGCTTTAAAACGTAACCTACCAAATACATAATAGATATGTCACCGTCCTAAGTTATATCCCAATGTTATTTTTCTGGCCATAGAACTGATAACCTCTTCTCATTTCCCCCACCACATTATTTCGCTAGATTTCACGGCACTCCCGAGCATTATTCGGTCAGAATCGGGAAACTTCGAAGCGCTTCGGGTAGTCATGCGCTCGCGATGTACGTAAACAAACTTATGAAAGTTTGGGGCAAATGTCGATAGCTTTGTATAATATTTGGGATATAAGCAGATTTTCGGTCGCTTATTAGGAATCTTAAGTTTCATTTAAAAATAAACAGTCGAAATACACTACAAGAAATTTACAGATTTATCTATAACGTCATCGAACTCAGTGAAGGCGTTTAATCTTATATTGATATTAAACTTTATATTAAGTAAGAATCATGGATCTATAAAGAATTTGACTAAAAATATAAAGCAGTTAAGAAATCTTTTTTTTATGGTCGCATACCAATGGGTTCTGAAGGATGTCTCAATCCTAGAATGTCAGTTTTCCTACCGATTGAGATTAATAATAAAGAAAATGACAGGTTTTATTAAATCTATCAGGATTTGAGTAAATCGATATTACCTGACAACGAATTTCCTTTTGTACCATACTATATAACTGTATAATAACTATATCTACTATAAGACTGTGAATAGCCATTTAACCCTATCGTATCGATTTAGCAATCACGTTTTATTATCATTATTTCAGATTTATATAATTCTTTTGGATTTGATCTCATTAAGATCGAGAATATTTTCGATCTGATCACAAATTGGTATTTCGATCAGAACTCGTTGAAATGCGACCATGAAAAGAAAGAGGCCGGAGGTTTCTTAACTCGCTGATTGTTTGGAAAATGTACAGGAGATTCGGGATCGAGAATCCCAATCCGCAAATCTTCTGTTTTCGATTGTCATAAAGAGGAGCTTACCGGGATAAAGGAAGAGCCGAGATCCAGCGACGGCGAGCGCCCGTCTTTTCCATTGCGGGAATACAAGTCCTTTTAATACGAGGGCGTATCCGCATCTGCTGTAACCTCTAAGGTCGTCCAATGGTGCTGCTGGACCTGCGATAGGAAAAGAAAATAGGTTACCCATTTGTGTACACGGTTACACTTGCATCGAACCGACCTACGTGAAAGGCGATGAGACGTCGCAGCTCAGAATCGAGTCCTAGACGAGCCCGTCTCGTCGTCTCCTGGTACCCGAGGTGTAGCAAAAGCTCTTCTTGAAGCTCCAACGGCTTTTCCCGTGGAGACAATCTTCGCCCCAGCTCCTCGCCGTACTGCAATCGAATACCCAACAATGGCAAAATAAAACCGAACGACTCCTCTCCCTCGATGGGAGAACTTACGTCGTGACCAAGAAGAGATAGAAACGAATTACGGATGCGAAAATAGGGAATCCTCGGGATCCAATGTCAAACTTGCGGCAATACCTTTTCGAAATCGAATCGGAAATATTTACCCGTATCCGCGTACCTCATAAAATATACCCGATGTTATGCTCTGGCGCTGCTTTTATGCTCCCATTCCACGTACATAAATACAGCTCGTTACATTCGAAATTCGTGACGATGCATATTTTTTTACGGTAATCTACTGCTCTTATTGATACGACTACAAAATTCTATTATGGCGTATCTATTTACCTGTTTAATTACCTATACACGTTTCAGTCGGGCAGGATGTTAATGCATCTTTCGCTTTTTATTGTACATTTCAGTCACGGTATAATGCGGAAAATGAAAGTAATTGTTTCCTGATACCTACACTGTGGAATGAGAAAAGTGAATCTAGTTTTACTGCTAATTACATCATCTATTGTACTCGGTATTAATCTTAAAATAATTAGAAATATATTCGTAAATGCTATAATACCGTCTAGTTAAGTATAGTGCATTAGTAGCTAGATATATCTGGTAACTAATTCTGTTTAAATAATACGATGTATTTTAAGATTTAATCAGAAAATATTCCTTGTGGAAAAGATAATTTCATTGTGAAAACCGGGTGATATCCAATCTTTCTATCACTATCGCCTTATTCCCAGTAAGATTGTTTCCAACTTAGAAGGAATTATATTTCGAGTTGTTTGAACATGGTGAAATATCATTCCTCATATTCACAGGTGTCCATGTCATTTATAAAAAATACGAAAAAGTCACTGATTGAAACATTTTTCATTGGAGATAAATGACTCTCAACCATATACCAGTAAGTTACAGATATTTAAATTATAAAAGAACTTAATGTTTAGTGAATATTACCGAGTTTCGCTCTTTTAAATTACAAGTGTGATAAATCTCGAATGTTTTAAACCCACTGGATTATCCTAATAAAAAATATGAGTAGTTTTTACCAATTCTTCTAGTCCCTATGTGGTTCTTGATGGGATCCAGAACCACACAGCACAACCCGTCACGGGATGTCTTGAGGAGCTCCTAAAGAAGTTCAGAAGCCCTTTTTTTGTTCAGGGGAGCTGCTCGGGAGCTCCTCAGAACATCCCGGGATAAACTTGTGTTGGTCCTACTATTAGAGTATGCGTTCCTATATCCTCACTGGTCTTTTATATTAACCGAGTACCGAAAAGTGTTATACTCTCTACTTAAGCGAGTGCGTAATATGTTTGGACTATTGTGTATCCAATTGTAAAGGAATTCTGTTGATTTCGTAACGAGTGGATTTTTCATTAGGTCCTATACAACACTTCCGGGAATCCAAAAAGCAGTTGCTTTTCAATGAGAAAAGTGCAAGTTTTACATTCGGTAGCTCCTTTTTGGCATTGGGGATAAGTGGATATTCACTACATTCCATCGAGTTGCACTGTTGAAACACATTTCGACTTGTTGATCAGGGATTCTAACTATAGTGGAATTGGTCATAAATAGCAATGGGTATACTATCGTTACATTCTCGAATCTCGTGTATATGGAGAGCTCTTAAATAGGTACAAATGCCAATTCTGATATACCGGCAATTATTCCGTTTGGTGGATTGAAGCCGTCAATCAGACTCTTCGTATTTTGATTTTGAATATTCTGGAGAGAACTTGCATAATTGTTTGTGACATTCGCTGATAATTAGCTCGACTTCTATAAAGTACTATATCTAAAAATTATGTTTAGTGTTCCTTATAAAACTTATATGTCTATATAAGTCAGGGTGTTACTATTGGAATCTAGTATTTACTTCAAAAACAATTAATTACGAAACTGTAATCAATTATGACGCAAGAATAATTTGTCTCCCTAGCTGTTCCGCTTCTGACTTTAAAAACAGGGATTATGTGTTCATATAATGAGTTGGCAAAAAAGAGGGAAAGTCCCCTCTTGGAAAAGTGAGCTTACGTGAACTGACCTTGAACTGGACACTATAGCTTTCAGCCTTTCACTCTATAGTAGGGGATACCAGGGCGAGCTTGACAGTAAATTACAGCGGAACAGAGTCACTTTAGAGTTCCATCGAAATGCTCCTTGCTTAACTTCTATACAATTAACTTCCTTTAGGGTTGGTCAATGAATTAACTCACTCGTGATGTGTGATTTTGCCAATCAATTCGAAGACCGCATTTTACCCAACCTATTGTTGCCGTTACACAATCAACTCTTCTGTTGGAAAATAATTCGAATACTCTTCTATACCTAGGGTAATTAGTCAATTAGATTTGCATGTCATTGTATTTCTCCAGTCTAAAATGTATAAGAACTAATAGAATAGAGGTAAAGTTTAAGGTCAATAATAGTAGAGAAATCGGGCAAGGGGGTCTTGATACATATATAAAACATTTTTATTGAGAATTCTCTGGATCAAGTGACCCTGATGAAGCAGACTGTAATGTTTGCGAAACGCCGGTAACAAAGTTACTCTATATACGCGGGGAAAATCCGGAAACTCCGGAATTACTCAAGAAAACCGCGGAACTTGTCAAGTCCCTAATTGCGCTCTTATGCAATTGTTTATGTCCTAGATGTCCCCAAAATGTTTTATCATCAAATAGACACCAATTATTATAATTTCTAAAACTTCACAATCAATGACAAAATTAATAATATTTTAATATGGAACTAAATATTTATTACAATATATAATTCCTAGCAACAGAATTAAAAACAAAAGGTTTACATAATTACAAATTGGAATAACTCCAAGGAAAATATGAAAGAAGAAACTTAATTTGTACATTCAAACACAGGACGAATATTATTCCGCGACTAATACGTGAAAAGAATGAAACCGAGAGAGCTATGTAAATGGAAAAGTAGTGCATTCAAAGTATTGAATGTAGAGAAAATACCATTCGCGAAATCGAGCAAGAAATATTTACCAATATACCTATTGGAGGAAATATATATCTGAAATCCCATTTCGCGTATTTTTAAAGAACCCAAAGGTTGAAGATTTATTCCGGCAGAAGAAACGTAATTCACAAAAAGAAAATGTTAAACGCGAGGCTTTGGAATTTTCAGAATGTGCGATTTCCAGGTTTTGCCCTGAGCGAAACTGAATATAAAATTTGTGTCGTTTCTTTACAGGTGTTTTTTTGAATTTGTAATTACTGATTGCATGCAAGGTAGAAATGTATGGCATTATCGTTCGAAACAATCATTAGGGATTTACATTTCACATCGAGATATGAGGAATTCTAAAAATTTATTTGGAAAATTAAATCTGCCTGACGATATTATACTAAATTTTTCATCACAAATACGGATATATTAATTTTAAATTAATCTAACATTCTTGTTCTCAAATATGTGTGTGTTCGAACGAAAATAAATTTACAGTATAATAAGTAGAAAAAAAAGAATTCTTTTGTTTTTCGATATTCAATTCCACAAAAATATAGTTGTGGAAGATTCAAGAATCGACGTTAATTGCAAATAAAATGCCAGTCATGCTTTAGATCGACATGAAAGAACTGGCGAGGTTTTTGCGTTTTATATTCATTTCATTTTGGGGAAATGTCAGAGGAAAAAATTAATCCATCTATGGAACGTTCAAATCGTGGGCAACTTCTATAGGGAGTGAATACGAGCAAAAAATTGCGTCCTTTGTCGTCACTTCGTGTTGTGCATAGTGATCAATGATCCGGAGAAAACAATCGCCCTGTAGAGAAATATAGCTTTTGTTAGGGTGATCTCGTATTTATAACACGTCTTGGAGACATTTTAGAACATACGTAATAAATAAACTCTCCGAAAAATCATACTAAATGGTGATTACTTTAACTGATAAAAAGTTGTCAAATTTCTCACTTTTCCGATTATATTTATACGTTTTTTACTTCTCTTCATCTCGAATCTTAAAACCGTAATTTGTTCCAACTTTTTTTAGCCTGTTAAACTTAAACTTTAAATACTTTTGTTTATTTTTAGAATAGAGAAAATTGGGTAATGTACCCCATAATTTTAACATTACCTCAATTGTGATATATCTCAATAAATGTCATGATACATAAAAAGGATGATAGACTAGTTTTTAATACTGTTATTCATGCCACGCAAATCCGTAATTTATCTCTTTCAGCACGTTCATTATTATATCGTCATACCCTTCGAAGATTAATGTCCTACGGTACTGTACAATAGGTAAATAATTAATTACTTAATTATAAATTATCTACAATTAAAAATTAGTCCTATCGTGCCTGACGAATGTTCCGTTATAAATTGCTGATTTTAAAATAAAAAAGGTTATTGATGTATAATGCATTAGGAGTTTTTATTTTCATTACTTACGTGGATCAAATTAATGTTTCATTTAATCAGAATGGGTTCTTGTAAAAACCATCTGCATAAGTAATGCATAATGGATAATCTTAACTTTCATTCAGACATATTTATTGCATGAGAATAAATAATAGCTTATGAATGATATGGTTGTTTACAATCAAGTTCAATTCAAACAAAACCACTTTGATCTTGAATTCGCCGGTACTGGTAGCTCCCCCCAGTCGCCGAACAGTGGGAAATTACCTGTACTGCTTGGTTCAAATTACGATTGTGGCGAAAGCGCTCGACCGATTCTAATGAATTTTTTTTTTAAACAAAGCTAATCAAATTTGTAAAAAGATTATCCAGTTAAATTTAAAATCACGAGAAATATTAGTTAAATCAGACATTTTCTCGAAAACTACTATTCTAATTCTTCGGCTTCTTAATTTATTCAATTAAAAAATTGTTATTTGTCATAAAAAAGATCAATAAACAATAAACAAATATGTCAGCATTAATATTCGTATATTAAGGCATATAAAATCTTTGTAAAAATGTAACAGGACAATTTTTTTCTAAACTTTATCAGCTTCAATTAAAACAAAATACGTTAGAATCGGTCGTGTCGTTTCGCCTTAATCGTAATTTGAACCAAGCTCTACAGGTCATTCCCTACATTTCGCCCTTCTTGTTTCAATTCATAATTTAAAGAAATAAGTCTTACACTATAAAATGGTTCGAAACGTCAAGTTCAGATAACAACTGACCTAAGTCAAAAAAGCAAACGCAGAGTACTTTGTGGATTTAAGAGGTAAAAACGTGCAGACAAGGAATGCCAGACCTGCTAAAAAGTTAACATTACTAAAAATACATAATTCAGGAGCAAGAAAACCTGCACGGAAATGAAAAGTTGATGTTTGCTAAAGCCTATAAAATATTAACCTGTCGAAAGAAGAGAGCATTCCGAAATATTACGTGCCCGTCCATTTGCGGTAGTCGTGCAGGCGTATCAATATTAATGATTTGTAAATAAATGTCAAATTCGCAATTCACATACGCGAAAACCTCAGGAACGTAATTACCCAAGCGGAAAAACAGGTGCACCAAAGAGTATCATGCGAAAATACACCGAAGCGACTCGTTGTCTCTTTTCCGGTCTCTTTTCCTCTTACTTTTTCGCGGTTCGTTTTTCCGTAATACCCTATCTCTGTCCTGTCCTATTGGTATAGTTCTTTTTTTTTAATGTGACTGTCCCTGTTCGTTTTATACCCTTTCCCTAGGTCTTTTTCGGTCTCGCTAATCTATTTCCGGTCCACCCCAGACCTCTATCTTTCTTCCTTGATTTCCCTCTTTCGCTTTATCACACCCCATCCCTCCACCATTTCCCAGCAGTCAGACTCGAACGAAAAGCTTTCCTAATGAAGAGCCGTGTAATTAAAATCCCTCGGAAGAGCTGCCCAACGCTGCCCCGCGACTTTTGCATGAATGATCGCATATAAAAGAACCCCCCTCGATCTCCAACTGTCTTTCTTTCCTTCCAAAATCCCCCCTCTCATTCCCCCAATCTATCTGCCTCTTTACTTTGACAGTGCACCGCTATTTTCATCGTTCTTTTGCGTCCTTCACCCCGGTGGAAAATTGAGAAAAAGAGAAATGAGGAAAAGTTTAGAATACCAACTTTATATTCCCGAAGTTACATATTCTCTAAGAGAATCGTAAACTTGACGAAAGTAGGGCTCTGACATACGTTACGCAAATTGCTTTACACTTTCTTCTATCACATGAATTTTATGAAAAAGTGCACGGGCTCGAACTTGTGAAACAAATGACATTGTTTGAATGCCGCTTGGACTGCGAACTTTTCAACTAGTGAATTATTAAACGCTTTCACCTCTTTTAATTGCGGTGATTTGGTCATTTTCCATAAACTTGATAGTGAAATAGGTTCCAATAAAGTATGATAAAGTTTTGAGTTGTATATGAAAGTTTAATTCCCTTTGCATGGTTTCAATAAAAGTCGAAGGTAATAAGAATCTCCTAAACTCTGAATATATAATATAAAAAATAAACATGTCGTTATAAAACTTGTCATCCCGCTTTTGATAAAACTTCAAATTACCTGCCGTTGTCTATCTTGAAAATTACTGGATATTTACTCTACATGCCTTCAAGGGATTCCCAAAAAGTTTCTGAGCATCTTCCACGGAAGGGCCTTTGAGATCTTATAATTACGAAAGCTTCAAGTCTCGTGATCAAATCAGAACTTATATTTGTAGAGGACGACAGGAAGCTGCGGGAACCTGAGCAAAGTGCAGCACCGGTCCCGAGTCCGACATTCCTTGATCAAATATGTTTCGTGGATAAACAACGTGTTCTGTCTTATATTCGAAACTTCGAGCATATTGATTGACTGGCAAGAAAGTCAAATTTGAGCTCATCTTTCTGTGACCTTCCTTCTAACTTTTCAATAATCTATTTATTCAAAAAAATGCATTTTTAAATTAATCCAAAACAATTATTTTTACAATTTCATTTCCAGAGAATCGCAAACAATTTCTTGTTAATGACATACATCAACTCTTTTGTTAAAATTCTTCTACCGCGCATGCCAATATCAAAGAAAATATGCATCGCGGTGAATTCCGGTGCATTCTACAAATTCTTTTGGTGTACATGTTGGCTAAACAAACGCAAAAAAATATAACATTTTACGGAAATGATTTTATATTGTTTTTGTGATAAAATCGTAATGTAATAATAGTAAATGTTTTACTAAAATTCGCCTCAAAAACGATTCTTTCGCGAAAGTAATTTATAAATCGTAGAGTTGTTTTGTTTGTGTATGACTGCATATTTTTGAAGAAACGTGTAGAAGTTCGTTCATTCTGACTCTTAAAGACCTATCACCTGCAGATGAAAAGTCACCGATACTGCAAGTCACGAATGGGGTCAAGTCACTGAAGTGTTACTTGTTAATTAATACAGCTGTATTTAATTTCCAGTCGCCATTTCTTTCATAATTTTATTCGATCTATAATTACTTTTATATTACGTTTCTTCTCAAAATGTCTCAAAACAATGTGAATAGTATTAAATCATGCAACAAATGCTTTAATTCGAAAGATATATTAATTTTTATGAAAACGACGACTAATGGCAATCCGTCAATGACAAAGTACACAATTTTGATCGAATTAAATCTACCTGTAGATTTGTAAGGACCGTGTATCCAATTAAAACTGGACGGCTTTCAATGTTTCAGCTCGGTCTTGCATGATTTTACCTCTGAATATTCTTTTTAGCGGGAGTTCCAACGTTATCTGGCTATTGATCGAATGGAAGAATTAATTTTAAAGTAAATATTTAAATTTATGATATCTAATGCTTTTAATATTTTAACTCGTCATCTTACGTTAACACACTCAAGTGTATTTTAAAGTTGGTATCGGAAAACAGTTAAATCTGTCATTTATCTTATAATCCATTTAATTCATTTCACTTCCCGAGCAAATCCACAAAACGTTTTAATCCTTACTCGGAATGGGGTGGTTTTGCCTGCGGATTCATACTCAAGGTGCAAAAAGTGACAAATGAATTTGATCCATACGTGAAGGGTTGGACATTCTGTTTTTTTGCTTCTTCATCCCAAATGCAGTCTAAAATTGTGAGTGACACTGTTTTTGTGGATTATGATGTGTGATAAGAGCTCCGCTTTGTCATATTAAACATACATATTTGTTTGAAACTACTTTCTAATCAGTTTTGCAGAGAATTATTGTCGACATTGTCTTTTGCCCTCAGCGATTTCTTTTTTAGATTGTCTCGGAGTTAATTACTCAGGAAAAATTTAGTAATTCTACTTTTAAATTGCAGGTTACTGAGGTAATAGAGTATTAGTTAAACCGGTGCATAATTTAATAAAACCTCTATTAAAAGTCCTATAAAACGATCCACATAATAAATGATAAATGTATGCTAGAAAAAAGAAATCTTTAAGAGCTCTTTCAGATGTCCACATAAGAGTACGCATTCGTTCATAATATATATCGTCAATAGATACTATATATCACGTGAGTTCCTTTTTTGAATTCCAACGCCATCTATTGTCTCCCGAAGAAACTCAGTTCTCACACTTGCGGATTGAACAGTTTAACTCAAGTAAAGCTAACAATTATTAAGGTGACGATGTAATAAATTTCTATTTTCTAATTAAAAATGGAATCTTCTTTTAATTATAAAATTAAGTAAGTAATAAACAAAATTAATTATTATTCTTAAATTAATTTTTTAGTTTCCAATTAAAAATTGGTATATAATATCCTCCGACCTAGAATATCGTTTCTATATTTTAATTTAAATTATTTTACAGTCGCACGTAGCGTTACTTGAGTATAATAATTATTTTAATGTTGTATCAGCGATGTACTACTATCATAGTACAACTAAGTAACGCGACGTACTCGCCACCGGAGCATAATAAACTCAAATACATACAAATACAAATAAAACCCTATTAGGATCTTTGTTACCCACATTTAAGTGCAGTTGTGTGTAAGCATTATTACGAGTTACGTCTATTTACTTCCGGCACTAAAAATTACGTGAAACTAACTAACGTGTTTTTTAGCTATGCACGAACTTTATTAGATCACGTACATTTATTTACGAGTAGAAATGTATTAACGTAAAACTGTTACAAATTTCCTGGTTGATTATTGTTATAGGATATAAAGACGGGTATCGTGTCAATCGTTTTATATTTGATTTAATTTTGTATCATAAAATACCTTATGTATAAATGAAATTAAATTAATTTATGAAAATAAATTAATGTGACCTTTTACCACTTTTCAATGTTTTACAAGTCTTTGGGTAATCCGTCAACTGACATAATGTTTTTAGTCTTTAGTAGTTTTAAGTTTTTATTAAAATATTATTTCTAATCACATCAATTTATTTCTTTTGTAAATAAATTATTTTGGTTTATAATAAATAATAAATAACTTTTCTTATACTTATTACCAAGTGTCAAAACACTTCTGTATTATTTCTACAATAATTATAAACTTTATTATTGAGTAAACAATAACGAGCACTTTTTGCAATTCCGTGCGCGAAATTCAATTTCGCACACTGTTATTAGGGCGCAAAGTGCCCGATTTGCGAACTGCACTTCGCATACTCAAATTAGTGCGCGAAAAATTTCTCTCAAGGAGTAAAAAAATAGGATATACACGTGCGCAAATCACTCACTTCAAGCACTTTTGTGGCGTAATGTATTATTTTTAGATTAAAATCACCACGGAAGTCCCTGGGATGTTAAATCCATTTAAATCGTGTTGTCAGATTCTAAACCTTGTAACCGAAGCTATTATGGGTCAACATTTTATTATACATATTATTGTTATTTTTTATTTAACAGCACATGGTAAAAAACAAAAACGTATACTGGATTATTCTATACTATTTGTTGATAGTACAGCAGTATTTAAATTCTTCATTACAAAAACATAACGGTAAAAAGATCCAATATTTTATGTATAATAACGTATGTATTTTATTAAAAATAACAGGGAAATTTTTGGCTAAAATTTTAAGGAGAATATAAGAGAATGTTATTTAAATATACTAAAAAATTTTTAGTAAATTTTACTACTTTTGAACTATTTAAAATGTTTAAATAGTGTCTCAACGAATTTTGAAACTGTTAAATGATAACTAAATTAGTAATAATAAATTACAATTTATTTTAACAAATTAATACAAAAATTATTTTCATTTTCAAGGAATTTGTTTAAAAGAAAGAAGTTTACTTAAATATTGAAATAGTTTTACACTTCAACAAATTCATTAAACATTGTAAAACACTCTTCTAAAAAACTAATTATCGTTTATGTAGAATTATTCTATTTGTATATTATTTTGTATACTAATTTCTGTTAATAGTTTCAATAAATTTAATTTTAACACCAATGCTTTCAATTTGAATTAGTTAAAAAGTATTAATCAAAAGTTGAAAACTGAGTTACTACTTCAGTTATTATTAATTTGCTAATAAAAGTGAGAAAACGACTAAATTATTATTTAACTCAAGTTTCCTTCGAAATAATCTTTCAAGAAATGTGCTTATTACTATTAGTAATATTGTTAATTATAACTAAATTAATTTGTTACCAGAAATAAACTAAATGACAATGCTCCACTTAATTCTCTGTTTTTTTAAATTGAAAATATCTGATCAGTACACGAGATATTATAAATTAAAATTACATATTGCAATATTTAAAATTAACTTATTATTTGTATTAACCTTTATTTAGTCACGCGGAAATCACTTTTACAGAACATAATATTGAGAGTGAACAAATTCAAATTTCTATCTCTTTACATATCGACTAAAATAATAACAACACGTGGGTCAGTGACTTCGTAACAATAATTATTTATAATTTATAAATTTAGTATAACAGTTTTTCGGTGAATGAAAATGATAATATTCTGATACGTACAAGTTGTTGAATAAATAATTTGGTGTATCAAAATTGACGAATTTCCCTTCTTCCTAACAATATATCGATTTTTTATGCTACACTTAAAATTATTATCGATAAAATTTCTGACTTTATGTTGATTAACAAGTATTAATATTTTTATTATCACAGTTTTTATGCAAGTAAATGTATTTTTTTATTACAACTTTTTTACAATTTTTATAGATGTGATTTTTTCGTGTAGATTTTAATATTAATGTCGTCATTTGTATGGTTGCCGATCAAATTTTTCTTTTAAATAATGTATCAAGAAAAGGTTTTAATATAATGTTCTAAGCCTGGACTAGTTTTAAACTATCATCAAGAATCCCGAGGACGTTTAAAAAAAATGACTAAAAATAACACGAACCACAGCATGTTTAATAAAAATATAGCAATCTTAGCGCAATATAATTTACATATTTAAGACAATGTAATGTTTTTTTTTTGAATATACATTGCTTCATTTTGTTTTGCATTTAAGGTTAATAAATTCAAGTTCAAAGTACATAAAAATTATTTTATTTAACTAAATATTGGTATGATTAGAGCAAGATTAGCATTAGTAGCAAGTAAACAATTTACTGAAATCATTTAAGTTGCTGCCTGTTGTGTCTATTTACTTTAATATTTATACGATTCTCCTGTGTTTTCAATAAATAAAATGTATAACTAAGAATATTAAATAACTAATATTGCCTACAGTTTTTAATTATTGTGTACTTTTATTTCTTTACAGAACCCAAAAATTGTGGTTCAATTTTTTAAAATCTGTATTTTTGACGCAGGAAGATTTTTCTGTTTTCATTTTATATAGAATTACTTTTGAAACATGAATAATGGAATTTCTTGATAATTTTTCTTTCAATTTTTAAAATTTGTCTTCATTTACTTTCCTTATAATTTGATAAAATTAAAAAGAAACATTTTTACAAATTAGGTTCATGTCAATGCAGAAAAAGGTTAGGGGTCCGTCTTGTTTCGCTTTTAAATTTTGTGATGAATGTGAAAAAATGAGAAATACCAATGTATATATTTTTTTTGTTTTGTAAATATTAAAATCGAAACATTTTAACACTTAAAAAAGTACTATTTTTATTAATTGAGCAAGTCTCTTCTTGTGTATATGAAAGCCAAAATTTAATTAAAATTGGTTAAATTTACTAAAATTTTACAAAACTCAATTTTTTTAACGGGCTGTTCTTAACTATTTTGTTAAAGTTTTCAAAAATAGTGAAAAAAACGCAATTTTCGAGGATTTTTTCAGAACAATTGGACAATTTTTTCAGAATACAGTTTTTACTATGATACCAGTTTCTGATCACCTTCTATCCTATCACAAACGTGTTTTGTTTTCAAAATTTTACATTCACATACTTTGCTTATTGTCGATTTGGATATTTAAGTAGTTCCAGTACCTCAAATTTTTACGAAAATGGGAAATGTCATCCTTTTATAGGTTTTTCTATGATTCATAAGTATAAAATATTTTATTTAATATTAATGATAGTTAATTGACTTTTCTGGTAACAGCGTTAGCTGTTTACAGATTTAAAGATAATGGCGTAAATTTACTACAAATAAAAGTGGATTTCAATTTCGGATTTTATTACTGAATAAGGAAGAATTGTAATCTATCAATTACCATTTTATTTATTATTGGACATTCCTGAATATGATCATGAAAAATCAGTTTTTCAAAGCCCAGAATGGTAGATTCAATATGGAGTACGAGTCGTGTGAAATGTTTTGTTAGACGTTGAACAAAAATTCCCTACTTTCGAACAAATTTGGCGCTCACGAGCGACTTAAAAATCTAAATCCATATAAATAAAAATAAGTGAATGTGTATTATTAAAGTAAAACAATGGATGTAATCCTGGTATCAATAAAACGATGCTAAAATCCATGTGCAAATTGTACAAGTTTGGTCGTTACAGTTTTTTTAAACAAAGATCTGAAATAGAACGTACAATTACGGGGAGTATTAATATTGCAGTAGTAGTAGAAAAAAGGTTACAAAAAAGAACCAGAACAGAAAATGTAATGTCTTTTATCCCGACTTTGATAAATAAGTTTTGTGCGTTAAAAAACTAAATATCGCTTTTATAATTATTATATATTATAATTTTTGTCATTCACATGATATAATAACAATTAAAAATAAAGATTTACTAATATTTTTTGGTACTTCGCGGCACCTTCATTACTTGAATTGTCAGCTATATCAATTAATAATTAAAAAACATTTAAATATTTTTATTCCAACACGAGTTTAAAAAAATTATTTTTTTTTTTTACATTTTTCAATGAACCTGAAACTAGCCCACACTTTCCAGCCCACACTTTTATATAATTTATCCTTTTTTATATTTCTATTACGCCTGTATTTTAAGTATTTTTTCATAAATTTAGTGTTGCATATGGGCCTTTCATAGTTAGGAACCCCTGAGGTATTCATACACTATTCTTCTTTGGTCCACGAGAACTGTGGGCTGGAAAGCATGGGCTAGTTTCAGCCTCATATTTTTCACATTGTAATGTTTTCACACAATTAGAACTTCTCTAAATCGATATTCATATTTCTTATTTAGAGTCTCATAAACGCAATAACAAAAAATTTTGCAAATTGAAAAATATTGAAAATTGTCGGATTTGAAGCATATTAATTTGTCCTTTTTAAAAAATTTCTTCTTTAATCTAGGCACTTCAATTTGTCTTAAAGTCAAAATTTCGCAAAACCCATAAATTTAATTATTAATGAAAATCTGAAAAATAAACCATAACAAGAATTATCAAAAAATATTGGAATTTGTGGAAGAAGAAACATTTTTTGTACTACGCAAAAAGTTTGAAAAAAAAATACTTAATGTTTTTATTTTTCATATGATTTCTTACTTAACATTGTGTTAGAAGACAAATGTTTTGTATTTTTTCAATCATTGCGTTAAGCGAATAAAGTAATTTATTACACTAAAAATCTGAAATTTAAATCATTAAAATCGAACACCATTCATAAATAATTATAAAATAATAAATTCCATTTAAAATTATAAATTCCACCATTTATAAATATTTTTAAATTAATACGTGTTTTTAATCGTTCGATTAACCATTTTTCCTCTCCACGTCCAATTAACTTTCACTTTAAAATCGCTAAATTTCTCCAAATGACCGGTAGTTGTTTGTAAATTCCAAGTGACCATCTGCAGAAAATTTGACCAATTAATGAGGGAGTTTCTTTTCTAGGATCATGTATGAAAATTCTTTGGAGGAAGCTGAAATAACCTAGTCTCCTAGTTAAGAGCATCTGGTCCAAAGTTTTAACGAAATCCGGTGATCGTCGAAGATTTAATCAGCAGATGCCCTATGGACCAGGAAAAAGGTCAGCTGCCACGGGTGATACTGGAAAGTTTAAACGAGCATATCAGTCGCTGGACCTAATGGCCGAGTAATTGTCGGCAATAATCGCACGTCCTCTAAAATAACGCCCAAGCCGAAACACCTGTTATAATGACGAGTACCAACGTGACAGATGCACAAGTGTATAGGTTCACCCTGCAACGTGCGGAGGCCCTCATTTAGAACGCAAATCGACGAGCCGCTAGTATCAAACAGGTGCGTCAGCTGCAGAATACCGAGGAAATGAGACTACCGACCTCGCTCGTTGGAGTGAGATCAACAATAGGGTCATCTCCTAGGAGTGACTGAGATGAAGAGAGGAAGAGAAAGGAGCTAATGGCAACCTTTTTCCTGAAAAAGGTCGCAATGTGGAAGCATTCGCATTTATTATTAATGGAAGAAGCGGCGGCCTAAATATGGGCTATGCTGCTTCTCCACGGCGAACAATGTGTCCGTGACCTGGAACTTTTCACAAACACTTTGATAAAAAGTTGTTTAATCGCCACTCCAAGCTCGCGCCAGGCTTTGCATGCGCATCATTACGGAAATCCAACAATGGTGAAAACTCGCCTACCTTTTCATCTTTTTAATGAGAACTATTGCCGTGTTGAAATAGCGGTACAGAATTGTCTCTGTCACATTGTGGTGATCACTTTGACGGTGTCGTACTACGAATATTCCGAATAAATTAGTGTCGACGATGTGCTTGAAATCATCCGCTGGTGAAGGTTGCACAAACGTATTCATGCGGGACAGACGTTGTTACGTAATTTTACCATCGTGGGAACTTCCCGTTCCGGAATAACATATTTCAAAGTTCCGGTATATAAACCTAATAGAACTCAACAAAATTATAGAAATTTTATATAATTGCAAATAAATTAAAAAAAAAACTTAACCGACCCTGATGGGATTCGAACCCGGATGCGTATTTTATCAATCGCGGCCCTAATTACTCGGCGACGAGTACATGTCAAGCGTGTTGGGTTCGCCCCTGATACTTTCGATTTTTTTAATTTAAAATTGTAAATCGATTTTTGTTTAATTTAAAATTCAAATTAAACAAGTTTTGATCGATAATATTAATCAGATTTTTGTTTGCAGTCTCGAAATTATTTCAAATCGAGTTTGTTTAATTGCATAATATTATTTCATTTTAAAATAACGAAAAAAAAATTGTATTGTAAATTAATTCTCAGTATTTCTGATGAATACCGGTTCTTTTTATATTGGATTCCGTAACAAACACCTTATTCTAAAGACAAATCTGAAATACTTGGGGTGAATCCAAGACTTGTGAAGGTATTCACCGTTCGGGAAATTGAACCTTACTGAAGAGAATCGGAATATGAAATCCTATTGAGAATCCGCAACCGCAGTGATTTTCTTTCAATTGGATTTTCATTTTCAACAAATTCCAAAACGCTTACTTCAACGTGTCGAAAAGTCTTCTAGTTTCCTCCCTTCGCATCTCTTATTTTTACTTCATCCGATCATAACTATTGTCATTTTTACATATTAAAAATCTATTCACTAATTTTGAATAAAATAAGATATCCTGGCAAATATGGTTTGCTTTTGTTCCGTTCAATTTTTCCTTTTCAAAATGTCGAAAAAAAAGACAATATGCTCTTTGCATTTATTTGCCAATAATAAATATGGATTAAGAATCAAATTTCAATTTTACAATGTTTCGTTTTTTTTATATAATTAATTTAAAAACGTATTTCGCATATCCTACATCCATTTGAAATTGTTTTATAGTGTTTAAGCTAGTTTTGACTTTTCTGCAAAACGGTACTAGGAATTACTATTACCATTAGTATATAATAGTTATGCGTCTCTTGTGTATCTTTGTTGAGCGCCCATGTAATTATATTATAATTGAATGAACGGTGCAATGAGCTTAGTTGTCAAATCTCTAAGTGTACGTTGAGCAGCTTAACTATCGTAAGACGCTGTTTGTTGAGGAGATTGCAAACGTTTTCCTTTCTCCAATCTATGTTAATTGATAAAATTACATACACAATCATTTTATCAGAAATTGTCTGTTGTAGAATGGAATATCATAATTAATATTATTTCGAACGAGGAAATTCTGTGTACATAATTGTACTATATAAGCTGGAGAAACGTCAGACTGAGTATTTTCAGATCAATATGGAACAGTAATATACTAAGAAATATATGAGGTACTGAAATAATTTTACGGAACAAAAGAACATGGATTTATTTGAAATTATTGAGGTCAATTAAGTAATTCTTCTTATAGTTATAAAAAAATGAAGGATTTGTTTACGCTGTTTAGAATGACATCAAATTCAAGATAAGGTCATGTACATGCTTTTTCATGTGCTCTTGCTAATATTCAGTTTCATGTACATGAAATTTCCAAAAGCATAAAAATATATTTGGTAGATGTATGTGCAGAGGGCCCTCCTTATTCTATAAACTAAGCAATAACTA
This sequence comes from Trichopria drosophilae, assembly GCA_030407085.1. Classification (NCBI taxonomy): domain Eukaryota; kingdom Metazoa; phylum Arthropoda; class Insecta; order Hymenoptera; family Diapriidae; genus Trichopria; species Trichopria drosophilae. The sequence goes on from CM059585.1 coordinate 26,427,612, forward strand.
TACACAAATGATCAAATCAGTATATTGTTATAAAACTCTCTGCACAGTGGATATAATTAAATGGATTAAAACTGCTCACAGATTTGTCCAAAACCTACTAAATATTCAGCAAAATTATTCAAAATATGTATGATCTAAATGTGAATTGGAGAAGGGCGCATATCAAATGTAGCGAACTGTTTACAATCATTAACCTTTGTTGTTTACCCGCGGTTCTTGGAAGAGTGGTCCTTGTTATTAAATTAGAGGACAATAATCAGTATCTCGCGAATATTCGCCTGGTGTGGATCGCCCGTTTGAATTGTGTAAGTTTGAAAATAAAATTATTTCCGTCCGTTTATAACTATATTGTTTTCTACCACTAGTGGCCATAGAATCGGATTAAATTATATTATGCATTTCAAGAAAATTACGAAGAAAATGTGTCTGTGCTGGGCATATAAACGTCTACGCAGTAATTGATGAAAATGTTGACAACAATAATAACAATAGTAGTGATGATGAGGAGGAGGAGAAGGATAAACATCTACAGAATATTACCTAAATTATCGTCTAGAACTTATAGAAAAAGTATTTAGGTTGTTCCTATTAAATATTCTTAGTACTTTTTTGCAGAAACTGTCAACAGTTTATCTAAAAAAGGTATTTAAAAACGAAATAGTTTTGTCACATTCTGTATGGAAAACTGGTCTCATTTTATTACTCACAAACTAACCAGTACACAAGTTTATTAGCAAAAAACTGGGCAATATTTAACCGAATTTCCACGAGGACTACTATACATTAAAGCGGATTTTTTTGTGGATATACATGAAATTCTATGGTGAATGACATTCAATTTAAGGTATATACATTACATTTTTTGTGTACTTTAAATTTAAGGCCTGACATTAAGTGTTCATTATATTTAGTGCATTTCCTCTTTAGTATCAAGAAAACTTTAATAATGATTTTATTTAAGTAATTTTGGAAATACTTTACAACGTTTACAACAGAATCATACATTTTTATAACAATCAAACTTTAAGAAGAAAAATATCCTAAGAAAAAAGCCGAGTAGTTAATTTGAAATATTTTATTTAACATTTTATACGATAAATAAATTAAAAAAATAATGTTCTATATAACCAACCATTTTCCACTACGTAAATTAAAAATTTATTCTTAAAAAATTGAAACAGAGTATTTGAATTTTTCCTCTTTCTTTCCTTGTAAATATCATTGAGCTATTCTCCTTCTAAAAATATGTACATTCCGTAAAATTTTAAGAGCGAATTTTAAACGACAAAAGTAAGAATGAAACTTTTGGAGCAATAAAATTTTCTCCTAACTCAATTTGCAATACGATACATTTAAATATTATACAGCAAATTTGTTTTAAAATAATTTCTGACGTAGTAAACGAAAGAATCTGAATTTAAAGCGGAATTTTTTAACTATCAAACTAGATGATAATACTTAAATATGTAGTGAATTATAAAATCGCTTTATATTTAAAAGTATTTGTAAAAATTTTTGTAGCATATTTGACAATTGCTAAATCGAAATAAAATTATATCTAATGACTCATAAAAAACATAAAAAACTCTTTTGTATGCTTGTACAAAAACCCTTGAAGAAAATAACTTGGTATATCTACAATCTGTGATGTCATTTCCGGAAACACGTACAAAAGCTAATCAGCACTATGCCCCGAGCGAAACACATTCGGTAATAATATGTAAGCAAAATTAATTGTATATTGTTGTTATTGTCTTAATTACATAATTTATTAATAAAATAATATCTTCACGAATTGTTTCTTGAGAAACAAAATCTTAAGACAATGTTTGTGTGTAAAAAAAGCGTATTATTTTATTGTGAACAGAAATTTATCTAAAAGTTGATAGCAACACTAATTGCTTATGTAAAACATTATATTTAATAATGACAAAGGGCCATTCCACAAGAAAATAGCACATTTAATTTGCATGACATTTTTCGATTCATTTTTACATACGGAAGTGTTATTTGTAAAAAGAAGTAGCATTTTTTTCCTAAAAAACATCAAGTTTCCGAACAAAGTAAATAAATAATATATCTCAATTCCTTAGTCGAAACGTGATTTTTTATAAACAAGTTACTCGTATTTCGACCTGCACAAACTTTTTTCGGAACTTTTTCTATTTTTATCACTAAAAACTGAGATTCTTATAGTAAACATTGTTATTTTTTAATAAAAAAATTAATTTTGAGCGATTCCATTGAGAGTGCAGGTTATAAATTTGTGTGTGTTTACTAAAAAATAACTTCAGTTTTCAGTGAAAAAAACAAAATCTTCAAAAATGACTGGGTAGGCTGAATAAAAATTGTTGACTAGACGAAATTGATTTATGTTATTTATGTTTTAAAAAGTTGAGATTTCTTAGGGATATTTTTGTATAGAAAAAGACTTTTCTCTTTATTGCAATATCGTAGTAAAGAAAATGTAAATTCATCCCAAGCGTTCGTATCGACGTGCGATTTCGATATTGGGTTGCTACTCCGTCTATTGTTCTAACAAAAGTCGCTCAGTATGTTACTTGTCATCGCAAAATAAAACTGTCAAATTGGAAAAAATAGTTTTAAACAGAATATTTAATGTTTTAAACAGTTCATTAGTATAATAATAATAATAATAATAATAATATTATTATTATTTTTTATACAGCTGGACCTCCATCGTTATAATTTTAGAATAGTAAATCTAAGTCAATACCATTCTATCATTAAACTATACATTTTCATGTAAACATTATTTCAGTTTTGATGTAAAAATTGTTATATTTACGCACTTTATTTATGCATTTTAGTTACGTTTTATGCTACGACTACCCTTAAAAAAGTCATATATCAATTTGAAATACAATATTACTAAGATTTCTATAATTATCTACTAACTGCTTTTTTTTTTTAATACAAATACGATTAGCTCAAAAGAAATTCAATCGAATAATACAAAAAATCTATAGATAATTTCCTTAGTATACGTGTTCTACAGTATTTTTTACATGTATACAATTATTTAATATACTGGACCGCACAATTTTAGTTAAATTGGAAGACTAAGACACAATAATATGCCTCTTTTAAGGTTGAAAGTTGATGAAAAAAGTTTAAAAAAAATGTTAATATGGTATCAAGTTTTTCAAAAAGGATCCCGACATAAAATTTTATTCCTGAGATGAAAAGATCTCGAAGATTTATTTATATGGCCGCATTTAACATCCCGAGGTCGTAAAGGGTCGCGGTTTGTTTGCATATCGTGTTTTCATTTGCGTTTGTCAACATTTACCAACTGGTAATACGTACTTTTTGACATGTAACACTATTCTATGTAGCACACTGGTATATTCCAAACACTAAGTAAATAAATTTAATATAAGTAAATTTACGGCCACAAGAATAAGTGGCAAAATATCCTGCGCCAATAATGAATGTAATAAAAAATTCAAGCTCGATCGAAACGATATAATTTTTTACAGACAGTGCGGATATGATAGTGTAGATATGAATATTTCAGATATGTGGTAGTATAAGGAATACATCAGTATTTTGAATCATCCTAATTCAAATAGAATTTCATAATGGCTTGAATGAAATGTCAAACATTTTAAAATGACAATTCTTCAATAATTAAAAATAAAAAAACATTTTTACAAGGCATTTCAGCAACGAATTTCTTCAACTATATAAAAAATGTTTAACACCAAAAGATTTTAATATAAAAAACAGACAAAATTATGACAACATAATTTTATCTTAATGCAGTATAAGATCTAAAAAAAGCATGATTAACGTTGAACATTTCACAACTCCTATTAATATATTTATAATGAATTTAAATCTATTCCTTCCGCGCAAGTCGCTGGAGGGGATGCAGAAAAACAAATGAAGCACCCGCCAAGTCTAGAAAGAGAACGACGCCGGAACTGTTGTATTGGAATTGAACGTAAACAATTAAAAAGTGTGCCATAAATCATATTTGGTAAACCGCAAAAATAACGGCAAGAATAAGATGAATTAAAACAAAATTAAAAAAATCAACTGAACATGTGTTCTTTGTTGTAATAAAAACCATATCGAAAACGGCTTCAAACCCATTGTCTTCTTTTAATATTATCTTTATCAAGAAAAATAACTAAAACCCTACTTAAGACTGTTGTTATACACATTAATTTGTTTGTCAAGGAAAACGTGCTTGATTTCTATCGGATAATGGACCATTGTATTACAATGTCCATTTCGTAACAAAAAAAATCTTACTTCATCAATCGTCACGATTTCGAATGTTGTATCGTAATGCTATATTTATGTATATTCTTAAAAAAAGAAGATTCCACATTGCAAAACCGTAAATCCTTTCTATTCTTCGGAGCAATTTCATGCGCGATAAAGATCCGGGATTTCCCACCTGTACGAACACGGAGAGGTGATCGGCGAGCAGCATGTCTCGGCACACATCGTTGGCGGTCGTCTCCAGAGTCAAATAAACCAAAGTGCTCTCGATCCCCGTATGAATCCGGATCCATCCACTTTCTTTTCCGCTTCCCTTTCCGTCCTCGCCGATGCTTCTGCAGGTCGCCAATTCTACACCCACTCCAGAATCCCAGGAGGAGTCGAAGCTTTCCTGGAGTCGGTCCTTCGCCGACGTATCTCCTCCGAAGCTCCTCGATTTCGATCTTCTGCGATCCTTGACCGATTCTTTGCCTGAACTCCGATTGCTGCGAAGATCGACTTCGAATTGGTCGATGGTCTCGTTAAAATCCCGCAAGACTTCCTTCTCCCTGAGCCTAGTCTCCCCGGAGTCTCGTCGTTCTTCCGTTATAACCTTTGACCTCTCAGTTATAGTCGTCTTTCGTTCTGTTGCAGATGATAGGGATGCGGAAGGAGCGGCAGGAGGTGCAACGCGTCTCGGCTCGAAATATCGATCCTTCGACATGAAAGAAGACCGTGCTATACCACCACGTTGAAGGGTGCATTGATTCAGACTCTCCAGCGATTCATTTTCTATCCTATTGACTTCATGATGATCCTTATGATTTCCTGTCTCGAATACCTCGTCACCATCCAAGTCCTTGACCCTGAAAATCGCATACTTTTCATCCGACGCGTTGCTTTCGCTTTCCTCTCGGTGGAATCGGTTGGTTTGGCAGAAATCGGATTTGTCTCCATCCGCGTGTCTTTGCACTTCCGCCTTGTGCATAACTCTCGAGGCGTAATCACCGTCGTATTTTCTTCTCGGTGGATCTCGAAGCGAATGAAACTTTTGCTTTGTTCCCTCTTTCCTAATTTCCTCGTACAAGGCTTCGGGCTCTTCTGCTTTGCCGCTCGAACGACTTCTTCTCGACCTCTCGTGAAACTTGTCGTAGTTGGCCAGGATCTTGCGATTGAGCTCGTGAATGAGTTGCAGCCTCTTCGAGATAGCGTCGTTAGTTCTGTCGAGGCTTTCTTTAGCGACATTCCACCTCCTTTGTGAAGAAGTTGCGGTTTCCTCGTTACCGAGGTTTCCGATGCTCCGGCCATTCAGCTTTTCCGCCCTCCTCGAAACGGTGCTCGTAGTATTGAGTGCCTCTCTGCTAATCGCTCGGGTTCGCCCCCGAATACGATCCTCCTCGGACCTCGAAACACGATCCCTACCGTGGACATTACCTTGAGGTGGTATGATCTCGCGTTTCTTTTCCGATCGGTCGATTGATTTTAGTTCCGGAGTTTTCCCTGATCCGGCACTCCTCAAACTTATTCTTTCGTTCAGTTCCCAATTGATCTCTTCCTGCCAAGCAGCCATGACACTGCCATGACGTTTCCGGCGCGAACGTTCCGGACCACCCGTTATCACCATTTTTCCTTTTTATTGTAGACAATTTTCGAAAACAGCAACGGTGAGCATTATTTACCTAAGTGAATAACGAGGAGGAATATGGTGTTCTCCTGTCGGACGGTTGTTTTACTCGCATTTTTGCTCTTACTGTCTCGTGTCGTCGCGGGTGTGGTAGTTGTCATGGCTTTATACGAAACCCAAGTCCATCAGAATGCACGAACGCGTGTAAGGGTATGCAGCGCGCGACACGCTTGGAATACTTTACTTTTTCGTGAGAAACGGCGTTGGCGGATACACGCACTTGTGAATTTTGTATCAAATCGACCGATCGTAAATTCGCCCCCTCATGTTGAATTTAAAAACGACCAACTTGATAACATTTAATGACCAACCATGGTGAATTTTGAAATTGGTCAACGATGATGCCCGGAACACTACACAGTAACACACACACACTAGTTTAAAAAACTCAAGAGACACCCTAACGAATTTAATCTAAACTGATATCAGGCTAGTCTAGTTGATTCTAATATCTAGAATTAAGATCCTTATATTGGACGATATTCAAACACATTACACTGAATGGAAACTGATTCACTAATTACCACTTGCGCTCTTATTAGTAGAGTACTCTTTTAAGAGTGGGTTTTTAAAAAATTATTATTAGAAACTTTTACGTGCTGAGATTACACACTCGTTAGCCACCCGATCAGCGTAATTATGACGACGCGTACTTGCAGTTAGGTCCAATTACGAACTGCACTCAAAGGGTGAAACTAAGATAGAACGGAAATTGCACGTGTTCTCCAGAGGACGATATCGAAGAACTGAACTGACAGAGCAGACTATAGTTGGAGTGTCACAAGGGCCACACCGGCCATATCGCTGCAGCTGACCGCTCACGTTGTGTTTCAATGCTTCCCTCTTTCTCTATCTACCTGTTGTTCATCAACGAACCGTCGCGTGGTAGAAGGGAGACCGTTCAGTGGGTCCACGCCTTCTTTTTCCCTCTTGCTCCTTCACTGTTTGTCTCACTTTGCCCTCGACAGGTGTGATTAAACCGAAAAAGACAACGAAAAGGAAACAGTGTCATGAAGAGGCAGGAAATGGTTAAGACGTAACTTGAAAAAGTAAAAGAAGAGTTTGAGAAAAGACACCGAAAATAGATAAGGCGCCTCTAGACGAGAGTGAAAGGGAACGGAGGATCCGAAAGGGAAAAAGTGAACCTAGGGGAAAGGGAGGCAGAGATATAACCACATCCTCTGGGTGTTACACGGTTGCGAGCAACCAACGATTCTCATGGGGCTGGACGAGTAATACAACTCGGTTATATGTCAGTTACAAGTATACGTGCAATGTTACTTACCTATATAGAGCGACAGCAGGTTTACCCGTATATTTATATATTGGTATGTGTGTATAAAAGAGGGTGGGAGAAGGATGTACTTCCGTCCCTGCTGAATTCTTTCTTTCCGTTCGAATGCGCCGTATATATACCGATGCGTGCTGGGAACGGAGTATGCCGTTACACAAAAATGCGCACGTTGTTAATTTCGCCGACGAAAAACGGCGAGATTTATTTTTCCATAAAAAGAACCCCAGACTTTTGTTTCGTTTCGACGCCGACCAAAGTACGTGGAGGTCAGTGATGAGAAATGACTTTGCAACGGTTTTTCCCTTAGAGTATACGAGTTTTTAGCGAATAACGCGGGGGTGTACATCGTATACCTCGGGAGGTATTACGCTGCGTAGGATTTTCGGGATTCGTTGTGAGAGATAGAGCTTGATGAAAACAGAGGAATTTATTAATAAGAGCCACGTGCTGGCGAACCAGAGCTAGAGATATTTATGTAATTACACGAGATTATGGATGATCAAATGCTTAATCCGCTGAACATATGCTGTAACGGTTTAATGTGTATGATTAAATATGAGTAAAGATTCCAAAACTCTGGGATTTAAATTTTTTAAAAATGAGAGCCCGGCTAAAATCCAATTCTGTATTCTAAACGAATTCCATGCACGGCGCCATGGTAAACCGAATATAAAAGGAATTTGATTAAAGTAAATAAAATCGGGCGTGAGATGCAGGTTAAATTTTATTTCACTTTTTTTTATTTTATGGATTGACGAATCTTATTAAGTATTATTTTAGGCCTTTTTAATACTTCAGAAAAGTAACAAAATACAGTAAACTTATTAAGTTTTTACAGTAAAATTATTCCAATTTTTCTATGGAAATATATAAACTAAACACTACCGAGACTGGGATTTGTGGTAGAGTTTTTTATATTTGCTAAGTTTTTTAATTAATTGCGAAAAATTATTTTTTTTTACTTTTCGAAAATGGGATGTTAAGGGGAAAACGTATGGTCATGTAGAATATATTTTTTATAAAAACGTTACATTTAATTTTCTTCAACTCCGTGCTCGAAGTTCAAGACTTCGCGCGAAGCGCAGTACTGAAAGAGAGTATTTCGCGCACTATAAACAAAGGGCGAAGTACTTCGCACACTCAAATCTATGCTCGAAAAATATGTATTATAGATTCGGCAAATAATATACTATAAATAAAACAGTAAAATAGTATAAATAAAAAGTGAAGAAAAAAGAACAATGTTGATCCCCGTTTGAATCGAAATACGAATCTTCACTTGCATACGCAGAAGTAAACAGGCTACGGTCCTTTTCTTTGATTGATTTTAATTGTTTTCGTAAGATGTTCAAGGTCAATTGTACGCCGACTCCTTTAACCCTTCATCGTATGTAGTTTCTTTGTAACTCCAAAAACAAGAACAACAGCAAACATGTAATTTACATTTAACCTTCCTGAGCACCAATTTTTCTTCTCCTATATGGAAACAGTGTAGTTTGGATGAATATATTCGTCGTGGTGTACAAAAGTATTAAATATATGGGAAAATGTAAAATTTGTCACTTAATATACCCTGCATTGCTATAATAGCTCTTTTTTCTCTTGTTCGAACTTTGCATCAAAACCAACAATGTTATCTGTATAAAACCGGGTACTTTCGATTCCTAGGAAAGCTTTCTATAACCTTAGATTTTCGCATTGCATTTACATACCATTTCAACCAAATTTTTTAAAGCATTAGGTTTCACTAATAACACGCTCACACAAATATTCTCGCCCAATAACTAATGACTTTGCTTAAAGGGCTTATTGTTGGTATATCAGATTTACCATATGCAATGAAAGGCTTTGTAGAGTTTGAAATATTTGGAAAGTGAAGATATTAAATGTTAAATTTCCATTATGTATAGTATAAGCAAACGCTCTAAAAAATAATCCACACGTATTTTTTCTCATCGACAAATCGAAGGTTTAAAAGGATTGGTGACTTTTCTGATGCTAAAAAAATAGCAAAATGAAATAATAATACGCAATATTTTTTGTCTACCCTAAAGTTTGATCTACACGTCTTTTAAAAAATTCAGTCAACCATATTGGGTCCACCACTTTAAAACGTAACTTCCAATTAGTATTTACTGACTGGAAATCTATATAATACCCGAGACTATGAAATAATATATAATTTAAAATATAAGAGATTGGAGGTTTTTAAATAAAAAAACAGGACGGGCTAACCTTTAAAATGTCTTATATTCTCAATAAGAAAAAAATATATTTATTGTTTTTTACATTTTAAAAAGGTATGAGTTTGTATCAAATCATACACAATAAAGAAGGTTGATGTTTGAACCTGTTTTCGAAAAAGGAAAGACTAAATATTAAAGTTTAAAAAAACTTTGATGAAATTAAAAATTGTTATAAAACTTTCAGTTTTAAGAAAAAATAGTTCTAGTGTTAAATTTTGTTGATAAAAATTGGTTCTTCTTACAAATCACACATTTTAAAAGTATAATCTCAAATGATAGTAAAGTAAATTTTTGACGCTCCCTCGTAAAAACATCTTTTTCATCCGAAAGAAAAACATCATTTCCTATGAAAATCATTAAAAATAACGGCATTTAAATTTTTATCGTCTTAAATGTAGGCTACCATTTTCGCGCATGCTCTTTCGAATAGCAAAGAAAAAATTGCATTTAATTGCTTTCGGAAAGCAAAATCGCGGATTATACATAGAAAAACACCGAAAATTTGAACCACATTTTTTTATGAATGTTTTTCATAATAAAAAAAAATGGAGTAGAAGTAATCCCAGATTTCAAACAAAAATGAATTTTTTGGTTCTGACCATTTTCCGAAACGTTCTGAAAAAATTCACACGTATTCTTTGGGTGATTATAAACACTTTTTGTGAAGTGATTTCTTTTTAAAAAGCGATTCCTTTTTGAGTAAAAGATAAATCATTAATTCATTATTTTTTCTGAATATCGGACGCCATTTTGGATCTGCAACATTTAACGTTTTTTTCCCTAAAATTGAAAAAATGAGGCTCAATAAAGCTTTTTTTCGAAATTGTCACGTCAGACTCTTCTCAATTTTTAAATAAATTTTATTTATTCCAGATGCAAAATAATCGAATTGTTCGTTATTACTTTATATACTGACTGCGGCATCTTTCATTGCCATAGGTAATTAAAACAAATAGTATCAAACCACACAATTATCTTGCGTAATCAATTATGCCATCTGCCGGCATTGACCCATTCTTTGTGAATCGAGTAGGAAACATCTGGCAACCGAAAAATTATTTAGTATACTCGAAACGGCTTCTTATTCCCAATCAAATTTTAAACTTTTTCAATGTGGATATCCTTAAGAAGTGTATAAATTTCATAAATTCATCGGAATTAAACCGTTTTTTTAAATTTCTTTTAATTAGTTTAAATGTCCTTCAGTCACTACATCATTTCTATTTTTCCAAATTTTGCTTTATTTCTTCTAAAGGATTAATAAAGTATCACTGGAATGAAATCGTTTTTTTTTTCATTTGCAATTTGGACGTAATCATACGTGTGTAAACTGAATAAACTGTACAATTTTTAATGCTTTACTTGCATTTTCAACATTTTTATCAGTTTATAAAAAAAGGCAGAATTGGGTCCCACTAAATACGACTTATAAGATTTAATGTACAGCGAAGGACCTTTAATCGTAATCAGCAATTCCATAAAAACTACATACCAAATTGCAAGAAAATTAAAAAATCTTACATTTCACTATAGGCATGACGGATTCTTCATTTAAAATTGTCAAAATTTACTACAACTTCGCAATCAGAGTTGTATTTTTTCTCGAGCACGTACAGACGCTGACGTTCGTGTACTTCATTCTATACTCTTCATGGGTAGCGTTGAATTTGGCGGATTTTTTACATGTATTCATAGCACAGAAAAAGAGATAGTAATGAGCTAGAAACCTTTACAAGATAAGTTCAACACGTGCTACACTAAAAAAATATCTTAATCAAGTAGAAGAGAGTGGGGTAGACTGTGATAAGGGGCACACTGTTCCACTCAAGATTTCTCAAAATCTGTGCACCGAAAAAATCCAATATTTTTGTATAATATTAAGGTTATCACTGCCAATCAAAAAAACTCAAAAATAACGGGGTTGGTAAGGGTGGTAGTGGGTAATAGATAAATATGAGTTTCGAGGTACCTAAAATAACCTTTTTGTCATAAATTTACATATATTTCTTCTGGATCTTTAGTAAAGCATCAAATGAATAATAAAAAAATCAAAGATAATAATCGAGTTAAGAAATTATCCTAAAAATACTAAATTTCTTAAAATTTTATGAAAATTGTAAAATTCATCATGTGACACGGAATTAGGGGGCAGTGTGTGACATAACCTGCAGATTGTATTATTTAACAAAATATTGTTTTTAAAACTTGTAGATTGGAGATTGGAATTAAATACAAAATGTAACAAAAATGTTCGCTGTGCTAAAAAGTGAATTTGTAAAGAATAAGTAAGTATATAAGATAAAAAATTTGTTATTATTATTTTGATAAAGATTTTATAAATATAGAATTAATAATAAAATATAATTGTAAAAATCTTTTTAATAACATCATAATGTATTTTAAAAAAATTATGCTCCTCCCTTGCAGCATACGTCACAATGTACACCACAGTATAAATTACTACCTGTCACACCTGACCCCACAGCTATGAACAATCTACCCCACGTATGGGGCAAACTGACAAAACCAAATTTTTAAAAAATGAATATATTTATTGAAATACGTTATTTTTTATCTATATCTTTGTTATTTTATCAACTTAAGTAATCGCACTATCGATTAGTGTTATAAAAACGAATATTTACAGGTTATAATATATTTGAAATTGACTTTGAAAAAAAGTGCCACAGTTTGTCCCACTCTCCCCTACATATTTAAATAGTCGCAAGTAAAAAGAAGAAAAACTGTTTTTATTTTTAACAAATGTTTCTTCTTTTTAGTACTTCTGACTTAATTGAAGATAATATTTCCTTGCGTCAAGCAAATATCGATTTGAAATTAAATTTTGTTTTCTGAGTAGTAAATAAACTTTTTAAATCCGTATTAAGTGTTTTTCGATACAAGAGGGTAAATTGTGATTTGCGCACCGCTATTTAATATGCGATTAGATAGGATGTGTTCTTTCTCATTTTTTATAAAAATACGTCAAATTGTGGCAAAATCTGTTGATATTTAAATGAGAATTTGCTAATAATAATATGAACTGTAAAAGTATAATTTTATTTTTAATCTTACGATTTCTCTGAACAGAACGTAAGATTTTGTTAAAATTTTACGTTCATTCATTTAAAATGTGTAAAATTACCCTAAAGCTGATTTGAACTTGATTATGTATTTAGTTTTGGTTTAATTTTAATATTTTAGATTAGGAAAGGACGTTATAAACCGAGTGACTTTAGCAGTCCCTTAAGGGGATTCTAAAGTGCTCCTTCGATAAGATAGGGATTTTCATTAAAAACCCTAAAAAATATGACTGAATCGATTTGTCAAAATTCGCGCTGTGTAATGGCATAGAAGGTTTACTAGAAACTACAAAAGAAATTAATGGAGAACTAACCAAGGATTTTTGAAAATAAGTGATTTATACTTTACGAAATTCAAAAAGCTTTTATTATAAATAAATCTTTCATAATGAAAGTAGAACTTTATAATTTATCGATTTCTTGCATTTTTTTAAATACCGAGTACGAACTTGCGTTAATAATATTGTCAGTTATTTAATCACATCATTACAACAATATTACGCCTAATAATCGCGGGTCGTGCTAATTTTCGTGTAAGAAAATAATGAATTCACTAGAAATTATATTTTTAATTCGTTCAATTTGGATTTTCATAATTAATTGCAAGTTGTAATGAAGCTAGTTTTGATTACTTGTTAGTTACGCAGTTGCATAATTAATAATTAAAATGGACTTTAGTCTAATTTATATATACTATATAATTATGTAAGATTGTTTAAGATTATTTTATCAAAAGTTAGTAACAAAACGTTATTTACTAGTTTTCTATAAAATAGTATAAAATATTTAGATATATGTAATCATTTATACATTTTCTTTAATCGTAAATAACTTTCTACGTTCTCTTATTTTCCTATATTTTATTCACATTCTCCTATTTTAGTGCGAGAATTCCAATATCTACTCGAAATGAGGTTTAGCCAAATATAAATTGGAAAATAAAACAAATCTATTTTCAAGCGTATGCAGAGGCATTTTCTTAAATTTACTTCTGGGATTGGTCTCTGACACCTTCAAACGCGAAAAATGTATTTCTGCACCAAATATATTAACTTCCTCGTTTTCGGAAGGTTAGTTAATGCCACTATGTTACTAGATTGCTAATTACAAGCAATTTTAGATTTGCATATCGGGAAAACATTTAATGTGAAAAACTCTTAAAAAAAGGAAACAAAATTTAAAATTTGATGACGGTTTTATTGAATACGTTTTTCATATTTTGAGATTAATTTTTACTAATAATTTAATCATTTAATCTAGCAAATATTTCGGTATTGCATCCTACTTAAGATTAACTGCTAACATTTAGTTTAATTCTAGAACTATATTATTATACGTTATGGAATTTGTAAGCCTTGCGAACATAGCAAAACATATTGCATTGAAAATAAATATTTCCTATAAATAAATGCAATTTTTTGTCTAAATGAAAGGCTTCTTCCAACTTGCTACCTACAATAATAGAATGTTTTTACAAAAAATATTCTACACCAGTTTTTATATTTCTTATAAATATTCTGAATGAGATACATTTCCAATTAAAGTTTTTGTGTATGTTAAAATATGCAAAAAGATAAACACACTGTTATTTATGTTTCTTTCGTTGAAATGAATTCTTGATGAACAACGCAGGATTCGTCTTCTTATCTCTCTATAATTGCGTTCAAATTACGGCAGTGGCATATAAAGCCTTCAATCGTGACCACTTTAAAATAAAGTCACTGGCAACATTTTCTTTGTTTCGATGTTATATGGACGGTAATTTTAAACGGAAGGAAACAAAGGAAAAATAGGTCGTTACTTTTATTATAAAGGCGTTTAAATTATTATAAAGGGGTAATTTAAAAATACAAAGTAACGTTAGTGATGAGTAATCAGTGTCGCGTTTGATATCGATGAACATAATAAAATAATTAAAATATTGAACATTCATTATTTCAATACATAATAATTTAGTTTTATATTATAAAAAGTACAAAACAAAAGTTATATGAGTGCGGGTCTAAATACCGACAAATTAAAAAAAACGACTGTAAAAAGAAAAATTAAAAAAATGACTTGTCGATGTGTCTATTTTTTTACGTAAAACGAGCCAAGATTAAGACATAGAAAGTCTTCTTTTTCAAGTATACATCGTCCCCCGTCCTAAGTTATATGATCAGTTCTTTCGCGAACTGCAATAAAACGGCAGCGAACAAAAAAAAAATTGAAAAAAAACATTTTCAAGAAATATCACTATAAATCGTATCTTGTATTGACGTTGGTTACATACTGAAATTGTGTGTACTTTTATACTTTTAATAAAAACTCTATCGACGTCAATATTTTACTCCCTTGTGGCAAATATTTCCTCATCACATTACTTCCTAGTGTTATATGAATTTGAATCCTTCTATCAGTGAGGTTATGTACTGTTGGTGCAAAATATCCACGTATTCGCGCGCAAAAAAAAAACAATACCTAATAATACACCTAAAAATCTATAAATATAATTCGAATGTTTCCAATCGAAAGTTTCCGGGATGGAACGTAAGTTGTATTTGTCAAACTGAAGAAATTGTGCATAGAAGAAACATTACTGAAACTATAAAGCATTAATGAAACTATAAAACTAGTTATTCTTACAATAAACATAGGATATCTCTTTTACTGCACAGAAATAACCGACGGTATAAATTAGGATGAGGACTACTGTACAGCTTTTAAACAGTTAAAAGCTGTACAGTAGTCCTCATCCTAAGTTATACCGTCGGTTCTTTCAAAATACCGGAAGTTTATCCAAAGTTATAGCCCCTCACTATCCCCACTTCCGTAACTCTGTTTATATCTGTGCAATGAGTGCTTCTGTGTGTGACTGTCGTGAAGCGAGTGTGGCTCAGCGAAACAATGTGGTGGGGGAAGGAGCAATATAACTTTGGGCAAGCCAAATTTATAACTTTGAATAGACACATAACTTTGGACGATATCACTTAGGGCGGGGCCTACTGTAATTAACTGTGTTGTTTGACGTTTGAGGTTACGTTTACGATGAATTTCGTTATATAAGTTCAGGAAAAGTTTCAAGATATGTTGCTTTTTCGTCAACAAAATATTACGATGAATACAAATGCCAAATTCTTTGAAACTTGTCAAAATATATGGACTGAAATCCTAGAATTATAACACTTCCGTCATACTAGCCATTTTTTATAAGGAATTTCACCGTTTTGTAATTACACCAAGAAGAAAAAGGATTGTTCGCTGAGTGTTTTCGGTTGTTGTTATTACAATAAGTCCGGTTAGGTTCACCATGGTATAAGAAGAAAGGTGTAGCAACTTGTCGTTGCTACCAATCGGCGTTGATTATTGATTTTCTCCTTCCGTAACATGTGCCTTGCTATACTTCTCTTATTATACCATCGGTTTGACCGTTGTGATTTGACGGTAACAACATTTTACTATCTACCTTATTACACGCAGCATATTCTAGGATTATATTTTTAAATACAAGGAAATAGTAAATAAAACTATTGTCTGGTTTACTATGAAAAATAGTGGAATTAACTACATTCTATGAACTTATTTTACCTAACCAAATTTTTTCTCTGAGCATATTTTTGATGTAAGACAGTAAGGTTATCTTCAATCCGTCGTCAGAGGACAGAAGCATGCATCAAATAACTTAAAATAGTTAAATCTAAACCATTTCATATTCAGCTCCCGTCTACTACATAGTTTACGCCAATGGTTTTGATACGATATAAAACGTATTGAGAAAACTAAGGAAAACAATATATTGCAATAATATCTGAGGGAATCTGCATTTCAACAGCTGATACTCTCCGGAAAGTCTTGAAAATAATACGAAGGAAGGCGAGAGAACAGCAGATGGCTCGATATAAAATGTAATCATAACAATGTTTTCTTCTGCAATATGCAACAAGCGAAGTATGCAAGTTCCAATGAATGCCAATGAAGGAAGGTATTCCAGTTTCACACTGTTCAAAAAGAATGCAATATATACCCTCTGAGAATTTATCGACATGGGGTCGCAGTACTCAACTGTCCGCGGAACGCCTTGAAAAAAAATCTATACATCATTTCCGGAAAGGACATTCCTTAAAACTATGCGTTACGAAAATTTGTTACGAAATAAAATAAGCCAGAAAAGAATAAAAATACCTAAGAACTTTTTGTTCTTCCAAATAAAAATTCATGGAGAAAAGTTTGTCTTTATGGAAAATCCACAAGTGAACCAATTGAATTACGAGACATTTTTGGTCGAATTGTACTCGACTCGAGGAAACGTAATTGTTCTGCTTTTTTAGCCAACAGTTCTTGGCAACTACCCAAGATAC
Organism: Trichopria drosophilae; assembly: GCA_030407085.1. Classification (NCBI taxonomy): domain Eukaryota; kingdom Metazoa; phylum Arthropoda; class Insecta; order Hymenoptera; family Diapriidae; genus Trichopria; species Trichopria drosophilae. The sequence continues at coordinate 26,444,492 of CM059585.1, forward strand.
TTAAACATTATAATCAACATATTTTGCCCGTATTCAGTAAATGCATTCGTGAGAATATTAGTCGCATTGTCACCTACGAAGGCGTAATTGCGCGATGCTTCGACCATTTTCTCGCTCCCGTGCTTGCACGATTTTGCCTCTTGTACTGACGATGCTACGATATAATTAGAAAACTGCTGAATTCCAACTTTGAAATTTTAGTAATTTTATTTGAATTGAAGATAATGCGGGTCATTGTGAAAAAATAAAAGGTCCTGTAACAACCTTCGTTAAATTATTTTCATATCTAAACAGCAGATGTTTAAGAACCCTTTGAAAATTTACTAGTACAATAAATTCACCTCCCACGTCAGCAGTTCCATTTTAATTGCATATTTCAAAAGCATATTTTAGATTGTGCTGCGCTGTGATTTATGTCGAAGTAATTTTTTAAAGCTGTGAAAGTAATATTTATTGACTGACAGTTTTCGCGGATGGTGACACTATAGCAGCGCCGAGAATCACTTTTTTTACGACACGTACAGTTGACATAAAAAACATACATAATTCCCTATTCAGAAACTGAATATAAAATAGACCATGTTTATTTGGTATATTTGAATAAAATGGGTTAACTTAAAGTTGCATATGTTATTTTACTCTTCTGCTGAAAACTTATCAAATGGAAACAAAATTTGTTTTACATAATTTAAGAGGTACTTATTCTAAGTAAGTGCTACTTAATTGTTCTTGTTTCTAATCTGAACGAAACATATAGTTTCGTGTATTCAACCATCAACATTTCCTACGAAACAGATGTAATATCAATGCACAAATCAACCTGAATATTGCGGTACTTGAAACTTGACTACCCACAATCTACGTATATTGAAATGATACTCCTTGTATATAGCAAGCTTACTCCATCTTTATGCAGCGATACGATTGCGCACTCGCAATCAGTTTCAGCTCGTGACACAATCTATTAGCTAATTGTAGGATTCAACTTCTGCGACAATCCAGTTAATGTAAATTCGTTATCAGGCACTATTCACGAGTGATTCTTGAACATTTAACAGTAATGACATTAACGTTTAAAGGGTCTGCTGCACTTAACTCGATAAAAGCAACAACTAAAATTATTACATTCAATCCGGTAGCTGAAGTGAGGAAAGCTACGATTGACGCCAAAGGAGATTTTTTATTCCTGTAACTTAAAAAAATCATTTTAATTGCAAATGAAATTGTTTACGCACTTTCCACGTTTTCGCAACAGATTTTCAACCCAATTAGATCTTAATTTGCAAAAAATGTTCTTTTATTAATTAACAAACGATCTGATCAGACCTTGTTAAATTAAAATAAGGGAACGTAAAAAATGTATTGTTACCAATTAATGCTTAGAAAATGGACAAAGAAAAAAGGGTGTACCTACTCATTTTGCTTGTGTAAAAATACCAATTACTTTCAATATTCCGAAAGTAGTGGAGTATTAGTTTTTAATTCGGTTTCCGGGGTAATGAAACTTCGTTTTCATGTGAAAAGTAATTGAAAAGAGCTGGTTTCATAATTTAAAGAACGCCGATAGAATTCCCACTGAAAGCTATCTAACATTACCAATAACCGTAGCACAGCAGAATGCGCTCTGCGGTCCCGATCTGATCAACCCGTGCCATTTCAGTGCTCGTGATTGCCGAAGAATCAACTAGAATCAATACAAAAACTTTTCTTTTGATACGCGCTTCGAAGCTGTTTCAATTACCTTTTTGTTTGGACTCTGTGCAACAGCTAGCTTACCATTCAATATTGTTTTCTATGCAATATACCTATGTGCTCGGAACCACGAAAAAATATCAGGTGATCTATCACTGTTTCAATAATGTACGACAAAGTATTTCCAGCAATTATAATCAATCATCTCATTTTTGGGGGGAATCGTAATTGCTTTCTAGGTTATCTGGAGGACATGCGCATCATCAACTCGTCATTTCTCTGTTACAAATACACATTTACGATCAATACTTTCATCATTTTCCAATTTTGAGAAAAAACGTACATGGTTTCAAAAATATTGTTTGCGTATCAAAAATAACAACGACATTACTGAAAAGATCTATTGAACAAAACAAACAATGGAACTCCTGAAAATTCAGAAACGTATCAAGCCTTTGTAGTACACATATTGCGAGTGATGAGTAAAAATTGTTATCCATAATATTTTGATGTGATAGAATATTCCAAATTTAGTTATAATCTGAATTTATTGGCTGCTACACTGATTTTATGAACTGCTAGAGCAAGAGAAGATGTAACACTAATTGACTTGTTTCTTGTATTATGTAAACAAGACCGCGGCTGTACGAGTCATTGACCTTCACGGGGAAGATATATTTTGGCCTCAATGTCAAAGTTGTTTACTATAGTTTCCATCAAACGCCGAACGGTCGTCAGTTACTTTTACAACCCCAGACATTTTTACAAAAACAGTTTGGATTTGAATCCGGATCAATGCATTATAAAGTTATATAATATTGTTATATTGACGCGCCTTATTAAGTATGCCTTAATACGACGTGATCAGGCTTTGATCAAGACTCGAGGTATATGACTGATGGAGTTCATGCGTGTCACCATGGCCTAATAAAGACTTTATAAATCATTTATCAAACGATCGGGGTTAGACATTGATGAGATTCTTATCACATCAGGCGTTGCATTTCTGATCAGATCTGGGTGAACATTCAGGAATCCACGTCAAGGTCTGCCCAAGAATATATCAAAAATTCTACCCGGACGTCATAGTAAGTGTTTACCATTTTAAATACATCAACCCTGGTATACCCAACTAGTTGATTCTTCGGCAATCATGAGCACTCAAATTCTATAGAATTGTCCTGATTTGACCCGAATAGAAATAGGGTCCCAGCTGGGAACCAGCCGGGCTAGTTTGACCCATTAGGATTGTAAATATATTTATGAAGTAACCTGTTGTATCTCCAATCTGACCGGGTTCCATTCAGGGAAGCGTGGCAAGCCCGGTCGGATCCCGAATAGAACCAAGGTAATCCGGCTGGATTCCAGGGATCAATAAATCCAAAATGTGCCTAATAGTGATTATGTCATTTAATTCCTTAATCAAAGTTAAATATAGATGAAATAGTAAACTCCATGTACATTTCAGGAGGTAATTTAAGTCAAACATCAATTAAACGTTTGCTCCGTCAACTTACGAAACGATGCTTTAAATTATATAAGACGAACACGGATAACGAATGACTAAAAGCTGAAACAAATCTACCTCGCTTAATTCTGAAGTGCGGAACGTTCAAATTTCCGACCGGTAGAATATTTAAAGTGTAATTTTACGAATTACTTTGCCAGTGTCGAGGATGCCGATCGTTAAAGAGCGAACACACGTAAGTGTTGCTTTTCGTAGTAGATGTCCACACCAACCCATTGAACACAGAAGGGAATAAAATACTGTTTCAATTTCGGCTTCGTCGTTTCTGTGATCCGCTTGCGAAAGTGCAGCAGCCCGTTCCTAGTGCAGCAGCAGCTATTCGACGTACATGTCCGACCACGTTATTGATTGCGTGCTATTCATCCGTGGGATATAAAAAATTTAATATTGTACAAGAAACCCACAATCGCTAATATTTGTCCTTTCCTGCCCGACGAATCTTTTCGTGTTATTCGATTATTCGCAAAGTCATCAATTATTTCCTTTCGTCAAAAAACATAAACTCGTTTGCGACGTCCGGAAGAACTGCAGAATCGAAATTCTTGTTTTATTTACAAGTGGAAAATCAAATTTATGACTATTATTGGAGTGACTTTATGAAAGCTAACAATTTTTTAGCGATCGAACTACAAATTCAAACTCTGTATATAGATGCGAATTTTGCATGAATGGTCATGTACAAAATTTAAACTTGTAAACTACTCTTTTAATAATTGTTTTACATATTAGTAGCATTCGTGCATTTATTATATGTTATTGGTCTCGTTAATATGATTAAAAACTTTGAAATCAATGTCGAAGTAAATTAGAGAATTAAAAATTCATGAATAAATCACTGTTTTCAGAAAGTGAAATATATATTACATTGGCACTTATCGCACCATCTATAGAGTTTTATCATTTTTTTAATATTACTTATAATACATTCAAAAGTACATTAGAATTTTTACAACCTTACTTCAATCCGAGAAGTTGAAACTCCTCCCGAAATGACACTAAAACGTTAAATGAATGGGATATAAAAAAGAACACACTTGATATATCCTACAAAGAAATGCAGACATTAAAAGGCATTTACTGTCGAATATTCTTATTAGATGCATAATAAAACAGTTTATTATTTTGCCGTTAAAAAGTAAAGCTACGTAACAATATATCCTATAGGACGAACTATACCGTGAATGACAATAAAACTGATTACTATTTCGCAGATTAAATATGACTGCTTTAACACTTCATTTATTCGATAACTTTCTAAAATTCTGCAGTTAGTTTTTCGGTTATTGAGTCTGGAACTAATCATGCTTCAGGTGCTTACGAGAATAACATCATACGATACCAAGCGGCGCGACTAAATGCGCCATCACACAGTGAGCACTTGAAATATTCCAAAACTCATTGAATTGAACCCACGGTATACGATGAGTACTGTCATCTATCGAGTTATGGTTAAATTTTACAATGCAGTTTAATATGAGAATCTCTACTTTTCATCGTGTTTAAACATGTGATATAAATTTTATGCGATGTTTCTTACAATTTCGCCGAGAAAAAATTTGGGAAACAATTTGTCACAGGCAATGATGATCATTACTCCAGGAACATTTTTTTTGTTACATACAAGAGAGAAAGAAATTCTCTCTGAAAGAAAAGCAACCTATTCAAAATATTTAAAATTAATGTTTATTAGTATCAACGAGTAAATTAGAGATTTAATAAATTTTAAGAGAGATCGTATTGGGCCTACATTTTAACACATGTTTGTGTTCATGGAGTAACCATCACCAATTTTAACAAATGAAAATTCGAATTTTTATTAGGGTCCATATTAATTAATAAATTAATATAATCTATTTAACATCGATCGAAAAGTTAGAAACAATATGCATTAAACAAATGCATACTGCTTCTTTTTATGGCGTTTCATCTCAATTTGTACCAATAGAATTATCAGTAAAGCGGTGGTACAGACCTGTCTGGTCAAAATATCTTTTATATTTGCTATTTATATACAGTGCTCGCATCTATGACGTAGGATGTTCACGAAATCAACAATGACAATGATCAACTTCAAGTACATCGTGGCCGGCGAATTTTGCGAATTCCATAATGCGCTCAACATGTAAACAAACCGGCTCTTCACACGATACATTATTGAAAAGTTATATTTAAAATATATTTAGATATTGTATTCATCTTTTGTACTCTCTTTGTCATTTCGATTTCTTTAAATTTTTATTATATATATTGTAGTTAACGTATTTAAATCCGTCTTCACTATTTTCTGGTAATTATTAAATAATATATAAAATTGGCATAGTTAGGTGTATAAATAAATTTGCTGACAATATATTTTAGTAATTGACTATGTTTTAAAAGATAATTGCTAAAAATTTGGCATGATAACGTTTTTAACATCACTGATTATATCTGAAACCACATTTCCTAAATTCAAAAAGACGATTTCAATGTGACCGTCAGCAACGATAATAATCTCGTATCCATGGGTTTTCAGCGTCGGTGGGTATATATATGTTTGGCTATTGAATATATCGTGTTGAAGTTGATACAGCTAACATAAAATTTGTAATCAGCTACCCTAAAATCTCCCGATCACGAATTTTGTTCAAAAGAAGAAGGATTTTAAAGTTTTGTCCGTCATATTGAAAACGTCAATTTGAATACAGAAAACTAACTCCTACACAGAGAGAAAAGAAATAGTTAACGGAACCTTTTTGTAATAGTAAAACGCGTAAATAAGAAAAGTTGTTGCATTAACTATTTCCATGGTAAACGGTACAATAAAATTGTTCTATTTACTATTTTCCGATGGTTAATTGGTTCGTACATAACCTCAAATGTCGACTCTAACCTTACATATAGTTAATTCTACTACTGAAGGGGTTAAAATCGATTTTACTATTTTTTCGTGGTTCCATTAACAATTTTTTTCTCTCTGTGTAATCAGCGTCGTTGAACATTTTCTGGTAATAATTTTCAACTGAATGCCCTGGAAAAAATGGGTAAAACAACAAGTTTCATGCAATTTTTGTTTACAGTTTTGGATTTACTAGGCATAAAACAGCCATATTACGCCATGTTTTTAGAGTGTCTAATTACCATTTTATACCTTAGGCATCAGGATACAAATTTTGATAAAACATCTTTTATTTAAATGGCATTTGACATCCTAGTAATCGAACAGCAATGTTTGTAGTGCGGCCTATATTTTAGTTGTTTTTACCTTACAAACAGGCTATGAAGTATATTTTACGACTACTTTGCTATTCAGAAATATTTAAAATGACTATTTATTATTATTAAACTACGGAGCTACATTTGAGTTTATGAGAAGTTGTTTCTTCGTCTGCAAAGTATTATGATAAATATAAAGCAGCCCTTGAAGTGTACCTTTGAAAATGTCGAATACCTCGACATTTTTCAAAATACGGATGGAGTTCTAGAATTCCAACAGTTCCTTTATATTGGGCATATTTGTTTACATACTTTCGCCGTGTTGCGACAACACGTGGAAGCGTTTGACACTTTGCGAGATGTTGTAGTTGTAGTTTACTATCAAGAGACATTGGTTCACGTATAGAGTAAAGGTATGTTTTCATACAGATATAAATAATGCAATGTTTGAACTCCTACTCAAAGAATTAACGTAATCCATATCAGCAGGAGATGCTTACCAAATAGTTCGATTGTGTCGAACTTTGAGATATTAGCGTGATTTTAAAATAATGTTTCATAAGTAGTTATTTAAGCATATCTACATATTTCTGTTCTGAAATGATTGAATTCTATTTAAATAACAAATATTTTGGTTTTTATCAACATTACTGTTTTCGTTTGTATTTCTTTAAAATCGTATTTTAGCTTTACATGCAATGAATCTAACCTTAAAATAAAAATTGTTTCCCTTTTCCTCTCTTGCAACCATTAAAGTCATTGAAAACGTAATTTTTCATACATTTTAAAAAACAATACTTTTTACATATTAATTTCTGAAAATAAATTTTGATCTGGGCATTTTTCGCTCCAGAAAAACTAGGCACATATCAGATATCAGATATTACTAATGATCGGAATACAGCGCTCCATGTCCTAAGTTATACGGTCTGTTCTTTCAGACTGTCCTAAGTTATAGATATAACGAAGCCACGCCCATTACTTCCTCGCATTGTCCCCTCTTTGGCGTGTGTAGGCGTATCTGAAGCATTGGGACAAGGGAATATATTATAACTTTGGACGGTATCTCTTAGGATGAGGACTACTGCAATATTTTTTTTGATGTTTTATCAAGCCATAAAAATATTGCATATTTTCTATAATGGATACGCTCAAGATGTATTGTATTTAAGTATTAATTGTTCCGATTATTTGTTGTTATCTTATACACGAAACTATTTGAGATCCTTAATTTGAAGTAATATACCTTAACGAATAAGTTGCAATACTAACGCCTGACAATTAAAGTAGATAGTAACCAGTTTAATTCGCAATTATACCATGTACTTATGTTAGACGTGTTACGTTTTATTGAACCTTTCGCCAGGAACTGGGTATGTGATTGGATAACGTGGACTTAATGCGGGCGGATCTTGGGGGAGAAATGGCGCAGGGTATTAAAGCGTTACGTTTGGCATTGCGATAATATTGCCGGATCTCTAATTTCAAACTCATCTCTTTACGCATCATTAAATCGAATAATTAACATGGTCATGAACTTCAACACTAACAGAGATTGTGTTATTGGAAATCAGTCGGATACTCTAATAGGGCTCACGAAACAAAGAAATCAAGCACTGTCGAATAACAGATTCAGAGAAAAATGCAAATAATTTTATTAACAAACAGCACTTGTTTTAGTCCACCAACGATAAAATGTAGTTTTTATTTCCACCACTTAAAGTAAACAGAAGAGAATAATATAGATATTTGTATAATTGACCAAATATGCGTAAGTCGTAACTGAATTTAGTTTGATATATTTCTGCGAACTGTGCAACATTATATTAACCTGCGATGCGCACAGAAACACATAAAATTCCATCTCAAATTACAACTTTGAAACTCCTGGTCCAAACTTCATGGCAGTTTATCTCGTAATTACTAGGTTCGGACTTTGATCGACAACGCGAATAATTAAATTTTCAACTTTTTCTCGCGAAGTTTTCCATTCGCTATTTGCGTTGCACTCTGGCGAAAAAATAAAATTCTGAAAATGTAGGGGTTTTTTAAATGACAACGGTATACATTTTGATGCGGAAAGTTCCGTATGAAGAACTTGATTGAATCAAAAATAGCATTTGAAAAATTTTAAAAATGAATTCAAACAAAATAAAACGTAAACTAAATTTTGCGGGACGAGGTCAGTTAATTTCTGTAAAAAATAACATGTTTTAATAAATGTGAATATTTTATTACCATGTAATTGAGATTTCTAACAACTGGGATAATAACAAATTTGCTTATTTTATTTTATTTTTAATATTTGGTATACGGATTAATAATTGATTAGTCAAAAAATAAATTTCATTTAAATGTATCATGCTTTTAGTACTACTGTTTATATTGAACTTCAAACACTTCATTAAATAAATTAAAAGAAACTTTATAAAAACCAGATGTAATAATGGGTAAATTATTCAACAATCCACGTAATACATTGAAATGTAAATGAACCGCTTTATGTAAATCAACTATCATATTATAATAATAACTAATTGAAAGTTTCCTCAAATGTATTCATTAAATTCTGGACAAAAATAACTAAAGTGAACTGTAACTAACTAAAATAGTAAAAGTAGATATTTATTTGGCCACCCAAGTTTAATAACAAATAAAAATAGATTTTCTAAATTTTGGTTAATTTTATAATAAATATCCTAGGAAAAAGTTTAACTGTTTTTTATGATTCTGACTAATTTCCCTTTTTTCTATTTCAGTCAAATGTCGACAATAAAAGATTGGAGAAATATTTACTAACTTAGGGGCTGCTTTCAATGCGAGTCGACGTAACTAGGATAAACAAAGGACGAATCCGAGAGAAAAAAATACAAATTCCCACAAATCTCCCCTAGTGACATGTTGCACTACTGCTGTACAGCCTACCAGAGTGACTCCGAGTTAATTGGTCACAGTTTACGTTCCTGGAATAAAATTAACTCGGTCACAGTATACTTCGTTTCACATACACGTATACATCATCCCTGATGATACGAGACATCAAACGCAGATTTTTATCACCCTCTTTACGGTTTTATTCCCTCAGATTTTCAGCCCTGTAAATTGCAAAGACTGAAGGAAAAGATAAACATTAAAAATAGTTGAAAAATTCTTGATAAAACGTAAATTATGATATAGTATGTAAATGTTATAGAATTCTATTATGTTACATGCCGGTCACCAGGTTATGACCACTGTTTTGCAGGTCGGGGCTATATGACGCGATATTCCGAGGCGTAGCGGTTTGGTACGAGCTGTAAGATTTCTCCAGCTTTTAAAGGCTTTGAACATGATTCATATAACCAAATGGAAGCTGTCGGACAATATTTTCATAATTTTATAGCTAAAATGGTATTTAGAAACGTGCTACAGATCATAATAGAAACTTGTTGACCTTCAAATATTATCAAAGATTACTAATTAGCATTCCGTTGATTGTTCAATAAAGCCAGCTGATAAAAACTCAACTAATTTTTCTTTATTATTATTATTATTATATATTTATTTACGGGCGAAGTCGCCCTCAAAATACATATAAAGTACACAGATCATAAAAACAAATTATAAAAATAACGCAATTAAAATAATTAAAAATTAAAATTAAACGCACACATTTAGTATACATAATTAGCTAAAATCGATAAAAGAGCGTGGAGAACCGTTGCGGTAATGATAATGTTTACAAATAAAAATGACACGCCACATGATAACTATAAAACATAGTAAAACTTGGTACAACACAGATTTAAGGGGAGTACACGACAAGGAACTCACTACTGCAGGCGTTGATAAACAAAGATATGGTATCAATTGTTAAGAATTGCTGTGGGAGCGCATTCCATGTTCTCCTAAGACGATTAATTGCGGAAAAGTATAATATATTGGACCTACAGTTGGGCTCATTTAACGTGCGATAAAATCGAAGAGAGTGCGTAGGCCTACGAGATGTAAAATAATTAGACACCTCAGGCGATGAGAGTATACCGGATAATATTTTTTTGACAAGGATAATATCATTTACTTTATGAACTGAGTGGACTGTAGGGATGTGAAATTGGGTAGATATTTGTGAATAGCTGTGTGAAAATCTATGCATTGGATTGGTTGTTTTGTAGGACAGATATCTCAGAAATTTCCTTTGAACGGATTCAAGTATTTTAACGTCACGGTTTGTGAAAGGGGACCAAATGGATGAGGCGTATAATAAATGTGGCAGAACTAGAGATTTGTATAAGTGAATGATAGCTGAAGTGTCAGTAAAGTTCTTAGTCGCACGCTTAAGAAAACCGAGTTGTTTGAAGGCTTTATTTACTACCAACTGTAGGTGCCCGGAAAACGATCCCACATGGTCCACTAATTGCATCATCCTGCATTTATTTAAATTAAGATAAAGTCGATTAGAGCGGCACCAATCGTTAATTCGCTCGAGATCACGCTGCATTTTAGAGGCGTCCAAGGGAGACTTAACAATGCTGAATAGTTTCAGGTCATCGGCATAGAAGAGAAATTGGGAATGGGATATAACATTCCCCAAATCATTTATAAATAAAATAAATAGTAACGGTCCCAAATGAGACCTGTGGAATATATCCCTTTATTCGGACAGCCTGATACCGTTCTATCAAATAATGCAAGCAGTGGTCCCCCGAAGCCGGACAAACGCAATTTGTCCACCATAATGCCATGATCAACGGAATCGAACGCCTTTAAAAAGTCCAGATATATTGCGTCAACTTAATGAGAGGCATCAAGTGCTTCTGTGACGTATGAAGAAAAAACTAAAAGGTTCGATATCGCAGATCTGCCCTTAACGAAGCCATGCTGCTGGGTAACTATTTTGCTGAGGATAAAGTCCGAAATTTTTGATGCAACTATTAAGTCGAATAATTTTGATAAAACCATAGAGCTGGAAAAATTCCCGAGGACCGTGAACTATTAAAAATAAGCAGCAATGGCTCAATCAGGGAAGATATGCATTTTTTTATTAAGACTGGAGGCAACATATCTGGACTACCGCCAAGGTCATCCTTCACTAATAGAGACGCCTTTAAAATATCTTCGCGAGTTATGACTTAAGATTGATAAGGTTCTGTGTTTAAGTTATCAGAGCTACAGGCACTAGAGCTCCTGGCGTAAATTGACTGGAAATTCGCAGCGAACAAGTTTGCGATATCGTGGCCATTATCAACGAATGAATCATTTAAATACATTGTATTAGGCAAAAAATTACTTTTCCTGAGGTTGTTAAAGTATGCCCAGAAAGACCTTATATTAGTCCTAGAGTGAAATTCAACCTTTCTGATGTAATCCGTATATAATTTCCTAGATAGTCTTATGCATTGTGCTTGAAGTCGCTTGAATGCGTTAAAGTCATCAGAACGGTTGGATTCTTTCCAGATTTTATGTGCAGACTTCTTAGCATTAATTAATTGTATTAAACTAGTCGTGTACCATCGCGGGCGATTAAAATTATATAAAGTCTTTTTAGGTACATGGCGTTTCAAAATTACATTTAAATTTGAATAAAAAATATCGGTCATAGAGTTTACATCTGAAGAAGATAAAAGCGCGCACCAGTTTGTATTTAATATCTCACTATTTATGCTGTCGAAATCAGCATTAAAGTAATCAAGGAATTCATTCTTAAAGTTCAAAGATGCTGGTGTGACTGGTGTTAACAATTGAAGGGTGCTTGCGACATGATGACAGTCGGTTGGCAATAAAGGGTCCACATCTAAGAAGCATCTAGCAGTTGGTGACGACTTAAAGATGAGGTCGAGCGTATAGCCTTTCGAATCGAGCGGTTTCAGAAGCTGCGTGAGATTCAACATGGCGATTGTACCGCATAAATCCACTGCGTTATCCATGATGTTAGGTGGAACATACCCATTGACATCCAAGCTGATTGTACCTCAGCCGAGTTCCAAAGAATATTTGGTAAATTGAAGTCGCCAAATAACACCCATTCGCATTCTGTATATTTATCAGCGAGTAAACTTACGGATTGTGAGAACTCGTGATAAGCGGAGGGGTTAGATGAGGGTGAGATGTAAGATGCTCCTGAAATATACTGGGGACCTTTGATCAACATTTTGACGAAGACGTGCTCCGCCGTTGGGCAGACAGTGGAAATGTCACACACCGATGCGGTGAATATCTTTTTGATGGCTAATAATACTCCACCTCCTCTGCTGGAGCCAGACATATCATAGGCTCGGTCGCATCGGAAGATGTTATAAGCACCAAGGCCAAGTTCGGAGTCGACAATTGAGTCATTTAACCATGTTTCGGTAATAACAACGATGTCTGGTGAGGTATGCCGTGTGTTGATTGACAGCTGCAGTTCGTTCAATTTAGTTCGAAGACCGCGAGCATTTTGATAGGTGTAATTTAAACAAGTGGTTTTCTGTGTCTCGATAACAGGACTGTGAATTGTGCGTCCCACGTGATTGGATAGTCAGTTGAGAGTTGGAAGATTTGCCATATCCTCTTCGGAGCAGATATCCTTAATTGTATCTCCATTAAGGGATTTTATGTAAATCTTTGTACCTCGACGTTGTACCTTTAGTCCGTGTTCTTAAGCGTATTGTTTAGCTCTCCCAAGCAGCTTGAAGAGGGTCGGCGGTAAATATTCATTGAAGAAAACTTCATTAGTATGCCAGTTGGTTCGAATTTGATTGGATTTCAACGTACCTTTTACTCGCCGTGCGCGAATTAAAACGTCTCGGGTCTCATGTCGCGCAAATCGTACGAAAATGTTTCGCGAAGTCATCGAATTTGCAGCAGAGATTTTGCTGGAAGTTCCACCCTGTGGGGCGACACCTATACCTGCATTTGAAGACTGACCGGCTGACATCCAGTTGACGCGCTCAATATCTTCAAGCCTTATCGGTGACTCAACAGCAGCACAAATATCCAAAACCAATTTTGAAAGGTTATCGGTGGCCGACCACGGAATACCTGTGACGACGAGGTCACGATTATGGTTCTCTAATTCGAGTTCGAGAAGACGCCGTTCTTTTAAATTATCAGCTGATCTCAATAATCGATTTTCCTCTCGAAGCACGGACATTTCACTTTCCAAGTAACAAATTTTGGCGTTCTGCTCTTTCATTGTAGCGTGTAGTTCATCCGTTTTATTTAGAAGGGCAGTGCTAGTTGTTTCGGTGGCGGTCTTAAAAAGAGCTAAGTCGTTTTGTATGGCATCGAGCGTATCAAGTTTCGATAGTTTAGTATTTAAATCGAACAGTTGCTTGGAGATGGATTCAAGAGAGATCTCATTTTCTTCGTTGCCGATTTGTTTAGAGCGGAGGCGCTTAGGGGGTAAAGTGGTCTGGGGCCTTCCCCGTGGTCGCTTTTTCGATTTCGAATCGGACTCCAATGCATCAATATGAACACTGCAAAAGAATTGTCCATCGTCCTGACGCAGGCTGTCAGAAACGCAAGCCACGTGCGCGGTGTTGCCGCATGTTTGGCATATCTCCACATTAAGATCGCTAATTACTTCTTCGCAAATTATGCATTTTTTAGCTGTCACTTCAATATTCCCTTCCATACTCGCATCGTTATATACCTCTATCGGTGCTGTCGCGGATTCGGCCTGTGATTTCGTTGGAGTTCTCGTAATAGGCATATTTGTGACAGTTCAGTGCAATATAAAATATTAGCACAAAATTCTCAATGCATTCAACTGACACACTCGTGCAATTAACACGTGAAAGTTTCCAATGTAAATTGACGTACTCGATGGTATATAGTTCGATAACGCTACACTGGTAAACAAATCACGCGCGTGTGCGTACTTGGTACAAGTATGTGTGCTGTTTAGCTACAGTCAGTTCCAAAAATAAAACGAAGTATAAATTAAAAACGACCACAATTAAAAGTCTTAAAAAGGTAATCCGGAGCTGTAAAGACTCTTCGAACAATGATAAAACTGGGTACGATTAACTATGACTTGCACAAAATATAATCACAGTTCGGCACTTTGAATACTAAAAATCACTTAAAACCAGTTTGAATTGAACAACGGACAGACGGCAGTTTGACGTGGCCACACAAAAACAATAGTTGCACACAAATAAGAACAATCTGCATTGAAATTTTAAACAGCAATCATAAGACAACGTTGCTACACACCGCCAATTACACTTTTGCAAAAAAACTATGCAATTAATAGAAATATTTTAACTATCAACACTTAATTATCCGGAGCGAACTGATATACATGCGACACGTTTGACGTTCATCAATCAATTATGATTTGTTATAATCTTTATATTAAACAATTATTTTCTAATTTTGTTCAAAATAGCATTTTCAACGAAATTGCAAAATAGAGCACAGTTATGTTCTTTTTAACGATGTTTCCATGAATACTTATCGATTCCTTTTGTTTCTTACATTTTTATCGATTCGTATTGTGTTTGACTTTTTCATCGTTTTTCATTTCCTCTCGTCCTTTCTCTCGTTTCATTTCCGCTTATTTCGCTTGTCAATCTCTACGTCGGTATTCATTCGTTTGTGCTCATCAACATTTTTCTACCGATCTCTATGCAGGTCGGCAATCATTTTTATGTATGAAAAGGCTTTATATATAATGCACCTTTCACGATTAAGAACAAAATTAAAATAAGTTCTTATAGCGAGATCTTGCGCCTGTGTTCGAGAAAATTAATATAAGCTTGAACTTAGAAGTATGCATTCGAATCAGAAATATTTGTCGTTTCAAATTAGAGCAGAAGAGTTTTTCTGATTAATTTTTAAATTTAAATGATCTGGAACAAAGAAAACAACTTAACATGTTTTGGCCATTTTTTCAGCGACTTCTTCGATAAGTTACTAATTTTATGGAAAACAAGAAAGACTATATATCTTAAAACCAAAGCAAAAAAAGCTGTAAGGGCTACAGGTAAAGTCCTTTCCATACATAACAAGCATGGACACAAATGAATGCAATGTATGGAACATGAAACATCGATGGTATGAGGAAGAGGTTTCAACGTGAATGCCGCCATGCACAGCCAGTCGAATTGTACAGTCAAATGCATTCACAAAGTTTTATAACTGTCTAAATTAAAGTTCAAAGGAAAGTTTTCGTAGTTTCGATTTTAAACAAATAGTCGTTTGAACGAATATTGATTTTATACGGATACAAAACCTCTGTCATTGTTGGGTTCAATGGCAGATTTCTTTTTTTTTTTACTTTTTCGAAGGGATTATTATAGGTTTCTTTAGCATGATTAGGATTCTAATTTCAAGACACAGTTAAAAATTGACGTCATAAATGTAATACTTATGCTGTCAATAAGTCCACGACCTGACCGGTGTAAATTATCGGTGATACTCTTTTGCGGTTTGAAATTGGAGCGATCTATTCTCTCATACGATATAAAATAAACACGCAGATTCTCGGTAACGCCGGTCGCAATTCAGATTATAAACAAAGTAATTCGTTACACTAATCTTATATAGGTCTTTTTGCTGTTGTGTTCCAGATATTTTTTTCGGCACACGGCGACATACCACAGATGCCGGACCAGTGGTTTGTTTCTTCAACAAATTTAAATGAAACAAAAACGAGCTTAAAGGGGAACAAATTTCCAAAAAAGTGTCGGAGCCGATGTTATAATTTTTGTACTAAGTTATAAAATATTTCGTGAATCCGTTGAAGTGTGTACATTTTTCACTGCATGGAAAATGGCTGAATTTTTTACTTTAAGGTTTTTCGGGGGGCATAATACCAATTTGACTTTCCAAAGAGATTTTCCAAATTTAAAATGGCGGAGTCAAGTTGACCGATTGAAATGCATCAAGGGACTTGATCAGCTTGAAACGCAGTACTAAGGAGTATTCGGGTTCATAGATTACGAATTTGACTTCATATTTTCAATATTCAAAATGGTAGATTCAAGATATAGCTATTTTACTATCCTTCCGAAATAAATAACCGACAAAATAAAAAAAGTAAGAACTTAGAGTATCGTTTAATGGCTTAACTGTTTCACGAAATATTTTACTATTTATTTTTAAAAAATCTGCTCCGGCCATTTTTTTGGACAGTTTGTCTCCTTTTTACTCGTGTTTATTTTATTTAAATCGATCTAGTCGTTTTTTCACAAATCGTTTTTGACCAAAAAAATCACCTTTCCATCCTCTGTGCATTCGTTCCCTTTCGAAATAATGCGTTCCCATATTAAGTGCTTCCAAATATTGACGATATTCTATATATATGACGTTCGTCGTAATACAATTTTGTTACATGTTTTTTATTACTTCGATAGTAATCGAAACGAATAATAAACGGTAATTCGTTTTCATTAACTAGGCTTGCAGAGAAATAAGGAGTCTGGTTAGAACTATATACCGAAATTTTGATAAGATCATATTCAAATACTTTAGTCCCCTAAACATTGATTCTTGGGATTTTCAGAGAACTAAGGAGAAAACGCCACCTTGGAAAACTCGCGTAAAATTATTCCTCACTTGCGCCGAGTTGGAACCGCAATGCCAACGGCTCGCCTTGTGTAATTAGCTTCTCTCGTAAATTGCTTCGCGCGTTTTGGGCTAAGTTAAACGCGAATACTACACTTGCCTTAACACACGAGGAGCATCCAGGCGTGTATTCAGGCAACGATCTTCATCCCGTGGAAGGGTACACCCTCCTCAATTCTTAAGTGGTCCGCGCATACCGTAAACGCCGCTCTATATTTTCATCGCAATAACCCGTAGCGGACCGCAAGTTGTTTTTCTTTCACCCCGCGAGAGCAAGATTAAAAATGCCCGCCAGCGGGAGCAACAATATATACGAGTGAGTCGGGCAGCGCACTGAGAATTTCATTATACGAAACACGATTTTTTAAGTCCCCATCGTCCACGCGGTGACAAACAAGTGGCATGTTTTACCTCCAAGAGTAGCAGCGAAAATAAATTTTCCCTATTTCTTTGCCTTTGAAGAGTGTCTAATGGGTCTGCAATTACGCTGTAATTACTAGCAATAATACATTTTTTTACGTCAAACGAAATTGTGGTTGCCATAATCTGAATTTTGGTTACATTTAGTGAAATTTTGTGGCTTGCACAATTTAATCCAAGTGATGATTTTGTTACCTACCTTAAGCCTTTAAGGACGAGAAAGTAATTGTTTTTTCTTATTCTTAAAAGGTACATATATTAGTTCTCATACGTGGCTAGAAGAGCAATTGTACTACAATTCGAACTTTCAAATTTGTGCAAAACGTATAAATGCATGGCAAAGACACATGATAAAAGTACAAGTACACTAGAGTCTCGGTATAATTGCGTCTCGCTATATTCACGTCCCGGTATATTTTCCCGGTTCCGTCTCGTTATATTTGCCTGTCGACGCTCTTTTTGCCCACCTTGCGGTCTGGGGCCTCACGAAGGGCCTGCTATGACGTCGCGAACAGAAAACGACGGAGAGGAGTGGGAAAAGCGGCGCTCCCCTTCTTTTGGTATATATAACGAGACGGAAGGAGAAGGGAAGGAACCGCGTGGTTAAATATACCGGGACTCTAAATCGCGGATGAAATGGCCGTAACTAAAAGGCGGGAAAACTTCCGCCATCGCATAGTGCCATCTACCTGATCTATGGTAAAGTAACTCGCTTGATTACGCATCGAGAGACGATCGGAAGATACAATATACTCTTTTTGCGGGAGTTTTAGGCGATTAGCAGCCATATTTTCTGACTACAAATTTTAATGTAGTATTTTCAAGAAATATACATCAAAATGTTATTATTTATGGCGCTTCTATCTATTGCAGGTCGGTTTCTCCATAATGTTTTTCCACTTATGCTAAATAAAAAGACTGATATATTATTTTGAGTTAAACAGAACTAAAAATTAACTAATCTAAAACAAAGTAAGTCATACAAATTTTTATTACTCACCAACTTGTATGTTGTTTCCACTCAGTAATGGTTTCGACGGCAACGGAGCTGGTATCGGTATGACAATAATTTCTTGACGTTTGGTTTTGAAAATCCTACCGTTGCGTAAAAAAGAAATCTTTTCTAAGGATTCATTCTAGAAATTGGCTATTGGCCAATTGTCATTTGCGATATTGTCTTCATTCAGTACGTGCCATTTTCGACCGTGTCTGCATTCAAGTTTGTGTCCTTTGCGAATAAGTGTCCATTTCGATGAAGTGTTCTTTTGTCGAAAGGATCTTTCGTTGAAATGTTCTGGAATCCCGAAAACGATTTAATCCTGATTGAAGACCTCTTTTCATGCGTTCAGTTAATTGTTCTCTCACGGCGCAAAAAATAATCTAGAAAAGTAATACTGCATAAAGAAGAATCGAATGTATCACACAGTATTAAATCTGATTGAAATCGAACGATTACACACTTTCTTTTCGTATTTGTTCTTTGTATATAAAGTCGTTCGTTCAGTGATTGCTTTTAGAGTTAATTTCCACTCGTCTGCACACGTAAACAAGATTCGTCTGTACAATGTGAGTTTAATGTATTCGATGGTATGTACTTATAAGCGTTACATTTTAGTTTATAAAACGTCGTATAAATATTGTACTATTAAAAAACATATGCTCTTTGACACAACAAAAAATTATTTACTCCTAGATATCATAAAAAATATGAAATATGAATTTGCAACCTTCCAGTTCAAAATCCGAAAAAAAATGAATGAAAAATGTCATACACCCTTCTTGCTTTTAGCTATCAATATGTTGCTGCAGATATATTGCTTTCGAACGAAGTACAATTTTCGGGTTATATATCAACATGCAGGGTGATGATGTCGCATTTTTAAATAATAAATAAAATTCTATTATTCCATGATTATTATTTTTTTTGACATAATTATTGTTGAATTTTAAAGATGGGATCTATATTTAGACATTTCTTTCTGATTATAGATTTATAATAATAATGGCCTTTTTTTTAGTTTACTTTACTACTTTACTTTCTGTAAGCATTTTTTCGCATTTATCACCGTTTGCATCTTGACCATATACAACGTCGGATGGTCAGACAAAAGGAGAAGGGGGGCCATATTTACCATAACGCCACCTGGTGGATTCTCTCCTAGGCCGATAAGTTGAACAGATTGGGATATAGAAAAGCAGAACCAATAATATTTCCTGTATAATCCTATACTTAACATAAGATAAAGTTTCCTCATAAATGACAACAATAAAGGTTCAAATTGTATAAATAATTCTGTACATTTTGATGTTGAATACAAAAAATCAAACATGCAAAAGGGTAAAAATCAGGTAGAAATTTTCACCTCGATGTATACACAAGCATTCGTCCATCTGCAGTTCCTGTGCTCCAATTCGTGCCGACATCTCCAATCCAAGTATATGGATGACATCTACCGATATTTGCGAGTTAACCCTCTTCCGATGTACACAGCGTGTTCCGGATATTGAATAATGTACATATCTTTACATTTGCGGCATTTCGTATACGGGCGTGTTAAGTGTTCGAAATGTACACCTACTTCAACAACTGAAATACATTTTTTGAATCGAAATACTCAACTCATTTTTAATATTCATAGGTGAAGAAGTGAATTTTGATATTGATCTCTTTTGGATAAACAAAATTCACCTTTGTGGTGAACCAAAACCTTTTGTTCGTTTAAGAAAAAAAAAAACTTTTACGCTGATGAAGTAGATATACTTCCTTTAGAAAATACTTCCTTTCTCAACTTTTTGTTTGTAAATTAATTCTGACTCATTTTTAACAAATTTTATTAATGTCTTCAATGAACATTTTTTTTTATTTACACTCATGTGAATATGTATTTTAATAAGTAAACCTGAACTTTTATGTGCGTTTTTAATGCGTTTTTTTAGTATCTAATTATATAACAATTACAGTAGGCCTGCGGAAAATGAAGAAAAAAGAAAGTAGGGGGAAGAGTCTAGGACAATTGCAGAAATAATATCGAAGTTTTAATAGAACAGATGAAAAAGAGGCTTGAAAATACGAAAAATAGTGCAAGGAAGTGAAGAACAAGTAGAACGGAGGGAGGTCTATAAGAAGTAGCATAGCAGTGAAGGAAAGGATCAAGAAACGTTAAGACAAGAAGAGAGAGAGGGCTGATAACCGAGGAAAAAAGAACGAGAAGGGAGAGAGAGAGAGAAAGAGAGGCGGACATGTGGTTAAAGTAGGAATTATAAATAATTTAGTAATGAATAGAGTGGAGAAAGATGCTTGGGAATCAAAGTTTGAGGTAGATGTCAGTGCGAGAGAAATAGTGGAATTTTTAAACGGCGAGAATATAAAAAAATGTAATATAATGTGATGGTGATGAAGAAAAGAAAAAGGTCATTTACAATCTGATTGCACCTACAAAGAAGAACAAAAATGATGATGGCGATGAAAATTAATTAGACAAAGAGAAGGGGATTTTGAAGGGAGAACGAGCTACTTTAAAAGGAAAAGAAGAGTGGGTATCAAGTAAAAGAAGTTAAAAATGGATGTGGAAAAAGAGAAAATATGGGGAGAGAAATAAAAGAAAACCAAAATGATGATGGCGATGAATATTGATGAGATAGAGAGAAGGGGATTTTGAAAGAGAGAGGGAGCTGCTTTGAAAGGAAAAGAAGAGTGGGTATTAAGTGGAAAATGGATGAGGATAAAGATAAAGTGAAAGGAAGGGGAGGAGAAAAGAATAAAAAAAAGATCATGGCGAATAAAATTAATGAAATAAAAAAAGAAGATTTTAAAAGAGTTTAAAGATTTTAAAGAAGCTACTGCGAAATGGAAAGATATTAAGTGAAGTGAGTGAAAAATTGATGAGGAGAATGATAAAGTGAAAGGAAAAGGACTAAAAAAAAAAGAAGAAAATGATTACGGCGACGAAAACTGACGGGATAAAGCGAATGGACTCTTGGAACAAAGAGGGAGCTACTTTAAAAGAAAAAGAAGGATGGGTATTAAGTGAAATAAGTGGAAAATGATTGAGGAGAATAATAAAGAGAAAGGAAGAGGAGGAAAGAAAAAACCTACAAAACTGTTTACATTTTGGTGATGTCCTAACCTAACCTAACCTAACAGTTTATAGCGCCAAGTGAAAAAACATTGAAAATAAACAATCAAGCACTCTGTTTCTTTTAAGGAATATAAAGTTTATTTATGAAGGGAGATTTGTCCTTTGTCCCCCTCATGTAATGTCGAATGGAGACATATTATTAACTATCTAAAATCAAAACTAATATCGTTGGTTTAAAGAGGTTCACCAGGTCAAAGAATTAACATTGAGAATTTAACGAAAAAATTATAGTAGGTTAAACAATGAAAGAAATTAATGCCTGCAAAGTTTTAAGCCCCTAGGTACCTTCAGAGCAGAGAAATTAATAAAAATGTTCACGATTCTTTAACATTGAGTTTTATGGGAACAAGTATATATTCATGAAATTCGTATTGAATTAACATTGAGTTTTTCGTAAAATTTATACTACTGATAAAAAAATTTGTGAGATTTTATTTGCAGAAAGAAAAACGTCTCTTCCTACCTTTAGAGACGAGAAATAAAATAAACAAATAGCTAAAAGGGTCATTTTTGGTTATGTTGACGGACGGCAACGTCTTAGGAAGCATACCACCGAAGTCATATTGGCGTCCGTTCCATATTTGACTCGATAGGTACCTGGTGAACCTCCTTAAGAAACAGGAAACATATTTTAATAAATCAGAACAACAACGTTTTTAAATTCTTACAAATAAATAAAAATATATGAAATCGGGGATAATATGATTGTACTATTTTACCAATACATAAAAATAGTAATCTAACTAAATAAATAGTTAACTTCTTCCAAATGTTTAAATAATATTGAATTCCGGTGTCAATAAAAGTTGGAAATGTAAAATAAATACTTACGACTCGATGAGACCAGCAGGGAAATTTTACACTTGACAACATTACAAAATAAAGAAAGCAGAAAATCGAATCCAACCAAAAACAGATTTCGTGCTCGATCTGTTGCACGGATTAATCAGAAAATAGTTCAAGGATATAAATAATGAAAACAGACGTATTATGACATTATTTTATTGATTGATGACCATCGTGGATGAAGGGGTAAATTACAGTTGTCTATGTGTTATCCGTTGAATGAGTAAATTACATTTATCTAACTTAAATATTTAAAGTAGCAAATAAAATTATATCCATCCGATTTTTTCGTACATTTGGAATAAAAGTTATATTCGAAAGTTGAAAACGACTGTGATTTGTATATTTTCTCAGCAGAAAACGCATTGTAACATCGCTTTGTAACATACAAAGCAAATGTGATTTGTGCGAATTCTGAAATTAAAAAGTTATAGTAATCATAACATTTATCTTTCAATGATTGTTTTGACAGAATTTGAAGTTGTAATTTCCTTTCCCTTTCCGTAAAAATTTGTACATGTATTTTCCGTAACAATAAAAAACGGAATCACAAATAAAATCAGTAAATAGACGAATGTACATGCATAATTTGTTTCATGCCTTTCAATTATAGCGGGAATTTTGGCTTTACATAGTGGAAATTACTAACCATTATCGATTTTTAATCTTGCTTTGCAAAAGCGCCAATGTGTGGTTACCAATTATATATATCGAATTTCACTCATTCTTTAATTCCTACTATTATGGGCAAAATAAATGTCACACTGCTGGATTCGAATAACACTTCATTACAAAATACGTTGGGCTTGCTAACTGAAAATTCACAACCGATATAACCAAATCGCTGATAATATCGTCCATAATAAATGGTTGCCTCGAAACTTTGCAATTGAAATTCATTGTTGCGGGGACATGAATGGCATTCCATGCTTTATAAACGGACCATCGTTTTATGATTAAAGTAGATCATTTTATTACCACCTACTAAAAACAATCGAATTACACTCCGCTAAGGATAAGCGAATTTAAACCGGAAACTTTGGGTCGACGACGAAACGATGCTGCATTTTACAACCCCTTTTTATTAGAACATCAAACTTAGCCGCGAAATGCAGACGATCGATGTTGGGTTTATAGGAAAATGAGGTTCGTACGAATCTTGTATATACGCGATGTTTAACTATATTATTACATATACATACATACATTTATGTACAATCAATGTTTTCCTAATCTACTGATATGATTTTTCATCCAAACATCAGCGAGCGAAACTTTTATGACCAATCGTTCAATGCGCTCATTGAACTTACTTGATAAGACGTAAAATATTCGTACCGATTCTGTACTGCCAAGTTGAGAGTCGGGGAATAAAGTGTGGATTAAAGAGGAGCACTTGAAACGCGTTAAATTAGTGGAAAACTCTTCTTGCAAAGTACTACCAACCAATATTTTGCTTTGTCGAAAAGAAATAGTTTAATCTCATTTGAAATCTTAGTGGAGATGCTAAGATTATCAAGCAAATTAGAAACTGGAACTTTTTTACTGCACTGGCCAGTATCCCTAATTTTTTGTTAGTATAAAAAATAACTAAACTAGACGACACGTAGACAATATGCTGGTCATTTTCTACTACGGTAGGAAATTATGATTTGATTTGATTGGTTGAAATCAAATCATTAATTCCAAAAAGATCGCGCAATTGACGAGTTGGAACTGGAGATGATTGTCTTGCAAAACAAAAATATCCTTTACAAAAGTTAGATCCAATGCAACCGCACATCGCCTAGATGGCGCAGCGATCACGCATTCGCCATTTGCAGCGGATTGGATCCAGAATGTCGGCAAAGGAATCGTTTGCTGCTGGTGAAGAAATCAAAGCTTGTGTCAACATTCGTCAATTGCGTGGCTCGCTGTATATGATTTGTCCAGTATTAACGCTGTATATTTATGAATCATATTGATACGAATATTTATCTACATCACAAATTGCAGGGAATATTAATATACCGTTCCGTATAAATGTTAAGGTTGTCTCCCTTTTTTTCATCCTCGCCGTGTCGTGTTAAAATACTATTTGATATCAGAAATTTACCTGAAGAAACTCGTTCAATCTTTCGAACAAAATATTGTGAGTAGGTACTCGAGTTCTCGGCGAAGCAGCCGGCGCGATTGGAACAACTTTTTTACCGACGATAAAAGAGGGAACGATCTCCCGTAAGAAACCTCGGAAGTGCTCCTCCTTAATTCGATGTCTATATAATATGTACGTGTATTCAGCAGCTGGAGTCTCTGATTTACGCACTCTTTCTTCAAACTTTCTTTGTCATTGGGATTCACACGATCTTGTCTTTGCACTTGCAGGTGGCGCGACAAAATAATTGTCTCTCGCGACCCTGTTCGGTGTCGGATTCACAGAGCCAGCTTGGCCACGTCTCGTAAAGCTGCCGACAGTTTGCCCAGAGATCCGCCCAGGGGCAAGAATTCTTGCAGAGCTTGCCAAGCCGACAGTGGTCCTTGCACTCGGAGCAGGATGGTCCCTCGGTATATGGCGTACCCAAACGATCGAGATAGTTGCCGCTAAGGAAATAAAGCTCTTGTACAGCTTGCAGTGAAATGCGGATACTCCAAGACGAGTATCCAAGATCTATATCTATAGAACGATGTCGACACTTTCAGAAATCTACCGAAAATATCCGCAATCGTACCGAATGGTAACTCGAGGGTACTCTTTTTTTTATATCGATGTCATTTTTAATAAAAAATATTTTGTCGAAATTGTTCTGTTTGGCTTTTTGTAGCAGTAATATGTTTTGAAAAATGCATATGTTTATTGTACGTGCGTTTGTTAAAAATGAATTCATGTTCAATTTTGCGTAGATTCGAGGTACAAGAATTAGTCAGTAGGGCTCTGTACTGAATATCTAAGTTTGGCATCATGCTTACAAGGTGTTTCTGTTTCACAGCTCTTCTAACCTTTAAAAGCTTGGCGTCATCCTCTTAAAACATAGTCATCCGCCAACATCTTGCACCGAGAGAAATTTCTAGGTTTTGCTTCATGGTTGGGCATCATGCTTTTATTTCATGGCTTTCTTATACTCCAAAAATGTGGGTCGCGAATAAAAAGCACGAAACAACTCTATTGGAAGATGAATTTTATAAGGTAACCTCATGCTTTTAGAGAATACGAAAACGATGAAACAAAAGCATTACACAAAACGCTGTTCCAGAAACCTAAACATTTTTCTCCGTGTCGTTTAGTGCTTTTTAGTCACGACCCACGTTTCTAGATGACTTAGTGCTAAACCATGATGCAAAATCAACAAATTTCTGGGCGCCACTGATGAGAAAACTGCACGATTAGTGTAGTCGCAGATAATAAAAATCCATTTGAGAAATAAAGATAATGGAAGGGAGTTGCATCTAAGGATCGCAGGTACGAGTCCCTCGTTGGGCGCCAAAGCTATCTTGGTATTTTCCACCAATTTGAAAAATAAAATGTTGCAACAGATTCAGGTGCTGGATTGAGAATCGATCCTGTGATCTCTTATTTGCAAGTAGGTTCGCTACCACAGGGTATTTTTAATTCTCACATAGATTTTTATTGCTCACGACTAAAAAATTAGTTTTTTTTCCAACTTAATATGTCACGTCCTAAACATTCAAGAATTTCAACGTATATTTTTATAATTGTATACTAAGTTAAAAACGGAAAATCACTAATTCAGTCAGATGAATGTTCTCCAAAACGTTATTTTAATTATTTTTTCCGAATAATGTAAAATTTGAAACAGAAAATAAGGAACAACGTTTTAAAAACGTTTGAAAACTCCCAGACAAATTAGAATACAATTATTTTTTACGTGAAGATTATTTTAAAAAAGTGCATTTTCGATTCTGAAAAGATTGAATTAAATTCCGAATGCGAAATACTATCTGTGCGTTTTGGGATCTCCTCTTTGTACCACTTTGAAGCTTGTTCGAGAATGCTATATATTTTGAACTCCCGAGGTAATTCTTACGGAACATGAGAACTGATATTTCAATTCCGTACAGAAATATCGGTTAAACAAAAGTTTTCTACAAAACTTATATTTCCTATATGATTATTGACATAATTTTCTATATTTAATGTCACCGTTAATTTTATACATTATTAGGTGACATATAGTTTATAGAAAAAATCGAATTTATGAAATTCTGCATATTCATTCAATCGTTTCTAACTTTATAAAATTTAGATCGAATAATAATTTTTAAACAAAAAACTGATAGTTGAAAATGTTAAATTCGCTTGAAGTGATATGAATAAATTTCAAGAATATATTAATAACTGTAACTTAAAAAAAAATTATTTAATTGATTTTGTGTCAGTTGGTCGTATGCAAAGCACTTTAATTTCACCATTTCCAACGTATTTTAGGAATGCTTTTTTTAAAAATGTGCATGTTTAATGCTGAGTGAAATAAAATAAATTAACAAGTAAATTTTGCGTCGTTTATGATAATTTAACTAGTCTAAAAAAGTTTGTAAAAAATAACTTAATCTAATATAGATTTCATTTTAAATACATTAATAACTAATAATTTTTATTTCATTTTTATTTCATTTTTATGTTCTATCTTTTTACTTAATTCACGTTCTATCAAATATATCTTAGTTAGTAGTATCAAACGATAATTATTCTTTTAATATCCTAGACGATAGGAAAAGTTGAGAATCACGAACTTAAAAAATCCTACCGAAAGTTTTGTTTCTTTAATTTAGAGCGTATTTCCATATTACTAATAACAAACCTATTTTAAATATTTACTTATACATTCAAATTGTATTTGCAAATTACTGCAAAGTAGACAGTTTATTAATCTCCACTTGTTTAGTAACGACATACAACAATGACCCTTTTTAATTTCTATGTTTTAATTTCCATTAAACTATTTACTTACACATTTTATGCACCAGTTTGAAAATAAAATAATAATAATAAAAACTTTTGAAATTGAAATCTATAGGAGAATCGAAACGCTATTAAAAGTCGTGCATTACTCGCGGGCTCTTGAATTACAAACGGATAATTCGATTCATTCACTTGAACATTATAAGTGATTGACTTTCTTACCTACTTTTTTTTATTATTTAATAGCACCGCACAGTTATAAAAGTTCATTGCCTACAATTCTGTCTGAAATTACTTATAACCATTATTTTATATTTTTGTTAAAACTGATAAGAACACGTCTTAATTTCTAATAGAATTTGTGGGTGCTATTTCAAAATGTTTGTGTTCAACCCATCGTTATGTGACTCAAATGTCAATATGTCGACAGATAATAAAGTATTTCATAAAGTTTTTTTTAACTACTATCATTTTTAGGTTAGGGTAGCTTGATAACTTTAGATCCTTAAAGAAATATTTATATTATATTATTTATATTCTTATTGTATGAGTATGTTAATGAACGACAATGTTATTATGATTACAAGGTTCTGGCGAAAAAATTAGACATTTTTGGGACATTAATGATGGGCTCCATTGCTTACAACACGGAGAAAAAAATAAACAGAAAATGAACTGGACATTTTCAGAGGTGTATTTATCAATGGTTATTATAATTTCAACTATTTTTAGAAATATATCATAGAAATTTGGCATTTAAATGTCATGAATTTCCAGGAATTATCAAGATGCACATGAAAAACAATTGAAGATGAGATTATTCTTTGTTTCTAAACACGACAGATTATTCTGCAATTATTCATGTTGCACCCCTGCAAACACGGAAAGTAACAGTTATGTAATATTTACGTAATGGTTACATTGTTACATAAATGTTACATAACTGTTAATTTGGGTTTCCAGGGACGTACAAGCAATAACATTTTATAGGAGAAATTGGGAAGTTCTGAGCCATGGGGTGCCATCTTACGACATAATTAAGAAATTTGCCGTTAGGTAATTCTTGGCCACATTGTTTATCAATAGCACATTCCGAGCGTCGCTCCATGTGACGTGTTTTGAAATTATTCGCAAAATTTCCCGAACAATTTTTCCAGCTAATTGCAAACGTAAATATATAGAAATTAATAGTTAACTCCGATTAACATAGTTTTGTTGTTGGGAAGTTGTGGATCATTTTCAACGTAATTTTGTGCGCAGAATCCGAATCCGAAGTGGCTCATCACGTCAGAATTCTGAGATTTTGAGGTTATGTACTCGAACAACGTGTTTTTTTTTGCTATATTTGAGGTTACGTACAACGGTTACGTAGGATGCAGCAATGTTTTTTGGCCGTCTGTACTATTTGCATCTTTCAATACTATCCATACCCTTCAAAATGAGCTTTTCATGTTTGTACTCAGCGAACCAAGATACATCCAAGAAAAAATTTTCAAGAGAAATTGTTAAGTGAAACGTGTAGATTTTAAAGGGGTAATGTGACTGCTTATGACTTTTTTGGAACCAATGTCATAATTTAAAATGGATGTAACTTTGTAAAAAAAAATCGTAGGTGATCGAATCAAAGCTCATTTTGATAGGGAAGGGTAGTAAAGACGTCACCTCAAAGATCGCAAAAAATGCCTTCTTCGAGCACATAACCTCAAATATCTAAAAATTCTGACGTGATGAACCAATTCTGACTTCTGGTTCGGGTTGTACGCACAAAATTGCGCCAGAAATAACACAGCTTTCCAAGAACCTCTTTTTGTAGATCTATGTACTCAAGGAAGTTTTGAAACTCATTTTGAGTTTTGCATGAATAAACAATGCGCTGATAATTACGTGGCCATTTTGAATATAAACAAAGGAGTTGTGCGAGAACAAATTTGGGGAGTTATGAGGTAATATTTGTTTTCCATTTTCGTAATGTTCATGCATTTTAGGATATTTTATGATACAATGCGACTATACAATAATGCAATAACTCCAACAGAAATAACTCTATTTGAACAGGGACTATCAAGTCCGTGAGTATCTAAGCGCAATTTTGTGTGTTAAGGAATCCTCAATATTTAACAAAATTAGCATTAACATGAAAAGTAAATTTCAAAAACAGTCAATGAATTTATATTACATGTTTTCATCAGCACAGAGACTGTTTGTATGAAATTGTTATTAAAATAATTCGATGTAAAGTACTATTCAAGCATCTGTCGATTATTCTCTTCAGCAGAATAATTACTCTTACGAAACTATACCTGTATTAAGGAGAATATGAAAGGGATCTATGATAAAGCCTTTCGATTAAATGAGTATCGAAAGGATACTCACATAAAAAATGGTAACATTTCCAAACTTTAAATTTGATTTCAATAATGGACAATTTGAAACTTTGCGAATGAAGTTCGCCGAACCCGTTTCGAGAAATAAAGCATAAAGTTCAGATATCGATATAATTCGAGTACCTCGGTACCTACAAGAAGAGCCCAAACTTTGAAACCGCGATATCTACAAATCGGAAAGTTCGGCGACTAAGTCGTTTTTTCCGAATGGCCGCCCGGTTATAAATTTGGAAGTTTGACGGTGGAAGATTTTATTTCAAACGTTTGGATTCGCGTCACGCGGATATTTACGGGCTTATATTTCTGAATTGCTGGGGTAAGAACTTTCATCTTATTCCCACACATTTACATCGTGCCAGCTTACGCACAATCTTCTTATTGAAATTTATCAACTTTTATTGCTGCATTTACCTAATGTGTGACTTGAAAATAAATATAAATATGTGTCAGTGGACATATTTATTTTTATCCGGGAAGTCATATATAATTTTAAATTATGATATTCTTAAATTAACGAAAAGTCATGAAAAGTTACAATGAAGAATCAACATTTTACAATGACAACTAATAAAACATATATAAGAAATGGACAAAAGAAAATAAACAAAAACACGGAATATGTTTCTGGGCCAAAGAATTTGCATCATATTTTTGGCATAAAATGAAATAAAGTACTGCAAAACACTCAAAATAATGACAGTGACTTATGGGGAGCCTACTCCACGGGGATACTCCTTATGCTTGGCAACATCGAAATTCCAGCATCATATTTGGTTAATTCTATCCAATATTATAAAACGTTTTGGGCATGTGACAGCGACGTTTTGTTTCGAAACTGATTTTTTTTATCAAAGTACCGTAGAATATTTCTGATATGCGAAAAACAAGATTAAAACAAAATCCCAATCATTTTAGTGGAGGAGTCCAGAGAAGATAAGACAAAAAACATCAAATTAGATTAATTTTCAAGGTCTTGATCCCTGTTTTCTTTGGGTATTAATGCTATAAGATCAGAGGATCAATAAAGAGCCTTGAAGTTATGGGCTACTTTACAAAAACAATACAAACAAAAATGTTTTTAATGATGAAGAAGCAATGCGTGACTTTGCACCATGATACCATCTCATTCATCATTGCTTGTCAGTAATGTTTTAGCCAAACAGATCACCACAAGTATGTTTCAGTCGCTACGTTCGGTGCATTTGCCCTTACTACTTGGTGCTGTTCCCAAGAGGCAAGAGACCCGTGAAAGGTGGATTTATAATGATCGAAGAGATAAAGACAGCATCGCTGGAAGAGCTCAAGGCTATATCACAAAATGGTTATCAGAACTGCTTTGAGGATTGGAAACAGCATTGGAAAAAGTTTATTACATTTGCGGGGAGCTATTTTGAAGGAGACACCTTGAATATTGATCAATAAACAAATATTGTTAGATATAAAAAAACGTCATCGTACTTTTTGAAAACATCTTGTAAAAATGTGAAGAGAACGCAAATCAGTTTCGAAACAACACATTGGAAGAGTGTGGAGATGTTTATTACAGCCATGATAGGAATCTAAATTATCAACGAATTGCAATATGAGAGATAAGGTTACGATTCCATGTTTGAATGCTATGATGAACTCATCCTTATTTTGCTCTGTGGCATCAAAATGAATGGAAGGTAATAGTGACGACGAGAAATAAATGATGGTAAATGATCCTCCATTGACGTCGGTTGTTGAACAGTTGAGGTTTGTGTATCTTTGTCCTGATAATGTATGAAATAAAATATCATTGTCATTTTACATCATTATTGAACATCATCTTTGTTGTAGGATAAAAAAACCCAACAAAACAATTTGCATTCAACTTCTCCAAGATGGGAAATCACCATCAATATTGCTTTTGAGGCTTATGATCCAATTTTATTACCCATCACCAAAGTATAGCATAATTATCAGTTGGACAGGTCAATGATGTGGGATCTCCAAGAATTCCAATGCAATACCAATTCCAACAATATCAAATAAATCAATTTTTCTGAAATACACAAAACTCAACTGCTACTGACCAACAGCCAAACATATCATTCACTATAGTTCAACCATGATAATAAATCTAAATTAATGTCGAAAATGAAAACAAATTGATGGACAAACAATAAATCCCAGCATAGCAGCGAAAGCCAATAAGCCTCTTTTTCAAAAGGCACGCTACCTTATTCGTCGGGGAAAGCTCTACAAATAAAAAAGCTAGGTAGAAATCGATGAGCTTGTTCAGCTGAAACGAAAAGCATTGGATGCTAATTATTACACGATACAGAGGGCGCAATACTCACGAGGGACAGTAGTTGCAGACGTAACTGAAGTACGGGATTCCACGCGGCCCTCTTGTGCCATTACATTCCGCCCAACCGCATCCTACTTGATGAGTCGTGGCCCACACCATCTGCGTGTAATGGCCAACTTTGCTCAGATCGTTACTTGCTTCAGCCCCGTACTTGAATATCCGGTGCTCGGAAAACCAGGTTTTAATTGCGAAGAACCTGTAAGAAACGAACAAAATTTTACGATTTGAGAACATAGAAACTCGAACGTCCAAATGCATCATGATTCATGGCTCAGAATTAATTTTAGAAAGTTTTATTGCATTGGAGATAATGAATGCATTTGTAGGACCGTAACTATGACACGAGTGGTTATAATAGCCTATTGTGTCACGAGGGCGCAAAGTTAAGCATTTCTGGTCTAATTTCGTACTCTAAGAATTTATAATTCTTGACGACTGGAGATACTTCTTTAAATTTTATGACTGATTTCATTTGTTTCTTTCTCCATCCTAATTTATTACGAATGTTTTACGGTTCAACATTCTCAATCTAAATTTTTACTGTAGTAAAGAGTAACAATATAATTTATTACAGTAGACTCCAGGTATATTTACCCACTCGGTTCCTCTCCAGCCTTCCCCTTCAGTCCAGTTATATTTACCATAAGAAGGGGAGTGCCGCTTCCCCATTCCCCTTAGTCACGTTATGTTCGTGACGTCACATCAGGCCCTTCCTGAGGCCCCAGCCCACAAGGTGGGGGAAAAAGAGACCGGCGCTAGGTAAATATATTGAGACTGAACCGGGAGGATATGATGAGACGTAAATATAACGAGATGCAATTATACCGCGACTCTACTGTAATTCGAATTGCAAATAGTGATAAATTTGTTATTAAATTTCATTTTATAGTTTATTTCATCATTTAAATAGATATAACATTGGATTTTGCAGTTAGTCGTCGACTGTTGGAGGTCAGATCCTGCTCCCCCAGAGCACTAGTAGTAACCGCGACTGCCGCTAGTTGTGATTGGGACTATTAAGGAAACATTTTGCACCCACTAGAAAAATAAGTTTTGGTGCTTAACTGATTTTGCAACCTTTTACAGTTTTTTAGTGCAGTCATGCGCAATAGTAACTGGCGCAAAACTTTCGCTTGAAGAAAAAAATGGGTCGCTTATGATAATTGTCCTCAAGATTGTGAAAATTTGAATTTTGATCGTGATAAAGAAAATACAAAAAATAGAGAGTTTTTGATTAATAAATTCCCCTGGAAGGAACAAAAGAACAACTAGCACATACTCGTAATTGACAAACATAAAAAATCCTTTTATCGAGAAAGAAAAACATAAAATTTAAATATTTCTTCTTATCTCACTTTTTCGTAAATGCAAAATTCTTTGTGGCTATAAAAAAAGCGGATTAGAAAATTAAAAAAAAAAATAAAACAGTTCGAAAAAATGTTTACGACGAGTGCAACATGCAGCAAACGTGGTTACTCACCCAAGCGTACTGCATGCTTGGCTCGTATAAATAAACAAAACAAACGAAAAGGAGTAACGGGTACAAGACCCCAATTTGTGCGATTCCCTAATTATACCAAAAATCCCGTAGTCGTGTAAACTGATATTTACTAAAGCATCAAGTGTTTGTTAACATCGGTTATACTTTCTGCCCCAATTGTTCTGATGGAAACAAATAACGGAAATACTAACAGTGCATGTACGCAGTTACGTGATACTGCGATCAGATCGCTGTGTATAATTACGCCACTAAAGGCTATTGATTAATACCATTACTAACTTTCTTCTTGAAGGTTTGCAACTATTTCGTTCCATTATCCAAATTGACTTTACCAATCGTATTATTTTAAATTTCATATGTCAATATATTTTTCATAATTTTGGTTTCTTTTTAATCGTTTCTATATGATATATTTGTGTATTCGCACAATTTTACTTTTAAAATACATTATATTACATGAAAATTCACGCATTAAAATAATTTAACAGCTTCCTGTGAAACGTTGACCCAAATTTAAAAAGTCAGCTGATACATTATATATTATGAACGGAAATACAATATCGATAATGTCGAAATTTCGAAATTGAATTTTAACACTACAGTAAAATAATAAAATGATTTTTAAATATTTAGTCAGCTTATAAAAATGAGCTGCTGACAAAGTTACTTAAACCACAACCTAATAAAATTTCACTTTAATTCTATATTCATCACTTAATATTTTAAGTTTAATTTTAAGCAATTTTAACGTATTTTTTCTTCTTATTCGAACCTTCGAATCTCGACGAAAATTAATATATTTAATAATCGAAAGCAATTTTAATTACCAAGGAAGCACTGAAAATCGTAATCTCTACTTCAAATACTCGTTGAAATAGTTTTAATAATAAGAGGATTATTCCTTAATTTGTTCGATTTTATTTCGATCTGCAATGGTCGCGATACGTTAGTTATTGAAATTCGTTGCAGCTGACTACAAAGCAGTAACTAAGCTGCTCCTAGCCTCTTCCAATAATTATATTTTGTATTTCGACCAAATTTTAATTGCAGCTAAATAATATTTTAATTAAATTTAATAATTTTATGTCTTGTCTGTATATATTGTTATAATTTTCAAGTCATAGATAAAACAAAATTCGATAGGATAAAAATGTTTGTAGAACAGCCGCTAGATGGCTACTGAACCCAAAAGCGAAATTGTATCCTTCAAACTTTTCAACCATCCGTTATTATGTATTGTAACGTCTTAATGTTTCTTTCCTATTATAGAATATTTTATACTAATTGAAATATAAATGTGATATAATAATGAAAGTGCAAATGAATCTCGGTATGTATCAATCGAGTAAACTAAATTTAAATTTAAATTATGTTTCCACTGCATGTCCATAAAATTAAATTAGTAAAATTTGAGTTTCAGGTAATTTTCATTAACGTTGATCATTTGCTATTTTCAATTACCGCAGAGGCTAAATTACTATAGACTTTTGATTTTCATTAGAATTGTAAAGTTTCACCATATTTCGATCAAATTTTTACTAACTCTCATATATTTAGAAAATAGCAGAATTATTTTCTAGTTTTAGAATAGAAAGACATATCAACATTATCGAGAATAATCGAGATAACATGGAATGTTTGCATTGTAGGCAGAGCATCTCGTGACCTATACGCCAATTTTGCATCGATAACGTCCACCTGATATTGGTTCATTCTATAGCAATCCGTTTCCGTGCATTTATGCGTTGTCAATTTATATGGAACCGAATTCTCATCATTTCGACCCTCTAGTATAGAGTCGACAAGAAATGAAAAATCATTGCACAATGCCACTGCCTTTTATAAATTATATTCGCAAAAACTGACACGTAATTTCGAAAATGCTGATTTGCATTTTCTCGAAATTATTTCGATCAGAAATTCAATTTTGGGTATCGATTTGTTGACATTATTAATTAATTCTCTAAGGGGTAATGGAATTTCCGTTAGATAAAGGTCACAATTGTTGCATAGATGGAAAATTTAGTTAGTAAATGTTTAACTATTTTCATTTATAATTTTGAAGTTCATTTATGTTAACTTTTCATTAACATTTAATTATATTATTTAAAGAAATTCGTTCTTTTCGTAGCATATGAAACGTAGTGTGTAGAAATCATTATTCTCTGCGTTTCTTGTTCACAAATATTTTTTCAATAAAAAATGATCTGTTTTAAACGCGTTTGAATTTTCTAAATGTATTAAACACATTTATGAGAATTAAGTTAAAAATACCTAGAGTAAAGATTTTTAAAGACATGTTACTATTTTGGTGAAATATTATTAACAGATGGGACTTATTGAGGCCCTAAAGTGTTCCACCGCTAAGGTAGGATTTTATACTGAAAACCGTAAATGAAAAACCCAAATTTTCGTGCTTTGTAAGGGCAATTCTAATTACTGAATACAGCCAATTGACGAATATCAATGAAATTAATTAGGAATTGAACGAGAACTATTGGAAATAGGTGATTTTTATTTATTTCCAATAACTCTCGAGCAATTCTTAATAAATGTCTTCGGCATTCCGTAAGAGTCCGTATGCAGAAAGTAGAAGTACCCTTACAGAGCCCAAATTTAGGAAAATCGATTCAGACATTTTTAATTTACGTTTTATAGCGTAAATTCCTATCTAATCGGCAGACTACTCTAGAACCCTTTAAGGGGGCCTTAAAGTGGTCTACCAATAACGTAGAATTTTACGCTGAAAAACGTCTTATCAGCAAAGTATATTAGACCCCTTAAAATCTAAATAAATTACATTCTACGTTCATTTATGTATGTAAATAATATAAGAAAATCAAAACTGGAAATGCAAATTTCCAGTCTACATTTTAGTTTATTAAATATTATGGACAAATATTATTGATTATTTTATTTTTATATGGTTAATTTTGTTATTAATCTTATCTCCGGTTTAATTGTGAGTTAATTTGCACAATAACTTTATGGTGGACATAAATTGTGATTTTTTAATGAACATTATATTTTACGTTCATTGAAATGAATATCACACTGCTAAATAACTAGTCCATCAGTTCTGGACACTCTCTGATACAAATATGCTGAACATTTTTCTTACACTTTATGACAATTTTCCAATTGGATCCTGTAGTTTTTTTAATATGGTGCTGTAAGAGATTAGATAAATTGTTCACATCCACATTTTTTATATAATGTTACAATAAAATATATAAAAACTTTTTCATGGAATATTGATTCCCAAATATGAGAAATAAACTTATCTATCTATCTATCTATATCAAGAATTTTCCTCTTAAAAAAATTCTTAATTTAATTATATAGAATTTTTAAAAATCCATCAGTAGTTACATAATGTGTTTTTATATCTTCTCTAATTTTGTTTAGTTTCTAAAATAATTAGAATAATAAAGTAGTATTTTTTTAAAATAACAAATTTTTTTGGCCCTAAAATCTTTTATATGGTGGTACTACTCAATTCATCATTTTTATATTTTTTCGCTTAAAATCCTCTTTAAAATATTTACAATACCACTTGTTGTATCTATTAAGTACTTATAGTGTTTACTTTCTACATAGAGAGAAAGAAAATAGTTAATGGAACCATATTATGATTGCAAACCGGTTTAATACAAAAAATATTTAAATGAAGTATTTCTTTATTAATTAGAATATTAAGATTGCTCCATTTACTATTTCCCGATACTTGAAGCATTCGTACATAACCTCAAATATCAATTATAACCTTTTATGTTGTTAATGCTACTATTTACATTGTTAAAATCGTTTCTACTATTTCTTCTTTGTTCCAGTAATCTTTTTTCCTCTCTGTGTATTTGTTTACCTTTATAAAGCTGTCGTAAAACTTCTAATTTAGTTAGGTAAGGTATTATCACGTATTCTTTAATAAATTTACATTCAGTAATAATTTGAAGAAATATTTTGTCGTGTGATATTTAGACACGTTAGAATAAAGTATAAAAATTAATGGCTGATTTCAAACATTACTACATTTAATACAAGTCCAGTTTTCGAAAAAGATATTATCCACCAACTGAGATTTTTCTTTTTGTAACAGTCGGAAAACAAATTATATGTATATTACAATTAAGATATGTTTTAACCAAATTTCGAAAATATCGAGTTAAAAATGCTGTGTTGAATTATTGAAAAATTCTATACTAAACTCCTTTTTATTTTTTTTTTTCATGTTACATATTTTGTAGGATGTTTGCCATAAAACGATATTGAAGCGTAATATTATCGCAACTTTTAAATTTTAAAAATCAAACAACGTTTAATGTATTTTTCTATTTTTACGATGTACCTGCATGTTTAAGCATTAAATAAAACCGTGTATCTTCAACATCAAAAAAGTACATCTTGGCCAATGTCATGTTTGTACTCAGTCTTAATTTACGATTTTCCTGCATGCGTTATTCTACTTATATGTTTAATGTAAACAAAGGCGATAATACTAACGTTAATACTTCATCTCGTAATAAATGTCACAGTTAAAAGTAGGACGACACGTACAAGAGAAGTTACTCCATTTGCGTATAGAACATGCTTTCCACATCAAAATCATAAATGTAACAAACACATTGGAGCATCGTTGAAACGAATTGTAACAAACTGAAATCTGCATTAAACAGTCAAAATTATATTTATTAATCACTTCTATTTTTTCTGACC
The DNA here is from genome assembly GCA_030407085.1 of Trichopria drosophilae. NCBI lineage: Eukaryota > Metazoa > Arthropoda > Insecta > Hymenoptera > Diapriidae > Trichopria > Trichopria drosophilae. Next base: position 26,482,678 of record CM059585.1, read on the forward strand.
TTGATATTAGAGCATTGTGTAAAATGCTTCCGTTATGTCATTACGTTGATTCGTTAATTTTTATTTAGTTTCCTTGATAACCCATTTTCAGTTTTATTGCACTTGGTAAATCTGGGTCAGATCGATTTTATGCGATAAAATATTTCTGCACATTTTTTTTCAAATGCCAAGTTTATGTTCATTTGCTATTATATAATCCTTTACAAAATTCAAATCGTTTTTTGCTGATTTTTTGTCCAAATCCTTACTTTTGCGTCACTTACTGAAAATGTTTCGATCGATTTGTTACCAATTTGTCATGAATTTTCGTCTGCTCTTTGATGATTTCTATCATTTCATAATTTACACTCAGAATTAGGTTTTGTTAGAGAGCATTTGTCTTCGCCAATTAATCATCTTTTGATTTGCGAGAATAACAAATTATTATATTACTTAAACTTTTTTTAAAGATGTGGAAGAAAAATTGAGTATCTGATACTGATAGAATATCTATTGTACTAATACAACTTTGTATGGATTTAAAACAGGAGTGATCAATATTTTCGAATTACAAAATTAGTAAGGCAATATCATCTGACGTTGTCGTCATCTTTGCCATCTTATATTACTATACATCGTCAAAATCACCATCCAACATCATCGACGTCTTATTAATCATCATCTGATATTATTATTATACAAAAACATCATACATAATCGAGTAACATCATCATCATGACATTAGCATTATTATAATTACCACAAACTAACATCACCATCATTGTTATGCTACATTATCGCTATCCTACATCTGCAACATCATCTGACATTGTCGCCATGATCAGACATCATCATTTATACAAATGCTGATTATTGTTCATGTTCTTTCAGAGTCATAAAACTGGACATCGAAGAATTGGTTTGTACTAAAGACAAAAATTTTATTTCGTAACCTGTAAGGCGAATGACATTCGTCGGTTGTAATTTATGTGTCTGTAAGTGATTCTTGCAGCATCCGACACCAGATGGAACATCCTGTCTGTATGTATACAACACGCGTAACTTTCGACGTGCTTCAGAAGTAACTAGAATATAAGATTTATTGCCGGGTCGTCTCTTGTTTGCATACATTTGTATGGACATAGTAATTCAATTCTCCCATCTCTTGGACGTACCATCCCCATGAAAAACGTTTCAGGAAACAAATACCTATTTCGCTAATCGGGAAATATCAAATTTACGATCGTTGCGACTTTAAAGTTCCCCCCGAGATAATTAATAAATGTGTTTGATATTTTCGCAAACGAAATATTTTCCAATGCAATATATTTGTTTTCGAGCATAAATTAACAGCCGTGCTAATTGGGTTCCACGGAACCGACATTGCAGAAATGCACTTAATTAGGCGTGAATAATTATAAAGGAATACTAGCAAATATATGGCGAAGGCAGTGTAATAAACTTAGTCATTTGGAGAGATTCAATTAGCTTTGATTTTCCAATTTTTCATTTTAATCTCAGTTTTTCTGCAACTATTTATATAACAATATTTTCTTATTTCTCTCTTGATAACCGCTTAATCGTGATACTGAAATAGTATTTACGTCAAGGGAGATTTTGAATGACGCATTATTTACTGACTGTCTTTAAGTTAGTTTACTTTTTATCCGTAAATTTAAGTACTTTTAAATAAAACTCTTTTTTCATTTGTCCAAAAAATCAGCAAAATTATTTTTCGACATAAAATTTAACAACGTTGTCCCCCTTTTTCGTTAAATTCTTTTTGCCATCGGATAGAAAAATTCTTCACCACAATTTAAAAAAAATAATTTATGGAGACCCTTTTCGTTTTCGAGCAATGCATTTTTTAAGAGTGTAACTCCTGGTGCGCAGCGCCCTGTCAATTTACAATTCAGTCCAAAATAAAATAATGTTTTCTCAGTCGTTATTTTTAAACTAAACTCTAAAATCCGCAAACATTATTTATTTACAAACTGTCAAATTAGTCGGCAATTGCCAGTAAACAGAAAGAAAAATGTATAAGACGATAAAAATAAATAGTATAGCCGTTTGAAAAAAACAAAAAAGCCCTCCGCTTTTTTATTATTAAAGTTTATGATTATTCATCAAATTATGATTAAGGTTGTGTTTCATTTATTTTACGAAAATTATTTAAACTACCATAAAATTAATGTTATTTATTCATGTACGAAATTTAATACGGAACAATTTTATATGAGGGAATTTTGAACATGAATTTTCGATATATGTAGGGTAACATTTTTTGGACTTCTTCTGAAACAAGATATTGAAATAATGTACGCCATGAACGATACAGTAATAGCACAGTAACTGTTATTCTGAAATGGTTTCACAGTGATGTTTCGGAGGTGGTGCGTGTTAAATGATCATGACGATCGTATCGTAACAGTGAGTGTAAATGTATATAAACATCAACTTGTATGATGTATACTAAATGTGGAAATCTCTATGTAGTGGTCAACCACTCCAAATTCCATTTATAAAATTTCTGTTATTTAATATAGACATACAACATATATTTTATGTCTATATTCAAAATGCATTAAGATATAATTGGAACCATTGAAAACTGTCAAAAATTTGCAACGTAGTTCAGTAGATCCTAAACGATTTTACTTTTTACACTCCTTAAAGCGTTGATTCACTCGTTATGGAGTGAAAATTGAACTACTTTTATAAAACAGTGAATTCTTATTCTTAATGAGTGAACACACCCACTTTCATTGTAAAAACAATCACATTCATTAAAGACAAAGGTGTCTTATTCCCAGAAGCCTAAAATATCAAAATGCTTTAAAAGGTGGTTTTACTGTGTTTTCGGCATCAAAATATCGTAAAATAAGGCATTTTTTTCACTGTAAAGAATAACAATTCCAAAATAAATTGCCCCCATTTTCACTCTGGAGAGTTTTCTTGAAAATATTCCCATAAGACATTCAATTTAATATTGAACTTAATATATGAATTTCATTCGTTATGCTGGTCAGAGATTTAGTTTTTATATAATAGTAAGCTCAAAAAAACATACTTTATATGACCCAGTAACCTCTATCGTCAATTTTCATACGTGATCATGTTTCTTGCCGCAGGAGTCGAGTATCGAGAAGCGTTATGTTTACGTATTACGTGCAACGACTGCTATTGTACATGTACGGAATTAGGATCAAACCTCATGTTACTGGAATAGAACAAATACACAAAATCAATCCTTATGTTGAAATTATTTCATTTACAAGCATTTGCACTTTGAACTAAAAACTAAGAGACGGTATGCATTAATATTATAATTAATATTATAATTAATATTAATTTATTTACGTATCGTTTGAATTAAAAAAATATATCAAAATAAGTGTATACATTTAAACATTTGGTATTTCAAAGGAATTTCTCCTGGATTAGCAGAATTAAACATCTCTCATATAATCGATTTAACTATAGCTTGAAGTTTAAGCTTCATATACATATCAATTTCTTGCTTTGTGGAGAATATATTGTCAAATTTATAACAATCAGACGAGGGGCTGAAATTACATTAATTATACTATTTAAAAGTACTATACGCAACATGTGGATACCTATTGCTTATTGATAATTAATAGTTGTCACCCTATTTTTAGGAAACCTTGTGAAGGTTTTTAGATTTTTTCCCGTTAAAATCGGGTACAGCTGCGTAAAGAAAACACAGTCTCGTTATATTTACCAAAAGAAGGGGAGCGCCGCTTTCCCCACTACCCTCAGCCGCGTTATGTTCGTGACGTCACAACAGGCCCTTCCTAAGACCCCAGCTCGCAAGATGGGGGAAAAAGAGAGCGGCGATGGGTAAATATAAGGGAACCGAAGTGGGCAAATGTGCTGGGACATAAAAATAGCGAGACGCAATTATACCGGGACTCTACTGTACTTAAAAGTTTCTTTAGTCATTTCGAATACTCCACACACAAAGAACAGTTATTGCAAATTAATTAAATCTTTTTTTGTTTGTTAATTTAGGGCCATTGTAGACATTTATCTTTCGACTAAAATTCCTAAATCAGCAACCTCGAAATAACTCGAATACGTTTTAGCAAAATCATGGTAATTTTATAAAACTTGTCGATTTTTCGGTTTTGTACTTTCATGGTACCCACTTTAGTTTCTAATTACACATACTTTAATTGTGACTATTTTGACCATGGTTGATTACAACTTTAACGACATAGTCTCTCAATAAAAAGGTTCGTTTAAACTTGCGATTTACACAATGAACAAATCGATTGAAAAAACGCAAACATTTTGACTTTTGCCTGAAAATGACTACGTAATAATTTAAATAATATTAAAATGAGTGATCTTAATAAGTACTGTAATGAGTAATAAGCACCACGTATTGTAGAATCGAATGACCTACTTGGAACTTGTGGAAATAATACTAGAGCTGAATGAGTGCAACTTGAGTAAGTCACGTAGTGGCCTATTTAAATTCTAGAGCTTGCGAAATGTCAAGAATTCTATTAAATAATACTAACAATGCATTCATTATACCAAATGCTGTAAATTACACAAAGGTAACTTTTACAAATTCGCAAGTACAAAAATGCAATGGCTTTGGGTAAGTTGTTGAGAAGTGACAAAAAAGAGCTTCTTCGGACTGCATTATCTTATTTTCTTTCTGGTTTAAAAAGTGTTTTGATTTGGAAATCTCAAAAAGTAGCTGCCCATGACATTATTGCTGTTTAATAAAATAAGCATATATTTATGCGTTAAATGCAGTTTATAGGATATGTTCCCCATGAATTTTTTCACGCTCCACAGTAGTAATAGTCAGTTTCGACGCTTTTGTCGTTTATCTCGTTTCGTTTAATAGATAGTGATTTGTTGCCTATAACAAAGTTGTAGGTATTGAAAATACTGTCAATTTAAGGTATCACTCGTTTCGATTGAATGACAATTGAGTACAGCGGAGTTTTTAAACTGTTTTTAACGCATAAATGGGCATCCTTCTAAAAAGAACTCTCACTCGAAGGTAGGAAATGTTGGGACGGTTTTTCCTCCAAATAAAATTTTTTAAATTTCCTGATATTATATAAATCGTTACGTCAAAATACGGACCGATAAAGCGACAGCCAAAAAGCCGACCGACAGAAAAGCAATACCCAAAGAGTCGACAGACCACTGGTAGAGATTTGACTGGTTGTACTAGCAATTATCCTACTGTTCGGTAGAATCTCGGTAGAAATACACGAATTCTAGATGAAAACCCGCTATAGACCACTAACATATATTTAGAGTAACATAAAGCAATAATTACAAACTGAAAATATCATATTAAATTTGTATAATAGGTAAGGATCAATCGATTTGACAAAATCAGCAGGTGTAAATGTAAACTATTTTTCTTTCGAAAGGAAGCTTTGAGTTTTACAACGGCTTTGTAAACAATCGCGACAGCACGTGCAGGCGAATCAGCTGAGAGCAAGCCGCCATATTAGGCGTTCGATCGAGAGGTATTCGAGATTCTCGAATCGAGCCGAGGTCGATAAGTTGTAGGAGCTTGTTACAGTCATGTTAAACTATATTAGCTGTATGAATGTCTTGCGTCTCGGTAGATTTACGCCAGAATTCATGCCATTTTTAGTAGGATTTCTACCTATATTATAGAGTTAGTTTGTAGCCATATCATCAAAATCCAGGATAATTCTGTGCAGGTTCTCGTGACCATCTCTACCAGGGTCAAAAAGCTGACAAAAAGAATATTCGAGGTTATCGGTTTTTAGATTGTCGTCTTTTCAATCGACGTCCAAGAAACTTTTTTTTAACCTCTGAAGGCTGCGCGTAAAAAATTATATTATAACAGTAAAAAACTTTTCTGTAAAAAGATCTACAAAGATCACGCAAATTTTTGTTTACATTTTTATAGTCCCTTAAAAATTACCTTAAGTACCCTACGTAAAGACATTGGTTACTGCACATGGTTGTACTTTCTTACTGATAGTACTAACTATAAACCCTGAATATAGTTACCAAAGTATTACAAAATTTTGGAAATTCGCTGCTAATTACATTTTCATGTTCTAGAGCTACCCTGAAATAACAGGGCAATTTTCAGGGGCCATTATCTCCAAATGCACTTAAAGTTCCGCAGAGACGCCATATTTTGTCGCGGATGTTTCATTTTTATCCATGGAAATAGTGGCGCTCGGGGGAGGAATTGGCATGCGGAAGAAGTTCGCAACTTACCAAGGTACTTGCGCCGTCGAAATGAAAATATTTTGTCCGCAGCTGCCGAAAGCGTCCGTGTGTAAGCCGGTTGCATTGTCGTGCGTCAAGGCGTAGCATGCTTCGGCCCATTTCTGTGCAGCTTTAGCGGCGCCGGCGTGCCACTTCTGAAAGAAGAAGTCGAACAAGAAGGAAAACAAATCACGAGCACGCTTTAGAGTTGTCGGAACTTTTCGTATGTTACACAAGAAATGTCGAGCTTTTTGTTGGCTTTGGGTCGCTCATTTTATACCTGAGTTGCACGCTGCTTTTAAAACGTAAGTGATTTCGAAATTCGACTTTTGTCTGGGCGCGATCGAACAGGTTCAAAAACAATGATTTCACTTGACCAAATAACACGCCAGTCTTGTCCATACGAAAAGTTAATGAAGTCAACTGAAAGTGCCCACCATAAGTTATACATTTGTCTCGTGCAAAGTTATGCTCATCTTCTCCATTCTCCCCCTCCATAACTTTTCGCTACGCTTCGCGCGACATTCTCGCGCAATAATCGGGAAGGTTCGGCAAACCCCGAAGCGCTTCGGTTCCAAGCGCGACGGACGTAATCGAAAATATGGAAGTGGGAGTATTGGGGAGTGGAAGTGGGAGAATTTAACTTAGAACATGGAGTATATTTTTATGACATTACTGGCAAGGAAACAAAAGTATGTGTCATTTTAAATATTAGATTTTAAAAATTTTATTTACGGGAAATATATAATTCACGACTTAATGCATATTAGTATTTAAAAAATGTACAATTTTTTTCTTTTCTTTTAAATATAATAATGTGGTTTCTAATTGGAGTTATACACGATTGTGATTAAACTAGGATCGGGGTTCGATGACAATTTTCCCAATTCAAATTTGCCGAATGTTTACTTCCACTTTTCATTGTGAACATTTTTATATTAATTTTTTTGTGAGAACCGAGACTACATAATAGAAATATAATTTGTTTGTTTGATTGTTTACTTGTATTTACTTATTTGAGGTACTAGAGTTGTCGTTTATACAAATCAATATGCTGTATCCTCTTTAGAGGTTTTATTGTCTTTTTACAACTTTTTTAACAACCTTTGATGATGGATATAATCGGAGGAATCAATTATCGTATTTTACCTGGAATTTTCAACTAAAATTTCAAACCATTTTTGATAAATTCTAGTTGGAGCAAATTTACGTTTGTCGTGGTACATAGCTGATAACACGCGGCGGTACTTTATCCCCCACAATTTTCAATTTATAACTCTCGAAAAAGTTGCTGAAACCGTACTGTCTTTTGATAAGTGGGCAAACACGTTTAGTTCAAACCCTCGACAATAATCAGGACCAGGAGATCCGTTTTATTTGAACCCCATGTAGCATATAAGTATTAAAATTCTATGGCGTTGATTCCGTAGGTTATGTTCGCGTTACCAATAAGATATCCACATTAAAGCAATCTCTTCTATGTTTCTTTTACTGTGGCCGATAAAGGCCCTAATTGATAATAATTTTTACTAAAAAGTAAACTTCAGGACAACAGTATCAATTTAACTTTAAAGACGAATTTACCATCTAAATTTCTATATAAACAAACAAATATCCAGATATTTGGATTCCTTAGGTACTCCTAAGTCTTTGTTGGGTGTTCTTATCTCAAAGGAGTCGATTGATACATAATTTATCGTTTGTTTAATGGACAATTGGAGAAGTACTTCCCTTCTCGATTTAAGCATAATTTTGTTTCCTTACTGCCAAATAATATGCATAATTTTTCAGTTAATAAAATATAAACTAATATCAATTATTCAGATTCTATTAGCACCAAAAAATGTTCTAGAATACAGTTTAGACGGGATATGTTTGATAATGGATGACCTAACTGTAAAAGATCCAACATGGGACCTTCATTCTAGAGGTATCCAGATGGAATCCTGGGAGATTCCATCTAGTATCAGCTTAGGATCCAATTTCAAGCTAATTTATTGAATAGATCCTTCTAGGTGTATCCAAACAGATTCCAGATCAATTGAACCGCCGCGTCGGCAATCAAAAGTCCTGTTTTTATTGGCCGCCGGATAACATAACAGTAACAGACACTCAAGGGCCAACAAAAACTGGGCATAAACTCTTTTGATCGCCGGCCGGCGGTTCGATTCCATCTACTAGTACCTAGGCTCAACTGAAAAGTCATGAGCTCGCGGGGACCAGGTTACAAATACTGATATGATGATTGATTTTATTATCATACTGTCACTAGATGTTTCAAGTGTATCCAGATAGAATTTAGTTCAATTGAATCGCGAGCGACCAAAAGGCTTTATGCGTGGTTTTTGTTGGCCTCTGGGTGATTGTTATTGTTATGGCGGTGAGGGGTCAACAAAAACCTCGCGTAAACCCTTTTGATCGCTGGTGGTTCAATTTTATCTACTAGTACCTGGGATCAACTGGAAAGTTATGAGTTCACGGGAACCAGATTACAAATATCAATATCACTACTAATTTTATCATGATACTCCGATTTTGCAACCTAGTCGATTCCATCCACTATTTCTTATACCAAAAGTAAAGCTGTATTTGACCAACAGAAAAATCACGAGCTCATGGCCAAATAGACTATAAACATAAAAGTGAATATTGTCTTATGATAATACGCTGATTGAACATTCCAGATGTATGTAGATGGAATCCAAAACGATTCCATCAACTGTCATTTTCAAATTTAATGTCAAGTGTTGTAATCACCGGAAAAGTGATGAGCTCATGACAAAGCACATTACAACTAGTAATATGAATATTAAACTTTAATAATAATGTGTTTGATCAAAGTAGTTTGGGTATTCATGTATGCAGGATAGTCGGATTTAACGTTGTCCAGGTGTGGTAAATTTCAATTCATGCGAGCAGATAGAATATCATTATAAATGTTTGGATTAGTTTCTTACCATGACGAGCATGTTGGCAGCTGGTGGATCGACTTTCGTTCGAAAGAAGTTGTGATAAAGAACGATCTTTCTTTGAACCTTCTTGTCGCTCGGAGTTAAGACCCTCGTGGGAATCCTGTCGCCGTATAATCGAGGCACTGAAAGAGAAACGGGAAAAGTTGTCTGGAAAGCTGCGGCTCGGATGTCCCACCCGAAGTCCCTGCTTATTTCCTTTTCCACTCTTTCTTTAACTCTTTCTCTTTCATTCTATCCTTTTCCCTCCCTTACTCTATCTAACTCACTCATTCCCTTATATGCATATACGGATAAACAAAACCCATACACACAAACAAACATACAAATGTGCTTGACACACTCCTTTTTCTTTCCCTTCAGCCCAGCATTCTAAGCGGAACTGCATACAATACACATTGTACATCCGGCTAACCGCGTTTAAAATCGATATCGAGCTTTTGGAACCAAAAATAAAGCACTTCTTTAGTTTCCAGCGGAAAACTTTTCTTCGAGTCTGTTACCGCGCCGATCTTCACCCTCAGGTCTCTTTTATTTCTGGTACTTGCGATTCTCATTTTTCTTTGAACCTCTTTAGCAATTAATGTTTAATTACTTTTCAGCGCTCCAGAATTTTTAATTATGGTGAAGATCTTCGATCGCAATTGTAGCTCTATTTAAAAGTGTGGGTTACTGAATAGAAAGCTTTTCTTTTTTAAGAGCGCTCTCATTCAAAAGAAGTTGAATGAACTTGCAATGTAAACAAATCTGAATAACGTAGTAATAGGTTCTTGAGTTCTACAAGGATTATAGAGAAAGTGTTTTATTGATAAACAAAATAATGAAGTGACTGACAAAGAAGAAACTTTACACTATCATGTAACTGGGATATATTATTTTATTTCGATTATTTGTAAATCTATGAAGTGATCTTCCAGACAACTAAGTTTTATTGGTTAGAACTTTCTGTAAGTACGCTGTTCAATAAAAGCGATTTCCAATGATTTAAGTGGATGGCACGTTTTCCCACTAATTCCACACCTTCTCGAAACTAATGGACCATACACTTTTGCTGGAATTCCTTGACATCGAGAAAGGAAACTATCAAGATTGACAATTCTGGAACTCAATTTTGATCAGACAATTGCAACCAGATAGGATCTTATTTTGTCGAAGACTCGACTAATTCAGCTTCTAAATCCATTCAATACGCCCGGAAATGAGTAGACGTTGGACACAACGAACGAAATGAAAAAGAAGAACTATGAAATGCAATAGCTTGATGAGAAATATGATTTCCTCCTTTTTTAATTAATAAAAGCACTCCCGTTACTAGAATATCATTTAGGTGCTTGTTGTGCCCTACTTAGTCCTTACAATCAACACAATATAATATTAAAGCTACCGATGAACAAAGTTTTTCCTTTGAAAAGTTCCTCTCGACGATACGGCACTTGAGCTACGTTCGCACTCGAAAGTTCAAAGTTTGACCAAGGCTGACCCCACCGCTAGTTTGTATCCGAAAGCGAATTGCAACGAGTAATATTTTCCCGACGTGGGTGACCGTCGTCAAGACACATTGCCCCGCAATAACTTTCCTAACTAATTAACTGGGTTAGCCAAATTCATCAAATTCTCTGTTGTGAACCCGAGGAGAGTTGATAACCCTGCTCTTCATAATGCGATGCTATATATATATATTAGATAATTTATGTATATATAACTTACCGGGCTTGCCATCGGCATCGTCATTCCCATCTATCCGCAACGGGGTTGCTTCCGGCAACGCGGCTATCGCTGTGATAAACACCCACAGCCAGTTCATGCTCTTGATTGCAGCAGAATCGACTACACAGAATAAAAAAGGATATCTCTTTGATATTTTGCTCCAGACATTTTAGCGATTTTCGGCTCATTTTCCTTTATATAAAACCATTAAGGTAGATACACAAATCTGACATCTTTGACGTGACCCGAAGAAGTTCCAGAATAATGTTTTATCATTTATTCGTGAAAAGTTCAACGAGTCATGGAGATGTTTTCTAGCAATATTCTACAAATAAATGCAGACGATAATTATATAAAATATTCCCAATTGAAGGATATTCGCAATATATAAAACGGTGAAACAAAGTTTGTGAAAATTACTATGTTACGTTGCAATGAGGGAAATAAATACGTACAGTTACTCATGTCAGATGCCCCTGAGGAGGACCTCCAAGAGTGGTCGAAACGTTGGGCGTGAAATAAAAAGACCTGTTTGGTCCTTTTGTCAACCAATAGGTTTGAACCGTGTTGGCCATTTTTAATTTATTTAATAAATAAACATCGATTGCACTTTCTCTAATTATGGTTTCTGAAATGTGTAACCGAAAATAATTCCGAATGTATCCGGAGTGAAACGATGGAATACGAATCTTTTGTAGCCGAAAGAGATAAACGTAAAGAAACGAACAACACAAAATAATGTTATTGGCCGAGCGTGCTAAGGCGTGCGAACTTTGAACGGTTACCGGGCGATCCCAGGTTCGAATCTCTATCAAGGTTGAAAATTTTTTTCTTTATAATATATTTCCGAGCGTCAAGAAATTACAAGAAAATCGAATGCTCGATCATGTTTGTTTACCTCTATTTCGTAATAAATGTTGTACAGTTTATATGGACATGCAAACATTTCATCGTGACAGTTGAATCCTAAATTTTCTAACTTAGCAATTTCTGAAAACATGGTCTGGTTACCCCTAAATTGTAAATATTTTTTGTTATTATGGTCTCCATTTATATAAATATTAGTATAGAAAAAAATCTCTTTTTGGTAGAAAAATTGGGACAAACTTATTATATTATGTTCATATCTTAGGATGGTAATATACGGCTAGACTTTTAAAATGTTAAAATTTGATAAAATAGGACGGTAAAAATTGCTCACTTTTCATGTATGGAATGGAAATTTATTTGTATAACGGGCATGGAAGATAGCAGCGCCAACTCAATGATAGTCGCGTCTGCGACTAGCGGTGTTAAGAGTAACTGCTTTTTTAAACGAACAACTTTATTACATTAAATAATACTATACATAAGCATGTTTTTATTGTTGATCGTAATATCTATCAGGAATTCTATTATTTCATTTAGTAAAATAGCACTGACTACCCTGATTAATTATTATAATCAAATAAACAATATAGTATAGTTTACCAATATAGTTATTAAATTTATATTTTAAATTTGACGGTATTGTGAATGTTATGAAAACATGTTCTTATCTTATCTTTACTATTTACTATTTAGAGCTAATTGCAAATTTATTAGAAAAATGTTAAGTTATCATGATAGAGGATGTTGGAACATTTTTTATTTTTTTTTCTAAATTTTTGGTCGAATGCTCTACTAACTCAACATAACCTCTCATAAATATTCCCATCATTTGGTTGGTTCATCATTAGAAAATTTAGATATTGAATTCAATAATTAAGATATCCGAATATACAAAACTCTTTATATTTCAGTTTCGGGTGTTGATTTTGTAGTAATTTTAGGTTAAGTTGGTCCTGAACAGAGTCGATATAACTGGACTACTGCAGAACGAATAAAATATGGAGCTGCGAAAACTGCTCAATAGATGCGCGACAGTAGGGTATTCTCGCAAGTTATAAGATTTCCTTTCTGTTTGTTAAGGTTTGTTTTACTTCAAAATCGAATGTTTAATGTTATCAAGTACTTCATAAGAATGGTATGAAGTCCTTTAATCGAGGAAATATTGCATTCAATTATTAAATAGATGTATTGTTATGGTTAAACGATTTAATTGATTTAGCTCACCATACTCTTAGAAAATTAATCGTTTTCAAGTACATAAAGTATAACGTTTTAGAAAAGATTATAATTTTTCTTTCGCATTTCCTCTCCAATTTTTAGGGTGTAATTGAACAAATATATCCTCTACTTTCTGACAATGGAATTTACACCAAACGTTTCGACATAAAACAAATCTCTTTTTAGTAAAAGTTAAATATATGTAGCTCTATTTTTTCTATTCGTGTTGTTGCTATCTACTTTTCTACATAACATCCAACATTTTACAACGTTCTTTTACATCCCTACATTTCAACGTCAGAATAGTAAAATGTAATGCTATTTTTATCAAAAGTTTCAACAGAAAGTCTTTTCGTGTATTCGAATGGCTGTCCACTGTACGCCGACTTTATATCCATTTAAAAGGTTTTTAATGGTTGTAGAATGAACATCCAGTAAACGTACACGAATAGACGTTTATTACACGTCAGTCTTTCGTCTTCTCAAATTACTTCTTTAATGATTATGAAATGAATCGCAATTTACCTTCAAATTTTTTGACGGTTCTATTTCTTTCTCGTTATTAAAATAGCTTTGTATTAAATATTCTAGTTAAATCTTTGAAACGGATATGTTTCGATTATTTTTATGCATTGAACATTTATGCGCAATTATCAAGGTTTCATTAAACCCTAATGTGGTATCTAGCACAAAGCGTTCACACTCTATTAAACACAATATTAATGTAATTTAATTTAACAAAATAAAATTTACTTCGTTTATTAACCCATTAACGCCGAGGAGATCAGAATTTTTACTAACTTTTCAACCTGTTTATTTATTATGTAATCGGACCAAAAAAATAATGCAATACCTTTACTCCTATGCAAAATTTGATGCTCTTTCAGAATCTGAGCTCAAAATTTCAATTAGACACTGAGAAAAAAAAATATGGCCGTTTTAAACGTGAAAAACGTGAAATTTTTCGAAAAAAATATTTTTTCACGTTTTTTTTCACAATGATACCGCAAAGGTATCGACTTTCTACTATGATCAGATGTGATCATGGCACTCGAACATTAAGAGGAATTTTTTTCAGAAAAATTCATCGACGCGTTTTTGCAAAATGGCGGCGGGAATGAAAAAATTTTATAAAAATCTTAATCTATTGTTTTTTTAAAAACTATAAAGTTTAGACAAAAATTTCTAAGAACAAAAATGTCTTAAAATTAGTCAAAGAACACTCTCAATTTTTTTCAGAATTTTTGGAGATAATTTTTGATTTTCAACAAATTTTAAAAATCAAATTTTCGAAAAAATTTTTCAAAAAATTTGAAAGTGTTCCTTGACTACTTTCTTGCCGATTCTGTGCATATACTTTGGTACGTTTCGGGTACAAACTCTCTAGTACCTTTATCAAATGTAGAGGGTGGTACGAAAATTACACCTTGGGTCTCTCCGTGTAGATAGAAACAAAATTTTATGTACAATTCAAGAAAAAGGTTTTTCTTTATACTTTACGAAAAAGTTTTTGAGAACAAAAAAATCTTAAAATTAGTCAAGGAACACTCACAAATTTTTTCAAACAATTTTTCCAAAATTTGATTTTTTCAAATTTTCGAAAATCAAAAATTATCTCAAAAAATTCTGAAAATATTTGAGAGTGTTCTTTGACTAATTTTAAGACATTTTTGTTCTTAGAAGTTTTTGTCTAAACTTTATAGTTTAAAAAAAAACAATAGATTAAGATTTTTATAAAATTTTTTCATTCCCGCCGCCATTTTGAAAAAACGCGTCGATGAATTTTTCTGAAAAAAAATCCTCTTAATGTTCGAGTGCCATGATCACCTCTGATCATAGTAGAAAGTCGATACCTTTGCGGTATCATTGTGAAAAAAATGCGAAAAAATTTTTTTTTCGAAGAATTTCACGTTTTTCACGTTTAAAACGGCCATATTTTTTTTTTCTCAGTGTCTAATTGAAATTTTGAGCTCAGATTCTGAAAGAGCATCAAATTTTGCACAGGAGTAAAGGTATTGCATTATTTTTTTGGTCCGATTACATAATAAATAAACACGTTGAAAAGTTAGTCAAAATTCTGATCACCTCGGCGTTAATGGGTTAAAACATGTGTAAAAAAGTTCTTCCAATTTTTACGATCTACTTCAAGTATGTGTAAAAGTATATTTCTAAAAAGATAATATTTCATACCACATAAAATGTCAATATATTAAATACTCGAGATAAAATTTCCTTACTGGAAGTACATCCATAAAATTCTTAATCTAACTCAACATTACACTTTGACTTTATCGTCACTCGTCATATTGATTTTTGAAAGAAACTACTGCTGTGTTCTATTTTAAAATTCTACCTTAAAAGGTTTTCTCACTGAAATCGTAACTTTCAACGAGGATCAATGTTTTGATTAAATTTCGTTTAAGAGGATGACGATCCCTTTTAAATTAATACTCTATACATTACTACGACATAATAACATCGGGTATCTTTCTTCGTTTTTTGTTAGTAAATAGCCAGTTTTCTTTTTAAAGTTCCCAGTGTTTCTTTACGATTAAACTTATCGATGGCAAACCCTATATTTCGATACTCCACGGCCGAGGGTATGCATAGCAAGACCATCTCATGATATTAAATCAGATTTATAACTTCCGATATTTTATTTTCAGACAATATATCTAGTAGTAAAGTTGACGTTTGGTCCGACTGAGTAAATCAGCGTTAGAGCGATAAATGAAAAAGTACCTTAAGTGGCCTTTAAAGTAGAACTTTTATCGCGATGCTACATAAAATTTGTTCGAGCATTTCTCGTTTAAGCCTCAACCAATTTTCTGCGAGTTACATTCTCTTTTTACTTTCAGCATAAAATAACCATCATTCTAAAACAACAAACGGATCTCTTTAGCCCTTTTTAGTCATTAGCTTTAGAATTAACTGATAAAAACATTCTAAAAAAACTACATTAATTAGAAATTTTGAAAAAATCTTTGTTTATAACTAATTGTATCGTTGAAAATTCATTAATTTTGACAGGGTACAAAAGCATTTCAGCCGAAATTTAAAGACATTGTCCAAGCAAGAACTCCATCTCAGATTCCTTGCGTGTTGAGATGGTCTTAGATGAAGCTGTTAAAGGGCCAGCATTCAAGATTAGTTCGCAAAGGAGAAGTTTACGCAGATACTCGAAACCTATATTTGCAGAATGGCGTTCATCTGTAATTCAAATAATGAGCCCAATTTGCTAAGTAAACACCTTTTGTATTGTAATAAGGGGGAGCACATAAGGAACAGAATGAGCAATATGATCGTCATGTTTCGATAACAAAAATATACGCACACTTTTCTCATAGGTTGTACACGGAGACATATTTTTCAACTAGTAATATTTGTCAATATTGTAATAGATAGTTAGATGGCTAGATCGCTAGATGGCGTACAAACCCAAAAGTGATGGAAAATATAATTCATTTAACATCCTTCTTACAAACAAATTTCGATATTGTGCCCTCCGTCGAAGCGACTTTGATTATGGATTTGTGCTCTGCCTAGTGGTCCTCGAAGAATTATTTTTAAAAAATGATGTACAGCTTATTTATACAATATCAGAAAAAGGTGTGATTGTTGATATCGACTCCTTCTCATTAGCAATTAGAAAGATAAAAGACGAATTGCAAGATCGTAGAAAATATTTTTAAAAATAAATTCGATATGAATACCCCAAAGTTTCTGAAATTGTGTAAAAGCTATACATGGAACATAGTGATATGCAAAGTGGTCATCAGCACTGGCGGAAAGCAACGACCGAATGAACATGCAAATGAAACAACTCCACGGACATCTATGGTATAATTTCAAATAGATTCAACAAAATGGACAAAAAAAGCTATATAATATTATAATTCTATTAATTCTTGTTAGAATGAAACTTCATCCTTTTTAATTTTAAAATGTTCATTTAGTACGAATTTTTTATTAATTTTAGTGTAAGTTCATATGACACCTGGATTACGTTTGAAATGAAAACTTGCAATAAGATATAGAGTAGCAGAATGATTATTTGAAGAACGTTTATTAATTTACTTAATTCACACAATTTTTAGATCTTTTATTTTGCCATTACAGCCCATTAGCAGATAAAAAATATAATTGAAATTGTTCTATTTTCAACACCTTCCGATCATCGGACATTTATTTTTATACGGTAATCGATACTTGTTTAATATTCATTCTCTGAAGGAAGAAAATAGTTAATCAAAGCAACAATAACCTATTAAACAACTCGTTCCTTTTTATATGTATATTTGTTAACAATTTGTATTTTAACTGTTCATTATAACCGAACTGTCATATCAAAAGGTTTCAAACGATTCTTATTATTTTAGTAACAATAAAATCTTGAAATATTTTAAAATCCTCTGCTGTCTATAAGATATATTAACTTTAATTACAGCGATTTAGCGCTGTACAAATCCTAATTAAAATCGAGTAGCTAATTTAGTTCTCAAAGTATTATAAATTGAAAACTTTGAAATAAGGTTTTCTGTAATTTTAATTTTATCTGATAATTTTGACTTTATTTGTGACTAACTAACCTCTAAAATATTTTCCCAAATCTCCCAAATTTGCTTTCAGGTCTTAATTTACTATTGTTTATAGTAGGAGGAAGATTGGTTACAAAAAGTTTTATAACTAAATTGATAAAATATCAAATTGTTAAAAATATTTGAATTGTTATAAAAAGAAATGCGAATGAATTTTGCTTTGTGCAGTAATTACTCTTCTTTGATAAAATCCCGATATTTTGAAGTCGAAAATATGACTACCATTGTATGTACTGGTAAATTGGTATTATTTGTTCCTTTCGTAATTGATCTGCTTTGTTTCTAGATGCCCATTTTTTAGATGGAAATCGATATATGCAATTGGATACATCGCCAATTATTTCGTTACATTTTTTCATATTGGAATGTTTTTAATTTTGAAGTAATGGTAACAGATAATAATTGCGTTAGGTTTAAAAAAGTATTGTTAGGTTATGGCATGTATTCTATAAACTAGATATCTGCGATTGGGTTTTATTTAAGCAATCAAGTTATTTAATTTTCCGTCGATTTACTTTTTCTATTGTGGTAAATCTGATATCTAGATATGGAGTACAGAAATCCCGTTAGCGATAGAATGTATCTTGTTCAATATTTTTAGCATTCCCTCCACCGATAACACTGAGTTCTTTATATATCCGCTAGAGGGAAACATAACCTATAAAGGTTAGGGTCATTTAATTTCTATACAGGCAGACTGAGAAAAATGTTTGTTTACAGTTAATGTAATGTAATAAATTTATTCTGAAGTTACTTGTTACGCTAACAGTTAATAACAAAATTGCAAATATTAAGTTTGGGATCATTACGTGGTTTATTTACGCTCTTACCGTTTCACTGAAATAGTTATAAACACACACGAGCAGTCATTCGATTTTCTGCGAATTTTTCGACGCGTTGTTGACATGCGCAGTTCAAACGGCAGAATTTAATGTAAAATTTATTAACAGTTAACAAACGCTCATGGAATGTTAAAATATACGAGTTAATATGCAATAACATTGCAGAAATGTGCTGGTATTTTCATCTCAAAGTTACCTGACGTTTTTGACTTTACAGTTACTGGTATAACTTCACAACCAATGTAAAAGCTTTGAAATTAGCTTACATTAACTATTAGTAAATAATTTCTCTCAGTACAGGGAAAGAAATTAAGTTTAATTTTGTTCTCTCTTTCATCAATTCATTGCATATTTTTCTATTTAAACTCTCAACAAGATAATTTAACTCTTCCTCAATTACAAATCGTACCGTATTATATAACATTTTTGTCAAAGTAGTAATTGTTTCACCGATATTCGAACTTTTTTTTGTGAATAATTTTTTCTTCGCTGGTCTTTTACATTAAATATTATATATTGCTTAGTTGTTCTATTAAGAATAACCAAATTTTTTTAAAACGTGGTGAATAAAATGTAATTTGTTTAATATTACTAAAATGCCATTCGTTTTATTTGGAACTCATATTTCTTCATAACTTGATAACAAAGCCGTTTAGTACATTGTTTCAGGAGATATCCAACAATGTCTAGAAAAAGTTCGTAGAAAATGAGCATACCGATCATTGATAAACGCTAAGTTGAAATAAATGGGACTCAATATTGGTGGTATTTTTTATCTCGAAGGTTAGTAACTTCTTATTTATGAAAAAAGAATTTACTAAGTTTCGTGTTTGCGATAAATTTGTAAATCATTTATTCAATTTTCTTTAAATGAACTTATGGAGAAGTAGTTTTGTCAACTGCACAACATTTTCGTAATCCAACACTCTAAATTTAAATAAGTCAAATTTTAGTTTCCATTCAACTAATTTAATTTTATAGGATATTTGACCAATGAATTAGTGATTTCCTGACATTCGATTATTTAAATTAATAAAATTATCAGGTATTCGTTTTACTAATTGCAATTAGTAGACTCGTTGTACTAATCAATTAGTAATTCAAATACTTTTTACTTAGTAATAGTGATTTTTGAAATAGTAAAGATGTGACGAAAAAATGGTCAATTTTGTCAAGAAAATGGTTTAGAAATTTCTCTTATTTTATTAACTCTCATTACTAATAATGGTTTCTACTTTGCTAATCGAAATTTAAAACCCCTTTGTTATTTTTGTGTAATATTTAGATGCCGACGCTGCTACGTGTTTTAAAATAATGTAGAATCAACTAGTTCGTAGCAGTTTATATTACTTAAACTAGGAACGGAAGCGGGACATACGTTTATCTTAAGGGTTTACGATAAAGTAATACGCGTTACATAATTTATTTGAGTAATGAGACCAACTATCCTTGAGCATAAAGAGAGAACAAGAAAGTCAGGAATAGTTGCTAAAGCCGAAACCGATTTTAATACCGACACACGATAAGTTCCATTCTAAATTTTTTTTACACTCCAGGCTCACGCAATTGCCACTAGATGTCAGTAATAGTACATGATAAAATTTGTTTGCCCGCCTTTTCGTAAGAATCTGTTACATTTCCACTCGACATTTTATCAGATTTAGCAAACGTCATTTAAATTTATGGATGACTGTCGGTTAGTCGTCATCAAAATTTGATCCTACAATTTTAAAAATTAACTCGCCGTCAAAATAAGTAACTTAAAAAAACATTTATTTATATTTACGAAATCGTCAATTTTATTTTGAGCATGAATTATCTTGGAGTAATTTTTTCTTATTTATATACTACAAGTGATACAGAATTAGACTTCTTTAAATTTATGCATTAAACAAAACATTATCGTCGAAATATGGTCCATCCATACCCTGACCTGCAACACCTAAAAAATTGCGTTGCATAAAATTTCAATTCGTATTGTTTTTTTTTAAATTTGCTGCTAAAAAATATTCTATTAGTATAGTATTTATGTTCAACAATGGAGATCACTTTTTATATGTGGATTTCATTCATTCAAATCCTTTTCAGTGGAGAAAATCGTGAAAAATAAACAAAGCGACCTAAAAAACATGGCATTTTTTTTATTTTGAAAAATGTTTGCAGAAATAGTGTTGTTTGCCATTTTCTCGACGGAAATCGATACAGCACACTTCAAAATAGATGGAAATGGATTTTTAAAAAATTTAAAAAAATTCTTTCTACTGTAGATACTGGGCTGATGTTGACATAACTGTTTCTCTCATTTTGGACAAAAAAACGTTAATAATGCCTGAAAACATATGCGTGCCCTAAAACTAACCTAACCTAACGAGTGAGCACTCCGCCTACCCCTAATAATGCCTAAAAGAAGTTTGTCCCCGGAAATTCTGACGAAGAAATTATTTCCGGGATATTATTTCGTAGGAAATAAAGTCCGGCCGCCATAAATACGAAATGTCACATCTGCTTTACAGATATATTTTAAATTTTACATTATGCAGGGGGAGGTCGAAGTAAAAAATTACAGGAAAAAGCGTAACTTGGTATATTATTTATGGACAGTCCTCTAGCTACTTAAAAAATGTAGTGGCGCCAAAACAGCCTGCGCTAAACAATCCTTTCAAATGGGGTTAGTGATCGACATGCAAAATATATTAAAAGACCTATGTTTGCAATATAGAAATGTGGAATTAATGTTCATCCACTATTAATGATGAACCACGAATAAATAATACATTCGAACGGTAGCGTAACAAATTTAATAATAACATACAATATAACCATACAAGTATGGGATAGCTCATACAAGTTGTTCGCGAAGACCAACAAAAAACAGAAATGTTACTATACCAATTTTCAGCAGGAAGACCCATTGAGCAAAAACGACGAAAAGTATACAAAGATCACGACGCACGTAAAAAAATATAATTAAAAAATACTCAAAGGAAATTGATACAATGAATTATTTAGAGAATCTTTCAACATGTATTGATATACAAAGTTTTGATGTATTTTCCTAATATGTAACCATATCTAAAATAAATTTTGTTGTCGAATTATCAGCATGTTTTTTCTCGTTGTACATTTTGTCGTGTGATTTTTTTATCTGTCATCGTGTATCTTTTTGTCGCTATGATCTTTAGGCGGGCTACTTAGGCTAACCCTCTAATATATGTATATGCAATGATATTAAGTGTTTACAATTAGCCACTATACCTTGGATCGACAATGTAATGAATTAAATCAAAGAGTCATAATCGTACAGAATGAAAGTTGTTACCGATGGATTGGATTGGTTTCTAATTGGTTTTGTACCGAATGGCATGAATAACGTCAGATAATCAATAGCCACTAGCTCTGCATGATATCTCTTAATTTCCCACTGACATATTCCTTATGCATTGTTATAAGCCAATGGTCTTACTTTGATGTGTCAATCTCTATCAGCGTAGCAATGTTGCTGATTTCCAAGTTAATCTATCGGTGAGTCTCCATTGGTTTCCCTTCGTTTAGATCTGATAGTCGGTTTAATTGTCATCTGCTACAGTGATAGAAGACAGAATCAGTGGTTATTCAGTTAGCATTCATGGCAAATTTCCAGCATCGTACTGGTGTAGTGCTACGCAACGATTCGATCGATGGACATTGCCCAATAGGTTTCAGCTAGAAATCCCCATCTCTTGACTAATTGTTTATTTAGAACACTACCATTATACATGGCAGTTACTGGAATTAATTATTATAAAATTGTAAATAATGATGATAAAAGCATTGTAAAGGAATTGCTTTCATCAGTGAGATTAATGAGGAAAACTTAGGTAATGTTAGCATCAAGTATTGGAAAACATTGATATTGATATCGTATTTTCCAGTATACAGTCTATAAATATTTGAAGACCGTAATAAAAACTCAAAGGTGTCATGCAACAAATTTCGAAATCGCCGATGCGAATTGGAGATCAACGTGACAGCATGCTAAGGATTTCTTTGGAGGAATAAAAGCGATTAAATTCCAGCCGCCTAACTGAGGGAATTTCCATTATAAAAGTACCCGATTTTGGAGGATCGATGGAGCTTTTAAAATACAAAAATCAACACTATCGACCTTTTGTCCTGCCCTTCGTCGGGCGCCGCGCGATGAAACGAAATTTGCACCTAAAAGGCCCATAAATCCCCTAGAATCGAGCCAGCATTTGAAATTTTTCTCGTATTCCAACAAAGAAGTCTAAAGTGCCCGGACTCTTTGTGTCGTGAGTAAAATCGTGATTCGACTTCGACCGCGGAGGCGCTCCCCTATATACCATCCACAGGGCGAGGAAAAAAAGGGTAAAAACGAGGCGAGGCTAAGGATATCGGGAAGCGTGATTTGTGAAATTTTTTACTTTTTGCCGGAAAACGTCGCCCGTCTTTGGGTTAAACTTTTCCCGATGCTTTGCGCCCCCTTGTGGGTGTGAGTGGCGTTATATGCGATATAGGGGATATATATCGAACTGGACGGGCAAATAGCTGGGCTGGTACGAGTGGCGTAGACTTCCGGTGGTCGTCGCGAGCGGCGGGATGGCTATTAATTCGGAAAATGGCTTTGGACTTCGGGAAAGTTTTGGCGTATTTCCCGTTTCCATCTAACCCCGAAGCCCACTCGCGGATTGCACCCCCGTCGCTCACCTAGTGCAACCCCTATATATACACGTCGGGAAAATATCCCGATACGCTCTCCATCCAGCTCCATCATCTTTCGCATAAAGTTCGCGCCAGATCGGCCACTCCGGAGTTGCTGCAATGCTCCGAGCGGCTAAGCATCGAATCGGGAAAACACAGTGGGGGGATATTTCAATAATTCAACCTACGACTTTATATTACACCAAAGGGTAAAGTTTCCGGTTTAATTGCAGGAAAGTCCCTACGTATATTATAGGTGAATTCGAACCCGCCAGCGACGGAGGAGTGTGCCAGAGTTGCAATCGGCTTTGAATTCTAATTAGTCGCGACGTTTCAAACGTGGCTGTTTTATTCACGATGCTATGTTTTATTAAATGTGACATGCATTTCCTATTTCGTCATACTTGCTGACTAATTGTTCTCTGTTTCATTAGTAATTAATTAACCGCTTTCCAAATGTTAATGGTTAGCCGACATCAATCAATGCAGCCGGGATTGAATTCAGCTCATGTTTTTGGTTTTACTGTAGAAGAAAATCCAATATGGAATTACGACAAATAATTATATTCTAGGCATTTCTTTGTTTGGTATATTCACAGAAAAATATTTTATAATAAAAATATTCGATAGGAATTTTCTCATAGTAACTGGTGAGTTTAAATAATAATTACTGCAGTCTTTATTTTTGAGGTTAGAATTACGAAATATGGTAGGAATTCTAACGAAACTGTCATCTGATTATTATTCTGCCGTTAAACATTTCTGCAATGACTTGCTGTGTATTGAAACTTCGTTATTGATAATTTACCAACACTGAAAACGCAAAATTTATGTTTTAGAATGTAAAAGATGTCAACAATTATTATGGTTTTAACTAAGATATGAGTTTCCTCGATGTGCACTAGGTGGCGCATCCCAGTTGATGGGCGTCACGTGTAACAAGTAATTTTACTCCCACCACTGAAATTTATCGGAGGGAAAAACGAATCGTATAAGGTAATAATTTCCATTTCTTTAGAGCAAATAAAAATTGAAAAGTGATAGCTCTATAATTACTATTTAAAACAAAATCATTACTTAATATGAATTAATAAAATATATTTTACGAGACCTAAAAAGATCAAACCATATGCATAAAGAATAAATTTAAAAGCCTTTGTTGTGTTTTATTGAATAAATGTTTGATAATAAATTTTAAACTGATGAAATATACAATTTTTGAAAATTCATTTCACGTTATTAAGTCAATATAAATGTGGTAATATATTTTATAATTCGACGTGTGAACAAAAATGATGTACATTCCGTGATGCATTACCAAACGTAATATAATTAATACAGCAATATATTTTAGAATCGATACACGTTAGGTAAAGTTAACTTCTGTCATTTGGAATAAATACTGTTAATTATAAAACGCTAATGAACTTAATAATAAGTCTCTATTACTATAAATAAAGAGAACGTTTGTGAATTACGCCTCGTAAAACTTCACAAATTACAGTATTTCAGTAATTAGAATCAATTAAATGCTTTATATTAGCGAAGGAATTTGCGCTAACTATAGAAATTAAATTGTAGTTTGCAATTATTCTTAATTTACCGAATCTGTGCGCATGAAAATTATTTAAGTGACTTTGGATTTATGTAAAACGAAATTTCAACTGAACTCTGGAAAACAAATAATATATGTATCATTTAGTGTTTAATTTGTAGATTATTAATTAAAATACAAAAAACTTTGTGAATTATAAAATTTTAGATGTTTTTAAAAGTAAATCAATTAGCTGTTTTTTATTACGAGAGATCAAGAAATATGATTTTGAAAATCTTTAATTAAGTTATATACGAAGTTTTGTGGAGTTAATAAGAATATTATTAATCTAGGTTTGAACGTAAACAATTTTCATCATATTAATTTACCTTTTTGCAGATAGGTGGCTACACTTTAAGCGTCGCTTCTCGCAAGTACTTGATGTAAAATTCGGTAAAATAAATTAAATGTCTTTCCTTTTGCATATATATAAAATTTAGACTTAATAAAGTAGTTTATTCAATAAATGAACATAGTAAAGTTATTTGAATTAATTACCAAGTTGCCAGAACTATCTCAATTAGTGACCAGCATAATACCCTCTTTGTACGAATCAATGTAAGTTTTGAAGAGCTAATAAACTTATTTTAAGTACATCGATGATTTGTAACAACGTTGACGTATTATTTTGACTCGATATTCTACTAATTATTAATTAATTAATTTTTGAAGTAAATATTAAAAAGCATACATGTATTTCCATTTTATTATATTAGAATTAACAATATAGAATGTATAACGCCATACCAGTATTTTAGGTCTAAATTTTCCAATTTAAACATCTGTAAAATTTAGTAAAACGTAGTCTTTGTTCTGTACGATGGCTATGTTTTATACTATAACGCATATAATTCAGGAACATCGAGGATAAACGTCAGAGACTAAATTTATAAAGTCATGTACCTTCCGACATGTTGAGACGCATACGTGCATATATATTGCTCTATTTAAGACAGGATGGGGAACTTTTGTTTTCTTATTTGGTGATAACTTGGTTATTATTTTGGTTGATTTAGAGAACAAACTTTTACTTTAAAATTAATCTATTTTTAGTAATTGTTGATCGTTACATGAAATTATCGAAGAAAATACAATTTCTTGCACACGCTTCCCATATTCATCGGAAGTATACGTGACATTTGACATGACCTATATAAGGAAGCACAAGAATTTTCACGAATACTGATTTGAAAAACATAGCTGAACGTGCTTGAATCGATTTCAGACACTCTAAGATATTTGACATATTTTTAATTTTTAATATTAAAAGATATACTTTTCTTAGCATACAAAAATATTTTGCTTCGCGTATTTTTCCTTTCAATTCAATTCAAAATTGTTACTCAGGTGTTTTCAGGGTTGCTTAGTACTAATCCTATGTTAGTTTTGCATAATTCATAATGACGATTCAAATATGGCAGAGTCATTTGAAAAAATTTGTTATTTGGGTACAAATCTGATGAATTGTGCTAAATGTATAAATTATTAGTTTCAATATCCCAGAATTTTAACAATTATGGCATTTAAATTGTTTAATATGTACAATATAAAAATATATGTGTTCTGTGCTAAGACCAGTTTACTAAATTGGTGCTGAAACAGCCGTTATATCAGTACTGATTTGATGTTGAATATGAATACCGACAATTAGTACTGGGTCGGTACCTCCAATATTTTAACTAGAAGAAATAATCATTTAATATCGCACTATCTAAGAGTATCAGTATTGACTTATTTCGGTAATCAGTAATAATTTAACACTGAATATTTTGTATACTATTATACTGGGGAGCAATATTGTGACGGTACTGACGTACTCCGACAACCAGACGATATTTTTTTACCAATAACGGTCAGTCAGCATTGGGCTAGTTCTGATTTTCTACGTTAGTCAGTACACATTCAGTACCGAATATAGTACTAGTTACCTCTACTGGGACAGTACTGACAAACTTCAACGGTCGGATGCTATTTCTTACTAATGCAAATACTGGCAGCCAGTATTGTGTCAGTACTAATTTGCTCTGTCAGCCAGTACTCATTTAATACAGTACTGTCTACGTGTACTGGGTCAGCACTTTGGCGATATTATTGACAGCACTGATTAATTGTCGTAAACAGTACTGGATACCAGTACTAGATCAGCTGTTCACAGGGGTTTTTACCATACTGACTCATTTCAGTTAATCCGTACTGGCTGCCAGTACTGTGTTAGTATCTGAGTTTTACTTTTTATGCCGTCGCTATATTGTAGGCACAATATTGTAGATGTTCGTCTAATTTAAATCCTTGTAGATGGCCACATAAAAGAATTAACAACTTATCTATCTATTACTAACATTTATTACTACTTGAACAAACCTTGCTCTTTTAGAATTCACATTATGACTTTACCTACTTCAAATTTAGAGAGTAATCCTGCACAAAAACTGCAATTTTCGACTTTCATTCTCAATATTAAATTCATATCGTCTCGTAAAACATGATATTAAGTTTAGTAAGATCCGTTAAATTCCACGAAAAGTCGAAGATCATTTTATTCAACACTTATTCATGCTCCGACGATTCACTATTGGCCTCAATCTTAAATTTGACAGGTCTAAATTGCGTGCTTAAAATTATTGGCTACCTTCACTCACAGCTTTTGCTGGAAATTGCAATTATTGATTTCTATCATTGGCATCAATTTCAATTGAAGAACGCCGAATAAGAAAATAAATTATATAAAACACGGGCTTGATGATAAATTCACAGGTTAACGTATATATTCCTCTACCTCTACACCGCCTCTTTGATATGTCATCAATTGTGAATCACATGCCTCCGAATTTAACTTCATTTTATCGATAATATATTCAAATTTGTTTAATGGTAATTAAGATAATTTTGAGTAATTTTAAAACAAATTGAATTTAATATAATTCAATGTGATCGATTTAAAATTTATTTCAATTTGCAACATTTGCAATACACACTAAATGTAAAATTAGTAAATTCAAAAATTCTGTAATTTTTAAAGACTTGTTCATTGTCCCTTTGAAGTATATATTTTTATCACATTGAAAACCTACGAAATTTTGAAAATTTTAAATAACGTATTGATAATGGCAGACTGATTCCTTAAAATTTACTTGACGAAACTCGATACACCACAAAAATATTTCCATCAATTTGAATTTGTTTAAACTGACCGAAAAATACCTGAAAGTAACGAATTTCAAAAGATTTCAATGAAAAATCTGGTGCGGGTAGAAAAACCAACGAATCAAAAAGCCGATGGGGCAAAAAACTGATAGTCATAAAGCCGACATATAAAAAATAGGTAGGCAAAGGTTTCGTATTGAAAAACAGACAAATAAAAAATCCGAAAGGTTTAAACCCACAGTCAAATAACCGGCACTTCAAAAAATGGATGTCTGCTTGTCAATGTGTAAATTTTTTTATGTGTCGGCTTTTCAACTGTCAGCTTTATGACGGTCGGTTTTTGACCTGTCGGCTTTTTGATTTGTCGGTTTTTCAACCCGCACCCTACGTGGAAATAAAATATAACATTTAATAGAGGAATGTAATCAAAAGTAAGCAAAAGAAATAAGATTTGCTATAAATGGGAATGTTCATAAAAATCGAAAAATGTTAAATCCAAAACATTAAAAATTGATAACCATAACAAAATCAACTATAATTTTTCTAAACGCTAAAAAAGTCTTTTTTACAAATAACCTATTTCCAACGACTAAAACACTCTTTCAATTTCAACAAACACTCATTTTTGAAAATGTTCTTATCAGTTCAAAAACTGAAATGGTAATGAGAAAAGCATTAAAGTACTTATGCAGTTCTTATTTCGCTTGCTGATCGCTTATCCTGTCTTCGTAGGCAATGGATTACAACTCTCCTGGGGTTGAAACCTTTCAAAGCTAGATTCGCCCACTTGTACGGATCGAAGCCCATTTATTGATAGAAGCTTTGAAGAGTATACTTTCACGTCTAGATTTTAATGGTGAACTAATACCATTTCTAATTCCTTTTTCCAATAAAACCGGTCATTTAAGTACGTTGGCTATAAATAATCATGGGAACGATTGATGCAAGTCAGTGTACACAAAACAAGAATTTATCTGGAGAACGGTGCTCAATCATCGATTAGGTGATACGAAACCGAGTATAACGAATCTTAACTTGAAGTACGTTTTTAATGGACTGGTTTTGCTAGAAAATCTTAGCGGTACTTTGGAAAAACTGGTTTTATGATTTTAGAGAAAGATTTGACTTTTCCTGTAAATTTTAAAATCTGTATTTGCAACTTTTGGTGTGGAACTGTACATTTTTTTTAAATTTCGTACATTCCAAATTGTATTTTACGATTTTCATTTAATTAAAACTAAACTTGGGTGCACATTTATGCTTCCTTACTTCGATAATATAGTTAGAAATGCAATGTTTTCAATCATTACGTTTATTTTTGTAAAATTGTTTTTTTTTAAATACATGAAGAATGAAAAATTAAGGTGAAACTTGGTATTCGGGGGACTTTGGGGTCAGATTTTAAAAATTCAAAATGGCGATTCCAAAATGGCCGACCGCAAACGAATAAGTTATTTTATCGTGATGACACTGGATGCTTATTTTTTTCGAGAGTAGCGAATTACTAATCTTATGTAATATTCTCAATATATTAATTGTAATTGACAAATTATAAATTTATTTTTTTTAAATGTACCGATTTCAGTCCAGTTCAAAGACACGATCGTAGTCGTTGCGGTTGTTGTCTTCATTTTGTTTACATTTTTTTTTACTTTTTTGCTATTTTTTCTTATTGTTGTTGATGGGCCTCTCAATATTATTGAGAAAAATTCAGAGTATACAATGTCAGTTGAATCAAGTACTCAAAAAAAAACAAGAGATCGTTAGATCAACAATATAAAAAATATTTGTTTCAAGTAAAAAGATAGTAAAATATTCATCCTTCCTATCTGCAAATATTTGGAATAACGAAAAACGTTGTTAGTCGCATATCCACCTATTTCAGTGAGGGTTTCAATTTTGGAAATCGGTTGCCAAATCGTAATCTGCGATACCGAAAACCTCCGGTTACCCAGTTTCATCACGATCAAGTAAATTATTACATTTTGGTACGCCATATTTGATCCGCCATTTGGAGTTATACAAATCAGGTGCAGGATTTGTAATCAGCAACTCCCAGTAACACATTTTTGTTTTCCATTCAACAAAACATGTATGCATAAAACGGTTAGGACGCAACGTAGGGGAATCAAGGTCAATTTCATTCGATTAAGATCACATTTAGCACATATAAAGAGCTTATGTGTACTCTAAAAGAATTTTCTACAGGGTGACCCATTTTTAATTCCGACTGCCAAACTCGAAACATCGCGATTAAATAAACAAATATTTCAAACAAAAATTATTCGGTATGAAGAGGTTCATTGAACTATGACTTTGACCTTCGTTTTGAAGGTTGTATGAAGGTTAAAGTGATAGTGTAAAAGGGGAACCACTGCTTTTGTCACCATATTCGCAAAAGTCGAAAATTCTGCCTGAAATGATTATTTATAATTCTCTAAAATGACCTCTAGAAGGTCAATTGTGGAAAGTCCCAGCATTTTGAAAAATAAAAGTTAGATTTATAAGTCTTTTCAATCTTTCATTTACATTAAAAATACATAACACTTGGTAGAAATTCGTTATATCAGAGTTTTCGAGGTCAATGAATTTGAATCCAATATAAAAATTTACAGATTGTGTAAATAAATATTTGTTTGGGATATTTTTGTATGTCATCTCTCTCAAACAATAAATAATTCAGTACAATCCAAACGTAAAAACTTTCGAGATGCTTTGCTCAAAAATGCATTTTTTAATTTATTTGAGCAATGTACATCACGAAAACCGGCGATGTATGAAACACAAACATTACTTCCATCTATTAAGTCAATAGAACTCGGTTACTCCCGTTGGCTTCTTGAATTTTTTTACGTAGTAACCACTTAAAAACGTAGTAAATGAATACAAAGATTTGGAAATGTTATGTACACTTATTAAAAATATATTGTTAAATAAAATAATAAAATATATAAAAGATTTTAATTGTGACAAAAGGGAGAGTCGACCTCGAAAAAAGAATAAATCATAACATGTTTTGTTAATAACACGAAGTAAACTAATCGACATAAGTGTCTTAATATCAGGAGTGAATTCCAAGTATATAACGTCAATACTAGAAAGACATATATACCAACATTACATTTTGCTACATATGAATGTAAATACGTATTATTTACTTTCGTCATTTGCATGTCTAATTGCCTTGTAAACTCTACTGGCTAATTATCACCAGTGCAGGAAATTTCTCTTCACCAAACAGTAATATCTACTGCATAAACTACTCAATAGTTTTTAACCATTTTTAAACAAGTTTGTAAACTTTAGTACAAAAATACTTTTTTATTTTATTGCTTTTATTTTTTGTTGTCATAAACTTTATTTATAAAGGTATAGTTAAGATTTCTCATTAATTGCCACTACTTTTGATTTCGCACATGTTTTAAATGTATGATACTAAACAATGCTAGTAGAATACTGCGGATGACGACGCTGGATGATGATGCATTTCAGCAGATATCATCATATTTCGACTTCATACATTATCATCCATCATTATCCGACGTAAATCATCGTTGATAATCGTCACCCGTCATATAACTATCCATCATCATTCCGCTTCATTGTCCATCGCCAACATCGACTGTGATCATTTACCTTTATCAAATTTTGTCACCCATTATCAATTGCTATTGTCCAGTCAACACCAATATCTGTCATGAATTTATTGGTGGTTTAGCGTACAGGACATTGCCTCATGTTGCACTGCTTGTATTAAATATTAAATTCATGTCAAAGATGTAGACTAAGTTTTGAACTGAATGATGATAGAATAGGATTTGATGAAAAATAACTTGCGAAAGCTGCAGCCAAGTAGATTTATTTGGTTTTGAATTAAAAATATAATATTATATTTTTTTTATTTTATTTTATTTATTTATGAAACGGGCGTTAACCGCCCCATTATACATAATTAAGTAGTAACAAAAGTACCTAGATAGATGACTAAAAATTAATTATAAAAATATAAAACTTAAAGATAACATAATTAATAATCGAAGTAAATAAACAATATGAAATATAACAATTATCACTCGTAAAATGAAAAAAATAGTTCTCTACATTTATAAATAAATAAAGATATAGAGTTTGCATTAGTGATATGATGTGGTAAGGAGTTCCACTTCCTCGTTAAACGTACAACCGTCGAATTAAAATGGTAGTTCGTTTTACTATTACATTCAACTAATATTCTGGATGAGCGACACGTGTATGGAACGGAACGATATAAGAAAAGTTTTCTAACATCCTCCGATAATATTTGTCCAAATAAAACCTTTCTGGTGTAAATACTGTCATTAACTGTGTAAATAGATTTAATTGTTGACAAATTGAAAAAAACGGAAGCATCATGATAGTCATGAGAACTGAATGCCATAGGGCGACCAATTTTAAACATAAGGAAGCGCAAAAATCTATGCTGCACTGACTCTAGTAACTTTATACCAACACCTGTACAGGGAGTCCAAATAGGTGAGGCAGATAAAATATTAGGCAAAACCAATGTCTTATATAATTTTATGATAACCGAGATGTCTTTAAAAAATTTTGTTGAACGAATAAGAAAACCTAATTGTTTATATGCCTTATTTACCACTATCTTGAGATGTGCATTATAGCAGAGTTTTGAGTCAATATGAACACCTAAATCCTTTATAGTCTGTACAACTTCTAATTCTTGACCATTTATTTGATATTGAAAAGAGAAAGGTGATTGTAGCCGACAAAATCTAATCACTTTACACTTGCCTGCATTTAGATGCATGTTATTAGAGAGACACCATTGTTGTAAGGTGATTAGATCTTTTTGGATATTTGACGCATCAGCTGGACATGTAATTGTAGCAAAAATCTTAAGATCATCGGCATACAAGAGTGAAGTGGACTTTAATAACGGGGGGAGATCGTTTATAAATAAAATAAAGAGTAAAGGTCCAAGGTGTGAACCTTGAGGGACCCCCGATAATACCTGTACCGGCCTGGATTAATATTCCTTCACACGAATTACTTGTTTACGGTCAGTTAAGAAAGAATAAATCCAATTCAATAAGTTCCCAGATAAGCCGATATTGAGTAGTTTTTGTATAAGCAGTGAGTGGTTCACAGTATCGAAAGCCTTGGCGAAATCCACATAAATGGAATCCACTTGCTGCCCATTATCGAGCGAAGTACTTACAAAGGATGTAAACAAAATCAAATTGGAAATCGTAGATCTCCCCCTAACAAACCCATGTTGTTGCGCACAGAACTTTTTGTAAAGAATATCATTTAATTTGTTAGTAACTATTGCATCAAAAAGCTTGGGAATTGTACTAATTATAGATATAGGCCTGTAATTGGACACGTCATTTCTATCACCTGATTTAAATATGGGGGTTACAAAAGATGTTTTCCATAAATGAGGAAACACACCTGAGACTAAAGAATTGTTAAATAGTTGCAACAAGGGATTAATAAGGGAAAATATACAATTTTTAATGAAAATAGCGGGCAGCAAGTCAGGGCCACCTGACCAATCAAAATGCACCATGTAACTTTACCTCGTGAGTAATTCAATGACAATGAAAATCGTGATTTCAATAATATTTTAATGACAGCTTATTTGCATACAACAAATGTATGCAAGAGAGGGATCTTGAATGCAGGTCAGAAGTGATGGATCATTGCAAAAATACTTTTTGTGAAACTGAATTGAATGAAATTGAATTGAATCGAACTGAAATTGGATTGGATCGAAATCAATTAAAATTAAATTAATTTGTATTGAAATTACATTGATGAAATTGAATTAAATGTGCACTATTGGATTTGAATTAAATTGTTATGAAATTAAATTTCAAATTAATATCAAAATTTAATCGGAATTAATTTGAAACTGAATTGGGTAGCAATTTAATTTAGGTGAAATTAAATGAAAATTGTATTCAATTCAACTGAAATTGTATCAGGTTGAGTTGAAATTAAATACAAATTCAATTCAATTAAACTGGAATTGAAATGTGCAGAAATTTAATTGTAATTGAATTAAATTGAAATTAGATTCCATCGAAATTGAATTAACTTAAACTGAAATAAGTTCAATCAAAATTTAATTCAATTGCGACTAAATTGATTTGTATTGATATTAGATTGAAATTAAGTCGATATATATTGAAATTGAATTAAAAGAGAACTATTGAATAGAAATTCAATTGCTATTGAATTAACAAAATGAATTGAAATTTGAAGCTAACTTAATTTGAAACTGAATTGGCAAACAGCTTAAATTGAATTCAAACTGAATCGGCGTTGACTTGAAATAGATTTCAAATTGAATTCAATTGGTTTATGATTGAATTGAACAAAAATTTGATTCAATCGAAATTCAATTCCCTTTAAAGTAAACAGAAATTCAATTGAATTAAACTAGAATTGGATCAATCGAAATTTAATTGCATTCATATTAAATTGATTTGAATTGAAATTTATGTTGAATTGCATTCCATTAAATTTAAATTCTATTGAAACTGAATTGAATTCCATCTAAATTCTATGGGGTTATAATTAAATTGAAATTAGATTCTAATTGAATCAATATGTATGGATATTGAATTAAAATTGAACTGTAGGATTGAAATTGAATTAAACTTGAATGGAGCCGGAAATTAATTAAGTTGAAATTAATTTAATTTGCATTGATATTGCAATGACATTTATTTACACCTAATTTGAAATTGAATGGAAAATTATATTGAATCGATTTCAATTGGATTCAAATTGTATTCAACAAAACTTGGATTCCATCGAAATTTAATTGTGTTGAAATTAAATAGAAATTAAATTGGTATTAAATTGATTTGATTTGAAATTTATACTGAATTGCATTCAGTTAGATTGAGATTGTTTTGCAATTGAATTTAACTGAAATTGGATTCCATCGAAATTTACTTGTGTTGAATTTAAGATTAAATTGCATTGAATTTAACTGAAATTGGATTGCATCGAAATTTACTTGTGTTGAAATTAAGATGAAGTTTTATAGAATTCAACTGAAATTGATTTCGCCCGAAATTTAATTTAGTTGAAATTCAATTTATGTCTCTTGAAAATAAATTGAGATTTAAATGTACTGTGCTGAAATCGCACTTAAGGTCATTTGAAATTGTATTGAAATTTAATTTATGCGGATTGCAAATGAATAGAAATTTAAATGATGTGTATTGAAATGGCATTTAAATTAATATGAAATTCATTTGAAATCAATTTGCAATTGAACGAAATTCAGTCGAAATTGATATGAAATTTAATTTGTATAGTTTTGTTATTCAGTTGAAATATAATTAGCGCATAATGTCAACATGGTTCTAGTATTTGAAGTTATTTATTCGAAAAATATCAATATCTGTCCTTATAAATTTTTTATAGGATCATTTAGGATAACTCTTGCTCCACACAAAGAGCTCAGAGTTGATCACATGTGCTTTTTTGCGTTTATTACTGCCAGTTTAAACCATGATATTTATCAAATAAGGTCTTGATCATTTAAATCACCCCCTTTTTAATAGTTTCAAAGTGCAATTATTAAATTAGCCGCTGCTATTTTGAAACGTTAATTGCAGAATAAAAAATGAGACTTTTCTGCTTATTTCTTTATTCCGCAATACGTGTACACACTTTTAAAAGTAGCGGCAATCGATGTCCAGAACATAACCTCAAATATCTGAAAGTCGTCACAGAAAGAGATATAATTCTGATCTCGAATTTGGTTTTTATGCAGAAAATTACATAGAAATTATGTTATAAAAATTAGTATCCTGACCTGTGTAGCGATCCAATTTGATTAAAGTTCGATAATCAAATCAAAATACTTGAAACCGATGAAATTTACAAAAAGTTAACAATTACATTTTTTCAATACAAAATTATCAACTACAGCTAATCAAGTTTCTAATTACGATATTTTTTGAAAATTCTTCTACATTACCGCTTTCAAAAATTAGTACCAGACTAGGGGTTGATATCCTTTAGCACTAGATGCGCTCACTTCTACGGATCAATGCTCACTTCAAAGAAATTTTGAATCGCGTCCTTTAATAGCAAAATCCCATTCCATTTCTAATTTCGTTCAAGAATAAAACCGGTCCTTTAAGCACATGTACTTTAAATTACTTTGAACCAGGCATGGACAATAGCTCAATGTATACAAAACAAGAATCTAAATCAGGAGGGAATGCATTAATTGACGGTCATGGGATAGCACTATGGTATTACGAATCGACACTTGGTTAATTCAAAGTACATTTTTTAAGGACCGGTTTTAATCGAAAATCTTAGCGGTACTCCGGGAAACTGGTTTCGTGAATTTAGTGTGATAAGAATTTTCCTGTTAGAAGTTCCGGCAAGATAATTGCAACTAACCAAAATTTGAACTTAACCTTTCTACGAATTAATGCGTTGCAGTAGCAATTAAATTAGTATACAAAATTAGTCGAGACGTTCCTTTTGAGAAAGAAAATTGATAAAGAAAAGGACAATTTCAAACAAAATTATAAAAAACCATAGCTAAAAATTATTACAACAAAATCCAGTGGAGATTCACATTTTTTATTTCGTTTTAGTCACTTTTCTGTGTAATAGAACACTTACACCTTTTAAAATCCATAATCAATATTGTCGTAAATATATTAAAAGAATCCAGGAATCAATACGACCAAAAGTATATATTAAATAAACTTAAGTTATTTTTAAAACACTAGATGGCATTGAATCTACTCGCAATCGGTAAAAACCGGCGTAATTTCATATGTTTCACTACGACCAATTTCAACGGTAAGTATAAACTTACTTTGGAATAATACTATACACTTTCGCTCCTAAAATTCTTATCAGTTTTAAAATCATCGATTTATTTTTTTACAGTAAATAATATCGGAATTTGTTGATGTAATTATTATGAACTTGTAATTAGATATTCCCTTCTTTATTAGATATTCTAGTAAATACAAAGTCTAAAATATCCTATCGATTAACTCGAGAAGCCCCTGTATTTTATCACGAATCCGGGTTTTGGCCTGAGGGCCAAAGGACAACAATGGAAGACCTTTAATACATATTTTTCAATATTAATCGTTAACATACCATAAATTTGATTTAATATTAAGATTTACATAATAAATTCTTTGAAAATAATCAAGTTTCATAATATGATAAAGAATTTCACACTTAAATACGTTTTTATAAATTATACCTCTATAATATTGATTAAATAAAATAATAATTAGACTTTGTAAGAAAATTTCACTCGTGTTCAGCTAAAATAACTTTATATTCTTGTTAGGTAAAAGTACAGGACGATTCTTTCACAAAACTTTACGGAAGGTTTATTCGTTCCAGTCGTTTTTTATTTATAATTCAGAACTTTTTATAATAACGACTATTTTTTCTTAACCAATAATTAAACTTGCGTAGGATAGTCGTGTACATTATATAGCATTAGTTAATTAAAAATAAACAGGATCTATATATTGAATGTATGCATAGTATCATGCATTTGAATACAATCCAAATTTAATCAAAACTAATATTAATAATCACATTAAAGGATATCGAAACTGGAACACAAAATTAATGAAGTTTTTCGAGCCTGACTACATTGTTAAGCTGAAACTGAATTACTTATTTATAGTAAGAATCCACTTTTGCACCTGCTACGAGAACAGATATAGACACTTATTTCCATCCGAACCGAATAAGTTATTTGCATGAAAGACATATCCAAACGCTAGCATGTAAAACGAATCCAAAAATGTTAAAAAATGTAGAATAAATCATTCTTTGTGGTTCCTAATAATAACCTAAATGGACTTCAATTAAATTTTCGTCTTTTAAGTGTTTCATTTTGCATTCAAACTTTCAGATGTGTTTAATACTAATCTACCTAACCTCAAATATTTATACTGTTTAATATTTACATCAACAAACAAAATTTTTTGTTTTAATATAATTTTACTCTTCCTAATTTATTTCTATTCATTTACTATAAATCGTTCGATACTCGTTTCAAACACTCGCGAGATTTAAACACTACTAAAGAGCGACATCTAGCGGAAAATAATCGAATAATATAAACAATACGTGATATGGATTAAATACATTAAATTAGTAATTATAAAATGTGGTACTGATTTACTGTAGTAACGTTACTAAATAGATCTCTAAAAGTTTAAAAACATGAATGATTTGAATTAATATACGGACCGAATATCAGAAGCTCTTGATGAAAAGTAGAACGAAAAAGTGTCGTATTCGCCTGTGATCATTTTCAAATCTTCGAAGGAAGGGAGTATCAATATTGAGGAAAGGTAATTTTGGTGACATATGGCATATACATCGCTAAAAAATCTCTTGAAGGAAGGATTTACTTTGCACGGTTGAAAAAAATTACAATAAAATTTGAAAAATGTAGTTCTTAGAAAGTGCTTATAAAGCTATTAAATGTAATTTAATTCATGTTATTCAAATAAGTTTTTTCCTTAAATAACACTATACACAGAGAAGCGACATTCGATATGTTAGTAATTTGAATCATAGCAGTTCGTATACTTAAGAATTTTGTTTGTTTAACAAATTGTTTAATAATCTGTCGAAATACGTAAGTAATTTATTTAAGATACGTTTTATTTAGTATAAATGACATATCTTACGTCATGTTAATCATATTGGATATTTATTTCTACTAATTTACTACAAAGTTTTGTCACCCGTTTCAAACCCTTGCGAGAATGATGAATTATAGCGCCATCTATCGAAAAATAATTGACGCGTAACATCCTCATGATTTTGAATTCTAGACGCAATGAATAAAAAGAAAGTAATATTAATTAAATACATGAAATAAAGGGGATTGTACTAATGGGCCTGATTTAAAAATTAGGAAAATAACAGATTTTATATTTGTACTTATAAAAAAGTAGTTTATTTCTACTATTTCACTCCTATTTCCTACTGCAGGGTATAAATTTGCTTGTAAAGAATCATTACTGCGATTTTCGAAAACTTATTCTCATATAATTTTAGAAAATCCTGTTAATGACTACGTTAAAAGTCGACCTTACTGATCTGATATTGTGATTTCATTATACTTAACAAACAATAAATTAGTTCACTAATGAACTTATTTCTCTTTATCGCAGCAAATTTGTAACTGAAACGTGACTTGCAAATCGTTTAAAATTCATGTAATTCCGACTTGTCAGATTGGAATAAACTCACGAATCGTATGAAAGTTTCAATTTAACTATTTAAGATTCGCCATTTGAAATATTTAAATATTGGATGTGATATCGATACTGGATAACAGATTTCATGTAAAAAATATTACGTATCGTTTTTAAAAATTCAGTTTTCCAGAATGATGAGCACTAACGTATAGAGTTTCTTTTCAATATATAATTTAGAACATAAATTAATTCATTACCTGGGATTTTCGTTTCCTTTTTTTAATATATGTATGTACTCGATTCTGTCAGAAATTCGAAATTAAACATTGTATTATCTAAAAAAGTATCTTGAAAGACATTTGATGGAAATGTTACTCAGAATACTGAATGAAAATGTATATGTCTCTCTAAATCTGATTTAACGAAAATCTGATAATTACAAAACGAAAAGTAGGTTAATATTGAAGTAGTGATAATTGTTATTAAAAAATAGTGAAAAACTTATTAGTAATTATAAAAACTACTAAACTCAAAAATTAGGTTTTGGTTACTAAACGACCTGTAGTTTAGTAGAATTTTATTAATAAATTAGTTAACATTTTACTATTTTCTAATAACAAAAGAATTAATTGATACTAACCAACTTTTCATTTAAATTAGTAGTTTTTAGCTAATTAATTTAGAGAGTAATTCTAGTCACACAATTGATTAATGAATGATTAAAAAATTCTTTTACGACAATTTGATGATAAAACAATGTAGTAACTCATCCGGTATGTTTCAGAGGTCACACGTTTGTTTCGGTAAATTTTGGAATGGGCGTAGTAAACGACTAATTAACACATTCCTGGAGTGTTCTAGATTCAATAAATGATATACTAGTATGTTCGATTGGATTCCTTTACATATGAATGATAAATCTGAACCATTAAGGATGCAATATGTAATATAAAGTTTACCAAAACAGACGTAAAGAGCTTACAAATATAATATGTAAAATAAAGCATTAGAAAAGGTTATTCGGTCTATCAAACCCAAATTTGACTGCAATTATAGAAACCGTTCTCATAAGGTGCATGTTATTTGTAAAATGCAGCAAAATTCTGTTTTATATAAAAATAAAAACGAGAAATTCATGACGGTAATAACAAATATCTTTAAAAGTCTTGTTAAAAAAAGATGTCGCACATAGAAGTATCCTCTTTTCAAATATGTATTGATATTGTCATCTTAAAAATGTGGCAAAATTCAAGTTATTCTATGTCTAATGGAATAAAACATATTGAATTGTTAACTGCTGATCGTTCCTGCAGTATTTTTTACATTTCACAAGGGCTAAGTTGACTAAAACTCACGGAGTAAACATACCTTTTGATAAATTTGTACTTACTGATTTCAGGATAATGGCAATAAAGCAAGACATCAAGAAATGTCTAACCTAACATAACCTGATCTTAGAAGCGAAAATTCATCATAATACTGCAAAAACGGGTGTCTTATTTTGAGACACTGTCGTCCTCAATTTTAAGACGTTTTTGAGCGTTTTATAGAAAGACTTTATAAACGACTTCTTTTGAGACGCTACACTAAGAAAAATTATTTACTAATAGTTAATGTAAGCTAATTTCTAGACTCCTACATTAACTGTTAAGTCAAAAACGCTAGGTAACTTTGAGATGAAAATATCAGGACTTTCCTGTAATGTTATTGTATATTAACTTGTATATCTTAACATTCAATGACCGTTCGATAACTGTTAATAAATCCTACATTAAATTATGTCGTTTGAAATGCGCAAGTCAACAAGGCGTCCAAAAATTCTTAGAAAATCGAATAACTTCGCGTGTGTATGTTTATCTCGGTTTCGGTGAAACTGTAAGCGCGTAAATGTACTACATATCACATAATAATCCCAACATTAATATTTAAAATTCTTATATTAACTATTAACATAACAAATTTAAACGAATCTGAGATTATGGAAACTTCAGGATAAAGTATTCCTTACCTTAAGATCAAAATCTAAATTCTGTTAGCTTTACTATAAAGCCATTAAATAACAAACATTTTTCTCGGTGTAGAAGTGTCTTCGATCTGAATGTACTGCTCGATAGTTGATACATAACCTAAAAATGTTTGATATTTATGTGAAAATGGATCAAAATTCGTGTTCTGTTTGCAATCTTCGGGCTAATTGTTTTGAAGTCTTAATTAACCATGTGATTGTATATATCGGATTTACGAACAGATTAACCGTTGGAATCACATAAACCGAACAATCGCCCATCGACGGAATAGGTTATGTAGCTTTTATCAAGACGTCTTCGAGTCGGCAGTTGCCGAATATTCACGAAGATACTCGAATCGGCAATGTGTCTCGAGTTGCAAGTGTCACAGCACATAAATGTCTTAAATTAGCTAAAACGACTTAAATATTGACACTTTTACCGTCTTCATTATATGTCTCAGATTATAAGACATAAAATTGTTTTATTTACAATCGATAGACGCAATTAATGTCGCAAATTTCGAGTCACGTTGCAACGAAGACACATAATTAAGACATTTATTCTGAAAAGACGTTTAGAATTGTTGAAAAGTAGAACGAAAATTGTGAAATCAGAGTTTTGCAGTTAATTCGCTTTCCAGGCGGCGAGTTATCGCAATAGACGCTAATTCGCAACACTAAGAGAAGAAAATAGTAAAATCTACCAACTACAAACATTTTGTTCTCTCAGTGAAAAGTATCACATTTCTTAACTATATAATCCATGACACGTCGCAATTGTCAGCCGCCAAGATAGGATGCCAAGTTTAGTCACATATATTCCAAGACACCTACAATAAGACACCAAGAAATGTCTTAAACATTATGACATAAGTATCTTACATTAAGACACCTGATTTTGTATTGTAAACATCAATAAGACTAATCACGAAAGAAAAACTGTTTAAATATTGAAGTTCTGCTGTCCAGGTATTTAAAACTTCAATAATTTGGAACTTAAATATGTACTACTATTTATTTTAAACGATACCTTATTAAAAAATACTTAATGCATTAAATTACGACTCAATTGAACCATCTAGCACAACGTTAAATTAATGTTCCAACCGATAATGGCCATTTTCTGAGAATACACTGAGATATAAAAATATCAACTTAAAATTAGCAGGATTAAACAATCGATAGCATGTACTAAAGTGGTGAAAATTGCTTCATGTCAATAATTAACATAAAAATGATTCTTAATTCCTTTTGTTTTTCTTCACTCCCTAAATATGTATTAATTATTTATTTTCTATAAACTACTTCAGAGATATACGATTGTGAGTGTTTTCAGGAAATGTGTTTACCTACAGACATTTGCTATCTAAGTAAATAGAAAGAACAAAATCAATTGATACCTTAGTTGGAGTATATTCGTTACTAACGGACAGGTTGTCAATATTTCTTCATAGGAGTAATTGGGAGTTTGTCGAGAAGTTCTCTCAGTCGATAAAAATAAATAGTTCTCCGTTTCTTTTTTATCAGACGGTTTTAGCAAACTCTGAAATGAATTTGACGTTTGTTTTATTCACATTCAAAAGCATCTGAATTCAAATTAATTTTTTAAGTGGCTGAATGATCTCCGGGGTATTATTAGAATCGGATTGGAAATGTAATGTAAATCGAACAATATAAATATGCGGAAAATGTGTTACTAAACTCTTGATAATTTCATCCAATAATAAGAGGAAATTTACCTCAAAATAAGTCAGTAGATGAATTAAATTAAATAAATTAAGTAATTTAATTTAAATCGTTTTGTCGTAATATAATTACTATTAAGTAATATATTTCTTCCTGAAATTTGTATATTATCGGCTAATAAACGCTGAATAATTGTTTATTGGTTCACAGTCATCATAAAATCAAAACTTGCAAATGATTGTTTACTAATAACAACCGTAACAAATACGTGATTATACAATAACTAATGCGTATATTGCATAGATAAAAAGTATTAAAATTTGACTCGTAAGAAATAACATAATAACATATGTCAGGGTCAGTTTTTATTATACGATCTTTAATCGATTAAATAATTGATTGAAGACGATGCATAATGTAGCCGAGTATCTGTTTATATCAATTTTAGTCATTTTATTTATGTAGTCATAATTTAATTAACTGGATAAACGTGTATTATGATTAACGTTGTAATTGTGTCATTCACAGCTTCTAAGTTAAGTAACACCGTGGTAACATCACCATTACGGCATGAAGAAACTTGCCACTGTTTGTTTATTATTGTTTACGATATTATATGCAATAAAAAATTAAGGTTAACAAAAATTAAACATTTATTCATTTCTTAATTTTAAGAGACATCTAATTTAGGTTTAGATGTATGATCTGAATTATTTATTTTTTTAGTTGATAATTTTACGAAAAGAATATTTTCACATAATTTTTATTCCTTAATTAAACTACTCGTATTAAAAGTTTTAAATTGGTTTAAAAGCCTATTGATTGAAGAACAGATTAAATTTGACATGCCATTTGTTATATGTTTTAATCTACCATGAAGTGTTTTATTAATTTTTCACAGTTTAATTGCTCTTCGAATATGACGAACCTTTAAAAATAAAGTAAACAGTGAGCATTTCAACCATGTGTTTATCAATACTTAATCGACAGAATTTTAATTGTCAAAATAGAAGCTCATGAATTGCATATAAATAATTATAGTTCAATAAATATATCTAATTGTTTACGTAATGATGATGTACACAGTAAACAAACTAACAATAACATTAATATCAAAAAACAACGTAAAATCTGTAAAAGAATAAGAAATCGCATTTCACGCGTACTGTATACTCTG
Organism: Trichopria drosophilae; assembly: GCA_030407085.1. NCBI lineage: Eukaryota > Metazoa > Arthropoda > Insecta > Hymenoptera > Diapriidae > Trichopria > Trichopria drosophilae. Next base: position 26,526,657 of record CM059585.1, read on the forward strand.
AAGAAGAAACATCAAGGAGATTGTATTATAGTCATATAGTCGAGAAAACACGAAATAGCTTTGGTAAAAAGCGTGGTGACTTCTGTGGAAAACAAACAGCTAATTTAAAATGTTGAAAAATAGCCTTTTTTAAAACTGACGTTTCGTTGAATAATATAAAAATGAATTAATAAATCACTTCGTTATAATAACTGTTTGATTTAAGATATTAATTTAAGATTCCTCTGTAAGAAAATAAATTCACAGACATAATTGTTTCTTTTATGCTTTGCAATGCAACGTGGCTTTCGCATTTCGCCACCAGGCTGCGCATGTTTCTTGTCAGATCGTAATACGCAAGCATCAAGGGGAATTGTTCCGCTTTAACGTAAATTTTATCGCTTTTCGAACAAAAAATTGTCCTGTAAGTCAAATAAACTTTCAAGTCGTGCAAAAAAGGCGAAAATGACGTAATTTTACAATAAATGGCAATAAATTTATATAAGAACATAACCTAAAAAATGTTTGTAACGTTTGTTGGCTTCAAAGTTATGCATAATAAAACAATTATGGAATGCAGCTTAAAAAATGTATCTTAGTCTAATAAGCTTATAAGTCGGTATCATTACCACTTTTGAGTTTACGACCTTGTATGATTTACCTTGTTTTGACCATCAAACAGAAATAGCTAGTTTGACTAATCTCCTTATTTTGTCTGACGGGTTAAATTTAAGACGTACTGCATATTCAACCTGAAATTCGAATTTAACGAGCAAAATTAATTACAGAGCATTTCGATTAAGAAGAGTGCAATGTATTTACTCATATATCCTAACCCCAAAATGGTATTATTTTGTATACCCAAATATACGAAATATATGCTTACTATATTAGCTTTTATTTTCTGGCTCGTTAACAAGAGCCACGTTTCGTTTTTGTCTATATTTATACCATTTAAAAATTAGTTTTGACGTTATAAACACTTCCCATCACGTCAGGATTTTAAAATATTTTAGGTCATTTGTAAAAAAAAAAAATTTGTTCGAGGTTATGTACGGAAGACGACATTTGTATGGGTTTGTCCTTTCCTTGAATCATACAAGATTATTCTTATAATTACAAAAAGGCTAAGAATTCATGAAAGAATACAATAGAATTTTTGCAAAATTTTTTGAGACAATTATAACAATTTTAATTCTCGAATTTCTTCATAAATTTAACAAAATTTTTAAAAATAACTGAACAAATTCTACTGCATTCGTTGATGAATTCTAAGCACTTTTTATTGAATGCAATTTTGTCTGAAAGTTGAGAGTTTTTGAGAACAAAATCTTTAAAACAAAAAATAAAACGAAAATTATGTTATCATTTTTACGATTTAAGGTGTAGCCGTAAACTCAGAAATATTTGAAAATTAGTATTTTACAACAGTAATATCTGAAACTCAGCTAACTGCTTTTACTTGGGTTTTTGCATACAATTTGCAAAATGCACACTTTTTTATATTTTATCGATTATATAATTTTTATTATAATTTTTCAGAATTTTGATAATTATCAATGAAGTGCCCTAGTTTTTCATGCTCAAAAATATTAGCATTTATTATTTATAAATATAAATAACTCTTTTCTTCAGAAACGTTATAATTTGGTTTCTAAACTTTTTACCAAAAATTGATTGACTAAAATATTTTTGTTTAAAGTTTTTAAAAAATGTGCTTTTGGCCGTTAACGGATTAAGATTACTTTCCTTACCAACTATCAACTACAAAATTGCAATCAGTAAAGAGTGCTTCAAGTACATCAACGAATGCATTAGGATCTTCTCAGAATTTTGCTGATATTTTTTTAAATTTATGAAAAAATTCAAGAGTTAAAATTTTCAAAATTGTCTCCAAAAATTCTGCAAAATTTCTATTGCATTCTTTCATGAATTCTTTGCCCTTTTTGAAATTATAATTTTCTTTGAAAAGATTATTGTCTTTTGGTTGAAACAAACTGAGCGTAAATTCTTATTTCGGACGTCATTTTGAATCATTCACGTGACATAATTAACTTTCCAAGTACAATTTTCAGAATTTCAGATATTCCCTCCACCATCTAAATTGGTTTCAACAGTTAATACGAAACCCAATTAAAAAAAAGCGGGAAAACACTGTGCGCATGCGTTTAGCAAGCTACACTGGCGTTACCTACAGATGACACGTTTGTCGCTAAAATCAGAACATGACAAATATTTTGGATTGGTCACTGATCTCAAATATTCAGTTCACAATATAACTCGAAAATACGTACATAATTGACTTGCCCAACTCAAGTGAACAATAGAATCCTTTTCCGTGTTCAAAGTCATTAATGCATAATAATATTAACAATTCGTCCAGAGAATATCTGAATAAACATCTGAAGACAGTTCTGGGTGAAAAAAAAAACAAGAAAAAAGACACGGAACAATCCGCCCACGGATCTAACCTAACTTAACGACTAACCTAATCTAAACTATCTTACCCTAACCTAAACTAACCTAACGTAAACTAACCTAAACTAAAGTAACCTAAAACAGCCTAAACTAACTTAACCTAATGGTTGAAGCTAATTTCAGTATAAACTAGTGTTGGCGTGGTGCCTCGCTTGCTTCGCTCGCTCAGAAACTTCGACCCAGTGGAGAGTCGGCTATTCCTTAAGACTCGTTTGTTTACTAACAGCTTTCAATTATATTATGAAATTATATTGATATTTGGGGGTCCAATCATATTTAGGTCCAAGTGGCTTCGATAGATATGTTACAACAATATAGTGTTTCTTATATGCATGACAATTGAAAATGAGCATTTTCAAAACTTCGACCCCGACAACAGGCCGACCGAAGTATTAATAAATAAAAGTTGCAAAACACTTACTTCATGCACTTGTATTCTAATAGACTATTTGATGCATATTACATGTTTACTGTGTTTTACTAATTACTGTCTGTATTATTATGATATTATATATACAATATATATACATATAATTCGTTAAAGATATCTTGAAAGTGTCGAAAAGATCTATGACGGATATCTTATAGATATCTATAAGACATCTTTTAGATATATCGAAATAGTTATTTTCGTATCAAGGGCGTAAAACAAATTTGCGCCCGTAGGTGGTCACCGCGCCCGAGGGGCTGGCACAGACTACCCCTGGGGGGTAGGGGGTCGAAACGTCGAAATTTGATGAAAAACAATAGAGTAATTTTTTTGCCGCGATTACCAAATTCAATACTTTTTCAGACAATAGTCATAAACATTTTAAACCAGTTTTTATGGCATTATCGTTGACTTTAGGAAGAAAATGCATACAACCTTTTTGGTAGAGAATTTCATGCTCTATCTTTTTTGTTTGAAACATTTTTTAATAAAATTTGTATTTTTCAAAATAAATGCAAAAAACTACAAAGAAACTTAATTGGGGCTATTTTTTTTTTAATAACGGACGGGTGGATCTGCCCCAAAATCTAATCAGATCTAACTTATTCCAAGACGCGTATTTTTTTAAAAAATTTATGTCAATACGCTTATCCGTTCGCGAGTTATCGCGAGACAAAAAAACGGGACGTACGGACGTACGTACGTACAAGATCACGGACACAAATTTTTTTATTGTTGATTTGGATTCCTTAGGGTCTGAAACGTCGACATTTGATGAAAAACTATATGGTAATTTTTTTGCCAGAAGTGACCAAATTCAATACTTCGTCCAGGCTTAGTCTGGGTCGAAGTAACTATCCTAAACTAATCTAAACTAATATAACCTAACGTAAATTAACCTAAACTAAACTAACCTCGCCTACACTAAGTAACCTTTATTTATTTTATCTGCTTTATCCGGGGCTTTCATTTCCGTGGTCTATTTTTTTTCAGGTTTTTTATTTCCGGGGCTATTTTGTCCGCGGATATTTTGTTCGCAGATATTAAGTCGTGTCACCGCACTTCTCGTTATAAAATGTAATCGAGGTGCTATGAACAATTACTAGGAAAAAATCCAGAACAATACATAATCCCATACACAAATTGATTGAATCAATGAAAAGGTGATTGCAAAGTGATTCATAATTAGATTAACATATTATTTTGTAAATTAACGCACGATTATATGGGATTGAAGTTATCGGAAAAAAGACCCTGAAATAAAGGTTTCTTAGGTTAGGTTAGTTTAGTTTAGATTACTTTAGTTTAGGTTAGTTTATGTTAGGTTAATGTAGACTAGGTTACTGGTTAGGTTAGGTTAGGTCCGTGGACTGATTGTTCCGGGTCTTTTGCTCTTTTTTCCTGTTTTTTCATAGAATTGCCTTCAGTTGTTTGTTTAGTTATTCTTGGATTTTATCTCAGATATGTTTGCACCGTTTATTTATTTTATTTACAGGATTATATTTTTATAAAAGCTGCAGTATCTTGGAGTACTATCGCGCGAGAATATCGAGAAAAAAAAACTTGTTTAGACCGGTCACGTGTGAATCTCGGCCCAAATAGAGCTCCAAAATTCGCATTATTGCCTATCGGCAAAAATGTGCCGTAACTACAATTGCCCCTACTCCACTAAACGTCATTAGACGTAAATTTTAGGTATACATATCTAACAAGACTGGTTCGAAAAATCTGAATCCAAAGACTAAAGATTATCGAATTCCATAAATCCTAACCTCAAAATATATTCATTACAAAGAATATGAAATCCCCTGTGAACCAAATCTCGATTCTAAAGTAATAATTCACGATTCAGACGTAATGACAGAAAATATTCAAGACCCAACTGAAACTTATTCGTTGGAAAATTGACTGGCTGATACCGTGCAGGAAGTTACTAAAAAAATTATAAGTTCAACTCGTAAAAAATGATGACGTCGAACGTTTTCTCCTCTGCGTACTAAATAATTCCAAGTCAAACGAATTATAACTTGTCATGACCGACTTTTATCACGTTCTTAAGGGCTGCCTTGCTCGAATATATCAAAATGCAACCGGACCGTGAGACTTCAATACGAAAGAACTCTTATTACTTCCTCGAGGTACCTAAGGTGACTGAGACAATGGCATTGCGATAACTCAAGCCTCCCTAGATAATAAAACTCATTAGAGGAGGAATTACAAGAAAAATTATACGAGACGTCTCTGGATAGTGCAAAACAGAATAAATTGCAAGGTTATGACAGGCGCGGAAAAGTCAGGAATTTCATTCATTCGCTTCGTAAATAAAAGAGCCGAGCTAACGTTCATTAATCCTCCAGCTGATCGACCGTTGCTAAAATGGTAGGCTATTAATTACACGGTATAATTGTGCAGTACACCACCTGTCACTTATAATTTTCCATCCAATATATTGTTTTAAATTAAAATCGACGCTCGCGAAAAGGCGACTTATCGAGTGGTTTGCAGCTCATATACGTTTCATGCATCTCATAGTTTACATATCAAATATCGCGTTATTAAATGGGCTAATTAAATTCCGAGAGGAAAAATCCATCATTCGCGATTGCTGTTTTTGATATCGAATATCCTAAAACCCGTTTGTAGTATCATTTTTAATCATATTAGTACATTATTCTATAATGTTGGAGTTTCTTATTAAATTAATTTGTTCTTTAGTATACGCGATTAATCATTTTGTCATGAGCATTATTGGTAAAACCAATCATAATTATGCAACGTTATTATTCGATTTCTGGGTCCACTAATTTTGCTGAATATAGCTAAATCGTTAGAATTGACTTTCCACATCATTAAAATTAACCGTTGCAATTACGACAAAATATCTAATCGGACATATCAGGTGCAATATGCATGACTTTATCCGATTTTAGAGATTTCAATCTATTTAATCTGAATCGTTTGCAGTCTGGTTTTGTTGATGTTTGTATGACCGGTTGCTCTTTTCATTTGACCTGGTATAATTAATGACTTAACTATCATCCGCTTTACAGAAATTTGAGGTTATGTGACTGTAACAAGACCTCCATTTGATACCTTTTTATCCAGGAAATACTTATTAAATTTATCGTAAAAGAAACTTCAGTATATATTCATCAAAATGCAGATTTTAAACAATTACAGTTGCATAACATAATTGCCATGAAAAAAAAACGTACAAGCTGCAATTTTTTGATGTCTGCAATTTGTACTGTGTCACGATAATTCCACACTACCGCATCATCAAATGATTTTAAGAAATTGCAGGACGTTCTTTTATGATGAACGGCTTGTGATTAAACAATAAAAAAAATCACCATTAGCATACGGAGATTACAATTGTCAGATTGAAAATGAAATAAGACTCCTCTGGAAACGATCTACGACGCCATTGGCGTTATCGATCTGGACGTTTTGACATTTTCTTCAGTACCCTGTCCATGTTGAATGCGATTTTCAGCAAATTGCACAAATTGAAGCTCTACGGTCAACTGCTGGTACGCTTGGAATATTTTGAACGAAGAGTCGAGTTGGGCTCCTGGGAGTTATTCGCCCAGCAGTTTCCGGAATCATCGGCGGTTCCTAAACTTAGCAAACTTGCTTCAACAGTAGTTACGGATTATACAGTGCATGCATTAAGTTTCCTCGAATAATTCACAATTTATTCAATTCGATTTCGCAACTTCTTCCGGCGCTTGCAAACATTCGAAAGGGTATCGCTATAAAGACAACGTATTCGAAACTTAAGTGGCGCGAAGCTAATCTGTTGTGCAACTTGGCAGGTAAATTCCATCTAAAACAGACGCCACTGGCATTCTTGGAGTTCTAATGAGCAAAACTGTATTAAAGTTACAAAACGGAATCATAATCGTCCGTAAATTTTCAAGAAATTTCCATTTTCCAAAAGAAAGGCATTCCTTTTTACAACTGCTACACGTGGGAAAAGGATCTGGTTAAGATTTTCTGATGGACTAGGATGATGTGGGTTAATTTCCGGTAATATATATTTTGCGTAAATATTTCTGGTTTTATTAACCAGATAATCTGATTAAAATAACAAATCGGTTTGCGAGTATGTAGCGTAATTCGCCACGCCACCGCTAGGCGCGGTAATGATACTACTTTCCGCTGCACGCTCCCGTGGTAGAAATAGATTTTCATATAATCATAAGACGTCCAGCCGCAGAGTATTGTTGTAGCTGAAAATTCTCATCTTTTGCAATTGACATGTAATTCAAACTGAATATTATAAGAAATTAAATTATATAATACAACTAGAAAAGAATTCTGGTTGAAATAACCTGATTAATTTAACCGCATTTATTTCAGTAAAATAATAATATAAAACATAATACGGACAGACACCATAATTTAAAACATAATTATGAAATGATGAACTACACTTTAAATATCCTGATTAATAATCGCTAACATCAATTTAATATAAAAAGTTGATATTTATGTTTATGAGAAACTCGACGTACATGTCCAGGAACTCGCTGTAATGTAATTACTTAAAGTAGTTTGCCTGTACTTTAAAATCCGTTAACCAATATGAAATTAGAAAAATGTCAGCGAAAAAGTTTGAAGACTTTTCAAAATTGAAATTACGCTTCTTTTCCAAAGTTTAAATCTACTGAAAACTTCCTTTAAATAAGTTACGGCGATCGATTATTGCTTCCGCGTGAAATAATGGTCGACGTTCAGAGGCGTTTAGGGACGTTTTTACAGTCTAAGGAGACTCAAGGGACCCGGGTAACATTTTACAGTTAAAATACTAGATTATTACATTTTTTTGGATATATAAAGAAAATATTTTTAGTGTTAGACAATGTTTCATTGTACGAAAACAGACAGTTGTTTACATAAATCTGACCTGACAGTTATATAATTGTATTTTTCATCTATTCGAATCTCATTTCCAGAACTGTTTTACTTCTCAGTATTATTCTAAGTACTAGTCAAGGACAATAAATTCTTTTATTTATATCTACAATGGAGGTGAATTGCAAACGTTTTATGTATTTCTCATTTCTCTTAACTGCGCTACTGTTGCCAACGTCGATTTGAAATACTTGCGAGAATTATAAGTTATAAGCGCCATCTATCGAAAAACGATACAAATTTAATTTTCATAAACTATTGTAGATGTAAAGACACGTTTCTATTGTACTTTTCATGTACTAGATTTAGTATTTTCCCAAAATTTATGTGAATTATTTCATAAAAAATACGTACAAGAAATTTCCTAAAAAAACTTAATACACAAGATTAAATGTGAATGTACTAATTAAAAAAGATTGAGCATGTTTTTGCAATTTTATAAGACGATGACAAATTTGCCATTTTTTCTACTTCAGAAACTCAACTAATTTAAATAATTTACCGAACCACAGATTATAACGTTTTTTATGAACTACTTTTCTGATAATTAAATCACATACTCCTTTTTTTCGTGCACTAACCCCTTGCTGTGAAAAAAGCACCCTCGTCGCATCGGTTATTTGCAAATGACCCACATCAATCTGACAGTTTTTCGATAAAATAGCTTACACGTGATCAATTTTTAAACTTAATTAACGGGCTTAATTTGCGTCACTTCCGCACCAACCAAGTTAAAATAATATAACAGATTATACGCATCGACGATACTTGTAAATGAACAATTTTGCAATGAAATATGTATTCCTTAAAATTCATCCACACGTGATACTCAGCAGTAATACCACTAAAGCTTGCAGATCAAATCTGTTGAAGGATTATATAAATCCGACTGCGACGTGGAACTTTAAGAGAAATTAGTTAAATTAATCCGTGTCATTACAACTTCTAGATTTACTATTATAATCCAATTTTGGAAACCAAGTTCAGCATAGAGTGTCCTGCGATGACTAATTCATATGTCTAAAAATGTACTTAATGTTGGCTTTATGAAATCTTAGTGCATTAAATTTCGTATATCAACATTATTGTAATCTACTGTTTTAACTTGTGTTAATATAAAAGGAAATTTGAAAATAATGTATTTTGTGCAAAGAATTGAAAATTTAATTGTGATTTTCCTATTTTTAGTTATTGTATTTAAAACTCAGATTTTCAATATGTTTTAATGTACTTGTGTAATTTTGAGGTTAGGTAATTTGGTCGGTAATTTACTACTGAAGTATGCCATTTAAATCACGCATTTTAGAACACTTTTTACTACGATATCTAATTAGTTATTGAATAATAACCCAAAAAATAGTCAGAGGAACGAAAAGAAAACTTTTTAAGTTATATTATCAATTTCCTTTGTTTCGTGTCTCTTTGATATTTTTTAGTAATATTTTCATAGAAATGTATCTGGGCAATCAGTATTTTACTGATTTTGTTGTATTATTTTATGTATTGTATCTTATGAAATATTCTGAATGGCATTAACGTAACATTTCGAAATATTCCGGCGAGATTAGTGTAGTATGGATTTATTCAATAGTTATAATACCCATTATATAAATGACGAACACGATATTGACGAGTAAATAACGAACATCTGTCAATACATTACAACCTTTATTGGATTTTGACTATTCATATTTTATTGTAATCTAGATATCATACATGTAGATATTTCATGTATTTTTTACTGAGTACATTTCAATCAACGTCAATATTATCCAATTTTAGTTAATAAAAGAAGAAACATGATATTATTTCATTAAATTTCTTTGTAGTTGTGTAATCATTTCGTTTGTTATGAAAAATGAGAAATTATTCACTTCATTAGTTTTTTTGTTTGACTATTTGAAGAATTATTAACTAACTAAATACAGCCGTTTTGTACTCTACAAATATGAATTAGTCAAAAGATACAAATATAAAGTGAAAAGTGGATTATTAAGAATAATTCAATTTGTCACTATCAAACAGTAAAACGCCACTAATGTATTAGCAAAATTACTTGTCAAATGTTGATTCTACTGATCTAATAGCAGACATTAATATTTGACTAATGAAATAGTAGTTTTTCATTAATTAGACAGAAACTTCTAATTGAAAAGTAAAAAGTAGGTTACTAATTGAATTAATAATTATATTGTGTTGTATTTATTTAAATGCCTTTATTCTAAGTGTGTTTACATTTGGGACTTCCAAATCCAGACATTTTGGCAATTATAAAATACCACTAATTGTTTTAATCATTCTCTCTCTCGTTCTCTCTCTGAATTCTCAACCTCTCTATCCTTTTCATCCATCCATACCTTCTTCCATTCCCGCGTTCAACACTTCCGAGCCTCCTCCTACTTCCTGACTATCAACCTCACATTTTTCCTTCAAATGTTTAATATGTTCCCTGTCCCTATTACATAACCTACATAATATTTTCATTCACCTCATTTCGATACCTCCATATTGCTATTCTGCACAACTTTTCAATTCCTTTATTTTACACTTCTTTACACATTCCGATATTCCTAACACCATCTCATACTCTGGACAAGATCTTGACCCTCTTCCCTCTTTATTTAGAGCTATTTCACTACATCCCCCTGCCCACGTATAATCTCTCCTCCTTATACCTCTATCTTGCTATTCTCTCCAGCTTTCCCCTTCCATTCTTTTCCACTTCTTTACATATTCCCGTATTCCTAACACCCTCTCATACTCTGGGCAAGATCTTCACCCACTTCTCACCTCTCTCTTATTCATCTACTTCAATATCTTTTCCTCTTAACATCTCCCATTTATTTTCCCCCACTTCATTCAGCGCCTCTTCACTATATCCCCCTCTCCATATATAATCTCTCCTTCCTATACTTACCTCTCCCATCCATTCATCTACACGTTTACCTCTCTTTTTTCCTTCTCTCCGTCATAGACTTCATCCCTATTTCTCCTCCCTCGCCCTCTCTAACTTTTCTTCGTACTTTCCTCATCTCCATCCCGTGTCAACCCTCAACTTATTTTTTCACTTCCTCCCTGACAATACCCTGCAAACACGGAAAGTAATGGTTACATTGTTACATAAATGTTACATAGTTGTTACACTTTGTGTATGCGGGGTATATCTTGGTGTTATCTTTCCCACCCCTAATACCCACTTCAAGTACCTCTCTTGGAACCCTTCTATTTTTTTCCATTCTGTATACTGCCATATTTCTACCCCATACATCATCCCTTTCACTATACTATCAAATACCTTCAACCTCCATCCTATTTCTAAAAACCATCCCTTTTGACTTTTCCACACTCAATTCCAACTTTTTCTTATCCAAATAGACTTTTACTCTCCTTATCACATCTCTTAAACTCTCCTCTTTCTTGGCCAATAACACCACATCATCTGCATATTCTATGAACCATGTCTTACCATTCACCACCTTTACTCCTCCACGACTCTTTTTTAGCTCCTTCTCTAGATCTGCCACACGCAGATATATAAAGGTTTGGGCTTAAGGGACATACCTGCCTCATACCCTTCTATACCCAGAATTTCTGCGACACTTTCTCCCCTACCTTCACTACCATTCTAGTATAGTATAGTGTAAAAAAAAACTACCGATTTCAAATCCATAAAAAAGGCCCAATCTTTCTTCTTGCCTTTCATCTCAGTCCCCACTATATGCTTCACAACCATTATTTTCAATAGTCCCCTTCCTCTTCTAAATCCCTTCTGTGACCTACACCATCCCTTCACTTCACCTAACTCTTTAACCATTCTTTTATTTAAAATATAGGCGTAAATTTTGTATGTCAACATCACTTCTCCACATATAATGTTTCATCGCCCTCATATCGCCTCTTTTTCGTATTGGGTCCACCAATCCCACTCTCCATTTTTTGGGGAAAACCTTTCCCTTCCCAAACCATCTTTATAATCTTTCCCAACTTCTTCCGTACAGTCTCCTCTCTCTGCTGCTCTCCCGTTTTAAACTTTTTGTTTCCTTCTCCATCTCTTCTTGTCTTATATTGCCTCCCTATTTTCTATTTATCATTTTTTTTGCATCCTCCCAATTTCCCATGAAATATTGTACCCCTTCCCCTATTTCAATATCTCTCCTCACGACCTCTCTTATTTTTCTTCCATTATTTATAAATTTCCACGCCTCTGATTCCGTTTTATTTCTTTTTCTTCCTTTTCTCTGTATTCCATTTCTTTATTTTATGTATACCCTCTATCCCATCATGACATCCATCCCTAATCCTAAATACTAACGAATTAGTACTTTCTACTATTAAATTATTATTTCTTTTACTCATAATTAGTCAAATGACTAATATAACTTTTCACTCCTTCATTAGTAGTATCTTATGAATTGAAATTTAGAGTGTATATAAAAGTTAAATTAAATAATATCGAATAATGTTTAGAATGAGAAAACAACCGAATGGCTACTTTATCGTGATTATTTTTAGACAGCAATTTTAAAGGCAATTTTAAAAGTATAACATTTAGTCTGCATGAATTAATTGTTTTATTTATACACGTTATGCTTTTTTTTAAATTACTATCTCTACGCAATTGAATGATTGAATCATACATTACAAAATTCAAAATAGCAAATCTCTTACGAAAATATAATGTGATTTTCTCGATGGTTTTCTGGGTCAATAATTACAATAATATTCTATAAATTTGTTTAACCAAATCGTAAATCCCAAAGCTTGTAAACACTGTGTTTTACAATTTACGTTATAACCCAAGTATGATTCATTTGTAAATGTCATTATTTATAACTATCTATTAAATACCTTATTAAAATAATGAACTAATTAAGTATACTTTCAAAACTCGTAATTTCTACTTACAATCGAAACATTTGTGTTCGGAACTTAATAAAACAAATGTTTAATTCGATATCCTACTCACCTAGTATAATAACATTATTTAGTAATTGGGCTAAAATTATAAATCATACCCGCATCCTTTCATAAGAGAGTAATGCTTGGTCCTCGAGTGTAAAAAATGGACGCCACGAAAAAAAAGTGATGGAACGCGAGAATAAATTTCGTGAAATTCCGAAACCTGCAGTAATTAAATTCCGCATCCTATGGAGGATAAATTATATATTTATGTCTTTTACTTTTTGTCCCGAAATTATTGTATATTTATGTTTAATTCTCTGAAATTTTAAATGCTGGATAAGAAATTCTTATTTAAAGTCGAAATTATAATCAAAAGTCAGCAAGAGTAAGTTTTATGAGCAAATATTGACTCGATTTCAGCAAATTAAACTTTGTAGGAAAATTTATGTTGGATATACTTCCAAAACTATAAAATAACATTTATCGAAAAAGTGTTCTTGTTTCAGGTATGGTAATGCACGTATGTTCAAAAGTAACAAACTCAGAGCTACAAAACTCTGAGGCACATCTGCATACGCTTCACATACACGTGAAAAGTTCCGAATCAAATTCTAGTGCTAATAGAACTACTGTCGTGAAATGTCACTCCGATTTGTTTCGAGAACGACAGGAAATGTTTTTTCAGCGGTTTTCTCAATCAGAGTTGTCAACGAAGTGCAAATTAGCTTTCAACGCCGGAGTCTCTTCTATGCGAATTCCCGTGAAAAATACAAAGCATGATATTACGTTTTTTAGTATAAGATTCTTATTTATGAGGGATCGAGTAACTTAGTTCATGCATTTATTTATCGTAATAAGAATTATAATCATGATGTGGTTGAACCACTTTTAACTTCGAGTGTCCTCCATTTTCTAGGTGGCATGGATAATTTGCAATCATACAAATGTTAGTTGGCCTGCAATCGAAAAATAACGCTGAAGAAATTGTAGATATTAAAAAGATCTACAACTTTTGTATACATCATTTTTCACATAACTAAAAATATTCGAGATAATTTAAAAAAAAAACGGTTTTATAGTTTTTAATTTTTGTTGTCTGGCGCAAAAAAGTGTATTTTTTCAGCAAATTTGGAGGAAACTTATCTTTTCATATACCAAATAAAGTTTTTGTTCAAATAAAGATATTCAATTTTAGACGTCATGTTGAATTAAAACCGAAAAATTACTCCTAACTTCAACCGGACATTCTCGAGTTCAACTTTTCGATTTATAAATGTTTTTGTATTTGATTTTATTCGTTGAAATGTCTATTTTCAGATGGTCAAAAACAAAATTGGTGTTACTGACAAAAATTTGCCACAATTGTAAAACAATAAAAAAATGTTGGAAAACTCGCTGGATCTGATCTTATATTCAAATATGAAGATTTTTAATTCCTACTTTCGATTGTTATAGTTCTAAAAGTTTTTAAAATAGGTAGACATCAATTCTCACGAAACTACTTATAAAAATTCTTAACGTATTTTAATAGAAAAATAACTATTTCTTAGTAAATATATAGTTAAAAAATAAATCAATTAAATGTATTTATTTTAAATACTATCAATTTTATTTGATTACATTTCCCTCCAGAAATATGTTCCTAGCCGGTCAGGAGAGATCTGTACGTAAACGTAATCTAAGTTCGATCGAATTTTAGATATAGTCTAATTCAATTAAATTGATCTCGTTGAATTGCGTCCAACTAGACGAGATTAAATGCAATCTCATTTTCTGTGAATTAATGAAAATGACTTAAGATTACTTTAATGTAGACAAATTTTCTTTTTTTATTCAAGTTTGTTATTCAAGCCTTTCATTGGCTACCGTCAAGAAAAATATTAGGTTAGGTTAGGTTAAGTTAAGTCAGGTTAGGTAATAGTAATTTTAATAAAACGAATGCAATTTAGTTCTTTTTGTTTTTACTTTTTGTTTGTATAAGTTTATATTGCAAACGATTTTTTTTTAAATTTATTTTTCATAGTTTTTTTACACGGACCCTTATTTTTTTTTGTACTAAAAACAGTGATTCACTAAATTACCTTCTAAAAGTTTTATTTCTAATACTGTTAGCGACATTAATGACGGTCCGACATAAAATACAACCAATTTTTTTTTATTTATCTATTGATTTTTTTTCTCTCTGAAGTCATTATATAAATTTAAAAAACATTTTTTCTGGGATTTACTATAAATATACCATAGTAATATTTACTATAAGTAATAAAATATACTACTAAATTTTAATTAGCAATTAATTAACATTTAAAAAAAGTTTGTGTTTTTTTTTTCTAAAATTATATTATTAAAATCACCGCCAATACCAAGAAAGAAGTTTCATTTATTTTATAAAATTACACTTTGACAGTAATTTATTCTTGGTTTTTATCAACATTAATGTTTCATCTTTTACAAAAGCGACTTTCCGGATCGTTTATTAACATATCTGCTTTGATTTAACGCCCCAAAAGTTATATCTTACAATGTACGCATATAAAACTTTCGGGTGCGTCAACATTTTTCATTTGAAATGCAATTAATGCCCTCATAAATATTATGCTCCTGAATGCTAATTTTTTTTATTATTTCATGAGATTGTAGTAAACATATAAAAGCTTGAAATAAATGCTTCGTTTTAAAAGTAGAATCCGCAATAAAATTCCCTACTAACTAATTATTCACTGTTTCTCGAATTTGACAATTAAACTGACTACCTCTTTGTATTTTAGAGCACGTAAAATTATTTTAAAAAGAATGTTTCATACAGAGAGCTATAAACTATCTTGGGAAAATACTTTTTGATAAAAATTCCTGGTCTGAAATCTAATGCAATCCAAAAACTTTCATACATTTTACCTCAGCGGAAAGAATTAAAATAATAAGGTTTTCTTTAAAAATTACCGAAATAGTTACTGAAATCATAACTTCTTTTGAATTTAGATAATATTTTTGGTTTATTTTTAGGTCACTTGTTTATTTTGTGGTCAAGGTATGCCCAGCCTACGTCACTGGCGTGGTCGCACAAGGAATCCCTCACGACTTTATTCGCATTATAAGATAAGTTATTAACTATATAATCACTATACGAAAATAGTTAACGAGATGTCCTGATACACAACTTAACTTACGAATTAGTAATGTAAGTTCTCCGATAGAAATTATGATGTAAAGCAATGACGGAAAAGAATTTTCTGAGGATACTGATAATACTACGTAAATTTATAACTCATCTTTGAAAGTATGGTTTATGTAATAAATATATCATTTAGTCTTATTAGTAATGACGACTATACCAAAATAAATGAGAATATTGGGTCCTATAGAATTCGAAAAATATCGACTGGTGTGTCTCACGGCACAACCTGCCACACTCTTTCCTAATAATAATGTTAAATGAAAATAAGAAAATTAAATACATGAATAAGATCTATCCAACTAAGAAACCACGGTAGTTAAATTGGTTTAGTATATTCGTTGCGACTGAATTTAACACGATTGCTTAAAATGTATGATGCAATTTTAGTCCGATAGGTTAGACAATAAATGCAATGCATTGATTAGTTCCAAATATTTAATAATAAGTTTTTGGCATTTCTACGCTTTCTGACAAGTTGTTGCCAGTTATTAATTCCTGTATAATACTTACTAAAATGCAATCATTTTTATTTTCTGACTTTATTCGAAGAAATGTGATGAACTAAGATTTACCAAAATGAAATAACCTTTGTTAAATTAAACAAAAATATCTTCTAAAACCTCCGAAATATTTTAAGAAATAAAATCTTTTCATTAATGAACGACTTTCCACGAATTCAAAAATTAGTTTTTAGAACGAGTAACTTTTAGAATTAGTTTTTTATTTATCGTTATTGCGATTGGAATGAATGTTAAAAAGAAAATCTGATGACTCTATATTTGTGCTGTATGTGTCTTATGTATTTCCTGTATCTCGAGTAGGTTTTCAGCGGTTTCCTACGCCATTGCACTGCGAATAGGCACTTGTAGAAGTCGCCTGCAGACGAACAAATCCTTTTCGAATGTAACTGGTTAATAAATGCATAGATAAATGATAAAGTGGTTATGTTCGAAGATATTTTTGAATATTTGATTGAAAAACAGTTTTATAATTAACATCAAGAGTTAGAATTCAGGCGAGAGTTTGAGTTAGCGGTAAGTTTAGCGTGAAGTTCGAAGAGATATCAAGATTTGTTAAAAATGTGACAAACGTTGGCAAACTCATATAAGTTTTTAATTCGGCAATTGCTCAATAACTCCAAATTTATGTTTCTGGAATCGCTGATTACAAATTTGAGGTCACATTTTCGACATGTAAAATGGCAGATCCAATATGACGGACAGCTTTTTTGAAATATCAACAGATTTTCTTCAAATTTGTCACTTATTTTTGCACATTTCTTAGTAGAAAATCATTCCTATTTGATCATGAATTATCTTTTACTGTTTATATTCTGTGTAATTCAAATAACTGTTTTATTAACAAAATGACGCAGCCAAAATGGTGGCTAAATATCAATACTTTTACACCTAAATATTAACCGAGTAATAAGTATTTCATAACAAATTCAATACGGCCAACAAAATATCATATAATCATATTTTTTATACAGTCACTCTGATTGATGCCGAATAATCTTGCTTTTTTTTTAAATTCGTGTAAACCAAACAAAAGCAGCGAAAGCAAAATCGCGAATCTACCATTGTTATTAAACTGTTGAAGTATGAAAGTATTTTATTCTTTGATCGTCTTTAGTTTTGACCTCTTGAATTATTCCAGATTTTCTTCTCCTTATCGCGACAAAGTAGACCCCTTTTCTTTTATATATTCAGATTGTCGTGCGTTTCATACATTTTTGTAAGTAAGAAAACTTTAAGTGAAGATTGTTATCCGCCATTTTGTACTCGCTACATTGTTCATAGATTATACTGTTTACACGAATTTAGAAACTAAGGTTTAGTTTAATTAGTTTTAACCCTTGAGTTTCGATAATACTTCTGTTTAATCAGCCAATTTCGAAGAGAAAATAGTAATAAGAATCTTGTGTCATTACCAACTTATTTTTTTTTGTTAATGACTGATGTAAAAAAGTAAACAATTGCAATAAGTAACAAATAATTGTACCGTTACAAAAGTGAAATTATAATACACGAAAATCATTGAATTACGTGAATAATATTACATAATAGTAGCTAGAGAACGTTTATTTTCTTTCTTCACTTCTGAAGTACAGTCCTCTCTTCGTAATTGTTGTCTGGTCGGGTCCGAATGTTCATTCATGCCCCCATAATCGCTTGTCTGCCGTTCCCGCCCTTACTTCCCCTTCTCCATGTATGAAACAGTTAATAGAATATACATGCGCATGCGCGAGTATGCCTCTCTTCTTACGGTGCACCTCGAAGGGGGGAACCTGCACAACAATTATGGAATATTTTGGGACTACAATTACGGATGGAATTAGGAACACAAAATTGGCGCGACAAAATGGCACAAAGTAGAGACCTCTGTTCATTTTCTGATATAAATGGTCGCTACCAAAAATCAGATTCGCCTGCGGACGTCTTCTTGAGCTCGTTTTTATCCTCCCGTTTACTTATTCAACAACCTCCTGGTAGAGGTCACCTTGATAGTAGGATGACAATGGACATTTGGGCAACCTAAATGAGCTGGGACTAACCCTTTAGGCATAGAATCTGATGTCCAAAGAATTAAATACCCTAACTATGGTTAATATCTCTGGAAATGTGATATTTCGACTTACAACTTCACAAGGCCATTTAACAAAACATTTTTTAAAGATTGTAAATGTATGTCTGTCCTTGGAACATTTATTGCGAAAAAACATTTTTTAAGTATCCAAGTTCATCCTGAATTTTTGAAGCTCTTCGCTCGAAAATCACAAATACTTACTTGTTAGTAGCTATCGATTAACCCTGATGACCATTAACGATTCGAACGTGCCGACGGAATTAATTGCAGCTATTAAAGCGATGCGTTTTAGCTCGTAAATATCCTCGTCGAAATAGCGTATGGCTAAAAGAAACGTTAAGAAAGCGGTTTCGTCGTATAAATAGACCAAAGAACGAGGCTGAAATGCAGTAGAAAACGCGAAAAAAGGTACGCGCTCCCTCGCATATTCCAGGCGTTAAGTAGGCACGTACATCGCTTGAATGCGCAAAAGCCTTTGTGCTTCAAAGGAAGGATTTTGCATTCATTAATGAAATGGACAGTGTTCGCCTCATTAAAGCTCGTGCAGTTTTACAACTGTGTAATGCACAATAATGATGTTCATTTATTACTTCCTACCTGCACAAAAAAGGCCTTGTTTAGAGCTCCATGGAGAAATGTGTTCGCTTAAAATTGACGTGCCAACGAGAACTAAAAATGGACCCCGTCGAGAAGAAAGTAAAAGGTTTCTTTGCTAATTTTGTAAAATGTCTGTTTAAAAAGGAAATTAAACAATTTTAAGGTGTTAGATACGTAGCTGATTGTTAATAGAGCTAACTTTTTGTAAGAACCATTTAGTTAGCAAAAAAGCAGGTCTTGAATGTTCTTGGAAAGATGTGTGTAATTTCTGAAGTAAATTTGTACCATACCTACATCCAACGATTCTTTTGACCTTCATTACTATTTGAACCATACTACTACTACTTTAGTAACAGTACTACTGCCATTTAAAATTATGACATTTACTCCGACTTTGGGGATGAAATAGAATTGTTGTAATATGACTTTAGATTGATTGATTGCGACTACCTTCTCTTGAAGATATATGTTTTGGTTGAACTAAGGAAACTTCCTTTAGTGCTATATGCATTTTTGAAGTATTTCATTGTTTTAGCACTTCCTAGTTCTAAAGTAGACTGGGTAATATTGTGTAAGGTAAAGGATCTTGCTTACAGTGAATGGAAAATGATCCTATGGATCGTTAAAAAGAAATAGAGGGATGGGGAGTGTGTGCTATTAGCAATTGGCCCAAGTAATTTCCATGAAGTTTTTAATCGATATTCCTAAAAGTGTAATAAGTTCCTATGTAAATCATCAACCGCCTATGTTTGACTTGCCTATAAGTATATACTATACATCGCAAGAATAGTGATCTTGAAAAACTATACCTTTACTAGTCGGAATTTGTCACAAGTCTTTACTTCAGTTTGATTTAAATCACCTATACCTGAAACAGCACAATCGGTCCCGGGATGTCCTGATGAGCTCCTGAAGACGTCCAAATGTCCTCTTGTGGTCCCCGAGAACTCCTCAGGAGCTCCTGAGGATATCGTGAGATGGGCTTTGTGTTGCATGGGACTTGACCTCCAGGCGACTTTGTAAGAATGGACGATCCACTGAGTCGAACTCAATGGATTGGAACTTATTACACACTGCCGTTTTTATAGTATATCAATTAAAACCTTGTAAAAATCAATCAGGCAAGTTGCCAATATCAATTCCTTTGTTAGCGGGAATCTATAGAGTAAAGAGTTCAAACTTGCTTCTTTCCGTGATGTTTGAAATCAAGGTATATAATAGTTAATTCTTGTAATTAACCAAAAATCCAACACGCCAAAACTCTACCAAGAAGAAGGTCTTGGATGTTTTGGGGAAAATGTTAATGGCCCATCTCATCAGCATTTTGAGATATTTGAGGTTATGTACGAAAAATGCAAGCCATTTTAAATTGTAACATTTCTCTGAACGTTTCTACTTGATAATTGCTCTTAAAAATTCTACGTTGGCTTTTCTGGATTCACTAAGTATAAAAAAGCAGTTTCAAAATTAATATTGACAATTTCCAAAATGGCTGATAAAGCGTTCACACATGTTGGGACTATGTTGGGATAAATGTCAGAATTTAAAATGGCCATAACTTTGTCAGGAAAAATCATAAGTGATCGTCTATAAATAGGTTATTTTGAAGAGTAATAATAGTACTAAATGGTACAAATAGTAACGACAAAATTTGTATATAACCTCAAAAATAACAATAAAACGCATATTTAACACGTACATAACGTCAAATATATCTTACCGGAAGTAAAAAAGCTGACCAGGGCCATCCAACATTACACCTGAAATACGTGTAACTAAAAAATAAATATATATGATCAACATGTTCAGATAACTCTACCTAATTAGTATAAAATAAAAAATCTACTAAGGAATTCTATAACAAAAGCGCGTGCCATTTTCCTTTAAATGTCGTTTCACATAGCATTGCACAATTAGTTGTAAAAAGAAAACTGCAAAATCATCCGTTACTGAAAGTTAGCAGAACTAAAAAAATAGTGGGGTCAATTTTTATTATTAGTCGCAAATAAAGTAACGTGATTAACTAATATTAAAAGTAGGTAATAATCAATATAGTACTATTAATTACTCACATCACAAACAAAACACTAAGTTTAAGTTTATAATTATTAAGAATTGCAGCAAATTAAAAAAAAAAAAACATTTTTCCTGCAATGACATTGATCCAATGTTTGTTGCCAAAAATTATTTCCTTCATGAAAATACAGCTTCAAAGACATTCACATTTAAATTTTAAACTAAATCTATGAATTGCAAAATACCATCATCTATCTTAAAATATCTGCATCTTAATATACTATTCTCTGAACGAGTTTAAATCAGTCCAGAAATTCGGCAGTCAAATAGAAAATTTACATTTCAGGTATTTTATTTTTCATCTCTGCATTTCAAATTTCTTTAATGAAGAAATTTTATTTCCTAAATTTTAATAACAACTTTATTACGGAAAATGTAACTAGGCCTTCAGAAATATATGAGAATTTAAGAAAATAAACGCAAGATGTCGCTAATGTTTACTTTCAGGCAAGTGCATAAATAAAAATTAAAAGAATTTTTCTTTCTCATTAATTTTCAGTTTAAATAGAAATTGTCTGTACTTTGTATCGCAGTTGTACGATCTACAGTTCCAAGTTTCCCGTAAGGCTGATATCGCTACTTGTAAGTAGTCACGATACAAATAGTAGAGCGATTTTTACATTATAAGTTACTAAAGGGTTTAAAAAATCCTTTCTATAAAAAACAAGTAAACTAATAGAATAATTATTTTAGTTTAATGCGATAGTGTATATAGTTATACAAGAACACATAAAGCATACTATTTCAAAGTTAAAACCAACTGTTTAACCCTACGCTTCAAACTTTTAGTCGGTACCTCGTAAACAGCCAAATAACTAAATTCCATCCAATTTCACAGCTGAGCTATTTTACGTGAGAAATATTTGGTTGGTCTCGCGTTTAATTCTTCCTAATACTAAATGAAGAAACTAAATTATGTGAGAAACAATTCGAACGAATTAATCAAGACTTCAATACTAGCGGTAGGTAAATAGATCAAATTTACAACAAAATAAGTAAAGACTACAATTTTAAAGGATTTTACTCACTTTATTGAATTTAGTTAATCTTTCATCAGAATTTTAATCCACTTTTAGTTAATTTCATATTTCGTATAAGCAAATGGAAGCTTAACAAAAATTTTAACACATTTTTCCCTCATTTATGACCTTTTAATTTCACTCACAAACTATAATGTCTTAATTTACGCTCATTCCATTGTTTTGCTTCTCTTTTTTCGAAGGTCGCGAGAGTTCATAATGTCGTTACTTCACGTTCCTCGTTTATGGCTATGGATTATTTAAAAGTTTTATATTCCCTAATGCCTCCGCTGCGGATTCTCCACATGGTTAAAAATATGCACAGAACATAATGTAGGAAAAAGATACGTCTTTTTAATTAAATGAACATTAATAAAACGAGTTTTTTTAACAAAAAGTCCAACATTCGTAATTGTTATAACAGTAAATTATTTTTTATAAATTGTGGAATGATGTAACAAATCTGCATTGCTGATTGAAATGCAAAATTCATATTTGTAATCAGAGAAATCCGGAATGTTGAGTTTCCTCAAATTTAAATATCTGGATATCCTGTCAATTAGATTCGTCGTTTTTAATTTTTCGTGAATTTTTATACTGAGATATTGTACATTCTTCATAGACTTACTAAAATTTACTTTATCTACTGCAGCGGAAGCCAATTAATATAACAATACTTTTGGATGTAAATGTGTATCAGTAAGTTACTTCGTAATAGCATTTCTTAATTAAATATTTGCTTTAGTTTGAAGGTCTTTGATTGAATAACTTAACTTTAATTTGAATTCCGAGGAATTATTAATATTGTGCGACGATAAAAAAATACTGTAATATTTGAAATCTTTTTGAGATGTTCTTTCAATATATAAAAACGTAGTGTTTAATGGTTTGAATTGTTTCGATAAAGGTGATTAAATAGTAGTTTATACTATAATTTGACCCAATAAACCCCCAGAAGACCCAACTCGAGCAGACATTTCTTCAGGCCCGGATCAGGGTGTACCGCTTTTGGTCAGGCACTGATCAGGGCCCTAATAAATTTCTACTCGGGAAAGTTTATAAAAATTGCAAGGATATTTATTGATATTGAACAAAAATTTCAACGGTTCAAAACAAATTTGAATTTTTTGATTGCTTATTCATATTTGTTTATAAATTTGCACAAAGTTATAAACAATTATTTACAAAAAAACATGATTTTTACATTCATAAAAATGTTTCAATCATTGTTCACATTGACAAGTTCTTTCAATACATAAAAATTTGTTTCAAGGTTTGAATTTTTTCGATAAAAATTGATTAACTAATAGTTTATATTTGATCCAATAAACTCCAAGAAGTCTCCAAAAATGTCAAGGATAGTTATTGGCATTAAACAAAAATTGCAACGGTTCAAAACAATTTCGACTTTTATGATTGCTTATTGATATTCGGTTATAAATATGCAAAAAAACAATTGCACAAATATGTGATCTGAATAATATTAAAAAATATCCTTTTTTGCAATTTGAGGTTAGAATACGTGACATATGTGACCCGATAGGGCAAATTGGGCAACAAATTCGTTTTCAGGGACTAAAAATCGTTAAAATCCACTACTTCTGATTCAAGTTATTTCCAAAAAATATTGTTTTTGGGTCCCATGTATTTAATTATTGAATTTAGATCACGAAAAAATAACACAGGACCAAAAAACAATTTTTTGGACGTAATTTTATAGTTAAAGGTAGTGGATTTTTGATCACCGAAAATGAATTCGTTGTCCAACAGGACGCATCACGTCACATGTTTCATATATCCTAACCTCAAATTTTTCAACGACCAAAAATTTATCGCATCCACTATTTGTGATTCAAGTTATCTCCCAAAACAAATATTTGTGGTCCTGTGTTATTTAAAAAAAGAACGTGATTTTTACATCCATAAAAATTGTTTTAAACATTGTTCATATTCAATAAGAAAAGTGATTGTGTTCACACTTTTTGTCCCGAAAGTCTAAAAAATGGATAAAACTTTTATTCTAGCCGTTAAAAGAATTAATTCGAGATCGATAGTTACGGACCTCTTTCCTGTAGTCAGAATCAGTCGGCGAACTCAAAGAAAAAAGTTCGAAAAACATACCGATTTTTTCAAGTTTTTTAAATAAAAATACCTTTTTTTGACATTGAACAGAATAATCTGACCATTGAAAAGGATAGTAATTGAGAATTTCTGCTGAGCCCTTTCTGATCGAATTATTGGATTCGCCATTTTGAATTTTTGGAAAAAATTAAAAATTGGTCTCAGCCACAAAGACTATAGTAACCATTTTCACGCCGAGATTTTGAAATTTAACTTTTTTCATGAACCCTAAAAACTTACTAAATTTTATAAAGTTACAATTTTTTATTTTAGATGTAGTACACTGAGAGAAAAAAGCTATATTCAAGTAAATATTTATTTGAATAGTAGCAAGTAAATTTTTACTTGAATTAAACAGCATATTTTATTAAATTTACTAAACATAAGACAATATTTTCTTAATTCAAGTAAACATTTACTTACCCTTATTCAAATAACTTATTTACTTGAAAATAGAACTTCTTTTTTCTCAGTGTACAATAGTCTAATATTTTATACGACATTTTGAGCCTTTAAAGTCATCTCGTTTCGTACTTAACATGAACAATGAAGGAATAAATTTTTTAAAGAAAGAAATCGTGTTTTTTAATAAGTTTATTTTCTTTTATTATTATTTTTATTGCTGTTTAGTCCGGATAAATATCTTGTTTTAAAGAGGCAAGGTTTATTCAAGGCAAAACAAAATTTCTAATTGATTCTATTTGAGTTTTTGAGATTTTTTGCAGATTTGTTTTGGGTTCTACAACAGCAAAGAATGATATTTTGTTCTTTTTCATATAAAATGCGCCATGTTGGTTTTTGGAGTAACTAAAATGTAATTCGGAATACGATTAAAAAATCATCCTCAAAAATAGGAAAAGTGGTATATTTAGAATTTTGGTTCGATTTTTTTTCTCAAAATAATGTAATTTAAAAAAAAAACTGTTTAAAATTATCTAGTATTAACATTTCCATCAAATTCAAGAAGTATGAATAACATAATAACGTAACTCCACATTATGAAAGTCCACTCTGTAGCATCCATATGAGTATTTATGATGAAAATACGTCTGTTAACGATAATTAATAAATCAGAAAATAGTTAAAAATTATAAATCCTTGCCAGGAAAAATATGCTTCAAATATGTATTACGTTACTCCGAGGCAGCTATATTTTAGCGGAAAACACCCCCGATTTTTATTTGAAAGAAAGACGAATATAACTCGCGTGAGCAGAATTCGAAAACACGATTTTTACCTAAACGACTAAGCGTATTTTGTCGTTTTATATTATTTTCTTCCAAATGATGTTTAAAATTCTATCATAGTTCCTTATTCACGATCGCCCTATATACACGGGTAAAAACGTTCGCGGCAACACTCTCAATGAATATTAAACGTGCAAAAACGGCGTAAACTTGAAATAAAACGACAATTTTATTGCCTAAAGATCTCATATACCTGGATCGTCGGTAGTTCGACTAGTCGATAGTGCACAGTTCCTGTTGGTTCCGTAATCGAAATTTAATATATTGAAACTTTAAAAGTCGAGAACTATTTTGTCTTGGTCATCTTCCTCCTTTGATAACTATCTCTTAGATATTTTTAATTAAATTTTATCTTTTTTAGTAATGATATAGACATTTCCAGTTTTATTTATATTATCAATCGCCAGGAGGCAGCAGTGGAACCTAACCTAACATTATCATAACGATTTGTCGCACAGCCTGAAGCTCCCAGTCTATCACATTTTTTTCAAACTTTCAATGATACACCTTTTATATTTCCCATGTGTCGTTCTTGTAGCTAAATTTAATAGCTAAAATCTAATAGCTAAAATCAAATTTTATTATTGAAACTGAAATTGTTCCATCGATTAAGACAATCTAGTATAATTATTTTGCGCGCATGGTAATTTAGCGCAGAAGTTAATTTAGTATACAATTCCCAGCAGGAATCTTATTTGATGCATTGATTTTCTCTAAGTTCAACTATCGATTCACACATGTTTCAGTAGTTGAGGTATCTAAATAGTCTTCAAATTTCAATTATTCAAGTTCTCGCATTCGGTTTTACTTCATCACTTTTGAACACTCATTAAGTATCATCATAATTGAGTCATATTAGAGAAAACAAATAGTGGAGAACTTTAATAGTTTTAAAAAATCCGGCTCGAAGGACCTTTGATTTTTCCCAGCCAGTCTGTAAAACAGCTATTGCTGTGACTCGCCCTTTGGCATTTTTGTATTATTTTTATGTTGTATCCTTATTGGTAATTGCCAATAAAGACGTAATTATTATTATTTTAATTTTTGTGTTGTCCACTAATCTGTCATCAAAATACAGTAATTTTAAAGAAACCAAAATATAGTAACTAACTTACTAAATATAGACAATAATATGCGAGATACTATATATTTTTTTGAACCGAAATAGAAAACAATAATTCATGATATAGCCATTTAAAAAAACAGAAAACATGAAAAAGAAGAAAATCTGTGTGCAAATAACTTAATCATATAATATCTGCAAATAACTTAATAGCATAATATCTAAATCTGGGATATTATTTGTTAATACTCATGTTGAAAATGTCGTCATACCTTCAGATTTATTTCCAGACCTATACATTTTTTATTTAATTTCATTACAAAATTTTAAATGCTGTGGAAAGTCAAACGCTTCCGTTTCAATCAATTTCCCTTCATAATAAATCAGGTGTAAAAACTTTGACCTACATAAATATTTAAGATCGACTTCGGAGAAGAATACAGCCGACAATTCAGGATTATAATCACATTATTCATAAGCTTTTTGCTAATATATATCGCAAAAATTTTGTAATGAAATTGAATAAAACATTTGTTTTAAAATAGCTAAAGTTATGATGACACATTGCTAAATAATTATAAATAGTCGCTGTAAAGTTTCGTCACATTCCGTATTTTTAGATCAATATTTCAAGATTACTTATATCGGTTTTAAAAATTACATTTAAACTTTGAAGAGCAAATCGAGCTTCATTAATGAATATCTATTAATATACTTCAAAGACCTTCTCTGACGAAAACTTAAAATTTTTTGCACATATTACAGGATTCAAAATTAACCTGTGTAATTTATAATTTTTTAGTATGCCTTAGTACTCCTTTTCTCGTTTAGGAAACATTAATTGATGATAATAGTACATTGTGCAACTAGGGAGCAAAATTTTACTTTGCTCCCTAAGGAGAGAAAGCGTTACCTTTCCCGCCATGTAGCTCAGAATATGAGAAAATTCTTTCCTACCCTCTACTTTCAATTATTTTAATTGTATTTGATGTTTTCTGCAAATAGCGAAAAATATAATTTCTCTTTAAACAGAAATGTACGTTCAAAATTTCTTAGAATGAGAATTTATTCTTTATAGACTGAAACTGATCCACTCAGGTGAAAGACTGAACTATCAAGTATTTCAGACTTCTATTGAAAAAATATTGTGATGACATTGTACTTCCAATTATAGTTCCAGTTAAAATAAATAGTTCAAAGTACAAGAGTTACTAATCTAACCTCAAAAGTATAAAAATGTGGATTTGTACTGGTTTGCCCATGAAAATATTGATATTCAAAAATTTAATAGTAAATTTCGAAAATAAATATGAATCTATTCTTATTTTTTATAAAGGTACTTCACTTTTGGATTGAAACGCCACCTAGCGTTCCTCGAAAGAACTACAATGTTTTCCATATGTGATAAATTCACTAATATGAATTCTCGACTCTTATGGGAAACTTTCAGTGCAATGGTGTTCTTTGGAATATGATAAAAATACTCGAACATTTACGATTGAATTTTCCAATTATTTTTCACATTCTATATTACGAAACTACAGAGGCAAAACGAACTGAGAATAACGGCTTTTCGTACTGGAATAGGTGAACGTTTAGCTGACACTCTGGAATGAAATTCAAATTTGTGCGCAGTCTACATTTCACTCTTCGAAGCACGACGATGTCATTAGTGTGACGACATCGACTTCATGTCCTGAATATTACCTGTGTAGATTGCAAACTGAAAGCTTCATATTTCGTCCGACGTCGTCCTCCTTGACAATGATAATTCGCTTCGAAGAATTCGATAACGAATAGCATTTTGACGATCTCGAAAGTAACAAACGTCGATGCTACGACTTATTCCGTATATAACGAACATATGGGAAATGTATTACATTTTCTGTGTACATAAAATTTGAAAAATTAGAGAGTTTGCCATTATGTTCAGATATATTTTTTCAGAATGGTAGCTAAATTTTAATAACATTTTCTTGCATTTCGTATATTCAATTTTCAAATTATTAAATGGTTTTAATTAATTGCATTAGTTTGCTTAAAATGTGAAATTTAAAGATATTTCACAATTGCGTTCCACATAAGTGTATATTAATATTCTGTTTCATAAAACGATATTTCGTGGATGTATGTAATGAGATCTTCATTAACGTCGACTCTTTATTGCCACTAGATTATTATAAATCATTTTAAATTCAAGTTTATAATTTACAAATAATGTATCTACCCTAGCAGTCACCGATAACTAACACAACTATGAGATTATCAAGATAGACAATAATATTTTAATGCGCGTAAAAAACGTTGATGTTCTTGTCTGTCTGCGATTATAATATCGTCGTTTTCGATATCTTCAAACACCCGGCATTGTACGTTACCCAGTATCACCATCCACATCACCTGACATTCGACATCTTCATCGTCATTACATGTCATGCGGCATCTTTATCGTCATCATATGCCACATCACCATCGACATGGTCATCACCTAACATTCGCAATTTTCATCGTCATGAACAAACATCCGATATCATAATCGTCACAACCAGTATCACATGACTTTCGACATGGTCATCGTCATCACCTGACATCACGACATCTTCATTGTTCATCACATGATATTTAACATTTTCAACGTCAGCCACCGACATCCGTCATCGTTGTCATCATCGTCATGAAATGATTCTGAAAATCTCCGTGGTCATCTCCCAATATCCGAAATCATCACCGTCATCACCTAATATTCGACATCATTATAGCCATTATTAGACCTCCGTCATCTTCCTAATAAGATTTCATCATCAGCATCATCGGACATCATTATGACCATACACACTTGAAACGCAATAATTTATGAACAGTAATCAATTTTGGACATATAATGTATCATATATTTGTGGGAACAATTTCTCTCTTTTTTACTTAACGTGAAACTATTATGTAATAACTGATCAAATGCCGCTAAAACACATATGAGACACTTTATCTTCAAAAACTTTGGAGAATAAATATAATAATAAAGAACTGTAGTGAAACAAATTGATTTATTTTTTGACGAACCATGAAAAGATAATCTGAAATTATCTGGTTATAGATTTTACGACATAACTGGATTTTAGGCAATGTGTTATATTTTGAATTTTCTGTCAAATAAACCCCGTTTTCAGTCAAAAGGACGTGTAATATTGATTTTTATCTGGTTGACACAGGAATGTTCAACTAATGTAACCTTATTCTAAGATACTAAAAGTATCCAAAATATCTTGATTCTAATCCGATAATACTGTTTCGATCGTTTTAACGACAAAATACAACGTGAATATCTCGTTTCATTGTTTTTTTTTCGATATACGCCCTTATTTCTTCAAACGCTTCAATTATTAAATCAATCAATTTTCAGCAGTTAGAATATTCCGGTTGTACATCAATTGTTTAACAAAAGTTAATTATTTGTTTTACCAACGAATTTTGAAAGTTTAAGAAGAATAGCTAGTAGTATTAAATACCATTATGAGTTAAATATGGTAAAACTGGTGTTCTAATTTATAAAACCGGGCGGATTTTTTCTGGGGAACTAAGGTGTAGCTCAACGTTTAGTCAGGCATTATAGTAGGGGAGGCTGCGTCACGAATCGTGCTTTATTAGTTAAACATTAAAACTCTGTCGATATTGGAAATTATGATGAAATAGAACGGAAAACACCAATCTGCCACCTGGATCATCATACTTTTTGTTCTACAACAATTTTGCTTAAAGATAACACTTGAATTTAAAAAACATCAATGTTTATCCCGCCAATCTGCCATCCTAATGCCATGTAGAATTCGATTTATTGAAATTAACTTTTAAAGGATCAAGTTTTTAAACAATAAATTTTCAGTTCGAGTTGCAATAATAGAATCTTAAAAGGTTGCATGTAAAAAGAAGAGGTAACAAATAACGTAAAAAGTAACGTAAATTAGCAAAAAATAAATAGAAGTAAAATATTGTCTATTCTAATCTTTTTAGAATATATTATTTTATACCAATTAAATAGTAAACTTAATAAAAAAAATTACTTTGTTCAATTAAAGAAAATGTCCATTGTCGAATATATTTAAAAAATACAAAATATTTGTCAAACTTTTACAGTAATATATGGACACTAAATAGTAAAATAATTGAAAATTATAAAATGTATTATTCTTTTTTTTGTGTTTAATTCATTCTTATCTACGTTGATGTTGATAATTTTAATTAATTTTCTATTTAAAACCTCATAATACATTCGAGGATCAAAGATATGTGCACTGAATTCTCGTTACATATTGAAAGAGAAATTTTTAATCTTAAAACATATTTCAACTCCACGGGATTACAGGACATTTAATGTTTAGTATCACAAATATTTTGTATGAATTATGTCCGGTGGCATGTTTATGGACGCGTTAAAAATCTCATTAAACTATATTAATATATATATCTGAGGAGAAGTTATTTTAATCTTCTTCTGATTTACGAGCACCAAATCGATGTATCGAAAATGGTGTAATCAATTTTGAGTTATTACTCAAAATAATAATTTTCAACATTTCTAGTTTTTTTAAACTTGTTTGATTATTAGTCCAATTTTTTAGTCACTCCAACTAAGTCGTTTTTTCTTATGTCTTCTGATTTTTTCGGTTACGAGTTTTTATTTGATTATATTTTTGATAGTATTTCTACAATTTTTAAGGCCAGGAATTGGGGAAAGTAAAAATTGTTTTCTATTTTTGTGAAAAAAATATTTGATTGTCCAAATTTCCATTAATTTCTAACAAATGATAATTTATTATCCCATGTAATTCAAAAGACAGGATTTGTCTACTGTAAATTCCAAAATATATTGTTGAGAAGTAGTAAAATTATCTTATAAATTTATTCATTCTTGCAAACCTAGTAATAAATGTGTACTCTATATTTTTTATTGAACAATATTTTACATTCCTGTTAAAACATTTTTTTTACGCGCAATCTATGTAAATTTGTGCTTAATTTAATAACATTCCGAAAATAAACAGTATACACATTTTATGGAGTCAACAGCCGCAGGTAAAATCCATTAGCTGCATATTTAGCGCAAATATAAATGGGTATAAAATGTAAAGATTGTTAACGTTATGTTTTTACATATTTTTTCAATCTATTCACAACTACATCGCACACAAAGAATATACAATATTTGTCGATAAATAGGGAAAAAGAATAATATATTTTATAATCATCAATGTAAATGCAAAATCGTTAAAACAATTTTCATAAAAGATTATATTGACATAATTTCAATACTAAACGTATTTTAAAAGTACGAGTTTTGTTACGAAATATTGGAAATTATGTCTCGTACAATGGAAAATTAATTTTCCGGTATTTCATTCACTGGTCTTGAATTGAAATTAGCGATTATATAACTAGACATGCCAATGCCTCTTGGAACATCTGATAGTGTTTAAAATAATTACAATCTTTGTAATTATACTTTGTTAACAACTTCTAAAATATTGCTGTCAATTAATTTACAAATTACAAATATCGTTTTTAAACGAATGTGTTCTATGAAGAGCATAAATTTCAATAGATCGCGCAAAAATGACTTCAGAAAACAAAAAAGAAATCGCGTGAATAAAACAAATCGTTTGATCGTATTACTTGAAAGGAAGCGAAGCAATATCGTGTTTTTGTCTTTTTTCGTACTTTTTCACTGTGGAAGTTTCATTTATTACTTTACAAAAAATTGGTTCAAATAAAACACTTCAAATGAGCCATTTGGAGAAAAATGTTGATAAATCACTCGAACTGTTTCATATTGTATTCACTTGAACACAAAACGAAGCGATTTGGAGTAAATGATTACATAGTATTTATAAACCAATTTATTTTTGTATTCTCAAATTTTGCATCAGTTAAAAAATGTTTAAATAATTTTAGCAGTTTTATTTTTCTAATCTAAATATTAACGTATACAACGAAAATAAATAAAAGTTATTATTTAGGACGCTAGATAGCGCTTAAACTCAAAAGCGGCTAATCAGGAGAAGTGAAGATATATTCTTTGCTCCTCTCTGACTAGTTTCTCTTATGTTCGTAAATGATGAGAGACAGGCACTTAATGTAAATGGTACGCATGTTTTATTGTGGATTCGAGCGCCATCTAGTGCTCTTGGAAGGAACTAATATATCAAAATAGTGTTAAATACTTCTTATATCATTTCTATTATTATTCAAACAAATATTTTTTTTATGTACAAAATTTGACGACTGATATTTGCAATTGTACATTATTGATCAGCTTCAATTAAGTAAAAAGATTTCATGAATAATAATAAAGTATATTTTGGAAAAGTATAATTTTAAGACATTAATTTATGTTTACAAGGCGAGTAAGAGCAGAACAGTACCCATACACTATATCCTCCAGACTCTCCTGCAAGATAAAAGCTTCCAACTTTATTGTGAATTTACAACGGAAATTTCTGACAGCGCATGCAAACACTCACGAAACTTATCTGCAGCTGAAAAGATGTCCTTATGCTGTCGCTAGGAAGTCCTTATACAGGTGTTGCTATCTGGGTTAACCCTGCATTGTTTCAAGGAAAAGCATCAGACTAGCTTGTCTAGTAAATGTAGAGGAGCATGGAGCTTCTCTCGTGACAGGATTCGCAAGCATGCATCAAGGACCGTCATTTTCTCGAAATAACGGTAATATGGGAAAATGGTGGCCATATTGGCAAGCAAGATGAATCCCCCGTCACGAAGTCCAAAAGTGAGGATGCCGGAAATAGGTTCATCGGATCGTTCCCAGGACGTAGTGCGAGACCCAGTCGTTTAGAGTGTACTTCCTGGAGAGTTTTGTCAGGTAACTCGTCTTTGCGGACGTGCATTTCTGGCGTTCTTACCCTGGACTACACTTGCTCTAAAACTTTCTGATGGATTTCCTGCATAGAGACTTAACCAACCTCGAAAATGCACTTGAACCTATACTTAGTAAGAAATTACTCCTCCGTTTGAATTTTATTCCGAAAGTTGGTGATCTGGTGTCCCAAGATCCCCATTGTTTCCGAACTGTCGATCTTTAAGTCGTGCCAAATGTTTCATTAGAAATTTAAATGAAATTTTACTGTAACTAAAGGAAAATTGAATATTGAATGATGCTGGTGACGAGTTTCATTTTAAAATTAGATCTTATTTATTTGCGTATGTAGATTAAATAAAAAAAACAATTATCATACGATCTAACCGAAACATAAAATGGTATCAATCCAAGTTTTTTATACACTATTCTTCCCACAAGTAGTTTGCCTAGTTTTCCAGTAAAATCAATTTATCGAAAATATTAGATCGGATTTTCGATTAGAACTCTTTAACGTTTTTTTCTTTTTCATGTGCTCACCCATTTTTTTAATCATTACTTTACATGTCTAAAAATTCAGTACCTATTAGATTCCCTTAAGCACTTGTGGTACATTTCAGATAACAGAAAGTGAATGTAACTTTAATAAACACTAATATTACAATGTTAACTAGTTATTTCAACGACACATTATAATCATATATTGAGCTTAATTTTAACTAGAAACCACACATTTATAAAAAGACCTTAAAGAAAATAAAAGCAAGGCGGATTACGATAATACCTTAACTTTCTTAAGGTTGGTAATAAATTATTTTCTATCATTTTCATAAATTTATCCTTCATTTAATGCTGCTGAAGGTCTTTGAGAGCGTGTCAAATCATCTAGGTCATTAGGAAATGGAAATAATAAGCGTACATATTTTCATAAATAGATTCACTTACGGCTGTGATTACGCATTATGGTAAGTTATAAAAATATGTTAATAAATTTTCTGTATGAACAATATTTTTAAATAAAGAGGACGATAATAACCAAGTATATTCCTGAAGTAGTAATTATAGAAAAAGATTAAATGCACGATTGAATATCGACGTGGGAGTCTCAAGTTTTAATGACCAGAAAGTATGAAAAATAAATTTAATTTTAACTAGTTTCGAATTGAAATTGAAGCATTATTTAAAAAAAATCATTTTGTTTATATAATGTCACAATTACTTCAGACTTTCACCTGACTATCTTTGGACTGATCCAAAATAAAGTGATTTCGCAAATATGTAAATTTAAAAAAAAAATAAATTGTCAGACGTAAATCAAAACGTCTACTGTTGTTTTTAAAGTTTCTTATATATTATTTTTCCGACTGAAACCGTGGATTTGCAAAATAAAATATAATTTACATAACATTGTTTTGTTTTGCAAATGTATTTTATCATTTTATTTATGTGTACATATTTTGCAGAGCAGTATGAAATCTCTGTCAAAACCGATTTCAAAACAGACATTTCAAATGCACAGAGTATTTCAAAATATTACTTTAAAAATATAAATTACAGATAAACTTTTTTAACTTCTTGAAATAATTTCAAGCGTCCTTATTACAATTTCTTAGTTGTTATATGTCAATTATTATTCGAGAGTTTGCATTACGATTTAATCAAAAACATATTTCGTTTTTGTAAATGAACAAACAAAATGTATAAATTGTTAACAAATAATAAGTAATTCTTGTAACATCAAAATGGATATAACCAGAAGTTGTATAGAAGTTATATAGGTAATTGGTATTCAATATTGCCGTCGGAAAGTTAACTAAATTGATCAAATTAATTTTACGTTATTAAGTTTACAAAAAATGTTTCGTAAGAAAGAAAATAAAATAAATAATTGTGTACATTAAATTTTTTTAAATCACTGTGACCAAACGTAAACTTTTATATAACAATACAAGAATTCTTTTATATATAAAATAAACTTCAAGTTTTCATTTCGAGCAATTGGAATGTTTGTATATATTTATTATTAGTCTGAAAACTACTAGTAATTCGTCGGCAAAAGTTTGAAATAAATGTACATTTTTTGTACTTTTGTAACTGAAATTTTTGTTATGTTTCGTTATGACTAGTTTGCATATTATAATGTCAAAAATCTGTTATTATTTGTAGCTGTCATTATTATTAATTATTCTTTTAACATTAATGGTCATGTAAAATCCCTTTTTTGTTATTTACTCCGCCATAATTCTTTGTTACTTTAAATAAATTCATCAAAATACTATTTAGTACGATAAAACTTCGCTAATTCATTTATCTATGTTTTTTTTTAATTGTTTAACAATTATTCAGCAGATTAAATAATTTTAAATATTTAAAATAACAAAAATTAAACACTTTTCGATATCACACACAGAAAAACAGATACAAGAATGGATGGAAGAAATGTATGAAAAACAGAATGGAAGAACGAATGGAAGAAATGTATGGACACTTTTTACAATAAATAATTTCAACAAATGTTATTACTGTATTCAATTTTCTTTTCGACTTGGAGAAATATATTTTTTTTAATAACCTAAATAGTGGATTAATAAATAAACATCTTTGATTAAACAAAAAATCATTACTTGATTCATCTAAATATTTAATAGATTTACCAATTTAGAACTTCAATACTCTGTATAAATTGATATAATTTGAATAATATAAATGTTAATTCCTGTTGCCTCAATATGTGATTTCAAAAAAAAGATAGACATAAACCATCTGGTTGTTACAATTCTAAACATGGATGTGACAACTACATAAGATAATAAAATTCGGTACAAGTAAATTAGTGATAACTGTCACTACATTCATTTTTATCTAAATAGTAAGTACGACCAACCACACGCTATAAAATAATTTAAATAATTAAAATGTTCTTAGAACAATTGTAAAAAATGTTTACAAAATATATTAAGTATCTCTCTTGACTGTACCTATCTTAATCAATTCTTGCAGTAGTTACAGATATTTTCAATAGTCATTTGAAATATAATTGCAGTAAAATCTCACACTAATGAATCTTTACTAGTGAAGTTCTTGCACTAGTGAACACTTTTCCTTAGTGTGAACGTCACACTAGTAAACCATCAGCTTACTCATTTTATATATGTAGTGAAACATACATACCGTAAAGTTGTATGTGTATTTATATATTTACCCCACACAGTAAACAAACAGCAATAACTTTTCAAATCTGTGAGAAATCGTAAAAATTTGTCAGTTCCCTACTGTGAGAAAAAAATAACCTCAGTCCCGAAGTTGCACTATTGTGAGGTTCTACTGTACATCGATTCTATTTCTAACTCGAAAAGATCTTTCCATATCTACATAGAAAAAATGCAGTTACTGCTACTATGTAAATAGTAGTCTTGACAAATTAGGTAGTCCATCATTAAATAATAAAATCAGGTAGAAAATGTAGTTGTGCCATTTCCTACTATTTAGGTACTAAAATCAACTATTTGTGTATCGCGCTGTCTTTTTTCATATTGAAGATTTTAATACAGAGAAAGGAGTAGGCTTACTTAGGCTAGTAACCCATGGAAGTAGTTCATTATGATTTTAAAAATCTTAGGACAATGACTACATTAAATCAGATCCAAAAATGATTTTTATTTTCCACCCCAGCGTTTAGACCTTAATGGAGGGCCCCCCCCCTCCCTTCCCAGGAGCATCTAAATTTTTTTATTTATTATGTTGTTGGACCGCAAAACAAAGATCCTTCCCTGGTAGCAATTGTGACAATCAGAGACGTTTGGTGAACAAGAATTGGATATAACTATGCACCAGCTTGAAACTGTACAAAAAATGGTCAGTTTATGTACATAATTGATGACCATATTCTGTTGCTAAAAACAGCTCGAAATTGGCCAGTTCGTGGTATAGAAAATAGCAAGTTTTTTGTCATAATTGCTTTATTAAACTGACAAAGCGTAGTTAATGTCCAACTTGGCAAAATTCTTTATACGACTTTGTCTTGAGTTAGTATTTAAGGTAGTTATTAACCCTGCTGAAGAGCACAATATTACATCCTGGTACGAAAAACCGACAAATCAAAAATCAAATCAAAATTGAGTCCACTCGACCCACAATTCGACGCGCGGTCGCTGATTCTGTAGATTTACATGTACGCTCGCTCCGGAAAACGTAATAAAAACCAATGTCCTGCCGAAAATATCGAAACCATTTAAATGGAAGGGGGTACGAGAACTCAATTAAACGTCACAAATCCAAACGATCAAAATCACGACGATCACTCCCACCCCCGACATACCCCCTCTACTGACACTCCATAGGAAGCTCAGATTTTCATGGACTTTTATTTTATCTCGGCTCTATTATTTTTAAACGAAATTTCAGAATATATATTGGTAACAAAAATGTATTTCGATGAAAATCTGCGAATGTTTCTAATGGACGTAACAATATTAACGGATGCGTTTGTTAAAATAAATGTTCGAGTTTTCGAGCCGATTTTTTTAGTCTTAATACAGACGAGATATATTTCAATTAAATACGGCTTACAGAGTCAACTAAAAACTCTTTATAATTTACAGTAGACACCAGTTGCGGTATTAAATATATTTGACTAATGTGCACTCAGAAAAAAAAGTAGTTGAAATGACCATTTTTTTACTATGAATCATAGTGCGAAATGAGGACTAGGCACGGTAATAGTTAAAATGACTATTCTGAAATAGTAAAGTTTAACTATTGCTTCATGATTCAAAATGCTACTTTTCAAATTAACAAATAAACTCAACTATTTTTAAATAGTCATTTCAGAAAATTACTACCTTCACTGAGAGAAATTGTATAAGAAATTGTCATAAACAATATGGAAAGGAGTCAATATTTACTTTTTAAAAATATTTGTAAACTATATATATCATAGCATATGAAAAGTCCACTTTTCTCCCTTCGTTCTTTGTTTAAGATAAACAAGGAAACAAAGAGAAAACCAAAAAATTAATACTGCGCTAATTTTGTGAATGTCACACTCTAGCCAGTTACAAAATGTATTATGCAATCACATTATACACACAAATTTCAATGTCTTTTAACTAGTCTAAGATACACGAATGTATGCGACATGCATTATGAATTTGTATTATCATATCTTGACGCCCTACGGTCCTTCTTATTACCAAATGAAAATTCACTTCAATAACGGAAGCCACGGGCTCGAAGAAAAAAAGCTGCGAACGCCGCATCAGAACGGGGCATCAAAACGCACGGGGTTCGGTAGTCTTTACTATGGATTTATAGTAAATACAAACTTTAACTATGAATAATAATAAATATAAAGATTTACTACGAGACATAGTATGAAATAAGGACTACACTAGATTATAGTTAATTTAACTACATTTGTCATATTTATTTAATTCATTCTACATAGTTGATTTTTTTAAGTATGAGGAGACAGTTAGTGTAACAAAATTAAAGTAAAATCGACTATGAAAGTGGTAAATTTAACTATTTTCATAGTAGTTTTAACTATATTTTTCCGAGATAAGTCCGAGATATAGTCAATTTAACTATGGATTTTTTTCTCAGTGTGTAATTATTTCGATTAGTTAACGCGATTAATTTGCTTTCACACTTTTATTGCACTATTTACCTATTGTATAATTAATCATACTCTTATTTCAACTTAAATAAAGAAAATAAAAATTCATTTAATATTTAGACAGTATACTAAGTTCAGTACATCAAGTAAATTTTTGTTAATAGTAGTTAGTAATAAGTTTTAAATACGTATATTTTTTTTATTTTTCAGTGTCATTGTGACAAGAAAAAGAATTAATATTGACATCAATGTAACCTAGACTTCCAGTTTTAAATTTGCAGCATACATTGTCGTAAAACCAAGAAAAAATGAAATAGTTGGAACTACTAACTAGATAGTAGAATAAGACCCAGACATTATTTTTAGTCAAC
The DNA here is from genome assembly GCA_030407085.1 of Trichopria drosophilae. Classification (NCBI taxonomy): domain Eukaryota; kingdom Metazoa; phylum Arthropoda; class Insecta; order Hymenoptera; family Diapriidae; genus Trichopria; species Trichopria drosophilae. The sequence continues at coordinate 26,566,109 of CM059585.1, forward strand.
TTTACTATTTAAAAACCGCAGTAGTGTGAGATCCGACTATTTAGATAGTAGCAACTATTTCTTTTTTTCCGTGAATGAATTTAAAACTAAACTGACGGATTTTTTAACTGACAAACTGACAAAAAAAATTGTTATTTTTATGTAATTGTTTTTGTATTGGACAAGTAATGGAACGATTCCGGATTCCATGGGCCAAAAACGGTTCAATATTTCACGATGATATTTTTCTCACTAAACCCATACTAATCTCGTTGTAAATTTTCAAATAAATATTCAGTTTATTTTGTTTTTTGAAGGCTTTAAACTAACTAATTAAACTAACACTTTTCTTTTCATTTTAATTTTCATTGTTTAATCGTCCAATCTGAATTGATTATATTTACAACGAGATTCTTAAAATCATCTCAACAAAATCTGGAAATCGAACAATTCTTTTATTAATAGTTCCGCTGTATTTAACATTGAATTGTATCGAATTAAAAGAACCTTTCGTTAAATAAAATTCGATTATAGATTAACAATATCAATTGTTATCGTTTTATTGATTTCTTCAGTTAAAAGAAATCATTTAGTAAATCCAGAAATAATAAAATTAAATTCCTGACATAAAGTAAAAGCATCTTTTCATCTTGGTATTTTTATCAATCTATAAACAGGCTTCAGTTTTATTTTGCATGGCTCTGACGTTAAATATTTCTTTCATTAAATCAACAACCGCTGGGGAATTTTTAATATTATCTCGAAAATTACTGACATATAAAACGTTTAAATAAATAACTACTACTTCTTAACTCTTTAAGGACCAACTGTAAAAAAATTTAACATGACATTTATTAGTATTTTTTAGTAGTACTAAAACGGAGTGACAAAATTTTGGAGTTGACTTTTTTTAATGCCCAAACTCAGCTTTTGCAAATGGTGCATCAAAAAAATGCGCAAATTTAAAAATAAGCATTTATTTAACAAAAATTTGAAATTTTTTGGGTATTTTTTCACTGGAAGTTATTTTTTATCATTTCCCACATTAGAATACCTGAGATATTTATAAAAATCACGTCAGAAATGTTTGGGCTAGAAGCTAGAACTACTGTAAAAAATTAAATTTCAAAATGGCGGCACAAAAATGCCAACTAAAGTCTATTTTTTTCAAAATCATAGTCGCATGTATTCAATTGGTTGACCTAATGAAATCACTACAAACTTAATACCCCGTGATTTTTGGGGACGTTGAGTCGAAATGACGTTTGTTTTCAAACAGCCAAATAGTGGATTACAATCCGAAACCAGTGACCCCAAAAACCACCAAGTACCAAAAATGAAGTGATTTCGTTTGATTTTAGTAAATACGTTTGCCATGTTAGATCCACGGTTTTGAATTTTTGAAAATTAACTTCAAATTTGGAATCTGCAACCCCAAAAAACATATGTTCAAAAATTTTCATACGTCGGGTCCAAAATAGCGTCCGAAATGAAAATTTGTTTTGTCAGTCAAAATGGGCTTTCTAACATAAATACTAAGAATGAAAAGTTCTTAAGATTGAATGAGGTATACACGGGAATTTTGTCAAATTTTTTTTGTGAAATGTAAAAAAAATTTGTTAACTAACATTTTTGAAACCTTAAAAAAATTTCCGAAGAATTCTGAAAAATGTCTAGTATATTCCAAGATGGATTTTAATCTTTTTTTTGCAATTTTTTATAAAAGTTGCTAGTTTTCGAGGAAAAATACAAGTATATAAGGAATTCTTAGCTTTTTTTTCCTGGAAAGATAACAAATTTTACAAAAAATACTACATTTTTTTTAGATAACAAAATTTTGAAAATTTCAAAAAGAACTTAAAAAAGGAATTTTTACTCTTAACATTTATTTGAAAAAGCTGACTTTTTTAACATCAGGACGTCCTGATATTTTTCAAGCAAATTTTTACTTCGGGCGCTATTTTTGGAGCCGCTGATTTTTTTTAAATAGGCTTTGCAATATTGAAGCCCAGACATTTTTGACGCGTTATTTAAACCCGTCTAAGATATTTAGTGCGGGAAATTATTAAAAAAAGAATAAGTGAAAAAGAACCCTTGAAAAATCGTGTTATTCATTAATAATGTGTAATTTTTGTATTTTTGAATTTGTAGTATTTTCGAAAAGAAAGGGATTTGAGACATAAAAAACATCCACCGCAAAATGTTTTTCATTTCCGTTTAATACTGATAAAGACTGTCAAGCTTCGTGTTAAATTTTTGTACATTTGGTCATTAATAGGTTAAGTTGTTTATTGTTCATTGAATTAGACGTTATAGACATTTGGAAGTCAGGAATGTCTTCTTTATAAATTATAAAAGATTAGTAAAAGACATAAAAAATATTTGCCATTATTTAATACATTTTTAAGTGTGTTTCAGAAAGAATTAATTTTAAGATCTTTGTAAGCTTTTTCGGTACAGTTTTTTAAAGATTTCTTAGGATCTCTATCACATTTTTTATTCCGTTTTTAAGGCAAATTTGCCTGAATATAAATTTCACGATTTTTCGAAATTTTGTTAAAAATGTAATTACACTTCAGGATGATCCAAAAATATCTAAATGCAGACCTGTTTTGATCTATTTATGGCAGGGGAAATGATTTATACAACTGTTTTTGCAATTTCGTCTTATGTTGCACTAGATACGAGGTTCATGATTCTTTGAAAGTTTTAATCCACACTTTTGCCCATAAAAATTAGTTAAAAAGTGAATTATATCAACTATTTCATCGTCAAGAAGTTGACCCAGTTGCAACTTCAAAACAATACATTTTTTTGAGTTACATTTTCTTAAAGTATAACTATTTTAAAATATGTCCTTTAAATTTGAAGTCGATCTAAACAAAATTGACTGAAATATAAGCATTGAAAGAAAAGAATCAGCCTAAACTTTTTCCTAAACTTTTAGGTTAACAAATTTTTCTATTAATGACTATTAATTTCGTAGTCCGTGACTAAAATTATGAGAACACTACTGACCCGATCTTTATGAAACTGCACAGGCTTATTCAATACATGAAACAATTTTCTTTTTAATGAAAATCGAACCAAGCTATTTTCTTTTTCCACTCTATTGATGATAAATTATGGTGAAAATCATAATCAACATTATAGACAAGTTAACTATAAGATTGAAGTTTCATCTTATCTAGGGATAATTCCTGTAGCTTTTCTCTAAAACCTTTCTCACCAAAACACAATTTTCGGCAGTTTTTTCTGTCTGGATCAATCCGTACATAAATATTGCAGAGTAGTATGTCTTTTATTATACTGCTAAGTAATCCAAATGTTTTCGAAAATTGTATATTGGTACATGTCTAGATGAATATTGAACTAATATTGTTATTATTTTAAAATGTAGTAACAAAAGCTCTAACAATACAGTATTGAAAGCTTTTCAAAATTTCTCAAGTAGACTTTGAAAGTAATGCTTTATAATGCGTCTTCACATTATTTTAACCATTGACTTCTTCCAGATTTAGACATTATTTGTAATATTAGAATCCCAAAGTTTCTATTCCAAAAATGAAGTAAGGATCAAAATCAGATCTAAAATCCGTCATTGATCTACATTGTCCATTAGTTGCAAAGTCGCAAGTGACCTTCCGCATATAAAAGAATATTACAGTAGGATTGTGCAAGATTATATAAAAATTATTGAGAAAGGGAATATTAAAAGCGCATAGTCATGACAATTACGTTCAAAGAGAACCATGGCCGTTATGGAAATGCCCGAAAACATACGTACGCCAAGTCTGATGCGACAGTTATACTCTCCTCGTCGTGACAGGCTTACAAAATATGATTTTATGAAAATCTGTACACAATGCTGCCCGAAAAATTGAATTCATTCCTGTCTGCCTGACAGTAACTATTATAGTTTAGCGGTTCGAAAAAGAATTCGTTGAGCCGAATTGTTTCATTTGAAGGACAGCTGGAAATTACTGAATTAAACATCTGAATAAGAAGCCATAAAATTCTTTTAACCCCTTAACTGTGAATGATTAAGATTTTAGTCATAACATAAATATGAATTCAGTAATTTAGACAATTTAAAAAGCGAATCACTTCTATATAGTCTAAGGTGTACTAAACAACATGTTGTTGGTAATTTTCAAAATCATGATGTACAGAAAAAGTGCAAGGTCTTAAAAATTGTTGTTTTTACAAATATTCAAACTCTGATTTCAAATTCATAATCAATAGCCCCGAAAACCCCCGAGTAAGAAGCGAAATGGTGTCAACTTGGAAAATTTTTCCACCATTTTGAATTTTCCAAATCATTTCACTTTCTCTGAAATCCCCGCAGTTAATCAGTAAATAAAAATGAAAGTGGATTATGTCTCTTACTGTTGCGATAGAACGATTCCAAAAGGGCGCAAAAGTACCCTTTTTCGCCCACATTGAAGTTCCTTGTTATAAATTAAAAATCAGATTAGAGTTAGGTTTAATAGTGAAATGACCAAAATTAGAAATTATTTTATCACTGAAGAATTACATATTTAAATATCGAAAAATTATATTCGCAATAAGATTAATTTGTTTGCAAACTAAAATATATGTTTGTTAAAAATTGTATTTAATTTCGCTACCATTCGTAATAAAATTTTTGTTTTAATAAAATGATGATATTAACTAATTTTCATTTTCCAAATTACATAACTTTCCATTTCGTATCGACTTTATTACATTCTGCGAGGACTGCAATTTAAATTAGAATTTTTCCATTAAAAAGGAATTTGCTAAAATATTTCGAAGTAACGCACATTAATAAACAAACAAATTTCTTTAAAATATTTACAAAGTAAATTCCATTATGAGTATTAATAATTTTTTACATTAAAACACGAAATGAACTTGTACGTGCGTGGTTCGTTATCATTTTTACTTCAGCAATGGACCTAAATGGGATGGGAAAAAACGCTCCAAAAAAGCTTTAATGCAGACATTTCCATCTGATTACGGCAATGATATGATATAGTATAATGAATTCCACTAATGCACAGGAGAGTTAAAGTGGATATTTTAAGAACTAGATATTTAAGATGGTGGAAATGGTTATTACTTTTAAAATTGTAATTTTCCATTATCAGTTTAATATGCATATACTTTTAGTATATCCTATAATAATAACATCGATTTGATTTGCAGTTTACTGATGTATTTTGAGAATCAGAATAAAATAAAACAATTATGAAAATTGTTCATTTTCCCTTTTGTTGTTATATGTAATTGTTATTTTACTAAAAATTAAAATGATGTCAACTTATTAAAGCCTTTTTCATCGTTATACGTAAGTTTCCTCCCTTATTCTTTTTCTGTTTTATTTTTTATTTTATTAATGTAGTATCTTATATATTATTGATTACAAAATATTACTGATTTTTTCAAAAATGTTTAAGCATTGCAACTTTCTTCGTAATTTAAGTGTTTGACAATTCAGTACTCCCTCCCAATATTAGCCAACCATGTCTTGTGCAGCTATTTCTACCCCTCCTCCCCCTCCACAAATATTGGTCGAAGAAACGGATGAAATTTTTCCCCCAGTCCGAGGATGTAATGAGCCAATGAGCATACGCCCTCCCTCCGTAAATGATGTCCGAATTTCCCCTCATGCCCCCATAATGGCTTGTCTGCGTTTCCGCCCCCATTTCCCCTTCTCCACGTATCAAACAGTTCATAGAACATTGTTCATGTTAAACAAGAAAAAAGATTGTATTAAAGTCTCAAAGTATCATTTTAAAGTTTTCAGGTACAATTATTCGTTATAATTTATATATATATTCAAGATGGCGACTGAAGTACTTTTTTTTGCAATGTTTACAAAATTCTCTGATTTTGATAACACAACCCATACATTTTTGGAGTTTTTGTGCATAAATCTAAATAATTTTTCACAAATTCAAAATGCAAATCCAACATGGCGGTCGACAATTAAAACATTTAATTTATTTTCATAAATTCTGGCGTATCGAGGTGTTCATAGGTACGATTCTCGTGTTTGGATATTAAATTGTAGTAATTGCTATTTTACAAAATATTAAAATGTCTATTGGTATAATTGTCCCTAAAATGTAGGTTCAGGGTATTTTCGGGATCGCGGATCAGGAATTTGAGGTTAGATTATTTAAATTCAAGATATCGAATCCAGTGTGATATACTGACATTCCATAAAATACTTCAAAATGTCTAGAAAATATACGTTCGGAGAGTTTTTGAGTAGTTTATCACGCATTTGAGGCTAGATTTTTAAAATTCAAGATGGTGGGTCTGATATGGCGGGCCAAATTTCATTAAAGAACTCAAAATCATGCTAGAGATGTGAATTTCATCAATAATGTGTATAATTGATCAAAAAAGGTTAATTTTTTCGGCATATTGACGTATTGAAGAGGTCAGGATGATTCGGGGAAAAGCAAAAAAATTTCTAATTAAAGTTTATAGATTTTGTGCAATTTAGGTTACTAACAGGCAACGATCTCGCAACTTTATTGATACTAAAAAAATTTCACAGAAAATGAAACGCGAAATATTATTCATTTTTTATTTAACCCATTAACGCCGAATATCGACGATATTTTGACTTATTTTCGAGGCCCGATATTCCTATTATAGCGTATGAATATTTAAAGAAACCATATGTTTTCTAGTATTTTTGGATGTGCTATTTCAGAATCCGAGCTCAAAATTCAATTTTATTACATAGACAATTAAATATGGTGGTTTTTAAATTAAAAAATAGGGAAAAAATTGCAAAAATATTGTTCATCATTTTTGTTTGCAATGAAACCCCGATAAAATGGCTAAAGTTTTTTAACCATCGGTGCATGAAATAGTTGAAGTTCAACAGAATATTTTTCTAAATAGTTATAATCGCCATTTTTATTTCACAATGGCAATTTAAGCCCTCGTTGTATTGTCAACATTTCTAAAACACTGTAAAAAATGTAAACAGACGATTTATGTAAAATTTTGTGTAAAGGAGTGTTTTGGGTCGCTGATTACGAATTTTATATCAGGTTTACTAAATTAAAAATGGCAGATCCAATACGGCTGGCAAATTTTTTAAAAAATGCTGGATTTTGCGTGAATATTGTTTTTATTCGGTTCTTGAGGTCGCTGATTACGAATTTGATATCCTATTTACGAAATTCAAAATGGCGAATCCAATATGGTTGATAAATTTTCAATTTCAAACGGAATCGAGCGCTTTTAAACAAATTTTGTTCGACTTAATGGGTTAAGGTTTGAATCATTTCTCAGACTTATTGAGTTAAACAAACTCTCTTTTACAATCTAATTGTTTTTTTTAATATAAATTTATGTCCTGTCAAATATTGTTTTTTATTGTATTTCTCGTATTATTCTAGTTTAACTACAAATATTCAATAACAGTCCGCATTTCTTGGAATGCATTAAAAATGCATTCTTTAAAGGGGAAAAGTGAAATGTTAAGAAGTGATTACAAAATAATGAATAAAATCTCTGTATTTAAAACATATTAATATTTCAATTCAAGAAGTAGAATAAATACTTCTTTATTTTATTGAAATTTTTATTTTCTATATATTAATAAAAGGCATTTTTATCAAGTATAAATTTAAAAATTACAGCTGATGAAAGTTTGCGTTGTTTACTTTTTCGTAGAAAAACTCCAATCTCTTTAGAACTGAAATTTACTCTTGAAAGAGGACGAACTTTAGTATTGAAGAGACACATGAAATATTGAAATTAAACCGAAAGTATAGATATTTACAAGTCTAGATCTATGTTAAAGCTATTTAACGCATTTTTTATAAATGTACGTCAAATTTCAGCCAAATCGATTCAGAAACGAACGAGGATTCGAAAGAATAAATTTCGTATGTAACTACAAAAAGTGTATAAGTACTACACAAATTTATTCTTACGAATTTTCGACCGTTTCCGAACTGAATTCGCTAAAATTTTTCGTACATTCATAAAAAAAGGCTTAAATAAGCTTTAAAATAGTTGTTAAAAGTACAAAAATGTCTTTTCTCTTAAAAACAATTTATTGAATTGTTATAACTGTGTACATACATTTTTCGTTATAAATTTACTAATATTTCTTGTGCTTAAACAATGAAAAGTAACAATTTAATAAAAAATATGAAAAATGGTCATATCACAATAATAGAAAACATTTTAATTCATTGTTATATTTGTTTTGTTCAAATCCTACCGCAGCTGACCAATTTCCATCGTATTTGTGTCGACTCATAAAGTCGGACGAAACAGGCAGATGTCGCAGAAATGCCGTATATGCGTCTCTCGTGTACGTGATGTCAGACAGGAAACAAAAAGAAAGCTCAATTTGAAGTTAGACGGATCTCATATCCCTCTCATTGGAAATGATATCCCTGCGGCATTAATTTATAACGAAAATTCGTTTAAAAATGTCACTGAAACATATTTTTTATATTCAAACTAATTTAATTCCCTAGTGACGAAAAATAAATAATACCTCGATTAATCAGAAATTAATTTTGTAATACGCTTCCAAGGCATTATGAAACACGACGGAATAAAAGAATAGCAAGACTAGGAAATATTGAATAGCCCTGGACGAATAAAAACGTTTGTCGAGAATATTACGGAAAATTCAATTTACGTGAAATGTTTGCTTTGCCATCACTAGCGGTTTAATGTGCAGCATACGCTACTGCGCGGCTGCATCGTCATATTTTTGAATTAAATTTTATAGAACATTGAAATTCCAGAAGTTATTAAGTTTGGTTTACTCCTTCATTCGGAAACTGAGAATTTTGGAGTGCAGCCAAGCGAACTCTTATTCGTCGTCGGTACTTGTATCCTATGAATACACGAGAGAATTCTTCTCGCACGATTGGAACTTTTTTTTTAGCTTTCAAAATTCCCTTAGAATTGTCGAGTGATTTCAATATTCGATGGGTAATGTTATAAAATTGTTGTCCGGAGGTATTTGTTACTTTTTCGCGATAAAACTTTCATTGTCCTTGAAAGTGATTGAACTTGATTTTGACGTATTTCAGTTTGAATATGCGACAACGTTCATTCACCGAGAGTGCTGTAGCTCATAAAAACGAACGATATGAAAAATAAGATATAATAGGTGTTTTCTTCAAAGTCACTCCATATTTTCTGTGACGACTTTCGGAACGTTTTAGTGACAAGTGATGGAGAGATCAAGTAATTATCGCTGTTGTTGCACCAGAGGAAATTTAGCTTTTGAACTGGTGAAAATCGATAAATATACTCCAAGAGTCAAATTGTAAAAGAACTGTAGAGATTCAAAGATGACATTAAATTAGTTTCCATGAAATAAAAAAGACGTATGTAGAACAACTGCATATAAGAAAGTACTTTTCGACTTTCGTTTCGGTTCTGGAAGAAATGTGACGTTAACTTGGAAAGACGGGTAAAAAACGCCTCACAGGTTTTACATCAGACTTCTGAAATCGACTTGGCAGGTTTCGATTTGAAAGACCATGTTACAAAGACTTTAGATCTTTACTAAGGATTACGAAGTCTATTCAAAAACGTCCGATATAATATACCATATTTTTAGTAATATATGATAATCCATCAATAAAATGTTACGTCTGTAACTAAAGGTAAAATTCCATACATCGCCATTAGACGTCATCCATCAGTGTTTTACCTGTCGCACTACGACAAAACAAAATGTACTGTGAAAAATCCGACATAAGTTACTTCGTGCAAGAGGATTGAATCCTTAAAATACTACAAAGCGTAAGGAATTAAGCATTTTACAATAGCGCTAAAACTGTCAAGAATAAATGGAAAAGACTAAATCGAAGTATTATCCTCGTTCGATTATTCTTATCCTTTCGGTGTTGTCGATGTAAAATCTATTCGAGTGCCTTGAGAAATCGCGTAGATCGACTCCAACAAGTATTTAATTCGACCTACCGGTGAAGTATCGATTCTGCGACGTTCCAAGTGATGTTTGGGAAGGAGTTTCGTGACAAAAGGAAACTGTATTTGAAAGAGTTGATTGAAGAAAAACCTGGAGAATTTAGAGAAAAAAAAGATCGAATACTAAAGTGACCATTAGACTTTTGGAATGATGAATTATTTTTTGTCGAAAGTCTTGATGTATGATGATCAATAATTTTGAAAATTCAACAAGGAATTGAATAGGTTAATTGAGTATCTCCCATTGTGTTCTTTAGCAAACCGATCAAGGTGTACGTTTGTAGTTAGTTCTTATTGTAATTGTTTGTCGTGTTACGTGACGGTTTATCAGATTAAGCGAGTGCAATGATTCGTTATGTGAATAACGGATTTTCTTGTGTTTGAGAGGTTATGTAAGGCTGGAGTTAATGTATAATGTATAAACATTGGTTCATTGATTTACGCGAGTGCAATGTTTTTCAGGAAAACGAGTGGGACAGAATCCCCGTAGGCCATCTACTTTCAAATCTTGAGTTCGTCTGTTTTTGGATCGGTAAAATATTGTTTGTGTCAAGTTTTATTTATACTCATGTATTAGATCTAAATCATTAGAGTGCGTAAACAATGAAAATTTAAATACAAGTAAAAAATTGTTTCCCCTTATTTTTTAAACACTACACATTTGCATTTAAACCAATACCAAACAAACTTTTTGGAAAGTCCGTAACCGAGACTCTAAAAATACGAATCAGTAGTTTTTCCAACTTGTTCCTATTTAAAAAAGTACGATTACAACGTAACGTACATTTGCAAAATTTAGGGCGTTGGAATTGCTCTTATGTCTTCTATGAATGCAACGCCTAATGACTTGTACAAAGTTTAACAGTTCCAAACATTCCAAGAGTAGTATGAGATGATTTTCGAAAACTAAAGCAATCTACATTACACCATTTACAGTTAAAAAATGCATCCGAAATTTATGTCTAATCTATTTTTAAATTATCTCCTGTTCAGAAGAATTAACACCATGATTGTAGTAACCGGTGAAGAAAAAAAATAAAATCTTCAAGCTCGGACAAAAGAAAAGTCTGAAAAATGTCCTTTTAAACTATGGAGCATGAAATTAGACGCCCTGAACTTGGACACAAGCAGTTCTTTTTACCGAGTGCACATGAATTTGAACACAGTTCTTTCTGGTGCATTCCCATGGTCGAGGAGAAAATTATCCAAGTTACAATGAACCATCTGTTGAATGTGTACAGGTAAAAAAATATATCAAGGATATTTATTTCCTGGATTATATGAGGATATACAAGAAATTAGAGTAAAGCCTTGAAAGAATACATGCAATAAGTATGCTGATGCTAAAACCTCCCTTAAAATTTCTATTTTAACCAACAAATTATTTCGTTTGAAACATTTTAATACAGGACTTGAGTTTTTCCAATGATATTTAATAGAAACATAAAAATGGAATTTTACAAATTAAAATTTAGTTAAAGTAAAAATTAAAATAAAAAAAAATTCATTGTTCTACGATAATTCCATAAAAGATTTATTCAATTTTAGTAATATAGAAAGGGAGCGACTTTTTATTCCAGAAAGAAGAGTCCGTTAGAGGATATTAAGATTCTATGCACTGTCGATATCTCAGCACAATCCGGAATTGGACGAAAATCGCTATTGGAAAGAAAAATGCGTGGCATTGAGCGGTTGTCGAGAAACGTTACGATGTTTTAGTAATATTCCTTCCAACTGTTATTTCTATTTAGCTCCCCTTAGCTCCCTTTATTCACGAAAAAAATGTTTTGTTTACTTCGTTTTGGAGATTAATTTTGTAAACGTTTTTCACAAAACCTCCATTTTTTGGTCCATCAGATGATGTTCATTATTATGGGACCGTAATTCATCTAAGAATAAACTTGAATATAATTTTTCAAAATATCGAGAGAAAAACATGAAAAAATTCCAGTATATTCCTCCAAAGTAAAGTGCTTCTAAAATGACATCCGGAGTTTCGAATATTTTCTACAAAACATCAAGAAAATTAGACACTGTGGTTACTTAAATCACTGTTGACAACAGCAACAAAAAATTTGTTTAAAATATAATCAAATCTGTAGAAGGGCAGGTAATAATTATCTATCATACTTGAGTAAAGGGTTTAGAAAAATCTCTTTAAACAGTACCCATTTTGAAATAAGAAATGATAATTTTGTGCTTCAACGATCTTGGTTTTTCTGCTGATAATAATTACTAAAAACTAAAACTGTCATAAAATTTCAGTAGTTTGGACCGGTCCTTAAATGAGTTTGGTGAATTTTGGTTCGTCAGGTATTATTATAATGGGACCAAAACAGAATGCTTCTAAAATGACACTACTTGGGGCCTCAAGATATATTTTCTATAAAATAAAAATAAAAAAGGGATGAAACTAGGTGCTTCTAAAATGACATCAGGGGGCTTCGAATATTTTCTACAAAATATCAAGAAATTGTGGTTATTGCTTAAATAAGTATTCATTGCAGCAACAAAAATAAAAATAAAAAATAGAATCGAATCTCCAAAAGGGAAGGTACTAATTACCTGTCATGCTGGAGACAAGGGGTTAGGTAAATATCTTTAAAAGGTGCACTTCCCAAAATAAAAAGGCGACCACCCTGGTGCATTGGATGCCCTTAAACAACGCCGCTCTCATCCGGAAGTAATCCCCGGGGCGGTTTAAAGTCGTCCTACTCACCGACTGTGAAGTTGGTGCGAATTCGCAATTCGGGATTCGAGGCACGTGCATCTACGGTCTCTCCACGGCGACCGCCCTCACTTTCCAAGATTCAGCGTAGACTGACGACGGATCGATCGATCGTTGAAGGAACGGCGCTAATTCCGTTAATCGCACGGAAGATGATCGATCCGTGGTGATAATCGTCCTCGTCGACGACGTAATCAAATAACGACCTCTCGTCGCGGAAACGACTCGGTCGCATTTATTCATAAGCCGTTGTCGTTGGATCATGATCCACGAAGGAATCGCTGCATCTCGAGGAAATCCGCATCCGCATCTTATTGCGGATCCTTGCCTGCGCAGTAGAATCCCCGGATGCTGCCGCCGCCACGGATGCTGGATCCTTCCCTCGATCGGCACCAGCGTCAATAAAAAATGATTAATCGCTCTTAGTGCCTCAACGATTACATCCTCCGCGATTCACCTTGCACCACGCCGATGCACTTATGCAATTCTGATTAGCGTCTCGAAAACACCGCTATTATCCTTATTTTATAACTCCTCACGTAACTGTCCACGCCTCGGTCATTCAATTTCTCATCTTCCTCCACTCTAAAGAATAATGCCTTGGATTGAAATTCCTACCTCCCTGCGTCTGCATAAAACCGAAGTGAAGGATTTCGTATTTCTTTCACGTATACGGATTTATATACTGCTTCTGTTTTCCCGTGCTTTTCTTTAAACGGGGGCCTTTGTCGGTAAATACTTGCGCGAACTCGCGAAATTTACCGCCGCTTAATTAAATCGCTGCTCGGCTATCTGTGTACTATTAGCGTCCTCTTTTTTCCGAAACTTCAAAACGGATTTTTAAGCGCTGTTTTAAACTCTAGTTTACGAACTGTGATTTTTTAAGGCTGACATTTACCGATGGCGATTTCGAATTTTTCCGGAAATTGAACCGTAAATCTCAATGCGAAAATACCACTCATTCCTGCGAATTCGTCCTTTATGGAAGATTTCATGCAATTTACCTACTTTTAAGAAGAATCAGATTCCTGTCACTTTCCAAAGTTTTCTTATATTGGACGGGAGTCTTTTCTTTCAACTTTCTTTGAAACAATATATTTCAGAAGCACTCTAATAGATTACTCAGGTGTTATACGTATAAATAAAATACTGCTCGAGGGTCAGGGTCGAAATAATCGACAAATCATTGACATCTTAATAAACCGAAAATAGAAATTGAAATTTAATGAATAATTTCAAGTTCCTGAGACCGCTGGTGATTGATGATTAACATCCCGTCCAGTACATTTTTAAGATGATCTTATTCAGGTTTTCGAAATGGCGCATCAAACACTTTAAATAAGAAAACGAGACCAAGACTGGTCTTGATCATGTCTTGATCCACAGTTTTGCTAAATAAAAATAAGTCGCATCAACATAATTAACTAGAAACGTTCCAAAAACTCACGACACAGAAAAAATACAAGACCAAGACCTAGACTACAAGACTTAAAGTTGCTTTGACCATCACAACTCATTAAATATAATACGAAAACTACATATTCTTACAAATACTGTTAAAAGAGAAGTACGAAAGACACGAGAATGAATTCCAAATGGAAACCTGAATGAAAATGCTAAAATCCAGACATTCGCTTTTGAAATTGAAGATTTGAATTCTTGAATATTGACAAAACGTCATACGTAAATATCTTTAAAAACCCTACGAAAAAAATTAACATCATAGAATAGAAATATGAAATTTGATGAAAAACAAAAAAGAAAGTATACATACAAATCTAGATGAAAATGGCAAAGTGGTTAGAAGGATGTAATCTGAATCGAAAAAAGATTTTTCAAACCACATGGAAATCTATTTCAAAGTAAATTCCAGATGAAGATTGAAACGGGGATAGAATCTTAATTTAGATGAAAACCCTCGCGGATACGTTAATGAGTAGAGCCTAATCCAATGTGACATTGACTAGTAAAATGGATTGAAATATAGTAGAAAAGTGTAACAAAATTGAAAAAATAAAAGTAGTTGGTGTGCCTCTAATGTTTACTTTTAGTTTTTTAATAAGTGAAATGTTTCCAGAGATTTCCGCATATTTATTATCCTTATTATTTAAAAAATGTATATGTAATAATATTTTAAAAATGTTTGTCGTCATTTTAGATTCTCCATGCTATAAAAGTGTAATTTTGTCTGCGTCCATTAAGGCAATTACCGGCTCCATCGGTTTAGTCAAATAAAATCGGTTAAGAAGCAGAATTTATTAAACATTTGGATTCAATAACACAAATTGCAACAAATTAAAATTAACCTAAAAAAAGCGTAAATTTTAGACATTTTAGTCGTCATTTTAGATTCTCCATACTGTAAAAATTGTTTCTCTACGTCCCTTAAGGCGTTTACCGGATTCATAAATTTTGTACAATAAAATCGGTTCGGAAGCAGAGTTTTAAAATATTAGATTAAATGAAACACAGTGCAACAATCTAAACAAACTAAAACAGTATAAATTTTAGGCATTTTAGTCTCCATTTTAGGTTCGTCATGTTGTAAGAGTATTATTTTTCTACGTCCTTTAAGGCAATTACCGGCTCCATCGGTTTATTGCAACAAAATCGGTTAGGAAGCAGTTAGAAACCCCTGCAGTTGTTAAATTGAAAAAACTTTTTTTTTAAATGAGTTATAGTTGAAATGAGATCATACATGTACTCGGAAAGAAAAAAACATTTCACTTAGGACATAAATATTGTATTAGACAATTATCGCGTCAATTACAATTTAACTACATTTTGTATGATTACCTTTCGTGCATTTAAAATAGAAGATAGACTACAATATACTATTAATACTCTTTTCAATTAAAAATCTTATGTAAATTACGGCGTAAGTGACCTCTGAGGTCATTTAATTTCTTATTTGTATTTTCTTGCCGATCACGATCGCTGCTCATCAAACGGCATAAGTACGACCTTGCCGATCGATAATATCTTCTCGGTGTCGCGTACCTATAAAAGATGCTAGCAATTTTTTTCTTTTTACTTAATTATCAGTTATATCACTGCAATAATCGATATTCGATATTGGATTTCCTTCGTTACCGATGGCATTTCCCCGCAAAATGAATTCAAATTGTGTACGACAAATTAAAACACGTACGTGCCAGGAGTGCACGCCAACGAGATATTTTCAATAAAAATTAATCAGCAGTAATTAAATGAATTGTTTCTCTTTAACGGCACTGCTATCGTTTACTTTACGTTTTCCAGCCTTTCATACACATTTTACGCTGATATATAATTATGTAAAATTTAATTTTCATCGATAATGTGACATCATAATTTACATTGGAGCCTTACAGTATTCGAATTAAACGATAATTAAATTGTATATAATACAGATGAAGTAAAAATTTAATTTTTTTTATCCCGTACAAATTAATTTCGAATGAACTGATTTGAATTTTGCGTTCAAAACGTATATTTACTATTGACGCTGATAAAATTGACAACATACGCGTGTATTAACAAGAGTTAGTCGGTTTTACGTTCATAATTATTCAAATTTCACATTTAACATGTATATCTGGCATAGCTGAAATAATTAAACTGACGCTTCCTTTCGGTCACCCTCAACATTAATTTCGAATAAATATAAACAATTCTCGACAAAATCTAGGTCATAAAAATTAAATATGTACAGGAATTAAATGACGCGTCTAATAAAATAATTTCTGTCCTCGTCATGTAATTATTTACTTTAGATTTGTGTATAAACCATCTGACTTGCTCCGGAATCGTTTAATGAGTTAAGTGGTAATCCATCACAATTACAAACATTTGCATTTATGCTCCTCGTACTTCCGTTGTCGGATTTCTATGAGCCGCGTTTTGCTGATCTATCATTCGAATTACGTATTAGTAAATATTAGTTGTCAACGCTCAGAGATATGGTAAACAACTAGTCGTGGGTATCAATTAATTTAATAACGATGAATTATTGACGCATTGCGGATAATTTTTTATAACATTGTTGTAACTAAAGTCTTTGACCGTTCTCTGTTGAGACTATTTTTGCTTATTTATTTATTTATTTTTACCTCGAGAAATTGTGAAATTGTGATTCAACTTTCGATATTAGTTGAAAATGATTTTTCGCAGACATTTTTGTGATTGCTTTTTTGATACACTTGAGTTCCGGTAGATTTACTCATTCGGTTCCTCGGTTTGCCCTCCCGTCCCGTTATATTTACCAAAGGGGGAGCGCCACTTCCCCCACTCTCATCAGTGCTGTTATGTTCGTGACGTCACAGCGGGCCCTTCTTGAGACCCCAGCCCGCGAGGTGGTGGAAAAGAGAGGCGACAGGTAAATATAATGAGATGGAACTGAGCAAATATACTGCGACTTAATATGTCGAAACGCGATTATACCAGGACCGAGACAAACTTTTATAACAAAATTTCAGTACTTTACTAACAATATTATTGATATTTAACTATCCACAATATAGGAAAACTTTAACCACTTGAACTTTAGGTATTCATCAATCTATGGCAGACCTAATTAGTATTGTAGCAACTGTAATGTATTGAAACCTTAGTTTCACGTAAAAGAATTCGAAATAAAATTGGAGAAATTAATCCATGATTTGAACCAATAACCTCATTGAAATCAATAAATGTTGGAGGCTTTAATTGAAGATATGAATTTGTTACGAAATTAAATTTTAATAAAATAACACGACATACACTAACGAGAATTCATTGTGTTAAACAAATTAATCTACACGTCAAAATTATTTGCAATATTAATTGACAGGTGGATTAAAAAGAAAGTTAACATAAAATTCAATCTTTATTACTGTAATATCTTTTTAAAATGAAGAGTATTAAGAAAATGATCCTTTGCGAATATGTACTCCTTGCATTAAGCAAATAAATCAACTTTTTACAAGCTGCCAAAAGTTTATCAAACTTTCACGTTTCGCGAAACTGCCGAATAATACGCATACATTGAAAAACTCCTACACGACTTTTTACGAGTTTCGTGTTCCTGTCAAACTTCCGGCACACCACTAAAAACACCCTTCTAGGTAGTTATTTAGAGAATTGTTTAGGGTCTCCATTATTATTGTTTTGAATGTCATTTGCATTCTAGTCTAAAAAATTTCAAAAGTATGCGTCAATAATTCAAAACATTTTATTTCACATATCTTTTTTACTTTTTTAATAAGGTGCCGTCGACTTAGATTACAAATTCACTGCACACAAAAGAACTGCACATTCCGGAATAATTTCAAAGACATCCAAGTTTGCGATTCTTCAAATTCTTGAATGAGTTGGCAATGCAAATTATTTACACGAACAGAGAATAAGTGTTTATCAATTATAAATGTACTTAAGGATTACTATTATCAATAAATAAATTTCATTTTACTTTCAATTATAGTTTAACAATTTTTTGATTAAATTGCAAGGATAATATCACTGATTTATAAGTCGAAATACTAAATACTTTAAAATAAAACAGTACAGCTAACATAATATAAAAGCTTTAAAGCTTTAAATAATTAAAAATGAGACAATATTAATAACGGTCTCTCAGAATTCATGTAAAATTTTAAGCAATCTGCAAAATGTCACGAATCAAAAATCTAGCTGTATACATAGAGACAGTTCACGTTACAAAATTATTTAAAAATCCGTCGGATTTATCAATCAAGTTCTTTAAATTCCATTTTTGGATTCCATTAAAAATTAATATACCGGGATTCTGCAATTTTTAATTAGACAACAGTAACGATTCCATCAATCTTTGTGTTTGAATTTGACTGCTTTTTATAATTTTAAAATAGATTTAATACTTCGAATATTTGCGAGAATTTCCGAATTTTTTTAAACAATTTAATTAAGCTTTACGATATTAATATTTCACAAAATAATTACTCGCTCTATTAAAATAGTATAATATTATTCTATTTCTAAATTTTAAGTTAGACGCAGAAACTCCGCTGCATTTATACACGAGAAAAATAAATAGTTATGATGAATTATGAAGTAGTTAAAGTCGATGTATAACAAAATTACTTCGAAAACTCATGCTACTTAACCTTCACAAAACAGAATAATTTACGCTACTCTTACTACATAAATTATACATTGGTATTTTACCCATTTAGTAATATTTAAATTTGTCACAGTGTAAATCCACTACATAAGATAACATTTAGCAATAGTAAAAATTTATAGCGAATTAATTAATAACAGTAGACATTTATTTTTAATGACTTAATACGACTAAAAGTATCCACGTTTATAAAAAATCGTTTATACTAAATTTGCTCCTTATTTATTAAAAAGTTTTAATTCCAACTAATTAGTAACGTAATTAACTTAGATCAATTTTTGGTTTAACAGTCGGTAATTCAATTTTGAAGTCCTGCCAGAATTGTTAAAATAATAACTTCAAAATATTTCATTTGTCGCATTAGTAAATTCGTTACAAAAAAATTTATTAATCATATGATTGAATGTTTTTGTCTGTACCTACGATCTGTTTATTAACTTTATTAGTCAATTTACTACGCGAATAGTATTACAGATTCGAATTTCGATGTAGCATTTGAGTGGTAAAAGTATTCCTTCGTTGGATACTCTAAATAATGTAAGAACATCAAGTAATCTGGCCCACGTTTACTCTTACTACTTAATACTAATTATTTTTAAGATTGGTGACCAATAAATACATAATGTCGTGTATTTTTAGCGAGTTACTGAGATAGTATGAGCTTTTAAGTTAATTTTTTGGCCTCTTTAAAATAATTATCACAGTCTTACTCACAGAAGTAAAAATAGTTACTTAAATTATTAAGTAGTAACAGTCGACATAAGACATGTTACTTAAAATTCTCTTAATGCTTGAACGTTTCGCGGAACAGTAATGTATACGACTTTTACGAAAAGTAAAATGGCGAGTTTTTAGTTAAAAAACATTAAAGATTTGAAATTTATTTTCCTTTATTAATATTTTTTATTTGAAGAATGTAATCGAAATAATTCCAATATATATCTTAATACATAAATATTGTAATGTAGTTCTAATCACAACTATTTAGTTACTTCATTAATGTATAGAAGAAGTTTTTGGTTAAACGAACAGTTGAAAGTACAAAAAGATTAAATTTTAATTTGGCGTTTCACAGCAACTACCACCGATGTATTCTGTGTATACGGAAGTTAATATAATTATATATATATTTATTAATAATTCTAATTATTGCAATAATAACAATATAAACTTCCATTACTACTTCTTTGGATAGTACAAAAGGATGCTTTCTCATAATCTTTACATTAAATCTTTTGAATAATGTTCGATTGGTATAATTCTGATTTTTATTTTGAAAAGCATTTTGATAATTTTTTTTGATAATTCTTTGATATGCGGTACTGATATAGTGATATCCAACCAGTACACGTTTTTTCGTTGAATTTAGAGCCGCATTCTTAACAGGAAACTGAATTAACATTGACTTAAAAATGACCTAGTCTAATATTTTCGAGTACGCTGTTTCGATTATCGTCAACATTGGAATCAAATGGGTTCGAAAACTAATATGACGACTTTTAAATATAAAAACACCGAAAATTTGAACGTTATTACGAATGATATTTGTTATTTATTATATCGAAGATTTAATCGAAAATTTTCCAGATATCAACAAAGAATGAATAAAGTTGTCAAGATTATAGCAGGATTTTTGTTTTTTTTATTTAAAATCACCCTAACTTCTAAAAAATGTAATTACAATCTCATACAAAACTAATAATAACTAAAGGACACATGGCAACACGAATTTCTTTTGAATATTTTTCTAAGAAATAATGCATGTATATTTTGAAAGTTTTTGTTGGTCGGGGAACAAAGTTCCGAAAATCAAAACGCTGAAAGGGTAAAATTACGATATTGCGAGAGTCCAAGATATTTTCATTTGCTTTCTTTTTGCCAAATTTTCAAATATAAAGTGAAGAAAATCACGTTGGAGTCATGCTAAATTGAAATTTTAGCCTTTCAGTGTGTTGATTTTCGGAACTTTGTTTCTCGGCCTTTTTGTTCAATATTACGAGATTCTTTTTAAAAAAAAAAACTTGAAAAATATACTTCTATAAATTAATTATTGGCAAAACGGTATTTTGTAAATTATTTTGGACATTTTAAATTTACAAATCAAATGTGGAAATAACGAATAACGACTTTCAAACGTGCGTTCTTTTCTATGATGGTTCTTCTCCAATTTTTTTTTCATGTTTATCAGTAAAAATATCACACGATATCAGAATCTGACATTTTTATAGGTAAGGGTGATTTTAGATTTTTTAAACTGGTTTTATTAATGTTTTTACCAATTAGAATAGAATATTCTGTAGGTACAGTATTACAGATGTTTATTGTATCGTTTAAGTAGTAAGAGTGATTCCGGCACAGGACGGTTTAAGTAGTATAAGGACATCTAGTAATTTAGTCCACGTCAACTCTTATCACTAAATAATTCGACACAAGTTTTTTATCGCGCGTGACTAAAACACACCTAATATAATGCTTTCAGGGACAAATTGAGAAGTTGCTAAGTTTGAATCCGCATATTCATTTTTTTACCGTTTTAAAATAATTATATTTTTTTTAGTCACGTATGTAGAAAATAATTGTTATGGAACAAGTTAGTTGAAGTACTCATACTACTTATCCAGAAAACGAATAATTTGTACTATCCTCACTACTACAACAGTATAATGGAATACTAGTCATAATGTTTTAATAAGATGTCAGTTGTTCGCAAGAAATTTATATCGTTAAGCATTTTTTACTTATATACAAGAAAAATAATGAATTATGCTGCACTATTAAATAGGGGTGCACTTCAAAAACCCGACAAATCACAAAACAGATACTTCAAAAACCAGACATTTCAAAATACAGACATCTCCGATCGGAAAACATGATCTCGAAACGCCGTCCTCGATGGCTCACTAGAAGGTCATGTCAAGGTTAAAAATGTTTGAACAAGTGATTTTGTAGATCAACTCAGTTTGACCCCCGGATTATTTATTAAGCAAATTTAGAATTCAATCACTAATTAAATTTTCAGAATATGTACATTTTGAAATACCTGGTTTTGGAATGTCGGATTTTTGAAGTGTCTGTTTTGCTTAAACTTAAACATTAACAATAGTAATATTTCAATTTGTGATAAAAAATACACAGTATTAGATATTTTTTAATCGTACGTATTAAACTTGATTATGGTGAATAAATAAGTAGTAACAGTCGATATGGAGCAAGTTACTATAAACACTTATACTACTTAAACGTTTCCACGGAAAAATGTATACTACTCTTGATTTAATCCTTTGAAGGAAATTTTAATTTCAACTATTTAGTAACTTAATTAATTCAGAAGAATTTTTGTTTCAACGATCAGTAAATCAATTTTAAAGTCCTGTACGAATGGTTACATTTTTGACGTTTCAGTAATTCAGAACAAATTTTTGGGTTGAATGGTCAGTAGACAGAAGAAATAAATGAAATGACTTTTTGGTTATGAATAAATAGCATTCATTTCACATCAAAATACGAAACAAGCAACAGCATTCGTGAGTTACTGATTTGTCATAAAAATTGGTAAAAACCTGATAAGCTTTAAATGTATTCTTAGATACAGATTAGTCCTCTAATAAAACGTGGTTTTGATAGATATAAACATTTCGGATGTTTCCAATCAATTAACTATAAAATTTGGGTTACTTTGAGTTTTCTAGACTTAATAATCGAACTTTCAGAAATTAGATTCAGAAATAAGAACCTTAATATTGTCAAAAATGTTCTTCCTAATCGATTAAGTCCTAGTGATACACATTTTTTTTATTTTCGAGCTTCGTTTAACAACAGGAAACTGGATTCATACTGACTTGACAGTCACCTACTCTAATATTTTCATGTATGCTCATTCTATTGGTGTAGACAGAATTGAATTTAAATGCCTCCTAAATTAAATGGTGACATTTTATTTAAATAGCACTGGATTTGAAATATTTTACATACTAAAAATGTAATCTAAATCATTCCGGGCTTCCAACAAAAGTCCAGAAAATCACCCTAACATATTTTTCTTTCTAAAATCACCCTAACATCTGAAAAATATCAATTTGTGGTCTCGTGAAACACTTCATCTGGTAAACATGAAAAAAATCGTAGAAGAAGCTTCATAGAAAAAAACGCACGGTTGAAAGTCGTTATTCGTTATATCTACATTCGATTTGTAAATTCAAAATGTCCAACATAATTTACAAAATACCGTTTTGCGAACAATTGATGTATAGCAGTATATTTTTCGAGTTTGTTTTGAAAAACGAATATCGTAATATTGAACAAAGACTTTCAAAATATACATGCATTATTTTTTAGAAAAATATTCAAGAAACATTCTTGTTGCCATGTGTCTTTTCGTTATTATTAGTGTTGTACGTCATCGTAATGACATTTTTTAGAGGTTAAGGTGATTTTAGATAAAAAACAAAAATCCTGTTATAATCTTGAAAACATTATTCATTTTTGATTGATACCTGAACAATTTTCGATTACATTTTTAGTATGAAAATCAATCATAAAAAAAAAATTTCAAATTTTCGGTGTTAAAAGTCGCCATTTTGATTTTAGAACACATTTAATTGCAATGATGACGCTAATCGAAAGGGCATACTCGAAAATATTAGACTAGGTCGCTCTTAAGTCAATGTTAATTCAGTTTCCTGTTAAGAACGCTGCTCTAAATTCAACAAAAATACTTCTACCGGTTGGTCACCACTATATCAGTACCGTATATCAAAGACTTATCAAAGATATTGTCAAAATGCTTGGAAAAATAAAAAATCGGAGTTATACCATCGAACGTTATTCAAAAGATTTTATGTAAAAATTATGAGAAAGCATCCTTTTGTACTATTCAAAGGAGTAGTAATCGAAGTTTATATTGTTATTATTGTAATAATTACAATTATTAATAAATATATATAATTGTATTAACTTTCGTATACACAGAATACATCGGCGATAATCGCTTTGAAACGTCAAATTAAGATTTAATCTGTTTGGACTTTCTACTGTTCGTTTAACCAAAAACTTCTTCTACATTAATGAAGTTACTAAATAGTTGTGATTAGAACTACATTACAATATTTATGTATTAAGGATAGAACAAAATTTATTTGCACAGAAACTTTTAAGTTGGAACCGAGAATTAGTTCCATTACATTTTTAATATGAAAAATATTAATAAAAGAAAACGAATTTCAATTCATCGATGTTTTTTAACTAAAAGCTCGCGATTTTACTTTTCGTAAAAGTCGTATACATTATTGTTCCGCGAAACGTTCAAGTATTAAGAGAATTTTAAGTAACATGTCTTATGTCGACTGTTACTACTTAATAATTTAAATAACTATTTTTACTTCTCTGTGAGTAAGACTGTGATAATTATTTTAAAGAGGCCAAAAAATTAACTTAAAAGCTCATACTTTCTCAGTAAGTCGCTAAAAATACACGACATTACGTATTTATTGGTCACCAATCTTAAAAATAATTAGTATTAAGTAGTAAGAGTAAACGTGGGCCAGATTACTTGATGTTCTTACACTATATAAAGTATCCAACGAAGGAATACTTTTACTACTTAAATGCTGCATCGAAATCCCAGTTTGTATTACTGTTCGCATAGCAAGTGACTAATAATTGAAATATTGATAAAGTGATAAAAAAATCGTAGGTTTGGAAAGTCAACATGAAATTCATATAATGTACGCTAACCGCAACGCGCTTAATAGCAAAGAGAATTACTAAGTCAATTATAATTCTGAATTGTTTATTAACATACAATCTCATGATTAATAGAATTTTTTGCAATAAATTTACTAATGTGACAAATAACAATATAATGAGATCAACATAAGCTACTATTTTAACAATTCCAACAAAGCTTCAAAATTGAATTACAAAATAGAACTAGGTTGGAATAAATAAGCAGCAAATTTAGTATAAATGTTTTTTTTTTCGTTAAGTGATAGAAAGCCATTCAATTTATATATCGAATGTTACTTATTAATTATTCACCGTACATTTTGAAGACACATTGCTAAAAAGTACCTTATACAGTATAAGTTTTCTGTGACAAAATGAAATATTAATTGAATATTCCATATCAACCAGAATTTCTAAATGATATATCAATCGATATATGTTCGTATTTTCATTTTATGTTGTAATTAGGTATGTCCATATGTAGCTAGTATTATTATTGAGATAATAATTAAGTTATTAAGTAGTTGGAACTGCAGTTACATTGCCCTATTTATGTAAAAGTATTATAAATTTGTTTTCCACGAAACATTTCAGTAGTACGAGTCTTTCAAGTAACATGTTCCTTATGACTTATACTACTCAATAATTCACTATAAATAATTAACTTTCATATATGTGTCTAAAAAATACGTAAGATTGTCACACTCATTGGAAACATTGCAAAAAATTACATGTTCATACATACATAGTAATGTCCCAATTTGTAAAAAAACATAAACGATATTACACATTTTTCGTCAAGCCCATAAAAATAATTCGTCATAGCGAATTATTAAGTAGTAAAAGTCAACGTGGGCTAAATTACTTTATGTTCTTAGACTACTCAAAGTGACTATATCAAACGAATACCCTGACTACTACAATGCTGCGTTGAAATTCCAGCGTGTTTTACTGAGCACATAAAAATTGACTAATAACTGACAAATACATGAATAAAATCAATTTAAACAATCATACAATGAAATCTGCATAACAATCATAGTGAAATAATTAATTTAATGATTTGTAATAACATATCTTGATTAATAGATTTTTCTATAACGAATTTACTATAACGACAAAATTGTTACTATTCCGACTGGAATTTAAAAATTATTCACAGATCGTTCAAACAAAAATTCTTCTGCATTAATTAACTTTCTAAATAGTTGAAATTAAAATTTCCTTCAAAGACTTGAGTAAAGAGTAGTATGCATTTATCCGTGGAAACGTTTAAGTAGTATAAGTGTTTATAGTAAATTCTCCACATCGACTGTTACTACTTATTAATTCACCATAATTATGTTTAATACGTACGCCTAAAAAATAACTAATACTTTGGTTTATCTATGGCAAATTGGGATATTACTATTGTAGACGTTTATGATATTTTTTATATCTACTTTTACTTAATATTTCGTCAAAATTATTTATTTTTCTTGTATGCGAATAAACAATGCTTAATAATATGAATTTCTTGTATACAATTTATAACTTATTACAAAATGATGACTAGACTTTCATTATACCGTTTTAGAAGTGGGTGTAGTACAAATGATTGGTTTTCTGGATAAGCAGTATGAGTACTTCAAGTAATTTGTTCCATAACATTTTCTACTAGCGTGACTAAAAAATATCGTATAATTATTTTTAAACGGTGACAAAATTAATATGCATATTTAAACATAATAACTTCCTAATTTGTCACTGTAAACATTAGATTAGATATTTTTAGTCCGGCACGATTGAGTTGACGTAGACTAAATTACTTGATGTCCTTATACTACTTAAACTGTGCTGTACCGGAAGTACTCTTACTACTTAAACGATACAATATATTAATGTACCCACAGAACATTCTATTATAATAGCTGAAAACATTCATAAAACCATTTTAAAAAAAGGACTTCCGAAAACGACGATATCAGTCATCATAAAAAACAAAAAATTTAGGTTAATCCCGACGCGCATAGATACAAAGAGATTTAATAAATCAATTATGATTCCGAATTAATTATTAACATAAAATACACTGATTAAAAAAGCTTTATATCACAAATGTACTAATGCGATAAATGAATATATAATTGGATCAACACAAGCCATTATTTTAACAATTCTGACAGGACTTCAAAATTGATTTACTTTTTGTTCAAGTAACATTTTCAGCGTGAAAAGTGCACGTGCTTTCAATTTTGAACCAATAAACGGATTGACACAGAATTTAGTCCGAAATCGCATTTCGCAACAGTATGCTCGTGATTTGAATTCGACATCAATATTTTAAAAATTGATTGAGAAACTAAAAAGTGATTAGTTATGAACCGAGACAGGAAATGATGATAATTTTTTTATGTAAATTTAATTCACTTACGGAATCACTTCCAATGATACTTTTTTAAATAGTTCCACTATAAGTTAAACAAAAATCATAACAAAATATTTGAAAAAATCTGAAATACAAATTCCATCCATAGAATCGAAGATTTTCAACAAAGAAAATATCCAACCTTCTTCCAACATCTGAATAACAATTCTCCATTTACGGGGATACTACTGAATCGACACAAAATAAATTTTCTTAAAAACTGTTTGAAAAATTCCAAACGACTCCTTCAGATTCCCTGGCAATCACATCCTTTGAGAAATTATCTATGAAATGAACGTCGAGTACCTCCACGAAGTTTTCGCGCACCTGATTGCGTAATCAAAAAATGTAAGTGCTTTAAAATTCAGTGCAAACTTCCGAAGAGTTTCTCTAGACGAGACTTTCGACGATCTTTGAGGAAACGATACTTTCTTTTTTAAAATCATAGAAACCAGCGAGAAGTATGCAACCGCTCCCAAGTAGCTTTTAAAATTCAATTTCGAAATCCGACTGACTAAGTCGATCAACACTCCAGGATAAAAGTTCCGTACCGATCGTTAAAAATTTAAGCTCTGGATCCAATAAAGCCTTAAAAGTTGTGCGTAAACTAGTGTTTAAAACTGGAACATCTTATGCGTCGCTCGACACTTCGATTCTTCCTTCGAAATTCAAGCGATCCTTCCGGTGAACTGGTTCTTTTTTTAATAGCGCGCGGTTATCACGCGTAATAAATAGTGTTTAGTCGCGAGAACGACGTCGACGTAGTAGCAATAAATCTCGCTTAGTTCCGGGAATAAGGGAGGGAGAGGGAAAAAAAGAAGGAGACGGAAAGTGGGAGCTAAGAACCGGAAGTGTGAAGCTCGCCTACCGAAGCTAGCTTAGCGCTGCCGGGGGTAAAAAGCACGCGGAAGCTCGCGAAGGGGTTGCTCGGTGCTTGGCGCGCCGACTGAGCGCTTCCGCGATCTGCTAGGGACCGCGTGCAGCTTCGAGAGAGAGGGCGGGAAAAGAAAGAGAAGCTGGAACGAGAGAGGGAACGAAGCTTCCCGACTTGCGCCGAGAGTCCCCGATCAATTAGATCACCATCGAAATATAGTGAACGGCGACTAATATAAAAACGATCGCAATAACGAGAAAAAAATTAAAGGATGCAAAAAAGGAGCTCTCGCGATCGATTACTAGACTCTACTTAGGATAATTTCAAGAGCGGATCAGTCATCGATGCGCGGACGTTCCCTTGCGCTTGTTCTACTGCGCACATGGTGATTTTTCACGGCGTTCGCGAGACCAACGTTATTAAATGCTAATTTCGTTTGTACCTACTCTTAATATCGAATACTGAACGGTATCCGCCCGTGCAATTTACATTGTAAAAACCTATTTACTGTGCGATGTTTGCTTTCTCGGTATAAGCAGCCATCGAGGCGTGGATTATACATGCGAT
The DNA here is from genome assembly GCA_030407085.1 of Trichopria drosophilae. Classification (NCBI taxonomy): domain Eukaryota; kingdom Metazoa; phylum Arthropoda; class Insecta; order Hymenoptera; family Diapriidae; genus Trichopria; species Trichopria drosophilae. Next base: position 26,594,484 of record CM059585.1, read on the forward strand.
TAAAACGAATCAGTTTACGAAATTCACGCGCCGGCGAATGCTATCGGGTCGAGTTTGGTCGCGATAATTGCGATATGACAATGCGTATTACGAATCGACCCGATTTTTTGTGTAATTCCAAAATTTCGAACGGCATATTGGAACGGGTGTATGATGTTTACCTTTACTCTTAGAAAGTCGAAGGAACAAAAATTTAAGTTAGAAACTAATCGAAAGTAAATAACATCATATAATAAAAAGTTGCATTAAGATATTGTAACCAAATAGTCGTAACCTACAGTGGTATATTTTACAAATCATAATTTCATCAAAAAATGTCGTGACTATTTGAAAATGCTTCAAAGGAGAAAATTGGAAAGGGCGTGGTATAATTTTTAATTCACTCGTTTGTACATTTTTTACTTTTTTTATAACGTATAGCACGTAACGTTTTTAAGTAAGCCATGCTTATAGATCAAAACCCAGTAGATTAACAAAAATGTATAAAAAGTGAAAAAAAATATCCCTTTTCTGGGATTTTAACCCTTTTCATTCGGAATTAAAAACAGTTTCGTCAAGTTTCTCCACTGAAAATAGTAGTTTTAATTTTTTAAAAGATACCTTCTCTATTATTTTCAAGTGTGCTCCATCGATTTCCATCGAAAAAATGGCAAAAAAACTATTATTAACTAAAAAATTTTGCAAAATAAAATAAACATTCCAGGATTTTTAGGTCTTTTTCTTTAGATTTTCAGAATTTTCTCCATTTAAATCAGTTATTGTAGATTTAAGAAAATAGGTAGATCAACAAATTAGTCAAAAGCGACAAAATAAAATTCTTTGTTCGAATTTTAATTCTATTCGTCCGGAATTAAAAGAATCTTACTAACTTCACCTCAGTTTCTCCACTAAAACGAATTTTTAAAAAGGTTTAAAAGATAACTTCTCTACTGTTTTCAAGAATAGTCTATCGATTTCCTTCGAAAAAATGGTTGAAAAAAATATTATTTACTGAAGAATTTTGCAAAACAAAATAAAAGTGCCTGAATTTTTAAATCTTTTTCTTTAATATTTCACGATTTTCTTAACTGAAACGAGTTATTGTAAATTTTTAAAAATGTGTAACTCAAAAAATTCCTAAAAAGTGACAAAAAATTCCTTTCCTCGACTGTCAACCCTCGTCGTCCTGAATTAAGAAAAACTGTTTAGTCAAGTTCACCTCAGTTTCTCCAACAAAAAGAATTTTCAAAAATGTTTAAAAGTCACCTTCTCTACTATTTTCAAGTGTGCTCCATCGATTTCCGTCGAAAAAATTATAAAAATCGATTATTTACTGAAAAATTCTGCTAAAATATAAAAACGCCAGCATTTTTAGGTCTTTTCCTTCAGTTGATCACGAAATTCTGCACTGAAACGAGTTATTATAGATTAAAAAACGTACATCTCTAAAAATTAGTATAAAGTGACAACAAAATTCCTTTGTTGTGATTTTTATCCTCTTCATCCGGAATTAAGAAAAACAGTTTCGTCAAGTTCATCTCAGTTTCTCCACTGAAAATAATGATTTAAAATGTTTAAAAGATACTTTCTCTGCTATTTTCAAGTGTGCTTCATCGATTTCCGTAGAAAAAATTTTAAAAAAAGACGACTATTTACAGAAAAAAATTGTAAAATAAATTAAAAATACCAAGATTTTCAGTTCTTTATCTTTAGTTTTTCACGGTTTTCTCCACTGAAAGGAGTTATTGTAAATTAAAAAATGTGAAACTCAACAAATCAGTAAATAGTGTCAAAAAAGTCTTTCATCGGATTTTAATCCTCTACTATTTTTAAGTGTGCTCCATCGAATTCCATCGAAAAAATTGCAAGAAAAAAAAGATTATTTATTGAAAAATTTTGCTTAAAATATAAAATTGCCAGCATTTTTAGGTCTTTTTCTTTAATTGATCACAATTTTCTCCACTGAAAGGAGTTATTGTAAATAAAAAAATGGGTAACTCTACAAATTAGTAAAAAGTGACAAAAAAATTCCTGTATTCGGATTTCAACCCTCGTCGTCCTGAATTAAGAAAATCAGTTTCGTCAAGTTCATCTCAATTTCTCCACTGGATATAATTGTTTGAAATGTTTTAAGGAGACAACAACTCATTTCAATAGAGAAAATCGTTATCAATTGAAATAAAGACCTAAAAATTCTGACATTTTATATATTTTGCAAAATTGTTCAGTGAATAATAGTTTTTTTTTGCAATTTTTTCGGCGCAAATCGATGGAGCACACTTGAAATTAGTAGGGAAGGTCCGGAATTAAGAAAAGCTGTTTAGTAAAGTTCACCTCAGTTTCTCCAGTAAAAAGAATTTTAGAAATATTTAAGACACCTTCTCTACTATTTTCAAGAATAGTCTATAAATTTCCATTGAAAAAATTGCAAAACAACGATTATTTATGTAACAATTTTGCAAAATAAAATAAAAATGCATGTCTTTTTCTTTAATTTCTCACGATTTTCTCAACTGAAACGAGTTATTATTGATTTACAAAAATGTGTCGCTGCACATTCGTAAAAAGTGGCAAAAAAATCCTTTTGTTACAATTTTAACCCTTTTCACCCAGAATTAAGAAAAGCAGTTTCATCAAGGGCATTTTTATTTTAATTTGCAGTATTTTTGCATAAATCAAATTTTCATTGCAATTTTCTGAACGGGAATCGATAGAGCGCACTTGAAAATAGTAGGAGAGGTATCTATAAAACATGTAAATAAAAAATGTTTACTAGAAACTGAATTGAAGTTGACGTACCTGCTTTTCTCATGTCGGGATGAAAAGGGTGAACTGAATTACATGAATGATTGAAATTTATACTAATTTAATATAAATTGATTGATCTACTATTTTGAAATTATGTAGTCTGTTTATTCATATTTAGCAATCATGAAACATTCGGGCATATTTTAAAAATTCTTATCCATAACGTATTTGATATTTTGCACATTAACAATCCACTCAAATTATAATCGTAATCTTCTGTGCGGCAGCAATGTAACATAAAACTCTTGTTCATAATGTGAATACTATTTATGTAGTATTATCAGTATTATGAAAGATTGTAAAATAATTAATGTTTTCTTAAAGAGACTATTTTAAAATTAAATTTATTATAAAGTCACGTTACAAAGCAGAAGTAAAGGCATTCTTCATACGTCAAAGGAGGATGCCCAAGGGTATAAGTGTTTACAGCTACCCGAGATGAAACGTTCGAAACTAATAAATATTGGTTAGAGACTGATCAAACGTAACACCTTATACAAGATTTGATCGATTAATCGCATGGGAAAGTTGAGTAAAAAGAATTATCGTTAGCGTTCGATGTCTCGCCGGTAAGATCTGTTACTACTTCCGTTTAATACATATTTCTGAAATTTACGTTCAAATTGTTAATATATTTCTCTTCCAAAGATGATTTTGTTTTCTATGTTTGAAAATAGTTTTTACGCAACTTATACTAAGTTTTATTAGTACACTTTAATTAATTAACACAAATTCTTTGAATTTTTACAATTCAAAAAGTAAAGATTTAAAAAATCCAGTAGTTTTTACTAGAATTAATGGAAATTTTCTCCTTTCTACAAATCTGTCCCGAAATTACCATTTGGAATGGTAAAATTTCAAAGGAACTCTTTTTCCGAGTAAGTAAATAATCAAATCTACTAAAATATAAATTTTATGTAATCGTTTCATAATTGAGAATCTCTGCAAATAAAACAAGAGGGACATGATGCTAAAATAGCCTTTCACATTTTGGATATTCGAATTTTTTTACTTTTTTAATAATAACCATTATTTTGAAAAATTACATTCTTAAACTTAACGAGAATTATCAATCATAAATAGTATTCGAATAATCTAAGACAAATTTGTTGTGTTTTTGTTTAGTTTTAGTTGTTCAATAGTGAAGTTTCTTTTTTATTTTACAGAAACTTATTTAAATTTCTGTACCAGCCGTTTTAATAGGCACACTCGTATATTTTTCGAGCTTGTTTTCCTGTATCCACTGTAAATGAAAACAAAAAAGCAACAGAGATCAATCAACATCGTACAAAAGCCAATCTCGTAAACATTTTCAGTATTTTAGTATCCTGTGAAATTTTCGTTAAATCTTTCAAAGTTATTTAATAAGAAGTTTATTATATAGTTTTAATGTACCTGAAAAATCAATTTTAAAAACTATTTTGTGGCTTAATCAGCTGTATTGCTGCCTAAAGTAGTAAACATCTAATCTGTTTTTTATTTCAATCTAGTTACTTAATACATTTTATGTTATTTATATAATAAAAAAATTACTAAATAATCTGATGTTAATAACTAAGGAACATATTAACAAATAGTTTATACTATCAAATTTGAACAAATATTCCATAATTTTATGTCCACAGGCGTTGAATAAAAATTCAATTAATTTTTTTAGGACAACGCAACGTCCAATCTTTGTACCATAAATCTTTTAGCAACAAGAAACTGTATTTTCTCTGGGTTTTTATCTAACGGTGACGTAGAAATCGGACGATGAGATGTTAATCTTTCAAAATATTTTTCCTCTGGGAAAATATTTTTAAAATTTACCTCCATACCTCACGAGCGAACGGAGTGGACAAAATGAAGATGGCGATTTTCATAAAACTGTGTTATATTTTCACGATTTTAGTTACAGATATTTATAAAACTTCACATAAATAAATATTTGGTGTTTGGTTGTGTTCATTAATTAAATAGTTAATGAGATCTTCGGTGTATCAATAAATCAAACTAAATGAGAATTTATTGAATTACTTCCATAAAATGATTAATTAATAATTTGCTGATGAGTAAATACTGAATAACAAATTCTATATTATAAGCTGAAATTTTGTTATTATTATACCACCGATGTTTTCACGTAAACACTAAATAGGGAACGAAAATAAAGAGAAAAGGTGTTTCAATAGGATCTAAAAGTACTAATAATAATTTTACCAAATCTAAAAATAAAGTCTCGCCCGGTTAACCAATAATTTTAGACGTATTAATATTCTCATTTCCAGCTTTTGCTTTATAATGTGTTCTATTCAATGAAATGAATGTACTTTTGACAAGTGTACTTCAGTCTATAAAAATATTTTCATTTTCACAAATTAAAAATATATATTCAGAGTTAGAATTCTCTTCTTTCACGTGAATATGCACGCATTCATAGTCAAGAGCCTAATTAGTAAATTAAATAAAACATAATAATTAAGTAAAATAAAGATTTATGCAACCAAAAATAACAAAAGCAACATTTCGACGAGTTTGCATTTATATTCTTTTCTATTCATGCTTTTAAAAAAAAAAACGAAGCGAAATACACTGTTGAATTTGCCGACCTAAATTTGAAAATTCTTTTATATCGGAATTGATTATTTTTACTTGATATAATTATAGAATGGGTCGTAATGTTACAATCGTAAACACGATTGGCAGAACATGTATTTTCATAAACAAAATAAAATTCTTTATTTCAACATAATTTATAAAAATTGTTCAGTATTACGTTTGAAATTAAATAAATTTCTGTATTACGTTTAGCATTAAATATGGAAATAAAGTTTGTACGAAAATTGCTTAGAGATTTTTAATGTGTCGTTTCGAGCTCTATGATAAGTTATTTGAATTTTGGTCAAAAACATAATTACTGAATTAAAACTTAAATCCTGTGTGAGAAGTTCATGGAACCCAGAAAAAAGACCATTTTTTGAATTTGCGCTTGTTCTCTAAGGGCAATTAAGGTAAATTTGTTTACATGTATATCGTAATTCCATTTTTTCAATTGACATATCTTGGTGAAAACGAGTCGTAATTAAACTCTACGATTCTAACATTAAAGAGTAGCACTATATGACCCCAGTAACAAATCCCTAAAATTGTTGTGTCTTTCTTAAATAACCTCAAAAGTAGCCAAAACGAATTTGTTGGGTACATAACATCAAATATTTCGAAATCCTATCGTGTTTGGGCAATTCTGTCCTCGAATTCGAATTCTATACAAAAAGTTATTTAGAAAATGGCCATTCACTTTCGAACAACAAAACTACGTTGGCCTGTGTAATGTTAATAATTTTCTAACTCATCTGAATGCTTAGATTACTACAAATCCTGACGTAATAGAGCCAAACGAACTTCAGTTTCGTGTTCAGCGACCGTGGAAACATATAAATGCAGTTACTGTTGGTCTGTCCAAATAAATTTTTCTTTACAAAATCAATCGAGAAGGTGATCCCGATATCCAAGGAATAAAATTACGCTCAGAAAAATGTTTGCTGCATGATGGCAGTTTCAAAATGGCGGATTAAAGGGTTATTTTTGTTATAGACTTATAAACTCCAGATTTACCAGTTTTCTTACGCATTCTGGAAGATAAAATCTGATATATAAGAGTTTTTGAGGTCTCTCAGCACGATTCTGATGTCAGAGTTACAAAATACAAGATGGCGGATCCAATATGGCGACATATTCAGCTGAATTCGTTGTTTCTTATAATATTTGGTTAGAAATTTTATTTAACCCGTTTCCTCCCAAAATGCCGTAAATTTCACTACATTTTAATCGTCACTTTTCTTATAGAAACTAACAATGAATAATTCTGAATATTTAGATTCTATAGTTTTCAACCCTCCTCTTTCCGAATCCGAAGTCCGTTTTTCGCTAGGAGCAACCATTTTTTAAATATGGCGGCGAAAAGGCAAAAAATAGAGGAAATTTCGATTTTTGGATCGGTTTTTCAATAGTTTCGCGCTGACCGATCATTCCAAAGACCTGGATCTGGTGACATAATGAGTTTGACTAAAAGTTGACATGATCAGATATGCAAAATATAAGATGGCGGGTCCAAGATGGCGGATTTTTCGCCGAATTTTGTGCTTTTATAGCATTTCCGACATTATTAGCTATTTAAAAATATTGTGGTACACTTATTATTGATTTATGCAATTATTTGTAACAGTATCTTCTATCCAATACTCGAAATTCAAAATGGCGGTTCCAAGATGGCCGACTGAAATACAAAAAAATTTTTTGATCCAGATGAAACTGACTACTCGGGGGTTTTCGAGGTCGCAGATTACGATTATGACATTTGATTTTCATAATTCAAAATGGCGGACGAAAATACAAAACGTTGCATGGCCGAAATGAAAATGGTTGCTCGGGGGTTTTATATTATATAGTTCACAATTATAGAAGTCTCATAAAATTAATTTTATTGTGTTTTTATAATTTGTTAGCCATGGTTTTTCATGTTTCCAACTCTCACCGTTACAAATGATTGCATAAATCAATAATAAGTGTACCACAATATTTTTAAATAGTTAATAATGTTGGAAATGCTATAAAAACACAAAATTCGGCGAAAAATCCGCCATCTTGGATCCGCCATTTTATATTTTGCATATCTGATCATGTCAACTTTTAGACAAACTCATTATGCCAGCAGATCCAGGTCTTTGGAATGATCGGTCAGCGCGAACCTATTGAAAAACATGAAAAACCGATCCAAAAATCGAAATTTTCTCTATTTTTTTGCCTTTTCGCCGCCATATTTAAAAAATGGCTGCTCCTAGCGAAAAACGGACTTCGGATTCGGAAAGAGGAGGGTTGAAAACTATAGAATCTAAATATTCAGAATTATTCATCGTTAGTTTCTATAAGAAAAGTGACAATTAAAATGTAGTGAAATTTATGGCATTTTGGGCGAATCCTTTATATATACCATGTCATACACTATATGATGTCATGTTTTAAGAAGATTTCCATATCCAAACGAAAAACTACACAATTTTGCATAGAGACTCTCATATCGTCATAGAAATATTAAAAATATAAACAGAATTTGCATAATCGGGGTAGGATTCTTTGGTTCTTTTATTTTCTACTAATGGGATAAACGTATGATTAATGCGCCTATGAAATAGGCCATGAAAATCGTTTTTCCAATATTCTAAATAGGCAAGCTTACTATTTCTTGCTATATTCTGTAATGATTAAAAAAATAGTTTCTCTGATATTACAACGTTACTAAGGTAATAACTACGTTTATCGATGTTTTAGATATAGTTCTTTAATTAAGTATAATCAAATATCTGTTATTACAAACTTACTAAGGTAATAATTACGTTTATCAATGTTTATAGTTATAGCTCTTTAACCAAGTTTAATCGAACCGAATTAAAAAGACAGCATTCCTAAAAAATAATTGTACTGAAACTCTACCATACGCATTATAACAAACCACACCGCACTTTATGAAATCTGTACCATGCATTCCAAAATTACGAAAGTTTGTACATTGTGCGATAACAAGGTTCAGAAAGGATCGATTAATTTACAACATTACAATCGAGGAATAGTTCATTATTGTGTTAACGAGAAGTTACACTGCGGCCAAAGCTTGAATCAAAAGCACAAGTATTAATATCAAATTAATAAAAGCTACGTTATACTAAAAAATTATCAAAATATCATACCATTTCCTTTGCGTATAATTTACTATAATACTAAATTCACAAACATGCAAATCAATTTATCGACTTCATTAAATATCGCTTGATGTATCACAAAACTATTTGAGTTTGGTAAATCCATAAAAATCAATCAACACATTCAATCGACTCGATAAATAAAAAAAATTGCCTCCAGAGAGATTTGAACTCCCGACCCCTGGTTTACAAGACCAGTGCTCTAACCCCTGAGCTATGGAGGCCCCACGACTCGGCCAACCTCCATTACGCTCCTGGAATAACAAAAATCGAAGAAAGGATAATCCAGTTACTGGTTTATGCAACCCATTATTTCGAACAAACGTGAGCATGAATTTAATAAGACATTATCGATTATGTACCAGCACTTATCGTGTTTTGGATGCGGATTCTATAATGGGGAACTACATCATTTAATTACGTTACTAATGAACGAAATGTTCGTGAAATACTGCTCATGGTTTTAAAAAGTACATTTTTTCTTATTTTACTAAGAATAATAATGTAAGTAGAATTTATTGAGTAATATAATTTTCTAACACTAAATATTCAAAGGATCACTGATGAATAGTATACACTTTTTAGGTACTAATAAAACTTGACTAAACTGACCTAGTAGCAATTAAAAACTCGTCGATCGATTCAGGTAATGGATCGACGTTCTGTCAAGAGAAAGTTGTTAATCAAAGTTTGATAAAAATCTAAGATCTATATAAATCAAACTTTATTAGATGCTAAAAGAAATCTAAATGAAAGAATCAATCTCCTGATTTTTGCTACTAGATGTAGTACTATTTAAATAAAAATGTTACAAAAAGTTGTTTTAAAAACTTTCGATGAATTGATATTGGATTGTAAATGATCTGAAATGAGGATACGGAATTAAGCCTGGAAACCATTTCTTAATCCTCACTCGACTTTTGTTATTAATGCCCTTTCCTACTAACTTTCCTAGAAACTCTTTACTTTTTACTTCGACTTATCTACTTAATGCTTCGCTCGCCAGTCTCGGTTATAAAAATCAATAAAGTCGAGATAATACGAACACAAAGAGGAGCTTTAAATAGAATTAATTCGGTATATTCGATTGCTGAGACTTTTCAAAAGTACGTTTACCAATCTCAGTTCTATAAAATATAATGGAAAATTACATTCTTGTTTGCTACCAAAGCGGTCGTAGTGAAAAATCCAACAATTAAAACGAGGAACTTCATTAAGCTCCAATCTTAAGGTGGCAGAATATTAAACACGGTGTGCTTGCGCTCTAAGTAACGTATTTCCTCGTGTGCTTGCAAATTGTATGCGTACTTCAAATCTGCGCACGACGAATTACGATCAATATGTAACCATGATGTGTTCTAATCCCAAAATTTTGTTTATTTAAATTTTGGTTTTAAATCATTTACTTTTTCTCCATGATTTAAATTGTGCTAGTTACTAACGAATCTAATTATAAGTTCTTGAACATTCTTACTAAACTTACCTCAAATAGTAAGTTTTTAACGGTAATCTGCTAAATTAAAAGTGTTTTTGAATAAAAAACAACTTTAGTATTTTTTTTTAACTGATTTATTAGAAAAATATGTCTACTAAATATTCTATACGTAGAGAACTGGATCGAAAATCGTGTGAATTGCAGTAATGCTAGATGTTACATTTTCCATACATTCAGCATTTTCAGACGGCTGAGTTTAGCGATCTTAAGATATATTATGAACCAAAAGTTGAAAAATACGATTTTGCAGAAAGGCCATTTGAAGTTTTACTTCCAGTTGCAGTAAACATGTCATTTCTAGTCGCTGCATAACTTTCAAAAACTTTTCGGTTTTGACCTTTTTCATATTGCACTTGTCGAATGATAAATAACATAAAGGAATTGTAACATTTCTTCTCCAGAGTGGCAATGACAAATAATTCTATAATTCGTTTGGGAAAATAAACTTTTTTAACCAGTTCGAGAATGATTCATGTACAAAATTTGCAATTGTTCACAAAATTCTTTTTATCTTATAAAATTAATTATTGCCTTTTATAGATAAGAGAAAAGGCTCTAATGATTTTAAATAAGTCAGTTACTTATTTAACGATAAGGTTTTCCCTGACAAAAGAAGCTACTTCTTTCTATTATTATTATTTATTACTAACCGACAAATTTGATTTCAATCACAGAATTATAGCGTAGACTCAAATGAATATCATTTTAGTGTTTTATCCATTGGTAAGTATTATAGTATAACTTGTTACCTATAGCTCATCCCAAAATTTTCTTTTCGAGCTTGTATAGTACTTGAGTATAGCTTCATTAAGAGCCTGATTACAAAATAAAAAAACAACACTCTAAGTTGGCAAAGTATTGAATATTATTCTTTTTGTTTGAAATTGATTCACCATATCATATTAGAACATTTAGCGTAACAAGCAACTAACAACACCACTATAGACTAAGTAAATCCATTAAAACTTAAAAATTTTTATCATTTTCATCCGCCATTTTGAATTTTGAAAAACCATGACCAGTTTCGTTATCAGCGACCCGAAAAACAAATTTACACTAAGTTTCGTGAAATTCGATAAAAATATTACTACCTTGGTCCTCCATATTTTATCCGCCATTTTGAATTCTGAAAAATCATGGGCGGATTCATAATCAGTGACCTCAGAAAACCGTACATACCAAGTTTCGTTAAGTTTATTCGATACTGATAACGTTTGATCCAACATACTTGAAAATTGCAAATTTTTTTTACAATATCCTCAATCTCCAAGACGCCATTTTGAATTTTCATTATAATATAATTTTCATTACATATAAAGTTTGTGCCATTTGGTGCCACTTTATTCAGTATCAAAATTACGTTTTCTTACAAAAATATTGATAAAAAAAAAAATTATTGATTTTTCCGCACTTTTTGCAATAAAGCCGCCATATTGGTTTTGTAAGTAAACAAAAATGAAATCCAACCGCGGCATCTTGTAGAATGCACCCATAATAAAACGGTATTTACATAATTTACAAGAATTTTTTCTGCATCTGACATTATTTCAATGTACAACTATGATTTCAGCCTTTTTCGGCGTGTACTGCAACATGTAATCGTTTTCTCAACATATCCCTCAGCGTTGAAAATCGAACTATTAAGAAATGGTGGAAACGATTTCAACGTATGATTTCAAATAGTAGAATTAACAACTTGAGAGGTTATAATTGATATTTGAGGTTATGTACGGGTATTTATAGATTATTTTAAAAACCGGAAATAGTAAATGGAACAATTTTAATGTATACGGTGTATAATTTTAATTATCCGATTAGTGTAATTTCATTGTAAATTTTATTGCTAATTTCATTGCTAATTTCATTTAAAATTAAATAATGCAAATAAAGTATAATACTTAATAAATCTGTAATAGATTTTCTAAGATTACTAAATTTAAAAGAAAAACTAGTGTTGGCGTTGTGCCTCGCTCGCTTCGCTCGCTCAGAAACTTCGACCGAGTGGAGAGTCGGCTATTCCTTAATACTCGTTTGTTTACTAACAGCTTTCAATTATATTATAAAATTATATGGATATTTGGGGGTCCAATCATATTTTGGTCCAAGTGGCTTCGATAGATATATTACAACAATATAGTGTTTCTTATATGTATGAAAATTGAAAATGATTAACAACTATGACATATGACCTGAGTCGAAGTAAAATTGAAAATGGGCATTTCCAAAACTTCGACCCCGACGACAGGCCAGCCGAAGTATTAATAAATAAAAGTTGCAAAACACTTACTTCATGCACTTGTATTCTAACAGACTATTCGATGCATATTACACGTTTACTGTGTTTTTTTCTAATTACTGTGTGTATCATTATGATCTTATATATATATACATATAATTCATATAATTCGTCAAAGATATCTTGAAAGTTTCGAAAAGATCTCTGACGGATCTTTTAGATATATCGAAATAGTTAGTTTCGTATCAAGGGCGTAAAAGAACTTATGCGCCCGTAGGTGATCACCGCGCCCGAGGGGCTGGCGAAGACTACCCCTGGGGAGTAAGGGGTCGAATCGTCGAAATTTCTCGACGATTGACTGAACATTATTGAGATCGACTGAAAAAATACGTTTTTTTTTTATTTACCCACTTTTCGATCATTATTAATAAAATAGACTGAAGGAAGCTGAAACAAAAATTCACTCTTAAAGTACAACAAATTGACAAAAAAAAAACAAAAAAAATGTCCAATGCTTCGATACTTTTTCAAATACATTCCGCCATATTCTTTTTCCCCGTAGTGTAAATTTAACTTTGATTCCAAAAAAGTCGAAACAGCATACCAAAAAATAGTAACATAAGAATGTTTCATTGTCCTATTTTCATTTTTCGAATCAGGTATTGCTATTTAATAATAATAAATAAAATATTTTGAAGACTGCAAAATTTACTTTTGTAAACAAATTTTCTTCGATCAATGTTATTTCTAAATCTTGTATCACACCTTGTTTCAGAGAAAAATCAAGCTAGGCATGAGAAACTTCCCATCTTACAACATCAGTTAACAGTTTCTCATATAAATAACATAGCACGTCATAATAATAAATATGCGAATTTTTTTGTAAAATTTTACGTAGGTTCCAGTATACAATTAACATCTAATAAAGTTAACGATTTTTTGCCTACCATGTACATTAGATGGTAATTCTAAATTACTTCACCTTGCGTCATAATCACTCAGATTCCCAAACCGCTAAGCTTAGTCGAAATACTTATAATTTCAACTGATCTGAAAATCGAAAAAAAACACCCCCCCCCCCCCCAAGGTCGGGAATTCATTTGAAAAATAAAAATTCTTTGATAAATTTCGATTTGACAGTTCATGGAAAGGAATGGTAATATGATTTGGCGGCATGCAAAAATAAAATTGTCTATATATGTATATGTTCTTTTAGATTCTATTTTTGCCTATTTTTTGCAATGGTAATTCTTAACCAATAAATTTCCTGGAGTGAATATTACTCCACTCCTTAAAAGTGAACACCTGCAACAAAAATATTAGCTATTTAAATCGTGATTGACCTTTCAGAAAGTGACCTAGGTTTATAATGTACCAATTTGCGCCCTATACTTCTTGAAAAGTTACACAATTCATTTTGCTTCGGACGTAGCTTCAAGCATGGAAAATAACCTTTTCTTTCATAAACTACCTGTACAATCTTCTGCCTTCACAAAATAAATCAAAGTGTAAATCCTATCCTTACAAGTACAAATACCAGAGAATGAAGTTTGTAATCTTCAATTCTGCTTAAATGAAACAAAAATATATAACGTGATGTACATGGTATAACATGTAGCGCAATTTTCCTCTGTAGCTCAATTTCCTCACGGCCTCGAATAACGAAACAATATTTCGACGAAAGCAATTATACGAACGTAATTCCAAATTTAGAAAATAGTGAATATATGAAGTTTCATTCTGGAATTTACTCGAAGCTATATTAATGAAATTTCATAAATGTTTTTAAAAAATGCAATTATTACAAAATGTGAATGACTAAATTAAGTTTCAAAAACATTTTGAAATATATTTAATTACAGAAGCTTTAAATAAAATGAGACCGTATAAAATCAAACAAACGCAATAAAATCTGTAGGGGTGAAAAGGTTAAAATCAGTGAGATTTTTACTCGACAACAAATTATTTTTACTTTAATGACACAGACGAATTTCGAAAGAATGTAGCGTGTCGACAAATGAAAAGGTTGCGTTCGTTATTTATTTTTAATGAAATTTGCACGCTACTATTTCTTGTGACGGTCTTAATTACTTTCAGTATCCGACTAAATTTAAAATTCTGAAAAAGCAAGTTACGTTTTCCGCACATCGCGCCTTCGTAGCACTCGATTAATTACCTTAGACCGTCGGCACTAGCTTTGGCTTGTTTGTTTCTCGTAGATTTACATAATACGGTGTTTCATTTTCGTTATCGTTGTTACCCTTTGTAAGACTTGTTTTTCTTACGAGGTGGTTCCAAAATCTGTTAAGGATTTTAGAAACATGTGACAAAAAATCAGTAACAGTCATAAAAAGAACAAGAACAAATTTCAATTTAAGTCATATTTATTCTACACATATTTTCGAAGAAACAATATGATATTCGTAAAGGTGAGGATGAACCAAAAGACGGAAAATATAATGAATATTTAATTTTTTTCCACCGGTGTCTCTTTTGAAATCTTCACTCGTCTTTACAATTCGGAAATATTTACATCGGTTTTTTTTCGAAAAAAATGATAAGAAATGTTCATTATTACCACCATGGTGACATTTTTTTTGCAAATACTTATGCAAATAAGTATCTGACTTCGGACCAGAAATTGTTGCAGAAAAATTAAATATTAGTCGTCATTTGACGATTTAACAGAGTAACGAACAGCTGTCCTCCATTACGTTCAATTGCAAATAAATTTGATGCGTGTACTTTGAATGTTAATTAATCATATTTACATTGAATATATGCCCTAATCATTGTTATAATAATTATAATTTTCACATATTTCGACTGTTTTATGGAAATATAATAACAGATTTTTGCATAATTATTATCGAAATAATTAAATATTCTTCGATTTATTCTTATATATTGTTATGTTACCATTTAAAAAAACTTACCGACTTAGTTAGTTTGATCACCACCAGGTGTTGTAGCAACGTTTGCAGCTGTGTTCGGCTCCCGGAATGGCAATGGGTTTAGAATTATATATATATCATATCCGTTGCAGAGGTTACGCATATGGAATTGAGGAAAAAACAAATAAACAAAAAACTAATAGTGCATAAAAGTAAAGAAAACAAAAGTGTAAAATAATTTAAATTAAAAAATGCACACATAAAGATTTCGTATCACAGGTCTTCAAAAAAGGGGGTCTTGGATGTTGTTGGGAATCTGTGGGTCATTTCTGAAGCAATTTTGTGAGTAGAATCCGAATCCGAAGTCAAAAATAGTCCATCACATCAGGAATTTCAGATATTTGAGGTTATGTACTCGAAAAATTCGTTTTTTTGCTATGTTTGAGGTTACGTACAGGACCCAACAATTTTTTTCCCTTTTGTACTATGTGCATTTTTTAGTAAGACCCTTATCCTTCAAAATGAGCTTTTATTCGATCACTTACTATTTTTTCTTCCAAACGGCCATTTTAAAGAGTTAAAAAGTTCTGTATTAATGCCAAGTGTCTCTTGGTAATAATCGCGTAACGGAGAACAAATTATTAAATCAATATATGTGGTCCCTTTTGCACCAATAAGATCAAAACGTTAAAAAATTGTAAATCGATATATATTTTTTTTAATTTTTAATAAATATACGGCATAAGGTAAAAAGAAGAAAATAGAAACAAAATCATTGTCAAAAATTGAAAAAAAAAAATTTTCTATGAAGATTATAAATTCTAAATAGAATGTTTATTACTAAATGTGAGGAAAACTATGGAATTAATGAAGAGAGAATGGGTATACTTTGTTTGAAACAAAACTAAGACGTAAATTGACAACACATCTTGAGGGCATCCAACTTGGATTATCAAGTTTCTCATCATAACTGTCGAAACGCGATTCTCTTCTACGTGTGACTAGTATACAATACAATGAAGATTTAACAATGTCTTATACAAAGATGTTCATTTTCCTTTTATAATAATTGCACTTTTTATCTTTTAAAATTTTTACCGTGTTTTGAAAAGACTCCTGTTTTGTCCAAAACATTGGCTGATGTGAATACCATTTTCTTTGTCAATGTATCTTCGAATCTGTAATGAAAACAATTATTTAACAACCATGTATTGATTATACTTTCTTGCAAGTTTAAAATTTTCTATTACAAATAAGACTTTACCTACTGTTTCTGTCATATGTTTCTGAAATCATTTTTCATGCTATACTCAAATCTAATTAAAAAAAAAGACAATTACTTTTCGAAAACAAACGCTGAACAAAATTTGTCTAATAAAAAATGTTTCCGTGAACCAAATACATGCAAGTTCTAAAAACTGTTAAACAAATAAGAAATGTGTAATTTACATCCTCTAAACTTGTTCGACCGCATAAAGCTTATAATACATAATGTTTAAATTTTAATTCTCTTCTTTGACCGGTAGATGGCGCACTATATAACTTCCTCGCAAGCATAGAATTATTAATGTTAGAAAATCCATTTATTTAATTTGAACCAAAAATTACATGCGTTTTTACGTACACTCAGAAAAAAAAGTAGTCGAAATGACAATTTTTTTACTAAGAATCATAGTGTGAAATGAGGACTAGACATGGTAATAGAAATAACTATTCTGAAATAGTACAATTTAACTATTATTTCATGATTCAAAATGCTACTTATCATAATAGACAAATAGACTCAAATATTTTGAAATAGTAATTTCAAAAAATTACTACCTTCACTGAGAGAAATTGTCTAAGAAATTGTCATAAAAAATATGAAAAAGAGTCAAATTTACTGTTTAAAAATATTGATATATAAAAAGCCCACATTTCTCCCTTCGTTCTTTGTTTAAGATAAACAAGGAAACAAAGAGAAAAACAAAAAATGAATACTTTGCTAAGTTTGTGAATGTCCCACTCTAGCCAATTAAAAAATGTATTATAAAATGCCATTATACACACAAATTTCAATGTCGTGTAAATAGTCTATCACATGCGTATACGACATACATTATGTGTTGTCATATCTTGACGCCGACGATCCTTCTTATGACCAAATGAAAATCCACTTCAATAACGGGAGCCACGGGCCTGAAGAAAAACAGCTACGAACACTGCGTCGCCACCTGGCGACATCAAAACACACGGAGTGCGGCAGTCTTTACTATGGATTTATAGTAAATACAAACTTTAACTATGAATAATAGTAAATATAAAGATTTACTACGAGACATAGTGTGAAATTAGGACTACACTAGATTATAGTAATTTTAACTAAATTTTCATATTTATTTAAATCAGTCTACATAGTTGATTTTTTTAACTATGAGGAGATAGTTGATGTAACAAAATTATAGTAAAATCGACTATGAAAGTGATAAATTTAACTATTTTTCATAGTAGTTTTAACTATATTTTTCCAACTATGTGATATAGTCAATTTAACTATGGATTTTTTTCTTAGTGTATATAAAACTATATCAAATGTTTGATGTAAAACGATTTTCATAATTTATGGACAAATCTATCAGCAACGTTATTTTACATTGTTAGGTCAACGTGCACATTATTCATATACTTAAATGCATTTTAACAGAGCTTCTATTTCGTGTAACTTTAGTAGCACATATTAATTACCTAAATGTGTAGTGAGTAATATTACATTCATGCTTAGCGCAATATCAATCATTACAATTACAAGTAATTAACGTCTCTTCAAAAAAGATGTGTTCTCGTGTTTTGATTGCTTAATACCCATTCATTGACATTTTATCTTTTGACAGCTTGAAAATTCTATCTATATTTCAGCTCTTCGACTTCCCGAAAGGTTTTCACTTCAATCGTACTTTCAAAATTAACGTTGTCGAATTCTCCCGAGTTTTAGAGTACTGGCCAGTGGGCTGTCAGCCACATTTCGGGAAGCCATCAGGATTGGGGTGGAAAAGAGCGTAGGTAAATTCGAACGTATCTGCATATCGATCCAACATATAACAGGTCGAGAAAAAAGTGCGATGTTTTTTTTACGGAATCTGATATGCCCATTTATTGTGTAAATTTAAGCCATTATTCTCCAAGTTGAAAAAAAAATCTCAATAAGTTTTTCTTATTCAAAAAAAAAATTCAACATTCCTTAAATATCTTATCTTAAAAATCTAAATATTAGTTTCGAAAGAGACTTGTTAAATTTATATATATTTATGCTTAATTTTAGAAGAAGAGAAGTTCTTTCCTGGAAGTATTTCGATATTCAATTTTCATTTTTGGAATACACATACCTTATAGAACATAATACTTACTGAATGGTCATACTTACTGTATATATTGGGCAGCTAATGTTTTGCCAGTAAACGGCAAATATCATTTGACATATACAATTAAGCATGCGGCACCTGGTGGCGAAACGCAAAACTATGAGAGCCTAAAATTTGTAGTGCAATTACCTTCGTGAATAAAATACTTAATTATCTTATTGTGGACATCAAGATATTTCCTTCGTGTTCTAAGATTACAAATATAACATTCTAGCAAACGAAAAACGATGCAAAATGAAAACTGCCCACTGTCAATAATTATAAAGCCCATTACACTACACAAAGACATGGACTGCTGAAAAAAAGACCAACTGATTAATTAAAAATACTAATACATAGTCTGTGAATTGATAAACATTGTTAATTAATCATATTTATGCATTTTTTAACTTTATAAGACGTATTATTCTCCGAAAAAGAAGGTTGACCTTGACTTAAGAAACATACTTCTGAGTACTGCGCGTGTTCGCGCTCAATCTTAATAACGGTTAATAATGTAAAAAAATGTTCCAAACACAATGTATGGAGAATTTAATGCTCTACAACTTTCATGTGCAATAAGCGTGCGAGCCATAAAAAGCAAGATATTTGCTAGAAAACGAATTTTGTACCTTTGACCTTGAATATCTTTCAACGCAGACACACGAGAAATATCGAAACAAAGATATATACAAATTCACTGGTTATTATCTCTCATTTGCTCTTTTTTTCTGTCAGGCCCCAATTATTGCCAAGGTCACATGATGTAAGGTTTATTATTAAAACAAGACACATGTAAAAAGGTATGTTAAATTCGTATAGATTCATAATATTTACATCAACTATAAATTTCGACGTAAACACGTTCTTATTCCACATTTTCGATCATTATTTTTTATATTAATCCATAATCCTGCGCTTACGAGTAATCACGACGCATTACATTTGTGTTCAAAAGGATACACCGTACATCCGAATAAATTATTCCACAGCATTCCAAATAATGTTCTTGTTCAACGTTATTTTCAAGAGTTCATAATTCATAACAAGTTCATAATTCACACTACATTAATTATCGATTACATTTGCATTCAAATGAACTCGTGTTTTTCCTCTTGCATTTGTCGTGTTGCGATGCATAATATCCCAAAATGTAATTTTGAAAGAATATTTGCCTTTTTCTCTGCTTTCCATTTTAACATTCTCTCTTTAAACCCAATCTAGCGTGGTCACAAAAAGAACCCTCAAAGGTGTGCTTAGAATGTACTCAGAATGTTGTCCAATGGTTCCTTTTTGAGCTCATTGTAGTCTTAAAAGTCTGATGTACATTTGTGTTGCCTGTCAAACAGAAACTGAAGAAAGATACAATATATACAGAATTTATGCAATTATACACACAAAAAAATACATTATGCATTTATGCTTATTTTAAATAAGTGTTTTCTATACTTAATTATAATATACAAATACAAAATTGAAATTCATCATTAATGAAATTTCTGAAGCAATTATGCTGAATGGCTGCTAATGTTCCAGTGGTTGCGAAAAATATGACATCTGTTGAATAACCAATAAATAACGTGAGTATTCAAGTAAGAAATAAAATAAAATTCTTTACAAATGGGCATAAAACCAATGTCGACTTATTTTTTACTTAAAGCTTCTATTTTGTCATCGATACGGTTCAAGAAAACAAAAGAGTTCTTCAAGAAATTTTGTACCTGACGAAGCGTTACTTTGTTAACGAACTTCGTCGCCACCTATCGATCGACGGAAGAACCAAGCATTCGTTGATTAAATACCGACATTCGACTGCGATGCAACTATGTTTAATCCGTAACATTTAAGGATTTTAATTTAATATTAAACGATCATTATTAAAATTTAGGAACTGATTAGTCCACTCTTTCAGTTTTCCGGGATATATGCAGATCTAAAAGTTATACAATAACTTTTTAAGGAATATGATACATAAAAAGGAAACGCAAAATCAGGAAAAAAAGGATTTGGAAATTTATATACTTAGAACATTGTGTACTAACTTTATCCTTCCTACATTTATACCACGAAATTGGACTTGGTCATTAAGTGCCATAACATATCAACCACAAAAATCACCGATAATACGGTAATCTAGATTCCCCTATGCAACCCAATACAAGCGTATACACAAATGCAAACATAATAAACGTTGAGTGTATTACGTGGAGGTGTAATGTCAACAAGAACGTGTTGCAGCAAGCGAGCGGAAATGTTTGATACCTGAATTATGCTTGGGTGATAATTGAGCTTATAGCAATACTATCAAAGTGCGTGCTTAAGAGATTTGTTAGTTCTACCAATATGCATTATTCTATCATCATGTCCAGACATAAATCTAAAGCGACGTATATTGCCACGTATCAAATTGTACTGACTATACCGATTTGTGTAGAAAATAACAAAAAACCAATACTCTGCAGTTTCCATCTCTCCGTAATCATTATGAATGTAATATTTATCTTATGAGAAAGCCATAATCGAGGACAACATAACTGACGCCTCCTTGTGGAGTAAGGTGTTACTTTCGTGGTGTTGAAAGTGATTCTTGATTAGTGCATAAATCAAATACATATTTTAGACTTTTTTGTACTTTTTAGAAGGGCAGTACTATAAACTTCTGTGACATAACTTTAAATATACTGAATAACATAATATTTATAAACGCGTTAAAAACATATTACCAAAACTAATTTTAACTGTATAATTAAAAAATAATTCCACAAAAATACTATTTCGATATCTTTCTAAGATTAAAAAGAACTATATCACTTGTATTAAAAAAATACTAAGAATATTCTAATTATACCATGTACATAATACTACAAATTTTTTTGCACAATTTTTTGAAAATCTATCAAAATAATACTTTGTTATTTACATGCGCATCCAGTATTAAATTTATACACTTTTTTTTCCGAAAACATCAACGACGATATACTTACGAAATATATAGATTACCAATTTATAATGGCTTTGACAATTAGGAAGTGATCTAGTTAATTACGATATTAAGTAACTACCAAATTTTAGAATATAAATCAGAAAACATTTCTTATTTATAAATCAACATTTCATAGGTGTTTATGTTTCATATTCAGTAAAATAAAAATAGTTTGGACGGTTAGAAAACAAAAAGAGAACGGCATCTGGCCGCTCAACAGAATGATCCCTTAAAGAGAAAGCCCATCAAGGGAGATCTTACTATAGTGGGTGTGTCCATAAATATAACACTTCAGGAAAGGATTTTATTAAAAAATGTTAAGTATGTTAAGTAGGGAGATTTCCCCGGTGTGCGGTGGAAATATTAAATGTCACCATGACAATGACCTTGAAGGCCACAATATTTTGAATGCTTCTTGTAATTTCAAATACAGTTACAAAATATCTTGTATTCAGTGGCCGAATTTTGAAACTGCTTAATTGTCAATTATATATGCGTGCTGTAAAACGAATTGTTTTGTGAAAGCTCGTCCACTTCTTGGTAAAAAGTAGACAATTTCAGACCTAAAAAATGTTCGGATTGACATTAGTAATAATTTTCACCCATCAATCAAACGAAAAGTATTCATAATAATTATGTGCCGGATGTTTGCATTCACTTTCTGCACCTTTTCCAATCTTTCTATTTTCCGAATTATTTTCAATCTTTGCAGATATGTTGACAATGTCCCTCCTCCTCCTCCGTGAATAATTCTGAGCACCCTTGCTTAAAATTGTTGAATTAATATGAATACGAAAGAAAGGTTATGTATCACTATGTGTCAATTTCTGGGCGCTAAATAAAGTTTGGCGATTTCGACTATAATTGTGTACAAGCTTGTAGAAATACTGGGTAATTATGAGATCTTTATAAACTCATGTTCAGAAAACCCTGAAAAAGTTGGACATTTGGCTTCTTTAAAACTCATTTTTGAAAATCGCTTTACGATTTTTTAAAATAAAGTTATGTAGATGTGAAATTTGTTCATTTAGGCAAATGTAAGTACATAAAACTGTGAAAATTGAGCCAATTTCATACATCAGAAACGAGCTAATAGTAAAATATTAACACAGTTTTTAACACAATCACATCTAATATTTTATATTGTTAATATTTTACTACTCGCCCGTTTATTATGTATGTACTTACCTCAGGCCTCACAGTTTTATATACCAACATTTGCCTAAACCAACAAATTTCAAATCTACATAACTTTGTTTTAAAAAATCGTAAAGCTATTTTCAAAAATAGGTTTTAAAGATTACATATAGTACTATACGATGCAACTGGGCAAAATGAAAAAAAAAAACATTTTGGTTACCTACAAAAAATTCCGAAAAATGGCTATTTTTGGGCCATTTAAGCCAATATTACAAGAAATCCTGAGATGATGGGCCATTTTGAAGATCAGTTTCGTTTTCTACGTAAAAAATCATATCAGAATCACCTTCCCTTTTTTTATTGCAGAACTAAGCCAAAATTTGCAGGCCTGTGCTATTCACTAAATTAATTTAGTCAAAGAATTATTCTTTTTTCAACTTCGTATTTGTTGACGGATTACACTCTGTGAACATTTGAGTTAATATCATCTAATAATTGAATGCAGTCATAAATTTTCAATAACTTTAAAATGATACATTTTTTAGGTTATGTACATTTATGCATCACATACGTACATGTTTTGTATAGCTGTAAATCCCTGTATTAAATATTATATAAATATACAGTAGTCCCCATCCTAAGTTATACCGTCGGTTCTTTCAAAATGGCGGAAATTTATCCAAAGTTATATAGCCCCTCACTCTCCCCACTTCCGTAACTCTGTTTATATCCGTGCAATGAGTGCTTCTGTGCGTGTGTCGTGAAGCGAGTGTGGCTCAGCGAAACAATGTGGTGGGGGAAGGAGAGGAAGAGTGTGGTATAACTTTGGACAAGTCAAGTGTATAGCTTTGGGCTACTATAAACGTATATGATCGTTCGCAAAGAAAAACAGAAAAAAACAGACTTATTTCGTATGAAATCTCAAGTCAGAAATCATTAGTCATCCACTTAAGCTCTACATTTCAGCTATCAAGGTGGCGGTTTCTTCCCTTAAGTTTAACTTTCCTCTAACCCCGACTACCGGATTTTTTGTGCTCCTCTGCACGCCACGCGCATGCGCATGTTTTCAGGCGGCAGTAAAACGCCTAGTGGTGGGAGAGACCGTGAAGGGTAAAATAAAACACGGGACGAAAATCATAAAACTTAAGGGGAGAACTACTGTACTTATTGTAAAGTTGAAATATAACAAGAAATTATTTCCACGAAAATATCCTTTTCACGGGTACCCAATAAAATGTATAAAGTATTAAAATATATGGATGAAACTTTAAATTCGATTGGCCACTAAAACGATTTAATTATTGTTCCTTGATTTCACGGACGTTTTTTAAGGTGGTTAGACCCCGGAATATCGTACGTTGGGGAAAAATATTTAATAATATTTTCAAATATATAATTTTCATTACGAATGATATTGTTGAAAAGAGAAAGCATTATTCTTCTTGGAAAAAAATTTAAACATGCAAAAATAACACAGGCCAACAACATTTATAGCCAGAAATCGGTCTATACTTTTCCGAAAGTTTTCGTTTCGCTGAACCCAAATGTGGCCGCAGAATTGTTTTATCACGTCACCATTTTAAGATATCCTAACCTAAAAGTGCATAAAACACTGTTTTTGCTCGTATTCAGTAAGTTTTTGTGGCGGAATAAACTTATTATTTGCAATTTGGCATCCATAATATGAAGGTGCTATTTGTCAGCGTTAAAATGCTTTTTTGGTAATTCCGATACGATTATTTTTTATCGAGTTATCGAAGTTTTTATCATGCAACAATTATGATTTTTATACATTTAAGTAAATTGTTTAATTAAATGAAAATAACCAACAAACTGAGATCGACTTTCTTGCTAAAAATTGTTTTATTACGTCAAGATGTTTAAATATCCTCATCTCAGATGAGTATAAATATCGTGACAAGTATGTTTGGGCTATAAGATATATATAGACTAGGAGCTAGTGACCAAAAATTGTGAATGATAGATAAATGTATGCAAAAATTATTTCAAATTGCAAAAAAAAAATGATTTTTGCATTTTAAAAAATCTCCATTTTCAAAAACCAGAACTCATTGTTCGCCATAGTCATTTTTTTTGCAATTTGAAATAATTTTTTAGAATTTCCCTGCACGCGGAATTTTTTTGATAAAGTATAAGAATAAAATTTGGCATACGCTAACTAATCGTTCAAAAACACATCCAAGTTTTTGTTACAAACAGTGGATTACGTTTACAACACCGCTGCACGTGACTGCGGATTAATTAGCCGCTTAAAATTCTTGAAATATACAATGTCCCCCTTTAAGTTGCATATATTCATCTATCATTCACATTTTTTGTCACTAGCTCCTAGTCTAATAGGACTAATGAAAAAGGTGAATTTTCAAAATGGCGGCTCCAAAATGACTACTAACGCCGATTTTTTTTTCAAAATCATAATGGCGTATACTCAATCGACTGGCGCGAATGAAATGACTTGAAACTTGGTACCCGGAGGTTTCTGGGGTCGCTGAGTCCAAATTTAGAGGTAGTTTTCAAAAATGCAAAATGGCGGATCCAATATGACGGACGAATTTCCTACAATCAATCGAAATCACTTCGAACTTGGCACTCGGGGGTTTTTTGGGTCACAGATCCCGAATTCGAAGCAAGTTTTAAAAAATTTAAAACACGAAAAAGTAAAAGAAAAGACTCTAATTCACGTTTACCTCCACGCGGTAAGGGTTGGGAACATTATAAATAATTCAATTATTTTGATGACTGAGAAAATTGTACTGTTTATAAAAACAGTGTTATCCCTAAATTGAAATAACCACATTTAATTTTAAATTTCAAACAACCTGTAATTTGTGAGAGACTCAAAAAACAACTGAGTGCCATATTTGAAATGATTTCTATCGATTTTATTTTATTCGTCTGTCATATTGGATCCGCTATATTGAATTTTCGAAAACTAACTTCGAATTCGGGATCAGCGTTCCCAAAAACCCCCGAGTAACAAGTTCGAAGTGATTTCAATCGATTTTAGCAAATTCGTCAGCCATATTGGATCCGCCATATTGGATACGCCATTTTGAATTTCCGAAAACTAACTTCAAATTTGGACTCACGGACCCCAAAAATCCCCGAGTTTCAAGTCATTTCATTCGCGTCAGTCGATTGAGTATACGCCATTATGATTCGGAACAAAAAATCGACGTTAGTAGACATTTTTGAGACGCCATTTTGAAAATGAACTTTTTTCATTAGTCCTATCTTATAGCCCAAACCTATTTGTCACGATGTTTATACCCATCTGAGATATTCTAATGCGGGAAATGATAAAAAAATAACGAAACGTGAAAAAAAAAACCTAAAAAAATTATGGTTTTTGTTAAATAAATGTTTGTAGTTTGTTTATTTTTAAATTTGCGGCTTTTTTCGATACACCATTCGAAAGAGCGGGCTTTGGGCAATAAAAAACATATATTCCGAAAATTTTTCCATTATGTTTTAATGCTAAAAGGTACTGTCAAACTTCAGGTTAAATTTATGTACATTCGGTCCTTAAAGGGTTAAGCCTTTGATTTTGATCTTCAATTTGAATCAATTAGAGAAATGTACAAAAATACTTACTAAAGCCATCTCTGGATTCTGCTGAAAGCTGATCACTTATTTTAGCCCAGTCGATATAACAGAACAGATCAATAGATGAATGATAATTAATAAGTTACATATTTAAACATTCAATATGATTTATTTATTGTATAGAATTTTTTGTAATGCAAAGGATTTTCTTAAGGTTACATGTTTAAAAAAATTAAAAATTAATTTTTAATATGCACACCCGGTATATGACGGCGCAGACGTCAAACATAACCTCAATAAATACTAAGCTGTCAAAGTCAAGTCAAAGCCGTTCGAAGGTTTGACCCTTTTGCGGTTCGACCTTTCGGTACCTTCAGAACCATACATGTTATTCTATTATAACAAAGTATAATTGTAACAAAAATAAACAAGGATGTTTATATTCTTTGAAAGTCGTATTTGCTTAACTCTACGTTACAAATATTATGACCGTCGATATCCAAAAGTATATCTAACGTAATACATAAAAACATATGACAGCATACATTGAAACTAATACAGACAAATAAAATAATTAGATGTCAGGTATTACGTGATTACCAAGTGAATTGCGAAGCTTGTCGATGATATTTAGATGTAAGAATGTTTCTGTCATAAGTAGACATCGTTTAAATATTACACCTTTGTCGCTAAAAACGTATTCAAATCATTAAAATTTAGTATCGATTTATTTTTATTGAAATAATGTCTGTTATATTGTTTCAGCAATGGATAATTGAGACATCGAGCAGATGGTATTCAATTCATGGTAAATCCATATATACAAACCATTTTTTTTTGTTAGTATATGTTGTCGAATTATACTGTTACTTATCATCAATATAAAGAACGAAATATTAATAATTAAAAATAAGTTTTTTATATAACAAATTATTAAATAATAAATGTACAAATTAGAATTGTATAAAAATAATCATGAAGTTTCTTTGAATCTCTACTATCTTTCATTTCTTAACTAAACAAAACTAAATAAATGTATTTAATGCATGTCAATTTAACAAATTGTTATAAAACTTAGATTACAAATAATTTTCATAAATCACGAAAAACTAAAATATATACTAAAATAAACGATTTATATTTATACGCACTAACAAATTTGTTGTTTCTTTGAGATAATACCGATTTTAACATCTGCGACTAATTATTGGAGTTTTTATCACATGGTTCATAAACAAGTTAAATTTCTAATAATAAATTTACCTTTTCTACTAATTACCATTCTCTTAATAAAGTTTTTTCATTTTCATTACAGAAAAATAACGAAAAATGAGATCAAAACTCTGTTTACGACCATTCAATTATGTATGTGTGGGCATGTAATACACAGCTGACCTTGACAGATAACCTATGTTTGGCATGGTTCGTCCTCCTTTCAACACGTGTATAATACTTTCAAAATTTTCACACCCAATTAGATTTTATCGACCAATAATAACAGACACTACTGATAAGAAATGGTAGGAAATTTTCTCATATGATATTCTATTTAAAAAGAAGTTCTTCATTCATAAAATTGTATATATAAAAGAAAAAAGTGCAGGTATCTTTACTTAATTAACCTCAAATTTGGAAATAATATGGGAGTTTGTCATGCACCATGAAAGTAATCTAGCCGTTACCGCATGGGATCCGCTGAATCTCTTTCAACGATCGAGTAGCCATAAGTATGCTGTAATTATTTTGAATCGTCCACTGAGATGGCTTCCAGGAACGATATATCCAATCTGGTCAAAAGGTACGAAAAATATAAGATTTTCTTCAATGTTTGATGAATGACATTGTAAATTCTATCAAATTCCTGTTATTTGCTGATGATATCAAATTGTATATTGAGATTCTATCACCCCTTGATCCAATCTCCAAAACGACTTAAATGCAATTGTTTTGTGGGCCGACTATAACTTGTTACCTCTTAACATTAAAAAATGCAAATCCATTCCACAGACGTTTTCAATTTTTTAATTACGATTATTGTATCTCAAACTCGTCCCTTCAGAGGGTGGATTTTATCTCAGAATTGGGTATTATCCTGGACTCGTAATTTTACTTCAGACCTCACCAAGACAGTATTTTAGCTAAGGCTTATTCTGCTTTACGATTTTTAAGATATTCTACAAAAGATATTAATAATATTCACTCTATCATTCACCTTTATAAAGCACTTGTTCTTCCGCATATTACATATGGTTCGGTTATTTGGTCACCTCACTTTAAGAAATATATAAATAATTTGGAATCCTTAAGTTTATTTAGTTTCTCTCTTTTAAATCTCATTCTCCTATGTCTTTCATCGATCATGACTACTCTAAATTATCAAGTACCCTTAACTTGCCCACAGTCCATTCACAAGTATTTTAATGTAACTTTTATTTATAAAATTCTGTATGGTGGTCTGAATTATGACGCTGAAGCTAGTAGCAGATTCGCAGCAGCGGATTCAATAAAACTGTGGAAATGGATACTTCTTATTAAAAATGATTTGCATTTAAACATTTTTAGACAAATTTTATACAAATAATCTGTTTTTGGCAATTTTAATGGCTGAAAACCATAGTTTTTTCGAATCCGCTGCTGCTAATCTGCTGCTAGCTTCAGCGTCATTCTGAATTGTAGTGAACTGTCCAACTTATTGACCCATCATGTCAGTCGTTATCTGATTAAGGATCTCCGCCCTCTGGAAATTAATAGTTCGTCTAAATTTGGTTTTTATTCTCCCATTAGTCGTCTGTGGAGGGATTGGAATGCGCTTCCTCAGCAATCTTATAATTTGCCATTAACCCATTAATGCCCAAATGCACAGAAAGTTTACTATTCACCGTTTATTTTCAATATCAAATAAATTTTGAAAAAAATAAAAACTATCAGATTCTAACATGTTCAAGGCCGCTCTTTCGAATGGTAGTAAGAAAATTTCAAAAAAATGAAATTTATATATAATTTTGACATATATGTATAGTAGAAAAAAGTGATTTTTTAGACCACATTTTTTTTACAAATATCAAGTTTTCGATATCATATCTTACTTTGAGTGACCTAAAGTTTATTGCAAGGGTGCACTCAATAGTTGTACTTAAAAGATATATAGTGGCCCTCCCCTCATTTTAACTCCTATTATTTTAACTGCGTCCTTTATTTTAACTTTTTTTCGTCCCTTATGTTAACTTCTTCCCCTCGTGAGTTCCCACACCATTCGCCATTTGAAAGTGTTCAAAAGAGTGCGGACTGCTATTTGCGCTTGCGCATACAGGTGAAGGAGGACGCCACTACAGTAGTCCTCCCCTTAATTTTACTTCCTTTAAGTTTTAAGATTCTTTTCCCACATGTTTTATTTTACCCCTCACGGCCTCTCCCACCACCTGACGTTTTAATGCCGCCTGAAAACATGCGCATGCGCATGACGGGAAGAGGAGCACAAAAAACTGGTAGTGGAGGTTAGGGGAAAGTTAAACTTAAGCCGCCATCTTAATAGCTGAAAAGTAGAACTTAAGGGGAGGACTACTGTATATCTCCTCTCTCTGTTTTTATTCTCTCATACTGCCATAGTGGTGAGGATGAGGGGAAGCGGTAAAATAAGGGAAGAAGCCGCCATCTTCCTTGACTCGAAAAGTTAAAATAAGGGGAGGGCCACTGTACTGGTATATATTTGAAATTTTCGACAGAAGATTCAAAATGGCCACTGCATTTATAAATTCCTTTTTGTCTTGAAAACTGTGGACTTTAAAGAAAATTTTATAAGAACAATTATGTTCTAGAATAAGTCGAAGAATACCCACGAATTTTTTCAGAATGTATTGTCAACATTTTTTATTTTTGAAAAATTCGAAATTTTGAAAAAAGTCATTTAAAATTGGTAAAGAGTATTCTTTAACCAATTCTAAGACGTTTTCCTTCTATGGATATTTGTGTTAAAGCCTATAGTGTTCAAATAAACAAGATTTATTAAATAATGATAAGAAAATTTCGATTTTTTGAATTTTTCAATAATAAAAAATTGTGGCAATGCGTTCTGAAAAAATTCGTGGGTATTCTTCGACTTATTATAGAACATAATTGTTCTTATAACATTTTCTCTAAAATCCATAGTTTTCAAGAAAAAAAATGGTTAAATTTTGAAGAGGAATTTGTAAATACAGTGGCCATTTTGAATCTGATATAAAAAATTTCAAATATATACCAGTGTATCTTTTAAGTATAACTATCGAGTGCACCCTTGCAATATGTTTTAGCGCACTCAAAGCAAGATATTGTATCGAAAACTCAATTTTTGTAAAAAACTGTGGCCTAAAAAATCATATTTTTCTACTATATATGTCAAAATCATATATAAATTGCAATTTTTTTACTACCATTCGAAAGAACGGCCTTGAACATGTTAGAATCTGATAGTTTTTATTTTTTTCGAAATTTATTTCATATTGAAAATAAGCGTTGAAGTTGCAGTAAACTTTCTGTGCATTTGGGCATTAATGGGTTAAACACTGCATTTCGGTTGTTTAGAGCGACCTGCCTAAGATTTTATCCGAAGGTTTTATAGTGGTTTTTATGTGTCTATTGTTGTTATCGAATCATGATTGTTTATTATTTATTATATATTGTTTATATTAATTTATTTATCAGTATAAATAGGGTTTTAAGATAGGCTTGATTTCTTTTAAAAACAGTTTTTAATTATTGACTCCTGAAGAGGGACCTGAGAGGTCCGAAACGTTGAGTCTTTTAAAGTTAATTTTAATTTTTTGTATATATTTTTTAAAAAGTTTTAAGTTTTCTTTGTATGTTTTCAATTTTAAATAAAGTCTTAATTTTAAAAAGTGATAGTGTCTTTAAATTCATGAAGAAGGAAGAAAGAAGAAATTTTTAATTTTTAAAATTTTTTTTCAAGTTATAGGCAGAGCCCATAAAATTTATATTTATTATTTATCAGTAGTTTTATGAATTTTATTATGCGCCTCTACCAATGTATAAATATGTTTATTATTTTTCGTAAAAGGCCTTATGGGCCGTTGATGATTTAAATAAATAAAAAATAAAAATAAAATTTTTTAAACTTGTAGCAAAGTTTACGCAAACTGTAGACGGGGGCACAGATCGATGGCTGGACTATCTCGATCGTCAAGCGGAAGATGTCCTGAATGGAAAGTGCAAGGAGTTTTTACCAAAACTGATTACGGGTGACATGGATAGCATATCAATTGTTACCTTGAAGAGATTAAACGATATCGGTGCAAAGATTATCAATACACCAGACCAAAATGAAACAGATTTTACTAAAGCCTTGCGCGAATTAAAACTTCAGGCTACACAGGAAAATATTAACGTAATACTTTTTAATTTAAATTTTATGACAAGAAATTACATTTTTTTTATTATTAACAGCTGGAGACTATTTATGTATTTTCTGAAAATTCTGGACGTCTGGATCACATAACGGCTAACATTAATACGTTGTACAAAAGTATAAATATAATAGGAAATATTCAGGTAACGTTTTTAAAATACAGTAGGACCTCTCTTATTCTAATTGTCTAGCCTCTCTTATTCTAATCGTTCCCCGACAAGTCTTCTCCCACTATCACACGAAAAGTCAACACCAAATATTGTCCACGAATCACAAGCTCACAAGCAAAGTAAGTGGGGGTAAGGGGAAAATTAGAATAAGAGAGGTCGGCGCCATCTTGAAAAACTTTACTAATTAGAATAAGAGAGGTCCTACTGTACAGTAGGTCCCCTCTTATTTTAAGATTTCGAGTCAAGGAATATGGCAGCACCCCCTCCTATTTTAATGCTACTTCTCTTCCTCATCACCAGCAGAGTGAGAGAGAGGACATGAAAAAAAGTTGAAATAGAAGGGAGCGAATCCTTAAGATAGAGGAGGAACTTAAAATACGAGGGGTTAAAATAAGAGGGGTACTACTGTATTTTATCCTGTTCTATGTTTTTATAAATAATTGTTTTTAGGTAATACTAGTCGCTTATACGTCTCTTACATGGTTGTTGAGACCAGGTAGACATAAAATTTTAATTCCAAAGCCTTTAATAGAAGCTAAATGTTGGTGTAGTCTCATACCATTTGGTACTTCGGACAATCACACTACAACAACAGGGCTCAAGTGGAACTTAGGTAAAAAAATTATTTTCGATCTTACGATTTACGAGTTATACAAAAATTCTATAATAATTTTCAGATAATACTTGTATGAAATTTGGAGAATTGATTAGTACTTCGAATACGTACAACGGAGAACCAGAAGTTACAGTTACAACAGACGCACCCATAGTTTGGTCGATGGGTACCAAACCAATTCACAAATTAGTCAACGACACGCAAAGTACCTGAGTAACTTCTAATGTTACTTAATACCAAACTTACAGACAGTGTTGAAATAGTACGAGTGAATAAAATTGTAGAAATATGAAGTAACAAATTTTTTAAGAAAATTATTGCCAGGATTTTTTAGATTAGTAGAAAAAAATGATGTTGTACATTTTTATAAATTTTCTTGGAAAATTTGTTATTTTTTATGCTTCTTAGTGTACAGTCCATAGAAACGATCTCAAATTCATAGCGAAGAATGTTGTTATACTTATACTCTGATTTTGTTGATTACTTTGAAATAAAATATTATAAAAACAAGTTTTTAAATTATTTTATTAAAAACTAATATAATTACGCCCACTAACGACTAAATACTTTAGATTTAATTATGTTATTTGATAATATCGTATTAATTATTATGTGACAATATTAGATATCTATCTCTAAATATAAGCATCTAAGTACTTACGATGATAAATCATTTTTCATTTCGATTGTATCAATTGCAGAAAATAAGATTTTTAATTGTTTCTTAGGAAAGATAAGGTTTTTGCTTATAATTTGTATTAATTCTAAGTAATCTTTTTTGTGCAAAAACATTTTTATTTTTATTTCGGTACACAATGTAAGAGTATTATGTAATCAAATTGATAATGTTTTTTTTCTAGTAAAATATTATTGATATTTTTTTAATGCTAATGTAGATATTTTAATAAATATTTTTATCAGTTTTTCTATGAATGTAGATTAGTATGTTACATGATTCTTAATCCTATGTTTCTTGTACTAATAGTTCATTTATCATCTTTACGATTTTTCTTCTAAAATGATTTATTTGTACATCCTGATGTTTTTTAGTTTATGAAAATTATGGTAGAAATTTAGTCGCACTGATACGACGATCTTATATTGAAATAAAAAAAATCTAATCAAGAATAATATTAAAGTATTTGTTTTAGTGGCAAAATAATACTTTTCTACGATCCCAGTAAACGAAAACGAATAGAAAGTTAAAAATACGAATTGAAATGAATTAAAAAGTGGATGCAATTAATCATTTTCATGCGTTTTAATTCATTTTAATTCACTTCAATTCATTTCAATTCGTATTTTTACTTTCCATTCGTTTTCATTTACTGGGATTCTAAAAACTCTTTTCTTATTTTTGTATATTTCTGAATACTTTTTCAATTTATTCTGAAAAGTTACTTTTATTACCTTTTCGTTTAATAAATTCTATAGATATTGCGATAATGATTCACAAATCACATGCTTCGTTGTGATTGATTGTAACTTATTTAAACTTTTTCAGCTCTTGCGGATAATCTTTTGTTCATTGAAATTGTTGTGCGAATGTACTTTGAGACTGATTTCGATGTAATTATTTAAAGACACTCCGATGAATATATGGTACCTTATCTTTCTTATAATACATATCTTTGCAGAGAATTTAAAATAGTCGCAAAAGTAGAAATAGTCAGGGATTGAAACAAAAAAAATGAATGATTTTATCAAGATATAAGAGCTACTAAATAACGATCAATGCGAATTCTTTCTAATTGTTAAACAATACATAACCTTATAATAAATGAAAATATTTGTATTTACATGACTGTGATGAATTCGAATTCTTGCTTTTGGTTTCATGAAACTTTAATTATGATCCGGATGTCTCTACACTACAATGATATTTGTGTAAATAAGTTTTTTGCTCGTAAAATCCGAATGCGCGGTTAAAACCGTTCAAATCGTTCAAGTTAAAAAATTGCAAATGGCCGATTCCAATATGGCCACCATGAACCCCAAAACTCCGTTCCATTCGTTCTATTTTCTAAAATTACAGTAGGACCCCTCTTATTTTAACTGCTAAAGTTTTTCAAGATGGCACCGACCTCTCTTATTTCAATTTTCCCCTTACCCCCACTCACATACACATACAATTTGACGTTGTACATAGGCCCTCCCCTTATTTTAACTTTTCGAGTCAAGGAAGATGGTGGCTTCTTCCCTTATTTTACCGCTTCCCTTCACCCCCACCACTGGCAGTATGAGAGGATAAAAACAGAGAAAGGCGATATAGCGGCGTCCTTCTTCCCCTGTATGCGCAAGCGCAAACAGCAGTCCGCACTCTGTTAAACGCTTCAAATGGCGAATGGTGGGGGAACACACGAGGGGAAGAAGTTAACATAAGGGACGACAGAAAGTTAAAATAGAGGACGCAGTTAAAATAATAGGAGTTAAAATAAGGGGAGGGCCACTGTATATGCTGAATATCGAGATAGGCGAAATCACCGATACAGTCGAACCCCTCAAATTTAGACTCTCGCAAATTTAGACTCGTGCAACCTCTCAAATTTAGACAGTCCATTCCGCATTCCTTGTTCCGTTACCCTCTCCAACAGACACAGCATGGCGGCTGAGCAGGCTGAAAAGAAAGTGATAAACAAGCAAAGAGCCACGAAAGTAGTGGACTGAGTGGTGTAGTGGGGGTTGAAAGCGATCGAGGGGAAGAGTATAAATTTGAGAGGTCAAGTTGGGGAAGTGAAATCACCAGGGTCTAAATTTGAAAGGTTCGACTGTATTTTGAAATATCATGTACAGTAGGGTCTCCCTTATAGAATCCTTATTCTATAGACATCTTTTATTCTCTGGATTTAGGATCTCTTATTGCATATATTCCTCTCCTCCATTGCGTCCTAACCTAACCTTCGCGGCTGAGCGAATCTCGAACCGTTGTCGATCGTCGACCACTAAGAGTGGGGGTAAAGGGGAAGTAGAAAATAAGGGAGACCGCCGCCATTTTGAAAAATCTGCAGTATGCAATAAAGAAGACCCAACTGTATTAACATCGAGATATTTTACGTCTGTTCGAGCGGTAGTGGGGGAAGACGTGATGGGAAACAATTAAAATAAGAGGGGTTCATCAATTGAAATAAGAGGGACAATTAAAATAAGAGGGGTTCTACTGTAATTGGAGGAGAATATCTGATTACAGTCAAACTTCTTTTAACGAATACAGTAGGCCTCCCCTTATTTTAACTCCTCTTATTTTAACTGAGTCCCTTATTTTACCTTTTTCCGTCCGTTATTTTAACCTTTTCCCCTTATGAGTTTACCCACCATTCGTTATGCGCTTGCAGTAGCAGTCCACGTTCAAAAGAGTACGGACTGCTGTTTTCACTTGCGCTTACAGGTGAAGAAGGACGCCACTATATGTCTTCGCTTTGGTTATATTCTCTCATACAGCCAGTCGTGGGGATGAGGGGAAGCGTTAAATTAAGGGAAGAAGCCGCCATCTTCCTTGACTCGAAAGGTTAAAATATGGGGAGGACCAATGTATGTATATTCTGTTTTCGAAAGTTTCCTTTAATGAATCATTTCCCTCGGTATCCCCACTCCAAGCCCCTTTAGACGTTTTGAATTGTGCATGCGCGTGGACAGAATACAAATTCATACGAAGAAAAGATAGAGATGACCCAGTCACTTATAGTTGACTTATAGTCCTCTAATATCCAACTTATAAGCAACTATAAATAACACTTAAAGGGGTTCTAAAGTGGTCCCCCGGTAAGGTAGGAAATTTCAGTAAAAAACTTAAATAAAAGATGAGTAAATAAAATATTTAAAATTGGCGTTCTGTAAAGGCAATTCTAAGCACTATAAACAGTCTCCTAGAAAATACCAATGATTTGAGAACTTACCGAGAATTATCGGAAATTAGTGGTTTTTACTTATTTCCGTAAACTCTCGGTTAGTTCTCAATTAATTTCTTTGATATTTTCTAAGATACCGTCTATAGTAATTAAAATTGCCCTTACAGAGCCCTAAACTTGAAAAAACGATTCAGTAATTTATTATTTGCGGTTTTAAGTGCAAATTCCTTTCTTACTTTAGAACCCCCTTAAAGTCGACTTAAAGTGGACTGTTATTTATAGTTGCCTATAAGTTGGTCATTAAAGAACTATAAGTCAACTACAGTAGGCCTTCTCTTATTCTAATTTGTTCGGTAAGGCAAGTTGGAAATTTTCTTCGCTTATTCTAATTTTCTCCTCTCCCCCACTACTCTCTTTTTCGCTTTCATGGCGCATGCACAGTTATACATATGTACTCCACTATTAGTGATGAACAGTAGTCCTTCTCTTATTCTAATTTCTCATATTCTAATATCTTCTCTTATTCTAATTTGTTCCCTTCTCCTATTTTATTATTTCCCCGCACTCGTTCTCCCCACCACGCCTACTACCTTCCTTTGAAGCACATAAGATACATAACTGCGCATGCGGAGTTTAATGGGAGAGAGGAGAAAATTAGAATTAGAGAAGAAGGCCGCCATCTTGCCTGAATGGACAAATTAGAATAAGAGGAGGACTACTGTACTCCGAAGTAAAGTGGTAGGCCTGGTGGGGAGAACGCGTGAAGGGAAATATTAGATAGGAGAAGAGAACAAATTATAATAAGAGAGGGAATTAGAATATGAGAAATTATAATAAAAGAAGGACTACTTTATAAGTAGCCTTTAGTTTTTAGTTTACTGGGGAGGAGTCGATATTCCTCCTCAAATATTCGTTACCAGACATTTAAATGCCTCGTGTTGTCCCGACCGTATTAGTTAACGAGGGTTCGACTGTATAACCGGATTTTGTATTTGGAAACATTATTACCTAAATTCCTCATTACACTTTTTAAATATAAGATTTTTGAGGTCAATAATAATTTTTGTAGCAAAAAGCCAATTACAGTAGTCCCCTCCCCTTAAGTCATATGCTTCAGGCAAACAAGATGGCGGCGCCTTCCCTTAAGTCATATTTTCCCTCAGCTCCCAGCACTTGAGTTTCTACTTGACACATACGCCCATACACATACAACGATACAGCGTGGCCTTTCAACTAGCGAATGGTGAGAGAATCCCTCAGGGAAAAAATATGACTTAGAGGAAGGGAAATATATGCGTTAGGGGAGCGTATATAACTTAAGGGGGAATACTGTACTCTGTACTTTATTGTGTTTTATTTTCATCGTATACACAAAGCATAAAAGATTATGTCATTGATAGTGTTCGCTAGGTCTGTGTATCACTGTAAATATTTATTGTTGTACAAAGGGGGTAAAATGGAGTTTTACACACTGTTCCCGAAGCGAGTTCTAGCAGACAAACAACCTTTTTTTAGACAACAATTATTGACCGATTTCAATAAATTTTTGTTTAAATAAGTGTAATTAAATACTGCAGACTTCTGTGTGGCTTAATTTCCAAAATGTATTTTTGCTTATTTTTAATACACAATCAAATATAAGAAAAGGCTTTTTGCGAAAGATTTTGGAGTCATACAAAAAAATGTGTCTGAGTGCAGCGATTAGAGCATACTTTTCCTGTACACATGTATTTTGAGGTGCTGAACACTAATCTGAAGTCCGTTTTACTCCATATCACGTCAGAATTTGTTCATAACCTCAAAAACATGACGCCTTTTATGTATAACAAACAAACTGAATATTAACGGATTTACTTAAGTCTTGATATTTAGGGATTTTTAAGGTCACTGATTAAAAATGTGAAGTAAGATTTTCAAAATTCAAAATGGCGGTCCCAATATGGCGTACGAATTAAAAAAAATGTTTTTATTTGTATGTGAAACTGAACGTTTAAGGATTTTTTGGGTCGCTGATTACGAATAGAAAGTCAGATTTCGAAATTCAAAATGTTGCATACAATAAGGGGGACAAATTAAAAAAAAAATATATTTCAAATTTTGTGAATGTGTGTTTCTAACGATTTCTTTGTCGTTGATTACCAATCTGAGATCAGATTTTCAAAATTTAAAATGGCTGATCAAATGAGTTTTGAAATTTGTGAAACTGAGTGTCTAAAAGTATTAAAACAATAATGTAGTACTCTCACGTAACTATACGATTACTTTTGATCGAATCCACTGCCATAAAGCGAGGACGTATCGGTTATTTGACTCCATATTTTGTATTTTTATTTAAACAATTTTTAAACAATTTTTTTATTTAAAAATTTATACCTTTTTTTCACGTTATATAATTTTTTTGCATTTCTAATGGACTCTTACAGGTTAATAATTTTTTATTTATGTAACTCACTTCGGGCGCAGTGTGAGCAGTCTGTGCTTAAAGTTTAAATTAATTTTCTGAGCAGTAAGTGTAAAATGTACTGCATCAAAAGTAATACTGTTTTGCAATTTAACAAACCGTCGAATTTCACAGGAACCAGACGAAAACCCGTCTTTAAAAATAATAAATATGCACAATGACAAATTATTCCTCGCATGTAAATCAGATTGAAACGTTGGAAAACGTGTGAATCTCGTAAGTTATTTATTTGTTGCAGTCATTTTTCGGGTAAAAACTTATATTTATTCTTTTAAATTCTGTTACATATAATGGGATTTTGTTAATATACGATAAAAAAATAGTATTTTAACCCTTTTCTTCATCCCGAAATAAGAAAAGCAACTACGTCAACTTCAGCTCGTTTTCTGCAGTACAAAGATTTTTTTTTTATTTTTGAAAGATACCTCAACTGCTATTTTCAAGTGAGCACTATCGATTTCTGCCGAGAAAATGTAAAAAATGATTTTTTAATAAAAAATGTTGCAAACAAAAACAAAAAAGGCCATGATCTTGTTTTTAATATTTCATGATTTTCTTCACTGAAATGGCTTATAATCAATGCAATGCATACATAAAAAGTGATCCTGACTGTTGAACATAAATAATGTGGTAGTTGAATATTGTTTAGAAGCAATCGCCAATTTAAAATGGCCGCGGAACGAAATAAATGTATTAAAAATAATTAGTTTCTTGAAATTGAGATCACAGAAAGTTCTTTTTAGATCTCCTACGTTCATCTGTTACAAAATGTCAATGTATTTTTTTTTTACGATTTTATGAATATACCAATTTTAAACATACTAAAATGATAAATTCAAATGGACGAATCAATATGTTCAACAATCATCGCTAGGTTTGTCACATAATGGGCATTTATCTATGTCACTTTGTTCTGAAATTGCAAGTTTTAATTGCGTGCGTGTGCGTTAAATTCGGTTTTTAATCGGCCATTGCTCCTGAAAAATATCCTTCTACCATACTATTTAGGTTCAAAAATCGCGATCACTTTTAATACATCCATTTCATTGATTATAACCCGTTTTATTGGAGAAAATCATGAAAGTTAGAAAGAATAGACCTACAAATCTTAGCACTTTTATTTCCCAACATTTTTGTAGAAATTGTTTTTTACATTTTTTCGACGAGAATGAATATACTTGAAAATAATAAAAAGGGTATCTGCTAATAATAAAAAAAAAACTTTTTAGTGGAGAAACTGAGCTGAAGTTGACGTGCTTTTCTTATTTCTCAAATTAAATTAGTACAGTTAAATCCCATATTTCAACACCAATTTGACTCATTTCTTCAACATTATTCAAATATAGGTATTCAAGGAAGAAACTTTCAATAGATTCTCATACATTTAAGTTGATTTGAAATATGGAGCTATTGGAAAGATTTCAGAAAAGTAATTGAGCCACCGATGGCTCAATCATAACCAATACATTTCAATTTCGTTTACAACATGATCATGGTACCCGTAGAAATGTATAAGGAAAGTTCGAATGGCAATCAGATGTAGCATAACAAATCATCACCCTCTATACAGTATGGTTTTCGCCTAATCATCGTATTTTATTGATGGAAATTTAATAAAGCGATGTAACCGTACAAAAATAAGGTATATATCCAAAATAAAGGACTGTCAGAAGAGGGTGAACATATATATTCCTACCAAAACATACCCATGAAATATACCTGAGTAAATATAAAACCACTTTTGAGAAAGATATTTATTTTTAGAATAACCCAATGAACGAAGAATGATTCAAAGTTATTCAAAAATATTCGTTTTATGGGTTTGAATACTATTTATTGGCCTAGATGAATAATTTCTTACTTTCAATCATATTGTCGTTGTCGTTGTCGTTGTCGTTGTCGTTGTCGTTGTCGTTGTCGTTGTCGTTGTCGTTGTCGTTGTCGTTGTCGTTGTCGTTATCGTTGTCGTCGTTGTTGTCGTTGTCGTCGTTGTCGTCATTTTTGACGTGGTTGTTAATGATTTAACGGTTGTTTAACAACTTTGTTATCGTTACTGTCGTTGTCGTTGTCGTTGTCGTTGTCGTTGTCGTTGTCGTTGTCGTTGTCGTTGTCGTTGTCGTTGTCGTTGTCGTTGTCGTTGTCGTTGTCGTTGTCGTTGTCGTTGTCGTTGTCGTTGTCGTTATCGTTGTCGTCGTTGTTGTCGTTGTCGTCGTTGTCGTCATTTTTGACGTGGTTGTTAATGATGTTGTTTAACAACTTTGTTATCGTTACTGTCGTTGTCGTTGTCGTTGTCGTTGTCGTTGTCGTTGTCGTTGTCGTTGTCGTTGTCGTCGTCGTTGTCGTTGTCGTTGTTGTTGTTGTTTTCGTTGTTGTTGTTGTCGTTGTTGTCGTTGTTGTTGTCGTTGTTGTTGTCGTTGTCGTTGTCGTTGTCGTTGTCGTTGTCGTTGTCGTTGTCGTTGTCGTCGTCGTTGTCGTTGTCGTTGTCGTTGTCGTTGTCGTGGTCGTTGTCGTTGTCGTCGTCGTCGTTGTCGTTGTCGTCGTTGTTGTCGTTGTTGTCGTTGTCGTCGTTGTCGTCATTTTTGACGTGGTTGTTAATGATGTTGTTTAACAACTTTGTTATCGTTACTGTCGTTGTCGTTGTCGTTGTCGTTGTCGTTGTCGTTGTCGTTGTCGTTGTCGTTGTCGTTGTCGTTGTCGTTGTCGTTGTCGTTGTCGTTGTCGTTGTCGTTGTCGTTGTCGTTGTCGTTGTCGTTGTCATTGTCATTGTTGATGAACGTCATTATTATGAACGTTGTCGTCTCGAATGACGTTCTTAGTGGATGTCATCGTTATTAACATTGTTGTTGTTGGCGACGTCGTCTACGTTCATGGTACTCTTATTATTTTCCTTGTCGTCGTCGTCGACATCATTATTGTTACCATGGATACTGTTGTTGGCGTCATCGTCGACATCGGTTTGGCTATTGTCGTTGTCGTTTTCATTGTCGTTGTCGTTGGCGTTGTCGTTGGCGTTGGTGTTGTGCTTTTGTTATCTAGATTGTCGACGGCGTCGGCATCATTATTGTTACCTTTAATAATATATATTGTTGACATCGTCGTCGACATCGGTGTGGTTATTGTCGTTGTCGGTATGGTTGTTAACAATGTTGTTTGATAACTTTGTTATCGTTTTCGTTGCGGTTATGTAGGTGACATTATCGTTCTTCTCATTTTCGTTGCTGCCGTTGTTGCTGTAAGTGTCACTGTCGTTGTAAAACTCATTAAGCGAAGAATTATTTAGAATTATTGAAATTAATTCAGATATATCTAAATTAACTCTATGTATAGAATATTGAATAATTTAACATTGTTGTCCGAGTATTTGGTATTAATTTTCACGGTTCTAAGTAAGTACTATATACTAAATTCTTCTCAATACTTTCTGAAAAATTTATCCAGGTTGCTAAATTTTCTAAGTATAAAAGTACTCGAAGTTCTCTTAAGTATATTAACAATGTTAATACATGCGAATGCATTTAAATATATCATTGTTCATCAAAATCAAGAATAAAATTCTGAAGTATTAAGAATTATTACATTTTTAATACTTCCTTGTATTTTCTTTTCAGAAATACATTCGATTGATGAATGTACCTTCCTTAAGATGGATTTAGCACTCCGAATGTTATGTTGAAGTCAACATTTTTATTTCAAATTACTATTGCTCGATTTTGCAGTATGAGATTATTTGTTATTAAGGTCAGCCATCACATTTAAACAGATCTATAAATGCATATAGTAACTGTTCAGATAAATTAATATATAGTCATAGAATTTGAAAATTCTATGTAGCCATTTACATTTGAAATAAATAACTTGCCGTAATGAGAAGAATGTCCATAATTATTTTAGGTATATATTATTTAGAGCCCCTTGAGAGAATAGCAACCAATTGCATTTAAATCTATAATTCACGAAGAAAAAAATTAGACCTCGTAGTTTGGCATTGTGCCCAAGAGCATATATATATAAAATAAATTTGCATGCGTTCTAAATAGTTTTCAAGGATTTTTAGGAAGTATACTTTTATATCCGATAAAATTAAGGTAACTTTTTGAGGTTTCGTTTTAAAAAAATGAAAAACTATATATAAATAAATGTAGTCAAGTGGATGATTTTTTAATATCAAGTACAAATTTTGACATCATTGAAAATGGAAATTCTTAAATATAAAAAGAAAACAAAAAAAAAATCAATTTAGAAGGTGAAGTTTGAATTTAATACATTTCTTTTTCCGTTTAATGAATAAGATTATCGAAACGTGTCAAATGTGGCATACAATAGTATGAATTGTATGAGCAGATAAATGTTTGGATAAAGTGATTTAAAAACGAATGACAACACAGGTGATCATAATTTATAATATAACTTACCCCAAATTTTAGTTACTGTTCTAATTTCTCATCCATTTCCGATTTTCCGGAATGGGTTTAATATAGTCATCGTTTGCTAACGTCTGAATGACACAAAATTATTCAAATTTATTCAAAAATTGGACGTCACGCAAATGTAGATTAATGTAAATATTTTGGAACCTATAAAGGAAATGTGTTCGAGCATAATCTTAGCGAATATTAATCAAATAATAGTAACAATTCGCACCGACAGGAACTGAAATTAACATTGTTCGTGTCACGTTCACTTCAGCAAGTGTACTAAGCGGTAATTTCAATAACAAGATAACTGGGTATTATATAGAGGACTCTGGAGGGGAGGCATTTTATGATGATAATTCTCTAAGCCGAAGCTTATTGCTCTCGACATGAGAGAAACAATGATCGGTATGTCGATACGCTCTTGATTAGGTCTAAAATTATCACAATGAAAGCAAATGTTCAATATAAGTGGCCATTTTATCACTTCGTTTAGCAAAAGGTTTAGAAGAAATTTAACAACTATTTTGGCTATAACTTAATTGAATTCTTTCAAAATATATAGATAATTCAAAAATAAGTTTTTTTATTTCTTTGGAACCACAGCATGTGAATTTTTGGAAAATGTTATCTACTGGTCATAATAAAACAGGAATTAAAATGTTTTCTCGTTACTGCTCAATTCGTAATCAGAACAAAGGGTCGTTAAGGAATAACGTTAATTTTTTTCATTTACGGATTGTTCGGGTAGAATTGACGCGTTCTTAATTGTATAACATTAATAAACTTGTGAGAAATTCGCCTACTGACAAGTGTCAGCATATTCTGTCGGTCACTTCGAAAACTACACTTAAATATTGATATAGTGACATTATTATGACATTTTAGCATAAACTAGCGATGAAGTCGGCCGAATGAAGAAGGCGAAAAAGTTTTTAAAGCGAATCGTATAATTTATAGTTGTTCTAATTACTGTTTCATGTGGGATCCCTCATGGGAAATGAGAAATCGCAAATGGTACTTAAACTTCCCATATGGGAAATTATCTGGCAAGTGAAAAATTGCAAATCTTTTTGAAATGTCTACAGGAAGTGACTTGGAATGTGATATGGGAAATGGTCTAAGAATGAAAAATCGCAAGTCTTTCAGAAGTTTCCCATGTTGGAAATTATGTGGAAATGAGACATTGCAATATTTTAAA
This sequence comes from Trichopria drosophilae, assembly GCA_030407085.1. Taxonomy (NCBI): domain Eukaryota; kingdom Metazoa; phylum Arthropoda; class Insecta; order Hymenoptera; family Diapriidae; genus Trichopria; species Trichopria drosophilae. The sequence goes on from CM059585.1 coordinate 26,638,807, forward strand.
AATTTCCTAAATTAGATAGGAAGGGAAAATTGCCAATATTTGATGACTTTTTCCATATAGGAAACAGTCTGGTAATGAGAAATCGCAAATCTTTTAAAAAATGCCCACATGGAAATTATCTGAGAATGGAAAATTGCAAACTTTTCATTACTTTTCCCATATGGGAAATGGAAAATCGCAAATCTTTTTGAAAGGTCTCAAAGGGAAACTGATCTGGAAAATGCGAAATTGAAAATCTTTTTAAATTTCCCATATGGAAAATGGTCTGGGAATGAAAAATCGCAAATCTTTTAGAAGTTTCCCGTCTTGGAAATTATGCGGAAATGAGGAATTCCCCAAAATGAAATCCCACGTGGGATCCCACATGGGAATTTTCATTATGGTTCCGTTCGACATAATAATATAAACCCTTCCTTTTTTGTTTGTTTTTTTTTGGAAAATGAATCTGGGAGATTTCGTAGTTTCTATTTACATTAAGAAGTGGAATATCACAGTCCGTCTTCTAACTTACTTATTTGCTTTTTCTTTGTTTACTCCATTCTCGCCATAAGTTTACATGTATTTCAATTATCTACTTTTAAATAGTTACGGGGTTTAATTTGCGGAATCGTTCGCCAGCAGACTTTGTAGAATGGACACTTTTGGTGAATTTACTTTACGACTAACAAAAGAGTTTTAGGGTATTTATGAGTATCTTTTTCAAGAAGGCCATGAAAACATTGAAGGTGACCCTGGTAAAAATGGGAGCGTTACTAAAGCGTTGCTTTAAGAATTAGTAAGGGGTTCAAAAAGCGTCAAATATGCTTCTAGAAGCGTGTCAAGAAAAGAGTGAATTTAGACTGTTGAAGCGTTTTCTCGTGAGCATCTTATCCAGTTGTAGGGGAGTTCATGAAGCGTAGGTTAAGCGGTGCATGATGATCCGCACAAAAACATGGCAAATACAAAATATAATTAAGTTTTATTCATTATCCAATATTTTGTTTACAAATCTTGATATTTATCGATGTAGCAAATAATCTTATTAAATCGAATTTCTTTTGTTCTGATATATCAACAAACCCTGACTGAATGTTTGCGAATTTTGTGACTTAAAACGCGTTCAACAGCTCCTTTTTCTTGTCACAAGAATAGAGAGTGAGTTCGTTTTAATAAATTTAAATAAAAGTTATTTTTTAATTTTTGTTTAATATTTGGAACTCAAAAATTTCTATTGTGAGATTTGATGACTCGTAAATGAAAGATATATTTATAACACATAAAACGGTGCGTCACTGCACTAATTTTACTTTGCATATAATGCTGCAAAGATTTGAATGCTTCTTGAAATATGTGGGATATTTGTACAGTCTCTAATAGATAAAAATACGTGAAAGAGTCACCCCATACCGTTATTTATTCTTTTTAGATAGGAAATAAGAAGGGACCACAACTGTATCGAACTTTATTAAAAAAAATTATTTTCGTAATAACAAAACTGGATATTACAATAAAAATTTGATCAAGTTTACAAACTCAAACAAGAAAGGTGTAGAAACGATCCAGAAAGAAGTAAACCAAGATAAATCAATTAAAATGACCAAAAAATCGAAGTAAATATTTTTTTGAATTCTATTGATACATAACTGCCATTAAATTTATTCACCAAGGAAATTCGACTGAATTCCGAATGAAAATTATTCCAATTCCCCTTTTAATTTAGGAAAGAGTTATTGATCATTTTTTAATGGCAGCATAGTTTGAATGGCAGAAATAACTAACGTGAAACCAATTGTCTTCCATACATCACATTATTAGAAAAATACTTCACTTTTTTTAGGCGATTATTAATTTGGTTTTAACCAAGGAAAAAAATTTGTTTTAAACAATAATTAACACTCCCATTTCTGGGGTCCAAAATTGTCGAACTATCTATTTCCAGACTAAAGTTGCAAACTATTTTTGCAGATTATTTGAACATATTTTGGACAACCACCAAATTATTGTATAAAATTCCAGAGATTCTTAGTCGAACATACTTCCCAAATATCTGAAAGCGTACGGTAAGCGTGATTTTAGACGTTTAAGCATGATCTAAGCGTACATTTGGAATAAATGAAAACGAATTAAAAATAAATAAAAGATCCGACCGATTGAGAATCGAACCCCGGTCCTCCTCCATCCACGTAAGAAAGTAAATATCGAGGGAGAACGCCACCTAGTGTTCCTAGAAAAACTCAAATCTAAAATATGTGCATCGTTTTATCAAAAATGATGATTCGAAATAAGTCAAATTTAAGGTATGAATCACAAGATTTTTGGAAATTAATTTTATTAGAAGCAATAAATAAAATTACTTTAAGAGCTCATTTCAGAAACTATAACAACTAAAATCTCTTAATGACTTTTAGAGAAATGTAAAGAAAGAATTCATGAAAAAGTCTTTAAGAGATACAAGCTGTTTGGACAGATGCAAAAATGTTTTTATTGTTTTTATTTTGATTTATTTCGTTCATTCAGCTCAGATTTTGTAACTGTTTACTTCTGAACCTTAGATATATCAGTACATTTAGTTAAGCGCGATCTTACCGATTAATTATTTTAAAAACACTTCGCAATAAAAGCATTCAACTTGTTCTGAAAAACCAAAGCACTTTCTTCACACAAAATATAAAATCTCAAATTATTCCATATCCGAAGAAACTTTCCAATCTTGCGTCAGATAATAACATATGAAAGGAAATAATTTTGACCAATATAAGACAAAATAATTTAACGACGTCAACGAAAATTAATAAATAGGTATATAATTTCCTAAAAATGTGTGTAACTGTGGACCTCTATTTGTTCTCAATATAATTGACATTAATAATGTTCTATATCTAGATATTTCCACTTTATAGTAATAGTTTTTGCAACAACTTACTAAAACTCGTTGTAAAATAAAAATAGTTGCTCCATATTTGTATGCAAATTTTCTTAATAGTTTTTTAAACCTAAATATCGTATGGCAAAGAAACAAATTGTTTATAATTAAATTAAGCCGTTAATTATATTAATTAATAAATTATATATTGTTTAACTCATTCGGTAATGCTGAATGAATGTATTTATGTTATAATTGCTACAGATACTCACTAGATGGCTACAGTAGCATATTCTCGCAAGTAGTGAGCAATACTGTTAATTAGTATAAACAAGTGATCGATAAAAACAAATTTTTGTGAATATAACAGAAATCAAAACACCATAGTAAGAAATTCGGAGAAATCTACTTTCAACATTCTACAGCCATTATTACATGAAAAGGGATTCTGTAAAGTCAGGTATATGTTTTAACGTCGTGGAATGAGCTCTACAGAGCAATTTTTTGGGATAATTGTGAAAAAAAAGTTTGCGATAAACAAGTTATAGTGTAAAATGTATAGGGGAAGTAGGGGCAAAGTGGGATGGTTTTGGGAAAACTCGTATACAAAAAATATAGGGCATAAGAATGGTTAGGTGTGGTTTAGAACCCCTTATTTAGGTCCTCGACTAACCTATTATGAAAAGCATTTAAAAAAAGTTTCTGTGAAAATTCAAAATGGCGGATCCAAGATGGCTGACCAAAATTTGTTTTAATTTCATCCACATTTAATTGTTGAAATCTGACACTGGATTTGTCATCGGTGATCGAGAAAACGTACCAATTTTCAAGAAAATCCAACACTCGATTTTTACGTTCGTTCGCCATCCTAGATCCGCCAATTTGAATTTTGCAAATCTGAAGTCAGATTCGAAATCAGCGACCCCGAAAACCCCCAAGTAACAAATTTCGCTGAGATCGAGCCACTTTTTATATTTCGGTCCGCCATTTTGAATTTTCAAAATCTGACTTCAGATTCGAAATCAGCGACCCCGAAAACCCCCGAGTAACAAATTTCGCTTAGATCGAGCAACTTTTTATATTTCGGTCCGCCATTTTGAATTTTCAAAATCTGACTTCAGATTCGAAATCAGCGACCCCGAAAACCCCCGAGTAACAATTTTCAGCTGTTTACCGTGTAAAGAAAAATGTATGCCGCAAAGGGTTAAACACGTCGCAAAAAATCATCCTCAACCCCAAATAAAACAAATAAAAAACGAAAATTAGGTGTAAGAAAAGACTATTAAGTCATGCAATTCAGATTACGTTTAATTTATTGATACTTACTAGTCGATTGAAAATATGTCTAAATTTACAAATCGACTTCGACCTCCTAGGTCACGTTCGAACGGTTGGTAAGTACTGAATGGAAACTGAAATATGTTTCAAAATTTGTGCAAACAAACACATAGGAAATGAGCTAATACGGCGAATCGCCAAAATCCCACAGGAAAAAAACGGGTGTAATTCCCATCTAAATGTAATAATTTTTTATTCAAAATGTTTTGTCCATTACTCACGTTTCTATACCCAATTCTTTTTATTTTCCGTTTTAAAATGCACTTGTTGGCGATCACTGATAGATACACCACTAATCCATTATGTTATGGATGAATCCGTGACAGACACGTTTCACATGATACTTAATTACAAAAAACGTACATTTTCGCAATGATTTTCCGATGGTTAGAAGTTTATGAATATGCAAAACCAAATATTGATAGTAAAAATGTTACTGGAGGTGAAGAATTCCATTTGACATACATATTAATAAAACGTACGTTTTACTAAAATTCTAAGACAAGAATTTATAAGGGGCCAACTCCTGATGAGCGCCGCGGCTCTGAAGAACTTTTGTGTTTTGAAATATATAATTTGTTCTTTCTCCATTAGATCGATGAAAAACTCGTGTCAATTTCTTTTTTTTCGTTTCAAAATCCTCAAAATTGACTGTGTTATAGCGAGTTGAAATAAAACATGTTTGCCAGTCGACCCCGCAGTAACCAGTATTCCACGGAGTATATAATTATTTATTTATTGATTACTCTCTACTGGACTGCGCAATTGACTGCAATCGTTTTAGTGCATAGCACAATAACCAGAGGAAGGAAAAGGACCAAAAGAAAAAATTCGGATTTATTGAAAAAGACAGATGCAAATTTATTATCATATCGTGTTGTACAATTGGTAGACAACTAGTCCTGAAAAAGACAACGCTTTGGCGAAACAGAATCATTCTTCCATCACAACGCACGTAACGATTGACGCGTACTATTTGATACTTTGGAACAATTTTACGGTGCTGTAATAAATCCATAACAATCGTAATCAACAACGGCTATGAGGGTCTCGTATGATTCACAATAAATTACGTTAAATTTAATTATTATCAAAGTCCATAGGTAACGACGACGATTTTTCCCGAATGCATAGTGATAATGAACGTCTAGATTAATATTATAAGAAAATGTTTCGACTCGCGTCACTGCCCTTGCGCGGATTGCAGACCAACACTCGTTATAATATTTTTTTGTCGAAGCTTTTGAAGTTTTTCTATTTTTTTTAAATTTAAATTATATTTATTACGCTCGGCATCCAGGCAACGCAGACATTACTAAACCTACAGCGCATCATGGCGCACGCGAATAAACAACTACCGTAAGTCTGCGACAATTGCGATTTCTCTTTCTGTTTGGCACGACGACGAGCAACACTTCGAAAACGTACAAAAGCGACAGTGGCGCGAGTTCCAAAAGAAAGGTCTCTACTGCTAAAATTTACATTACTCGGCTTTATGTACAATGTATATACAGAAAAAAAGAGAGAAATGAGGTGGGAGTCACTCTCCAATGCCCGACTTGAAAAACCTTCCTTAGATCCTCGTTGCGATGCTGCCTGGCTCGTAACCGGGATTCTTCTCCGTTCCACGGTTCCTTTTTCCCATTTAGGTGAATGCATATTACGGGCTTGCAAAAATTTCGAAGTGCGAATCGTTCGACTTGGAATATTCAATTGTCCTTCATCGTTTCGTACGTGCCACAGATCACGACATGTTTTTTGCATGGAGTGAACGACCGACGGTGATAAATACAATGTCGTTTGAATAGCAGCGTGTATGAGTGTATAACAAAAAAAATAAATAATAGCAGACACTATCCCTATGTACAGAACTTTCGTTTGCCCCAACAAGATGTTAGCTTGCGAGGCGGATCGCCCTCGAGAATCCACGCCTGTTAAAAACGTTCTGTATTTATCTGCGACTAGCTCATGAGTAAGAAATGTATTCGAGTCGCTTCTATTAATTGCGACTAGGTTTCCATCTCGTTGCTCTTATCAAATAAAATGTTTTCATTCTTCGCAGAAAAACGACGCAAGACTCTCAAGGCTTTCCTCATCGCAGCCCGCGAGTTATCTCCGATTTCAGCGTACGCGTTCCCCATTCTCTTGCTTGAATTGTTTTCGTCGATCTTGTCCGCGGGGGGTCGTTGGAACCATTTGTGAAAAATATGCCATCATCCGGCGACGGCAGCAATATCGTGCGATGCGTCGTTGTAAAGTTACGAAAGTTAGCGCACACGACATTGAAATGCATTCCATAATTTCCCGGCTTCATCGTCCAAAGTCAACTGCGATAAAGCACCGCATAAGCTCGAGAGAACTCTGCAACCCTTTCGATACTCCCATATATCGCATTTCACACTTTATCGTAATTACCAAATAAACAAACGTTTTTATTTTGACATTGTTACGAATGAGAGTTATCTTGAACAATGAGTTTCACGACTAATCGACGAAATCAAACGAAGTGGACCTTCGCCGTGGTCTTTTCCTCCATCCCGGTTTCGTTGCACCGGACGGGGGAAGTAAACGGCGAGCAGTCGACGCTGGAAACGGGGTCGATACTGAGATCGGAATGGAAGACCTCACGAAGCGGGGGAGGTGTCAGGCAGCTGAACAGCCCTTATCGCGTCTGATTAGCTCGTGGCATCAGACTTGACCACCCACATCGGCTTGATACCGTAAAGTCAGGTACTGTGCAGCTTCGGTCATGTGCTGGATACTGCGGTGAAGTCCTCGTAGGTGACGTCTGAAGTTCTCCGCCGCCAGATTGGCTACTCGATCGCTAGGTTCTTCCGTTTCCAAACCGGAATCATTCTCAATACCTACGTCAGAGTCCGTATCCGAAGCTGAACTCGACACGATCGACAAAGCACTCTGGACACTCTGCATGGAGGTTGTGCTTGGGCACCTGGCATGGCCTAACCTGACACTGTCGCTGCTGCTGCTGCTGATGCTCATACTGTTGCTGCTGCCTGAATCTGACGACTGGGACGATGTCTTCATTCGATGACCAACGATCTGTTCTTCTGCAATTTCTGACATTATTGTACCGTCCTGAGACCAAAGGAGGTCCACCTTAATTTGATTGATGATGTTGTACAACCGATACAAGTCCGTGTTCATCATGGTGTTTTTTATGCCCTCGCAACCGTTTTTACTCGCCTTCTGGCAGACTCCATCGGTGGCATCACCAACCGACAAGTCTAACAGACGGCTCGGCACCAGTATCGTTTCTTCCATCTCGTTCACCGACCGCACAAATTTTTCCATGCTGTTCAGGATGCTGGCATTGCTGAACTCCGACTCCTCATGTCTTGCGATTCTACGCAAACTGTTTCTGTAACAAAGAAAGAAGAACGATTAATTTATACAATATACACAATTAATCATATAATTTATTCATCTCCCCCATAGCAAATGAATAATAAATATAAAGAACAGGATCAAAGGCTATTGACTGGCGGTTTGTGATGGACAAGGAAAACAATAACTTACGACAAAGATAGGAATGAAAAGTTCATTAATGAATATCGATTGATAAATAGACCGACAATCGGAATGGATACGACGCAACGAATTTTCGATGAACGTCTTTGATTTTTTGTTGAATGAAATAGAACTAATAGGAAATGTACTCGGATCTTACTTATGTGCCGGCATAGACGCGTGACGCAAACATAAATCGACGGACAATTTGTTATGCGCATGCAAAAAAGCCGGAATGTAACACAAGAAGGAACTTTAGACCTCTGAGACAGACAATGGCTTTTTTTACCTGATATTTACATCTTTAAGATGTAAAATTAATAATATTCAATACCAGAAATAAATTCCAAGTTGACCCCTAATTCATTTTCGCGTATCCTCGTTTATCTCCTGTCAAACTATTCAAAAAAAAGTTATGACACTATTTGGTAGATACCATGAAATGAAAAACCATTAAGAACGACAATTTCCGTTAGTTCTGAAAGTTCGCAAGCTCGAGATGCCGTCGATCAGTAATTAAAAACTCAATACTGCATAAAATTAGAAGAACAAAAAATTTAGTTCGAATCAATGTCGCGTTCAAACGCACGAAAACATTCCCGACGTAGAGCTGAATAACCGATCGCCGAAAGAGAAAGTACACACCTTTTAATTGCACGCGGCGAAGTTTAGCTGGACAAAATAGATTTCATAAACGCCTTCCAAATGGTCAAATACGGCCTTGTCCTCCATTTTGTCATTTCATGCGATGATATTTGCTCGACTCGAAAGAAACGTTTATCTAGCTCATTTATTCGGTAAAAACTACCAAACATAAATGACTAACCGCTAAACTACATTATAAACATATTTTATTGGAATTATGCTAATTATTACGAAAACATAAATATGCTTTGAGTTTAAAATATTTTTACATTTAAATATTGCAAAAGTACAATTCTTTGTCTGTACGCACTTGCATTATTTCAGGAGTCGATAAATTATCCAAACGTCGACGTAACGGGGAAAATACAGTACTTTTGTCAGGAATTGAATTTGCAAAACCTAATGTCTCGCGGTTGGGTTTTCGTTTTAATTACCGAAGGCCTTCGGAGGTGTTTACTGAACCGTGCGCATAGAATTATACAATAACGCACATTGTGCTTCACGCATATCAGAATCGACGCACATTTGACCTGACCTCAAGGAATCGATAATTCCGCGACACTTAATTTAATTAGTCGACTCCCGTACATGAATATGCGTCGGCGGATTTGCCATTCAAAAGCAGCTTAACCCCGAGTACTCTATGCTACGATGCGAAATGGCGAACGCCATTGTGTGCAAATACACCGTAAGTAACAGTCCAGGAAAAAGTCTCTTTAAAAAGAGGATCTCTTATCGATGATGATGTTTGTGGAAGTCGATGGAAATATCTTTATTAATAGTTTAAAATGTTATACATCCGGTATGCAGGTTGAAAAAGTTTGAACGGGCCCGAAACATCAGATGAATGCTTATTTCAAAATAACTACTAGACCTTCATCTAGAGTTGGTCATGATACTCGAGGTCAAATGTTACTTCCAAAGGTCAATTTTACAAATTTCTGTTTAGTATTCGGGTATGGAGAAATAAAAACTGCCCGTACGCGAACGGAAAAAGTCGACCTTCAATGGCAACATTTGAGTACGTATAAAAGAACGGTAAATTACCAACATGACACGAAACATCGAGTTCTTTAATGGACCATCTGGTGATGATAACGGTTCTTAATAAAGTCTTATATCTAAAGGTAGAATTTCCTTATTTTGAATTGATTTTGGATTAGATGGCTTCGGCAGATTAAAAATCATTTCCATCTTATCAATGTCTTAACACTAAGTCTCCCTTATCGTGTCTAGATATACACCTGACTATTTAAGGCTGATGAAATGATCATTGAAAATAAACGGCAGTGATTTAAAAATAAAGTGAACTTTGCGAATTAACACCTAAATTAAAATGAGAACATTAACACTTTTACAGTGGACGTCGGAAGTTAATTATGCTGATAACGAGTTTTTGTACTTTTGATAAATGAATTAATATTTTAAGATAATAGGTAGTTTTATGGCCTAATTAAAAAGTTTGGTAATCGGAATCGTGTTTCACGAAATTTGTAAAAAACGATGCAACTCTTTATTTGCAAACATTAAATCAGGGTAATAAAGCATTCGAACACGATTTGGCTTCAAGATATATCAATTATGCAATACGATTTCTACAACAAAATGAATTATCATCAGCAGAGACTAATTGGATTAACAACATTAACCATTTTATTCAAAGCCCTCGATTACATAATATTCCATAATAAAATAACTGATGTAAACATAAATGGTGGAAATGAGAAACAGTTGTAAAACACATTCAAGGGTACAGATGATCAGAACGAAGCCAGCGTTACTCAGAATATTCGAATTCTGAGCATTTAACATTTTTTACGCTCCCTGTAAATCCACGTATGCAAATTACAACTTTTACTCGTCTTCATGCAAAGGATAAAATGCCATCTCGTCATTACCTTTTTATCTTTATTCTATACGTTCGTCCATCTTACGACAAATGCTGTTAGGGAATTCCGAAGCTTTGGTAAGAAATGAGAGAGAAATACGGAAAAAAAGGTTTCGAAAAAAAACGCAATAAAGTATCCGTCTTCAACTACGACGTTGATCTACGGACCTTTCCTACTTCTTTTTGTACATGTGACATAACGCAATTAGCAATTACGCCTCGTAACGCGAATACTTGCATATGAAATATGGAACGTTCCAGACATCCAAGCAATACCGAAGACTTTCGATGACTATTGGTATAAAGCTACGACCGAATTTCCACACGTCAAGGACCCGCAATTGGCCTTCATTATAGCAGCGTCCAGGGAGAAAATTCACCGACGAGTGGCTCCAACATCTAATCATGCTTAGCGATTTTGTAATCGATAATCATTTGTCATTACATTCGTACTGGAATTCCCCATCCTGTCGCGTATTTTCACGAGATGATTCGAAGCCGACAAATTTTCATAAATATTTCTATTCAAGATAGGTATTAACTTACAACTAGTATACTTGGACACATCTTAATGGAGGCAAAGTATATCGAAATGTAATACGACCATGCGTGGAAGTCGTGCATTTTGCACAAGAATGTTCGAAGCGTAACAATAATAAACCACTTTTCGTCACACTGTTTACATTGTTGATATTCCGAATTTCAAAGCTCTGTATCCAAGTAATACGCTTGGGTATTAAACGGGTCCGGAGCGATCGCTCCTTTGTCGTTTCGTCATATTTACAAACTCCAACAAAAATGCGTCACGGTAATCAATTAAGCGCGGGAACATATATGCAAGAATGTTAACGATTTGCGTCATTTTTTTATGATTTTTTAAACTCGTTTCCTTCTCGCTCTTGCGATTAACTGCGCCCGAATATTAACTTCCGTAAGAACTTGCAATACTTAGCCAGTGGGGTTCAATTACATTATTATGATACTAGGTTGCTGAAGTAGAAAAGAAATTAGATGTTTAGATTAAGGAAATAATTTGGGTATTGCACCAATTTTTTAATGTATCTGATAGATGGCGCACCTGATGAAAATGTTATGTTCCTGGCTAATATGTCGAACATGAAAGTGAATAACGCCCATCCAGTGTAGAACACAACGCTGGGCGTTTCTTAGTAGCTAGTGGCGAAAAACTCAACTACGCCGCGTCACCTTTGTTTACATCTTGTTTCTAAGGAGGGCATAGCGGATCGATAGAGTAAAATCGAATTCTAATCGTTTCCCATTTTACAAAATGATGTCTTCCATCAGTTATTTCTATTGTAAGGTTGAGCTTTTGATTGAAGACTTTGATGTACACTTCCTGAAAATATGTACTATTTCCAACATTAAAAATGAAATTTTCGAGTACCAACTTTGATATTTCTCTCTTTTTATTGCATCTGTCGTATTAATAATTAAAACATTTCGGTTTCTTGTGGACTCTCTTCAGAAAATGCTTTCAAGTTTTGCAAATATACGTAACTAATATCTAGTTTTCTTAATAACATACTCAACAACTTTTTCGCGCCTCAGGTATTAATCAACATGTTTTCCCAAGAATGTAAATGCCTCAAATAAATCCGTAACTACCTTCAACCACATACTACGAGCAAAAATTCCTCGGGTCTAAAACTTGAAGTTACTATCTCTCATGTGTTAATTTTGGCACCTCTTTATGACTTTATATCAACCTAATCCGCACACTGGAGGAAATAAACTACAGGATAAGTTAGTTTACAGCTTTAAACATGACGCTGTTTAATCGCCCCTTTGAGTATGGGTGTCACGTCACACGAGTAAAGATGGAGTAGTAATGTATAGCAGAAATGCATTATGCAAAAACTCGTTGGAATAAATAAAAAAGATGATTAATCCATCTAATCGCCATAATAAGAAAGCAATTAATGTTTCGGCACAACGAGTGTAAACACATCGTTTTTATGGAATTGATGAAGCGACACCCCACGATCATTTCTTATTTACAAACATTCGATTTAAATACACTATCCTTATCGCTTTCCAAGTGAGGCAAAACTTAATGCGTCGTTTAGTTTTTCTCCCTGTCCTCATAATCTCATGTTGAGCATTGCCTTTATCTAATCAGCACTGGCTGAAATGTTGATTATGCGTGAAGTCTTTTTTTATTCCGGAGATACCTTTCGAAAAGTTGCATCACCGATTGGAGACATTATCAGACGGCCTTTTTTCCATTGGCATCATCACACGTGTGGCTTCGCGATCTCGACCACGAGAACCCCGAGTGATCTTGTATCGGAAATAGCCAAAGCCGCTAAGCATCCCATTCGTCGGTCGTCGCTCGGTTGTCTCTGGTCGATAATTTTCAAAAATCACGTGACTGATCACGTCCCGGCGTACGCCTATATCACGTGCATTTAATTGGACGTTTATTACTGGCCGATTACTCGGCCGACACGGAATAATTCAACGAGCGTTCTCGCGATTGCACCCCCCAATGGCTGGACAATTCCAGAGTGAAACACCCGTCGAAATGATAACAAAGGCAATCGATATACAAGAAACGTACGCGACCGACGTAGGATAGAACGGCCGTCCAAAGGCCGTTTAGCTAATCGATTTGGTAACCGGCCGGCGGCGCGGCGCACTGCATGTACGATAATTACCTATATACGCGCTCGACTCGATGACTAGTCTGAAATAAATTTTGTCTAAAAAAAAAAAAAAAGAAAAAATGTACTCAATATGTCAGCCATTGATCGCAGGAATTCATGAATTTGCCGCAGTCCAAGCCCCAATCCCCAGCGAGCTTTATCGATCCATCCAAGAAAATCAATTTTTTACGTTTTTCCCCAAAATTATATTTCCGGAGGTATCCTGTTCGTTGATTTACGTATATATCGTGTAAAAGTAGCACATGCAACGTCATCAAACATGAGCACTGTCCTCCGTTTCACTTTTCGCGCTGTATTTCTCCATATTACCAATTGGACTACTTTCAAGTTCAATATTGATCAAAATCAATTAGATACTTTTGCGCAATGTATTTGATCCTGGGCATTCGTGACCTTATAGCGACACGAAAATAGTTAATTGACGACAGATTTATGCAACAAAAATTGCACTTTTCATTAACATAAAAGTTGAGCAATCAACGATTATAATAATTTAGAATAAGTGCTGCGGTATGCACTTGGTAATAAGCACGTTACGTTTTTCCTTATTTAAATAACTTTTTACTGCGTGTTAACTTCACAATAGAAATGGAATGTAATTCACATATGGTACACTAGCGATCAAAATATCCATCCGAATTTCGGTGATGGAAGATAGCAGTTAACATGTGAAAATGGAGACAAAAGATGATAGACATTTTGTCCTCTGGTTTACCACTAAAACCTGGGCTGATCTCAAATGTTCTTCAATTTTTGTTGGTTAGGGCGAAATTCTAATAAATTTTAGGTAGACTTGATGAACCCTTTTGAACATTCCACAGGGAACATAGATCATTTTAATCTATAAAGAGATATTATCATCTACTATTCACTATTACATGACCAAATTGCAATTGATCTCCTTGATGGGAATACATTGTGCATGAATCCACATAGCACGTAAACAAGGCGCGGAAAAGTTCGACCTTGTCAACTTTCTTCATGATAATAAAAGTGGCGCTACAAATAAATGTTTTCTACATTTTCCTATTACAATAACTATTCAATGACTAAGTTACGATTTGATAAACAACAAATAATTAATTTTACAAGAAAACCTTAGAATAAACACCGTTAACACGAGCCAACGTATATATCTCGGCGAAATGCAAAATTTGATTCCTGCCACTACACTAATTTAACCGACGCAATAATGTCATTACCTCAATCTCAGTCAGAAATTAACTAAATTATTGTTGCATCAGCACACAATCTAATCTGTCGATTACCTACATGATTCCTAATAATAAATAATGGATCTTTCGCCGATTCAAACGTTTCTTAGCACGAGTTATATAGAAGCCGACTATTACATACAGCCGATTACATAAAGTGGACTTTACGTCACTGTATTTACTTTATGTAAAATGTAGAAAATATCATTATTATGAAAAACTAGTTCGGAACAAATAAATAAATGCCCTAATTAACTATTACCTAACTTTTTTTTCCTGCTCCTAAAGACGCAATTGGTTTCGGACTTTTGGGCTACAGCGGGCATTCGGTACGCCCCTCTTTCAGTGACCAAAATGGAAAAGGGAACCATTGAAATATTTGATGGAGCACAACTATGCGCTGGAATGCGTTGCGTTAGGAACCTACATGGAACACTGAATAATCTACATTACACAACCAAGCAGTTCGTAGAACTTAAGAGGATGCGTGCATATGACGAGGTGTCTCGTTCTTAGGTGCTCTTGCACCGAGAAACACGCCTTCAAATGCCTTTCGCACCGTGCGCCATATACTGTGGTACGCATTATATACCCGGTTCTGAAATTAGAGGCCAAACGCCTCGGCTCGAATGTACGGGAACTTTTTTTTTAACGACGCAAAGTTACTGTGCGTTCCAGTCGGGGAAAGGATAAGTAGATTCGATTTTTCGGGGTATTATTCAACCACTGTTGGGAGTCAAAGAAAGTTTGAAACTGGTTTTGGCAGAATTTTGAATAATACGTTAAGTATACAGGTATCTGAAAAAGCATTTCCATTCGGGAAGAGGGAAGGTAATCCATAATTTCTCGCCCTAATTTGAAATAAATTTGGATCCCAGCGGGGTAGCAGTAGATCTGTATTTATACCGGCGTTCAATTGGCTGATTCTCCTCCTACTTGATCCACTAACCATTTTGCACCTTTGCCAAATCGTGGGGTCGATCACCGATGACAGAATAGATAAATGACAGTGTTTACAAATTTACGATTGTTAATACAAGTAATTAGGCAATTATTTGATGTCTATTTTAGTAATTTCAACAAGAATTTGACCACCATTGCTGGTTATTATCAATTATTGCTGCATTACCTTCCAAATAGTTATTATGAGGTTAAAAGATTCTTTTGCTTTAATTTTTTTTTAAATTAATGACAGTAACGTTTATTAAAAAGCAAAACCGCGATCGGATTTACACGACGGTACAAAGAGGACATTAGCAATATCCGGTTATCTGTGCGGGGACGTGAACTCGCTTCTCGTGAATCCAGTGTTCATGCGCACGAACAAGCCGAAAAATTTGCATAAAATTATACCGGCGGTATGCGTGTGCGCATTTATTAATACTCGTTCCACTAAAGGTCCTTTCAGTACCATAGAAACGCGAAAAAACATTGGATATAGTAGTCACCTGACGAATCCTGCCTCATATTGATACCTACTTATCGATAATAATGATCGTTAATTATTTCCGTGTCCACAAAAAATGTTAATTAACGTGTAAATTTTTCAATAGATTTTTAATTTGTGTTACTGATATATTCACAAAATATTACTTGTTATTACAATTATTGATAGCAGATTGAATTGCAAATCTTTGTAGAGTAGTTTTTTAATACACGTGACAAGTTTTAATATTCAACATAAGAAATAATTAATAGCCAAACTTGTACGCGATACTAATCAGTAATTTTTGCTGGTTTGAATATATAATATAATAAATGCGCATCGAAAAGTAAAAAGCATCCTTGCATTATCGACAGCGTATAATTACAACGTTCTACCATTATTTTTTTCAAAAATCAATTATTCGTCGAATGACTTCTGGTCATTCACCCCAATATGTGACCTAATGCATCTTCATCTTGCAGCTAAATATGATTAATCTTTATAGATCCCGTATTGTTATGGGAATAACGTTAGAGCCCTTCGTCATTTTGGACCCTCATTGGGCAGTTTTTCAAATCGGCCTCAGCGATTGATACAAGTTCATCGGTTTATTAATAACTGCAATAAGGGTCGCTAGTCCATTCCATATTAATCAATTACACTATTGTCGTTAAGCCTAATCTGTCAACTTTTATACGTTTTCTCATACAGTTCCTAAATTATTGGAATAAGTTTAAGTCTTAGCTGATGCATTTGACTTTATTCCGCTTGATTCATCAAAAACTGGTATTCAAGGTGCAGTCGTTTTGTTTCTTTTGATCACTTCTCGACGAACCTTGTGGCTGCGCAGAACTACTTTTTGCTTCACGTTTGTTGCGGAAAAAGCCGACTACTCTTCTGTTCAACTTAACGATCGATCAATGTTTGGTTTTTCATAGATAGAAGACACAAATCATAACGGACACTTCCAATCAAAATATACCTCCTAATCTTTAAGGTCACCCTCTAAAGAAGGCAATTTTTTCTATGACTGTTCAGTTAGATCATTAGAGCCAGTTCCTGTAACTATTTTGAACGCATTATCATAACCCTTAGTTTCGACAGCTATTTTAAAGCCTTTTCCTCCCACTACCTGGGACAAATATGTCCTGCCGCTTGAAAATGCTTACAGTTGTGCAATTTATGAAGTACAATTTGAATTTTTTTGGGGTCGAAAACGACCCTGGATTAACCCTCCTGAGCCCGAGTTTTTCTTTTCCCATATGAAAACAATATAATTTGTGGCCAATTTTAAGAAAATACTAATATGAAGGGTAATTTCATTGCATAAACAACACCTCTCAAGAAAAAGCGACGTCATTACGTATAATTCCATAAATATCTGTTCGCAAAGCGTGTGTTTTCCGCTCGGTTCGAGTCGCGGTCCCTCTGTCTCTCTCTGATAATTTCCAGTACTTTGCATACACTCCCTCCATCATATAATTTTCCTTTTTTTCTTTTTTATACCTGAGAAAGCGCAGCACAGGTTGCCGTTATAGTGACCTAATAAAATAATCGGTCATCATGTAGGCTGTTGCATGGGTAGACTTGTGTTGTCCAAGCACGGGTGTGGAAAAGGGAAATCGAGCCTGCGCGGCGACAGCGGCAACAGCAGCCCTGCCATTTCCCTCTAACGCCTATCTTCGTTTTAGAGAAAGTAAATACGTGCGACGACGATTGAGGGTTAACGAACGAACGAAACCGACGAACGTCCCTCGTTACATAAGTACCGGTGTATATTACACAACGGGCTGTGTTGGTAATGTCGAGGAAAGAAAATTCCAGACCGTCTCGTTATCGGGAAGCCACCCCGACGAGACCAGAAGAATTCCAGTCTTTACACGTGTAAGAACAAATGATAGTCGACAGATGTGAAAAATTGACAAGATTATCGTAAAGCGTTCCTAATTGCGAAAATGTTGATACTGAACAAAGCATAACAATGCTTTTGAATTTAATCAAGCGATTACGTTACAATTCTGCTTGAATGAACATTTGGACTA
Source organism: Trichopria drosophilae (assembly GCA_030407085.1). Lineage (NCBI taxonomy): Eukaryota > Metazoa > Arthropoda > Insecta > Hymenoptera > Diapriidae > Trichopria > Trichopria drosophilae. Next base: position 26,656,417 of record CM059585.1, read on the forward strand.
CTTTTTATCGTTATTCGACAATTAAAAGTATAACAACATTATATCCCAGGTTCCACGACAGCTTCTCTTCAAGGCTCTATTCCGTGACTGTGTATTATTTGTGGAAGACACGTCACCCGAAAATTGTAGGCTGGGCTATCTGCATAGTTTCGTCTTTTTCAGATTCGATCACTAAATCGTTCAGTACTCTTACACAGATTAAAATCCCTATAAGTGCTTCTTCAAGTTACACAATACCATCACGCAGGACACACGTGGACCTTACGAATCCTTCTAGTAAACACGCAAAATTAAAGTGGTCATTTCAGAGCGTGATTTCTTAGAATCATCCGTCGGAAGATTTAGTGGCTTCTTAATGCTAAATATACGCCGTGAAGTCACTCAGGCCTCTACGTGCCTGAATAATGTATCACCAAATATATTTCGTATCTCTTTCATTGCTGGCTTTACAACAAGATGAATAATCTAATTATCTTGGGATACGTCCTTAAGGAGTACAAAATGAAATGCGATTCATGTATGTAAATTAATACCAATAGGAAATATATATTGACCAGAAAATTTACGTTTAATAGTGTATTTCCATTTTTCTTCATCTTAGTGGATGACTCAACCAATAAGTGACTGGTTCCATTTGTGTCCATTCATCAAAAATACTTTCCCGTGAGAAAACGTAATCGAGACACCAATTTCATCTTTGGCCCGACAAATAAAAATGAAATAAATTAACAAGTTCGTAAAAAAACGGATAGAAACCATAACACTTTCAATCACGAACCTACTGGTATGTGATACATCAACAGCTTTCTCTCTCGGCTTTGGTTCTTTCTCCTTCCCGGGCCTTTCCCCGATCATTCTTTTCAAAGAACGATGATGACTAGCAGATTCCTTACACCAAAAGCCATAATTGTACGGGACACGGGCGCGATCTACGTTGTGGCTTGTTATATCATTACTGTTTACGACGAATAGTTGGGTCTGGGCGGTAAGCATTGGTACGAAAGTGGATTTTCCAAAGATGATGAAAGATTGTGAAAAATGTCATTGCAAAATTCAGTTGCACAAAACTCGGCGGGCACCGTGCGTGGACCTTGGGCCGACAGGTAGGAGCTACCAAGAGTCAAGGCCTCCATAGAAGCATACGACTACATACGTGTGTAGTAAATGCGTCGCCTCTTTTAGTCACCTTTTCCGCATTCGCATCAATCACAGATGCGCTCGGCAAATCTAATGAGACGAGTACCCACATATTTGTCCTCGAAATGGAATGATTTTTCATTTTAATACATATTTAAAAGGCATTCTTATACCCCCTCCACTGTTGTCTATATTACTAATTGTGTCCAGTTCTCTCAGGCTCGATTCCTATCCCGTCACGCCAAGTCACCGGTTCTACGATTTACCGTAAACCTCTTTTCGTTGCACAGATTTCGTCAGGCATTTTTAACTGGACGTTTCCCAAGAGATTTCCAATATCTAGATTTATGTGCGCATTATTCTACAGATACGGATACCGACAAAACTAGATCAAATATACATTACCCCACCAACAGCCTTCAGGCCGTGATCCCAATAAATCACTTTTAGAACAAATCCGATTGACTGACATTATTTCAATAAGCTTTAGCAGCGTTGGAAACTCCTCCCATAATGCGTCACATATCGCTTTAAAATACCAGACAAAAAAACGGTTCACCCCAACGGGTTTTTGGGAAATCATTAGGAAATATCTTGCCAATATCTTTGGACATTCATGTTGATAATTGTCTCTCGCTGATCGTGTCCTGTTGCAATTTTCAGTGACCTCAGCACTCTTACTGGCCTTCTTATTTCAGCTATATTCAAGTCTATTTCTTCACGCTATTTTTCACCATCAATTCCGCGCAATTGCTTCATGCTATTTAAGCGAACGTTAGCATTCTCCTAAACTCCTTCGACTCTTTAAATCAGAGTACGTTATATTCTTTAGCACACTTGTCCGTGGTCCTCGTTGTACTCTTAACCTTGTGTGAAAGTATTACACCTGCGAAAGATCTCTGTTTACTGTGTACCGACGATGAACATGTCCGTAATATCAATGAACCTTGTTACTTGAACTAAAATAATACAGAATAGTTAGATACAAACGATAATGACAATTTTTTCGCAATATCAAATTGCAATTATTTTGAACCGGTCAAAACAACAATTTTCGTAGTTTCTTTATAAGTCGGAAGCTTGGTACAGATTCTGTTGCTGAAATCGATAGATATATGGAGAATTCTTCGTGAAACTGACCTGGACGAGATTTCAGGCCATGCGAAGAACGGCTGAGGTTTTTTATTGCGCCTGCGAAATCCGAGAATCCACTGATGCAAATAATTGTGAGGAACGATACTCACATATACGTACGCAGCAGGTACCTATAGCAAGGCCCGCCAAGATTCGCAAAATATGTACACGTGTGAAAGGCATTCTTTTTTCGGTAGATTATTTTGGCGCGCGTCATCATCGGCAGTGACTTCGTGCTCAAGAGAACGTCACTGACCGACCGACCGATAATGTACCGGTTTTAAAGTGGCACGATTTTCTATTCGCTTAATCTCGCACCTGTTCAAAGATCCTTGCGTATTTGAGTCGAGATTTTTTACACAGGGCTTCATCTATATCACAAAATATCTCGTATTTAACCATTTTTGAAGCCTACTGATTTTATGCTGTATTAACTTAGTTTTTGTGTCAGTACAAACCAAAGTATTATGTATGAACCATAATAATATAATCGTCTGCTTTCTTAGTTATTCAACTCAGATGTTATTAAATCATTTGCTATGTATTTTATCTCTTAAACTCTTAACGAAACTGAACGAAATTCAAATGAATTGGCTGCGAAGCGCAATTTAAATTACTATTCCTTTTGCGTGCTTCCCACGAGTCTAAAGAAGGAAAGTTACACGAGGACGTTCAAACGAGATTTTGTCTGCATAACAGTGCATCTTCTTGTTGATACAAAAACAAACACGACTAGTCGTGTTACAAATTCGAAAACGTTTTTATTGATTTCGAATGTATATCAATTTAGAATGATGCACTTTCTGTAAATAATTTAATATCATCTTTTACGAATTAAATAAGACATTGCGACTTGTATGAAAAGTTTTTGTTAAAGGCTGTACAATTGGACTAGTGGATGTTATCTGCTCTGGTAACAGATGGCGTCTATTGATTTTTCGGACAATTATCGATGCCATTGTTCCCGCTTAAATTTTATCAGTATTGCCACCGTTACCGTTGTTTACTTGAAGAAAAAACTTCTAAATAATAACGATTGTTACTGTAACAAATCAAATTATTTCCCCAAGATTCAGGGAATCACAAAACTAAACAAACGTTTAGGAAGATGACGACATAACTCGAGGTCCTCGGCGAGGTCGTTTTTCCGTACAAAAAATATGAATTTCCTTATTCTAGATTTAATGGATGTGACTATCTTACCAACGACCTAGAACACGGATGTACCAGTGTCGTGAATACCGGAACCTTAACGATCATTGCATCGCTGGTGGTCACTATATCGGAAAAAAGGCACGTGGACACACATCGAGGCTTATCGAGTAATGTAATGGCTGTAGGTTATCGCGTGGCTACTTCGTTATTTACATTTTTCTTAAATATACTGTATAAACAAACACGAGCGAAGATAAAGATGGGCAAATGCATAATGCTTCCTATTACATGAACACAATAAGTGGAATCGAGTACGTATTGACGTTCAATATAGATTGCACTTTGTTGGCATGGCGACCAATTCGTACAAACGTTACTTTCCTAGATTTCAATGAATACGTTTAACATTTAAGTGGTAATTACACTCGAGCAACTTGAAGAATGGAGGTCGTTTTTGACAATTACTATGTAACAAGTTTTCTGCAAAATGCGAGTTTATTCTAGGAATTCCGAATGTGCGAAAAAACAGAATTTTGCTTTTACTTGCGGCAAACATATGGTTGCTGCTGCTTCTCAACATTATCAAAAGATGGAGCTTTACTTTTCGCTATTAAAATGAGTTTTTAATCACATATATCCCAGCGAACGAAAATGGAAAAGTATTCATAATAATTGTGTTTGATGTCTGAATTCATTTTCTGAACCTTTTCTAGTCTGTCTATATTCCGAATTATTTTCAATCTTTGCAAATGTATTAAAAATGTCTTCTGCGAATAATTCTCCAGGGTTAACATTTTTTAATTCATATGAATGAAAAAGATAGGTTATGCTGTATGTGTGAATTTCTAGGTGATGGATAAATTATATACAAGCTTGTAGAAACACCGACTCATTATATATAAGAGAAATTTCAGTTCCAAAATGGAAATTTAATTATTTCTTTAAAATAATCCTGAACTAAGATATAATGAAAACTTGCAGTGTATCAAGGGGTTCAAAATTATATTTTCTAACTCACGAAGCTGCGAAAAATGTTAAGGCAGTCACACCGAGCAGTGTTAAATAACAAAATAATTTTGTTAATGAAAACAGTTAAATCGTTATGTACACAAAGTTATAACAATTTATGATTGTCATACAACAACTCCATTTGTTATATTAACAAATCCAGATTGTATTTCTAACAATACTTATATCAAAAATTATTGTTTCATGCATTGACAACCTAAATGACCATTTAACTAACCAGTTAGTTTTATATTAATGCAGATAATTGCGTGTACAAATGTTTAGTAACCATAATAAATCCTTTTTCTCCATGGGTCCAAAGTTATATTTTTTTTTTAAATTAAAACTGTCGTAAACCTGTCCATATTTTCTGTCAGTCATGTGTCGAAAACAAAAAGTACTTTTTTATTGTCAGTCGAGCCTCTAACAACTAAAGTATTTGGCAAAGAAATGCAAGTATAAGAAGTCTTCTTGTTGGCAAACTCTGAAGACTTCATACAGAAAATAAAGAAATATATAGTTAAATTCTCTTTGTTTGAAACTGGTGGAGTGTCATTGACCTTTAAAAGAATTAAACAAGTAGATTGATATGATCAAACATTAAATATTTGTAACTTATTAATTCCTTGTGCACCTAATATATGTTTTAAATCTTTATTCGAGTTTAACCTATCCATATATTATAATGGTGACATTAAAAGATTTACTTTCCTGCTCTTTTTTAAAAAGTTGAAAAAAATTATGAATTTATGTATTTTCCTGGAGTTTCAGTGATGCATTCATCTTCGACAAACTTTGTATCCACATAAATGTAAATCTAATGTATAATATGTCAAAAATAATTTGACTCAAAAATTACATTTTTGTACAAATAGACATAAAAAAATTATATAAAAAAGATAAATTGATGCATTTGTGAATCCTTATGCTGAATTTTATATTTTATTTTATCGAAATGAAGTTTATTCAGAATTGAAAGATTATTTGCAATTTGTGTTATATTTTGTGATATAAATAAATATTTTTAACTATCAATGCATAAGCAATTTCTAGGTTATATCAATATTTTTGTATCAATGTTTTAATAATAAAATATTTGCATGCATTGATTGGATAACTATTTTGTAACTCTTAAAACTCCGTTTTTATATTTATTGCATAAACTAAATTTTTTAAATGATATCTTTGTGTTTTTTATAAAATTGGTAATTAAATAAATTAAAAATAAAGATAAAATTGTACATTTAGGTTATGCTGAGGTTCTACTCGTGAAGATTGGATATTTGATATTGATTAAAGCTTATAGCCAATGACGATCGAGTTTAAGAAAAGAATGATGATAATTACTTTGAATGTCAACATTTTTAACAAAAATTATTTATGTATAAGAGTCGAATATAAATTTTTATTTTACTGAATATTTTTTTTTGATAACCTTTATTTTATTTCTCAAACTTAATCGTCATTAACTAGAAAATAAAACTTACCTATTTTCGCAGATTTAAACATTAAGATAATTAGACCCCATAATATCATATGTTGAAAAAAATATTTAATGACGTGTCCAAGAATTTAATTTTCATTATTAATGATATTGTTGAAAAGTGAAAGCATTATTCTTCTTGAAAAAAATTGAAATGTGCAAAAACAATTTGATAAGCCACTTTTGTTATTTTTTCAAATTTTTTCTTCTCCGCTGTTAAGAATTTTAAAAAAATGAACAGATTTTAACGAATGATGGCTTATTTTTTCAAAAAAAAAAAGATTCTGTACCACTTTACCGTAGGTATTTTGAAATTTCTGAAGCCAACGATAAATTATCTCTATTCATTTTAAAAAAGAACTACTAATTTTAACAAATTTTGAGTAATTTTCATAATCAGACAAAGAATATTAAAAAAATTATGCGGTAAAGTTACAGAGAATCTTTTTCTCAAAAAAATAAGCCTTCATTTGTTAAAATCTGTTCATTTATCAAAAATTCTTAACAGCGGAGAAGAAAAAATTTGAATCAATAACAAAAGTGGCTCAACAAATAATTTTTGCACATTACAATTTTTTTTTCAAGAAAAATAATGCTTTCACTTTTCAACAATATTATTAATAATGAAAATTAAATTCTTGGAAACATTATTAAATATTTTTCGTCAACCTATGATATTCTGGGATTTAACCACCTTAATATCCACCCTTGAAGGTTTTATCTTTATTTTTGTGTAATGACTTCGTGTACATAAATAATAAATGAAGTAATCAAATGTGATATACTGACAAAATTTACTTAAAAGTGAGTCGCGTTTCTCAGTATATGAATAAACCGTGTTTTACCACCTTTTGACCGGAAATTTAATAACTGATTTCACATAATTTATCGATAAATAATTAAATAATAGAAGAAGCACAAGTTTAACCAATCATACAAGTTCCTTTCATGAAAGATGACATCATGCAATTATATAAATCAGATATTCTTGCGTTATCAAAAGGACTTCAATATAAGCTGATAAATCAAAAGACTTAACTAGTTCATTAGATTATCATCATAAAGAAACCTTATTGCCTGTTGAAATAAATTACATCTGCAATTTCAATTTTGGAACACTTGTCAACTTTTTGGAGTTTACTAATCAGGCAACATTATGCACTTGTCACTTGACACCTTAATAATGATAATCGCATTTCTCATAATCTAATCTATCATTTTTCAAGCTATCTTATAGCATATAGATTAAATTTTGTACATTACATATTAATTGGTCTTTGATAAAATCATTAATGGTTTATAATTACTTCCTGTTAGTAAACACATAATATTTGTATCATTCGATACTCAAATATTTTCAAAATATTACTTGACATTGTAGCATGAAACTTTTTAAATGTTTCAAATACTTATTTAATGTTAATTACTGTTTGTCGCACTTGCAATTTCCATGCGAGTAGTATATATTTTAAACATGTTATCAAAAGCATTGATAAAAAAATGGTTAAACTATATTGTTTAATACAATTTTTCTATTTTAAATGTGAATTACATGCTATTTTCCTAATAATTTATTAAAAATTTAATATGCCATTATAAAGGGGTATAAGGGGCCATTCATAAATTACGTTACCATTTTAGGGAGGGGGGCCAAAAATGCCTACATAGTTTATGGATGACCCCTAAGAATATTATAAAATTAAAAGTACATTGTAAACTCCATTTTTCTCGTGTTATAAACACGACAAAGCGTGAATCGATTTGTTTACTTTCAGGAGCAGCGCATAAGAATCGATAAAAAAAAAGTGTACGGATGCACCAAACAATCGATGGCTTTGTTTCCCATAGAATGCCTATCTATGTACCACATCCCCTATGCCCACTTCAAAACATCCCGGTTTCCGAGAATTCCCGGAAAATGTAAGAACATTGACGAGGAAATTTTTTGAAACCGCCAAGTTTCGAGTGTTGGGCGTGGATGAAGAATGTACCACTAATAATAACCATGACTTTTCCGACCGCTTCGAAATTCTCAGTGACGATGACGAGTTCAATCGCATACGATGGGATGCACTGCGCATGCGCAGCGCATCGTACGATCCTCCTGCTAGAGAAATTATTGGAGGAAATGTTACATACCTCTTAAAGCGGAAAGAGATACACCGACCCACTATTCCGTTCGAAAGGAAAAGTTCACCATCGAACCACCATAGAACCAAAACATTCGACACGAAGAATTTTGGAAATTTTGAAGACCGAAGGCGGGAGCAACGTCGAGTTTTCGCATTTTGAAAATGAAATTTGCGAGAAAGCGCGAGTGTCTAATTGCGTAAGTATATAGGAAATCACAACCGAGAAACTGTTTAAAAATAAACCAGATCCGTATGGTGTCGTGGAGAAATTGGCAAAATAAACGAACATCTAATAACTAAAATTATATTCGGGTCAAGGGCTGGGACATTTTGGCACCAGGTACGGTTAGTCAATATCCCAGCCCTGCAAACCCAAAAACGCCACGCGTTCCATTTTATCTACTTCCTGGCCAGTAAAAACATCCCACGCCCAAACAATTTTCAAAAAAAAAAACTATGACACTTACGGCTCATCGATCGGCAGCCCCCTAAGCGTGTCTACGCACCCTTCGGGTAGGAATTTATCGATCGATTCCAGGAATTTTTGGGATTGGCGAAACGGAATATTGTTTTGCAAAAATTCGATGAGGAATTCGTGGAAATGATGCTATGGAGCGACGTGCCCAAATGTCAAATGATACTAACCTGCTGTTTTCGGTGTTCATTTCGCCGTAGTTCATTCTCCAGCTAAATTCCACTCTTAGATGTTTTCCTGTCGATGATGGCACAAAAATCTCCACGTGTCGAATGCTGCTCCCTTTGGGATGACGAGTGAAGAACTGCTTTCTTTTCACTCGTGGGCAGCGGCGCACGGGAAACGAAACGAAACGAAACGAACGGTCGGACAGTCGGGCACAAACTACCTCCGCAATCCCGGAAAGGTGTCGCTGTCGCCGTCGCCGGCAACGCTTATATGAAACTCAAGCGGGGGTCGAAGGGGCGAAGGCGGTGGGAAATCAACCAACTGCCGAGCCCGATGCCAACAACGTCGTCGTAGCTTCTCCGAACAAACCTCCTCACCAGCTTTTATCTCGTCCACTTCTCATACGAGACACTTTGACAAACTCTTTGTTTCGTCTTCCATCGTATTTGCCCTAAATGGCGAATAAGGGAGAAAAACGATTCGAGATCGACAACTCCGGTGGAGAGATCAAAATTTTCTCACGTGCAGCCTCTGTAATGAAAACACGTGCAGGGATTCTTCTGAAGAAGAGGTCCAAACCTTCAAGATCCGCCAACATCCGTTGTTCACAACATTATCATGGCCGATAGGTAAGATTTTTATTGTTACGTTAAATTTTTATATTTTTCAGGTCTCTGGCATCTCAGACAACTTGACAGCCCCAGCTTCGGTATTTTCGAAAACTATGCAGCAGCGCGCAGAAACAATGCAGCATCGTATAGAGATTTCGTAAATCGGAAGTGGATTGAATTGTATTAGAAAAATGAAAGCTGTTTTATTTCACGACAAAGAACTGCACGTGAAATTACATAGATTTCATTCATATGTCGAAAAGGTTAAAATAGCCCAATAACATGCACAGCGCGAAAGATGGGCGGTAACTATTGGGATGACTTAAAATGCATCTAAAATGTTACAAAATAGTTATTATCTCGTCTTTGCGTGATTGTTTGAATGTAGCAGAGGACTATTTTCTTCTTGGGTCAAATGAGAAGTTATCTCTTAGATAACAACTGAAAGATAGATGTTTCTAAAATAGTATTATTTTAAGTTCGACGAACAGAATTATTTATGTAAGTTGTAGCCAGTTACAATGTTTGATAACATCACAAACTGCATCTACCTCTTATAGAGGACCTTCGTAAAAACAAAATATCTCCAAGATTACCTCTTAAAGAGATCTTAATTGTAATAATCTGGAAAAAGAGCTTTTAAAAAAGTTTTACTTATGACTTTTTTAAAAAATGGAGCAACTTTTTTTGGTGCAGAGGTACTAGATGGTGATCGAATAAAAAAGTAGCGAGATATTTACTTCATCTGCTGACCGATGGACAATATATTTATAATAACAAAACTAGTGTTGGCGTGATGCCTCGCTCGCTTCGCTCGCTCAGAAACTTCGACCCAGTGGAGAGTCGGCTATTCCTTAATATTCGTTTGTTTACTAACAGCTTTCAATTATATTATAAAATTATATTTATATTTGGGGGTCCAATCATATTTAGGTCCAAGTAGCTTCGATAGATACGTTACAACAATATAGTGTTTGTTATATGTATGAAAATTGAAAATGAGCATTTTCAAAACTTCGACCCCGACAACAGGCCAGCCGAAGTATTAATAAATAAAAGATGCAAAATACTTACTTCAAGCACTTGTATTGTAATAGACTATTCGATGCATATTACTTGTTTACAGTGTTTTACTAATTACTGTCTGTATCATTATGATATTGTATATACAATATATATACATATAATTCATCAAAGATATCTTGAAAGTGTCGAAAAGATCTATGACGGATATCTTATAGATATAAGACATCTTTTAGATATATCGAAATAGTTATTTTCGTATCAAGGGCGTAAAAGAACTTATGCGCCCGTAGGTGATCACCGCGCCCGAGGGGCTGGCGAAGACTATCACTGGGGGGTAGGGGGTCGAAGCGTCGAAATTTGATGAAAAAATATAGGGTAATTTTTTGCCGAGGTGACCAAATTCAATACTTTTTCAGACAATAGTCATAAACATTTTAAAGCAGTTTTTATGGCATTATCGTTGAGTTTAGGAAGAAAATGCATACCACCTTTTTTGAAGAGTAGTTCATGCTCTATCTTTTTTGTTTGAAACATTTTTTAATAAAATTTGTATTTTTCAAAATAAATGCAAAAAACTACGAAGTAACTTAATTCGGGCTAATTTTTGTTAGTAATGGAGGGATGGATCTGCGCCAAAATCTAATCAGATCTAAGTTATGCCAAGACGCGGATTTTAAAAAAAAATTTATGTCAATACGCTTATCCGTTCGCGAGTTATCGCGAGACATAAAAACGGGACGTACGTACGGACGTACGTACGTACAAGATCACGGACACAAATTTTTTTTTTCGTTTTTTGGCTTCCTTAGGGTCTGAAACGTGGACATTTGATGAAAAACTATAGGGTAATTTTTTTGCCCGAGGTGACCAAATTCAATACTTCGTCCAGACTTAAGGTCTGGGTCGAAGTAATAAGTGCTTATACGATATTTAGCAAACGATTTCTCCATTTTTTATTAGTAATACAAAGCTCTTAAATATAAGACCCAGACAGCAAACGTAAAAAACAGTTCACAATAACCCCGTAATGTGCTCTACAAGAGCAGATACCTCTGATATCTTTTAGAACATATATTTGGGGGCCATTATAAACTCATTTTTAATTTGCTGGATGGGGAGCTATTTCATAAGACTTAAAGTCCACCCGTTAGTCTTCATTACGATCACTATAGAGCTCTTTTTGAACAGAATTTAAAACGTCTTGACGTTTTTCGGACAACTTAAAGAGCTTTTAATGGTCTGCTTGTGATTCTATACACCACTGAAAATCTGGAAGTTTTCGGAGTTTGTGATTAGGATCCAATGAATGACACATAAAATTAAAAATCGAAAGGATATATCAGAAACTTGACATGTATTTTCGATAAGAATTTAATTTGTTTTAAAACAATAATAATTAAAATAACAACACCTTCGAATGCAACAAACATAAACTTTTAATTACCGAAATGATGACTGCAACATGGTAACTAATAGATATAGTATTGTATTACATTTTATACGGTTTAAAAATCGTATTTTGTACTCCTGCAGTAGCATCGTAGAAAATCAATTGTCGCCCGCATTGAAGAAGAGAATACAAATACGGCTTCAAATATAACACGGGATTAACCTATTAGAAAATAATTTTTTCATCTCAATAAGCAACTTAGAGCATATATTAAACTTTTTATACTCGCCTTGAAAACACTGGAAAATGATAAAGTAAATATGGCTATTTAATATATTTAGTTTTTTTTCAGGAGCTAATTAACATGTACAATATAAAATAAAACATAAATATTAAATCTTGCGTTATTATTTCTATCAAAGTTTCCCTTTATACGTCTTACAATTGCTTCCTACGCATCATCTTGCGCGACAGAGGAGGATGAGTTTAATATCAAAATCGTAAAGGAATGCTTGTCTACCATTGCTGGAGAAATCTAAGAAGGCTGATAGCTACATGAGAATCTTAGAAGATCATGCGGAAATATAAATATGAATGTTTTACAAGTGCATTGTTAAAAAAAAATTTAACTTATCCCGTCAGCATATTTCTAGACGCGTATTAATTTCAAATAAAAATGTCTGAACAAGATTATATTATTTATGATGATTCTATTAATCCCTCTATCCAAATCTACACTTTTATTAATGCTTGCCTTTGTTACACGTAAGGATTAAAATTTTAGATTCTATAGAATTATTTACAATAATTGACCTTTTATATAAATTATGTGGTTAGAACGTGTTAGTCAAATTTTAATACGCCTAAGCACGTTAGAGTGTAAAATTGAATTTTACTATTTAGTGAGAATTAATTTTCTATGTCAATATAAAGTAATAAAAGCGTTTGTACGGAGAATATAGGAAGCCAGGAAAAGCATTTAATGCGTACTATATTCATAGCCGTTCGCAAGCGTCCTATGACCTACACCAATGTGATGCAGCCGTAATTCGGACTTCCATCAATAAACGCGCTGAACTACCTGCTGACGAAGAAATCGTTTGTACAAGGCTATGATATGTTTTGTCCATAAATGCAGAATTTCATTTTTGTTGTTAAATAATTATATACTTGTTATTGCTATAGTTGTTAAACTGTTTAGTCCTATGATCACCTTCGATTGTAATTAAACAATGATATAATCTTAATTATGGTTAATGATTTTGTATATTTTAAATGCCATTACGTAATATTATTAAACAGATAATAAAATTTGTTTGTTTAGATAAATATAGTATAATTTATTTTCGTTGACCAAGATATTCTCCTTTTACATCCTTATTGTTTAATTGTACAATTTGCTCGTTGAGCAAGAAAATATTCCCATGATGTCATGAAGCTAAAAGTAGACGCCGATTAGGAAAAGTAATAAAAATGGTTATTTTTTTTTGTTGTAATTATTTAAATATTGATAATTATTTTTTTTACAACTAAATTAACATCTCAGAATCGTTTTTAGATAAAATAATTAAAAACATACTTTTCCGAATCTGCGGCTAGTATCAGTTTACGCACACTTGCTTAAAAAATATTCTTTGACGCATTTGGCTAGGAGGGTAACCCTTACATTCGTAGAAAAAAACTTTTACGCACTTGTATCGAAAACTACTATTGTGTATATATTTGTAAACATTCTTACAACAAATGAAATAGAAATGTAACAAACTGAATAACTCCCTTTCAGTCTTATTAATGGAAGTTAGGAAATGATCAGTATAATGTACCCGGCCATATTCACCCAAGAATAATACTGAAATTGCACTTTAGACAATTGCTATTAAATAAGTGAGAGCGATTCATTGTCGGATAGATTCATCGAGATCGTTCCATAGCTATTGGAGTTTAGAGATAGGAGAATAGACATTAGTTGCCTCTGATATATCTCTCGAAGATTCCAGAGTACAGAAGGACCTCTTTTATTCTAATTGCCGTTGTTATTGCAATTGCCCAGCCTCTCTATTTTTATCGTTTCCCTTCAAGTACTGCATCATCACTGCGTAAAAGCTATCATATTGCTTCAGATATATATTTAGTTCATTTAAAACAATTTCCAGGCTTAATCTATTTTTATATAACAACTCAGTTATTAATACATTTTTGAATATTCGTAAAAATTACCTTCCCATATGCGAAGTAAATAAGGAACATTAAAATAAGAAAGTTCGACGTTATCATCAAAAACTGTACTAATTAGAAAAAGAGACATCCTACTGGTCTGACCTATTCTAACTGGAAATAATACAAATAATACATTGTCTTAAGTACATTTCTTTAAAATAAGGTAAATCAATATAGCATCACAAACCGTAGTAGTAACTTTATTGCAAGACCAATTTTCGCTGTTGAATTAAATTTGTAGCCGAAGTTCGAATTTGTATACTTGGACTAAAAGGATAAAAACCCGAAGGTTTTCTTGGCTGGCATAAATTTTATAACCTTAGCGTGCAAAAGAGTTGACGCACCACCCCTGGTAGAATTTTGACCCAATTTAGGTATTACACTGCCCAATTTTCCGATACCCTTTGAACATAGAAAAAACTAGTTAGATACCGAACTCATTTTCTTCTAGGAAAGTTGTAAAAACAAAGATGAAATGAACTTGGCCAGTGTCTGGAACTCTGGAATTCCCAGAAATGTCAAGGTAACTTAAGGGTGATGAGTCCTTGATTGTTATTCGTCGCGACCTGCCAATCAAGTTTACCTTGAGCCAGGACATCCAAAAAACCCCAGTTGCTCAAGTTTACTTAAAAAAATCAAAAATATAATGGTTATGGATACTTGTTTAGTAGAAATTAACCAAATTATCAATTTGTTGAATTTCCTGTCTGTTTATGTTGCATTCCTGTTATTTTTTGTCATATTTGTTACGTATTATTCCATAATAAGTTTTATTCCTCTATGATAATGTATTATTCCAGTATTATTATGTCATTAATTAAATATCACGTTTTCGTTTGATTTTTAACTCGTTTTGATAACGCTCATATGCAACTTGTGTTTACTTCAAGATGTGTAATTCGACGAATTAACTACTAATAGCACATGTACATTTTGTTAAACAATAGCAATTCCTTACAAACAATAATGGATTTGTTTTTCCGCCTTTTGCATCTTGTTTATTTTCAAAAACGGAAAATTTTAGTATTTTTAAAGAGCCAAGATATGCTAAAGATTTTGTATTGAAATATGAAGCCGCCAAGTATGTAAAAATATGTGCACGCATTAGTAAGCGATGATTTAAATATTTTAAACTGAAGAAGTTGAAATATTCAGCAATTTTATTGTAACAATACCTTTATAAAAATAATTTTATAAATTTTAAATGTTTTTTCTCTTCTTAATTTTGATTATTAAATACGAGTTCTTAAAATTCGTAACGAGCTGAAGAATCACAAAAATAAATAACTTCGTGTACAAATAAATATACTTTGGAATTTTAATAAGTACATAAAATATGTAGATAAAAAATAATAAACAGCCATTCGTTTTCTTCCAGTTCTTATCTCCCAATAAGTCTTTTTCCATTTGTTATTATAATTTCCCCAGTCATAATAATGCTAATCTCTCTAAAAGAACCAGTATAAGCAACAATCAAAAAGCAACGAGGTAAAATTTTAAGATTATTTCGATGTTTCTTGGAAAATCTTCTTTCGCATTGTCATACTTTGTAAAAATTGTACAGTTACATTCCGTCTTCAGTCTTTGTAATCTTTCATCCGAATTTATTCTATAATGTGTTTGTTAAATCCACTAGTCGATTGAAGATTGAAACACGCGTGTTTCTCATTATTATCAGACAATTCAATGACGTTTCGATTATGATTATTATTATGTACATTTGTAATTTATTATGACTGTGCTCTAATGGCAAATCGACTACATAACGATGAAACTGCTACATGTAAATTAAAATTTACTATTCCAGAACGGTGTGAATCCTTCCTGAAGTAAATTTCTTCTAATGGAATATTCCATTAAAAATGCACAAATCAGAAAACAAACATACATTTTAAGTTAGACGTGTAAATGCTTGTTTATGTAAATATATATCTTAATGGATATACTTTGGTATAATGTTCGGAAGCGAAGAATGCCATACTGGAAATTTTTACGTGATTGATAAAAAAATGTCTGCGAAACTGTAGCTTGAATTCAGTAATGATTGACGACATTTTCTTATTCATTGTTCATAAAAAATATTATAATTTCATATAAATCGGATGAAAAAAAACTCCTAGTCCTAATACACATTCCAACAAGAAAAAATTGAAATAAAAAATTTCATATTTAATGTTAATTTCAGAATCTTTAAAAGATGTCAACACAATATTCGTCTGCATAAAACTGAACGAAAAGAATTCAATGTAAAACACGACATTGTTGAATCAATCATTGACGCACATTCTTCATTGATGAACTTTAGGAATATTTAAAATGTAAACACGCATGAATAAATGAAAAATTTATGAAATTTGAGACAATGACAATTTTCCCTGCCTTTTTGAATGTTTCTTTATTTTTTTCAAAACATGGCTTATACTTTGTCCTTTCTGTGCATTTTAAAAACTGAATCAGGTAAGTTCGCAAAAGCATATGATTGATAATGTCAGCGAAACTACTTTTTTTCTTTAAGTAATAAGTTACATAATGCAAAAAGAATATTTCTAGCAAAGTTGTAGACAAGTTCAAGCATTCATCAATATGTGTAGTTTTAACAAGCGGACAAAAAAGTTGAATAATTTTTCGATTACTTGTAAATTATTTTCTTATTAACTTTCCAGGTATAGCTTTAAATATAGAATAGTAAACTAAGGTCAAGTAAAATTTAACAAGATGCGTGATTTCTTTACATTTATTCACGTTTCGGCGTCTTTTCTCCATATAAATCGAGAAGTAAAGTTATAAAAGTTCAATGAACTTTCTGATATTGCTTGTAAAGTTTGTAACTCGAAAAAATCATTCATTTCACTCGTTTCATTTGTACATTAATTCCGTGTAATATATATGTACTCTCTCCATATTGATTTGTCAGGACAAAAAGCGCCCTGCCCTGCTTTTGAAGTGGAAGATAGAAATATTGATGCACAAGAGCACATGCACAAAAAATGGACGGTGGTTGAAGGTTAAATTTCAAGGCTTATAAATTCATCTATGGTTTAATAAACAGTCTGAAAAGTAACGATTGGATTAAGGCATTAGTCGGAAACTT
Organism: Trichopria drosophilae; assembly: GCA_030407085.1. Classification (NCBI taxonomy): domain Eukaryota; kingdom Metazoa; phylum Arthropoda; class Insecta; order Hymenoptera; family Diapriidae; genus Trichopria; species Trichopria drosophilae. Next base: position 26,673,444 of record CM059585.1, read on the forward strand.
TATTCGATGAATGTTTTCATCCTGTCTGTCGATCTTTGTCAATTGTGATCGATGTTTTCAGGCCTGGTGTGATTTATATATATGTTCGCGATCATGTGTACATATTTTCAACCATTTTACCTGGCTCTTGCATTCTTGGCCATCAGGTAAAATTCCCGAGTATTAATGTCAGGGTAAGTCCGAACTCCGCACAATATTTCCTTTACGATTTTCAGAAAACAAATACAAACCTTACCTTTTGCATGTATTGGCACGCTCTTATCGTCGGTTATTAAAAGTACAATACGTGCAAAAACCCGTCGAAAATGTGCATATCTATACACGGTTATTATTTTCGTTCGGGCGAGAACACATTCTAAACAAACATGAATTACTATACGGGACTTCCTCTTGGAAATTATTACTTAGTATCGTAAACACCGCAGTAGGAATTAAAGTGTGTTTTATCAATTCTAAGGTGAACAACTCCGACTTGAATTGGATTCTTTATCGGAAAAACATTAGTCGACGAAACATTGGAGGATTGGATTAATCTTATATCAAATTTGGATTATTGATTCGTTTTATACAATTAAAAGTTTACATAAATAAATCAAATTATTTGTTTGGTTTGAAGATTTCCATCGTCGTTGATGAATTTATCATTCAAGTCATTATTAAGTTGAATGTCATTTAAACCGAGATTCAATAGTGTAGGAAATATGTTAATAAATATGTAATAACATATTTATATTTGCTTCACTATCATGGTCACCATTTACGCAAAAGTTCTCTGAAGCAGTTTTAACATATTGAATGTAAAACGGTGTAAGTCGACTTATATCTCAAATGTACTGAACTAATAAGTGGACTTGTATCGTTTTTTTATCGCATTTCATTTAACGCATAAAATATTTAAACTAACATATGTTTGTCAAAAGATGAAGTTCCAAAGGTGTTTTCATGTTATGTAATAACAAAACAATATTTCTTTTTGTATTCCTCCTTCATCTTGAGTTTTCATAGCATTGTGAATAGACAATAAAGATATACGGAATTTTGTGGTTTATCTACTTTGTTAATGTAACTCTTTACATTGGAATATATGATAGCTGTGCATGTTTTATTCGATACTTAGGCATTGCTTTGATTGACTTGTCTGATACGTGGAGGCCAGCTGCGTTATGTTTTGGTTTGAATATATCTTGTTAGCATTTCAGTAGAATGCGTGTAATTAAGAAATGCTTTTGGCTACAAAGACATTTATTATTAGTACAGAAGTATCAATTTGCAAGAAAAATGGGATTTCTGTGTCAATTAAGGTCACTTTTAAGATTTTTTTCAACAGTAAAATATATTAAATATAACCAAACTTATTACACATTATAATTCATACATTCAAATAAATAAAAATACTTTTAAACAACTTTTTCACGCGTGCTGCTCTGGATGTCGAAAAAAGTTGAAGACACCATATCTCCAGTTTAAATCATCTGAAATAAAAAATCCAAACTGATTCTTAAAATATATATATGTTAGTGACTAAAGCTAGAATTAAGATTAAACTTTTTGTTCAGAAAAAATCAAAATGGGAAACATTTTACTTCTTCTAAAAAAAGGGGTTAAAGATAAACAAAAAGTTAAATATACAAAAAGATATATTAACAATACATTATTATTAGTGCGAATTTAAAATTTTAGTACACTACTTACATTACACATTTACCTTTACTGAATGTGCAGTCGGAGATTTGTATGTCCACGTGATGACCACCTGGAGAATTTGACCTGCCTCTGAGGGGTTCCTAACGGATTTGTTTTTCTCTTCAATCTCTACACGTGCTTTTTTCGTACTTCTCGTACTTTTCGCTAAGGAAAACTTATTTTATAAACCAGTCAGGATCAAGGTTAGAGTCAAACCGCAAATTTTTTTGCATTTTATTGTTTAAAAAGTTGTTTTATTACATTCTTCTGTACACCTCTAGTAAATACATCAATAACAAATAAGTAAATACCTATGTCGAAGGTGGAAGTTTCTCTAATTACGAAGAGATATTTTGTTTATGTACTTACCTTTCTTAGTCGGTAATAATCGATCGAATATTAGTGACTATTTCAATGATGATTTGTTGGCTGTTCATCCCCTCATGAAACGATTGTGCAGAAAAGTAAAGTATAATAAAGATTAAATAGGATACTTTTGAAAAAAGTTAAAACTTTTATTATTTTTTAATTTCTACGCCATTGAAAGAGCGTTCCTCCAATATACCAAAGGTAAAAAAATCTCTTAAAAGGTAATTAAATGTTGCTCATTTAATTGAGAATCCAACAAACCTGCACAAGTAATCAAATTAGAAATTTGGAATCAACTTCCCGTTAGACGAACAAAAATAATAAACGATAAGCAATTCAGCAGACAGGACCATTAAAAAACTAAACGTGCGTAAGGCCAAACCAATTAATCTTTTGTTTGGTCAAATTTTAAGAAAAAATATTCCTTGTAGTCAAGTAGTTAATTAAATTACATGACTTTTTAGAATATTTGCAGTGGATGTGGATGTTAATAATATCATAATGCCACTTAAAATAGTTCAATCCACGAAAATAAAAAATGGTCACGAAAAAAACGCGTTCTCCAAAAAATAATTGTCCAACTCATATATAAATATGCTGCGTTTATAAAAACATGTGCAAAGAACAGATCTAAAACGTAGTATTCTTTCTGCATGAGTTTCCGTTCCATCAAAATTTCATTATTTCGATGTAATTAAGAAATTCCAGATTTTTCTGTCGATTAAGTTGATTCAGCGTGGTAATTGCAGAACAAATGAATTTCCCTCAATTTTTCGCGATTGCGTATAATTAATAAATTTTTTGCCGTAACGTCGGGAAGGAGTATTCGGTTAAGTGACGTGGATACTAACGCAACACTTATAAGGAAATTCTCTAAAAGGAAGCTTGTGGAAACTTTTTTTTTAAATCGGAATGCGCTCGAGTTAAAGGTTCGGGCTGCGAATTTCTGGCCCTTGAGCCGCTAGAGACGGCACTGACGCCCCTACCAGGGTACTCGAGTCGCACCACAATTCTGACATCCTATTGGTCCTCTCGAAACACGCCAGTCCTGTTGTACACGTGTGTATGTCTGTGTTTATGTGTCGATCGCAATTGATGCAGGTACGAAACTTTACCACGTACCGCATTGTCGCGCCACTGCGCAGCAACAATCCGCTGTCCAACTCCGATGATATAGATCAACACCCGCGTACTACCTATTTCCCACCATTATACTTACACTTCTATGCACCTGTATATATATATGTGCATCAGTGAACACCTACACGTGTACAGTGTATGAATATTCCCGCCACCGAACTTCGTAGAATGTGGCGCGAGATGCGCTTACGAATGATTAACTTCCCGTCTACAATAACTCTTGCTAAATCTTCGACGATTGACCCTCGTTGATTTGCACCATTTATATTTCCATCGCGACACTGTGTTCTCTGGTAATATGCCGGATTCACGCTCAAATTGTCATCGACCTTTAAACATACTTGTGACAGGATCTAGCAGTTCATGGTCGCGCGCTTCCTAACATTTTTAGAAGAAATCCAACAAACCAAAAAGTATACGAAAAATCTGTGTACGATTTAGTACGAACCCAACAAACGAAAAAGTATACGAAAAATCTGTGTACGATTTACTACGAAATAAGTATGTTTCTTTCCCGCTCTTTCAGTTACGAATACGAGTGTATACGATATTATACGCGATACATAAACGCACATAACCTCAAAGAAACGATTACTTTGGATGATCAAATGATTTGAACTCAAAACTCTAAAACAGAACATTTTATGAAATACGGAAAACGATATAATTAATTCTTCGATTAAATTGACAGAATTTAAAGCTATTCTAAGCCGCAACAAATCAATTTTTGGAATGCATTAATTGCGGTATCGTATAAGATCGAATGCATTCAATTCTGGAATTACAGGTCGTACAAAATAGTACGAATTGGAATAAGAATCTCCGATAATCAATAGGCCACTAGAAAGAAACAGAATGCAAAATATCGATTCCGTATATCTTCTGGTTTATTGGGAATTGTTTATCTATCATAAATCTATGAGAAATTATGAATATTAATACAACTATTATAGTTTGATAAAATGGAACTAGTTATTTACTATTATTTTGTAAGTTTCTTACGTTTTATACTTCCCTCGCGTCAGTAGACGTCACTTCTTTCTGTATTGTACGAGATTGAAAAGAACAAAAAAGGCGTTGGAGCTCGTGGTCGAAACGTGATTATGCTCAATTATGTATGTATGCCCGAAAATGTGCATATTGACAAAAGGAACATAAAGAACGCAGTGTAAGTTGAGTTTCGGAACGCACCGGAAATGCATGTTTTTGCCTGCAATATGGCAAGAACCGAAAACGTATAAATTGAAGGATTTTTTTTATCATTTTTGAAATTAATGAGGAATTTTAGCAATTACCATCGAGTTTTCCGCCTGCGTTCCAAAAATCATATCGAAAATATACGATTATTTATCTCAAATTTAATTGGATTGTTTACCTAGTTTGCGGCAGTGCGAAATCAATTTCTCCATTACGTTTTTTTTCTGTTTTATGACAAATGTTGCAGTAAACGAGTACACCGATAGACAAAAATTTACTTAAAAAATGGCTGATTTAAAATGCAATTTTCTCCAGTAATTTGGAGCAAAGAGACACGTCTATTTGTGTAATTCATGGCCGATTTTCTCATCACTCATTACTTTTTTCAAATTATAATTCTCCTGTACTTCAAATTTGATATTCTTATATGCGTATGCGAAAAATTGTTTTTTTACTCCATTCTCCAAATATTGTTGGCATGCAACCCAGTAAACCAGAAATTATACGGGATAAACGCACCTAACCTAAAAGGAACTCAAAATGCTGAAAAAAGTTATTGTTTTCCAGAAATATGAAATAGTAAAAATCATATAGCCAATTTTTCGACTAAATCGATGTGATCTAAAGCTTCTCAGCTGAGAATTCATTATGGGATCTCACATGAGATCTAGCGTGAGAATATAAGAACTCACATGAGATCTCGCGTGAGAATATGAGAACTCACATGAGATCTCGCGTGAAAATCTAAGAACTCACATGAGATCTCGCATGAGAATGTGAAAACTCACACAAGATCTCACGTGAGAATGTGAGAACTGGCATAAGATCTCACGTGAGAATGTGCAAACTCACATGAGAAATCGCTGAAAGTTACGAAATGAAAAATTAATTTTACAAGATTTGAGATTAGACACATGAGAACATGAAAAATCCCATGATGGTTGAAATGAGAGTCAACCCCCACTACATGGCCTACAACATTTTGTCTGATTTTTGTTTTTGAGGGTTGACATCGAGTCGATTAATTTGAACCTAAATTGGTATTTTGAAAAATAGCAAAAATAGAAAACCTCCAGTCTGAATTATCTGAAAAACCTCGAGAAACACAAAAAGTATTATTTTGTGTAAATCCTTTTTGTCCTGTGGAATATTTTTCTTTTCTGAATTTCTGGATGAGTTCGTATATGAGAAAATTCTCAGTCGAGATCTCAGCGGACTTATCACCTAACTTCTCGTATGAGTTCTCACGGTCTCGCGTGAGATCTAAGTGAGTTCTCGAGTTCTCATGTGAGATTTCAGCTGAGAACTTTCAGTAGAGATTATTTGCAATTTTTGTTATGTGTTTCATGTGCGGACCTAGTATGCCAGGGATTCAATTGTTAAAAAAAGAATTTATGTCATGCAGTGCGTAAAATGCTATTTATCACATTTTTTACCTTTTTCTGGCGCATTTTACACACTTAAATAACATTCGTAAGTTACTTAAGTAACACTCGCCTTTGGCTCGGGCGGCAACCCTGACATTCGCAGAAAAAACTTTTACGCACTAGTGTCGTAATATACTATTAAGGGTTCCATAGGAAACTAAACTGAATTGCTTTGAATTCATTTAAATTCCTTTTTTGAGAATTTTGGAATTGGAGAATCCCTTTCAATCCCTTTTTGTTTACTGGGAGTCGTATACGATCGAATGAATTTGAATTCTCGAGTTACAAAAAGTATTTAAAATCGTAAGAATTCGAATAAGAAACTCTGAAAATCAATACGTCAATTCCATAATAGTTCGTTTGGATGTTTAAAACAAAATTACATTTGATATTTCGCCACACCAGATAACTTATACCAGATAACTTATACAACAAATCACGCCATATTACAAAATCTCCATACGATTTAGTGAGAAAATCTATATCCCTCTAGCTCTTTCACATACAAAAACATGAGTGTTCTTTTTATCCCATTTAATGAAAACTGATTAACAAAGAAGAGGTAGATAGTTCATGGGAAAAGAAAGATTTTGAAAAAGCGAATTGAAAGGTCTAACTTTGATCAAATCTGGCGTATTGTAAATTTTGTGGTCGCCGATTTTTACCGAGTACTCCACCATATTATGATGCTTTCTTAACCTCAATAATATGACGGGTTATATATGTATATACAATCACGATTTTATAAATATTGACGAATTCACCCCAATCTTGGTATTCGGGGGATTTCGAGTTTGTTGATTCCGAATTCGAAGTTGGATTTTCAAAATCCAAAATGACGGATCCAATATGGTGGTTAAATTCTTTAATCATTACAAAACTTCATTTCCTTATGATTTTTAAGGTTGATGATTCCGAATCAGAGGTACAATTATAAAATAAATTACTAAGGGAAAATATGGAGGGCTTATAACCTAGAAATGTCATTATAATTCATGAAGACAGACACATTGAGGTTCGAAAAGTCGAGGTTTTTGTGGAGGTTTGGTTTGGTTACAAGCTCTCCATTTTTATTTATTTATTAATATAATTTACCTGTCTACATTTAATTATTTATTAATAATGATAAGACAATGTACTTTTCTTGGCAAAACGCAAAAATGTTCATCTATTTTGTAATACTAGTTCTCAACTGAAGACCTTTAAATGTCCAATGATCTTACAGAAATACATTTTCGGACAACTTATTGCTTCACATACTTTCCCTACAATTTTGGAAACACCATTGACGTCAAAGCTTCGAAAAGTTATTCAACATTTCTCTCATGCCTTCGCCAAAGCATTCGAAACGTCAGTTGATGCCGAAGAATTTTTCGTTGAAAGTGACTGAAGGTCAGCCAAGGTCAAGAATAACCGAAGCTTTTCTAAATAACTCAATTTATCTTGAAATATCCCAATGACGATATAATGTCTTATATATATAAGACTCAATATTTCACCGTACTTACGGCCTTGAACTCGTCCTTGTATAATTATGCAATAAATAAAAATATTAAACTCAAAACTACTAATTGTGCAGATAATTCTTTTCGGGGGTTATGTGTAAATGTGGTTAAATTAATTTAATTGTAAACTAATATTTACTCATTGATACTTAAATATTATAATAAAGAAGGAAACATTATATAAAATAGTTTACAAGTTTTTATAATTGATAATACGAAGTAATTACATCTTACTGTATGTGGTACGCAAAGTTGTTGATAAGATAAAAAGTGACAATTTTGTTCATCAGTTTAGAAAATAGTCGTTCTGCTAGATATTGTAATTTGTATAATTAGTCTGTGTTATTATATACAACATAACTATTTTTCCTCCAAATTCATGGAACTAAGGAATGTTAAATTCGGTATAAAAAATGTATTTGTAAATGCTTTCTTTTAATATAATAGGTAAAGATTTTTTGAAATTGTTAAAATTTACTGGTTGTCAAAAGATATGTGTAAATTAAAAAAAATTACTCTCTCAAGACGTAAACAATGTAAAATTTATGTTTAGCTGTCTAAAATGTTAAATAGAATATTAACATTTTAAAATAATCTTTTCCTTCATACTTTACTTATACTTAGTACAATTTATTATTTCGAATGAGTTGTTAATTGATGTCATTTCTATTTTTTAAATATCACGGGTTTTATACAATGAGGCGTGTTTAGCTGATGAAATCGTTTCATAACCTTATCGTCTATGCCGTCATTATTAACCCAATTACCAATCATCAATATGAAATTACCAAATCGAATGTTTGGTTTTTTGAGAAAAAGTAAATAAAGCGCGTGACAGCAAGGCACATGGACGATAATGTACTACACGTGTACTTAATAATGATGATCCAAGCATCGAAACACTTCATTTACAGAAAAACAAAAAGAATAATTAGAAAAAAATATGATTAAAATCGTTATCATAAAATAAACTACTAGCAAACAATAGTCTGGTGACGAATCAGTAAAACTAAAATCATACGTTTTGTATCCGATCACGCCAGATCTTGGATAACGATTTTAGTGTCAGATAAGAAGATGGAATCGATCTCTCTTGTATTCTATGCAGTAGTTAAACCTACTATAACTTTCTATTATATAATCCTTAATAATTTTTTGTTCAGGCAAGGAAAAGTTAGAAAGATAATAGTTGAGTAATTTAACTATTTAAATACCTTTTTACACGATTTTATAAATCTTTTTTTAGCAGTATTATGACGTCATATGCCGAATATCTTTTTAACTACGAAGTATATCCTGGGAGAGTCATTTGAACTTCAGAGAACAACTGTAATCTTTAAATGGATACCCAACTTTAAACGTGACTTTTCGATGTTATTCTACTTAAGTGTTTATGCGGCTAAAACGCCTAAAGGAACTTCTGCAGGAGCCACTGGGATAACATAGAATTATTCCTTGTGAATGTCTGGAATTGGATATAAAATGTTTCTTTTCTAGTTACCCTTTTATAAACCGCTTTTCTATTTTCACTTTTAAGCGACAATCTCTTATAAAAATAATTTTCTAAGAGAAAAGCAATTTATTAAATTCAAACTATATTTTTATGTTTATTTGTATGTCTTTAATTTGTGTGAAATTTGATTCGATTATACAAAAAATAATTATATGCAAATTACTAAATATGATCAAAATAATTAAATCTTACATTTACGTTACATTTACAACTTTACGTTAACTAAATAGTTTGTATTTTCAATAATTTACATGTTTTTATATTAAGTCAATATTTTGGACTATGTTAAATTTGAGTTATACGAATTGATACAAACACCTTAACAGGCAGACAAATTATGCAACAGTATCAGAAAATTACGAAACTTGTAAGATAAATAAGTGAGCTGTAAAGAAGGGGTCTCCGCGCTAAACAAGAACCTAGCGCGAGAAGCGACCGCATCTCTTGATATAAATATGAATCATAGAGCGAAGGTGAAGTTAGTTTGGTTTGTCGCCGCCAGGGGCAGATGCGACGTTAAAATCCCTACAAGAGGGGTCCGTGATTTCTGTTGTAGAAGTGTGATTCTGATTATATCATAAGGAATTCCATAGTCGAGCTTCAGTGTTCAATAAATTTGATATGTTTTATACATACCTATATCAAACATTAAAAACGGTAACGGTAAAAGCTACCGTTACATGCTTCAGAAAACTCCTAAAGACACTTTTAACAGTGTATAAAAATATAAAAGGCAAAATAATGAGTAATAGTTGCTGCAGAATCACGGAGTTGAAATTCTTAAGAATATTATACCAGACACTTATCGAACTTGAAGTTAAATTAATTAGTCTGATATGAACTTAATGTAACGATAATCAGCTATTTCTGCAATGTTTGAAAATAATGAAACTGTATTATGAAATATAAAATTATATTGAGTGAGGCGTCTGAAATTATTCAACATGTATGAAGATCAATCAATTTTTTCTTCGATATTGTAAATTACGAATTAACGATTAATCAATTGTTGTCGTGAACATCAAGACAGTTTCAAGAGTGATGGTGATTTTTTTAGATTTTTTCATCCTGCAAGTCGGAATTTTTTGAAATTGTAGCTCAATTAATAAAATATTTTGATTCTTTGTCGACTTTAGCATATTTTCAAATTAGTAATGCACAATTTCATTAGTGTGAATTAGACGAATTCTAAGAGCAGTGCGCCTATAGCATCCAAAATGTTATCTTCTATTTGCCCAAGATGCATCGGGAATGTGGTTTGACATAATTTGAAAACCGTTTTCTATTATCTTATCTAACTAAACCCCAAGACAAGATGAAATTAAACTATCGAATCTTGACGATTCAATATTTAAACTGCAGCGAAAAATGCTTGAAGCAACAATTTGTAAAAATATTTCAATAAAAGATAAATCGGCTAAAATAAATTATAAAACGGCTGTGGAAGCATTCCTTGTACATAGGCACTTTACTTGACGTTCTGAAATAAATTTTGTTTCAGTGACCGATATATTCAATATTGTATCTGTTCCACATAAATACAGCGTGATAAAAGCAATCATGTGCATGGATCAACGTGTACTTATCTCATGGATATGTTTATCGTCGAATAAAAGAATTATGGAAGCGAACATATTGAGTTATTAGTCATTAACAGTCGTGGTTTGAGGTTTATTTATAAATTTTTAGATAAATAGATCTCTTCATCTAAATCTGTGTACTATAAGATTCATTATCATTCAGATAAGGCCATTGACCGTGCATACGGTGAAAACGTGATAATACAATATAATAAGTTGGCAGTTGCATGCTGTACATCTAATCGTGAATTGCAATATTCTGTCTTCAAGTGGTAATTAAAAATTCATAGATTGTATGTTTATAAAATGAATAAAATTAATACTTCGTGAAACGGACCTTACAAACATTATTTTTTAAGATGTTACTGACAAAACAATACAACGTTGTTTTAATATTTATTGTAATATTTATTACAATTAAAAGTCTAATCGACTCTATTATAAGAATTAATTTTTCAAATGTTCACGAACTATGTCCAACTAATCAATGATTTCTGATCACAACCATGTTTCCTAACCTACCCAAACATGACATAAACTAACCTAACCTAACCTGACCTAAACTAACCTCATCTAAACTGACATAACGTAACGTAACCTAACCTAATCTAACCTAACCGATAACAAAACCGTACGTAATCATGGACAAATTAATTTATGCAATTCGTAAATCAATTAGGATTTTGGAAAAACATTGTACGAAAAAGAGCTTTCGGTAAAGATTTCGAATTTTTTAATTTTTTGATGCGATATATGAAGTACGTTATTTTTAGACAGTTCCAACTAGAGGAGATTCATGTTGTCACGCTAAAAGTTTGTATTAATGAAAATGAACTTGAGAGCTGTAATTGTAACTAATTTCTCCTTAAAGAACGTCTATCTTCCGACCATCGGCATGAGCTGACAAAGTTCAATTCAATTGACAGCTGGTCGTGAAGTCGATAAATTCGTAATGAAAAGTAAATTACTAATATCTGAAGTAATACATTCAGAATGAATACTTGTTAATCACCGTAATTAAACGCATGCGATTACGAAATTGTTTGAGAATACGTTGAAGGTCATAAAACTTTATGCTAGTCTTTTTAAATCTTTAGTAGTTATAACTGTATATAAATTTATAAATGTATTCTACTTTCTGAATCTGAATTAGCGAAAGTCTACTAATCTTGGGTGACTATCTATTAGTCAATTTTTACTACTACTACTAGTAGTCAATTTTTATTAGAAATTAGTACTAATTTATTAATTAAATTTTACTGATCGATATTTATTAGTTAAACTGATTACTAATTGAATTAGTGGCCTACTTTTCGATTTTGAATTAGTATCAAATCAAAATTAGTTTCAAATTTTCTACCCGGGAGCGGTTTCTTGAAAAACCAAACTTTATTGTCCATGATCTCAAAACATCCGTTGTGATACTTCATCGTTATCGAGTTATATTTCAATTTTCGTCCGTCATTTTGAATACGCCATTTTGAATTTTGAAACCAAGATTGTCGAACATTATTTTTCGGTACTGAAATTTGTAAAAATTCGATTTCGCGGACTGCATTTAGTCCACATGGGTTATGTTTCATGCGAATTGTCGACTTTGATTCACTCGAGCGTCAAACGCGCCCTCGTCGGGAAATATCAATTTTGCTCTCTATAGTTGCAGAATGTACTAATGTTGCCGTAAATTTAAATTTGTATACTCATTTTTGCTTGTATATAATTTCGGTTTAATTCATTCTATTAGTAAAATATAAAATTCCTGGAATCAATTTATTGTCTAAAAACTTAAATTCATATATCCAAAAAATCCAATATCACGATGATAAGGCAATAACGAATAAAAAATAAATTAGAATAAACTATTCAAAAGCTGTGCTAAAGTTAGTAAAGATCCACCGTAATTTTATATGTTAGATTACATTTTTAATATCCAAATAAAAAATTTACAAAATTTCATTTAGGTGTTTCTGAATTCATCAAGTTTTCTTCGCATAAAACATTTAAAAAAAAACGTTTTCTATTTTCAATAATTTTCTTAAGCTTATTTTTACATTGTTTACAGAAACTCTTTCATTCTATTATGTATTAGGCTATTTATTATTTTTCAATTATTTCAAAATAAAGAAACCATTAAAACATGGATGCACCTGATATAACTAGTTAACACTGATCTGGATAAAATATCACATGATTATCTCACGGCTAAAGAATCGAAAATAATTAATGACATAATGACAAAATAATACTGAAAATAAAACCGATAAGATGAAAGATAAAACCTTAGATTATTATCAGAGAATGAAGGTTTTACTTCTTTAAGTTTTCGAATCTGAAGTGTAGAATTTTATTCATTAAGTGTAAAATATGCATTACAGCCGTGGCATATTTTTTTTCGATATAAGCAGAGAACTTTTAATTCCAGGAAATTAAAAAAATGAAAAACTTGTTTATTTAAGAAGAAGTAAATGGAACCCCATGAAAAAATAGTAGAAACTTTAGTAACGTTTAATAATGTTACTTTTAAAATTGAACAATATGTAAACCGTACGATATTCTATCAAATGTATTATGTCTATTTTTACTATTCAGAAATATTTACAATTACTATTTAATTGTAAAAATAAGGCCTTTGATATTTGAGGTTATGTATACGACGAATTTCGTCTGATAAGTTTGAAGGTCTCTAGCTAATTCTTGGTATGCGAAATATTGTGATGAATATATGAACAGCTCTCGGAAGGTATCTTTTCAAATGTCCAATTCCTCAAAACGTTTCAAAATATACACCGAGATCTTCACAATTCCAACACTACCTTCACAATAATCGCTTTGTCTTACAAATTTAAACGTGTCATTCCGGCAATCGAGATTGGATAGGATTGAATTGAAAGTTTCAATTCATTTTGAACTCATACTTTGATTGCGTAAGTATGGATTCAAATGGATTGAATTCCGAAGAAAGGAATCCATCTGTATTCAATTTTACGAATACAATCGGAAGCGTAATTTGCCGGATTAAATTTCAGAAAAAGTAATCCATCTGTATTCAATTTTACGAACACAATTACGAATACAATCGGAAGCAGTATAGGAATACAAATAAATACAGATTTATTCAAAGTTTATTTTTTGAAAGAAAACTTTTTTTGCATTCAAATGAATACGCTTAGATAGTTTTGAATCCGTAATGTTGAGTACGGAGGCATTCAATATTTCGTTTTGAAGGAGGAAACTTTTTTGGATTGAAATGAATACACTTGGATAGTTTTGAGTCCGTAATATTGAATACGGATGTATACAAAGTTTCGTTTTTGAAAGAAAACTTTTGTTGCACTGAAATGAATACGTTTAGGTACTTTTGAGTCCATAATGATAAATATAGATGTATTCAAGGTTTCGTTTTTGATAGAAAACTTTTTTTGGATTGAAATGAATACACTTGGCTACTTTTGAATCCGTAATGTTGAATACGGATGCATTCAATGTTTCGTTTTTAAAAAGGAAACATTTTTTGGATTGAAGTGGATACACTTGGATAGTTTTGAATCCGGAATGTTGAATACGGATGCATTCAATATTTCGTTTTTAAAAAGGAAACTATTTTTGGATTGAAATGAATACACATAGATAGTTTTGAATCCGTAATGTTGAATACGGAGATATTTAAGATATAATTTTTAAAAAGAAAACTTTTTTTGGATTAATATAAATTCAGAAAGTAACCTTTTTATCGTATGAACGAATAGAATTGTATTTACGTATTAAAATGGATTCACCGTTGAACAAAGTATGGATTCAGAATTTAATAATTGAATCCAATTCTATACAACTCTATCCAAATTCGATTGCTAGGATGTGACAGTACGTAAAACACGTAGAACGTGGAACGTGGAACTGGAACAAATGTTGTACATAATAACTTTCTAGGGTGTTTTCGTTTGCCGTTTATTACAAAGATACCTAGGGTTAGGTTAGGTTCCAGTGATTTGCGAAATAATTTTAGTATTTAGTATCATGTTCCAGAATTAAATAATTAAATACTAGGAAATTGTAAGTAGAATAATATTATTGTCTAGTTTACTAAGCAAAATAGTGAGATTAACTATTTTCTGTAATATATAACTTCTTTTATCTTTACCAAATATTTTGATTAAATATTTGTTCTCTGGGTAAATTAAAGATTCACTTTCAATGTCTCTTAGTAAGTGACAATTTACAACAACAAATGGTATAAATCAAATAAATAAATCCATAGTTTTTACAAATATCAGATGTATTTATCAAATATTAGTTCTCGGATATGATAATCATTTTTTTGTAGATAAAAAAAAAAGAGTATCGCAGAAAGCTATTGACGCCAACTTACCCTATTTTATGCTAGTACCACGGACTTACTATATAATTACACATATCTCCTCGATCATCAACGTATAATTTAAGTCCCCTTTATTCTCAGCCCCTTGATATAGTCCACGTGAATTACAAGAAATGTACGTGTATATAACTATTATGAATAAATAAAAAATTCATCGTTTCTTCATTTTTTATTAATAATTTTATTTGTTTTGAATGTTTCGCAATACAAAAATAATGTTTAATGAGTAAATTAAATCTTTCTTTTCAGTACAAAAATACTCATTACAAGTTATTTTAAATATTTGTTTTAAAAAACGGTCACATACGTGAACGACGGATTTTTTTATATGATTTTCAGAACATTTTTTCATTTACAAAAATGTTCGCGCCGGGACTCGAACTAGGAACTTTTCGATTACCGGTAGAATGTACAATTCCTCATTTTTCAGCTTGATTTTTAATAATTCAGTACATTGATTTTATACAATATTTTTTTTACAGTTTTATCACACGGGATTTTCTTAATTTCAGGGCTGTAACATTGTTAATTGATTAGAAAAGGAAATTTCAAAAATACTTCATAAAGGTGAAGAAATATACAATATGTTTTTATTGGTCTTCAGCTAACTTTTTGCTTAATATTTAATGGACTAATTTTTTTTTTTAATTAGTAACCAATATGAAAACTTTTTATGGATCGGTTTTACTTTTTGTCTAATTTTGTGATTGTAACCTTCAGCTCATTCAAGAATAGTTCAAGTGGTGTGTTTTAGATATTTACAGGAGCCATTAACCAGATGGTTTTTATCCGATACTAAACTTTTTATTTCTGTTCAGAACCGTAATATTGATTTCATTTGACGTCAAATCATACCGATTTAGAATCATCATTACACGGTAGGGAGAATTTTTTAATTTTTGTTTTGGGATTTAATTCTTACGTCAATCCATAAAAACGTCGTTTCAATTAATCACGAGAACTATCTATCGATATTCTATACGCTAATCGCCACTTTTTTTATTGTTTATTAAGTTTATTTCATGCAGTATCTATTTATTAACGAATTGTTGAAGAATGATTGTACTATGTTTGCATTAAAAAGTTTAAGACCATTGTTTTTATAATCTGTTTATATGAAATTATATTTATTTTGCAATAATTTAATTTATTCTGCCTGTGTAAAGTAAAATTAATGTCAATCAACCGTTGATGATGATTTAAAATTAATAATAAAAGTGCGCAAAAAATGCACAGTTTTTATGGTTACATTTGAAGTCGACGTCAACAGATGATAATTATAAAAACGTAAGGTCGAAAAACGTCTCCAAAATCAGCACTATTGAACATAAAATTCGCGTCATGCTTGACGTCATTTTCTAACACTTTTATGACATGCTGTCATAAATCTGACGTCAGTAAAAACGTTATTTACCTAATCAAGAAAATGTTCGTTACGAACCATATAAACTGGCTTAACACTAGATTTGGCAAATCATCATATCGATGACACCAATTAATTTTTGGGTATAAAAGAACTATAGTAAATCCTTCAAACCAAGTGTTTATTTTCTTTTAAATTACTTTGGAGTACAACTTCAATACATATGAAATAACCTTGTAGATTCCTATTGTACAATTATGTTTTTGTGAATTTTAAAACCGCTCGTAATTGATTTACTAAGAGTTTTTATATGCTGTTTGTACCCTGAACAAAAATGAGAATAAAAATTATTTTATTCTTGTTTTACTTTAATATTTAATATAAACAAATTTAGTTAAGTGTACCAATCAGATCATCGCATTCTCTTACTACTTCCTGGTGTTCGACATTTTAGACGTGTAATTTTTCGTTGTCATTCATATCGATCGCCATTTATAAAATTTATGAACTATTCGTGACTTTCGACTTTGATCGATAATAAACTACTAAATTACGACCAAACAAATCCTTAGTCATTACGTGTTACATGGTTAACGGTTCATTTGACTTGTTTACTTCTTTAACATGTCGATTATCAAAAGCTGATTTATTATTAGCCTAAACATATTGCATCTTCAATCAATTCAAAAGATTTATAAATATCTATCGGATTACAAAGAAGCAATTGTATAATGCAGTCTATGTACATCCTTATACCGTATCGACATTCTCATTTATATATTTCAGCGTTGATTAGTAATGAATTAATATTTAAAAAACTAAATGTTTAATCTAAATAATTGATATAAATGTCTCAATAAAAATTAGTTCATGAAACTATAGTTAAAACTTGTTTGATAAAGTCAATTGTATTAAATCAGTTCATTACTGTAAAATACAATAATCCTTTAGTCTATCAAAAGTGCCCATAGTGCACGATTTTTGTTTTGTTTTGCCCCTAATCAACTTCCATTCGTCAGGATGTCGAAAAAAATTAACGAATTGTCAAACTTTTTCTTGAATACTATTATAGACTATACAGAAAATTTGCTAAGGACAAAAATGCTTTAAAATGAGTCAAATTTTATCGAAAAATCGAAACAAGTCATTTACTCTATTCTAAGACATTTTTTTTTCTATGGACATTTTTTTCAAAGTCTGCAGTTTCCACGAAAATAGATTATTAAACTTTCCTAGAATTTAAGACAAATAATTTATTTTCTGGAAAACTACAAACTTTAGAAGAAATTTCCATAGAACAACATTTTTGGAGTCTGAAAAGTGAGCAAAGTACAACATTTCAACAATTTTTTGTTCAGCAACCTTATTCTAAATGTCTATTATTTAAAAAAATAATTCCGAGAAAAAAAATCTTGGAAAATCCAAAAGTTCCGGAATGTTTTATTTGAAATTGACAGACTTTCAGAAAAAATGTTACGAAAAAAGTTCATAGAATATCCTGATATTTTTTCAAATTTTGTTTGTAGACTTTTTTAATTTTTAAAAATTTTGGAATTTTGAAAAAATTTCAGCGTATTCCTCGATCAATTCTAAGAACTTTTCGTTTCATTATCATTTTCAAATAAAAAATTCCTGAAACTTTCACTGATTTTTTCGTGGTTCCGACATTTTGAATACTTTCAATTGTATTTTTAAAATGATGTTGAGAACACGATTTCTTTACTTGAAAAAAGAATTCTAAAATTATTTCAATGTGAAAAACAATACAAAGAAAAAAAAACAATTTGAAAAATGTTTTTTTGGAAATAATCATATTTCCACGATTGATATTTTTGAAAAATCTATTAAAAAGTTCTGAAAGTTCAATTAATTTTACGTAAGATATGCCTGCTAGGACAATTTTTAGAACCTTTCTCAAAACTATAGTGCATAAAATATCCATTCAGGACTTAATGGGTTAATGAAATATTTGATTTAATACGAATTTAGCTTAGTAAAAAGAAAATAAAAGATTTTAGAGTAAAAGTAAATTACTTCATCTAACAAGAGCCTGCCAAAAGCCAAGTTAATAAATGAAATAAAATTTAAAAATTAAATTGAACATTTTAAGAACTCCAAAGTTTAGTTACTAGAATTTCTTAGGATTAAGTATAAATGTGTTTTAGCAATATTTTTTATTAGAGATTAAAATTATGTTTCTGTTTAGTATAATACTTACTTACTACTTGTAGGAAATATACTTTAAATCAGTAATTTTTATTGCTAGTTTTACAGTTGTTCTTATACCATTTCGATTTTAATAGTCTAATCAGATTCAATGTCACTTTTGTAATCAAATAAAATGTAAAAAAAATGTTTGAATCAATTTATGCTCTTTCAATTTTTACTATCTCTTATATAAAGTTATAATGACAAGTTTTATGAATACTTACACTACAAGTAAATATAAAATAATTTATACATTACTGCACTTGTAATTAAATACTAAAAAAAAATACTTTTTAATAACTAAACGTAAAAATATATTGACTGATTCATAATTAAATATTAAGGTCTACTAAACAGCTGACTATTAATTATGAAAAAGTTAAACACACTACTATGGGTAATCGAGGAAGTAATTTCTTCTATTACACTTGATAAAAATTAAATGTATTTTTATTTTAACTAGATTTATATTTACTATAATGTCACTACTTATTGCTAATACAGTAGTTGCGATCAAATATTAAATAATTCAAATATTTCGGGTATTGGTTCTTTATTTAAACCACTAATGGATTTAATTTATGTAATAATTAATATTTTTAATGACGAATACGTTTCAATTTTTATAAAGTCTGAATCACTACTTTGGAATAAATGTTACAAAAGCGAGCATTCGTACTATCTAATTTTTTACCTCTACTAGTACATTCGTACTAACGTATGCTTTTTTACTTGACTGCATGCCATTGTTCCAATTGCGTAATTGAGCGTGAATAGTATTTTTGTTCTATGATTTTTTAATTATGTGCAAGGTAAAATCGCAGGCAAAGTAGGAATAAAATCCGGAAACATATTAGAGTGGATACAAAAAGTACAAACATAAAACATTGTATTGTTTGAATTATTTCAGTTTGTTTTTAGTATCATATAAATTTCATAGTTTTATAGATGTTGTTTTAAGATTTATTAAGTTATAGTTTTATTTTAAAAAATAATTACTTTTTTTTTTATATTATTATCTTTCCGACATTTTTTCTTTCTATATAAATTGAACAGTATAACTGGTAAACACAATTTTCAAATATTAGGAATTGTAAGTAACTATTAATCCGAATATATAAATTATATCATTTTTCTGTCATATGTAGTTAATATATCAAAAAACAAAAATTTTATTTCTATCAATTTTAATTTTGTTATTTATCAGATACCAATAAATAACAAAATTAAAATTAAAATAATAAATAAGTATATCTAATCTACATTATTTAGAACGTAGTAACTAGCTGAGAACTAACTTTTTAGAGAGTTTAAACATGCCTTAATTAATTTCAATTTACTATCACATTTGACTTGTAGGAACATCGATTACTTACATGTCAGTACAAAAACTTAATCCATTTTGTAAGCAAAAAGTGCCCTTTCTTATGAGTAAATTACATAATACGAATTCTTAATCGCAACTCTCATACTAATTATCTTCTCGAACCACATATTTTTCTGTGATCCAAATTCAAAACGACGGATTCAATATGTCGTACACTTTTTTCAAAACACTACAAAAATCGTGTATTCTAAATATTCCAGTTTAAGAAATTAGACACTTCGAAAATATCTTTTGAGAATATATGCCTGAATATATCTGTCTTCGACGCAAAGTGTCTAAAGACATTATTTGGGTCTATAAATGGGTAATATTTTTCCTTTTCGCCCACTTTTGTAAGACACCAATTTTCTCCAAATTTTAGTATGTTTTTCAACCTTCAAAAATAAGACTTTTTGCAAAATTTCAACCCCCAAGGTGACCGTCGACCCCCATGACCTTCATCAAAAGACTCGAAATGTGCCTTCTTTCCTTACATTTCAACATTTTTATATCGGAACCTTGTGAACCGATTACAACTTGACAAAGGTAAAAGTTTTACAAAAAGTGTCAAATTTTTCAAAACTCAAAATGGTAATGTCCTTTATTTTATATATGTCATTTGATAGATTATTCTATTATCTTTAAAATTTCCGGTCGTAAATTGAAATCCATCGACTCATTCAAAAGATGGAGCCGTTTTAATATTGTCATTTTCGTGAAAATCGTGTTTTTCCGCATGTTTAAAAGAGGGCGAGTGGTTTCTGCCTCAATATGATGCCACAAAAATTTAACTGGAGTTAGTTCTATGTATATATAACAACCTTCTTTAGGAATTTTTCTTGGCCCGAGGATTTATCCATCTTATTTGAACCTCTGAATTGAGTACTTCGCTTCTGAAGTAAACCAACTCGTACATCTCTTTCGGCTTTCTCTTATGAATTTGCAGGCCCTAAGATATTCTAAACGCTGTGAATAAAACAAATGTCACCATGGCCAAAACGTCACTTGTTTTCGTTATTAATATAAGTACCACGAGACCGTTCATCCCAAAATTACTTCTCCTAAATTATTTACAAATAAGCGGTGAATAAAAACACAACATAATGCATCAGAGTAAAAACCAATAGTTTGGATGCTGATGGAAGTTTCTAGATGTTTACAACCGAAGTTGTGAGAAATTAAAAAGAATTTTCAACGTCACAAGCATTCACGGATTTTATAACCAAAATTAAAAAAGAAAAATGTAAACTATCATATTTTTGGTTTAAATTAACAAAAGGCTTCTAACAAAGTTCAAATTCAGGATCTTTGGGTCTGCTTTTTTAATTCATAGCGTTTAGAATATCTTAGGGCCCGCAAATTCATAAGACAACGCCGAAACAGATCGGTTTACTTCAGAAGGGAAGTACTCAATATTCAGAAGTTCAAATAAGGTGGATAAAGCATCGGGCAAAGAAAAATTCCCAAAGAAGGTTGTTATATATGCATAGAACTAACTCCAGTTAATTTTTGTGTCATTATATTGAGGCAGAAACCATTGGCCCTCTTTTAAACTTGCGAAAGAACACGATTTTCACGAAAATGACCACATCAAAACGGTTATATCTTTTGAAGGCGTCGATGGATTTCAATTTCTGACCCAGCATTTTAAAGATAATAGAAAAATCTATCAAATGACGTATATAAAAAGTGTTTTGGTCATTTGGATCGGTTTTGGCAGCCATTTGAAATTTGTAATTTTTCTTACATTTCAATACCACTGTACAGTAACCAATAATGGACATTACCATTTTCAGTTTTGTCAAATTGTAATCGATTCACAAGGTTCCGAGATAAAAATGCTTAAATGTAAGAAAAAATGGGCACATTTTGAGTCTTTCGATGAAGGTCACGGGAACCAAGGTCACCTTGGGGGCTGAAATTTTGCAAAAAGTCTTATTTTTGAAGGTCGAAAAACATTTTAAAATTTGGAGAATGAATATTGCAGATTTAAAAAAATTGTTGAAAAACAGAGGTGGGGAAGTGACTGGAAGAAATGTTAAGTTGGTAAAAAGGTATAAATAGTCCGAACAGAACAATCCGTCCCGGGATGTCCTAGGGGGCTCCTAAAGACCTCCAAATGTCCGCTTTTGGTCTTCAGGAGATCCTCGGGCTTTTAGTACTTTACAGAGGCCTATAAATAGAAGAAGTTAAGATATTAAAATGTTGTAATAGTCTTAATGTAGTATATATATAAAATAATGATAATGATGGTTATAGAAATTGCACGGTCATAGATTTACTGATGGTTTAATGGTCACAAAAGTTTTAATTCATTTGTAAATATTTTCACTTAAGTGGAACCGAATTTATTGCTAAACATTTTTTGTGTTTTAATTTTCGAGCTTTCTCAGATTTC
Source organism: Trichopria drosophilae (assembly GCA_030407085.1). Classification (NCBI taxonomy): domain Eukaryota; kingdom Metazoa; phylum Arthropoda; class Insecta; order Hymenoptera; family Diapriidae; genus Trichopria; species Trichopria drosophilae. Next base: position 26,695,568 of record CM059585.1, read on the forward strand.
AAAAATACTCCTAAGAAGGGGCTCTTAAATAGATCTTTAAGTATATCATTATTTAACAAGACCTCTCAAGTACAAGTTCTTATTTAAGCTCTGTCACTATCATTACAATGGAACATTAAAATTCTTTTGAATTATAAAATCACAAATGAACGGTCAGTTTTTTTAAAGAGGTGTGCCGTTTTGTCAATATAGCGAGTGAGAGTTGCCCCCTTACAAAGAGTGACGGAGAAAAGCACTCCAATAAGAGCGGATTTAGTAAAATTCAAATCCAAAAAGAGTTAACATTTTCACTAATTTAGAGGAGTCGAAGTTTTCCTTCAGACTGTAAGAAAGAATCGCAAAAGTTTGGATGAGACGCAAGTAGCTTAGTCGCCGCTAGGAGAGCTCGCGATTCTCAGTTTTATTTTGCTGTCGCTAGAAAGGTGCATTTCTATTCCGTTTATTAGACGACTTGAATGAACTTTTCAACAATGCAGATCTTATGATTATTTAGCATCTTCACTCCATTGGAGTGACCTACTTTAAGGAATTTGGAGGGCTATTACCAAATTTGTTAGAACTTAAATCCTATATATTCTAAAAAATAAAAAGTTCTGACACTTATAAAGGTAGGATAAGAACTGTTGAAATGCAGAAAGGTGACCGCTGTCCCTGAAAGAGTTACGATTTACTAAAAATAAGAAATATTCATTAATTTAAAAAGTCAAATAAATATTAATTAATGTACATATCTTTTCATTTCGCTAACATTGGGGAAGTCAATTTACTGTTGCTAGAATGAGAACTTTGTCATTAACGAAATAGCTGATTAAGGATCCTTTTAATAAATTATGCAAATGCTCTAAATATTTTGATATCAAACTACATCCACTGCGTTAGAGTTAAGTTTCAATAGCATAGTACGCACTTTTTGAAATTCGAGTAAAACAATCCCGCAACTTCCTCTACATCTTCACGAAAGTCACGTTTGCTCATCAAGTTTGATTTATTTACATATACCCGTACACTGCCGACAAATGGCCGTGAAATCTAAGAATACGCATCTAGAAAGTTCAAACGCATATCATTTAAAACAGAATTCCAAAACACGCAGGTGGTCCTTCTTCACGTTGCTTACGAATTTTTTAAGTTCCGCAGTAAATACGGAACTCGTAATTTCATCATTTTTATCCGCATGTTGCCTAGCCTCCTAATGCTTCTAGGATTACTCATTTTTTTAGTAATTTCATTCATTTGAAATAGACTTTATTTCAAAATTTATGGACAAAAATGTCAAAAAATGGACAGGACGTTACTAACATCTAAATGAAAAAACTATTAACAAAACTATTAATAAATTAGTTTAAATTATAAAATTTTGCAGGACTTTTCAAGAAAAGGTTTTCAGGACAAAACTCTGTTGAGAATAAATATATCAAATTTTTTACTTATATCGAAATCGAATTTTTAAAAATGTAATATCCTGATTAATAATTCATAAATTTGTATTTTATATCATTTGTTATTCATCTATTTCCATCCATTAATAAGCATGTATCCACAACTTATTTAAAATCATAAGATTAAAGTTTAACTTTTTGTCATGTCATGTTTCGTCCCTAACAATAAGAAATTATTTATTAAATTGTAAAAGTGTAGTATCGAAAATTCAACCTACTTTATTTATTATATGTACTTTATTGATATCAATTATTGGCTGATATTGATTTATTGATTTTCTGTTTACTTATTATGCTATTTACGCTTTTTAGATAATTTTGAGTCCATTGGCACTGCGACCTTGGCATCGATCTTTCCGCCTCCATCACTTTCCGCTATAAAAAACATAAAGTAAAGTGTGCCACGATGTATTTTATAAAATATTTAATGTGAAATCAAAATCTAAATTATTGTCATTTATCTGTATTTCAATTAATAGACTAATAGTTAATTATTCTCAAATTAAGGAATTAGTTAAATCTTGTATTCTACTAATTTAAATGGAATTGTTATATTATTATTTTTTTATACAAATTGATATAAGAAGCTGTAAATAATCTAATTTCAATCGGAAGAAACGAGGATTTCCAAAACGACCTCTTCAAGAGTCTGAAACGAGCTCTTAAAGAAGTCTTTACTATAAATTCTTAAAACATTGCTCCCGTAAATGTGTGATACTTGAATTTATTTCATTTTGAGTAATATACATTTCGGAATCGGAGTTTCTTCGCGAGACACTAGGTGGTGCTCGAATCCAAAATCGAACTTGAGCGACATTGACTACATATGCCGTGTTTTTACGAATGAAAATTATTTGAATAACCTCCCTTTTAGTATAACTAAAACTAGTCTTTATAATTATTAAACAATTTTTAATTATTCTTAAGATTAATAATAATTATTCTCTCTAATTCCGTAACAATTAGTAAACAAAAAATTCTAATTCGGTAAAATAAAATTCAAGCAGGAATAAAGAAGACACAAACATTTCGTATTGATCCATATGAAAAAAGTATTAAAAATATTGGAAAACGTAAAAAAAGTGACAAAATATTCAGAAAAAATATAACGTAGTTTTGAATATCGTGATCTTCCATCGAAGACGTAGTAGACGCAGACTGCATAAGTAAGCAACAATGAAAGAACAACATAAGCACAAACAGAATTGACAAGATCATTCTCATTATGAACGTAGACATTACTAAAAGAAAATATAAACAAATCGCGTAAATAATAAATAAAATAAAATTATAAATAATAGAAAAATAAATTCATTTAATATTTATTAATTGTGGTTAATTTTTTCTATTATTAAGTTAATCGCTTCATTTATCTAATTTAATTCAATAGTAGAAAAATACATAATTTCCCCGTATTGTTTTAAATTTTGTCATACATAACCGTTTAAAAGTTTTTATTACAGTTTAATGAGTAATTTAAGAGCACAGTATAAATTCTACGCATTAAAAAATCGATATTTAACTTTAAAATGGATGTCACGATATCGCTTCATTTGCTGAGTTGCTCACCCGTGTACACTTTCGCGTCCTTAATTTTGATCTGAAACAAAAACTAGTTAGTTTTTATATTATTATGATACTTGCATCTAGAGCAGGTCGAGTATTTTTAACGAGTTTGAACTTGGTTATACTTCCTATAACAATATGTACATATTTCTTTTAAATAAACAATTAAACTGAGTTCCAAAAATGTATTTTTATTTCATGCTTTTGTTTATCGAAACTTTAAAGCTCAATGAACAAAAAAATGTAAAAAAATATTTTTTATATTATCAGTACAATCAAAATCAACGTTAAATTGTTGAAAAAGAAGCTACATTGCCCCCACCCCAGGTTTATTCTCCCGGTATACCTTCCACTAGTCTATGTTTTACCTCTTCTCCCTTCTCATTGAACCAAACCTCAAGTGAGTTTGCTCAGTGCGCACTGGCGCCTGCCCCTCCCTCTTTTGCATACTGCGCATACGTAACACGACGTTGCAGGAGTAATTTAGTACAGAAGAGGGGATATAGGATACCTACCATACGCTTCATGTCGGATCCAAATATAGAGACTAAGAAGAACCATTGTAGTCGCTTTTTATTAAAAGGGACTTGAGGTCCATAGTGAAGAATCATTTTATATCAAATTCTTACTATAACTATACTAGGATAAAGTAGTTTGGACAGATTCATTTAAGAGTTTAAATAAAACATTAAAGCTTTCTGACTCAGACTTGAAAGATCACTGCCGAGAACGTAATGTACTATTCTTTTATTCTAGTAAAAAAGCTGCGCTTGTTGGAACTCAATGACAAACAATTCTCCGTTATTTGATTTTATTGAGTCAGAGCTTTGAGTTAGCTAATGACGAATCTAAAGTTAGATTTAAACAATTAAAGTGATTACACCGATATCAAAATCCGACTCGTCACTAGCAACGTCAGAAACTCATGAATGATGTCAGCTTGAATGGGTTATCTTCAAGAAAATCTGATAACGGAGCATCATTTTTTATCACGTTCTCATAATTCTAGCTATATGTACCATAATCAAATATTTTGGAAAACGTATAGAATAGAGTTTTCTGGAATGAATCGCAGTGAATACCATTTTCAAACAATTTCTTCTATAAATAACCAGAAAAAGAAACAGGTTTGACTTATTTTCGTACGAGGAAACCAAAAAATAATTTGGCAATATATTCGGTTTTGTGCAATGAAGAAGTAAGATAAAGTAAAAACAATTGGTTTGAACAAATACGATTGAGAAAGGCAATGACCGAGTTTGCAACATCATGGTGATCTAAACCTACAATAACACTCAAACCCATGATGCTCGTCATCCAGCACTTCATCTGAAGAATGTTTAAAAACGTCAACCGGCATCGAGATTCTGCAAATATTGAACGCATCGACACTGCAATTTACATTAACGCGTTCATTGACTAATTTTTTGCCTTTAAACTAGCAACCGGCTATTTATCCTATGATTCCATAGGTCAAGAGGTCGTATGCAAGAAAGCTTAATATGCGCAGGTACCTTATTCACGATCATTCTGGAAGGTCGCCTTAATACGCAGTCGTGTAGGTGATACATAGAATGAATTATAGAAATCATGGCCGAAAGAAAACAGCGTACGATGTTAAATGCCGCCCGGTCGATTTGCTGTTCGTTAGTCACATTCCTCACATTTCTACGACTGCTTTACGAGTTCATCTTTTATGCTTTCGTCGCTTTTATGCACGGGAGTATCTGGTGACGTCTGCAAACGGGTTTTGCGATTTACAAAATCATTAGATGAAGTACATATGTCTATAATCAGGTGTAATAAAGCACACAAACGTCATCCCGACATCTTGAAAGTCGAATGAGTCAAAATTGATTCCTGACGAAGTTCGTGATTGCGTTATAAAATAAACACATTGGATCCGTATCATAGAATTCTCTACATTACGAAACACAATTTAAAAAAAAATACAATGCTTGAATATTGACATCATCATGACAATCGGTTAGATATTTTTTGAACCATTAGAATACAGAAGAGTTCTTCAAACAGCCCACCTCCCAATATTAGCAGACGGGGCTCTCCCAATATTAGCATTTTCGAGGTTATAAAATATAAACACAAAATATATTGCAGATGGATGACAAAGCCGTGCTTTACTTTTCTGCATCAATAGCTTTTGAAGCCAATAACAAATGCTCCAAAGATGTACAAAGGCATATTACCTCTTAATGAAAGATTAATCGTCGACTTGTCAATTCAAAAGTGACAAAAAGACTTTCATCGATAACAAATGCAAAGATAGAACACGTGTGACATTACAATTATCGTAATTTAAAGAAGCAACCACTTTCTTTTGATAAGGTGATTCCGTAGATAAAATCGATTGTTTGGTGAATGTATCAAGTCAACAAATTTCTCTTCTATCTTCCAGCTCTCAAAATAATAACGAAGGTGAAAATAAATTTTGCCAATCAATCATCTTGATTCAACCGATTAAAAGATAAACATAATATTTTTGTCCAGCACTTGAGAAACATTCATCAACCGAATCGTAAAGATGTCAGAATGGATCACTCATAACTCCATACCGATTCCGCGGGTTTGACAGCATAAAAATAAATTTTTTTTATTTATTTATAAAAAACACTGATCTTCTGCAAGCATCAATGAATTTCCTTTTTAATTGTTTAAATTTTCTGGTAAATTCTTCGGGGCTTGTAAGCGCTCTCACACTTTTTTTGTTCGGATCGACTTGAAATTTTAAGACAACATTCCTGAGATGTTACTTTTATATAAACAAATTTTTTTTAAATCTTTTTTTTCAAATTTCTGACTGAATTTGCTCCCTTCAATGTCCGCGATTGAACTGCACAATATCCTTTCTAACGGAATAAATCATAACGAAGCTTTACGTAACAGTAATGCGGCATCCTCTACTTTTTAGGCGAACTTTCAAAAGTTCAAAGCAAACTCTCGGTCTGCGAAAAACTGGTGAAATAATGAAATACGATGAGAATGCTATTTTCCACTTGTACCTTCTGACAGTAACTAATTTCAAAGACAAAAAACGCAAATTTCTGGAAATTTCGTGATACTTATTACAGCAATCGAGAAAAATTATCTTTGCTGCAAATTTAGCTTGAAATTTAGCTCCCTTATTGACACAATTGAAATTAGCATAACCCTTTTCATATCCCTTTATTGAACATCATAATTATGACGATGAGTGTATCCGAGAAAAGTCTAATTTTGTATGATGTCATTCATAAGACCACCAAACGCGACAGTATCCATTTGTCATTCTTGAAGACGTCAAATACTTCAACATCCTTTTTTTTTTGTCATGTTGACATGTGTTTATGTCGTCTCTAAGATGTTACATCGATTTAAGGTATCTTTTTCAATGTTGGACTCACATACGGGATTCAACGCATACAGATGTTTTTTAATGAGATCAAATGACTGACGGTTAGTTTTTGAAGAGTTAAAAGTACGAATTTGACAGCGAATTCGTCACTAATTTTGTCACCATAGCGGTCCTCTTGGACACTCCGACCCTGTAGTGGTTAATGATAATGATAATTTACAAAGAAACAATTAATTTTTTAAAAAATCGTTCCCCATTTTGGGTACGACAATTACAATTTGTTAAATCTAGAACCTTATTGATAAATAGTGACCTATATCTTTGATGTATTGAATGTATTGGTGAGTAGTCAGAATAACAGAAACAGTAGAAAAAATGTTAAAATTTAATTTAATTTACCAATAGCATCTGTATAGCGCATTCAAGCAAAATACTCTGGAGATAACTTATAATTTGGTGAGTCCCTTCAAACCGTACAATACTTATGTATATTTGCAACTAACACTTCGATAACTTCCCTTGTTAGGCTTCAAAAGTCCGCCATTTTTAATTTTTCATACGTAATCAGAGACTTCCAAAACCCCCGAATGAAGATTTTCAACTGAACATAAAAATGATTTAACAATTTATCCAGCGTTATATGGGCAAAACCACAGAACTTTTAACTTTAGGCTTTAAGAAGCCGAATATATAAAATTTAGATAAAACGTCACGTTACGACTTTTAAAGAATTGTTCCAGCGCAGGGAGGTAAAAAGGGACATAAAATTATCGAACCAAACATATTTTTTACGCGGAAAACAGTTGAAATTTGTTACTCGGGGTAATTCAAGTTACTGATCACGAATCCGTCAACAAATAGTTTGAATTCAAGATGGCGAATTCAATGTGGCAGACCGAATTTGTAAGAAGTTACTCGCACAAGCTCAAATTGGGTATTCGGGGGTTTCGATGTAGCTGATCACGAAACCGTTAATAAATGTACTGAATTCAAGATGTCGGGTAGAATATGGGGTATCCATGAGTTTTCCCGATTATTGATAGCAAATCGGGTACCAAATTTTATATATTTAAAATGAAACTTTGCAAACCGAGTTAATAAATAGATATAATCAATTCTGTAAATACACAGTAGGCAGCACGTTGCGAGTTAATACATCTAGTTAAAATTATCTAAACATTATCAACTTGTCTTGATACAATTTAGGTAACGCAAATTAGTAAACTAATTGTCAGTAACATATCTTAGCAGGATTATCCAATTTTTGCTTGCTTGTAAGTTTATAATATAAAAATTTTAGCAGTAAAAATTTATTTATGTCGATTTAAGGCATTGTTATCCTGGCTATACTGAAAAAAATGTAAAGTTGATACAGCAGAATTTTATTTTATTGTCCTTCACTTTGTTAGCGCCTTCCCATTATTAGCGAGATTCCCTTCACGTATTTAGCGCATGTAAGGTTAGTTCTTCTTCTCTCTTTCGTAACTCCAGCGTCATGCCTAGTGTGTCGGCTGGAAGGTGCGCAAGAAACGATGCGCATTTGTTGGACAACAAAGTGAAAGGCCCGCGTAGGACAATAAAGTGAACTTCTACTGTATAATGTAAGTTGTCATTAGTACATACCATATATACATAATTAATCTCCAACTAAACTTTTCTTTATAAAAATATTACCTATAGGTAAATGCCCGTCGTAACAAATTTCAGTATTTTTTCCGTGTAAAGAAAGAAGTTTGGTTTAAAGAGATAATTTCTTCTAATGTTTTACCCCTGAACATCGTATTGTATTTCTGGAACAAGTTCAGAGTATTATGATGACTCATAAAACATTAAATTACATCAATAATCCAGACATATAAATGTGTGTAGGTCGTGTGCCAGACAAAAGTGTCATGTTTCAACCACATTTACGCACGAAAGCAACAGGTTGTAATAGGCACAGAATTGAGACTCAGCACACCTCATACGTTGGAATACGTCACTTATATCATAAATAAAAAGTTCCCAAAGTACGGAGCCATAATATTGTCCTTTCTAAAAGTTATAGTTAAAAATTAACGAAAATTCCATTTTTTATAAATTCACTGCAAGCGACGTTGGACGCATGTCATTATTATTAAGATATAGGCATACCTATTTTTCAAGTGCCTTTGGCTTTTATAAAGTGCAATTAATCAACCACATGATTTTCAAATGAAAAAAAATACACGTTCAAAAAATTACAGTACAAAATATTAAAGAAAATACGATTTGCACCGAGTAGTTTATTCAAATTTCATGAGCTTTCATGTTTCCTGTGGTTTTTTAATCAACGACCAAGCAAAATAAATAACTGTACCTCGAAAAGTATATCCTTTTTAGTAAATAGTAATGTTTTATAAATATTTCTGTACAGCTTATTTAAGCGAATCTTAAAATATCATTTCCGTAAAATGTTAGCGAAATATCATATAAACAACGTTGTAAAGATTGAAAAGGCAAAGAATTTGCCCACTCATACATTTCGTTTTGATAAAAATTGAGTCCGTGGGGAGACGTTAAAAATCAGAAAACAGACGAAAAATGGATTTGGCATCCCTGGTAAAAATAAAGCGTTACATTTAAGCGTTACATAAGAGTCCAGGAGGCATTTGAAACGCCTTAATGACGCTCATTGTACGCTCCAAGCAAGCTTAAGTAACGTTTGACATGAAGCGTGAATTTCGATTTACTGTCACTCTTATTTCACGCCTCCTGGACTTTGTTTTGAGGGGTGCCAAAGCGTGCTATAAGCGTATTTAAAGCGAATTGCCATTTAGCGCGCGAGAAAGCGTTCAGTAACTCTTGCGCTCCTTACTTGTAAACTTTCGAATACGAACATTTTAATGAACCTTCCGTTACAAATGAAATATGTAACGTTTATTAAACGTTTTATAAACTCTTGCTGAACGCTTGGAAAAACGTTTATGCAACGTTTCGTACACTCTTCTAACCGGTTCGGACGCTTTCGCGGTAAACTCTTAAGTAGTCCAAAGTAACTCTTTAAGAACCCTTAGGTCACACGTTTTGAAGCGGATTTAACTCTTTTCAAACTCCTTTGGAACTCTTACAGTCACTCTTAAATAACGCTCGTACAACGCTCCCATTTTTACAGATACCTGCACATCATATGCCGAAAGCAATTTTACATCTTGTGGTCGACATTCTTTTTGATCAACAATTACGAAACATTCGTAAATTTGTTGAGGAGGCTTTACCTTCGCAGAAAGTATTCGAAAATGTTTAAAACATTCACGTCAATTGCTTCATTCCAATTGACAATCATTTCTTTGTCTCGACTTAATCCATAATTTCCATGTGTTTCTATCCGCCTATCAATGAGAAAAATATTCATGTAACTTCGGATCAGTAAATAACATTCAACGATTTTTAAGCATTTTTATAATAATAACTTCTTTATTAAAGGAACTGGTACAATGGCAATTCATATCGCACAAAAAAGTCCAGGCGCAGCTACTGCAAACAAAACTAATGATGCACGTAGTGCAATGAAGTAATCACAGCTACTGATAACTTGGTTTAATTTTTTCTAATAGTTGATGAAATAGTTCTCCTTCTTTGTCTAATCTCACAGATTGCTTGAGTAATCTAAATACCATTGGAGAAAGTATATTTTGTAATGTTTCGATAGTTTGTAAGCATATCAGTCATTGATGAAGCTTTCTATTGTTTATCTTTGTTTTTGTCGGCGGACAAGCGATTTCGATAAGCGGCAGAAGTAACACGTAAGATATCCCCTTCCATTTTAGTTTGTAATTAGTATTAACTAAATATAATTAGTTTTGTTTACAAAATGTGAGGTGGGGAAGGGTAAAGTTTTAAAATAAAAACAAATGGAATTTTCAAAAAATCAACCGTACGTGTATATTTTTCTTCGCATCCATTCCATAGGGTGGCATGTGGATGAAGTTTACAATAATTAAATAGTTCGAATTTCATTTATCGTAAGTATAAAATGTACAAAGCGTATTCGTTTTATCAGTACAATGGTAAATGCTTGAGCGAGCAGTAACATGGACGTTGCGTATCACGAGTGGGATTTCTTCATCAACTGATATTCATCCCCAGTATAAGTTCCCTAATATTAGCATACTCCGGATCAGTGCTGAAGATGTCGAGTAGTTCCTTAAAAGAAGGTCGATTGGATGGCGTGTAGGACCAACACCTAAACATGACTTGATATACGTTATTCGGACATCTCTCCGGTTGCGGAAGTCGATCGCCCTTTTCTACCAACTTTATCACCTTGACAAACAATTCAACAACTAAAGAACCTATAAATAATTAATAACCGAATACATTTATACAAAGTAAAAGAACCAACGATTAAAATGATTTTCAAGTAGATCTTTTAATCGTTGGTAGTTTTATCCTACGATCCTTATAATATATTTATAATTACATCAGCGCCTCGTTGATCGCCGTATGGCTGGTCCCCATAAGAAAACATTTCCCACAACGTCACACCATAACTCCACACATCGCTGGCGTGTGAAAAGGTTCCGAAATTATACGATTCTGGAGCGTACCTGCAATCAAAGCCGTTAAGACCAAAGCAGTTTAGTAATCCTGAAAAGAAATTTCATTTCAAAGTACCATTTTATAGGCCATTTCCCTCCCTTTGTAGCAGTGTAGTAATCACTGGATCCAAATGCTCTGGATAAGCCGAAATCGCTTATCTTCGCTTGATGCCTGGATGCTAATAAAATATTCCTGGCCGCCAAATCCCGATGAACGAGTCGTAATTCTTCCAAATATTTCATTCCTTACAAATATTATTATTAACTACTGTACATTTCTGTAGTTAAGGACTAAATATAATGTAATTTACCACATGCAATCTGCGAAGCCCATATCTTCAGTTCATAATTCGGATTAACTCTATCTGAGAATTCCAAGAGGTAGGCTAACATTGACCCGAGAGAAACCAATTCTTGCACCTAACACCATAATGGCGAATTATTGTTTAAGAAATCAAGATTAACGTTTGTATTGATCAAAAAGTAAATTACCATCAACAACGGCGGCCCTTCGGAGAACCCAATAAGTTTAACAATGCAATGATGTTTCAGCGTCATCATTAATCGAGCTTCTCTTAAAAATTCTTCTCGAGTCGTCGCATTGTGTGTATCTCGCAATGTTTTGATTGCTACCGATTCTTGGATACCCGACGGTGCATCGTAATGGCCTTCGTAGACCGCGCCGAATTCGCCCTCCCCAAGAACGTTACCCAGAATAAGATTTTCACCCGGAATGAACTCTGAAATATAGTAACCAATAAATAATTTCCTTTTTTAATTGCAAAGATAATAACTTATTTTGCCAAGACATTTATGCTAAGGACCTTGATAATACAGTCATTGTATTATTAGTTTCCGAGTTAGAGCATTCAGACATTTCACAAGAAATGAGGTCGTCCCAAATAAGTAGGAAATAGAAGTAAATCTTTTTTTCTTAAAATTCAAATATTTTATCCACCTTTATCCATAGTTTTAATAGAATCAAAATATTCTGATAGCTCGAATAAAATTCGTAAGATTAATCCTTTAACCCTTTGCGGCATACATTTTTCTTTAAATGGAAATCAGCTGAAACTTGCTACTCGGAGGTTTTTGGGGTCGCTGATCACGAATCTGACCTCATATTTTGAAAATTCAAAATGGCAGACGCAATATGGCGGGTCAAACATAATTTTTTAAATTTAGATCCGCCATATTGGATCCACCATTTTGAAATTTTGAAATTCATACAGATTTTTTTCAAATTTTTTTTATCATGTAGCTTAGTCACAATTTATTGTAAAAAAGCGTGTTTTTTACACTTTTTTTTATTTATGACAATATATGTATATACCAATAAACATTTTTTGTGCCTCTAGTATAATTAAGAATAGTACAGACTATATGCTGTAAAAAATTTGGCGTTAAAACATGTGAACTACTATTCGAAAAATGGGAATAGGTGGATAGAAAAAGGTGACACTCTGGAGTGTCACTATGCCGCAAAGGGTTAATGCTCAAATGTAAAGCAAAATTTGTTGAGACTTCATAAAGCTGTTATAAAGCGGTGTAAATACGTTATTTTAGCTGACTCATCACCCCCACCATCTGGAAAATCAATTATATATTCAAGTGGCGAATGGTGGGGGAACTCACGAGGGGAAGAAGTTAACATAAGGGACGAAAGAAAGTTAAAATAATAGGAGTTAAAATAAGGGGAGGGCCACTGTATAAGGTAACAGACACTTGGAAGACAATGTATTGCGGACTCTATCGGGCGCGCTAAACGGATGATCTCATAAAATAACTTACATTACATTGAAGCTGAGGAGTTAACGAACAAAATGAGTCTTTGAACTTTTAAATTGGTTATGATTTTTGTATAAAAAATAATGCCCGAAGTGTGAAAATTAAAAAGTCGAAGCTGACCAAATTCAATACTTCGCCGACCTACGGTCTGGGTCGAAGTAATTCTGAAAATCTAATGGATTCGTAGTCCAGGATCTCAAAAATCCCGTAAACGCATTTTTTTTTAACAAATTACAGTTTCAACCGCCATATTGCATCCGCTGTTTTGAATTTTGAAAATCTGACAACGAATTCGGAATCAGGAACCTCAAAAAACCACGTGTACTCATTTTTACAAAATATGATAAAAGTTTTGCATTTTTGTTCGCCATATTGGATCCGCCATTTTGAATTTAAAAAATCTGACAACAGATTAGTGATCAGGTACCTCAAAACCCCCTCTGTATACATTTGTACAAAAATACATAAAAAATTCACATTTTTGACAGCTATATTAGATCCGCCATTTTGAATTTTGAAAATTTGAAAAGTGATTCGTGATCTAGGGTGTGGAAAATCATCTTTTATCAATTGGTATTGAAGGTATGTTTATTTACAAAAATATTACAACTGGATAACGAAATTTTGTTCAAAATGACGCATAAATGACAAATTAATGTTTATTATGAATTATTGTGTAAAATTGTTTATAATGATGAACAATGTATAAAAATTACGTGTTTTTTTACAAAAAATGTAGGCTGAAAAGAAACCGTAGTTGAAATAAGACGAAACTGAGTTTTGGGGCCCTTGATTACGAATCTGGCATCAGATTTTCAAAATTCAAAATGGCGGATCCAAGATGGCCGACCGAAATGTAAAAAATTACTTGATCGAGGTGAACCTCGGTACTCGGGGGTTTTAGAGGTTGCTGATTACGAATCTGGCATCAGATTTTCAAAATTCAAAATGGCGGATGCAAGATGGCCGACCAAAATACAAAAATTTACTTGATCGAGGCGAAACTCGATACTCGGAGGTTTTCGAGGTTGCTGATTATGAATCTGACCTCATATTTTCAAAATTCAAAATGGCGGATCTAATATGGCCGACCGAAATATAAAAATTTTCTTGATCAAGGTAGAACTCGGTACTCGGGGGTTTTCGAGGACGCTGATTACGAATCCGGCCATAGATTTTCAAAATTCAAAATGGCGGATACAATATGGCCGACCGAAATGTAAAAATTTGCTTGATCACGGTAAAACTCGGTACTCGGGGGTTTTCGAGGACGCTGATTACGAATCCGGCCATAGATTTTCAAAATTCAAAATGGCGGATCCAATATGGCCGACCGAAATATAAAAATTTACTTGATCAAGGTGAAACTACGTACTCGAGGGTTTTCGCGGTCGTTGATTACGATTCTGGCATCGGATTTTCAAAATTAAAAATGTCGGATCCAAGATGGCCGACCGAAATGTAAAAATTTACTTGATCGAGATGAAACTCGGTACTCGGAGGTTTTCGAGGTCGCCGAATGCGAATCTGGCATCAGATTTTCAGAATTAAAAATGTCGGATCCAATATGGCCGACAACAATGTAAAAATTTACTTGATCGAGGTGAAACACGGTACTCGGGGGTTTTTGAGGTTCATGATTACGAATCTAGCATCGGATTTTCAAAATTCAAAATGGCGGATCCAATATGGCCGACATTTTGGCTGTCATAATGAATCCGTCATTTTGAAACCCATCATTGGAAAAATCCGTTATCAGATTTTCGAAATTAAAAATGGCCAATCCAATATTAGACTGTTCCAAACTGAATTTGGTACACGAATTCGATATTTAAAAATGTTTTTCTTACTTTTGTCCGTCCAAAGACCTCCAAATGTCGAGTTTTAATGTAAATTAGCCAAGATTTTTAATTTTGGTTCTTCATATTGGATCCGCCATTTTGAATTTCGAAAATGAGAGGACGGTTTTGTAATCAGCGGGTCCAAAAACCTCTGTATACCGAATTTAAGAAAAAACCCATCACTGGAAAAATTCGTACTCAGATTTTCGAAATTCAAAATGGCGGATCCAATACGTCCGACAAATTTCGAAATCTTGGCTGATTTACATTGAAACTCGACACTCAGGGGTATTCGAGGACGCTGATTACGAATCTGGCCATAGATTTTCAAAATTAAAAATGTCGGATCCAAGATGGCCGACCGAAATATAAAAATTTACTTGATCGAGGTAAAACTCGGTACTCGGGGGTTTTCGAGGTCGTTGATTACGAATCTAGCATCAGATTTTCAAAATTCAAAATGGTGGATCCAATATGGCCGACATTTTGGCTGTCATATTGAATCCGTCATTTTGAATTTTGAAAATCTAAGATTAGATTCGTAATCTGCGATCCCGAAAACTCTCCAGTTCATCTCGATCAAATCAATTTTTACATTTTTGTCGGTCATCTTGGATCCGCCATTTTGAATTTTAAAAACCTGAGGTTTAAAACCCCCGAATTATTTTCCGTGCAAATAAAAATACTTCAAAGGGTTAAATAAAACAATGGAAATATTTACATTAACAAATTGTTAAAAATAGTATTACCAATTTTATTATCAGAATTATTAAAACTAAAATTGCTTTACATACCGACATGAGGTACAGGAACCGTAGGAACTTGTGCATTTTGTACAGGAGTGTCGTAAATGGAATTCGAAGGAGTGTTGGAGTTAACGATGTCCGCTTTGGAAGAGGTGCAGCCTATTAAATGTGTCTTTCTCGCTAGAGTATTCTGAAAAGCTTACATTGAGAAGAAAACCTTAAATAAATTACACTCAAAAATTAACCAACACAAACCCCAATGAAAATAGACGATGGCATCTCCGGAATCGGTGGCTTTGGCATTGGCGCAATCGGATGTAACAACGGTCCTGGTAAACCATCCGGCATCGATCGATAATGCTCAATTATATGTTCGAGCGTTGGTAAATATGGCCCATTGTCGATAAAAAGAAAATTTCTCTAAACGTAACAAAATTTATTATTTCTCGCATTAAAGATAAAAAATCCACTTACCTTTTTCTGTATTTGGAAATGATATGGCTGATGGTGGTACATAGCAGTAAGAACAAAAAGTCCTTCGTTATGATTGCTATATCGCACCAGAAATGATCCATCGACGTTATTGTTTTTATGGAGGAGATTTATGGCTTCTGTTCGACTGAGAGTTCCGTGGTACCATTCCGATCGTTTTTCCTTCGTCGGTCTCTCGTAATCACCTTCACAAAAGTATGTTACAAAAGAAATTTATAAAAGTCACAAAAAAACTTACGGAGTAACATTTCACACTCGTAATGTCCATTTCTTTTCGCTAGGTCAGCAGGTACATCATCCGTCGATGTTCTCGGATGTACTGGAGCGTTTAACGAAAGAAGAACTTTAATCACTTCTTTATGACCTCTCGTCGCAGCGTCGTGCAACGGAACCATTTCTGTAAACGAATAAATTGTTTAAAGTTCCAAATAAACAAGTTATGAAAGAATTAAAGTATTACCCGTTTCGGTATGCCGCGCTTGAACGTTTGCACCTCCCGAAATCAAAATTCTCACCGTACTTGGCAAATTATTCTGACAGGCGTACTGAAAAATCAACAAATTTAATACATGTGATAAATAAGTCGCAGTTAACTTACGTGTAACGGAGTATAACCGGCAGAATCTCGACAGTTGACGTTTGCATTATGTTGAATTAATTTATTCAAAATGTCATTCGAACCGTCTTTAGCAGCTAAATGAACGGCTGTTTGTCCCAATTGATTTTTAGCTTCCAAACTTCTGTAGCCACATTTCAAAAGTTCGGAAACTATCGTAAAGTTTTTCTGTAAGAAACACAAAATTTATTTGAGTTTATAATCGATTAATTTTAAGGTTACCTGACTCGTTGCTCTGTGCAACAAATTTGTATTTCCGTGTCGTCTGGAGTCGTGCGGAGGTGGACCACCTTCGCAAAATGTTTCTAAT
Organism: Trichopria drosophilae; assembly: GCA_030407085.1. NCBI lineage: Eukaryota > Metazoa > Arthropoda > Insecta > Hymenoptera > Diapriidae > Trichopria > Trichopria drosophilae. The sequence continues at coordinate 26,712,277 of CM059585.1, forward strand.
TTTACTTCAAGGCTATGATTATCCTCTCGATAATATTCTATGAGCGTATCCAAACCGTGAATTGTTATTTCGTCCTCTGAAGTAAATTAGAAAATGAGTTTTTTATTCGTAAATTAAGAATTTTTTTAATTACCGATAGAATAAAAAGCATCTTCTCCATGTTTTCGAATTTGGTAATGAATAACATTTCCTTCGAAGAGGACAGAAAGAACGAAATCTCCTGTAACGGAACTGCTTTGACGGACTAAGAATGTTCCGTCACCTTCGTTTTCTGCGAAATATAAAAGGATGAGAAGTTTAGAAATTATTGAATTTGATGGTTACCTTTCTTGATTTTTCTTTCGGCTTCTTCTCTCGAGAGTTTTCCATGGTACCAACACACATCTAATTCGTTGTTCATTGTAAAAATGTTGTATGCAACATACAATTAGAGAAGTTTAAAACTGCTTGAATTGAGAAATATTTCTTTCTGAGAATTTAACAATGGACTGGTGATACCAGATAGAAGAATTAAAGATTGGAGAACTGACGCATAGGCTCATCGTTCAGGTGTAATATTCTAATGACAAATGAAACGGTTAGACAATGTTCAACAAAAATAACGATTCCGTGAAATTTTGCCACTTAACACGACGGATAAACAGATACATATTTTAAAAACAAATATTGTCGTAGACGGAAAAGAGAGAGGCGATCATTGTTACCGATTTACATGCAATCATATGGGCAACACCTGTTGCGCCCCTTTTATTTTTTAACAACGCATGTACATGTACATGGTGCATTTGTGTGCGATGATACATATGTGTATAAGTTTTTTAAATTAAGGAATTTGGAATACGGACTGGGTTTTAAACTTATTTTGAACATTTTGAATTTTATGGTATTTTGTAATCAAATTGTGAGAAAATCGATATTTGAAAAAGAAAATACGATGGCTCTTTAAAATTGTATGTTACCGACTGTTGATATGTTTTCAATTCAAGCACATAGATGGCACCTGTATATATTGCGCCACACGTTGATGATGACCATGTAATATCGCATTAAAGGGGTTCTAAAGTACTCGATTGATAAGGTAGGAATTATTACTAAAAATCGTAAATAAAAAATTACTGAAATGATTTTTCAAAATTCTGACTTTGTAAAGGTAATTTTAATTACTATAGAATGTATCCTATAAAATGAACTGTATATTACTATAAAATGAAATCACCAGCAAAATTTTTGTGTAGGCCTTAACTTTGCGAAAAATTTTTTGTTTGCAAAACAAAAAAATACATATTCCTTTATTTACCTAAAAGAACAATAAAAATCAATGCCGAACTAACGACACTAGTCACCACTCCACTGTTGACTACAATAAACTACTGGAACTAGCCCAGGAGGTTGTATGGAACGATTATTGCAAAATTAGCGATCCAGAAACGGCAACCTCACATTTAATATGCAAATTACAAGAACTTATGGCGCTCGCCTTAACTACCAGAACCATCACGCTTAAAAGAAGAACTCCCTGGATCACCAACGGCTTACTACAATCAATCAAAAGAAGAGATCAACTTCGACTCAACGCCACTAGGCAACCACATAGACCTGAACTCGTGACAGCCTACAAACTGTATAAAAATAGGTTACAATCCTTAATATTAAAAACGCGCAATAGGTACTACAGAAACACTGTAAATAGAAGTGTTCAAGATCCTAAACGACTATGGAAAACTGTAAACGATATATCAGGTAGAAACATTAAGACAAATAACAACATATCACATGAAATACTGGACGAAAAAAAAAATAAACTCACGACAACTCAAGAGAAAGCAGAAGCTTTTATAGAATATTTTACAAACGTTGGAAAAAATCTCGCTTCACAGACTCCAAATATAGCTCGTCGAAACTCAACCAATATAGCAACGCAATCAGTTTTCCTTTCCAAAGTACCCATAACCGAAGTTTTAAATATTATTAACTCCTTAAAAAATGGTACTGCTTCTGGTCCAGATAATATTTCTGTCAAAACGCTAAAGACTCTTGCTCCTCTCATTGTGAACCCAATAACTTATATCGTAAAGCTATGTTTCTCTAAAGGCACACGCCCTACCCAGCTCAAAACCGCAAAAATCATTCCAATCTATAAAACCGGTCGTAAAAACGACCTATCCAACTATAGGCCAATATCCATTACATCGGCATTATCAAAAATCTTTGAAATTTGCCTAAAAGAAAGACTTGATTCATATTTTGCAAAATCTAATCTCCTTAGCAAGCTCCAGTACGGTTTTCGCCAGCGGAAATCATCAGAAGACGCTATTATTGAAGCTACGAAACATATATACAATGCCTTAAACGTGAGTAAACCTTGCGTCGGTATATTTGTCGATTTAAAAAAAGCATTTGATACATTAGACCATGAAATACTTCTAGATAGACTAAGAGACTATGGAGTCAGAGGTGTGGTATTAGCCCTTCTGAAGTTATATCTTGAAAATCGTCCTCAATATGTAGCACTAAACGAAACGAAAAGCGACTATACCTCACATGGTGTCCCGCAAGGCATAGTTTTGGGACCACTTCTATTTGTAATCTATGTAAATGAACTGCTTTGCCAAAACAATATACAGTAGTCCCCATCCTAAGTTATGCGGTCGGGGTTTCCAATATGGCGGCCGACTGTCCAAAGTTATATCCCCTCACTGCCCCCACTGCCGTATTTTCGTTTATGTTCGTTGCGACTTGCGAATGTGTGGGACTATCTTAACCAAAACCATAAAACAACCGATTACCGAAGTGTCAAATATAATTACATAAGGATTAAAGATGAAATAGGTAATTGAGAGCAAGGGTGAGAAAGTCAGCGTGAAAAGAATGAGGTCGAATTGACAGTATGAGTAATGAAAATGACAGAATACAAATAGAATGTGACAGAATGATTTTAGGCAAAGAAAAATAACCAAGAAAAAAATTAAATTAAATGAAAGCGAGAGCGGGAATGATTGTGAATGCAGAATGAAAGAGACGGCAGAACATATATGAGTAAAGAATAAACGAGATTGGAAAATATGCAAGTCTTCTTTCTGACAGTGAATTTAAAACATTACCTTGCTATTGTTCGTACTAATGAATTGAAGTTCGATACTGATTATTAAATTACTTATTATGCTTATAAGTAAAATTTACGTAAATAATGTATGATGTACATATGTAACTGGATAATGTTACATACATAACCTGCAATCCGTTATCCGAATATTTATACCTGAACTTCACATAGATGCTTATGTGTGCTTGTGTTTGAGTGCCGCCGTGAAGCAACATCGACACGTTATGGTGGGGGAAGAGGGGAAATGAATAGTATAACTTTGGATGGAGAAAACGTATAACTTTGGACGGCCGTATAACTTTGGATGGGATAACTTAGGATAGGGACCACTGTAGGAAAGCTGATTGCATACGCCGATGACATGTTTATTTTTTATGAAGGAAATAGTTGGAACGCACTGATTCAAGACACCATACAAGACTTTACTACGCTGATGTCATGGTTCGCGGCGAATAAACTTACAGTGAATTTTAAAAAAACTAAATGTATTGCCTTCGGATGCTACTCAGACAGCTTACCTACGGTGAAATCCCTATCGTTTCATAACTCGTTATGCGAGGATAAAAATGTATATGTACATGTCCACAAATTGAAATTGTAAAAAATACTAAATACCTCGGAGTTGAAATAGACGCTCATTTGAAATGGGACACACATATACACTCTATCACCCGAAAACTAAGGTATTTTATTCACGTTTTTTGCGACTCAGAAATATTCTCTCAAAAACCTTACTGCGCAGAGTTCACAACTCCCTATTCCACGCAGTCTGGAAATATGGTATTCTCGTATGTGGTAGCACCACTGGCTTAGCAATTGATCCCCTCGAAAAATTAAATAGAAGAATATTAATAGTTATTTTCGTACGGTGGGCGTAAAGTATGACTTTACGCCTGCAGGCAATTGTCATATTGCCGGAGGGTGTAAAGTCTTACGCCCCACGTGCGAACATTATTTTTCGGCGGAAAGAGATACCTCTTTGCGCATCGATTTGCAGGAGTAAAACTGACTTTCACGTCTATTGGACGTTAAGTGAAACGTAGGGCTAGAAAAGTTACAACCATCGGCGATCAACGGCTCGAGGTCCGGCCTCGCTAAAGACGTACTTTACGCCTCCTATGACGAAAAAATTATTTCGTTCAAACTTCAAAGACAAGTGCTTCCCGACCGAGGTACTATACCATATGAATAAAACTTTAAACGTGCGACGAATGCAACAATATGCTACAGTCACTTATTACATTAGTCACAATTTATTAAGGTTTGCTGCAGGAAAACGTACGCTAAGACAACAACACTCTTATAAGGCAATAACTCCACTTAAGTGTACCACAATAGGCCAAAGATCCCATGAATATCAGGCTCCGAGAATTTTCAATGACCTTCCGTCCCATATAAGACAATCGGTATTTGCTGCAACTATCAACACTGTCTTAATAAAAAAACAAATATTTGCATTTTTTCTTTCAAACACTGCGATTCAAATCATCTGAACAGAACAATGTAAAAGTGATTTCTCTGCGCCGCTACCGCCCATTTAACTTAGTTTAGTTTAGTTATAGTTTAAGTTTAGTTTAAGTTAGGTTAACATTTAGTGCAAATGCCCCCTGCACCTCATTTCGTTAAGCATATAAATGCAGACAAGCTCCTAGTAGAACTTACGCAGTATAAGCATTGACTACTAATGAGGAACGAATTCCAATCACAGGACAATAGACTCGATGATACTAATCACAAGCAGTAACTCATTGCACTAAAACTCGTATATATGTATATATTTTCACGCACCCCACCTGCGAGATTCACGTAAACACTTTTTATTTCAGTTCGCATATAAAATAGTCGGTTTCAGAAATTTCGAAAAGAATAAAAAAAAAATTAAAACAATATATCGCAATAAACAAAAATTATTTAAAATTCATGAATATTTAAAGATGGAACAGCGGCCGATGCGACGGCTAGCGCATCAAGTACGCTGTGACGCAACACCGAGAGAAGGATTATTAACTTTAAACATAGATTACTTTCAAAATATTCATGCAATGAAGATGAAAGTTTCCAGAAATTTTACGATACCATAATGAATAACATTCTCGATGAAATTTTTCGGATGCAAAAAATTCGCTTGATAAACGAAACACCTGAATGTACAAAAACGTATATTTGACAGTTCCGCAGAAAAAAATGAATAACTTTATTGTTTATTGATATATATTGCTCGTTCTTTCTTCTCTAGACGCGGAAAACTCTTATGATCAATTTCGTTTTTATTGGTTTCGAAATTCTCAAAATTGACTACGTAATAATGAGTTGAAATAAAAAATGATTTCGAGTCGGCCACGAACTAACCAGTAATTAGTCGTGTTTCACTCCCCCCACGTGTTTCAGTTGCACCGAAAATGCACGATCATTTCCGAGTTTCATTCGGCCTTTTACGCTTGAACCTCGGTCGTCATCGTGCCGATCGCGCGTTTGTTTCGCCTGATTTCGTCCATCGGTAATCGGCATTCGGCTTGCTTGCGGTCCTTCGGTCACTAGAAATTTTCCTAATTTCCCCGTGCACGGCGAGAGGTCAAAGTTCAGAGTTCAAAATAATTGTACGAAGAAAGCTGCAAAAAATGGAAGCAGTGAAGGTTGAAAACGAAACGGTAAGTGTTGAAAATTTCGTCAGTAATTAATTACCCGAAAATCGTTTGTCATGTTTTTATAAATATGCTAATAGTATTTTATGTACATGTAATGTGCATGCATATATGTGTATTGGTGTTCGTTTGTGTGTGTGTGTGGGGGAAATTAGTCAAAAAAAAACAGTTGATTTTTACAATATTTCATAGGACGCGACCACGTGGAAACCGGCGCCGCCGCGGGGACGCTTTGGCGCATGGGACGATACGTAGAAAACTCGCGACAGCTTCCAACAAATAATCTACAATCATAATAAAAAATAACGAGTGCGTGTAGAAAAACCGACATGTCAAAAAACCGACAGTCAAAAAGCTGACACATTAAAAAATAGACACATCGTCAGGAGGACAGTCATTTTTTGACTGTCGGTTTTTTGACTCGGTTTTTTGATTGTCATTTTATCGACATGTATTTTTTATTTGTCGGCTTTTCGACCCGCACCCAAAATAACTATCCACATCTCGGATACCGATTTTCTGCCTTAAAAAAAACGATTCAATACAATTTTGCTTTTTGTAGTAACGATTATCGATATGGAAGCGATAGTTCGAAAAAATTTGCAGAATTTTAGACACTTTCGAGTACTTTAATATTATATTTTTTTCTTAAATCGTCTCATCACATCCAAACTGCACACACTGTTTAGAAATATAAGAGATCAGCAGGTGGAAATTGATATTTTCGATGAAAATTTTTTCGATTTTAAGCGACGACGAACGCGTGGGCCCGCGAAAGAAAAGCGCGGGAAACCCGTTGCGCACGGCGTGCAGGTTTTAAACAATTTTGTTTTCAAAAGTATTGTTTATGATCTAGAATACGGCAAGAATCAATTTGAACGAATCTTGCAGGTGGAAATAATTGATAAAAACGTTATGAATTGAACGGCATGTTAGGGTACTTATCATATTTCTTATTATACCATGGGTTCCTAATTTAAGTTCAGTCAATCGCTTGCAATTTGCAATTGAGGAGCTGGATGCAATAACGAGATACGCGCGACTTCCGCCGGATAAGTATTGTCCAAAGGGTCCATTTTTTTAAATTTAACAAATGAAAATTTATTCAGACATTCTTGTATAGAATGAAAATGCGCATATTTTGTCCCTTATGAAAAACTTTGTATCTTTTTTAGTTTCCAAAATAATTAGAAAAAACTTAAATTTTGTTAAGTAACGAAATGTACGATTTTTCCAGTTCAACTCGCTATAATACAGACAATTCTTCATATTTTTGAATGAAGCCAAATGGGAATTGTAGATTATTATCTGAGAATACAACTCGATGGTGAGATTAGGTTAATATTAGAACAAGAAATTGCTAAAAATTTGGTGAATTTAAGGTTACCCAGATTTGTATGTAGTAAAATAGTAAAGGTACAATAAGACCTCTCTTATTCTAATTAGTAAAGTTTTTCAAGATGGCGCCGACCTCTCTTATTCTAATTTTCCCCTTACCCCCACTTACTTTGCTTGCGAGCTTGTAATTCGCGGACAATATTTTTCGTTGACTTTTCGTGTGATAGTGGGAGAAGACTTGTGGGGGAACGATTAGAATAAAAGAGGCTGGACAATTAGAATAAGAGAGGTTCGAATAAGAGAGGTCCTACTGTAGTGAGTAACAAAAGGAATTAATTGATATCAACATTTACAAGGGATAAAATAAGCCGTAAGTATAAAACATATTTCCTTTCTTTTTTATAACGGCAGATATAAAAATTATACATGGGAATTCTTCTCGTACGCGAATTCCAGTCAGGGAATAGTTGCATATTAAATTTATTATTTGTTACGTCTTAATCAGGCATCTTTTTTTATATTATTTAGGGCTTGAGCCCAAGAGGTAGCTTTTTCCCGTGCGACGCGGCAGCAATTGTTTTCATTCATTTCTAAATGGTCTCTGAAAATTAACTCAAGGGTTTAGAAAATAGGTAGTATTTTTCAAATAAATTTGTTATTTTTTTCCGGACATTTATCTTTATTTTCTGAAGATTACAAAATTGTATGATCCCGAAATCAAATCGTCAACAGTTTGGTTACAAATAATTACGTTACAGACAAACAAATTCTTATTCTAATTGTTTCCCATAAAATATTCAGTTCCCCACGTCGAGTGGAATCGGCTCCTGAAAAAACGCCTTTCGGTACACACTTTTAAGAAAAGCCACGTAATTTTACATACCCACTGCAGTTACACGGAGAAAATTTTCTGGCTAAAACAGCTTCCCACTGTCCTGCAGATCGCGATGTAAATCGCGAGTGAAGACGTAAAATGTCAATTAAAATTCGAAATCCTCAAAATTTGTTTTTCTATACATAGGTATACTTTTCTTATGTCATTAAGAATATTTCTACATAATTTCTAGACGATGTGGTTATTTATATTATTTTTATATGATTTTTTAAAGTCGTTAATAGTGAAAAAATCGCTACTTTTTTCATTTTAAGGCTACCGTATCGATTACCGTGTTAGCTACGACAAAAATGCACTGAACCTTTTTTATAGAGCACAAAATTTCCTACAAAAAAGTCACTGAGAGCCATAGTCTAATGTTACTATGTACGGCATGAAAAACATCGGAAGTTATTGAAAAAATCATTGAAATTTTAGAACAGAGATAGTTCTTAGAGATAGTATCTTATTCGTGACGTATCTATTAACATTAGACTATGGCTCTCGCTGACTTTTTTGTAGGAAATTTTGTGCTCTACAAAAAAGGTTGAGTGCATTTTTGTCGTATCTAATACGGTAATCAATACGGAAGCCCTAAAATGAGAAAAGTAGTGATTTTTTAATTATTAACGACTTTAAAAAAATCATATAAAAATAATATAAATAACCACATCGTCTAGAAATTATGTAGAAATATTCTTAAAGACATAAGAAAAGTAAACCTTTGTATAGAAAAAAAATTTGGAGGATTTCGAATTTTAATTGTCATTTACGTCTTCACTCGCAATTTACATCGCGATCTGCTAGACAGTGGGAAGCTGTTTTAGCTGGACAATCTGGCTGGAGCGACGTTCTATTTTTTCCGTGTATAAGCCAAGCCAACGTTTAAAAGTTTGAAGATTTTATTTAAATTTTAAACGTTTTTCTTTCGAGTATATCATTCACCGTGTCATAAGACTGATATGAATTTTCAGAACTCAGTACAAATATTGAAAAAAACAACGGCTTCTTTTGGCAAAAATCGAAAATTCGCGAATCGCGATTTAACCATATCAGAATTAAGATTAAACTTTTTACATAATTCAGTGTTAATTTTATGTAACTGATTTTTTCCAATTTTTGATGAATTATCCTTTTTCTAAGGGATTACAACCTCGATTCACAGGAGCCATGCTAATTAAAAATATGTTATAATGCAATAACTTAATTGCTTAAATATAAAGAAAATTTTTCAGAATTATGCGGAAGATGTAAAACAGTGCAAGATAATATTTTTGATTATCTATATGAAACGCGGTGAAAGTATTACATATACATCTATGCAAATAGCCATTATACGCGATGTTCACCATGACTTACATGTATATACAGGGTCATCGAAAAGTATCGGACCCCCCTAATATCTTCAGTTAGAATGCACTTAGGAGAAAATGTCCAATAGCAAAGTTGTATGGTTTCAAGCGGGGAGTAAGATGATGACCTTGACTTTGACCTTGACCATGTCCTTCAAGGTCATTTCAAGGTCAATCTTATTTTTTTAAATAGAACCCCCTACATTTTATTGCATATTCTTATAGCTTATCTCGAGAGCTTTCCAAAACACTATAATAAAATATTTTTTTATTAAGTACTTTTTGAGTTATAATGGTTTGAAGTTAACAATTTTTTGACACAAAATGTAGAATATCTTGTAAAATATTATTTAGTTTTCAGTAATCATAACATGAAAAGAATTAAAACGTATCGAATCGAATGAAATTAGTGCATGGAATCCTGTAGGAATAAAAATTGAGGTTAGATTTGCTCAGAATGACTTTTCATTTTTATTTTTCGAGAAAACATGAAAGAAATATATAAAAGAATTACATTTACTCTTTTTGGATGGTATAGTTGATCACATAAAATGTATTGTAACGAACATTGAAATATTATTTCTTTTGACTTATGATGTTTTTTACCTTCATTACTTTACGAATTACACAGTCTGATTTCATTTTCTTCACATCTTCACTTTCTGTATTAAAGAGGTTCCCTCGGTTAAGGAAATGACATTCAGAATTTAACGACAAAATTACAACATATTAAACAATAAATTAAGGGTGTACCAACTATCAATTTGATGCTTTCAGTATTTTCATTAAAAAGCATATGTTTCAGGGATAATTCACAATTCACAATATTTTATTATTTTATTGTAATTTTACAGTGACGAAGTACATTATTTATGTAAACATCAAACGATTAAAACAATATTACGAAAGAGAATTTGCAAGAATAAATTTCATAGGTAACAAAGCGAACTGTATTTGTATTACAAAGTTTATTCTCGTAAATTCTCGCTCGTTTCTGAATCGATTTGCCGAAATTTGACGCACATTAATATAAAGTACACAGAATCACCCTAAATTAGATTTGAGCTTGAAAAAATTTTTTTTTCTTTTAAATATTTTGTTTAATTTCAATATTCTAGGTTAGGAACTGATGATATCGAGGGTCAGATCATCGTTGGCGCCACCAGCGATCTAATATGACAAATGGGCTTCATATTAAAACGAATGATTCAAATTTAAAATTTGCATTCGACAATTAGCCGTTTCCGCATGCGAACATAACCTCAATTTTAAAGACCATTAATACTGCACACATATTCGACTGGTTTCTAATGCAGAGCGAAATGAAATCGTATGAAATATCATTCACGTTAAACCACCTAACAAAGAACGTATCATTTCGAATGAAAAATTATTACCCGTGTTTCGGAAGTATCGGATATTGACGCAGATGATCGAATGTAACGTATGACATCGGATGCATTGGAAAGCTGAAAAATATTCGAAATATATTGTGCGTATGACAACATTTGAAAACGACTAATTTCGTATTAAAATTAGATGAATTTCATTAAAAAGTGGAAACAAATCGAATAAAAGTCGAAATTTTTGCACACGAACTCGTTTATTGGGATGCTTCTATTATATTACTTTACCTGAAAAATGAATGATTACAGCGCAAAACTCCACCCTTTTTTTATACCCCTGGGTCACTCGCGGACCCTTAAGGCAGTTCTCTCAGTAATATAATTGACAAACAGATTTTGATCAAATTTGGTATACTTCTTCATTTTGGTATACGGAATAAGCAGTTAAAATGTTAGAAGGCTATGCTACTCCCAAGAAAAGTTACGAGTGCAAATTTTATTTTCTTATATATTTAAAACCGTGTCTTATGAGAAATGGCATTCGGTAACTATGAAACACGAAATTAATTATTTTCCAAAAATACTAATCGTATTTCGTAATTTCTTTGCGATCAGCCGTTATTATTAGCAGCGATTGGCAACGTTGTATTTTTTGGTTAGGTTGTATACAGATAGTGGAAGCTATCCCAGGGTTTAAAACAACTTCAATTGAGAGTAGAACGTTGCCAGACTTTCTCAGTACCGGATAAGTCAAATCAAAATTCGAATGGGTAGGGAGATATGAAGAGACCGTCCGCCATATTATATCCAGTCCGCCAGTCATTTTGAATACTACATATCTCATGAAATTCGTAATCTGCATCCTTAAAAATGAATACATGTGTATTATGTATGAAAATTAACGACTTTATAAAGAATTAAGATACTATCTCCATTTAATTTCAATCTCCCCCAAAAAAGCAATGGGTCAGGATGTAAAACAGCACTTAATGCTGTGCCTCGCCCCTTGAACAATGTAAATTAATGTATATTGTGTCAATAAAGGCGTTATTATTATTATTATTATTATTATTAATTAAAGGGAAAAATCCGTTTATAATTTTCAGGGAAACGAAAATGTCGATGCTTCCTCCACCACTGAGGTCACCGTTGCTGATGAAGTTCCACAGCAACAATCAGAAGAAGTCGAAGAGAAGGAGAACAAAGTCAAAAAAATAAGAACGGTAGAACATAAATATATCTTTCTGATCGTGTTTAAGAAAAATTGCCAAAAACAAATATTGGTCTTATTACCGTGCGCAAAGTTCGATTTTACGTGCGCATATTCTTGCTCAGCATTCCGTTTGCTATAATATAATTCTTGCTTATGTGCTCTTGAATGTTAACGGATTTCCATTGTTCTTCTGGCTGGGGGCACTGCCCTCCTCCCCCCTACCACCCAACCCCCTGTGCTGTTCCAAAATTCAATTTCAACAGAAAACAAAAATGTCGAACTTCGCGCAGCAAAACTAAACAAAAGAGAAAAGTAAAAAGTAGGCATAGTAGTATAAAATACTCGCCCGTTGAAGGAGAGAGAGAGAGAGAAAGAGAGTGAGAGAGAGAAAATTGCTTGAAAGTATTTTTATTTAGAATCTTGGCCGATAAAGACCGTGAACAAATTTAACTGGCATCTAGCCGTTAAAAGGCTAAGGAAAGCAACTACTTATTTTCTATGCTCCCCATGCAAATATAATTTTAATTCTAGATGTATATCAATTTTTTACATAAAAAAAGTAAGATGAACACAATAGACATTAATATAAATTGTTTAAGTTGTGTATAAACGGAGAGAGGGAGAGAGAGAGAGAGTGAGAGTGATTGATTGATTGATTGATTGAATAATGTCTGGTAGATAAATTAGATATAAATAGATAAAATAGATAAATTGCTTCAATAAAACAAAATTTAATAATTGTAATTTCTTTTATAGCGTGTAAGAGGCGGACGATGGGTAAAAGCCCGCAAACAGGCTGCAATAGAACGGGCGGCAAGACGAACTTTGTTTAGAAACGAGATGGCAGCCCTAGTTGCTCATTGGCAAAATGTACGGAACCTATTATTCAATAGGTGGGGCCCAAACCAATATTAATTGTAATGTTTTTACTTAAAGAGAATTAAATATAGTGATATAATAATAAATACATAACAATAGTAATATTTGTTCTTCTCATCTGTTTTCATTTTTCTTGATTAAAAAGGATTTAAAATTTTCAAAACCTTTCAATTCTTTTGAATTACTTTTTGGCGGCATGCAATGCCAATATTCGATTCCTCGCCGTAATCCCACATGGGATCCTATATGGGAAATCGCAAATGGTATCGAAATTTTCTACATGGGAAATCATCGGATTTTAAGGAGATCCTCGGTTTTCCATTTCCAACTAAATTTGAGTACATATGGCGATTTTTCATTTCTCCGATGATTCCCAATGTAGGAAATTTCGATGCGATTTCCCACATTGGATACCATGCTGGATTTCAGTTTTGGAATTCCCATATGGGGTAAGAATTTGTGAAACGGGCCAAAACACTCGCAGCTACCATGTGTTTAAACCGACTGATGATGGAAAACACATCATTGTAAACAATTTTCGTCTATTTCAACTTTCAAGAAACGTGCTATTATAAAATAATTTTGTAATTATTTATTTAATAAGGATTTAATTAGGTTAGAACATGAATTGCATTATATAATATATTTGTTAATTGGCTAGAAACTATTATCCCCATAATGAATTGAAACAGCGCTACAAAACACGGCATGTGCCAGCAGCAGGGCGCGAAAGTCGCTCAATCCGCGTCTTGCGTAGCAACGTGAATATTTAAATAAATCTATTAAGGGCCCTCGAGCACATATCTATAGTCACTTATATATTTTTTGTCTAAACGGGGTATATTTCGGAATTGTTATAAGAATATGTAGATTTTTTGTCAAGTTGTAATTAGATGGAGAACCCTATTTGTTTGTAAACAATCACATTTTAAACAATGTAAATAACAATATATTTATATGGGAAAAATTGTATCTGATACAAATTTATTAATTTTCCTATCAGCCAAAAGCAGAAGCTTGAAGAACAGTAATCTATTTAATTTTTTTCAGATGTTAAGAAAAGGAGAAACTGCTGGAGCCAGCGACCTAACTTTTTTTTATAACTTTCTTCATTAACCCTTTGAGTCGCTGGTGCCAATATAGTGACGCCCTTTTACAGCTTTTTTTTCCCGTCATGTCTTTCGTATTTGATAAAATATTTGTTCCACTTTCAGTTAAAAAGATGCTTAAACATTAGAAGAGTAATGATATTTTGTGAATCTACAATTGGTTATAATTGTTACAAATAAACATATCCACAAAACCCCGTATTTTTGAGAATCTAATTCGTTAACGGGGACATTTATTAATAGACATGCTAATAAAATTTCTAAATTCATGCTTATGGTACGCTTAAGAAACTCTTTATGCTCTTTAGTAAAAATGTAGGAAAACGTTAAGCGGTTTTTGTCCAAATTCACTCTTTGTTAACTCTTGTGACACACGATTCTCGAAGCGAATTTAACGCTGTTCAAACTCTTTACGAAATCTTAGTCACTCTTAACCCCTTCACTGCCAATGACCAAGATCTTTGTCATTTTGGACTCTTCCCAGACTGCCAGAAAAAGGCAAATCTTTGTCATGATATAAAGTAGACTAACAAATTTTCGAAATTATCCATTTTCATAATCGCTGTGTCAAAAATATATATAAATCCACAAAGATGATAGTTTTCACAATTTTTGCAAAATCTTAGTCATGAAGTATGACATTGTGTTCAATTAATTTATGAATAAAAAGTTTATAAAATCATTTGAAATTTGTTACTCGGGGGTTTTTGCGGTCGCTGATTACAAATCTGATGATATATCTTGAAAGTTCAAAATTGCGGAGAAATTTTCGAAAAATAGAACCATTTCAGTTGTAAAATGTTCAAAATCCAACTTCAAATTCTTAATCAGCGACCCCGAAAACCCCCAATTAAAAAATTTCAAGCGCCATTTTTAATTTTCAAAATCTGACTTTATATTCGTAATCAGCGTCCCAAAATACCACTCTACACCAAGTTAAAGTAAAATCTAACAAATTTGTTTGTTTGGCATTTTTTTTTGAAATTCTCGTGGCAGTCAAGGGAGTTTAAGGGAGTTCCAAAGTGCACTGGCGACCAGGTAGAAATGTTCAGTAAAAACCGTAAATAACAAATATCTGAATCGATTTTTCAAAATTCGAACTCTGTAATGCGAAATAATAAGTGATTTTTATTTACTTCCGAAATTTCTCGGTCATTTCTCAATCAATTTTTGGGATTCTCTAGAAAGTCTATAGTAAATAGAATTGCCTTTACAGAGTCCGAATTTTGCAAATTTTATTCAGTCATCTTCAATTTACATTTTTTGTTAAAATTTCCTACCTTAGCAGCGGACCACTTTAGAACCCCCTTAAGTAACGCACCTTCAACGCTTCATTTTTACCAGGATGAAGTATATAAAATGAGTTGTTTAAAGAACAGAGATTACAGAAATATCATTATATTTGCAAAATTCAACATGATGGATTCAATATGGCTTCCGTAATTAAAAAAAAAAATGATGTTTTATAATACGGAAGCTAAAATCGTCCTGCGGGATTGTGTTTTCTACTTTGTTATAGAAAATATCGTTCGATATAAGGGTATACACGTATTTTCCACGAATGTGATTGCCGATCCTTGCTTGTAACACAAAATGTATGATAGCATTTTCTGAAATAGAAAGTAAAAAAAGTAACGATGAAAAAGTGAAGACAGTAAATATGAAAATACTATTAATTCTAAAAATCTGATACCAGATTCGTATTCAGCATCAGCAAAAACCTACATGAATTATTTTTGTACGAGTTTACTAACGATTTTAATTTTCCATCCGCCATATTGGATCCTCCATTTTGATTCTTGAGAATTAGACACCAGGTTCATATTCAGCGACTCCAAAAACCGCCGAGTAGCGAAAATTCGCTAACGTTTACCATTTTTTATACGCCATATTGGATCCACCATTTTGAATTTTGAAAATCTGATGGCAGATTCGTATTCAGCGACCTCAAAAAACGCTACATATATCACATACAGTTTGTAAATTTTTTAATACTTGAATTGCGTGACTGAAAAGGTTAATAAAAGAAGTAAAGAAAATGTTATTGCGAAATTTAAGAAGCCTACAATCCCAATAAACCAGAAAGTATACGGAATCGATATTTTGCATTCTGTTTCTTTCTAATGGCATATTGATTATTCGAGATTCTTATTCGAATTCATACTATTTTATGCGACCTGCAATTCCAGAATTGAATTTATTCGATCTTATACGAAGCTTTAAATTCTGTCAATTTAATCGAAGAATTGATTATATCGTTTTCCTTATTTCATAATTTTCGAAGAAATGTTGTTTTAGAGTTCAAACCATTCGATAATCCAAAGTACAGTAGAACCCCTCTTATTTGAATTGTCCACCCCCTCTTATTTGAATCATTTCCCCTCAGGCTATCCCCCACCACCGCTCGAACATCTCGATAGGGTTTACAGTGTTTACACCATCAAAGTTGTACATTGTAAATACCGTTTAACCTAAATTTGCAAACATATATAGTCGGTAGACTGATATGTAATGAAATTTAAAATTATTTTAAAATTTTACATCAAACTCATGATTTACATCATACAAATTATTCTAGAAGCTGCTAATTTGGTAAACTAAAAGTGCACATTTGAAGGTTAGGATGTTGTCGTGTATTTCAAGACCTCCACAAAAATTGAAAAGTCTTTCATTTGCAAAATAACAAACAAATTCAATGTCAGCAGCTTAGTACTGAATTTGAAGTGATCTGAAGCTTTTTCATTAATCACATTTGCAAATTTGGGTTAAATATTGTCTCCTATATTCATTTCGGTCTTAATCACAGTGTATTTGATAAAAACAATTGATACATAATTATATGTAATAAAGTGCATAATGTAAATTTAAAATGTTTATTTCTACACTCGAATGCAGATATAAATTACCATAAATAAATGCGAAATATTGCAGTCTTTATTTATCACATAAAGGCACGAGCTGTGATCTCGTTACATTTTTATCCAAATTTAAAATTCTCTACACATTTTTCAGATAAATTATATATATATTTTACATGATTCAACTCTAAAATGTATACGATGTTTAACAAAAATAAAAAGATATCAGATATTATCATCCACTATTAAAGCGTTAAGTAGAGTAAGGGGGTAAGGGGAAATTTCAAATAAGAGGGGTCGGCGCCATCTTGAAAACCATGACCAGTTGAAATAAGAGGGGTTCTTCATTCTGTAATCGTTTCTTTGAGGTTATGAGTATTTATGTATCGCGTATAATATCGTACACTCGCATTTGTAACTGAAAGAGTGGGAAAGAAACAGACTTAGGACAGACTATTTCATATTAAATCGTACACAGATTTTTCGTATACTTTAATTCTGAAAATAACCTAAAAATTCGTACGAATTACGAGACTCCCATAACAAACATAAAGGGGATTTTATTTTGAATTCCTTTTGAATCCCTTGGAATTTATTGGAATAGAATTAAATCTGCAATCCCAAAAATGTCCAAAGATTCCCTGACGAATATTGATATATACATTATAGGTTAGGTTACAAAATAAAAAATTCCACTTCAATTCCAAACAATATTTTAGGTTAAGTTATGGAATTGAAGAAACGTTTTACTTTCAATTTCTATGAATTCCAAATTAGAAAAAAGGCTTCAATCCCTTTCCATTTGCAAATAGCTTAAAAACACAAAAATATTTCTGGAAGTAATAAGAATTACTAATGGAGTGAAATGAAATATTTATAATGTAGGATTAACAGATAAGTAATTATTTTAGTAATAAATACATCATGTTTTTCATGAGATTCAATAAAGTTTTTTACTATTTCACTATGTACATTTTTAAATGTAATTACAAATTTGATAATTACTTCAGTACGATTGCATTTGTAGCCAAAATGACACGCAACAGTACACATTTTATGTTGAACCAATATTTTATAGTTAGGTTTCTTTATAATCACGTAGTGCAAACCCATGTATTTTTACGTAACCCAGCAAACAAAAAAGGATTGAAATTATTCCATCCTCGATACCAAATACATCAAATGTTTGATTACGAGTTCTATTGACGTTTGAAAGTAAATAAAAGTAACATTTTGATTTCATGCTGTGAAATAATTAGAAATGTTTCTTCGCAATAGTTTATTAAATTGCTCATACTAAACTTTGAATCCTTTTTCGTTTACTGAGCATATACAATACTTATGTAACTTATTTTTATTTCCACATTACCCGACTACAATTTAAAAAGATAATCACTTGTTTCGAGTCTATCAATTTTTGGCAACCTTCGACGCGTTAGGCAACAGGATGTCTACAAAGATTTTGTAACTCCTCTTGTGCAAAATTGTTTCGTATTGTCTGCACACAAACATATTACCCTTAGTAAAAATTGAACACTTTTCAACTCGGAAACGAAGTATCAAAGTTCAAAATTAGTCAAAATCTTCAGTCGTAATAACACAAATTCTGTATATCTAAAAGGTTCTCCAGTGCCAAACTATGAAAAGAAACCTGCTAGAAATTCAAAGCAATCGTCAGGGAGGATTTATACGTTTAACCTCACTTTTTTTTTATGAACACACGATTAGTGCCACAATCGCTTCAAATTTCACCGTTACAATTGTGCATTCCACTTTCCCTTATTTTCTGCTGCATTTACAGTGGCCCTCCCCTTATTTTAACTGCATCCTTTATTATAACTTTCTTTCGTCCCTTATGTTAACTTATTTCCCTCGTGAGTTCCCCCACCATTCGCCATTTGAAAGTGCAGTATTCCCCGCCCTAAGTTACACCATCCAAATTTATATGTCTATCCTAAGTTATACGTTTGCCTTCTCCAAAGTTATACCAGGTTCTTCTTCTCCTTCCCCCACCACATTGTTTCCCCGAGCCACACAGCAGCACCCATTGCACGGATATAAACAAAGATTCGGAAATGGGGATAGTAAGGGGCTATAACTTTGGAGAATCATCCGCCATTTTGAAAGAACCGACAGCATAACTTAGGATGGGGACTATTGTGTTCAAAAGAGTGCGGACTTCCGCTTGCGCATGCAGGTGAAGAAAGACGCCACTACACAGTAGGACCTCTCTTATTCTAATTAGTAAAGTTTTTCAAGATGGCGCCGACCTCTCTTATTCTAATTTTCCCCTTACCCCCACTTACTTTGCTTGCTAGCTTGTGATTCGTGGACAATATTTTTAGTTGAATTTTCGTGTGATAGTAGGAGAAGACTTGTGGGGGAACGATTAGAATAAGAGAGGCTGGACAATCAGAATAAGAGAGGTCCTACTGTATCTCCTCTTTCTGTTTTTATTCTCTCATACTGCCAGTGGTGAGGACGAGGGGAAGCGGTAAAATAAGGGAAAAAGCCGCCATCATCCTTGACTCGAAAAGTTATAATAAGGGAAGAATCCGCCATCTTCCTTGACTCGAAAAGTTAAAATAAGTACAGTGGCCCTCCCCTTATTTTAACTTTTCGAGTCAAGGAAGATGGCGGCTTCTTCCCTTATTTTACCGTTTCCCCTCATCCTCACCACTGGCAGTATGAGAAAATAAAAACAGAGAGAGGAGATATAGTGGCGTCTTTCTTCACCTGTATGCGCAAGCGCAAACAGCAGTCCGCACGCTTTTGAACACTTTCAAATGGTGAATGGTGGGGGAACTCACGAGGGGAAGAAGTTAACATAAGGGACGAAAGAAAGTTAAAATAAAGGACAAAGTTAAAATAATAGGAGTTAAAATAAGGGGAGGGCCACTGTATATACTATAATAAAATCTATTTTTTATTCAATATAATCTCGAGAATCATTCTATAAAATATTGTATACAAAATAGTGCGTTAAATAGTTATTAACATTATTTCGCTGCTAGCGAAACTTCCTTAATACTTAAAACAACTTTTCTTTACTTAGTGGACCACTCTTATGCAATTAAGGTGTATTAAAACCAAAGTATGCATCATTTACGCGTTACAAAATTACATTTTTTTTATGTTCACTTTTAAGGACATTTATAAAATTCATTATTTAATTTTTAATAAAAATTGCAATAATAATGACAATGGTAATAATGATACAATGAGCCTTTGACTCCGATGAGATAACGAGATGATTTCTACTACAAATAATTACAATAAATTAAGAATAACAGAAAGGAAAAAAACATTCTCCTAATTGAGCTACTGGTCGGTTTGAAAATCATTAACATCGTTTGAATTCCTCTTCGTCGTCGCTGTAGTCGTCGCTTAGATAATGATTACCCAAAGGAAAGTCGTATCGTCTAGCCTTCGTTGGTGGGGGACTGAAAAAGAATGTTTCGTTACCATTTCGGCAGCGTTACAAACAGAAAAGTGTGCGAAATGTTAACGGGAGACAAATGTTGGGTACTAACGATGATTTAAGTAAGTGATTGATGAATCGAAGTCTGTTAGTAGCAGAACTGACAAATGTTAGTCAACTGATTCGAATGCCGAGAAGTACCTTGTCTGATCTTCGTCGTTGTTGCTGCCTTTGCTGCTACTCGGACTGCGACCTCGTTCTGGACTACCGGGTGGCGAGAGAGCTTGCATTAAACGGCCTTTGCTCTCGTTCCATATTGTAGACTGCAATAAAAGAGAAAACAAAAACAAAACTTTCTTTAATAACACTATTTTTAAAAATATCAAGCTCGTAAAAAATCAAGCGCACTACACAAATATAATAAATGAGGAATACGTCATGCAACGACATTGCGACCATTTCGTAGTATTCTCCGCAAGGTTCCAAGGGAAGGCCAATTACACGTCGATAAAACTAGAAGATTCTAAATTTTTCATTAAAGTGCCAGCACGGAATTAGCGGAATACAATGAGCCATTCGACAAAAATGCGCATGCAGTTTCTTAAAACTTTATTTGACACACACTTATAACAAATAATTCGGGCATACGAAATAAATGAAATATACGGCGAAAATAACAGTAAAAATAACAAAAATAATACGAACCAATCTTCCGTCTCTCCCAAAAAGAAGTAGAAATGAATTTATAAAATCTCTCGATGTTTCGTCCCACTTAGCGAAAATATCTAATCGCTTCTCTTCGATATTCTCCATCACTCGTTTCCCTTTGTCTTTCAAGTCGTCGATCTTGTTTTGCCAGCGAAACATTTTTTCCTGCGATACATTTAAGTCTTTATTTTTAAATACTAAACCGAAAGTACCGAATACCTACGTTTATAAATGAAACGTTCAGATCTTTCGCGCTGTAACCCCTGGCGAGGTTCCGCCGCACGTATATATCGTAATCTTTAACGATTCTGGCAACAATGTCCGAAGTGGAAACACCTTCGGTACGTTGGGTCGCGACGAACATGCCTTTCGCTTTCAGTCTTGCATACACATCCTGATTATCGTCAGACTCGTACGGTATGTCATCGTGAGCGACGAAATCAATCTGAATAATACGATTTTTATTATTTTTATTATTAAAAAAGCTTTCGTTTGCTTTTAATCACCTTGTGCTTTTCGATGAACTCGTCATCTAATTCCCATGGCGCATCCGGTACTATTTCGTCAACGTAACGACAATGACTGACAGCCGCGTATCGTTCCAAGTCAGTCATAACAGTCATACCTTTCCTCGAATGTGTTAGTTCGTCATTGCAAACTAATAAAAATACAAATAATTAACGACTTGTACAATTGACAGTACTTTTTATCGCACAAACCTCCGACAATGAGATATACATTTGGAAAGATCATTTTTGCTTGCATTAATTGCCTTGCGTGTCCTTGGTGAAAAAGATCGTAAATTCCATCTGCGTATACTCGTACTTTTCTCGGAGCTATGCAAAATGTCAATTTCGTTTATATGTTTTAAGAAATAATTGACGAATAAAAATGTAACAAAAATTTTAAGGTAATCATTGATGATGTCATAAGCGTGACGAATATGCAAAGGAAACTCTAATGAGCGTCAATGATAAGATCTCAACTACGCATTACATGTTATGAAGGTCAGTTGTACAGCTTTTTTAAAGAATTAACTAAATTAACTCGACTTAATGAGTAGGAAAACGTAAAGCATTAATTATTTGTAATTCAATCGTATATTGTTAACGTGCAGGAAAAACATTTCGGACTAGATTCAAATACGTAACAAAAATTTTAAACGAATTATGGTACATTGTTGTATTTTGCAAAGATTCTTCGACTGTTTTTCATAATTTATTAAATTAAATAATATCTTGGTTTAGCAGTTTCTCATACTGAAAAGTAAATAAACAAAGGGTTGTCGATTACAACCGTGTAATTATGATTTGTAAAAACAGCATTAAAATATTGTAATATTGTCGCTACTAAATTTTCGTCAACGATTTCGTTACAGTTTCTTGTTCCTGCCCTTCCTAAGACTCCAATAATTTAAAAAATAATCATTTTTATTTAATTATGCAAAATAATTATCGATAATAAGAAATTATTTTCAAAAAAGTGCGAATCCAATATCAGATTTACAAAATTTAAAATGGCGGATCCAATATGGCTGACTAAAATACTGAGAAAATTTTATATTGAATCCGCCATTTTTAATTTTGTAAATCTGACATCGGATTCGCAAACAGCGGCTTCAAAAATCCCTGTATACCAAATTTAAGAAAAAACCCATCACTGGAAAAATTCGTAATCAGATTTTCGAAATTAAAAATGACGAATCCAATATTGAATTGTTCCAAACTGAATTTGGTACACGAATTCGATATTTAAAAAGGTTTTTCTTACTTTTGTCCGTCCAAAGACCTCCAAATGTCGAATTTTAATGTAAATTATCCAAGATTTTAAATTTTGGTTCGCCATTTTGGATCTGCCATTTTATATGTTGTAAATCTGACACCGCAATCAGCGGCTCCAAAAACTCCCGTATACTAAATTAAAAAAAAAAAAACCATCACTGGATAAATTTGTACTTAGATTGTCGGAATTCAAAATGGCGGATCCAATATGGCCGACAAATTCCGAAATCTTGGCTGATTTAGATTGAAACTCGACACTCGAAGGTTTTCAGGAATGCTGATTACGAATCCGTTGTCAGTTTTTCGAAATTAAAAATGGCGAATCCAATATTTGATTGTTCCAAACTGCATTTGGTACACAAATTCGATATTTAAAAATGTTTTTCTTACTCTTGTCCGTCCAAAGACCGCCAAGTGCCGAGTTTCAATGTAAATTAGACAAGATCTTGAATTTTGGTTCGCCATATTGGAATCGTCATTTTGAATTTCGAAAATGTTATAACGGTTTTTTAATCAGCGACCCAAAAAAAAACCCGTACAGCAATTTTAAGAAAAACCCAACACTGGAAAAATTCGTACTCAGATTTTCGAAATTCAAAATGGCGTATCCAATATGGCCAACACATTCCGAAATCTTGGCTGAAATTTACATTGAAACTCGACACTCGGGGGTTTTCGGGGACGCTGATTACGAATCCGTTGTCAGATTTTCGAAATAAAAATGGCGAATCCAATATTGAATTGTTCCAAACTGAATTTGATACACGAATTTGATATCTGAAAATGTTTTTCTTACCTTTGTCCATCCAAAGAGCTCGAAGTTTCGATTTTCAATGTAATATAGCCAAGATTTTGAATTTTTGGTTTGCCATATTGGATCCACCATTTTGAATTTTGTAAATCTGACACCGCAATCAGCGGCTCCAAAAAACCCATCACTGGAAAAATTCGTACTCAGATTTTCGAAATTAAAAATGGCGAATTCAATAATAAATTGTTCCAAATTGAATTTGGTACACGAATTCGATATTTAAAAATGTTTTTGATACTTTTGTCGGTCCAAAAACTTCCAAGTGTCGAGTTTCAATGTAAATTAGACAAGATTTTGAATTTTGGTTCGCCATATTGGATCCGCCATTTTGAATTTCGAAAATGTGACAAAGGCTTTGTAATCAGCGACCATAAAAAAAACCGAGTGTGGAGTATCGTATAAATCGGCCAAGATTTCGGATTTTGGTCCGCCATATTGAATCCGCCATTTTGAATTTCGAATTATTTTCCAGAAACGACGTTTTTTTTTTTAAAACTGGTCAATATTTGGTATATATTTGTTAAATAAATGCCTTAGACATGTAGAAAACAAGTAGCAACCACAAAAATATGAGAAACTGCTTTTTAAGACGCAAATAACCAAAGAATTGAAGGTGTGAAGCAAAGGGTTAAAATGAATGTGTGTTGATGGATCGATACACAAAAACATTTCTTACCTTTTCCTGCTTTTGCAGTTTTTAACGTAATTTTTTGCGTGTAATCGCATGCTTCCGCAGCCTTAATAGCCTCTGGATCACCGCTGAATGGTGCGGGAGAGGTTGTCGACTATAAATATCGTTAAAAATATAAAAGAATGAGACGGAAAGAGTTTTTTTAATGCTGATGAAATGTCAATAAAAGAATGACGAAACATTATTGGTTATATCGAAACGAATTCACCGTCATGTCGCAACGTGTCAATAAAACTCACATTAAATACAAAACGAACACCTGGAATGTCTTCGAAATAAGATGTATCTGGACTTTTACTTTCTGTATCGACCAAGTCTGATGGACTTCCCCATGTCATCGTAAATTATTTAGAAACTTATTAAGAGAGCAACAGCTTGAAATAATGTCACTTGGCGCAAGTCACGTATATATTGAATTATCAGGAGCAGACTAAATTTTGAAAACACGACCCCACGTCATATCAGTTTAAATATCACTATCGCACCATTTTTATCAAGAAAAAATGTAATACAAAATCTTACGTTACTGGACACAGATAAGAAGTTAAGATAAGTTCAAATTGCTCAAGTTCCGAATATAGTTTCACCTTTGATCGTGCAAAGCGGTAAGTAAAACGAATTTCTTTAAAAAAAAATATTTTGAATTATGTCATCTGTCATTCGATAATCGTTACGAATTAAAGTATTGAAAATAACATACGAACATTGTAAATATACGATGCTCCATTTTGATGACGATCCGTTTTCGTTTCTTCGAACATATCTTCTCGCACTCTTTTCTTAGTGTTCATTTTTTATCACGAATTAAAATCCATATAGATCACTGTCTGAAATGTTATAAACAATAATTACCGACACTAAAAGAAAAACGTCAAATAGAAACGTCACCTAAAAATAAATAAAGTCAGGATAAAAAATGTTCCGGAGCAAATAAAAGGTGCAGAAAAAGGATTTGCAAAAACGTCTTGATCTTTGAGCTCCTTTTGGAATTGTTTTTTTTTGAAATGTCAAACGAGAATAGATGAACGCGAGTTCGATGCGAATTTGTCAATACGAAATTCAAATTGTTGAGATGTTTATATTTGATGTAGGAATTGGCACATCGGGGATGTCAACGTCGATGGATGAGAGAATAAAAAAGAAAACAATGCGTGAGTATAAAAAGATTTGTATGACATTTAGTTATTTGCAACGTGAAAATATCGAGCGGCTAAATCAGTCACACCGGATCGCAAGATGTCGCGAGTGGTCGGGGAAAAAATGCCGAAACAACTCGCGTGTCGAATGACATCATCCGAATGCAAATTTCTAACAATTCCCAAGAATGGGGAAGTGTAGAATTTTTGTTTTATACGAACATACACAAGATGCGGTGTTAAGAAAGGTTTTCCCGTGGCAGTTGCTTCGGAACGTCGCGATCCAAGATTTATGACAATCTTGATTGCCGAGGGAAGAACGGTTCCTTGGATTTAGAGGAGTTGAACGTCAACTCCATGCCAGGATTGCCAGATCATCAGCTGACTGTGGTCTGTTCGTCGCTGGCCAATCTTGCTGGTGTGGTAAAAAACGGATAGCGCGATTGTGTGAGAGTATGTCAGGTCAGGTCAGTTAGCCACGAGACACATGTGCAGAGCGGAAGGCCAACAATCGCACATATATACAATAACGCACTTCCGAGAGAAATGTTGTGTGACGTTTCGGGCATTACGCGTGGCACTAGACGATTGTTCTTTTTTTACGGCACATGCACGATAAGACTCATTAGTCGATGAAGTCATCGACGGACTTGTGGCGAAAGGGTTGGGATATACCGGCGAAAGTACCATGTCGACGGTTGGTAATGTAGAGAACTGCTGAGTACGCGAAATGGTACGAAGGGGTACACAAGAACCCCTCTTATTTGAATCGTTTCCCCTCAGGCCTTCCCCCACCATCGCTCGAACATCTCGATGTACACTGTAAAAGATGAAAATGAAATTTACAATGCAATGGTAATTTTCAATCATGAAAATTCGGTAATAACACTACGTTGAGCGTTGAAATTTTACCGAAGTGAGGTTAGAGATTTACCGCCGCATTGTAAATTTACGACGTCGAGCACAGGGAAAATACTAGACTGTTGTACTTTTACTACGTCAAACGTAGGTAATTTTTCGAGCCTAATTTTACAAACGAGTAATATATTACAAGATTTAGGGAAAGTTACTGTGTTCCACATTGTAAATTCACTGCGTTGAAAGTGGGTAATTTTCGAGCCCATTCGCAACTGTAATTTTATACGATTTTTTTTTACAGTGTAGTTTACAGTGTTTACACCATCAAAGTTGTACAAAATACCGTTTAACCTAAATTTGCAAACATGTATAGTCGGTATAGACTGATATGTAATGAAATTTCAAATTAATTTAAAATTTTGCATGAAACTCATGATTTACATCATACAAATTATTCGAGAAGCTGCTAATTTCGTAAAATAAAAGTGCACATTTGAAGGTTAGGATGTTGTCAATTTTTAATGATGTGTATTTCAAGACCTCCACAAAAATTGAAAAGTCTTTCATTTGCAAAATAACAAACAAATCCAATATCAGCAGCTTAGTACTGAATTTGAAGTGATTTGAAGCTTTCATTAATCATATTTGCAAATTTTGACTAAATATTGTCTCCTATATTAATTTCGGTCTTAATCATAGTGTATTTGATAAAAATGATTGATACATAATTATATGTAATAAAGTGCATAATGTAAATTTAAAATGTTTATTTCTACACTCGAATGCAGATATAAATTACCATAAATAAATGCGAAATGTTGTAGTCTTCATTTATCACATAAAGGCACGAGTTGTGATCTCGTTACATTTTTATCCAAATTTAAAATTCTCTACACATTTTTCAGATAAATTATATATATATATTTTACATAATTCAACTCTAAAATATATACGATGTTTAACAAAAATAAAAAGATATCAGATATTATCATCCACTATTAAAGCGTTAAGTAGAGTAAGGGGGTAAGGAGAAATTTCAAATAAGAGGGGTCGGCGCCATCTTGAAAAACATGACCAGTTGAAATAAGAGAGGTTCTATACTGTATTGCCGGAGATCCTGCGGGACGTGGAACAATAAATAATCGACTTTCTTATTGTTTTTTGCAACGTTTCGATACTTAAACCTCCCAATGAACTATTTTCTCTCGAAACAAATTCGAATGGTACTTTTTCGATGTATTTTTGTCCCTTGATTACGAATATGACAATAAAAATTGGCGGTCGAAGAAACTAAAGCCGCCATCTTGAAAAATATATAAAAAATCGTGTATTTTTTTGTTTTTGAGTTTATTTTCAAAAGTACAAACTCTATGAAGAAATGGTTTAAACAAAAAATATACAGCTGATAATTCTCTACAAAAAAGGTTATATGCACTTTCTTCCCAACAACTGAAAAAGAATAGAACAAACAAATTTTCAATCTGGAATCTGTCCATTTTCGAATTGATATTGTTTTATTTTAGTTCTATATAATTCTAGAATATAATTTTAGAATAGAAGGACTTCCATTTAATTCGAATCAATTCGAAAATGAAATTGACTCATTTAACTAATAATATTAATTTGCCGCACAACGTCCGAATAAATTTCACTAAAGCCATAATTGAAGCTGATAATTAATTTCAATACTTCGTCAAAATTAACGTGGTTCAATTTGATCCAATACGACCGGTCGAATTTAACTAAAGCCATAATAATTCTTTTCAATACTTCGTCCAAGTTTCGACGCGTTTCAGTTCGATCCTATACGTTCGGACGAATTTCGATAAATCAACGATAATTCTTTTGAATACTTCGTAAAAATTCCAACGCGTTTCAATTCGACACTATATACTTTCTGACGAATTTCAATAAAGAAAGGATAATTCTTTTCAATACTTGGTCAAAATTTTGACGTATACATCCGGTCGAATTCCATTGGGCGCGAAAGTACTAGAAAGAGTTCTATCCTAGAGTAAAATCTATTATCTAAAGGGCGGGGTTCTAATTCTATTATTTTTTCATCCATTGATTTGTAACACTGCAGCAGTATATTAATTTAACTATGTTAGTTTAATGTAGTATTATTACCGTAAATATAATGCAGATTTCAAACGGAAATGAAAACTGAAACTAAAAATGAACATTATAATGAAGCCTCTGTACACTTGAAATCATAATGTTACAATGAAATTAGTGAATAATATATATGGAAGTCAGTACAGGATAGAATCTATATCCATTTCCCAAAAATGCATTTCCATATTATTTATAACTGCATTCGCCAATTAATGTTAGACGAGCGAATTAAATTTTGAAGATGTAGTTGATAAATAGTATTCGTTTTTAAGTAATTACTTTATTTTTTAAATTTACACTAATATTTATGAATTTGCAATCTACATGATTATTAATAATATTATTACTAAAATTGTCAATAAATTGATCAGTCTGATGAATAATTAATTTACTTGGACCATGCAATTTGTAGATAATTTTAAATGTGACGACACGACACAATAATGTATCCACATATCTATTTTTTTTTGTTTAAGTATTATCAAACAATGGAATAAAACTTCGATGCACTTTTTATAAACCAAACTATGTATATATTATATCTAAAAAATACTCCCTGTTTCAACTATTGCGTGCGTGGGGAACCAGGGTTCTATTCTCGGTTGGAACATTTTTTTTTTATTTATTTACTATAGGATTACAAAGAATTGAAACGTATTAAATACGAAAATGGACAGATTCCGGATTCAATTCTTTTTCAGTTGTTGGGTTCCTAATAAACTCGTAAATGAGCATCGAAACCCTGCAAACACGGAAAGTAACAGTTATATAATATTTACGTAATATTAATGGTTACATTGTTACATAAATGTTACATAGTTGTTACATAACTGTTACGTTTGTGTTTGCAGGGAAGTAGCCACCTTGCGCACTCTGGATATACAGGGTGTCCAAGAACTGCCCAATAAACGAAAAAGAATTAAACCGATTAAGTTTTATTATATACATTTTCATTGAAATTCTTTCGTTCTAATCCGATATAATACGTGAATAGGACATAAACATAACCTAAAAAAACATTGACAAGCAGTTTTTTACATGAAAACACGAACTAAAATGTAATCAATTTCACCAGAACTAACAAGTAACCCTACCCAAGTGTGTCTCACCGATTGAAATAAAACTTTGCATACGTGTAGAATATCGAAAAATATTGGACACGTAATTTTTTGTTGGTCCCTTAAATCGTTTTCGGAGGTAAAAACTAGCCCTTGTATGATAGGTTTGTATATATTTATCACATAACTGTTTAATAACGCAGCTAAAATAATTAAAATGATTGCAAATCATACAGCATTTATTGTTTTTGAGGTCGCTGAATACGAATCTGGTGTCATATTCTCAAAATTCAAAATGGCGGAATCAATATGGCGGATGAAACATTGGAAATGTTGAAAAATCAACATGAAAATAGTTACTTTGTCGGTTTTTGGGGTCGCTGAATACGAATCTGATGTCAGATTCTCAAAGTTCAAAATGGCGGCTCAAATAAAGTGGCGGATGTTTTAAAATTTGTTATTTTGTTGTTATGTTACAGTTGTTGCCAACTACTATTGTCGGAATAAAATAAAACTAACCTACGATACAAGTCAAAGTAATTATCTTTTTTTTTATTTTTAAATCAAAGCGTTTAACAATAACTATTTAAAGAAACTATAAACAAGTAAACAATTTTATAAATTCTTCATGCCAGGCGTTTCGTCCGCCATATTGGATACGCCATTTTGAATTTTGGGAATCTGAGACCAAATTCGTATTCAGCGACTCCAAAAACCGCCAAAGTAGCTATTTTCATGTGGATTTGTCAATATTTCCTTGTTTCATACGTCATTTTGAACCCGACATTTCGAATTTTGAGAATATGACACCAGATTCGTATTCAGCGGCCTCAAAAACAATAAATGCTGTATAATTTGCAATCATTTTAATTATTTTAGCTTCGTTATTAAACTGTTAATGTGATAAATAAATACAAACCTATCATACAGGGGGTAGTTTCTATCCCCTAAAACGATTTAAGGGCCAACAAAAAACTTACGTGTCCAATATTTTTCGATACTCTACACGTATGCAAAGTTTCATTCCAATCGGTGAGACACACTTGGGTAGGGTTACTTGTAAGTAATAATAATAATATGGGAAAATCCACGGAACCTTTAACTTTCCAGTTTCAGATTTTTATTTTTTTTAAATTAAAGCACAATTTTGTCCTTTTGCATATGTATTCGTAAATCTTTAAGAAATACTAATTCACACTTGTGACTCATTTTTATTGAACGCCCTTAAGGCGGGGGCGTAATATTATTTACAAAATACAATTTATACAGTAAAATAAATATAAGTAATTCCGTATGAATAAAATTCAGTACTTAGGGTTTTTTGACGTTATTCATCACAGACCTAAAGCCAAAATTTGTACATTCAAAATGGCGGAGTCAATATGGCGAATCAAAATACTAAAAATTTCATTCAATTTGAATAAAACTCGGTACTTTTAGTTTTTGAGTTTGATGATCAAGAATCTAATGTTAAAATTTGTAAATTCAAAATGGCGGATTCAATATGGCGAACCAAAATACTAAAAATCATTCGATTTGGATAAAATTCAGTACTCAGTAATTTTTGAGGTTGCTGATCAAGAATCTAATGTTAAAATTTGTAAATTTAAAAAGGCAGAGTCAATACAGCGAACGAAAATACTAACATTTATTTTTACAGTTTATAATATGTGTCATTTTTTTCATTTCAGGTATCGGTTTTGAAACGGTTGTCTTCTTTGTTGAAGCTCGTGTATTTTTGAATCAGGTGTCTCTTTTTCATTTGTCTTCTTATTATTTTTAGCAGATTTTATAGCATTCATTTTCGTTTTATTATATAGTTTTCCTGATGTCAAAAACCCATCAGGATTTAATCCATAATGTTGGCATGGCGGATTTTGTAGACACTCTGTACAGGACAGCTAGTTAAGGAATATTGTGTCTTTTTCGGCTTTGGACCAAATTAATTGGAGATCTTTCGTGGAGTTTGGAGTAGATTGTAAATTGAATCGATGCAATTTAAAAAACATGATATAAACTATTGACATTCAACATTTTAATAATAATATGATAGTATTTTTTATATTTTTCAATATTAATGTTTTTGTTAAAACATTCGCCATATTGGAACCGCCGTCTTGAATTTCGAAAATCTGACTCAAGATTCGTAATAGCGACTTCGAAAACTATAAGAAATATATGAATTCTAATGTTTTTTCTTATTTATTGTTCAGAACCGCCAGTCTTGTAAAGGATTTCATCTTTGACAACTTCGTTAACGTAATAACTTTTTTCATAATGAACATATTTGTGCGGCGTGTTTTATTAGTCATGAAATGAGTTGAGATATAGTGATCACACCTTATTCTAAAACGATTTAGACGGAATTGCACTTGTGCCACGTGAAGAGGTGTCATTTTTCAAACAGTCACGTTTTCATTTTACACATTTGAAGCGCTCAAACTCGATTAATATAAGGGACACACTCTCGTGTAATGGATGAAATTCTTTCTTAATATCTTATGTATTCATAATATGTGTCATAATTTTGTAAATTCTCACGCCGCTCTTACTAAGCTGTTAAATGAGTCTCAAAGTGCAATTTCGAAAAAAGTAGTACCGCGTAAATTAACTCAATGGAACTTGATTTTTGCGCATGGCACACTTATCGCATATGGATATTATATTAAGTAAACTTGTCAGGTACAGACAGCACATGGAGTTAATACAATATCTTGCACGCCGCAAATGTGACATTACTAAGAATATCAAAATTCGTGAGAGTGTCAATCAAGATTTCGGCGTTTTTGCCCTTGCAGACGAATAATACAAGCAGGCTATGTATTATTTGGACTAAAATTTCAAAGAATAGTAACATTGTCATAAGTTAAGACTAAAACCAATTATAATTGAATTCAAAATCAAAGCTTATCAACGCTTTATAAACAACGCAATATACCTAGAAACACAAAGTTTAAAAGTTTCGTGGATTTGCCCATATATGTTAACTCTTTCGTGCCCCCGAAGAATGCAGCGGATGGATTTTGATTCAACTTACCACTTGGAGGTTTTTGGGGTAGCTGATTCCGAATCTGAGGTCAGTTTTTGAAAATTCAATATGGCGGATTTTGTTCAATTGCTTATATTTGCTTGAAACTCAACTCCATGGGTTTTTTTTTGTGTCGCTCATTTCGAATCTGAGGTCAGATTTTTAAAATTGAAGATGGTGGATCAATATGGCGGATGCTGTTTTGAAAATTGGATAGTCGCCATATTGAATCCGCCATATTAAATTTTCTATATTGGACATCAAAATTGTAATCAGCACCCTCGGAAACACATATATACGTGTATATCCTCCAGCGCAAAATAACTTTATGACCGAAATTTCGATTCAGCCCTCGTTTGTCTCAAAGTAACGTCTTCCAGGGTGGCTTTACAACCATTAGATGAAAAAAATGAACTACCCACATGACATAAGTTTTAAGATTGGACCTCAACTATCCTGTTTCCATTCATTTTAGTACATTTCAAGGTGTATTCCACCTTAGAAATTGCACTTTAGAAAAAATACCCTTAAAAACCACCCATGTTTTCAATTGAAAGGAAATTTACAAAAAAAGGTGGGGTTTTTGAGAAAATTTAATATTAAGTTTTTTCTAAAAATCGGCGCCATTTTTTTTATTGTTAACTGATATTCGTATTCAAGAGGCAAAATTATGTCGAAGTACTATAACTAACTTTTTTTTTCAACGGAAGTAGTTCGTCGAAAGGTTTACCAAAATTATTCCTAGTAAAGTATACAAAAAACCCGAACGCAAATTAGTACGAAGTAAGTTTCTTTTCCGTGTATTTGTATATCAAGACGATAGTGTACGTTTTGCGATGGACATTAACAAAATTGTACATTAAATTACATGATACAGTAGTCCCCACCCTGAGTTATACCGTTCAAAGTTACGTGCCTATCCTAAGTTATACATTTGACTTGTCTAAAGTTATACCACTCTCTGCCTCTCCTTCCCCTACCACATTGTTTCGTTGAGCCATACTGGCTTCACGTCACTCATGCACAGAAGCAATCATTGCGGGGATGTAAACAAAAAGATGCGGAAGTGGGGATAGTGAGGGGCTATAGCTTTGGACAAACTCCCGCCATTTTGAAAGAACCGACGGTATAACTTAGAATGGGGACTACTGTAAAAGGAATTTACAAAGCAAACGAAAATGTACTCCTAATCATTCAAAATTTGCAATACTTCTGAATACTTTTACTCAATCCTTGAATAAGCATTTGGAAGTATAGAATGCAATATTTTCGAATGCTTCTGAATCGTTCGGTGAAGCATACACTGGAAAAAAAAAGCCAAAACTGTTTTTGCTTGCCAAGTAGATATAATGCTTAAACCGTAAAAGATATTCAAGCAATTCGACTCATTTTACGAATTTTAGTCCGCCATTTTGAATTTTGAAATGTTGAATGCAGATTCTTATTGAAACCCGCCTAGTAATTAGTTTGATACGATTCTTCCGTCCGATAATGCGCAGATTTCTTCAAATCGTATTGAGGTTACAGAATAGTTATTTTCATACGGTGGGCGTAAAGTGCGACTTTACGCCCACGTGCGAACATTATTTTTTGATACAGTGTGCGTAAAGTGCGGCTTTACGCATTTTTGACATTTTTTAGGTGCACTTTACGCACACTTGCATCAAAAAATATTGTTCGACGCACGTGAAAAAATGGTTTTTGTACCAATGTGAATGCGGACCTCGCTATCAGCACGGCCCACAACACTCACATTCGTAGAAAAAACTTTTACGCACTTGTATCGAAAACTACTATTTTAACACTCCGTGCGTAAAACACGATTTTACGCACTAGGGCGAAATTTTCATGTACGTAAAATTGCGCTCTACTCACGTCGTATTAAAAAATATCGTATGCAACATGGGCAAAATATCGATCTCCGTCGATTGTGATTGTCACCCTCGCTCCGCTCGAGCGACAAACTTCACACTCGTCGAAGATCGATAATTGCGCCCTTGTTGCATAAAATACTATTTCTTCACATGTAGGCGGAAAGTTGCTTCCATATTAGGGAAAGCATAAGACAACAGTAGGAGAGCGGAAGGACAGGCGCAAGTAGGGGGAATGGGGGGAGCGGGGGGGGGGCGAAGCCCCCGATACTTGAATATACATGCTTAAAAGTGTATTTTGTTTCAGAATAAAGTAGTAGAAAAATAATATTAATTATATTGTTTATTAATAGAAATATATATTGATATTAAATTGTACATAAATAGTGGTTCTTGATTTTAATTGATGCTGTAGCGTGTAAATAAACTTGTAATTTTGTAAGCTTCAATAAGTAAATTTCAACTCGTGATTTTAATTGAATTTTAAACGTTACTATTATGTTTATTGACAACAAAATTTTAGATTAATGTTTAAACTAGAATAGAATTTAATCTATAATAGTAAATTTGAACCAGATTAGATAATAAATAATTTCTTATTGTATTACAAATACATTGTATTTTTTTATATTAATAATTAATTAATTCAATTATTGAAATGAAGATTGACTGTAAATATTTTCGATGTGTCGTTATAATTAACGGTTGCATTGTTGACATTTTCACTGTTGTTGGCTTGCATTGTTTTCTTTTTGTTTTACGGGAATTTCATCCGGATTTCCTATTGATTCTCATACAAACATATGAGTTATTGTTTAAAGTAATGGGGAGAGTCTTGGTTGTCCAAGTGAGAAGGGTATATTTGTTTATTCACAACAAAAGGCACATTTCCCCGGATTTTTCACTTTACGCCTAGTGGGCATAAGTTAAACTTTGCGCCCGCAAAAGTGCGCGTAAAAGCATACTTTACGCGTACTGGTGACGGAAAAAAAATTCTCACGGCTCTATAAGATTCGGGCACACAATAATACCCCATGAAATTCATTCGCGGTAATACTGTAGAACTACACAATAATTTACAAAAAAAAAAAACTGTGTGGTTTTTGAGAAAATTTAATATTAATTTTCTACTAAAATTTAATTTTTTACTGTAGTTTTCAAGAATACGAAATTGTCTATTAAAGCCAAAAGGAAAAAATGGAATATTAGATATTAGAAAGAAAATACGTTAATTTTTAATTTTCTGTCACGTAATTTGACCACATTTTCAGACTGCAGCTTAAAACTTCAAAACTTTATAACTCGATGAAAACAAATTATTTAAAAAAACGGTAAAATACGTGTCGCTTTATTTTCACTGAAGAATAATATACTTTATCGCCGATTAATTCCACCGCATGAGTTTTAACTCGTTGCATGATTTGAAATGGATTCCATCCTTAGAATTTTATATCAGTCGATATCAGTAGATTTTTACACTCACTATTAGAGAATGACGTATCGAGCTAAATGATAAAGACCCTCTCAATGACTCACAGTTACAAAGTGGGATTTACCGATTTCGATTAATTTTTATTTTTAAACACTCGCAGATATCTCCACTATAATGAGTATTTAACCTTTATTTTCACATAAAACTGTTTACACTCGTGGAGGGCAATGGTAATATTATAATATATGTTAATATACCTCTAGGCAGTTCCGATTGTGTTGAAGTTATGTCATAATCATAAAGTGTCGATCAAGAGAAAGGGACAGATCCATGTACTCTGCAAACTTCTGAAAAAAGAAACAAATACAGTGTACATATTATGTAAATATTTAAAATACATTAACTCAAATCAACGAATAATCCTCCGTGAGTTATTTTTCTTTGTTTCCCTGTAAACACTGACATATTTTACTTACACGTTTTACTTTCTCGTGTAAACATTTCTGAACAGAGTCCCTGCAATACTGAAGACAGCACTTCATCAATTAATTTCGGGGGTTTCCCTCATTTTATACCTGCTGACTCCACACTGAATCTCTGTAAAACTTCGGCATTAATAGATAAACTATTAGCGGTATCATATGCTTGCTACAAGGGAATTAATGAGTTAAAATATTTGTAACCAACTGAATTCACAATCTAGCTAATAATAAACCAATGAAATCAATAAAGAGTTGTATCGTCGTATGATGTAAGTTTCAAGATCATCATTCAATGTCAACACTGTCGCTATCAAACATCAGTATCATTATAAATTAACTTCATCATTCAAAATCATCATTAATGCCAGTTTTAACCGCCATCGGCATTATTATCATCACCGCTATAATATAATTTCCGTCTGTGGCCACTGACATTTATCATTCATTCATCACTCTTTATTCATTATCAAAGGTTATAGGTTATGTCGTTACCCAGTAGATACCCATTTCAACACGTATGCTCCGTTATTGTTGTAGTAATGCATATGGAAATTCATTCTGTTCTATACCAACCTTCATCCGTACTATACTTCTGTCATTCTCTTGCTGTACGGAAATAAATAATCTGTGGAACACAAGAAACAGCACAAGATATGTACCTAACAATCGGAAATGCATTCATAGTGTTGAATTAATTTTTTACATTTTTTAATGCATTTTACTCACACTTGCATAAAAAAATAATGTTCAACGCATGTGCGAAAATGTTTTTTCGTAATTGCGTGCGTAAACTTCGTTTGTAAAGTATTTTGCGCCTAAAGTAAACTTTTACGCACTCTCGACGATGATCTTCGTAAAGTGATCGGTCATGCGTAAAGTTTACTTTACGCACTCAAGCAGGCATCAAAACTTTCCACACTCTCTTTACGCAAGCGATAACAAAAAAAGGATACCTAACATGGGTGTAAAGTATATGCTTTTGTACACACGCGTATAAAAGTATACTTTACGCCCTTGTTAGGTAATGTACTATTTTGTACCAATGAGAATGCGCAAAACCCAATCAAATACAAAACCCTCACATTTGCAGAAATAACTTTTAAGCACTTGTATCGAAAAATACTATTTTAATATACATATGCATAAAATTTGATTTTACGCTCCATCTTTAGATGTCGTTTGTGTACAACGGTCATCACTCTCTTGTTAACGTCGTATTTGACATCCAAAAAACGGCGTACAAATTTTACGCATAATATATAAAAAACTTTTACACCCCCTATAATCGCATGTTAAAAACGGTGTGTAAAATCGCATTTTACGCACGTGTTGCATAAAGACCTGTAAAACATGACATTGTCAAAAAAAATGTATCGTCAAAATGCTGAAAATCAGCATGTCAGATTGAGGAATTTCAGAAAGAAATAAACAAAGTTTCTTTTATTTCATTTAATGAAAATACTAATAAATTTATACAATTTTTAAAAGTGGAAAAACTTGTACACATTACATTTTAATAAATTATCGTGAACATAACACAAGAACTGATAAATAAGTACAAATCCATAATTAAAGACATTCCATGTCTACGAAAGCGTAGATCTTATATACACGAATTAATAAATAGAACGTTCGGAGAATAACTTGTATTACACATATTAATTTATGAAATTAGACTAAATGTTCCGTCTTCTTCGTCGCTGCTATCATCGCCATGTTTCTTCGGCGAAGACTCAAATCGTCCCGATTTTTTGGGAGGACCGCTAGAATAAACGAACTGATTAATGACCTGCAAGATGAAACTAAAAGATTTGGAGATGAAAAGAAAATTCAAAGATCTTTAATATTTTAGATTTTTTTATTTTTTTTAGAATTTCACTATTTCTTTCTTTCTACGTTTTCTATGTGAAATGTCCATGACGCAAGCATCAGTTGAAGGTCGAACAGATCATTTCATTGTTTCCGCCAGCGTAAACTACAGCTGCCATTATAATTGACCGATTGTTATGTAACGTGTAAAGACTTAAATTGTATTTTTATTTTAAACTTCGCAAAAACGTCGCGTGTAGTTTGTTTGAAAATAGGAATGTGAAAGAATGAAATATTCTAATTTATAAACTTACCTTGATGAAGATTCATCAGGACCCCCGATTGATTCGTGACTACGTTTTGGACTTCCTGGAGGAGACAATGCTTGCAATAATCGATCCTTACTTTCGGTCCATATTGACGACTGCAAATCGGAAAACCAAATTTTAATTACGTAATAAAATAATTTAATCAATCGAAGAAGTGCATTTTTACATTCTCAAAGTATAAAAATACTTACCAAACGTCCATCTCTTCCAAACAAAAGTAAAAAGGAATGGATAAAGTCTTTCGACCGTTCTTCCCATTTGGAGATAATGTCGTCGCGTTTTTCTCCAAATTTCTCTTTGAGGTCATCGAATTTGTTCTGAATTCGAAATTTCTTTTCCTGTAATAATTTTGAAATAATATACACCTTCTTGCAGCAGCAAACAAATAATTTTAATACCTACATTTAGGAAAGATACATTTAATTCCTTGGCGCTGTAACCACGTGTTAAATTTCTTCGTACATATATATCATAGTCCTTTACTATTCTAGAAATTATATCCGATGTGGAGATGCCTTCCGTTCGTTCTGTGGCGACAAACATGCCTTTTTCCTTCAGTTTTGCATAAATGTCATCGGTTTCTTCGGATCCGTAAGGCAAATCATCGTGGGCAACGAAATCGATCTTGGGAATTTTATTGAAATTTCAAACTTAACAAAATGTCACTTTTTTTTCTATAAACTTTAGTATTTATTTCTACGATTCTAGATGGCGGTTAATTTCTCTTTTGTATATTCACTGTAAGAAATTTCTGTAGCAATTTTCTGAAACATGTAACTGAAGCTTTTTACGGTTACCGTTTCAGAATTTTACGAAACATGAACAGAAATTTCGGAAACGGTAACCGTAAAAAGCTTAGATTACATGTTTCATAAAATTTTGTTGCAATTTCAGAATTTTCAATTATAGTAACAGAATAGTATAAGGAGAGTAAAATTTGTTTGCTTTATCATATTTTTTTTGTGTTTTCTACGATTTATTGTCCTTCGTTTGGGGAAGACTACCCTGTTATTAAAAATAGAAAATTTAATAAAAACAACACTGTTTTGTAAATGTGCATCAGGGTAGAAAAAATACGATATATATCTATTTATTATCTTCCTACTAATAAAAATCAACATTATACAATTCAACAATATTCGGATGACACTCGTTATATACTACTGATGGTTGACCGAGGAATCCTTTATGACCGAATGAAAATTCCACTTCTGCAATGGGTGCGCGGTCGCACCTAGCGTCTACAAACCAAAGTAATGTCACCGTGTTTCACTGATTCCTTCTGAAATTTCTGTTACAGTTTCGTAATTTTCTGATAATATAACGTAATGGTTCTTTCTGTTACAGGATTTAGTAAAATTTTGTTACTTCGGTAACATAAAAGTATCCGACATTTCTGAATATTTCTAACACTGTTGTTAATGAATTTAATCATTCTCTGTATAAAATGGCATTTTGCAGCGATAATCAAAACAGGCTTTTTAATAGAACAAAACAATTATTGTTCATGATTGCAAGTCATTAAAAAGTCCGAAGACTAAGTGAATAAAAAACAAATAATATTTTGTAACTGTCTCCGGTAGTTCATCATGTTTCAAAACCAAACTGGATACTTATTTTTACGACAATATTGTTCATGAATAATACAATCAATCAGTTCCTTAGCTTATTAATTACAATCTCCAGTGTACGTTTTTTGTTAGAAAAATTATGCTCCGCTGTCACAATTACCTCATCAAGCCGCGTCTAAAATCTGTTTTTTTTTTAATTTGCATTTTTACTATTTCTCCATTCCAGTTTTATTTTTTGCTGTTTTATTAGACGAATCGCAACTATTCGCTGCTGTTTTTTTACAGAATACCTAATTACAATCTTAAGAAATAGACGCGATAAACTCGTTAAGTCAATTAGAACAAGCTGGTCTTGTGTGATAATAATAAATTAAAATAAGCTAATATCAACAGATAATATCGATAAAATATTTAACAAAAAATAAAAGTTTGAATAATTTGTTAATCACCTTATTATTTTCAAGAAATTCATCGGAATGTTCCCATGGTGCATCTCTGATCACCTCATCGACATAACGGCAATGCCTAACAGCATTGTACCTTTCCTCATCAGACATTACAGTCATTCCTTTCTTCTTATGAGTCACATCATCATTACACACTAAAATCAAGCATGCATTATACTAACAATATTAATTCCAATGCCAAAAAGAATAAATCTTTCGTTGATGTACGTTTCTAAAAATCACGGAATGGCTGCCGTTTTTTGGAGTTGAAACCTCAACTAACAAAAAATTATGTTAACTTACCTCCTACCATAAGGTACACGTTCGGGAAAACGTTCTTGGCTTGCAAAAGTTGTCTAGCATGTCCCTGATGAAACATATCGTATATACCATCGGCATATACTCGAATTTTTCTGGGAGCTAAAATTGGATTTGTACA
Organism: Trichopria drosophilae; assembly: GCA_030407085.1. Lineage (NCBI taxonomy): Eukaryota > Metazoa > Arthropoda > Insecta > Hymenoptera > Diapriidae > Trichopria > Trichopria drosophilae. The sequence continues at coordinate 26,752,980 of CM059585.1, forward strand.
TTTTCAAATAATTGTGCACATGTGGTTGAAATTAACAATTTTTTAGAGTGATAACCGATCAAGTCTCTGACACATTTAATGTTTCAAAAAATTCATGGTTTTCACCTCTAAACATAAAAATGTTCCAATATTATCTTCAGAATCCTCAAATTTGAAACTCGGTAATTTTTGCAAGAATATTTCATTTGTAAACGTTAAATAAATTGTGTACTATTATAATCTAAATTACAGGAAGAGCAATCATTGTATGCCATAACGGGATTCACCTCTTTGTACCATAAAACCGATAATAGATCGTTTCAATGCAAGGTTTCTAGAGCGCTGATTGGGTTATCACGGACCCGTGCATGACCGCCATTGTACTATTTCCCATGGAATATTCAATGTGAACAATCCAATCGTATAGTAAATCTTTTGTCCATAAGAGATGTTCATATATATAAAAATAGGAACTGTTTTTCACATATTATTCTTCTTTGTCTACATTTTACGATAACCCATTAACACCCTAATCGGCCATTTTATTATCCATTTTAAGATTTTCGAGTGTGCCCTTTCAGAAACGGGACTCTAAATTTAAAATCTTGCAGATTCTTTATAAAAAGATGTGTAAAAGTTACAACATTTTATTGGGCATGCTTTTTTTACATTGAATCATTAAATCAAAACATTCCAACTAATTTCTTTAAAATAATGAATTTAAAAACAAAATGTCTTACGATTGCTGTAGCGATACTTATAAATGCAAATTAAAATATAGCATTGGAATTTATATTAAAGAAAATTTTAAAAAAACTTACCTTTTCCTGCTTTTGCCATTTCTATAGAAATTTTTTGCGTATAATCACATGCTTCCCTTTCAAAAACAGCCGGCGGTTCATCACTGAATGGTGCTGGAGCCGTTATAGACTAAAATCCCCAAAAAATAATAAAAATAATGGCTCAAAAATTTAAAGTCAAATCAAGTCACAAAAAAAGGTCAGGGAAAATTACCACAAAAATAAATTTAATTTAATTTACTCCATTAAATTTTCGGTTTGAATAGATCGATATGCAGTAAAACAGATTTCGGAACTAGTTGCATGCTCTATAAATACTTTTTTAGTAAACGGTTGTTGGGAAAGTAACGTAATAAACAAATGTCAACATGAATAGAGAAAATTTACTTCAAGATCTATTATGGAGACATTTTTTAAATAAAACTTGGATTTTTTTTATTACTTACTGCGCGGAATTCACCAGGTATCGATACATCATGTTCTTTTCCCAGTGAATTATGAGCCGCCATGTTTTTAAAAGATTCCGCCATACTGTATAATAATTTTTTTGTTTATAAGTTTTTCTAAGCCATTCAAATTAGTATCTGAAATGAAAAATATTTTTTATAAAGTTTTATCTCACAATTATTAAATTCTAATAATTAGTTGATTTTTGACCAGTAAATTTCATTATGAAAAAAATTATGTTGAAAAGAAATCAGAAATAAAATTCTAATTCTGCAAATCTTTGGACGTCAGAGTATAAATAAATCCGAGTGAAATCACTTTAAATAATTAAATGTGAATTTCGATTATCTTTTATTGGAATTATTATTCATATCTGAAGGCCAAAGTTCACTAAGGGGCATCATTGATAAAACTCGAAACTTTAACCGAACATAGATTTTATTTATCGCCTCTGTGTGTGAAGTCTTCATGAGTTGGCGGCAATTACAATGTTAATAGTTGATCATATTTTTATAAAATAAAAATTCCAATTAAAAATTAAATCTTAAATCAATCTCATTAAATAATAAAAATCCTATAAATCCTGATTATGACTAATTAGTATCTTATATATATTTATCTTCAATTGCACTTTCTTCGTTTTGTCGGTCACTGATTTCGGAAGGATGGCAAAATAAAAATCTTATGAAATGTTGTCCATTTGTCTACGTTTCGATCTCTTGTGGATCTTCCTCAGTAGTAATAATAATTTGGTTATAAGCATCTATTGATATGATAAATGATAAACCCTCAACAAATTTATTAACCCTTTCCGGTACGGTGGCTAATATATTATTATATTAGACCACAGTTGAAAATTTGAGTTTTTAAAGACAAAATAACATATTTGCACCCGGATTTTTTAAAATCCAATGTATGTGACGGTTGAAGAAGTGCATAACATTGCATTTAATTCAATATTTATTTAACATTATGATTCATAAACAAATAAACATCTAATCATCGTCATTTAAAAAAAAAAAATGCAGTGGCTGTCAAATGTTCAATTGGATCGGGATGAAACTGGGTATTTGGTGGTTTTTGAGGTTGTTGTTTACGAATCTGTACGCAGATTTTGAAAATTAAAAATGGCGGAATCAATATAATGGCCGACCAAAACGTAAAAATGACCAGATCGAGATTAATCTGGGAACAAGGTTTTGGGGTCACTAATTACGAATATGAACTCAGATTTTAAAAATTCAATATGGCCGATTAAAACTATAAATTACCTGATTGAGATTACATTTTTGGTCAGTCATATTGAATCCGCAATATTGAATTTTCAAAATGTGAGTTCAGATTCGTAATCAGCGATCCTACAATCCCACGAGTAGCCAATTTCATCTGGATCAAGTAAATTTTTACATTTTGGTCGGACATCTTGAATCCGCCATTTTGAATTTTCAAAATCTGAGTTCAGATTCATGATCAGCGACCCCAAAAAATCCCGAATACCCAGTTTCATGAAAACTGGTTCATCAGGAAAATGTATGCCGGAAAGGGTTAAGAAAGTTTAAGCTAAAGTCAAATTTTAACAATCAAATAATCCATTTGGGTGATAAAAATGTCAATAGAAAGATCGGTTTAAATCATTTCTCCCTTTTTTATGACTTTTATCCTTTTCAAATGTCTTTGTATTATTGGGTGTATTCGGTTAGGGTTTCCTACAGTAACCGAAATATTTGGTCAGTTGGCACCAATGACAGAATATGATGTATAACCTGTCTAATGTTAGTTCCTTGTACTCGATTTATAGATGTAGTATGAAATAAATAAAATAAATAATAAAATGTTTTCTCCCTAACTTTCATGTCCCCAAAATATTTGTTACAGCGTTTAAAAATAATCATGATAAACTAAATCCCATGAAATATTTTTTAAAATAATTTAGAGACACTAAAGTTGAGGAGAATAACATATTATTATTTATTTCATATTTCATCTGGAAATCGAGCGCTTAAAATATGAAAATATGTCATTAAAAATATTATGCAAGGAACAGCTGACTTGGAATAGAGCTCCAACAGGAACTATAATTGATGCCTACCAAAGGTTCTAAATACTGTCGGGAAACCTTAATAGACACCTATTGTAAGTTTCTTTTTTACATATCGATCCTACTAGGACCCAACAAACGAAAAGGAATTACATAAAACGAATTAAATAAGTTTTATTTTGGTTTCTTGACCATCTTCATAGAAATTCCTTCGTTCTAATTCGATATAATACGTGAATAAAATATAAACAAGACATAAAAAGCATTGACTAGCAGCTTTTTACATGAAAACACGAACTAAAATGTAATCAATTTCACCGGAACTAAGTAACAATAATATATGTGAAAGTAAACAATGGCCGCCATGGATGAAACATTTGTTTTTTTTTCTTTATAATAAAAAAATATAGATAATAAGCCGACTCATTAAAACGAATTATTTCGGAATTCAAAAATTCGGAAATCCACGTGAAAGTATTAAATCGATGAATTTCAAATTAGGTTGTGACGTTTTTCAATTCGAAAAGTCAAGAATCCGGAATGGAAACGTAATTTCTGAATTCGATCTTATTCTTTTTCATTTGTTGGGGAATTTGGTTCCATACACGAAATTTTGAAATGATACTTCCTTCGTTTAATTTTGCAATATTTGGAGAAATTGTGAAATAATTGGTGTTTCATCCCAGTCCTACCCCACATACTCTTGAACTGGAGGGGCAATTTATCTTGCCTCATTAAAACTATAATGTCCTCATGGAATATAAATAATTTAATTTTCTGTGATAATAAATATGGATTAAATTTTGAGTTCCTTTTGGTGACATCTATTAATGCTTTTATTTCATAAAAAAAAAAATTACAAAACTGCAATTAACAACCTCAAACATTATTTGCAAACCTTATTAAGACTTAACTTCTCTGTCAAAAAAATACTATGGAACACGATTCAGAAAACATATAGAGCAGCATACAAATTGTATTTACTAAGAAAAAAAGAAGCTAAATACCTGGATATTAATGTTATAGAAATGTTGAGGGTTTACAATTTTATTAAGAACTTCCTTCAAAACTTAAATCAGTAAGTAATATTGCGAATCCCGTATAGAAAGGCAAAAACTTTGTATGGTTTTTGCACCATTGTATAATTTTTGCACCATACAAAGTTTCTATAACGCAAATATTCAGGTATTTAGCTACTTTTTTCTTAATGTAAATCTAATTTGTATGGTGCTTTATACGTTTTCTGAATCGTGTCCTATAGTATTTTTTTCGGCAGGGTTGGTACAACACATTTAAATGGTTGTAAAATAGATCTGCCTATAATTAAAATGTTTTTGTTGAAATTAAATTAATGCAGGAGTTATTACAATATTTGACACGAAGACGTTAAAATAAGAGAAGATTTGTTGTAAATATTTTCTATGTGAAGAAACTTTTTGTTTAATGCCGAAAAAAATACACTCGTAACTTGAAAATTTAAAAATAAAATGCTTTTTAATTGATTAGTAAGAATTTATAGGGCTTAAAAACATTGTATGGAAAAATGAAGAATTTAAAGAACTTAGAATCTTGGAGAACAAGATTACAATTGTACATTATTGACTTTGCGGTTTATAATAAAATATACAAGATCTTTTATTTTTGGAATTATGTTATTTATAAAGTATTTATGTTTACATGTATGTTTAATTTTTCTAATTTGATGGTTTTAGTAAATTCTTTCACTAAATTAGTAAATTAGTTTTGAATTAGTAATGTGATTTGTAATTTGAAGATGTTTTATATTATATTTCCTCTGTTGTTAGTTTTAACAATACTTTCTACCGATTATTACATTTTATTCGTTAAATTTGTAGAGTTGATAATTAACTTTTCAATTTTTATTAATTAATTAAGAAATGTTTTATTTATAGCCATTCAAAATGGTTTCTCTCAAATATTCTCGAAGGTAATAACTTATTAAATAACACTTTTTATTCAGTTATCGTTAAAGGTTATTAACCAATTTTTCTTATTTTTTTATTAACTCATTACAATATATTTTACAGTTGAAATGATTTACTTTGAATCTATTATTTATTTTTATGAACCTTTACGATTGTATTAAGTATATTATTACCGGAGGTATAAACCAAAAACAATGAACGTAGTCATATTTTCTGTCTGCCTTTATGCATGGTGGGGCTCGATATACTTTAACCCAAAGTGTCTTGCATATGCGACTTTTTTCTGTTTGCAAACAAATGATTGCTATCGCACTGCAACCTACTGGCTTTTTTTAAAACAGTTGCCTGTTCACAGATTTGAAAAATGTCTCATTCTTCTATTTCTATTATTTAATATGTTGAGTTTGCAATATTTTTTTGAAGTTCAAGTGCAAGATAAAATTCAAGATAATAATATTTCTCGTTTATGTATACAATGTACATTCTTAAAATTAAACTTAAATTATATTGATTTAGGTAAGTTAATTCGAAATTTAAAAAAATGTAAATATTGCGTAGTTTCATTAAAAGTGCAATGCGCAGAATAGAAATAATGTTCAAAAATCATTATTTTTACAATTTTTTCTTATAATTGTTTAAAGGTTAAAGTTACAAATTGGTATTTCTATTGTAGTTACTCTATTTTGATGGTAAACTGAAAGTATTAAACCGATAAAAAATCATTTTTATGATTTTTTAAACAAAAAATCGTTTTTTTTTTCAAAAATGGCCTTAACGATTTTTTTCTTTTTGGTGTCAACATGTTCGTTCAACCTCCAAAAAGTGAAAACGCAAAAAAATCTCATATGCAAGAGACTTTGGTTTAAAGTATATCGAGTCCTACCATGTATGTTATATTTCTAGACTTCTTTTGTCATATTTGAAAAATTAATGTTTGTCAAACGACGGTAGAGTTATTTTAAGATAGTTCATATCCTGGATATTATATGTTTGGAAAACATTTTTTATAACACTTACAAGAATATCATGTCCATGAATTATATTATTGTTCATGAAAAAAAATTGAAACTTGCAAAAATTATATGTTAAACAACTTTTGTTAACGATGCAAATTTTCTTCGTTTCACTACGATAGAAATTTTAAAAATTGAATGGATTTTAACGAATGACTGCTTACTTTTTCAAGAAAAAGATTTTCTACAACTTCACCGAAAGAATTTTTCAAATTTTCAAACCAAACGTCAAATATGTCTATTTATTTATAAAAAAAAAACAGTTACCCCTTTTTATAGTTTGTACGTAATTTTAGTGCTTAGGGAATAAATTTAGAAAAACTTGTTCTGTGAAGTTGTAGAGAATCTTTTTCTTGAAAAGATAAGTCGTCATTCGTTAATATCCATTCAATTCTTAAAATTTCTATCATAGCGAAACGAAGAAAATTTGAGTCGTTAACAAAAGTTGCAGAAATCAATGTTAAACTACATTTTTATGAAAAAAATACATTTGACGATTGGAGTATTTGTTGTTTTGTTGTATTGCATATTATTACATAACAAAGTGTAACGATCGTTACAATTTTTTATTAAAATTTCAAGGTTTTATTTTGAAGGAATTGTGTTTTATGGATTCGTTTATTCGTGACGTAAAAGAGAACTCGATTACTGTTTAAAGGTACATGAAGTAATAAACAAAATTTTAAAGCATTTTAATATCGTCTTAATACATTTTATACAGTTCGTTGTTGAAAGCGAACATTTTAAGTAAGAAACGAGAGAAATATAATTACTTCTTTTAGTTTGAGGATTGCGTGCACTAATAAACTGAAATTTTTACATTCAAATCATATATAAGTTAACGTAAATGATACTGATAATATCTTATCAAAATATGACAGAGAATTCAGAAGATTTCGTTTGAAATTAGATAATAGGATTAACAGTTCCGATTTGCTATCATCGAAACAAAATAAAACAATGAATTTTTAGTAAACAAAATAAAACCTATATAAGTTTTTATTCTTTAATTTGTATTGTTGAAAGTTTTGTAATATTTAATAACTTAATATCTTTGTTTTAAATATTAATTGACATAAGAATTGTAGTTTTTATTTTGTTAATTTAATTGTTATTATTTTCTATGTAGAAATTATTATTGTATATGAACTGTTGGAGAATAAATTTATTTATTTATTTATTTAAAGTAGTTCTTACCCAGGATATTATATAATAATAAATTTATTCAGGTATAGTATTACATATTGGGATTTACCCAATGTACATTGTAACAAAATGTGCAAAAGTATGTAACATACTTCTCCACGACCTAAAGACTTAAAAGCTAACTTAAAAGTAAATGTAATTTCTTACGTGGAGTTATTATCATATAAAAAGCTGTAGTTTCAAGAATAAAAAAAGATATAATAATAGACATAATTTTATACTTGTAATCAATTACGGTGTTGAGAACAATTTTAATTATATAATTAATGTGAATCTATCCAGTTCTAGATTATTTTCTCCTCTCAACCACCTTTTCAATGACACTTTAGAAATTTTTAAACTTGACATTACTTGCGATTTTATTAATAAATTTATAAGTTTACTTGCTATAGAGATATAAAATCTTTGACCGATATTTTTCCTACTGAAAGGGTCTTCGACCTGATTCCTACTTTGCGCTCTCGTAATTGCCATAGTTTTCTTGCATACCACTAAATTTTTCTGAGTTACAAACAAAATTATTTGTAAATAATATATTTTTCGTATTTCCAGTAGTTTGCTATCTTAAAATAGTTTATTCGATGGATATAAACGATCTTTATAAAATATGATTTTGATTACCATTTTCTGTAGGACTTCAACATACTTAAAGACATTATTTAAATTACTACCCCAGGCTACTATAACATAGCTTAATATTGATAAAAATAATGAATGATAAATTGTTAGACACTGTGATCTCGTTAGTAATTTTCTGAGCTTGAGGAAAACAAAAGGGAAATGTCTTAGCTTATTTACTATATTATTTACATGAATATTCCAACGTAAATGAGAATCGATGGTTATTCCTAGATATTTAACGACGTTAACTCTTTTTATTGTAAAGGATTGATTGTTCACTTCGAGCTGAATTTGTTTAAATTCAAGAATGCTATCTCTGTAACAGCCAAAAGGTAAAATTTTAGATTTGTCTAGGTTAACTGATATGTTTAGGAACCATTTTTTATAACACTTCCAATAATATCGTGTCCATGAATTATATTATTATTCAAGTGCATTAAAGTTCATGAAAAAAAATTAAAACTTGCAAAAATTATATGTCAAACAACTTTTTTTAATAACTCAAATTTTCTTTGTTTCGCTACGATAGAAATTGTAAGAATTGAATGGATTTTAACGATTGACGGCTTATTTTTTCAAGAAAAAGATTCTCTACAACTTCACAGAACGAGTTTTTCTAAATTTATTTTCTAAGCACTAAAATTACGCACAAACTATAAAAAGGGGTAACTGTTTTTTTTTTTATAAATAAATAGACATATTTGACGTTTGGTTTGAAAATTTGAAAAATTCTTTCGGTGAAGTTGTAGAAAATCTTTTTCTTGAAAAAGTAAGCAGTCATTCGTTAAAATCCATTCAATTTTTAAAATTTCTATCGTAGTGAAACGAAGAAAATTTGAATCGTTAACAAAAGTTGTTTAACATATAATTTTTGCAATTTTCAATTTTTTTTCATGAACAATAATATAATTCATGGACATGATATTCTTGGAAGTGTTATAAAAAACGGTTTCTAAACATATAATATCCAGGGTAAGAACTACCTTAAATAAATAAATAAATAAATTTATTCTCCAACAGTTCATATACAATAATAATTTCTACATAGAAAATAATAACAATTAATTTAACAAAATAAAAACTACAATTCTTATGTCAATTAATATTTAAAACAAAGATATTAAGTTATTAAATATTACAAAACTTTCATCAATACAAAGTAAAGAATAAAAACTTATATAGGTTTTATTTTGTTTACTAAAAATTCATTGTTTTATTTTGTTTCGATGATAGCAAATCGGAACTGTTAATCCTATTATCTAATTTCAAACGAAATCTTCCGAATTCTATGTATTATTTTGATAAGATATTATCAGTATCATTTACGTTAACTTATATATGATTTGAATGTAAAAATTTCAGTTTATTAGTGCACGCAATCCTCAAACTAAAAGAAATAATTATATTTCTCTCGTTTCTTACTTAAAATGTTCGCTTTCAACAACGAACTGTATAAAATGTATTAAGACGATATTAAAATGCTTTAAAATTTTGTTTATTACTTCATGTACCTTTAAACAGTAATCGAGTTCTCTTTTACGTCACGAATAAACGAATCCATAAAACACAATTCCTTCAAAATAAAACCTTGAAATTTTAATAAAAAATTGTAACGATCGTTGCACTTTGTTATGTAATAATATGCAATACAACAAAACAACAAATACTCCAATCGTCAAATGTATTTTTTTCATAAAAATGTAGTTTAACATTGATTTCTGCAACTTTTGTTAACGACTCAAATTTTCTTCGTTTCGCTATGATAGAAATTTTAAGAATTGAATGGATATTAACGAATGACGACTTATCTTTTCAAGAAAAAGATTCTCTACAACTTCATCGAACGAGTTTTTCTAAATTTATTGCCTGAGCACTAAAATCCATTAAATTTTTAAAATTTCTATCATAGCGAAACGAAGAAAATTTGAATCGTTATCAAAAGTTGTTTAACATATAATTTTTGCAAGTTTCAATTTTTTTTCTTGAACAATAATAAACTTAAACGTATAATATCCAGGGTAAGAACTACCTTAAAATAACTCTACCATTGTTTGACGAACATTAATTTTTGAAATATGACAAAAGAAGTCAAGAAATATAACATACACAAAGTGTCTTGATTTTTTTTCTGTTTTTACTTTTGGGAGGTCTAATGAACATGTTGACACCAAAAAGAAAAAAAAAAGTTAAGGCTGTTTTTGAAAAAAACGATTTTTTATTTGAAAAATCATAAAAATGAATTTTTAACGGTTTAATACTTAAAGTTAATTTGTAACTTTAACCTTTAAACAATTATAAGAAAAAATTGTAAAAATAATGATTTTTGAACATTATTTCTATTCTGCGCATTGCACTTTTAATGAAACTAAGCAATATTTACATTTTTTTAAATTACGAATTAACTTACCTAAATCAATATAATTTAAGTTTAATTTTAAGAATGTACATTGTATACATAAACGAGAAATATTATTATCTTGAATTTTATCTTGCACTTGAACTACAAAAAAATATTGCAAACTCAACATATTAAATAATAGAAATAGAAGAATGAGACATTTTTCAAATCTGTGAACAGGCAACTGTTTTAAAAAAAGCCAGTAGGTTGCAGTGCGATAGCAATCATTTGTTTGCAAACAGAAAAAAGTCGCATATGCAAGACACTTTGGGTTAAAGTATATCGAGCCCCACCATGCATAAAGGCAGACAGAAAATATGACTACGTTCATTGTTTTTGGTTTATACCTCCGGTAATAATATACTTAATACAATCGTAAAGGTTCATAAAAATAAATAATAGATTCAAAGTAAATCATTATAACTGTAAAATATATTGTAATGAGTTAATAAAAAAATAAGAAAAATTGGTTAATAACCTTTAACGATAACTGAATAAAAAGTGTTATTTAATAAGTTATTACCTTCGAGAATATTTGAGAGAAACCATTTTGAATGGCTATAAATAAAACATTTCTTAATTAATTAATAAAAATTGAAAAGTTAATTCTCAACTCTACAAATTTAACGAATAAAATGTAATAATCGGTATATACACATCGGATAATATGTACACGTAAACGAGAAATATTATTATCGTGAATTTTATCCTGTTCTCGAACTTGAAAAAAATAATGCAAACTCAGAATATTAAATATAGAAATATAGAAAAATAATAGAAATAGAAGAATGAGACATTTTTCTAAACTGTGAAGAGGAGACTGTTATTAAAAAAAAGCCATTAGGTTGCAGTGCAATGGCAAAAACCGACTGTCGTTTGTTGAAACTATAGTAAATATTAAGACGATGTTGCAAAGTGAAAATGTCGAAAGATCACGCAAGATTACACCATGAAAATTGTCAAAGAATTTGTTTTTTGTCTTGGAAAGACGAAGAAAATCGTATCAGTACAGGCTAAGCTTATGCTAGTTAATTCGGAAAAAAAAACAAAATTAACATGATCAACTAATGATGTTTATTTGTAAATTGGCTTAACGATTACTTTTTTACTATTGTAATAAATTTCATACCATTTAAATATTGCGTAGTTTCATTTAACCTGAAACGCATAGAATAAAAGCAATATTCAATAATTCTTCGGTACAAATCGGTATTTCTATTATAGTTAACTTCTACAAAACTTTCATCAAAATAAATTAAAGAGTAAAAACTTATGTAGGTTTTATTTTGTTTACTAAAAATTCTTTGGTTTATTTTGTTTTGATGATAGTAAATCAGAGCTGTTTCCAGTTAATCCAATTATCTAATTTCAAACTAAATCTTCCGAATTCTCTGTAATATTTTGATAAGATATTATTAGTATCATGTACGTTAACTTATATTTATCTAAATACGATTTGAATGTAAAAACTTCAGTTTATTAGCGCATGTAATCCACAAACTAAACGAAGTAATTATATTTCTCTCGTTTCTTACTTAAAATGTTCGAATTCAACAACGAACTGCGTAAAATGTATTAAGTATCATTTACATTAACTTATATTTATCTAAATACTATTTGAATGTAAAAACTTCAGTTTATTAGCATACGTAATCCACAAACTAAACGAAGTAATTATGTTTTTCTCGTTTCTTACTTAAAATGTTCGAATTCAGCAACATACTGCGTAAAATGTATGAAATATCATTTACGTTAACTTATATTTATCCAAGTACAATTTGAATGTAAAAACTTCAGTTTATTAGCGCACGTAATCCACAAACTAAACGAAGTAATTATGTTTCTCTCGTTTCTTACTTAAAATGTTCTAGTTCAACAACGAACTGTGTAAGATGTATTAAGACGATATTAAAATGCTTTAAAAGTTCGTTTATTACTTCACGTACCTTTAAACTGTAATTCTCTTTTATGAATAAACATATCCACAAAACACATAATTCCTTCGAAATAAAACACAAAAATAAACAAAAAAATTGTAATGATCGTAGCACTTGTTAAGTAATAACATGCAATACCACAAAAACACCAAATACATCAATCGTCAAATGTATTTTTTCATAAAAACATACTTTCCCATTGCTTTCTACAAATGCAACAACAAAAAACAACTTAAAATACCTTTTTAGAACTCAAACCTTCTACAATCCTACAAAAAGTATATTTACAAAAAAAATATAGCAAAAAATACAATCATTACCAATGTTGCACAATCCTTTGTCGACAATATTTCCTATTACAAATAAATAACAACTTTACCATAACAAACAAAAACGTTCCAAAAATATTATCACCATAAAAGTAAGGTTAGGTTTAGTAAAATTTCAAATATTAGCTAATAACCTCAAAAAAAAAATCTGTAATTTACCCCGCGCAATTGCACGTGGCATCAATGGATGCGTTCAGAAATAAAAAAAGACAGAAAATATTATCTACATACGAGAAAGAAAGACGTAAATATCTTTTTTTAAACGCAACCACAAATTTTTAAATTCCTAACCTCAAAATACAACTTTACAACAAATTTAAGAAAAAACTGAAGGGATGCGTTCAGAAATAAAAAAAGACAGAAAATATTATCTACATACGAGAAAAAGAGATGTAACTATCTTTTTTTAAACGTAACCTCAAATTTTTAAATTCCTAACCTCAAAATACAACTTTAAATTGTTTAAAAAAACTGAAGGGATGCGTTCAGAATTAAAAAAAGACAGAAAATATTATCTACATACGAGAAAAAGAGATGTAACTATCTTTTTTTAAACGTAACCTCAAATTTTTAAATTCCTAACCTCAAAATACAACTACAAAATTGTAAAATTGTTTAAAAAAACTGAAGGGATGCGTTCAGAAATAAAAAAAGACAGAAAATATTATCTACATACGAGAAAAAGAGATGTAACTATCTTTTTTTAAACGTAACCTCAAATTTTTAAATTCCTAACCTCAAAATACAACTTTAAATTGTTTAAAAAACTGAAGGGATGCGTTCAGAAATAAAAAAAGACAGAAAATATTATCTATATACGCGAAAGAAAGACGTAAATATCTTTTTTTAAACGTAACCTCAAAGTTTTAAATTCCTAACCTCAAAATACAACTTTAAATTGTTTAAAAAAACTGAAGGGATGCGTTCAGAATTAAAAAGGACAGAAAATATTATCTATATACGCGAAAGAAAGACGTAAATATCTTTTTTTAAACGTAACCTCAAATTTTTAAATTCCTAACCTCAAAATACAACTACAAAATTGTAAAATTGTTTAAAAAAACTGAAGGGATGCGTTCAGAAATAAAAAAAGACAGAAAATATTATCTACATACGAGAAAAAGAGATGTAACTATCTTTTTTTAAACGTAACCTCAAAGTTTTAAATTCCTAACCTCAAAATACAACTTGGAAAAATTGTTTAAAAAGAAGGGGTCGAAATATTTTCGAATTTCTAAGTGAAGTAATTACATCAATGATCAAGATATAGTTTAATAATTGAGGTTATGTAAGTTTCTTCCATTTTTTTCCCTCCTGATCGATCATCGTAATCGGTTGTGAGAATTCAGGTATTGATAAAAAATGCTTAATTACAGATGAAAAATTGATTAAATTTATTAATGTTTTTTATTCAATTTATAAAAGAGTTATAAACTAGAAATCAGACATATCGAATATAGTGAAGAAAATAAAGGCATGTAAAATCAAAAGTTTCGTCTTTGAACTTTATACACGCAATGAAACGACTGATTTACAAAGCTGAGATTTATTTTAAGATTTTTCTTTTAAAATAACCTCCATTTCTTAGATTTATAATTTCCATTGCAGTAAATTCTCTTTCCGTACACTATTTCTGTCCGTGATTCTTCCAGGTGCACTTGGTCTCTACTTAAAAAAAGAAAAAGTCTCATCAAACGCTGTGAAACTCGATTTATAAAATTCCTCGCTTCAATTATGTACAAAGAGGCAACCGCCCCTCCGGATTCATCTGGATGCGACACAAAAAATCGAGACTTGCGAACGAAAATTTCAGGACTTTTTACGGTTTCAAATCGACATCGGACAAGACTCCTTGAAAGGCACTCGCATCTCTCGTCAAGTCTCACATTGCAATTCTATCGTCATTTCCATTATATAACATTTATTGTACCTAAATTTACTAATAAAATACCTAAATCACAATGTTTTACCGCCGAAAAAAAAAAATAAAAGACAGCGGTGAAATTGATGGCTTCCAGTCTATTATTTCCTCGCCGATCGAATCTGCGAGTGAGATACTCCGATAATAAGCTCGCACTGACGAAGGAGATTGTCGCATGCAGCGATCGACAGACCGAAACATTCAAAAAACGGATGGGGGGGGGGGGATCAATAAAATTGTAGAGACGGTTATAAAAATACCTTTTAAAAAATAAATATAATACATAGAAAGGAATTTTCTTGATGCGACGATGACTTTTTCATCGATGCGAACCTATCGAGTAAAATTCTATTTCTCTGTTATATACTGGCATAATTTACGACACAAATATAGCGAATTTACAATGGTCGGTGTGGTAAACCTTCCTACGTTGCAGAAAATTATTTTAATCAACAATAACAAATAATAATCAAACAATCGGATGACACCGCTGTTCGTTGTGCTGATCTGTAAACGGTGAGGCATTTGGGGAAAGGGGGTTCTTCGTTTCCTTCGGGTAGGTAAATCCAAGCTACCTAGATTCTCTTCAGAGCTTTTCTTGTTATTAAAGAGAGATTTAATTTGTTGCTGGTTGCGCGCTAAGTGCTTCGTACAAAGCTTTCTGTTGCTCCGCTGACAATACGTTTAAACATGCTTGGAACATCGTTGTGTTGCCCTGTAAAATAATTAAAATTCAATCAAATCCCATCGATTAATTAAACCGTTTCAATTCCATACCTGGATTTGCCTAATGATGCCGAGAATCCTGCCCATAATTGGGTTGTCGGCTGGTAGGACGTCTTTGTTAAGTGCTTCGGCGAAGAAACTAACGAGTTGAGGTAAATTGGCATTGTTCATTCCTAAAACTATAGGATGGTTAGCTTCGATCAAGTCGCATAAATATCCGTAAACATGAACAGCTTCGTCTTCGTCCTCCGTCACCGGTAACCAGGATAACCTAAAATCAACCTCTTCGTCAAACCCTGAAACTTTAACCGGTTTCTCGTCCTGGAATGCCGTACATTTTGACTTCTTTTCATCAGGTGCTTTCTTAGAGAAAAAATAACCACTCAACCGTTTTCATATAACGTACCTATTGTTTTTTTTTCTCGAACTTTCTAAATCCGGTTTCAGATTGACCATATCTGCCGCCATTTTTTTTACTATGGCGGTTTAAACATAAAAAAATTGTGAATTTTATTTTATTTATTTTATTTATTTAGAATCAACGGCACTAGAAGTGCCTTTACACAAAATATAACAAAAAACATAATGAGACGCTATACAATTTGAGTAACAATAAATGATATAAACTAAAATAATAATATAAAATTAAAGTGTAATAACGAATAATTCAATTAATTAACAAAAAGTTTTAGTGAGCCCGAGTACATAGTATTTAAAATTTGTCAGTCTCTCCGAAGTAATTGATTGTGGTAATAAATTCCACGCCCGCTTTAGCCTTGGTACCGTAGAATTAAACCCATAATTTGTGCGATTAGCGGATTCTTCGACGAATCGAATAGTACGAAGCTGGTGCGAGATTGACCACTGTATAAATAAACCCGTAACTTCCTCACTATGAATCAAACCTCTAAGAATTTTATAAGCTAATAAAATATCGTGGTATGAATGTAGGGACTTTGCCGATTGCAGATTAAAAGACTTAGCTCTGTCATCGTAAACATGGTCAAATGGGTGCATCGGATTCCCAGCCTTTCGAGATAAATATCTCACAAACTTGTGTTGTATCGATTCAAGATCAGTAATATCAGTAGCAACGAAAGGTGTCCATATAGATGAGCAATATTATAAATGAGGCAGAATTAATGTGCGATAGAGATATATGATCGTATGAATATTATGAAAGTTCTTGGTAGTTCTGATCAAGAATCCAAGAGTTCTGTAAGATTTTGTTACCACGTACTTTAAATGTTCCTTAAAATTCAAAGAGCGATCGAAAATTACTCCGAGATCCTTGATTGAGGAAACCGACTCTAGACCAAACCCGTTTATGGAATATGAAAAAAGCATAGGTTCTCTAATTCTGTAGAAAGAAATGGTCTTAGACTTAGCAATATTTAGACAAAGTCTGTTATCCAATGACCATTTGACCAACGCCTCCATTTTGAAAAAATTTCTTCAAATAATCGTATTTTTTAACAGGAAACCGTGTTCGGAACAAGCTAAGTCGCTGTATCTGGTGGAGTAATTAGTTACACTAAAAGATAGGATGGTTATTAATTCTCCATTCAAAATGGCGGCTTCAAAATGGCGGTTCTCAGTCAAAATTTTGTTGAAAAATTTCTGGACGATCTAACTCAAAAGCTGCGAGCTTTTTAACAAAAATGTTAAGAATGAAAAGTTCTTAGAATTCATTGAGAAATATAGTGGAATTTTTTCAGATTTTTTAAATCAAGTTTTGAGAAATATTTTTTCAACATTTTTTTCAAAATTGTAATTCATTTACGAAAAGTTCTGAATAAAATTTAGTGCATTCTCTGATAAATTCTAAGAGTTTTTTGTTCTTTGCAATTCTTTCCAACAGTTTATAGTTTTCCAGGAAATGAATTTCAAATATTATAATTTTAACATTTTTCTTTCTCGAAAACTATCAATCTTTGGGAAAAAATGCGTAGAATAAAAAAACTCTTAGAATTCGGCAGAGAATGCTCTAAATTTTGTTCAGAATTTTCCAGAATGTTCAGAGCGTTTCAGAAATTGTTTAAGAAAATTTCATAAACAGAACAGAGCGTTTCAGAAAAATGTCTCAGAAAATTGTTTCAGAAAATGTCATAAACAGAACAGAACGTTTCAGAAAAATGTTTCCGAAAATGTCATAACCATAATAGAAAATAACGTTTCGTAAAAATGTTTCAGAAAATCTCATGAACAGAACGGAACGTTTCAGAAAATTTAATAAACAGCGTTTCAGAAAAATGTCTCAGAAAATTGTTTCAGAAAATTTCATAAACAGAACAGAACAAAACGTTTCAGAAAAATGTTTCCGAAAATGTCAACCATGACAGAAAATCTCATGAATAGAACCGAGCGTTTCAGAAAATGTCATAAACATAACAGAAATTGTTTCAGAAAAATTTGTCAGAAAATGTTTCAGGAAATTTTATAACCATAACGGAACAGAACGTTTCAGAAAAATGTTTCAGAAAATGTCAAACTCAAAAGCTACGAGCTTTTTAAAACAAATGTTGAGAATAAAAAGTTCTTCGAATTCATTGAGAAATATAGTGGAATTTTTTCAGATTTTTTGAATCAAGTTTTTCAAATTTTTTTTTCAAAATTGTAATTTATTTACGAAAAATTCTGAATAAAATTTAGTGCATTCTCTGATAAATTCTAAGAGTTTTTTTGTTCTTTGCAATTCTTTCCAACAGTTTATAGTTTTCGAGGAAATGAATTTCAAATATTATAATTTTAAGATTTTTCTTTCTCGAAAACTATCAACCTTTGGGAAAAAATGCGTAGAATAAAAAAACTCTTAGAATTCATCAGAGAATGCTCTAAATTTTGTTCAGAATTTTTCGAAAAAAAAAAAAAATTACAATTTTGAAAAGAATTTTTTAAAAAATTTTTTAAAAATTCATTTAAAAAATCTGAAAAAAATCCACTATATTTCTCGGCGAATTCTAAGAATGTTTTATTCTTAATTTCGTTTCAGAAAAATGTCTCAAAAAATTGTTTCTGAAAATTTCATAAACAGAACAGAACAAAACGTTTCAGAAAATGTCAACCATGACAGAAAATAACGTTTCATAAAAATGTTTCAGAAAATCTCATGAACAGAACAGAGCGTTTCAGAAATTGTTTAAGAAAATTTAATTATCAGTACAGAGCGTTTCAGAAAAATGTCTCAGTAAATTGTTTCCGAAAATGTCATAAACAGAACAGAACGTTTCAGAAAAATGTTTCCGTAAATGTCATAACCATAATAGAAAATAACGTTTCGTAAAAATGTTTCAGAAAATCTCATGAACAGAACAGAACGTTTCATAAATTTAATAAACAGAACAGAGCGTTTCAGAAAATTGTTTCAGAAATTTTCATAAACAGAACAGCACGTTTCAGAAAATCTCGTGAACAGAACAGAGCGTTTCAGAAAATTTCATAATCAGAACAGAACAAAACGATTCAGAAAAATGTTTCCGAATATGTTTCAG
The DNA here is from genome assembly GCA_030407085.1 of Trichopria drosophilae. NCBI lineage: Eukaryota > Metazoa > Arthropoda > Insecta > Hymenoptera > Diapriidae > Trichopria > Trichopria drosophilae. Next base: position 26,771,832 of record CM059585.1, read on the forward strand.
AAAATGTGGTACACATAACAAAACAGAACAGAACGTTTCAGAAAAATGTTTCCGAAAATGTCAACCATGACAGAAAATAACGTTTCAGAAAATTTCATAATCAGAACAGAACAAAACGTTTCAGAAAATGTGGTACACATAAGAAAACAGAACAGCGTTTCAGAAAATGTCATGTGGAGAACAGCACAGAAAATTTCAGAAAATGTCAACCATAACAGAAAATAACGTTTCATAAAAATGTTTCAGAAAATCTCATGAACAGAACGTTTTAGAAAATTTCATAAACAGAACAAAGCGTTTCAGAAAAATGTCTCAGAAAATTTCATAAACAGAACCGAAAGTTTCAGAAAAATGTTTCAGAAAATGTCATAACCATAACAGAAAATAACGTTTCAGAAAATCTCATGAACAGAACAGAGCGTTTCAGAAAATTTCATAATCAGAACAGAACGTTTCAGAAAATGTGGTATACGTAACAAAACAGAACAGAGCGTTTCAGAAAATGTTATAAACAGAACAGAGCAGTTTCAATACTGTGGTAATATTTCCAATATCACCAACTCTCATAAACTTCTGCCAATTAACCTCAAAATCTATTGTCGGAACGACAACAAAAACAAAGGTTCATCGACGGATCATTAATCTTCCACAATTGTAACGCTTTCATGCAATTTCAAGATGACCGCCAAAACAGAACAGAGCGTTTCAGAAAATTTCACAATCAGAACAGAACAAAACGTTTCAGAATATGTTTCAGAAAATGTGGTATACATAACAAAACAGAATTTGATTCGAAAACGGTTTCCTGTTAAAAAATACGGTTATTTGAACAAATTTTTTCAAAATTCACCATTTTTTTTTTATGTTTAAACCGCCATAGTAAAAAGAATGGCGGCAGATATGGTCAATCTGAAACCGGATTTAGAAAGTTCGAGAAAAAAATGCAATAGTTATGTTATATATCAAAACGATTGAGTGACTTTCTCCATGAGATAGCACCTGATGAAAAGAAGTCAAAATTTAGGGCATTTCAGGACGAAACGGGTTAACTCTCACTCGTCAACTTACCAATGCGGAAGTACTTCGTCGACATTAATAGCTTTGCTGTTGTACTTAAGTATCTTCGTCACGGCTGATATGGCATTCTCCGTCGGATTGACATTCTCCGCCGCTCTAGATTCTGGGCCGTTGATCACTTCCATCAACCTCGGCAGAGCATCTGCGCACGCTTGAGCAAAAGTATCTCCGCCGTGCTGTCCCAGGACACCGCAGCCGTACGCTGCTGCCTGCCGAACCTCTGCGGACTTGTCGGTGATGAATTGCAGCATCGGTCCTAGGAAATACTTCTGATACTCGGCACATTCCGGTCCACCAAACTCGATGACATCGTCGAAGACACACAAGGCCCATTGGTGGTCCGACCAGGACCTCTGCGGTGCCAGCAACTTTACAAAGTGTCCGACGAGTTGATCGAAGTACGGGAAGAATGATGATTTGTAAGTAACAAAGAGTGCGTGGAATATATCGGCTATTTTGCTTAAACAGTATAAATCTTCATTGTCTTCGTCTTCGAGTTGTTCCTCCACGACATCGTCGTAATCTTCGTCCTGTCGCTTTTCTAACCTGGCGACAGCTTTCTCAAAGTGTTCGTTGAGTAATTTATCGAGGATACGTAACAAGTCTGTCATTGACGGCGCACCCAGGCAGCCAGCGCCCAGTGTTTCGATGCACTTTGCCAACGAATATAGAAATTCTGCTAATACTTCGGCTTCAGGTTCGGAATCTATCGCCTTGAGCAACTCCGGACATATGTATTCCCACATGCCGGCCAGGAACTGCGGACCTTTGATTTTGGCACAATCCAGCAAGTACGGCAAACTCTCTGCTGCCGCCGTCCTCACCCCGTCGTGGAAATAGAACTTCAACATCGGCACCATCAACCTTACGACATCCTCCGCGTAATCTGCGAAACTTTCCTTCAGTTCTCTGGCGTAACAAACCAGCATTTCGCAGGCTGAGGCTTTGTCTTCGAGGCCTGCGGTTTTTATACCAAAGTTTTGTTGTTCGCCGAGTGAAACGAACTGCCAGTCCACGTCGCCTTCGACACCCTGCATATCTTCGTTGTCTAACAATGCCACTTCCGGTTTCATTGCTGCGGTTTGGAGTACTGGACCCATGACGAGGGGAAGATACTGTTCGAATTGTTTGCCAAGAATTTTACAGATTCTTGCCCATGCCGATATTAAGTAACTCGTCTGCGGATCATCTTCCGGGAGGTCTGTGTGAGTTTTCAGCAACATTTCCATCACTTCGTTCGCATCGTTGATAAACTTCTCTGAACCGACAGCCAGGCCGATTAAACTGACACATTCGATGGTTTTTCCACGCAACATTTTGTGCTCCTGCTGATTCGCGTTTTGAATAATATACTTCAGACACGGCATCAACCTGTCGTAGTAGGCTACAAACTGTTCTTCGCAGGTATCAGCGACTGATGCTATTGTCGTCACTACCTGTTCTAAGACCAGCTTCGTTCCTCGCTGCAAAAGTTCTTGGAACTTTGATGTAAGGATCGATTCGAGCTTAGCCATGATGGCGTCGAGGTACGGCATCAATATATTCTTGGCGCAGTCTTCGCTAAAGTTTACAAGCGCTGCACCAGCGTGCGCTTGGACTCTAGGGTGTGCGTTGTCGTCCAAAACCATCAGCAATCCGGGAATTACTTTGTCGTGGAATTTCTTCTCGAACGTCGGTGCAAAGTCCGTTGCCATTTGTCCGATAGCGTTGCACGCTGCGTATCTTACTTGCGGATGCTGCAAGTTTAAAAATTATTAGGTAACGCTACGATAATTTGAAAAATGTTTGTACGGTATACATAACAAAACAGAACAGAACAGAGCGTTTCAGAAAATGTCATGTGGAGAACAGAACAGAAAGTTTCCGAAAATGTCATAACCATAACAGAATAACGTTTCATAAAATGTTTCAGAAAATTTCGAAAAAATTACAGAACAAAACGTTTCAGAAAATCTGGTATAATAACAGAACAAAACAGAACAGAGCGTTTCAGAAAAATGTCAAACAGAACAGAACGTTTCAGAAAAATGTTTCCGAAAATGTCATAACCAGAACAGAATAACGTTTGATAAAAATGTTTCAGAAAATGTATACACAACAGAACAGAGCGTTTCAGAAAATCTCATGAACAGAACAGAACAAAACGTTTCAGAAAATGCTTCTGAAAATGTTTCAGAAAATGTCAAACAACAGAAAAGAATGTTTCAGAAAATTTCGTAACCATAACGGAACGGAACGTTTCAGAAAAATATTTCCGAAAATGTGGTATACATAACACAACAGAACAGAACGTTTCAGAAAATGTCATGTGGAGAACAGGACAGAAAGTTCCAGAAAAATGTTTCCGAAAATGTCATAAACAGAACAGAAAATAACGTTTCATAAAAATCTCATGAACAGAGCGTTTCAGAAAAATGTTTCATAAACAGAACAGAGCGTTTCAGAAAATGTCATAAACAGAACAGAACGTTTCAGAAAAATGTTTTCGAAAATGTCATAAACACAACAGAAAATAACGTTTCATAAAATATCATGAACAGAACGGAGCGTTTCAGAAATTGTTTTAGAAAATTTCATAAACACAACAGAACGTTTCAGAAAATTTCATAATCAGAGCCGAACCGAACAAAACGATTCAGAAAAATGTTTCTGAATATGTTTCAGAAAATGTCATAAACATAACAGAAAAGAATGTTTCAAAAAGTGTGACAGAACAGAGCGTTTCAGAAAAATGTCATGTGGAGAACAGAACAGAAAGTTTAAGAAAAATGTCTCCGAAAATGTCATAAACAGAAAAGAACAGAACGTTTCAGAAAAATGTTTTCGAAAATGTCATAACCACAACAGAAAATAACGTTTCATAAAATATCATGAACAGAACGGAGCGTTTCAGAAATTGTTTTAGAAAATTTCATAAACACAACAGAACGTTTCAGAAAATGTCATAAACATAACAGAAAAGAATGTTTCATAACCATAACGGAACAGAACGTTTCAGAAAATCTCATGAACAGAACGTTTCAGAAAATGTTTGAAAAAAATGTGACAGAACAGAGCGTTTCAGAAAAATGTCATGTGGAGAACAGAACAGTTTCAGAAAATGTCATAAACACAACAGAAAATGTCATAAACACAACAGAAAATAACGTTTCATAAAATGTTTCAGAAAATCTCATGAACAGAACAGAGCGTTTCAGAAAATTTCATAAACAGAACAGAGCGTTTCAGAAAAACGTCTCAGAAAATTGTTTCAGAAAATGCCATAAACAGAACGTCTCAGAAAAATGTTTCCGAAAATGTTATAACCATAACAGAAAATAAAGTTTCATAAATTGTTTCATAAACAGAACAGAGCGTTTCCGAAAATGTCAAACAGAACAGAACATTTCAGAAAATGTCATAACCATAACAGAAAATAATGTTTCAGAAAATCTCATGAACAGAACAGAGCGTTTCAGAAAATGTCATAAACAGTACAGAGCAGTTTCAATACTGTGGTAATATTTCCAATATCACCAACTCTCAGAAACTTCTGCCAATTAACCTCAAAATCTATTGTCAGAACGACAACAAAAACAAAGGTTCATCGACGGATCATTAATCTTCCACAATTGTAACGCTTTCATGCAATTTCAAGATGACCGCTGACTCGATCTTTGGCAAAACTAACTTTAGTAACAAAAAAAACTTACCGAGTCTTCTAAATATTGTATTACGCCGTCCATAATTTGTGGTAGTATCGCTTCCATTTGTTTGTGACAACCTTCGCCGACTGCTGAAATGGCCATCAGTGCCGCGTACCTATCAATTACAAAATTACATTCGATTCCAACCTTTAAATTTGAGGTTAAACTGTGCGTTCCAAGACTATGACTCTGAATCGTCAACAAAGTCAACTCTCAGGAACTTCCGCAAAGTTCCGCAGCAATCCAATTGTTAATACAACAATATGGAAATAGTAAAACTTTGCGGATTACTCTGCCATAGATGTAACGCTGTCAAGTTGAATAAACTTAACCGCTGACTATTCTATGGCTTTGTTTTTAACGTCATAATTTTGTAAAATTTTATTAACCTTATTTAACGTTAACTTTACTTTAACTTTATTAACTTTACTTTAACTTTATTAACTTTATCTTTATTAACTTTATTAACTTTAACTTTATTAACTTTAACTGTATTAACTTTACTTTAACTTTATTAACTTCACTTTAACTTTATTAATTTTACTTTAACTTTATTAACTTTACTTTAACTTTATCTTTATTAACTTTAACTGTATTAACTTTACTTTAACTTTATTAACTTCACTTTAACTTTATTAACTTTAACTTTACTTTAACTTTACTTTAACTTTATTAACTTTACTTTAAACTTTATTAACTTTACTTTAACTTTACTTTAACTTTATTAACTTTAACTTTATTAACTTTACTTTAACTTTATTAACTTTAACTTTATTAATTTTACTTTAACTTTATTAACTTTACTTTAACTTTATTAACTTTACTTTAACTTTATTAACTTTACTTTAAACTTTATTAACTTTATTAACTTTATTAACTTTACTTTAACTTTATTAACTTTACTTTAACTTTATTAACTTTACTTTAACTTTACTTTAAACTTTATTAACTTTACTTTAACTTTATTAACTTTACTTTAACTTTATCTTTATTAACTTTAACTGTATTAACTTTACTTTAACTTTATTAACTTCACTTTAACTTTATTAACTTTACTTTAACTTTACTTTAACTTTATTAACTTTACTTTAAACTTTATTAACTTTACTTTAACTTTATTAACTTTACTTTAACTTTATTAACTTTAACTTTATTAACTTTACTTTAACTTTACTTTAACTTTATTAACTTTACTTTAACTTTATTAACTTTAACTTTATTAACTTTACTTTAACTTTATTAACTTTACTTTAACTTTATTAACTTTACTTTAAACTTTATTAACTTTACTTTAACTTTATTAACTTTACTTTAACTTTATTAACTTTACTTTAACTTTATTAACTTTAACTTTATTAATTTTACTTTAACTTTATTAACTTTACTTTAACTTTATTAACTTTACTTTAACTTTATTAACTTTACTTTAAACTTTATTAACTTTATTAACTTTACTTTAACTTTATTAACTTTACTTTAACTTTACTTTAAACTTTATTAACTTTACTTTAACTTTACTTTAAACTTTATTAACTTTACTTTAACTTTATTAACTTTAACTTTATTAACTTTACTTTAACTTTATTAACTTTAACTTTATTAACTTTACTTTAACTTTATTAACTTTACTTTAACTTTATTAACTTTACTTTAAACTTTATTAACTTTACTTTAACTTTATTAACTTTACTTTAACTTTATTAACTTTACTTTAACTTTATTAACTTTACTTTAACTTTACTTAAATTTATTAACTTTAACTTTATTAACTTTACTTTAACTTTATTAATTTTATTTTAACTTTATTAACTTTACTTTAACTTTATTAACTTTATTTTAATTTACCTGTACTTCCAGTCTGTATTGCTCAACATGTTGGGAATATTCTGAACGATTAGTGGCAGCATCGTTCTTCCGCCAAGGCCACAAGCTAGTCGATCCAAAGCACTTTCTGCGACAACATTATTGCTGTCGCTGTCTTCCTCAATGACTTCGTCGAAGCAACTCCAGTCTTCGTCGTCGTCCAATTCTGTCATCATTTTTAAAACGAGCGGCACCAGAGCGACTATGTATTTGCCTCCGACTTTTCGGACCATGGCCGGAGCAGTTTCCGACAGCGTTACGATCACTTCGAGGGCCAGCTGCCTCCAGGAGTTTTCCATCTCTTCGTTGGAGAAGATCTTCATACACATCTCCATTATGTTTTCGAGTTGGGGCCTTAAATATTTCGGCGTCGATTCGCCAAGATCTATCAACACTTTGAGCAATGCTTCGTCCTCTTGTTTCTCGACGGACTGAGCCGTCACTTGTACCAGAGCTGGCAGAAGGTCGGAAAAATGTTTCTGTATGTTTGCTTCTTTGTCATGGAGTATTATGAATGCACCAATCGCTCTTACTGCTTGGAATCTCACCTGAAATTAAATTTTACATTAATTTTTATTAAAAAACAAAATTGTCGTTGTTAGCTCCGTATCTGTCTGTAATTTAAGTCCTTCGCAAATTACAGTCATCAGAAAGCTTTTGATTTAGGGAGAACCAGTGGCAGATAAAATTTATCTATAATTAAATCTGCGTATCAACTTCGCCCATTTGAAATAATAAAAAAAACTTACTTCGTAATTTTCTGGATCTGTAACAGATTGTTGCAACATTTGTTTTATGAGATCAAGATAATTTGTTTGTTGATTTCCAAAAACACCAGGAACGCATCTGAAAAAGTAATAACAATATTATATTTTATCTATTTTGATGTTTTATTTATTTATTTATAATAAAATTGTAATAAACTTACGTGAACATTCGGAGAGCACTTTCCTTAAGGGCCGGAGTGGCGTTTGCGCATTGGAATAGAAACTGCAAAAATTCAGGCCATTGATTGGTGCCGTCCTCTTCGATTAAATTTCGAGCGACTTCAGCTGCAACTTCGCATATTTTGCGCCTAATTGTGTCAGTGGCTTCGTTCTGTACAGCTAATAGAATCTGTTCCTTTAGCTGAGCTTTTCCTTCTGGTGGAATCTGTAACGTACATTACAATTATATAAACTGGTTTTTAATTTAGGGATCGGCAACTTACTTTTGGGTAAAAGTCCATGAATTCTGATGAAAAGAGGCGACGCAGCAAGACGGCGGCCAAGCTTCGCAGATCATCTCCGAGGGTAGCATTGCACGTGAATTGAAGTAGCAGTTGGACTTTGCTTTCGATGGGAAGATTTTTATAAACTTCCTGAAATTAAAAACAAAATTCGGTTATAATTTAATTCGATTAAGTTAAATTATTATTGAATTGTGTGTTCCAAAACTATGACTCATTTAAAGAAATAAAGTCAACTCTCAGGAACCTCTGGTAAGTGTCTCAGAATTCCAACTGTTAATACAACAGTTAGAAAAGAGATTAAACTTATCAGTTACTCTGCCATAGATGTAACGCCCTTATGTTCAATTATCAAACATGATTGCTGACTTTTCTATGGCTTCTACAATTTGTTCATGAATAAATTATAAATATTTTTAAAATATATGGGCGTATCTATAGAACTTTTAAATTTGTAGGTAAAAACTACATTTTTTCTTTAACCCATTAATGCCTGAAATGACAATTTTTATACTTCATTTCCAATCAAGTATTTCGTATCAAAATCAAAGTTGAAAACAACTGTTTTCGAGGTCGCTCTTCAAGATTCCGAGGTCAAAATTGAGTTTCAGCCATCAGAAATTCCAATATGGCGCCGAATATGAAAAAAGTTTCCAAAACATTGGGAATTTTTTATACTTATCAATTTTTTTTCGAGTTATTAGAATATTGGGATTCTATTGAAACTCTGAACAAACGTGAACAAAATACTTCAATTTTAAGGAAAAATTTTACTTTTATACCCCACATCATTCTAACGACCTCAAAATGGCGTCAACAATGAAAATGCCTTTGAGAAATTTCTGGACGCTCTAACTCAAAAACTTCCAACTTTTAAAAAAAAATGCCCAGATTGAAAAGTTCTTAAAATTCATCAAGCCATATAGTGGAATTTTTTCAAAATTTTTGAGACATTTTTTCAAAATTGTAATTTATTTACAACAAATTCTGAAAAAAATTTAGTGTATTCTCTGATGAATTCTAAGAGTTATTTCTTCTTTGCAATTTTTCGAAAAGTTGATAGTTTTCTAGAAAATGAATGTCAAATATTATAGTTTAGGATTTTTTCCCCCCAAAAACTATTAACTTTTGGAAAAAATTGCAAAGAACAAAAAACTCGCAGAATTCATAAGTGAATAAACCAAATTTTTTTCAGAATTTTTCATAAATAAATTATGATTTTGAAAAAATATTTCTCAAAATGTCAGCACAAAAATCTGAAAAAATTCTACTATATTTTGTATTGTATTGTATTTATTTCAACAAACGGGCATTATAATGCCCAATACATAGTTACAAACATAATAATTTGTTGGGTACATGGTGCCTCTGTATAAAATAATGTTGATATTTATAACAAAGATAAAGAGAATAAAAGTAAAACAAAGTATTAAAAAATTATTGCGATAAAATAAGATTAATAAACATGTTTAACAAAAATCGCGTAAATAGTTATTTTTGGCTAACGTTTTAAAGCTAGAAAAGGAGATTCCGTGTAAAGGTGGACATTTTCCACTATTTCCGATCCGTATTAACCTATTAATACTAGAATGCAGCCCGTATTCCGTTCGATATAGACGAGATTGAAATATATTCGTATTTCTCAGACCATGTATGTCTGTTCTATATACAAAATTAGATTTCAATTCGTCACAGTGAATAAGTCCATTTATAATTTTAAATAATAAACATGCGTCGGCGTAGGATTGGTGTGAATGTAGTGAACTTATCTCGGATTTATTCGCAATTTCACTGTAATCATGTGTTCGAGCCGGATTTTCCAATTTTAGCTTGTACGCTAAGAATGCTAAAAATTTATGCTGAACTCTCTCAATTTTTACTTTGTGCACATCAAAGAAGGGAGACCAAACAACCGACCCATACATAAGTATTGATTTCACTAAGGCATCATAAATTGTTTTGAGCGTTGATACATTCGTAAAGTCTACACATTGCCTTTTCAGAAATCCTAAATTACGTAAGGCCTTTCCTACAACTTGATTTATGTGGTCCGAAAAGGTCAATTTATTATCAATAAATATGCCTAGGTCCCATTTCTCGATTAATTCTAAGAACTTTATGCCCTGAATAATAAATGGCAAGTCGATAGTATCTATACTGACTTTTCTAAACGCTTATTGATAAACAAGCTCAGATTATAGAATCTAGATTTACAAATTATTAATTGGATTGATTCTTATCTGCAAAACCGCACAGAAACGGTTCGATATAAAAACTATATTTCAAAAAATCCATGTAACATCAGATGTGTCACAAGGTTCTCGTCTGGGTCCTATACTATTTCTCATATTTATTAATGATATAACGCAAGGAATTCGTTATTCAATCCCTCTTATTTTCGCTGATCATCTAAAATTTTTCAAAATTGTCAAGAACCCTATAGATCATACACTATTTCAAACGGATTTATCATATGGGAACAATTGTTGCAAATTTAACGGCATGAAGCTTAATAAGGACAAATGCTTGGTAATTCTTAAGATCCAATCCTGAAACTTTTAATTACCATTTAGACATGGATAATTTAAACAGAAAGACTGTCGTACGTGACTTAGGAGTATTATATGATGAAAAATTATCCTTTCAAAACCGTATCAACGCTATGATAAATAAAGCTTCTAAAACGCTTGAATTTATCAAACGATTTACAGTTAATTTTAAAAATCCTAATGCATTATGTATTCTCTATAATACATTGGTTTGAATTACATCGACCTATGCTTCACCTGTGTGGACGCCATTTTATCAGAATAACATCAATCGAATTGCAGCAATAAAATAGGAAATCCTATAAGATTTGATGACCATAATTATCTCTTGATGGCTATCAGCTTTAAAATACCTCTTAGATCCGTTAGACGAGTTGATGACCTTATCTTCATCTTCAAATTAATTCGGAAGCTGCTAGATTGTGAATCTTTACACGAAATGTTACCATTTGTTGAGCGAAACTATCCATTAAGAATTATGTACATGGTGGCCGCTTTTTTCTCGGAAAAAAATTCCCTGACTTTTCCCAGATTTTTCCCTGACCAATATTTTAATGATATCTATTAAAAATAAACAATACGGATAAAAATGTTTTAAAAACAGCTACACATTTTCAATAAATTCTTTATTTTTTCAATCAACGACGAGTAGTATATTCTAAAACATATTATCTATAAAAATCCAGAAAAAAAACTCGTGTTCCTGCGGATTTTTTCGTGTTTAATTCAAAATAATAGTAGAAAATTTGTTGGGGGTTCTCAAAATTTGTTATAAAATGTCAAGTTCTGCGGTAATATGTTACACAATAATTATAAATGTTGATAAATTTTAGAATTTAGGCGATTTTGGACAGTATATTCAAAGTATTGTTAAAATTCTTACGAATGTTGACAATAACAAAAAATTGCCATAAATTTTATATTTTTCAAATACTATTGGACAAATATCAACTACTTAAAATAGAAATGGTAAAATAATCATTTAAACAAATTAATATTCTCAAAATTTGGGAGTTTTGTACTGTTTTTAACATTTTAAAAATTTTTCTACGATTTTTAGCCTTTTTATGCAATTTCAAAGATTTTTGAAGATTTAAAAAAATGTATGAAAGTTTTCTATCATTTTCAAAAGGTTTTATTTATACAAATATTTGTTTAAATAGAGAATTAGTATGGCAAATATTTTTGAAATATTCTGTAAAGTATCTTTATAGAAAGATAAATATCTTTAAATATAAAATTGTTTGCATTTATTTTTGTTAAACTATTAAATTTTATTCAAATCTGTTAGAATATATTCAATACCGAAATGTGTTATTGTTAAACGTGTTTATTTTTGTTGCAATGTACCAGAACGTTTAAAACTGAGCAGTACCACAAATATATTTAATTTAAAATTATTTTTTTTCTCAAAATTGTTGGTTTTTGGTGAAATCGGTCGAAAATGTTCAAAACTGAAATATGTTATTGATAAAAAACGTCAATATTTGTTTAAATTTGTGAGAAAGCATTTAAAATCATTTAAAAGAATTTTATGCGAAACACGATAAATAAAGCATTTTTCTGAAAATGAAATTGTCCGATTTTTTGTTAAATAATGTTTTTCACTTTTTAAAGATTTGTCTACAATTTACTTTTTCCCTGACCAATTTTGAAATTCCCTGACTTTTCCCTGATTCCCTGACCAATTTTGAAATTTCCTGACATTTCCCTGATTTCCCGGTTTTCCCTGACGGTGGCCACCATGGAATTATATATCCTTTTTATTTAACTTTTAGTTACAAAAATTTTATTAGAAAGATACCGATAAATAGAATGTGTTCGTTAGTCAACTCGTCCGTGATTATAATGTGGATATAAATTTATTTGATAATAATATACCATATAATACTGTTATTAATCTCATTAAGTCTACATTTTATGAATTCAATTAGTATTTACGTTATTTGTTACATTTCTTTATTTCTTTTATTATATATATATTTCTTTCTTATATTGTTTATACACTGATGTAAAAATTTGTTTGTAAAAAGGGAATTTTCCCCTTTATTTCAAAATATATAAATAAATGAATTATTATATATTATATTATTATTGAATTGTATGTTCCAAAACTATGACTCATTTAAAGAAATAAAGTCAACTCTCAGGAACCTCTGGTAAGTGTCTCAGAATTCCTACTGTTAATACAACAGTTAGAAAAGAGATTAAACTTATCAGTTACTCTGCCATAGATGTAACGCCCTTATGTTCAATTATCAAACATGATTGCTGACTTTTCTATGGCTTCTACAATTGCATGTGAATAAATTATAAAGTACGTTTTCATACATTTTTGTACGTTTTCACACATTTTTGTACTTTTTCATACATTTTTGTACTTTTTTTCTCACATTTTTGTACGTATTCATACATTTCTGTAAATTTTCATACATTTTTGTACGTTTTCTCACATTTCTGTAGGTTTTCAGACATTCTTGTACATTTTGAAACGTTTTGTACATTTTCATACATTTCTGTACATTTATATACGTTTTCAGAAATTTATGTACTTTTTCACATGTCTTAGCATATCACGGCTAATCACGGCTCAGATTTATCAGAAAATAATTCATATTAAAAGTCAAGTCAAATATACAACGGCAAAATGTACATAAACGTACCAAATCGTGCAGAAATATACAAAAGTGTACAAAATGTCCAAATTGACCTAAAAAAAAAAAACATTTTTATGCGATATCTTATATTTCTGTACATTTTTGTACAAATTTCATTTCTGCTAGGGTTTGCTATTCATTATTTATGTAAATGACCTTTTTGATGTACAAGTATTAGGGGGATTGATTTCTTATGCAGACGACACTGCTCTTATTGTAAAAGATAAATATAACGAATCAGTCGGTTAACTGCACAAGAAAACATTTTCGGCCGTGTCTAGTGTCGGAGTAAGGCTGTTTTGGCCGTGCGGCTATAAATGGCGATTAAAACTCGAAATCGTTAAAATGAAAGTTTCTATAAATATATACACCTTTGTTATATTATTAAGAACATTTGTGTATAATTTTTAGACGTTTAAGTTATTTATTGATTAACTTTATGGTTTGCAAACGTTGTCAAAAGTAAACAAATCTGTACTTTGTTCATTTTAAAGCTTCCGTATCGAAAATGGTGCAAGATACGACAAAAATGTACTCAACCTTTTTTGTAGTGCATTCAATTCTCTAGAAGAAAGTCCCGCAGAGTTCTTGTCTAAACTTAGTAGGTTAGCCATGAGCAACGCTTGAATTTGCGTCAAATATCAGGGATTAGAGAACGGTTATGGTCAACTTTTATGTTAAAGTTTCTAGCGACTAATCTATTAACTTTAGACTAGGCCTCTCAAGGACTTTTTTGTAGAAAATTTTGTACTCTACAAAAAAGGATGAGTACATTTTTGGCGTTCTTGCACCATTTTCGATACGGAAGCCTTAAAATGAACAAAGTACAGATTTGTTTACTTTTGACGTTTGCAAACCATACAGTTAATCAATAAATAACTTAAACGTCTAAAAATTATACACAAATGTTCTTAATAATATAACAAAGGTGTATATATTTATAGAAACTTTCATTTTAACGATTTTGAGTTTTAATCGCCATTTATAGCCGCACGGCCAAAACAGCCTTACTCCGACACTAGATACGGCCGAAAATGTTTTCTTGTGTGGTAAATTTAATAAATAAGAAAAAATGTATAAGATGTAACTATTGTATGATTTATATTTTTGTAAATGAATTTATTATTATTGAATTGTATGTTCCAAAACTATGACTCATTTAAAGAAATAAAGTCAACTCTCAGGAACCTCTGGTAAGTGTCTCAGGATTCCAACTGTTAATACAACAGTTAGAAAAGAGATTAAACTTATCAGTTACTCTGCCATAGATGTAACGCCCTTATGTTCAATTATCAAACATGATTGCTGACTTTTCTATGGCTTCTACAATTGTATATGAATAAATTATAAATATTTTTAAACTATCACATTTTCTGTATTTGTTAAAAATAGTTTTTGGTAGCACTGATTTACTTTGGCACTGAACGGTTAAATAACATGCAGTTCATGAAAATAAAAGGAACTGAGTCTAATGTTTATGTTGCTTCATTTGGTGTATCTTTGGGCTGTCTTATTTATTTTGTTTATTAATGCCTTTGTTTATGAAATGAAATTTGCTGACATTTGTTGTTTGTTGATACTAAATTGTATCAGGAAGATGAAATTGAATTACAAACAGATATCGATAGTCTTGACGTCTGGTGTTTAACCCTTTTCATCCTGAAAGTCCAATATTTTGGACACAACTTTCAACGCTGTAACTTTTGTTCCAAACGCTGTTAGAAAAAATTTTAAAAAGTCAAAATCGATAGATGTGGACCTCCTTTTTCGAAAAAAATATGTTTTTTTCTATGTTTCTTTGCAACAGTTGCATTTTTTGACATTGAAAAAGGCAATGCTGACCATTGCAAAAGGCACAAATCGTGTCTTTTTGCTCAGCCTTTTCTTCTACCGTCGGATTTTTTCAAAATAAAAAATAGAGGCTTCAAGATGGCGTCTGCAACTTTTAATTTTGCATCTTCTTGCACAAATATTGATTATTTGACCGTGTTTATTATACATTTATTTCTAGTTATATTTTTTTTCTGTTATTAATTAGATGTTTCTTTTTATATATCTTAGTCAAAATTTAAAAATTCAAAATGGCGGATGCAATATGGCGGCCGAAAATGAAAAAAGTTACTCGATAGTAACAAGATTTGTTACTCGGGGGTTTTCGGGGTTGCTAATTACGAATTCAAGTTTGAAATTTCAAAATTCAAGATGGCGGATTCACATTCGCAATCAGCAACCTCGAAAACCCCCGAGTAACAAATTTCATCACAATCAAGTAATTTTTTTCATTTTCGACCGCCATATTGGATTCGCCATTTTGAATTTGCAAATTTCGAGTTCAAATTTGTAATCAGCGACCTCGAAAACCCTTCGGTACAGGTTGGAGTCGAAATGGCGATAAAAAAAAATTCCTGCCATTCTGGGCACTTTTTGTAGAATTTTCTGTTCCAACGAAGGGGTTAAATTCAGAAAATTGCATTTTGATACATTTTTCCTTTATCATTGACACTTACAAACATATTACATTTTAATCAGATATAAATGAACATCATTCTAGGTTTGAACAATTTTAAAATATGTCTTTACTTTTAATTTATGCTAAATGTCAAGTGTCACTGACAGCAGAAGCCTGATAGGTCAGCAAGATGCACTGTCATTCATTAAATTAGCTTTCTACAGAGAATAGAAAATACTAGTGGTTTGTCTTTTCGAAACAACTAGTTCGTCTCCGATATGTTTTTGTTTTCAGAGACAAGTCTTCCAACACTTGGCAGTCGTGTTTAGGTATTAACCACCGGTATTTAGAAATTAACCACTATTGTTGGAAGATGACTGACTAATTTTTTTTATTTAAAGAAATAAACGGCCTATAAGACCTTTGTACAAAAATATATTGACATAATCAGCGCAATTAGAATAACAAAGAAAAGAACATAAAATTTGGTAATAGAACAATTGAAAAACCGTATGTTAAAACAAAATAAGAAAACTTAATAATAAGTGTATAATAATCGTCGCACTTTAAATCGAAATGATACAAAATTAGTAGTGTTTTTTACATCACCGGGAACACTGTTCCATTCACGTCTGAGTCTAGCTAGACTAGAGTGAAATCCATAACGAGATTTACTATTATTTTCATAAATATCCCGATAACTACGCAATGAATACCATTGAGAACGAGTAGAGAACAACGAAGATATTTGCTCAGATTTAATCGTACCCGTAGTAATTTTATGGACAAATAGAAAATCAATAAATGAATAAATTGATGGTATTGAAAATTTAGAAGCAACAGTAGAATAATCATGGTTCACATAGCTCATAGGATTACCTGACTTATAAGACAAATATCTTAAAAACCTGTGTTGAACCTTTTCGAGCTGATCAATATCTTTAGAAATAAAAGGGCGCCATAAGTTAAAATTGATAAAACAATTGATTTATGATTGCAGGAATAGAAGAGAAATCAGAAGTAGAACGTTTTATAAAACCTAAGATTGAGTAACATTTATTGATTATTGTACGAATATGTTCAGAAAACTTGAAACTTTGATAAAAAATCACTACTAAATCATTAATACATAAGACAGCTTGAATGGGTTTATCATCCAATAAATAAGTAAATGCCATCGGAGAGGTACACCTATAATATGATATCGATTTACATTTACGAATGTTTAATTTAAGACGATTTGTGCTAGCCCATACAAAAATGGAGTTTAAATCTCGTTGCAAATTAGATGCATCTGTTGAGGATTTAACCATTGCAAATATCTTAACATCATCAGCGTAAATTAGAAACCGTGAATGTATAATTGAGAGATTGATATCATCAATAAACAACACAAAAAGGATAGGTCCCAGGTGCGAACCTTGTGGAACAACGGATGTAACACGTGTAAATTGAGATACAGATCCTTTAACCCGAACAGATTGTCGGTGATCACTAAGATAGGATGAGATCCATCTCGGTAGTGATCCACTTATACCTAGTGAGTTCAATTTAGTTACTAGAATACCGTGATCGACGGTGTCAAATGCCTTAGCAAAATCAAGATAAATAGTATCTACCTGAATCATATTATCCAATGCAGACGATACAAAATTACTATAGGTTAAGAGATTTGTCACCGTTGATCTTCCCCCTACAAAACCGTGTTGCTGAGAAATTATATTGTCGTAAAGAGCAATTGCAATGAATTGTATTCATTAAATTTTATTACTATTAATTAAATTGAACAAAAATTGAGTTAATTCCTAGCAATGTTTCGAATTTTGCCGATCTGATCACAGATTCGCAATCAGCGACTTGGAAAACCCCTGAGTAGTAAATATTAAGAGAATACAGTTGGTTTTTTAAAATTCGTCCACCATATTGGATCCGCCATTTTGAGTTTTGAAAACTAGATATCAGATTCGTAATCAACGACCTTGAAAACCCCCGAGTAGTAAGTTTCATGAGAATCCAGTTGGTTTTACAAAATTCATCCGCCATATTCGATCGGCCATTTTGAATTTCGAAAACCAGATATCATAATCGTAATCAGCGACGTGGAAAACCCCTGAGTAGTAAGTTTCAAGAGAATCCAGTTGGTTTTACAAAATTCATCCGCCATATTGGAGCCGCCATTTTGAATGTCGAAAACCAGATATCAGATTCGTCATCTGTGACTATTAAAATATATGCAACCATTGTCTATTGTATGCATTAGTAATGAAATTATTGCTCCAGTAGCAAATTGAAATACGCATTTATAACCCACGGTTTACCTGAATTAAAAAGTAATCTTACAGTGGCCCTCCCCTTATTTTAACTTTTCGAGTCAAGGAAGATGGCGGCTTCTTCCCTTATTCTACGGCTTCCCTTCATCCTCACCACTGGCAGTATGAGAGAATAAAAACAGAGAGAGGAGAAATAGTGATGTCCTTCTTCACCTGTATGTGCAAGCGCAAACATCAGTCCGCACTCTTTTGAACACTTTTAAATGGCGAATGGTGGGGGAACTCACGAGGGGAAGAAGTTAACATAAGGGAACAAAAAAATTTAAAATAAAGGACGCAGTTAAAGTAATGGGAGTTAAAATAAGGGGAGGGCCACTTTATATATTTTTAAAATATTTTCTCATTTGTATTATTATCCTCAGAATGGTATGAGAAGTATTTAGTTAAAATTTCATTTCAAAATTTTGAGAAATGGCTGAGTTACAACCAAATAAATCCCGAGACCAACTGAAATCCCACAAGTCTGATTTTTCGATTCGTCCAATTTGTCGCTGTGTGAAGCTGCCGCAAATTTCTTTCTGTGTAGATCGAATGATAAGATTGCCTTACTGATGAGTCCACCCGGTATACTCGGGGTGAAACGTAGTACTTTTTAAAATAGGTACTTTTTTAAAAGTAATGTCACTAAAGGGAAACTAAATCTATGAACTAAGTTGAACATTATTTCTTATATGTAAAGAAAATGTATTTCTTTAATTTAAAATTTGCCGCGCTCCTCGGTAGACAAAGTAGGGACCGCGGTAAACGGCCGAGATTAAAGGTTTGAAATTAGAAAAGACATGTGCTTCGAGTCGAGTATGTACTGTGACTGTTAAATTAGAGGAAATTAAACTTTAATTGTCGTTTCTCTATTTTCAGGTAAGGCTTGAGAAGCATTTTGAAAATGGTGTCATAAACTGTAAAAAAAATAATTAAATAAACTCTATTTTCAGAGCAACGCGATATTGTTTATTCCGAAGAGAAAACCCTAACCTATAAATAATCTTATACAGTGGCCCTCCCCTTATTTTAACTGCGTCCTTTACTTAAACTTTCTTTCGTCCCTTATGTTAACTTCTTCCGTTCATGAGTTCCCCCACCATTACGCATATAGGTGAAGAAAGACGCCACTATATCTCCTCTCTCCGTTTTTATTTTCTCATACTGCCAGTGGTGAGGATGAGGGGAAGCAGTAAAATAAGGGAAGGAGCCGCCATCTTCCTTGACTCGAAAAGTTAAAATAAGGGAAGAAGTCTCCATCTTCCTTGACTCGAAAAGTTAAAATAAGGGAAGGAGCCGCCATCTTCCTTGACTCGAAAAGTTAAAATAAGGGAAGAAGCCGCCATCTTCCTTGACTCGAAAAGTTAAAATAAGGGAAGAAGCCTCCATCTTCATCGACTCGAAAAGTTAAAATAAGGGAAGAAGCCTCCATCTTCATCGACTCGAAAAGTTAAAATAAGGGAAGAAGTCTCCATCTTCCTTGACTCGAAAAGTTAAAATAAGGGAAGGAGCCGCCATCTTCCTTGACTCGAAAAGTTGACGTAAGGGAAGAAGCCGCCATCTTCCTTGACTCGAAAAGTTAAAATAAGGGAAGAATCAGCCATCTTCCTTGACTCGAAAAGTTAAAATAAGGGAAGGCGCCTCCACCTTCATCGACTCGAAAAGTTAAAATAAGGGAAGAAGTCTCCATCTTCATCGACTCGAAAAGTTAAAATAAGGGAAGAAGTCTCCATCTTCCTTGACTCGAAAAGTTAAAATAAGGGAAGGGCCGCCATTGTCCTTGACTCGAAAAGTTAAAATAAGGGAAGGAGCCTCCATCTTCATCGACTCGAAAAGTTGAAGTAAGGGAAGAAGCCGCCATCTTCCTTGACTCGAAAAGTTAAAATAAGGGAAGAATCAGCCATCTTCCTTGACTCGAAAAGTTAAAATAAGGGAAGGAGCCGCCATCTTCCTTGACTCGAAAAAGTTAAAATAAGGGAAGAAGCCGCCATCTTCCTTGACTCGAAAAGTTAAAATAAGGAAAGAGCCGCCATCTTCCTTGACTCGAAAAGTTAAAATAAGGGAAGAATCAGCCATCTTCCTTGACTCGAAAATTTAAAATAAGGGGAGGGCCACTGTACGGCAGAAAAACAAAATTTAGTTGTGATATTATCGCCAAAAACTGGAATTTTTAAACCTTAATGAGTTAAACAGTAACATGATTGGAAATAAGTTTATCGAAATGTAATTTTACTAGTCGTTTTCATTAACGAATACAAAAATCTATGATAATTTTACTCGAATTGATTTCAGAGCATCATTGAATAAAAATTTAATGACGCTGAAGTTAACGATGTATTCTCTAGCGACGGTTTCGAAATTTGCGTTTCAAGACTTATTTTACAACTTCCGAAGGCATCGAAAACGTATATAGTAGTAGCATGAATTTTTAAAAATGTTTCAGTATTGTTTAAAAATTAACGGCATAAAAACAGCAAATTTGCAACAAAAACTTCATTAGAAATTTACCGATTCTTGAGTACTTTTACAATTCTGGTACAAATATCAACATTTGGTTTTCTTGTATGTTGTAATTGTGATATTTTATCGCTAATTTACAAGTTTCCTACACAGAAAGAAATTTTAAGTAAATGCCACTTGCTCAGGGAAGTAACAGCTGCCGAACAATTTATGATGGTTAACAATCGAAATCGTTAAAAAGAACATTTTTATAAGTAGATACAATTTTATTACACCTTTTTGAATAGTTATTCATAATTTCTAGGCGATATAGTTATTAATTATTTGTAACGATCTATAAACGTTGAAACGGAAAAACTTGGTACTTTTTTCATTTTAACGCTTCCGTATCGAAATCAGTGCAAGATACACTAAAAATGTACTGAAACTTTTTTGTAGAGCACAAAATTTCCTAGAAAAAAGTCAGCAAGGGCCCTAGACTAAAGTTAATAGCTTAGCCACTCGCAACGATGGAATATGCCTCATATTTTACAAAAATTCTAAAATATTCGTAATTAACTTGTAAGACAAAATTCCAGCGTTATTCATGGATAATCTATTAACTTTAGACTAAGGCTCTTGCTGACTTTTTTTAGGAAATTTTGTGCTCTATAAAAAAGGTTGAGTGCATTTTTAGTGTATCTTGTACTGTTTTCGATACAAAAGCGTTAGAATGAAAAAAGTACCAAGTTTTTCCGTTTCAACGTTTATAGATCATTACAAATAATTAATAACTATATCGTCTAGAAATTATGAATAAATATTCTCAAAGGTGCGCTCAAATTGGATCTGTTTTTTAAAAATTTTCTTTTTAACGAATTCAAATTTTAATCGTCAAATTCGTCAGAGTCTGTGCGGTAACTACTACTTCCCAAAATGCTGTCGCATTGACTTAAAATTTCTTTGCGTCTAACCTCTTCGAAAGCGACCATCATCGAATACAAAAATTCCTTTTTTTTAGTGGCAAATTCGATCAGTTTTTAACATTATTGAATCTAAATTTAAATATTCAAAATATGAGAAAGAGTGACTAATTTTTTAAATTGTAGGAATTTTGAAAAGTTGTAAAATGTTTTGGAGCATTTTACAAAAATATGCCGCCCGGAAATTAGGAATCGGAAGTTGATGCATCGAATCATGGAATCGAAACGCTTCGCAAGAATGTAAGTCCACGCGTTTAGACTAAAAAAATTCATGTTTTGACCTGACAGGAAGTTGGAGAATTCGAGTGGATTCGGCTTCCGTTTTAGCTCTCGACACCATTTTGGTTGTCGGATACATGCGATGCACCTGTCAGGTACCGCGGGTAAGGGGTTACGTCGAAAACATTGTTTATTTATTTAATTTAAGAGGCCATAAATAATTGTAAAAGCGAAACGATGGTAAAGTTGGGGAAAGAAATGTAGGAACGCGCGCAACCCAACAACACGTTGGCAACGTGCTCGCGTGGAGGGCGCAGTTATTTTTTTCGGACAAATTATTTAAATGTTATTTCGAACGAGCCGAAATTTGAGATTGTTGTTAATTGGTGTTTTTTACGTACCTCTGCTTGTGTGCGGACATCGTTATCCGTGCTTAAAAGTGTGATCAGGAGCTGTCGAAACTGTTCGAGGTCTGCCGCCATTGTCGCCGAACGAATGATCCAATGTCCACTGGCGCTGTGTGCGGAGGCTCTTATTGTACGTACCGTGTGCTTCTCGTAGCGCACGTTGCTGATGCACCGATAATGCTTACGTGTGTATTAAATCGTGATGTTAAATGTAATATCGGAAAATCGATATGGACGAGTCCGCACTTCACGGCGTTTAGTGTGGATCGTTTTCGATCGACGAAAAATCACCGGGTTAGATCATTCGCCAGCATGGCCGCGACACGCGAATGCGACCGCGAGATTAAGCACACCGAACGTGATTCCGCGATCACAAATCGATGCTGTGTCCAAGTTTGCATAAATTATAGGTTCGTAAGGATGGGGATTAATTTATTAACAACTTTTCCGAAATCTATCGCGAGGAATGAAAACGAAACGCTTGTTCGCGCGCGCTTTCGGCGTTAACGCGCGTTAATTCGAGATATCCGATTGGTGGGATTTACCACCCAGGAAAATTCATCACCATGAAGTTGCGACCAATGATAGAGGAGATGCCAACTATCGTTTGTTACCTGCAAAAAGCGGCGATCGCATGTCAATAGGAATCTGTTTTGCGCTGGAACCTGAAATAGCCACTTAAGGGGGTTCTAGTGCTCGATGGATAACATAGGCATTTTTACTAAAAACTGTAAATAAAAAATGACTGAAGAGATTTTTCAAAATTCGGGCTCTGTAAGGGTACAGTAGTCCCCATCCTAAGTTATACTGTCGGTTCTTTCAAAATGGCGGACGATTCTCCAAAGTTATAGCCCCTCACTATCCCCACTCCCGTATCTTTGTTTATATCCATGCAATGGGTGCTTCTGTGTGCGAGTGTCGCGAAGCGAGTGTGGCTCAGCAAAACAATGTGGTGGGGGAAGGAGAGGAAGAAACTGGTATAACTTTGGAGAAGGCCAATCTATAACTTAGGATAGACATATAACTTTGGATGGTATAACTTAGGGTGGGGACTACTGTAATTTTAATTACTATAGACGGTATCCTAGAAAATGCCAAGGAAATCAATTGAAAATTGTAGGTCCGTTCTTAATTAACTCTTATTTACCCAAAATGAGAGAAGCAGGTACGTCAACATCAGCTCAGTGTTTAAAGTAGAAAGAATTTTTTTAATTTTTGGAAAATAAATAATAAATTTAACCATTTGAGTCACACATTCTTCCTTTTATCGAATTTAGCCGAAATTTGTTACTCGGGGGTTTTTGAGGTCGCTGATTACGAATCCGAGGTTAGTTTTTCGAAATTCAAGATGGCGGATCCAATATGACGGACAAAAATTTACAATATAATTCCTGATGAATTTTTAAACTTTAACATCTTATCTATAATCAACATAAAATTCATATTCAGCAAGACTGGAAATTCCCTAACACGCGTTTTCATAAAAAAACTTCCGCTTTTTTACATTTTGCTCACATCCATTTTGAATTTTGTAAAGCTGATATTGGATTCGTAATTATCGACTTCGGAAATCCCCAAATACGTATTTTCATAACAATTCGCGCTTTTTTACATCTCGATCACCACCATCTTGAATCAGCCATCTTGGATCCGTCATTTTAAATTTCGTAAAACTGACATCGGATTCGCAATCAGCGACCCCGAAAACCCTCTAATACGCATTTTCATAAAAATTGGCGATTTTTTACATGTTACTGACCGCCATTTTGAATTTTGTAAATCTGACACAGGATTCGTAATCAGCGACCCTAAAAACCTATATACCCCGAACTTCAAGTCATTAACTTTCAATATAGCGTCAAAAATGAATTCTTTCCAAAAAAACATGTTTTTTTTATGTTTGTTTATTTATATAAAGTAAACAATAAATAATTATGTATTTTTAGTCATGTGGATATGTTCTTTAAGTACTAAGGTAACAGAAAATAGCAAAAAGACCGATCGGAATGCGTTAACTTGAACGTAAATAATTAAAATTCAAAGAAATCGAGGTAGTAACGTGGGTTACTACCGTGACTCAAAGGGTTAAATAATAAAAAATAAAAAAAAATCACTTATTTCCAAAAATTCTCAGTCAGTTGTCAATTAATGTATTTTCTATTTTGTAGAAAACCGTATGTAGTAATTAGAATTGCCTTTACAGAGTCCGAGTCGTATTTAATTTACGTTTTTTAGAGAAACTTGCTATTTTACCGTCAGACTACTTTAGCACCCGTTAACCCTTTCGCTGTGAAGACCAAAACTCGAAAGTGAGTTCAAAATGTTATGATGTTCCGTCCAATTTAAAGTTTGTGTAAATATGGATATTTATGTTTTCGCAGACGCTGATTACGAATTTAGAGTCAATTTTCAATTATTAAAAATGGCGGATCCAATATGGCCGACATTTTTTTAAAGTCAAGCGGCCATATTGTTTGAAGTTTTAAAAATTTGTCCTCAAATTCGGATTCAGCAATTCAACATACCCAATAAAATCAAACTCTGGTGTATATCTGGTTCTTTATTCTCTATTTATTTATTCTTTTATAATTACGTGTATAATGAAAAATGCTTAAAAATTATCCAATTTTATGCGGCCATATTGGATTTTACGTTTAGAATTTTCGAAATTTGACCTCCGATTTAAAATACCCAATAAAACATAACGCTGGTATATATCTGTTTGTTTATTCTCTGTTTATTCAATCTTTTATAATTTCAGTACAAACTCGATAAGACGTCACCGCATTAATACGTCATCTTGATAAGACGTCGGGACTATCCCTCGTTAAGACGTCGTTTCATGTCCTTCCCTCATTCCCACCACTGCCTTTTTCTCAGCGCTCTCAACAGACGTAAGAAGCGATCGTAGCTGCGCATGCTTCTGCGCAGGTTAGGGAAGGAGAAGCTTACTTTAACTCTCGAGCGACGTATTATCGAGAAGCGAGAGGGAAAGCTGGAACCGACCACGACGTCTTATCAAGTTTGTACTGTACATATATACACGTAGTCCACAGCGAAAGGGTTAAACGTGTCATACAATTCAAAATTTCGATTTTTCATGATTTTTTCATGAATTTTAAAATGTATCGCATATGAAATTAAACATAGAAATGAATTATGTTTGAATAGCTCATACCTGAAAGTTTATAAAAAATGCTACAATTTCATTTTTTAGTGGTTTCACTACGACCAATAGAACCTAAGTTAATAAGTAAGTAAGTAAATATAGGTATATTTCTTGACCGCTTTAATTAAATATACAATTAAGTTTTTCCTGGTAATACGGTCCTCTTACTAATTCTGAAAAAGTAAACAAAGAAAATATGACGTAACTGGGATATCAGTTCACGTCTAGCGCAATAAATCATTCGGTACTTATATGTAAAAATTTTGAATCACCTACTATTGGATTTAATGTTAAAAACCATCCCTCTAGCGCTTAAAATTAGAACTATTGTCAAAATGCGTTTCGCACCAGGATGCCATGTTGTGCTCTTCAGCAGGGCTTATGGCATCCTTGCCCTGGACGCGATATTTAATTTTAAGTTTGTAAATCTAATTTACCTAAGTTATAGTAAAAAAAAAACATTTTTTAAAAATCCTGAAACGGTTTCTCAAAATTCGGGCTGTGTAAAGAATCTCCTAAAAAATATCAAAGAGCTGTCGAGAATTGACCAAGAATTTTGATATTTTATACGATATCATGTATAATGGTTAGCAGAACAGTTACATAGCCCGGATTTTGAAAACTAGCTTCAATCATTTTTAATTTAGATTTTTCATCAAACGTTACTAGTAGCAAACAAAAACTGTCGAGGGGAAAATTGTTTACAACAGGATGGGTGCATTTCCTTTGTCACATCAATGGTAATGCCGTTAAAGTGGCAAAAACTGACTTGGTGTATCGCGTTTTAATTTGCAACTGAATCATAAACTCTGAAGGCAATGTTTGAACCATGAATAAACATTCAATAGTTTGAAATCCGAAATACAAAATCCAATAGTTCTTCTATGGAAAAACTATCTGTACGGTCCATGTTGTTTTGCAACTATAGATCCACGGGTCCGCCGTTGATCCAAAGTTATCCGCGCATATGATTGAAAGGAGGATACCCGCGGGTAAGGTAGTCTCTGCCCCGAGATGGAATCTCCCTGAATGGTAAATTCGGTTCGTGGATGATGAGGAGTAACACCTAATACCAAATTCTGTTATTGTATCAGGCGCAAACGTTGCTGGTGTTTATCTTCTGATCATTGAAAGGCAGATGGTCTACTAAAATGGAGGCCTGTAGTACAGTATGGCAGTACCCTACTGGAAGTAAACGGATTCAAACGGATATCTATCCGTGATATGGCACCGAGTGTGCACCTGTTTTTATCCGTTTCTATTTGCATAAATACTTTCATCCGTCTCAATCCTTAAAAACTGAGTCAATATTTATCCGCATATATCCGCCAGCGTATACGAAAATTAAACCACGGCAGTCGTCGAGAAATATTTAAAGTTGCCCGCGGATACGCGCGGATAGAAACGCGCATTAAAACCGGCGGATCGAAACGTATAGGCTCGAAAACGGATCGGGACGGATAAAAGACGATATATGCGGATTGGTAGACGGACAGAAACCCGCGGATCACGACGGATTAGAAATGTAATTTGCGAATCGCGGATATGCGCGGATATGGACGGATTAGTCACGGATAGCCTTCGGATACAAGAGGTTAAAAATGTATTGAAACGTTATCAAACGTATATAAACGGATAGCCGAAGTATTAATACGGAACGCGTTTGAATCCGTTTACTTCCAGTAGGGTAATGCCGTCTAATATTAATCACATCCGCTATTTAAGTATTCCCTTGTTGTCAATTGTTTTCGGGACTCGCGTTTGCAAACTTCGGATTCTTCTATAAATGTCTATTGATTAAACAATGGTATGATAATGGTTTTTTAATGCGACGGCGCTTAAAGTTCTTCGTGGCCTATAGAAAGCATAATTCACATATCTAAGTTTATGTACAACCCTATTAATGTGTTCATCAATTTCAGTCAGTAATCTAGTTGCAATCCAAGATATGTACTTTAGATCTTCTACTTGTACTCTAGACTGGTTGTTATTAAGACTTATTCTACGTATATTAATATATTTTTCAACTTAAGCGAAATCAATAGATGCTTTTCAATAACTTTGCCCCTGTAGTCGTCTTCACAAATTATGAGAGTGTCGTCGTATAGCTGATGGAATCTCCTACAGTCAATGACGAAAGATCGTTAATGTAGATGTTAAATGGGATAGATCCAAGAATTGTGACTTGAAGTACCCCACGCGTAATGTCCTGAGTTGTGCTAATTCTTGTTCCCTGTTTTACAACTTGTTATCTATCTGTCAGATAACTCTGTAACAAAGCATAAATCTTGTCTCTGACTTTAGCTATAGCAAAATCTCAGGATGGATGGTGTCAAATTAACTCCAGCAATTGCGAAGCAAGGTTGATTCGTAGATTCATTACAAGACCGCTGCGATCTATGAATTTGTCGAGTTATTGCTTGGAAGTCAAATTGCGTTTTCCTAATTATGTTATGGATTAGTGGGAAATTTTACATTTTTCTTTCAATTGCTCAACAGTAGAGAAATAGTTCATTATAGTTGTATGGTTTCCTTCGATCACCTTTATATATCGGTATAACTATAGCTTTTCTGAAATGTTCAGGATATTGACCAGCATCAAATGCTAAACTGATGATGTATTCGATTGGTTTCGAAATAGATTTTGAAGTAATCTTCAGAATTTTTGTATTTATATGTTCTTCACCCAGGGCTTTTTTATTTTGTAATTTATTTATGCAATTTTAACCCCTAGTGGGATTATTTTGCAAAAACAATTACATTACATCGATATTTACATAGTGTACGGTAGTTTTTTCGAAGCATTCAGTTATATTTGGAGATTACAGTCTTTAAAATATTGACACACAGTTTTACAAATATTTGTGTTTGTCTCGGAAAGTAGGATGTTCGCTTGCAGTGGCAGGTACCACTTGCTTCGTAGTAGGTTAAACAGTAAGGTAGAACATTGCGCATTGAACAAAGGGCATTGCCAGAGTACATGGTTTAAGTCTTGAGACTCATAATCGCATTCGCATTTCGGGCTGTTGGTGAATCCAACGTTGGCCAAAGAGGCATTAGACTATAGTGATCAGCACGACATCTATTAATAGTGCAAACTATTTCTCTTGTGATATTTTTCTTGGCAAACCAAGGCGTTGAGGATGGTTTATAACAACATTTAAAATGTTCCTTTCCTTTGTGAGTGGCATTTTGGAGGACGAAGTTGTTTGGTACTGGAAATTGCAGTTTTTCTCGCGCTTTTTTTCATGTCGGTAAAAGGAATTTTGACTATGGGTGACGGTTCTAATTTGGATGCCTCCTTGGCTCGAGCGTCTGCTAGTTCGTTACCTATAACGCCTTTATGGGCAGGCACCCAACAAAACATAATTTTATTATTGTTTTTAGTTTTATTGCGGAATTCACAGATTTTTCCCTAATCTTGAGGATGTACGGTTACGCTTATATCCATGTTCGTATTTTTGAGAGAGGTAAGTGCACTCAAGGAATCGCTGAAAATTACAAAGTTATTCTCTGGACGTCAGACAGCAATCTCAACCGCGTTAAGTAGGGCTACCGATTCGGCAGTAAAGACTGATGCAATCAAAGTAAGGCTACAAATAGTTGTCAGGCTAAATAATTGACAGATAGTTGCCAAACCGACAGAAACAGAGTTTTCATCTTTACTGCCGTCTGTAGATTTTTCTGCAGTTAGTAAGTCTTGTACGATCCCGTTAAGAGATCTGCCAATAGTGAGAGAAGTCATTAGGTCTGTTTTTATTTCTATTTGCTACAGGAGAGTTTCGTAGTTGGTTGTGTAAGGAAGATATTGCACTTCTGTGTATATAAGGTTTGTATCGATTGATGCATTTTTTATGCAGAGTATGAGAAGTCTATTTCAGTTTTCATAAGCTGGATTGCTGATTTTTGTTTTAGCTTAGCAGTAGTGTTACAGATTAGAAGGCTATTTATTAGATAAGACTTTGTGAAGGTAACAGTTGTATACAAATTTGGAGCGGTCTCGTATAGTTAACAGTTTCGACTCAACAATGAAGATGTTGGTTGCAGTAGAAATCCTATACCCTAGACATTCTCGAGTTTGTTAATTTGTGCTTTCTGCGTCGGAAAATAGACGAAAATTCCGTAATCAATTATGAGAGGATAACACTTTTATACATTGCGAGGAGTGTATTTGGGTTGATACCCCACCAAGTGCCTCTGGAGTATTTGAGAATATTCATGGATCTAAGGCATTTTTTGTGCAGGTCGTCGACGTAATATTTGAACGTTAATTTAGAACCGAACCTGATGCGTAGAAAGCGAACCGAATTGCTGTTTTGGATTATGGCATTTTTTTATTTTGAGTTCTTCTGAGCCTTGTTTGATTGTACCCCTACTGAAGTGAATAAATATTGTTTTGTTAGGATTTACTTTGATTCCTAGCTCATACAGGTTGTCTCACATTTTATCGGCAGCGTTTTGCAGGATATTTTTGGCAGGTGGGAGTGCCGATCGACGACACCACGTCGCTATATCATCAGCGAAGTTAGATATAGAGATGCTTTTGGGCAGGTTACTAGCAGCATTGTCCTAAGTTGTGCTAATGGCACCCAGGGCTTTAAGCATCTTTATAGAACGTATATAACAAAAATTTTGTCGGTACTATAGCCTTAAATTCCGATTTTACGGTCTACTTCTAGTCCGTAAAATGAAATTTCACGGTTCACGTGAAACATGCATCTGCGCTGCAAATAACATAACCCATATACGGACTAACTCCAGTCCGTAAAATCGAATTTTTACAGATTTCAGAACGGAAAAATAATGTTCGACACACGGCCGTAAAATCTGGTTTTTCTTCCTACATGCACAGAAAGTGACATATTCCAACCTCGCTACGCATTTTTTTCTGTTCGAAAGGTAATACGTGAACCTAGGGTTTACTTCCTACAACATTTGTGTGATTTATTTTATTGTACTTTACCAGCGTATAACTTGCTGAAACATATTATTGGTACATTCGTCACTCATTTGCAACCTTACCGTTGGGATTACGAAAAAAATGTATCTAACCTTTTTTGTAGAGAATTTTCCGCTCTACATTTTTGGTTTGAAAGATTTTTTCGTCTGAGACGTATTTCTTTGAAATAAATGAAAAAAAAAATTAAAATCACATTTCAAGCGTTTTTTAACTGTTTTTTTTTTAAATAGCGTCCAAAATAGTGTAAAATTAATTGTTTTTATGAGAGTGAACTTTCTTCCAGTAGTGTTAGTCAACAACAGTGTCCCCGTCCTAACGCATGTGCCCGTCCTAACGCATGTGCCCGTCCAAACGCATATTTCTTTCCCGTCTAAATGCATAGGTTCCCCATCGTTCCTCTCCCCACAACACGATTCTTAGTTGCTAGCGTTGCTAGTGAGTCATCTACGCGCATACTCAGTGTGATAAATGCAAAAAGATTTTTTTGTGGGGGTTGAGGGGGGATATGAATTTGGACAGGGACGGTCATTTTAACATATGCGTTAGGACGGTGACTACTGTACTCCAACTACCTTACCGGCAGAACACTTTAAATTACTAGTGATAGGGGTCTAGTGTCTTCTAGTATTAACCGTTTTCATGAAATCACAATGCTTGGGCATGAAAACTCGCCGTAATTGAGTTTACCATCTTTCCTTTTCGTACATTTTCGTGTCTCGTCCCACGCCGACAAACACGGCAATCGACACAACGAAATGTGAGTACGTGCCGCAATTAATATTCAGTTTTTCACATTGGATATGATTAAATAGTTATAAAATCTGTGATAATCTTAATTGTGTGTGCCCATAATAAAAAATAAACTTTGACCGTGGCCCCTGTCAATCCCGGTCATCGTCTAACATGCAACGCATTTTTTTCTCACCTTCAATTATTTTGACGTAAATTACAGCATAGTTACAAACTTTCCTAAATAAACCAAATTAACATTTAACTAGAACGATTCTGCGTTGAAAAAACATGAAAATAAATATTAATCGACAAATATTTTTTTTTGTTTTAGGTTATAGACACAAACGATAAAGATGTCTATCCCTCCGTATCTGCTGGGCCCCAATCCGTGGGCCCAGATGATGGCGCAGCAACAGGCAGCTCAACTCGCTGCTGCTCAAGCTGCTCACGCTCAGGCACAAGCAGCTCATGCTCAAGCCGCAGCGCAAGCGCAAGCTGCTCAAGTTCAAGCAGCAGCTCATCAGGCCCACATTCAAGCCATGGCTGGTCCACCTTTACCACAGCCAATGAAGCCGCCAGATGTTCTCACCGAAGATAAACTTCAAGAAAAAGGTAAGAGAAATTTTCATTTCTTTTTATATCGTTTTCTTTAATTAAAATGTTTTATCAATGTTTAATTAATATATATGAATGTATACAAACAACTGTACATATAACATAATTAATATTACGAGAATAATATGTGTATATCTGATATAAAAGTATCAAAAAGTATTAGTAATTTACTGTAAACATGTCTAACTTTATGGTGGCCATTTTTATTCCCTAAAATTCATCAAATATGGCTGCAATATTAGATAAATGGTTTATTATTAAAAACTTGTCCATAAATATAGTAGAACTTACTTTATTGTCCTACTTGTGGTTTTGCCCTTCACTTTGTTGTCCGGCAAATGCGCACCTTCCAGCCTATACACAATAGGCATGAGACTGGAATTATGAAAGAGGGAAAAACTAACCTCAACAGCGCTAAATACGTGAAGGGAATCTCGCTAATAATGTGAAGGTGCTAACAAAGTGAAGTTCTACTTCTTTTTTATTGTGTATTTTCTCCCTCGTACTTTAAAATGTCATATAAAACAATGGAATGTTCATAATTTGCTTGTAGATTTATTGTACGGGTTTTAAACTACAAAAAATATTAGATTTTATAAGAATTGGGATCAAAATGGCGGATCCAATATGGCGGACGACTTTTTTATAATTTCATTGGATTCACTTGAAATTCGTTACTCGGGGGTTTATGTGGTCGCTGATTACGAATCTGCAGTTAGTTTTTCAAAATTCAAAATGGCGGACAAATTTTTTCAAATTGGTCGGATTCGTTTGAAACTTGTTACTCGGGGGTTTTTGGGATCGCTGATTACGAATCTGAACTGAAAATGTCTAACGGATATATATAGCAAATAAAGTACAATAATTTGTTCTGCATTTTGTACTCGACATTCTGAACTTTGAAAAACTGATTTCAGATTCATAATCAGCGACCCCGAAAACCCCCGAATAACAAGTTTCAAAAGAATCCAACCAATTTGAAAAAATTAGTTCGCCATATTGGATCGGCCATTTTGAATTTTGAAAAACTGATTTCAGATTCGGAATCAGCGATCCCAAAAATCCCCTGGTAACAAGTTTCAAACGAATCCGACCAATTTGAAAAAATTAGTTCGCCATATTGGATCCGCCATTTTGAATTTTGAAAAACTGATATCAGATTCGTAATCAGCGACCCAAAAAATCCGAGACTAACATGTTTCAAACGAATCCGACTGTTCTAAAAAAGTCGGGCGTTAAAGGGTTAATTAAGTATTGAAAAAGATTGTTGCTATGTTGTGATTTAATTCATTTCTGAGTAAACTTAAAAAATGATTACTTTATGTCCTTTCAAAAGGAGTAAAAACTTGACAGAAGGAACAAATAAGTACAAACAATGAAACAATTATCAAGAAATAAATGTTTATTTACAGATTAAAACATTTATTTATCTAATTATTACATTTATAATGTATAATGTTCTCTTAAAAAAGTTGAATTATGATTTTTGTGCGTTTAAGTACACTCTAAAGAATGAAAGTGAAATTTACACCGCACTGGTAAAATTCGTACATAAAATTTTTGTAATAATACTACATTCAGTGTAGGAATTTTTGTTTAATTGAGGTTAAAGTTCAAGAACTGGTTGTAAATTTACAACATGGCGTATCGGAAATAATTTTTGACTGTAATTTTACAAATGAAAGAAAAATATCCCCAAAGAAAATCTAAAAAAATTCTGTGATATTTCTTGATGAATTCTGAGAACTTTTCGTTCATACCATTTTTTTTAAAAAAAGATAGTAGTTTTTTAGTTAGAGCATCCAGAAAAATTCAAAGAAATTTTCATTGTTGCGGCCATTTTGCGGTCGTTAGAATGATGTAGGGTATAAAAGTAACTCTTAAAATTGAAGTACTTTATTCACCTTTGTTCATAGTTTCAATGGAATCCCAATATTATGTCTCGAAAAAAATTGGTAAGAATAAATATTTCCCAATTGTTTGGAAATTTTTTTTGTAGCAATGCAAAAAAATGGAATTTCTGCGCATTATTTTATGTTAAGTTATATTTTTATAAAGCGAACATTGGTATATCATTAACAGGATTTTTTTAGTAAAATAAAACAAAAACATTCATATAATTAACTCTAAGGAAGTGGAAAATCTAAGAAGGAAACTCTGTGCAATGTAGCTTTATAAAATAATCGGTATTTCGGCCAATTTACAACCGATTTGTTTGAAATATCCAAGAAAACTTCTTAAAACACTAAGGAACAATTGTCTCACTGGAAATTTGTTCAACTCTAAACTTTCCTCAACTCTTTTTGTCCAGGAATCGACAAGAGTGAAGTTAAGGAACTGCTTTTATTAATAAACAAAAGTAATTAAATAACAACTGATTTCCACATCTGTTATTACTTTATAGGCTTCGCTAGACTATAAACTAGACATGTACCAAATTTCAAACAATTTGTCAATAATAAACAATCAATAATTGTTTAACAAATGACGATTTATGTTTAAAAATGTAATTAAATTTACCATTCCCAATTTTTGGGTTTTTAATGTTTAATGTGAAAATTAATCTTCGTATAAACTATTTAGTAGAAGTGATTCGGTTTATCATTTTCAACATCCCCGTATGTTGTTTTAACCCTTTAAGTCCCAAATGTGCATAATTTGTACGTGGATTTCAGCATCGTTTTAATTATACAATAAAATGTTTTAAAAAATGGAAACATCTATATCCAAAAGGTTTTGAGGTCACTCTTTCGATTGGCGCTACTGAAATTTTCGAGAAATGACATTTACCGCGTTTTTTTTACAAAAATATAGAAAAAAACACGATTTTTTAGGCACAATTTTCTTTTTCAATGTATTTTTAACTATAATACCGGTTTAAGATCACCTTCTAACCTATCAGAAACGTTCCTGAATGTTTTACTTCAAAATTATACATTCACATATTTTGGGTTTTTTCGCTTTTCATTTTAAAATGGCGTCTGAAAGTAGAACATTTTTGAAATTGAAGAAAGCTAGGTTTTCTTTGTAGTAAAATCGTACAAATAAGTTATTACGAGTTTTGTATAGCCTATTTTGATTTACGGAAGCAGTAATATGCCGTAAATTGTTAATTAGCAAAGTTTCGCGGCTATTTTGGTTGTAACAGAACTCGGAATACATGGATTTCTACTGGGCAAATGGTAGTCACCGTCTTGGATTTTATGGGATGTTACTGTTTCCGTGAATCAAAATAGATCATGTAAAACTCGTAATAACTTATTTGTACGATTTTACTACAAAGAAAACCTAGCGAATTCGAAATAATAGCAATTTCTTCAATTTCAAAAATTGTCAACGTTCAGACGCCATTTTGAGACGAAATAAATAAAAATATGTGAATATATAATTTTGATGTAGAATAATCGGGAACACGTTTCTGATAGGTTAAAAGGTGATCTGAAACTAATAACAGAGTTAAAAATGCATATTAAACAAAATTGTGGCTGAAAAATCTCGTTTTTTTTTCAATATTTTTGTAAAAAAATGTGGTAAACGTCATTTCTCGAAAATGTTAGTAGCGCCAATCGAAAGAGCGACCTTAAAACTAATCGGATATAGATATTTCCATTTTTTAAAAATTGTTATCGTATAAATAAAACGATATTGAAATCCGTGTGCAAATTGTGCACATTTGGGACTTAAAGGGTTAATTAAAATATCGACTTTCAAACATTTTCATCTCGGATCGGCCAGGAGACTTCTATTTTCCACTGTTTGAGCATCAGCCGAGTTATGTAAGATCAGATAAAAGAACATAAAAAAAAACATAAGAAATTATTACAGCAATTTTGCTAAAAGAGTATAAACTAAGATATCTATGAAAGGACATAAATTATAACGAAATAATATAAATATAACATATTGCAAATAACTATGCACCAAAACGTAAAAATTTGTGACATGCAATGAGATTTAAACTTAAAATTTAAAGGATAAAATTAGAAAGATAAAATAAAAATTGTTAAATGGTACATCAGATCCTATCAAGCGAAATGTAATAAATCATAAATACATTAACGTCTTGAGTCTAGAACACTACTAAAATTTGAGCAACAATTACAAATTCGATCTTGAATCAAAGTACAAGCTAGGCCTATTTACAAACTTGTCCTTTAAGACACAAGAATCTATATTGCCACTAACTAAATTACGCACAAATAGAAG
Organism: Trichopria drosophilae; assembly: GCA_030407085.1. NCBI lineage: Eukaryota > Metazoa > Arthropoda > Insecta > Hymenoptera > Diapriidae > Trichopria > Trichopria drosophilae. The sequence goes on from CM059585.1 coordinate 26,807,380, forward strand.
ATCGTAATAGGGGTGCAATAGTTTAATCATGGGGATATTATTTAAGTACATTAAAGTCCCCCAAAGAATAAATTCGTAATTTTTATGTACTGATGCTACGAATTTTCAGTAAAGATGGAATTACAGCTAACATCAGAATTTTGGAGTAAAATGCACTCCATATATTATAAACTTTTCATTGCCAAAATAACACCTAATAAATACCTGCATAGAATTTGATGGCGAGTGTAATAATTTACAAGTACAAGAACTTAAGACAATTTTTAGGTTAGGAATTGTCTTTAGTTAATTTTTAGGTTAGAAATTGTCCTGAGACAATTTGTACGTTAGAAATTTTCCTGACACAATTTTCCTAAGACAATTTTTAGGTTAGTAATTAAGACAATTTTGAGGTTAGGAATTGTTTTAAGACAATTTTTAGGTTAGGAATTGTATTAAAAAAAATTTTTAGGTTAGGAATTGTCTTAAGACAATTTTTAGGTTAGGAATTATCCTTAAACAATTCTTAGGTTAGGAATTGTCCTTAAACAAATCTTAGGTTAGAAATTGTGCTGAGACAATTTTTAGGTTTGAAAACGTCTTAAGGTTAGGCCTTGTCTTTAAACAAGTTTTAGGTTAGAAATTGTCCTGAGACAATTTTTAGGTTAGGAATTGTCAGAAGACAATTTTGAGTTTAGGAATTGTGTTAAAACAATTTTTAGGTTAGAAATTGACCTGAGACAATTTTTAGGTTAGAAATTGTCTGGAGACAACTTTTAGGTTAGGAATTGTCTTAAAACAATCCAAAAATGTTCTAACCTCAAAATTGTGTTGATACCTAACAGAAAAAATGTCTTGATAATTCCTAACCAAAAAATAGTTTCAAGACAATTTCTAATCTAAAAATTGTTTTAACATAGTTCCTAACCTGCAATTGTCTGAAAACAATTCCTAACCTAAAAATGGTCTTAAGAAAATTTGTCCTCAGACAAGTTTTGAAGTTAAGAATTGTGTTAAAACAATTTTTAGGTTAGGAAATATTTTAAGATTAGGAATTGTCCTTAAACAATTTTTAGGTTAAGAATTGTTCTGAGACAATTTTTAGGTCAGGAATTTAGGTTAGGAATTATCTTGTGACAATTGTGAGGTTAGGAATTGTCTCGAGACAACTTTTAGGTTAGGAATTGTCTGCAGACAATTTCGAGGTTAAGAATTATCCTGAGACAATTTTTAGGTTAGGAATTGTCTCAACACAATTTGTAGGTTAGGAATTGTCTTGAGACAATTTTTTATTAGGTTTAGAATGGTTTCGAGACAATTCTGAGGTTAAGAATTGTTCTAAGACAATTTTTATGTCAGGAATTTAGGTTAGGAAATGTTTTAAGGTTAGGAATTGTTCTTAATCAATTTTTAGGTTAGGAATTGTCATAAGACAATTTTGAAGTTAGGAATTTTGTTAAAACAATTTTTACGTTAGAAATTTTCCCGAGACAATTTTTAGGTTAGGAATTTTCCTGAGCCAATTTTTAGGTTAGTAATCAAGACAATTTTGAGGTTAGGAATTGTCTTAAACCAATCCAAAAATGTTCTAACCTCAAAATTAAGTTGATACCTAACCTAAAAATTGTTTTGATAATTCCTAACAAAAAAATTGCCTCAAGACAATTCCTAACCTAAAAATTGTTTTAACACAGTTCCTAACCTGCAATTGTCTGAAAACAATTCCTAACCTAAAAATTATCTTAAGAAAATTCCTAACCTAAAAATTGTCTTCAAATTATGTTTTATTGTGTATATATGAATAATTTTTTATTTTTATTTATAAAAAATGTTAATATACATATTCTATATTGTTAAAGCTCAACAATATTATTATTATATCGAGTTATAACATATTGGCACACGTAATAATTTGTCAATGCGTCGAAACTCGAAGAGAAAAGGTCAATTTTGCCCTGTGTTAGACCCATGTTTAATACAGTTTCCAAATTGACAACAATTGAAACTAATCTACTGGTAAAGTTCAAAGTCACAGTCGATTGAACTCAATTGCCCTACAGTGGCCAATGAATTATGAATTCCTAACCTACAAATTATCTTAAGAAAATTCGGATGTATGACAAATGTTCGAACGAAAAAATGTTTGATCGAAAAAATGTTAGAACCACTATATGTATATATGTCACTGTATGTCATGTAGTTCACGCTATCATGTTCTATATACTAACATGACTATTCTAGAATGCACATAAATGAGTAAAGTTGCAATCTCTTCATTATTAACTCCTTTTTAAGTCTACACTAATAAATATTTGATTTATTTAACAGCGCAATTAATAAATGCACAAGTGTATGTGTTTAAAAACACCAAAAATACGTACATTTGTGTAGTTATTAATTGCGCCGTGCTATAAATCAAATATTTGTTACAGTGGACTTAAAAAGTCCTGATTAATAAAGAGATTACAATTTTATTTACTTAATGCCTTCCAACAGATTGTAAACACCGGGAAAAATAAAAAAAAAAAATTTATTTATGTGCGTTCTAAAATAGTAATGTTATATCAAATATAATGTCAGAAATTGAGTGACACCGGGGTTAAAAGTTCTGCGGATTTGCCCATATAAACTTATATTTTTACATGTTATTCTTTAAGAATACGCCTCCATTATTGTTCATTCTTTGTAAAAGACTTTATAACTATTGATCCATTAAATAAATATCATCTGTGTGCAGTCTGTAGAGAGTTAATACTTCGATTTTCACCGAGGATGATAGAAATATTGTTAATTTTATCGCATTATTTTTGTTAATCGGTATTATATTATAATATTTCCCATCATTTCATATGCTTCTCCCACCTGGACACCTTTTACTGGTTTAGATATAAAATTATTTGAGCCAGTTTTGTGTAGATTTTTGCGGTTCGTGTCATTCAAAAGAAGTCCAATGGAATTTACTTCACACGATTTTTCCGATATATTGGTTCTTTTTAATATTTCTATAATGAAATCAGCTTATATCTTAAACAACATTCTACTAGTCAAGAAAATTTTCACAAGGCAAGTTCTATCTGCTGATGTGAGATTTCTATTCTCGTAATGTATGCCAGTCGTATACCTATCGTACAACTAGGGTACTATGTAATAGTATATTATGGGCACTCGGCAAGTTCACGGAGTGCATAGCTCATTTTTTTCCACCGAGTGCAATATACATTTTTTTCTCATCCCCGGTGGAAAGTTCGTTTTTACATTAATAACAAAGTTAATTATTTTTATGAAAGGTTAGGGCACGGGACAGGGGGTTTCGGGGAGGAGTTAAGGAGAATAACGAAGACATAATGTAATACACATTATATTTACACTTTGCAAAACAGCATTCTCATATTTTCAACTAAATATTAAATTATGCTACAAGGGGTGAAAGTGTTTTCTCTGTGAATATGAGAGTTGCAAGTATGAGTCGAATTAAAGGCGAGTGCGACAATCACAGTCGAAGAGAAAATGACTATTTGTACATGTAGCATTCGATATTTAAACAAGTAAAAACAGGGAGTACATAAAGCACTTTTATCGTTGTTCAGCGGGAATAAAGTGTGAACTTTTCGCTAGGGGATGACAAAAAATTAATTTACTAAATCTAATGTATGAAGTAAGAAAAAATAAATTTATGCATAGAGACAAAACTCACTTACAAATTTGGAAGACATAACACAGACTTTGATGCTGCGATACAAATATGATTTCTGATTATGGTCAATACCACTAAAAGAACAGTCCTGCAAAAGACAAAGTTTACAAATAACTATTGATGAATTACATTTATTGGCTATATGCATAAAATGACAGGAGTTGGTGTAAACTCGAAGTTATTGTAGTATCAGTACACTGTAAAAAATAGTAATGAATTTTACCACCTTAAGCATAGGCAATTTTATGACCAACGCTAAGCATATCGATTTTACACAGTTTTCGTTGTAAATTTACCGCCTTATATAAAGTTCATTTTCGTCTTTGTAAAATTTCTAAGTAAAGTTGTAAATTTCCAACACCGTATTAAAATTCACAAAATGCGATAATATTGTCACGCAGAGTGTATTAAATTTACCCATATACGTTGTAAATTTACAACAAAAGAGTAAAATTTGTAGGTTATCCAGCTCGAAGATCTTATACACTATATATATAGACGCGATCGTGTATCTTGACTCAGTCAGTAAGTTACCGACTGTATACACGAAGTTATGATCGCTCTTTATATATGTAGATGCATAATGAACTATATTCTTCATTCGATAATGCACATTATTAGACAAAAGTTGACAAATAATAAACCATACAGATTATTTGATAGTTCTAAAGCCATCAAATAGCAGTACTCTACGCTACAAGTGTAAATTAAAAATGATTGAAAATAATGAAAAATAACCCAATTCACTTAATTGCCATTCGATTCGCAACTAATTTCTTTTGGTATTTTGTACGAATTCATTTTTAGTAATTAAATTTGACCTTCCGGAGCTCGAATTTTTGGAAACACCGATTCAATAATTTTCAATATAGATTTTGTAGCATTTTTTATTTATTTATTGGATCAACAGCCGATTGGCCTTTTACAATATATATACACATTTGGCGAAATCAAGTAACAATTCTTATACTTTTAAATATAAACTAAAAATAAACAGCATTAAAAAAAACTGTGAAAATAGGTATTATTAACTGTAATTGTATACATACAGCTCATTTTGGTAGGAATTATCAGATTTCCTGGAAGAATAGAGTTGCACATTTTATAATATACAATAATATAAAGGTGCGTTCAAATTAGGCTCTTTTATCGTTCGTTAGCTACTGTCGTTCGGAAACAGAGCTATGTTTAACCAACTTTAACCGAAGGATAATACCGAACGAACGATAAAAACCCTAAACCGAATGCACCTATAAATTATTCAGTGACGAAAGAAAAATATAATTTATTTTCTTTATTTATACTGGTATAAAATCAGCAATTTTATCAGAAGCAGACATATAATTCCCCATAAACTGAAAATACCTTCCCAATAAAAAACAATTAAATTTGATTCATATTTGGATCATTGTTTGTAAAAGATATGAACTCGGATTTGGATTAAATATAGCTGAATATTCCATTGTATACCTTTATTCTTTTTCTGTATGTACTTTATTTTATTTTTGAATTGATCAAATTGAAAATTTATTTTTCTATATTCAATAATATAAAACAATAGGTTCGAACTGAGGTAGTAAAAAGGTCAAAAAAAAGAAGTTTTAAGGTCTTAAAATGTTGAGATCAAAGTATTCGTCTAAGCTCTATGTAGTTTAGTTATTAAGTAAACATTTTTTCTATTGTTAACGAATATCTTAGAGGATAAAAAATAAAAAAAAATAAAAAAAATTGTTCTTCTTGTACGTAGATTCAGTCGGTTGAGTAGAACTCTGCGAAAAAACTTCTGAAATGTGCCACCACGGCGTGAATGGCGTGCCTTACGGCCGATCAATGAATTTCGCACTTTAAACCTGTATTTTTCCTATCAGAATGTACATTTAACATGCAATCTGTAATATTACAATTTTTAAATGTAAATTTACAATTAACTTAGAATTTTTACAATGACTATTGTGTACTTTTACAAAATCCTGTATTTTTCCCTCGAGTGGTAAAATTACCCCGCGTGGTAAAGTCTACAGTTATGACCAACGTACAGTGTAGTACTTTTACAGCGCGCTGTAATTTTCCTACTTTCAGCGTAGTACATTCACAACCGTGTCTGGTAAATTCACAAAAACGTTGTAAAATCCCTAACCATTTTTTACAGTGTAGCATAAGCAAAATCGTGTAGTTGATCGAATTTAAACTTTAACACCTGTATATTTTGTAATTAATAGATAAATAGTGATTAGAGAGCTTAATTTTACTGTAAAAATGAGTCGATAATTCTGTCTATATTAACAACGTATTTTTCAATATCATTTCGACTTGTGCTAAATACTGAACCTTAGGTTTTAGAATTTGTTCTGTTACGTCAGGATAAAAATTAACAAACTAAAATAAAATGTATGTTAGGGTTCGCTTCGAGATTAGTCCCTATACAGGGTTTTGTTTAACTTCCCTTTAATTATATGATTATTGAAAATGAATTAATAATATAAATGATATAATATGATGATTTTTATTACCGAAGTATTTATCTCTCATTTACCTTTTGGATTATCTTAAATGAAAAAATGATATTTTTTCTACTAAATAATTTCCCCTATAAAAATCTTTATTTCCACTCACCTTTTCCTTAGAAAGTTTGTAGCACTCACAAAAGAAAAAATATATGTATAGATATTCTTTATTTGAACAAAATTAAATACAAAAGTAATATTCCTTCACTATTGAAGGTCTATCGAAAAGTGACGGCTATAAGTATCTTCGGAAAGAAGTTTGTTGCGCCGGTACATTCAAAATACTCACACGTTCATACAGTTTATTGCATACACTATTGTTTCATTTAAAATTATATTAGTTTAACGTTAAATAGAAATGTTACTTGTATGACGGGCTATAAGCCAATGTTTCTAAGAACAGTCATACTTACAAATTTACAATTTCCTTAGAAACAGAATACAGTTTAAAATATGAAAATATTGTATATGAAAAATGAAAAGGAAAAATCTCGTTATAATATTGTTTTATTTTACTTTTAAATAAAAATGCAGGAGGTGTTATCTTATGAAGGTTTAATCATAAAACTGTTATAATCTTAGGTTTTATAAAACAATAACAAATCTACGTCACTAAGTTCACGTAACTCAAAGCTATATAAATAAAAGAAGAGAGAGGTTTGATTGAAAGCACGGAATTCTAAATTACGAATGTATAACATTACCCTCTCTCTCACAAAAAAAAATGTAATTTTAATTCATTGATACTTAACTGTCGAGATTGACACAATTAGAATTTTTGAACTTATTCTAATATATGTCATCTTCGCCAGTTTCTCAACCTACCGTCAAAAACATAAAAAGAAAATAGTTAGGGAAAATCGCTGGCACATAACAACCCTAACCGACGATATTCTAAGAACTAAACTTAAATTTTAAAATTTGATGATATTCTCTTTGATAACCAATTCACTTTATCCATCGGAGTACGTCTAAATAAAAAGAAAACAGAGGCAGCAACCATGCAAAGTAAAATGTCTTACAATTACTGTATAAATATAATATTTAAATATATAAATTAGTATTTGAGTAATGTTTATAGTTTCAATTATGCAAATGAATAAAAATAAATAAATAATAAATTGGTGTTAAATTATTCTCTTTGTCATATTTAAAATTATTCAATTCATCACTTCATTCGAACTTCGTTAGATGTTCAAGGTTCCATCAACCCTCCAGAACGATCTAAAATTCAAAATGTAACCAGATTTCTAAGGTTATACTCAAACCCTCCAAGAAATCAAAGATACGAAAATAACGATTAATCATCAAATAATATCAAAGTGAATGTTAGTGAATATTTATAATTTAATTTAGTATTCTCTAGTGGATTAATTCTTTTTACAAAATATAATAAAATAAATGAAACTATTCTAGAAAATTTGTTAAACGATTAATTTGAACGACCTTATATTTTCGGGAAGATTCCTTTTTAATTCGAAAAACATCATTTAGCTTTGTTTTAATTATATATGGACCATCCCAATCACATTGTAGCTTTGGAGATTTACCTTTGACTCTTTTAAGGAGAAAGAGCCAAATTTTCAGTCCTACTACAAAAGAATGTTTTACTGATTGTAAATCAAATCTTGATTTTAATTTATTTGACTTAGATACTAACGTATTCCTCGTAGTTTTATAAATATTTTAAATGTTATACGTATATTTGTATGTACCTATATTACGCAATATTGTTTCACACACAACGAACTTATAAAGCAAAATATTTTCTATCAAGCTCAAAAATGGCAACAGCTGCAATCGAAACGATTTGCAGAAAAACGAAAGTTTGGTTTCGTTGATGCACAAAAAGAAGACATGCCACCAGAGCACATAAGAAAAATCATTAGAGATCACGGAGACATGAGTAGCCGGAAGTATAGACATGACAAACGTGTTTATCTCGGGTAAGATTTCAGTATGTATTGCAGAAAAAGTGATACTACTTTGAACATATCGAGTTAAAACAGTAGAAATTTGTTTCTAAATATCCTGGCTGCAAGCTTGGCACCTGGCACCTTAAGATTCAGGTGTGAACCAGGGCCATATCGCACCCGTATATTGACAAACCGATTTCTATTAGTTCATTAGCATTTTTTTAAATAATTTGTTAATGCAATGAAACTCGAAGAGAAACGGCCAATACGTGACTGAAATAGTGTTAATATCTATCGAGGTAGGTACGTTGGCTACAGGAGAGATTTTATTTACTAATTTTTCTGTGGTAGTCGTCTAAGTCGATGAATAAAAAAACGTCATATTTCAGAGCATTAAAATATATGCCTCACGCAGTCATGAAACTGTTGGAAAACATGCCAATGCCATGGGAACAAATCAGAGACGTAAAAGTTTTGTATCACATCACCGGAGCTATTACATTCGTCAACGAAATCCCATGGGTCATCGAACCTGTTTACATTTCTCAATGGGGGTAATTATCAAATGTTTGCCCATAATTAATTTATAATTTCTAACGTGAATAATCTTGACAGAACAATGTGGATTATGATGCGTCGAGAAAAACGAGACAGAAGACATTTCAAAAGAATGAGATTCCCTCCATTCGATGACGAGGAACCTCCGTTAGATTACGCCGACAACGTACTCGACGTTGAGCCTCTAGAAGCAATTCAAATCGAATTGGACTCGGAAGAAGACTCGTCTGTTGCCAATTGGTTTTACGAACACAATCCCCTAGTCGGCACAAAGCACGTGAACGGTTCAACTTATCGCAGATGGAATTTGACGTTACCTATGATGGCTACTTTATACCGATTGGCCAATCAACTTATTACAGATCTTGTCGATCAGAATTTCTTTTATCTGTTTGACGCTAAATCTTTCTTTACTGCGAAAGCTCTGAATATGGCTATACCCGGTGGGCCAAAGTTTGAACCGTTGGTTAAAGATTCGAATGCTGCTGACGAGGATTGGAATGAATTTAACGACATTAACAAGATTATTATTAGACAACCGATCAGAACGGAGTACAGAATTGCTTTTCCGTATCTTTACAACAACATGCCGCACTTTGTCCATCTTTCTTGGTAAGTTTGTTAAAAATAAATAGAGCCACACCAGTTTTGAGACTCTTTTGTCGAAGTTTGATGAGTCTTACTCAATGTGTGGGATAGTAAAACGATAGAATGTATCTGTATTCTTCGTAAAGTATAGAAGGAAACTGCTGATTCTATCAACAATTTTAATTTAATTATAATAATGTTGTTTTATGATAAATGTAATTTTTAGGTATCATGCACCGAACGTTGTGTATATCAAGACCGAAGATCCAGATTTGCCAGCATTTTACTTTGATCCTTTGATCAATCCAATATCGCATAGAAATTCGCTAAAGGTTAATATAAGAAAACTTACGATTACAGTTAGTCGCCGAGTTATAACATACTGGCATACGTTTAATAGTTTGTCAGTGCGTCGAAACTCGAAGATAAAATGTCAGATTTGCCCTGCGTCAATGAACTTAACTGATGCAGTTTCCTTTATGACTACAATACTTTCCATAAAAATTTACTAGAAATGTAAAAAGACTAAAATTGTTTTTTTAGACAGTCGAACCAACATTCGAAGAGGATGAGGAGTTTGTTCTTCCGGAGGAATTGAATCCATTCCTCCAAGAAACTCCGTTGTATACAGACAACACAGCGAATGGAATATCGTTGTTATGGGCCACAAGACCGTACAATACTCGATCAGGAAGAACACGAAGAGCGATCGACATACCATTAGTAAAGTCATGGTATCGAGAACATTGTCCACCTGGACAACCGGTGAAGGTTCGAGTCAGTTACCAAAAGTTACTGAAGTATTACGTACTGAACGCGTTAAAACACAGATCACCGAAGCCACAGAAGAAACGGTATTTGTTCCGTTCTTTCAAATCTACAAAGTTCTTCCAAACGACAACAATCGACTGGGTGGAAGCAGGACTTCAAGTGTGTCGACAAGGATACAATATGTTGAATCTATTGATTCATAGAAAGAACTTGAATTATCTTCATCTCGATTACAATTTCAATTTGAAACCGGTGAAGACTTTAACGACCAAAGAAAGAAAGAAATCTCGTTTCGGAAATGCCTTCCATCTGTGTCGAGAAATCCTTCGTTTGACTAAATTGATCATCGATTCGCATGTTCAATATCGATTGAATAATGTGGATGCTTTCCAACTTTCTGATGGATTACAGTATATTTTTGCTCATGTCGGTCAATTGACAGGAATGTACCGATACAAATACAAACTCATGAGGCAGATCAGGATGTGCAAGGATTTGAAACATCTGATTTATTATCGATTTAATACGGTGAGTTTTTTAGAAATATAAAGAGATGATTAAGACAATTCGTAACCTAAAAATTGTCTCAACACAATTCCTAACCTTAATATTGTCTCAAGACAATTTTTAGGTTAGGAAATGTCTTTAGAGAATTATAAGGTTAGAAATTGTCCTGAGACAATTTTTAGGTTTGGAATTTTCCCGAGACAATTTTTAGGTTAGGAATTGTCTGCAGACAATTTGTAGGTCAGGAATTGTCTCGAAACAATTTTTAGGTTAGGAAATGTTTTAAGGTTAGGAATTGTCCGTAAACAATTTTTAGGTTAGGAGTTTTCCTGAGACAATTTTTAGGTCAGGAATTGTCTTGAGACAATTTTTAGGTTAGGAATTCAATTTCGATTGGAATTGCGTTAAAACCATTTTTAGGTTAGGAATTATCTTAAGGCAATTTTTAGTTTAGGAAATGTCGTAAGGTTAGGAATTGTCCTTAAACAATTTTTAGGTTAGAAATTGTCCTGAGACAATTTTTAGGTCAGGAATTGTCAATACAATTTTTTGGGTTTGGAATTTTCCTGTTACAATTTTTAGGTTCGGAATTATCGTGAGACAACATTGAAGTTATTAATTGTCTTGAGACAATTTTTAGGTTAGGAATTGTCCTTAAACAATTTTTAGGTTAGAAATTGTCTTGAGACAATTTTTAGGTTAGGAATTGTCCTTAAACAATTCTTAGGTTAGAAATTGTCCTGAGACAATTTTTAGGTTACGTATTGTCCTTAAACAATTCTTAGGTTAGAAATCGTCCCGAGACAATTTTTAGGTTTGGAAATGTCTTAATGTTAGGAATTTTCCTTAAACAAGTTTTAGGTTAGAAATTGTCCTGAGACAATTCTTAGGTTAGAAATTGTCCTGAGACAATTTTTAGGTTAGGAATTGTCCTTAAACCATTTTTAGGTTAGAAATTGTCCTGAGACAATTCTTTGGTTAGGAATTGTCTTAAGACAATTTTTAGGTTACGTATTGTCCTTGAGCAATTCTTAGGTTAGAAATTGTCCTGAGACAATTTTTAGGTTAGGAATTGTCCTTAAACCATTTTTATGTTAGAAATTGTCCTGAGACAATTTTTAGGTTAGGAATTGTCCTTAAACAATTCTTAGGTTAGAAATTGTCCTGAGACAATTTTTAGGTTAGGAATTGTCCTTGAACAATTCTTAGGTTAGAAATCGTCCTGAGACAATTTTTAGGTTTGGAAATGTCTTAATGTTAGGAATTTTCCTTAAACAAGTTTTAGGTTAGGAATTGTCATAATACAATTTTTAGGTTGGAAAGGTCTTAAGGTTAGGAATTGTCTTTAGATAATTTCTAGGTTAAAAATGGTCCTGAGACAATTTTGAGATTAGAAATTCCAACCTCAAAATTGTGTTGATACCTAACCTACAAATTGTCTCAAGATAATTCCTAACCTAAAAATTGTCTTATGTTTTATTGTGTATATATAAATTTATTTATATAAAAATGTTAATATACATATTCTTCATATTTAAAGCTCAATAAACATTATTATTATTATTATTATATCGAGTTATAACATATTGGCACATGTATTAATTTGTCAATGCGTCGAAACTCGAAGAGAAAAGGTCAATATTGCCCTGTGTTAGACCCATGTTTAATACAGTTTCCAAATTGACAACAATTTAACTAATCTACTGGTAAAGTTCAAAGTCACAGTCGATTGAACTCAATTGCCCTACAGTGGCCAATGAATTATGAATTCCTAACCTACAAATTATCTTAAGAAAATTCCTAATCTAACAATTGTCTCAGGACAATTTCTAACCTTAAAACCTTTCCTAACCTAAAAATTGTCTTAGGGCAATTCCTAACCTAAAAATTGTCTTAGGGCAATTCCTCACCTAAAAATTGTCTGAAGACAATTCTTAACCTAAAAGATGTTGAGTTCTAATAAATTCTATTTCAGGGACCGGTTGGTAAAGGACCCGGATGTGGTTTCTGGGCACCAGGATGGCGAGTGTGGTTATTCTTCATGCGAGGAATCACACCCCTCTTAGAACGATGGCTAGGTAATTTGCTGTCGAGACAGTTTGAAGGAAGACACTCGAAAGGAGTTGCAAAGACAGTAACGAAGCAAAGAGTAGAGTCCCACTTTGATTTGGAGTTGCGAGCATCAGTGATGCACGACATCGTCGACATGATGCCGGAAGGTATTAAACAAAACAAAGCGAGAACCATTCTTCAACATCTCAGCGAAGCCTGGCGGTGTTGGAAAGCTAACATTCCTTGGAAGGTAAATAAGTTCTTCTTTTCTAAAAGTCTAAGAATGTCGCATATGATGAACTGCGTAGGGGTTCCGAAATCAACCGGAATGGGGTTGACAGCTGCAGTGTCGTCGTCTACTTGTCCGAGATGAGTCTTCGAGTCACTGTAGTTGGATCAAACGCTAATCTGAAGCTCGACAAAACTAATTATAATATGTAAACCAAGTAGAAATCTGTTGAAAATTGTCAAAATTTAAATGTTTAGGTACCAGGGCTGCCAATACCAATCGAAAATATGATTCTGCGGTATGTTAAAATGAAGGCAGATTGGTGGACGAACACTGCTCATTACAATAGAGAACGTATCCGACGTGGTGCAACCGTTGACAAGACGGTCTGCAAAAAGAATCTTGGAAGATTAACTCGATTGTATTTGAAAGCCGAACAAGAACGTCAACACAATTATTTGAAGGTTAGTTTCAAATAAAAAAGATCTGGTTCAAAAACCATTCTTCTGATGCTATTTCTTGACCGCTTTAGATATATATTCGAAATTCATAAGGTGAAATTCAAAGTTTTCTCTGTGAGACGGTCCCAGTAAATAAATTTAATACAATAGTTTAATTAAAATACGTTTCAGCATTGTATGCGTGCCTTCTTAAGTTTATTAAATAGTATAATGTGAGTTTAGAACATTAAAATTGACGTATCCCAATTAGATGTACAACTTCCTGTATTTAATGTTTGTGAGCGGATCTTAAAGTCTTTCAAAATGGAACAGTGGATCTTTTTTTTTGTCCGAATAACTCTCATTCTATTGAGGGTTGATGTCATGTTTTGTCGATGGAATGACAAAATTAATTACAACACTCACAAAACATTTTACATTTTTGGGTTGCGAAATGTCAGAAACTAACTCGTTACAATTTTTAGGTTAGGAATTATCGTGAGACAATTTTTAGGTTAGGAATTGTCCTGAGACAACTTTTATGTTTTAGATAGGAATTGTCTCAGGACAATTTTTAGGTTAAGATTCGTCTTCAAAAAATGTTTAGGTTAGGAATTATTTAAGACAATTTTTAGGTCAGGAATTGTCCTCAGACAAGTTTTAGGTTAGGAAATCTTCCGAGACAGTTTTTGGGTTAGAAATTTTCCCGAACAATTTTTAGGTTAGGAATTATCATAGAACAATGTTTAATTTAGGAATTGTCTTGAGAACACGTTTAGGTTAGGAATTATTTAAGACAATTTTTAGGTTAGGAATTATATTATAACAATTTTTAGGTTAGGAATTGTCCTCAGACAATCTTTAGGTTGGAGATGTTTTAACAGAATTTTTAGGTTAGAAATTGTCCTCGGACAATTTTTAGGTTAGGATTTGTCTTTAGACAATTTTTAGGTTAGAAATAATCCTAAGACAATTTTACGGTTAGAAATTGGATTAAAAAGATTGTTAGGTTAGGAATTGTCTTGAGAAATATTTTAGGTTAGGAATTGTGTGGAGACAATTTTTAGGTCAGAAATTGTCATAGGACAATCATTAGGTTAGTAATTATCAAGACAATTCCAAATTGTCTTAAAACTATTCCTGACCTTAAAATTCTCTTGATTTCTAACTTAAAAGGAATTTTATTAGTAATTGTCCTAATACAATTTGTAGGTTAGGAATTGTCCTAGCACAATTTTAAGTAGTTATTTCTAACCTACAAATTGTCACGAGTCAATTCCTAATCTAAAAGTTGTCTCAAGACAACTTTTAGGTTAGAAATTTTCCTAAGACAATATTTAGCCTAGAAATTATCAAGATAAATCCTTGTCGAAAAATTGTCTAAAGACAAATCCTAACCTAAAAATTCTGTTAAAACATTTCCAACCTAAAGATTATCTGAGGACAATTCCTAACCTAAAAATTGTTATAATATAATTCCTAACCTAAAAATTGTCTTAAATAATTCCTAACCTAAACGTGTTCTCAAGACAATTCCTAACCTAAACATTGTTCTATGATAATTCCTAACCTAAAAATTGTCTCGGGAAAATTCCTAACCCAAAAACTGTCTCGGGAGATTTCCTAACCTAAAACTTGTCTGAGGACAATTCCTGACCTAAAAATTGTCTTAAATAATTCCTAACCTAAAAATTTTCTGAAGACGAATCTTAACCTAAAAATTGTCCTAAGACAATTCCTATCCTCAAAACATAAAAGTTGTCTCAGGACAATTCCTAACCTAAAAATTGTCTCACGATAATTCCTAACCTAAAATTTGTAACGAGTGAGTTTCTGACATTTCGCAACCCAAAAATGTAAAATGTTTTGCGAGTGTTGTAATTAATTTTGTCATTCCATCGACAAAACATGACATCAACCCTCAATAAAATGGGAGTTATTCGGACAGAAAAAAAGATCCACCGTTCCATTTTCAAAGACTTTAAGAACCGCTCACAAACATTAAATACAGGAAGTTGTACATCTAATTGGGATACGTCAATTTTAATGTTCCAAACTCACATTATACTATTTAATAAACTGAAGAAGGCACGCATACGATGCCGAAACGTATTTTAGTTTGTTTCAAATGTCTAAATGTGTTATTTTAGGTTATGTTTAACAAAATTTGTTTATAGGATGGTCCGTACATCTCACCCGAAGAAGCTGTAGCAATTTACACTACGACAGTACATTGGTTGGAATCGAGAAGATTTGCTCCGATTCCTTTCCCTCCATTGTCGTACAAACATGACACGAAGCTGTTGATATTGGCTTTGGAACGTTTGAAGGAGGCTTACAGCGTCAAGTCGAGGTTGAATCAAAGTCAACGGGAGGAACTCGGATTGATTGAACAAGCTTACGATAATCCTCACGAAGCTTTGTCTAGGATCAAACGTCACCTTCTTACTCAACGAGCATTCAAAGAGGTACAATAGATATTTAATTAGTAAGATTAGTTTTGAGGTTATTCGGAGGAATAAAAATGAGTGTTTTTTAGGTCGGAATCGAATTTATGGATCTCTACAGCCACTTGATTCCTGTCTACGATGTTGAACCACTAGAGAAAATTACCGATGCATATTTGGATCAGTACTTGTGGTACGAGGCAGACAAACGCAGACTCTTCCCACCGTGGGTAAAACCATCGGACACCGAACCACCACCATTGTTAGTTTACAAATGGTGTCAAGGCATCAACAATCTCCAAGATGTCTGGGACGTAGCCGAAGGTGAATGCAACGTCCTCCTGGAATCGAAATTCGAAAAGTTGTACGAGAAGATAGATTTGACATTGTTGAATCGACTGCTGCGTCTTATTGTGGATCACAATATTGCTGATTACATGACAGCGAAGAACAATGTCGTGATTAACTACAAAGACATGAACCATACTAACAGTTACGGTATCATTCGAGGCTTGCAATTCGCTTCGTTCATCGCACAGTATTACGGATTGGTTCTGGACTTGTTGGTACTCGGTCTGCAACGTGCTAGTGAAATGGCTGGACCGCCACAGATGCCAAATGACTTCTTAACTTTCCAAGATGTGGCATCCGAAGCTGCGCATCCAATCCGGTTGTACTGCAGATACGTCGACAGAATTCATTTGTTCTTGAGGTAAGTGAACGAATTTAAACGGTTTTTGGTTAGGTTATTTAATATGATGAACATTTTCTTAAGATAATTCCGAACCTGAAAATTGTTCTGAGACAATTGCTCACCTAAAAATTGTCTCAAGACAATTCCTGACCTACAATTAACAAATTTTCTAAACTAACAAATTTTCTTAAGACTTTTTCTAGGTTAGGAATTGTCTTAAGAATAGTTTCAGGTTAGGAATAGTTTTAAAACAATTTTTAGGTTAGGAATTGTCTGGAGACAATTTTTAGGTCACGAATTGTCTTGATCTGACCTAAAAATTATATCAAGACAATTCCTGTCCTAAAATTGTCCTAAGACAATTTCTAACCTAAAATTGTCCTGAGACAATTTCTAATCTGAAGACAATTCCTAACCTAAATTCCTAAACTAAAAAATTAAGACAATTTTTAGGTTAAGAATTTTTTAAAGACGATTTTAAAGTTAGAAATTGTGTTAAAACCATTTTTAGGTTAGGAATTGCCATGAGACAATTTTTAGATTAGGAATTGTCTTGATACAATTTTTAGGTTAGGAATTGTCTGGAGACATATTTTTAGGTCATGAACTGTCTTGACACAGTTATTCGATTAGGAATTTTCTTAAGACACTATTTAGGTTATGAATTTTCTGGGGACAATTTTGAGGTTTTAGGTTAGGAATTGTCTTAGGACAGTTGTCTTAAAACAATTTCTAACCTAAAAATTGTCTTAAAATTCCTAACCTAATAATTGTCCTAAGTCAATTCCTGATCTAACATTTTTCTCAAGGCAGTTCCTAACATAAAAAATGTCTCAAGACAATTCGTAACCTAAAAATTGTCTCGAAACAATTCCTAACCTACACTTATTTTCAAGGAAATTCTTAACCTAAAAATTATATTAGGACAATTCCTAACCTAATAATTGTCCTAAGACAATTCCTAACCTAATAATTGTCCTAAGACAATTCCTGATCTAACATTTTTCTCAAGGCAATTTCTAACCTAAAAATTGTCTCAAGACAAACTTGACCTATAATTTTTCTTAAGACAATTCCAAACCTAAAAATTTTCTTAGGACCATTCCTAACCTAAAAATTATCCGAAGACAATTCCTGACCTAAAAATTGTCTTAAGACTATTCCTAACCTAAAAATTGTCTCAAGACAAACCTAACCTATAATTTTTCTTAAGACAATTCCAAACCTAAAAATTGTCTTAGGACAATTCCTAACCTAAAAATTATTCTCAAGGCAATTCCTAACCTAAAAATTGCCTTAGGAGAAATTCCTACCTTATAAATTGTCTTAAGAAAATTCCTAACCTAAAAATTGTCTTGGGACAATTCTTAACCTAAAAATTGTCTCAAGACAATTCCTGGCATAAATTCCTAAACTAAAAAATTGTCCTAAGACAATTTCTAAGGTTTCTAAGAATTTTCTTAAGACAATTTCTAGGTTAGGAATTGTCTTAAGACAATTAGGTTAGGAATTGTCATAAGACAATTTTTAGGTTAGGAATTGTCTTAAGACAATTAGGCTAGGAATTGTCTGGAGATAAATTTTAGGTCAGGAATTGTTTTGAGACATTGTTAGGTTAGAAAATGTCCTTAAACAATTTTTAGGTTAGATATTTTCCTGAAACAATTTTTAGGTTAGGAATTGTCTCAAGACAATTTTTAGGTTAGGAATTGTCTCAAGACAATTATTAGGTTAGGAATTGTCTCAAGACAATTTTTAGGTTAGAAATTGTCCTTAAACAATTTTTAGGTTAGGAATTGTCCGAAGACAATTATTAGGTTAGGAATTGTCTTAAGGCAATTTTTAGGTTAGGAATTGTCTCGAGAAAATTTTCAGGTTTTATCTTAGAAATTGTCTTGATACAACTTTTATGTTTCAGGTTAGGAATTTTCTTAAGACAATTCCTGGCCTAAAAATTGTCTCCAGACAATTCCTAACCTAAAAATTGTCTTAAGACTATTCCTAACCTAAAAATTGTCTCAAGACAAACCTAACCTATAATTTTTCTTAAGACAATTCCAAACCTAAAAATTGTCTTAGGACAGTTCCTAACCTAAAAATTATCTCAAAACAATTCTTAACCTTCAATTATTCTCAAGGCAATTCCTAACCTAAAAATTGCCTTAGGAGAAATTCCTACCTTATAAATTGTCTTAAGAAAATTTCTAACCTAAAAATTGTCTTAAGAAATTTTCGAACCTAATAATTGTCTCAAAACCATTCCTAACCTAAAAATTGCCTTAAAATTCCTAACCTAAAAATTGTCTTGGGACAATTCTTAACCTAAAAATTGTCTCAAGACAATTCCTGGCATAAATTCCTAAACTAAAAAATTGTTTTAAAATTCCAAACCTAATAATTGTCCTAAGACAATTTCTAAGGTTTCTAAGAATTTTCTTAAGACAATTTCTAGGTTAGGAATTGTCTCAAGACAATTAGGTTAGGAATTGTCCTAAGACAATTTTTAGGTTAGGAATTGTCTTAAGACAATTAGGCTAGGAATTGTCCTAAGACAATTAGGTTGGGATTTCTCATAAGACAATTTTGAGTTTAGGAATTGTATTAAAACAATTTTTAGGTTAGGAATTGCCCTTAAAAAATGTTTAGGTTAGGAATTGTCTTAGGACAATTTTTAGTTTAGGATTTTAGGTTAGGAATTATCATGAAACAATTTCTACATTAGAAATTGTCTTGAAAAAAATTTTAGATTAGGAATTGTTGTAAGTAAATTTTTAGGTTAGGTTTTTGGTTACGTTATTTAATATGATGAGTCGCGTAGGGGTTCCGAAATCAACCGGAATGGGGTTGACAGTTGCGGTGTTGTCGTCTACTTGTCCGAGACGAGTTTTCGAGGCACCGTAGTTGGATCAAACGCTAATCTGAAATTACAGCGCAAAATAATAAATCATAGAAATTTTTCGACAAGAAGTTAATTTGCAATTTTTGGGCAGGTTCTCAGCGGACGAAGCAAGAGATTTGATACAGCGGTACTTGACGGAACATCCAGATCCGAACAATGAAAATATTGTCGGTTATAACAACAAAAAGTGTTGGCCCCGAGATGCAAGAATGAGACTGATGAAACACGATGTCAATCTGTAAGTAATAGAATAGTTTCTTAGGTTATGTCATAACCTAACAAGAAATTAATAAAATTAAATTATTTAAATTAAATAAATTAACAAAATTAATAAAATTTTGTTTTCAGGGGCCGTGCGGTGTTTTGGGATATTAAAAATCGTTTACCCCGATCAACGACCACCATCCAGTGGGAAAACAGTTTCGTTAGCGTGTACAGTAAAGACAATCCGAATCTTCTCTTCAACATGAGCGGCTTCGAGTGTCGAATTCTGCCCAAATGTAGGACAACCCACGAAGAATTCAATCACAAAGACGGAGTCTGGAATCTCCAGAACGAAATAACAAAACAAAGAACAGCGCAGTGTTTCTTGAGGGTCGACGACGAAAGCCTTCAGCGATTCCACAACAGAGTTCGACAAATCCTCATGGCTTCGGGCTCGACAACTTTCACCAAAATTGTCAACAAGTGGAACACAGCACTGATCGGTCTCATGACTTACTTCCGGGAAGCTGTCGTCAGCACCCAAGAACTGTTGGACCTCCTCGTTAAGTGCGAAAACAAAATCCAAACTCGTATTAAGATCGGTCTGAACTCTAAAATGCCCTCGAGGTTCCCTCCGGTAGTGTTTTACACTCCGAAGGAATTGGGAGGCTTGGGAATGTTGTCGATGGGTCACGTACTCATTCCGCAATCCGATCTGAGATGGTCGAAGCAAACCGACGTCGGAATCACACATTTCCGATCCGGTATGAGCCACGACGAGGATCAGCTGATCCCTAATTTGTACAGATATATTCAACCCTGGGAATCAGAGTTTATCGACTCGCAGAGAGTTTGGGCAGAGTATGCTTTGAAGCGACAGGAAGCTAATGCTCAGAATAGACGTCTTACTTTGGAGGATCTCGAGGACAGTTGGGACAGGGGCATTCCGAGGATCAATACTCTGTTCCAGAAAGATCGACACACATTGGCTTACGACAAAGGATGGAGAATCAGGACGGAATTCAAACAGTATCAGGTGAGTTCCGAGTGTTTTATAATGTTGAGTTTCCAAACTGACTGATTTATTTATTTATTTGTTTCTTTGTTTTTTTATTTATTCATTCATTCATTTATAAGTTAGAAATTGTGTATACATTTATAAGTAAAACGATTTTTAGGTTAGGAATTGTCTTAGGACAATTTTTAGGTTAGGAATTGTCATGAGACCATTTATAGGTTAGGAATTGGCCTAAGACAATTTGTAGGTTAGGAATTGTCTTAGGACAATTTTAGGTCAGGATTTGTCTTGATACAATTTTTAGGTTTGGAATTGTCTGGAGACATATTTTAGGTCGGGAATTGTCTTGACACAATTATTAGATTAAGAATTTTTTAAAGACAATTTTAAAGTTAGAAGTTGTGTTAAAACCATTTATAGGTTAAGAATTGTCTTAGGACAATTTTTAGGCTATGCATTTTCTTCAGACAATTTTTAGGTCCGGAATTGTCTGGAGACATGTTATTTATTTATTTATTTATTTATTTATTCATTCATTCATTGATTCATTTATTCATTCATTTATTCATTCATTCATTCCTTTATTTTATTTATTTCTTTCTTTATTCATTCATTCATTCATTTATTCATTCGTTCATTCATTTATTCATTCATTCACTCATTTATTCATTCATTCATTCACTCATTTATTCATTCATTCATTCATTCATTCATTCATTCATTCATTCATTTATTCATTCATTCATTTTTTAATTAATTAATTCATTCATTTATTTATTTATTTATTTATTCATTCATTTATTTCTTTATTCATTCATTCATTCATTTATTCATTCATTCATTCATTCATTCATTCATTTATTCATTCAGTCCGGAATTGTCTGGAGACATGTTATTTATTTATTTATTTATTTATTTATTCATTCATTCATTGATTCATTTATTCATTCATTTATTCATTCATTCATTCCTTTATTTTATTTATTTCTTTCTTTATTCATTCATTCATTCATTTATTCATTCGTTCATTCATTTATTCATTCATTCACTCATTTATTCATTCATTCATTCATTCATTCATTCATTCATTCATTCATTCATTTATTCATTCATTCATTTATTTATTTATTTATTTATTTATTTATTCATTCATTTATTTCTTTATTCATTCATTCATTCATTTATTCATTCATTCATTCATTCATTCATTCATTTATTCATTCATTCATTGTTTAATTAATTCATTCATTTATTTATTTATTTATTTATTTATTCATTCATTTATTTCTTTATTCATTCATTCATTCATTTATTCATTCATTCATTCATTCATTCATTTATTCATTCAGTCCGGAATTGTCTGGAGACATGTTATTTATTTATTTATTTATTTATTTATTCATTCATTCATTGATTCATTTATTCATTCATTCATTCCTTTATTTTATTTATTTCTTTCTTTATTCATTCATTCATTCATTTATTCATTCGTTCATTCATTTATTCATTCATTCACTCATTTATTCATTCATTCATTCATTCATTCATTCATTCATTTATTCATTCATTCATTTTTTAATTAATTCATTCATTCATTTATTTATTTATTTATTTATTTATTCATTCATTTATTTCTTTATTCATTCATTCATTCATTTATTCATTCATTCATTCATTCATTCATTTATTCATTCATTCACTCATTTATTCATTCATTCATTTATTTATTTATTTATTAACGGGTATACCCCATAATTTACAAGTGTACATAGATAATAATAGTAACAAATATAATTGAACTTCATCTATTATATATGAAGCTTCTTATATGAGCAATGAATTTGGATTTATTCCCGCAATTCTAAAACCAACTAGAGTAATGAATGGAAGCAGTACATGGATTGATCATATTCTACTGAAAACAGACAGACAGAGCGAATTATTTGATTCAGTTGTACTAAAAACAGATATTACGGACCACTATTCCATTTTCCTACTGATGAGGAATAACAAGAGGCTACCAACATCATCTATAAACAAAAAATTACACCCACTGATAAATTACAGTAAAGTGAAAACACTTTCTGAAACTGTATCTTGGGACGTTATATACCAAAACTCGCATCCTGATATCTGCTGCCAAACACTTCTTGACATAATAGAAAAAATAAAGATAGAGTCTACTGAAACTGTGAAATGTAATGAAAGCAAACGGAAAACATGGATTACAGCGGGTCTGATTAAGTCTATACACACGAGAGAGTTACTAAGAATTAAAATGATAAATCATACTACTCCTGAAACTGTTCGAATATACAAAAAATACAGAAATCAATTAACATCCCTTCTTAAAAAAACGAAACAAAAGTATTATGCGGACAAGGTACTTAGATATAAAAATGACTCGAAAACTTTGTGGAAAGTAGTAAGCGACTTAACGACAAAAAAATCTAGCATTATTTCGCCATAGGAAATTCTAATTTCTAATGGGGAGATCGTAACAAACAAACAAAACATTGCGATTGAATTCAACAAGCATTTCTCCAGTGTTGGTGAAAAACTTGCAAACAAGATTCCCAAAGTATTAAAAAAATCCTTTGCACCTAAAAGAGAGCGAAAAGGTACGTTTTTTATCCAGCCAGCATCAGAGACAGAAGTAATGAATTACATCAAAGCTCTAGAGGATAAAAAAGCTCCTGGACCGGATGGCATTTCTGCCAGACTAATAAAAACTATGAGAAATGGTACAGTTACACCTTTAACTCGCATAATAAACTGTATTTTTACAAGTGGAATAGTTCCAAAGAAATTCAAGAGCTCAGTGATCAAGCCAATGTTCAAAACAGGAGATCGTCGTCTAGTAAATAACTACCGCCCCGTATCATTGATGTCTAACTTAGCCAAGTTTTTCGAGAAATGTATTAAAGAGAGGATGGTCAGTTTTATTACAAAGAACAAGATAATTAGTCATGTACAATTTGGCTTCCAACGTGGATTATCCACAACGGATGCCCTTGCAGAGTTATCCAAGACACTTCACGGCAACCTCAACATATCCAAACCAACATTGGCAATTTTCATCGATTTGGCCAAAGCTTTTGACACACTTGATCATGCCAAACTAATTGAGAAATTAGAATACTTAGGTTTCAGAGGTCTCGGTGGCCAACTCATTACAAATTATTTGCAAAATAGAAGACAAAAAGTTATATGTGATGGATACTACAGCCAGGAGTCTATGATTACTTATGGAGTGCCCCACAAGGCACTATTCTGGGACCGATCCTTTTTTTACTATACATTAACGATTTGTATTCTATAAATCATGCAGGAAAAATACAATAATTTGCTGATGACACGGTAGTAATCCTCGAAGCTAATACCTGGAAGGAATTATCGCAATTGGCATCCCAGAGTTTTATTTTAATCAAAGATTGGTTTAATTACAACTCCCTTACAGTCAATGTTGATAAAACTAAATTTATCCCGTTTGGGTGCTATGTCGATAGCATAACCCCCTCAATTACAGTACATATATGTGGAAAACGGAGAAAACCACGAAAAAATATCAAGAATAGATAGTACAAAATATCTAGGAGTAATAATAGATGCAAATTTGAAATGGGACAAGCACATAAAGAACCTGCTAAAAAAATTAAGGCCGCTACAATTCCTATTCGGAAAACTACATGACATTCTGGATACCAAATCTTTAATGCAGGTTTACCATGCATTATTCCAATCTATACTTCGATATGGCATAATTTTGTGGGGAGGAGCTTATGACAATGTCATGAGGAATGTTGCTTTAATACAAAAAGCAACTCTAAAAATAATACTCGGGAAGAAAAGAGACTACTCAACGGAATTACTATTCAGAGAGACTGGCATTTATGACATTAGAAACATCTTCTACTTTGCTGCAACCACTCAGATATTCAAAGCAACTGACAACAGACGAGTTATGGGAATCACCAGAAATGCTGCAAATCGAACTCTGGAAGTGCCAAGAAGAAACTCGGAGGTCGGAAGAAAATGCTTCGACTATTCTGGAACACTTTGCTACAACTCACTACCAATATCAACAAAAAACAGCCACCAATCTTTTACATTTTAGAAAAATACTAAAAAAATGGTTTGGTAGAAGTAACAGTGCAGAAATTGCTAATAATTTTAGAGAGAGACACTCATATAAAAGACATTTACTTTAAGAGACAAGTTTGCTTACATATATTGTGTTATTATATTATGTTATTATTTTAATTTTATTCGCGTCATTTTATGTAGCACGCACGCGTTATCTCCAGAACCAATAATATTAAGGATTTGTATTATAAAATCTGAAATAGCTGTATTTATAAACTTATACATGTAAATATGCAACTGGAAAATAAATATTATTATTATTATTATTATTAGATGAAAATAGAGTATATGAAAATGTAACGAAAAGAATGTCTCAATATTGACGCACTGTAGATTTAATTTTTATCATAGCCGTTGATTTATTAGTTTTTTAAGGTTAGAATTTGGACAATTTTTAAAGTTTTGTTACTATTTTGTTGTCGAATAGGTTTTGAAACAAAATCCATTCTGGTGGACACATCAAAGACACGACGGTAAATTATGGAATTTGAATAATTATCGTACCGACATGATTCAAGCCCTCGGTGGTGTCGAAGGTATTTTGGAACACACCCTGTTCAAGGGAACGTATTTCCCTACCTGGGAAGGTCTTTTCTGGTACGTATGAAAGAAAAAATACATTTTTAATGAAGAAAGAAAGAGATGGTTAATATGAGTTATTGTATAACAGGGAGAAAGCATCAGGATTCGAGGAATCGATGAAGTATAAAAAACTGACGAATGCGCAGAGATCCGGTTTGAATCAAATTCCCAATCGTCGATTCACTTTGTGGTGGTCACCGACAATCAACAGGGCTAACGTCTACGTCGGTTTCCAGGTGAGTACTTCGTAGTCAAAATAAAGTGAAATTGTCTGGTCTCCTAACCTAAAAATGGCCTTAAGACAATTCCTAACCTAAAAATTGTCCTAAGATAATTCCTAACCTAAGAATTGTCTCGGGATAATTCCTAACCTAAAAATTGTCTCAAGACAATCCCTAACCTAAAAATTGTCCCTAGACAATTCCTAACCAAAAAATTGTCCTAAGACAATTCCAAACCTAAAAATTGTCCAAAGACCATTTCTCACCTAAAATTTGTCTCCAGACAATTGTTAACCTAAAAATTGTCTTGAGACAATTCCTAACCTAAAGATTGTTTAAGGACAATTCCTAACCTAAAAATTGTCTTGAGACAATCCCTAACCTAAAAATTGTCCTAAGACAATTCCAAACCTAAAAATTGTCCAAAGACCATTCCTGACCTAAAATTTGTCTCCAGACAATTCTTAACCTAAAAATTGTCTTGAAACAATTCCTAACCTAAGAATTGTTTAAGGACAATTCCTGACCTAAAAATTGTGTGTGAAAAATTTCTAACGTAAAGATTGTCTCAGGACAATTTCTAACCTAATTGTCTTAAAATGGTGGCGGATGCACTTTTATGCATCATATTTCAAAATTAATACTTAAATTTAAAATCTCGAGAAACAACACCTTCAAAATTATGTTTTACTGTGCATATATAAAAAAATTTCTATTTTTATTTATATAAAAATGTTAATATACATATTCTAAATTGTTAAAGCTCAATAAACATTATTATCATTATTATATCGAGTTATAACATATTGGCACATGTAATAATTTGTCAATGCGTCGAAACTCGAAAAGAAAAGGTCAATTTTGCCCTGCGTTAGACCCATGTTTAACGCAGTTTCCAAATTGACAACACATGAAACTAATCTACTCGTACAGTTCCAAATAATCATCAATTAAACACTAACTCAATTGCCTTACAGTTGGTCAATGAATTATGAATTCCTAACCGACAAATTGTATTAACCCTTGAAGCGCCAACCTATATAAAAATAACACAAAGCGCCATCTGGGGTCGTGGGAGACCCCAATCCAAAGATAATATCGTCCTGCGCAGACAGTTTTCGTTATTTCGTTTGAACAACATTACCGAAAACTCTCCAAGTGTCATTTTAACGGGTAGATAAGTAATCTTGGTAAAAAAATTATTGGTGCCCGTTATAAAAACTGGAATACAAAAGTGATGTTTTTCACAAAAAAAAAAAATTATAACTCAGCCAATTTTCAATATTTTTTCCTAAACATTTAACTTGTGCCTCTTGAAATGTAGCTCTTTAAGATAAAACATTGCGGTAAAAGTGCAGTTTCAGAAGGGACAAAATGTAATATTTATGTGTGGGGTCACCAGTACCCCCAGGGCGCTTTAAGGGTTAAGAAAATTCCTAACCTAAAAGTTGTCTCAAGAAAATTCCTAACCTAAACATCGCCTTAAGACAATTCCTAACCTGAAACCTAAAACATGTATTAAACCACTTTCTAATCTAAAACCTAAAAATTGTCTCAAGACAATTTCTAACCTAAAAATGGTCTCGACGTAATTCCCAACCTAAATATAATCTTGAAAAAATTCCTAACCTAACAATTGTCTCAAGACAATTCCCAACCTAAAACGTTTAAAGTCGTCTTAAGACAATTTCTAAATTAAAACCTAAAAGTTGTCTTAAGGCACTTACTAACCTAATAACTGTCTTACAATTCCTAACGTAAAAATCGTCTTAAGAAAATTCGTAACCTAAAAATTGTCTACAGACAATCCCTTGCCTAAAA
This sequence comes from Trichopria drosophilae, assembly GCA_030407085.1. Lineage (NCBI taxonomy): Eukaryota > Metazoa > Arthropoda > Insecta > Hymenoptera > Diapriidae > Trichopria > Trichopria drosophilae. The sequence goes on from CM059585.1 coordinate 26,834,650, forward strand.
GTTGTCTCAAGACAATCTTAACCTAATAATTGTCGTAAGACAATTTCTACCCTAAAAATTGTCTCAAGACCATTCCTAACCTAAAATCTAAAAATTGTCTTTCGACAATTCCTAACCTACAGTTGTCTTAAAACAATTCCTAACCTAAAACCTAAAAATTGTCTTGAGACAATTCCTAACCTAAAAAATGTCTCAAGACAAATCGTAATCTAATAATTGTCTTAAAACAATTTCTAACCTAAAACCTAAAAGTTAGCTTAAGACAATTCCTAACCTAAAACCTAACAGTTGTCTTCAGACAATTTCTGACCTAAAACGTAAAAATGGTCTTAAGACAATTCCTAACCTAAAAATGGTCTCAAGATAATTCCTCACCTATAAATTGGTAGAAGACAATTCCTACCTAAAAATTGTCTTAAGACAATTCCGGACTTAAAAATTGTCTCAAAACAATTCCTAACCTAAAACTATTCTCAAGACAATTACTAACCTAACAATTTTTTTAATCCAATTTCTAACCTAAAAATTGTCTTGGGACTTTTCCTAACCTAAAAAATGTCCTAAGACAAATCCTGACCTAAAAATTGTCTCAAGACAATTCCTAACCCAAAAATTGTTTTAGGACAATTTCTAACCTAAAAATTATTTGAATTCAATTTCTAACCTAAAAATTGTCTTAGGACATTTCCTAACCTAAAAAATGTCCTAAGACAAATCCTGAATTAAAAACATCTCCAGACAATTCCTAACCTAAAAATTGTCTAAAGATATTTCCTAACCTAAAAATGGTCTCAACACAATTCCTGACCAAAAAATTATGTCCAGACAATTCCTAACCTAAAAATTGTCTTAGGACAATTGCTTACTTAAAAATTGTTTGAAGACGATTCTTAACCTAAATTCTTAACCTAAAAATTGTCCTAAGACAATTGCTGACCTAAAAATTGTCTCCAGGCAATACCTAACCTAAAAATTGTTTGAAGGCAATCCCTAACCTATATTCCTAATCTAAAAATGGTCTGAAGACAATTCCTAACCTGAAAATTGTCTTAGGACAATTGCTTACTTAAAAATTGTTTGAAGACGATTCTTAACCTAAAAATTGTCTCAAGGCAATTCCTAACCCAAAAATTGTTTTAGGACAATTTCTAACCTAAAAATTGTTTGAAGGCAATTCCTAACCTATATTCCTAATCTAAAAATGGTCTGAAGACAATTTCTAACCTAAAAATTGTCTCAAAACATTTCCTAAGATATAAATTAATTTCCAATTATTTAATTTGAAAAAAAATTTTAGGTACAACTGGATTTGACAGGAATTTTCATGCACGGTAAAATACCAACATTGAAAATCTCCTTAATTCAAATCTTCCGAGCTCACTTGTGGCAGAAAGTTCACGAATCGATCGTCATGGATCTCTGTCAAGTATTCGATCAAGAATTAGACGCTCTAGAAATTGAAACCGTTCAAAAGGAAACCATCCATCCGAGAAAATCTTACAAAATGAACTCTTCGTGCGCTGACATCCTCCTGTTTTCTGCGTACAAGTGGAACGTTTCGAGGCCTTCGTTGCTAGCCGACTCAAAGTATGTTTTTGTGATTTATTGATCAGCGATTGTTCCATTAGAAATATTAAATTCAATGTTTTGTCGCAGGGATATCATGGATAATACAACGACACAGAAGTATTGGATCGACGTGCAATTGAGGTGGGGTGATTACGATTCACACGACATTGAAAGATACGCAAGAGCAAAGTTCCTCGATTACACAACCGATAATATGTCGATTTATCCATCGCCAACCGGTCTTTTAATCGCTATTGATCTAGCGTACAATTTACACAGGTAAATTTTTTAGGTTAGGAAAGTGTGATTATAATAATAATTTATTTGAATTTAAATTAGAAAAATTGGCTCGATCGATTATCCGAGTCAAATGAATGATAAAAAAATGAACACTTGGTCTCTTCGTATAATTATAAAACTGCGACAATGTAAAATATTAATTTTTGCAAATTATATATAGATAGTCTTGAAAATGACGGTGACGCTGTCGAAACGTCGACTACTTGAACAAAACAAGACCAAGTGTTCATTTTTTTTATCATTCATTCGACTCGGATAATCGATCTAGCCAATTTTTCTAATTTGAAAACTTCACCGAGTGTTAAATTCACGAATTTTATTTAATAATTTATTTGTCCAGTAGCACATTAGTACATAAGATATTAACACATAACATATTTTTATAATTTTCCTTTATACATTTATATAGTTAATTTAGATAACGCTTATAAAAAAAGAGAAAAAATTTTTTAAAGTAAAATAACAATAGTAGAACATTGAACAGATTTGAATGTAACAATTTTTTAATTGACAGCGCGTATGGAAATTGGTTCCCGGGTTGTAAGCCACTGATTCAACAAGCGATGGCGAAGATCATGAAAGCAAATCCTGCATTGTATGTGCTGCGAGAACGTATCAGGAAAGCATTGCAATTGTATTCGTCAGAACCAACGGAACCTTACTTGTCGTCTCAAAATTACGGAGAGCTGTTCTCGAATCAAATTATTTGGTGAGTAATAAATGGATATTTTTGGGTGTTCGAGTTGTAACATATTGACATGTTTTTTCAATGATTTGTCAATGCGTCGAAACTCGAAAAGAAAAGGTCACTTTTGCCTTTCATCGGTGTTATATCCGAGGCAATTTCCAAATTGACGACATTCTCTTAACCCTTTTCATGCCAAACGGCCATAATTTTGTCACGTTTTTCAAGTGAATATTTACCTGTGTAGTGATAGGTAAAGAAATTTTCAACCACCATATTTTCTGATGTATTTTTGTCCGTACTTTTCAAATCTGCTATTAGTTTTGTTCTATAATATTTTGATTTTTTCAAAATGGCGGCTAATTTACAAAAAAAACGTGATTTTTTACATTTTTTAGTTGTTTTACGTACTGACTAATAATGTCCCCGTTGTCGGATCGGCACAAATGTCTGGATTCTGTGGAATAATCACCATAACTAAAATTTAAGCGACAGAGAATGTCAAAATTCAAAATGGCGGCTAATCTAATAATTGTCTCAGGACAATTGCTTACCTAAAGATTGTTTCAAGACAATTCCAAACCTAAAAATTGTCCTAAGACCATTCCTGACCTAAAATTTGTCTCAAGACAATCTTAACCTATTTTTCAATTCCTAACCTAAAAATTGTTTTAGGACAATTTCTGACCTAAAAATTGTCTTAGGACATATCCTGACCTAAAAATTGTCCTAAGACCATTCCTGACCTAAAATTTGTCTCAAGACAGTCTTAACCTATTTTTCAATTCCTAACCTAAAAATTGTTTTAGGACATATCCTAACCTAGAAATTGTCTTAGGGCATATCCTAACCTAAAAATTGTCCTAAGACCATTACTGACCTAAAATTTGTCTCAAGGCAATCTTAACCTATTTTTCAATTCCTAACCTAAAAATTGTTTTAGGACAATTTCTGACCTAAAAATTGTCTTAGGACATATCCTGACCTAAAAATTGTCCTAAGACCATTACTGACCTAAAATTTGTCTCAAGGCAATCTTAACCTATTTTTCAATTCCTAACCTAAAAATTGTTTTAGGACAATTTCTGACCTAAAAATTGTCTTAGGACATATCCTGACCTAAAAATTGTCCTAAGACCATTACTGACCTAAAATTTGTCTCAAGGCAATCTTAACCTATTTTTCAATTCCTAACCTAAAAATTGTTTTAGGACAATTTCTGACCTAAAAATTGTCTTAGGACATATCCTGACCTAAAAATTGTCCTAAGACCATTACTGACCTAAAATTTGTCTCAAGGCAATCTTAACCTATTTTTCAATTCCTAACCTAAAAATTGTTTTAGGACATATCCTAACCTAGAAATTGTCTTAGGGCATATCCTAACCTAAAAATTGTCCTAAGACCATTACTGACCTAAAATTTGTCTCAAGGCAATCTTAACCTATTTTTCAATTCCTAACCTAAAAATTGTTTTAGGACAATTTCTGACCTAAAAATTGTCTTAGGACATATCCTGACCTAAAAATTGTCCTAAGACCATTCCTGACCTAAAGTTTGTCTCAATACAATTCCCGACCTAAAAATTGTTTTAGGACAATTTCTAACTTAAAAATGGTCTGAACACAATTCCTGACCTAAAAATTGTCCTTAGTTAATTTCTAACCTAAGACTTGTCCTAAGACAATTCCGGACTTCAAAATTGTCTCCAGACAATTCCTAACCTAAAAATTGTCTCAAGACAATTTCTAACCTAAAACCTAAAAATTGTATCGCGATTGTGATTTTTTACATTTTTTTAGTTGTTTTACGTACTGACTAATAATGTCCCCGTTGTCGGATCGGCACAAATGTCTGGATTCTGTGGAATAATCACCATAACTAAAATTTAAGCGACAGAGAATGTCAAAATTCAAAATTTCGGCTTTTACACGCATTTTTAATGTTTTTTCATTTTTTTTGTATGTATTTAGTCCCTGATGCTTACTTTTTGAATAGTTTTGTTATATATTCTCAGTCTGATACCGATTATGCCTCAAAGTAGCTGAAAATATTATATTTTTATTATAATATAGATTTATTATGTATATCTCGGTTTGATATCGATTATGCAAGAAAATAACAATACAAGATGATATGAAATAAAAAAAATAGTGGAAAATGTTCTATTTTCTTTCATAATCGATATCAAACTGAGATAAATATAATAAATCTATTGAAAAAATAAATGTCATGGACTAAAAACATAAAATAAAATGAAAAAAAAAAAACTTTAAATGCGTGTAAAAGCCGCCATATTGGATCGGCCATTTTGAATTTTGACATCTTGCGATTATTTTAACTAAATAAAAAAATTTTTAAAATCACGTTTTTTTGTAAATTAGCCACCATTTTGAAAAAAATAAAACGTCATGGAACAAAAGTAATAGCAAATTTGAAAAGTACAGACAAAAGTACGTCAGAAAATATTCGCTTGAAAATGACAAAATAATTGTGGCCTTTTGGCATGAAAAGGGTTAAGATTGGCGCAAGAATAATTTAAGTCGTTAATTAAAATTTGATTTTTAAATGAAAACGATGATTTTATGTTTGAATGATTTTTAAAGGTTCGTGGACGATACCAATGTCTATCGTGTAACTATTCACAAGACGTTCGAAGGAAATTTGACGACGAAACCGATCAACGGTGCCATCTTTATCTTCAATCCTAGAACCGGTCAATTGTTCTTGAAGATTATTCATACGTCGGTGTGGGCCGGACAGAAACGTTTGGGTCAAGTAAGTTATTTTTAAGTCAATTCAAATGAAATGTATCGTACGGTACATCGGATAACCAATATTAAATACTTTTTACGATAACTTGTCGAACATTATCCCCTTCGCTGTGGATGATGAAGATCTTTTAGGACTGCGAAACATTCTTTGACTGCGAAAAAAACGCAAATCTTTGTCACGGCATAAATTAGTCTAATGAAGTCGATGATGTACCCAATTTAAAAACTGGATAAATTTTAGACAGTTCAAGGCATACCGAATAACATTCCGTTGCCCTTTTTCAAAAACATGATGTCAAAAAAAAAAAGATACAGGTTTTTAAAATATGATGTTTTTACAATTTTGTAAAAATCTTTGTCATGAGACATCTTTTAGGTTAATTTCTGTATTAAAATTTAATGAAGTTGGTTAAAACTCCGATACCCGGAGGTTTTTGACGTTGCTAATTAGAAATCGGACGGTATATTTTGAAAATTCAAAATGGCGGATCCAATATGGCTGACAAATTTTCCAAAGAAGATCGAACCATTTTGCTTGAAACTTGCTACTCACGGATTACTCTGGATAGATAATAAACTCTTTAAAATATCTCCAAAAACTAAAAATAGATTTGTAGCTGAAGAATCAAAGAATTTTTTGGTACAAACATATAATTCGGTTTAAATATTCTATAAATAATCATTCCAAACCTAAAAATTGTCTCAAGTTTAGGTTAGGAATGGTCTTGAGACAATTTTTAGGCTATGAAGTGTTTTAGGACAATTTTTAGGTTAGGAATTGTCTCGAGACAATTTTTAGGTTAGGTATTGTCTTGAGGCAATTTTTGGATTACGAATTTAGACAAGAATTACCTTGAGACAATTTGTGGTTAGGAATTTACGTTAGGAATTGTCTTCAGACAATTTTCAGGTTCGGAATTGTCTTAGTACAATTTTTAGGTTAGAAATTGTATTGAGACAATTTTCAGGTTAGGAATTGTCGTAGGACAATTTTTAGGTTAGGAATTGTCTCGAGACAATTTTTAGGGTAGGTATTGTCTTGAGACAATTTTTGGATTAGGAATTGTCGCAGGAATTACCTTGAGACAATTTGTGGTTAGGAATTTACGTTAGAAATTGTCTTCAGACAATTTTCAGGTTAGGAATTGTCTCGAGACAATTTTTAGGTTAGGAATTGTATTGAGACAACTTTTAGGTTAGGAATTGTCGTAGGACAATTTTTAGGTTAGGAATTGTCTCGAGACAATTTTTAGGTTAGGTATTGTCTTGAGACAATTTTTGGATTACGAATTTAGACAGGAATTATCTTGAGACAATTTGTGGTTAGGAATTTACGTTAGGAATTGTCTTCAGACAATTTTCAGGTTAGGAATTGTCTTAGTACAATTTTTAGGTTAGAAATTGTATTGAGACAATTTTCAGGTTAGGAATTGTCGTAGGACAATTTTTAGGTTAGGAATTGTCTCGAGACAATTTTTAGGTTAGGTATTGTCTTGAGACAATTTTTGGATTACGAATTTAGACAGGAATTATCTTGAGACAATTTGTGGTTAGGAATTTACGTTAGGAATTGTCTTCAGACAATTTTCAGGTTCGGAATTGTCTTAGTACAATTTTTAGGTTAGAAATTGTATTGAGACAATTTTCAGGTTAGGAATTGTCGTAGGACAATTTTTAGGTTAGGAATTGTCTCGAGACAATTTTTAGGGTAGGTATTGTCTTGAGACAATTTTTGGATTAGGAATTGTCGCAGGAATTACCTTGAGACAATTTGTGGTTAGGAATTTACGTTAGAAATTGTCTTCAGACAATTTTCAGGTTAGGAATTGTCTCGAGACAATTTTTAGGTTAGGAATTGTATTGAGACAACTTTTAGGTTAGGAATTGTCCTGAGATCACTTTTAGGATAAGAATTGTCTTAAGGTTTGAAATTGTCTTGAGACAATTTTTGGGTTAGGACTTTTTTTAAGACCATTTTTTGGTTAGGAATTTAGGTTAGGAATGGTCTGGACACAGTTTTTTGGTCAGGAATTATCTTAGGACCATTTTTAGGTTAGGAATTGTCTGGTGACAAATTTTTAGGTCAGGAATTGTCCCGAGACAATTATTCGGTTAGGAATTTAGGTTAGGAATTATCTTGAGACAATTTTCTGGTTATGCATTGTCTTAGGACAATTTTTTGGTAGGAATTTAGGTTAGGAATTGTCTCGACAATTTTCAGGTTAGGAATTGTCTCAAGACAATTTTCAGGTTAGGAATTGTCTTAGGACAATTTTTAGGTTAGAAATTGTATTGAGACAATTTTCAGGTTAGGAATTGTCTCGAGACAATTTTTAGGTTAGGTATTGTCTTGAGACAATTTTTGGATTACGAATTTAGACAGGAATTATCTTGAGACAATTTGTGGTTAGGAATTTACGTTAGGAATTGTCTTCAGACAATTTTCAGGTTAGGAATTGTCTTAGTACAATTTTTAGGTTAGAAATTGTATTGAGACAATTTTCAGGTTAGGAATTGTCGTAGGACAATTTTTAGGTTAGGAATTGTCTCGAGACAATTTTTAGGTTAGGTATTGTCTTGAGACAATTTTTGGATTACGAATTTATACAGGAATTACCTTGAGACAATTTGTGGTTAGGAATTTACGTTAGAAATTGTCTTCAGACAATTTTCAGGTTAGGAATTGTCTCGAGACAATTTTTAGGTTAGGAATTGTATTGAGACAATTTTCAGATTAGGAATTGTCGCAGGACAATTTTAGTTTAGGAATTGTCTCGAGACAATTTTTAGGTTAGGAATTGTATTGAGACAACTTTTAGGTTAGGAATTGTCCTGAGATCACTTTTAGGATAAGAATTGTCTTAAGATTTGAAATTGTCTTGAGACAATTTTTGGGTTAGGACTTTTTTTAAGACCATTTTTTGGTTAGGAATTTAGGTTAGGAATGGTTGGGACACAGTTTTTTGGTCAGGAATTATCTTAGGACCATTTTTAGGTTAGGAATTGTCTGGTGACAAATTTTTAGGTCAGGAATTGTCCTGAGACAATTATTCGGTTAGGAATTATCTTGAGATAATTTTCTGGTTATGCATTGTCTTAGGACAATTTTTAGGTAGGAATTTAGGTTAGGAATTGTTTCGAGGCAAATTTTAGGTTAGGAGTTATCTAGAGACCATTTTTTGGTTAGGAATTGTCTCGAGACAGTTTCCATGTTAGGAATTGTCCTGAGACCACTTTTAGGTTAAGAATTATCTTAAGGTTAGAAATTGTCTTGAGACAGTTTTCAGGTTAGGAATTGTCTTGAGACAGTTTTCAGGTTAGGAATTGTCTTAGGACAATTATTAGGTTAGGCATTTTGTCAGGTCAGTTCCTGAATTGTCTCATAACAGCTTAAAATTGCCTACAGACAGTTCCTAACCTCAAAAGTGCGTCAAGACAATTCCTAGCCTAACAAATTTTCTCAAGACTATTCCTAACCTAAAAATTTAGACAATTTGTCCGCCATTTTATATTTTCGAAATCCGATTTCAGATTCGTAATGAGCATCCCAAAAAAACCTATACACTAAGTTACTGTTAAACCTAACCAACCACATTTTTTCCCGCATCTTGGGCAGTTTTTGTGAAATTTTTGCCGCAGCGAAGGGGTTAAGATTTCTATGAGGTTTATTAGATTTATTTTGCGATATGTATATATACATATAGATTGGTAAATAAATCTAGAGTATTGATACTTGATTTTAATTGAAAATATTTAAAGGAATCAAATTGTCAAATTTAATATTTTTAAGAAAAATCCAAAATGATCCATTACACCTTGAATTCTGCTCAACTTTTTCAATATATTTCTTATAGTCGGACCTAGACGAATACACTGTGCATGCAACTGAATGTAGCATAATCTGAAGAATCTCTAGATATTTTCCAGTTACAATCTACTCTCTTCTTATTGTTTATTAATTTAATTAGCTTTATGCTTTATGTCAAACCAAGCAGGATAATTAAGGAAAAATTAGTTTTGAATTTGCGAACATATTTGTCGTTAATGTTCGACAAGTTATCGTAAAAAGTATTTAATTTGTGTATCAATGTCACTATTGAACAAAATATTCTTCCAATTAATATCTTGCAGAGCTCGATTAACAAGTTCATAATTACCAGCATAATTTAATAAAACATTTGAATTTAACAACCAACACTCAGTAAAAAAAATTATTATATTATTATATCGAGTTATAACATATTGGCACACGTAATAATTTGTCAATGCGTCGAAACTCGAAGATAAAAGCCCTCAATATTGCCCTGCCTTAGACCCATGTTTAACGCAGTTTCCAAATTGACAACACTTCAAACTAACCTACTCCTAAAGTTCAAAGTCACAGTAGATTAAACACTAACTTAATTGCCTTACAGTTGGCCAAGTGGAAAACTGCCGAAGAAGTTGCAGCTTTGATTCGATCGCTGCCCGTTGAAGAACAGCCAAAACAAATCATCGTCACAAGAAAGGGAATGTTGGATCCTCTAGAAGTCCACTTGCTAGACTTCCCGAACATCGTCATCAAAGGATCCGAGTTGCAGTTACCTTTCCAAGCGTGTCTGAAAGTAGAAAAGTTCGGCGATCTCATCCTGAAAGCCACCGAGCCGCAGATGGTCCTGTTCAATTTGTACGACGATTGGTTGAAGACGATCTCTTCTTACACCGTAAGTTTTTTTAGGTTATAATTTACAAAAAGTTAGAAAATGTCAAATTTTAGGTTAGATTTGAATATTTTAGGTTACACTGGAAAAAATACAAATGAATTTTACCACGTTCAACATGATAAATTTCACATTTAACGTTGTAAATTTTCTTGTTGGGCATTGTATTTTTACAAATTTTGTCGATTTTTCCCATTGAACGGTAAAATTACCACGTTTGACGTGGGCTCAAATATTACCAATGTGTCGCATTGTCAAATTACAACGCGTTGTACTCTCCCTATGCTTGATGTAGTAAATCCACAGTGCCGTCGGGTAAATTTACAAAAATATTGTAAAAATCCTAAACTCAAATAGTAAAAACACTTTCACACGTAGGAATATTACCAAATTTATATAAAATGATAATTACAATGAGTTTGTAAAATTCATTCGTATTTTTTACAGTGTAGGTTTGAACATTTTAGGTTAGGTTTGAGTATTTTAGGTTAGTTTTGTGTAATTTAGGTTAGGTTTGATTATTTTGGTTCGGTTTGGTTATTTTAGGTTAGGTTTGAGTATTTTAGGTTAGTTTTGTTTATTTTAGGTTAGTTTTGTTTAATTTAGGTTAGGTTTGATTATTTTTGGTTAGGTTTGGTTTATTTTAGGTAAGTTTTGTCTAATTTAGGTTAGGTTTGATTATTTTAGGTTAGGTTTGTTTATTTTAGGTTAGTTTTGATTATTTTAGGTTAGTTTCGTGTATTTTAAGTTTGATTATTTTAGATTAGGTTTGAGTATTTTAGGTTAGTTTTGTTTATTTTAGGTTAGGTTTGATTATTTTAGGTTATTTTTGAATATTTTAAGTTAGATTTTATTATTTTAGGTTAGTTTCGTGTATTTTAAGTTTGATTATTTTAGATTAGGTTTGAGTATTTTAGGTTAGTTTTGATTATTTTAGGTTATTTTTGAATATTTTAAGTTAGATTTTATTATTTTAGGTTAGTTTCGTGTATTTTAAGTTTGATTATTTTAGATTAGGTTTGAGTATTTTAGGTTAGTTTTGTTTATTTTAGGTTAGGATTGATTATTTTGGTTAGGTTTGATTATTTTAGATTAGGTTTGAGTATTTTAGGTTAGTTTTGTTTATTTTAGGTTAGGTTTGATTATTTTTGGTTAGTTTGGTTTATGTTAGGCCAGTTTCGTTTAATTTAGGTTAGGTTTTATTATTTTAGGTTAGTTTTGTGTATTTTAAGTTTGATTATTTTAGGTTAGGTTTGCGTATTTTAGGTTAGTTTTGTTTAATTTAGATTAGGTTTGATTATTTTTGGTTAGGTTTGGTTTATTTTAGGTAAGTTTTGTCTAATTTAGGTTAGGTTTGATTATTTTAGGTTAGGTTTGTTTATTTTAGGTTAAGTAATACTTCCAGTTATATCATATTGACATTTTTATCAATATAATGTCAATGTGTCGAGACTCGAAGATAAATTGTCTTAGGTTTGAGTATTTTAGGTTAGTTTAGATTATTGTAGGTTAGGTTTGATTATTTTAGGTTACGTTTGATTATTTTAGGTTACGTTTGATTATTTTTGGTTAGTTTTGTTTATTTTAGGTTAGGTTTGATTATTTTAGGTTAGGTTTGCGTATTTTAGGTTAGTTTTGTTTAATTTAGGTTAGGTTTGATTATTTTAGGTTAGGTTTGTTTATTTTAGGTTAGTTTTGATTATTTTAGGTTAGGTTTGTTTATTTTAGGTAATATTTCGAGTTACATCATATTGACATTTTTATCAATAAAATGCCAATGCGTCGAGACTCGAAGATAAATTGTCATGTTTGCCTTGTATTAGTGTCGTATCTAATGCAATTTCCAAAATGACGACATTATATCAACATTCGTAAATACAAAGAACATTTTCTTAATTTCCTCGTATGAAATAGTTGTCAACTTTAATTTCAGGCATTTTCACGATTGATTCTCATCCTTCGTGCTCTTCACGTAAACACCGAAAGGACAAAGGTCGTATTGAAACCTGACAAAACAACAATCACCGAACCTCATCACATTTGGCCATCGTTGACGGATGACGAATGGATCAAAGTTGAAGTACAACTCAAAGATCTGATCCTCGCTGATTACGGCAAGAAAAACAAGTTAGTATCCGAATAAAGTGTACATAACCTCAAATTTTGTTTACGATTGAAAGTTACAAGAGAACAATTCGACTACAAAAATATTCGAAGAATAATAAACATCTGTTTTGTGTTTTAGTGTCAACGTTGCATCGCTCACCCAATCAGAAATTCGTGACATCATTCTGGGTATGGAAATCAGTGCACCGTCAGCCCAACGTCAACAGATCGCTGAAATTGAGAAGCAGACGAAGGAGCAATCGCAGCTGACTGCAACGACAACCAAAACTGTCAATAAACACGGAGACGAAATCATTACGGCAACAACATCGAACTACGAAACTCAAACTTTCAGTTCTAAGACCGAATGGCGAGTCAGGGCTATCTCTGCGACGAATTTGTATCTCCGAACAAATCACATTTATGTTTCATCCGACGATATCAAAGAGACAGGTTACACTTACATCTTGCCGAAGAATGTCCTCAAGAAGTTTGTAACGATTTCTGACTTGCGTGCACAGGTAAGATTTGTTTTTTGTTAATTAAATAAAAGTTTTGTGGTGTTATTTAATGAAGTAATCGAGATGATGAACTGTGTAGGGGTCCAGAAATCAACCGAACTGTGGGTTGACAGTTGCAGTATTGTCGTTGACTTGTCCGAGACGAGTCCTCGAAATACTGCAGTTGGACAAACGCTAAACTGAAAATAAATTATATTAGTGACGAAGGATAAATATTATCGAAAGTGTCTTAGGTGATCGGTTTTGTAGATTGCAGGTTATTTGTATGGTGTAAGTCCACCGGACAATCCACAAGTGAAGGAAATCAGGTGTATAGTGATGCCGCCACAGTGGGGTACCCATCAAACCGTCCATTTACCAAACTCGTTGCCCCAGCATCAGTATTTGAAGGAAATGGAACCGTTGGGGTGGGTGCACACGCAGCCCAATGAGTTGCCGCAGCTGTCACCGCAGGACATCTCGACACATGCGAGAGTCATGGCAGAGAATTCTGCGTGGGACGGTGAGAAGACCATCATCATTACCTGCAGTTTCACTCCGGGTTCATGCTCGCTGACAGCTTATAAACTTACTCCAAGGTATGTCTTTCTTCCTAACCTACAAAAAATGATACTCTTTAGAGGTTATGTGTATCGATGAAAAGTGTGATTACGAGTTATACATATCGACATGTTTTTTCAATGATTTGTCAATGCGTCGAAACTCGAAGATAAAAGGTCACTTTTGCCTTGTACCGGTGTAGGTTATCCGGTGCAATTTCCAAATTGACGACAAGTGTTAGAGTTTAAACTGTGCTATTACGAACATAAAACTAAATTGCATTGATTTAATTGAAATGAAAAATTACATAAGTTTATATCTTTGATTTGATATTGTTTTGTTACTATTGGCTGTTTCGTTATTGCTATACTAATATAGAGCGTTATATATATTTTATTATTTGCATTAACACATAAATTTGTACTTTGTTATTGGGTTTTTAACCCATTGATTAAAATAAATAAATAAAAGTGTTACATAAATTTTATGCAGAGTTTAAATAATTGGTTGCGAAGGATTAATTTGGAGATTGTTTTTTTGTTTAGTGGTTTCGAATGGGGTAAACAGAACAGTGATAAAGGAAACAACCCGAAAGGTTACCTGCCGAGTCACTACGAGAAAGTCCAGATGTTGTTATCGGACAGATTCCTCGGATTCTTCATGGTTCCGAGCACAGGCTCGTGGGATTACAATTTCATGGGTAAGTTTTCGAATTATTTAATGAACTTTTGAAAATGTTAGGTTATGTTGCTACGAAACGTTAGGTCATGTTATGAACGTTAAAATGTTAGGTTATGTTGTTACAATTCTTAACCTCAAAATTGTCTCCAGACCATTTCTGACCTAAAAATGATCTCAAGACAATTCCTAACCTAAATTCATAACATAAAAATTCTCAGCTAACACAAATGAGCATTCGTCAAGAAAAAGTTATCGAAATGTTAACGAAGGTTAACATTTGCTTTAGCTGGGTTGTCTTAGGACAATTCCTAACCTCAAAGTTGTCTTAAGACAATTTCTGACCTAAATCCTAAAAATTCTCTGAAGACAATTTCTAACCTAATAATTGTAATAGGACAATTCCTAACCTAACAATCGTCTCAAGGCAATTACTAACCTAAAATCTTATAGTTGTCTTAGGATGATTTCTAACCTAAAAGTTGTCTCAAGACAATTTCTGACCTAAAACCTAAAAATTGTCTTGGCAATTTCTAATCTAAAACCTGCAAATTGTCTCAAGACAATTCCTAACTTAATTTCATAATATAAAAATTGTCTTAGGACAATTCATAACCTCAAAGTTGTCTTAAGACAATTTCTGACCTAAACCCTAAAAATTGTTTGAAAACAATTTCTAACCTAATAATTGTCTTAAGACAATTCCTAACCTAACAATCGTCTCAAGACAATATCTGACCTAAAACCTGAAAATTGTTTCAAGACAATTCCTAACCTAATAATTGTCTTAGGACAATTCATAACCTCAATGTTGTTTTAAGACAATTTCTGACCTAAAACTTAAAAATTGTCTTGAGACAGTTCCTAACCTAAAACCTAAAAATTGTCTCAAGACAATTCTTAACCTAATTTCATATCCTAAAAATTGTCTCAACAATTCCTAACCTAAAACCTAAAATTTGTCTTAAGACAATTTCTAATGTAAAAGTTGTTTCAAGACAATTTCTTATGTAAAACCTAAAAATCGTCTTGAGACAATTCCTGACCTAAAACCTAGAAATTGCCTTATCACAATTCCTAACCTAACAATTGTCTCGACTATTCCTAACCTAAAAATTGTCTTGAAAAAATTCCTAATCTAAAAATTGCCTCAAAACGATTCCAAACCTAAAAATTGTCTCAGGACAATTCTTAACCTTAAAATTGTCTCAAGACAATTCCTAACCTAAATTCCTAATCCAAAAATTGTCTCAAAACCATTTCAAACCTAAAAATTGTCTCAGGACAATTCTTAACCTCAAAATTGTCTCAGAACAATTCCTAACCTAAAAGTTGCCTCAAGCAATTCCTGACCTAAAAATTGTCTCAAGAAAATATAATGGGTTATGTTCCTACGAACCTCAAAATGTTAGGTTGTGTTGTCAGGAACATGAAAACGTAAGGTAATGTTAAGAATAGGAAAATGTATGGTTATATTGTTACGAAATGTTAGGTTATGTTGTTACGAACTTTAAAATGTTAGGATATGTCATTACACGATTTTTAAAATTTTAGGTTATATTGTTACGAACTTCAAATATTAGGTTATGTTCCGCCGAACTTGAAAATTTTAGGTTATGCTGTTACGAACTTCAAACTGTTAGGTTATGTTGTTACGAGTTATACATATTGACATATTTTTTCAATAATTTGTCAATGCGTCGAAGCTCGAAGAATAAAAGGTCATATTTGCCTTGCACCGGTGTAGGTTATCCGGTGCAATTTCCAAACTGACAACAAGTGTTACATAAATTTTATACAGAGTTTAAATCATTGATTACAAAGGATTCTTGATAAGATTCTTAACCTTAAAATTGACTCCAGACCATTCCTAACCTAAAAATTATCTCAAGACAATTCCTAACCTAAATTCATAATATAAAAATTGTCTTAGGACAATTCCTAACCTCAAAGTTATTTTAAGACAATTTTTGACCTAAAACCTAAAAATTGTCTCAAGACTATTTCTAACCTAATAATTGTCTTAAGACAATTCCTAACCTAACAATCGTCCCAAAAAAATTCCTAACCTAGAACCTAAAAGTTGGCTTAAGACAATTTCTAACCTAAAACTTAAAAATTGTATTGAGACATCCTAACCTAAAACCTAAAAATTGTCTCAAGACAATTTCTAACTTAATAATTGTCTTAACACAATTCCTTACCTAACAATTGTCCCAAGACAATTCCTAACCTAGAACCTAAAGGTTGCCTTAAGACAATTTCTAACATGAAACTTAAATTTGTATTCAGACTATTCCTAACCTAAAACCTAAAAATTGTCTTAAGACAATTCCTAAACTAAATTCATCACCTAAAAATTGTCTCAAGACAATTCCTAACCTAACAATTGTCCCAAATACCTAACCTAACCTAACCAAGACAATTGCTAACCTAGAACCAACAGGTTGCCTTGAGACTATTCCTAACCTGAAAAATTGTCTTAAGACAATTCCTAACCTCAAAGTTGCCTTAAGACAATTTCTGACCTAAAACAAAAAATTGTCTCAAGACAATTCCTAACCTAAAACCTAAAAGTTGTCGCAAGACAATTGCTAACCTAAAAGTTGTCGCAAGACAATTTCCGAGTTAAAACCTAAAAATCGTCGAGACAATTCCTAACCTAAAATTTAAAAATTGTCTCGAGACAATTCCTAACCTAAAAGCTGTCTCAAGACCATTCTTAACCTAAAAATTGTCTTGAGACATTTCCTAACCTAAAAATGTTCAGGACAATTCCTAACCTCAAAATTGTCTCAAGACAATTCCTAACCTAAAAGCTGTCTCAAGACCATTCTTAACCTAACAATTGTCTTGAGACATTTCCTAACCTAAAAATGTTCAGGACAATTCCTAACCTCAAAATTGTCTCATGACAATTCCTAACCTAAATTCCTAACCAAAAATTGTCTTGAGACAATTCCTAACCTAAAAATTGTCTCAAGACAATTCCTAACCTAAAAGTTGTCTCGAGACAATTCCTAACCTAAAAATTGTCTCAAGACAATTCTAAACCTAAAAATTGTCTCAAAACCTAAAAATTCGGCTTCGTGGCTCAGGCGGTTAACGCACTGGACAATTCCTAACCTAAATTCCTAACCAAAAATTGTCTTGAGACAATTCCTAACCTAAAAATTGTCTCAAGACAATTCCTAACCTAAAAGTTGTCTCGAGACAATTCCTAACCTAAAAATTGTCTCAAGACAATTCTAAACCTAAAAATTGTCTCAAGGCAATTCCAACGTAATAATTGTCTTGAGACAATTCCTAACCTAAAAATTGTCTCAAAACCTAAAAATTCGGCTTCGTGGCTCAGGCGGTTAACGCACTGGACAATTCCTAACCTAAATTCCTAACCAAAAATTGTCTTGAGACAATTCCTAACCTAAAAATTGCCTCCAAACCTAAAAATTGTCTCGGGACAATTCTTGACCTCAAAATTGTCTCAAGACAATTCTTAACTTAAAAGCTGCCTCAAAACAATTCCTAACCTAAAAATTGTCTCAGGACAATTCTTAACCTAAATTCCTAATCTAAAAATATCTCAAATTCATTTCAAACCTCAAAATTGTCTCATGACAATTCCTAACCTAAAAGTTGTCTCAAGACAATTCCTGACCTAAAAATTGTCTCAAGAAAATATAATAGGTTATGTTCCTCAAACTGTTAGGTTATGTTGTTACGAACTTTAAAATATTAGGTTATGTTATAACTTAAAATGTAAGGTTATGTTATTACGAAATGTGTAAGGTTATGTTATAATGTTTTTTTCTTTAATTTCAGGTGTAAGACACGATCCTAAGATGACCTACGAAATCCAATTAGCCAATCCAAAGGAGTTTTACCACGAAGTACACAGGCCGGCGCATTTCCTAAACTTCTCTAGTCTCGAAGACGGCGACGGCGTCGGGGCCGACAGAGAAGACGCTTACGCCTAAGTTTTATTTATGAATGTGCCGAAATGGATATCATTAAGTATCTGTAATATAACGGTGATAATTGATGATTAATAATCATCGGACTCTCCTTGTTCCGACAATCCTTGAAGTCCCAGGTACATAAAGCGCACTGACAATTGTGACAGTGTTTAATTACTGGCGTTTAAAAGGAATAAGTTGCATTTCTTAGTTGTACGAATTTTTTTGAACAACCGTGGGGCATAATGCCTGGAACTACGAGGAAAGAAAATGACAGAATGAGATCGATCGCAGTGGTAGATTGCAAAACGATGAATTTTGACACGTATGATTCAGTTATTTACTTTAAGGTAATTTACTTAAAGTGTAGGTTATAAGAGTGATTTGTAAGAGTAGAATTATATACGAGAAAATGGACAACGAACAACCGATGTAAATAAGTTCAGATTGTCTCGAAATAATTTTAGTGTTCCAAACATTTTTTAATGTACAAAAGTCGTTCTAAATAATAAAAAAAAAATTAGAACACAATTTTACGGTTTTAGAATTGAAAATGTTTAATTTTAGATTTCTTTGAAAGAGTTGTTTGATTAAAAACAATGAGATATTTTTAAGGTGATTCAGTTTTTTCGGCCTTTTCATCTCGAATGACAAAGGAATTTAATACGAGACAAGAGTAATAAACCGATTTCGTTTGAATGCCCCCAAGGGGTAAGTCGAGTAAACACGAGCTTCGTAGTCGACGATTATTATTTCAAGCACATCGCCGCATGCATATCCAAACGGGAGACGATTCTGTTTCGCCGATGACGATTTCCCTGTTTTTAACAAAATTCGCACGATTTTCAGGTAAGTTAATTTCATGGATTTTTTATCTTTTTGGGTAAATTTTCTAAGGAAAAAGGATAAATTTTATATTCTTTAAAAGATTGTAGATAATTTTTACATGAAAAAATCGATAATAAAATTGTTAATGTATAAATATGACTTTATTATGTAGAATTATTAAAGGTAAAATAAAAATGAATGAATGATGTCTTTTGAAGATTTTCTGTTCGTTATGAAATGAAAATTGATTAGTTTTAGTCCAGTCCATAAAAAGTAGAACCGGAGAAAGAGATTTTAAGTTCAAGTAGAAATCGAAACTAAAAATTGTTTTTCGTGGCTTCGGTATGTTAATTTATCACATTTGAACTCGGTAAGTTTGTGTGTCCGATCATAGAAATTGTACATGTGAAAATAAACTAGAAGATCACAGGGATAAATTCCAATCATCATAGATCAATAGATTTTAATATATTTTTGACTAGTTCAATCGAAGTAAACCTGTCACTTTTATTGAAATTTTTTATTTATTAATTAAGTTTTCTAATTTTTATTTTCATAGGAGTCTTATTTCTGTAAAAGTATTTTTGATTTTTTATTAATATTAAACGAATCTTTGCATTAAAAAACGATAACGTTTCAATTAAATAATTTCTTGACAGCAAACAATCCTTTATCTTAGTCTGCGTTGTATTTTTAATTTTTATTTAAAAATGGCGTCTATGAGTTAAAAATATTTCGCAATTTTACATATGAAGAGAAAATTTGTAAAAAATGTGCTCGAATTCGATTGTATCTAATTTCTAGGGGATTTTTGGGGTAATCAAAAGTCGGATTTAAAAAATTAAAAATGTCGGACACAAAATGGCGGACCACTTTTTATTAATTGCTCTAATTCGATTGAATTTGGTTACTTGGGAATTTCGGAGTAGCTGATTACGAATCTGAAGTAATAAAATTATAATAAAAATTGTCTCGACTATTCCTAACCTAATAATTGTCTCGAGACAATTCCTAACCGAAAAATTGTCTTAAAACCATTCCAAACCCAAAAATTGTCTTAGGACAATTCTTAACCTAAAAGTTGTCTCAAGACAATTCCTAACCTAAACATTGTCCCGACTATTCCTAACCTAAAAATTGTCTTAAGACAATTTCTAATCTGAAAATTGTCTCAAAACCATTCCAAACATAAAAATTGTCTCAGGACCATTCTTAACCTGACAATTGTCTCAAGACAATTCCTAACCTAAAAGTTGTCTCCAGGCAATTCCTAACCTAAAAATTGTCTCGATTATTTCTAACCTAACAATTGTCTCAAGACAATTCCTAACCTAAACATTGTCCCGACTATTCCTAACAATTCTCTCAAGACAATTCCTAACCTAAACATTGTCCCGACTATTCCTAACCTAAAAATTGTCTTAAGACAATTTCTAATCTGAAAATTGTCTCAAAACCATTCCAAACATAAAAATTGTCTCAGGACAATTCTTAACCTGAAAATTGTCTCAAGACAATTCCTAACCTAAAAGTTGTCTCCAGGCAATTCCTAACCTAAAAATTGTCTCGACAATTCCTAACCTAAAAATTGTCTCGATTATTTCTAACCTAACAATTGTCTCAAGACAATTCCTAACCTAAAAATTGTCTTAAGACAATTTCTAATCTGAAAATTGTCTCAAAACCATTCCAAACATAAAAATTGTCTCAGGACCATTCTTAACCTGAAAATTGTCTCAAGACAACTCCTAACCTAAAAGTTGTCTCGAGGCAATTCCTAACCTAAAAATTGTCGCAACAATTCCTAACCTAAAAATTGTCTCAGGACAATTCTTAACCTTAAAATTGTCTCACGCCAATTCCTAACCTAAATCTGAAGTAATAATATTAATAAAATTATAATAAAATAAAAAAATAAAAATAAAAATAATAATAATTTTAAAAAAATAAAAAAATTCAATTCCCATCAAAAAAATGTTAGACTACTCAATTCTATTACTGGGACACTTATAAAAAAACACACGAATTTAATTAAACATTTTTTTATTCTAAAAAAGTTTAATTAAACAAAAATTAAATAAAAAATTCAAAAAAAATAAAAAAATGTTCAAAACTAAAAAAAAAAAACAAATTTCATTGACGTTTACCTCCTCGATTGAGAATCGAGAAATTTCAAAAGCAACGGGGGCTTCTTCGAATCTTAAAAAATAGATACATTGTTGTCGCTGTTTTTTCGAATTTGACTTCGATAATCTCAAAAAATCCTAATCTTAATACTGAGTAACCAAATACAATCGGATTAAAGCACAATTATCAAAAAAAGGGTCCGGTTTAAAAAAAATGTTATTAAATTAAATTGAAATTTGTACAAAAAGTTTTGAACAATTCAAAAAATTTGCAAAATTTGGGATTTGGAAAACTTAAAAAAGTATTCAAACAATTCTGAAAAAAATTTGAGTGTATTCTTTGACCCATTTTAAAAACTGTTTATTCAGTAACATTTTTTCCAAAAGTCTATCACTTTTAAGTTAAAAATTCCTGAACTTTTCGACGATTTTTTCATTTTTAAGTCTGCATTTTTTATGCTTTCACTTTTATTTTCTAAATCTTAATATTCACAATTTAAAGTCCAAATTTTGCGGACATTTCTTTATTTCAAGCAAGAATTCCGAAAAGATTTCTGTGTGAAAAATCGAAATAAAAATAAATACGTTTAAAAAACTTTGTTAAATTATTTTTTTTAATCTTTGTTTTTTTGAAAAATTATGCATTTTTTGAAAAATCTAATAACAGATTTTGATAGTTTAATTAATTTTACATCAGATGGCACACCTCGACATTTTTGGGGATTTTTTACCAAAAATACAACCATTAAAAACTGTAATAAAAAAATTTCAATTCAGAACTTAACCCGTCAACGCCCGGAAATTGTAAAATTTTAGTCTAACTTTGACGTGGCATCAAACGTAGAAAAAAACTTTTCATTTCTGGGCAGCAAGTGTTATTATATTAGGGGTCGCTCTACAAGATCCCATGCACAGATTTTACTTTTTTCCACGAGGAAACTCAATATGGCGGTGTTTTTGTAAAAAAAAAACGTAAATCATTTTTTTTCTTAAATCAATATTTCACACCGAAAACGTTATTTAGATGTAACAAAAAGTGGCATAAAATGGCACAAACTATTTGAACTTTCAAAATGAGCATACAATAAATTCCAAATGGCTGCTCCAAAATGGCGATTAGTGCACAACATTTTGTTCACGAGCAGAAAATATACAAATTTTTTCTGAAATGTACAAAATTCGGTATTTGTGTCTTTTTGGGATCGCTGATTACATACCTGTTTATGGTTTTTCAAATTCCAACATGGCGGACCCAATATGGCGGAGAAAGTTTCAAAATTAATGTCAAAATATACGAAAGTCGGTATTTGGGGTTTTATGGGATCGTTGATTACATACCCGTTTAAGGTTTTTCAAATTCGAAAATGGCGAATTGAATATGGCAGACTAAGATTCCAAATTATTGTAAAAATATGCGAAAATCGATATTTGGGGGT
This sequence comes from Trichopria drosophilae, assembly GCA_030407085.1. Lineage (NCBI taxonomy): Eukaryota > Metazoa > Arthropoda > Insecta > Hymenoptera > Diapriidae > Trichopria > Trichopria drosophilae. The sequence continues at coordinate 26,856,869 of CM059585.1, forward strand.
TTTTAGGATCACTATCCTAAGCTCTGACATTTTTATAGGACATTTTTTTACTGTGCAGAAAAGGTTCAATTCAATTTGGCGCTGTCTTGTATCTTTACCTATGATAATACGAAAACAGTACAGTAGTTGAAAGTGTTAAAAAAAGCACAGTACTGTATTCGTTTGGGAATTAATGCCGCAACAACTATTTTCAAATTTGAAAAACATGAATGGATTACTAATCTAATACTAAACAATATACGGTTTCAAATTTTTCTCCGCCATGTTGGATTCTTCATTTTGGACTTGGAAGTACTTGGACGAAAAATCGTAAAAGTACTAATCAGTTATTAGAGATCTTAAAACCCCCAAATACCGATTTTCGTATATTTCGACATTAATTTTGAATCTTTGTGTCATATTGGATCCGCCATTTTGGAATTTGAAAAACCGTATACGGGTACGTAATCAGCGATCCTAAAAATATAAATACCGAGTTTTGTACATTTCGGAAAAAAATTTGTTTATTTTCTGCCAAAATTTTTGTTCACTAATCGCCATTTTGGAGTCGCCATTTTGAATTTGTTATATGCACGAATGCTCATTTGGAAAGCTCAAATAGTTTGTGCCATTTTGTGCCATTTTTTGTTACATCTAAATTTTCGGTGTGAAATATTGATTAAAAAAAAAGATTTGGGATTTGGGTATTTGGGAGTTCTTAAATCTTAAAATTTCGGAATTCTTGTTTGAAATAAAGAAACCGTCTCCTCGAGACTTGAACTTTAAAATGTGTACATAATTTTGAAAATAAAAGTGAAAGCATAAAAAATGCCGACTTAAAAACGAAAAAATCTTCCAAAATTTAAAGAATTTGTTATTTAACCCTTCCAAGCACTTTTTGTAATACATTTTTTACATATTTCAGGTAATTATTAATCAATTCTCTTGCAATTTTTTGCTTCATACCTTAGAAAACATGTTAGGAAAAATAAATAAATCAATATTTATCATTAATTATTATGTTATAATTGTTTAAATAATTAACAAATTGTAAATTTTATGGATTTTTTCTAAAAAAATGTATGCTTAGACGAAAACGTCACTCAAACACAAAAATGATTTTCAAAATTCAATATGGCGGATCCAAAATGGCGGACCGAAATGTGGAAAAGTTACTTGGTTGATATGAAACTGGGTACTCGTGGGTTTTCGGGGTCGCTGATTACGAATCTAAACACAGATTTTCAATATTCAAAATGGCGAATTCAATATGACATACCCGAATGTTAAAATGTCATAGTTCGCGGCTGTAAAACTCACCTGTATTCGTTGTTTAGTTCTAAATTATTTACCAAAAATAAATAACATTGCCTAAAAATAAAAAACATTTGAGACAATAACCGCCATGTCCCCGTTCGTATCTCTGGATTCGATTGATAGCGGTACTATTTGTATCAAATTGAAAACTTCCAATTTCATTAGTCGATCAAGTAATTTTTTCACATTTCGGTCCGCCATTTTGGATTCGCCATTTTGAATATTGAAAATCTGTGTTCAGATTCGTAATCAGCGACCCCGAAAACTCCCGCGTATCCAGTTTCATATCAATCAAGTAACTTTTCCACATTTCGGTCCGCCATTTTGGATCCGCCATATTGAACTTTGAAAATCTGAGTTTAGATTCGTAATAAGCGATTCCGAAAATCTCCGAGTAACGATTTTCAGCCATTTTCCGCGTAAGGAAAAATGTATGCTTCAAAGGTTTAAAAATGATAGACTTTAGGAAAATATGTTACGGATCAAAAAGTTTTTAGAATTGGTCAGAGAATAGACGTCAATTTTCTCAGAATTTCTTAATACTTTTTTAAGTTTTCAAAATCGCGAAATTTTGAAAAATTGTTAAAATTGTTCAAAACTTTCTGTAAAAATGGCGATCCCGGAAATAGTCGAAATTAACCAATTGTTTTTACGATTCTGGCTCCTAATACAGACGTGCAATTATTTTAGTAAATATTCCTATTTTGTATAATAGTTTCCTATATGAATAGAGAAATGAAAAAATATTTCTGAATTATTTAAACCAATTTTTATCATTTTAAACAAGGATTTATAAAACAGGCCAATAAAGATTATACTTTTCCTATGGTTGTCAATGAGCTGAATCCAAATCTGGCAGCAGAATTGTTCGATCGCGTCTGGATTTTGAGATATCATAACCTAAAAGTGCAAAAACACTGTTTTTCCTCATATTCAGTAAGTTTTTGTGGTGGAAAAAAAATGCAAATTCACACTTTGGATAGAACCGGATTAAAGCGCTATTCATCAACTTTAAAATGCTTTTTTAGTAATTTCGTACGTGTTTTTGCAATGAGTTATCGAAGTTTTTGTCAAGGCACGATTATGATTTTCGTTTTTTGCACTTTTACGTTAGGATATCTCAAAATTTAGATGGCATAGAACAATTATACGGCCGGATTTTGATTCAGCATATCGAAAATCGTCGGAAAAATATACTCAGGTTTCTGATGAATGCATTTTAATCTGTTTTTTGTCAAATTGCAAAAAAAAATATATGCCGCCACAAAAACTAAAAATGGACAAAGCTGTGATTTTTGCACTTTTGGGTTAGGATATTTCAACATCTTCACGTAATGGAACAAATTTTAGCAAGAAAGTCGGTCTCAGTTAGTTATTTTCATCTCATTACACATTTTCTTATATTATATGAAAATCATAATGGTTCCCTGACACTTCGGTAACTCGATAAAAAAATCGTATCGGAATTACTAAAAAAGCATTTTAAAGCCGACAAATAGTACCTTAATATTGTTCATGCAAATTGTAAATAACATATTTGTTCCGCCATAAAAACTTACTGAATATGAGGAAAAACAGTGGTTTTGAATTTTTAGGTTAGGATATCTCAAAATCTTGACGTGACAGAACATTTCTGCAGCCAAATTTAGATTCAGCGCAACGAAAACCTTCGGAAAAGTATAGTCCGATTTCTGGGTATAAATTTTGTTGGCTATCCACACACATTAATTTTTATGTGTTTTTAAATATAGAATTGTAGACTATGCACAAAAATCCTTAATATAAAAATATCTTAAAATTGGTTACAGAATACTTCAAAATTTGTTTAATGATTTTTTTAATGACTTTTTTTTTTAAATTTTGATTTTCTGAATTTGCAAAAAAAAAGTTGTATCAAAAATTATTTCTGAAAAAAAATTTAAAGATGTTCTTCGACCAATTCTAATACATTATTGTTGTATGAAAATGTTTGCTAAAGTTTAGTTTAAACGAAAATTCGTCATTTTGTTTTAACAAAAATTTTGCAAGTTTGCTTATTGAATCTGCTTTTAAGTTGAAACTTCGAGAATGCGATTTAGACAGTTTTAGACCAATAAAAAATGGCTCGCAAACAAAAAACTATTTAAAAAAAAAAGAATCAGAAAATGCCGTTTCTTTTGTGTAATTTTCGATTTTTCCATGATTAAAAATGATTTTAAAAAATTCTAACCACCATTATTAGAAAGAGTATCCTCAAAAACATAAAATACAAAGATTCCAAAATATTTTTTATGATACATATGGCTACGATTCAAACTTGAATGACAAAATTGCGACCTATTAGTAGTTGTTACTTGTTAGTTGTTACTTGGTAGCAGTAGTGTTAAGTTAGTATTATCATTAGCATTCACATGGACAGAGAGTCATTTATTAAATTAAAAAAATTAGTGCAACATTGTGGGGATTTATTTACTAAAATAGTTTCTATTAAAAAACATTTGGTTTGCACACTTTTTACACTTCCCATTAATTTCAATCCAAGTTTTTGTAATTGAATGTTTAAACAATTATTTAATTAAGTCGCTTCTATTTCAGTATCGAAACATTTCGCAATACGTACTGGAGTTAGCAGGGAGCATATTTGCTAATGGGAATTACGAGAATATACACCCGTGAACCTAGTAGCGTTTCACCTCGTAGTTTCCGGTTTGATCCTAATTATTTCCTGCAATTCGCGATTTGTCCATTAATTCTCATTGCTGTGATCGCGTGCGATTATCAAGTAAAATCTAATAAATGGGCGGTGCTATAATTTTTATTTTTTTGCCACTCAAAAGTGTCAGGTTCCAGATTCTATTAGGGTCAAACCTTTCATAACTCATAATCTCAAACTCTAGAAATCAAAATGTCAAATTTCTGAATTCAAAGATGTTTATAAAAATGATTGTTAATTCTCTGGAAAATAAATATCTTGTACAAATTTAAAATCTCACAGAAATTATCGAACACCGGCGATTCGATATAATAGTCATTTTTTCCTGTCAAAATTAATTTAATATCCAAAATGTTAGATAGCAGTAAAGTTCTTAAATATAATTCAAAATATTGTCATGAAAATAGAGCTTCACGTAAATTTTCTATTTTTTAAAAGCAAACAAATTTATAAAAATGTTCTCATTGTTATATTTTTAAATGTCTTTTTATGCCATAAATGAAGGGAATACGTACAAATCTTATAAAGTAAAAACATGAGACACCTAATGTGTAGTTAAAAAACTGAAACCTTTCAATAGCTCAAAATGTCTGTTTCTGCTTTGATATTTTACTCAAAAAAACTTTTAATGGGCTATAAAAATATATAGTCTTCTAGACAATTGATGATTTATAGATAAAATTAGAATATTTCAGGGCGTTCGCTAATCCAATAAAAAAAATATTATCTACAAATTAGATGTATTTTGACAATTGAAACATTTACAAATCTGTTCCAAGGTACATAGAAAAAGTGAAAAATGATGAAATTGAGAGAAATTAAATGTACAAAAAACGTTTTAACCCATTAACGCTCAGACGGACGAATTGTCAGCATTAGTTTGAACATCGATAATTTGTATATAAATGGCTTCAGAAAAACATGAGCTCTATTGTTTCTAACGTAAAATTGTATGCTCTTTCAGAATTTTTCAATAACATTTCGATACAATGAACCGCAAAAAAGTTATACTCGTTTTTCTGGTAAAAAACGTAGTTTTTTACATTTTGTTTTTTATAAAAACATCACTTTCACCTCGAAATTACGTTGGGAACATATCTAAGTTGAAAATATCGCGTTCATGGACCCATAGGATAAAAATGTACCATATCTGAATTCATAATTCAAGATGGCAGTTTTCAAAATGGCGGCTAGAAGCTCAAAATTATTTTTAAAACTTAATCTTTTTTTTTTCTTCAAAACTATATACTTTAGAGAAAATTTTCTAAGAACAATAATGCTTTGGAACGAGTCAACGAATACTCTCAAATTTTATCAGCATGCAATAATACACTGTTTGATTTATAAAAAATTCGAAAAATCGAAATTTTGAAAAAAGTTTATTTTAAAAATTTGAGTAGGTTCTTTAAATAGTTCTAATATATTTTATTCTAAGAAAATTTTCTCTAAAGCCTATAGTTTTTAAGAAAAAAAAGTTTAATTAAGAATTTTGAGCTTCTAGACGCCATTTTGAAAACTGCCATCTTGAATTATGAATTCAGATATGGTACATTTTTATCCTGGGGGTCCATGGACGTGATATTTTCAACTTAGATATGTTCCCAACGCCATTTGAAGGTGCAAGTGATGTTTTTATAAAAACAAAATGTAAAAAAACATGTTTTTTAATAGAAAAATGTGTATAACTTTTTTGCGGTTCATTTTATCGAAATTTTATTGACAGATTCTGAAAGATCATACAATTTTACGTTGGAAACAATGGAGCTCAAATTTTTCTGAGCGTTAATGGGTTAAAACCCATTCCCTAAGTGGCAACAAAAATTAATAAAAATAAACAAAAAACTCATCAGGTATTGAAGAATATTTTATTACAAACTTCCAATAAATTAGTTCTGTAATGAATGAAAGGAGATAATGAAAATTTTGAAGGATGTTTTAAAATACAATAATGGCTCGGACATTTATTACGCTTTTATTTTCGTTAGCCCGAGATTGTGGTGATATATCAAGGATTTGCTTCGTTATCGAACATGGCCAAGCAAATTATTAAAGCGACGAAAATGCTGAATAAGATCCTATTATGTACGACTCGAGTTAAATTTAGTGTTATACGGTTTCAAGGAGAGTTTTAAATTAGTTCACTTAATATTTATTTCCTATCAAGGAATGAATTTAGCTTTTACTGCAAATTAATCAATGTGGATATTCTATATTTTGCAAACGTTCCTTTTTGGAATTTCTCTTTTTGTAGTGTCCAAACATTTTTTCAAAATATTTACAAATATAAACTTTTAATTTAGAAAATATTTTGAAATTTCTTTAATACTTCTTGGAAAGAACTTTTAAAATATTTGTAAGTAATTTTAACATTTTTGTACAAAAAAATCAGCAATATTGGTCCTGAGGGTTGCTAAATTTTAGAAAATGTTTCGAGAAAATTTTCATTTTTACATTCAAACATCAAAATTTACCATTGAAATTTGGTATTTTAAGGAATAGAATTTTCTGGATGTTCAAATGTCATCAATGGACCGACATTTTTTATTAAAATTGTATAACATTTTTATGTCCATATAAAACCTGTATAAAAACTTTATAAAATGTTTATAGAATCATTTCTTTATAAAAGTTGTATAAAGATTTTATAAAAACTTTATAAAACATTTTTACCTGGGTCGGCATAGTATGCTGGTTGTATGATGCATTTATTGCAACATGTTGAGCAGCAACATAAAATTTCGTCATATTTTCAGCATATATGATCTGCGTATATGATTTTATATCAAGTAGTAATTAAAAAATAGTTTTTAGGTCGGAAATAATATTGTCGGCATATTGCCTACATACAACCGTAATTGCATGCTCCCAAACATCATAATATTTATAAAAATTGCGTCGACAGCTCACGCAGGTTATAAATGGAGCATATTTCGGCCATGGAGGTAAAATGTGAGAATTTTAGACTTGATATCTACAGCATATTCGCATCACGCTATGCACATGATATGTACACAGAAAAAAAAAGTCTTAAAATTGTTACATCTGAAATTAAGTCTTTTACAGAACTGTAAAAGTTTTATTAAGTATAACTGTAAAAGACTGCATTTCAGTCTAAAATTGAGCTAATTTTCTTAAATTACGTCCATATTAATGTCAATATTAATGTAAGTGCTTAAAGTCTTACTTTTAGATAGCAAAGTTTAATTTTAGTCGAGATTTATGCTTAAAGAAAAATTTCTCGAGCTTGTCACACCTAAGTTAGAGAATTCTTATTTCGAACCTGAATATTGACTAAAAGTAAGTTTCCAAAACTAAAAACAAGGTTTTAAGCACAAATATTGACTTAATTTAAGAAAATTAGCTTAATTTTAGACTGATATTAAGCCTTTTACAGTGCTTAATTTGGGATGTAACAATTTTGAGCCTTTTTTTTCTGTGCACTGAAGTATTATCACTGCAAAAACTCGTCTTTTAAACGTCTTATTTGAAGACATTAGACACTTCAAAAATATCTTTTCAGAATAAACGTCTTAATATAAAAGTATACGAAAAATCTGTGTACGATTTAATACGAAATAAGTCTGTTTCTTTCCCACTCTTTCAGTTACGAATGCGAGTGTATACGATATTATCCGCGATACATAAACGCACATAACCTCAAAGAAACGATTACTTTGGATTATCGAATGATTTAAACTCAAAACTAGAAAAGAACATTTCTTCGAAAATTATGAAATACGGAAAACGATATAAACAATTCTTCGATTAAATTAACAGAATTTAAAGCTATATTAATCAATTTTTGTAATGCGTTAAATACGGTATCGTATAAGTTTAGAATGAATTCAATTCTGGTATTACAGGTGGTAAAATAGTATACATTCGGATAAGAATTTCGAATAATCAATACGCCACTAGAAAGAAACCCAGCGATCGAGATTGGATAGGATTGGATTGAAAATTTCAATTCATTTTGAATTCATACTTTGATTCCGTAAATATGTATTCAAATGGATTCCGAAGAAAGGAATCCATCTGTATTCAATTTCACGAATACAATCGGAAGCGTAATTTGCCGGATTAAATTTCTGAAAAAGTAATCCATTGAAATGAATACACTTGGATAGTTTTGAGTCCGTAATATTGAATACGGATGTATACAAAGTTTCGTTTTTGAAAGAAAACGTTTCTTGCATGGAAATGAATACGCTTAGGTAGTTTTGAATCCGTAATGTTGAATATAGATGTATTCAAAGTTTCGTTTTTGATAGAAAACTTTTGTTTTAGATTGAAATGAATACGCTTAGATAGTTCTGAATCCGTAATGTTGAATACGGATGCATTCAATATTTCGTTTTTAAAACGGAAACTATTTTTGGATTGAAATGAATACACTTAGATAGTTTTGAATCCGTAATGTTGAATACGGATGTATTTAAGATTTAATTTTTAAAAAGAAAACTTTTTTGGATTAATATGAATTCAGAAACTAACCTTTTTAATCGTATGAACGAATAGAATTGCATTTACATATTAAAATGGATTCACCGTTGACCAAAGTATGGATTCAGAATTGAATAATTGAATCCAATTCTATGTAACTTTATCCAAATTCGATTGCTGGAAACAGAATGCAAAATATCGATTCCGTAGATTTTTTCGTTTATTGGGATATGTCTTCGTTGCAAAGTGCCTAAAAATTTAAGATGTTATTTCCTTCTATCGATCGTAAATAATACATTTTTGTGTTTTATAATCATAGACATATAATGAAGAGGGTAAAAGTGTCTACATTTTAGTCTTTTTAGCTAATTTAAGAGATTTATGTGTTGACACACTTGCAAATTGAAGAGACATTGCCGATTCGAGTATCTTCGTGACTATTCGGCAACTGCCGACTCGACGCAATGTCTAGTAGAAAAGCTACATAACCTATTCTGTTTTTAGATTGTTCGGTTGATGCGATTCCAATATTTTGTTCGCAAATCCGATATGGTCGAAAAAATGATGTACTGTTGTATAAATGAAAGACGGGAAAAATCAAATTAATCTGAAAATTGCAAATAGAAGACGAATGTTGATTTATTTTCACATAAATATCAAACACTTTTAGGTTATGTATTAACTATCGAGCAGTACATTCAGATTACGATTAAAGACACTTTCTAGCGTCTCAAAAGAAGTCGTTTATAACGTCTTTCAATAAGACACCCAAAAACGTCTTAAAAGTGAGGATGAAAGTGTTTGAAAATAAGACACCCATTTTGCATTGCTGCCATGTCGACACACCATTTCGAAAGCAGCATCTTCCTCCTTCCCTGCAAACACGGAAAGTAACAGTTATGTAATATTTACGTAATGGTTACATTGTTACATAAATGTTACATAGTTGTTACATAACTGTTACTTTTGTGTTTGCAGGGTTATACTTGTGGTTACATAACGGAATTACCATGCATGGTATGCTGTACCTATGCTGATTATATGACTCCTTGAGAATTGTCCTAAAAAATAGAAACTACAAAAAAGTAAATAGAAAACACTCAGCAAAAATGTACTTATGAATAAATATAGGAAGGGGAAAAAAGAAAGTTTAAATCTCGTTGGTTTATCAAATTTTCTATTGTTGACAAACGCATACTTAACACAAATACAAAACGACACTTAACAATTAAACACTTAAAGTACCTATAATTATACATGGTGAAATTTGTTCATCGACAAGACGCAGTCAAAACTTCACGTTAGAAAATGTCTTTGAAGTAAAAGTACATAAACTTAATGAAAAGTAACATACTGGTCATTTCGAAATGAAACGATGGATCGAAAGTTTTGAATGTCCTAATTAATCTAACAAGTTTCTTGAGAATCTTGTACATGTAAGGCGCGTATTAACATCGATCGAACTTTTTTCGTGGGCTTAAAATTAAAGTTTTCGGAAATGCAGCAAAAAAAAGTGTAATGCGTTAAAAAAATCACGAGTGAGGTTGACTAGAAAAAAAACCTGTAGCGATGGTTCAAACACATCTCGCGTCTTTTCACTCGAGGAATCGGTAACAAAACTCGGTTGAAATCTACAAAAAACCTTAAAAATAACATTTTTACAGGGTAACTTACAATTCGAGATTTAAAGAACAAAGGAAAATTGTTAACGATTAATATTCGTTGCGGTTTTCATTAAAAATAACTTTTCTATTTATACATAAATACGAGTTTTTCAATTTTTTAATATTTAGGGGTTTAAACTGTCCAAGCGTAATCATTGGTAAAAATTTGGATATTTTTCTGATTTTGAAAAATCTTTTATCACTTAGACAAGAGCTTAGAGGCGTTATAATATATATTTTTAACATTCTAACTGTCATATATCACAAAAAGCGAGTGAAATTATTAAAATATTTTATTCGCTTTCTTTAATAACACAACGATAGTGTATATTTTATAAATTTAATTTCTTCATATATATTCTTAAACGAATCAACATTTTCTATCGTAAAAGTATTTGTAACGGAGAATATTATATCGCTTTTTTGTAGCGTAAAGCAACCGTTAATTGCATTTTTCTACTTTAGTGCATCTTAATAAACTTTTGGATTTATGGTACTCTGCTAAAATTATTTCTTGAAAATTTTAATATATACTTTGGTCAGAATCTTAAATCCACTTGCACTGATGGATTTACCAAAACTAGTTTCTTCGGTTTTGTAAAATTGGTTGTTCTTTTAAATTCGGTAACATTTTATGTACAGTTTAATCATTTAGTTCTGTTAATCTCGAATTTAATTCATTCACCGAGTTTCGTTGTCAGTATTTTCTAACCATCAAAACACTATTAAGTTTTATCAATATTTTTTGGTAATGTATTGACTTATAGAATCAAATTAACTATAAAAACAATGTAATAGAGCTTTAATGGTTAGAAGTATTCTAATCAATTACTTTCACAATATGTTCTGATCATTTAAGCCAACAAGAGAAACTTTACGCGTCTAATTTTAATATCACTGGATTTCTTGGATTGAAAACAAAGTAACACTCTGTAATGAAGTGGTTTTTAAAGTACTTAACTGCTTGAAGTGAATAATGATCAGTTAAGAATGACACTTTGACACTTTAAAAGTAAAGTTGCTTTCTTTGAAGAATTCGGTGTATTTAGTTTAATCTTGAAAAAGTAGAATCTCGCGTTTGAAAGAACGGAATACTTCATCAACTAAACTAAAATCGAGGCAAAACTTTACGAGAAATTTAAAAACACTTTAGTATGAATTTGAACCGACAACTTCACTACATTGAAGAGCATTTTGTAAGGTCACAAAAATGTTCTGCTTGTTTCCAATCCAGTTATTACAGTACTTTGAAGTAAATTGGAGTGTCTTTTTCGAAAATAGATATATTTTGATTTAGTAATGAATGTACATATCAAAACTAACCTAAAAATGATTTAAAAACATTAAATACTTGAGATGGCTACTGAAAATATTATTCGTAACTGATCATGTATGAATAGATGTCGCGGAAAAGAAGATTGATGATTTGATCATATTTCAATGAAGATTTAAAGAAATTTAATACATATCAGTCGTGATAACGATCAAGGAAATATGCAATAGTTTATATATGATCACAAATGTACTTATGATTGATCATGCATGATCATGCATGATCATGATCATATTTGGTTTGGTATGGATTGGTATGAAGCTATATATCTACGGCTGCCTTAGGCATTTTTATCTTCAGATCAGAGATGACTGACATGATCAAATACGATCGGTCATAGTCAATACGGTCAGATGACAATGAAAGGATCATACATGATATTAAATGATCATCAATTTCATATTTGGCCTTAAATTAATTATTATAGCATTGTTAACTATGGCGGAACTGACATGTACTTAGGATTGATCAGATATGATCAGACATGATCAGGTGCAGTAATTGTAGCCTCTACTTAATTTTTACAGTATCATAAACTGTAAAAGAATTGAAATGTACTTAGGATTGATCGTATAAGTTCCCATATGATCACAAATGATCATATTTTAACAAATTTGGTATTGTTTGAACTGGTCTCAAATTATATCTCCACAGATCTTTTAGGTATATTCATCTTCTGATGAGGTATGATTGACATGATCCGATATGATCAGGTACAGTTGTATCTTACATGTTCATAAGCATCACATTTGGACAGGTATTCATTATCATAGCATTGTGAACTCTCAAGGAACAGAAATATGCTTAGGATTGAGCAGCTATGATCATGTGCATTAACTCTGACATTAAAATAAATTTCGCAGCATTATAAACTATAAAGAAATTGAAATACACTTAGGATTGAAAACACATAATAAGGCATGATCGGTTGTGATCAGAATTGGTCAGTTTGGTCTTGTCTGAATTGGTCTCAAGCCATATGTCCACAGATCTCTTAAGCATATTCATATACTGATCAGAGATGTCTGACATGATCAAATATGATCAGCTACAGTTTTATCAAGACTGTTAGATGGTCAAGACAGACTATGCATGATCTTGCATGATCACAAGCACAACATTTGATCTTAAAGTCATTATTATAGCGTTATAAACTATAAAGAAACTGAATTGTGCCTACGATTGATCGGATGTGATGAAACATGATCATAAACATCCAATTTAGCTTTAACTTAACGCTTACAGCATTGTAAACTGTGAAGGAACTGAAATGTACCTACGATTCATCGGATATGATCAGATATGGCCGAATATGATCAGAAATTATCATATTTGAAAAGATTTGGTCTTGTATGAACTGGTCACAAGCTATATGTTCATAGATTTCTTAGGCATGTTTATCACCTGATCAGAGATGAATGACATGCTCAAATATAATCAGATACAGTTGTATCAGGACTATCAAATTGCCGTGAAGGGATCATACATGATCTTACATAATCATAAGTTTCATATTTGGCCTTAAATACATTATTATGGCATTATCAATTATAATGGAACTGTAATATACTTAGGATTGATCAGATATGATCAGCCATAATCGTAAGCATGGAATCTGACCTTATATTAAATTTTGCAGCATTATAAACTATACGGAAACTAAAATATATTTAGGATTAATGTCTAATTATCAGACATGATCGGATTTAATCAGGCATGATCGGTCTTGTATGAAATGGTGTCAACCTATATGTCCACACATCTCTTAGGTGTTATTTATCTACTGATCAGAGATGCATGCCATGATCAAATATGATCAGTTACAATTGTATCAGAACTGTCAGGTGACCGTAAAAGGATTATACACGGTTTTACATGATCATAAGCGTCATATTTGGACTAAAAACCATATTATAGCATTATAAACTGTGTAGGAAGTGAAATGCACTTAAAATTGAACAGACACAGAGAGAGATGAGATCGGATACGATCAGAAATGATCAGGTTTAATCCTGCATGAATTGGGCTCAAGCTGTATGTTCACAGATCCCTTAGGTATATTCATCTTCTTATCAGAAATAACTGACATGATCAAATATGATCAGGCACAGTTGTATCAGGACTGTTAGGTGACCGTGAAAGGATCACACATGGTCTTACATGATCATAAGCATTACATTTGACCTTAAAGTAGTTATTGTAGCTTTAAAAACTAGAAAGGAACTTCGGACTGATCAGGAATGATGGGACATGATCGGACATAATCGGACATTTTAAGAAATGGTTTGATTTGATCTTCTATGAATTGATTTCAAGTTCTATGTTCACATATCCCCTAGGCATACACATCGTCTGATTAGAGACGGCTGACATGATCAAAGTTAATCAGCTACAGTTATATCAGAACTGTTAGATGACCGTGAAAGGATTACACTGGATCTTATATAATCAGAAGCATCACATATGACCTTAAAGTCATTATTACATAACTATAACGGAACTGAAATGTTTTGAGGATTGATCAGATATGATCAGACATATAAACTATAAAGAAACTTAAGTGTACTTAGGATTACACAGACATGACAAGACAGGGTCAGATGCGATCGGAAATGATCATAAATAAGCAGATTTCGAGCAAACGTGATCAGGTACAGTTGTATCAGGAATGTTAGATGAACGAGAAAGGGAAAGCAATTATTAGAAAATGGATGACGAGATATGATTACTTATGAGCAACACATCAGCGAATCTAATTCAGATATACACTGATCATGGATGATCTAAGAGGAACACTTAATAGATCCTCTTTGATCTTAGTTATGACCCTATCTATTCATATCTCTACTGATAAGATCAGTTTAAAACACACATCTCATCTGAATTACGAAAACACATTAGTATTGACACATTTTCGTAGATGTCGTGATATTTGTTATATACGGATCTTGCTCCCAAGTGATTAAATTTCATGGCAACAGTCTTTATATACGATGTCTAAATCTTATGCCTCGTAAACCATAGTAGGTCTGAATAGATCTGGCCATAAGTAAGATCAACATTTAGACTCTGCTAATTAGAAATACATTTTTTCAGGTTTCGAATGGGTTACTCAAAAAAGTCTATTTTAGAATAATTTATTATAGGTCCTGTCTTCAACCGCTCACAGTTGAACACGTTTCCAATTTACTCGAAAGTACCTTTTTCTAATTTTCGAAAATATCACGGCCCACAGTTTCCCTTGTTGGTACGCCCCAAATCGATTCCCCGGTCGCATACGGCAAACCTTGTTTTTTTTTTAAAGACAGTCGCTCTCTTCGGTGGTGGTCGTGTTCGATTTCGCCCGGTAGGAATCAGTGTACTGGTTGGATTTTTCCTGCAAAGGATACGCTGAAGCACACGTCCTGGATGAACCACTGCGTTCTCCACTCCTCGTTGATTGTCTCGACATGAAACGTCTGTTTTCGCAGCCCAGACGTTTCAGAAGCAGACGTTTGATCTTGTCTTTCCAAACGAAGATGATGAAGATGATGACGCCTTGAAGGGTGTTCGTCAAATCTGGAAGGTACCAAATGTACTCCGGCAAGTCCTGTCCCAACCAGGATATGATCTCCATCGACCAATTTATTCCCATTACGATGAACAGTTTCAAGTACAGATTGAACCTGAAAGGACAAATGAAGTTAGGTATAATATATTTTTTTAAGGAAATGCTTGCAAAATTAGTTTATAAATATCAAAATGGTGAAGTAAATGGTTCAATTTTTATAAAACTTTTCTTATATCTTAAAAAGACATTTCCTAAAAGACCTAAGAACTCTTGAAGAGATCTTAGTTGTGATGGTGAGAAAAACGAAGACTAAAATTTATCTAAATTCAAATCATTTCTCAGATTGCATCGATCTACAGGTTTGAGTTCTCAGTTTTTTCTCGTGACACTAGATGGTATTCAATAAAAAAAAATGAACTCTCGCAAACAATTGCATCCAAATCGTTATAATTTATGATACGTACGCTAAAATGAAATTAGTTAATTCTATTAATTCAAGTCGTTTATTAAAGTGACAATTTTTTAAATAACAGAGTTTTCCTGAGACTTGATGCTCGGAACGACTGTCTTTAAGAGATGCGTAAGTGTTCTTAACCCTTTGCGGCATACATTTTTCTTTACACGGAAAACAGCTGAAAATTGTTACTCGGGGGTTTTCGGGGTCGCTGATTTCGAATCTGAAGTCAGATTTTGAAAATTCAAAATGGCGGACCGAAATATAAAAAGTTGCTCGATCTAAGCGAAATTTGTTACTCGGGGGTTTTCGGGGTCGCTGATTTCGAATCTGAAGTCAGATTTTGAAAATTCAAAATGGCGGACCGAAATATAAAAAGTGGCTCGATCTCAGCGAAATTTGTTACTTGGGGGTTTTCGGGGTCGCTGATTTCGAATCTGACTTCAGATTTGCAAAATTCAAATTGGCGGATCTAGGATGGCGAACGAACGTAAAAATCGAGTGTTGGATTTTCTTGAAAATTGGTACGTTTTCTCGATCACCGATGACAAATCCAGTGTCAGATTTCAACAATTAAATGTGGATGAAATTAAAACAAATTTTGGTCAGCCATCTTGGATCCGCCATTTTGAATTTTCAAAATCTGACTTCAGATTCGTAATCAGCGATCCCGAAAACCCCCGAGTAACAAATTTCGTTTAGATCGAGCAACTTTTCATATTTCGGTCCGCCATCTTGGATCCGCCATTTTGATTTTTACAAATCTGACGTCAGATTCGAAATCAGCGACCCAAAAAACATAAAATGCTATAGTTTCATGCAAATATATATAATTGTTCAATCAAAAATGAATTTTTTCTGAAATTATTGATATTTTTCCGTGGTTATTTATTTATAATAATTAAAAATTAACGATAATTGATAATATGTAACTTTTTTTATGATTATATACATCTTATTAACATAATTAACTCAAAAACCCGATTGCTTAGATGAAAACAGCCGAATAATTAATTAAAAACTGAGAGAAAATAGGTGGGATGCTGAGCATCCCACTATGCCGCAAAGGGTTAAAGATCTCATTAAGAGATGATTCTAAGCAGTACTAACTACACTCTAAATTTCTTAAGGTGAAAGTTGTGCCACTTTCTGATAAAAGTGACTTTTTCACTATTTTTAAAGTGGAAATTTCACTTTTCTAATAGTGGATGGAAATCTGCCACTCTAATAAAGTGAAATTTCCACTTTAGAATAGTGAAAAAGTCACCTTTAGCAGAGAGTGGCTTAATTTTCACTTTAAGTTTAGAGTGTATAACATAAAAACCATTTAAGATACCCTACAGCGTTACTAAAGATGTAATTTTGATGTCTGAGTATTTAATACAAGACAAAAATGTGTTTCTTTTTATGTTTATTTATTTATTTATTTTATTTATTTTTTTTACGTTTTTACGTTTACGATATTATATTAACATCTCTATGTCTCTTGAATCGCTGATTACGATTTTATTATCAGGTTTTCGGAATTCAAGATGGCGAACCCAATATGGAGAGTGCAAAATATGAAATATTCATTGATTTTTGTGATTTTCAATATACCAACACATGGTTTTTTGGGTCACTGATAACGAAATTTCATTCTGATTTTCAAATTTAAAAATGACGGGCAGAATAAATGAATAATTTCGCAGAAAATGTCGTCATATTGCAAGCCAAATTTTTTAAAAGTATCTCTTATGATTTCCATGCTGTTCCCGAAGAAGCAAATTGAAAACTTTACTATTTCAAGTGGTTAATTTTGGACAGTCTTGCAGAATGAGTGTAAAAATGACAAAAAAATGTAGTAATTTTTATTAGCTGGTAATAACGATTAGATGGAAATTTTCTCCATTCTATAAGTCTGTGCCAAAATGACCATCTGAAATGCTAACATTTCAAAAAAAATGTTTCTCAGTGTACGAAAATTCCATAATGGAATAATAAGTCTAAAATCATAGACACTTTTTTCTTGATTTGTTTCGTTCATATTTTATTTATTTATTTTGTATATTATATAATTATTATAACGATTTGCGCCATTTTTAGTCTTTATTAAAGTAGCAGTCTAACTTCACACAGGTCGAGAACTGAGGCTGACTAGTATTTTAGAACAATTAATGTGATGTTAATTATTGGGAATTTAACAAGAAAATATTGGACTAAGTATTTATATCGGTTTTTATACAATTAAGTAAATCGCGTAAGGGTTCTACCTGTAAACTTACTATACTTAAATTTAAGTTATTCTTAAATCGGGTTGAACACAATTATTGAACTGAATTGAAATGTTTGCTAAATCTACGTGAATTATTTCTTAGCTTATGCCTCATTAAAATCAAAGAGAAATACGAATGATGGAATATTTGCCACATGGATGAATAAAATGAAAGATATTGTAAAATAAAAATTAATGTACCTGAGTCAAAGAAACTTTAAGTAAACGTTTTCGTTTGTAATTGTGATCGTCGCTTGTAAAAAAATTTAGTAAATGTTACTTAGGTTAAGAAAGTATGTTCTTAATTCAAATAAATATCATATAATTTATGAGTGAAACCATAAATATTTAGTCAGGTATCGCTCAGCAAAGTGATGTTTTAACTTCTTTTGTTAGAAGTCAATTAACTTTTTTGTTAGTTTTTGACCAAAATCAATAATCATCTGGGAACTCTCTAAGATTCCTTGGAGTGAAATCGTCACTCCATTACGAGTAATTAATAAACAAGTTTTGAGGAATCAACACCGAACTTTAAAGTAACAGTTTCTATCCATTTACTCAACCCTTTGACGTAATCAATCCCTAGATTTTGTATACAATTCGTTATGTGTTTTAAAAGTTCCTGTTGAGTAGTAAATGCCGTGGATTTCAATTGGATTGTCATTATACAGAATTTATAAAGGAATTTCAAGAAAGTTACATCGATATGCAAATAACTACATCAACAAAGATGCATGCAGTCTTTTGTGATGTAACAAACTGTTGTGTTCTTTTATAGACTTATCGATTTGTCGGATTTTCACCTGTCCTTTTGAAAAAATGCATAGCAATTATGTTTAGAATCTGTTGAAATCGGTATCAGAGTATAATAATCACAATTGACGTTTCATACCAATAAATATACTTATTTAAATGTTTACGTTCAAGTATTCAATAACTTTTATCTTTATTATATCTTTATTATACAACGATAATGCTTTTTTTTATTCTATTACAATTGCTTTAGTATAAACCAGAGTTTGATTAGAACACTATACAATAGAAATTGAGGTTGATTTTGAATTAAAATCCACTTTTTTCAAAAAGAGCTTAGGATATCATTTTAATTTTTCTATAAAACTTGTTTTGAAGTAAATAGAATTAAAAAAAACGATTGTGCCTTTTATCTTTAATTAAAATATGAAGAGACCCCGTGACGTATTAGGAAAGCGACTCTTGAATATTAGTGTAAAGATTCTCTACCTTTATGAGAATAATTTACATTGAATTAAAGTATTACATCTATAATTATAACATATTAATGAATTTATCTAGTCGTCGCAATTAATATAACTTGTTTCACAGGTTCAAATTGGAATATGACAGATGTTGAAATGTGGAGACGTTTTGACGTTTGAACTGATTACGTACGTGAATTGGGTACTTGCTCTCTACGTTAATAACCATATAAATCAACAATAAAATAATTCATTAGTCTAGTTACTACCTGCTAAAATGAATTAGTTTCGATTATTTAATTAGTAATATTTTTTAGTTCATTAGAAAAAATCATTAATAATGTAATTAGTTGTCTCTTCTTTCTTTCCTTAGTTGTATTTGACTAATTTAAATTTAGAATGATTATTGTAGATGTAATTAATTTCTACTTGTTTTAGTGGTTGAATAAAACGTTTAGTAAATAATTGTTTCAATGTGGTAATCTTGACTTGTTAATTTTTCTATCTAAAAAGTTAGCAGTGAAAACGAATATTTTTCTAAAAAATGTAGCTACAAGAATTAAGTTGACATGTGTACTTGTTAATTCTATTTGTTACATCAGTCCTCGGCTAATACTACTAGTAATACTAGTAACTGCATTATTAACGATTTTTACTAATGAAGTGTAAAGTCGTACTAATTAAATAGTTGAAACTAATTAATTTTAGCAAGCAATAATTAGAACAGTCAGTTAGTAGTTATTTTATTCTTTACAAGTTAAAATCATAATAATTTAATTAGTATCCGAATATAATACCTTCATTGGTAGTTTGTAACCAATTTAGAAAAATCTGCAATTGAACAAAAATTGGCTCCAGTTGTTAAATTTCATTCATATACATCCAATAAAAGAACAATGAAATTTTTTCAAGTTTTTCTTTTTTCGGGACTTTGAAAAGTGAGCCAAATGTTCAACAAATTCCGACAAGATTTCACCGTATTTTTCGATCAATTCCAGGAAGTTTTTGTAGAGCAACAATTTTTTCCGAAATGATTTTCAAATAAAATAATCCTACAAAAAAAATATCTCGGAAAAATCGTCGAAAAGTTCAGGAATTTTGTTCACTTTACAAAACCTCAAAATTTGGAAAAATTAAAAAAAATGTCACGATGTTATTTGAATAATTCTAAAACCTCTTCATTAGGCAACATTTTTTCTAAAAGTTAAAAATTGAAATTTATGGACAATTTAAACAATTATTAAAAAAGTATTCAAAAAATTCTGGAAAAATTGGAGCGTCGGTATTCTTTGTTCAATTCTAACAACTTTTTGGTCACTAACAGGTTTTCCGAAAGTCTGTTCCCGAATAAAAAGGTTTTAGAATTATTCAAATAATATCCTGACATTTTTTTTAATTTTTCAATTTTTTAAATTAAAAATCCCTGATCTTTTCGACGATTTTTTTTTGTTTTAGTTGTCATTTTAGATAATTTCATCTTTATTTTTAAAATGTTAATATGCAAATTTTACGGTTCCAGCATGGAGGATACGATTTATTTACTTGAAACAAGAATTCTGAAATTATTTCAAGGTGAAAAACGATATAAAGAAAAAAAATTGAAAAATGCATCTTTTTGGGAAATAATTATATGTATATAGATTTTCACTATCGCATTTTTTTAAATCTAATAAAAGATTCTGAAAATTCAATTCACTTTACGCCAGATATGAGTGTTTGGATATTTTTTAAAAAGGTTTTATTTTACAGAACATTCAATCGTTGAAAAATGTTATGAAAATCCATTCAGAACTTCCTTTCATTTCATTTCATTTATCTTTAATATAATACTTTAATATAAAAAATTGAAAATTTATTACAGATCGTTAAGTGAAGACATTTTTTTATTGTTATTTCGTAAAATTCTGAAGGAAAAACACAATTTAGAAAATCGATTTTAGATTCTTCATTAAGACCGATTAATTTGTCATTAAGAAAACGTCTTTAAACGCGGCGTAATAAATCATTTTTTTAGGACAAGTTAATCGTTAAAATGTAATATTTAATACACGACGTGCCCTGCTTTTGAAAATATACCATTTTAGATATTACAAATGAACAAAAAATCTTCTTTATGTGAAATAAATTTTTTCACTTTAAGCTGTTTGTACAGATGTTCGATTATATTATTGCGCTTTCAGCAGTTTTCATCATTTTATTTTGTCAAGTTTTTGAATTTTGCTTTCATCAAGTCTTACTGCAAAATTGTTGAAATATAACAGCTACAATCGACACTATTACCGAACAGTGATCTGATGAATTTGATTATCTTTATTAAATTTTACAAAATTGTAGTTCATAACTAATTTCCATTTTTTTTTAAATTTTACAAAAATTTTCAGTTTATAAAAACGATTTTTTTGGCAGTATCTCAACTCTAATGTTTCAGAACATTTTTCATATTAACTGTTGATAATTAAATAATCGTCGCTGAAAGTCTGCTTAATACTTTTTTCTGCAATAAGTTAGTATAATTTACTTGTAAACGCTTATGGGAAAACCAACTTAAACACACAAACATTGAAAGAACGCATTTCCCTCTACATTATTGACTGTTATTATTGCAGAAGATGGCGCTTTTACTTGGAACGACTCGTGCCTTCATCACTTGTGAGAATGATTGTATATGATAATATACATCGTGCATGCGTTGAACGGGATGCACCACCATGCGGTAGGTTTTCGAAGCTTTTGCCGATTAATAGTTCAAGATGCCCGCACGTACCGTCTATCATAAATGTGTTAATAAAGAATACTTTAGGGTTACTTTTATCACAACTGTGAATCATTTTACCCGATGGTCGATATTGTGTTATTTTATTATAAAGATTATTTGGGGACTACTTTTGGAATACTTTGAATTGAAAATTGCTAATATACATAACCTCAAATATTAGCTAAAATCAATGTTTTCGTTCTTTTAGGTTAGGATTAAGGATTCGGTACTCCAAAAACAGTTTAAATTTTTCTGTTAGTAGACTTTACTTTATCAAATGATTTCTAGAAATTTCCAATAAGTTTTCTCCTAGAAAAGCTCTTTTTTCAATTGGAGGTACTATCAGAAAACGGTGAATTCATGTTGGTTCAGTTTCAAACTTTGTTTATTTTTCATTGTATGGGTCAGCATTGTATTACAGGTAAGTTGTCAAACAAGGACATCAATATTTCCGTTTTACCTCGGTGTACATTTCATTCGAAACGATCGGTAGATAACTTCCTGGGGAACAAGGAGAACTTTTCGACCAAGATGTGGGTGCGATATATTTCGAAACATTGAGAGTCGTTGATGGAAGGTTACAAGCAAAGGGTTCGAAGGTAATGGAGGAATGCCTAACAGGGACGTCAATATTGGAATTTCCTCCTGTTATCTAAAGTTAAATAAATTTGCACAGAGGGTAATCGATGTTTAACGAGACGTTCCGTTCAAGTAAATACCGACAGACTATTAATACTTTTAAATATACAAAATTGTAATTAATGGTTCTTAGAGTTTAAAGGATCTTTGATTAAAATGTTGAAATTACTTTTTTAAATGCAAGCAATTGTTACTGAATGTAATTTTGAGATTTATTTAGTTACAGAAATGTTTAATTTGTAAAAAATAAAAGAAACGTTCTTGTTCTTGAACTTAGTTGGTGGAAAACATTAAAAGACTTGCGACAAACTTTGTTCTATTTTTTTCTTATCCTTTTATCCCACTTGGAATCGCTCGAGGCGTCTTGATGCTCCTCGATAAACCCATTTGTCGAGGATTAAGATGATAGTTTTTCTTTGGAAAGTCGAGATTTTTTATATTTTTATTCGTTGTTTTAGTTAAAATATAACAAATCATAGAAAGACAACAATTGTCTCATTTAAAAGCTCTAAAAAAGTTTGTTTAAATAATCTTTGTTATCAATGTTCCCATTTTCTAAATAAATCATCAACGAATAATTATGGCTACTAAACTGCTTTTAAACGATAAATAGATGAAAATGAGATGGAAGCCCGAAAAGTGCTTAAATCAGTAATAGTAAATATACAAACCACTGCTTGTTATCGTCATGACGTCTGCTTTCGCTGGTTTTCAAATGTTGCGCCGTGTCTTTCTTATGGCGAAGGATTTTCAAGGCTGTTAAAATAAAGAGGCAGATGTTGCAAACGACTGTCACCCCCATAGGACCGTAAAAATAAATGGCTTTAGCTGTGTCATCTGAAATTAAAACAAACAATAAGTTGTTTACATTTGTCTGTATTAACATTCGTAAAGATCTTAATTGTTTAATCCTAATGGTTTATCTTAAAATACGTAAAACAGTAAATGGCAGTTAATTTGTCTTATTTTTTAACAAAAAAGTCACGTTTCTAAGTATCATTACTGCATATTGTGACATTGAAATCAAACTAGTCAAACGTCCAAGGTCTAGGACCCCCCTCTCTTACATAACGATGTCCACCTCTCCTAAAGTAAACCTTCGGAGGACCAAAACCCCCACCCCTCCTGAAATTGCGTTATGTAATTTATGGACGGTTTCTGCGTAATTAAAATGCTATTAATTATAATAAATATTTCTAAGATATCAACTATTTCTTATTTAGTTAGAGTACAGTTAAAGATTTATTTTAAATTTATATTAACTTATTACTACTTATTTTAAGTCAATATTACTAACGTCAAATTCCAAACTGCGGAGTCCTAAATTACCCAACTCGTATTTCATTTTGCTGATTTAGATACCACGAAAGCATATCATAAAATAGCTTAAGTACTGGAAAAGTTTTGCAGCTTTTTGGATCCGTTTCAAAGTAAACTATGCAACAACCCACTAAATGCGTAAAGAACATTAGCTATTTATTGCGAACGGTTTCTTTACTGGAATGTATCCGAAAACCACAATGCTGGAAAACTTTTTCATTAGTAAATGAACAATGTTTCGTTTTAATCAAACCTGTCTAATTTAATTAATTCATTGTGGTAGAATTACCCTTAAAATGTTTGTAACCACGTAATTATGTATTACATTATTTACATTTTTAGTTATGCAATTTATATATTTTAGAATAAAAACTTTTAAAATTTGCAATTTACCGACAATACAAAGCAATTTTTTTAACGCTTTCGTGTGAAACGAACTTTTCTCTGCTGGACTTGACACGCAAAAAAGTTTTATGCCGAGATTACAAAAATGTTACAGATTTTCAAATTATTATTATATTAAACACAACATATTTAGTAAATTACTCCTTTATAAAAATTTATTGATATTTTTAATTAGAATAATTTGTATTTTTCTAAAAGTATATTTAACGTTCATTTAACAGTCTGCGCCCAATTAAAAAAAGTAACTTTCAAAATTCCAGAAAGTTGGAAATAAACTTTTAGTTTTTATAACTTTTTTTGTAGAGAGAACTCGGGTCTCTCAAAAAAATGTAAAAAATACTATTTCCAAGAATTAAAAGTACAATTTTTTAAAATTCTATAAAGATCAATTCCATTGTTTTTTATTGGAATTATGAAAAATATTAATATGTATAAGTATTTATTTATTAAAATACAAATAAACTTTATAACGCATTTGTAAGAGAAATATATTCAGTTTCCCCAAAAGCATAATTTCCTTTACTTCGTGCATGTCTGCACCTTTTAGTGGAAATCCCATTAAGTAAACCCCAGTTAACACACATCTACACTTTCGCAAGAAATCATAACATGACTGTTAATGTAACGATACTTAGCAGATTAGCAAGGTTGGTTTATTCTTTTAATGAAAATAAAATACTCATTCAGCTCGTCATTGAAAGATGAGGTTTACGTTTAGTCATACGTAATACTAATGAAACTAATCGAAATTTATTTCCAAACTTTAATTCGTAATATAGTTTTTTAGTCAGTATGTGTCATCAATTTTACTACGGAATACAAAATAACAGATTTTTACGATTTTTTTAGTTCATTTTTAAATTAAAAAAAATGAGCACAGAACTCGAGAAATTCGTCGCGCCGGGATTTGAACTCGCGGCGTTTTGATGGCCGCGCAGTAGGTCACTACCTACAGAGTTTCGTTGAAATTGCGATTCAGAAAAAAATAATCTATCGATTTCAACGTATTTTTTTTTTAAATTGAAGCTAATAAAATTTGGAATTCATTTACCTAGAGAGATTTCAGCAAAAAAATTCTGCCTTTTTTGAAAAAATGGTATTAAATTCGTGATTAATACTAAAGTTAATTTTTCGAAAGAAACTTACTTTTGAACCAGCAGCTTCCGACTCCAAATTCGGGACGGATAATGTGTTTTGGGATGGTCGGCACGAAATCCATGATCATACAGATAACTGTCAGAACACTGGCAGATCCCCAGGCGTAAATGGAGTACAAGATAAATTTCTTGCGATCCCGTTGCTTGATGCTACCTTGCATGGACCGAAAACCACTGGAAATACGATAAAAGTCTTTTATTATTAATGTCAAAATAAATGGCCAACATTCATTGTAAAATGCAAATTTCAACACATTCAGGAAAGTATTAAGATGCCTAGAGGAGTCAAAAATGATCTAGGGCAAACATAGAAATAGAGATTTATGTTTTTTTACTAGTTTACGGATATTTTTTTTTTTATTTTAAGTTCCTAATGAAGGAAGAAATGTTACAAAGGTAAATTTAGGAGAAAAAGAAGGATTTAAAACACGATGTATCTAAATGAACGTTTACTAATTGAAACACTTTATCTACTTTAAAATTAATTTCAATAATGTTTCGTCGCCTAGCGAAATATCTTCCGTTAGATGCTTTTCGTTAATAATTGGCATGATTTTAATTAAAAGCAAAGTGTTCAATGTATGTTTCATGCGTCATAGATTTCAACTGATAGATTATGTTCGACATGAACGTAAGTTTGCGACTCTAATGAAATGGAAATGCTTCCTTTCATCGACAGGTAAGAATAGTACAAGTTGTTAATTGCAACTAGTTCCAGGAATATTCATTTGTATGATACGATTGAATCGAAATAATTGAATTATAGAACTTGTAATTAGAATATTTACTTTTGTTCGGAAAGTTAATTCAAGCGCCTTTGACAAAAATTGTCGTTGCAACTGCACTAAAGTTGTCGCTGTGGGACCAACAGGATGATTAAAACTTTTTGAAAGTTACTATGACAATTTTTGGAGCTGTTGAAACATTTTTTGTAAATATAATTTAGTAAAGGGATGACATGAAATGTTACAAGTAACACACAGATTTTTTTAAAGATGGAAACAACTAATACAGCATCTCACAACTTTTAAAGAATGATTATCATCCCCTACTGGACTTTTTAAGAGATTTCTGAAGGGAAAGTAGAAGAAAAATTCTGAGGGGTCTAAGAAAGGTATTGGCACATTCTTTAGTATAAGTAACATACAAGTCTCTTGTTTATTCGCTACTTACTATTCTACTCGTGCACTAGTTAACAAACATAAATCAAATATGCAAATAGTTATGAGGTAGATGCCTATCTAATTAGACGTCTATGGATCACAGCGAGTTTCTCACCCTTGATGGTTCGGGAGATTTAACTTCGCCCTTTGCCGCCTTGCAATAAAAGACAATCTTTTAGCCATCGGTTATATAAAAAGTCGTCGAAATTTGGGTTGGCAATTTCAATGGGTATTTCTTATTAATAAAGTTGAGGGACGCTAGGGTATAATCCTCATTAGAATATGCGCATACAATATTTGCATATAGTTAGTAAATTGCTTTATATTTTACGAAATTACCGTACGAAATAATTCACAGGAATTTGGTTAAGTTAACCGCAAATGATATTAATAATGTCATTCTCTTGTTTCTAAATTTGACATTTATTACGACAATTAAAAATTATTTTGATTGAAAAAATGTTGATTTTTGTTTATAAATAATTTATACAACATTTTAAAAATATTTTCAATATTGGTAGTGTAACAAAAGTATAGTAACTCGTTAGTACACTGACGTTTAAAGCAAACAATTTTTTGTTTTCGTTAATTAGTAATTCATCATCTTGTATTTATTAAGTTAAAGCGTTTTATTTTAACTTAATTTAATTAAAAACAACATGTGCTATTGATGGAGTAACAATTCCATAGAGTATAGTAAAGTCCCGGTATATTTGCCCACTCGGTTCCTCGCCTTCCCCTCCCGTTTCCTTATATTTGTCAAAAGAATAGGAGCGCCGCATTCTCCCACTCTCCTCAGTCGCGTTACGTTCGCGACGTCACAGCAGGTCCTTCCTAAGGCCCCAGCGGGCAAGGTGGGGGAAAAAGAGAGCGGCGACAGATAAATGTAACGAGACGGAACTGGGCAAATATGCTGGGACGTAAATATAGCGAGACGCAAATATACCGGGACTCTACTGCAGTTCGATTTTCACTCCAAACATAATGCAATTTCACTACAAGAATATTAGAGAGTTCCGATAAAAATGTTGACCACCAATTTGAGTAAACGAAAATGAAACATCACTTGCATCATTACAACAATTTTTAAAACATACTACACGGGAATATTGTTATCAAGAGCATCCAATAATAACTATAAATTTACTATTGTGAGAGTTACTATTAAATAGTAAATTGCTTCAGTGTTGCGCAGTTTTGTCAAAAAATCCTACCTGATAACTATTCAGAAAAATGATTCAAAATAGTATGAAATAATTGTGTATTTTTGAAGGGCGAATATCAAGTTCAGCGAACTGTTTACAATCCTCAACGTATGTTTACATTTCGCGGTTATTATTCTTTTCATTGCTCGCGGTTCTTGGAAAATGGTACTTTGTTATTAAATTAGAAGTAATATAAATAATTTTTTTTTCTTAATGTTATCTCGATCATTGATGTTTATTTGTAGATTTTCAGTACACTGAAAAAAGTGGGAAGTAAAATTACATTTCAGTAATGTAATTATTTACAACGATTTTCGTGGTCAATTTACACATTTGTTGTAGTTCTCCAGCGATTTCTGAAGGTGTTTTACCATAAATAAAGTAATATTACAATAAAACTGTAATTTTACAACAAAAATCATAGGACACAAAAATACCAGTGATAATTATGGTAATTTTCCATCAGAAACTGTAAAAAATGTTACATTGTTTGTGTAATTTTCCTTAGAAAATCACTGTACATTTACAAGCTCCACGGAAATTTTACACCGCTTTTCAAAGAAATTTTACATTGAACAGGTTATACTTTACTAGGTATCGGTAACTTTCCTACGATTATCAGTGGTATTTTTGTGTCCTACGATTTTCGTTGTAAATTTACATCAACACTTTTTACAGTGTGTATAAGAAAACAGTTGATACTCCGCGTAGTTTTGAATCAGTCAACATGGAAATATAATCGAAAAATATTAAAGAAAATTTATAAGTAAATTAAAAAGAATTATGTCGATTTTTTTCATAATTTTAACTTTATACATCAGGAATATAAATATTTTCTTACTATTTTTGAGCATGATTGTTAACTAAATGTTGTATAAATTTTAATTATTAGATCTTATTTCTTTAAGATTATTTGTCTAATCAATGATGAATATTTGTGTTTAATTCAAAACGTTACTAATAACGTGAACCAGTACAAAAAATAATCAAAATTTTGGAAAATATGTTGTGAATTCTTGGTTAGATTATGGTACGTTTTACATCTGAAAGTTAAATTGTTAGAGTATTGTTATGCTCGTTCCTTCAAAAGAAGGCTTCTCGGTTTCATTTTTATTGTCAGTTTTCAGACATTTTCGAAATACTCTACACACTGTACTTGTTTTTTTTTTTATATTTGTTTCATTTACATTTTCCTCTTATGCTTTTTTCGCGTTACTTACTTTACTCTTATTCCGTCTTTTTCTTTTCACTCATTTTTTGATTATATTATATCAACGTTTCAGTTTTAAATTTCGTTCAAAGTTAAGAGCAATACAATGCATGTAAAAGTTTGTTTACGACAGAAAATATTATACACGTACTACTAATTACTCATTTCAGAAATTATATTATGTTAAAATGAAACCAATATCAACGTAAAAAATACGCATAAAAGTCGTCGAATACAAAATAAAAAAAAAATAATTTTTTATAGACCTCGAATTAGTTAATTTATTTGTGACATCCTTCAAATTTAGCTTCCAGTTGTTACTGTAATTTCCCAAAGGCATAATTAAAGTCACGGGTCATTTTTACGTAAAATCTTGCGTGTAGGAATTCGCATTTAGCATGACCGAAAATTTTACGAGCTCTGAATTATGGACTATGTGCATTCTTTGCGTCGAACACGAGCGTCGACTAAAATAAATTTAGAGAAACAAGTTTTGAAATTTGGCAACAAATTAATTTAATTATTACATTTCCATTTCTTATCTATTAGATTTCATACAACATTAAAGCCTACATCCACTATAAAGTATCGAATTTTCTTTTCTATCTATCGAAAAATAAAGTCCTTTTGACCACAAACGTATTTATTATTTCTATAAAACACGTTACGAATGATAAATATAAATAAAATTATTTAAATTATTTAAATATATATTTTGCAAAAAACTCTTTTTTTATGCAATTTTGTAATGAATTGAGATTGATAATTTTTACTTAATTTTGAATAATATATGCATTTAAGAAATAGTTGAAGGAAAATATCGTAAAAGAATTACCCGGCCATTTGCTGTGTTTACCAAAGGAAAACTCGCATTATCGTTTTTCTCTCGTTCGCAGTGAACATAAAATCCATTCTAATGGTTTATATATAGCATATGTACCGTGTAATAAGTGTGCATTCATATCGTCAATATTTTAAAAAATTTCATGGAATATTTGTCTTTCATAATTGAATTTAATTCAAAAATTTTATTACGAATTTCCTTTAAATTTTGTAAATTTACATATTTATTTAATTTATTAAAACTGTGTCCAACCTGTCCTTAAAAGGTTAATTAAAGAAAATACATTTAACATTTAACAAAAATTACTAAATATTTCTTAACTTCATATTGTAAAATTTACAGTCGGGTGTACTTGACCTTTCCGCTATTACCATTTTTGTGGTAAAAAATATGTTCCTAATTAATCGGCTTTAAACCTTTTATATACGAAATAGAGACACAATTCTGTAACGAGAACGAAAGTCAGCCGCGAGAGTAACGTCGGCACCTGGCGGCGACATTCCAAATTATTTTGTGATTCGAGATGTATTAAGATATCTTTGCAAAAATTAACTTTTCAAGAATGTATATCTTTTAGATTTTCATCTCTGACATCTAAGTCGACCTACACTGCTAGACGATATTATAAAGTCAAGTTATAAACCATTAAACGAGGATTTATTTGAACTCCAAATTAAAGAGACATAAAACATCTTTCAAAAACAATCGATTGGTGGAAAAATAACGTATGAATTTTCGTTTCTTAATGTTGCGTTGTAAAGTATTTTTGGTTACCATCCTCTAAATTAGAACATCGCTTCCTTTTTTTAATTCACTTTTACGATCTTTTAGTTTGAGGTTGCGTTGGCTACTTAGCTCATCTGTAAATTAAACTTTTAGTAATCAATCTGCAGTTAAAACCAAGTGCTATTTTGACGAAGAGTAAACATTCACTAATAAGAGTTAACTTTCATTATAACACGAGTCGAAGCTAACTCTTAAGTGGAAATTTATTAAAGAGTTCTTCAGTTATTATCCCAGGTTATTTTAATGTTTGTTTCCAGGTATAAATGTATAGTCGCAATTTTTGTCTTCAATAAACAGCTAATATACTGGTTATTAATTGCACAGGCCAATAAAACGATATGTGCTTTGGACTTTTAGGTTAGGATATCTCACAATCATGATGTGACAGACCAATTCGGAAGCTAACTTTGTATTCAGCTCATCAATAACCTTTGGAAAAGTACAGTTCTATTTCTGGACATGGAGATCGGCCTCATTTTGTTGGCCTGTGTCGTCTAACGTTAGACAATAATAAAGTGACGATGCCCTTACAACCACTTTTCAATCTAAATGTCTGTACCGAAATTTCGTTGTCATCCTTGGGATTAATAAGACCTCGTAAATCGACTATAGAACTAGACGACCTAATGAAATGACTTCCTTAAAACAGTGATTTTTCCGATAAATAATAAAATACGAAAAATCGCCACATCCATGATCCTTTGCAAGAGCGTTTGACGTAAAACGAGTGCATTTAATCGTCAAAATGACGCCAATAGGACGCAATAGATGTCCTATTGATGTTTAGTGATGACGTAGTGAGAGGATCGATAGATCAGGGCACATATAGTACCATTCTCAATTAGTTAAATTTTTTTACCTCAAAATTACCCTAACCCACGTCAACATTTTGACTTTTTGCCAAGATCCAAAACAAATCTACAAGTCTAGTTCACAGAAAGCTAATTGAACTCTACCGCAGTACAATTGCGTGGGTGGTTTAAAGTCCCCATACATCCAACATAGGTGCACCGAGTGCCGAAACTGGCGGCGGACACCCAGCGGGCGGTTCCTGGGGTAATTGATAGTCGACGTAGTGCCAGAGACAATGGACACCAACACCCACACTCATTAATCCAGAAGACGTACGTGTGTACCAATATTTCGTTGTCCTCCTTGTGGTTAAGTGGTCCTTCTCGAAAGTGGTAAAGAAAGTGTATCATTTTTCATTTCCCGAGACGTCTTTCGATTTTCAATGCACTTTCGAGAACGCTTTAGGACTCTTTTAAAACAGATTTGTATCGACCTTTTCGATTCCAATGAAATTTATTCTCTTCGATCGACAGGCATGCTGATTTATATCAGAGAAGTAAGAGCATTGACGGAGCTAATGATATTGTAGTTAGGGAAAAATTATGTCGCTATTTCTGGACCATTTGGCAAGAAAACATCGATTTTTCCAGGACATTAACTGGCGGGTTAGTATTCCATTGCTTCCTTTTCCCGTTTCCAAAATGATATGTTGCAATGAATTTACAATTGAATATTATGTACTTACGTCGAATAAGAAAGATTTTAATTAGAAAAATGGGGACCTCAAAATAATTTGAAATATATTCACCCTGTCGAATGTTTTCAAAATGTTCCAGGGAACGCTCCGGTTAAATTTTAAGGTTATGATAAACAATGAAATTATTTTAAGGTAGCAATTTCGTCAATTGTAATTGTGTAAGGTTTGTATAAATTATTGGAGTCAATTGCGCAGTCATAGAGAGAGTATAAACGATAAATTTCACTTCCTTGAAGTCAATTTTGCTTTTTTGGTGATGAATCTTAAAGGAAGTGTTATTTACTTAAAGGAATTCGAGGAATGTCGACGGAACGGAACACGGAAACGAGATGCGGAATCGGAAAAAGGCGGTAAAGTCTCATCCACCAGATCCGTAGTTATTAGGCTCTGAAATATTCAAAAAAATCGTGTGGTCCCGTGAAATCTATAAGATCCAGTATCTCTGATTCAAGTTATCACCCCTAAAAAATTGTTTTATACTTCACGAAAAAAATAATACAAGACGGAGTTTTTTTTGACACAACTTGAATCAGAAGTGGAGGATCTTATAGATTTTTGGTCGCTG
Source organism: Trichopria drosophilae (assembly GCA_030407085.1). Classification (NCBI taxonomy): domain Eukaryota; kingdom Metazoa; phylum Arthropoda; class Insecta; order Hymenoptera; family Diapriidae; genus Trichopria; species Trichopria drosophilae. Next base: position 26,889,370 of record CM059585.1, read on the forward strand.
AAAACGAATTCTTTGTCCAAGTTAACTCATAGTGTCAGAGTTTTCATATATCCTAACCTTCAATTTCCAAAAAGTATATTTTTGAGTATTTTTCGGATCACATATCTTAAAATCCTGACGTGATGGGCCAAATCGAATAACGGATTCGTTTTCAGCGGCTAAAAATCTGTAAGATCCACTATTGCTGATTCAAGTTGTCTCGAAACAAATTTTTTTTGTGGTCCTGTGTAATTTTTGCAATTATAATTTTTATTTTTAAAATATACATGATTGTTATGTATCGGAATTTGTTATCATCTGAACCTTTAAAATATCAACATTGCGCCAAACGTCGATAAAGAACTCAAATATTTAATATCCCCGATAATGAAGTCCATTGAACGACTAACTACGTATATTGGCGATAAACTGTAATTGGTTATTGATAAATTATTTGATAAATTCAGCTGAGTCAGGAATTAATATCTTATTAAAGCCTTCAATTAAAACCCTTTATTGTAAATAACCGATCAATACAATTTAAATGGACAAATTTTTTGAGATTTTAGATTGCATTCGGATAGTGTTGATAAAGTTTCACAATGTAATTCAAAAAGTGTAGAAGCATTGGACTAGTTTGGCTGTGAAACACGAGAAATAAATTTGTCTAAAATGTCGCCTCGGGAAAAGTTTTGCTTTAGAAGCCCTTTAATTCAAGACGTAACATAACTTTTCTTCTCAAGACGAATTAGAAGACTATATAGGTCTTCCTGAAAATAATTTCAAAGTGTGTTGATTTGGAAACAAAAAATCGCACCAAGATTTGTTATCTTATTTTAAGATATTTATAACAGAAAATCTTGAAAAATTAATTTAAAAAAAAGTTATACAAGTTTTGTCATGACCAGAAAAACGATATAAAACAGGCGATTTGCCAGGATGATTCGTAATCCGTGGGTTTAAATAAACCGACCATATCGGAACGATTGGTACACGATTTGCGATAAAAGCTGAATGACGCGATTGTAGATTTTTTTTTACTTCGATAGTATACGATCCAGGAATTTTGCGAAATACGGCGATAACGCGCCAGAGATCGATTTTCGCTTTGCAAAACGGAAAAGGTCGTGATATACGTTCGAAATTTGATACGACCCGAAAGGTGAAGTATTTTTTCGGGTTTAATTTCGTTGATTTCGTTACCGGTGGCATTTTCAATCGATTCTCTGCGGTTTAATTTCCGGTTTACTGCAATTGTGAGGTGGAAATCAGCGTTAAAATCCCGTAAAATATTTATAATATTCCGGAGATAATCGGCATATTTTATTCATGTTTCAATCAACATAAAAGTTATGTTTTATTTTAATTGATTTAATGTCGGGTTAATGCTTTGTTAATCATGCAGGACATTTTCAATACCCAGTTTATATTTTAAGAGCAAATGTCTTTTTATTCAAGTAATTTGATAAAATTTTGATTATGATTAGTGTTAAAGTCGTGTATTTATGATAATGGAAAGTCAGTGAAATTATTTTTTTCATCTGTGCTCACCAAAAGTCCTCGAGTTTCCTCTTTTATTTTTTATTTTTCATAAATGTGTTTTTAAACGTAAGAACGTCTAAAAATGTAGGAAATGTATTTAAATAAAAAATCGGCGATTAATAATTTCTTAATTTACAAAAATTAACAAAATAATTTACAATTAATCAAGTCAATTCAAGAAGAAAATACTTTGAAACATCAATTCAATACAATTCTCCAGTTAATTTGGAGTCCGCAAGTATTTTTTGATACTGAAATATTCTGCAGTTCTCTCTTCAGATTTTAAATTCTATCGAATCAATGGACGGGAAAATCGAAGTATGATAAATTAAACCTATCCCGTTTCGATTTCAAAGCGTTCAAAATCGTGCGAACGAATGCTTTGAAAATTTGATTTAAATACCTTTCCATTTTGTATATGAACAAAATTTACTTTTGAATCTTTCGTAATTGGTTTTTCGAAATGTATTAAAGGTAAAAGGAATTTTAATGTAATTTTCAAATTTGAAGATATGCGATATTTTCAATTATTACCGCATAATTCAGTTTTATTACATATGGTTATTCCGAACGTTTCATTTCAGTAACAATAATTGATAAATTTAACGCTTTTATGATTTCAGAAATGGTTAAAATAAAAGAAATGTCATTGCTTGATATTTCTAGACAATATAGATATAAAAAGAATCTTATTGCTGTCACGCATAAAAATGAATTTTTACCTTTTGTCATTAAAAAACATTTTGCAGTTATAGTACACGTTGAAAAGTTCTACTTTCCGCCCAAGGACTAATAAGCGCAGGAATTACGCGAAGATAACAGAAAAGACTACACAGGTTGGAAAATGCTATTTTGCGCCCAAGGATAAAAATCTTGTTCGACATTTATGTACCTATTACCATTTTCGGTCGCTTTGAAATCCACATAAAATCCTCCCAGGATAAAAGTAATCCTCATTCTGGTACATAGAAGATTGGGACGATAAAGTGGCATCTGCGAACCTTCGAGTCCCGCAGTTGGAGAATTTGCGATTGTTTTCCGGCGATAACTATATATACATACGTACGATATTTGAGATAAATATCGAAAGTTCAACGAGATTCAACGTTATCGCCCGTTTCTCAAACGTCCATGCAGTGAGTCCTTCTTTTGTTCTGGGGAAAATGCGCGCATCGCCGGGCTTGAAAACGCATCATAACGACTATAACGAGACGCGACTGTAAAGGGGATCATGAATTTATTTGCGATGGAATTTGCGCGTTTCGGAAATACCCGTCAAAACAAATGGCAGCTGCTTTTTGGGTTATATCTCCTGTTTTCTTTGCCCCGTAAAAAATTTGACCTATCGTGGATGGTCCCACCCGACGAATGTTTGTCCGCAAATTGGTAGCGCTTTTCACAAAACATTTTTGAAAAATGCTCATTTATGTGTTTTCTAATTTTCTTGGAATAAAAACTCACTCCGTATATCTTGGACCCAAAAAAACTTGGAGACACTGAAGTGTCTCGATTTACCTTTGATGAAGAGTAGTTTCTCATTTCACGAAATTTAAAGAACTCATAAAAATCTGTTTCATAACTAAATTTCGAATGAATTGTTTAGCTTATTGGATTGAACCTGTTCACTCTTAATCAAAGAGTCTCTCGGTTTTTACTCCGGCAGTGAATGGCAATTCACTCTAAGAAATTTAGGGGGTTCAAACATCCTTGAATACATATAATTATTAATACATTTTAAAAAATAAGCAAATTTCTTGGAATGAGAATTCATTCTTTACGGAGTTCAAATTGACTAACTTCTATAAAAGAGTGAATTCGCAGTCTTGAAGAGAGAAACTCACTTAGCCCTTACAAGAAAATTCACTCTTTTAATAGAGAAGCCCAATTTAATCTATAAACAAATTTGTATTGACTCTTTAAATTACTTGGAGTGAGAATTCACTCATTCAAGAGTTGAAAATTGAGAAACTTCATTAAAAGAGTGATTTCTCACTCTTCCCGAGTGAAAATTAAGCTTATGAAGAGAAAGCCCCCTCTTATCGAGTGAAAATTCAGCTTATGGAGTGAAAGCTCACGTTGTGTGGCGTGCAAATTCAATCCTGTAATAGAGTGGCTCAATTTACCCTGTAAACATATTTTTAGACGCTCTTTAAATAACTTCAAGCGAGAATTCACTCTTTAAAGTGTGAAAATTGTCTCACTTCAGTAAAAGAGTGAATTTTTACTCTCACCGAGTGAAAATTCAGCTTATGAAGTGAAAGTTCACGTTGTATGGCGTGCAAATTCACTCTTGTAATAGCTTCACTCTTTCAAGAGTGAAAATTGAGACACTTCAGTAAAAGAGTGATTTCTCACTCTTACCGAGTATAATTAAATTTATGGAGAGAAAGCTCCTTCTTATCGAGTGAAAATTCAGCTTATGGAGTGAAAGCTCACTTTGTATGGCGCGCAAATTCCCTCTTTTAATAGAGTGGCGCAATTTAATCTATAAACAAATTTGTATGGACTCTTTAAATTACTTGGAGTGAGAATTCACTCTTTCAAGAGTGAAAATTGAGACACTTCAGTAAAAGAGTGATTTCTCACTCTTACCGAGTATAATTAAGTTTATGGAGAGAAAGCTCATTCTTATCGACTGAAAATTCAGCTTATGGAGTGAAAGCTCACTTTGTATGGCGCGCAAATTCCCTCTTTTAATAGAGTGGCGCAATTTAATCTATAAACAAATTTGTATGGACTCTTTAAATTACTTGGAGTGAGAATTCACTCTTCCAAGAGTAAAAATTGAGAAACTTCAGTAAAAGAGTGATTTCTCACTCTTACCGAGTAAAAATTAAGTTTATGGAGAGAAACCTCCGCCTTATCGAGCGAAAATTCAGCTTATGGAGTGAAAGCTCGCGTTGTATGGCGTGCAAATTCACTCTTTAATAGACTGGTTCAATTTACTATGTAAAAATACTTTTAGACACTCTTTAAATTACTTAAAAGTGAGAATTAATTCTTTAAGGAGTGCAAATTATGTCAGTTCAGTAAAAGAGTGAGTTCTTGCTCCTACCGAGTAAAAGTTCAGCTTATGGAGTGAAAGTCCAATTTTATCGAGTGAAAATTCAGCCGTTATGGGGTGAAACTCACTTGGTTTTTACTGGTTAATAGTGAGAATTAATTCTTTCATTAGAGTGAATCAGTTTTCGTTTCGTAAAGTGTGATATTTCACTCTAAAAATGTAAATACATACCAATATGTTTGTAGAGAAAATTGGGTCACTCCATTGAAAGAATTATTTCTCACCTTTTCGCTAGAGTAGCTCAATTTTGAACTCAAGTTAAAGTGAAATACGACCAGAGGAGAAATCGAAAAACTCTTTAGTGATATTGAGAATTTTCCTTTATTCAGTCGATTGTTTTGTTGACAATTTTCGTTTATGCTTTCGACTAAATAATATTTGAATGATTTTGAAATAGTAAAGTTCATTCAAAACGTTTAAAGTTGGCAAAGTCAACTGTTTGGTAAATGTCGAACAAACGGGTCAATCGGAAAAGTACCTCGTTTGATTTCCCATCATTGAACGCATTCAGCACATTCAAGCATTGGAAAATTGAAGTGCAAATGAGATCGTTAGAAAAGTGCTATTTTGCTCTTTCTTCTCATTGGCTAATGTCTTTGAAGTTGTTTGTGAACCTATACTATTATTTTTTGAACCCTCGTTGTTCCAGTGCTGCTAATATATTTTCGGTGGTGCTTTTAATTTTTTCGTTCTGAATGTTGAACAATCAATGTTAGTTAAACGTCGGGTACGTATAGACAGATATTTAAATAATTTCAAATATTGATTTATTTACTCATGTTAGCAAAAATAAAAATGAATTCTGCGATAATTATAAATTATGTAATTATTTTGAACATGTAAAATAAATTTCATGACCGAATAGTATAACAGATGATACATATACGGTAAATCCCCTCGAATTGGCCTACACTCGAATTTGCTCCCTCTCTCTATAGATAATCATTTGTCCAGCCCATTTTATTGTTGCGTCATCTAAAGAAGGTCAGTACCTGCAGTCAAGCGGGCCCTAAAAATCGTGGAGGGGATTAAAGTACGTCCAACATGACAGTTAGAGAGGAACAGTGGAAGTGGGAGGTTGGGGAGAGGGACAAAATCGAAGGGGTACACTGTTATTATTAAAAAATGCAGTAAATTAAATATACGATACTCAAAATTTACTCAGGATATCCAAAGATGAAAATTAAATATATTTTAATATCTACACACTAACGTTAAATGTTTAATTGTATCCCAATTTTAATAATTAATATTTTTGTTTAATATTATTATATTCGACTAGTTGGAACTTAAAATAGGATACTCAGTAACGGCCGTAAGTAATATTTAAACACCAAGATGATATAAAATGTTAATCAAGGAATGTTTTATGATGAATTTTGTGTGAATTTTAAATTACACTACAGTTCTGAAAGGAAGATCGTAAAACTGGGATATCGTGGTTTGCTTTAACATTTAAGTGAATATATGCAACCTTAAATTTGTATAAAGCCTGGAATCCACGGAACAGCGAAAACAGACTAGGATTTGTTATGAATTGGGTTTATTAGTTAATTTATTTGTAGTTAAAATTTTTCTAAAAGTTATTAAATTCTTAAATAAATTGTCGACGTTCAATTATTATTTTAATGGCGTAAATAAAATGGACTATAAAAATATATTGTCCAAGTTTATGTATTCTTTTTTAGTTTTTAATTTTCGGCAACTTTATTACAAGTATGACATTAAATTTTGTCACACCTGTGGCTTTACTAGGATTTTCGATGGAATTGAACATAAAGGACCTTACTGCTTCTCATTTATGGCGGTCATACGTGAACTTTTCATTTATGAGTATTGATACTGTTTTTCGTCACCATTCTTTAAGTTTTATATTTATTACTCCATTACTACTTTATATTAAAGATGCTCGTGTTTATTACTGTTGAATATACTGAATGTTAGGTTATAATTTTGTTGATATTCTAAATTTATTGAAAAAGTAGAGAAATTCCATTTCTCTTAAGTTTTCGTAATTATTTGTTTAAAACAATTTGTATATTTAAATTTATACAAATCACTCTCCATTAATTTGATGTTGATATTTTTCTCTGTTAACGTTAGCGGACATACTCGTTGAACGTGTAAAGTTCGAACTAAGCTATTTTGCAGTTTAAACGCTAGTACTGACTAGTTGGAAATTCTGACCAACTCCCTTAAATAACGTAATATTAATGTACGATAACGTAGCAGATACATAAATTTGTTTCAGCCTGACTAATGAATTCCGACGTACTTCATAAATGTGCGGTCATCGATTTTAAGAAAACTCTGCATATCCATTTCAAAACAAAATTTCATTGCAGAATTATTAAAACAGTTTGTTAAATTTTAACATTTTTTTATTTACGCTTCCTATTTTATTTATTGTTATTATTTAACTGTAAAAATTATAATTTTATTTTATTTTTTAACGGCGATCGATTTAGTCATATTTATGAGATATAAAATTCAAAATGTACATGAATTTGTTTTATAATGGAGCTCATAAAACTAGAAAACTATTTTTAAATTCATGGACATGAAGTAAACCCACAATATAAACTGAGAAACGTAAATGCGTCGTCTCGCTATTAAGGAAACATACTACTGGAATTTATGTATTTACGTGAATATTTTTCAAACATTTGTCAAAATGCATATTTTGTAATATTTTATCATTAAACCCAAGAATTATAGAACATTATTGACAGGGGAAGAAACAAAATTCTGAATAAAATTAAAGAAATTCCCAATTAAAGCAACTCATTTTTTGAAAAGGTCTCCATTGTGGTGGAATTTATTTTTAATTATAATAATTAATATTTTATTTTAATTATAATAAATAAATATTAATTTATGGCTTGTTATTGATTTGGCTTTTAAATGAAAATTTCTGTTAGTGCATTAAAACAAAAAAAAAGTTTTTAAAATTAAATTTGTCAACACGTTTAAAATTTTTGGGTCACAAATGATTTAACCATAAAGTCTAGGACATTGGAAAATTTTACAAAAAATTTGTTGCGTTTATGTTACGAGCTCAAATTTCTTTGACTTTTGTCCAAACTGACATAAGTCGTGGTCGAGAAAATCTCTGACCCTGATGGAAAGTCGAAAAGAGGTCATCTCGTCTTATTTTGCTGTTGGGGTAAGGATATCCTTAAGGGCATAAATGTCCGCATTTCTAGTCCTAATAACGACCTTAAGATGTCATACATCCTAAGGATATTAACAGGACGATAAAGAGAGACATTTGGACGTCCTGAAGAGTTCCTATGGACCTCAGGAGAATATTCTGTATTATTTTATCTCAGCAAAATAATTTTGCCCATGGCGTACTAAAATAGTTATTTTCGATACAAGGCCGTAAAACTAGCAGGTCCTAGTATCGCTTGATTGCATGAGGCCGTAAAATCTTTCGGCCGTGTGTTGAACAATATTTTTTGGTACTGAAAGCTGTAAAAATTCGATTTCACGAACTGCATTTAGTCCTTATGGGTTATCTTTTTGACAACGCAGATTCATGTTACACGTGATCCATAAAATTTCATTTTGCGGTCTAAAAGTAGGCCGTAAAATTGGATTTTACGGCTGTAGCACCGAAAAACTATATTAAACTGTACGTTACTAAATTTCTCAGTTCCAAGCCTTCATAAGCTGACCAAGGGAATGATTTAGTCGATTCTACAATACGGCATTTCAGGAACCGATGCACGACCTCGATCAACCCCCGAGAGCTTTCAAAGATTCGCGTGGGCGTCAGAGCTTGCGTGCGGTTATGCCATTATACGCGTTGCTACTTGAAAATGCACCTAGTCGACGGGACGTAAAGACATTATCGATCGCAAAAAACCACCTACACGAGGTCCTGCGTAAAAAAAAGTAGATTTCGCACAGGTTTTCCGTTTGTGTGTGTGTGTGGGGACGTTGGCCGCTAAGCGGCGTTTCAATTAAGCGAGGCCGGCGTCAAATAAATAAAAGCTCGTCACTTGCATCGATTACCCATTTGCGCGCGTTATTGCAGCAAGCAGTTTGGACAATGCGACATGGGGTTTTCATAAAACGTCTGATGAGAAAGCAAAGGAAAAGTGATCCATGAAGGAGAAAGTAGAAATCGTGTTTGAAAATGAACAATGCAGTGGAAATGTAAATTATGATAGTTCCGGTATGAAATGGACGTTTTTCAGACCTGTCGGTAGGGCAACAAGTTCAGCTTTAAAACTTCCATGGCTTGTGTTCATTTTATTGTAATCAATCAACAATTACCGAATATACGAGTTTATTTACGTTTATACAACGGCGTAATTTCAAACACTGCTGCCTATATGCAAATTATAAAAAATAAATTCTCTTCCAAAGACTATAAGTCTCGTAAGCATAGTAATTGTCGTTACGGCTGTAGGCGGGCTGTAGGTCGTAGTTAGGCCACTCTTTCCTATGTAATAAAATAGAAACTTACTTCTTTGGTAGAGATGTTTCGATCATACTGAATAACTCTAGGATAAGGAACATGATAAGGAACTACAGCGTATCCCCTCATAGTAGAATGGGCGGGGTATACCCCTCCCTCTCTGAGTACTGAATACGCACGGGCCAGCTTCATCAAGTCACAGAAAAACGGACGGAACGTACCCCCTCCTGTTCGTATGGGCGGAGCGTATCCCCTCTTAGTAGAATAGGCGGGGCATATCCCCTCCCTCTCGGGACGGATACTAGGAGGGGATACGTTCCGCCTGTTTTTCTGTCACGTGATGAAGCTGGCCCGTGCGTATTCAGTACTCAGAGACTGAATCTTTAGTATAGAGCACCGGAGTGCACGTGAATATAAAATACATGAGATTTTCGGCTCTCTTTTGCTCTTAAATGCAGTTGCAAAAAATCAACTGGAGAGGGACCAACTCGTGGGGTTGAATTGTAATTGATTTTTTTCTTGTACGGGTCCTTCATTTTGGGGACAGACATTTATAATGGATCATGTTCTCTAAATGCCTGAATATTTTTAAAAATCAACGAAAATTGTTTTAGACATCTGCAGATTTTTATATTTTCAGCTTCCGGCGCGGAAAAAATGATTAGTGAAGTACACGCAAACTCCAGTCTTAAATGTAATTTCAAGTAGTGCCGTCTAATATTAATCATGAACAAAAACTATATTATTTAAAAACAAAGATATATAAACAAACATATATTCTGATAATTAATTTCAATATGGAATATTTGGCAGGTTTCGATATATTGTTCGTATTGAAGGTTCAATATGTTTATTACATTTTTAAGCATTTTATAAAATCAATGACCCTAAATGTTCACAATGCTAAATTCAATATGCCTGCAGGTCGTGACTGAGGGTACTTGTTCAATTGACTTGCTACTGGGGTACATTCCTCGATCGATTGAACTGTTGTCGGTTGCTATATGCCCGTACATACCTAAACATTCTATTGTTTTGGTATTGTTTGGACGTCATAAATGTAACAAATAGTACCTGCATACTGCTATTGATGCAAATATAATGGTTATTGGTGGATGTAATGGAGGAGAAGTTTTCCTCTTGATTAAAACCAGACCATATCATTGAATGTATATAACGGTTTTAATATTTTTGATATATGCTATCTTTATGTTTGCTGTGATGACGCTAAGTCTCTTTAACAACTCTTAAAATTTTTCTAGTTTTGTTTCAAATTATTTAATCATGACTTTACCAGTTGGTTAACTAATTGTTGATATCTACTACTTCTACTGGATTCTTTAGTATCTAAGAAATTTGCTTTTATATCACAGATACTTAAAAATCATTAGTAATCATAGTTTAATATTATGTAATTCATAAATTTTTAATCAATAACACACCATTTAATGACACAAATCAACAGATTTTTTATTTATTATTAAGGTGGCTTGAATTAATGTTTTGGGAAGATTTGTTATCATTTATGCGATGTTGGACTTTTTAATCGTGTTTTTTGAACACAAAAGTTCTTTCTCTGACGCATCTGTTTAAACGAATATCATTTGTGCTTACGAGAAAAAGTAACGTACTTATCACCGAGCCCTGGAGACCGGTGTTGTCCGGGATGACAGGAAGGGATAATGCATATTTCGAAGTCTCCTTGTTATTGCATTGTAAATGCAGATTTCTGGAATACTGCATTTTTCATCTTTACAAAAAAGCAAAAATAACAGTAACCAATTTATTTTTAAAATGTGTCTGTAGTAGTAGACAAAATAAATAAAATATTAGTAATTCAAAAATTTTGAAATCACTATTTTAAACTCGTGTACTAAAATATAATGTGGTTGATGCACCAGTTGAATCAACAATAATTTGGTTAAACTATACATTTCCCGACTATAAAATAATTTTTCACAGAATAATTTAGTTCGAGTAAAATTTAAAAAAGTGGATTTTTTTTCTAAATACATTGCGAATGGTCAAGGACCTTTGAGAAGTGGATTGCTTGTCGAATTATTTACCTGCGGGTAAATATTATTCCTTCGCGTAAATCCTCATAAGCGTTATCTGCTCGTTAGTGACATATGACTACCGTGCTGAAAGAATAACTGCTAATTATTATTGATCGATCATTAATTTTAGTTTTCTAGTATTCTATAGTAACATGCGTTTGTTGAAAAGTACATAGTTTGATTTCAATAAGTTACAATTTTCATTTTATTTGAAAGAATTGTTTGAAGTGGACCAATTTAACATTTTTCTTGCAAAGAACTTGAATTTTTGGTTAACTTCCACGTAAAATTAGACAAATCTCAGAAAATTATAAGTTCAAAATTTAATTCTCCGAAAAAGTGAAGGACATTTTTTTTTGCAATGCTTTATGAGGAATTCAATGGAAACGTAATAAAAATTCTTATATTTTTCTTAGCAATCTTGATTTTTTCGAAGACAAAGTATTTGTCACTTTGAAACGTTTAAATCAATCAATCAATTAAACCATATTCCCCTCTCTCTCGCTCACTCTCCTTTCTCTCACCTCTCCCTCACCTCTCTCTCATTCTCTCTGCTCTCTCTTTCACCTCTCCCTCCATTCTACCTTTCTCTCTAGACTCTCTCTCCTCCTCCTCTCTCTCTATCTCTTTCTCTCTACTTCTTCCTTTCGCTTTTTTTGATCAACAAAAACATATTTTTATATATTTCAACAGAATTCCCCGTAAAAAATAACAAAAGAAATGTTTTTTTGGTATTTCATTGAACGAATATATTGTATAGCGTTTTATTAGGAATTCAGTGGAAACGTAAACAGAATTCTTACATTTATCTTAGCAAAATTGTTTTTTCGAAAAAATGTATTTTTTTTTTAAAACGTTTAAATCAATTAAACAATCTCCCTCTCTCCCTCTCTCTCTCTCCTTTCTCTCTGACCTATTTCATTCCATTCTATGTTTCTCTCTAGACTCTCTCGCTCTCTCTCTCATCACCATTTAATATATAACTATACAAATGGTAAAAAGGGACTTAAATAAAAATTGTATAAATTAATAATTAAGGTACAAAAATGGAATCTATAATTTTCAGAAATTTGCTTTTCATTTACAGTCGAGTCCCGGTATAATTTCGACTCGCTATATTTACGTCCCAGCATATTTCCCCGGTCGTTATATTTACCTGTAGTCGCTCTCATTTTCTCCCGCTTTGCGGACTAGGTCCTCATGAAGGGCCTGCTGTGACGTCGCGAACATGACGCGACTGAGGGGAGTGGGAGAAGCTGCGCTCCCCTTCTTTTGGTAAATATAACGAGAGGAAAGGGGAAGGCACCGAGGGGGAGGAACCAAGTGTATAAATATACTTCCGAGGTTTTGTAGAGCTTCTACAAGATCACTTTAAGAGCTCTGTTTGATAAGTATTTAAGACATCTTATAATTTGTAAAACTTCTTAAAGAAGTCTTCAAGGTGTATTTTTGCTGTTTGGGATAGTACAGTCATACTTTTTAAGAGAAAAGTGCTGCTAAGACAAAGTTTACTCTTAATGGAATCAGTAAATTTATTGGAATAATGTTGTATATATTCTAAATTTCTTAGACTGAGAATTAACTCTTTATGGAGTGTAAATTGAACGACTCTGGTACATAGTGTCAATTCCCACTCTTAACGAGTGAAAATTACCTCTTAATGAGTGACAAGTTGCCGAAGAGTGGCTCAATTTGAACTCCATACAGAGTAACTTCCCTCCAAGGAATTCAGAGAATACAATTATCAATAACATGGTAGAAATTCATAACATCCACCAGTTTTAGTATTAAAATAAATAGCATTGGGAACTTTTTTTAAATTATCAAGTGGTATTATTCCAAAACAACAAAAAATATTTGCAGATCGGATGAAATAAATTACTTTAAATTTCATATGCTATTGTTTAATTCTCGAAATAAATAACTTCAAAATTATTGAATTATGCTATTTTTTCCGCAATTTGTAACAGTTCTTTTTCAGAATTTATGAATCGCACGATGTAAATTATATTAAACGTGTAACACATGTTGCAATTAATCTGAAAGTTTGTTCAAGTTACAGAAAACCGTTAAACAGAATTACCAGTTTCAGAATTCTGCAAATGTCCGTACTTGTTAAAACATAACGTTTATCATTCATATTATTTGTTTAATGAAAGTAATTAATTTAATGGGATATTACCTTACAATGGGCATTAAAATTTATGTTGAGATAAATGAAAGTTGTGTTACTTGAGTCTGAGTTTACTACAAAATGACGAAAAAATCCAAAATGTAGGATGTAAAAGCATCATCGAGTATTTTAATTTGTGGTATAAAACCCTGGAGACATTTTTACAGATTTTTGAATGAAATACACGAACAAAAATAAGTAGATGGGGTAACTACTTAAGTAGTAAGATGTGGCACACCCATTTTCTTTTCGTTGACACTACTACTTAACTGACTAGCTTTTCTATGTAAAATATTATACCAAATACAAAAAATTATTTATAGCCGAATTTTACTACTTAAATAGTAGCCAAACGTAGTATTTCAACAATTGTAAAATAACGTGACTACTAGTATTTCAATTTCGTATGATGTACTTATAATGAGAAAACTTTTCTACCCTCAATTTGAAGTCAACTGTTCATTTATTTTCATCCGAGTTGCCGACGATCCAAATAAAATTCAGATTTATAAAGAAATGGAATATTAGTTGCACAAAATGGAACTTTTATTAGTTAGTGACCGCTACTATATATTTACGTTTCTTATAATATTGATGAAGAAAAGATTATGAATTTAAATTTCTACTGGAGAGTCGGTACTCTACATTCAGGTTTTTGACAACTTTTTTTTGAATTTTCAATAAAATATTTTTTCTTGCAGATCAGCAGAAAACAAATACAATTTTGTCTATCTCATTACAATTTTTATTTAAAAAATGCGGCTGTGATTTATTTAAAAACTAAAATATTGTCATTAAGAAATGAATTTATGACAATTTTTCGAATAACACTTTATGATATTATTTTCTACAAGAAATTACTATATTTAATTGCTTACTTTCACTTTCTCTACAATCAATTTAATTGAAATATTAAATTAAGAAATTTACATATCTGATCATATATTCGTCTACGTTTTTGATAAACTTTCTTAATGAAGGATCCTGGTAAAACTTGCTTCCAAGTTCAGCGTAATCAATAGAATATAAAGTTGATACTCATAATTCTATTTCTTTAATAAAGAACTAATGATTTAAAAATGGAATAAAATTTAAAAAATGTTATAATGTAAATTTATTTCAATACTTTTAAAAAAATATTATCAATGTCCTAGAACTGATCCGCAAGGGGAGAACATACGTTAATAAAAAGAATTTGTTTCGTAAAATATATATGAATGTTTGGATACGCCAGTGTCGTTCTAACAGCATGGATTATATCTGTGCCAATAGTATACAAAATATAGATTTGATACTCATGGCTTTATTCGTACCGTACTTGAAAGCTTTGACAGTATTTCACAATATCTATTTCTCGTTTTTTGTCGAAAAACATGCGTAATACTTGTATACGATTTCTGTATTGCATTTTTATTTATATTTTTTAGTTGTAGTTTCTTTTTTTAATTTAAATGTTGTTGTTGTTATTGTTACCTGAATACTAGGCGTACATGCATTTGATAAAATTTTACATAAAAAAGTAAATGGTATATGCTTCTAGAATATCTATCGATAGTTATATATAGTTATCTATATATAAGATAGTTATCTATCGACCACCGAAGAAAGCTCTTCTCGAACTATTTGAATCTGTACTGCAAAAATATAGCTGTAATTATGATCGAATCATTATTATGGGTGATTTCAATGTTGACTTAAATCGGGCTAATTTTGAATCTACATATTTGCAGCAGTTTGCCGTAGCCAATGCTCTTCAAATCGTGCCGTATCAGCCTACTAATCATACGAACCGAACTGATACATGGATTGACCACTGCCTTGTCGATAGCCTTACAAATGTCCTAGGACATAGCCAAGCCAATCTACCTTTTATCTGTGGCCATGATCTGATAGATATCGAATGTAAGATTGGAACACCGAAAGCAAAGCCGATACAAATCACATGTAGAGACTATCGCTCGTTCGATGTATCGAGTTTGCATAGGGACCTGAGTAGCTATGATTGGAATATTTTTAATTCTGTTTCTCCACTGAATAACGTGAACTTACTCACCAATACGCTTAGTCATCGTCTATTGCAAACTTTTGATAAGCACGCCCCTAGGCACACCTTTACACCGACTCACAAGCCTTCCCCTTGGATTTCACCTCAGCTACTTAGACTTAAATACGAGAGAAATAGCCTTTTATGTGCTTATCGCAGGACCAGGGACCCATCCTTAAGAATTAGACTCATTTCTGCTAATAAGGCTAATAAGCAGGCATGGGTATTAGCGAGGGCAAACTACTATCGAAACAAACTTACTACTATTCGGGATGCTAAGACCATGTGGAGGGAGTTGCGCAACCTTGATCTGGTGGCTTCCAATAAAGCTGTTAAACCGTTGTGTTGCACTTTGGATGAACTCAATTCCTTTCACACAGCTTCTGTTTCTCCTTACACTGATCTTTTCGACCTAAATTTCGATGAAGACTTTTATCACGGAGATTTTAACGATAGTAGATTTTTCTTCGCTAATGTCACCATCGAGGACGTAGCTGCTCGTTTGGAGGAAGCAAAGTCGGAGGCATGTGGCTCTCATTCGATACCTATTAGTTTTTACATCAAATCATTCCCTGTCATTGCCCCTCACATAGTTCATCTCTTTAATGAATCGCTTAATTTATCCATCTTTCCTGCTGACTGGAAAAAATCATTGATGATACCCATTAGCAAAATTACTAACCCTGTTTCTCCTGCTCATTACCGACTTATCGCTATTGTTCCTGCACTCTCTAAAATACTAGAACGTATTGTTTTCAATCAGCTACTTGGGTTCCTGAATAACAGTAATTGGTTTGATTCTCACCAATCGGGTTTCCGTAAAGACTACAGTACGCAAACAGCACTATTATATGTATCTGAATATTGCAGGCAAGCAATAGACAATCGCATGATAACTATTGTTATCCTCTTTGACTTTAGCCGTGCGTTCGATACTATTAGTCACAGGCTTTTGCTGCAGAAACTAAAAATGGCTAATTTATCGGATACCGCTATTCGGTGGTTTGCGTCTTACCTCTCGTGTCGATCTCAGGCTGTCACAGGGGTGGATGGCACTAGATCGTCGTGGCTTCCAGTGGGTGCTGGAGTGCCCCAAGGTTCTGTGTTAGGACCTTTGTTGTTTTCAGTATTTATTAACGATCTACCTGGGGTTCTCCATCATAGTGATCATATGATTTTCGCTGACGACACTCAAATTTTTCTTAAATGTCGTGTTTCAGAACTTGACATCGCCATTGCAAAGGTAACATCCGATATCACTCGCTTCTGTCAATGGGCGAATAGCAATGACCTCGTCCTTAACTTTGAAAAAACTAAGGCATTACTGGTCGGCAGTGCTTTTTATCTGAATACCTTTAATCCTGATTCGATCACACCGATTGTTATTAATAATTCGGTCATACCGTGGGTTAAATCGGTGAGGAACTTGGGTCTCGTGTTTGATGGAACGCTCTCGTGGAAGTACCATCTTATACAAATGTCCAATAAAGTCTTCTCCACTCTACGTCAACTACGTAATAACCGTGCTCAACTACCAACTGATGTTAGGCAAACCCTTGTTTCCTCGTTGATTTTACCCTACTTCGATTACTGCTGCGCAGTTTACAACGACATCAATGTAACTCAAAAAATAAGGGTGGAACGAATGTTTAATGCGGGCATTCGTTTCATCTTCGATCTACGGCGCGATGAGCACATTACCCCTTATCGTAATAAGCTTGGCTGGCTCAACACTAAATCGCGTAGGTTATACTATATTGGAATCGTCACCTATAAGATTATTAAGTCCCACGTACCCCACTATCTTTATGAACGTTATCAGTGGCGTGAAGAATCTACATCCAGGGCTCTTCGACCAGGCTCTATGCAAGAACTTCGAGTACCGACACATCGGCTAGAATCCTATTCCAACTCTTTTATTGTCACATCTACCCGGTCATGGAATGAACTTCCAGTCGAAATTCGCGCAAGTGAAAATGTGTATTCGTTTAAAGTAAAACTAAAAAAATTCCTATTAAGTCGGACTTCAGTGTAATTATTTTGTATTTTATATTTTAGTATTAGCATTATTAGTATTAGTATTAGTATTTTAGTATTTAACATTAGTATTTTAGTCCACTTTTACTTCTGGTATGCGTGTACCCTACCCTACGTTGTAATCCCTCGACTATTATTATTATATATCTATCTTATATCTACTTTGTTATAGAACTAGTATTAGTATAGAATTAGTATTGCGCTTTTATATGCATCTGTTAGTATGTCTTGTCATATTAAGCTTAGTTTTAGTATTAGTTATCTGTATGTATGCTCTATATTGGTTGGCCTAAGAGGTAATACCTCAAGCCATAATAAAGACAATCAATCTCTCTCTCTCTTCATGCTCTCATTCTTCCTCGTTCTTTTTTGATCAACAAAATTTTGAACAACATTTTTAATTATATTTTCATTGAATTCGTTGCAAAAATACTTTTGTAAAATGGTTCTATTTTTTGTAAGTGGCCTAACATCTTAGGTTGTTTAAAAGAAAATTTTTATAATCTTCGTTTCATTGGTTTAATTTTTACTAATAAATAAAATTCTAGTTTAAATGTTTAATTTAATGGGGATTTCAAGGCTCGTTTATTATGTTCATTTTTCTTTCTTGAATCACGCAAGACTCCGATAAGTCGTGTTACAAATAAATACTTCTAAACGATACGAATCACGAACTAAATTAAACCGTGAACTGTTTTTTCTTATCCAGCTATTCCTGAGAATCTTTATTTCGCGAAATTTAATTTATCCTGCAAGCGCACAATTTTGAAATGCATTCATGCAATAATTTATACTGATAACCTACAAAATTTCATTTGAAAATTTATTTCCTTTCTGATGTGTGATTAAGGACAATGTTTGGTTTTTAAATCTCATTGTTCATATTTTATACATTTGTATATAATATAAGTAAATGTTAATTGACAATTATTTAATTATCAACAAATTTTTCAATAAAAAACCGACAATCGAAAAGCGGACATTCAAACAATCATTGTCCGCTTGTCAATGTGTCCATTTTTGTATGTATTGTCGGCGTTGTAACTGTCGGTTTTTTTATCTATCGGCTTTTTGATTTGTTGATATTTCGACCCCCACCCATTTATTTATCAGAAAGAATGTCAACTTCAGATTAATAAAAAAATTACTGTTTAATAATACCTCACTTCAATCACTTTTGATCAAACATGACATAAAAACATTATTGAATTTTTACTTTATCACTCTTTTATTTTTATTACTTACAAAAGTCTACGTAAAATGACATGTGCAATGTCAGGATTTCTTATTGAGATAAACTGGAATGAGTTAATTTAAAATTGACAATACAACATTTGCTATTATATTAATTACAGCAAGAATATTTTTCGCAGAAACTAGAGGAAATTTTCAGTAAATATATTTTTTAAATATGGGATACTACCTCAGTATATTGCAGCTGTAGTAAGTTACGTTATGCGAGACCACCTGCAGCAACTCACTCCCCAAGAAATATATCCGGAGTGTATTTGCAAATATTTCTCCCGAGGATGGACGGGTATATTCGTTTCGGTTTTGCATATCTACATACAAATAATATAAATCTATAAACTTCATCTTTTTTCATACTTTTGAATAAACATTTTGATATTAAAATTTTAGAGGATTTCAAAGTAATTATATAATTCGAGCTCTAATATTTTTTATATATATTTTTTGACCAAATTTAGAAGTCTAAATTACAAACGATCGAAAATTACATGAATATTCTAATTTTCAAATTTGATTGCTGATAATTAGACTTGGATCAAAGAGGATTGCTTTATATGGACTTGGTAAAAATATTCGGTAGTCATTTCCCCTTAACTTCTGATTATTTCCTTTGATCTGAATTTCTATATCCATTGAAAGAAACTCACGTCGAAAGTCTATTTAATTTGATGTATTTTCATGTAAAACGCTAATGGAAATGGATTCGCAGTTATCTCAACATTTTGAAAAGGATGCGAATTTTACTTGTTAAAATTCAGAATTTACATTAGAATATTTTATTACATTTATGATCTTTCAAAGCTCTCAGTAACATTCGCGATAGTAATTTTACCATTAATTCGCTTTTACAAACATGAATATGGAGAGTAAACACATTTTAAATCAAAGTACTGTTTCTTTTTTCAGAATCTTTTTGTAATTAAAAATTACTCATTACCGCATTGCACAGACGATTTGTACGTATTTCAGAGATTTTTCAAGATGGTCTTGAATGATGGTTCAATTTCCCAGTTCCTATAAAGACAATAATTCTAATAGCCATTCAGCGTGAGATTGGCTTCAGCCCAATTTAGTGAAGCTACACTAAATAAAATTTAAAGTACAATTAGTTTCATTTCGAAAAAACCTCTTTTCTACGTGTTCGAAGCTTTTTAGAAATAATCTGTTATTACTATGAGAAAATTGTAGTATACACTTTGATCTCTTGTAACATGTCAGTTTCATTTACGATATTAAATGACCCAAAAGTCTTGTCTAAAAGTAAATGTAAGAGCACGTTATGGCAATATCGTCGTTAATTAATATAGGAAACTTCTTTTATCCTTAATGAAAATGTTTTTGATATTTTTCGTTCGATACAACATCAAAGAACCCTTTAAAACTATTTCAATAAAGTTAAAGGAATAATGTACTTTTAATTTTGCTCATTATATTTTTTGCAAGAATTTTGTTAATAACATTTTAGATATTTGTATAAGTACGAATAAAATTTGAGGGTAAAAAAATCGTATTAAATTCACACTTGAAACAAAAGCAAATGAACGCATCAATTTTTTCAATAAATACTACAATAATTTGCAGACAATAAAATGTTTGGAAGGGGTCCAAAATCAGTTGACCGAAACGTCATACTTTGAGTTATAATTACGTTCAGACCTATCCTATTTACCAAGTAATATTAAAAATGATTTCTTTTTTTTTTTAATCTGTACCTTCTACTTCGATGGAAGTGTCCCAAAAGCCCAAACAAAGACAACAAGTTTTCCAGGTTTAGGTGGGTACAATTACCTACAGATCGTTTTATTAGATGGCGCCACGCACACATTTGTCGAAAATATAAGAAACTATAAAAACTCACATTAAGTACAGCATGGGTCATGAGTCGGGTAAAGAAAAAGATATAATTTTTTAAAAAACATTATTACTTTGCTCTGTAGCAATGTACAATACCGATAGAAATCGAAGGAGATTCACCACCGGCATTTGCCGTTCTGGTATTTCAACCCTTCATGATGTTCCTAAAATGATACGTGCGCGTCTATTATAGATGGAGATTGGAAGGAAACCGCGGTATGTGTCGAATTCAAATCCTACTCATTGCAATGGTCATCGACACACTTCATTTACATAATTAGGATTCAGATGGTTCAAAAATTCGAATGGAAATCGAGAATTTTGTGAAAACTATTCAAACATTTTTAAATACTACTCAGAAAGTGGACTTAAAGGGATCATGAATAAAATGTGTCGATGCTGAGACATCTTTAAGTCTCCTTAGACAATAGGAATTTTTTTTATTACACGAAAATTTCATATAATGGAAAATTTGATATGTAGAATAATTAATGTAATAGTTTTGCCATAATAAAGTGGTATTGTTTTAATTTTTATTTATTTTGTTTATTTCTTCTTATTTGTTATTTAGATAAAAAAGAATCGATTCGGCATTACACTCCAGACGGTAAAAACATAGCGTTCTATGTATGTTCTATAAGTTTGTTATTTGATCCACTTTTGAGGGAATGAAAAC
Source organism: Trichopria drosophilae (assembly GCA_030407085.1). NCBI lineage: Eukaryota > Metazoa > Arthropoda > Insecta > Hymenoptera > Diapriidae > Trichopria > Trichopria drosophilae. The sequence continues at coordinate 26,910,476 of CM059585.1, forward strand.
GCATTTCTATAACGAGAGCCACAGTGGAGCACAACAAACCTATGAGCATCGTCGTTGACGCTGACGCCGTCAAACGCAACTAAATTATAGAAATCCTTTGGTGCATGCAGACGCGAAAACGTTTCTCAATTCCGGATCAAAGAACATGAACACCAGCACTCCAGCATTTACAATAAAAATTTGTTTTTATGGAATATGGAGTGCTTAGAACTCATCTTTGTCATAAATGTGAACAGATTTTCGTCATTCAAATTAGTTTTGTCAACATATGAATATTAAAAATATAGTATATAAGATTGATGATGATGCAATTTAAATTTAAAAATTACAAATTAGAACCAAATTGGTCGGTCGTCAAATTTCTGAATTATGCATTCGAAACTTCAAAAAATAATTAATATCCTGTTCGTAGAATAATTTCTAGTGTCAATATATTTTTAGTTTTGCTGATTTAGATTCCAAATTTATATTTTGTGTATATATACTCGATTATACTGAACTGAGTTCCAATTGTTATAGAAAGAAGAGTTATAACACAATACTAACAAGAAATCAACGCATATAACATCTATAAAGTAACATATCAAATGAACGTCAATCGACTTCATATGTGGATTTCAGCGCCATCTACCTTTTCTGGAGGAAACACTTCAAAACATAGTTTGGGTCTGTTGTGGTAAGCCAAAAAATAGGTTCTGATACCAATGCACAATATCTGTCATTAATGCCATCGAAGATACTGTCAAAATTTCAAAGTGGGGAGTTCAACATTTATGGAGAAATGAATATTTGAGCTTGAACGCGTAGTGAAAGTTTTTCTAGTCGCAGATTACATATTTGTGGTCAGTTTTTAAAAATTCACAATGACGGATCCAATAAAGTCGAGCAAAAATAAGGATGTCACTTTGAATTCCCATGAAACATTATATCTCCAGGTTTTTGACACTCGTGATTACGAATCCGGAGTGAGTGTTAAACAATAAAAATGGCGGATCCAATTTATTCGACTCGCCATTTTGAATTGAGAAAAGCATATTCTATATTCGTAATCAGCGATCTTAAAAACCTGCGAATCACAATTTCATCTCGGTCGAAGAACTTTGAACTAATTGGATCCGCCATTTTGAATTTTCAAAATCTGAGCTCATTATACCGAGTAACGTTAGGTAAACGACATCAAAAAGGACTCAGGAAAGAAATTGCATAGGAAATGTTATTATTTTGACCGGAGTTTTTATTAAATATGCATTTCTCTTACAAGAGAACCCTCTCTCAAGTGTGTCATTTTACTTCCGTTGAAATGTGATGTATCGAACGGTTATCATATTAACTGATAACAAAAGCATTTATTAACAGAGTTTATTTAAAATTCGTCGCTCCAATATTTTTTAGACTTATTCCATAACAAACGAACAGATCAGATCGGGTCATATTCTCAGAATAAGTTTATATCGAGGTATATGACTCAGTACAATAAGGAGATTCATATTTCATCGTTTGTCAAAAAAAATGTGGTGATGATAGGAGCTTGTGACGTTAACTCCTCTTGTTACCGAAAGTGACACAATTTTTAATAAATTATCTCGTATTTCAACTAATAATTAACTTATTCTAATGTTTCTTTTTGCATTTAATATAGGAATGTATTCTTTATCGAATGGAGCTAAACAAATTTTTGTTATATACCAAAATAATAATAAAATAGAGGTTATTTTATTGAAAAAAATACAAAACTCAATTTCTCAGAAACCCCAACTTTAAAAATTTTCTGGCAGAAATGTAAACATCTTTGAATGCTTTTATGAGTTTGAAATATAGTTTCTGTGTAAAAACTAAAATGCTAAAAGCACCTTATGCCCCACACTCTGCTAATCTCTTCCTCTTCTTCTGAAACATTCTGTACACTTTACTACCGTACGCCAATTTCGCCTATAACCAAGTGTTCATATTGCGCGGTTTAAGAGGAAGGGAGAAACGGAGGGGGAGACGCGAGAGAATTGGTGGGAGGCACAAGGTGTTTGACGCGCCACTGTGCGGTTTAGTTTGCCGGCTTCGAGAAGAGGACCGCGAAAAGGGTGCCAGTGCCAGATCCGTAGCAATACAAATGTCCATTAATCTTTGCGATTTATCTGATATTAAGGAGAAAATGTAAGATACAATTTAACTCAGGGAATCGGAAATGCCACTAGGAGTGTTTTTCCCTGTTCCTTTGTCTGCGATGTGTTCCTATTATAATTTTATTAATGTCGTAAAGAGTAATTATTATAATCTGGACTATCCCCTTGCTCTAACTTTCCTTTATTTTACGTTATTCTCTTCTGCAACCGGTATTTGCGAAAGAAAAATAAATGGTTTCTTTCCTGGTATGTCTACTGCCTTGATCAGTACAATGATGGAGGAATTTCTAAGAGATAAATCTTAAAATAACCCATAGAGACAAATTGCAATAAAATAAATTTTAAAAAACTCTCGTCCAATTTACTTTACCATCTGATGGTAGTTGTGATTTACTTTTTTTCATATTTGGTGAAGACTCCAGCAGTATTCCATTTACTTTTACAAAGTGGAATGTATCACATTTTAATTAAACAAAAACTCGTCTGCTCCACTACAAAATCCCCAAACCTTTAAATGGAAATATCAGTTGTTCATTCCATTAGCATGAAAGCCAACCTCTACGAACTAAGTTTGGGGACAAATCAAAATTAACTCATAGTGGCTCGTGCCGAACTCTTGGATGTAACTGCTCAATCGCGTAACGTATGCGTGTATCACGTGTTCGCCTGCCGTCACGTACCGGATATTAGTTCGGGCTGCGTGCAGTTATCAATTTTCAGGAATGTTTGCCAACCATCAAATTCCGCCGCTCAGGAAATGGAATTGAATTATCGCTAAAAGCAGCTCGCGTGCTATTACTTCCCCCTTATGGGAGAATCGAAGACGACATCGAAAATGTCGGAGGTGAGATTGTAAATCCCAGGTTCAAGCAGAATTTCCAAGACAATCTAAAACTTACCCGAATGTCCACCAGATGTCGAAGCACATGACGTTCAGCCAGAAGAAACTCGCAAGGAAGGAGAAGTGGACGATATATGCTGAAAATGAAAAGAAATTCATTAGCAAATTATGATTTTGATGAATAATAATGAATTTATGTCGAGAAATATTATTGTTAAGCTTGATACATGTTAATCTAGTGTTCTTTCGCAAACGTTTTCAATTTAATAATACGAATTTCTTTGAGGAAGGGAGGCGGTGCTTTAATCCATCAATAAAGTTGTGAAATATTTAGATTAATTGCTAATTTGATGGATGATATGTATAATAAATGAATCTTGACATTGTTGGGGAGGCGAATTTTCCGTCAGGATCGACATTTAAACGAGTTTTGTACTATATCACTTTTGGGTCGGTACGCCATCTAGCGTCCCCGGATAACATTTGTATTTATTTTATATGGTTTTTTTTCGTCGATTCGTGGTAGTATAAATGTATAAAATATTTGTATATAATATAGAATATAGTGTATTTACAAAAATTAAAATACAACTAACATTTTCGAATGAATAAAAAGAATTATGACCATGATCAAATAACTGAATTCAAACTCAGTAGTTAATAAATTTCAATTTTTCTTCGTTTACAGAACAGTACAAGGAGAAATTTATGTTTTCCATCAATTCCCATCACACAAAATTGATATTGTACCAACCGAGGGTATTCTATAATGCCATTTTTTTTAGAAAAAGTTTTCAAAGAAAAATATTTATTAACTACAAGAAAGGAAATGAAGTTTTGTGTAAAAAAATAATGAATAAAAGTAACATTAATTCTGAAGAACCTTTAAGATTCGGATAAAATTTATTCTGAGAATCTGAATTTCTATTTGATATTCGATATACACCAAGATTAAACTTCACTGACTAGTGTTTCGTACAGATCTAGTTTAGACAGTGAGTTTCAGATTGATTTTCAATATATATGCAGATTGAATGTATCATACTAAGAGAAGATTATATTTAGCAACGTATTTTGAGAAAGATTTTCGTTTCGTATTTTGGAGTAAACTGAATTCTTTCTTTGTATGGGACTATCAATATTCATGTTTCTTATAACTATTTTAACGGAAAGCACAGGAAACGCGTTCGAAGTACGTCGATAAATGGTCGCTTTCGATAACGATATCTCGTACATAAAATTTTATGTTCTTTGAACTTGGGTCGCCTTTTTAGAATGCTCCAGTGAAATTTTTAGTTTAAATTAATAAAACTTTTCAATATTATTTAGTAGGTTACATCTACTAGATTAAATATAAAAAATATCAGCTTTTTGAATATCATGTACATCACGCTTGGTCCAATTATTTCTTACAAACAACTTCATATACGACACACAGTAATCGACATCATCCCAAACATCATCAGCTATTATAAATTATAAAAATACTGTATCGAGCCTCACTCAACTATCCTCCGACATCATAAGCCATCATATTCCCCATTAAAAAGTTCAATCTAAAAATGTTTCATTCAACAAATGTTTTCATGTTTAATGAAATAAATTTCGTAAAAAATTCCAAAATACTCCATTGACCCGCCTAGTCTCAAAAAACATGTTTTTCGTTACACTTTCCAGATCTAAATAAATTTAAAAATCGCATTCAGCAATGTTACGAAATTCCGCACGTTTTCCCTATAAATCATTCAAATCTCTAAGCTCAACACGTACATCACTTTCGGTTCGAGAGCGCGTCGGCAGGAAATTTTTCAACTTCGACGAAACGATCCATGAAAATACTTAATGGGTCGACTGCTGCTATTTTCCAAATATTTCGACGCCTACTCGACTGTGCGTCCGCTAAACAAATGACGGAATAATAGAAAAAGGCTATTTGAAAATCGATAAATCACGGCGCCCAGAATGCCGCCTCGGGGATTTATATTTCCCTCGCGATAATTCATTTCGGAGTAACCAGCGTCGCGAGCCTTGCACAATTAAAACAATATTGCACCAACGGTCGTCTGCGGAAATGCAACATTTTTTTGCGGGCTCGTTAATCTCGATCAAATTCTTTTAATGTTCTAAAATGCCCTTCCCGACCTTTTTGACGTTACCGATTTCGTATATGGGTCGGGGGTGATGTGTGTTCTGTGTTACTTTTCCTATCAATTTTTAATTTATTTCTACTAGTTTCATTCCTTTTGATTTTCATACGACTACGAAAAATGAGATTTTATGTTTGGTAGTTTTGGTAAATCTCTAGAGTCCTATGTAAATTTCGAAAAATCATTTATTATAATAAGTGTTATTTACTAACATCACCTTTTATTTTAAATGTCAAGGTACAGTAGTCTCCGTCCTAAGTTATACCATCAAAAATTATAACATCGTGCTAAGTTATAAGTTTGCCCTGTTCAAAGTTATAACATGTCATAAGATGAAAGATATTAGTAATTTGGTGGTTGCGTAGAAGCAACCAATCAGCGTTGATCTAAATTGGTTTTTCCCCTTCTCCAACATGCGCTTTGCTATACCTCTCTTATACTATGAGTTAGCCTCTTTTCCTTGCCTCCCCACCACATCGTTTGGAGTCGTTATTCGGCAAGGATCGGCAAAGTTTGGTATGCCTCGGTTACACCTACTCACGGAAGAGGGGATAATGGGCGGGGCTTCGTATATAACTTAGGCGGACAGTCTGAAAGAACTGTTATAATATATCTTAGGACGGGCTCTAATGCTTATAAACAAAATTTTGATGTCACAATGGTATCTCCTACAGATGCGGATATTACAAAGGTTCATTGAAATTATTTTAATTCATAAACTACCTTTTAAAATACGGTTTCATGGTAGATATGTTGATATTTTTACTTCTGTTCCCAATAGTTTTATAAGCATAACTTTAACAATTTTTAATAGCATTGATAAAGTTAAAGGATTATTCGAAAAAAGTCTGTTTCATCTTATAAGAACATTGAATTAATCATTAATTACCATTTTATAAGATATATAATTATCACGGTATAATTCTAAATATAAAAAGAATGAAAAAAAAACGAGTTTAAATTGTTAAAAGTATTGATATTTTATTTAATTTTTATTATCATACATTTCATCCCAATAAATTAATTTATCACTATATAGTGAATCATACGGTCGTGAGATAAATTTTTTTACCCGGATATATCTGTTCATAATCATCTTCATATTTCTAGAATATAAGTCGTATTTCAATCATTGCGATATCGAGAGTCTTTTATCATTTATTTCATATATATTATCTCTTTCCTATCTTGAACATTTACTCGGTATGGATTTACTAGATTCGTGTTTTCTTTATTTCCCGGATTATCCGTTTAATTTTCTCGAGCTTAAAAAGAGGTTTTATATTCTTCGATAAGATGATTCCTTAAGAACTTTCAAAGAGTTCAAGACTTTTTAAAAATATTTAATAATAAATATACCTATAAACAATTTTTATTCATTATATTGTATTTTTTCAAATGAACTGTATTTTATTCTGTGTTTACAAAACCTGTTTACTATTTGCCAAACATTTGAAAAGCTTTGTGATCTCTGGTTATAATAAATTTATTTCCGACTATTGATCGCTCTTTCGAATGACGCCGCTAAACATTTTCGAAAATTTATGGTTAAAACACTTTTTTTTTTAAACATGGAGAAAACGAAATTTTTTAAATCCATTTTTAATTATGATGCCGGTTTCTGATCACCTTCTAATCTTTCAGAAAGGTGATGTTGATTGTTTTACTTAAAAAATAGAGTCTTAAAACGTCCGCGTGCCGGAAGCGGAATCCTCTTGCGTCGAGTGGAAATCCTCTTGTTGTATGATGAAGAGGATTATTCTAGTTGCGGTAAGTGGATTTCTACTTGTCGCAAGGGGATGTCTACTTGCCGCAAGTGAATTTCGCTTTTAAGAGTGTACATTCACATATTTTATTTTATTCTATTTTCTAATTCAAATGTCGTCGAAATGTTGGAAATTTTGAAATTGAAATAATTGCTATTATTTTGGATCTCCTTGGATTGCTTTGCAGTAAAATCATAAGTAATCATAAGTCAAAAAAATAAGTTATTACGAGTATTGTATGATCTGTTTTGATTTACGGAAATAATATCCTAAAAATTCCAAATTCAAGATGTCGGTTATGTGCTCGGTAAAAATTAGTCTCTTATAACTTAAATTGGTGTGAAATTTAAAAATCTCATAAGTTTTAGTTATCGCTAAATTCGAATCTTGAGACAGTTTACCAAAATTCAAAATGGTGGATGCAAAATTTCACATCAAAGTAGATCGCACAAAATTCGTAAATATTTTTTAAAATTAATTAAATATTTTTTTTGTATCTATTTAAGTAAACAAAATCAAAATTACGTTTCGATTTTGTGTTTATGCTTTTTAGATATCTAAAAATGATTTTCATGTTTATAAACTCGATATTTACTGAAGATTATGTATGGTAATTAAAGGCTGACAAAATGAATTTTCCCATTAAGTTGTCAGTCACTGTGTATTTTAAATTGAGATCGCCTTTCTTCACTACTTTGCGATTTTGTACACGTAGACTTTAAAATCCCTAGCGGACAAGTATTGACAGTTTTAGTGCAATTAAAAGTCTTGGAAAAGTGAAAGGGGTAAAATACAGTATATTTATTACAATGTGCCACATTTTTGTAACACATTCCATCACAAGATATTAAACATTTTTAATATTATAATGAATTTAATTACCATTATAGTTGACAAGCATTTTAATTTCAAATTTCTTAATAATTATTTTGGAAAACTTTTGCAAATAACATTTTTAGTACTTTTATGAAAGTTTTTGATGTCGTATATTCCACAAGAGTCAAATTTGAATTCTGAATAGTTTTATCATTCTTTCAAAATTATTGTAAAAACAAAATTCATGATTTGTAAATATTTGTTTTCGACGCGTGACAAAATATACTCGCACGAAAGTTGGATATAAGCCATGGAGTTTTCGAACAAACAGATTTACATACTTTTTTCCTTCTGCCATGTGACAAACTTTTTTCATCTCAACTTTTCACTATTAAACTCTAAACGATGCAACCTATAAGTCAAATGTATAAATATGGTAAACTGTTTCAAACGTATTTCAATGTGGATTGTAGATTCGACAGGATATTTTCAACGAAGTACAATATACTTTGAATATCATATCAGTGTATACTTTTCGAATTTGATGAAATAAAAGAAACATTTTTTTTCTAGTGATTTTAATTTTTATGATAAATAATTTTTTAGTAATTATTTAATCATTCGTTCAATTATGGCTTTTTTAAGTATCATTTACTAATACAATAAGTGCAGTGTTGACAAAATTCAGGTCTTGTTAAAAATATGGAAATTAGATTTGGATATAGGGACAAAAACTATGTCAGTATTTTCTACATTTCAAAATATCTTAATCCATCTCAAAAATAGAAAGTCTTCCGACGGTGTCAATAAAATATATTTTGTAAACTTAACTATTGTTCAAATTAGTTTTATACCATCACTAAAATATTCATCATTTTTAACTTCAATATTAAATGCACAAATTTAAAAACTTTTAACGTTAGTTAGTTAGTTACTACTCACGGACTAACTAACTTTAGTAGTTTATTCGTACCTAAAACAAATTTCTCTCGCAAAAACTGTATATTAGTTAAATGGTAAAACTACTTAAAATTGCAAAGTGTATAGTACTAATCATGCATTAGTCGAGGTATTAAATAAATGTTAATGTTATTAATTTATAGTTGGCGATTAAATATTCTGTAAAAACATTCAACCCCATTTTGTTTATCGTCTAAATTCTCATTGGTGTAAAATACTTAGAGTAAAAAATTAAATTAAACTTAATTTAAACTTAAACTTATTACTATATTAATTTCAATTTTAGAATTCAGAATATTGTAAAATATACTATTAAATAACTATTTTTATTATGGCGTTATTTTCGTATATGTAAAGTGATTATTTAATAATAAAACTGCGGTAGATTTGAGGTTATGTTGCTCTGTATTTGCCGATCGTGAAATAGTATACGGGACAATGAATTATTGTCTATAGTTTACGATAGTAAATTTATCTTATGTAATCCCGTCTTGTACTTTTGTAAAATTGTTCGATTAACTAAATTTTTTCTCTGTTTATATTTAACAGCATTTTTTAAAAACAAAACATGTTTGTTCTAAATGATGTCATTTTATGTCAAAATTACATCCCACAAGGAGACATTTAAAAAATTCGAAATTTTCTCTCTAAGAAATCTCTCAAAATTAGACAATTTTTTTACATTAAAAATCTCAGTCAATTGGTCAAAGTAGTTCGAAATTTGACGACCAATAGTCATAAAAATTATTTCTTGCTACTTTCTGCAAGGGAGACCTGTAGTTTACGTAATGGTTGGCACGAATTTCACATGCATGATACCTAAAACCGTTAATGGACCGTATTGTTACGTGATTTCGGTAATCTTCTGAAATCCCTATTTATGTGGTGATGAACCTAACGGTTTATATCTGTACAGGTTATAAAATGTGACCTTGACTGTAGTTCCTCAAAAGAAAGACTGGAAATAGACCTGATATTAGAAATCTTTTAGATTAAAGTTACTGGACTATCTACGGTTATAAAACGTCTTATTATTCGAATTAGGTGACAAAATTATTTTTGAAATCCATTGTTTGTAACTTTCTAATCAATTTTGAAGGTAACACTACTAGAGAATAAACTACTGTATTAAATTGTATTAGATAAATCGTAAAGTTAGTACTAAACCAGAAATATTTCTCTATATATTCAGCTATTCTAGGTAGTAATTTGAACATTTATTACATGATTTATAATGTAATACATGATATATAAGTATTATATATAAGTCTGATATATAAGATAGATAAGTATTACATGATATATAATTGAAAGTTATTTAAAAATTACTATATGTTTCATAATTTATACTGCCTGTTTTTTCATTTTTACAGCATTAATAGTAAAAATCACGATATTTTAAGCATCAGTAGTCTTCGACCTAAGTTATAAGACAGTTATTTCAGGCTATTCTGAGTTATATCGGAAGCCACGCCCATTATTCCCACTTCAGCGAGTGTAGGCGTAACGGAAGCGTTCCGATCCCTGCCGAATAACGTCGCGAAGTGCAGAGAAACGTTGTGGTGGGGGAACAGAGGAAAGAGGCTAGTATAACTTTGAACACAGCAAATGTATAACTTTGGCCGATGTTATAACGGTGGACGATATAACTTAGGACTACTGTATTGAAAATATGAGTTCAAAAGTTAATTCTAAGGATGGAGAAAGCAAAAAACTCGTTGGCCATCGAGTCGCCTTGTTGCACGTTTTTAATTCGTAACAACTTATTTAAACTATAACTTTACTTTAATATTTACACTTTTTTTAGTTCATTACTAGGACTACTGCATTTGTTAAGGAGTTAGAAAAATGTATGTAATGACTATACTTAGTAAATTACGCTTTCTTAGTATTCTTATTTAATGTTTCTGAATTAAGAACAGACGTCAGCTTAAAAACCCGATTCATCAAGTGTTCATTCTGAATTTCATAAAGTGAAAATTCACTTTTCATGTAGGAATTGAATAATAGATGACGTAAATTTTATTTTGTAATGATTTCGATCGATATAATATACTATTAATAACTATTAAGTTAACGATATATAATCGATAACTTGACAAGTAACTTTTAACTGATGAACTATTATACATAATAGTAGAGTATCACTTACTGTATGTCAACGATTTATGATAATAATCTCTGCACTATTCACCAACTTATTTCAACAAATCTACTTCTGATATTACATAGTTACAGCAATTATAACTGTTTGCGAACTACTATATTCAGTCTAATTTTGTGTTTAATAATAACTTTTGTTACTCTGAGTCTTTTCTTTGAATATTATAAAAGTGCGAGTAGTTATTGTTTAGTTAATATTCCAAAATTGTGATTATGCCACATGATTATTTTATGACCAAAGAGAAAAAAATCTGCCGAGGAAATTTTAAATAAACCCAATTTTTCGATTTTTTTGCAGGTTATTGTACACAGATTTATTAAATTAACATAATTTTATTAAATTAAATGCATAGTGTCGAGTAACTACGAATAAATACTATTCATAGTTAGGAATAGATAAAATTTACTATACGTTCGTTTACTATCACTAGGCGTCAATAAATTCCATTTTGTATGGTTATTTCTGATGATGACAGAATTACTAAGTCGGAAACACATAATATATTTTCAAAATTTATTTAGTTTTACACGGACTATTTTCTCCTTTTTAATACCACAAAACGCTGCACCACCATCCAGGAAATATGTTTGTTTTATTTTATTCTGGTTTATGTACTAGTATTTCTCATGCGTATTCTCTCCCTGCTAGGCACTTTGCGGAAATCCCATAAATCGTAACGTCAGTAACATACGAAAAATAGTCAGCACCGACCAAGAAATTTTTGTTTCAAAAGTTTTTGTGTACGGAATCAAGTGACTTATGACGTGTGCTACATATGTTTTTTTTTCTCCCAATTAAAAGTGGCATTTGATAAAATACATACATTTTCTTGCTTGATGAAATTCGGATAAATGATTTCGACAACGGCATTTCGAGCGGGTAATGCAGATATTGGTATATAAGAAGCAATGATGTAAGGAGTGAATCATTGTTGAAACAATACCATTGTGATTGAATGCAAGATTTGGAGTATAAAAAGCGACTTAATTCATCTAGAAAATCTGGTGAAATTTATAACTGATTTAAGTTTCTAATATTTTTACATTGTATTTGTGCGATGCTTTTGTATAGTCCAGTTTTGTGTTGAAATTTTGTTCATTTAATTATTGTATAAAAGTAATATTACACAGGTATCAAAATAAGACTTTTTTTCTTTTTAGATATCCCAGAGGTTCTAAAATTTCGTATCACGTCAGGAATTTGAGAAAAGTGGGAGTAAAGACTCAAACAATAGGTTTTTGAGGGTTTTCAATACTTTTTGTTTTAAACTGACGTGCTAGAAACGTCTACGTAGTCTTAAATTGAAGCTTAAATCCTACACTACAAGACCCATCTCCGTAAGGCGAAAATTTTTTGTTAAAATGGAGTTAATCTTTTAACGCTCGATTTTGTTAACCCTTCAACACCCGACTTTTAAAGGCACCGATTTTTTTGTGACATTCTGTGGGTTAGACTGTACTGTTAAAAATGATATAAAATTTAATTCTCACTGATGCATTAAATTTAATGAGTTTGTACCTAAAATGTACCTTAATGTGCAGGAACATAAGTCTTAGAGTAATTTTTCATTATGTTTCATGCATAAGCAAATTAAATTTACTGTACGTTTTCATTAAATTTCAATACAGTTTAAACATGTACTTTTCAGGTCATGATTTTTAATGTGCTTTTGCTAATATTCAATTACAGGTGCATATCATTTCAATAAACATAAAAAATACATTTGACATATGAACGTAGAGAAGGCCGTCCTTATTTTATAAACTAGGCAACAACTAGACACAAATCATAAAATCAGTATTTCTTACAAAACTCTCTGCATAATGGATAAAATCAAATGGATTAAAACTGCTCTAAGATTTGTTTAAATCTCCTACCTAATAACTATTCAACAAAATTATTCAAAATATGTATGAAATAAATGTGGATTTAAGAAGGGTGCGTATATCAAATGGAATGAACTGTTTACAATCCTTAACCTTTGTTATTTACGTTTCACGGTTGTTATTCTTTTCAGTGCCCGAGGTTCTTGGAAAAATGTACCTTGTTATTAATTGTGTAGAATGTGGATCGCCCGTATTAAATGTGAAAGATTGGAAATAAGATCAGGCCGTTTATAACTATATTGTTTTCTGCCGCTAGTGCCCTTAGAATCGGATTAAATTATATTAAACATTTTAGGAAAATTGTGAAGGAAACCGATGCACCTGTACTAAGCATATAAACTCCTACGAAGTAACTGATAAAAATATTAATGAAAATAATAACAATAGCAGTGCTTATGATGATGAAGATTGTGACGATGATGATAATGAGGATGAGGACAACGATGATTATACTCGTATTAAAGTTCAATCGTTTCCCTAATAATAGTTAAACTCAAAAACCGTCTATTCCAAAATTACAAAAAAATGGATAAAGACTGGTCAGAAACTGCATAAAAAGTATCCACACAATTTTTAAGTTATCGTAAAAAGAACATGTACATAATATCACCTAAATTATCGTCTAGAAACTGGACAAAAAAGTGTTTAGTTTGTTCGTGTTAAGTATTCTCAGAACTTTTTTGGCGAAACAAAGCGGAAACCACTCCGATATCTAAAATAGAAAAAACCATGTAGACCTGTGTTCTTGATAATACACGGAAAAAACAAAATAGTTTTTACCATCTAAATACATAGTAGAATCTGGCACAACTACGTTTTACAGTTGGTTTTACTGCTTAAATAGTTGGATTGACTATACGTAGTTTGTTACGGACACCGTTTCGACAGTAAGTTTTACTAAAAATGACGGCTGTATTTTATCCTACTATCATAGTTAGTAGTTCCAACTATTTTATTTTTTCCGTATAATATTTACATTAACTGTACTTAATTGTGGTATGCAATTTCGTACTCAAAAATAAAAAATTCTACTATTATGATCTGTTATCTGCTCAGTACAGTGAAACCTAACCTAACTTTTTGTATTTGATGATCGTGTGTATAAATCCTTTAAGCATAACCTCATTTCATAATAAAAATACTTGTAAATAATGATTCTACTGTTATTTTATGAATTTTGATTGTTGTATCTTCTTGTTATATGCAATTTTAATCATACGTTATATGTTTCTGTCTTAGTATATTTATATATCTGCTTATTTTAAGAATAGAATTTTTAGTACAATTTTTGTGTTTTATTACATTAAGAAACAAAAGTCTATTGGAAATTGTCTGAAACCGAAAGAATTGAAAAATAATCAAAATAAGATTTTTTTTAAACCTATAAAAAAAAATGAAAATATCGTAACAATAACTAATCAGATCATTTTGGATCAATTTCCTACCCTACCTACATGGATTCTAATCGTAATGTGAAGATAAACTTTCATAGTACCATTTGTTTCTATTATTCATAAAAATGCCTATACATTTTTGAAATATTTACCATGTAGATACTAAATATTACAAATTTTACAGTACTGGATAATTTATTATTTATATAGAATTCTATCTATAATTTACTATCATAAATATCCAAGACAATTTTCCCCCACCTAATATTATGTACACTTTAATTAACACAGACGAAATTAGAAATTTAGTTAGAAACGTTCCTAAAACAGATTACAATTTTTAAATACAATAGTATATATTTTCCGCGGTAATTTAAAATATGCAGGTGATCATTTGATAATCTGCGTTCATTGGAAATAAAATGTCCACAGATTATGACAATTCTAATAAACAATTAGGGATTAATTGCAAAGTTCTTTGTCAAACACCGAATATTAACAAATTCACTCGGTAATTAACAACTTATTAGCATTTGTCAGGTCAGTTATAGCTGTTTTAATCAATTACAAAGAGTTTTTAAAGTTAAAAGTAATATGATGTTATCTAACTTAATTATTAAAATAAGATACTTGCATATCGATAACGGCAAAATTTAATTATATTTTTTTTTTATTTCCTCGTAAAGATTGCTATGCATTTTTATAATAATTGCAATACTGATAATAAAAAGTACAAACATTCTAATAATGTTTACCAGAATGTACACTAAATTTTGTAATAATGATTGAAATTAAATTACCATTTCAGATTATAAAATGTCCAACCAAATTTTGAGAATAAAACAAAACAAACATATTTCCGTTGTGGCTGACATTCCAATTCATGGTATTTAGTAACGAGAAAATTCTTGTAAAATAAAATAAATGTTGCAAATAAATTATAAATATCTGAGATAGTTAGTAATTATGTCAACAAAATAAAAATTATAACGATAGGAAAAGGAATAGTGGAAACTATTGACACCTTTTGATAAATTTATGTGATATTTTACATTTTTCTCGCTAACCGGCAACTACTTATTTACACGATACTACTAAAATTTTCTTCAGTGCAGTTAAAACGACTTAGAAAGTAGTTTTTTTATCAAATTGATAAGGTGATTAAACTATGTCTTCAAAATTGCGATAATTTCAATACATAATTTAGTAAATTTAATTACTAAGTTGTTAATTTCGATAAAAATAGTAACATCAACAATATTGACAAAGTAAAAAAATAGTTCCTTTTACTATATTTTCATGCACGTAAATTTTTTCTTTGCATTTAATATTTTATAATAGTTTAAAGTGTCCTTCAAAATTATGGTTGATTTTATAGTTACGCGTATAATTAAATTATTCGTCAACTTCGTTGTTTTGTACCACACCGTCGCGATAGTTAACTGCCAAGTAGTAAAAAACAAATCTCAATTGCTTAGTAGAATACTAGTAAATATTTTGATGAAATATTAAAACCGTTTTGTAAAAAATAACTGCCAATTTCTTGGATTGCTTTTGAGTTATTTAACAGCATATTCTAAAGTAGTATTTTGTCTGCTCAGTCTGCAGTTAAATTATTAAAATAGAATAGTTACACAATACCAAATTCCAAAAATATCCAAGTCATTAAATTTCGATCGCGTACGACTAATCGCGTCGATCGTTATTTAGCGATAAGAACAGGGGCGTTTAGGTAACATGTAAAATACTTGAAAATTCATTTACCAAATAGGAAACACGAGATGTCTGATATGTTGTTCTGCGGCGTCAAGTTTAATATCGCTAGTAACAAATAAGCAATCACTAAGGAACCGATGTAACCTCTCAGAGTCAATCCATGCATGTTGTTAAGTTCTGGCATGATGCTATAAACTATAAACGTCGCCGCAAGAAACACTGAGGAGAATATCATCCCGAAGGTGTAAATCTTAGACCTGATGTAAGTACTCGGGGCATCGACGGGGTCACCGAAGCAGAGGACGACACTGATGAAGTCATCCCCAGGTAGAATCCTAAGGCAATATTCGGTGTACTGGTGCAAAATTTTGGCGAAGGGTCTGTAGATCGATCCATTGGCGAGGAGTATGTACTCGTCCTCGGGACCCATTGAATCGGGCTCAAGCCTGTACTTGTCACCTCCATGACAATGATCCCAGGTGAAGGTATGAAAGTGACCCGGTTGGAAGTCACCCGGGGCGAGGGTTATTGGATCATGAATCGTCGGCAACCAGGATTCGTTGAAGTGCGATGGTGCGCATAGACCAGGAATGTCTGGATCTGGCAGACAGCAGAGTGGCAGACATGGTCTGACCTGGCACGGACACGCGAAAACTTTGTCTCCTCTTCGACGAAGGGCTTCTTCAGGATAATCGTGTACTGGGGTCACCTCCACCAGGGCCTCCTCCGGACAGTAAGGGTCTGCGGATCCATCGGGTAGGATGGACCTGGTCTTCCCGATTGCCAAGAGCACCAACCCGACAACGAGGAAGATCTCGCCCATTCCGAATCGCGTATCACGGATGACTGAGTCACTTTGTCTCGTCCCGATTTCATCACGCACTGTAAACTCTCCACGGGGACGGAAACGAATGAAAGAATCACCGTCCCCGAGCGCTGCTCTGTGACGATTAACCGATATCTTAGGAATCCAGGAATAAATAGGTGCTCATGAGAGGTATTCGTGTTTGGCTCAATGTAATCCGACTGTGGGTGTAAAAGATAAACTAAACGGTCTCTGATAAGGGTCTGCTGCTTTGACATGTATATAAATACACACATATAGATACCCACTATATATCGAACACTAGGGCTGTCTGAGGAATTGGACCACACGCTGATCGGTGGTGTAACATGGTTCTGTTCATCAAGATTAATGGTTGTGTTTAGGAACTCCTCCGGAACAACACATTTGTTATGCACAATTTTAATAATTTATTAGCATCGGGACTGTTCTCAAAAATATCATTTATCTTTCTTCGCATCTTTTAGGGCGTTAATATTCGAAATAGTAATAATTATTAATAATGTATGATTTTGAACAAATCGCGCGCATGTAGTCATAGCTTGGATGAGATAACGTTATCAGCAATCGCGACGTCATGATAGCGACTCTGGAGGCAATATATTTCAGGTTTCTCCAAAAAATAATTTTGACAAGAGTGCCTGGAGAGTTCATTGACAGTAAATATCAGAATATTTTGGAAAATTCATTTAGATAAGTACTTGTCTGTGAAAGACTAATCGGTTATGAGGCATTTACTCCCTCCAATGGTTCGACGAGGTGCCGCAATATATATATATATATATATACGCCATATTAAATAAATTAAGATTAACTGTAAACTACAATTCAAAGACATTTCCGATTCCGAAATTCGGAGTCTTTCTCTTAATTCATTAGGGCACACAATTGAATGATAGGTAATTAATAAATGAGAATTTAATACAATGCACAATTCTGTATAGCTATCAGGTTTTTTATGAGAGTCATTTTTTTAGTTTACTAGAATTTCGTATAGAAATAGCTCGAAATCGTGTAATAACTGTTTCTAGTATATAATAACAAACGTTAAAATTGAAAAAGCCTACAAGTATAAAGTAATTTTGACCCGGAAAATGAAGTTCGTCGCCGACCGTAATATTAATGAGGGAAAAATCTTGATCCGTGTTATTAGGGTCAGAACGATTATCGCGAATTCAAGAAAGAACGGCTCTACGCTCGAAAAATATATAGACGAATGGCAATTTGTCTCATAACGGACATATTACGCAACAATGTGTTCATTGATAACGAACAATGTTATAATGCTCGTAGACTATTACTCATTAGACGTTCACGTGCGTCAATAAAACTTAAGAAACGTTTGTTTATGAAAAAATTCAAGGTCGTGCAGGGATTCTTTAAAATGTTAATCCAAACGTCGTTACAAAAACAATAAGTTAAAATCGGTAGCCTCAATAAACCAGAAAGTAAACGGAATCGATATTGGGATTTTCACTACATTCTGTTTCTTTCTAGTGGCGTATTGATCATCTGAGATTCTTATTCGAATTCATTCGATCTTATATGATATCGTATTTAGCGCATTCCAAAAATTGATTTGTTGCGGCTTAGAATGGCTTTAAATTCTGTCAATTTAATCGAAGATTTAATTAGTATTTTATAATTCTCGAAGAAGTGTTCTGTTTTGAGTCCAAATCATTCGGTAATTTGAAGCAGAGATATAATCTCTGTCTGAAGTAATCGTTTCTTTCAGGTTAGGTGCAAAAAGCGCGGGAAAGAAACAAACTTGTTTCGTACTATATCGTATATAGATTTTTCGTACATTTTTTTGTGGTTTTGGACCTCCTCTTTCAAATGTCATAATCAAAATACGAAAGGTATCATTTTTTTTAAACAAATTGGGAGGTCTTATTAATCCAATAAAATGGCGGCTGTAAGTTCCACGCACAAATATTTATTATACAACCGTAGACGAACAAAATTGTGTTCTTCAAGTGTGTTTGCAAGTATCTCTCTACTCCACAACTTTGGAATCACCATAAACTGTTTGATGTTGTAGATTAACACAAACTTTCTTTTGATATTTCCAAGTATATACAGTAGTCCTTCCCTTATTCTAATTTGTCCAGTCAGGCAAGATGGTGGCCTTCTTCCCTTATTCTAATTTTCCCCTCTCCACCACTACTTAGATTTGTAGTCTCACTTTTATCTCTTTTTCTTTTGTTGTGCATGCGCCGTTATTTTTGTATTTAAAAAATCCATACGTCAACACAAGTCAGTGGGGAGAACGCGTAAGGGGAAATTTTAGAATAGGAGAAGAGAAAAAATTACAATAAGGGAAGTCATTAGAATAAGGGAAATTAGAATAAGGGAAGGAGTACTGGACGTTGTATTTGCATCATAAACTATGTATTTATGTTTACATACAAACAAGTTGTGGCGAACCTATATAAAAAAATCTATAGGTGAATCCAGTGTAGCTTGTTTAACGCTTGCGCATACATACATTATTCACGCGTGTATATTCCATGTATGAATTAATGAAAACAAGTGACACTGGTGTACATTTAACTCCATGCACATTTATTTATATGTACTTCGAAAACAAAATATGTTTGTATTATGTAAATAATTTAGAATTTCTTAGATTATAAAAGTTCTCATGTTTCATAACCAGTTTAGTCTAAGATAAAAAACATCACATTTTATTATAATGGTGCATTCAATTATTTTATATATTTTTTAAGTGTCAATAAATTTCTGAAGAGGGCTGTCTTCAACGGCCTAAACTAAGTGTAATAGTTTATTTTAAAAAAGTTCAACCAGACCGTCTCTACCTCAAATCCTCAATTTCAATTTAGTCTATGATAGTCAAGATATGTTTGTAACACATAAGTTTTTGTTTAACGTAAACTTTATGGTTTGTGATTATCACAATTCTAATTTGAGTAAAGCTGTTGTTATTTTGGTAAAATCTCATACAATTTTTTCCGAGTGTATATCAAAGACACGTACAAATCCTATGATTTCTAGCGAGTGCCTCATCTCAAATTCCTGCAAACAAGGAAAGTAACAGTTATGTAATATTTACGTAATGGTTACATTGTTACATAAATGTTACATAGCTGTTACATAACTGTTACTTTTGTGTTTGCAAAGATTTGTCATGTAACACTTGTTTTTACAGAATTCTTCCTATTTTTATTTTTCAACAATTTTCAATGGTCTCCGTACTCTGCGAAAAATTTTAGGTATGATTCTCATGAGAATCATATGAGAAATTTGAGCTGTGCGAGCCACGATTGTTGCCATGTCTTCCTATCGACAGGAAAGAGAACTACTCAGCTCTAGCAGTGCAAGGAGACCTTGGGAGGGAAGTAGTTTCTCTTCCCACCAAGAGGTGGACAAGTCGTGGTTCGTCGGCTCTTGGTTCGTTCTCGTTATAGAGATGCGTTTCTATTTGGTACATATGCGATCTCGATAAGACATATTTATTTTGAGACAAAGAAATTTCTTTAGTTAATACTGCTAATCCTGCGAAAAATTTTAGGAAGGATTCTCACAAGAGCCTCAATACATTCTCATGATTTTCATAAGATTCTCATCAGAATCCTAGCCTATTCAAGAATCTGTTTCAAATTCTCATGAGAAAATTTTTCATATGATACTCAGGCCGGGGAACAAAGTTCCTAAAATCAAAACCCCGAAAGGCTAAAATTTCTATAGTGAGCGAGTCCGAGGTATTTTAATTTGCTTTCTTTTTGCCAAATTTTCAAAGACAAAGTGTAGAAAATAACGCTGGAGTCATGCTATATCGAAATTTTGGCCTTTCGGTGTGTTGATTTTCGGAACTTTGTTCCCCGGCCGATTCTCATGAGAATCCTACCTAAAGTTTTTCGCATGGTCTGAAAAACGAACAACAATGAGTGCATAACATTTATTTAATGATGTGGACATTATTATATTCTGCTATGCCGTTTGTAAAGTCAAAATAGTTTATTGCTGCTAAACTTGAATACTAATGTTTAGTATATTGCTGTTTACAAATTGCTACCATAAGGAGAGGACTCTTTAATCGTTTAAAATTTTAATATTTTTTGGGGTCGATGTTTTTGCGTTATCATACATGGAATCGTGTCATAGTAATTCAGTGAATTTATTATTATGTATTTATTTTGTAAATTTATTAATAGAATTGAAATATACGTTACAACAATGTTACACTGCAAATTAAGTATGCGGCAGCGCCAACTTCTGAGACAATTTTAAATAATTGAGAGGGATGAAGATCACTAGTAAATACACGGTCGAAACGAGATTAGTGCAATTTTTCTTTTCCTATTTCTGCTACATATAATAATATACATTAAATTTATTATAAAGTAAAAGAAAAGAACATGCTACATCATTAATAAATTAAAAGAAAAAAAATTAAAAACCTATTACACAAAAATCCATCTCAATAGTTTTGTTTGTTCACAGTAGTTGACGCTGCTGCACACCTAACAAGGCGAATTGTGCACAATGCGATGGTAATTTTTCGTAGGATAGGGAAGTTACAAATAGAAGGTCAGAAATGAAGCAATTTTTCATGTTTTCGAAAGTTACACTATGAAAATAAAATATTATATATCGCGGCGCCATCTTGGAATCGCCATTTTTTTAAGTGGCGGGAAAGAAAAGAGATGATAAACAACACACTTTTATTATTTTGCTCAATTATCAGTATTGTCTTTTACAATGTTATCATTTTTGCAAAAAAACATCCGAAAAATTGGAATGTTTGTAGAAGACATTACCATACAGCAACCCCCTAAACGGCCAAGTAACAAGTTTGAAAAAAAGTTACTAAATTATGTTATGACGACTGACATTTTACACGGACCTTCCATGTATGTTCAATAGATGCGCTAATTCTCGCAAGTTACAGACGTTTCTCTCTATTAGTCCGTGAACTAGTTAATGAAAAAGATATGTCTATCTGTCTACAATATACCTATAACAAATCTCTCTACAATATACAATATAACAAAACAACATAATTTCATGAAAAAGAAGTTCAAGTCTGTTTTAATGAGTCTTTCTTTTGGATATCATAAAAGTGTGTAGTGATTCTAAATTGATGGCATATTTTTTCACTCTATAAGTTTTAGGAAATGTTTTAATTCTCCATAAAAGTTGATCATGTTTACAATGTTGTTTACTAAGAGTACAGGTCATTGTTGTATTTTAGGTTAGGTATTCTATTAGTCCTTATTAATCTATTTATATTTTATGCTCTTAAAAAGTGTCAAATAAACTGATCATTAGTATTGAAAATTCAATTAATAATTACCTATAAAGATGCAAGCGTTATCCGAAATCAATCTGGCAGGTGTCAATGACACCGTTGCCAATGACGTATACCCGACCCCCAAACACACCATATAACACCTCACAGATCGTCCATACAAGCTTGTCAATTCCGAAACTATCACAATAACAACAATCGTAATCAAAATAAAGAAGGAAGAAATAGCCAATCCGATTGAATTAATCAAGGTTTGAATTGCTAGATTCTCCCGTTGGTTTGTATTGGGACAGATAGAAACACTGTATTTCGTATTATTTCCCATGGCAACAGTAGTCAGACAATAGTCGGAATTATTGTATTTGATTTGAAGATCTTGCAAGTAAATCGATCCGTTTGCAAAAAGAGTATATTCCGATGGATATTGGAATGGCATAACAACCTTTCCCGGTACATGACAATGCTTGCGAACAAATGTTTTAAAAAGTGTTTCACGATTATAATTTCCTGGTTGAATTGTTGCTGGATCATGTATTTCCGGTAGTAGTGCTTCGTTGAAAATGGTCGGTTGACATGGTTTGTCCTTATTCATGTTACAACACAGGGGCAAACAAGGTTGCGTTTCACATGCACACACATAAACTTTTCTACCACGTGGGTAAAATGTCTGAGTAACATTCAAATCATGTCGGGAAGTTACGTCAATCAGAGCATCGTCAGGACAAAATTGATCCTTCCTATTTTTTGTTCGATAGGAATTTGACGGGTTCAAGGTCGAAAGGACCACACACAACACAATGAGTCTTACATGCATTTTAAGTGAAATATTCCGAGCGACTGAGCATTTGATTTCCTTGTCTTCTCCTTATATTGGCAAAACGCAAAAAAGATACCCACGAAATGCAAAACCGGTTTCTCCAAATGATACCCAGTGTATTTGATAATTAAAACGTACATAAGTCATTTAAATGTACATGTGAGAGATAATAAAATTATCTCAGAACACCAGTCATAAATACTGGACCGCGATAGAAAAAATCATAATTGAGGCACTTCATGTGTTTTGCATCTTAAAGACCTTCTTCGGCAACTGGCGTTGGCGCATTCGCATCATGGGGAAATCCCACATGGTGACGTATGTACAAAATAAACGTTAGGATTGATTTTGTGTACTTGAAAGGAGAATGCTCTGAGATAAGACTTTATTTTTGAAATACTGGAAATAAAAATTTTAAAATCATTAAAATATTTAAAATTTGAGAATTTAATAAAAACTTTTTCATTAGAAATTTTCTATAAAATTCCACTTTGAAGAGTTATTTTTATTCAATAAAATCGTAATAATTTGCAATAGAAAATTTTATATTTAAAAATGGGCGAGATATATAAAATATTTAATAAAATTCCGATATTTTTCAACGTATTGTTTTATTGCTTTTCGTTGCTTATTTCACATGGAATTTATTAGGAGAAACGTTTTATATCGATAATTAATTGGTTATTGGATTATATAGATAAAATGTGCCATTAAAAAGAGTGTGTGTTAAACTAAAAAGTTTTATAAATCGTTTCGTTGAGAGTTGGATAACGTTTTTATAGATAGTATGTTATAACATACAAAATTATCGAAACTTTTTCATCGTATCTTCAACTACGTGGTTGGTAATATTTATTGTAAGGTTATTACAAGATATTGCAGGAAAATAAATGAAAAATGATAAATTACATTGCATTTTAGAGCATGTATTTTTCTTCGAAATATGGTTACTTTTTAAATTTAATATGAGTCCCAAATCTTAAGCGTAAAACTAAAAAGAAAAAAAAACTAACTATTTGAACAGGATTTTTTTGTTGCTACCATTGTTAAAGAGTGAAAGGTCACAATTGAAAGAGTAAAGAAAGTAATTCCAAAGGAGAAGTCAAAATTCACTCTTCGCATGGAGTGAAGATTACTCTACATAAAGATCACCTTTCACTTTTGCATGGAGTGAATTTTCACTTATTAAGAGTGAAATATTACTCCAAGGAATTTAGAGAATATTTATGTATTACAAAAATGAAAAACATTGAAATTAATGAGATGGCAGAACATTTTATCGAATAATCAAATCAAATTCAAGAATTTGTCATATTTTTTCTATACTGCAAATATTAAGGTCCAGAGAAAAAAAATCAGGAATCGATAATATTTTTTACATCACTTTTTTGTAATATTTGATCAAGCTCTATTACAGATTTATTTATTTCTCCTAAATATATGATCACAAACTTTTACTTCTAGCCATAAACTGAAAATATTATGGTTTAATAAACTACTTCTTTAGTGGAAGATAAAAAGCCAAAAAGATCGCGTCTTTAATAACTAATGTTACACACAAGGTTGTTTTTGTTTAATCAAATTTGTTAAATCTATTTTATTGCTTAGTAATATTTAATAGGTCACAATTCGATTGTCTCAGGTACATTTAAAGTTATGTAATGTGATGGATATTTAAGTATTAGGAAATAGTAAACGAAACAATATGATGGTTTACTATCGAAATTGATTTAACTATTTTCTGTAATGTTTTACTTTTGTAAAATGGTTCCACTATCTTTTTTTCTCTGCGAAAGTAGTGCATTTCGGAAACACATATTGCGGCTAAATGATTTTCGATTTTTTGCAAAAATATGCGAAATACACTAAAAACCGAAATTTTTGTAATATTTAACCTCACTTTTTTCGGATATGCGACATTATACGAAAATTCCGAAAGCCCCATCGTTTTGGGTCAAAAAATTCTCTTTTGCTATAAAATAAGTCAAAATAAGTAAAAAATCGAATTATGAAAAAGAAACCTAATTGTTATAGATTTAACCTAACTTTTCCTGAAAATTATGAAAGGAGGACATAAGAAAATTCTATTAGCGCCAATTTTGTTAATACCAAATAATACTTTAAAAATGATACTTCGCTTGCAAGGCAAACAAAAAGTAAAATGTTATCGGTTACTGTTATAAGTATGATACCAACTAAATTAAAAAAACATATAAATTGTTTCAACCCTGTTACAAAAAAATTGCAACGATGATTTTTGTAAATAGAATTTCATTTCTGTTTTAGATCAATAGATGTCGTTGGTTACTTATAGCGATACATTTAAAGGAGGAAAGGTTTTATATTTAAGTTAATTGACAGTGTAAATATTTTATTTATATTTTATTTTATGTATGTTCGTGCCAAAATCGAAATTGCAGACCACTTTATAAAATTAGTAATTATCTTTAATTATGTATACAGGAAAAAAGTTTTATGTTTTTTAGACAATAAATTTGCTGAAATTTAGATAATTTTTTATCACCATTCAAAATGTTAAAGAAAAACGCCATTACCAAAAATTCATAAAATTCTCAAAAATGCAAAACATTTTTTGAACATTTTACCAATATGGTAAAATTGCTGGTTATTCTTGGCCCAAATGAAATGAAAATTTCGGTAAAAATAATCTATATATGAAAATCATAAAAAATGTATGAAATTGCTTTCAAAATTAACAAAATTTTTAAATATTCAAAAATTTGTCATTGTTTTCTTTTTTTTCTTGTATGAAGGTAAAAAATTATCCAACTATAAATCCGACCACCTTGCAAGAGTTTTTGTAAAATTTGTTGCATTTTTAGTAACCGTTACGCATTTTTTGCTCAAACTGCAAGGTCAATCAAAAAATAAAAACAGCGGTTCAGGTAGGTTTAAAGCAAAAGGTACTTTATTTCGCATCATGTTTGCGTATTGTCAAATTCTTGTGAAATGACCCATATATTAGAAGTTTTACATATAACTTAATAATATATATATATTCCTAGAAGTATACATGTTTGCAGGTTATGTTCATTTTTACAGATATATATTATTAAATAAATCTACTTTTAAATTTAATGCAAATAAGTAAATAAAATAAAAGTAAATTGTTTTTAATGTATAGTTCGTATAGTATCAATTTTTTTATAAATTTAGTGGGGAATATAAAAATGACGTCCGAAATAATGTCCAAACACCACATACTTCTTAAGTTTTGGACGATTTCTTTCTAAAAACACTTCTTTAAAAGATCTTAATTACGATAATTTTAAAAATTAGTTCCTACATATTTCTTACTTGCGTCTTCTTAAAATTCTCATCTTGAAGAGATCTCATGTTTGAGTTCTTAAATTTATCTCGTTTTGGAGCACCTTTTTATGGAAAAAACAATTCACATTTTAAAAGATCTGAGTTCCTTCTGGATCTTTCTCAGGAATTTAATTTCCAAATTGTTTATTTTATAGTATGTTAAGTCTTAAATAAGAACTTTCTTGAAACATTATATTTGAGAGGTCTTGTGGAACTTTTGAAATAGATACATGAGTCTTCTTAAAAATCACTTTAAGAGTTCCTTCCAAAAGCATAATTAAGATATTTTCAAATTTGTAATTATCGTAAGTCAGACATTAAAAAAAAGACCTGCAAAATATTTCTGCATTTTGTAATGTTCGTTTTTTTAAATGTCTGGTTTTTTAATATCGGGTTTTTGAAGTGTCTGTTTTGTGATTTTCGGGATTTTTAGGCGCACCCCATTATTTAAGTCATTGAAAAAAAAACCTGCCATACCTTTAAGAACTTAATTTTTATGTAATTATAACAAAAACTTTTAATTATTAATGATGTAAAATTAAAATTCTCTGGTGTCTAATTACTATAAATCACTTTCAAAGATTTTAATGGTACATTTAAACTTGATAGTAGAATAAGACACAACCATCATTTTCAGTTAATTTTTTACTATCTAAATACTGACAAATTAGGTAGTCAACACGAATTTTTAAATATTAGAACTAACTAAAGAAGGTAGTTGTGTCGGATCTTACCATTTAGACAGGAAAACCAACTACTTTTTTCCAACTATATATTTTAACTCAAATATAAATCTTAAAATTACAGTAGGATTTTTGTTTAAGAATGATTTCAATTTTTATATTTGTTTTATAAAAAAAATAAAATTAAATAAGAAGAGTCTTTTATCGATGAGTAGACGTCCGTTTCGTATGCAAGACATTCACTGTCGAAGTTCAGTGTAAATGGCTGAGAGGGTGTAGGTAAATCTATAATCAGAACGTTCCTGTTGTTCTGCATTTATCGACGACTGACAAGACTATCTCATTTACCGTCAATGTACCGATATTCAGCAGTAAAGTAGTAAACACTACTATTCGAACATTTGTTATATTCGAAAACAATTAACTATCTCTAAAACACGTATTTATTAGCACTAAGATTAGTGTATTGATTAGTAATATATCTGCGCTATTAAACTGACATTTTCTATACACATATTTTTTTAAAAGTAGAAAATATAAAATTACATGGAGAATTCGAGATAATAAAGACGAATAGATAAGAGATTAAGAAATCAAATAGTAAGGAGTATAATATTTATATTACATATCATTAATATCTTAGCATCTACGATATTATTACTCTGTTTATATGTTGTCTTTAGGTATTAAGTATCAGATAAGCAATTTTAATATTTAAGGTTACTAAAATATATTAATGGGTGATGAGATATATTTATATTGCTGGTCTTTTAAAAAATGTTAATTCTCTGCATATGCTATTTACATCTGAATTAGTGAAAAGTGGGTTACTATTTGAAATTAGTAACAAAATTGACTAAATGTTGGTCAATTTGTACTAATTGAATGAGTAACATAATTTGATTAACTCATTTAATCAGTTAAAATTTACTAATAATTAGTCAACTTTGTTACTAATTTCAAATAGTAACCCACTTTTCACTAATTCAAATTTAGAGAGTGCAAGAAGCAATGACATTTGACTGTTTCAAACATTTTTGATTCTTCTAAATTTTTATTTTTCTATCGTAAACTGTTTGTAGTAGTGCAGTATATTGCAGATTTACTTATTATATTTTCAGAAACTCAAAATTCGAAAAATTTGACAAAATTCAAAAAAATGTTGTGGGACATAAATGACCTTTTTTGGATACTGGTCGAAAAACCGATAAATTAAAAAATCACAAGTTCAAAAAACCGACAATCGAAAAGCCGGATGCGTATAAAAAAAACCCTCAAATCAAAAAGTCGACAGGTGAAAAACCGACAGTCACAAAATTGACAAATAAAAAAACCGATAGTTATAAAGCCAACAGGCGAAAAGTTGACACATAGAAAATAGAGACATCGACGCGGACAGTCATTTTTTGAAGTGTCGGTTTTTCGACTGTTGGCTTTTCGATTGTTGGTTCTTTGATTGTCGGTTTTTTCGACCTTTCGTCTTTTGGGTTTGGACGATTTTATAATTTTTTTAAATTGTGAGTAATTTTTAGATACGTTATTATCAATAATCCTTCCGATGACAGATTTGAATATAATTTGCATTGGTTTTGATTTTCGTACAGAAATTTTTTTTAAATTGTTCTAATTGGTTTGGTACTTGATTACTACATTACTTTATTTATAAGTATTTTGAATAAAATTTAAATTTAGTGTTATGAAGTACGTCTGTTACTTTTTCCCTAAAATATCAAAATTACTTCATAACTTTGGAAAATGGCAAGATGAATAACAAATAGAAAATTCCGATTTACGTTGGGCATTTTCTGGTTTACCCCTCCTCTGTTTCGGTTTTCCCGAACACCAAAGAATTTTTCGATTCAATATTCCCATAATATACGATGCCGTTAATAAATTATTTATCTCCGGGAAAAGTCACGCAGTGAGATAAAGTTTCAAATCATACTTGATAAGAGCCGATTTACATTTTTTTCTTACATATAATAAAAAATAAAATGTCATTAAGAAATATAGAAATAAAATTTAAAAATTACTAATGAAAATCCATTTTTAGATATAAATAGTTTTTTCTTGATATGCAGACGTATGAAAACTAGTAGAATCTATTATATTCTTAGATATTATAATTTTTATATTAATCACTAATATCTAACTTTTTTCATTTTTTCAAAAAGTTTATGCTAATTTATTTTGAAGTTTAAATGATAATTTTTTTCCCTATTATTAAATAATTTTTTAATTTTTTAATATAAAAAATCTAAGATTGGATGGTCCGAGATGCGAACCCGCGAGCTTTCGATAGTCGGTCAAGTTTTCTATCACGCTGGTCATATATTTCTATGAATTGTGATTTCCAATTAAGTAATTTTTAATAATCTTTTTTCTTCTAATTCTAATTTCGACAAAAAGATTATATTGACATACGGGGTCTAATTTAGTCGATGTAATTAAATTAATACAGATGATGCTTTTTCTGAAAAATAAAAACTTTATGCAATGTGGTTTACAGCTATAAATATTATAAATTTTATACTTTCTGGAATTTTGAAAATATATAAGATACTCTATTATTGAATAAAACCTTAAAAATTGCTGTATATTAAAATTCTTATACACGTATATACATATAGCCAAAGGTAAATATTTTGAAATTAAGTACGAATTATCTCAAACTATCCAACTAGGTATTTGAATGCAGACTTTTTATTCTGAACGAGATTCTCTAAATAACATAATTGTAAACGCGGAATTAACGTTTCACTAACGATTTCAAACTGTAATCTCGTGCATGATGAAAATTTGGAATATGTTTGAAATATTTAGATAATGTTTAATCGTGTGTAAGATAACGCAGATTTCATCGTAGTAAATTTCTGCGCGCGTTTATTATATTATTTTGTATAGTTTCGTGACTATTAGTCTAATAAAGCAAAAAATAATGTTTAATTTATGTTTATACTTTACTGCACATAGTCATTAATATAATTACAAAATAATAGCACAGATTAAGGAATTAATTCAACTATGTTTAATTAATTATTGGAGGAATACTAATTAACATCATTGTGTGTCACTATCTATTATTATTTAAAATTTTACATTTAGTTTCATATATATATATAGGAGGTCCAAGAACTGACCATCAATATTTCAGGTGGTGACTCTCCTTAATATTTTAAACAAAATTGGATCTGAGGCTCAGAATTTGAGTGACGAGCTATTGAAGTTTAGATAAAAATTACTGTTTTTGCAATAATTCGGCTTCTTTTAAGGTATTTCAATGAGTGAGAGCTCGTTTTCAATATATATATATATAATAATTTTGTTGGCCGCTTGAAAAATGAATAATTGTAAGATTAAGGCTTGGTTAATGTCGGTCCTTTTATGAAAAAAATTTATTACAAAAAAATTTTGCAAAAACAATTGTGTTTCGATGGAAATAATAAAAGATGTGAAAAATGTGTAAGCGGCAGATTTTGAATTACTTTCTACTACAGAACCTCTATTTCAATTTTCGGAATATAAGGACTTTAAGAGACTTGGATAATAATGGATTCTGTTACCCTCTAGTGTCAGTATTAAGAACTAGTGTTTATTGTAAAAAGCACGTTTCGTTCCAGGTATATTTGCTTCGACTCATTAGTAGGCCACAAATACACTCTGTCCTATACGTGATGGTTTATTGGTTATTTTGAAGTTTTTAAATTATTAAAATAGAGGAGAAATGTAATAATTATTGAAAAAAAATCTGTCAATTATTCTTCCCAAAATTAACAAAGTTATATATGATACAATTAAATAAGTGATTTTATTGTCTTCTCATAATTTTCAGGGTCAATTATTTGAAGCTCAGCTCAAGAATTCAAATTTTTGGAATAATTATAGCTGATTGAGAAAGTTAAAAATAACAGATCATATATAAAATCAAGTAGTTCAATATATATATTCTCTACTGTTACATAATTGTATTCCTCTTATATAAAAAGCTACTAAAAATTCTTTTCTCGTCGACTTGATAAAAGTATTTTGCTTGTGTTATGTCTAATATCAATGTCAATAAAATTATGCTATTGGGTAATACTCAAATTTGTAAGACCTTGTTATTATGTTGTTTTATTTATTTTAACCACCGTCGAATATTGTTTTGGTTTTATTTAGTATTTGTGTTTTTTCTCATTTCTCTTATCAGTTTCTCGATGAGATAATGTCGATGAACTTTTATGTAATAAACGATATCAGATTACTTTTATTTCATGAAGAAAGTTTCTCTGTGTTCATAATATTATTCAATAATGTGCCAGCTGAAAAGAAAAATGAGTATTTCATATAATAGCTTTACAATGGTGTTGTACAACTGATACGTTGTGCTTATCGGTGAGAAATTCAGATAAGAGATATTTATTTTGACACCCGATGATGTCGAGATAGAAAAATTCGCATTTCAAAAATAT
This sequence comes from Trichopria drosophilae, assembly GCA_030407085.1. NCBI lineage: Eukaryota > Metazoa > Arthropoda > Insecta > Hymenoptera > Diapriidae > Trichopria > Trichopria drosophilae. The sequence goes on from CM059585.1 coordinate 26,941,680, forward strand.
TGTATAAAAAAAAATAATATTTATGGAAATGTCTGAATATTTACAATTTGGCAGAATGACATCGATTAAATAAAAAATCCGAGAATGTCGATTGATAAATAATAAGAAAAAACTCAATTAACAATAATTTGATAATTAAACGCGTTTATAATTCTACATCCAGAAGTTTAAAAATTTATATACTTTAGTAACAAAATTTACAGTTATTTATAGCACAATTTCCAATATGAAAGTTATTCCGATTATGAAAATTTTCTTATTTTGACGAAATATATCGACATTTTCGATATTTCTTACAGTGAACGTTTTTTCTCATATTTTCATTGTATACAGTGATTTTCAATACACGTTATTAAATGTACAGATATTAATATCATTAATATCACTTTTGTCATGCGCATGACATAGTTCGCTTAGCCACCGTTAGATGCGCTCGCTAAATGTCGCGGCATTGTTTCGCTCCCGTTATAGAATTTTACACATGATGATGATCAAAATATGACGTTAAAGTCGATGTATAGTGCCTGTAATAAATTATGCGACATGTTTATGTGTTTTATCAGGAAGGAATGGTAATGATCTAACTAGTAGATTTATAATCAGTTCTCTACAACGTATTAAATAATTTAAAGATAAATTAAGACAAACAAAAAAAGGAAAAAATACTTTTAAATAAATTTCACGTCTAGGAGACTGGTGGGATTAGTACTTTATCTTAATGTGACATCTTCTACAGTTTAAGAATATTTCAGAGATTATCAAATAATGCGGCTTTAACGCAAAATTTGAGATGGGTGCCAAAATTTATCGCGGAATCTGTTAGAGAAAATAATTGTTGAAGTAAGAATAAGTGCTTCATTCATCTACCAACCACTTTGAATTTTCACCTACGGTGAATTTTCTCTCATTTGAAACCCCCCCGCCCCTTTGTGAATACCAAAGGCGCCAAACCCACCGACTGCTAATTAAACTTTAAACTTGTTTCAAGTCTGCGCACTGACTGCAGATGGTAATCAAGACGGAACGTGCATGTATAATCGAACTTAATATCGGGTGCGTTATTCTTAGAGGTGTACTCAATGACGGTTCCAGTTGCAGCGGAGACAAGTGGGGTTAAGCAGTTTCTGCATTATCCTTAATTAAGTTATTGCTTGGGAATTCACTTTTGACCACTGCGTCATCCAAATTTATACCTGAGAATTATTTTTTCATTGGTGTACTGCAAATCTTGTGTCTACTATTACTTTATAATAATAATTATAAGACAAAAATTAGTCTGACAACAAGGATCGACTTCTTTTATAAAGTTGATTAAATTTATTAAGTCATAATATGGTCTTAAAGATTTTGGTGTCTTCAAACTTAAAAGATCTTATCATTTCTCATTTTTAGACTGGAAAGCTTGTTACAAACCGTGTTCGCGATGAACTCGAAGTAGGCTTTATTAATATCTTAAAATGAAACGATCATGACGATTGTTTTAAGCTTTTTGGGTCAATTTTTCTTCCTCAAGAAAGACGCAAATTAAATGGTAATTACAATCTTGCTTGAGATGAACACACAATAAGAGTTAAACAACATAAACAATAATGACCTTACCAGACGAAACAGATTCAGTCATAACCCGACAGTGGTTCTGAGCAGATTTTTTATCCCATCCAACCACAAGAAAAGTTTTACGAATTTTTGTATGTGATGTTATACCTCGCGTATGACAATATTATAAAAATTGTCCTTTTAAAACGCAGGATTTATAAAGGCGTGAGTTGAAAACCCGACAAATCAAAAAGCCGACGGGCCAAAAAACTGATAGTCATAAAGCTGACAGTCCTAAAACCGATAGTCGAAAAGCCGACACATAAAAGAGCAAGCAGGCAGTCATTTTTTGAAATGTCGATTTTATTTATTATCGGCTTTTCGATTGTCGGTTTTTTGACTGTGGGATTTTTGATCCACACCCCAAAAAATGACTGTCCACTTGTCGTTGTGACTATTTTTTTATGTGTTGGCTTTTTGAATGTTGGTTTTACGACAGTTGGCTTTATGACTGTCGGTTTTTGGACCTATCGGCTGTTTAATCTGACAACTTTTTAACCCACACCCGGCGTGTCTATTGTTTTATGTATCGGATTTTTGACTGTCGGTTTTTTGACTGACGGTTTTATGAATGTCTTTTTTTTTATTTGTCTGTTTTTCGACCCGCATCCTAACTATAAATATTACATGTCGCATTCCAAAAAACACTAAAGAAATTGGTTACATGACAAATGGACACGGAAAAACTCACGACAAAAAGACACAGCAACACAAAGACACGACGGCAAAAACTTGCGGTGAGAAAAAAAAAACACCAATATGCCTACAAAAATAGTTGTGTCAAAGAGTACTCTGATGACACTAATATCATAACTTATTTAAAAAATGTATCATAATGCATTAGAATCTAAAATTATTTGTTTCTTAATTATTTAAATAATAATGTACAAAAAAGTGTATCCAATAATTCGCTGGATTTATAGTGGAGGTGTATCTTTTTGTCGAGTGATTATTTTTTTGTAATTTTGTCGATTCTTTCTTTTCGCAATGTTTTTTGTACATGTGTCTTGTTGTCGTGTGATTATTTTTTTGTAATTTTGTCGTTCATTTTTTTTGTTGATGTGTTCTCTTTTTTTTATAATTTCCAATTTATTATTTACAATCTGTTTCAAGGAACAATAAGTAAATAGGTTAACAAAGATATGTACAAAATAAAAATAAAGATCAAGTTGGAACGTCGCCAATGATCAGTGCCTCGATCTAATCAAATTACAACTGTAAATCTTAACATTAATTACAGATGTCAGAACACAAAAATGCATATTCAAACTATTATAGAATACATTTGAATTTTTTAAATCAGGAAGTTTTTCCCGCATTAACTAGGAGATTGCTGGCTTCAGGATTTGGATGATTTGAAATTCTTATTTTGTATTTTCTTGTTGTTGTTGTGAATTCTTTTGTAACTGACTTCATGTGTAGATCTTTGTGCAAAATAGCATTTGAAACGAAGGCTTTACTAAACAGAGGAAGAAAATAAGTGGGATTTCATCTAGAAGTTTCGAAAATAGGTAATTATCAATTATTTCCATAAATAAATTGATTTTCTTATCTTGAATTTTTGTTTTTTCACGTAAAACCCTGTTTTATTCGCAGACCAGTTTGGACTCCCGTACGAATTACGGCAGTAATCTATAAAAATGTAGATATATAATTACACATTTCTTCAATTGCTTCTATTTTTAAAGTCGTATTATTCAATTCCAATTCCTGTTTTGTAAACGCTTTTAAAAAAAAATTAATGCATTAACAAGTCAATCAATAATTTGTGTGCTTTACATCACTGGTGCGTGTTGCGTTTACAACCTTGAAAACATTATGTTTTACATCACTAATGATAGGATAGAGAATTACAAAAATTCACAATTACTTGTAATTATAGAAGATATTGTAGTTGTATGCAATCGATGGAATTAAGTTTATTTATAACAAAAATAGTATTATTTTTTTCGTGAATTGTGAAAGAATAATAAGAAATCAATGACCCTATCGTCTAAATCTGAATTAGTTAAAAACTATAGTAAATTAAGAATCTATAAGTGGGTCATTAATTCAATTAATAATCATTTTTTACTGAAAAATAATTAAAAAATTCGAAATTTATTACTGAATCTTAAAAAAAATCTAAAAAAACGACTAAACGTAATTTTACAATTTCTACTTTTAGATTAGTAGAAGCTTAGTAATAAATTCGTTTTTTTTCTATTAATTTCTAGTAAAGAATGACTAATGGATGATGTTTAGATTAATAGTTTTTAGCGAATTCGGATATAAATATATATATATATAAGAGTGTGGGTTCCCTTCAAATTTTATCTTAAACACTTCATGTGCCCTTATAATATCGGGTTCAGTTTTATTATTTTTAGTATTTATAATACATTAGTAACATCCCGAAGATATAATTCCTTTTTTCTATGCAAGGTCCACTTTCGCATCTCTCAAACATCCGATTCAACCCAGTATTTTTAAAATCTGCTTTTCTTACTTTTTTCAAACATTTTGGAAAATTGTATCATTTTAGATAGTTTAATATTAGACACAGCCTAATTTTCATTATCTGAAAAGACTCGGTATATTGATTATTTTTAGCACACATTTTTAATTTAATTTTTTTCAATAACAAAAAAAGTTAGGTACGTTTATGGTCAACAAATCTTCAAACAAAAAACTGCATCATACCAAATATCTTTATGCTGAGCAGAAATTAATTAAGTAGCTACTTTATATCCTTAGAATGACGAGTAAATTATGTTTAAAAAGACCTAAGAAATTGTTTCGAATACCCTATAACTTTAATTATTGTTCATTATTTTTATCATTTTTGATATGAATTTTTTTCGTGATACGAATAAAAATTCAAGGAGAAAAGATGACTCGTAAAACTTAATATCTCAGATGGTAATTTATGGAGCGACATTAATTATTCAAAAATTTCTATTTTTATTGGTAAACATATAGATTTTTAGTAAATGTTATTACAAATGTTGGAAAATTTTACAATAGCGGCATACAAAAATTAAAACACTAAACACATATTTTTAACTAGAAATACTGGTAAATTTATGAATGTCTACCCCTAAACTAATCTAAGAGATATAGTTTCCATTACAATTAGTTTCCGTATAATTATTGGAATAGACGAAAGGAAATATATTTTCTCAAATTAAATAATATTTAATGAAATGAAGGTATTGTTTTTAACAGCAAGAAGATACTTTCTGCTTTCATGTAAATCTTTGACTTGTAAATAAATACGACTAAATAATATAATAAATCGAACGTTTGGGCTGTTTTTACCGAAAATTATGATAAGGTTGTTTTGTTAAAAAGTGTTTAAAAATAGAATTTAAATTCAATGATGTTTATCGACATTTCTTCTTTACTACTTTTTTAGTTATATACCCATTTTTATTGAAGTTACGAGCCGCTAAATCGGCTTAGTTTACAACCACAGTTCCTAACCTAAAAAGTGCAAATTAAAAAGAAATGGGATATATTTTCAAGGCTAAATGTATTTTAAACCCTTTTAAGTGTTTTTCATTATTGCCAAATTTTAACCAGGTCGCTGTTAAAACTGGGCGAGATTTCGCAAGAAAATATGCGAATTTTCTTTCATTGTTGTTTTAATCTTCTGTCTTTTATATAAATAATGTAGTTTGACGTTGTGAAAATGCCCTAAAATAGTAATTAATTATGAATTCACCTGGGAACATATGTTTTTTAATGAAAATACAACGTCGATAAAAAAAAGTACCACTAAAACCTAAAGAATGACACAGCATTTGAAGTTTGAGAGAAATTAACTTTTAAATGGTATTAATCCACTTCCTTTTTATTTTAACTACTGTATGATAGTAATTGAACCTGCTGAAATTTGGTTGAAGTCTTGTAAAACGAGTTACACTCCTTAAAAAGTACTCAAAGTCATTGTATTTCGTAGTTTTTGAAGATTATTGTTAAGAAAAATGGCTTAATATTTAATTAAATGTTTTCTTGGAATCTAAAAAATGATTTCCAATTCGTAGAACATTGCTAACTGCACCATAGCAATTATTATTTTCAACGATGCAATAGAATACACAATCGCATCATTAGATTAAATTTATTTAATTACAGATTTTCACGTTTTATTTTGATGTTTTACGAGGCCGAAACACAATAGTATGAGAGCCATAAAAGGATACTTTTTCACCAGTTTAATTTTGTATCCTTATTGGCACCTAGTTCTCCAGTAGTACACGAGTTTAAAAAAATGCTCTGTGCTGCTTTGCATAATATACGGAACACGTACCAAATAATACGGCGTTAGTTATGCTGTAAGGCTGTTATGAATTGCAAAACAGCTTCTACACGCGATGTAAAACAAAGTGGTTGACCCCCGGTAGTCAAAATTCTAACGTATTAAATACAATGTTAAATATACCTAAACAATGAAAAATGTGCACTCTGATTTAAATATTCGTGATGCATAATAAAGATAAAAAGGAAATAATATTTTATGGTCGGATTTGTAACATGCAACTGAAGTCAGTGTAGTTACTTTATTAGAAGTCATTTGATTGTGTTGTAAATCTAATGTGAACCGACTTACGGCCATTTATTTATTTTAAATCGGCTCATAAAGATTTTACAAAATTCGATCAAACTTACCCTGTGCACTGTGGGGAATGACCTGAAAGCTTGGGTCAAAGCTTTTTTTTAAATGAAGCTAATACAATTTTAAAAAAGATTGTCCAGTTATATTTTTAAAAAACTTGAAACCATTTTTCGGAAGGCCACAAATATTAGCAAAATAGGAAATTTTCTCGAAAACTGAAATTCTAATTCTTCGGTTTCTTAATATATTCTATACAAAATTGTCATTTGTCATAAAAACGGCTAATAAATAATAAGCAAATATGTCAACATTCATATTCATACATTAAAGTGTGTAACACCTCGGCGGTTACAATTTTTTTGTCTTTTTCGTAAGTCTAGAATACATTTCCATTAATCTTTAGGCGATCTTGAATTCATTTTCAAAAACAACTATATTTTTTTATGGTTTATTAACCATTTTTATGACAAATAACAAATTTTAATTAAATAAATTAAGAAATAAAAAATTTAGAATGGCAGTTTTCGAGAAAATTTCTTATTTTTCTAATATTTGTGGTTTTTTCAAATTTGTTTTGAAGTTTTTTTAAAAACCTAACTGGAAAATCTTTTTCCAAAAATCGTTATTAGCAATCTATATAGGTCATTCCCTATAGTGTCTTTTAATTTAGGCCTTTTTAGTTATAAAATAGTAACATCGACCTGACAAATCTTAAGGTTTCTCAACTACCAAGCTGGAAACAATTAAAATTATTGAATTTCTAGAACATAGCTCTGTGGTCTGACTAGTTCCTTTATTGTAATTTGATTGTGACAATTAAAAATGTGACTATTAAGAATTGTCTTGTCCGGACAGGTAAATAGGCTGAAAAGTTATAGAAATCCAGTCGGTCGAAATGTTAGTTAGATTTCGGTTTCACGATGACGCATAACTTGAGCTTTCAAACTTTTCATCCCCTAGGAAACAAAGGAATTTCCTGTTCTATTTAAACATCCCACGCACAGTTTTGACATTTCAAATTCTTCTCTCTACTCGTTTCCATGAACATCGGTATAGTTCAAAATCTTTTTGATTTTTATTAAACTCGAATTTTCTGTTTTAAATATAAATTTTTAACTATAAAAATCCACAAAGAACCTATGGAAATTCACGAGAGTCGATATTGGCGTCGTTTAATGTGAATAACTGCGGAAGGTAACGAATTCCACAAATCTCCGCAACCAGCATTCAGTTATTTCACGAACTTTGATTAAAAAATATGCAGAAATATGAATATTCTTTCCGCATGGAAAATCAAACACAGCGTAGCGAAATTTGGTAAATATGCTAAACTCGAAATTTTCCAAACGACAAAATCAAAAAGTAATCGTCCACCAACTAAAAACCTGGAATCGCGATTTTTGGCAAATAGTCCGTGTAGTCGATAAACGGCGCAAATTGGCTCTGTGCACTCCCAAGGGAAACTCAATTTGTCAAATTCGTTGCGGCATTTGCCATTCGCGAGATTTGAAGAACTACCCTTGGTACTAAATTCGTTGGACTAATTGCCGTTGGTCGATTTGCTAGTTCTGGCTTGACCGTATCACCGTTTAAGATTAATCGTCACGGTCGCCTCGTTAACTAAGGATTTCCTCGCGGTCTATTACATGCTGCGAAACGGATGACGCGCTTCCTCGTTATAATGACTTTAATCAAGTATCACGGATTGATCTTAAAGTTCTCAAAAAATAATTGAACATGCAAATAATAAAGACTTAAAATAAAAATGTCATAAATATTTGTTGGTACTTAGTCAGTACTGACTAATTTAATTAATTCGTAAGTTCCTTATAAAGTTACTCATTCAACATACTTGATGTTTCAAATATTTACAATTGAAATACTTTACTTGTATTGAATTTTCATATTCAATAGTATTAAAGCCGTTGATATTTCTCAAAACTAAAGTTTCGAAATACGATTCGCTGTATTAATGCTGTATCTTACACGCGAAGTTGGCATCGTGAGTTTTGGTTTCATTACTCCCGTTTGTTGCATGAATAACCAGAGCGTTGAGACTTTACTAATGCATATTATCAATTGAATCCAAGTTACTATGATTTAGTAAACTTAAACCGAACTGAACATGAGAGGAAGATGACCGACAAAGTTGAATGTTACGAACATGTCTTGCAAATAATTTGTTCAAATTTAATATCGATCACATCTTAACTAACTACGGCCAATACGGTTTTAGTTTTGTTCTTAAATTATTCAATTATTATTACTGCCGAAGGACATAATAAGATAGTTACCTTCATTGATCTCGATTTATTGTAAAGAATCAAATATTGATTTTGTCTAACGAAATATGTCTTCATTTATCCATTTCCATGAATACAAAAACATTTATTAAGATCTATTTAAGTTTTTTAATATCCACAAGTATTTAAAGATCGCATCCTTAGTTCTTAATACAAATTTTGATCGTCGTTAACTAAATATCTGAACGAAGCACCTGAGGAGCTTCCAAGGACCAAAAACCGATATTTGGGCGTCCTCAGGAGCTCATCAGGATATCCTGAACGGATTGTTTTGTATGGATATTGAATATTCAATCACTAGCGAGAAAAACTGGTATCAAAATAGTTTTAAATATATCTAGTTTTAGTGAATATGTCTTAAGATCACCAGATATTGAAATGTCAAATGAGACAGGTGTCAACTGATCTCATCGACTGCATATTTGGCTATATGTGACAATGCAATTAAATCGAACTTTTTCTTTCTGAACTGAAATTAGAAAAGTGTCAGAATAAAAATGATTGAGGACCACAAAATGGTACTGCCAGGTTATGAGGTTTTTGAACTATCAAGTACATAAAAAATGTGACGTAGTCAAATAGGTTGTCAATCGATTGAAAATTGTAGGTCAGGAATACATAGAAAGGCACGTTTGCCATAATTTTACGTTTACTATTCCGACTTGAGGCTGCGTGCAACTGGGCTAAGTTACCGCGAAACACGTATCTGCCATCAAGTTCAGGACAAGTTTTGTAACGAGCTTACGATTATATATACCTGTGACTTGAATAGCGCCGACTTAAACTACTTAATCACTGAACGAAAAGTTTTAGATTAATGGGACGAAGTGCGAAGAAAATTTCGGAGAGTACAAAGAAAATTTGCGAGAAAGATAAATAAACCGATTGACAACAGCGAATCGATTAATCAATGACCTGTTAATTTATTCTTAATATAATATATATTTAACTATTAATTATAAGCTGAAGTATTAGAATTTAAGAACTTAAGAAGTATCATTATTGTGAACCAAGAATTCTTAATATTTCTTTACGGTAAAGTAGATTTTTCTTTGTCAAAAAGTACATTGTGCAACTGAGGAACAACAAGCAATATATTTTGCTCCCTAGGGAGGGGACTACAATTTTGTAGTATAATATAGGGAGCAAAGTTTATATGAACAAAATTTATACCTTTGGAAAAACTTTTAGCTGAACCATATCCATATGTAGGTATTGGAATCTACTGATAATAAATATGACAGGATTTGTTTCATAAGCAATAATTACATGTTTGTATTACTGAGTTAGTATTTCGTGTATTCATAATTTCAGACATTTTTATTAAAAATGTTTATATCCTATAGTAAAAATCGTCTGATAGTCTGCCTTCCAGAAAACGATCGTTCAGTTACTTGAGCGCCAATGATATATATTATCTATGAAATTATATAGCATCAATGTAAATTTATCGACATACTGCTATGAGATTTTGTATAGCGTTATTGAGAGCAAAAAAGTGGGGATGAACTGATCCGCATGCTTCCGCTAGTATCGTTTGGTTACCCCCACCAAGTTCGTAACATAAGGTTCTTCGTTGCGCGTATCAGGAGTCGTGATAGCGAAAGTAGGAGGGGGGAAACAATAGGAGGAGTAGGGGTTCCCAGGCGACACTAGCGTCGTTATGCGGAATAATTCGTTGGTCATAGTAAAGTTACCATGTATTTCGATCTCACTTATGCATATTCATATGTAGTAAAATATTGTTGTATAAACTAATGTAAAGCAGTGTACTGAGAGAATAGTATATGTATAGTTACGAATAAAAGTATAACAGTGGTAACTATAATGTAATAATGTGTATTACACTATTAATGCCATTATGACCTTAACTGTACTATTCTATAATTGTCAATGCTTCATTTATTTGCAATAACCAATTAGAAATTAGTTGATATTACATATTTTGTAGGCTAATCATTTAGAACCAGTATACAAATGGTCAAATTGTATTATTTAAAAATTAGTCCACAATCAAGTAAACATTATTAGAACAATTGAAAAAAAAAATAGTTAAATAAACTGAGACGGTACTTTCTATTATTTCTAGTATATTCTGTGTAATTTACAAATAACAAAACTTAAAGTTAATAAGATTTAATTTGTCTAGAATCCCGGGAAACTTGACATTAATGTTGATTGAAAACATCAGTGTATTTATTTCTAAACCTTAACATTTAAACCTAAACGAATTAAAATATAAGCAATTTTAATTAGATTTGCTGATTGAATGGCAATTTCAATTAAGCACCTCTGCTAAAGTACGTTCGAAAGAAAGCATTCACTTTGTAAGTAGTTCAGATTAAATGGTATTCTTTACTTAGAGGAAAGAAGTCATATTGGAGAGATTCCAAACTGAAAAAACTCGTCGAGTTTGTAGCTGTAAACAGTTTTAAATTACTGCATTAGTGATTAAGATTCGTGAATGATTTATAGGTATTTACGAAATTAACATTTTTATAAAATAATACATCGACATCTTCATTTGAATTTTAGATATTATGTATGGAACTGAATCCAAATTCACCAATATATCATAAAACGCAATACAAGTCTATATATATTATATAAATATATATAATAAGGTCTTTGTGAGAAAATATCAAAATTTCTCGTACACACATTCCGGCATTCCAAAAAATAAAATGTAACAAAAGCTCTACATTTTCAGGACTTCTGTTACCCCATGGGAATCATTAATTGTTTTAGAAATTGAAGTAAACGTCGTACGAACTTTACACATTCATTAAAAAATTCCGGCTCGTAAATTTCGAATTCAAATGTCGAATTCGGCCGGTTTTATCTAGAACTCATTTTTCAAGCCATCGCGCATTTTGATAAAAGCTCCTTGAAATTGCAACTCGAATTCGCCCATGCAGTCTCCCGAAAGCGAATCTACACGTGACGCGAATAGACGAAGATCCACATAGACGTCGGGTCGAAAGGCTTCCTTTGCGGGAGTTTTATCCCTAGAGGCTGGAAGGCCGATAAAAAAGAGCATAAAACTCAATTCCGCTAGTGTGCAGGGTACTAAAGTAACGTTTGTAAATTTCCCGCAGTACATTGGGATGTAAACAAGAGTCTGACAATACAATAACAGAAGTTATTTCTTTCCAAGTTTAGTTTTTCGTAATTGGACGTGGTAAATCTGTATACGAGATTCTACGTATAAAATAATTAAATGTCAATAAAGTCACTTTTTGCGACCTAGGGAGAAAAAAGTCCATTTCTAAAACACGAATTGGTCACTTCGAGCATAATAATTATATTTAGAAAATGGTGAATATGATATCTTACCCGATATCAACTGAACTATTTTTTAACCCTGGGAAGATAAAGAAAATATTTACTTTTACTGTCCGTAATGATGCCGATAATTATTCGGTGCTCGGAAACTGTATTTTGAAAGTGACGAACACGATGTTGAATCGAATGCCAAAAATAACGTCTTTATATCACACAGGGCCTATTTACTATTTTGCGCCCTAGGACGAATAATCGAGCTTTGCTCATCGTAATAAAAAATATCCTATGCAAGATGTGTGAAACATCGACCTCCGACGGTTTTGATATAATTTGCCTATTGTTACATAATATACTATTTTCGCCCTGGGCAGGAAAAGGAATTAATTGCTTCCGATGCGGAAGAATGAAAACCACAATTTCTGAAACCTAAATACAGATTTTAGAGAATTATGATAAGTATACTTGAAATATGATGAGATCATCGAACCAAGAATCGATATAATCATTTTTCATTCACAGGGACCAAAATTAAACATTAAGAAAATGAAAAGAATGTGGACGACTACCTGCAAGCAACAATACACTTGAGGATTCAAAAGGACTGACAAAGAAGCTACAATGCACTGCCCGTCTAACCACAATATACGATATCAGACGTTTCTTAAATTTTTGAAAGTCTTGGGCATGGCTTCATCGCCGGTGGAGACTATAACGCAAAGCACCCATCGTGGGGGTCCAGATCTTCCACCCCAACAACTCGAGGTCGATAATTATATCTTGCTATGCAGTTACAGGATCTGCATCCAATTTCCACGGGTGAGTCTACTAACTGGCCTGTTGATAAAAATAAAGTCCGGACCTACTCGACTTGCAGTTATAGAAGGTATAAACCCTATCTTTTTTATTGCCAAACCGTGTCTCGACCTCACATCAGACCATTCACCGGTTATACTCTCACTACATAAAAAAATTAGCCGCCAAGAAAAAAACTCATTTCTTTATAACAAAAAACCCGATTGAGCAGTGCACAAAGAATACTTAAATATACTAACGTAGTCTACAATATTTCACTCAAAACTTTGTTGAAAAAGAACGACGCATCGAATGATGGACCGACTGCCAAAAAGATCTCATTTCCATCCTAGGAAGAAAAATGTTTTTTTTTCCCAACTGCAGAAAATTAAATATTCAATTTTGAAATTCTCATTTCTGCTTGTCGCAATTTTCGTGGTAAATCAATTATATAATATATTACTCCTAGAATAATTAAATGACGAGAAGACTACTTTTTATGACCTAGAGTAAAAAGATCATTATTATCAGGTTCAAAAAAAAATTCCAATTCAGTTCTTCGAGATTTATGGTAGTTTTATTTTGATCATGATGATGATGAAGATCTCCAGAAGGGACATATGGGATTGTTTTTGCACCCTAGGGAGAGAAAAAGTCTCTTTTTACTTTTATTGTTGAAAAGTAATATAGTTAGTTTTGGACTGATCATTTCCACTGTTTGGAAAATACGTTCTCTTTAAATTGTATTTCAAATATGATATAGAACCGACTGATAATAAAACAGCTCTTTAGGTCCTAGGGAGTAAAAAGAAGTATTATGCCCTCATCACCGAAAATGAGATATTAAAATTCAGAATTATAATTTCGCAATGTTGGGAAAGATATGTTTACAATGTGGTAAATAGAGGAGGGGAATTTAACTCTAATAAATACGTGTTTTGCATCGATGGGAGGAAAAGCAAGGAAACATCTTCACTCTCATGTTTGTTGAGACAATGATAATTATGTTTGGGACACGGCGCATCGAATGTTGGACCGAGTTCTGAAAAGATCTCTTTTCCGTCCTAGGAAGAAAAAATGCTTTTTTTTTATACTGCACAAAACGAAATATTCATCTCATTTGAGCTCGTCGGAAACGACGGTAGATTTGGAACATGACGAATAGGATAACGAACCTACGCAAAGGAAAAAAAATTATATATAATCCTGGAAAACAATAAACCATGCAAATTTAGAGAAGGATAATGTAGGTAGGTAATAAACCACAAATCCTAATTAGTGATTAATTAAATACATTAGCGTAATGATTTACGACGTATGCATTTCGGCTTTGATGCTGGAATGCTCTAGAAACGGGTCACGTGGTAATCGCATCTTGCAATTTTATGACCGAGCGCGTTTCATGAATAAGGCATCAGGCCGGCGTGTGGCGCTGCCGGAGCAGACGGGACAGAAATGTGAGACATTTCCTATCAATCAAACAATGTATATCACCAGACTGCGGTATGCGGCTAATTGAATAAAACAGTACTCGGCGATAAAACAATCCTCGGCGGTATTTCGACCGCCATTCGACGTTTTCCAAATACGAATGTCGTATATTTCTAATGTTTGATTGAATTTTCGCTGCCAATTAGAAGTGGAAAATACAAGAAATTCGCGTTATTTTTAAGGAGGTTATAAAGTGCTCCACTGATAAAGTAGAAATTTACGCTGAAAATCGATAATTAAAAATGTCTGAGTCAATTTTTTCAAATTTGGACTCTCTAAAGGTGATTCTAATTAGTATATACGTCCAATTAACGAATGCCAAAGAAATTAATTGTGAATGGAACAAGAAATAACGGAAATATGCGATTTTTATTTATTTCCAATAACTCTAGGTCAATTCTTAATTGACTTCTTTGACATTTTGTAAGAGTCTGTATATAGAAAGTAGGATTACCCGTACAGAACCCGAATTTTGAAAAATTGATTCTGACATTTTTAATTTACGTTTTTTATCATAAATTCGTACCTTATCGACGGACTACTTTAGAACCCCCCGTAAATAAAAACCTTTACCATTTTGCGAACAGGATTAAAACAAATCTTATCCATTTGGCTTAGTGTTTATTGGTATTTTGAAGTCGAGTATTCTTTAACAAGAATAACAAGAAAAAATACGGTTAAATTACACGTTTTGATCGATTCCGAAATAATATATTACAATTTCTTACTAGTTTTCCCATCCCATTTTTAGAAAATCTTCAAAAAAGAAATATAAAAAGTCTGATAAATTATTTCTTTGAAATATAATATTATCACTATTATTTTTGTTATTGCAAAAAAAAATATGTTTAAATGGTTATTGATTAATTTTAAAATGGTAAAATATGAAAAAGTTCTTTCGACGATTATTCAGAAGGAGTAAACGTTATTACCGGAACATTTCTCTTAAACTTTGAATGTTATGGGATAATTGGTATGCAGAACTATTGACAATAGAAAGAAAAAAGTAAGTGAATTAAAAGAGAAAAAGCAAACGCGGGCATTAGAAAAGATCGAAAAATGAGAAAGCTGACAAAACTGAACAAAAAGTATGATTGCTAACCGACATAAAGATGTTTAAAATCGAAGTCTAAAGAACATCTTCGGTTTATGATATTTTTATTATTCTAACCTAATCTAATATTGTTAAAATGACCAAAGGATAAACAAAAAGTTATCACATCAGTTAGAAGTTCAATTGATAACAAATCATACAAAATACAAAAAAATAACAATGATTAAATTAAAAAAAATAAATAAATAATCATGACGAAGACTGGTTTGCTCATTTTCTGATTTAGATATACATTCTTCTGTGTTCTTATATATTTAGCATCTTATAATGGATCCATTCACCTATATCCAAATAAAATATAAAAAAAAGTGCGCAACATATGGAAATGAATTGACAAAAAACCTGTCAAACAACTAAAATATCATATATTTTAAGACCCAATGTCAGGATCAATTTCATTTAAGTAAATTACCAATGATGTATTTTTACCATAAAAGTAATAAAAAAAAACAATAAGCCACTTCTTAAAAAAAAAATATCGATACATGACCGAACTTTAAAATCATGTACAAAAACAAGTAGCACTAAAAAGAAAAAAAATCATACAACATTAAAAAACAGTTTGCTAAAAAATCACTAAAATAACAAAAAATTCTTGAAAACGAGACAGTAATATTGGGATTTACATAGCCAATGGGGAAGAAACGTCTGTCTATTTACATTTTCATCATCTCAATCGCACAGAAATGTTCTTTACTAAGTAATTAAATCTTTCCATAATTTAACTTACACTAAAATAAGTTTAAGTTCACCAACAAGTCTAAATATTCATTAAATGATTAATAAAGTATTCATCCTGAACTTCCAATTAACGTCATGGATTCGACTAATTCACATTTCCAAAGTTTAACAAGTTCCGAAGATGAGTCACGAAGGCGCTCGAAACTCGTGATTATATACAATATTACAAACATGGCCGTTTAATGGGAAATGATAGAAAGCCGATATGATGTAATTTCTGAAGTAAATATAATTTTACGTGTCACATTAAATGTATAATTACTTAACATAATGACGGGGCATGCAGTATTTAATGGAACCGGAGAAGATTGCATCGAAAAATAGTTATTGCTCTAATATTTACTTCACGCGATCTTCTAATAAACAATTTTATATGATGAGAATTTTCTAACGGACTGGGTGTGTTTAAAAATGAAATCTCATCTAGGTGGATCGTTTCGCCAACTCATCAAATGAAATGTCTTCTTCAGGTCGATTTCGTGCAATGTGGTTAAGGCGTCTTAGTTGCGACTAATTGAACAAATATTTGCTAATGGAAGTGACTATACAGACGAAATTGAATGAAGTTTGACTATTTTTCTTACGTCAAAGGGATTTTTAGAAATTTCAAAACATGTTTAAATTAAATTATTTGGTTTTCAAAATAATTATTAATTAAGCCACAATGATGCACATTGTTTTGCTGATTTTCGAGTTTCATTCCCGATATGAAAAAGGATTAATATTAATGTCAAAGTAACCTAGTTTTCTTTTTAGAATATTGTCGAATTGAGAAGATAAATTTGATTATTTAGACAACAAAGTGTTCTGGGAAAGGAGAAGAATAAGTTAAAAAGTCCATAAAATATTGAAATAATTAATTATTCATCAACAATACGTTCAAAAGTTTTGCCAGTAGATTAGTTACCATTCCTTCGTATTTGTTGTTTTCACCTTATCTGACTATTATTGGGCATATTACAACGTTTGTTTCTCTTGTATTTACAGTCCAAACCCCTCCAGTTGATCCCACTCCCAGTCTCCCCTCTCTAAACGACCGTGTGGGCGGTGCTGTTATCCCCTCCACGAGCAATTTTCTGAGGCGTCGCCTCTGCATAATGTGGGCGTACCTCAGATCACGTGATAATAAACTGGGCGGGGCATATCGCTGTCCGGAAGGCGGAACAAGTCGTACTTAAATAACATAATGCGTAGTGCAGACGAGTTTCTGACTTCTGAGGCATATTTATTGGAAAAGTATTAAAATTTCCATCCTTCGTTCAGTATTGTGGAGAAATATCAATAATAAGTTCTAAACGATTAAAAAATTCTTGCACATAATATCCCGCAGTTTTCTGAATTTGTTGAATTGTGAACAATAAAACTCGAAGGTTATTAAAAAAACACACGTACAACTTGCTCCGTCTTGCTTCGGGCATCAATATGCCCCGCCCATTGTATTGTCACGTGATCTAAAGAACTACGCAGAAGCGCCGTCCCAGAAAATCGACCGTGAAGGGGAGATAGCACCGCCCACATTGGTGGTAGGGAGAGAGGGAAGAGTGGGAGTGGGACCAACTGAGGAGTTCGTAAATACAAGAGAAAATAACGTTAAAATATTGGCCAATAATAGAGTAATATAGGATGAAAACAACAAATGACTACTGTTAAAAATGAAACTTGATGGGGATACTTAAAACAATAATCCAGATAATAATGATAAATAGAGAGATTAATAAGAATGGAAAAATTAAACATGCCATATTAACCCCCAAGAGTGACTTATTAGAACAAAGAAACCCCATAGAGGAAAGAAACAATTTGCTCAGCATGTCATCATACTATTTAACACTTGTTACATTGTCATCAGTTCCCTCCCGAAATATAATTTTAGCCAGCGACAAATTGGATGCTTATTTACGATTTACTAAAACACAAAGCAACAGATATAACTCACGACTAAAGATTATAATCATATAAGCAACTTGGTATATTCTCGATCAGAATAATCAAATCTTACATCTAAATTTGCGAAAGTCACTAAGAGATAGTTTATTCATGTAATATTGAATTAGCCATTTGCTTTCATCTCGTCATTTTGAATTGCGCACAGGTAGATTCAAGTAATCTATCGTAAATGCTGTTACCCACGGCATACAATTAATCGACTATATGCTTATGTTTCCTAATATCATTAATGTGCATTGCACTGTAATACAGGACGGACCTCGACGAAGTTTACATATAGAATCTTCATTAGGGTGCATTTGTGATTGCAGGAAATCGAATTGCCAAGTTTCTAACAGTGAGAAATCCCAGATTAATTTGTTAGGATGAAGAGATCAAACCATTTTTCAAAACTATACTTTTTATTTCCAGCAACAATAAGAAATTGATTATGGAAATACAAAATTTGATAGCTTTATTAAACTAATAAATATTTATTCATAATAATTCTGTTCTGCAAAATAACTTCCTGGCAGGATATGTATACAGATCAAGGAAAATACTTGACATATTGAAATCTGTGGTGAACTACAAGCAATAAAAAGTTTATAATCTGAAAAACGTAGTTTTCCACATACTATAGTTTACCGTGACCTATAATATTTATTGCGTTCATGAAAAACCTGTTATATTCTTATCTTAGTAAGTGTCTTGTTCTTATTAAAGTTTCTGAATGACAAAGGAATGATATTTGCGTTTCGACGTTCGTGCTCTTAGCATAAATTAGTCTCGTATAGGAATTCTTTCTAGGGAACATGACCCCGAATTCTTTTGTTATCGAGTTCAATAATACTTTACGCGATGTATAAACTTAAAATACGGCCAGAAAGGATGTTTTGTAAAAAGATTATTATGCAATAACTCATATGACCTTCGTAGCGAGGAGAAAGTATTTTTGATTAAAATAGGATTTAGTTTTAGAGTACATCTCATAGCAACAAAAATCCCTTCATTTAATAATTATTTTACAATAATTCTTACCTACAAGAATGCAAGCAACGTCGGACATGTTATCCAGGATCTCCCTGAGTTTGAGCAACGGCAAGCACGAATTCGCGACAATCATTCCCGTTAAGTACCCCATCAGTGTCAATCCATGTAAATTTCTCAAAACTGGAAACGCAGCATAAACTGCCAATGTCATCCCCATGAAACCCACCGAAACATAACCCAAAATCGAGAATACGAGATTGGTGACCGAAACTCTCGCTTCCTTTATTTCTTCTTGTACAGACTTGCAAAACACAATAGTTGTCTGGCCAGTAGTTTTTGACCACGACACACAAAACCTATCTCGTTCATACGTTTGTTCCTGCGTCTTCAACATTCCATCTTTGCTGATGACAAATTTCTCTTGTGGATAAATGTCCGGATGGAGCATTGCAGGGAAAATGTTTCCTGGACACGAGGTACCAATAACTGGGTAGAAAGCATCTTCGATCCTTTTGATCCATCGTAACTCTGGATCCAGCTCATCATCTAAGGGTCTAATGATGTCCGAGACGTTTAAATCAATGGCATTAGTGCAGGTTTTATCGAGGTACACTTTTCCAGGTGGACAACAAATGCGAATGCAGCTTGTCAGTTCGCAAGGGCATCCTCGGGTTTTGTTCTTTTTAGTATACCACAGATTTCGCGGATACGTAAAATTTCGATACCAAACAGATCCATTGTCAAATTTGGTTGCATTCGGCATCGGTATAGTGAGGTACTTATTACAAGGTGCTTCTTCTCCATTCACTAATCTTTCAAAATATCCTCCAATGTTTAGAAACAATAAGAGTTTGAGATGCATCATAGTCCACAATCACTGAGAGTAACGAGCTACATTACATTTTTCTTCGGTCAAAGAAAATGAGGTAACTACATAATTGATTATTCCAGTTGTTGACATTCTAAGATTTGTTATACCTAACAAAAACAAATTATATGAAGGTAACCAAAAGTCATAATAACTTGGGATGGAATGATCATATTTAATATCACTTTTTTTCCATTCACTTTCTGTCACGATTTTGTACGGATCCATTGACACAAAATTAAAAAATTACACGAATGACACTCAATTTTACTCAAAATTTTGAATAAGCACTTCGCTAACGCGTGCTCACTGATAGAAATCCACGTGTTTTTGGCAGGACGATCCGGGTAAGAATGCTGTTTTTACCGGCATCTGCGATCGTTGATGGACCGGTTCTTGAGAACTCGACTTTACTAGTGAACGTTTTTTACTTTCGCTTTTATCTCTTCCTTCGTGTTCGTTCCTTTCCTCCCCCGACAATTACACCTCCCCACCGAGCTTCTGCGCGTCTGCGGTTGTTTGCGCTTTTACGTAATTGGGTCGTTTCTGATAATAGTTGGCTTTTAATTTGTCACTTAAAGCACAATACATTTTATACTATTTACGAGACTAAATTTACTATTTAAATTGTGTAGAATTTGTGTTTGATTTTGTAAAAGCAATGTCTAAGACATAGTGACATCTGACAAGTTTCTCTCAGTTGAGAGTGTATTTGTTTGTTTACTTAGTAACTGTTTTATAGTCTGATGTCAATTGTCAACGATGTATTGTAAATAATGAAGTTATCATTTGATTTTTGTTTTTGACAGTTCGTTTGACATTTTGTTTGATGACTATTGAGTTGATCAAATTTTACGTCGTTTGTCGTTTTTCATCATATTTTTGTCCACGTATTTGCCATATTAGTTCAATATTTTGACTAAATTTGGGTTGCATTAATCATGGAAAATAGACCCTTCTTGTATGTTTTGTCAATTCACGAATACATCGTTGGTAAGCTGGTTCACTACTATTTAGTAAATTTTACGTCGTTTTTCGTTTTTCATCATATTTTTGACTATGTATTTGTCATACTAGTTCAACGTTTTGACTACATTTATGTTGCATTAATCGTGGAAAATAGACCTCTCTTGTATGTTTTGTCAATTCATGAATACATCGATGGTAAGCTGGTTCACTAGTGATTTTTTCCTAAATACTTTTACTGTACCAAGTCTATGAAATGGATACCAAGGGTGTTTGATATTATCAAAAAAATAAAATAACCAGTGTACGATATTTACTCGTAATAACTAGAAATATTAGCTGATATTATAAAATAAACGATCATCGTCCATTGAAATCCTTCATTCTGAATAAGATGAAATCACTGCTGACATCCTAATAGCATTCAATTAATTGGAAGAATATATTCTTTATTTATTTAAGAACTTGTTATCATTTCCAGAATTAAATTGTGAAAACTATAACCTAGAAAGTAGCATTTAGAAAATGAATATTGACTAAACTGAAGCTGTAACTTAGTGGATGATCTCCTCAACATGCTGAATTCATGATCAAATCCAGTTTCCAAAATTTCGGGAACAAACTGGCTCTTAGAAATAAAAGAACCAACTTTTTTATGGTTGGAATAGATGAGCATTTTTTTTGTCTATGGATTAATTCAACATATTTTTTTCATTTTGATAATTAACATTAATAAAGATTGTAACAAGAAGAAACGTTTATTAGTGCTCTAAATAACCAGCTAAAGAATAATAATCTAAAATATGTCTAGCGACAAGATCTTGTTGGGTTGCGGTCATACTATCATATGTTTGTTTCAGACATTCTTAATGATATAAGTTAATATATAATTATTTATAAATAGAAAATGGCTAGAAAAAATATCTCGGAAAAATCGTCCAAGAGTTCAGGAATTTTTGTTTGAAGAATTAGACTTTCGGAGATAAGGTGAAATTTTGTTGGAATTTTTTAAACACTGTTCACCAACTTTTTTCGTGTTTTAACTGCTATTTTTGATACTTTCACATTTATTATCAAAATGTTAATATGCACATTGTAACGTTCTAATCCTAAGAACATGATTACCTTGCTTCAAACATAAATTCTGAAATTATTTCAATGTTAAAAAACAATTTTAAAAATGCCCATTTTTTTAGAAGATATGCCTACTTGGACATTTTTTAGGACGTTTTTTACCCAAAATATAACCGTAGAATACTATAGTGTCGCGAGAGGAATCCTCTTATTGCAAACGGAAATCCTCTTGTTACCAAAAAATATGACCATACTATTAATGGGTTGAAGCCTTCTATCCTACGATTTATTTGATGAACTTTATCTTTCATCTCTTCGAATTTCATCACTCTGTATACTTCATCGCTTACTTCATTAAGTTGCATTCTTCTTCTTTATCCAACTACGATCACGAACCTCTCAAACTAACCATGGTTTAATGTTTCAGTAGCAGTTTAAAATATCATTTTTCCTATTCCTTTTATTAATACTTGATTGGAAACCGTAACATGTAAGATATAGGAAACCATTTTGAAACCGAATTAAAAAAACTGCACACTTCAAATAATTAAGTTGATACCAGGAAATAAATTTGTCATCCGTCTTTGTTTTAAAAATACCCAAACCTTTCTGGTAATTCGTATTCGTGTTTAAGATAATTTGGAGTCATCACATGGAGAATAGCAAATTCTAAACCATGACGAATTGTGTGTGATCAAAATTGAGATACTTGTGCCAACAGGTCGAACTGTGCTTGTTTAGAATATTGATGACCCAAACTTTATATACTGAAGCCACAGCAGTCGAAATATCTCAGACCGATCTTTGCATTCTGTGTTTGACAATTCATCAAATTCAGTTTTTTTAATCTTTTCATGGATGCCGTCTTCTTTTATTTGTAATTTTTGTCTTTCACCTGGATCGATTTTTTGTACCCTGTACCGTACATCACGATTTATTTTTGTCATTTTTCTGGAGGGATTTTTTTAACTTCTGATTTTTTAAAATTTAAATTATGAGTTTGCTCGTAAATTTCATCTTGATAAGGTGTCATTCATATTTTTTTTACGCAATATTATGAATATAAAGCTCGTAAAATATGAACTTGGAAGTGGTCATCGGTTACAAAAAATTGACAATTAGGAAAGACCCAAAAACCCAATATAACGAAAATAGACAACCACAATTTAACAAAACTTTTAGGAGGTTAAAAAATGTTAAATGTTAAAAAGTCCTCAAACTCCTTCAACCCTGTACAATTTTCTAGGATGTCAACAACTGGCATATATTAACAATATCTCTGCTTAGTAAGAAAACGACTCTAACGTAAAGAAAAATTGGCAGCCAACAAATTTTTCAAATTTGAAAATGTCACTTTTTTTTTTAAATATTTGCCTACCACAAGTTAACGGCACTGTGTACTTCGCGAAACTAACCAAGCATCAAAGATGAGTTTGGCATGAAAAAGCGACGGGTCACTAATACTAAGGCACTTTCGCCGTTGTGGCAAATCCAGATGTCCGCGCATCGTAGAATAACTCGCCGCCCTGTCTATGAATGCCTCCATCAACCGGATCAACCCTCAGGTGGTTTTGTGATAAGTGGACAGCTCCGCCCACATTTTCCCATTTGTTTTCCCACAAATTTATTTTCAGATAGGCTTTTACGTTAATTTGCCAGCTGGAAGAAATTCGATTTGTCAGCTGCCTTTCGTCCCCAGTCGATGACAATTAACCGAAATCGACGTTTGCGGATCGAACAGATTTCTCTTCGTTTTCGATGTTAAATCGCTCGAATGCACATCGGAGATTCATCCGTGTGATAGGATTTCGGTTTTGGTAAAACCGATTTGGTCGTGAATGTTAATTACAAGTGTTGCTCTTTCAAAAATTAAATTTCCAAGATAACGATCGAACATTTTTTGATAATTTAAATTAGAAACATTTACAAATTCGTATGGCGACGAATACGCTCGTTTTGAATATTTGCTATACGTTTTAGAAATATTATCATACACTGATAGTAAATCTATCAAAAACGTGAATTTTTTACAACTTTTCAGCTTTACAACTCTTCAACTTCACAACTCTTCAACTTTACAACTTTTCAACTTTACAACTCTTCAACTTTACAACTCTTCAACTTTA
Organism: Trichopria drosophilae; assembly: GCA_030407085.1. Taxonomy (NCBI): domain Eukaryota; kingdom Metazoa; phylum Arthropoda; class Insecta; order Hymenoptera; family Diapriidae; genus Trichopria; species Trichopria drosophilae. The sequence continues at coordinate 26,965,555 of CM059585.1, forward strand.
CAACTCTTCAACGTTACAACTCTTCAACTTCACAACTCTTCAACTTAAAAACTCTTCCACTTGACAACTTTTCAACTTTACAACTCTCTCTCTCTCTCTCTCTCTTCAACTTGGTAACTCTTTAATCCGGTACGAGTGATTTGTGAGTATCGAACATTTTACTATACACTTTTGAACTTTTGCCATACAGATAGTAAATATTCCGAAAAAATATAGTAATCTTTACTAAACATTAATTTTGTATATTTAACACTGTAGAATTATTACTATATAGATAAAAATCTCGAAAAAGTACAGTAACTTTTACTAAAAATAATTCTAAACTATTTTAGGCATGAATTGTCGGTTAAGCACGAAAGAACTGGTCAAAATTTGCGTGTGAAAGGAAAAATGGTTTTGATAAATGATGTTATCTGCAGTTCCGCATCACTGAACTCTTATGATACCGACAATCAGTTAAATTAACGACGATAATAAAACGACACATTTCTGTAATGTTTTCATAATGTCAATAGAAAAGACATTGTTGTATTTAACGCCTATCTGTGACAATGATACAATGCGTAAATTGCTTTAATCGATCCGATGAACCGGAAAATTGAATAGGATTTTTGATACCAAGTTGTGTAATCGCGTAAAATACACAATCAAATTTTCCAAAAATGTCAAAATTATATTTATTTTTGTTATTTATTAATTTAATGTGATTACGCGTGTAAATTATTGAAATTTAAAAATTTCTTTTAAGCATGACATTAAGGTTTTGGGATGAAACGTTCTAATTTTAAACATTTTTATTTTATTAAAACAAATAAAGTTATTTTGTTGGTTTTTTATTTATTTATACAATATTGAACGTATAGTGTTCGTTAATGTTTTTCTTTTCAGACTTCTGTTGGAATATTAATCTCATTTATATTTTATTGTAATCTTCGCCTTCATCACTTTGTATGTCTTTTTTATTACACCCTTTTTAATAAAATTAAATCAATACAAAATTGCGTGGATATAAAAAGAAACATTTTAACTGTGCCTTAGAATATATATGAGTAATTTAATCTATAATAATCTCATCAACGACTTGTACTGCGTTTATATAACACGATGATACAACTTTTCTTTATTACATCGTGAATATTTCATTTTATTTTAAGATATGAATGGAAGACCAGGCGAAAAATACCCTCAAATAATCGTAAATAATTAATGAATTAGTAAAATGTAATATGAGACTTGATGATGCTATAATTTTCTTGGCCTTACTTTGTTTTATTTTGAAGATTACCGAGGTAAGTTTTAATAAAATATTTATCGTGTCGAGTTTATTTCAATTCTGCAATATTACAGATTATGAAACTATTCTTTTATAAGAATACAACTAGTATTGTAAATTTACTAACATTTTTCTGGGTTTGAGGAATTAAAATCTTGTCATGATTCCAATTGATTCAAATATATTTAAATGAAATAAAATGAATTTATTTGATTTCTCTTCAATGCCCGCGGATGTCGTCGAATCCAAGTGTATTCCATTTTCTAAATTTTTCAATACTCGCTCGAAAAAAATAAATACAGCAGTCCACGTCCTAAGTTATATACTCCAAAGTTGTAAAAATCGTCCTAAGTTATATATTTGCATTGTTCAAAGTTGTATTAGCCTCACCCCCCCCCCTCCATTTCGGTGCGCTTCGCCTCGATATTCGTCAGGGGTCGGTAAAGATCGGAATGCTTCGGTTACGCCTACACTCGCGGAAGAAAGGATAATGGGTGGGGATTCTGATATAACTTAGGACGAGTCGAAAACTGTTCGCATAAGTTAGGAAGGGGAATGTTGTAATATATAATTGTATATGACATAAATCCTTACATAATTAATTACAAATCTAATAATTTAATTGGTAAATTATGAAATGTCATTATTGACAACTATTTTTCAGGAATACATTTACTTTGTTGGTAACATAAAGTACTTGTTAATTTTGTGGCTTACTCCATTAGTAATAAAATTAACAAACAGTAAAAAACTAGTATTTCATTAAATTGATATTATTTTTTCGATTAATATAATTTTACTAGTGTTGTTTTATTATGACTAACTCATGGTAACCCAATTTTCATTTCATATTAGTATTTTTTTACCAATTCAGATTTGATTTGATTCTGGAAAGTAGAGTAGTTTTAAAAAGAATGAAAAATGCTCTTGAGAAAATCACTCGACACTAAAGAATGTCCGGAGTTCAGATTAGAAAATTACTCGAATAAAGTATAAGATCACTTTTTTTAGAATATTGCTCTTATCACTGAAAAAAAATAAAATAATTGTTTCAGATGTATACTTTTTAATTTCATCAACATCGAAAAAATGTCTCTATTATGAGTATAATTGTAATCGAAATTTTAGATATCATTTTAAAAAAGATTGACTGAGCAATATTCGTTAACTTCCTAATGCTCGTTATCATCTTTAAATTCGATTCGTGTCTGCAAAAATGCGCTTGTCATGTAGATTTATGGGCAAAAGAGATATCGGCTTCGGAAAGGTTTGAACCTTCCATTACCATCTGGACATGACGTTCGATCCACTACACTCGACGTTTCTTTTAAAAATCACGTTTTACTGATTTTGATTGTGAATTATATCGACTATTATTTATATGCTGTAATAAATAACTTTCAATATGAAATTGTTATTTCAAAAATATGTTTGAAAAAAATTGTTGATATAAGTTTAAAATTTTGAAAATATTGACAATAATCCATTAAAATCGACAAGAAAGTAGAAAAATCTTAATACCTTCCAGAAATTGCAATAGATAGGAAAATTCCATGCAACAGAATGTGGAAGATGAATGAAACGTGAAAATCTAAAGCAACTGTAGAGTACACAAGAGGACGAACAAAAGGTATTCAACATTTGAAAAGGTAATATTTTCGGTACGTGAATAAACCAGTTTCTTTGATGTTTTGTGATCGTCTGTTCAGATTTAAAATTTTGATAAATATAAAGAATGTCTCATTATTTGTCGACAGTAAAAAGTTCGACATTACTTTAAGACTTTATTTTTTACTTCTCCTTTTACTATTTTTGGAATAATGTTATTTTTAAAATCCATTTCAAAATCATTGCAATTTAAAAGTTTTAAATTTACAGATAGATTTGAATATTTGTTATTGTTAAATTCAAAATTCTAAAAAAAAACATAGTTTTTAATAAATTCTTTGTAAATTTGTATACTTTTTAACTAGTTGACATTGTTTAATGCAACCTCAACTAGATTTCATTAGTTGCTGTGACTATGCAAATAATACTAAAATATATAGTAGTTAGGCATAGTTTTTATTTTAACAACAAAAAATTATGTCGAATTTTTTTCGGTGTATTTTAATGAGATTTGTACTAGTAAGTCGGTAAGTTTTCTATGTCGGAAAATAATAATTCTCAGAAATGTTTGAACTCCCTATCCCAAACATTAAGCTGGCTAGAGCAGAAAAACATGTATTTTCAGTTTTTGTTTTGTTTTTTATTACGAAACCGTGATAACAATGTTTTTAAAAAAATTCATGCATGTAAATAATATTACAGTTTAACTACGAACATTTGTCAAATAATTTGACAATATAGACACTTTTTTAAAAATTCATAAAAAATTTAAAAAAAATGTTTTCTCGCGTCTAAAAAATAATGCCCGCTTGAAAAAAATTCAAGCAGATGTATTTTAGGCCGAACTATATCATCAATTTTTTTTTAGATTTTTAAAAGCGGTTCGTCATAGTAAAAAAAAAATTGTATTTATTCTTAATTTTTTGCTTAATTTTTATCAAAATGAAACAACTTTGTGTATTAAATTATAGGTCTTTTTATCCTCTACAACTTTCCTAGAAACAAAATTTCGGTAGCTGTTGAGCAAATCGAGTTAGAGACGAAAAACAGCAAAAAAATTAAGAATTTTTCGTTGTTTTTCGTTTGCAGTTTTTACTGCAGTTTTCATCGATTGTATTTTGGGGCAAAAAAAATTCTAAGAAACATTCAAAGAAACGCATCAAACGTAAAATTAATCAAACTTTCTGAACATATTATTAATTTAAAAAAAAAATATACATGATTTTTCAAATGATGTTTGTTTTTATTTCCATTTTTTACACTAAAACCTTTTCGAAATTCTTGTTTGAAGTAAAAAATCGTATCCTCGAGACTTGAACGTTATTATGTGTATGTAGGTATTTTGAAAGTCTAGTTGAAAGCATTAAAAATGGCGGCTGAAACACGAAAAAATTTCAAGAATTTTGTACTGGAAAATAATAAACTTTCGGAAAATGTTAAAGAACAAAATTGAAATTTTTACAGAATGTTTTTGTCAAATTTTTGTAAAAAAAATGTCAAGATTTCAAGAATTTTTGAAAATTAAAAAATTATTTATGTAAAATATTCTGTAAAAATTTAAGTGTATGTTCAATAACATATTTTCTGAAAGTCTATAATTGTAACTCGGGAATTTTTCGACGGTTTTTTCGTGTTTGAGCCGCTATTTTGGATGCTTTCACCTTTATTTTCAAAATACAAATATAAACATTTTAAAGTTCAAGTCTCAAGGACACGACTTTTTTAATTCAAGCAAAGATTCTGAAACGATTTCAGTGTGACAAACAAAACACATTTGAAATATCTATGTTTTTTTTTAAGAATATTATGGATTGTTTTTCTAATAAACGATTCCAAAATACAAATGTTGAAAACTGTAGTAAAAAACGGTCAAGACTTAATTCATTAAATAAAAAATAATGGTTACATGATTTGAACGATAAAAAGAAAAATGTACAGATAGACTATAACAAAAGCATCAAATTAAAAATTAATGAATTGGAAAATTAAAAATGTCAATGCTTACAAAAATTTACAATGCACAAAAGAATAAATTTATTATCAACTGCTGCCAATTCAAAATTGGACTGCTCTATGTGCATACATGCAGCAGGAAATCTCTCGGAACTGAATAACTCACGCAGATAGTAGAATGCATAGGAAAGTTGGAAATCACGCAGGAAAATTTAACTGATGTGGATTTTCAAGAACTTCATTACATATTCGCTTTTAAATCTCTCTTGCTTTATTACTCATGCTTGTATTGCGAAATGTCTTTAAAAAATATGAACATGCAAGTTATTAAATACAACTTTGAATTTATAGTCAATTGCGGTATTATAATTAATTTTTATTATACTTAAGCTCTTTGAAATGTGATTAATACGTCCTTTTAAAAAACTTACATTAATATAAAATATTATTTCAACCCTTAATTTTGCAGTATGTAACAGATTTTAATAAAATTTCTTCTATGTCTCTCTGAATTATGCATTAAATTTGTAATTAAAATATTTTTTAATAAAATAGAGAATTTTTAATTAAAAATGAAATTTCTTTTTTTTTTTATTTCGTGATTATGTGACGTATGGAATAGGTGAAGTAACATTTTTCTTACATTTAATTAAGACAGATGAAGGCTGATGATAGAATTGCATTAATCACGAGAATTTAAACTGTTCTTAATATCAATTTAAAAAAGGAATTCAAAGTGTACGCTTCCTGTAATTTGCAGTTTTATAATTTAGACGAACATCAGGAAAATTGAATATTAATTACAAGTAATTAGCTATTTCAAAAAGGATTTGTATCACAGTAAATTTGTAGTCGATTTTAATTGTTTTATTTTTATCTTACATAGGTTGAACTAAAATATAAGAAAAAACGTTCTGTTTAATACTCATTTTAATGTATTGTCTACTTTTGAAAAATTCTAATTAATAACCAATCGAAGAAATATTTATGAAAATGTTTTTCAACGCAATACGAAATATTACGCTAAGTTTTAAACATTTTTATATGTTAATTTTGTGAAAAATAAATAAAATAAATGGAAGATTAATTAAACAAAGAATAATTTCTTTTTATTTTTTCATTCATGGTTGAAAAAATACATAATAAAGATGATTTGCGATTTAGAAAAGAAGAATGTTCTTTCCTCCTTTTTTCAGAATAGGAATTTATTACATGGTGAGGACACAGGTGCACGTATGATATTAAACAAAGTGGATTTTATGGAACATTTTATGGAGTCATATGAAAAGTTTTATTACCAAAATTTGTAAAAAATAATACTAAAAAAAGATCTTATTAAATTAATAAAACATAATTTAATATTCACAATTGTGTCATTACAATACTCGTTTCTTCTCATACAATTCGGTGTTGAAATGACCTATAATTTATGGTAATAATGGTAAATTTTATTATTATTAAAAAATGGAATCTGTTTTAAATGAATTAAAAAACTTATTACTAGTCTATAGAGTGATTGGTGAAATAAAATGTGTTTCTAATTAATGTTGGTACTATGACAATACTAAAATAATAGTGTAATAGGACAAAGGACACGTAATTTTCCCCCGCGTTAATGCTATAATAATATTATTACCAAATTCTAAATGAAAATGGAATAACTTTTCGAAACATAACTATTCAAATACACTTCTTAATGGTGATGAAATTTTTTTTACGATTTTTGTATCATTTTTTAATAAATAAAAATGAGGACCAAACTCAAGAGATTCGATGCGACGGGACTTGAACCCGGGACCTTTCGATTGCCGGTCAGATGGTCTTCCGCAACGTCACACGTATATACGCATTGTTTTTAAACATCTATAAGAATATCTATAATTTTATCTTATGAACAATAATAAATTATTTTATTAAAAATTATCAAAGAATTTTAGGTAAATATGGAACCTATTACGTATTTTTTATAAAATTAATTTCCATAATGTTTTTTCATTTTTGAAAACTTCATGTCGTGTAAAATTCTGATACAACTGAACAGTTAATGACAAAATATTCTGTTTATAAAGTAAAATTTAAACCCGCTTTAATTAATACATATTTTTGTGTTCTTTAAATCATGAATGAATGACTCTTGCAATCTCTGATTAAACTCGGGTATGTTGATTCCTATTTAATAACCCTATCAATGCGAAAATCCAATTCGCTTTGTGGGCATTTCTATAGGCCGTAAATTTTAAAATAAAGCCTCGTGTTAACGTATTCGCATTGATGTTTGCATGTGGTTGCTGTGCAATTTATCCAGAAAATATAATCATAATTTTTGTACTTAATTCGAGAAAATTTGTCCATGTTGATATAATCTCTATATTCTGATTTAATGAATGAAAAGTTGATGAAAATAACATGGAGTATTGACGTTTTTTTAAATTTGATCTCCTGCGGAAAAGGAAAGTTTGAAAATGTGCACATAAAGAAAGATTGACAATAAATGTAGAAATAGTAAGTGAAAACAGGTAAAACTCAGACAATTTTTAGGGGGTGATTTTTGATGACTTTTTCGGATATACACTTTGAAAGTAAACCTATTAAAGTCAAAGTATCTGATTTTGATGAAACTCGTATATTTTTAAAATTCTTAAATATACTCGATACGCATTTAAGTCCTATTGATAGAGTAGAAGGTCTAAGGGAGTTCTAAAGTGGACCGACGGTAAGGTAGCAAATTTCCCTAAAAAAAATGAATTAACGATGATTGAATCGATTTTTCAAAATTCTGGCTCTGTAAAGGTAATTTTAATTACTATAGACAACTTCCTAGAAAATACCAAAGAAATTAATTGAGGACTGACCGAGTATTTTCGTAAATTATTTTTGAGCATAACGAGTAACATTCGAGCACTTAATCATAATATTACTAGTCACTTAGCGAGATCAAAACATACTAAAATTGTACTCCTAACACTATAATAAGATTCCATTAATTATATTATCAATTTTTATTTCAATATAATAAACTTACCCATCATTATTTTAAAATTTTCACGTAGAATAAATAACAGATCGTCATATAACGGACGGATTTTTTGTCCTAAAAGTTTTTGTTTTACTTTCATCCGTACCATATCTCTCAGTAGGTATTGAATTCTATACCTTTGAAATATGACCATTAATTAAAACTTCATATTCAAGTTTAGGAACTTGATCGTATAATGATTTTACGTTACACTTAATATTACTGCTAATGAGATTGTCTAATAATTACATGAAACTGAATCAAAATAACATCCACTATTATAAACTTCTAATCCCCATGTAATACACACAAAATTACTATTTTTTATAAAATAGTCATGTAGAGGGGTGCGGGTCGAAAAACCGATAAATCAAAAAGCCAACAGGCCAAAAATCGACACTAAAAACACTAACAATCGAAAAGCCGACAGTAAAAAACCGATATTTCCAAAAATTGTCCGCTTGGGAACTGACCGAGAATTTTAGGAAATAAATAAAAACCATTTATTTCCTAAAATTCTCGGTCAGTTCTCAATTAATGTCTTAGGTATTTTCTAGGAAACCGTCTAGTAATTAGAATTGATATTGAATTTTGAAAAATCAATTCAATCATTTTTTAATCACAGTTTTTAGTGAAAATTCCTTCCTTATAGGTCGAGCACTTTAGAACCCCCTTAATAAGCAATTGTGCAAAAAATCCTGGTTGAAATCTCGTTTATATTATTAAAGAATTTATTTCATTTAATGCAATGAAGCTCCACTTTTAAAAAGGAAAATCCCCTGTATTATGCAGTCAAGATTGATTTCAAGGAGGATGGCTAAACGCACTTTTAATTTAAAAATATTTTTTAATAATTTTCTAACTATACATATACAATTACACTCATGATAAATATATTAAAATGGTTGAATTCATAAATATTAAATTCCTGTTTAAGAATAAAAAGAATCGTAAACAAAGGAAATATATTCTCTTTACGTCGTCTTAGCCGTATCCAGCGTAAACGCGTCAGAGCATCAGCAACCAACAAAGCCCCTTAAGAAAAAGATTTATGTACTTTGGACTTTACCTAGAGCAAGGCAGAGTTCCCGGCAATCCAACACGGTCACTCCCCCTAACTGTACGACGCAAAGTGCAGCATAAGCCAGCATCAGTATGGCGATGTGAGCCTTTAAGACCGACCCTGGAAGATTGTGAAGCTCTGGTAGCAGGACATAAACAGCTAAAGTCGCAGCCAGGAACATCGTTGACAAGATCGTTGCTATCAGATAAGTCAGTGGTTTCCGGATCAATCTCCTCTCCGATGTCTTGGAGCACGCAGCGACAACCGAGATCGTCCTGTTATCCAAAACGATGTTAGCCAAACAATAGTCATTGATAGTCAACATCGGTGGTTCCGAAACGTTCACTGTCAATACCGAAGCATTTTCCAAAAAATAAAATTCATCCAAATTTGGGTATCCGTCGTAAACAGCATAAGATTTTTCACACGGGTTCTTGATCACTGGTAAGAATTCGTTTGGGGTTTTGTTGGAAGGTCGGAGGTCGCCGTCGAAGACCTTGGGGAAGGTTAGTTCCATGATCGGTGGACTTTGGGGGAGGCATTGCCCACGCTTGAGATAGAATCCTGAATGGCAGCAAACCAACACAGGCAACAGGTCCCTTTCCCGACGCGCAGGCTCCGGCAATGTCTAGGAGGAAATCGAGGCGATCGATTAAACGTCACGTGGGATTATTCTCCCGGACAAGAGGAAAACGTGTAAAGACCTCGTAACGACATCCGAAAGACGTTTTCATACAGGAAAACGATTTTCAACTGATGCCGGGACGACGTTTTTCCAGCACCAGTATTATTTTTTTTTTTATGAGTTCATCATTCAGGAAAGTTGAATTGTTCAGATTGTGGCAGACCAGCCGTGCAACCCATTTCAAAACAAAAGCAATGAGCAATTTGAAAAAGTAAAAAATAAAACTTTTCTACGAAAAATGTTAGAATCAATATCAATTTCTTTCATCAAATAATCTTTATTCAGGGCGATATATCTGAAGCTTCTGCGTATCATTCGAATCTGGTTGGTCAATCGTAAGAGTTCCCCAAGAGGTCAGAAGCATCATAATATGAGGTTTTTTTGTCATTGTGATATCTTTGTGAATTCATTACAAAAATGATTCCGTTCACAGCAAATTTGTAGATCATCCTGTCATTTTTATTTTACTGGCTGGGTATTCTAATGAAAGTTTTTTTTCTAACAACCATGTTGAAGGTTATTTGAAGGTCAGAAATTGTGTATTGAAACAAATTTTTGGAATAAAAGTTTTACTTTCGTATATGATCGAAATAGGAAGTTGAAAATGTCACAATTGAAAAATAAATTATTTACACTTTCTTAAAATGGTCAATTCTTTCATTTTTAAACGATTGCTACTGATCGTATATCTATCAATCAACAGGCATTTATTCAGCCATGAGTGTTTATTAAAAAATAAAGTGAAGGAACAATTAAGAACATTTTAGTCCATGTGTATGCGTAGATTGAACCAAATAGCCAATTATTTATCGTCGCAGTAGGCCGCAAAATGCGATTCTGCGCCCCGTTTTGAGATTTTGCGCACGCATTGTAACCATAGAGATTTATGGTCGAGGTCAACGGGCGCTCATTGTATTTTGTGACCTGTTGCGACAAAAAATGTTGTTCGCCCCTCGGGCGCAACACTTCTCACCCACGGGCGCCCGGAGGAGCCCTCGAGGCCGGCCACGCCGGCCTTCGGGCCTCTGATCGCCCTGGGGCGCGAAATGTCATTTTGCGCCTTAGGGAAGAAAAATACTATTTTATATTAGATTAGGCGACGTAGTACAGGTAGTGAAGCAGGCCGGATAGAAACTTTTTAAAATATAAAATAATAAACAAACTAAAAAAAGAGGTTGTGCAGGATTATGGATGGTACCATTTAGATTTATTTTATTTTGGGTTAACGTCTAATAAATATAATGACTTCTTATTGAAAAATTAATCAGCACTTCCGTATGAACTATACTTAATAGTATACGTCCGTTTTCAGAGATATCCGAACTGTTTATAAACAAATTAAGGGGATCCTAAACTGGTCCGAAGGTAAGGTAAGAATTTACTCTAAAATCCATAAATAAATAATTATTGACTCAATTTTTCAACATTCGGGATTTATAAGGGCAATTTTAGTTACTATAGGCTGTATCCTAGAAAATGCCAAGGAAATTGACTGAGAACTGACTGAAATTTTTATTTATTTCCGAAAATTCTCGGTGAGTTCTTAATTAATATCTTTGATATTTTCTAGGGAACTGTGTATGGTGCTTAGAATTGCCCTTACAGATTCTGAATTTTAAAAATGTTATTCAGTCATCTTTAATTTACGTTTTTTAGTAAAATTTCTTACCGTACCGGCGGACCACTTTAGAATCCTCTTAATGTTAAAAACAAAAATGAATCGATTATTTTCTAAATATTTAAATCAATTATTTAATTATTATTTAAAGTATTTTTTTGAAAAACTATTAGTTCTAAAAACTTCCAACGGTAAAGTGTTTTGTACAGTATAATAAGTATTAGATTCTATTTTCAACATTTTAGGTTATATTTTGGTAATAATATACCGGATGTTTAGTTTCCATCCAACTATTTAGGTTACCTCTGTAAAAACAATATCAATAATAATAGTAACAAATATGTGTAAGAACGATATAAATGAAATGACCTATAAAAAAAAAGAGAGGAGTCCACCACTGGTACCAACGACATTGACCTTGAACTTGTTTTTCAAGGTCATTTGAAGATCGCGACGTGCTTTTAATTAAACCAATTATTTCTGTATGTGGAAGAAGAGGAAAATTTAAGTTTGAAACGACCTTGATAAATTCATGATTTACTTTTCTTTCAAATTTTATAAAAGACTAAAAGTTTGATCGACTTCAAAATGTGACTTTTAAATAACCTTGGGTATAATTGATGATAAGATTAGGGACATCGATAAATTATAATTGTAAATTTATTCTGTTTTCGTATGTTTAATAAAAACTTGTGTGTCAAAATAACCATTCTGATTTTTAAATAACCTTGAAAAGAACAGTTTTTAAAGCTATCCTGGAGCGGTCTTATTAAGATGACAATATTTATTCTATCATTCAAAATTAGAAAAGAAACCGTAAAAGAACAAAGAAAAGAGTTTGAGAATTCCTCCTTCAATTGAGAAAGGTCATTGAAGGTCATTTCAGACGTTTATTTTCCTGCTTCACTGGATTTTAGCGTTGAAAGTAAAATTCCCACGAAAAGAGTCCGTAACCAAAAATGACATTCAAGCTCGAGGTAAAGGTCAAGGTCGTTACTATCTTTGAGAGTGATCCTTTATCCTCTTCAACTTCTGTAGTGTTTATTTTGTTATATAATTTGTGTTTACAAAGGTGACTTTAGGTATATTTCCATATTTTTAACCAAACAAAAAGGATCATTTGGGTATTTTTTTGAAACTTCATTCCCGAAAATGATAAAAGAAAGGTTTACAAATTTGTTTTCCGTTTTTTACATTCATGCCGAAAGTAATGATTGATTTTGTCAATTTAATAACCAGTTTTTATCCGTACAATAGTGTATAAATCCTATAAGTGGAACAAGGATGGAATGTGTGAATCTTAATACTTATTTTTTTCCCGATATTATTTTATTCTAGAAACTTGTCGTCGGTGGAAAAATGGCATCCGTTACATTGGTGGAACTAAGAATATTTTTTACAATTTTTTTAATATTATTTTTTGATTTTCAGAAAAAAAATTGATGTGTTCTCCGGGACTTGAACCCGTGATCTCTCAATTGTCGATCGAAAGCTCTGTCAATTAAATGACGCAATCTTTCTCGGTTCAATTCTTTTAAATGTAAGAAAAATGATGAATTAAAAAATGTTCCTCGTTTCCATCAAAGTGGCAACAAAGTGTAAATTTGTCCACTTGGACAGACATGTTTCTAACGTCGGAATAAAATAATATTGGACAAAATTCAAATCAATGTTCTTTTTATTATAAGGCAATTTTTTAATTTTCTGTTCTGTTACATATAAAATTTATAATAGTGTTTCATTTGTGTTACTACAAAGAATAACTGAAAGTACACGAGATAACATCGTCAACGTTAGAATCGATAATACTTCTTTTAATTCAAAGGTATAGACTCAGACAAATTATTCTACCATGTCTACAATAAGACCTGTAGCTATAAATGTACTATACACAGTGTACAGTACACTAGGAAAATATCAGCTACATATAATACGGAAAATGGTTAAAGAAAATAATTTATCTAATTAATTACACAAATTTTTAAATTTGATCGAAACTTTATGAGATTTCTTTAAAAGCTTCCTCTTTAATGTTAGTCGCTCGCAGTAATATGAATTGTTATTTTCATTTTTTTGTCACACTAAACGACGACTTTTTGTAGGTCTGCATTAATTTATTATCTTTTGATGTATGTATAACATTTAAACCTCATTTTTCGAGGTCAAAAACTACATAAATTTACAGAAAATTCTTTGGTGTTTTAAAATATGAATTTATATTATTTTTCAATTTTAGAATCAACAAAAGAATTTATGGTTATTTAAAACATCTCATTAATATATAAAATTATTTAATTGAAAATTTGGTATTTTATAAAGAACTATATATTCCGCTATAATTAATTTAATAATTAACATTTATAAAAAAAATTAAATAAACAAACCGAACAATTATTGTTCTTAATATTAAATTAAACTTTGTAATAAACAGTGACTTTAATGAAAATAATAATATTTAACTGGAACGAATATACGCGATGAATTACCTATATATGAATGTAATAACAAATTTAAATACAATTTACTTGAAATAATAATGCAATGTATTTAATAATTTCAGTTTTAATGTAATAATGTAATCTTTTGGTTTTAACCAAATGTTTTAATTGTGTTAAAATTATAGCATAAAACATTTCATAATATTCTTTAAGAAAATTGATTTTCAAATCCGTTTTATAAAATCTAAAAATGTATTTTTGCGGACAATAAAAATATGTGTAGGTTGAAGAAGATATTTGATATTTTATAAGCTGTAAAAGCGATTGAATACATTTCCTCTTGTGGATTACAAGAAGTTGCAAATTCTATTTTCAATCAGTTTTTCATTTCTACCTTTAAATCCAATCATTTTTTAACAGAATTTTTTTATTTAATTTAATTTCCGAGATGAACTTCGAGTTTCAACTTATTTAATTGAAATTTATGACCCAAGATTGAATCCTACATTGCAGCAGACTCCAGATTAATCTTGTTTTATTTTTCTTGAAACAGTATGTTATAGACGGTAGAAGATCATCTGTATTAAGTATAGAAAAGCTGCACTTTCTTTTATATGTTCGAAAGTCTTATAAATTATTCGTTTTCAATGTGTGGAATAACCTGGGAAAATATATCTTCTCGGTGCGTGTACCATCAATTCCAATTCGTATGTTCACTTTTTAACGACATACGACACACAAAAGCATTTATATTTCTGGAGATTTAAAACTTTTGTTGACGGATTTCATTCATCCTGTTTGAAGCTGTCTACATATTGAATTTAGTTTGATCAGGTTACTTTTTAAATCCAATCTGCATTTAGAATGAAGAATTTCCTTGAGAATACATTTTTAATATTACCTTTTTTATCTTCATCATATTCAATTGTCATTTTCATCTACGTTTTCAATTACGACACGTTTTCAGAATGTTATCTCGTTTGTGCTAATTTATCTTTCTTCTGACTACCCAACGGCTACCAAAATTAGTAAATGTCAATTATGAAATATTAAAAAGTAGTTTCGGACTTCGTCAATCAGATTTGATCTTAATTTGATGTTATTATGTGTTGTATAATTGTTTTAATATTAATTTATCAATCAGTTTAATCGTTACTAACTTATAATATTTTTATTATAAAGTTATTACAATATTTGATCAGCTTTGTTTTAGACGTTTGTTTGAAGTTTGGCTAACTTTATTTTCCCATTGTTTTAATAAGTTATTTCAATTAAAAAAGTTACGTAGTGTTTGATTTATTCTTGGGACCTTACTATTTTTAGATAGTTCTTTAAGAACCTAAACAGATTAATTACACTTTTGAAACGTCCTCTTGCCTCAAGGTCCTCTTACCGGTAGTAGTAATCCTCTTGCCGCAAGCGGAATTCTCTTGCTGCTAGTAGAAATTCTCTGACTGCAAGCGGTATTATCTTGCCGCAAGTAGAAATCCTCTTGTTCAATATGATCAAGAGGATTATTTCACTTGCGGTAAGTGGATTTCTACTTGCCGCAAGTGGATTCCGCTTAACTTATTTTAGTATTAAAGTGAACCTTTTCTTGAATTAATTTCTACATTTTTTAATCCGATTTCAAAGTATTATGGAGACAGGATTCGTTCGGATTGAAATTGCGGAATAAAAGAATGAAAATATTCTTACGAATTACTCTGAATTCATTTGGATTCATATCACATTGCGGAATAAAACACATTATATCTTTTTTTTCAGATTCATTCAAATTGAATAAACGGAGAGAAACGGATTGGAACGGATTGCGATCATTACACAATTCAACATGGCTTTGTTGTTGGTCATTTCCAAAGTAGCGTTTTGCGTAGAAATCGAATATCACGTCAGGATTTTGAGATATTTGAGGTTAAGTGGGGGAGAGGAAACTATTGTGCAGCACGTCCGGTAGTGCAGCACGTGTATTTTTTGACTTATTTATTTACCTGACGTTATAAAACTGATGTGGATATCTATAGTTTCATTAGACGCTTATTTCTGTATAAACGCCAAACCATTAACAGTTTTACAGGTTTTGTAAACACAGTGTGCCCACATAGTGAGAACGTTTTCTAAATTTTTTAAAAAGCAACTTTTTACTGTGTAAATTGATACTGAGTGCCCACTTTACGTATAAAATTAGTTTCGTACCTGTATTTTATCATACAGAAGGATTTTTGGCTAAACAATGAACGCGAACAAATTTCCTAAGACATTTTCAAAATGTTATGCAAAACTCGTGGCCCCGGTTCTGCAGCACTAAAGAATATCGTTCTTTTGATATGGTTAATATCAAATATCATCATTGTTGTTACAGTGAAGCAATTCTTAGGTCAAGTTAAAAGAACAGTCACTGAATTTCAGTAAATACAATGTATGTAAACAACATTTTAAAAAATACAAAATGTTTTGTATGAGAAAAATAAACAAAACACGCGGTTTCGATATGAATAACATTCTCTATTATGTTCTAATAATATTAAAAACTCACAAATTCAGAATTTCTATTGGTTTCACTCAATATTTTTAACGTTTCAGCGAATTTTTTTGAAGTGCTGCACAACCGGGGTCAATTTTTTTTAATTCGCCAAAAAGTCTATCTTTCTAAAATTGATTAAGCTTTCTATGCTTTTCATGGACTCGTTACATTATGGACAATAAATAAAACTCGCTCAACAGGTGTCTCTCCCCTACCAAAAAAATGCTGCTTTTGGCTACTTTTGAGGTTATGTATGAAAGACAGAAAATTCCTAGGGATTTTTCTTTTGGTTAGATCATATACTACTACTTTTCTCTTTAATATGGGGTCGTAAAGTTCAATTCCAACTTTTCTTCGACAAGATATGCCAATTTGAAGTTTCCATATACATGTAAACAAAATTTACCTTGAAATACCATTGAAGTAAGATCAAGGTCAAATTCAATCTCGCGAAACCTATATAAATATAAACTATATAAAATTTGGATAATTATGACAAAAACCTATTTCAATACTGTGAATACGGTTTGAAGACATTTTGAATCCGCCTTCTTCAATTGGAAAATTATCTTGATTTCAGATTCGTATTCGGCATCCCCCCCCCCCCCATACTAATTTTCAAAAGAAAATACGCAGTGAACGAATATCTGCTTCAAAGTATTTAATGTAAATGTTCATTACATGGGATAAGTGTCGTAATTTCAAAATGGCGTAACTTTGGTAAGAATAAATCGCAAGCAATAGAAACCCCCCATCAAAATTCCATGTGTTCTGTAAATAACCTCAAAAGTAGCCAGAAACTGCATTATTGGGGAGCATAACCTCAAATACCTCAAATTCGTGACGAAATGGTTTAATTTTGGTCCGGATTCGGATTCTACGCAACAACTGGAAATATTTATCAAATACTTTCAGTTTTCGATTCAATTTTGAATATTATATCGTAATACTATATCCACCATTTTGAATATTCGAAACTACAATTTATAATTAAGAACCCCGAAAATACCTGCGTAATCAATTTCAAATCCGATCCTTTTAACAATTATTAATTAATGATGATTGATAAAAACAATGATTCCGCCATATTGGATCCGTCATTTTTAATTTAAAAAATTTGATATCAGTGTCGAGATTATTGAAATTGGTCACATTTTTAACACACGTAACATAGAATTAAATGTTTTTGATTTTCAAACCATTTCGAACTTTATTGCAATGAGGTATTGATCGAACAGATTACTATTGTACAAACAAGCCATGAATGCAAATAAAATTGCTTTTCTGAAAGCAACCATAAAGTAAGTTTACCGTTACCAATCATGAGGGAATAATGTACTCGACTGTTATACGTTATTAACGTGAGAGTGTATCAAGGCCTGTATTGTTTACAATAGGCACATTACTACCGGGAACGAAGTGGGAGGTTACCTAATAAATTACGACGTAATGCGACTCGTGATTAGTAAGGTGTAAATTCAATAAACAACAATCAATAAGAAACACGCGAAGATTAGAAACATGCATTTCTTACGACATTTTCTAAGTTATTCGTTTTCTGTTTCTTCATTTTTATCTAATATTGGTTAGTATGTTAGTATTTGAGTTTTTAAGTCCTTAGAATAAAAAAATCTATCCTGGATTAAAATTAAATTAATAATTATCAACAATTCAATATGACAATATGTTGGTAATTTTTTATTTAGTATAAATAGTATTTAATTAATAATAATATTTACTATTAATTACAATTTGTTATTGTTTTGTAACTCTAAAATAAAAAAATAAAGATATTATTAAATAAATAAGTAAATAAATATTAATACTTCAATAATAGCTTGTCAACTAAACTTTAAGTTTAAAAAAAATATATGACACAATTTATTAGTGTTATTCATTTGAATTAAATAATTATGAAAGGAAAAAGGTTAAATTAAAAAAAATAAAAAAAATTTAAAAAAAAAAATAAAAAAAAATTGTCTTTTAATATTCCATCTTTAACTACAGAAAATAAACGGAATAAATTAATTTTAGTCATCTGTTGCTAATATTGGTTAGAATATATTTATGAATAGTAAAAATTTAAAAAAAAATGTTAATTTATTAATTAATACAAACATCTTCAATCGATTCATTTTTATTTCCTAATTATTTAATAATTTTATTTTCCAACGTATTTGAATAATGTAACGCCTTTAATTAAAGAAAGTACAAGCAATAAAATATTGTATTTTGTATTATGAAGAGTAGAGGTGAGTTAGTTTTTAATCATTTCTATTGTTACTATCTATGAATTAAATTACGGAAAGTGTGTTTATCTGTTTCTAGTTTAAGTATATTAATACTTGACTGCAGTAACTAATTAATCGCTAATAATTAATTAATAATAAATAATTCGTTTTATTTATTATTATTTAATTCAATATTTAATCTTTTTTTGGTTGATTGTCATTTTGACATTTTCAAAAAATACACAATTTAATTAATTGAACAAAAATGATTTAATTAGAATTTTAATTAATTTTTTTACACACTTTTTATGAAAATTAAGTGTTCTGAGGAATAAGAGAAAAATCATAAAACAAAATGTATAATAATTTTCTTAATTCAAATGTTCAAAAATAAAAGAAAACTCATCGATTCTAGTTAATAAGGTAAAAAAAAATAATAAAAAAAAATTTTTTTTTTTTCGCTCTAAAAAAATATGAAACAAAATGTTACACCATAAAAGACAATCACTAATTATTTCCATAAAGTCAAATAGAATTTAATCTAATATTTACATTTTTTAAATGATTTTTTTGTTCAAAAAACGAATTTATACTTCTCAACAACCATTTTTATTCAAATTAATTTTAATTTTTTTTAATTAAAAAATATCTAAGGTTATAAATTTATGTTAATGTATTTAAAAATTCCTCTGATAGAAGACGAGCTAATAAAGTGCTAAAAATAAAAATAGTGCTGAATAACGAGATTTTAAAATAAACACACTGGCAGATTTCCTGGTTCATTTTATGTCAAAGCGAGATGAAAAATGAATGGACAAACCGACGTCAAAATCGAATCGCCTCGAAATTCCCTCCTTTTGTAACTATCATTTAACTTTACTGGTAGAGATATAAAATAAGGTAACTATAAGAAGAAACCCATCGATTGTTTTTTAATTTTTTCAAAAAGTTACGTGGTTTTTCGTATCGATCCCAGAAATATAATTTGACTATAAAAGTATGGTCTCAACGCCATATTTTCTTTCGCTATTTAATTCAGATATACACTACAACTTTCTCCGAGCGTGCGTCAATCTGAGACTCCGAACCCCTGTAGTACCCTCTGAAAAAGTCCGAAGTGAATTGGACCCTTAAGGGGACAACCTCCGGAATTGACACATTTACCTTAATTTCGATATCTTGGGATTCGTCACTTTTCACGGGTTCACACTGGGTCCACAAGATGCAGTAAACCAGCACAAATAATGGGAACCGCATGTCCGATGCGGTATAAGGAGGTTACCGCTTCAATTGTCGGCACTGCACTGATCCCCACAGTCAGGATCCCAGCGGAATAATGCTGAAGACACTCTACGTAAGTGCTGGAAAACCAGTTCGCTTATAGATATACCTACATCCGCGATGCATTTTTACAATGAGAATACGAGTCTCGCCCGGTTTTGCAAATTTCAATTTCCAGGTAGTACGCGTCAAGTTCCGTTACAAAAGATTCGATTCTTATTGATTCCAAAGAGGTTCGAGAAGAATTGAAAAAGAATCGATGGCCCTAGGCCAAAAGGAACGTGAATAACGACTATTGAACGCTTTAAATTTTCCAAACGATACAAAAGTGCAATCGTCACTTTGGATGTCTGCCGGAGATATGCAATTTCTGGCTGTTCGAAAAAATTTGACAACATTTCGTTAATATCTTTCGTCTTTTCGACGTCTCGTATTTTCTCATCAACGAAAATTTCCGTTTTGATACTTTATATTCTAATGATAAAATGGAGGAAAGACACGTTAATCGCGATAAGCTTCACGTTGACAATCAAATGATTAAACAATAGTAAGATTAAATAATTTATGATAATAGGCTTAAATCTGTTTTAACGAGCCATTCAATTTTTTTTCTTTTAAAATCTTTTCATGTCATGCCAAATTAGATTTAGTGAGATTAAGTATTATAGTAGAATTTTATTTTTATATTAGGTAAATTTCATGTATTTTTGGTAGTCTTTAGTGGATTACCTCTTCATTGCAGCAGATATGATAATAAGTCGTGTGTTAAAAGTTAAAAAAAATTAAACGAACGTACTACATCAAATAAATGTATTTTTTTGCTTACAATTATTAAATAATATATAAATATTTTATGGGAAAAACACGATGTTTTTGTGATTCATTTTTAAACAATTTGTCTAGCAAATTTTCTGCTTGATCAGAAAGAATGCAAATTTGGATAGAAAAATTGTTATGATGGTGTAGATAGAAAAGTTGGATTTTAAGATTTTTCGAACAAAAATTATGAAAAGATTGGATGCGCCGGGAGTTGAACCCGGGGATCTTTCTATTGACGGTCGCATGCTCTTCTAATTAAGCGCCCACTGACCACTTCGTAACATTAATTCCGAAAGGTCTCGCCGGTTCAACTCCTGGTCCATCGAATTTTTTTCACATTAGTGGTCCACATTTTATTTTTAAATCTTAAAATAATTGAACAGTTCTATCTTTAAAAAAAATGGGCATTTTTGTAACAGATGAGAGTTTCTATCATCAGAAAAAATAGCTAGAAAAATTAGAAGCTAATATATGTTTGTCAAATTTCATTCATAATATTTAGTCATTTTGTAACTGACTTCGGCTTCTCTTTGAAATGCAATGGAAATTTTATTAACAGTTTTCTCTACTTTATTTTGCTTTGGACTTCACTACATTTATTTATTTTTAGCATTTTAGCTAAAGTAATATGGTACACATAAAAATCGTGTATTAGTTCATTATATCATACCACTTTTTCTTTACAATTTTTTTTACAATTTTATAACATTTCTCTTAAATTGCATCAATTTTATAGTCTATCATATATCTTAAAAAATAAAATTTAATATATGAACGTAAGATAAAACACAATTTTTATTACCAGCTATCAATTTTAATAGATGTTTATGCCAATTCTTATAAGATTTGTGAACATCTGCCATTTTTTAGTATTTATTCGTTTATATTAGTTTCAAAAGATTGAAGTAAGATTTTTTCCTCACAAATAAATGATGCTTAAATGCTTCTCTGTGGATATCTTTCTGACGTTACAAGAAGGAAAAAAACCGTTACGAAAACTGCGAATAAATTTGCAAATCCTAATAGCTAATTTATTTGTTAATAAAGTTTTTTTTAATTGGTACGCGTTTTATAAGACTAACAGTACATGCTCTTTAAATCTGAATTACCATACGATTAAAATCATATAGGATCTCATTTCTGTCATTTTCTTAAACCATTAAGTCCCAGACATTTATTTTTAGACACATTTTTATCGGAAGACGAACTGTATAGAAAAATGCGCTTTTTTAAGAGTCATTATTCGATTTGTGAAATTCAAAATGACGGATACAATAAGGTCGATAAAAATTACAAGAAGCTCTGATTTTGCTAAAATTTGATGTACAGCAGTACCTTCCTCCGAGTTTTCTTCTGTTGGTCGTTATTTTAAAACATTTGTTTAGTAAAACGAATGTCGTAATAGTTAAAGACACTAGTCAAATTTCAAATTTTCGTGTATCATGTTTTAGAAACATTCAACTATGTGCGGCTGGGTCCTTTCGTATTTATGTGTACTTTCTTATGCCATTTAGACCAAATTTGATTTTCGGTCAAATTTACTAACATATATTTATATCTCGTCTCGGTGTATTTTTGTAAATAATAATTTTCCGTATTTACTTTCATTTTTCATGTTTATTGCCTCATTACAAAAATATATTTTACTTGTCACGCCGCTGGCAAACAAAATACTGATCTTGCCAAATATATAAATAAATACCAAACAAAAATCCCAATAAACATGACTTCTGACAGACTGATAAATTAACTTCGAACTATATATTTAAGTAGATATCTTTTAATAAAACCAGAAGCTCTTGTATCTCTTATCATTTTTCAAAAATAAATCAATAAATAAAATCAATTTAGAAATATGAAATAAATCTTGTATTTACTAAAATAATTGGATCGCCGCGTTTTCATGATTATATTCTGTTAAAAATATATTTAAAATATATTAAAAATATTGATTTTCGATAACCCCTTGATTATGAGAAAAAATATCTAGATTTCTCATATATTATATTATATTTCTGTTAGCAGACGAAAAAGGAAAAAGTCTATCACCATTGATGTAAGTGAAAACAAATTCTTGTTTTTAAAGTTGAAATTGTTGATTATGCACCTAGTATAAAATTAGAAATTCTGACGAGAATTTTGAAATAAAATCGAGACACTTAGCATTACAAATTTCGCTCAAATACGTTAGTATATTTTTTGGACGTCACAAATTGGTGTTTTTAGTGATGCGCCATTTTTAATTTCGTAAATCTGAATAGGGATTTGTAATCAGCAACCACAATACCCCTTTAAAATATATTTGTTTCTCTGTTGAATTATGGGCAATGACTCTTGAAATGCATTACTAAAATAAATCATTCAAATTTAGACTATGATCATGGTCAGTCATGTATCCAATGTACAAAAGCTAATCATTTTAACTGGGCCCACATCGAAATATCTAAAACGTATAATATCATTTAGAAAATTCGAAATTTTATGTCAACGTAGTCCCAATTCCAAAATCAAATATCAATGTTGGAAGCACAAATGTAATTAACCACCCCATATAAGTTTTTCTTTATGTATACATAATTCGAGGGAGAAAACTGACAAAACCAACGTTTAATTGCCCATTATAGTCGGTGATAAAAAATAATAGGCCACTGGACACAACACCGCCAGAACTTTTGAACAAAGGCGTTTTGCTAAAGGTGAATTTCTGCGCAACGAAAAGAATTGTTTGGATATGTTCCTGCAATTATGGTAATTATGCAGAGCCAATGCGAGTATTGTGTAAATGGCCACCGACTTTTAAATTTAAGTCTCGTAATGTAAATATCGCATGCTTTGTAAATAATGTAACCTATAATTATATATGTGATAAAAGTTTTCCGTGGTCTATATCGCTAAAATAACGAATTCTACATGACATGACATTAAATACTAAACAATTTCTTAATTGTAAAATTTTGCAACTGATGATGGAAGTTTAGCGGATCGAACTCAGTCATAACGAACTGTTTCCAAGCAGTGAAATTCACTGTGAAATAGTGACTGTTAGAAAATAATGGCTCCATTTTTACTTCTTCTTAGTGAGTATCAATGTTTCGAATTGAGAAAGTATTTGCCTTGGAATTGGTTTGTGTTTGAGATCTGCTTGTTATATTCCATCGCCATCAGGTGTAAAGTTATGCATCAGGGCTATATCCAGCAGCACATTCTTAAAGAGTTCTTCCTAAATACTCCTAAAGTTATCTCCAAAAAGAGCCTCTACACTACTCTTAGTAGTAATCTAAATAACGAATTCTTAAAGAATGCTTATATAAGACTTAAAATATCGCTCTCGAAGAGGTGTTATGCTTCCGATATGAAGCTTCTCTTATTTCAGATCATCTGTTTCGACAGCCCACAGTTTTGGGGGCAGAATTTTTTCTAATGACTTTAAAAACTCATTCTGAACTTTATTCTAGTGATCCTAAAAGGGTCAAAACATCTTAAAAGCTCTTAAAGATGTTCTCACAGAAATAATCAATGAAACTTCATGTTCCATGGTTCTCAAGTGTTACTGAATATTTTCTGTAAACAAAGAGAAGAAAATGAAACCATAGAAGAAAGGTCAACACGTTTGTAATATTTAATAATAGTAGGATTCCCGACGTGCAAAGTTGTTAATACCTCGTTACTATCACAATTCAGAATATTATAAAATATAGCATACTATAACTATTTTCACTGTGACAATTTTCATTAAGAGATTATGTTCATTTAATGAATTTTATTACATGCATGTTACTACTGAGGAATATTTAAAGTTATCATTGAGGTTATTTTGATGGTGGATTAGAGAAGCGTTATGGTTCTGTTTACTAACGAAAAAGCTAATGGAACTATATTTTGTAATACCGTTTTTTACTTCGGTAAAGTGGTTCCATTAACGATATTTTTCTATGTGGGTGTTTGTATATTTACAAAATAAGATTATGGGGATCAGTTGCGCAGTCCGAGGAAGAGTAATCATTAAATTTTCCCATAGAATTAACACTTCTTTGGTGTGTTTAGATGCTAGCTATCCCTCTACCGGTGTAGTTATGTACTCCGTCAGAAAAAGGATAGGAACTGTAGTTTCGTAGGAACGGTACGCGGAATCGAAAAAGGCTGTAAACACTCATCTATGTGTTCCTCAATAATTAGTATACCATAGACAATTTTATTTTCGAAAAAAAATAGTGAGGATCTTGGTGACAAAAAAAGACAGGGTGAAACCTTCGGAATATACGCATATCACACACTGAGAATTAGCATTAGTTCATTGGTTCAATGCTTAAACTGGTTACTTCATTGTTTATCCTAACTTTAAAATGTAACAAAATCCCTCTTTGTTTGTTTCTATATGCTCTTTATTGAACCTCTTGGTGTAATAACTTCCATTAGTAAATACGTTTACCGTTATCAAAACATCCTAATGATGGAATATGATGGAGAAATCCCGGCAAGAACAAGTATTCAAATGTCATCGAACGCTTCTGTTCGATGACATTTGAATTCTGAATTTTGTCTTAAAATGAAATAGAAGAAATTGAAACGAATACGTTTTCATAATAATTT
The DNA here is from genome assembly GCA_030407085.1 of Trichopria drosophilae. Lineage (NCBI taxonomy): Eukaryota > Metazoa > Arthropoda > Insecta > Hymenoptera > Diapriidae > Trichopria > Trichopria drosophilae. The sequence goes on from CM059585.1 coordinate 26,990,654, forward strand.
TAAAATAATGTACCCGGACCGAGGATCGAACCCGTGTGTTCCATATCACTATACGTGAACAAGAGTAACTTATACTCAAGTGCAGAAGGCGTATTGATAAATGCGGGTTTGGTTCAAACAAATACTTAAACAATTCTTTGCAGACGTTATTAGTTACTAACAAAATAGTAAACGCAAACATTTTATGCAGTTATTTTTGTCGGAAAAAATATTTCTGTAGGATAGAGAAAATGGGCCAAAACTACCAGGTCGAGACCACGTGGAAAAACCCACCTGGATTTTTGCAATAGGGTTGTGCCTTTTTAAGCTATTATATTTTCTGGTTGTACATATAGTTTAATAATAAAAATTAACTAAAATGTATACTAAAAATAAAATCTGGTTCAATTTTTAATGAGCAGACATTTTATATTCAAAAAATAACAATTATTTGCAAATTACCCGTATATCATTCCACATATTCTAAATTAGCCATTTCTTATTTTCAGGACTTATATTAAAAGATTCAATCACATTTTCAGAAGTGTTCATTCACATCGTTTCACTGATTCAAAGAAAACAATATACATGTATCGAAAAATGCTATTATACATGTCTTATTTAAGAAGGTTATTGTTATTTTTATGATATTCAGTTTTTGAATTTTAATAGATTAAAAATTTCACTTTTACGTATAATTTGTAACAATTTTCGATAATTTAAGTTTATCTGTAATATACGGGTTATTATATTGTAATCAATCTTATTAAAAACCCGTCTATCAAGTCTTGATAAAGAAGATTGAAATGATTACATGTTTCAAAAGTATTGAACAGAATTTGTTTGTTCTGCATTTAAACACGATTACCATCATTAAATTGATTTCATAATTTCATATTGATGCCTGGAATTGAACGAGATTAATTTGCTTCAAATTACCACTCTTCAAGAAGCATTAAATCGAGTGCATAACCTACAAGATTAAATAGTATTAAATCAGTTGCGATATTAGCTATCTGTAAGAGAATAAAAATGTGAACAATTTCGACACTATATGGGCGTAGAATAAAGTATGATTGGAATGACAGTAATGAATGGTTAGGAATCGAATTAGAACGTGAAAGGACAGAAACGACATTCAAAAGGATTTAAAACTTAAAAAATTCGTCGATATTTTAACATATTTCAATTCTAATGAATTCTCTTCTTATTGCCGGGATGTGTTCAAAAGATGGAGAGGTATAAACTAAAATATCAACATTTTATTGCAAGACTATTAGGTTCAATTTAAAGTTCATTAATAGCCCCAAATATCTTCTATTGGTAAAAAACACTAAACTGTTAATAACTTTTGTTTCCAAAATTGCCATGAATCCAAAAGTCCCAAATTAGACTAAAAAAGATATCTAAATACCGTGAAACAAGAAAGAAAAGATGGAGCCATGCAACAATAGAAGTTTATGGTCGTGGCAAGTTTAAATTTCCTCTATTGGATGGTGGTACATACATTAAGCCGCAGCTTTACTGGAAAACGTACAGTCGCAATGAATCTCTTAAATACGTACTGGTGCATATCGGATATCCCGCACCTCTTATCTGCCAATTAAGAGAATGTAGAATAGTCTTTGAATAATGTGCATTACAGCTCGTTAATGAATATTTATGAAGTATTTCATAAGTGAGAATGATATAACAGCGGTCCGATTACTATTCATACATGAATCCTCTACCAAGTGCTGCATAGGTAGTTTATGTTTATCGTACAAATTATTCAAATTGTACACAAACAATTATTTCATTATTTAAGAGGAATATAAGATAAATTCAAGTTATACTCCGGTAGTAAGAATTCCTGAAAGAACTTCATCAAGAAAAACTAATTTCTCACTTTCAACGAAATCATTGCTCACAAGTATTTTTAGTCTAGGCAAAATTCGCTTAATTAAGTATTCAATCATTCTTTTCAATAATTGTAATTAGGAACTGTTCCCGTGTGATCGTTCCACTTTGTATATCTTCATTTCCTTTGATCATTGATCTTATAACTGCCGGTTTCCCTGACTAAAACATCAAATCCTCTTTAGTTCTTATTCTTTCTTTCCTATAATTACCATACACTTTTATTTCCTTACACTTTCTCTCATTTCAACTTTCTGTCCTACTATTTTTTCTTAGCGACCTTTTTCTTCGATCTATTTTTTTTATTGTCAGCTTTTTTATTTCTCAATTGATAACAAATGATTCTCTTTCTTCCGCTTCCTTACGCAAAAGTGTTTTTGGTCGAGTAAAATTTTATTTCTTTAAAACATTTTGTTGTTCGTGTTGACAAGAAAAGAGTGAGGAAATTTGTAATTATTCTTTTTTATAGTACAAGCAAGAAAAAATGCAACAATCAATTGCAATCATAACACAGACCAACAAAACTTTCTTGCCCTATAAGTAAGAGTCGATTCTGACAGGATTTTTGTCCGAAAATCTAAATATGACCTTCAAAATAGATAATTGGCTCTAGTTTTTGAGATATTGACGGTCACAGTGGTAAAGAATTTTATTGTAGATATTTTTGAACATCTATTGACAGCCCTAAAAAATGCTATTATCCCACCAGTAAAAGTCAATTCTGATAGGATTTTCTCGCAGAATGCAAATATCTACGCTAAAATATTCAATTGGACCTACTTTTCCCTAGATCAATTGTAGATGAAAGGGGTAAAAATCGTACTTTAGGATATTTTATATTCGTTGGTAAATTCTTGGAAATGTTATTAAATGTTTTCTCCAGACATACTATACCTAGAGGTCTAACTACCTGAATAACACGAAAGAATAGAATAATAGTGATGTAAGTATTAAATCATTTTTCAATCTGTGCTTGTGAAATCCGAAAAATACATATTTTAAAAAATAAGAATAATCAAATTGAAGTCGTACATTTTTTTCTTGATTAATCAACATTACTGAAGATGGTTTTTTCGAATTTATTGCAATGACGTCAAAACACTTGTTCGTGCATAAACATAGTTAGAAAAAATAAAAGGTTGAGTGAATAAAATGGTAAAGTCCGCAATTGATAGAAATATTAACGATTATCTTGAGGATTAAAGACACAATGATCATTTTCATTTATTACACTGGTCAACAAATGCGAGACAATTTAATGTTACAGAGATGAAAATAGTTAATCTTTGTTAATTTCGGGTCGCTGAATCCGAATCCGATAGTTAAAATTTTTTATCAACTCTTGTCTCTATAATGTAATATGGGGATAAAGGTGCAAAAAACCTAATTTTTTCCATTGTTCGAGGAAGTATATCTTTCAATAGAAACGCGATAAAAGCATTTTAATGAAGCTTATAACTTCTATTTCACGAAAAGAAAATTGTTATACGACCTGGTAAAAAATTAAATTTTCATTGCCGAAAGTCATAATTTTTTTAAGATTTAAAAAATAAATGCATTTTGTCCCGACGTGTTGGTGATTTTGATAGCTGTCGTCCGATAAATCTTTATTTTAATTAAAAACATATTATGAAACATTTATATTACATAAAAATGCATCTTTGTACTTGTAACGTTTGATTTCAGAATTTTGTTCGGCAGCGCGGCGAAAATGAGCAGTAGTAACAGGTATTTTAGTTGAGACAACATTTTACGCACAAAAACCAATGTCCATTTCAGAAAATAATTTTTACCAAATCGTATAACAATTTTCTTTTCGTGAAATAGAAGTTATAAGCTTCATTTTAAGCTATCATTGAAGCTTTTATCGTGTTTCTATTGAAAGATATACTTCCTCGAACAGTGGAAAAAATGAGGTTTTTTGCAACTTTATCCCCATCCCGCATAAACATTTGTCTACGAATCGGGTCCGAAACGGATCAGGGACCCTCAGCCCGGAAGTATTCCGGATCCGTTTCGGTTCAGGATGTTACACAACCTCGGATCCGAATCGGATCCGGAACCCGGAGGTCAGGCAATCGGCATCCGTTTCTGATCCGATCCTGATTTTCATTCGCATAGCTTTACCCGGTATAGGTCAGTCGAGGCTCTCTCTGTCTGTCTCTCTCTCGACTGGCTCAGTAGTAATTTTAATAAATTTACAGCATGGAATACAATACTTTATTAGTATAAAATGTATATTTTACAGAACTGTTATTTCAGAGACTATACATTTCAGGTGTCAAACTTTCAACGATTAATTTATATCCGACATTTATTTATAATAATACTATACCTTCGAAACAGGTTTTCACTATTAAACACTGTATTATAACATAAATAATTTGGACTTTGTCGTATATTAGAATATTATATTGTCGATTTTAGCTCAAAGTTGTTAGATATTTATGTTTTGACATGTCACATATAGGTTATGTAATTACATACACATCAAGTAGTGTCCCAATAAACGAGATCGTGTGCAAATATTTTCACTGATTTTCATTTTGCATTCGATTTGTTTCCACTTTCGAATGAAATGTAGCAAATTTGAATGCAGAATTAAACGTTTTCAAACGAATATATGCGCAATGTTAAGATTGAGGTTATGTACATCCGTTTGCATGCGAAAACGGCTAACTGTCGAATGAAAAAAATGTTCATTTTTCATTCGATGTGATACGTTCTTTTGACATGATCTGCATAAAATTAATTGTATTTCATACGATTTCATTTGGCTCGGCATTCGATTTGCATTCGACGTTTAGCCATTTTCGCATGCAAACAGAGGTACATAACCTAAATCTTAATACTGCGCATATATTCGTTTGAAAACGATTAATTCCACATTAAAATTTGCTTAATTTCATTCGAAAGTGGAAACAAATCGAATTCAAACAGAAAAACAATGAACATTTTTGCACACGATCTCGTTTATTGGGGGGGTATAACCTAACGTGACGTAACGCTTGGTCCGATAAGGGCCACTACACGTAAGACGTATATCCTTCGCCATAGCATTTCTTACGCTGACATCTAAGGTCGTTTCTTGTGTATTGGCCTTAATGCAAAAAATATCAGACGTCTCATGAGATATTTGTTGGATATATGCATGTATGTTTTAATTTCTATGCGAAATTTCTTTCAGAATACAAAGGTTAACAAATCTATTAGAAATCCAAATACGAATCGGATCAGGGACGGATCCGGATTACCTGACCTACCGAGTAAACCTATATGTACATATGCAAAACCAAATCTGGGCCGGATCAGGAACAGATCCTGATTACCGGATATCCGTATCCCGGGTCCGATACGGATCCGAGGTTGTGTAACATCCTGATCCGGCCCGGATTAGGCGATCGGATCCGATCCTGAGCTAATCGTGGGGGTCAAATCAGGGAATGTTTATGCGGGATATTACATAGAAACAAGATCTAATCAAAATTGTTCACTATCGGATTCGGATTCAGCAACCCAAAATTAACAAACATTAGCTATTTTCATCTCTAGAACACTTTTGTGTTGACCAATGTTAATGTTGGTTTCAATTTAATGAACCAATCGAAACATGTAAAACAAATTTGCCAAATGGGTTGTCATCAACATCATGTATAAAAAATTAAAATTTTCGACACTCATTGCAATCTTCCGTCAAAAATTAAAAATTAAAAATGGCGGATTTAATATGGCAGTCCAATCTTGAAAAACAAAACACTTTGTTTTACCTAATAAATTTGCAAAAATGGGGTTGTTTATAGAAAAATTCAAAATAGCGGATTTATTATTGACAAAAATATGAAAATCTTTAATTATTTTGAAGTTGAAGTAGTGAAAGGCTTTTTCTTACGTATGCTTTCTGAATAACTATTAAGTTATTGTCTGATGGGAAAGCTTTATCCTACTTAACAAATAAAAATGTTACGTTTTAACACTCTTGTAAATGATTTTTCACAGGAATGATGTTATGCTAAAAAGAAAATAATTTTTTGAAATTCTTAATTTAAAAGTATACATTTCGAAAGGTATTTGTAACAATGACTTAAAGGAGGCGATGAAGAAGGTAATGAAGAATAACACTAACGAAATTTCTTCAAGTCATAAAGCAGATGCCTTTCTTTAAGTTCGAGTGTCGAGTTACCTATGGCGATGCCAGGGAAATACTAATGTCCCGAAGCTTTTACTACCACAATTACGTCCTGCAGTCGTTATCTTTATGAGAAGTAATTTCTACGAAACACCACACAATTTTTATTTCTTAGAAATTTAATGCTTTTTTTTGCAGAATTTTAACAGAATTTTAACTACATTTACCATATTACAAAGTGCCAACGTCTCTGTTTATCATAATTGGATCAACTTTTCATAACCCCCATCGAAATTAAAAAATGGTTTCTTGTAACAGGTCTCTAATTAACAATTTTCTGAAGGTTTAATAATTTTATGACGGAATATAAATCACCATAAAATATAGTAAACTGTACGAATATAAACCAAGGGAAGAAGGAATTAATGGGTATAATACAGTACACTGTAATGAAATATAAACAAATATTTTAATAAAATTATCATATCAAAAACCATATTATTTACGTGTGAAGCACAATTTACTCCTATTTTTTCATTTCTTGCTATTTATAGGATTTTTCCATGCTTTTATAATTTGTACTGCCTTTTTTCTAGGGAGGAATCGAAGTAATTCTTCAGCTAAAACTCATTTCATGGTTCAGTACTTTTCGTAACGTGTTACACAGGTATACAAAGGAACAATTACTCCAAAAGACAGTGGGTTGAAAGAGATGAGCATGTCATAAAGAGAAGGTGTAACAAAATGCGCAGTCCGGCTAATCCAAATTTGGATATTTTTATTTTTGTAATTTGTGTGGTTTTGAATGTTCTCTCTATACCTCCACATAACAAAGACAAACCAAAAACTTGAGAATGAGAGATAAAAAAAGTGACAATTAATTGCACTACAAATTATTAAAAGATCAAACGAACTTACCAAGTGAAGTTCGATCATAATTGCATGATTGCCTCTTCCGAAGATGATCATAATGTAGTCTCCTTCATCTGTAGATATTGCCACAAGATTTAAAGTCTAAAAATCTCCTATATCTATATATATTCAGAGCCGTCATCTCTAAGTCATTCATTTAAAGTTGTATTGTCGTAACATGAAAAAGAAAAATGGGTAGGGCCGGGGGGGGGGGACTGATCATCTTCGGAAGAGGCAATCATGCAATTATGATCGAACTTCACTTGGTAAGTTCGTTTGATCATTTAATTGCATTTCTCGCCTCTTCCTCGATGATCATAATGTAGTTGTTTAAAGATGTTACGACAAGAGAAAATAGAAGTACGTGTAATTCACCAATTACAATGTTAAAATACTTTTTGCGAATACATCATCATTTGTTACGTTGAGTTTATAAAATCGCACAAATGAATGCGTCTTATTTGTCCAACCTGCGGTTTTTCTTATCGTCTCAATAGAAACGCCTTTTCTACTTGCTGCAGATGCATGACGAGCACTATGCGAGGAAAATAATTTTGTTTCAATTCCGCTTTTTGTTAAAAGATTTTTGAACCATCTGCTGATTGTTTGTTTGGTAGCGCATTCATAAGGTAACATATAAATAATTTCGAAATTTTTCTTAATTTTTTAGAACGATCTATGCGATCTAACGCATAAATTTAATAATGGTTGTGATCGATTCAGGCCTGAAGTTTTTATTTTAGCGGGAATCCTAATTTGTGCACCTGAATCTGTAAATATAATATTTTCAATATCTATCAACGAAAAAGTTTGCATCCCATGGGCAGTTGTTAAAGCAATTCAGCCAATCAATTTTTCATATAATGATTGAAATGAAAGTTTATCATGAGGATATAATGATTCTAGATAAATTAAAACTTTTTTCGGATTCCAAGTAGAATCGTACTTGGGAGTATTAGGTCTGTTATTATAGATTCCTTTGAAAAAAACGTGTCATTTCTGCGTCTTTACCGACGTGTGGACCTATAATTATTGAAATTGCAGAACGATAACAATTCAGTGTTCCATACTTCAAACCATTATTAAATTGTTCGGAAAGAAAACACATTACATCCTTAACTGTACCATTAAAAAGATTGACATTTTTTTAAATTACAAAAAGTCCACCAACGCTTTAAACCACGTTCATACTGTTTGATGGTACTTTCGGAAATCGATGCTAATTCTATATTAATAGCTTCCTCAGGAACATTTCTTAATCTGAACGCCTCGCTGATACAACTCCTGCCATAAGTGAAAGAGAACTTCGTAACGGATGAGGTGCTCTATTAAAAGATTTTAAGAGATATCATCTGGATTAAATATGATCGGATTAGAAACCAGTAATTTTTGAAACGCAGGAAACCATGGCTGACCAGGCCAATATGGAACTATTAAAATCCCTTTGCTCCCTTCTAATTGAATTTTCTTTAAAACTCTCAAAATCAAAGAAAAGGGCGGAAAGTCGTAAAAATAGTATTTTTCCTCGGAAATAATAAACGCATCGATTGCAAATGCTTCCGGATCTATGTGCCATGCAATATAGGTATGACATTTGGTATTATATCTGCTAGCAAAATGATCAATCTCGGGTTGTCCAAAGGTGTTTACAATTCTTTTGTATGCTGAATTACACAATTCATATTCCAGTTCAATTTTTCTTGTTTCTTTATCTGCGTGAAAATTTTCTTTCGAACTTATGTATGATGCAAACACATAAATATTTCGCTTTTCGCACCAAGCCCACAGTTCTCTACTTAATACATTTAGTTTTGATTTCATACTTCCCATCCTATTAATACAAGCAACACCGGTTGAGTTGTCTATGTGTAATAAAATTTCGCAATTACGTAAATTGGAATCAAAACATTTTTAGGCCTAACAGAGCTGCTCTGAGTTCTAGGCAATTTATGTGCCATGCAATTTCGGAGTCTTTCCAATTTCAATTTTTTTTTTTTTGAAAAACACCTCCTCCGGTGAGGCATGTATCCGAAAAAATTTCTAAAATAAAATTTTGTGGTTTAATAGAATTTCTTCTATTAATATTTAATAACCAGCATGTGAGATCAGATTTAATTTCCCCGTTAATAAACATTTTATATTGTAATTAAATTTATTTCTTTGTAAAGCTTTAAGCTTCCATTTTTCTAATATTTTAGTATATTTCCAACTGTAATTAACTGCTGGACAAGATGTTGTTAACGATCCTAAAATTTCAGCAAAAGTTCGAATTTTGATTGGCTTTTTGGAAAGTAAATGATTTATTTTTTGTAAGATATTTTGTATTTTGTTTTGTGGTAAGGATAAGGACACATTTCTGGAATCAAAAATAAAACCTAAAAAGGTACACGCTTGAGAAGGCGTAATTTTAAATTTTTTATCGTTTAGTATAAAACCAAGATAGATTAATAATTGTTTTGTCGTATTTATATTTACCCAGCAATTTTGATAAGAAGAGCCTATTAGTAATAGATCGTCTAGATATATTATGTTCGTTAAGCTTTGATGACGAAGAAACGAAATTACTGGTTTCATTAATTTTATAAAAAACGTATGGTGCGGTGGATAGACCAAGAGGTAAACAGGTAAATTGGTATAAATTACCATTTAAATAGAATTTTAAGAATATTTTGTGAGTTTTGTGTATAGATATATGAAAATAAGCATCTTTTATATCAATTGTGCCAAAGAAATGGTTTGCTTTGATAATATTAGAAACAGTTCGGCAATCCTCCCTTTTAAAGCGGGTTGTATGTACAAATTTATGTAGAGGGTTGAGATTTTAGATAAATAGGACCGCCTTTTTATCTAATTTAAATAAAAATAATTATATTAATATATTAAATAATTATAAGGTTTCGGAATTAAGAAAATTCCAGAAATAAATTGATGATTTTCAGGCATACTTTTTTCAATTGCACCTTTCTCTAAAAGGATGTTAATGTTTTCTTGTATCAATGTAAATTCTTTTCCATTCAAAATATTTTCTTTAGGATTATAAAATTGTTTTGGTATTTGGATGAAAGGTACTTTGTATCCTTTAATCCAATTTAAAACACTTCTGTGAGATCACTGGTGTGTATCTTCAACTCCTCTGTCTGGATCTCCTCTGCAGGTGGAGTTTCGAATTTTTTGAATATTTTTCAATATTATTTATCGGTTTCACATTCAATTTTTGTTGATTGGGTGTTTTTGATTTCAAATCTTGCTTAGTTTTTTCTAAGGATTTTCGTAGATTTTATACGATGTTTCAGATTTGGACCGAACAATAAATTGTTAGTCGGAGCTTTAACTAACATTTTTTTCATCGTCGGATTTATTTTGTTTGAAATAATCGTTTTTCTCGTTTCTGATTCCAAAAATTGACATTGTGCTATAGATTTTGCAGCATCGTTTGACCATTCAAGAATTTTTATTAATTCGCTATTTTTATCCGTCATTTGACAAATCCAAGTAACACTCTTACCCAGGGTGGATAATGCAATTGTTAATAAATTTTGTTTCTTCTCTAATTTCTTTCAGTCAAAATCACGGATTCTGGTAAAAAACTTTTTATCTCCTCATTCAACTTTGGTGCTTCCATCATTTTGCAGTTTTCTGGCACTTTGTATTTGTCAGTCAGAGCTGTAACCTCATCTTCTGAGATATCTGATTTTAAGATATCTTCCCATGGTGTAGCAATTTCATTTTGAATAGGTTCATCATATTTTTTCACTTCTGATGAAGATTTGCCGAGTATGTTGAAAATATATTGTTCCAGTGCAGATTTTTGTAGGTTATTATCGTCTTTTTCTTGAATTTTCGATTCTGTAAAAAATGTTTAAAAATGTTTAAAATTGAATTGTATTCGTTAAAACATTGAACGAGGTAAATCTGCTGTGTGAAAGATTGATACAACTGTATAGAAGTGTCGCAATAAAGTTAACCTTTGAGAAGTATGGTACCATACTTTATGTTGCATAGGTGTTTAATTGATTCGCACAAATCAGAAGAATAGAAGACAGGGACATGAATACTCATGTTTATCTTTGCCAACACACATGTGCAGAATTATCACTGATAATTCCTCCTCACACGAGGACTGCACATGTACAAATTATGATTCTTTTTTACCTTGAGAATCATCTTGTCTCGAATAATTATCCTTGTCTGATCTTTCTCGATTTGATAAATATCCTCTTGAATCACGGTCCTGTGAAGAATGATGATTTTTCGATATACTTCGACTTGACGTATGTCGAGAATAGGAGCAGTAACCTGCGTGTCGTTTCCTCTCTCTCCATTTCTCTTTTTTCTTACGTTTTAAACGTTTAATTTGGTCCTTTAGTTCTCCTTCTGAGTAATCAGAACTAGAAGAATAGGAGCTTATTTTGATTTAAACTTAGTTTTCAAATTATTAACCTTGAACTAATTTTTTCCTTGCGGCGTTGTCTACACACGACAAAAGAATGACTTAGAGATGACGGCTCTGAATATATATAGATATAGGAGATTTTTAGACTTTAAATCTTGTGGCAATATCTACAGATGAAGGAGACTACATTATGATCATCGAGGAAGAGGCGAGAAATGCAATTTTCAGTTATGTTAGACCATATTTAATTTCTTCAAGTAAAATCCTGAACAACTTCCTTCAAATGTAACTTTAAGAGGATGTTCCAAAAAGTAAAAAATAATTATGTCTTTAGTAATTTTGAACGAGGAATTCATGGTAGCTGCTTACCTGTTTTTCAGCACAAAGTACGGAACATCGATAAGAGAATATAAGGTTAGTGTTATTAGCAAACAATAAAAGGCATCAAATTATTTTACCAAAATCTTCCAGCAAATATGGGAAAATTTTATGGTTGAAGAAACTGCTAAACAATAACTTCGACAGCATAAACAGAGAGTGAAGAAATGAGACAATCGGATTTAGAAAAGAACAAGCCTTCCTTTTTATGCTTTCGAAGCAAGTGATGATGCATTCCCTTGGAAAGGAAAAGCAAAGTATCTCCATGAAGATTCCTTGTTAGTTAAGTCATGAGTCAATAGTCATCAGCGATGTATCGTGATGTAATACTTCATTCATAACTACAAGATGTAATCGATACTAACAAGTTTTTTTAGAAAAAAAACTTAAAATTAAAGATAAAATGATATTTAATGAACATTTTATACGTCATACCTGTCTGTGGACGTCCATAGATGTTCCTCTTGACATCCAAATGTTACTTTTATCATCTTTAATAGTATCCTCCAGATTCTCTCAAATAGATGTCCCATATGGGATTTCATCTTCACTTGCTAACAATTAATCATTCATTTTTATATTTCCAATGAAAATATATCAGCTTATTAACCTTCAAGACTTGTCAATATTTTGGTGTCTTATATTCTTTAGGATTTTTAGGCATCAGTATCGGTGTTTAATAGGTCTGTATTATCTTTCTTAATATAAAGATACTTAATGCATCCAAAAAAAATGAAAATATTGATTTGCCATTTGCTTCTTTCTACATGTTAGTATAAACCATAATTTACTATTCCAAAAATAGAAGGTGCATGTGGCCATTAAACCATTTACGCACTTCGTAATTTACAACATCATACAAAGACTATTAATAGCTTCATCACTAATAAGATACTTCTAAGGTATGCAAAAGAGGGGGAGGAGAATCTCTGGCATGGGTGACAAATGACATGCAAACATAACCTACCTAATGTCGCTATAGTGTCAGATTGTTACAATTACGCCACATAATAGACCCTTCTTGCTTGATACTATGTTACGACCTAAAACAACGAGAGCTGACTTCCTTTACGCAGTCTTGCACGTCAATAAAAGCTCTTAAGAGAATCCCTTAATTAAGATTGCCAAATTATTGTCTAAACTATTTGATTAACAAAATATGCTAATGAACAATATAATTTGAAAGTTATATAAAAAATGTTTTTAATTAAGAATAGGAAAACATTCTTAAAAAGGTATAGTTTTATAATCTCGTTGTATCAATTTTGATAGAGTTATTTTGTAAATCATTCTTACGCTTTCTACAAATTGTACTTTGGAAACTATTTCTTCGTGCTTGTCTTCATTTCCTTTAATTCCTGACCCCATAACTTCCGATTTTCCTGACTAGCCGATCAAATCCTCTTTCTATCTTTTCTTTTTCTTCCCTATATCTGCCATAAGCTTTATTTTTTTTTGCTTTCACTTCCCTACATTTTAACTTTTTATTCTTTCAATATTTTTCTTTTGTTCCCCGTCTGTCATATTTTATAAACTTTGGTTTGATTAACAATATTTCTCACGTTATTCTTCACAGTATTATATATAACCAATTATTTGTCTCGATTAAATTATTTATTTATTTGTTTTATTGGGAAAAATAAAAAACAACATATAGGATCATACATTAATAAGATCAAATGAACAGTAATTTTGGTTACAGCGATCCAAAAAATATACATATAAATATACTAGGTTACATTAATATTAAATTGGTTCTCTACATTTGACCTTCGAATACCCTTGACATAGGCCTGATGTGCACAAATAGATACTGAATTTGGTTAAGCGACTCCAAAAACTAATAAATACACCCGTTCACTTTGATATTAAATTCATATTATACATTTGACCTTCGATTATCCTTGGCCTAGACTGGATGAACATAAACGGACACCGGATTTGGATTCAATAATCCCAAAAACGTAAATATAGCGGTTTCCTTTGATATTAAATTCATTCTGATTATTTAACCTTCAATTGCCCTTGACCTCGACTTGATGAGGTCAAATGGACAAAATACATGCAGGTACTATGGTTTGGTCTTTCGGACCCCTTACTTTTTTTGTGGTGCTGTGTTTTTTGTGGTTTGTATGTATTATGTAATTTACAAACATTATACATCACCTCACACACTATTTTTTATCTTCGATAGCGATATTTAAATACTTTTTATATATACAATGAAGTGTAGTGCAGAAGGTTGTAAGGGTAAAATGCGATTTCAATTTCCAATAAATATCGACCAACGAGACAAATTGCTAGAAGCGATCAAAAAGCCTTCTTTTTCTCCAAAATCAGGACATGGTTTATGCATTGAGCACTTTAATGCAAAGGATATTGACATCGAAAGTTACATAGGTATGTTGTATTATTATACTTTATTTATACCTTTTTAGCAAATCAGCTTTTCTTCCAGTCACTTTCGCACCTCTTTTTTTCAACAATTTCTTTAAATATTCATATTACCTTAATCATTTTCACTTCCCATTTTCAAATAGAAACGCTTTATGATACTCTAATATCTCATGTCGCTAAGGCGCAATGTTTTTTTCTTATCATATATTTCCGAGCGTCGAAAATTTCTCAGAAAATCGAAAGACTGCGCGTGTGGATGTTTGTTTATTTCTGTTACGACAAAACTGTTGTCGCGTAAAAATGCTACATGTCACGTAAGTATCCCAACATTATTATTTAAAATTCTTATATTAACTATTAACATAAGAAGTTTTACCGAATCAGATATTGCGGTTACTTCAGGATAAGATACCTTACGTTAAGATCAGAATCTAAACTCTTTTAGCTTTATTATGAAGCTTTTACATTACAGTAAAACCCGTCTTACTTGAACGGGGTCGAGTCGGCATTTCCCCTTCGACCCCGTTTATTTGAACGCTTACAGTTGTCCCCACTCCTCGCGCAATATACCCGTCCGGCGTGAGTAGCGCACGCGCATTGGAATTTGTATCCGCGTAAGAGCGAGTAGTGGGGGTAAGGGGAAGTAGAAATCGTTCAAATAAACGAGGTTATTTTGTTCAAATAGACGGGGTGTTCAAGAAAACGAGAGTTCAAGTAAGCGGGGTTTTATTGTAACAAACATTTCTCTCAGTGTACTGCTGCCACCTATAGCGGATCAATTTCTCAAGATACTTCCTACAGTAGCCCTTTTATTGTGTAATCAAAACAGGCAATATGGCCGTTTCTTCTCTTGAGTTGAATTTTTGTTGATGCAGCGTATAACTCATTTTAAACGAAAATATAATTAAATATCATCGAAAACTGAACTAGTAATAAAGACAAATAAACGATGAAAGCACCTGGTCCGTCAGGTTCATCAGACACGAGCAAATTCTTAACTTAACCTCACTTTTGAATTACACATGACAACATTTACTAGGGGAAAACATAGAGAAAGAAAACCCTACAACATAAGAGAAGTATACAGGATAAGGGAAAACAACTTAAGGGAAGGTCTACATAGCTTTTCTACGATTATAAGCAGGAATCCCAGATGTGGTTACTTTTCACGACGCGACTGTAGCGTGGTTACCTCAAATCGAAGCTGTATTTACCAGCCATATTGGATTTGAGGTAACGACGCTCCAAGAGCGTGGTAAAAAGTAACCACATCTGGAATCCTTGATTATAAGACACAATGTCTTATTTACGATCGATGAACGCAAATGTTGTGTTAAATCTCAAGTCCCATAAAATTTTCTAATACTTCTAAGTCTTCAAATAAAATGTTAATAAACTTCAGTTGCTGATGTACACTTAATTCACTTCTCACTTTCTGATAAAAAGTAAAAATGTCATCTTCAATGGTGTTACATATTTTCAAGTTACTAACATCATCCGGGAGTAATATATAGGAGTGAAATTCATACAAGATGATCCTCATGCAGTTTCCGACCATAAAACTGTTTGACGAAAATGAGGAACGCGCTATTACAGCACCCATGCAGCGATATCTCGAACATTTAGCCAAGTGATATTTACTTGAAAGTACACTGTCAGCGGCGTCGCCTTTAGTGGAAAATGAAACAAAAAAGTGTAATGGAAGCTCGAGGCCTTTAAAACTGCTGGTTCGTGAAAATGAGATTGCAGCTTGTAATAAACGGCCTTCCCTCATCCTAGTCTTTCCACCCTGTGGATGCTGTTTGCGGTCCTCCGAAGTTTTGGAATTAGAATACGGCCGAAGGCAAATTGCGCTTTATGCAGTTTATACGATCTTCCTGTTCTTATTCGACGAGAAAAAGTCTCTTTCTAATATGGTAATTTTGATCCAATTGAACATTTATTTACCTGCAAAAATGGTTGCTATTGGGACCAAGGATCGTCGAAGACTTAATGAAAGTTTAGAATTAGAGCAATTAAGCCAATGACTACCACGTGCAGAAACTTACCTTTCCTTATTATCAAACTTTTCATCAATTAAGATGTAAACATTCTAGGGCTTTAATTATTTTGAATTGAAAATGTAAGGTGTATATAAGTTCACGAAAAGACTTTTGAAACTTTTGGTAAAAATAGTACCCTCAATAATAGTTTACACTTTTGATGGTGGAATATAAAGTACAAGAATAGTAAAAGTAGCAGATTTGAGCCGAAAATTAATTTATCAATATAAAAAAAATAATACATGACAATGATGTATTTTATTTTAAAGTTAAATTGAATTTATAAACAAACACATACGTACTCTCTGCGATGACATTGTTTATGTGTACTAATTGAATGAAATACTTTATAACTTGCGCGAATACATTACAGTAGCGCATCTATTGAGTAGTTACAGAACTTCATTCAGCGGCGGTCCCATTTTATTCACTGCGTTTGTAGTATTTGAAAAACAGTTTCATAATCGATTTTTGTTGGTTTAGTTTAACAAATTTACCTTTCACTTTAAAATAATAATAGTAATTTATGTCTTTCCCGCGACGAACAACACAAAATGCTTTGTAATACTGTTCTATTAAACTCAATTTTTCCGTTATTTGTACGAAATAAGTTAACTAACTGTCATCTGATTTAAATATTTAAAAATGCCGTTTAAAGGTGGACAGTCAGACGTTACTTTACAAACTTATTACATCGGGTCTCCGGAGGATTCTTGCCGTTTTATCCATCGACGGTTGAAGACGATATTTCGATCCGTCAAGATTTATAGCTGCAATAAATCTCATGTATACTTAAAGTGAAATTAAAAACCAGCACAAGATTGTATTTTTATATAATCTTGAACCTTTTAACTTAGATCGTACAAAATTAATATACAAAAGACATAAAATTAAAATAATTGTAAAGTATCCCATAAGCTATAGACAATAAAAAGTTAATTAGTGGATATAAAAATTACAACAATTAACAAAAATAAAGCTCGAAATAAGGGGAAAAGCACGAACAAATTTTTATCTTAGTACCTTTGCTAACGAGTCTCGTATTTTTTAAATTAAAATCGTAACAAAAATGATGTAAAAAAGTGTAACTGAATGCAACAGCATTAAATATACTACTGTTACTACGATTCTACGATGTATCCTTTTACAATATTAATGTAAAATGTATTACAATTATATAATGCTGAATATAATTAATTCAATTATGAAAACGACGCGTATTCATTACGACTTTCCAACAGCGTGAGGGATGCATATCCTCGAGCAATGTGGGGTGACGTAATATGTTTGAAAATTAATTCTTCTTGCAGGTGTTTATTAAAAATAAGTGGTAAAACATTTGTTATAATATCTCTATTTTAGGATGGATTTTTAGGATATTTAATTATAAAGCATGTCACGAATAATCTAAAACGTTACATTTCCTTATTAATAACTATAGCCACAACGTCAATTTTGCAATATTTAGTTACCTTAGTTAATACTTCAATTAAACTTTTCATTTAGTTGACGGACATTTTAGTTAATCTACCCTCATATGTAAGAAAGTAAACACCATACAACAAAAAGTCCAGGTTGCTTGGGTAGGGGGTCCAACTTCTGAATTATTCGTTTTGACCTTGTCATCACGTTTCAAGGTTATTTGGAGGTTATATGATTTTTTAAAGTTGCAAACCCAATTTCGGAAAGATTGCAAAATTTTACAACTGAATTCATAGTAAATAATATTCCGTAGGCATGAGGTTAACAGAAGGTCACCTCGATGACCTTGAAAATGGTCGTTAAACCTCATATCTGCGTTACAATTCGTTCGCGATTTAATTCTCTAAAGTTTAAATAAAATAGCTTTCGGATTATTTTCTCTACATAAAATTTAACAGTTCGGACGTAAAATCGCTTTATTACAAATTGGGTTTTCTATTTAAACACATTACTTTGACCACCAAATACCCTTTAAATTTGGACAGAACCAATAATGTAGATAGCTGGACATGTTGTCCAGAATAAATTTTGTTTGAACATTTTGTTTTCATTGCCCTCCCATTTTGACCAATACTAGCTTAAGACAATAAAAAATATTTTAATGAAAATAAAAACCATCAAAATTTTATTTCTTTAGACCAGTTACCGGCTGCATTTCCTGACTTCAAAAAACTGGTTTAATGTGGTAAAAACAACAGTCAAACGTTCAAAACTAATTGTCGATACAAACATCATGAAGACTTAATCATTATTTAAGCCTGACTTGTTTCATATTACCGATCTGGTGTAAGACCAAACACAAAGTACAAATTAAAAAGTAATTGTTTCCGGTCTAGAAAACATTTGATTTAAGCAGATTTGTCGCGATCAACAACTAGGACAATATTAACCCACTTGGATCTGTATATTCACTCATGTGCGTTACAGTCACATGTTGTTATCACGTACCTTTTTTCTTTACGTCACTTTATATGCAGATCTGGTGTCAAGCACAACATCTAGTAAAATTGCAGAGAAATTGTGTACAAAATTACGAATATATAACACTAAATCTTTGCGACCTTCGACATAAAATTTGTATGCAATGAATTATTTCAGTTTCTCGGGATAAATAATGATCTACCACTTTAACATGAAAAGTTAATTCTATTTCCTACTTAGTAATATAATAATCATGCCTACGATAGGAAATTATTTAGATGCAAAATAAAAAATTAAAATAATTACAATAATCAGTTACTATAAAAAAACTCAACAAACAACCACAAAAAATCAATCATATTTTTGAGGTTATGAAAAATTCCTGATGGAGCAAAACGGACTTCGGATTCGTGTTCAGTGCCCCCAAAAACATTTAACACACTAGGTCGAGTCAAAGAAAACTTTCATCGATATTTTACTACATCCGTAATTTAAAATTAAAAAAAAAACTCGAGAACTTTAGAAAATTTGAAAGATTAAATACTCCGTTTAAAATTAACTTTTATCATTGCAGCTAACTTCCGCTACCGCTAGGCGATTTTTTAATGCCCAACGATATGTTACGCGTGAAAGTAATTGACCTTCTTGCTGAGAATCCCCCATATGCCACCGGAACTTTTTAGCAGTTTTATTGCACATTTTGCACGCTGAGAAATGGCGTACTTCACTGGAGAAAGTGCAGGACTCTCGTAACTTAGGGAGTGTGGGCAAAGAATTAACAGACTAAATTATATGTACTAATTCCCTAAAACAATGGGAGTTGCTCCGGGGATATATGCAGGATATTAAATTTTAGTAAAACATTCTAATGGAATATTAAGCAAAATGTCTGAGAAGTCTATGTAAAGAAGATATTTTAGTGATACTAGAAACTAACCAAATATATAACCTTAATTTTTAGATAAACGACCTAGAACGAGCTCTAGTTATTTTCAACAAAATTTACGTCTAAAAAAACATAATTCATTGCTTTCGGAACAAAACAAAAACGAATTAAAATGCTACACTTCAAAAACTGATTTTTTCGCAAAAAATTACCTTGATAGACCTAAAATTCTCCAAAAAATCATGGCTTTATTTTACAAAATTAACATTTTGTAGGAGCGTCCTTTAGAAAGTAACTCCGTAAAAAAGAACTCTAAACAGACATAAATTAGTTCTGTTTACATATTATCAATAATTCTTGGTCATGTCTAAATGAGTGTTTTTGGTATTTTTTTGGAAACCGTACATAATAATTAGTATTATCTTTGGAGAGCCCGAAAATTGATTCAGTCATTCATAAATTGAGGGTTTCAGCATAAATTTCTACTTGATCACATTAGAACCCCCATAATCTATATACTTGCGACGTGAGTGCGAGGAATATCATTAATTGAAAAATTAAAGAAAACAATCATAGGTATAAGAGTACATAACCTCAAATGTACGAAGATTTTTTAAGTACACGACCTCAATACCTGAAAATAAGATCTCTTGCTTATTAGTTTATGTTAGTATGAGGAAGGTACAAATACTAAATCAAGAGTCATTGAATTCGTTGAAACCATTTAAAATGTCGTAAAAAGATTTTTCCATAACTAAAAAACAGAGTGGAGTCGAAATTACGGCCAAAAATAACATTTAAAAAAAATTATTCACGAAATATCTTTATCCATACAGAAATAATTGCACTTGAATTAATCACTTTTGAAGCAGTTAAAAATACTTTGTTCCTCAGAAAATACCGAAGAAACGATTTCACCTTTCGTCCCCGACTCCTGATCGATTTTAAACACGTCCACGTCAAAATGAATTTGTTGTATTTATAAACGCATCGTGCCAAAATAAACTAATTTCCACGAGCGAGAAATTCAGTCGTCACTTCATACGTAGCATTTATTGCAATTTATATCAAACGAGTTATATGCGAAATAATTGAATTTCATCCCAGATTGATTTACAAAGATTAAAACGATGTTTCTAAACAGTAGGGAAATAACGGAGCCTATATATGTATATCGTTTGCATGCTGCACTTGCTAAAAATCATGCCTTTAAGAAAATGAGAAAAGCCAACAAAAGCACGCGATCGTGAAGTGTTTGCGAGATGTACGCGAAGTGTATTGTTTACGCCTAACATTTGAAATCTACATTTGATCGAAAAATATATTTTACAAATGTTAAATGTTATGTGAGAAAATGTCATGAAATTGAATTACTTGTGCTCGAGTTTTATTTCCTGAACATTCGTTATACGAAATGTTTATTATTTTCATGAAACAATTAACACTTTATGCATTTCCTGCCATGAATGGTCCTATTTTTTAGTTTGAGCCTGTTTATTTTCATGCTATAGCGTGCTATAATACCACTAAACAAAATATCACATTAAAAAAATACCATCGGCACAAAGTGACTAAAATTATTCGAATTTGTATTGTCCTGCCACGTTTATAATGAGTTTAGGTTAGGTTTCATTCATTTAGATTAGGTGAGGTTAGGGAATGTCAGGTCTGATTAGGTTAGGTTAACCCGTTAGCCGCCATTTGCACTGAAATTTAACGTCGACTTTTCATATGAAACTAATAAGAACAAAAAAACTCAAGTATAATATTTTTTGAAGGTTGCTCTTTCGAGTGGCAATTGGGAATTAAAAAAAATGCATTTTCAGTATTTTTTGGAGAAAAATTTTAAAAAATCTTATTTTGATCCTCAATTTTATTTTGTAGGTCATAAAATGTTTAAAAACGCATCTCTATTTAAAATAGATCATAATATACTCCATGACACAACTTAATATCCGCAGACAAAATAACCGCTACAAAATATCCGAGGAACAATTACTAGGAAAAAATACAGATTAATACATAATGTCATATACAAATTTATTGAATCAATGAAAGGTTATTGTAGTGTAATACACAATTAGATTAACATATTATTTTGTAAATTAAGGTATGATAACATAAAAAGATATTAATGTATATTAATTAGTAGTTAACATAAGGTAAGGTTAGGTTAGTTTAGAATAGTTCAAGTGTGTACGGAAATTAGTTTCAACCGTTAGGTTAGGTTAGGTTAGGTTGGGTTAGATCTGTGGACTGATGTTCCAGGTCTTATTTCCGTTTTTTTCCTAGAACCGTCTTCAGTTGTTCATTCAGATATTTTCGGATATTTTATCTCGGATATTAAGCCGTGTAAGCAATGTACCCCATAATATGCTAAGTAAATCCGTCATCCCATATTTGCGACTTTAAAACCTTATTAACAAAATGGCGGTCGATACGATGAAATTTTTGTTCTTTTTGAAAATTGGACTACATCAGGCACGAAGGTAATTTTGCTAGAAGAAAATTATTCACCTAGATATTTGGAGTTGCTAATTATGAACCTGAGGTTCATTTTGATAAATTTAAGATGCCGGATACAAAATGGTGTACCTAAAACATTAAAAACTCATCGATATTTGCGATTTTCAGTATTTTCGTGGTTTTTGAGTCTCTGATTCCGAATTTATGAACAAAATTTTTAAATTCAATATGGTGAACCCAAAATGGCGAGTGAAAAATATCAAATGTTTATCAATTTTGTGTCTTTCATTATTTGCATATTTTTTGGGTTGCTGATAACAAAATTTTTATCTAGATTTTCAAAATTCAAAACAGCGGTTACAAAATGATGAGCACCATCTCTGAATGCTTTTTTCTCGAAAAATTTGGATGATTTTTTTCTCAATTTGGCGCACAATTAATTGTCATTTGTGTAATTTAAAATGTCAGAGATGGCGCTTGTGTTTTGCAAGCTGCCATTTTGAATTTTGAAAATTGGATCATTGTCCGATTTAGTGCAATTTCTCAATTAGACAATAAAATAAAAAATTTAGTATGACAGATTCCTTTATCAAACACATCGGATGTATGATTTATTGTATGTCAAAAGAAATCGTTTTGACAAAAATTCCATGAGAAAAAAAGATAAATGGTGTATGACAATCTGGTTTCGCGACATGATTTTGTTAAAAGATTAGGAAAGTTGTAATTTTGTTTACAGTTTCTCATCGCCATTCCAGAGAACTTTGCGCAATTTTTTTTCTTATTTGTTTCATATAAGAAATAAAACCTAAATTCGGGATAAAATTGCATTTTATTAATTTTGATTTTACGTTGTCACGATTTCATTGTTTTATTGACATTTTTCAGTTTCATTGTTTCTTCTTATGATATTTTGTCGTGTCATGTAATGTTGCGGAGCCATTTTTACCTATAAGAGCTGATTATTCATTGTTTTGTCTTGTACATTATTTGATATAAAGGTTATGTTTTTGTTTCATTATTTTCCTTACGAACTGAATCTGAGTTTATATTTATAATCAGATTAAGATTTATACCATGTTTTGTTGTTGCACGAAGCTGGAAATCAGTATACACTGTGTTTCTCCTCCTGTGCAACGTAATTATTGTACAATAAAGACATAATCAATATTAAGTACATATGTACAGTTCAATTTATAATACACCTATTGTAACCAATGGATTTCACGAAAATTACTATTGTAATGCGCTTTGACTCAAAAATCCTGATTAAAACAATTAAAAAAATGTAACTTTTAAAACATTAATAATATTAATGAATAAATGAAACTATAGATCGTTTAATTTGATAGTGTATTTGGCATATTACATTATTTTAAACATGTGGAGCTTATCAAGTGAAAAGTAAATATGTATTATATTAAATTAATGATATAATCAATATAAAATGCCGAACACTACATGGAAAATTACATTTAGTAAGGTATAATTTAGTAACGTTTCCTATTTTAGTTTATATTGGTCCTAATTCTTTCAAGACTTTATTTTGTAAATATCAATATCATAGATAGTAAATTATACTACAGTCTTTAGTCGTTTTTACTAGAAATAAAACTATACAAATGAACATCTATGTATAGAAGAACTATTATGTATATGTAAAGAACATTTTTGAATAAAAAATGTCCTAAGGGGCCACCCATACACTACGTTACCATTTTATGGGTGAGGGTGGGGTCGGCCAAGAACTACGGTCTATTATATAAAATATATACGTATAAAAATCGTAAAACTGTCTACGTTGGGGGGGGGGGGGATGACAAAAAAAGGTCTACGTAGTTTATGAATGACTCCTAATACCAAAGGCTTTTTTGTCGCAGTAGGCCGTAAAATGAGATTTTGCGCTCTTTTTTCAGAGCGCGACAAAAACTGCGACAAAAAATGTTGTTCATACCTCAGGCGCAACATTTCTCGCTAAGGACGAAGAATACTATTCTCACACTCTGAGCGCAAAATACTAGTTTACTCCCTATTCCTGTGGAGCAAAATAAATAAATCCGGGAGCAAAATTATATTATATAACGAAAAAACGTTTTAAAAACTTAAAATTTAATCTAATTTTTCATTGTACCTTTTTTCCGGTATTTTATTAATTTTATGGTCTTTTCTAAAAATGTACAAAACTGAGTAATATTTTCCTACATTAAAGTCACTATGTTTAATAAATAGAACATTGTGTAACTAGGGAGCAAAATAGGTGATTGACGACTAGAGCGATGTTGGCTCCTGAGCGAAGTGAGTTTTTGCTCTCTATGGAGAGAAAGTACTATTTCGTTGTCGCGAGATCGGATGCAAAATGGCATTTTTCGCTCCAAGTATGAGCAAATATCTTTTCCTTTTTAGCTGGCGTAAAATCCGATTTTAGATGGTTAAAATAGGAATTCCCCACCGACCAGCCAACAAATCGGAGACATAAAATCGAATTTTATACCCGCTAGGACGAAAAATAATGTTTTTAACACTCCGTGCGTAAAACACGATTTTCCTCACTAGAGCGAAATTTTCATGTACGTAAAATTGCGCTCTACGCACGTCGTATTAAAAAACATCGTATGGAACATGGGCGAAATATCGTTCTCCGTCGATTGTGATTGTCACCCTCGCTCCGCTCGAGCGACAAACTTCACACTCGTCGAAGATCGATAATTGCGCCCTTGTTGCATAAAATACTATTGTATTACGGGTGTAAGATGTTATTTTACGCCCTTTATACGAAAAGTACTGTCCTATTTTATAATTAAGCATGCTTAGAAAATCTCGAAAAGAAACATGTTGCGTAGAAAAAGTACTATTATATTATTATTAATTAAGTTGCAAAACTGTACTGCAGAAAAATGTCATCAGAAATGAACTGTGTTTTTATTTTACAAAAATGAATGAAATCGTGTAATAGTGCAAAGTATATGCTCACCAAAGAAGCCATTGATTAGTGTTTATACACATTGAGAAGATAAAATATTATGAAAACTATAAACATCGCTTAGTATTTGGAAAAAGCTTTTTTAAATTCAAAGTAAGTAAGGGTCCGTCCATAAACCACGTGGACAGTTAAGGGGAGGGGGGGGGGGGAGGTCGACAATTAATGAAAAATTGTCCGCGTGGTTTATGGTCGACCCCTAATGCAAAATAATTCCAAGCATTTGTTTGATAAAAGTAGGATTTAATAAAAAAATATTGTTAGAATAATTGAACCCCTGGCGATCAAAAGGAGATACGCGCGAAACGCCGGAGAATATGTTGGCCCCTCGGCTCATAATTTTTTTACTTTCGAATTTTAAAGTTTTCATTAGATATCTTAATAGGAACATTAATTACGCGTATTTTTTGTTAAAATCAAAAATTTCAATCCCTCTTCGTTTTTAATATAATCGCAAGAAACGAAATTATTTGAAATATAAAATAACTTAATTATTTTGTCTTTAACTCGTCATATCTTTTACAATAATTGGAATTTTTTAATGAAATTTTTAGGGTATATGTACTATTCTATCTACAAACTAACCTATTTTACCAAATTATGGTTAGTTATTACGGAAATTTTTAAAAAATTAGTTTTTGTTTTACTGCACAAAATTGACATTGAAAGCTTCAAACACTTCGGGAGTCGAGGGAATTTCAATAAATCGAAATTTCCTTCCCACCGAAAATTCGAGGAAGGTTCAAACATTTTTTTTGTAACGTTATCGCGCGTATCCCCTTTTGATCGCCAGGGTTTCAATTTAATAAACTTTAAACGTCAATACAATAATATCAATAATATGAATTTGGTCCCATTTTCTAGTTATGATCATGGTGTAAAGAAACAAGGTGACCAAGTCCCGTGGTTGCGCAGTACCGAAAACAAGAGAAAATGGCTATGATGATATTTTTCTGTTTAGTATGTTTTGTTAATAATAACTTGATGAGTTTTTTTACATAAATATTTTTTTGGAGGTTATACATATACTATACGCGGTTCGGGCACCTGTAAGAACTTTGCGTGAGGGGCGACCTGTTCTCTTGATAATTATATAGGGCAAGAGCTCTGGTATGAGAAAATAGCAACAAGGGGAATAGGTGTTTGCAGACTCGTGCGAATGGCCTCTAAACTCGTCAGCCAAAACCTACTTTGCTCCCAAGTTTCAAAATGTATTTTTAATCGCTATTATTATCTTAAACTTATAAGGATATAAAAAAATGTTAAATTTTAATTTTGTAGTTCAATTTATCCAAAATATTACTGATCCTACGGTTGTCTCGAATGAAAGTTCAATTTTGGTTTATGAATTGGTTATTCACTTTTCTTTATTCGACTAATTTTTATTTCTACAGTTTGAAGAAAAAAATCACATGCAATTTTAAAAAAATGTTTTGTTATATTTAACAATAAAAAATAATTTCATGAAATAAATAAAAATAGTGTAAAACCGATTGGTTATGCACAAAAAATTGAAATATAAGTTTTCGATATGAACTGATGATGTTTTTCGGTCTTCTCACCAAATTACAGTGCTTTTATAATCTATTTGAACAATCGAAATATATTCAATCAATAACTATATGCTTAGTGCAAGTAAATATTCACTACTATCCAAATAAGCGTATTCAGCTACGGATTTTTATTTACTGCGCATTCTGTATACGTGTAATAAAAAGTTTTAATTATGTTAGCATTTATAAAGCCCAATCGATTGGCTATCAGATAATAAAAAAATTAAAGCCCCAATGTACTATAAACCGTTACAATTTAGGGATAAAGCGAAAGGCTTTTCGCAAATTTCCTGATATCATCTACTTAACGACCTGCGTGATAAGAACATTCCATTATTTCACGAGTAATTAAACCACGCATATCCCTCCTCGATTCCTGGCACGTGCTGCGAGGTCGTTTTAAAAAAAGAGCTTTTTTAGAAAGATAATAAAATGTTTACTCTAGTAATTAATTAACCTTAATGCACCGTTTATACATGGAGCTCTTTTGCAATCGATCTACTAATAAAAAATATAAAGTTCTTCATTCTTACAATTCCAAAACTTCAAAAATTACGTTGAAATTGCTTTCACAAAATCTTTAAATCGTTGGGTGTTTAAATTCGAAACATGACTCAAATTCGTTGGAATGTTTCGAACATACAAATGGCAACGCATAATTTTGAAAGACATTAATATGCCGAGCCCGCAAAATTCATTATGTAAACGGGGGAAGTATTTATTTTCGAATATTTTACTCGGGCGTAACTCGTTGTGATTAAATGAATATCATAATTAATTGCTATTTGCGAAAGTTAATCACACCAAATTTCAATTCATGAAAACTTTCTTAAAATATTGCCTGCAGAAATGTCTAATTATCTGATCAAATAAATTGCGAAAGTAAAGAATTGAAAAATTTGTATAGAGTTTGGTTATGTTAATCATAAGGTTCTGCCTTTTTCTATTCGTCGATGCGATTTGATACTTCTGCAAGAAAAGTCATATTTCATAAATTTGCATTTAAATTTACATGCAAAAATCATAATTTACATTGAAAGCACCTATCTGAATTATTCACAAAATTGTTTCTCAAAATTGTACTGCACGTAACATTGTCGTTCATTTATAAAAAGTAAGTCAGCAGACAATTTCGTATTAACTAAGACTTTATTTTTAAAATTATACTCCAGTAGTAGTGCTTAAAGATTTTCAAACTGGTAAACTACACTCTTTGTAGATTCAGTTTTTTAAAAAACGTGATTGGTGATTTTTCAAATTTTGTTTTGCACGAAAAATAATATTATTGATAAGTTGTTTTCATGTAAAATAAATCAAATTGAATCCGTTACATAAATATAATTAATGTTGACATATTTTGAGTTACGAAAATTAACTGAGTGAAAAATTCGATGTTATTGACGGCAATTAAATGAAAACAGAGATGTGCAGCATACTCCGAGGTACGAATAATGCATTTATTCGAAGGCGTTAATTGCATCAGCAGCTGACAATTCTAAAATCAGTACAGCAAATTAACATCATACAGGCGCTGTGAGAAATAAACGTAACAACATGTTTCACGAATGAAACGGAAATTAATTTTCCACTGGTACTGAAACTAAGAAAAGAGTTTAAGAAAAATATCTTGTTTAATTAATCAATTTAGTTTTTGTCGTTTATGTGTTATAAATTAAGTATATAAGAAATAACATCTTTAGTCACTTACATTTTAATAAAATCCAAGCTATTTAGTCACCAAAGGCAAACATGTATTGTGTGACTTATCTCATCAGATCTCGTAATGATATCACGTTCAGAAAAAGTTCATAATGTGACATATCTGACCTTGTATGGAGCACATTGTAAGATCATTCTGAACTATTATTTTGCGTACAAAATAGTATACTACTGAAAAGGGCGTAAAGTTGACTTTACAGAAGTTTTTCCTATTTTTCTACTATGAAGTTCAAATTACGTTTATTCTGGTAAATTGACGTAAACCGGCATAAAATTATCTTAAAAACAAACAAAAATTCTTCTCGATACGATATTTTTTGACGGAGATATATGCAGTGGAATGTGACATACAGTTGACCCCTGTGTTCTATAGGTTAACACAATATGCAGGGGCCTTCTTCTTTTACCAGCCTTTTTAACTCGACATTTCACTGCGTAGAACTTCAGATACCATTTTAATTCATTCACTGCTACTTTCCTACTGAATAAATGCAATTTTGCTGTAACTTTTCGGAATCAGTTTTTCGCGGCCTATGACATGAAAATCGGTTTCGAACAATTTGAAACGTTTTTTCACCTACGTATAATTAATTTTTTAACATTTTTTTTACCGTTCTGCATTTTCGTGTTCATAACGATTTTGTACCACTGTGCTCCCTATTTATTTTCTTTTAATATTTTTATTTTGTGGCAAATTTTATCTAATATTTTTTTCGAATTTTTAATTCGTGGTATGTCTTTTAGTTTTCGAATCTGTTTATGAATCCTAGATAATCTTGGATGTTATTGCATTTCTAAAATAGGTACAACAGTTTTTCCCATTTTTAAGATTACAGAAAGAGAAGAAAAAAAATAAAGTATGGTTCTATAAAATAGAAAGGTCCATTAAGCACCTACTCAGAATTACAGCAATTCATAAGGACATTAGCATAAATGCACCGCGAACGCTCGGACATCGAAAATCGATTTAAAATTCGGTTCCGAATAATGGAGCTTTTAAAACGTAACTAGGTCTCGAATTCGCCATATATTGCGTAACATAAAGCATAAAATGATCCAGGTACTAAAGTAGCACATGTGCTATCGTAAAGATAGTAAACCGAGAACAGTCAGAAAGGATGGTTTAAATTGGAGCATGTAAATTGAAGACTGCGTCGAGGATTAACTGATATACATGTGGTTACCCTACACGAAGACTAATTGAATAGATCCTTTCCAATTAAGTAATGCGGCTGGAGAACCCCAAAATCAGGAAAATATAAACAGGCGCAAAATGTATTTAGTAAGAAAATAGATTTGGACAACATCCAAAAAAGATAATTTAACCAATTACGGAAAATTGCTGTGGCGGACAGAGAAAAGGGTCAATGCAGTTGTACGTTTACGAACTTAAAATGAAGTCTAGAATTCGATTATGGTGCAGTATTAAAATTATTATAAAATGAGAATTAAAGTTATTAAAGTTAGTAATTATGTTAAATTTCGGAACATAACTGAAGGATCGGTGAGATGTTATTGAATTTGTTAGAAAATTTCTTTATTTAAATTCGTCGAGACAACCTGGGAAGGAAACATAACTGTACAAAAGGTAAACGCGAGTAATGTAGTTACTCATGCTGCCGCTAGTCGCCGTCGTGATTGAATTCCCGATAACGAAATGAGTGTGTATTTCGACGCATTACACGTAGCCATATATCTAAGCATATATAATGTTTTAGTTGTTACATATCGAATAAGAAAAATAGAAAATACAATTTTGTACAAATAGCACATTGCTATTAATCTTTTTTTCTTATTGTTGTAGAAATGGAACCACAATTAATATAATTGGACCAATTCAGACTTAGAATGTAAATCATTAAGAGTATACTTAGTTAATAGTAGATATTCTAGGTTTCTTTTCGAATTAAAAAAAAATATTTATAGCACATAAACAATCTACTCACAAAATGTAATTAGTTGACATTGAGCTGACAATTAATCCGCAATATTTTCGAACTGTGTTATACGAAACTGAAACATATAAAAAATACATGAAGACAGTTCATGTTATTTTATACCCCGATTCGTCCAAAGAAAAACAATTACAATGACGTAAAAGGTAAATATGGTACCTCTTTATATATGTATCGACCTACATTCAGTAAAACAGCGGGTTGATTTTTAATCATTGGATTTACTAAACATCGTATGCTACGTTAGGATATTTTTAAATCCGACTTTAAAATTAGGCGTTTCGACAAAAAAAAGGTAGACAGATGAAATCGTTAGTGATGACAGAGATTGAAGGGTTTACTCTTTAATCTCTGGTGATAGTGCATAAAATTAGTTATGCTAATGAAGTCGTACGTCACCTGTTCTTACTACTTTTCCCCTTTACTTGGAGGGAGCTACAAATAAAAACGGCAACATTGCGCACGACTGCAGCGTCCTTGTTCATTCGGAAGTTTCGGTTATACTATAAGCGCTGCGGTCACAATGAAAATCAAAATCATCGTTAAGATTAATCTAAATAAAAAATGAAATTTACGTGCATTCCATAGGCACGTGTACATACAAATTCAAATAATTATATTTGTAACTCTACAGTAATTTATTTAGTTACTCTATAGAATGAACTATATAAAAAGCGTATTATAAAAGGTACTTTTCGTTTCAAAATAACGACTATATTCATATTATGTAAATATACGATTGTTCGTAGAAACCGTCTTACACTGTATGACAAATTATTCGCGAATTTAATAATGTAGGATTCCTATCTTGTACAAAAACAGGAAGTTTATCTTCATAAGATACATTACTAAATGCAAGTAGGTTACCATCTTTACGGTTAATAAATTCCATAAATTTCATTAAAAATTAACATGTTTAAAATGCACAGGAAATAAAAGTTACATGTCGCCGTTCATTTACTGCATAATCCAGGAAAATATTTTCCTTTATTCAAACCATGATTTAAATTCATAATTTCCAGCAAAAGAATATCTACTGCATAACAATTGACTTTCATAAACCGATGATGAATCGTAGGCAGTTTACACAATATTCGTTCCGAGAATAAATTTTATTTATGAATGAAGCAGACGTTATTTGGAAAATATATTACCGAATTTTCATATTTCTATTTCTATAATCATTGTTCCTCTTCACGTCCGCGAGAAATCAATCGACATTTCACAAACGCTGTCTTATAAAAACATAATTTAATGTGTTCGGTTTTAGTTTATTAGAATCACGTAATTAAATCTAGATTCGGTTTAATGTCTAAAGTTTTGTAAAATTATGCCACGGTTTTAATGAAGACATTATAAGACAAGAACAAGATTCTCGTTTCACTGAGTCCTCGTAAATAATCATTACATAATAGCCATAACATCGACATCTCCTGGCTTTGCCCCATTAAACAGACGTTCATTACATTATTTCACACATTTCTAGCACATTTTCTTCTCGGAGATGAATTTAACATAAAGAATGTTGAAACTTTTTCTAGAATATTCATGCAAAATGTTTTATATATAAACTTACTTGATTATATATCGATAAATAATGTAGATATGCGTACACAACAATATTTATCAAAATAGAAACCAAAAATCAGAAAAAATATTGTGACTGTCAAAATGACGTTTATTTGGTCAGATAAGGCTAGACAAACAAATGCAGATAATAAACACTTGAAATACACGCCAAGTATCAACGTAGAAATTCATAGAACTGCAAGAAAAATAAACTACATAAGAGACCATCTCATATGTTTACGAATTATATGAGGACATTACCTAACCTGCAAGTGTGTGGGGAATGCAAAATGTTAACAGGTTCATAACTATCCTATTTTAAATATTTTGGTGTGTAAAGGATACACTACCTTTCATTTTACGAATGTCGTTATTTGGGGACTAAAAGTTTACTTAGGTTTGAAATGCGGATATCCAAATAACATTACGCACTCAATTACAAAACAATTAAAATGCTAAAATGTAATTACAGCGCAACCCCTCCACTTAGTACATACTGTTACTCGCCCCCTCCATCGGTTAGAAAGAAACATGTCCCTTTTACTTTCACGTGATCTGAATAGACCGTGTCGATTTAGTGAATATATATGTTTGTAAACAATTCGCGATATGGGAGGGGCTCCCTGTTGCTGCAGTTTAGCGTCGACACTGAAAATTACTGATGGCGGGGATACGGTCATTCCAAGAGGGATCAACAAGCAAGTTAAACAATTGGAGAGGGAGATACTCGAGGGGTTGACGTATACATTAAAATATATAATCCATTGAGCATTGTTTACAATTGAAGCACCAAGCATTATCTGTATTTTCTAGCAAACAAATAAATTCTTAACTTATATATTATCATACTTATATAGTTGGGTCTACTAGTATAAAAGGCACTAACCTGTAGTAACACACGTAGTGCCATACTGCAAGTGTTTCGCCACGAACATGGCTGTATAGGCTGAAATGAGACAAGCTACGTAGCACATCAAAGTTTTTCCATATATATTCCTCAGTTCAGGGATGATAGCGTAGGTAAGAAAAGTCATCATGAGGAACGGCACGGATATAAACAACCCTATTGTGAATACTATTTGTTCCGATGGTTCTTCCGACTCCCCTTCCTCAGTTGGTAAGCACACCAAAACCGCCAAGTCCTCAAGATTTCCTCTGAAATCCATGCAGAACTGCCATTGTGGTAATAACGTCTTTGGATCCGGTAACCACACTTCTCCATTTTTGTACAAAATATAAGCATCCTCCGGATAGGATTCTGGGGTTAATGCGTATGCTAAGTACGCCTCCGGGCAGTTTCTGCTTTGAAGCATATAAAAGTCTGCTTCACCTTTGGTGTCGTTGATGTCGACTGCAATCTTCTGAAGTTCTGCATGAAGATTTGAGAGGATATTGTCGGTATTGTTGGCATTGATGCAAGGCTGATGTTCTTCGTGGTCACCGATCACTTGATCGTCTGGACAGCACTTTCTTATACACGAACGAACTTCGCAAACACAACCACGAAACACGTCACCATCGCGCCAGTAAGTCCGCGGTGGATACAGGAGGTTATCGTACAAAATACTACCATTGTCAAACCTTTGGATTTTTTGTTCGTCGAAGGGAATCGACAGTGAAGACATGCAAGGAGGTTTCTGAACGAAAATGTCCGCGATCGTCGTTCCAAAAAGTATTACTGCCAGGGCCAAATGGTAACATATTCTTCCATACATTTTCCTGGTTCTAAATTTTAAAAATGTTTAATTAAATGACTTGAAGACTTGGGTCCTATGGTTGAAACACGCCCAATAGCAAAGTTTGGTTTGCATAAAAGCATCAAATGACACTTTATTGGGTGTGGTTCAACCAAAAAGTCATTTCAATTAGATATTTCCGTCGTTCCCGTGTACCAAACTTTTTTGGAGAACAGACGGAAAACTCTGAAATTACTAATTGAAGGTTGGACATTTACTTTTATATGTAGTCCATTTCAGGTTTATTTCTATTCTCTATATTGAAGTATAACATACTAACTAATTACTAAATCGCGAATTCATAGTCATGAGGCAGACTTAGAAGATTTTTTAAGCAAACAAGAGTTCAGGTTTGGTTTTGTCGTATCAATTGAGCTCATTTATCAATATTAAATAGTAATGTTTGCGATGACCGAACAGGTTCTAACAATGTTTATTGTTTGTACAGATATTTAGTATCATTTGTTTAGTCGATCAATGAATAGACAGAAAACTCCATCAGGCTTTATAGCTTTGCAGAAACCAAACCTTTCCACCGCCAAATAGTACGGTTCAGTCGAATGCAACCAAACTCGTTTGTTTATTATTAGATAAACCAAAAAAGGTTTCTATCGAATGGTGGATTAAAAATTTCAATGAGATTAGTTGTAAGACCAAAATAAACATGGAAAAGTATCACGTGTTAAAAAAGTACTTTTGATCACGTGTGAAAAGGGGTCATGTGGAGGACAAGAACTATGCAGAATTCTGTGAAATACGGACTAGCATCAACACCCCTTATTCGCTTGTGAGCTTTAATTAAATTCGTCAACTAATTTACCTGCGTCAGTTTTATGTGCAATTTCGAACGATCCTCTTAACTCCTTTCTCTGTTTGAAGACCCTCTACGGTCGTAAAATAGCTATTCAATCGTTTTTCAGAGGGAAACTGGATGGTAAGCACGTAATCGATATCGTTTTTGATAAAGTCAATCAAAGTTACCTATCATTGTAAAAAATATGACAATATTTTCTGCATGTGACTAATATATTACAAAATAGTAGAACATGAGAAATTGAAAAATAAAAAGATGAAAAAACAAAAAATAGGTTTGAATTTCACGATTAAAATGTTATTTGCCATTGTCAAATTTAGTCTTCGTAAAATAAAAAAGTAATTCCTCAGATAATTCCTTTTAATCTCTACCATCTAACGTTTTCCAGTTCAATGAATTGATTCATTCAGAACCCTAATCAGCTTAAGAATGCTCATAGGTTCTTAGAAGGTTTCCTAATTAAGTGATTATCGAATGATCAGATTTCTAATCAAGCGCAGACTGAATTAAAAGCAGATAAGTATAGTATTTATCAATGTTGGTTATCCTTCAAATCAAATATTTAGGCTACCACATTAAGAAATTAAACTTACATTTTATATTATTTTGTATTAGAATGAGGTATTACAGCATATTTCTTATTAGTTTATTTTAAAACTTCACATAAATAAAGCGAAGATGTGAAAATGTTGTTGCTTATGTGAAGAAAGAATCGATACCAGTAGTGCAAGTAAACACTCGGTCAGGTATTGGCTGTTTACGTTTAAACGCATGTGCTTCTGAAATAGAGTTAGTACAACTCTAATAACTACGTGCACCAGTCAATACCGACACGTCTTCTCCACAATTGTTTCGTGCATAGACGTAACAAAAATTAAATTAAAACATTTTTCACCAATATTGTTGTTTTGTCCGATAAAACTAAGAACTAAATATCAACAAATATTAGATTAGTCACGTTTATTTACGGTCTGCACTTACAATTTTTCTTTTTTTTTAGGTGCATTTACTATCGTTGTTTTCCGACTGCATAATTTTAGG
Organism: Trichopria drosophilae; assembly: GCA_030407085.1. Lineage (NCBI taxonomy): Eukaryota > Metazoa > Arthropoda > Insecta > Hymenoptera > Diapriidae > Trichopria > Trichopria drosophilae. Next base: position 27,025,899 of record CM059585.1, read on the forward strand.
TTCGGTTTGAACTTTCCGCTAGTATAATCAAATGGTTCAATTGTTATTTACGATATTAACAAACTTTAGATTTATTACTCATAATTATCTGAGGTAACAGCGGTTGTGCACGTAATGTTTGAATAGTTTTGCCCGAATTACGGTGTTTAATACTCGAACTAATTTTTTTACGATTAAATATTTAATTTTCGCAAAACTAAAATTTTAAATTTTGTATCTGCTTAAGAATTATGTGATTTAAAGATTCTCTTGGAGATTAATAGTGACTTATCTCGAAGACCAACTAATCTACACTAAAAATTTAACATTGTTGATTAGATTTATTTTTCTAATAGATAAGTTTAATAAGTTTTCTTATATCTGTGATTAATCATCATTTACAAATCAAGTCTGATTTGTTGTTAAAAAAAAATAAAATATAATAATATTGGGATTAATAAAATATTTAATAATATTATGTAGTTCATTAGTCTGTCTTTTACATTTCTAATAGACTATTGAAGAAAGTACGACACCCTTAACGTATGTTTTCCGTGCGACACGAATGTCAGAACAAAAATATGTATACATATAAGAACAAAATAATATAAATTGATTGTAAATTCACGATTAAGATAGGATATTAAAGTAAAACTAATTAATAAAGTTACTTTCAGAAGCCATGAAATTTATTCATTTATATTGAATCACAAAATGATAATTTTAGAAAATAAACCTTGAAAATAAAATGAATCAACTTTTACAATTAATTTTTGTCAAAAAATAATTAATCATTCGCCTTAAATATCTCCTAAAATTTATTTCTTGTATCAAAACAAGAACGTACAAAAATATTTTAATTAGCCTCCTACCAAAAATGTTAAGTTTAAATTTGTTTACGTCAATTTTACTACATTTTACAAATAAAAAAACCCTCGAACTTAAATAATTTAAAAAAAATTATATAGGCTTCCTGAAATGAACTACACGTATTATATTACATTTTTATTGTAAAGATGAACTAATAGATACCTAAAACGCTTGAAAAGATCAATTGCACTATAAAAAACAAATCACTTTCTGCACAATTTTTATAATCACTAAACCACGAAAAATAACACCACACACAATCAATTTTAACACAAAATAAACATTCACTATTGAAAACCAAATGAAAGCTTTTTAATACAAGTCACAACATTTTCGATGATTACACCTGAAAACTTGGACTAAAACTAACTCCAATAGAAAAGTGAATCATACTTGAAGCAATAAAGGTTGTACTTAATGACAATTCACCGTGTACTTAGATTAGAATGTGATTTGTTTACCATGACATTAAAATATTGATGACGAAAGACTATTTAGATATGGAAGTTGTTTTGGAGACATGCTGAATGCTAATACACTAATTAGACTGATAAAAAAATAAATAAAGGAAAGTACAGGAAATGAATACTTTTACGTTATGAACTTTAATAAAAAAAGTTTTCAACTGCCTTTAACATAAAATCAGAGAGAATTTTACATTTTTTTTAAACCGATTTAAGTTACGTAAACTCTTAGTGGATAGTGCAAATTTTAAGTTGATTGTTTGTTAATGACATAAATAAATTATATAAAACATATCAAATTTATTGAACACTGACACATAAATTATCAGTATATGTATAATAAAATATTATTCATATATTGTCATTGTCCTCAAACACTTTATGCATTGAAGCGAGGTTATGAATCCCTTATGATAGAAACGGAATCCAACTTCTATAACAGGAATCACGGGCGTCTCTTGTAAAGATGCTAACGTCGCATCTGCACCTAGCGACGACAAACCAAACTAACTTCATCTTTGCTCGCTGATTTCTATTCATATTTCTGTTACAAGTTTCGTAATTTTTTGATATCTGTGCATGATTTGTCTGTTTGTTACCGGTTTTAGTAAGACTGTTACTTCGATAACATAAAAGTATCAGATTTTCCGAACATTTCTAACAGTGTTAGAGTTTGTAAAAGTATATTATAAAATGTGTAGTTAGCGAATGTCATGGATTAATTAGCAGCTGTCTAATTAATGTCACTTGCTAAATTCTTTCCAAATCGATTTGATTAAATTAATTAATTTGATTCTAACAATTCTTAATGTAACCGGAACTTTCTATGGTCAAAATTCTAATCGAAATTGGTCAATAATAAAAACAATTTGCAATTGAATAAAATAAAATCAATATTTTCTATTCGTGCAATGTGAATTGTTCTTTGATTTATTACTATAGAAATTCTGCTCATTCTAGTAACTAACTGTGGGAATCTTTTAGAATAAACATTCAGAATAGTACTACAAGAATTTTTTACTACTAAATATCGTAAAATATCTCCTGAATCCAATTTTCAAAATATCTCTCGAAAAAGGATATTCAATCCGTCGTACAGATGTTAAATGAGCATTTATTCTAGTGCATTAAGGGTTAAAAAGGTCTTACTAGTTTTCTAGTTAAAATTCTGGTTTCCAATAGATTTTATAAGCCTTAAAAGAATTTTTACATGTACTTTCCATCACATGATCGTTTCACAATCAAAAATGCATTTAAACAAAAAATTAAAATTATCTAAACTGACCTAACCTAACCTCATCATGAAATCTAACCACAACATTCCAATAGAAACTCTTCATCACAAAACAAGAGACAAGTTCCGCTAAATATAATTATTAACCTAATTTAATATAACATTGTGCAGATAATAGAATAACCTAATCTCATATCATCTAACCTAACACCATTACAATCGAAACTCTTCATAATAAAACAACAACGAAATTGATGAAAAAATAAACCTAACCTAACCTAACCTAATTTAACATTGTGCAGGTATTGAAAAATAAATAATCTATATTTCGATTATATTTAGATTCTTAATAAGAATTGTAAAAGTATATTGAATTTGTACATTTTTTACATGCCCCGATCATTGAATGTGTTCTAATTATTAAATTCTATAGTAAACATAAATTCATTTCCAATTTTTCGGGCACATTTTAATTTTCCTGATTCGTAGAACAATTTTTTACTACCAGGTGGCTAAGCATTAAGGTGCGTGACTTTGCAAGCAGTTAGGTCTAGTTTCAGAAGTATATATATATATATATATATATATAAATTCAAAATTGGATAATGATACCGGAATGTGTGGTTCGAATATTTGGAATATTCATTTTTTTGTCAGTGTATATTTGTACTGTTGCAAATATTCGTTAAAACTATAGGAAGTACTTTCCAAAATCATTGTTTCCGACATTTTTTGCTTCTTGTCGCCAATCTTACAAGAAGGTAAAAGTAATTAAAATTACTGATAATGATAATGTCTTATCGATAATTATTCAAGAATGCTACGCAAAAATGAAAGATTCCAAAGATTTGAATTATCATAACATAACTATAGACCATTCATTTAATTTTTTTTGTTTGGTTACTAATCAGTAAAGTTATGATTTGAATGGCAAATATTAAAATACTAATTAACACCTAAGTCTCTACATTTTCACTAATAAATTGTTTAATTTGTATTTCATAAAAAAGAAATTTAGAGAGCACATTTGTTAAGAGTGTCTAATTCTCTAATTCTGTAATATTAAATAAAAAAATTAAATTCAAAACGACAATTTACAATTTTGAATTTATTGCACGCAATCCTTCGGAAACATCAATTGTGATTTAAACGACGTCAAAAGAATAGTGCGATAACGAAATATACCAATTATGTATAAATTGCGTAAAATTAAAGTCACTGACCACTGTAACGAATTTTAAAATGGAACCACGGAAAGTAAACGTTGGTACAATTCCATTAAAACTCACACTCGCGATCAAAACTGTGTTTTTTCATTAAAAGATATGTAAACACAGCAGAAATGTAGTCTAGATACTTTTAACAGGAATTTAACCGGAAACGTTTCATCAAAAATGAAATTGTTATGCTCCGTTTCTTGAAATTGCCTGCGATATAAGTATAAAGTCGTTAAAATTGAACTTGTTCTAGTTACGATATGCGAAATAAAGACATAAAACAGATTTTGTGTTAGTTTAATAACATTTTTTAAGGGTAGGTGTAAGCCAGAATTTTGGGCCCTTGATTTTTAAACATTTTGTACTATTTTCTTCCCAATTTAGTAACAAAAATGTTTTCATGATATAGAATTTTTATTTATTGAAATATGTGACATAATAACAAATCCATACGACAGTATGATATGGCAAAAAGAAATGCGTGCGGGTCGAAAAGCCGAAAAATCAAAAAACCGACAAGTCAAAAAGCTGACAAGTCAAGAAAACCGACAAGTCACTAAAACCAACAGTCAAAAAACCGACAATCGAAAAATCGACAGTAAAAAACCGACACATAAAAAATGTCCGCTTGTTGGTGTCTATTTTTTATGGGTCAGTTTTTAAACTGTCGGTTTTTTTGACCGGTCAGCTTTTTGATTTGTCAGTCTTTCGACCCGCACCCCTAAAATTCATTTTTGTGAAGATTCGATGTATGGAAATGTCCACCGGCTGTGCCGATTATTCGCATAATTATCCTGATTGCGTAAGAAATATCTCAAACATTTTTTGCATAAAATTTGCCGATTGTCATTCCTTATTTTTGTCAAAATCAACAGCTTCTGTAATAAAAACACTGCGAAAAAATCACGTTTTATGGTATTAAAGTCTTAAAAATCGATCTAGTCCGATAATTTGAAATATTTTTCATAAACAAAATGTTTACGTGTATTTGGTATAATTGATTGAACAATCTCTCGTATGGATTTGTTATTATGCCACATACTTCAATAAATAAAAATTCAGAATTTCAATTTTAATAAATTGAAGTCATCTTATTTAAATATCTGTGATTAATTTGAAAAAAATTATGATGTACCTTGAACATTAAAAATTGATACTAAAAAATCTGGAAGTAGGAAAATTTTCATCAGAAACGTCTTAACGTTTCTTTATCCTCACATAAAATCTGAAACCTTCAACAAGAATCGTTCGCGGTGTTTGCAAAGTGTACTTCGAAGAAAAGCAAACGTTCACTTCCTGAGTGTTTTGTGGACACATTTCTTATGTAAGTTCATGTTTTCTCAGGCTATCTAACATCATATGCGAGAATTGAAATAAAAATTAGGATAGTGTTCGATGGCATCTGTAAATTATAACGAAACATTTTATTCAATAAATCAATTTCTAAATCAAAATCATGATTTGTCGATATTTGAAGCTCGAAAACGTTTAATTTACTGCGTACTTTTAGTTGTATAATAAATTTGCAGTAGAGTCGATATAATTAGGTCTCGTTATATTTACGTCCTAGAATGTTTGCAAAGTTCTCTATCGTTATATTTACCTGTCGTCGCTCTCTTTTTCCCCCACCTAGCGGACTGCGGCCTCTGGAAGGGTCTGCTGTGATGTCACGAACATAACGCGACTAAAGGGAGTGCGAGAATCGGCGCTCCCTTTCTTTTCGTAAATATAACGAGACTGGAGGCGAAGGTGAGGACTCGAGCGGGTAAATATACCGAGTCTCTACTGTAAGTGGAAACTTTTCTAAATTAAATTCGAATAAAAATTACATTAAGAAATCGTTAACACAACGAGAGAAGCTGTTGCTGCAACTAAAATTGGTAAACATGCCCCAGGTACATTTTCCAGTTGGCGTTACTAGTTTAGATTAGTTGGCACTCTTATTACTTTTTTTTGTAAGAACAATTACTTTTTTACTTGCAGTTACGAGTTTTATATTCTTACGATCCTCCAATTTTTTATCATACAGGTTTCGTGGTTAAAAAATTTCGATAGTTAGTGTAACCATATAAAATTACATCAAAAACAAATATTGTTTTATTTACTATTTTTCGTGTTGCATTTACTGCTTCTGACCTTACTACTTTTCCGTAGTTGGTGTAATTAACTATTCTTTTCCAAATTATATGATTTTCTTAGACTGTAATTTCTCAATAAACTTTTATTATATGAAAATGGACTATTATTCGTAGTGAAATTACTATATACTTTTAAAAAATGTGTAATACTGATAATAAGGATTGAGAAGTGTACTAACTTTCAGTAGCCAAAACTGCATACTTACTAATAATGACATCTCGTCCTTGAATTAGCATCTTGAATAGCAAAATTATTGTCCCCAATTGTTTGCGCATATTCTGAACAAAAACTTCTAAATATATCCTAGTAACTTTGAAAATAGGTTTGAAACGAATAATGTATTAAAAGTAGTATAAAAACTATAAGACATCTTTAAAAAATGTAATCTTCTGTCCGTTTAAAAGAACGTCAGGTTCAAAATGTTTTTAAGAAATCTACTAGCATTAAATATGTTTGAAAATTTGAAAAAAGAAACAGTGTTAAAAATGAAGCACATTGCTTTCCATAGATTGGTGCTTTGTCGAAATACAAGAGCCGGAGGCAATGGAGTGTCGAGCCAACCTGTGTATATCGACAGGTTCAATTGACAGTGCATGCAGTTGAACTACTATTGTTTCCTACTGTGATATTAGCAATTCTCTTACACATTTGACATCCATACTTTCAAAACAGACAACGGGTATTATTGTTTGTTCTTCTTCAGTGCGATGCACAGAAATACTTAATTTTTGTTAAAAAATTTCATATTTTATGTAGCTCTTATAATGATGATAATACTTTAAAATTATTACTGAAAAATAATATTAATAATAACACGGACCTCGGAAATTTCGAAAATGAATGAGGATGATTCTTATAGATTTTTACTTTAAAAATCTAACTATGAAATCGCATAGTACTGTTACTTAGTTTTCATCATTCTATGATTAACAAAAAACAAAGTATACAATTTTGTATTGAAGGCGCAAACTGCAGTTTTACCGCCCTGTAATATTTGAGTTCCTTATTCTTCTGCGTACACGGAAAAAAATTGTCTGGGTTCTTCCCAAAAACAAGGTCTGTGATAATCACATACCGAGAAATTTGTGTTAACCCAAACTTATATCACAGACTTGGGTTTTGAGAGGAACTCAGATAATTTTTTCCGTATATTTGTGTATTTTTACTGCAGCGAATTGCTAATTATTGACAATTCAAAATGATGGATCCAAATTCTCCGTTACTTTCTAAAAATCATTAAATTCAAAATTGAATAGTCATCAATTTAAAAGGCCTTCCTTAGAATGGTTTTGGGAAAATATAAATACAAAAAAGAAATACCGCACTCTAACATTTTTGGAATCAATTTTGAGTTCATAGAAGCAAAAATGGGGTAGGCTGGGTTGGACTACATTTGAGTTCTTTGGAATAAAAAAAAACTCTAATATAGCGTCAATAAATACGGAATAAAAGAAAGGCGACTGAATACTGTATATATACAGGAGTATAGTTACTACGCAGCCGGCTTTTTGATTTCAACTCGCTGTAACATAGTCAATTTTGTAAGTTTTGAAACTAATGAAAGAAGAAATTCTTCATTATAGATTTCTGCGTCTGATGGAGAAATAACAAATTATCTCAATAAATAATAAAGTTACATTTTCTCTACGCAACTTTAAAATATACCCGAATAACATAATTGTTTATTGACGATCCATAATATGTTATTTCTTTATTAGATTTAGGAGCGAATGTGACTCCAAGAGAGTCAAATTGAAGCCCATAGGAGTGAAATTTAATGATTACTCTCTTGCACTCCGCAATTGACTCCGACAATAATTTTAGAGTGCGATGTAACGGTAAAAAAGTTCATGAAAAAATATGATTCTCTAAAAGAAATCCATAATACACGTTTGAATTAACATTTTTTTTTACCATTTAAGCTAACATTTCCAAAAATCCTGAGTAATGTCAAAGCCAAGTTGGTTTCAGCCCCAAAAAAACGTACAGAAATATCCCCCACCAAATCTTGAATCTGTTCCTCACATGAATAAGTCATCAGCAGTATTGTACAATATATCACTGTACCATTGGTAAATAGTGAATAAAATAGTAAATATCAAATGAAATAAAACAGGAAATAAATAAGAACAAAGAATTCTCAAAAAGAAAATATGTGTATAAAGTAAATTATTTTTTCACTGCGTATTCGTAGAAAATAGAAAAATAGAAGGTAATAAAAAAATACGGGACTTACTTTATTGTCATGTTTATACCACTAACCTCGTACAGAATGGTTTCATGAATTGCACATAAAAAACAAGATCGATCATGAAATCTCACACCCTTTAAAGTTCGTTAAAAATTCTAATAGTATCGGGTGATTGATATGATTGTAAAATATTTGTACAGTGCTATATGTCCATAATATATCTATTTAATTAGAACTTATTATTTCCATTCTGAAATTACATTTAAAATCCGTGCACATTCTACATCAAAAGTATTTCATTATCTGCAAATATTCGTACAGAGTTGTCTAATTTGAAATATTATGGATTGCTATAATGTAAAATCAAATTAACCACTTTAGGAGAATACAAGAGATTTTTTGTTTGTTATAATAGTACATTTTCACAAGAAAATTAAAACAAGATATTGTAACGTTACACACTAATGAAACAATAATTCGATGTGTTATAAATTACATTGAAAAAATATGCTTTATATTTTCTCTACCCAACGTAATATCTCCCAACAAATGTAAGTGAATTTCTAATCATTTTTAGTCCATTTGAATTCCCGGTTTTAAATTCAGAGAAAATCATTCAAAAGGATTAAAATGAACATTGAACACCGATCAATCCCTACAAATAAAAAAACGTGCAGCTTACGAAATTAAGGCCAATGAATTCAAATGACGCGTGATTTCTGCTTGCGTATCCAGCATCATTATGAATCCATGGATTTGTACTTGCTGGAATTCAAAATTACATTATTAAGAAAAAATCTTTTCGAATCCATGATTCTGTATTTACAGGAACTCAGAACCAAATTATTTCCGGTGTAATTATTTTTAGGTACACTTTGATTATAAATCTCACTTGGAATCCATAATTTTGTATTTGCAGAAATTCAGAACTAAATTATTTTTGGGTACACCTGAATTCGAAAATTGTATTCTTCTCTGTGGATTCTACTACATTGACCAAGGAATATGCATTCACAGGAACTAAAAAATTAAAAACGTTGAAATGAATGCATTCGAATCCTTCTTTGCTGTGATTTAATTCGGAAACGATTTCCACGCCGGGAGCCTAACGCAAAAATTGCAATCGCACCTAGTGGCGATAAAATAAATTAAGTTGATTGATTAAAAAAAATAACAAACTTGTATAGAGGTTAACAGAACGTTGGTATGTATGATTCTGCAACATGAAATTATCTGTTCTCTACGGAGTTAACAGCACGCTACATTGCACTTTAAGCTTCATTACATGTAACCCACTCAGTATTACGACAATGTATCGTTTAAAGGTTTAAGGTCATAACTTCTTAGTATTCGTGTCATAATGTCGTATCCTGCGAATTTGAACGAAAATAAAAATTCGCTTTAAATATGTTTTTGAAACAGTGAATTTTAATTACCTACTCGAAACACCAAATAGTAAAACCATGGAAACTAATTAAATAAGCCTTTTATTTTTAATTACTAGAAACTGTCAAGAAATGTTGATCACTGATGTAAATCGATTCCTAAACATAAATTCACTATTTCTCTACGACTGCTATTTATCAAAATTTCTTTTGGAATTCTACAAAAAAAACACTTTGAAAAGGTGATTTCCTTAAGGCGACCCGAGTTGGATGATTACATTTAGCCATTATCATAATTCAATAGGATTATCACTATAGAACCTTCAGATGTCAAAAAAATGATAAAACCAACAAAATATTTCTTCCGTAATATTATCTTTACACATTTTCCTTAACCAAAGGTGTACGTGATATTAGTCAGAAAAAATATTTTCACGAGTTTCTCAATAAATAAGTTAAACATTCTTGGCCTTACACAAACAAAATTAATCATTCCTATTGAGGAATGAACTCTATTACAGAATTTACAATATTTAATGTGAAAATATTCGTATACCCTTCAACGTTTACAATTTGAAGCATCACGAATACAGTAACGTGTTTTCCTAGAATTATTTGCGCCTTGGCGTTGAAAGATTCTTAGTAATATTTGTCGCGAATTTTTCTTGGTAATTTTATGGTATTTGTGTTCAATCTGTTGTATACCAGACAAATGTAAATATAAATTGTATATAAAACTAATATTTATCATTTTGTCACAGTTTATACGAAAAATCTGTATACGATTTAGTACGAAATAAGTCTGTTTCTTTCCGATCTTTCGCATATTAATTTCTGTACGTGAGTTGCAAAGACACATAACCTAAAATATAAGATTACATGGAATTCCTAGCCCATTGTATTTAAAAAATGTTCTTCGAATAATAAATACGAAATTCTTCTTCTCTTTGCTGATGAATAATTATTTTTCTAGGTGTTTATGGTGTCCTATCGAATAAATTTCATTTAAAATGTTTGGACTCAAATAAATCTGTATAAAATTTAACAATTTCCGAAAATCAATACGTGAAGAGGTAGAAATGAAACACAAAATGCGTTCTTAACTACGTCGTTTTTTGGAATGTCCATCAATTAATTTGTTTCACATAAATATGTACACCATCGTTGAAATTTATCGTTCTGTTATGCCATAGTGTAAGCATATTCTGCACTCATGACTAGGAATCCGAGAATAGTAAAAACAGCATCGATTTCAACCACAAGAGCAATCTCTATTTTATATTATTTTACGTCGACTTTTCTGAACCCATATGGGACTAAATCGCAACTGGACCTACAGTTTATGAAGGTGGAATCCGAACGACCTGAGCTTTGGCGTTATTAGACACTTATAAACAAATACAGAGGTGTCCCGATGACAGACAAGAGCAATATCATAGAGATTACTCAGTAATCCGGGTTGTACTATTATCTCAGTTGTTTTATAATACTCAATATTTCCAGCAATATTTTGGGAAATTTTTTGTACCCAGTTTTTGCAGTAGGTATCCGATAAAAACCGAGCCAAATGTGCCACTGCACTATTTTCAGCAATACCTTCGATGGGATGTTTTCGTACAGATATTACATTATATCCCCGAAATAAATTGATGGTTTTAAGGCAGAAGTTAACTCGAAATCGTTTTCTTAATTAAATTTCTAGGAAAATTCGATTTTTGAAGTTAGGGATTCCGAATCTCACGAAATTTTTGTAGCCAGGGATAAGTAACGTTAGCGAACTTTTGTAAGGCAAAAGGTGACGAGCGGTGGAAGAACAACGACGATTTTTTATGGGACGAAATGTCGCGCGGCGAAAAGCACCGTAGGGGTTGCGAGAGCTTAAGAAAATTACAGGTTTCGTCACCCCTCGCGACCGCACTTAGTCGCGGCACGCGACCAACTGACGGCTCGGCCGGGATTTCGATTTTCCACGTTCCCGCCAAACTGGAGAATCCCGTCGTGGGAATGGTCGTTTCTGCGCGGCCAATCGCAATTTGGGAATTCGAAGATTCGATTCGTCGTGTTATCTCGCGCCGGTCTCGCGAAACGTTCTTCTGATAAAGATTTCACCCTAGTTTCAAACCGAATCGAAATTCGCTGCTAGAGGGCAGCACTAAGTGGGCACATAATTTGCATCTACAGCTCTCTTCATTATCATCGGCAGGATTCTTCGAGCATCCCCTCAGTTAATAAAGAAATTATAACATTCAGTGATGTAAGTTTACAATTTTTTCTAAATATTGCATATAAATATGACATATTCTGCTGTTATTTCAATCTGTGAAAACACTAATGAAAACAAATATTTTGATTGTAGGCAGTGGTTTGTTTACTTTGCATTGAAACGCGTGGCAGTGGTGTTATTGTTTCTTAATGTGCTAATTTAGAAATTACTGTATTATAAATCCGTGAATTTAGTCAGAAATTATTGCATAAAGCAATCAACCGTAAGTAATTTGATAAACTAGATCTTATATTTAATGAAAACGACTTCAATTTTGGTGGAAACAGAGAGTGCTTCTAATTGTGTAGAACTTTTTAAATAAATAACGTGCAGTGCAATGGCGGCCTTCATTTCCCGCGCATATTCCGCATTTTTTATCACAACCAAAAATTATGTAATAATAGGGGAAGGCGGGGCGAATCGGCGAGGATTTTTTCCGTGTATCATATCTCCCCATGAATTTCGTATTTAGAATGATACAAAGTATCATTTGACAGGTAATTTCTTAGTCAATATTTACATGCATGTTACTTACGGTATATGTTTGAGAGAAGGCCAGCTATGGCCAATTTAAAAAACTTAAAAAACACCGGGCGAAGCGGCGATACCATGGCGAATCCTCACTTTTAGGGGTCTCGGAGACGATATCATTAAATTAAGTACAACTTTTCCCTGCGAAAAATTTTAGTTTGAAAATCACATGAGAATTTGAAACAAGTACCTTGTAAATTACTTATAAATGTCGTATAGTACTCGGACTACGGAAACACTATTCGATAATATTTGCAATTTGTATGAAAATTGACCTGGTTGTGATGAGATTTTTATGTAATTTCCATAAAATTTCAACTCAAAACATTCATGATTGTATGCTCATAAAACTACCTATGAAACTATTTTCTTTCATGTAATAAAACTTTACATGTTCCGTATGATACTTGTATGACTAATAGATGTATATAATGTATATGATATTATATGTTTTTACATATTTACGACAACTATAAGACACTTTTGTTTCAATTTCTCATGAGATTCTCATAAGAATCCTACTTAAAATTTTTCGCAGGGATAATATTTTAAGTTATTATTGTTCGTTTTAATAAAAATAAAATTTCCACTCTGGTGGAATGAACCTCTTCAGATATATCAAAGTTTCCAACAACAGTAAAAAAAGAAATTGCATCTTCGGAAGTTTTGAATACTCTATTATATCAGGATCACAATTACTATATCGAATGAAGTCTTCAAAAATAAGTTGTACACTTTTTTATTTAAATGCTGATAAAGATAAGCGTCTGTATTAGTCTGACCTAGGTCCTGTCGAAACTAGAATGACTTTGTTACATTTACGGGATTTTATTATTATTTTTTATTAGTATTAATTTGTAACTCATTGCGGCCTATATGTATCTGTTTATTGTATTAATTCTACATATAATATTGTGCGTCGACTGCGGTATTAGTATTTGTTTTGTATTTCTTTTTCTTCGTTTCTTTGTATTTTTAATTCTATGTATTATATTTGGTTGGTTAAGAGGTATCTATGTCGAGCCAAAATAAATGATTTGCTACTACTACTAGTGCGTTATTGTAGTAGCTTGTGTGATGTGTGCTTGAATTTTTTGATTAACAAATTAGTACAGATTTCAGCATCATTTGTCGTATATAAGTCGTTCCATATTTCATTTTTTGCTAGCTGTTCTAATTTCGAGTAGTCGATTTTACGTTTTATGGATTGTAAATTATTGGTTTTTATGTTGTATGCTTCTATTGGTATAAAAATAAAGGTTGGGTAGTGATCAGTAATTGGCGCTTTTAAAATCGCTGCTAAAGGCGATTAAATAAAGAGAACTTAATTCTGTAAGATATTCTAGAGTGGAAGGAGAGTTATTCATTATGTCAATGTTGAAATCACCTACTACCCAGTAAACGAAAACGAATAGAAAGTTAAAAATACGAATTGAAATGAATTCAAGTGAATTAAAGCGCGTGAAAATGATTACTTGAATCCACTTTTTAATTCATTTTAATTCACTTGAATTCATTTCAATTCGTATTTTTAACTTTCTATTCGTTTTCGTTTACTGGGTAGTACTTGAGTATTTTTGAGATCTAAAATTTCCAGAGTTGCCGATAAACAGTTAGTAAAGATTTCAATATCATCTAAGTGTAATCTGTAAAGTGCCAATATATCAATATTTTCTGAGGATGGAAGTGAAATTGTTAATTTTATTGCATTATTCTCCTGAATCGGAATCGGGATATGTGTGTAAGTTAGGTTTTCTTTTACATATATAATTGTACCGTCCTTTTTATTTCTTCTTCCTTCATTATGGATGGATTTAAATCCAGGAATCGAATACAACTTAACATGATCGATCGTCCATGTTTCATTAGCAACTATGACGTCAAATTGATAGAAAAAAGAACGGTGTAGCTCCTGATGATTTTTGTTTAGACTTCGAATATTCGTATGCATAATTTTGAATGATTGTGGTAGTGTAGAAAGTTCTCTTTGAGTTTGAATGTATGGGATTTGGATTTGCCGTATTAGATTATTTAAATTATTTATAGACATGTGTTAGTGGGTTGATTGATGAGATTAAAAGTTGCTTACGTAATTTGTAAGTTTCACATTTGTCTGTATCATTTGCTGCGTGCTGAACATGCCTTTTTATGTTAAATCTTGCGTTTGATTCAGTGCAATTTATGCATTTTTTTTCGCTTTCGGTAGTGTATGATATTCTATCATATGATCCGGTGCACTACATGCAGATGGGGTTCTTGCTTTGAGATTTTGCACTGTTGTGTCCATATCTGTTACATTTATAAAATCGGTTTCACTCAATATATATAGCTTATATTTATTTTCCATTACTATTTCGTATGTATTTTTATCTACTTCGGGGTATATAATATATATAATACCAGGCTTATTATTTAGAGGAGTTTTCTTAGGGATAATTTCACAAAATGGTTGGTGGAGATATTGACAATTTTGAGCAATTATTGTCTTTTGAAGTTCTTCTATTAGCAGGTTTCCAAAGTAACCATTAATTTTTATTTTCGGCTTTTCTTTTCTTCTATCTCAATATTGTGAGTTCTGTTCGTTCGTGAGTTCTGTAGATAAATCATCAGCACATATTTTTTTGAGCTTCATTTTATTTGAACTTCTCCGTTTCTAATTTCCTTAATATTATTTATTCAGATGTATTTCTTTCGGTTTAATATTCCTTTGTATCGCTAATCTCGTTATTTTCGGATATTGTTGTTGTTTTGGTTTGATGGTAACTGTGTGTATATTTAGTTTATTTACCAGATTTGAATTTGTTATAGCCGCGTCTGTTCTTGTTTCTACCATTGCGATGTCCCTTTTGTAAATACCTTTCCTCTCCCTCAGCCCCCCCCCCCACCTTCTCCGACTTATCGATACCAACCAAAATATTATATAATGCAATTACATTAGAGAAGGGGTAATTTTGAAGCCGAAGTACGGACGTCAACGAATTTTTGACACACTCCAATTTTGCGTCCCTTCATTTGCGGTTCTATTTTGCGATTCCTTTAAGTTTAATTTTGAGTTTCCCCGTTTGAGTTTGGTTTTGAGATTTGCGTTTTCCCATTTCGATTTAGATTTGATACCTTTCTTGCTTTTTGATTTTTGCGACTATTTTGAGTAAATTTTTGCATTTGCGTTTCATTTAGTGTATAGAATATTTGCATATTTCATTTAGTGTAGTTTGTGCGTACTGAGGATTCAATATTGTAAGTAGATTTTAGTTGTATATCCATAATTTGCCTTTTCCTTTTCCTTACACTTTGTTACTTCGGTCATATTTTAAAAGTAATTTCACCTTAGAAACGAATTCCCGAACCCCAATTAGATTTATTCCTTTTTGCATGCCCCATTCCTTTTCTTTCTTCTTTTATTGTTATTTTATTCGTTAAATTGTAAATATATTTTTTGTAATACGGGTTCGGAAAATGTGTGTTTTCCGAATAAATTTTAGTGTGGAAAATGCGATTTCCCAAACCGGGATGTGGAAAATTTAATTTTTATATTTTCCACATCCCGGTTTGGGAAATTACACTGCACACTGATATAGGAAAACGATATGATATTATAAAAAATATAAGAAATAATAATACAGAATTCTCCTATTATTTTGTAAGGAGAGAGGAAGGAGAAATTGTAAATAAGTACATTCAGTGGAGACCGTAAAATATAAATATTGACAATTTGTTATGAACCTACCGAATCGAATGGATATACTCAGTCCCGCGTAAATATTCGGTCTATACAGTTCTTGACGAGAAATAGTGACGTATGAGTGGTAGTGAAAGTGAATCAAGTGTTGATGACAATTATATTCCTAAAAAATTGCTAGATGCTGCACAAATGGCGACTGACGAATTATTACCTGAGAAGTCGGAGCCAAGATACCGTCAGTGCTATGCTACATTTTTAAGCTGGATGAAATACAATGGCACAAAATCGTTTGACGAAAAAATTTTCTTAGCATATTTCGCTGAATCAAATTCCAAACTTAAATCTTTGACGATGTGGTCCATATACTCTATGCTGAAGACTGTAGTGAAAGTAGAGAAGAACATTGACATTGGCAATTATAAAAACTTAACAAGTTATATTAAAAGGAAACACGTCGGCCATACACCTAAGAAAGCGTCGGTATTCATACCCAATGAAGTACATAAATTCGTTCATGAAGCACCAGGTGGTACATATTTATTCCACAAGGTTTGTTTTATTCAGTATTAAATTAATATAAGTACATTATAACGGTTTTTGTATCTGTAAAATCATAAATATGTTTATATCGGCGGAGCCCCCCTCCCCCCTCCCGAGTCAGTGCGGTTTCAAATTTTCGTTTTGAAGTGCGAGAATTAACTTTTGAAAAACTTTACATTCTTTTTCGGGTTTTCGATTGGGTTTATTGAGTTTCCCCATAAATTATTTTTAAAAATTTGAGTGTAGATTTTGTCCGTTTTCGTTTGCTTAGTTTTGATTTTTTATTTTAAAATTTGCGTTTGCGTTACTAATTTTGAAATTTTCCCCACCCCACCTTTTTTTCGTTTCGATTTTAAATTCTTAACGTCCACATATAGTTATATTTTTTATTTTCAACTTATCTGTGATCAACTTATGCATGATTTCAAAACTTAATTATTCTGAATGTAAAACTCACTTTAAAATTTATATTTCATTTTATTTATTATTAATTCGATTTTATACAGCAGTATTTATTAGTACAGATAATGCTGTATCAAATAAAAATTTGACATCTTCCGTCGAAGGACAAAATCCATCAACATCAGTCAATCACGAAAACTGCTGCAGTAAGTTTAGATTTCTAATTATGTATAATATTACTTTATTTAATTAATTTATTTTATATAATTACCTTTTCTTTTATTAATTATGTTAAGATGGTTGTCGGAAAGAATTCTGGGAAATAGTGTTGATAAAGGAAATACATGCGGTTATCATAAAAAACGATAGTGGTTTTATGACTCAACAACTGCTCGCAGAACAACAAGACCGACTTCTGCCATTCCCTTTAAAAAATAAAGACAAATTCGACACGATTGAGAGGATGTTGGCAGATGCTGGTGTTCAACATCAAATGGTAAAAGGACATATATATACATTCTTCATTTCCAAATAATTTACTACGTTAACTAATATTTCTTGAAACATTATCAGAAACGCAAAATAATTTCCATTGGCGGCATAACAGGAGAAAAACATAAAAAATGTTTTAAGTAATATAATGAACAATTTATTGGCCTATGATCTATCATGGATTGGCTAGAAAAAACGAAAAGAATCAGCGAAACAAGGTTTGTTGACGTTTTATTCAGTAAATATAATATGTAATTTATTTGAAATAAAGATTATTTTTTACTTAAATGTCATATTTCTGCCATAATAGCCAAAAAGTCGTGCAAACAACTTCCTTCCAGTGTTGAAAAGTTGATTAGAGGTGTAGCGACGTATGTTCATGGAAGTGCTAAACGTTCAGCCAAAAAATAAATTTTTGAAGTAGGTACGGCTTGGAATATTTTAACAGATTTAATGCCATTTTTCAATCGGAAAAGTTGTTATAGTTATATTTCCTACGAATATTTAAACGATAAACTCTTTTCAAACGATACTTTCGGACCGGATAAAATGATGAATATTAGTGATGTCAATTTAGGACCAGAATGCGGGCGGTTTTTGCAATCTATTACAAATGAAGAAGTGAAGAAGGAAATTCAAAATACCTGCACACAGTTCTACATAACTGCTGTAAATGAAATATTAAAACGCCTTGTACCAATTAACGATGACTTTTTAAAGAATTTGGCATTTTTAAATCCTAAAGTGGCTTTACCGAGTGGAACGAGGAAGGAAATAAGAAATTTGTCCAGAATTGCTTTACAGTTCGGTTTAGATGAAACTAAATTAGCCACAGAATGGTTATCATTACCCCACGCTTTTTCGGAAGATGAGAAACCTGGTCTTTTAAATTCGAATGAATAGTCATTTTGGAAATATGTTTCGGAATTAAAAGAAGTAAATGGCGAATTTTCTTATCCCATATTAATTAAAGCAGTTAACTTTGACCTGTGCCTTCCGCAATCAAATGCCGCATCAGAAAGAATCTCTTCAATAGTTACAGATGCTAAAAGTAATAATAAGAAATAAAATAGGAGATGTCAGTTTAAATTCAATTTGTTTAATACGTTCACAATTTCAATCCAATAATTCTAATTGCACGAGTTTTTAAGCAAATGAAAAACATTTAACTTTACACAACAAAGATATGTATAATTAATAAATTATTAAAGTTGTATTATCATTATTAGAAAATTGGGAATTGTATTGTTGTTATTAAATGTTTGCTCCAAAATTTATATATTTAACAATAGGTAACTTAGTTATAAAGTTCTCCTTTCCTGCTTGTGTTAATTACGGTCCTTGTTCCTTCAATATAGACATATGAAAAACCACAAAAGGCTTTGTTCTTTTTTGTTTGTTATATTTTTAAGTGTATGTCACTATTTTCAAGTGATTATACTTATACCGATCTGAAATAAAGATAGATAAAAAAATAGTTTGTTTTTCCATAATTACTATCACGCATATTTTAATTATTATAACACTAATACATATGTTATATTATCATTCTACGTTTTATAGTATTGCCAGGTGATCGCGTGTCTATTTACATACATACTTTAATTTAATTATTCTACAAATGTCTGCACCAAGTATCAATTATTTTCTTTTAAATGATACAATTATATTTGTGATCTTCAAATTATGATCAATATTTTGTATATTTGTTTTTTCCTCTATGAAATTATAGACATGGATGAAACTAATCTACAAAAACCGAAACAAGAATTGAAAAAAATAAAACAACAAGAGAAAGGAAAACGTGAAAAAGAAAAAAAAGAAAAAGCACAAAATGACTTGCGAATACTAAACGCTAAAATAAGATAAGAGCCAGTCGAATGCTTAATAAAAAGTAAATGTAATAAATGCAATATTCAGTAACAAATTCTTTTTATTCTAGTTTTTTCTTAATTCAAAGATTTTTTTGTGTGTAAAAATGATAATTATTTCTCGTAGATTTGTGTCATTGAATTAGTAAAATCGATTAACAATTATGGAATAGATTAGATAAGGACTTATTCAAAAACTGCACAAAAAACATCACTTATGAATAAAATTCTGAATATTGATGCGCATGGTGGTTTGGAAATGATAATCCCCAAAGTTTTTAGACGAAGTTATGGTGGCACAGTAATTAAAAAAGTGTGATCTGCGCCATTCTTATGCGAGGAATACCCTCATGCATTATCGTTGTTTTTTAAACTTGAAATGGCCTTTTTCTAAACGATGAAAGGTACAAAAATTTATTTGTTCTGTAAACTTAGTTTGCTTTATTTGTGTCGTCATATTTTATTTCTGACAGGGGGTATACCTTCTTGAGAATGAAATAAATGCAATATTAAATTACTACAGATCATTGCGGTGTTTTATCAACAAGCACATTTAATTTTTATCTTAAAGAAAAAAATGTAGGGTAGTTTCCTACAAAAACCTTTCGATATAACTCGTTTCAATATTTTTGAGGTAAAGCTAATTATTCTTCGTTAATTAAAGCAATTGGATGACATTTTTCGACATTTTCTTCATATAAACCAACTTTGCTTGCTTATCAAATATATTAAATTGGTGTTCTATACAGACAGATTTCTAAATATTAGAACTAAATATTTTATATATAATATATAATATATAAAATTTAAAAATATATATATATTGCCCAATAAAAATTGTTTTACCTCCAATTCCGTAAATTGTGAGGTAAAATTAATAAATTATCGAGCTGTGAATTTAATTATCAGGCTCCATGTACCTATAAGTTTTTAAAATTCGACTCATTGACAGGGAACCGTGTACATAAACGTGTGGGAAAAACAGTTAATAATTTTGTAGAAAGCCTATTTTTATATACTTACCAGAGAGCTGCCTCGGCTTCAGTACAGTTATTATTATAATAAATTCATTAAAGTAATATGTAATCCTACTAACCTTTATTATTCCTCTACGAATATATTTAAGTATGATGAACAGTAAGAACTATATACTTGATAAACATCTAACGTTATTTTTTTATAATTAAGGTTTTCTGCTGATTACATTTCATAAGCGAAATAAAGTTCTTGAACTACTGTGTATAAATTCATTTTTAACAGTTCCGGCGGCGAACAAGGTACATAAGTTTTAAAATAAGGAGATAGTGAGATTTCGCATGTTTATTTTCATACATCTTTTAATAATAAAATTCAATTAAAATAGAACTTTACAGTGGGAGTGAATTATAGTTCTTTCCATCCTTAATCTCATAAATTAGCAATCATAGAGAATGTTAACAGATTAATTCAAAATTCGGAACCACGTTATCTTAAACACAATATTAGTAATATTTAATAATATTCACGTGACAACAATTTATCCTAAAAAGATTTTGTCAAAACAAATGAAAAACGAATTCAATCTAATGAAAATAACCCAGAAGTCTTTCGACAGTAAACGTAAACGCTGGAATATTATAGTAGTACGGCATAATTGGAATTCAAATGCCACAAAGTGCAAAGATAGAATTAATAAAATTAACAAATATAACTCTGTTTGTCTTATGATTTTGTAATCATTGTTATGTATCATAAGTAAGACAAAAAAAGGATCACATCAGAATCCATGAACATGAAGTATGAACGCAATTTATTTAGATGTTCTAAAAAATACTCTTAATATTTCCAAACATATTTTGGAACGCAAACACATTAATTGGTAAGAAATCAAAGTTTTAGATACCGAACGATATTTTATTAAATGACTACTCTCTTAAATGTTTGACATTAAATGTCAAAACTAATTATCTTAATAAAATTGAAGATACTCATAATCTGAATATAATTTATAGAATATTAAAATAAATTTATACTTTGTAAAAGTCTTATTCACACGTTACGATCGACTTATTACTCTCGACCTCCTTCAATTATTTCTGAGTTATTAACAAAGCCATTATCCTTCGATGTTAATAACTAGAATATTCAAGGATCGGAAAGTGATCCGAAACGTCGAGGAGGGTTTTCTACTATTTTTCTGCGTTTTAACACTTTTTCGTAATATTGATGTAACGTGGGACGTTTTTAGTTCTAACAAAAATTAGTTTTCCCAGAGTTTCATCTTTCTCTAGCTTGCACAGCTGTTACTAATAAAATAAAAAAAAAAGGAAATATACTATTTTCCAACATTCGACAACCACAAGATAAGCTTCTTGCAACATGTGGCCGAGAGATACATGTCGAGCATCATCGTAGTAGAAATGCCGCGAACCCTCTCGAGTTTCGTGTAAATTTATGATTGTTCGTAGATCAGTTTTCGATCACACGATCCGCCGTAGCCAACGGCCGGAGCATTATCCCATAATAAACTTAAAAATATCTTATACCGATAGAACACTTCCTGTTGTCGAATACATGTGGAAAACTAAAAAGACTAAATAATTTTTGTCCCGAATGACGTCACGTCATCTTAGTAATACCAACAATTACCATTGCAACTATTATAATCAATTAACCATTAATTATAGAAGCGTTACTAATAAAATTCATTGTCAGCGTACAATTAGATTTATGTCAATAAGTTTAGAAGTATATCTTATTCAATTTAATACCTTTTTAACGGTATTAATTATGATTATAAGTAATAAGTAATCGGAGTATGCGCGATGCATATATCATCAGTTGCTAATATGTAATCCACGTAATATTATTATTGTATGTTAACTACTAATTATTATTATTGCGTTTAGATATAAGTTTATAATATTATATTGTAAGGGAAGATAGTATACATCATATCCACTTTTGCCCACTTTTCCGGGCATAAGCCCTGCCCCTTTTTCTCTATCGTCCAATCTTGATATAGACAATTTTTTGACTCTCATCTCATGAGCATAGAGAGGGAGAAGTCCTAGAGCTCTAACCGAGGTGACGATTTAGGAAAACCTATTTTCAAAAGTTCAGTTCAAAAGTTTCAGTTCAAAAGTTCAGTTCAAAGGTTTCAGTTAAAAGGTTCAGTTCAAAAGTTTCAGTTAAAAGGTTTAGTTAAAAAGTTTACTTAAAAAGTTTAGTCCGAAAGTCGACAGTCTGAGAGTCGACAGTTTGAAGTAAGTTTCGTTTTATTTTAATCTTTTTCTTATAATTATACAATTTTGTTTACCATTTTTTGATTTCCAGGATAATTCCTTTTTCCTTTTCCTCTTTTCCTTATTCCATAGAACAATCCAAATTAATTTAAAAACTATAGGTTGGATGCTTCTAGTTAAGGTACCAACTTCGAGTATTAAATTAATTATTTAAACAAAATTCTTCCATCTAAATTCAAAGGCTTGAGGTTGGACGCTTCGTCGTCAAGGTACCAACCTCGAGGTATTGAATTAAAGACTTGTTCTATACTTAATTTTGTTGTCTTATTAAAGACTTATCGATTCATTCGATTTTTTTTTAAACCAATCCTATTTTCAAAGGCTTGAGGTTGGACGCTTCGTCGTCAAGGTACCAACCTCGAGGTATTGAAACAAAAAGATTTTCTTTTCTTATTTCTTTTTTTTTTGATTAGAAACAAATACTTAAAGTTGGATGCTTCCTCGTTAAGGTACCAACTTTAAAGTATCAATCTAACCACGTTTTTTTTTGTTAATTAATTGAACCCCAAATCAATTATTCCCTAGTATCCTTTCCAAAAATCATACTATCTTCCAATATTTTGTAATATACCTAAAATATAAATTATAATAATAATAATAATAATTGTATATTTTATTTCACCATTTCTCCACCATCCCGGTCGTCCCAAGGTAAGAGGGACGAATTATAAATTTTAAAAACTTCATTCTCTTATTATTTGTACTCCGTTGTGTTCGACGCTGGACGTAAATTGAATTATTTATATTTATTTAAAATATTATTACTTTAATTAAAAAACAAAATTTTAAATCAAGTTTATTTTAAAACTTTGGATAAACTTTCGAAAACGCCCCCACCGATTTTAATGGACATTGGTATACTTACGTATTTCGGGGTGCTGATTGCGAAAATGATAATGAAAATTGGCGCAAATTTTATTTTCATGGTGAAAACCTTAAAAAACCACCATAATTTATGGATTTTGCAATTATCTCATAAAATTCTCAAAATTTCGAAAAATTCTTCCAATAAAAGTTGTAGATTTGATCGAAATACACATTTTATGTTGTATGCATATTCCCGCCAAAATCAATAGTTTTTGAGAAAAATCGAAAAAACTACAAAACACCATGAAAACGACCAATTACAAGATGATTTCCACGTAACTTGTTATTCGTGTTATTCGCATAATTTAATACATTCGCAAGTGTAGTAATAATAATAGATTGATGTTATTGTTTTCCAAATTTCATGTATGTTGATCATTTAAGGTCAAAATTCGTATAGTGAAATAGTGGAAGCAGAGAAATGGTAACGTCACGGCTCCCGTTAACACGAAGTTGTCTTAGGTGCTTGTAACGGTGGCATAATAATGCCTAAAAGCATATGCGTGCCCTTAAACTAACCTAACCTAACCAGTCAGAACTCTGCCTAGCCCTAACAATGCCTAAAAGCATATGCGTATCGCTACGTAGAATTCATGTTATAATTAATCGTTTTCGTGGTGTTTTGTCGTTTTTTCGATGTTTGTCAAAAACTATCGATTTTGGCGGGAAAATGCATACAACATAAAATGTGTATTTCGATCAAATCTACAACTTTTATTGGAAGAATTTTTCGAAATTTTGAGAATTTTATGAGATAATTGCAAAAAACCATAAATTATGGTGGTTTTTTAAGGTTTTCACCATGAAAATAAAATTTGCGCCAATTTCAAGCACCCCGAAATACGCAATATACCAATGTACATTAAAATCAATTGGGGGCGTTTTCGGAAGTACACCCATATTTTCTATTCATAAATATTATATGATATGCTTCTGCTAATGAATCCCACAAAAAAAAAAAACAGAATTTTCAAGCATTGCGTATAAGCGTAATTAAGCGACAATTAAAGACACACCGAGTGCCTCGGCGCGTCACAGTGGTGACTTTAGGTTAGGACGGAAATTGTTTTTTTCAAAAATACTAGCGAAGGGTTAAATGTCAATGAATCGTAACAATTTTTTTTTAAATACTCGTTATAGATTGTACTTCAACGAGACACTGCAAAAATTTTTTAATCACGACCTTAATTTCGTAATCAGCAACCACGAAAACCCCCAGATACTCATTTCATTGTGATTTGCATATTTTTTTTTTCAAATCAGTTTATTAATTTAGTTATCGTTTGAAAGGTAACTATGAAAGCGTGCCGCACATATGACTTAACGGCACCTTAAAGGTAAGACAAAAAGATGACTTTAAAAAGTCATCTATCAGATAACCAGTAGTCAGGCGTGTTTGTGGGCTGCTACAGTATGGGCGCGGCCATCTTGAATTTCACCGGGAATACTTTGCATTGATTGGCCGACAGTTTCGCTACTGCGCAATCGATCCGCAATGATATGCGCAGTAATAATAACAATAATAATGGAACCATGTGTATATTTTTAGCCCATTTTACACACATGTGTGTATGTATACACGAAACTAACACACGTATGCGTCGGCTCAGTTGACATTTGACAGTCCTTAGTAAATTTCTATTTTTTATGCTGTTATTGCGTAATTTTATTGATACTTAACAGTTACTTGAGTCTATCTTTGTTGCACATTGTATAAAGTACAAATTTAAAATCCTCAAACAATAACAAATTATGTAGATAAAAAAACCTAACCTCAATCATGCTGTCAGAAGTTGATGTATTTATTAGCAATTACACCTTAGTTGATCCAGAAGTTTATCAACTTTGGGTCGATGGATATTCTTGTAAGTTTAAACAAATTAAAAATTTAGTAACTGCTAGAAAAACAGTCATTTTTAATATATTTTACAGCCACCGAAGCTGTTGCTATTTTACACCAGCGAGGAATATGTCAACAAACTAATGCTCCTATAGAATTACTCGGTTCCGACGTCTTGGACCACTACCGCACATATTCGTTGCTGGAGCGACTTCTTCAAACTCCTACGAAACTAACCTGCGAACAACTTGCGTTTCAAATGGAACCTCAAACTACCCAAATGCTTATTGAAATGTATTACGAGTTTAACGACAATGTAATTCGTGAACTTCTTGGTAAAAAATTAACCTCCAAAAATCGCAAAGATTTGGATGACATCTCCGAGAAGACATCCGTCAGTTTAAAAAGCTGTAGAAGACAATACGACAATGTAAAACGGGTTTTCAAAGTCGTCGAAGATTTACCCGGATCACTAGTCGACAATATCAAACTCCACTTTTTACTTCCTGATGAATTAGCAAAGTATTTATCACATTTCAATTTCTTTTAACCTAACCTCAAAATATTTATTTTTTCAAGGCGATATGCAGCAGTCGTCTTTATTGCTTGCCTGCGATTTGAAATGAACAAAAGAAAATTGCAGTATCTTTCCTTCCCCGATCTGTATCATTGCGCCAACACAATGATGACGCTATGGACGTATCCTTACACCGGTTCCGAATACTTCGACACCGATTTAGACCGAGAATTTCTTCTGGAACTCTCGGAATGTCGGATACTACTAGATCACGAAAAACATCACAAACAGTAAGTTAACCTCAAAATTACAAACACTGAATAATACATAATATTTTAGTTTGGTCTGTATCAAACTGAAACCGATGTTACTGGAAAAAACTTGTCAAGAAGTTGATGCAAACTTTCGTACTTACTCGAGAAACATCCTCGGAATTGCTTGCAATTTGCAACGGAGTCGAGAGCTTCGTTTCTTCTTTCTGGAACTTGTCGAGAGGTGCGTCGAACCGTGGAAACAAGCCAATTGGTCTCATACTGACCTGCGTAACTTTTTGGCAGCATACACTCAGTGCGCACTTGACATGGATGTTTTGAGGTAAAAATTCAATAAAAAAAAGTAAATAAAGACTAACGAAAAGTATTTTTTAGGGAGAGCGAATTACGTGAAGCTTTCGAAAGATACATGAAAGTCGTTACAAGCTGTTTATTACGCATGTACCATGCATGACAGTTGCTGGAGGAATTTAACGATGGGATATCCTAACCTTAAACTTATGTACATTACCGTTTATTTTTTTTCTGTAATAAATAATTAATAAATTTACATGGCTGGAACCGTTGTCGAGCGGATTCCGAAGAATTGTCTATTTGTACAGGCTTCCGTTAATTTAACTATTGAGTTACGCCCAGGACTTTATTAACTGCGAATACAACGTCGTGCGGTTGCGGCAGTGCGGCAGCTTCTAAAGATTTTGTATACGGCATCGGACCGTCTACGCCAGTCACACGAATCGCTGGGGCGTCAAGATGATAGAAAGCGTCACCTAAGAATTTATATAATTATTTTACAAATAAATACTTAACGAAAAAAACTTACTTTCCATAATCCTTGCGCATATTTCTGCTCCGATTCCGCATTGAGGCCATCCTTGTTCGACTGTGACGACATGATGTGTTTTGACGACTGATTTAAGGATCGTATCCATATCTAACGGCCTGAGACTACGTAAGTTAATTACTTCCGCTTCGACTCCTTTGCCGGCCAGTTCGTTCGCAGCTTCCAATGCTAATTCGACAGCTTTCGAATGTGCGACTAAAGTTACGTGTTTACCGACTCGTTCGATTTTTGCCACTCCGATCGGCAGACAGAAATCTTTGGAGAGCGCTTCGTCAGACATTGGATACTGGACACCGTAAAGTAGTTCGTTTTCGAGGAAGACGACGGGATCTGGGTCACGAATCGCTGCTTTTAGGAGTCCTTTACAGTCTTCGCTGTTGTAGGGAGAAATAACTTTTAGGCCAGGGCAATGCGAGTACCATGCACCGAAACATTGAGAATGTTGTGCTCCGACTCCGGCGGCAGCTCCGTTAGGCCCTCGAAATACGACAGGTACATTTACGCGACCGGCAGACATGTAAAATGTTTTGGCGGCAGAATTGATTATCTGATCGATTGCTTGCATTGCAAAGTTGAAGGTCATGAATTCGCAGACGGGTCTGATACCAGCCTGTTGAATATTGACATAAATTTTTGATATGTGAAGGGAGAAGAGGTATAATTACCATTGCAGCACCGACAGCAATGCCACCGAAACCAGCTTCGGTGATCGGTGTGTCGATAACTCGCTTGTCTCCGTATTTCTTCCATAGGCCTCGAGAAACTTTGTAGGCGCCGTCGTATTGGGCGACTTCTTCACCGAGCAGACATACTCGTTCGTCACGTTCCATCTCCTCGTCCAAGGCAGAGTTCAAGGCATCTCGCACAGTCATCTAGGACAATAATTCTAGATTTATTCTCAATTGCATTGACCTTTCTGCGTCCTTCAGCCATCAAGATCACAGCTTCTGTCGACAGAAGGTGAAGGACAAACGAAACGGTGGAGGAAGATGTTAATTAGGCGACGAATCAATTCGAATTTATTCCAACGGTGTTACATGCGATCGCGGTAACTAACCAGTATAATTTATAGGTTAGGTTAGAACAGGTAAAACAAAAAAAAACAATTGAAAAAGGCGCTTACTTGTTGTGCAGCGACGCATTTCGACGTGGAGAAGTTGCGTCGAGTAATCCCACGTACAATTGTCTACAATTGACAAGTAAATAACGTTAATTGGAGGATTGTTTCGTTTTGGTAACGTTGAGAAAGTTACAATTACCGTAAGCATGATGGGATGATTTTTTGCTCGGTTTTCGCTTTCGATTCGAACCCCTCGGTTACGTGCGTTGCGTTCGGGAGGAATCCGAAAACTCGATGAGGAAAACCGAGATTCTATTTTCTAAGGAGGAAAACCTAACGGTGGTGCGGGAAAATGCGGACGGCGAACTCTTCTTCAACAATTTAGTTCAGTCTCAAGTCACCAGATGACGATATTGTGATCGTTTTCTATTTCTCTCGCACTTCTAGTTTTTATCAATTTCGGTAAAGAATAGGTTTTTTCACGGTTTTATATTTTCTTCAGTGTGTTTTTACGTCTTCGAAGAGGCTCCCAACAAACCATACATTATTCACAGTCAAAACTTTCAACAAACGAAAACAAATTTTTAATTTTGTCGTGTCAACAAACAACATAACCTACAAAAATATAAATTGCACTAGACCTTACACTGTAAAAAATGTAAATGAAATTTACAATTTTGTTGTGATTTTCATGTCTAAAAATATGGTGATATTTCCACGTTAAACGTTGTAAATTTTTTACGAGAGGTTAGGAATTTCAGATCGATTTGTAAATTCCCTACACTGAAGATGGTAAATTTACAACGCGACGCGTTTTTCCCACGCTATAAGTGGGTAAAAATCTAGCCCATTCTGTACACGGAAAATTTACAATATGAGGGGAAAAACCATTGGTGTAGTAGTAAAATTAATTTTTACATTAAAATTCCACATATTTTAGTTTTATTTTGTTTTTAAATGTAAAACGGAGGAATACATTGTAAAATTCATTATAAGATGTATTTTAATATTTTGGAGGATTTTTATAGAGCTATAATCTTTTGTCGAAAGAAAACATTAAATCTAAATTCTTTTGTTGATAGAAAAACTTTGATCGAAAGCAATTTTTAGAGCTATAATCTTTTTTCCATAAAACTTTTGTTGAAAGAAAAAGTTAAATCATAAAATCCAAATTCATAAATTATTAAAATAACAAATTATTATTACAAGCCACTACAATTGGTTCAGGATTACGTGCATAAATTTTACAACATAATGTAGAGTTCAAATCACTTGCCCGCATAAGGCTATTGCGCTTTAGTATAACCTAAATTTTTCCCTATATTTTGTTGTAAATTTACTATTCTCTTGGAGAATTTAAACTTCTCTACGAGGTAATATTACCGTAACCTGTAAAATCCATTTTCAATTGTAAATTTACAATTACAAGTTGACATTTACAAAGGTAAAAAAGTAATATTCACAGTACCTATGTAAATTTACAATAATATTGCGTAAAAATCCTACTTGTAGCATGGGCAATATTGGGTCCCATTCTGCAAGTTGTAAATTTACATTTCCATTTTTTACAGTGTAGGTCTGGACGAAATATTGAATTTGGTCACTTCGGGCATAAAAATTACCCTATAGTTTTTCATGAAATGTCGATGTTTCAGACCCTAAGGAGCCCAATTCAACAATAAAAAAATTTGTGTCCGTGATCTTGTACGTACGTCCCGTTTTTTTGTCTCGCGATAACTCGCGTACGGATAAGCGTAATGACATAATTTTTTTTTAAAATACGTGTCTTGGCATAACTTAGATCTGATTCTTCGTAGTCTTTTGCATTTATTTTGTAAAAATACAAATTTTATTAAAAAATGTTTTAAACAAAAAAGATAGAGTATAAAATTCTCTACAAAAAGGATGTATACATTTTCTTCCTAAAGTCAACGATAATGTCATAAAAACTGGTTTAAAATGCTTATGACTATTACTGAAAAAGTATTGAATTTGGTCACCTCGGCAAAAAAATATACTAAACTATAAGTTTCTTATATATTGCACCTATTATTTACAATAAGATAGGAAAAACCAAAATAAGACAGTTAAGATCTAAAGACAAAGCAAACAAAAGCTGGATACTAAATAGACCTGATATATGGAAGTTTTTTACGGGATAACACTGAACTTCACAAGCACAAGAACGTCATCGAAAACTATTACGCCCTTAATTTTACAATATAATGATATAACATCTGGATGCAGACGAGCTAAGCTCAAGCATCCTATAAATTTTGAGAAAAATTTATCTAAATTGCTAACGTACACGCAATTAAATTGCATACTGGACATATTATTTATGTGTTATAATAATCGTATATAGTTAGAATTAATGTATGATAATGTACTACATTGTATTACTGTATGTGCGCAATAAATATCAATATCAATATCAATAGTTTTTCATCAAATTTCGACGTTTCGACCCCCTACCCCCCAAGGGTAGTCTTCGCCAGCCCCTTGGGCGCGGTGATCACCTACGGGCGCATAAGTTCTTTTACGCCCTTGATACGAAGATAACTATTTCGATATATCTAAAAGATGTCTTATAGATCCATATGATATCCGAACTTTCCATTCATCATCAGCAACTACAAAAACCATAATGGGACCAGTTAAAAAAAAATCTGATCATGGAAAATCGTTTTCTATCAGTTCTTGTCACCACAGCTATTTTTTCTTTTCTTTTCTTTTTGAGGTGCTTCATAAAGTTCCCCCAATATTAACAGTGATTTTTCAATTTTTCGTTTAAAAGTTCATGTTTTAAGCTTTCATTTAAGCCCTACTAAAAATTGTTATCACCTCGCATTTTTTACACATAGGGATTCCAGAAAATGCTAAAAAAGCCATTTTTTCTCACTTTTATCTCGATTTGCATGTAACCGAACCAATAAAAAAAGATTTGTAACCTCTTTTTTTGTTCATTGAGACCTAAAGATTCAATAAACATAAGAATTTTAATACAAGGTAAACAAGAACACTTTTTGTTACCCAGTGTAATCTATAAAACGAGCTCTTAAAGATGTCTTACTTAGGACTTCTTAAAATCGTAATCTCGAAAAGGTCTTATGTTTGAGGTCTTAATCTGTGTGTGTTTCTTCTAGAGACTAGAATCCAAAGTGGATATTGAATCCAAAAATGAGATCGCACGATATTTACTCTACATGCAGACCAATAGATTATAAGCTACAATGACAAAATAAGTGCTTTTTCGGTATTTAGCAAGTGTTATCACAATTTTGTAATATTATTGTATGATCCCATCCTATTGAATGTAATCACCATCCAATATACATATAACTATACAAAAGGTATAAAGGAACTCGGGTAAAAATTATATAAACTAATAATTAAGGTACAAAAATAGAATCTATAACTTTCAGAAATGTTATTTTTGATACACGTGTCCGTAAAGTGTGATTCTCCTTTTAGTCCGTAAAGTGTGATTTTACGAACTGATCTCTGCACTTTACGGACTAAAAACAGTCGTTAAAGTGCCTACTTTTGCGAACAGTGTATCAAAAAACAGTGTTCGCTCCTCGGCCGTAAAATTTTACGGCCTAGACCCGAAAAGTACTATTTCATTTATGTTATTTATTTTATATGTCAAAGCTCTCAAATAAGACTTCTTTTCTGAAACCTCAAATTTGAGAGATTTTGTAGAGCTCTTTAACTTAACGCATAAGTCTTCTTAAAGATCACTTTAAGTGCGCTTTTTGATAAAAGCGCTCTTCAAGGTGTCTTTTGGCTGTTTGGGTATATACGAACAGAATGGTTTGAAATAAATTAATTTAATTAAGTACACGTCAGTGGAAAGTATGTAAGTCATATACGGGTTCCCGAGCCCGCAACAGCTATCACGAAAAATAGATAATAACAGGGTCTCCGATCGCTGTGCAGGTAGGAATAAAGATTGGTGGCATTTTTGTAATAATAAAATGATTCCAAAAAGACTAATCAGGGATGTAATTTCTTGCGGTAACTATATGGTGAATTAGCAACACCATTCGTTAAAAGTCGTGCTCGAAATGCACAAATTATGCACAACTACAAAACACAGCTGGCAATCCAAAAGGTGATCGTTCTTCAGATCACAACTTCCAAGGTTTCTGCAGGATCAAGTCAGCCGCGAGACAGTTCTGGCTGACTAAAAGTGACCGAATCTTGTCACATTTATAACAAACAAGTAAGAAAAAGACGCAGAAAGGCGCGGAAAAGTTGCAGCGAATTTGAAAAATCAGTTTGAGATGAACACTGCATTACACTTATGAAATTTACTAATTGTGCAGAATAAATGTTTAACCCTTTAATGTCCAGAATGCAAGTTGTTCATGTGCAACTTCCACCACATAGTACAAACTGAAAATAATACACAGATTGTTCGGAATGTACCTAATTTATTATTTTCGAGGGTGCTCTTTCGAATTGTAACTTCAAAATTTGAAAAAAATGAGTATTTACCTTTGATTTTTGCAAAAACATGTGAAAAAACAAATTTTTTGAGGTCATTTTTTTTAAATTTTATTTTTCATGTCGATACCGCCATTTCTTTGACCGAAAAAATACATAAAAGGTGCATAAACTGTTTGAACTTAAAGGATATACTGGTAGGCATTTTTTATTTCACCTTGAAATATCCAAAATGGCGGCTTATTCCAAGAAATCTATTACTCAGAATATTTGAGAGTCGCTGACTAAGAACCTGAGATCAGAATTTCAAAATTCAAAATGGCGGATACATTATGGTGGACATCACTTTTAAAATTTTAATGGATTTTTAAAAAACTTATTGTTGTCTTGAAGTTTTTGGGCTTGATGATTATGAATCTCAAATCAGATTTACAAATCCAAAATGGCAAATACAATATGGCGGATATAATTTTTAAAATACAAATGAATTTGTTTGAAATTTAATATATGGTAGATTCTTAGGTTACTGATTACGAATCTAACATTTACTCTTAAAATTATGCATTGGCATATTTCATTTGTTTCGGAACTTTATGCATTATTCGCAACCAAAATATTAATTGTTAGTATAATTTTTGCATAAGACATATCAAATAAATCATCTGTCTTTTCTGTACAACCTTGTTCTGTCGCGCTTGAATTTTTTTTCATTGGTGATTTCTGCAAAGATCTTAATTCTTCATACAGCTTTTCCAACATTTCAACACCGTGACTTGTTAGTTGGATTGGTATGGGATCTTTTTCCAAAAGATGGTAATAAGTTCGTAAATTGTTAATTGAAACACTTACACGTACAGTCAGGTATATTGAAAAACAGCACGTGTCAAAATTGCTTGTTAGGAGGTAATTTCTTTAAAAAAATCTATGAAACCGTGGATTTTTCTACAATTTGTAGTATATCATTTTTATTTATTTAAAAAAAAATTGTTAAATTGCAAAAGTATATCATTTTAGAAAAAAATGTTATATTCGTAATCGGTAACCTAAGAAGCTGCCGTATAGTAAATTTCAAGCAAATTCATTTGTATTTTAAAAATTATGTCCACCATAATGTATCCGCCATATTGTATCCGCCATTTTGGATTGTAAAATCTGATTTGAGATTCACAATCATCGAGACCAAAAATTCAAGATAACAATAAGTTTTAAGAAAATCCATTTAAATTTTATAAATTATGTCCACCATATTTTTTCCGCCATTTTGAATTTTGAAATTCTGATGTCAGGTTCTTATTCAGCGACTCTCAAATACTCTGAGTAATAAATTTCAAGAAATGAAACCAAGATATTATAGCGATATACATTATTGGAAGAATATTTTCACTTTTTTCCATTTATGAGCTTACTGTGCGGTCGTTCAAAAAAGTTTTTTTTAAATAACGATCATTATGATTTCATAATTTCTGAAAGAAAATATCTTTTACTCACGAAAAAATATTGATTTTTATAAATTTTACATCAAATTTTCGAGAAAACGATTATTTCCCATATAAAGTACATGGGAAACTTCATGGGCCCGGCGGCACCATTAAATATCGACGAATCGCAAAACAAAAAAATACGTGTCTTTTTATTTTCAACATAGAAGAATTCTGGAGGTGTCCCAATTAAAATTCGCTACTTCGATTTTTTGTGGACCACCCTAGTGTGCACATAAGGGTTAATGCCGAAATATGCACAATTTGCACACTGATAATAATTTTTTATTTATTTATTTATTAGTATCAACGGCATTAGAAGTGCCTTTACACAAAATATAACAAAAAACATAATGAGGCGCTATACAATTTGAGTAACAATAAATGATATAAACTAAAATAATAATATAAAATTAAAGTGTAAAAACGAATAATTCAATTACAATAATAACGAAAACATTAATTTTAACCATTAAAAAATTAAAGTATAAAAAACTATCCAACCAGACAGTAGTCGGCCAGTTACAATAATTAATTTGGCAAATTTAACAAAAAACAGCAAAAGCGCAACAAGCCTTGTTTTTTCATCGTAATAAAAAAATATGGATCTTGGAAGTGGTCCTAAGATAATAAGTGAGTAACAATGGCTAAAACGTATTTTTTACATATGAATTTGTTTTTGTTATTGTTTTGGTTGTAAGTCAATGACCGGGTATGTATACTTACTTCTTTTTGATTGATTTATTTATTAATCGTGGAGTTAAAAATGGGACTGATGAAAATAATGATTTATTTATCATTGACAAAACTGATGATGATTTATTTATTAATAATAAGACTAATAATTTATTTATTAATGATAATACGAAGTATGGCGATGTTATTGAACAGGCTGATTTATTTTGTTTTTTTAACAGTAATGGGAATGAAACAAATCTTAATGAATTTTCAGATTTTAATCATAAAATCAATCAATTTATTGATTCTTTGCCAATTATTATTAATGATGTATTTCAATAGCTCTAACTATCTTTCCTTCAGATAGTTATGAAATCAAATCTATTTTTACTGACTCGGTTATTGATTCAAATATTATAGTCGATGGTATTATTGATTATATAAAATGCAAAATGATAATTGATACAGCTTCAGATATAACTCCAGTAAATTCAAGTTTATTGGATAAAACTTCGAATTCCGATTTATTTTCAAAAAAAGAAGATTTTCATCTTCTTTCTGCTGACCGCACTCAGAAATGTGTAAAATATTTTATTATTTCAATAGCTATTTTTTTTTAATTAGATGTACTCTTTGCAGATATTAAAAATGATTGCATTTTAGGTGCAGACTTTTTACAAAAATCGGGATTGTTAAATTCATTGAAACAAATAGTTAAAGATACATTTAAAAATGCTAAAAATTCTTTCAATTTAAATAATAATGTACAAAACAATAAAAATACTTTACCATAATTTTTATCATCAGTTTTTTATTCCTTTTCTAAATATTTTGATGAAACTCAACAACTATTGATTAAACAATTTTTAATTGATTTACAAATTTTTTTGCAAAGAATTCAGTAGATATAGATAATTGTAAGTTGTTGTCTCATAAACTAGATACTGTATCTCATGTTTCAATTAAACAATCTCCTTTCGAGTTCCTTTTCACAGAAATAAAATTGATGAAGAAATGAAAAAATGAAAAAATTAAATATTATTGATCCTAGTACCAGTCCTTGGGCTTCTCCGGTCGTTTTGATCCCTAAAAATAATGTGTCAATAAAATTTGGCATCGATTATAGAAAATTAAATGCTGTTACAAAAAAATACGCTAATCCGCTTCCATTGGAAGGTTCCAAATGGTTTTCGACTCTCGAATTACAGAGTGGATACTGGAAGGTTTATTTAGCTCCTGAGGATAGAGAGAAATTAACTTATTGATTCCATTTGGTCTTTGCAATGCTCCAGCTACTGTCACTCATGTAATGAATTTAGTATTAAAAGATTTAATAGGAAAAATATGTTTACTTTATCTTTATGCCATTTTTATCTTTAGTGAAACTTTTGAAAAACATCTTGAATATCTACATCTCGTATTTTTTTGACATTCTGAGGCTAATTTAAAACTTAATCTGAAAAAATGTTGTGTTTTACAAACTGAATTAGTTTATTTAGGATATTTGATTTCAGATCAAGGTATTCGAGCAGATCCAAAAAAAGTTTCGGCTATTTCTAATTGACCATTCTCTAAAATAATTTTGAATCATTATCATAATAATTGTCGTTAACCGTTAAATGTTCAACACAATTTTCAATTCATACATATCATCACGTTTCTTCATGTTCCTCAATGTCAATTACTTGTTATATAAGTCAAATAAATTATGAGTTGCTTTCCTTTACGCTTAGACGTTATTCAATAGATTTCAAACAGTAATTTTAAAATAGTATTATACATATACACAAATTGGGATTTCTTTCTTACTAAACTTACATAAACTAATTTTTTATTTTTCTTAGGTGTAAATATAACTAAACGCAAATCACTTCGATCCTTTATTAACTTACAACGAGAGTTTTCTTTACAGCTGTCTCTAAACACTGTTCAGATATTAAATAAAGGGAGATTACATTTGAATAATCATATTACTTATCCATAAACTATGATAAAATACTTAACACTGACAGATTGTTGAGTTTTAAAAAATGAATGAAAGAAAATTCTAGAAAATCATGATTTGTTGGAACATAAGATTTGTATTTATTTACATTTTGTTTACTAGTGCCAATTATTAATTTATGTCTTTTATCAAACACACTATTTCATATTCTTAAATAATGGTGTATATTACTAATTATTAACAGGAACGGAAATATTTTCAGGTTTCCTGAATATTGATTGGGGACTGATCCTAGGAAGACTGCCTTATAATCTTATCAAGTGCATTTGGTTACTAGCTGGTCCTTATAAAGATTTAGAAAGGCATGCCTTGTCAGGCTTTCGAGATTAATGCCTGAGTTTGTCATTATTAAACCAATTTCAATGAAATACTTGTGATTATTATTATAATAAAAAAAATTACATCGAATTAGTGCTCTCATTATTTGGACTATATATTAGATAAAAAAATTAAATTAGCCAATTTTCAGTTGATACTCTTTGAATGTTTTATGCATACACTGAAAAAATGTACCGCTTAGACTTAAATAGTTGAGTAGTTTATCTTCATCTTTTCCGCCTAAACCTTACTCAACAGTTATGAATAAACATTATTATACGTAAATTACATTGAATCATAACGGGATTGGCATAAGTAGGCATTTTAATTAAGAAAAAGGTAAAGATGACGTCCATTAATTTTCGTTATAAGATGATTTGAACCCAAACGTGACCAAAAAGGTACATTCATCTCCTCGTTATTGCATGCAATATTTTCTGTAGGACAGCAAATAATCACCCTTTTACATCACGTAGTCTCTGAAGATAGATCACGAAATGGTTCATCCCTATAATCTCATCTTCCCTAATAGAGATCAGTGATGTCGCCACTAATCAAGAAACATTACATTTAAGAGGAGCCGAAGCACCCGTACAATGTACCCGTTAAAAATAAGAAAAATAGCCACGTCTTTTGAAACTCGTCTTAAAAAAGATACGTTATCACATATATTTTGTATACAAAGAAAATAAACGTTTCGTGTCCACTTACATATTTTACATCAAAAACAAAACTGATCATAAAATTGTTCTTCAGATTTGATCGTCCTTTCTTTCTGCTTCCTGTATAATCACTGGAGATCTTTGAACACCATTGAAATATACTTACGTGATGCTACTCTTCATCTCTGTTTACATCAAGGTAAGTGGATGGTTTGAAACATTTATTCCGAATCATCAATAGAAATCAACCTGTACATCTCATCTTTCTAAAATAAAATCGACAAATAAGACCCAAAGTCAGACAGGATGACAGGAATGTCGGATTGGTATAATTTATTCTATACTTGTATACATTTCACAGATATTGACAGAAACTCCCCTGCTGCGAATAGAGACAGTAACAAAAAACGTAGGATTCTTCATTTCTTTATTTCAAAATTTCGTATTCGTATGCCCAGCATGTTACAATTGTTTCCATGAAATCATTGTTTAATTTAACGTTTATAAGATAGATACTTGAAGATCCAGACGAAGTGTAAGTATACAAAATGTATTTTACTGAAGCGACAAGTTGACTATTTACTTTAATGATTGTAGAGGCAAGAGCGTAGGTTTCTCGTAAAAGTCCATCAATTCTTCTATTTATCAAGAGTGGAATCGAATAAACCGAATTTCGCAACGTTTGACCGTTCAGTCCGCAAAGAATGTTTTTATATATATTGCAAGTATTTGCGCATTTACATTATTCGGTGGGGTATTGTGTTCGAAGTTTCCACCGCGGACCAAATGCAATTGTTACTATACACATAGATCGATAAGAAATGAACGCTCGAGATTTGGAAAGATTCGAAATGAACCGAATAAGAGTAACTCAGTACTTCCCTGCGTCTTTTGTTGGCCATACATATTTTACGTTGGCTTAGCTTGGGTTTTATCGTAATTTTAACATTCAATGCTAACTGTTTAAATTCTATAGTATTATTACACAATACACCGTAGTCACAGATGACGAGAGACTGCGAGTTATTCCTTTGGAGAAA
Organism: Trichopria drosophilae; assembly: GCA_030407085.1. Taxonomy (NCBI): domain Eukaryota; kingdom Metazoa; phylum Arthropoda; class Insecta; order Hymenoptera; family Diapriidae; genus Trichopria; species Trichopria drosophilae. Next base: position 27,064,476 of record CM059585.1, read on the forward strand.
ACGAAAAACATCTCCATACAAAAGAGAACTAAAACAGTTTGTATTTTCCTGCCTAGACATTTTCGAGGAAGTTTTTGTTTCGGGTCTTGAAATATTTATCGACATGTACAGGTTCTACGTTTTTTTTTTGTGATATTCAAACGTCTTTACGTGTATACAAGCAAGGCATTGGGTAAAGATATTTGAAAGCGTTTTGCTTTAGTAAATGCTACACTTGTTTTCGCGTTATGTTGCTTGCTTCATTCCTGCTTTTAGTACATCCGAGTTCACCGAGTAAAGTAAACCAATTGCACGATTACACGTCGCTCTTATTTTTTGCTCATTTGTTAGAACCTATGATGGTTATAAAATTATTTGCTCTTCAATTTTTACATCGTCACTAATGTCCTTTTTGTCCCTAGTTAAAATCCCCAGGTGGTTTTTAGGACGTGATCGAATCGTAGGGTGGGACCATGTGACAAACTGGTCGGACTTTTGAGACTACCGTGGTCTGACAAAAACCATCTGGAGATTTTTTTTAAGGAATTTCGACACTCTGTGTTCGTGTAGTGTGTACGGGTCTACATGTATATGACTGTGTACTTCATAAGTGTTGAGAGATGGATTAATGTCGCGAATATTGCGCCGCTGATGCGGTACACACACTTATACGGTAACTGCTACCATTTTGGTATATCTAAAATATTTTTATCGTTTAGTTTTGTGTCCATATGTGTATCTTATATGTTCCTTTTTGCCAGAATCGCCGGACAACCAAAACGAAATCGACGATTAGATTCGCGTATTGTCAAATATATATACCTCATCGGGATTGCTGAGTGCGTCATCAGTGCACGTATTCTCGCGCTACTCTTGCTAAGTATAATGTCAGGAATGATTCCACGACCCCCCTCGTAGAAACGTATAGATATGCATTCAATCACGATTGATCGACTAATTCGAGCAAATACGGTTCATCCTCAGTTTTACGGATTGATTTCAAACGCAACCCTGACGGAATTCATGAGTACCGGTTAAGTGCGATTCTGGCCAAAGAGTACGTACCTATCACCTGATCATATACAAATATATATAAGCATTAAACGTTTAATATATATTATATCATGATCGTCACAATATATAATCATATTTTTACGATAGTTATTGTATGAACAGTTTCGAACTCAATCAACACGTGCACCGATATTTGCCTCGCGCCTAAATGAAAAACATTTGGAGGTACTCTGTGATCCATTCAAAATGTCTGCGCTAAAACTGTACCTCTTATTCATACGGTTCGGCATGACTTTGCTCGACATCTAGCTTGTACCAGATTGTCGTTAAAATCGAACGAGGCCCGTTGAATATTTTCACTTCTGGCTTGCCAACGAGAATACCTCCTAAACAATAAACTTACGGTAAAAATGCCAAACCTTCACAGTGCTTTATTTTCCTCGTTTGGAAGGAAACGCTCACGAAATGTGCCTAGAGAATATAAAGATCGAAACTCTAATGCTGGACTTTAATTACATTCAGACATATTTAAAGAGGATTCCCTGTCAATTTTCATGAGAGTTTGCTTCCGATAGGTCAGGAGAAATGTTGTTCGACGTATTGTATTGATCTTTATGCAATTGGACGTTACGGGCTAAGTTTCTTAGACTTTACTTAAGTCGCGATTCACAAGCATCGACGACATTCGAACATGATGTCGTCATGGTAATTTGAGCGACTCTGCGATATTATCAATAGGTGCAAGATATTGCTCTACAAAATTCAAACATTTTGAAAATTTCAACAAAACACATCTATCAAAAAACAATTCAACCAAAGCTCTCGTACGGAAGGTACTTAACGCACTAATACTGACAAACTGTATATTGGTAAATAAGGTAATCCTCCATAACGCAAATGCTCCCATAAATTCACACCGCTTTTCATACAACGATCCATTTTGTCAAGCTGATTCAACGGCGACATAATAGAAAATGAAAAATGTTTCTCGATTTTTCATACTAATCGCCTGAACCCGCTTTCATTAGGTGGACAATATGCAATCTGCTCGTTTCATTCGAGCAATATATTTCGACAAAAAGCATTCGTTAAAAAAGTTCACATTTATTTGCAAGCCAATATGTGTCTCGTTTAACATAATCTTCTTACATTGATTCCCTCGACCTCTTCACAATATATATGACCAAATATTATGAATATCAGCTGGCAGCATTCCCCCTACTGAAAATGATCACATGGGATCCCACGTGGGTGGAGGAAAATTATGTGCGACATGGGGGAATGTCCCCAAACTATTTCCCATATATTTTCCCAAATGGGATCCCACATTGCCTGTCCAACTCGCACACGAATTACATGGCGTTATGAAGGATTGAAAACTCGTGTAAACAATGCTAGCGAATATCGACTTAAATCCTAGGACTCGAAACGGAAAGTCGTGCATGGACGTTATATAGAGTGTGGCCGTAATTTCAGTACTCGCGTACGTGTCACCACTTCGCACCATTATTCCAACAATAAATAGTATACGCTTTTTACAATAAACGTGACTTCTATATCTTTATATTGCGAAAGATCTCGGGGAAAGCTATTGGTACCCCTCGATCCTTACTATATAAAATCTTAGTAATCTAAATTTCGCCTATATAAGAAATATCTTGTAACTGGTAAAGAAAATAAGTGGATACCATCGCGGTACTTCGCTCTTGCGTCTAATTATAATTACACATATAAGGGATGTGAAGTGCCGGTAAAGATGTTCGTCAAAATCTTTCTTACTCTCGACGTCACCCATAGACTCCACTTTCGATTTTCATAGACGCTTAGCTGCTGTAGCATAGAATTGCGCAAAAATCACGATCAATCATTTTGCGGTCGAAGCTGTCTCCGTCATCGTTGACCAATGTCGATTGGACAATGCCGAGTTCAAAAACCGAAAAAAAGCATTGCGAATATTTGACGAGGCTTTTTTTCGCGTTGTAATTGTCTGGCGCCTTAGTAATTTCGCGATTAGTAAAACTGTACTGAAAATTCGCAGTGGGGAATCTACTACACCCCAGATATAAATTTTCAGTAGAGAAATGTAAAGTTCACGAGGTAGCGGAAAGTAAATAAAGAAACGAAGGACCGTTGCAGTCGTTACGAAAATAATGCTTCGAGCTTTTTCATATACAAAAAGGTTCTTAGTTTTTAGAAACTCGTAGGGTATCGATCGATTACTTCAGATCGCTGCACTTCCGGTCAGCAACTCAAAAGAAATCGAAAAGAACACAAAGAGAAGCTACGATCGCATGCAAGATGCAGTTTCCGTGTTAAAATATCTGCCACGGGATCTGGTTTTTTACAAGTACCACTTTTGAAATCTATGAGGATCCATGCCACATCGTAAACCACTTGGTCCCAACAGATAACTAGATATAGTCGATCGGATTAGATCCGTGCAACTAATTCAGGAACTCTTTGTAGGATTGCGTTTGTTACAGTCTGACATCTTTGCATTGTTTCCCTTTTTTACACGCATTTGTGACGTTAAAGTAGTTACGAGGATACTAAGGCGTGCAGGCGTGAACTATATTAGGGGAGCTCATCGCTAATTTGATTTCCCGTCAAAACGACGGCGAACGGAGGGAAACGGCCAATGGGGCGTGAGAAAGGGGCCAGAAAGATCCGCCCTATTTGCTGTTTCTCTTCATTTCCGCGTTATTTCCAGGTATATTAAACCAGCGAACGACTCTTTAGATCGAAAACAAATTGAAATTGAAAGTGACAGGAAACGTTAAGAAGGCGAATAGGCAGAGAGGAGTTTAGCAGTCGATTTTTGCGGAGAGCATGTTGAAGGATTAAAGTTAGAGACATGCAGAATACCCTATCCGTAATGTTCATCATGTAAAACGGACGAGTGGTTATTTACCAGTTTCATTATCGTAGCGATACTTACGTTTCGACTTATTTTAAATTACCCTTAAACTAGTTTATTATTAGGACAATATCGTTAAGGATGGATTCGTGTTGACTGCTTTATAACTTGATCCGGTAGCTGATATGATTATTTACGCCGAAAGACTTTGCTGAAGTTGTTACTTTGTGGCGTATAAAAGAGGTAAGTTTAGATCGCGAATGTGCTGGACTACATATGTATCACGAATGATTCCTCGCTTTTACATTTTCGATACGTTCAACGTATCATATTACTGGCCATCTGCACTAGACCAACAATCTACGAGCTTTAATGTCGATTCGACGTTGTACGCGAATAAAATATGAAAAACTATCTTATTTGTCTTTTTTATATGCTGACGTATTCGATGCAAAGCTAGAAATAACGCGTTTTCGTCCAGAACATTATTCAACGAGGGTTTGCTTAGGCATGATGCATGTTATTTAAGTTAGACTTTCTTAGCGAGTTTCTTAAGCGCATGTCACCGCCGTTTCAGTATTTTAGTAAATGCGAGTAGTACATAGTGGCACCGGAACTTTCCAGATCCACACTGGGACTTAAAATGTTCAACCACACCGTTATATCTAAAATTTCGCAGTTAACAAAATATCGCTAGACCCGTTAATTGCGCGACTGACCGTTTTCAAACTACTCCTTATAAAACCCGAACTAAAATGAATTTTGTTTTTCGTAGAAGAATCGCATTATACTAGAGCTTAATAAATTTATTCGATGTTACTTACTACCTCTCTGAGCTCACCAGTAATTAAATTGGCTTTCGTTATGCCGTTAAATTTACTTACTCGTTACTTATAGGTAATCCCGTTTCGTTCGAAAGTTACGTATAGATTTTTTATTTTATTAAAAAAAATGTTCATGGCGAAGAAGAAAAGCGTTAAATTTTGCAACCTACAATGCTTTGTTCACTTTAGTATGTATACCAATTGTATCTACCCATTATTATCAGTGGGTTTGTTTTTCACTTTCGTATAGACCATAAATGCACAGCCTTTTGAAAAGTTCGATAAAGGGTTTAAGTTAAGACGATGAACGTCTCCAACATCGAACTAAACCTTTTACCGATGTCGCTTACTTTTAGCACGAGGTGTTCTAAATAAGGTATATTGACGATATCGAATTTGGTAAATTACTTTTCGTTACTTCAAGTTTGCGACTTACTTCAGCAAAATCATCCCGATTGAAAGTTTTTGATTATTAATCGTCTGAATAAGACATTCGCTACCTAATAGCTACGGACTCACTCGATTAAAGCTAAAGTCCTCAAAGCCTCTCTGTGCTAGTACTTAGTAAGTTAAAGGTTTCAAAAAGATGACAGACTTATCAGTAGAGTTTGAAATGTCGACGAGATTTTAAAAAATTAGGAGGCGTGCACTCATTCTATAGGTAAAGTCTAATTGAAGTAGCGCATGCGAGAGTCGCCTACTTCAAAGGGCTGAAAGCTTGCAATGCATGCAGAACTTTGTGGAGAGGAGTGAGCTTTTACGTCACAACTACAATGCAATTACTTTTCGTTATTGATTACCCTTACGAAAAAATTATTGGGCCGCTCCACGACTATCGATATTGGGGCTTTTTCACGAGGCGTTAGAGTATGCCCGGGTAGCTAGGCTTACCGCTACTTTATTACTAACCCCTTAAGTACTTCGATGCTAATTTGTTATCCGTCTTGTCTACGACTATTATCATAAACTAGTCCTAACGAGTAGGACAATTGGTACCGGAAAGCTTTACGATGTCTGGAAAGCATCCTGGACGATACCCGAAAGTCCCTGTTCACAGACTAATAATCCTTTTAACTAATTTCAAAGTATGATTATCATACTTGCCCTGAAATATCAAATTGTAATTATTTCTGATTCGCGAGTCGAATAATTTATTGTTCTTGTATTAATTAGCTTGATGTCGGATGCAACGGAGATCTCATACACATTAATTGGCTTAACGAATGGACTCAAACATTTGCATTTTGGGAATTGGGCTCAGCGACATTTTCGTTATCGCGTTTTTTATAGTTTACATCGCGGCTGAATCCACGATTCCTCGAATCCAGATCTTTGAATCTATTCGCGAAAGTCGATACTCAGAGTTTTGTCAAGTAATTTTTATTAATGTACAATAAATAAACAATTGACGTAATTAATTAACGTCTAAATAATGATATGAAAATATGGAAAAAAGATCTTAATCAAATACCTAAGGACTTTGTTCCTAAAATTACAAAACCATATTAGAGAATTAACACACTGGGACTTAACTTACAATATGACTAATATTAAATATAGGTTGATTATAATTATGGGTGTCGTCGTAATTAACGTTACTTTTTTTATGCGTACGCTTAATCTTATCTCATTTTATTATTGTTACCATTATTAGTATTATTATAATTAGCTTGTACTACAAAACTTATTCAATTTGTTAGTGCGCACTATTGAAAACTAACACTACTTTCGTGACAGAAGAAAAGTTTCGATCTTGCCGGTTATTGATCGGGAACGGATACTTCGTCAATATTCAACTTTCTCACTCGGCTTAATACTTTGCCCCCAAGCTACTTTGGGGAGAATGTAGCAGTTTAGCGAAAGCTCGCGAATTATTCCGAAATATTAAAAATCGAAATGCCCGCGGTAACACGAGCAAAGTTTGGCAATAGATAGAAAATCAAGTATTGCTTTCAATGGTGCGCAAGGTTATATCGGAAAATGTTTGTAAACGCTGACATGGAAAATACCAATAATTTTTCTTTCGTAAGGGTACACCGAGTTTCCGTTTTGGAAAACTTCTCCGCTCTGTATCACGGTTTCCGGTCGGGAGTTTTTACAATCGTTTTGTGGTACCATCAGAATTGCGGAAGATCCGTCATGGGACCTTTTAACAGGAACTGCACTAACTTGATTAAGCACGTGTCGCGTCATGCACGTAATCGTATCGCGGAGAACAAAAAAAAAGTGCCGTTGCACAAACGAAACATGGACGCGACAGGGCGTTAAATGGCGAAACGAATTGGCTGCGCAAAAAATGCATCGAAACGTGAACAAATGTAGCGCGAAAACGAACTAGATAACACGAACGCGTTTAATTTAACAAAGTACAAATCGTACGCCAATCGGTTAAACAATAACGAGCCGACATTCTTTTTTTTCGTACAATACTTCGCCGAACAAACCCTACAAATGTATAAAAACTTAGTTTTGACGTTCTTTCAGGTCGAGTCTATGAGATCACGTACGACGATCTAAACCTTATCAGGTGATATAGATCTCATTAGATATGCGTAATAAGGTCTGAACACAAACTTATAACATTTCTAGTGGCGATTCGTAAGAAAGAAACAACAAACACCAAGGACTAGCTTTAAAACCAGATCATGCCACATTACACCTATTCTTTATTTTCAAAGTACTTATAAGTAGGATTTTCGTAGCCGTTGATCTGCATATTGGCTACGTGTCTCTCTTCTGGCGTAGCTGCCTGATCGACTTCAATAAATCCCTATACAAAACATACCAATTTCATTATAAATTTATATATGCTAACGACTTCAGTTTGAAAAAGTCACAGACGTATTTACAAACTGTTCGCAATCCGCCAACAAATGATACATCAATAAATTAAAGTGCACTATGATGTAGCTTAATGCAGGATGTCAAAAGGCAACTTGCTGTTGCAGCACTTGAACAATTTGCTTTGCTAATCATGTGTTATAAGGTTGCATTAAAGTTGTATAAACTTGCTGTATGTTCCTGTTCCTTTCTGGAATTTGGAAAATTAAGGGAGAACAGAAACTAGAGAACGCGTACAGTTACTTAATTTGTCTCGAAAATACGGAGGATGCTACGAAACTATGTAAGCTGTTACTAATTTCACAGATGCTGGAGGCCTTGTAATTTCGCTTTATTAGTTGCCTCCCAACTTATTTTTGTGATCCTCCGTTTAAACCCTTACTTGGTTTATTATGTTTGTAGGAGAGAATTGCGATAATGACCATAATGTTATTTTTTGCGAAAGGTTTGTAAAATTGTCATGATTACTCGATCAGTAGTGGCATGCTTACTTACGGCAATAAACCCATCTCTAAATTATGAAAAATCACAATTAGATTGAAATGACAAAGAAATAGCTCCGAACTTTACGATTAATTTAAGTGAAGGTTCTTATTCATAAACTATACATGCCACTACGAATCATGCAGAAAGAAATATTTTATAGCAAATTTATGGTAAACTTATGTAAAATAACTACATTTTCTTTTACGTATTGTCTATTTTATGATGTTTTTATAGTAGGTGAAATCGTTTCAATAAAAATGATTACAAATTTATGTACCTGACTGTGAGGACTTCGGGCGCTACGTCTCTTGAAAACTGCAACACCTACTATTGTAGCTGCCATGAGTGCTATTCCAGCAAATGCCAACGTGAAGTACACCGATCTACTTTCCGGGTGGTAAACTTCACGCCTTACAGAGTATCCCTGTGTGCATTACGTTTCACATAAATTATGTATCCATGAAATTTTATGTCGGTTCCCTCGCATAAATATAAAAAAATTCTGTGTATGATTTTATATGCAAAAAATAATTTTAAAATTACATTTTTTATACTTTAATTTTTAAACAATTTTATATATGGATAACAAATAAATTTCTCACCGGTTCGGAATGCGAAACATCGTGTGTCATACTGTGAGCTGCGCGAATCAGCCCTTCGCTATGTTTCATCGCAGACGCTGGAGCTTCTTTCTTTGCATTTTGTGAAACGTCCTTTTTCTCGACTACAGTCGATTCTGGTTCTTTCATTTGTTCTTGTTCCGTGCGTAGTTCTCCGCGTTCTGCCTTGCGTTGTTCTTTTCGTTCGCGCTCGAGTTGTTTCTGATGTTCTTTTTCTGTTGAAAATATCCAATGTAGAAATATAAATAAAAACAAAATTCTTCTATTGTTGCATCTTGCGGGTAGAGCGTAAACTCAGGGGAGGTGTACATCAAACATCGGATATATTTAAAGGAAATCTATGGTTGAAAACAACCACTCTATTGTCATGTTGTTAAACTCGAATTTTAAACTTTAACGTTTTGTGCATCAATAAAGATTCATTGATGATCAGTTGATGACATGTATAGACAGCCCTAATTTTACTACATTCGAACATCACTTTTATTTTAGGGCAAAAAACTCATAACCATGCTTTAAAGTTATTCGTCACCCAGACAAAGACAATTGTTTTGCTTTTTCCCGATTTGACCTTGTTAGAGAAGCAATTGCCGCCCTGACTTTGGCTTAGCAGAACCTGCAATATATCTTCATAATTCTCCGATTTGAGAAAACCTCCATTTGGCTCAACTAGGGACCTACAATAAATCTCCATAATTTTCCCAATTACGAAAGTCCTGATTTGATCTGATCAGATTCTAACAATGGATCCTTATAATTTTCCTAATTGTAAAATCCATAATTTGACCTTATTATAGAAAGTTACAATGGACCCCCATGATTTGTCCGAATCTCCATGATTCCCGTCATTACGAAACTCCCATTTGGCTTGATCAGAGTCCTACAATGGGTGCTCATAATCTCCCCAATTACAAAAGTCCCAATTTGTCCTGATCAGATTCTTGCAATGAATCCTCATGATTTGCCCGATTAGAAAAAACCGATTTGGTCTTCTTAGAGAAGTAACCAATTACTTCCTAGATTTACGCTTAGCAGAACCTTGCGCCGAATCTCCATAATTCCCATAATTAGGAAACCCCCATTTGGCTTGATTAGAGTCGTACAATGGGTACTCATAATTTCCCCAATTACAAAAGTCCCGATTTGGTCTGAGCAGATTCTCACGATGGATTCCCATAACTAACCAAATTAAAACAGCCCCAATTTGTCTTATCAGAGTCCTACAGTAGATCCCCAAAACATTGGAAGTTGAGAAAGTCCCAATTTAGCTTTATTAGAATATACAATGTGTCGCCATAATTTCTCCAATTAAAAAACACTCATTTTACCAATTATAAAAGCCCCAATTTAGCCTTATTAGAATTTACAATGGACCCCCATAAATTTTCCCATGAGAAACACCCCGATTTATCCTGATTAAAGTATTACAATAGATCCTAATACTTTCTCCAAGTCTCGGTTTGACACGACAGGGAACCGCCCAGTTTTCAGGAAGTCCCGACACAATTTCAAAACAGACCACGGAGAATTGACAATTCACATGTTACATATGTAATATAAAAGAATGAATATGAATTCGATATTCCAATCCTACCAAAATCATATTAGTCTGTAGTCGATATAACTGACAGATATCATAAAAAATTATATTTCTACTGGTGATGTAGATCTGAAGGAGAAAAAAGAATGAAAAGAAAAGGAAGTGAATGATCATGAATATAAAAGTGATAATGACAATCGCGTTAAAGAAATTTTGCAACAATGATAAGGATAGCCAGGAGAATGACATCGCAAATTCGATTCTTAATTGCTCCATCCTAAATTGCGGGACACTAACAATAAATACGACGTTTGTGAAAGTAAGTAAACCAGAAGTAAATAAAATTCTGCAATCACGATGTCAAGAGAGAATTTATAACAAGATTCAATCAAATATAAAAAAGGTCTTTCTAACGTATTCAAAGAGAATCCAAAAGTTCCATGAATTTTGTAAGGGGTAAAACGTGATGGCTTTAATGAAAGTCCTTGGGTGGAAAGTAGTGAAAACTTTAATGAAACGTTTGAGCGGCATTCAAATAGATGCAGGAATTCGTAAGGTTAATGTCAAAGCATTCGGTTTTTTGCTGGAGTTCCATTAAATTTGGTAGAATGCCAAAATACTTTTCATATCCAATTAATAAATCAGTTTTGAACTACCTATACGGATTCGAAGTTGCTAGCGTAAGGGAAAGTTCGTTCTGATTTAGTGTTATGGCGAAATAATAAATATGTTTCGTGGCAGACAACATTCGTGAAGCTGCGTTTATACGATTAGCCCTAGGTGAAAGTTCCTTTTTTGTCAAAATGGTGTACGGGAAAAGGTTCGCAATTACAATGTCATTACAGTGAATTAGAATTACCTTGTTGCTTGCTGGTTACATCTGCCTGGAACTTGTCCAAGATTGCTGCTTCCGCCTCCCGGGTCATGGCCAGGAGCAGACCGGGTGTCTCGTCTTTGCTTCGAAGCGCCAAAACGTAGTCGTTCATCAAACGACCGATTTTAGCGCTCAATTCTGGATATCTGCAGTCAAAAATTAAATTTTCAATTCAAAATGAGAAACCCAAAAAATTTTGTTGCAATAAATTCGATACTTACCGTTCCAACATTAACAGACTCTGGTTTGTTATTCTATCGATTTCAGCCAGATGCTCCAAAGTTGCTGCCTTTTCCCTCTGGGCTTGTTCTAAGCTGCTGTCTAGCAAATGTTTGTAGTGAGCAATAGTGTGATGTCGATCCCTGTGCAGAGCTCTTAGCAGTTTTTGCAGACATTTTTGTATGCGATGTTCCTGGAAAGAATAATTGAAAAAAAAACAGATCACAATAAAAATATTTCAATCTGTAATCAAATGTAAGCTTACGTTTGTTGGAGTTTCATTCAAAGCAGCTGTATAGCAAGACATAGCTTCTTCGTTCCTCTGCTTGACTGTTTCCTATTGACATAAATTTATTATAAAATAAACATTCGAAATTCAATTTCCATTCTGGAGGTGCGCATGTGTCACTAATCGTCCGTTTAGATGTGTTTACGTGTACATACAAAGAGCCTCGTTCTATAACGCAGCTAAAACTATGTTTTCTATTGGGTCTGTAGATTCTAGATGTTAGAAACCAATCGTGTACTATGATAGAGTATCTAGGGGTTAGTAAGAGGATGTTTCGGTTGAATTGTTAAGTTTACAGACTACGTGTGGTGCGCACATACTCAATTCTAATTCAGTTTTGAGACCACACCGAACACAATACTACATTATTGCTGCAATTCGAATTGAAAATTCGCGTCAAGCGGGCAGTTCACCATTTAAGGCAGAATTTGTAAAACGCACCTGTACTCGTTGTTGATGCATAGCGCTTAAATGATGCTTTTCGGCAGCACCGCTTGACTCCAAAGCTGCTACAGTCTGTTGGAACCGTACGGTCATCCAACGTTTAAATGCATCTGCTGCAACTGGATCTCGCGCCCTAATATCTTGATATCTCTCCTCTAGATCGCTCCAGTCCTTCATCACCTGGAAACGTTGCAAGACACAAATTTCGACACCATCGTTCCTCCTCTTTAGTTTACATCGACAATTGCGTCACTTTCACGAATTTTCAATTCTAATCGCTTTATATTAAAAACCACACAACACATTACCTACGTTTTCGCTAAAACAGTATTTGCGCAAGAGTGTTCCTGCCGTTATTAAAGTGGTCACCTACGTCAAAAACCCTTTTTTTAGATTTTCATGTTAATTAAATTCGCAGAAAGAAATTCTCTGGAAATGTACGCTAGCTTCTAAGCTGAATTTTACTTTCAGAATATCGGTTTTCTGCCACATTCCAATCGGAAATTGTAGTATTGCGCGCGGACTACATCTAAAAGCTGTAAACTAAACATCATCAAACTCGGATTATTTCAGTGGTAATATTTTGGTTTTTAAATAATACTTCCATAAAAAATAGCAGACATATTAGAGCATAAAGAGAGTATTAAGATAGATAATGGTTAGGAAATTGTAAGCAGAATGACAAAGCTGATATGTGAATAGAATTGAAAAGATATTTAGTACCGTTGCAAACAGTGAAATGTATTAAAAGCATAAAAATTTCATATTTTCGCCTAGTTCTAAACATTTCAAAAGCTAAATGCTCAGACTAATTTAATTCTTGATACTGGTGAAAATTTCCATCGTATATTTATTAACTGAAAATCTAATAAAAGTAAGAATTAATTTACTCATATTGGTTACGTTTCAATTCCCTGAAATTATTTATATTTTTATTTTGACATTTATTAACGCAGCATGCCCAGCATGTGAAAAGATGAATTTTCGTAATGTGGTGGAAATAAGTAGATGAAATATAGAAATTTACTTGCATTCGAAAGATTGTAACAAAAGTTTTATCAGAAAGAAGAAATAACAAAAGCAATTGGAAATGTAAACTCTTGTCGTGTCAGAACTCTGTTTATGTATAACCTTCACTCCGAATTTCCAAAAGTATTTTCATTGAATTTAACTGAATGTTTTATATGATAGCCATCATATTTACTTAAATATTTGTCGTATATTTTACCAATAAGGTTGGCCCTAACTCTTCGATCCTGCAGACCCGGGCTACATTACTTTTCTCACAGATCTTCGAAGTGTGATTCGAATTTCTAATGTGGGGTCATCAAAAAAATTACCAAAGACTACAAAACTCCCAACTAATGATTCACCATTTTAAATTTAAAAAAGTGAGGTCAGATTCATAATCACAGTTCATAAAACCGGAAAAAATAATATTGATTTAGATGGTTTAATATAGATGTCATACCGCAAAGGGTCGTATCAAAATTGATTAGGAAGAAGAGACTTAAGATAACTGGATAATTCGAAGGGAACTTTAAATAGATTTATTGAAATATTGAAGCTAATATGTATGCAAGCTTTTTTGTGATTATAAACGTCATTAAATTAGGATCTGAAAGATGAACATTATTGGTCGTCAAAAATTGGGAAATGGGATCGACAAAAACGTTGAAAATAAAATCAACCCACCCTTCACTACTAAATTGAAGCATTAAGTGATTTACAATTATACATCGCAGATGACATATCTGAATAAGTTCAAAGAAGAAAATCTTTTGGAAACTCAGAAAACAGTCATATTTTCTAGGAAATAAAATCAATCATTCGCTAGTCGTGTTTCATATATACATTACTCTCTGATGATAAATAGTTGAGATGAATGTGTTGTGTAATTTGTGTGACACAAGTATTCATATTAGCAGTTCAGTTTTAACGAAAATTTTAAATGTGCTTAATGCGTAATCATTTGTCTTACTATGTTCTAATCTCCGAACAACCGACATTTCGTGAAATAGTCGATGTAAGGTCACTTCTAGATTTCTACCTAAGATTATCCATAGTGAAACTGTATTAACAAGCTATTATAAACTTGTCAAAATTTCTCCAAGCGCAATATAGCAATCTTAGTTTAATGGAAAGTTAGAGTAGTTGGTAATTCTAACATTGACATTAGATTACGCTCTAGCGCACAACTTAAAATCTGCGTTGTGACTGACCCTTAAGCGACAAAGTCTTACTTTAGTAACTTCTTCTTTGTGAACTTCCTCCAACCTCTCCTGTGCTTGTTTGTAGCTCTGATGTTCGGATCTTGGATCGAAGTGGGTCAAGTAAGGATCTGGAGTACCGTGGGGCATGAAAGGTTGTTGTGTGCTTGGCGTACTTGATGGCTGGGAGCTGGTAGCTGCTTCCTTCGTTTTACTTAGTGCTGCCATAGTTGATGTTGATAGAGGAGTCGATGTTGATGGTGGTCTATCAAATATACATTTATCAGCAAACTTTGGATGTAATTATACGCAAAATATAATTTTGGAAGTCTGATTTATCCGTTTACTATCACCGAGAGAAATTCTGATTCAGCCACCATCATCCATCAGCGTCCGACGTAATCAGTGGTCTCTATTCACAGTCATGTTAGAGTTACTGTAAATCTAGTACCTGGTCGATTAACGCAGGTTTCTCTCAGTGTGTAAAACGATGATAAATCCATAACCGATAGTCTCACAAAAGCAGTAATTTTCAATCATCAATTAAAAATATTCCGCCGAATTATGAAGAGAGATTCAGCATGCTAGTCTAATTGTACATGACGTACAGAAGGGTATTATTTTCACGCCGTATTATCCGTCGGCAATATGAAAAACATTTCATTTAGCAACGGATAATTTAGGTATAATTACGATAATTAGTACGTCAGAGCTTTGACCCGAATACAAGCAAAATCGATACTTTACTACTTGAAATTGCGTGTAATTAATATTAATAATATTCCTGAAAACGAATAATTTCGAAATTATTATTCATTAATAATGTTTATGATTGTAAAAGCATGAGACTCTGTTCGAACGGATTGAAAGCACGAGAACATCCACTGAAAAGCGTTTGAAACTGCTTTTTATTGTGTGGCATTATTGTAAAGTTTCTTTGTGTGCCTGGACAGGTTTAACATTTCGCGGAACTTTCGAAAGGACAGTATCGGTGACAGGCGCGGAAATGCGAAAACCGAGAATATATTCATAGAATTGTATAGAGAATATTGGATTTACCTCCTCGTCGTAGCGTCATAATCTTCCAGATATTCTTCGTTAGTGTCGTCATCATCGTCAGGCTGATCACTCAGGACATCCTCCAAGTTTTCGTACGAATCGCTATCTTCGTCTGTATCATCGTCCTGATCTTCGTCGTTCAGATTATCGTCTTCCTCCTCGAAGTCGTCGACGACTCCTTTTGGAACGTGCATTTCGAAGTGCTTTTTCAATTTTGTATTTTCTGCACCAAGACAAGAATTTGCGTTAAAAATACTTGCGAAATAGTAATTACAGTTTTTGTAAAGTTCGCGCGCGACGCACTTTAACTTTGAAATGGAAGAATATTAAAAGCAAACATGAAAAGAAGTTTTTAATACGGGGGAGTTTAAAACATTTTTGAATATAAATTACCGTTTCAAATAAAGTCTTCGGCTGTGTGCGTTAAACTAATATTCCATTTAAATTTCAAATTCATACGTGCCGGGGAGAAAACCCTGGAAAATGTTGCCGTGTCTTTACATTTTCCAGAAGGTTTTTCTTTACTCGGTGCGGCCAAACAAATGTACGAAATAATTAGAAATTACCAGCTTATACGAAGCTAATAATTTGCGGAAAATTGTGGTAAGGGTAAGTAATATTTCGTTTAATTAATAACATTTCGATCGTTTCATAACAGATTAAATGACGCAACTTTGTATATTGCGCTCTAGTTTGCGTAAAAGTTCCACATTATCGATTTGAAACTTTAAACATTGTTATATTCTAAATATACTAAAAGTCGTTGCATGGAGATTTTCAATCAAAGGGACTGTTTCAAACTATTTTTAAAACACAGCCTGCTCTAACCTCGTTAATATAAAAAAACTATTTAAGCTGGAATATTTCTAAAAAACAATAGCTCATATATTGTGAGTTTGTCCCAAGAATGTTTAATTATGTTTCAAGCAATACATACCTTTGAGGTGCTTGGGGCAGCAAACAAATTCTACGCCTGAGAATAACGATATACCGCAGGGCAGCAACATGGCGAAGCTTCGAAGGTTCATTTTGCGTTCTCTGCATGTGTCTGCGGCGGTAGCGTTCCATCTGAGTAATTACAGTTCCAACCATAAATGATGTTGGTTAGCATAAGCTTCAGGTACTTATCGCTAAATTTGTTGCTTACAAGACTTGAGGCAATTTGATATCAATGAAAGCCACTGCGACACATGTATTATTTTACCTCACAACTTTCATCATTTTACTAATTAAATACATCGTTCCTCTTTACTATAAAATAATTAAATAGTTTTTGAAGGGTGGCAAAATTAATCATGCACTCCTCATCAAGTTATTGTCATGTGGAATTTAAACCTGATATTCCATATCCATCAGACATTTCCGGGTTCATTGCAATGGTAATTTACTTTAATACTACTTGGGTCCACTTGTTTCATCAGTTCCCCATTACTTGTAACGTATTCCAGCAACTCCACATGATAGATTTTTCATATAAATCAAATTTCAGATCAATTTGCTAATCATCCTCATTTTGCAGTAACGCAAAGCTTGAAAGGTAAACCTTCTAAACATTGAATTGAATATCCATGGAGTTTTAAAACTTTATTTGGAAATTACAAACTAGTTCATTAATTCAGCCTTTCCGCAGATGACTAATATAAAGGACATCTTAATGAAATTAAAATTTCGAAAAACTTTCATGAATGTTGATTTCTGAATCCATTAGTAATCTCTTTCAAAATTCTTCGTAAACTTCACAGAAATTTAAATTCAACTTGACAATATTACAGATAGAGCACCACGCTTGAGCTTCTGGTTGATGCTCAAGCAGAAAACAGTTAAATTTCAGCCCTCACATATATTTTACCCTTTTCTATGGTAGTCAAATCCAATCGCCCCGAAATGGAACATTGCCCGAGCTTGAATTTATGGCTTCAAGTTCAAGCTTACATAATCCGAAGTAATATTATTATTTGATATTCACGAATGGAATATTACATTTTGAAAGTACGATATTATATGTAAATATATTCCGCTTGAATTCGATTTTCGGCGATATTATATATTCCGTATTCATTATTTGTAGTGAAATGCATTTCGGAATACTCGATGGATTCGAAAGTATTCAAAACCTATGAAACTGAATTCATCATTTTGATTGTGCATCTTTAGTGAATAACTGCATGGATAAACAAATAAAATATGACATCACAAATCGACCTGTAGTCGATCGTCAACATGTCTTATTTCATAGCATCCGATTATTTTCACCCACATTATTTAGGTTAAGCCAGAATATCAAATTACCTCGATGTGCATCTGAAATTCCTTGAATTTCAAGTAAGGAAGATTTAAAATTACAAATAAGAATGCATGAAGAACATTTGTTTTCATTTCAATTGTCCATTCAATCTTCCGTATATACGTTGTTATTACGCTGGAATGAAAACTATATTTATGTCGCATAGAAACAAACTCCGTCTTTTTAGTAGCCATAAAATGGAATTTTCTACTTATAGCAAATCTATAACGACGCGTGCGCTTGGGGCTTTCCTGCATTTTACAGACCTCTGCTTCCTGTCTCGACTGTCTGCTTTGCCGGAATTAAAGTCCGAATTTTCATGCAAATGACGTAAAAAAATATCGTCGAGGATTATAAGTAAAAAGACGTTATCTATTCATATATAATATATAAAATTTTGGTGCGACGCTATATTCTTTATCCTCCCTTTTTGTTCACTTTATTTTCTGTCTATGAAGACATTGTAATAAGAGTTTTTTATATTTATAAAGATTATTGTACCTGTACGATTCCCAGCATTTCGTTTGATTGTGCAGATGATCAAAGAGACAACCTTCCGGGACGAGCAGCGCATCGCTTTGGAAAGGTCCTTCTATAAACGTAAAATAAAATTATCTTACAGTAACTTTTCAAAAATGAATGGAGAACATTTGTGTTTTATAAATATATTACCTAGACATCTGTACGGTTTGACCCATCGTGACAACTTGCATTTTGTTTTGGATGTCTTACACCATCCACTTACTCGAACATAATGAGACGACTCGACAATGTTGGTGATGTCTCTTTTCGGGTAGGCCTAAAGTTAAAAATCAGTTATGAAAATCGAGCCATTCGGTGAGCCAAATGATGGACCAATTGGACGTTGCGTGAAATGTGGCAACAGCGCTCTACTACAATTGGTTAGGCCAAAAACGCAGTGTATGACTCATATCAATCAATAAGACATTTAACAAAATATTCTTTCGTAAGAGTGTCCAAACTATTTTGATTCATCTAAATCTTTGAATCTCGACAAATTGTTACGTTTATAAAATAACTTTGTAACATGAGAACGTTTTGCATACACGCAATATCCTTATCGTGTGCTTGTGTGCCAAAGATAAACAGACCCGAGTAAATTTATATATCAGGAGCAAGGTGCTCTGTACTTCGTTGAAGCTATAATTCAGTTGTGCTTTTCAACGGGACTTAATACGCGTACCACGTAACACCCTCCTGAAGTCGTAAAAAGTTCTTCGCAGGTACATGTCTTTTAAAAGCGCGCAAGGCGTCAATACGCAATTTATTTTATTTCGTTGTTTACTACTCGTAATACCGAGAAGCCGGAAACATACAATTTTTTTTATGCAAATGGCTAGCATAACAATAGAACGAAAGCGCGAGCGGGAATTGTTTATTTTTTTTTCAAACGAATCGAATTTCTACGGAATAAAATAAAAAAAATGAAGAGGCGTGGTAAATTTCGGCAATAACGAATTAGAAATTATTAACCCTATAAAGCTAATGTATACAATTATGATTAAAATCAGCTCTCGACGTATAATATATATAATAGGGGTTAAGTATTGATTATGTAGCTTTTATGTAGCCCAAATTTGACGCGAGCCGCAGAATTAATAATGGCTTATATTTTGTAATTATTGTCGTCATAGGAGAGGTTAGTATTGCGAATTTAAAAGAAACGTATCGATAAATGGAATTTATTGTCATAATAATTCGAAACGGCTTACTGATTGATACGCTCCATACCCATGACGTAATCTCATCTGAAGTCTAGTTTCCACATTATCCGATATGGTTCGGATGACGGCGCGGCATTCTGATCATTTCACGGATGCTCGAATATATTCTTTGTGGCTTATAGTAGTAATATAAGTGTTTCCTTTTTCATATTTTTCATCAATAATTCATTAATTCCATTCCTTTTAGTATCAACTCTCATTTTACTCTTCACTTGTTAAAAAGAACTATAGTAATAGAAATTATTTCAGGAATTAACGCGTCCTTCTACGGTTCTGAACATTTCTAACATATTTTGCTTTTAAATAATCAATTTTTGATTACCGCGGAATTGCAGTCTATTGGTAACAAGATGGTTCTTTTACTACTTGAGTACACAATAGGGGTGACCATCCTGGGAAGAATAATGAAGCTTTCGAAATTGGATACGAGCACCGATGATTATTTGAACGGCAAAAGATCTGTTAACAGTTTCAGAGGGTCTTACGAGCCAATTACTCCCCAGTAATCTGTAATATTATGTTCCCTCTAAAGCATAGAAAACGATAAAATCAATACAAATGAAATAAACCCTGAATAAAATTGGAATGAATTAGAGTTACATTTTAATCCAAATGTTATGCAAACCAAACTGCCAAGGGTTTTTTTAAGTAACAAGTAGGACGTTTATTACTAACTTCGTACATAACCAAATAAGAAATACATGGAGGTTGTTGTGAGCATTGCAATTCCTTCTAAAAATGACTTTAAGCCCGTTTTCCAGTGTACGTTTCCGGGAGTAAAAGTTCCTCTATAAAGTAAGCTTTATTCTCAAGCTTGTTTACTAGAACAGGAGCAAAATGTCATATCTATGTATGTTTTCCGCTGGCACTCGTCTTTGAGAATTTGGACATTAAAGTTTACCTTTTCCTTTTTCTACAGTTGCTGATAGTACTTATTATTTAGGATCTTGGCAGTTTTCGTTGTAGAAATTAGTTTCCGTTTAATAGATAATGGTTGTCGAAAATATACATGTTTCACGAATTGTTTCTTATACTTCAGCGTCCTTGTCGGTCAAGTTGACCCACAATGTAAACACGTTCTTTCCGACTAACTACATCGAGTATTGTAAACAGTACATTTACGCAGAACAAGTATATTTTCAGGTTAGTATGGATATATTTTTAAATCTTTATAATCTTTTAACACGTTTCTTGTACTGATAAATATAAGAAGAGAACAGAGGAGTTAATCTCACCAATTAATATCGTCGTTCAATTCCTGATAATAACGGTGTATCCCCTTTCTAGTTCTTATATACATAAGTGGTTTGTTAACTTTGTTATCATATTATTTTCTCACGCATGGAGCGCAAACTGCTATTTTGCTCCCTCGTTGCGAAATGTCCTATTTCGTGAAGATTTGATTTCTATTTCTCCTATAGGACAGGGTAGGTTCACTGTAAATACTAAATTTCCACGAAATAAAAATGTCATCAGATGAATTTAGATCTAACCCACGGCAGCTTTATTACAATGATTAAAGCGAGCCATAATAATTTACTGCGTACCGAACATAAAGTTATTTAATAATTATATTTGAAATTTGTGAAATGTAAGGGAAAAAATAAAATGTAACCAAGTCACCACTTTGTATTAAGTTTGCTAAAATCGATTAAAAGTTCAACTTTTTAAAAGTAAACGAAGTTTACAGAAGTAATTTGTTCAGCGTGTAGTTGACAATGTCATTAAGAAGTTGTGCATTATGAGAAATTTCATGTTCTACGAGTGAAAATTATTCCAATTTAATTTTATATTATAAATATTTATTTCCTAAATAACGTCTAATGTCATTTATAACTGTACAGGAGTTAATCGGGTGAAGAGAGTAGATTGTAACGTAATACAAGCAACAGCCTGGCGGTGTCGGGGTAATCGATAAAACGAATTTGAATTCGGGCGGAACTTTTAAGTGCTCCGGTGTCAAATATATAATGCAAGTTTCACATTAATTGGATGGCGCTGCACGCACAGAACAGAACGTCCAATTTTTTATCGTCATCGGAAAACGTTAAGATATCAATTTGAAGGTTTCGTGTCTTACCTTTTTGCAGTACTGCAGAATTTCCAACTTGTCTGTCATACAGCTTTTCGTGTCTGTAGACGATATCCATCGTCCTTGTTCACCCATATGTTGAGCCAGATACCCTTCGCCGGCTTCGCAAAGCGTTGCAACCTTTATAATAAAGAAAAGCATCTTGAATCTAGGATCGTTTCACGCCAATTAACGGATAATGTCAAGAGTGTTCGAAGCAAAACTTTCAACTACTCAATTACCGCATGCATTAGCTTAACGGGGTTACGCATTGTCCATGTCTAGATTTAATGGAAACTGTATATAGGGACTTGTTATCACTGCCATAAACAGCGTTTCACGAAATTTGTTAGCGACCTTCAAAGCTGTTGTGGGAATTACACCCAGAAGCGTTCTGAAGGTGGAGTAGAGTTTTCACACATTTAGTTGATAATTCCTACCGAACAATTTTGAAATTGTTCACCAATTCTACACGTGGTTAAATGCTCAAGTACTAATTTCTAGTGTCTAAAAAAATTGAATTGACCCTTATTTTATCTACCAAGTTTCTCATTGATCCCTTAAAGAATGATGTCATGAACGACAAAGGGGTGTTTTATACCCCAGCGTAAAACAAGGATTAAAAACCTGTATTTGAAATTGGCAAGCTTTTAAAACGTTTTCGAATGTCTCAAAGAAAGACATTACGAGTTTCTTTCGAGACTTGTGTCTGCAGTCGTGTCAGGTCTGAAAGCACTGCTATACATAACCTAAATGCGTATTGATTGTCTAAAAATGGATATACATTTATGTTCAGTCATAACATTCCTTTCGATAATACATGTGATTAATATCATAAAAACAAGGCAAATTTAACTCTGTCTGAATTCCGTGGTTACATTGGGTTATATTAGTTACAAATGAGAGGTGCAGAATGTTTCTGACGACAGCCGAATTTATGTGTCTTCCATTTGACAGTGTTCGACAAAGAAACATCTAAATTAGCTGTAACGACTTAAATGCAGACACTTTAACCGTCTCCATTAAACATTTCATTTTGATTGATGACAGAACGAAGTCTTATTTACGAGGGGCAAACGGAAATTGTATCGGTATCATGTAATGTTGATCAAGAAATCATTAATTCTGAAGCTCCAAGTTTAAAAAAATTGCAAGATGTTAAAAGCACACGCATAACTAATGTGCTTATAATTTATACGGTTGAGTTTAGTTACTCTCGATACAAGCACCTAATATCCTGTGCCATATGTTACGGTATAAGTATCGTGTCGTGGCAAGCAGCGCGCCATCGAAATTATGCGCTGATAAATCACAAACACAACTCCGAAGGTGGAGCTGCTCAAGTCAAAAGTTTCGATATACTTAATGGAAAGTTTAATGCCATTACATAACCCAATTAAATCGAATATTACCTTCAAACTGGTTTATTTTTACTACAAAATATTGAAACATGCACGTTTTTTAATAAAAATACCCCAGAAAAACGTTTCTCAGGTGATTTTATGAATTCGACAGGGATATAGCGAGGGTCTCCTGGAATCCGGGCTTCTGCGCAGACGTAGCAGTATAAATACGGTACAGCCAAAAATCAATATAAACTTTTGAAATTCATTCAGTTCCCTAAATAAGACGTCCACGGGTAGACAAAAAATAATTGAACTCGTTCGATGAATAATGGAAGAACATGCAAATAAGTCGGGATATTTCGTGATATTATGTCCTATCATGGCTCACGTCGCATATACGCGTCGGCATTAGGTGCGTCTGCCGATCACATTGTCTTCTTTCTGGGTCAAAATGACATCTCGAAATGAGGGAAATATTTCAATTTCGATATTTTAATAATATCGTATTATCCGTAATATGCAGGGTGCGCTCTTCCCTGCGTGAAATTAAAAGCTCTGCAGAATGTCAGGAATGAATTCGACTGAGAAATGGAATGAAATCTTATTTTTTTCTTATGGATCTCATATGTTCACCGCGTAATAATAAATATACCCAAACAGTTTTTAAATCGGTGTCAAATATTGACCTACTTATTTTTTTGTGATAGCAAATAAGACATAAAATATATAAATAAATATATTACAAACTGCATATGCAATATTAAATTTTAAATCCTCTACTAGAGTGGTTTGTGTACTTTATTGGAAATTGCCTCTAGAGGGACATATGGAACTTCCGAAACTACTAATGTGGAGCATCTACATCGAAGTAGAATCAACAGAACTTAACATTAAAGACCTTGAACTGCAATACGGAGAGAGATAAAAATAAACATATTTTCCAATGTTGCGGAAAGTATAAATACACGACTAAATAATCTATATGTATTCCTATGAAAAAAGGTAAGTGTTTTTTCTTGGAACTATTGCGGATGACACATTTCTGAAACAATTATTTTCAACATATTGAAAACAAAATGGTGGTACGTTTTAAACCATTTAACCTTATTCTTTCATAATAAAACTTAAGTTTAACCTCAAGTCTTCAATCTGGGTAAAATTAAGTAAATCTTTGAAAATACTACATTACCTTGAAAGTTATTTATTTCCTTACTTATATTGGACCTTTGCTTTTCGAATACGAAAATAGAAATTTATCAATAATTTTGGCCATCATCGTGAAAACAGCAAAGAAATGCTCTTGTACGTTAGCTAACAATTTACAATATAACTTTAATATATATAATATACATGCAAAAATAGCGACTAAAGAAAGTGTATACAAAGAAATATCGACAGCCTTAAATGAAATAAAGCCTTTATTTACATTGCATGCCCAGATTGAAGTTCCTAAGAAACGAGAACGAATTCTCTTTGTGTATTGAGTATTTCCAAATTGGCAATGATTTCCTCGTATTATTTTGATAGGAGAGAAAATAAAAGTACTTCATTGTTCAACCAGGGAGCAAAGTATATATTTGTCGACGCAATTCCGGTAATTCCGATAACTCTGCAAACTATTTTCCCCTGCATACATCATTTTCTCTTACAAGCGCTTGCGATTTTGCTCCCTACTATACTTATTTTACTCCCTAGGGAGAGAAAATGGTATTTTGCTCCTGCGATAAGGGGAGCAAACCAGCATTTTGCGCTCAGTGTATAACAGGAACTTCGTTCTAATTCATTCTCGTTTACTGGATTTCGACTTTTCAACCTTTTTAGCAACTCCGCTAACTATTTGTACAGATAGTGGAGTACTTTAAGCATGTTTATATCGATTTGTATAAATGCAGACAGCTCCGTTTAAGCGAGTTTCGTAATATTTTCCAAAATGTACAGTATTCCTGAATGCCGTTAATAAATTAAATGTATGAATTATGCATTTAAATGTCAAGAGGTTAAGTTGAAGTTAGTGAAGTAATAAATTATAAAGGATTTTTTGGAGCTCGTTGCAAACTTGAGTAATTGTTATTAATGAAACGTACATCTGCACGAAGCACGTGAGCTACCTGCAAACGTAATTATCTAAATGAAACGTAAGCTTTTTTATTTATCTCCTTGATATTACAACTTTCATGTTAGTGACTTTGTAATAATCGTTAAAAGATGCAAGGGAAAATATGTGGACTGCACTAAATATGGTACGTGATCTCCTTATGGAATGATGAATTATCACATGATGAAGAATTATTAGTGTATTTCAAACGATATAACTGTTCATATCATAATTAATGGCCTGTCGGTGTTCACGTCTAGCCGAGGATCATATTCAACAATTCACTAAACGGTGAAAGAATCATTACAAAATTCGAACCTGCGAAGGCGAGAATAATTTCTAACAATTTTACCAATTTAAAGCCTTGATATAGATAGAGAATTGTAATAAGACATCTTTAAGAGCTGTAAAAAGATTTAAGAATTGATTTTAAGAACACAAAAAGACCATAAGTGCTCTGAAAGAGCTCTTATTGACGATAATAAAAATGAATTCTGATAACATTTGCTCCTCTTCATTACAAGTATTGTCCGCTCGAGCCGGTTGGCATATGAAGTAAATGTCACGCGAATTTACTTTTGGGTACTAACGCCATCTAGTGTCTATAAAAGAAATTGAGGTCCTAAAACTGTGGTTCAAAAAATTGGACAAGTGGAGACAAATTTAAGATATCAAGCCAAAGAACTCTCCGAAATTAGTTTTCAAGACGTCAGAAGTAAGACTTCTCTAAGAGTTCTATTTTCAGGCTCGAAAGTCCGTGCAGCAAAATAGGAAAGAGTTCAGAATGATTTTGAAATGTGCTCTAAAAGAAGTCACATGACCCACTTTCTCAGGGTTATGTGACAATGAGTTCATAAAGATCTCATAATGACATCACGTTCAGAAAATCCTCAGAAAGTCGGGCATGTAACTTTTTTTAGAGCACATCTAGGCTGTCTAGGAGACGTCTTTTTTAGTATTATCTTGGAAAAGGACTTATTAAAACCTCTTTAAAATGTACATACTTGAGCATATAAAATAAAAATATCTCAAATCTAATTTTAAAATAATTTTAATAAACTCATAATATGACCGCTCAACGCCATTACATTGGCATTGATAATTCGAAATATTGCAACTGCAAATTTCAATAAAACATCAATTGAAATCACTTGAATTTAAATGCGATTGTTTTGTAATTCAGATTCGTTAACATCCTGGATTTCCAGTTATTAGTTGTTTATTAAAATCGATTTAGCTTCAATGAAATTACATTTGCTTATAAATGATCTACATTTCGTATCTTTCCGATATATTTTTATATAATAAATTCTCAAAATTGATTGAATAGAAAATTTTACAATTAATTATGTAATATTTATTATGTAAAGTATCCTTCACTATCGCTGGAATTTTCTTTTGATCGTCAATCTAAAGTTTCAAAACTTGTAATTATAATATAAATAAGATCTGGCGTTTAAAAGTACTACATTTATGACGTAATTAAGCCTTTTTAAATTCTATACAATCTTGTCTGGTAGTAATTTGGAAGCAAAAATAGAAAATTCTATGATGTACGTACTATACGGGGATTATCGGGTTTAACGAGGAACGTTATACGATAACGTCCCATTTTGGCATAAATTTAACACCTATGAAACATATTACCTCTCGGGAACATTGTATGTCAGTGATTAAAAGTACATGGTAGATAAATACCAACGAAAATAAACCAAGGTAGTAAAATGCTTTGTGTATCTTTTTCCTTTTGGATCATTTCATTTTTTTTTGAGTAGACAAAATATTGATTTTCGTTTTAGACTGTGTGAAGGTCGATAGAAAGATTAAGTTGCTTTCTATGAATACATTCAAGTTACTTCCTGATCTTTGAATGTTGATTGTTTTGTTCTTGGTTACAAAATCTTTTTGATCGGAAACGACGATGTAAATATACATCAGCATCAAGTTGGTCTCAAACCCTGTTTTATTACGTGAATCAATATATTGTTTGCCCAGTTTCAATGCATATCCACTATTATTTCATTCAAACTTGTGAATTGATAATTGCTGACATTTGATATTTGTTTCCTTCACAGTATTCGTTACACATTAACGTTTGCACGAATCATTGAAAATGGCAGATTAAAACGGAGTAGTTTTGAGTTTCCCATCGTCACGCTTCGAATTCATTTATATTTACTTTGAATATGAAATCTATGAAATTGTTACTTTATTCTTTATTCTAAAATTTTGTTATATTTATTACATAAAAATCTGTTAAATGCAAACTTCGTTTAATTAATTAGAGACCACAATTTGTTTTAGCGTGCAGATAAATACGTGCAAATGCAGATCACGTAAGCCACTGTCTGATTCATTAAGTGGTGTTTTCTACGTGCTCATTACATCAACAAAATTCTTGATTGTAAATCAAATTAAGTGTATTAAAGGACGACCTGAAACAACGACAAATTTAACAATCTTGTTTGTAATTAACATCGAATTTTAGTTTACATTGAGTAGAAATTTGTTGACCCTTGACAATAATTTGAATGCCCACAGGGGCCAACTGCTCGTCCTAATTATTAGAACATCGGTGTTAAAAATTTCGGAATGTATTGATCCGCAAAATGCAAAAGTGGTTGAAGTTGTTTACCCCGAATCTTTCTATATACCGACGTCACTTTTTTTTTAACATCTGTGGTTGAAGTTTCGTTTGACAGTCACGTAAGCGCAAGGCCCATATACACACAATGCTTGACGTATGCGCCGCCCAGGTCGCAAGTCGTATGGTTCGGATAGCATGCTACGTATGTATGTATATGTGGAATTTAATTCAAGATACGTGGTCACGTATACCTAGCATAGAAGAGCAAACGACCTGTAACGTAGAACCTTTCGTGCATATTTCGTTGCATTTATGAAGGCCTGAATTCAAGGTTTGACACATATATTACCGAATTCGTTTACTCCAAATAACATTAATAATCTGCATGCATTTAAGCGTGTGTTCAACAATGTGTAGGTGTCTTGTCCAAATATTGGAATAGTTTCGCTATTCAGGGTAAGTGTTTCAATGCTTTCTGGTAGAGATAGATGGATTAGGGGAGCCCAAGAACGTCAGCACTGTAAATATACAGGAATTTTACTTCGTATTCCAAAAACTAAATTATCTGACAAGAAAGAAATAATGGCATTTTGATCCAAAACCACAGAAAAATGTATTTGATATAAGAACTTTTTATATGTTTTTCAAAATGATGGATGATTATCGTCGCGACTACCTACTTTATGTTTGTTTACGTTCATCGCGTGTGGCGCCCAACCGAAGTGTTTGGAAGATTACCGAACATTGCCGAACATTACGCGAGAGTATCATATTGTGGAGGGGGAGGAGGAAAATAGAGTACAGTAGAACTTCACTTTATTGTCCTTCACTTCGTTAGCGCCTTCACATTATATCCCTTTACGTATTTAGCGCAGATAAGGTTAATTCTTCTTTCCTCTTTCGTATTTGTCGGACAACAACGTGAAGGGAGAACCCCGAGTAGGACAATAAAGTGAAGTTTCACTGTAAAACTTTCGGCAGTATAACTTAGGACGGGGCCTGCTATTTGAAAAATGTAAGTATTTAACTACCCATAAAAATATCTCAGAACATACTTAACAATGTGATCATTACGAAGATTATTACAAGAAGTTCTTTTAAAGATCATAAGTAGTAAAATATATCATCTAAAAGAACACGTACGACAATGTTCTGAAGTAGGTAACTTTTTGTACCTTTGTTGCAGCACGAAGTACTCAAGAACACGTACCTCAACCAGGAAACCATTAACGTATGCACAGGGCTTTACTTTGGACCTAATTTTGCAAATGGCGTCTCGTCTTAGTTAAATGTCTACCGAGAGCAGTAAGATAATGCGAAATATAATTATTCTTTGAAGAACAAGCAGAGCAGAGTTTGTAATGAAATCACTGCTTCGCTCAGTCATAATCGTGTGTCTTGAACAAAAATCAATACTTTGAGAATCTTGACAGTGGGATGTAACTTACATCAATCGTTAATTTATTATTAAGTCAATTCGCGAACTTATCGAAGAATTTCAACACCACTTATTAACGAATATTGATTAATTCACCATTTTTAGTCGTGAAATTACTGTAGGAAATCGATATCCTACAATAAAGTAATATTCGAGGAATAGACTAGTGATACAAGTGATATTTTCTTGGAGTGAAAGTTTAAATACTAATTCCTTCGAAGTTCATTTATTCCAACTTAAGTGACTCCATTCCAGCTTCCTTTACGCTTTATCTTTCCCCGGAAATTAAACGAATCTTTTGAAAGCCTCGATTTAAAAAGATCTTCATGCCCTGCGGCCATCGGCCGCCAATTCAGTTACAAGGACTGCGATTTTATATCTGTATTTAAGTGAATATTTTGAAATATATATTAGATTTATGGTACTTTTATCAAGGGTTTATTTTCATTTTAAATCATTTCCAACATATTCGTCATGTTTTTATACGAATTAAACTTTGTTTAATAAAACGGATTTCTTTATTTCAGATAATCGATTTTTTGCAATTCTTTTCATCAATCACCAGTTTAATTTCAGTCAATTTAAAAAGGTCGTACAATTTTACAATATCCACGCGTTTTCCAGTGTCTAGACAAACTGGATCGCAAGGTCGAGGCCAAGGTCATCGCATGGTAACCCATTTTTATTCTCGCGAGTGCGTCCACAATGCTATTTTTTGAAAAATCAATGGTATTTAATTTGGATTTATAAAACACGACGCATTAGTGGTTTTATTGTGCAGACCTACTTTTTGTTCAACTTTCAAAGCTTTAATTAATTAAAATCGTTTTTTCGTTCTTGGTGTTTAGGTCACAGAATTTTTAATTGCATTTTATTAGGATATCGGAACAACCCGTTATTGCATTCTTTCTGGGGAATATTAAAATGTTCATATTCTATTCCATTATTATCTATCACTACTTGCTAATAATAGTCCAAAACAAAGTTACTCGAAATGTCTCTTACGCTAATCGAATGATTCGCAAACATAGCATTCTTAAAATAAACAATAGAAAATTTTGAAATGCGTAAAACAACCCTACAGACAATTAGTAACCCACAGTAATACACTTTGACGCAACTATTCACGTCTGCAATTTAAAAGTCATTAGTTTTAATTTTAGAAAGTGCAGTTTGGAGAGTTCAATAATTAAGTGTCAGATTTTTAATTCGATAAACATATAAAAGAGCTCCTACGGTATAAAGTAAAAAAAAAGTCTATCTAGTTTGCACCAGTAACTTAATTGTTCTCGTGACGTCGAGAAAAAAACTCGGTAGGTTGTCACTTACACATATGGCGGAAAACATATGCTAATAAATATTCGAAATAATTCGCTCCTCTATACGATAAATAACCATTATTAGGTTTTCATCCCATGTGTCAATATCAGAGGGAAGGATCAGTATTTTCCAACATAACTCAATTTTTCGTATTAGTTTTTTAACCCTCCGAAAGGTAATTTGTCACACTTTCCACCGCGTGCATGCGGATATCATCCTGTATGCCCACCCAAACTCTCAAATTATGTTTTGAGATTGAATATTCCTGCAAAAAGCATGATTACGGTCTAAAAATAATTGGATTCGTGATTTAATTTTTATCGATCTCCTTGAATTGCAGAGAAGTGTTCGATGAAAAAACGAATTTTGTTGATTAATTTTAAGCGAATGAAATACTTAACATTTTTGGAAGAAACTAACCTCAAAAAACGAATGAAATTTATTACAGATTCCCCAATAAATATTTATCGCGTGATGTTATTTCCATAAATATTTTATGCAAATTATAAATTAGATGAGCAAGAGGAGCATAAATCGATTTGCGTAAAAAATGACCGCTGGCGGAAAGTTATATTGAGTAGTCAAGAAATGGCCGGTTATTTTTCACTGGGTGTATGTGCACTTCGTTCCCAAGCACGACACGTACCTCTTCCGATGCAAGGTATGCCAGCAGATTCGTAAAATAAATGACTTGCACAGCTTTTGTTCTTATTTTATAGCTCCCTAAAAAATCTGTAGAATTTCCAATTTATTGGAATCATGATCTCCAAGTAATTTATCTTTTTTAACGCGAGAAATGCTTCGCGAAAGTGAAATATCAGATCGATCTAGTTTTATGTCAAAAGAAGAGAACCATTAGAACTTTTTAACTTAAAAAGTGCTTAAAAGTTTTATAAAATCACATTACCGATTCGAGTTTAGACATTTTCGTATTTTTAATAATACTCATTATTGTGTTTTGTGCAAATTTTAGAGAAGAATTTTATGGTACAAAGAAAAAGTGATTTTCTTCTACTCTGACCTTACTTTATTATATGAATTTCTTATGTAAATTAGTTGGATATAACGAATGCAAACAGCGTATTCTTTATTACGCTGCCGGTATTTTTGGGAATATTTTAATAATTCTTAATTATCTTTTAAATTAATCACTTAAATTACTTAAGATATGTAGATTTTCGTGTCTGGTTGGAATAAATTTAAAGAGTTATTTCCTCTCAAAGCACGATTAAGCATTTTGTAGAAACCGTAATAAATGACTTTAACAACGATATTTCAAAATTATATTTTATCGTTGATACGAATTTCTGCAAATAACAGCAGTACATTTATCGATCGCGGTTGGAGGGAATTGTGAATGTGGTCACCAATATTCAGTTTCAGAATTACTTCGTAAAAGGTTGGTATAAATCGGTGCGAATATACATGTAAAGCTGTAATCCAACTCTTTGATAAATTGTAAAATATACTTTACAACGCGTAATCCAAAGCAAAATTCATTTTCAGTCCCTAGGGATCAAAAGTGCACTTTTATCTTCTTATATATTTTCCAGGTTACGCAGAATTGTAATTTTTTATATCAATTTGAATTTGTAATAGAGTTTTTTAAATTCATTATGATGAATTATTCATAAATCAGTTTTCAAACTTCAAAACCACTAACATTTAATAATCTTTTCTGGGAGAAATGTTTTTTGTTTCTCTTCGGTCAGACTTTCCCAGATTAATTAAAAACACAAACTTTAGTAGTCTACTAAACGAGTTTTTTTTTATAGGTCGTATATTTTTATAGTTTTTACATAATACACAGTAACAGTGAAGTTTCTGAGTTTGGCAAATTCTGCGATATTCAGAAACTGAGCAGAATCAGATAAAGCTTCAGAAAATTCAACAGGCGATATCTCAGTGGCCAATAAAGATTTTTCTAAGTTTAAAAACAGATTTTGAAGGGCAAAAACAGTACTTTGAAATACCGCGACGATCGTTTTGAAAAAAAATCTGTCTTGAAGTTACGGCACCTCCAATGTACCCAAAAAATGTACTTTTTGCACGTTTAGGTTAAAATATCTCAAAAAACTCACGTATAGGAGCTATTCTGAGGTCGGATTCGAAATCAGCGCGTCAAATACCTTCGAAAAAGTATGTTCTGGTTCTTGGTTCTAAAATTTGTTGGTCTATTTTATGTTAGGTTAGGTTAGGTTGGGTATACGTCAATAACGTCAATTATGTCCGGTTATGTTTGGTTATGTTAGGATTAGGTTGGGTAAACGTCAATTAAGTAAATTATGTTAGGTTAAGTTGGGTATAAAAAATGTCGCCATGTTGTTTCCATCGTTTTGAATTGATGAATTCGGACTACCAACGAACAAAAAAAACATTCATTACCGCGAAAAAGTCCTCCATCTAGGACGTAACTTTTAAAAAATTGTCTACCAGCGAATACGAATATAAACGTACGGTTTAAAAAAAAATATGTAAATTTTAGATCCGGTAGTTTTTGATTGTACGAATCAAGCTTAATTAAAGTGGAAATGAATTGCGAAAAGTTCTACAGATGGCATACATAGAATTTAATATTTATAATAGTAAAGTTATCTTGTAGTTCTGCAACCAACATACTTTTGATTTCATAACTTTACCACACACATAAAATTATGTGTATTGCACAATTCACATATGAAATACGTCATTCTGTCATAACATTTGTTTAAATTTTATATACATTGCTTTCCGTTCATTAAAAACATTTTAAAACTTACTAGAATTCTTTAGGCGATTTTAGAATAACATTTTTAAAAAGAAGTAATTCAAGAGTTAGATAATTCCAACCAAAACGTACTTATTCGAGATTGATGAACGGATTTTTGCGTAATCCGCACTCTGAAAAGAACGAATGGCAATAACTTCAGTTAAAGTCAGGAAAGTCTCATTACACGATGAAATATTAACTAAAAGTAAGTTAATACGAGTGATAATAAATTACAGATACTAAAAGTACTTTTTTCTTGAAAAAACAAAGAATTAAAACCTGAATGTTGACTTTATTCAAGATCCAACCGTTTCAATGTACTCGTCGAACTTTTCAATCATTTTTGAAAAAAATTCATCAGATTTTTTTAAACTACGAACTTTACTCTGATTCTCCTATATTTGGTGAAATAACAAAGTGTACTTTTTCTGTTTGATGTCAAAATATTCGCTATTCAGTATTTTCTATTCTTTCCTTCAATGAATATATCATTCAATTACAAAAAAAATACTGATTACGTATTTTTGGGATACAAGAGTTTTATAATCATTCCACAAAAAATGCAGGTGAAATTTAATTAAAAAATCGCTCCAACTTGTAGAACCTTTTTGACATTTACTTTCAGTGCGGAATTTTGAAACTATTTTCGATAATCTCTTGATCTTACCAAAGTCTACTCCCAGTCTAAAGCCGTCATAAAATCTACTGGGATCTGATAGGGCGTGGCAACGTCGATTTTGTACGTTTGTCTCCGTCGTATTGACTTATGGACCAATTAAATTGTGCAAAATAGCTCACACAGAAATTTTTGACATTTTATCTTAATCAAGAGAAAGAATTTCTAATTGCACATTTTAATGCCGAGAAAATGTTTAATGTTATGTTCCCAAAAACCTTTTTGATGTTCATCGTTGTTTTGAATAAGAAATGTCTTGTTTCAGTACAAAACTATATTTTAAATCATGATAATAGACAAAATAGAACAAAAATAAGATTTACTATTTTTAAAATGAGAAGAAATGAACAAAAGAGGATTTACGCCATATATAACAATAAACTAATAAAGAAATACGACTAGTCTTAGTTCAGCCTGGCTTCAGCGCTTTGTATCTCTCCCATAAAAAGTCCGTTGACAATCAAAGTTTCATCAATATTTTACAAATGATTTCTCGAAAGCGGTCAACTATTCGATAATTTATTACAGTTTATAAACAATGTTTGAAACGTTTCATTAAAACTAAAATGAGAAAAATGCGATGGTTTGACACAATTTTCGCAATAGTGTGACCCCTTAAAAACTCGAACAGAAACTTTATAAAAGTTCGTTTTTATCTCGCACGAAATACTACATGCTTTGCTCGATCTAGCCCGAGCACAAAACTACTTTATTTTATAATGAAACACATTTTTTTCGTAGACTACTTTGCCAGACATTTCATTAAGTACAATATTAAATTTTCATTTTAATAATATCTTTGAAAAAAAATTTTGAAATAATTTTTCTTTAAATATTATCAAAGTGTAGTATTAAATTAAAACTATCCCAATTTAACTATTTTCAACGACGAAATCTTGATGGAACTCGACAATCAATACGGACATGTAACTAAGAGTAAGTCAGTCAATCGTCTGGTTTGAAAACAAGTTCTGACATAACAGAATTCAAATAAATTAGTACAATGAGTATTTTAATTTAATATTTAAGAGTAATACTTTTAAATTAACGTCGTAGCGTCCGGAAAAGCAACGCCAGACTGAACCTGGCATTAAATCGTTTGTGAGCTCGCGGACTGAATTGCCCCTTAAAGCAGATGTGTTCCTTTATTTCAGAGCATTTCGTCTAGTTGGTTGGAACTATTTTCTTTTTAACTTTATGCAAGGTAACTGAGTTTTAATCAGACTTGTCTTTTGTGTCCAAAATGTGAACGCGTAAAAACAGGAATGTTTACAGCACTCTAAAATCTTTCAAGTACTACCCGAGATTCGCTCTTATCACGCCGAGAATGAATAATGGCATGCGGCACAATGGCTCCTGGATAATTAAGTGTCAGAATACAAGAAAGTTTAGGTATTAATATAATAAATGAGTTTACCTATAGTTCCTTAAGAAGAACCATACAAAACACAAATTATTTTGCATAAAAATGAGGAAATTAATAGCCTACTTTAAAATTTCCTTCAGATTATCAATATTTTTAGAGAATAATTAAATTTCCATTTTGATTGGGACTTTATTAGTTCTATAAAGAGAATTTATAATTATGACTTGATTATAACTTAATTAGACTTTGGTAAAAACATCTACAAAAAAGGGAAGCATAAATTCATTTTTGAAATAGAAAACGTTACATTTCAGTACTGGCATTTTAAGGTTATGGCTGGTACTTGAGATTTTTTATTTGGTAATTGGAAATCAGTAAACAAAATTTTGAAATTCAAATCGGTACATCCGATACGACAAAGAAACATGTAAAATGTATGAGAGTCACGTAAAATTCTCTACGGTTTTCGGGTCACTGGTAACAAATACAGCGATCGATTTTTTCGATTGTCTTTTATTTTTATTTTTTCAAAATGAATTTTTCGACGATAAATCTGCCATTTCGGGTGATATGGAGCAAAGGCGTTTATGTGGTAGGGAAACAAAAGACCAATGACTCTAGATATCGAAAATTAATAATGACAAATAAAAATGAATTAAACTTTAACGAAACAACCTTTTGAAAAAAAAACAAAAAGTCAATTGTGAGCCTAGATAACTTCAACAGATACATTTAAAAACGGTTGTAAACATTTTCAATTGATAAAATTGTCAGAATTTGACAAAACCTGATGATCCACGATATCGACAAATATGATAACAGAACGAGTCGAACGTTCAATGGAAGAGAATTTTAAAAAATTGTTACGCGCGTACATAAAAATACATCAAAAGATCCCGGCATATAAAAGTGAATTTCTAAAATATTGAAAAAATACAACGTATGTAACCAGAACTATAAAAAATGAACGACGTTGCTGATAAATAAATTTAAAAAAACGATGATATGTCTGTACAGATTATTTAGAAAGATGATGAGAACAATGCTGCCTTTTCAATAGTAAACAAATGCGAATAAAACACAGATCGAAATTTGAAGATCAATCTGTATTGTTCTGTGGACTAGGTACTCTAACAACGAGGACGCAATTAACACGACAAAGGAATCTTTGTAGTTTGTGCAGTAGACTGTATTTGGATGTTTCTGTTGCTCTTTACAAGATTGTTTTATCCCAAACGATTACTTTGTTTTCGGTTTCAATACCTTTGTTATTCTATCCACAGTAAAAAAGATACATAATTAGTACAAAGAGATTATGTTTCATATTCAAAACTTGCACTGAAAACTTTCAAAATATATAGCAAAAATAGAAAATTCGATACTGGCATCTTCGAGCAACAGACTGCATCTCATGATATTCCAGATAAGCAAGTCACGAAAACTTTTGAATATCGTAGTACATTTTTTGGTTCTTTTATCTGTTTCAATTTGAAGCTCTAACAGAATCTGAACTTTTGGTTAGACACTTTAATTAATTTGTATTATAAAACGAAAATTAAGATTTATTTTCAATGAATACAATTTTACGTAAAAATACTCTCGACTGGTAATGGCTTCGTTTGAATACGAATGGTTGGCTTTCGCGTCAAGTCCGTAATATACTGACAAATAGAATTTAATTCATGGTTTCGTGCATTCAAGCCGATATTAATCGCTCATTAGTGACTTTGGGGATGGAAACCAGATTTAATCGAATGTCGCGCAAACCGCAATTCACAATTAATATTATAAAATTACATATCCCCAACTCTGTTCCTTAAAGTTTGATGAATTCAAGACTATCCAATAATGAAAGTTTCTGACAGAAGGGTTCTCGTAAGCTGGAGAATCTAACAACGAGCCGTTTACGTACCTACAGTTAGCGCTAGTTATTAAATCTTGAGAAATAGTAAATTCCCATGGCGTATAATATTTACTTGATCATCCAAACATTTGAAAATATCCAATTAGTTGAAAGTTTTAGTAAATTCTCTCTGGCAATTTTCTTTAGACCTCATTTTTTGTCTTTTTTATATTTAGAATAATTTATATTAACCAGGACTTCAAATTGAAAGAGTCGTTCTGAAAAACTTCCACAAAAATTCTTTTTTTTTCGTTATGATGTGAAACTTACAAAATGGTATAGAAATTTCCAGCACATGAATTACGTAAGGGCATACAGTTCACGAGCATTTTGTTTCAAATTTCAGAAAGCTATCGGAGGCGTAACTCAACTCAAAATTGCTTCGAGCGTTTTACTATTTTACTCCACGAGATACACAGCGGAGCCGCACATTATAAAAGTGGCCTTTTATATCTTTCGTTCTTTCAAGCCTTCAATCGTAGAATCCCTGGAAAACTCCGCATAATCTGACAAAAAAACTCTAAAAGGGCGTACTGAGAAGGAAAATTCAATAAGTATATTCTATTATTCTTTGAACTTCCAACATTTTTCTATAGGTTGGAAAATTCCATTCCTACATTCACTCCCATGTCTTAATGTTTTAAACTCAATGGTTCAAATGTTGTAAATGCTTAAAGTGCTTCTTGTCATTGACACAACAAAGGCGTGTTTAACTGCATGCGCAGATTTGATGAACATCCATTATCTGGACGTGGAAAGGATATTCCAAATTGATTTACATGCGTAATCCATCAGACACGCACTAGTAGATATCCTTTTCTCTTCCAAACAATGGTCATCCACGAGACTTCAGAGTGACGTACGATCGAACGTAAAATGGACATAAAACGAATGTTCATAGAACTCCGTGGTATAGACATGGACAAGCGCAGTCGCAAATATGAAAAAGAATCCAACGTTCAGTTAACTTTTATATCTAGTGCTTTTGCAAATCATCTCCCAAAAAAGCCATCAAACTAATTGGTCAATTCATGTTTTCCATTATTTCCCAAACAATACAATTAGTCCTGGGATGTTCTGAGGAGCTCCTGAGGACATCCTGAGACGAGCTTGTGTTGTTTGGGTTCCAAGGAACTTTCTTTATTGTTATTAACGTGGTAAAAAAGGCCTTTAAGGGACCTAAAAACTGACAAAAATTGGTGCCCAGTTAGCACAAACAATGGAGAACGTCTGGATGGTGTTATAAAAGCCGATCGATGGTTAGAAAACGAGTTGATAATCGTTTAATCGTCATCCAAAGTTTGCTTTCTCGCAAGTGATCCATTTTATTGTACATTATGTCTGTTACAACTCATTGGTGACAGTGGTTACAACCTAATTTATAAGACCACTGGCAACATACAGGACCATCGGTTAAGTCTAGGCATGGAGACGTCGGTTTTGCATCCAACAATGAAACGTCGATGTACCAACTGGTCGATAATCCTGTAGATTTAAAATTTAAGGTTGACCAATAAGGGCGAGCAGAAATCATGCTACGCAGTTTAGAATTTACAATAACTTCACATATATGACTTTTTGGATAGCTTTCAGGCACATTACTCGTATTATGAGTTTTCCACCACGAATAATCTTCACAAACATGTATTCTTGTATTACCTACGTTATATTTTTTAACCGCAATCATAAAAGCTTAAAAGCACTGTGGATTCAGTTTCGGTTACGACGATTACAATGGCTTGGAGCGACGTTAAAACATATTGTCGCGCAAACCATATTGTTAACGACGATCTATTTTTTAATAATAAAAGGAACCAATCAAATGGTATAAAATAAAACAAAACTCACCTGTGGTTCCGATCTGCCTCCAGCCGGTGCCAACTCCAATCTCTCGGAAACCGCCTACACAAAACAGGAAAATAATATGATGAATTCGTTTCAACATCCTGCGGTCAATGCACATACACACAAACATGCACATAGTCGACAAACGTATACATGGTGTAGGGTTTGCACTTCTTTTTGCTCGCGTCGACTAATGCATGAGTCACGAGAGGGTACGTGCTTTCGCGAGGTTATGCCTTGGGGCGACGAAAAGAGGGTAGGTAGGCATGTTCTCCCCATTTCCTCCTGGCAATGAGAGGCTTAGTCAGCGCGAGAATAACCGTTCCAACTTTTGTATTTCATTATATTTTGGAACTGCGCCTTTCTCGCACGCAAACACTCGCGACAATCTCATTATTAATCCATTTGCCGCAGCTGTGTATTTTTTTTTCTTCGCGAGGTATCTGCCACCGGGATGAATGCTTTCGTTTACGTGAGCGTGCATACATGTCAAAATCAATACATCTGTTAATAGCCCCAGCACCGGTGATTGCTAAAGCGCGACACGTGTTGGAGGAAACTCGATAAATACATTTTTTTTATAAAGAATATTCCGACGTTAACTTTTTACCCGAGTTCTCCGATTGAAGCCATCCTATTATGTTGATTGCACAATGTTCAATGACATCGGAATTCCTGGAATGCTTCAACGGATACCAGCGCTGGTCGTTGAAAAAGTACTTTGGGTCATGCCGTCTACTCCGACGACCTTGAAATTCATCGGACCAGATGACCCGAGGTTGACGTCATTAAGTTACAATTATGATCTAGCTAATTGTGACGTTTATTACCTACGGCATATTGTCACGTTTCGAAACATAGATGAGAACCTTCATAGAGGACATGTTGGTAATTACGATTGTATTGACTTCCTTTCATTAGTCGACAGTATATAAATGTCGGACTAATATGACAACTTCACCGGAAATCTAGCAGCTAACTTCCAAGGTTATTTGGAGGGCAACATCTTCTGTTAGCCCAAAACTCTGTTTAGACCTCAGTAATTCAAAGGATAGGGAGTTTTACGGGGTTGCAACGAAATCCTACTGGAAACGATAATGGCAGCTCCAAGAAGAGGTTTTAAACATGACTACACTGAACTTTACGGCCATTTGACTATAAAGATTCCGTCCTGGTAGGACACTCCATTCGATGTCGAATGATGCTCCAACCAACAAGGAGCACCTCGTGCTTGTTTTGAAAAGCGTTGATTATTGTGTACCAACTAATTTTGCGAGGAATTTGGAAGCCTCGCCATTTGTAACTCTAAGTAATTAAATTGAATCCTGTTTACATTTTGCTTTGGAAATCAGTCTACTGCCAAGTTTAATTCTGTTGCCTTCGGAGGAATCCGCGCTGCTCTCCTTCTACCTTTACACGAGCATGCTCTTCAATAACGAAATTTGCATATTTTCATTTAATTACTATGTAAATTTCACTAAAGGACCGCGGGATACACTAGAAAAATCATGGAGCGAGAGGAAACATTTTTATAAATAAAATCTGATTGGGTAGATCAAGTTCTTATGATCGCATTTAACTTTTTT
This sequence comes from Trichopria drosophilae, assembly GCA_030407085.1. Classification (NCBI taxonomy): domain Eukaryota; kingdom Metazoa; phylum Arthropoda; class Insecta; order Hymenoptera; family Diapriidae; genus Trichopria; species Trichopria drosophilae. The sequence continues at coordinate 27,104,743 of CM059585.1, forward strand.
TCGAGAAGACAGGTTAAGTATAGTTAAAAAATGTACACTTCAGATAAGTTGAAGTCCATGGGATTATCAAATGCTTGGAGGTATTTTGTCTGACAATAAGTGATGTCAAAAAATATTAGAGGTTATAGTCAAGGTCAAACGTCAGGTGACAACTATGTTCAATTTGTAATATATTCTACTGAAAGTAAACCTTAAAAATCGACTTTGCAGCATACTTTGTATTTTTGGAACTTGAATGATAAAATTACGTGATATCTCTAAGCTTTATAAAGATGAAAAATATAAATGAATGAAGATGTCGGATGATTATGTTATCATTGGACATTGATTCTACAATTGCAAATACATCTTCTGGAATCAACTCTATGACAACCAGCATCATTGGAATAATGGAGAATGAAGATGATGCAAATAATGATGATCATCATTATCAACATCAATATAATTATGTGAACAAATAAACTTCTTTCAAATAACATAAATAAATACATAACATTGATTCTAACAAATCGTTTTTTGAATATTTTATTGCATATTCTAAAATCGAATAAAATTTAAGCTGAGCACCAAAAACGTTTTTTAAAAAAGGATTTATTTTTATTCCTTTTGTTCGGGAATTATCGGAACTACAATAAATGTCGCCTGCACGGGCGAACAGACAGACAGGCGAACGTATAAGATCAGGGACATTTGGGAGTTGATAAATTGCGGCCGCCATAAAGATCGAAAGAGCTCCTAAAGCAAAAAAAAATTGTGAACACATAACATATAGAACAAAAAATGTTAGAGTAAAAGTTCAAATTGGTTATACACTTTTTAAACAAAAGTTGTAAAATTCAGGAATCGTAGAGAATCAAAAGTATTAAGATTATTTGTATAACATTTACAGGTGACTTAAAAAATGAAAAGACAAAACTTAATAATCTGTGGAATATGCAATTTCATAAATCCTTTGAAATATTTTAAGTGTTTCATCTAATGTTTGTGTTTGTTATATTGATTTTTTCAATTTCTAACTCTTTAAAAGTCATTGAAGAAAAGCGATTTTGCAAATTGTAACGCAATGAAGGAGATGCAGAACATTTACGACAATTCTATTCCTTTGAGTAGATTTCGATGTTACAAAATCTACAATTTAGATACTGGATTTACAGTTAAGGACCTTAGTCGCTGTCTCTTCTGTCCTTATTTACATTTATTTTTTTGTCGCAATAGAAGCGATGAAAAACTTTAATTAAATTGCAAAGTTTGCTATTTTCACTAATTAAACAGAAAAATCCCTCTACTGCAGTGTTTTCAAGTAGTGTCAAGGGACCCCTAAAGTAAACAGACTTTTTTACCGACGTTTTTGAAGTAACCTGGTGCAACTTTTATAAAGCCCCAACACGAATAAAAATATAATAATTTTAGCACACAAAAAAAACTCTGAGAACAATCTGGAATAAATTTTGCTCATGATGGAATATTCATAATAATTTCCACACATATGTAATACACGGGAATGCTCGATTACTCGGACTAGCCGAAAATTCACTTGCAGCATTTCATATGCTCATTCGACGTTATATTTCAACAGCCCTTATAAAAATTGCAAATTCATTCGCTGCTCTGGCTATGATCTTCAATGGGCCAAATTAAAACAGTCGCCGTTTAAATTTTGGAAAATTCACTGCTCTGAAAATTCAAAACAAAAAAATACGCTATTAACATTGTTAGGAGGTTAATAACTTTAATGAAGTGAATTGCATTTGATAATAGTGAGAATTATATTCATCATTTCAATCTTAGTTAAAGTGGAATACTATTATTATTTCGGATGAAATGTTGCCAGAAATCGTAATAGCTAGTCAATTTTGAAGCGGATTTTGTTATGAATTTCATATTCCATCATAATAAAAAGAAGCAAAATGGTAAATCAAACCTACATACTTATCTATCGGATATAATATATAAGATATATAGTGACGAAACGTTCAATTCAAGTCGTATAATATATAAAATAGAAATACGTTTATATAACGAGAGCAAAATAGAACCGCAGAAATCGTGAGCGCTCCTAGCGGCGGCTATTTGCCTATCCACACTATAGAAGTCTTATAACAAGAGTGAAAATTCTGACTCTGCTTAAAAGAGTGAAAATATCAACCCTCTCTGCTCTCGAATTTCTCTAGTTCATTCTGATTGGAATCATTTTCTCAAACACTCTTAACAAGAGTGAAATTCTAAATCCAAAAAATTTAGGGAGTATGCTAAAGCATCAACGTAAGATCCGATTTATAGCTCAGTAAACTATAATGGTTAGAGATTTATTGAAATCGATTGAACTTTTCTCTTGCCAATTCAGATTCTTGGTTTTAGCAAATTTATTTTAAATTCGAGATCCTTTATATTCCTTTAGAGAAACTGTCTTGCTTCAATTTGTGTCGAGTGAAATCAATTGCAAACCTAGAGATTTAAATTAAAACAAATAGTATTACAACGATTTAAGCTTTTTATTCGTTTTCTTTCTACATAATACGAAAACTTAAAGAAACCAATTTCTAGGAACGCCATCTATCGAGAAAATTATTGATTTTTTGGAAACACTCAACTTGGGAATGCATGATTTCCAAATGTTATGAACGCCATCTGTCGAAATTGTGCAATTTAATTTGTTCGTGGGATGAAAAAACATTCGAAACTGATAGGAAAATACGGCAAGATCATAACCTCAAATGTTAATGGATGGATATTATACATTTGATTCTCTCTACCGGAGAATTTGTTTAATTCTTTAAAGAGTAGAGAGACTCCCCACTTCCAAGATTACATTGTCGCCAACGAAATGGACTTGATAAAACTCAACCTTGAATGCAATGTATGAAAAAAGTGGTAAAAAACATAATAATACTTTGAGATTGGAGTGCACTGAACAACACAGAACACAGGTTAATATGGTTTTGTTGTTGAGAAACTGAGGGTAATTTCCGAAATAATTTTATGCGTAAAATTCCGATCCGAGGTCAGAATTGACTCAAGAAATAAATGTACTTAAAAATGCATTTTTTTTGTTTGAAGTTATATACAGAAAGGTTATGGATATTCTGAGTTATGACATTTATTCCAACAACGCCACTAGTATTTGCGTTACCCACCATTTTCAAATCTCCATTTTGTAAATTGACGATATAATCGTACAGTAGTCACCGTCCTAAGTTATGCGAGCTTTTCTTTCAGGCTGTCCTATATTATAAGTGCGAAATGATTTAAAAATCATTCTGTTTGATTTTTTCTTGACCTATATTATAACTGAAGCCCAAACCATTACTTCGCCTCATTATCCCCTCTTCCCCTCATTATCCCCTCTTCCCCGTGTGTAGGCATAACCGAAGCATTCCAATCTTTGCCGATCCCTGCCGAATAGAGTGAAGCGCACCGAAATGATGTATTGGGGAACAAGAGAAAGAGGCTAATATAACTTTGGGCCGTATAACTTAGGACGAGGGTTGATGTACTTAGCGCCCCCAAAACGCCTAAGTATACATTTATAAAAGCATTTATATCTCCCGATTTTTTGTTTAATGTCTGTTGACCAGATTCTGTTAGACTTTAACAGATCTAGGAAAACATTGCCCGACGCCTATGGAAGGAATTTCTGGCCAGAATCTAGGACAAATTCTCCTCACAGGCCAGAGCTTATGCCGCATTCTAGCCCATAACTCCTTAATTTTTTTAGATGGCAGAATAACAAAAATATTTGGGAAATGAACCACATCTTCCGAACAACATCCAATACACGCGTTTTATAAACTTATACAATCCATGGACTTTTCAGAGAAAGAAACAAATAGCTCAGAGATAAAATTGTAGTATAATGTGGCACTAGGTCAACATAAACACGCCAGTGTTAATAATCTTTTCTTTCTGGTTCTGTATTATTATCTGTCTGATAAAAATATATGTTGGCGAAAAGAAAGCAAGAATGACTGGAAGAAAAGAATGATTCGCTAAATAAAAATTGAACATTCTATTGTGGTCATCGGGTGTCTTTCAAAATTGAATTACGTATATCCATTTTGGTATTGAAAGATAACGAAGATAGAATTCACGAAACAGCTCCTCAGGACATCCCGGGACTGATTGTGTTGTTTGAGTCATACTGAGCAACCTTAGAATGTCTTCATTTTCAATATAGAAGTTTATTACTCGTATTTATTGGATTGAAGATTAGATTGTATTTAAATATACAGAATATGAGCTTGTACTCAAAGAAATTAAAAATTCAGTAGAACCATATCTAACCCATGATCAACACCAATTGTCTAAAAGTTGAATAAAAAAATTGCAATGCATCTAGACCTCTTAGACTTATGCTAATTGGTCATGACAACTTTTTGAGACAGCAAGATAATATTAACCTATTTTGAGTTGTGTTTAAGTACATGTTTTCAAAACTTTATACAGAAATGAAAATACGGAATTGACATTACATAAAGTCGATTCTGGATCAAACGTCACTCTAAGAAAGTCTATTCTTCAGAGAAGGCAATCTAGAGGTATTTACTAAAATACCATCAAACATGATGGTTAAGGATATTTGATAGAAACGAAATAGAACATTTCTAAAGCATCTGAAGAAATTGAAATACAAAACGTCGAACAAGAAAATTGAACTCGTACAACATCTGAAAATTGCGAAATAAATTCCGCACAACCTACTGACAGGAGGATTCCAAAACTATATCGAAATCATAGAACAGCTACTTGATGAAAGTGACGAGCAAAAATTAAGTAATTCAATTGAAAAAAAAGTTTCAGGTTCATAATAAATTAATTCAAATAAATACAGTAAGATAATATACAGTATAGTTTAAGTCAGTCGATTGATATTTTAAGTATTTCCAACGGTAAAAGCGAAACGATAACTTATCGGAATTTGCTTAACACTGGTATTATCATCCAGGTTGAATACCAATATTACACCAATACAAAAGACCCACTAAAATTTCCTGATTAAATTATAAAATAACTAAAACGCTAATTCCCGTCATCTAGAACTAATGCACATTTTAATTACAAACCCATCCTTCTTTCAACTAATTCCCTAAATTGCCTAACTAACAACTTCTGAGTGATCGCTCCTCGCCGTTAATTACATTACATTTTCAATATTCCATGCTATACTGAATCAATTTACAAAACATAATCTGATTTAGTACAAGCCACCAAAATATTTGAAAAGTACGCTTTTACATAATTAAAGTGCCTGCATAAAGGGAACCAAGTGCATTTTATTTTTCTGGGAGTTCCTCACCCGTTGATACAACAATCGCTTTATTTAGAAACCTCTTAATTACCTTTGTAGAATTTGTAAGCAGGAGCTCGTTTTAATTTCAGACAAAGCCTTCGGGAATTTCATCGCGAGGAGCATCCCTCTAATCGAATTCAAATACGCAGACGTATCGATTTATCGAGTCTACGAAGAATTCAAATCAACGTTTGAAGTTGCTTCGGCCATGCTTATTATCGGTAATAATGCTGTATTGCTGTATGCTTTATGCGTAACAACAAGCTATTGTTAAACGATATTCTGAAAACGGGTTTAAAGGAAGTGTGGCTTGTTTATTTAGATCTCAAGGGTCTCGAGGTCTGTTTACAATAGTTGTCATAATAAACACTATGTTTGTTTACATGCGCACTTAAAACCATATTTTATCGGTTCAAGTATATAGTCATATCGTACAAAATGGCGATTCAAAAACGTAAACAATACATTCAACAACTAGGGAAATCGACCTTTCAAACGTTCGATGTCAATAAAAATAGAGTTCAGTAGGATATTGGAGTGGCTGAAAACGAATCTGAATAAAAACTAAAATGTTCAAAATGGAAAACCAAAAAATTTTTTTTTTTTTATTTGATGCAACATATTGGATCGACCATTTTGAACTTCGAAAATTTTACATCGGATTCGTAATCAATGTCCCTTAAAACCGCAGAACACATTCTTCAAGAAAAAAGTTTATTTTCTAAGAAACCTTTAACCCAAAGTGAACGAACAACATTGTTTAACTGAATAATAATGTTTAATATAATCGATTCTATTGTCTGGTAGATTATATTCCATATCATTTTTCGATAAACACAAAAATCGATAAAGCTGTAAGTAACTAACAAGGCAATGTACCTCATAAAGACGTGACATAAATAGTCGGAGGTAATATTAATTATACTAAATTTGAATGTTACTACTGATTACTAGGCGAGTATTAATAGTTCATTGGTATCGTAGAATTACTTAATGAACTATCAAAGTTAGTAAACTTCGTCGTAGCGTTCGAGTTCCTGAACAGTGTTCCGAAGTGGCTACGATGCAAAAACGAGCGAACGAAAAAAAAACTTGTCACATTTCCATGAATATTCTACGTCTTTTAATGTCGATGAAGCTAAAATCTGAAATGAGTAACTTTAGTAATAAAGTTTAAATTTTTTGCATAATTGGTAAGTTAATAATACAACTTGTGACTGTTTTAAACATTTTACATTCCGTTTTTAAGTTATTGTTGCTAATATCAGGCAAATAGGACGATTAAAAGAACATTACTAGAAAAAAAATTACAATATTAACTTTCTTAAATGTCTTTCTACTCGCACAAGTTGTTAATTACAAAACAAACATTACGATTGTACTTAAATATTACAAAAATTAGTAAGGCTAACCACTACAGAAGAAAAGTAGTAACAGTCAGAAAGTATACGACCCATGTTTACTACTTGCAATTAGAGTAACCCAACTTATTCAGTTAGCGTAATTTACTTTTTAAATCACAAAAATGTATAATTCTTTTTTCGTAAAACTTAAACCAAATTACTTTATTTTTAAATTAGTTTTAAAAATCAAACATTTAAAAGAAACATCTTGTAATTATTTTTAAAAAGTAATTAATGGAATTTAATTTTAAATGTAGACTGACATGAGAGAAACGAGACTTCAATTATTTAATTCAGTACAAACGTTAAATTTCACACGAAATTGTGCCGCTATGCAGAAGTTTTCTTTTCGTTCAGTTTTACGCTTCTACCAAACGAGTTTTCATTAAATGGGAACTTTGATAAATTTCCTAAATATTTGAATACCGACTTGACAATTAGACCAGAAAACAATTTTCGTCAAATAAGATAAAACGATTAAGTATAATCAATTTCAAGATAATTTTAGTACAACGTTATCGATTTTTTGACGTATTATAAGCTATTTGCAACGAATGAAAACTATGTTATCCCAATTGTTGTAAATGTAATTGCTTTTAATTTTGAGATATTTTAGTTTAATATAATTTCAATTATTCCAAACAAATTTTATGTATTTTCTATTTATTTATATAACGAATCTCTTTCATAGTTTTGGAGATGATTTTGATAATATAATTCTAGAACAAAAAGAAAGGAAAGAGAACAAAAATGCTTACTGGATGAAGAAGATTACTTTTAATTCTAAATGTCAATAAAAAGGTTACAACAATATTTTATTACCTCGTAAAGTTGAGGAAAATATAAGTTTTTTATTGAAGCTAATGAAGAATTACAACCACAAGTATGAGGTTTAAATTTCATGAATTAATCAAAATCGATCCGTCCGGGATCAAAGAGGACAAAGGGTATATTTATGGACCAGAGAAACACAAAAAATTAACGATATTCTGTAAGTGTAACCTTATCGATTACTATTAGCAATATAACTACTCACTTCAAACCAAACAATCAATTCTATACCGACTGCGTTAAGACATTAAACACACCAGTGCCTTCATTTATTACCCTTTTGATATATACATAACATAGATAGCTTATGCATTGGTTCAAAAACAAATAAAATATTTAGGAGGTTGAAATACAAGGCTAATATTTTACATAAAAATCGAATAGTCTTGTCTCAATCAATCAAAGGCCAATAATTATCTAATTACACATTACTAAGACACTATAAAAAGTATCAATATTGTGTATTAGTAGACTTCAGTTACTTAATTTCGGTACTAAGATAGCGATCTTCCATGTAAAGGTCATTAACCACAATGACCTCAATCAGAAAAACAATTTGTCATTGTGCAATCAATGTTGATATCGTAAGTTTCGAGAATTACTTAAATGCGTTTTAATGATGGTTTGATGGCCTAGTCGACACCAAAGTTTTATAACTGAAACGCGACGCAAACCGGTAAAGTTTTTTAAGATTGTCTAACGTTCACTGGTGGTGGTTTCATCTATTTGTGCAAATTTGTGGTATTTTTTATTGGAAATATCAACTGAAGAGTTCTCTCCAAATGGAAAAGGAACCCGTGGAGTGGGTAAACGTTTTTGGCATTGAATGCCATTGGAAGTTTTCAAAAGACCTTTGAAATTATTCTGGAACGACTGTTTGTTCTTGCCTGTCGCGACACGGCACGGCCCTGACATTGTGTTTCCAGAATTTCCAGACGTTTTTGGTCACCAATGGCGCATCAAGCGACCGATACCCAGACAATATATAATTCACACTGAGCTGAATTCAATACAGGATGATCGAGTGAATGGAGTTTATTCAAGACTATACTACCCAGTGCTTATTTTAAAATCTACACACAGAATGATAAAAACTATTGCAAAAGTAGAGAAGGATGATGTGCAATTTTACTCAAATGCCAAAGGATTGGAAAATAGCATCTGGAGAAATTCCATTAATGCGTACTCAATATGAGACGAATTCGGTATATCACGTCTCAGGGTATTAGAGGCCCAGCATTTCAAGTTTGGTACGGCAAGTCTTATTAAATTTTGAACAAGCCCTGATTTGGAATACCCAATCAAGAAGCCAATTTTGAGACTTTGCGTGGCATTCAAACAACTTGATTAGATTTCTGCTCGGCGCAATTTCCCCCCAACAGATTTCCAATCATACTCCGTTGAAAATAGCAGAGGCTGTCAACATTTCACCAACAGATTCTGAAGCAGCCATTCAATAGCTCATTCTCGATTTAAAATGATATATAAAGCACTAAAAAGGAAACGGAACTTCAGCATTCAGCGACGTAACGTCTATTGTTGGAGGAGTCCTTGTTTTTAATTTTCTCAGGAAACTTACTTCAGGTTCGAAGATGGCTCTTTATTTGAGTTTCTCCTTAAAGTTCCCAAACTAGGAACAATCATGAATATGGAGGGAAAACCGCAACGAATTCTTTCCGAAGTACTTGTTCTGGCTGGGTATTGATCGATCATCGAATTGCGAGGCCTAGCGCGGACCTTCAGTTTGCAAATCGAACGCGATTTCCTATCACGATGGGAATGACGGGTTTAATGCATTTCGAGGGGTGACGGTACTCAGACGTCGGAGGCACGCGAAATTATTCCTCGGGGATGCGCGGAAGAAACCGCAAATTGGAATAGCGATCGCGAGCTTCGGATTCAGAATGTCATCAAAGTGGAACATTGGTTTCCGCGGCATAATGCGGTTGCAACCGCGTGCACCCTCGGTTCCAGTGCACGATGGAGTTAATAATCCTGATGCTCGCCGCCATTGCAACCCGTAGCCAGGATATTTAGGAACGGACAAGACACTTGCTTTTTTAGCTCCCACATGACAGCTATTGTGCCGTACACACCAGGGGGGAAAGGAAGTCAATACAATTCACGGATGTCATGTTGGACACAAAAAATATATGAAGGGTTGGCGGGTCTTCGTGGATGATTTCCTTTCTCCTACCCCGGTGAATCGTCGTTCGTTCCTTGGCCGGCGGCGTGCCGTGGCCGATCGATTAGCAAAACACTGGGAACGTATTTCCTTCGCGTCACGTCGATAGCGACGTAGAAGCGCATAAAAGTCGGACACTCGTAGTGAAGGATCGACCGCCCCCGAAAAAAAACACTCATGGGGTGGATGTTAAAATATTTTGACAACTTACCTGAATCTCTCGAGCGCTCAGAGCGCTGAGGATGAGGAGTGCGAAGAGCCGCAACATCTCGACGGCAGAAAGAAACGAAAGGAAAACGAAAATCCGAAATTACGGTCGGTCCCTCGGTTCACTCCAGTGTGGCAGCAGCAGCAGGGTAGAGTGTCATCAGAAAAAGCCGCCCGAGGACTGTACACCACGCAATTGTATTAACACGCGATCGATGACGGGCAACCCGCGTATGCAACCGTCCGTCCAGTGTCCACTCGGTGCGGACCGAAATCCGCAATAGCCGAACTATCGAGTGACTACTGACTCTGGGTGGGTCGGAGAAGAGCTTCAAGATGGCGTAGCCTTGCATGCGACAGAATCGGGGCTGGGGGCTGGGGAGACCAATCGGGCGAGGGTGAGATCTATAGCGGGCGCTTCGCGCTGGGGGAGGTGCGCAGGGCCGCAGGAGCCCCAGGGCCGCAGATGCTTGGAGCCGCTACGGTTCTGCGCGACCCTGCACCCGTCACGTGACATGCGCAGGAACATACCCGCGCTCACGTCGGGTAGGTACCCGGGTGGTGGTTCGCCCTCGGGTGTTCCTGATGTCGAACCTCTTTCTGAATGGCGAACAGTCAATAACGTGGCGGGAACTTCGACGCGTTTACCTTTCAAACTTGCCGCTCTCGAATTCTTCTATGCCTCGGCCAATCGCACTTTCCGAGCTTTCACTGCTGCGGAAAGAATCTCTATTCAGACCAAAAAAAAAAAGTACTCGTCGAAGGACGCCAATCGAACTTTGAATGTTTGCATATTCGCGACGGTATAATTTTTCAATCCTATCAAATACGTTGAAATGCTATATTTTTCAAATTGAGGTGAAAGCCAAAAGTGCTTTTTCTAATTCCAGAAAAATGCCTGACCAGATCAGTGATGATTCACCGAAAATTATCAAAAGTGAATAAATAAATAAACTTAAGGAACATTCTGTACCATCTATTTTATTTGTGTTACTCGGCTTTTGACTTTAGGCACGAATCCAACATGAGATTACTAGAATGTGAAAGATAGTCGATTTTTAGGGCACCATACGGCAATTGGATCACTTGTAACTTCGTCACGTCCATCCACCCGACGGATCCGTCTGTCCGTCCATCCGTCCATCACAGCCTCGTTATTCCTGTAATTGTGATCCGATTTTCTCGAAACCTCTGAAGGAGCGTATACCGTATTAATTTACATTTATAACGAAGAAGAATGTTTTGACACATGAAAAATTATCACAAAATTAATTTTGCTGGAAATAAAATTAAAATCCGATAATAGTTATTGAGTTTTGTATTGTATTTCTGCAAATTCTCTCTTGTGTGATGAACTCTAAAATGCTTAACATGAAAACTCCCTGTATAACAGTGAAATCTCACTTTTAGATACAGTGCCGATCGAACCACTCTTCTAAAAGTTAAAATTTACTTTATTAAACACTGGATTTTTTTCACTGCACGTAAAAGTGAAAATATCACTTTTTACAAAGTTAAATCTCAATGTAAGCACAAGTAAATATTTAAAATATGTGTAATGGTAATTACTTATTTTTATTGGAATTTATGGTATTTCACCGCTTGCAAGAATGATATGATATAGGGCGGATGTTCAACGCGGTACATATGCGCCACCAAACGGTGAATGTTAGCCGGGCTCACTGTTTCTGATCACTGTTTTGCTAACAGTGAAAAATATCACGGCATTCAATACACTCAATATTTCACTTTTAAAAGTTTTATGTATGGTATAATAAAAAAGAGGAGGTCGTGACCTATATCATGATATTACGGCTCTTTATCGAATATAAATTAGATAACTATTAATTTTCAAGAATTATGGAATTTACTTCTCACCGTGTTAAAAATAGAATTTATTAGAAAAATATACGAAATTACGAACTGCATGTAGAGAAATATTATATGCTTATGCAATGGGTCACCTTCATGTTATTTTTCTAACATATTTCGAGTTATTACACCTGACATTGTTTATTTATTTTGAGATCGCTGTTTATTTACTAAGGCACCTACCGAATTTTCCAGTGCATCTCTTGGAAAAAGACTAGGTGTATCACAAACGATTACATAACAGTTCCGCGTACCAAACAAAAACAAACTTGAATCGGAGCGTTCTATCTATGTAAACAACCCATCAACAATAACAGTACCGTTCTCAAGGGCACGAAATATAAACATTAGTACATACCACTAATGTTTTCAATCTTCTACAATTCTTCCACTCATTTTAGAAGGTCTCGATAAGTTTATAAAACCCCCTTTCATAACTCTGTTATATAATCTGCAAGACCCTAGCTTGGGGACTCTACCCTTTTTCGGGGTGGATTTCGGAATAGGATAGCAATTATCTATTGATAGAATTTGTCTCTTCTTAATAAAGTCACTCAATTCACATAGATTTTATTTGGCGTTTTATTAGGTCTGTATTTCACATCAAATACTACATTCTGATTTCCAGGAGTTTCTTATTTATTGATCAATGTATCAATTTGATGTGTGAACTTTTCTATTCAGTTCTACCGCTATGGTAATATTCAACAACCCACTATCTATCAAAAGTCCAGAAGTTGAAAATTCGAAGAAACTTCTTGTAAGGAAGAAAAAGGAAAATTTTCTGAAAATATGGTTTCGCGCAAGGTTTTATTTAAGACTTCCTACATGTTAATTAAAAATCATTTTCTGATAACAAAAAATTTCATCAAGAAGAAACGAGATCCGATCTAAAATTCCTGATTCTTAAATTTCATTACGGAAAATCTCTCGGAAAGTCTTGAAAATAATGAAGTTTAAATGCAATGTAATAAGACTTCTTTAAGGATCAAAATGTAATCGTGGCTAATCAATTTGTTTTTGATGAACGATAATTGATTTTTTCCTATCTCAATCAAAATCGAATTTGTAAGATCCATATTTGCACATAAATATGCCTTAATTAACAGTAGTTAATGCATTCATAACTGCATTAATGTGTATTTCAACCAACATCGTCCCTTTTCTATGGGGGATACACAACTCCGAGTAAGCCATCGTCGAAGCCTGAATCAAATTTCTAGTGCTTCATTACATGATTATTCGTAGGGCCGTCTTCTACATGTACAAGGTGTTCTGAAAATACGAAATAATATACAAAATCCAATTTTCTCTTGAAATAATTAATAGTTTTACCCTGTTTTAATGCCTTTTTTATGCATAAAAATTTACTTTTTAAATTTGAATAAAACTGAGAGTTAAATCATTTATAGTCGGGCCATGCTGTGCATTGTATGAATACGGAAGTAAAAGGGGAACTTGGATCAGTAAACAAAAATGCATTAAGGGCTTGTCGGAGTCTTGAAATATGGCAACTCGAGCGAAACACAATTTTTCATTTTATGTTTTGATTCCTTGAAGGGTGACTTTAAGACAGTAAGAACATTTGTCTAGAAATTTCAGTTGCAGATTTTAGTCAATTATTGAATATCATCACAGAGGAATTTTTGAAATAGATTGTCAACTTAGAAGCGGAGACAGTTTTGGCATAAACCTTTCGGAAAAGTTCGCTACTGAGGTTAAGAGGATATTTCATCAGACTCAATTAGAAAATACAAGGAGTAGTCTTGAGAATTAAGGAAGTTATTTATGGAGAAGAATGCAATTTCACCAAGTGAAATTAAATCGTTGTGGCTTAATCACATTTTCAGGGCGTCTCGCTCGGAACAAAATAAATAGCTCATTTAGTGTGAGGAATACAATAATAGAAAACTGTATTTTCCTCCCTGAATAATACAACAGCGCCGACGGCTGCAGGCCACAGGAGCAACATCCTATAATTATTTCATCACTTTTTACATTAAAGAAGAATTTGGTTTAACCAGAATAACCAAATGTGTTAACGAAAACTATTAATTAATATATTTATTATAATATAGTCGGTAATAATAAAAAACGAATTTTTGAGTAGTTGGTTTTGTCAGTTTGAGATATGAAACAATCTGATTTTACTCTACTTCGATCAGTTTTTAACTTTGAGTTCCTATCTGGTATTATCGCGGGAAACTTTGTGGAATTTTGACCTCGATGAACTTGGAAGAAAAGTCTCTTCGTACTTGAAGTTATTCTGATCACATAATTCAGTCCGAATTCAATTCCATACCGAGACTCTTCAACTACAATCGGTTTTAAAGTTGACCCCGCTTTTCATTAAAAATATATAGATTCCAAGGGACTCAATTGTTTCAATTACATAATTATTTCAAAAGTTCGACAAATTTCAGAGTATTCGTAATTTTCTTACTTTTTTCCACCTTTTTGTTAAAGTGAAATTTAATGAGACTGTGTAATTTTGCATATTAAGTTATTCTGATTAAAAGTTTGCACTTGAGTAAACGTGTTCTATATTGGTTCCTTTTGTTCTTGAGATCCTCGTATCTAAGACCAGCAATTTATACTGACCTTGGGGTTTCTCGAGCGATGTAGTGATTTCAGAGATAAGTAAAATCACTTCCGGAAAACCAAAGTGGTTTTTTTTGTAATTTAATTTTAAAAAGTACGAACTGTTTATTTACTGTTTTTTGTTAATAAAAATATGCAATATGATGAAATGGTTGAATACAAGCGAAATTGAAAATTCAGGAAATGTTTATTTACAGTAGAAGAAACTTTTTCAATTTTACCTCCTTGTCTCCAGTCCCCAACATTTCAAGATAATCGACCAAGTGCATTAAGTTCCCAGGTACCCCAGGACATCGTGCTTATCGACCGTGAAACATAATTTCGCCCAAAACACGCATTTCGTCTGAGCGAACGTTTTGACCAAGTTCATTCGTTCGTTGTTAAGCTGGAAATTCCATAATGTTTTTTTCGGATTTAATAAAAATCCGATTAAAAACATGCGTTTTCATCCGTAAACAACAAATTTACATATTGTTTTAAACGTTTAAAATTAAAAGGGTCTGAATAAATCCATTTTAAGCAGGATGTACTTTCGTCATTTATTATTCTCAGTGAAATACCTGATGCACTATATTCGGTTTCTGTGGATAGAATGGACTCAAGAGCTTAAAAGACGAATATTTATGGTATATCTGGCGCAAAATTCTACAAATAAAGTCTTTTTTTTATAATTTCATATCTCCAGATGTTTTACAGAAATGGTGTTACCTATTATGGAGAAAGCGTCCTTGTGTTTTGTTTCGATCGATGATAATGTCGACATTAGATTCAAACAGATAAAAAATGACCACAAATCTCTTTTACTGAAATCAAAACGCGATTAGAATAAGAACACTAAAAAATGGTAGTGTACACCAAATAAACCACGACGTGTTCAGACGGTCGGCATTTCGTATTCCGTTTCTTTCTCTTGGCATATTGATTTTCAGAAATTGTTATTCGATTTCGCACCCCTTTATGTGGTTCGAAAATTGACAGTGGAATGTATTCGAACTTATATAACAGGTCAAACTAAATAAAAATGAAATATTTAATGTCAAATCTATCAAGAATTTAATTTTAATTGACAAAATAAAAAATTACGTAAATCATTGTATTGTGATAATGCAAATCTAGTCACTTACAGGATAATGTACCTATAATAATAAGTGCCATCTGTTTGATTTTTATCAATTTCTATAAATTTCTATCAAACAAATAAAAAACAACGAACTTACGCCCATGATGAAGACAGGATTAAAAGACATTGAATGCCATAAAAAAGCCACTTATTTTCTATTTTAATATGCACATTCAGAGTAGAATATTTAGGATAAAAACCATTTTATTACATGAAATAATTAAAAGACCACTCCAACTTGCTTGTCTTTCGAACACTTCTTTTATTGCAGTTCTTTAGATCGCGTATTTCTTTTTATTTTTAAATAAAAGATGTTTACAATAAAACATTTGCAGTTCGAAGCATATATTATTTAAATGTTTCTGAAGTTGGATTAATTGTTAATGAATATTCACGAGATTGTGCACTTTCTAAGATATTGGAACGATGACTTAACTTTTTTTTTACTAAATAATTAATAATTTCAAATAAAGAGCAAGACCTTTTCCTAACTAGGTTACCTTCTATTATTATGAAAATAAACAATTTCGAACTATTTTGTACACAGAAGTACTTTGATTTTGCCGTTGGCGGTTAAATAGACATCCACGAGTGTGTACACAACCACAATTGTTTGGAGAGAAGCTTATACATCAAGATTGCGAACGTCGATGTTTCCTAAAATGGAATTAAGCACCGGAAATGTTCAGCGGAACCTTTAATTTTTAATTTAAACGACAGCTGCTCGATAAATCCGATATCCAGGAAGTGATGAACTACCGAGAAATTAATAAGTGGCAGTATTTAAAGGCTTTAGTTTATCTAATAAAGATCAAGGTGGGGATTTGCGTAATTGACTTATTCTGATCACTGGTGACGTAATTGCACATGTTTTAATTTGAGGCATATAATTCAAGACTGTCTTTAACCTTCCTTCTAGTTAAGAAACTGTAGTTTGCCGAAGAACTTCTCTGGGAAGACTATATGAGAAATTATAACTACAGACCTGCTACTAATTGAAATTAGCCACAACGAAGTATCATCAAAGACTTGACATTAATTTTTACAGCTTCTAATCACTTTTCGAAAAATACACACATGATTAAGTCAACAACACTAAACAACTAGCGAGAAGGAACATGTGACGTTTGATTATTCAATCGGTTTTGACAACTATATATCATCCACTATGACTCGAGTTCCGAGATGGCGCCGTGATCGTTTTATTCTCAAAAGTAGTAAAATAATACCTTCTGTGATATAACATTAAAAGACGATCAAAACTGAATGTTTGGACTACAATAGCAAGTTTCTACCTTTTACATTAAATTTAATCATTGCATGTATTATAATATTTTTAAAATTCATTGTAACATTATATGTTTTTAACTGAACTATAAAATTATTTATTTGTTTCGTATAATACAGGATGGATAAGCGATTCTATATTCCAGGGCTCAACAATAGTTCACAATGTAGATAGACATCCGTCAATTCATCTTAACATAAAACGAAGGAAACGAGCAACCGCAAAGTAGGATTTCAAGTTTTATGTTCTTCGATTTCTTCCTAAACTTTCGCGGTTCGAGTAAAATTTGCCTCAACTTCCCCAGTACAACTTCCGTCCTTCGTGTTTCTACGAAAAGTGGAATACATTTGAATCACGGCGACCACTTAATTTCAATTTTAATCACCTGTATACCATTATTAAATGTGATTGAAATATTTTCTTAGTGCATTTCATGTTTTGTATATTTGAATACCTATTAAAAAATTAAGATTTTTCGCATTAAACTCCTAGCAGTAAATATAAAAATTAGCATTACCAGGCGAATAATTCCCTGCGATTCATTCACTACTGACCATCTGTCCTGTACAACCATGTTTCCGGAAATTGCATTATAATGCTTTAATAATTCGTCCATTACGCAGAATCGTGACGTTTATGTATTTTTATTCCTTTGAAATGCGCATTATGAATATATTATGTTGATTCACATTGCTGCTTTTATTTCGTTACTTTCAGTAGCAGCACACTGTAAGGAATTAAAATTAAAGACATTTCCTGCATATTCAGAGCCTTTACGAAATACAATTATTGGTGGAGGAATACAAAGAAATTATTTAAAATTTACAAACTTTGAAAACGTTTTCTGTGTTTATATTTACTAAGTAAAATAACGATTTTACGAATTTCCATAGATTTTTATGAGAATTTGAAACACCAAAATGCCCATTGATGCTCCTATGTTTGGTTAACTTTATTTATGCGATAATTCCATTACATTTTGTTAAATTCCCATTCAAAAAAATAACTTTGACCTTCAAGTGACCTCAACAAGTTTTAAAACAGTTAGGGAGTCATCCTTTGTCCTGAGTAGCTATTGTTTGAGTGTCAAATATGACTCACACCTACTGTGATTACATTTTTAAAATCTAAAACTATATAATTTTACACCTCACTCTCTCTCCCTGTCTCACTCTCTCTCCCTCTCTCTCTCTCTCTCTCACTCCTTTGACCATTTTCATCTATTAATTACCTCTTCCATCCTCATTTAAAACTTGCATACCCCTCCCTATTGTCTCATTACTGCCCCAGCATTCTTCGTCTAAATGTTCCATCACATTTCTACTATTTTTATATATTCTTCATGCACTTTCTTCTTCACATATTCTGTATGTATTGACCTTTAACTCACTTTCGCACCTCTCTCTCTCTCTCTCTCTCTCTCTCTCTCTCCTCTAGTTTCCTTCCCTTTTTTCATTTGCTCCTTTTCATATACTCCTGTATTCCTATTACCTTCTCATATTCTAGGCAAGATCTTGATCTTTTACTTTTTTTCCTCTCTCAAACTATACCCCCTCTCCACATATAATCCCTTTTTTCGATAATTTCCTTCACCCATTCACTCATTCTTATGTCTCTCTCATTTTTCTTCTGCCTTTCATATATTTTATCCCAATCCCACCTCCTTCTACCTTCTCTATCCTTTCTTCATATCTTCCCGCTCTCCACCCCGTCTTCACCCTTAACTTATTCCTCTTCAATTCTTCTTTCACTATATACCCTGGTGTCATTTTTTCTACCTCTCTTGCAACGCCTCAACTACTTTCCACTCTTTGTACCCCCAAATTTCTACCCCGTACATTAGCATTCCTTTCACTATACTATCAAAAAGCTTCAATCTCCATTTTATATCTCCCTTAAAGGGCCTAGCAGAGTAAGCATGTAAAATCTGCCCCCGATCATACAGAGCTGAGATTAATGTCACTAGTTAGTACCCATGCGACAAAACTTTCCAACAAATATTATTTAAAAAAATTCATTTTTCTAGGAGTTATAGGGGGAGAAAGAAAAATAAAGAAATGTATTTTTTTCGAAAACCACTTGACCGAATTTGATGGAAAAAATATATGTTATGTAGACTAATGAAAGTAATTAACAGTAAAAATTTCAAAGATTTTTGCCAAAAAAAAGACCAAAAAAAAATTTTTTAATTTTTGAATATTCTTTTTTAAGGTGTCATCTTAGAGGTACCATTTTGAAATTCTCTTCAGTATCCACTATAACATATATTTTTTTCAGCTTTTTTAAAATGGTGGAACATAGTTAAAAATGCGATAATCACTCAGGCGTACAAATAATGCCATACCGCGTTGAAGATGTTCGATGTGACTTTGATAGAACCTTTTATATATATATACATATATATCAAAATGGCACCTTTAAAATATCATCCTCTAAACTTTTACGGTCTCTTTTTTGGGCAAAGTTTTGGACCTATGAAAATTATAATGTCTTCTCTCTCTATATATATATATATATATATATATATATATAGATATATAGATAGATAGATAGATAGAGAGAGAGAGAGAGAGAGAGAGAGAGAGAGAGAGAGAAGACATTATAATTTTCATAGGTCCAAAACTTTGCCCAAAAAAGAGACCGTAAAAGTTTAGAGGATGATATTTTAAAGGTGCCATTTTGATATTTTAACTGAACGTTTTAAGTGTCCACAATATATGTCCACAAAAAAAATTGAAGTGTCCACAATAACGTAGACTTGAAAAAAATTATTTAAAGGTAGTAGAACATAGTTAGCATTTTTAACTATGTTCCACCATTTTAAAAAATCCGAAAAAAATATATGTTATAGTGGATACTGAAGAGAATTTTTCGTAAAAATTTCAAAGTGGTACCTCTAAGATGATACCCTCAAAAAGAATATTCAAAAATTAAAAAATTTTTTTTTGGTCTTTTTTTTGGCAAAAATCTTTGAAATTTTTACTGTTAATTACTTTCATTAGTCTACATAACATATATTTTTTTCATCAAATTCGGTCAAGTGGTTTTCGAAAAAAATACATTTCTTTATTTTTCTTTCTCTCCCCATTACTCCTAGAAAAATGAATTTTTTTAAATAATATTTGTTGGAAAGTTTTGTCGCATGGGTACTAACTAGTGACATTAATCTCAGCTCTGTATGATCGGGGGCAGATTTTACATGCTTACTCCGCTAGGCCCTTTACTTTCTTCATAGTTCCATACCCATCCCATTGCCACTCTTGCCTTTCTGACCCTCTCGTGTACTTGTTGTTTTTTTCCTCCATACCTTGGTAATATGTACCTTTACTTTCTCCAGTTTTTTCTCCCCCACCACTACAATCTCTCTTTTTCCTTTTCTTCTATATTTTTAAAAACCTTTGACTTCTCAACACTCACATCCAACTTTTCCTTCTCTAGATGGACTTTCACTCTCTTTATCATATCCCTCAGTCCTTTTTCATCTTACTCCACCAATACTAGATTATCACCATATTCAGTGGACCATATCTTATCCTTCCCAACTTTAAATCTCCCTCTACTATTTTTTAGCTCATCATCTATACCCGCCAAATATACATTAAATAGTGTTGAACTTAAAGGACCCATGCCGCATCCCCTTCTCTACAAAAAATTCTTTCGACATCTTCTCAACCACTTTTACAATACACCTTGTTTCCTCATACATCTATAACTCTATTAATTAACCTACCACTAACTCCTCTCTTCTCCATCATTTTCCACAAGATCCCTCTATCCAGCCTATCAAATGCCGCTTTCAGATCCATGAAAAAGCTCCTGAGGAGCTCTCGAGGACTAAAAGCGGACATTTGGACGTCCACGGGAGCTCCTCGTGACATCCCGGGAACGATTGCGTTGTTTGGGCCATTTACCAATCTCCTATTTAAAATATGTGTATATATTGTATACTCCGTACTTGTCAACCTAACCTCTCTATCATTTCTATTACTCTCTTATCCCCTATTTTCCAGAATGGTATCACGACGCCTACTCACTACACATTTTCTTTACTAGTGAAACGAATTAAGAGATTTCTGTACTAATGTCAAAATTAAAAAAAAAATCTGTTAAAGATCGTTTTGCCTCATTATAGTAAAAGAAAACATTTTCTTTACATATGAAAAGAGATTTACATAGTTAACGTTTTTAATATTTATTTCTTTTTTCATTATTATTATATTTGTATTAAAAATATCGATATAACAAAATACTATTGTAAAAATAGCGTTGTAGAAATCTCTGGAAACTTAAATTACTAATGACAAAGTCGATCACTAATTCAATTAATGATTTTTACAAATAAAGAGAAAATGAACTAATTCTTGACTCTAATTATACTGTTCTCAAAATAATATTTCACTAATTCATATAATGAAAGCCAACCAAGTAAAAATCGACTGTTTTAAATATTCGGGTATTAAACCATGACAATTTCGTGGATTTTTTAAAGGAATGGTTTTCAAAAATGGAAGTAAAATTTTATATATTTATAAGACATATTTTATACGGGAGCTATTAAGAATAATTCAGATGCAAAAAGTATCTTTGCAAGCTACGGGTAAAAGCCACTAATTAAACTTTTTCATCGTAATTAGGTCGATGTCGTCGATTTGATGCTTAATAAATTATCTGACGACATTTTATTCAAATTAAAAGTGTCCTGGACACTAAATGAAAACGTATCTCAATGAGAAAAGAAAGAATTAAAATGTAAACTTTTCCAAGTACTTGACAAATATATTTTCTCTACATTTGGTAATATTTTGAAACAATTTTTGTTTCATTTTTATGCCCATGTTATACCTATTATAAATTTTGGAATTCGAAGCCATTTAATTTTTATATAGTCAGAGGGGGTCTGAACCCCCTCCCAAATGAAAAAAAAATTATAAATAAAATGTTCAGTTCCTTCCTGCCTAATTTGAATTGGCCCAGGTAAACCCTTCCCGAATGAATAATAATTCTAAGGAGAAAATTGGAAATTCAATTGGGTTCAAGGTCTCTTCAAAGTGTCTTTGATTGGTATTCACGAATGGTGCAAAGAAACCTCGTCAAGAATTATTTTTGCATCAGATGAGGAACACGACCTGCACCAAAACTTAATCGAAGCATAATCAATAAGTCTTCATGAAAAGATAAATCACAATTACTTAGTGTCGTGAATTAACTAACCTCAGTACTACAAATGTATTGATTTTGAACAATTTAGTTGCGGTTGAAATTCGAATTTCCAATTCAGGGCAGTGTTACGTGGCCAAGTGTGGACGTGCGATTAAGCACCCACGTCTTTCCAAAACCGCATTTCTACCTATTTACCGAACTCTGTTACTAACCTAACGGTTGAACCTTGCTTGGGCGGTAATTTAGTAGTTTTGCTCCAGTATAGTCAGCCGTCCAGTTTTTACAATGCACCCTTTTCAAGAAACAATTCTTCTCTTTTTCGTCCATTATTCCACTGTTGGAAATCGTGACGCTATGAATATAAACTTTACTTTCCCTCTAAAGAGAAAGTAACTTTAAATGAAAGCGCTATTTTAAGAATGTAAATTTCTGACTTGCGAAAAATGTGCTGCATATAAAAAGCTGGAAATTAGACAATGTTTTTAAATGGAAACATCAACTTCTATCGCGTATATTCCGTAGTATAAAAAACATTTTATCATACTAATATGCTAGTTTTATTCGTTTGGTCACTTGCAATAGGAAAGTCAGCAAAGTAATTAATTATCGGGTAGTGCTTTCTCTCGTAAACCATTCGAGTAGCTCCTTACGGTACGTGTTTTTACGATATGCAGCAATAAGACACCCGTCATATATTGAAAACAGTCTGGAATAAAGCTTCCTTCTCGTGCCAAGTGAGGATATTCCAGCAAATTGTTTCCTACATTTGCAGAAATTCTTTGAGACTGAAACTATTAAAATTGAAACTGACAAGAAATATATCGCCTAAAAATCTCGTGTTTCTTTCCAAAGTACAGGATGTGACTCTCGGTTGTATGCTTTGAATACGTGAAAGATGCGTGTATTTTTCAGCTTGCATCGCAATTTTCAAGAAAATATTTCCTTCGTATTAGTAACATTTTTTTTTATTTATCATCTTGCATTTGTATCACATTTGTCGCGGTTTTTCCTTATTGACTATTAAAATTGTTCTTAGGTTCATAACAATCAACTATTAGATCATTTTTCTCAGCATAAAGAAAAAAGGACGCTAATTAAGTAGTAAGAGGCAAAATAATCAAAGTTTTGCTATTATTTTTACTACTTAAATGGTAAGACCGACCTTAAGTAGTAACGGCAGAACAAAAAGTTATTTGCGCGTTAGTATTTATTTGTCATAAACTAAAAGATATTTAACGTATAGTAAACTGGGCATATTAAATACAATTATTAAAAAATGAAAATTAGTATTTCGACTAAATAGTGCACTGCATATTACTGAACAACATTCTTAGTAAATTTGACTAATTTTCAGGTACCTACTCAAAGTGTTTTAATAGATCCGTTACGATTAGTTATAACCGAAAAGAAGGAAAAATATACAGGTGATTCTTTTAAATCACATTAATTCCACTTTGAATTGATTAGTACTTCGCATTACTCGAACTTCAAAATCATTGTGAATACTAAGTAAAAATTTACGGCAATTTAATTACTAATTATTAACTTAAATAAAAATAGTAAAATTAACACCAACAGAATTATCTTAGCTAAAAACTTAGTTCCTTTTACTACTTTCCTTTCAACTTCCTAATGATAGTTGAATTTGTCATGTAGATTTTTGTCAGTGTACCTGGAAACGTATAATGTAATTTTCCGTCTTCTATTTTATCTTAGGATTTGCTGTTAAAAATATAAAAGTTCTTATAATCAATTAAAGCAAAAATTAAGTATGTGAAAGACAAATAAATTTCAACATTTTATACAAAAATAAAATAAATGTAATATTTTAAAAGACATTTTACGAAAACTGGTTTATTAAATAAAATATTAATTATTAAATTGAAAATTGAACCTAAAATAAGAAATTTAATAAATCTGCATAAAATTGATTTCTGGTAAAACTCGAAAATTGCAAACATAGACAACAGAGGCATAGAATAAAAATAAAGTTAATTATAGTGAATTTCATTATTTTATTATCTGCTTACTGCCATGGATAACATTGAAACAATTTAAAATTTAATGAAACAGTATCAATTTCATTAATCTCTTTAAAAGAAATTTAATAATAATATACAAAAGTAATTTAACTGTTTTTTACAATGTAATATTAAAACCAGACAGAAAATATAAAATATACTTTGTAGACAAAAAATATGATAAAACTGATAAACAAAGTCCAACAATTTTATCTACATGGAAACATTGAAATATCTCCAAAACACCAACGAATTAAACATAACAATTCAATCGATATTGGAAAAAAATATCCTTTGGCAACCTTTAATAAAATTATGTACAAATATTCTGCAAAAATAAAATAGAATTAAACTGGATCAATCTGTATTAAAATTTAAAATTAAGGGATCATAAAACATGAATTAAGAAATCTGTAAATTTGTTAACGCTAGAAGATAAATAGTTAATGCCGCTAATACGTTTTTCAACAGTTGAAAATCGATATTTAGAGGTAATTGTATTTAAAAAAATTCAACGAAATTTAGAAAAATCTGACCGTGTTGGAAAAAATATATAGTTAGATTGTATTACTTTCGTTTCATTACATTTGCAGAGTAAACAAATATTACTCTATTCAACACTGGATGGTATTCGTAACTAACAGATTAAGTTACTTAGTGCAAGTTATCACCGACTATTGATTACCTTTTCCATTAATAGTGAACATAATGTCTTCTATTGCTCAAAAGTTATGTAATGCTCCCTCACAGGTCAATGTGAAACGAGTATTTTCCATATATTATGATTAATTATACAGTTGCAAACTAAGCTATCGTAAATGTTATTTTAAAACTAGTGGATTGTGCATGGAAGAAAAGAAACTAGTAAACTGACTAAAACAATCGCAAATTCAACTAATTTCAATTTAGTAAACGGATAATAAAAGTTTTAAATATTTTCGGTTTAAAAGTGGTTTAGATCCAACGTTTTATTAACGTTTGTCATAAACGAATATTAAACTAAATGGTGTACACGTTTTATAACTAGAATATTTTTAAACTGATTAAAACGCCTTTTTATATACAATATAAACGTTTATTAAACGCAAATGAAACTTGTACTATTTATGGTACTTTATTAACGATTTTTTGACGTTTAAAATACGTTTCGTATAATATAAACGTATTATAAACGTATCATGAACGTCAATTAACTATATCATCTACCTAATTTTAAAACCTAACTTATGTATAATAAACGTATATTACACAACGGTGTTTTTATTCGAATAGTGTTCTGTTATGTTTCATTGCAATGATTTGGTGCAAGACTGGCCATTATATTTATATGCTAATCAAATACCATGATATTCTAAATAATTGTGATAACGTCACTAAACAGTAAATGGTTATATTTGAAATTGAAATTTTAGAATCGCATGTTTAATCATCAAAAAATAGTGCGAAACAAAATCTTATTTATTAGGGAACATAGTTGCTTTAAATACAATATATATTACATGTTTTACTCTAATAAAATGGTTATCTACTTTGTTACTCCGTATAATTTCAGTTAGTTTTACCATTAGCAAAACATATGTCCGGTACGAGTAGTAAACATAGAACTATTGAGTAGTAATTTAGAATTATGACTTTTTGGTACATGGAATAGTATTAGTAAATGAACATGTTCTGTTTCCATTATTGATTAATTCGTAGTACCGATTACTAAAGATTATAAACATTAGTAATAAGTACCTACGAAAGTCTAAAGTTTATTAACTGTTGTTGATGATAAATAGTAGAGTCTAGCTACTTCGTACGAAAGGAAATTTCATCACAAAGTATCAAAAACTGTTATAAATTTTCGTTTTTATTTATTTTTTAATTCGGTGATCAAAATTACTCGAAGACTACTGAACCAATCTTTATAAATCTTTGCAAACTCATTCAATTCATACTAATGTTGAGTTTAACCGGTGGATTCTTTTGCCTTAAAACGTGGGCATTTTATATAACAAAATTGACATTTTCTTAATTGAAAATCGAGCCATTAACTTCGAAAGCCCACCATTTTATGAAAATTTCAAATTTGTAACTCCTTCTATCAAAAACTGGTTTATACTGTTATTTAACAACCTCCATCGACACTTTCTGTTTCATAAAATCAAAGTTGATTACCGCAAATCATAAAAATAAAAATACAATTTTTTTACGGTATTTTCCACTCAACTATATACTATTTGTTAATAACAAAAATTATTATTGAAAATTCTCAAAGTTCTTTAACCCCTTCGCTGCGGATGACAAAGATCTTTGTCATTTAGAACTTTTCGCTGATAGCGGCAAAGATGCAAATCTTTGTAGGGCATAAATTAATCTGATGAAGTCAATAATGAATCCGATTTTAAAACTGGACTAATTTTAGACAGTCCAAGGCATATCGAACAACATGACATTGTCCTTTTTAAAAAATATAATGTCAAAACGTTTTCTGTGTTTATATTTACTGAGTAAAATAATGATTTTACGAATTTCCAGAGATTTTTATGAGAATTTGAATCACCAAAATGCCCATTGACGCTCCTATGTTTGGTTAACTTTACTTATGCGATAATTCCATTACAATTTGTTAAATTCCCATTCAAAAAAATAACTTTCATCTTCAAGTGGCCTTAAAAAGTTTTAAAACAGTTAGAGAGTCATCCTTTGTCCTGAGTAGCTATTGTTTGAGTGTCAAATATGACTCATACCTACTGTAATTATATTTTTAAAATCTAAAGCTATAACATTTTACTCCTCACTCTCCCTGTTTCACTCTCTCTCTACCTCTCACTCTTTTGACCATTTTCATCCACTCATAACCTCTTCCATCCTTATTTAGAACTTGCATACCCCTCCCTATTGTCTCATTAATACCCCTGCATTCTTCGTCTAAATGTTCCATCACATTTTTACTATTTTTATATATTCTACATGCGCTTTCTTCTTCACATATTCTGTATTGTTTCTCTGATAGCGGCAAAAATGCAAATCTTTGTAGGGCATAAATTAATCTGATGAAGTCAATAATGAATCCGATTTTAAAACTGGACCAATTTTAGACAGTCCAAGGCATACCGAACAACACGACATTGCCTTTTTAAAAAATATAATGTCAAAAAAAAAGATACAATTCCTTAAAATATGCTGTTTTTTCAATTTTTTAAAAATCTTTGTTATGAACTATGAAATCTATTAGGTCAATTTCTGCATTAAAAATGAATGAAATCGATTGAAACTTGCTGCACAGGGGTTTTCGAGGTCGCTGATTGAAAATATGATGATATATTTTAAAAATTCAAAATGGCGAATCCAATATGGCGGACAAATTTTCCAAAAATCGAACCATTTTGCTTGAAATTTGCTGCTCAGAGGTTTTCGAGGTCGCTGGTTACAAATATGATGTATTTTGAATATTCAAAGTGGCGGATCCGATATGTTAGTCTTTGCCCATTTGTTTCGATATACAATATCTATTTACATACTTTACGTCGTAGACGTTGAAGAAAGATCTTAATTTTTTTAAATCTTCCTGGGGTATCTAATTGCATTTAGAAAACATTCAATGAAACGAAGAAATTTAGGAAAATCTGATCACATCCGAAGAAGTATACTATTAGATTGGATACTAACTTCAACAGATTAATTTCTTGTGTTAATTACACGTGTAAGCTATTATTGGCTACCGTGTTCATCAATAGTGAACATAATATTTTCTATTGTTCAAAATTTCTCTAATGCTGCCTCGCCAGATCACTGGGAAACGAATAATTTCATCACATAATCATACATTATATAGTCGCAAACTAAGCTACCAATGTTGATATAGAACTAGTAGGAAGTGCACGAAAATAAGGAAACTGTAAAATAATACAAATTCAACTAATTCGCTTTACAAAAAATTTTATACTTGTTACAATTTGGTAAACGGATAATTAACGTTTACAATATTTTCGGATCAAAAGTGGTTTAGGTTCAACGTTTTATTAACTTATGTCATAAACGAATATTAAACTAAAGTATGTACATGTTTTATAACCGGTATCTTTAAGCTGATTGAAACACCTTTCAAACGTCTATGTATAATATAAACGTTTATTAAACGCAAATTATACAATTTCTGACACTTCATAAACCATTTTTATGTAAAAAATACGTTTCGTATAATATACACGTATTACAAACGTACGTGATAAACGAATATTAAACCACAGTTTAATTAAAAAATATTAACTTTTATATCATATACCTAAACCTTTTTCAAACCGGAATTATGGATAATAATGGTATATTAAAATACGTGTTCAAAGTACACATTCTCAAATTTTCAAATCCATTCGTATTCAATTTATGCACGTTTATTAAATAGCGGGTTAACTTGCTAAAAAAATAGGTTATTTACATCAATGTTTTTTACGAAAACTAAAAAACTACAACTTTTGTGAAAGATTATCGTAAAGAACATTGAATTCCGTTCAATCATTTTTTTAGTAAAAAATAATATGTAGTTGACTTACAAATACCGTACAAAATTTCTTTTTTGTATTTTTATTTTTACGTCTTGCGGTGATCAACTTTGATCGGATGAAAGAAAAAGTATTGATGGAGTTAGTTAAATAACAGTATAAACTAGTTTTTGACAGCCAGTTTTAAAAAATATATATTTTTCACAAAATGGAGGATTATGGAAGTTAATGGCTCGATTTTCAGTTCAGAAAACGTTTTTTGTCTATAAATTGGCCCCTTTTTACGGCAAAAGAATCGAACTATTAAACTCTACATTATTATGGATTGATTGAGCCTGCCAAATTTGAAAAAGATTAATTCGGTAGTTTTTAAGTAACTTTGATCACCGAATTAAAAAATAATCTTCGTTTATGACATACGTTAATAAATCGTTGGACCTAAACGACTTTTAAACCGAAAATATTAAAAACTTTTCTCATCCGTTTACTAAATATTGCGGTAAATACAAAATCTTGTAAAGGAAATTAGTTGAATTTGCTATTGTTTTAGTCAGTTTAATAGTTTCTTTACTTCCATGCACATTCTACTAGTTCTAAAATAACATTTACGGTAGTTTAGTTTGCAAATGTATAATTAATCATTATATATGGAAACTACTCGTTTCACATTGATCTGTGAGGCAGCAGTAGAGAACTTTTGAGCAACAGAAGACATGTTCACTATTAATGAAAATAGTCATCAATAGTCGGAATAACTTAGAGATGTAGTTAATACAAGAAATTAATCGGTTACTATTAGCATCCGGTGTTCAATAGGTAATATTTATTTTATTATATATATTTATTGTTACAATCTGTCAAAAAATAACAGTATATTTTTTTCAATATGGTCAGATTTTTCCAAATTTCTTTGTTTCATTGAATGTTTTATAAATGCAATTGGGCACCCCTAAATATCGATTATTAACTTTTAAAAATATATTAGAGGCATTAACTATTTATCTTCCTCCAAGCGTTGACAAGATTACAGATTTATTAATTTATGTTTTATGATCCTTTAAAATTAAATTTTCATTTTACTGCTGATTGTTCCAGTTTAATTTTATTTTATTTGTGCAGAATATTTCTACATAATTTTATTAATGGTTGCCAATGGATATTTTTTTCCAATATCGATTGAATTTTTATATTTAATTTGTTTGGTATTTTGGAGATTTTCGAATGTTTCAATGTAGATAAAATTGTTGGATTTTGTTTATCAGTTTTATCATATTTTTTTATACAATTCTTGTATATTTTATTTTTTCTGCGTGGTTTTAATATTACTTGATAAAAACAGTTAAATTACTCTTGTATATTATTAATTAATTTCTTTTAAAGAGATTAATGAAATTTATACAATTTTATTAAATTTTAAATTGCTTCGATATTATAATCCGTAGCAGTAAGCAGATAATAAAATAATTAAATTCACTATAATTAAGTTTATTTTTATTCTATACCTGTGCAGTCTATTTTTGCAATTTTCGAGTTTTACCAAAAATCAATTTTATTCATATTTATTAAATTTCTTATTTTAGGTTCAATTTGAATTTAATACTTAATATATGCTTCACCTTTTGGAGTTTTCTCTATTAATATTATATTTTAATTAACCAATTTTCTTAAAATACCACTTAAAATATTACATTTAATTTATTTTTATATAAAATTTCGAAATCTCCTTGACTTTTACACATTTAATTTTTGCTTTAATTGATTATACGAACTTCTGTGTTTTTAACATCAAATCCTTTTTCTTCATAGTTCAAAGATAAACTAGAACAAGGAAAATTCGATTATACGTTTTCAGGTACACTGAAAAAAATCTACGTGACAAATTCAACTACCATTAGGAAGTTGAAAGGAAAGTAGTAAAAATAACTACTTTTTTAGTTAAGATAATTCTGTTGATGATAATTTTGCTATTTTTTTTTTATAATTAGTAAATCCACGTAAATAGTTTCTTAGCATTCAGAATGATTAAAAATCTAGAAATGCGATAATATGCAATAAACTCAAGGAGTAATTAATGTAATTTAAAGGAATTGCCAGTATATTTTTTATTGACCTCGTTTGCGGTTATAACTAATCGAAACGGGCTTGTATAAACACTTTGAGTAGCTAAAAATTAGTCAAATTTTTCAGTATGTGTTATCAATTTATTATATTTAATTATAGTAAATTTCTGTTACCAGTTTAAGCAGAAAAAGCTGGTTTATAGAAAACAATGATAAATTATACATCTAGATGTATAATATTATTATATTATATATGTTAAGCTTAACTGATATTTAACTAGAAGAAAATGTTTAACAATTTCATTATTTGCATCGAAGGTACTTATTATTTAAGAATTTTAAGCGTATCCACAGGTTAAAAATACTTATTTTATTTTAGGAACAATATTAATGCTGCGAAAATGTTGAAACGTGCTCCTAACTGCAGTCTTTTCCAAACATTTTTAAAGATAATAATGTCTGCTTTATAAGAAATGCACCTTTATTTTCATTTCTTTTTATTTTCCGAATAGTACATGATTATGTTTTCAAAGTTTCATAATATTCATGAAAAACACTCCTGCACTAGTGCGATAAAACGTATTTTTAAACTAAACAAAATTCACCTATCGTATTATGAAACAAATGTAACTAATTTAGTTAATCTCGTTCTGTTTTCGTAAAATTTTTGTGAAATTAAAAAGTAATTATTTTCGACAACTACTTACTTCGACTAACTGATTTGTATACTAAATATTGCCATACTAAATATTCCTCTTATATGTTATAATTAACTATTAATAGACTGATTAAAATAAATGATGAAAAACTCATACAACTATAATAAAATCTGGAGTTAATATTTGAGCTTTGAAGTGTAAAACATTCTATCGATTCTATATATTGTCAAACGTCATTAAATGTTATTTATAAATAACATTTTCTAATTCGTGTTTTAAAAACAGTCACCTTCATAAATAAGTTATACACAATAAGAATATTTAAAAATAACATTTAACATTTTCGACTGTTTTTTTAGCCTTCTTCAGAATATAAACCAAATTAGATAAATATGTACAAAAAGCTATACTAACAAAAATAGTTAATATTCAAATATTTTTATTATGTACAACTTATTGATTAAGATGAACGTTTTTAAAACACGAATTGTTAAATGTTACATAATTTATGACGGTCGAGAATTTTAAATAATTGCTTGAATTATTAATTGTTCTGTTTCAAATTTTCCATTTGACGATTCTTAATTTCATTTTCTGTTTGCTATTTACACATTTATGATATATTCATGGATATTTTTTCAAATATATTTTTGAAATCCGCTTTCTCAACTTTCGTGTAATTATTTTTTACTAGTGCACATCTGGATTAAAGAAATATTTTTAAAAAAATCGTAGATAAAAATAGTAAACGTGACTGAATAGAAGTTTTAATGACGACGTAGCCATTAATCTCTGCAGAAAAAGTTGTTGAAAAGGATTGAACATACTAAAAGTAGTAAAAATACGATACAAAATAACAGTTATGGTCTTTTATTTATTCCGATTTAAAAATCCACTCGTTAATTACATCCTTACTTAATTTAATTTCTTTTATAACAGTTACGGTAACTGATGAAATTCTATAATAATTTTCACATCCATATAGTAATATGACTTCGAACCTAACCTCACAATAAATCTTAATGTCTATAATACTTGTAACACTTGTAACTTTCTTATTTTATTTATTTCAAATTCTCTACTTTCATTATAATATTCAATCACTGTAAAATTTAGAGTTTTGGAGGGAATAATTGCAAGACCTGTTGCATGTATACATTCACAATTACCCGATGTGCGCTTTTGAAAACATAAAAGCTTTACATTTCTATTCGTCATGTTAAGTGTTAATTTATCTAATAGGCAAATATCTGTTTATTGTTGTTTTTTTAATGAGTTTTTTAATACCCGAAGATTTTTTGTTTCAGTTATATTGTCTCAGATGGCAAAATAAAAAATTGTTCAGAATGATCGCATAAGGTATAGGATGGGTCAAATTATGAGGCTTTTATGAGCTTGGGGTCGTAACGCTCTCATAATGATTTCAAGTACAGAAAATCCTCGTAATTTTACGCATCCGAACTCTCATAGAATACATTATGTGCTCATTCTGAACTATTTTTTTATTCTGCTATCTGGGATGATGTCCTTATGAGATATTCATGAACTTATGTTCAGATAAACCTCCGAAAGTGGGACATCTGACTTCTTTTGGAGCACGTTTCTAAATCATTCTGAACTCTTTACTATTTTGCTGTCTGGATTCATCCCCGAATTTTTCTGGTGTTGCACATCACCCCAACTTCTTTGAAAAGTGCCAAAATAGACACTTTTGTCATATTTACAACGTCATAATGATTTTGTGCTATTCGCATATGAAATGCTTTATGCATAGAAACTAGACTGTAAAATCCCTTGTGATCGAATCGAAACGCAGCTTCTATATCAGGAATCACGGGAGCCGCTTGTAAGGACACTAACGTCGCTCCTGCCCCTAGCGACGACTAACCAAACTAATTTCACTTTCGCTCGCTGATTTATGTTGATATATTTGTTGCAATTTTCGTAATTTTTTCATACTGTTGCATACTTTGTCTCCCTGTTACAGGTTTTAGTAAAATTCTGTGACTCC
Organism: Trichopria drosophilae; assembly: GCA_030407085.1. NCBI lineage: Eukaryota > Metazoa > Arthropoda > Insecta > Hymenoptera > Diapriidae > Trichopria > Trichopria drosophilae. The sequence continues at coordinate 27,137,935 of CM059585.1, forward strand.
GGTAACATAAAAGTATTTTTATATATCAGAATTAATAGAACATTTTTAATTCTAGGTGCATTAATAATTAAGCTACAAAAATAAAATGAATAATTCTGAGAAATTTAGCGGTCAATTATATTATTTATTTTTCTCTTATTTATTCTTTGAAAACTGGGTACATGTCTAATCAACACAAAACAAACTCAAGATTCAAATTCAACATTAATCCAACTCAACAATTGACTAAATCAACAAATAATATAAATAATATCAAAAATTATTAAAATGTCATGTATATTCAACACAATCGTGTTACATTAATACATACCGTTCAACAGCATATCTATCATTATCTAACCTAACCTAACCTAACCATATTTAGCCTAGCCGAACCTAACGGAAATACTTATTTAATGGAATATCTCCGTGAACAAACGCACAATATTCATTAAATTCTTTAATACAAATTGTTATCATTAATTTATATTGACATTTATAAATACAGATTTAAAATTTAATTTATTTTACGATTAATGTTATTACACTTGATTTTCAAAATACAATATAATTCAATAAACTAAAATTAATGTTGAATTTGTTAAACGTTGAAATTACAAATTTTCAATTTGTCGAATGTTGAGTTTCAATATTGAAATTGCAAATGTCAACATTTCACAATGTTGATTAAACCTGTTACCTGAAAACTATATGGTTTTCCTTCTGTTAACCTAGAGATATAATATTAAAGAGTTTATACGACTGATCTCTTTTTGAGTTTTTAATATACTTATTTAAGTAAAATCATAAAAAATACTTTTAATATTATAAATTGTCGAAATTTTAGCACTTTCGTCATACCACAAAAATGTTACTGGACTATGACAAAATATTCGCTGTGGTGATATTTTTATTCTCCCTTAATCCGGAATTCCGCAAAGATATCTGGCAACACTGGTCCGAACTGTCGGGATCCGGAAACATTCCCTTTTTGTCCTTTGCATGTACTATTCTACTGTAAGGTGCAAACCATACATTTCATTGCATAGAAAAGATAAATACTAAAGAAAAGGGTGCGTCGACTCCATTCTAAACTCAGGAACAAACAAAACCTTTGTTTACATCCTAGAAAAATGATTAAGAATTACTAATTTTTGAACTTTGAATCCTATTTATTGGCATTAATATTCAATCATGATTTAAAGTTATGTGGGTGTTACCTGAATGCAGGAAAACTTAAAAAATAAAGTTCCAAAAATTATAAATTCAGTCGATGGTAACTAGTACACGGAGTAAAATTTCTGTTCCGAAATTACGATCCTAGATAGTAACATTTTCTAGAAATTGTGTCTCCGTTTATTATGTAAACATTGATGATTGTCCCGTGATCAAACACACATAATAATTTACATTTTGTCGATCACGAAATAGTTGCAGTGAAATACTGATGTCATAAACCATGATCAAGTGATCAGTTTTAGTAGTATGCGTTTATAATACCCTATTGTTCCAAAATATTCTGTAAACAGTTGAAGTAGCAGAACAAAAATAATTTCTGGAATCAAGTTACTATTTTAATAATTACTAAGAAAAAAAATGACTTTAATCTACAGTAAGACCTCGCTAATTCAACACTGTGCTTGTTCAACAACCTCGCTTGTTCGACAATACCGGACCTCGCAAGTTCGACGGTGGTCGGAGACTTCTTTCCTCCCATGTATCCACTGCGCCGTTCGCTCATGCTCGAATGAAGGAATGAGCCAATCCAATTAGTGTGACGTTATAGTGGGAGTGGTTAAAACAATGTCGAACTAGCGTGGTCATGGAGAGAGACTGGAATCGAGCATGTCGAATAAACGAGGTAGTAGCGTACTTCACGTGGAGAAGGATTGAGAAACAAACTTTAATATTTCTGAATCCTTTTTCTTACTCGTTGAATAAGAAACATAGGTAGCATTCAGTAGGTTTCAAAATATTCATGTCAAAACTTCATTCCGAATAGTAAAGTATTAGACCAATGATGTTTGTCTTAAATCATTGAAAAGCATCGAACAATAACCTACGAAGTTCTTGTATTATGATTTAGAACGACCGATAATAGGGTTACATTCGCGAAGGTCAACAAATAGAATTCAAAGTTCAGAAATGAATATGAATATGAATGCTGGGATATTTTACTATCGATTTCTGAATTCTTGTCGTAGATCGGCAAAAAATGCAGATTTGTCATGTAAAGTTAGAAAAACTATCATTTATGTGTCGATTTTAAAAGCTTCGTAGGTATTAATGGAAAATTTCAGTCCTATTTATTTTTGCATGCGCCAACAATTAGCATCGAGAATTCCAAAACAAATATCCGGTCGGGTCTTGCAGCCGAAGAGGCATCGAGCCTCATACCTACTATACATTTGGTTTGTTTGAAACACGAAATTCCACTAGATGTATATCTAGCATCTCTCGTTCCTAACCGCAAACTCGATATCCTCCAGAGCGTTCAGCAGGACAGGTGTTTTGTCGACATCAGAGGTATGTCGAAGATGGTAATGGAGGACTCTCGACAGTGTATCCCACCATATGAATGTCAACAAAACATAAATGGACCGAATTGAAATCAAGTGTACTAGGAAAATCTATATAGCTTTTCCTCTTAAAACTGAATGCATCGTAAAAGATATTTGTTATTTGGTGATATATTGAACTCAAACCCAGCGAACGAAAATGGATTGGAATAAATGGAAAACCTCCAATCCAGATTCTTAATTCTTTAGAATGAATTGATATAAATGACACTGCGCATGGACAAATATATCGCTTTGCTTAAGTAAATCCACAAATCATTTCCTAGATAGCAAATATAAAAAACTGCTGATCTCGCAATGTAAAAGAGGTCAGATGCGTCACGTTATGAAGTTTATTTGAACTTGACATCATTATTAGATCGTTAGGAACTCAGAACAAGATTTCTTTTAGAGTACATTGGGAGGTCAACCTCAACTGATGTTTATTTGGCTCGCAAAGTTATTGATGGCTGGAATAATTTACCCTCTAAATTTACTTAAAATTTTTTAATCATCAATGAATATATTGCATATGGATCAAAAATATCGAACAGTAGGACTTTCAAAGAATGGTTTATTTGGCAGCATATTTAGAATGCTCCTTCGAATGTTTTATCTTATAACTTTTGAACTTGCTTATCATCTAAAAATTATGGACTTTAGTAAGTAAGAGTTTCAGAAGATAGGCAGTACTAAAAACTAGATGAGTTTATCACGAGATTAAAAAGTATCCAAAGTCGCGTGACATGAATTTCTGAAAAAGCGGTATTTGTACATTTTCAAATATAATTTTTGAATGGAGGAAATCTACAAATGCATTATTTATGATGTAATAAATGAGTTCAGATATTAAAAATGCTTGCGTTTGCAGTGACTTGAGCATTGAAACTACAGTGCATATAATATGTTTTATATTTCTGACTTTGAAGTAAATTTTTACAAAAACGTTCATTAGAAAACAATGATTAAAAGCCATTACTTTCTAAATTTGTGGGAGTGAAAATTGAGCCACTATTTTATTAAGAGTAAAAATTACACTCTGTGAAGAGTTTTTTAAACTCAACATTTCACAAATTCCACCTTTTCGACCTCAAACATTTTTAAACTCAACCTTTTAAAACTCAATTTTTTTAAAAATTAATATTTAACAATCTCAACATTTTAAAATACAACATTTTCAAACTCAACATTTTTAACTCAACGTGTAGTACACTCCACATTTTCAATTCCATTTTTTCACTCTCAACATTTAGCAAAATTCCACCTTTCCGAACTCAAGCATTTAAAACTCGACATTTTAAAACTCAACATTTAATAAACTCATTATTTAATAAACTCAATATTTTGAAATTCAACCCTTTTAAACTCAACATTTCACAAATTGCACCTTTTCGAACTCAAACATTTTGAAACTCAACATTTTGAAACTTAATATTTTCAAAATTAATATTTAACAATCTCAACATTTTAAACCCCAACATTTCTAAACTCAACATTTAGTACACTCGACATTTTCAAATTCAATATTTTCACACACAACATTTAATAAATTCCACCTTTCACAACTCGACATTTTTAAACTCAAAGATTTAAAGCACAACATTTTTTAATTCAACCTTTTCAAACTCAATCTTTTTAAATTCAACATTTCACAAATTGCACCTTTTCGAACTCGAACATTTCTAAACTTATCTATAATAAATCTTTATCTATATATTTTCGACAACTTTTTGATATATTGTACGTATTAATATATTATTTTTGTTAATCTGTATAATTATAATGCAAAATATTAGTTTTTATGAATATGACCTTTGAAACGATACGTGTATTGTTCATTTCATTCTCTTTCTTCTGTATCTCTTAATCCGGATTATCGGTAAAATTAATTACATCTATTAAATTAAATCCATCAGTCATGAAGAAGAGGTCGAAACGTAGATAAATACACGATATTTAATAAAAATCGGATTTTTATTTTACCATCCTTCGGAAATAAATGGTCGACAAAACGAAGAAGTCCAATTTGAAGATATTTTCACTGCGGTCGAAAAAAAAATCTATTATTAAATTAAAATTACTCTCGGCTAATAGATTTTTCTACACAGCGAGAGAAAAAAATGATTCAATCGGTGTTACTACATCTGTGTTACAACTCTGGAATATTTAAAGTGACTATTGAGATTATGTTTGAGGCAGACTTGAGGTTATGTTCTTTGCATATTTAATGATCCGGATGTACACGAAACAATATCATGGTCCCGAAAAAGTAAATCGAGCTATTTTTTTGTAATACCATGTTTTACTACGGTAAAATGGTTCCATTATTTATACTATGATGAAACTAATACAACGCTCAAATTCGACGTATAAAATTGACTTATCGTCAATCAATAAAATATTTCTCAGGAGGATTCTAATAAAATTATTTTATACGATGTGGTCACCATCCATTTAATGAAAATGTTTAACAAATCTCTACCCTTTTTCATTAAATGGATGGTGACCACATCGTATAAAATAATTTTATTAGAATCCTCCTGAGGAGTATTTTACAGATTGGCGATAAGTCAATTTCATTTGTCGAATATGAGCGTTATATTCCTTTCATTATAAAATAAATAATAATACTACTAAATAAATCATACAGCATTTAATCAATAAATCAAAACAAGTTTTAAAAATGATAAAATTTTAATTCAAACAATTTAGTTACCTAATCAAAAGTATTGAAATATACTAAATTTTTACCCTTTCTATTTGTCATAAAATACATCCTGAATAAAGTTTAGTATCTTCAAGTAAATATTTATTTGTTTAGTCATAAATACTTACTTAAATGAAAAATATAAATAATAAACTTAACTAGATAATTGCAAAGACATAAATTTAGTCGAACTATCCGTGTAGTTATAAATATAAATAAAGTTACTGAATTTACAAAATTGTGCATAATGAATAATAGTCCAGATTCAAAAGCTCCTAGTCGTATAAACTTTAGTTAATTTGTAGGGCATCTAAATGGACATCGCTTCGAATAATCTATCCAGACCTAAATAAACGTGTTTGGTCAAAACTACATCTGGTCCTGCAGCGTCGTGTCTGATTATCTACGGGGTGGCTCAAAACTAACTTAGAGTGAATACCCCTTCGTTCAAGTTAAACTGACGTTTAATAAACCACAATCTAAAAATAGGTAGCAGCTTGTAATCAGACAGAAAAATATTTATAATAATAAAATATAAATGGAATCCTTCAAATAATTTCGTGTAGAAGTCAATACGTACAAAAAAATATTTTGTTATTCGTGAATACGAAAGTACTAAATATAGACAAGTACTAAATAAAATGTTTGTCAATTGTTTAGAAATAGTAATTTACAATTAACAAAAGCAATAGCTATATTAGATTACATTAAATAAACATTTCGTATGTATTATTAAATATCTGCTGGTCGCCAATTAAATATTAATTCACTTATTTTAATTTATTTATTTATTAAATTTAATACATATTTAATCAAAGGTACTAAATATTTATGCAAATCAGTCAAGTATTAGATTGTAGTATTTAATTAAACCGATTATTTCGTTACAGTATAATTAATGAAAATTAATTTCAATAAAAAATTTTAAAAATGTATAAAAAAAGAACAAATATATAATTCATCAGTGTGTGTGATTCACTTTACATCGTTTTTCACATAACCTCAAAATTTTCGTTATAATAAACAAATTTTTATCCCGCAAAAAATTAAAATTTTCTGTAAAAAATTACAAAATTTGGAGGAAACGTACCTTTTATGTTCTAAATAAGGTACCATTTTTTGAAAAAAATATTCATGTTTATAAGTTACATTGAAAAACCGAATTTGAATCAATATTTACATAAATTTCATTTTGAAAAGACGTTTCTTCATTTTTATTGCAATTGTGGCAATTTTTCGGAAATGGCGTACATTTTGTTTATAACCGTCTGAAAATGGACATTTCGACAAATAAAATAAAACACAACAACGTTTAAAAATATAATAGTTTAACAAGAAAATATTAATTTGAAGTTTGGGGTAATTTTTCTGTTTTAATTCAAAAAAACATCTAAAACTATGACATTTTCAAACGTTTTTGTATTGTATTTTGTTCATTGAAATGCCTATTTTAAAATGGTCATGAATAAAATTTACAACACTTTTAAAATAGGTAATTTTCCTCCAAATGTTGTGAAAAATGTCATTTTTTGCTCGAGAAAAATAAATGCGTTTTTATCTGCAAAATATTGAGGTTATGGGCAAAATGACGTTTACAAAAGTTGTAAATCTTTTTAATATCCACAATTTCTTCTTACGTTGTTTTTCGAGTGGAGGTCACCTTTTGCCGGAAATAAAAAGAACTAAAAAATTCTACGTTTTCAATGCTTTTTGGAGATTTTTTAAAAAAGGGATAAAATATTTCAATTTTAGTCTTGTTACATTCGTATGATTGCCAATTATCTATTCTAGTTAGAAAATGCATGATACTTGTAATTAAAAGTGATTTAGTTATACCGATTGACCGAATTGAAAAATAATAGTACAATGTCAACCAAAAATTGAAAATAAAATATCAATAATAAACAATCCCACATAATGAAAAAAATTAGCAAGAAAAGTAATAAGCAAATATTAGTTAAATTTAAACAAAATACTTTAAATGGTTACTGGGTATAATAAATTTATCAAAATCAATGCTAAAAGAGTTGAATTATAAATTTTTAGTTAATAAATTAACGTCGGGAAAGACACTTTTTGTACTTCAATTCCAATCAAGTTTTTCGTATGAAAATCGAAAATCAACATAATTGAAAGGTATGTATTTTATAATTTTCAGGTCACTCTTTTCAATGGCGTTATCAAAATTAAGCTATCATAATTAGAAAATTAAATATAGCGATTTAAATGTCAAAAAACAGAAATAATATAATTTTTTAATGTTATCCGCCATATTGGATTTGCTATTTAAAATTTCAAAATTCAGACTTCAGATTCTTAATCAGCGACTTCGAAAACCCCCAGATACAGATTTTTTCCAGTTGGATGTAAATTTAAATATTTTGATCCGCCATATTGGATCCGCCATTTTGAATTTCAAAATTCTGACTCTGGTTTCGTAATCAGCGGCTTCGGGAACCTTAAGGTACAGAGATTTTCTAATTCGATGTAAATTTTAACATTTTTATCCGACATTTTGAATTTCATAATTCTTACTTCGGATTCGTAAAAATCGTTTTTTCGACTATATTATTATTTATAATTAATTAAGGTTATGAAAAATGGTCTCTAACAAGGGACCACTATGACACAAAGTGCTAACATGTAAGTCCGAACGATTTACTTGATCGAGGTTTGAAATCATACTGTTTAAAGCACATATAAAGCGGAAGAAGTTTCTAAATCGGAAATTCCTCCATAATTCCAAGTTTATGTTTTAAGGTCACTGATTACAAATATGAGGTCATGTTTTCGAAATTCATTGATTTATGTGACCTGATATTTGTATCAATCAGTCCAATCCCCTTTTCCAATTATTTTTTTTTTTTTTTTTTTTTTTTTAATTAATTAACGAGCGGAATCGCCCTTTTTTACTCATTGTTGCCTTATTATTTACTATGATTTTGCGAGAGCTGCAGATCGACTTGGACAGATGGCGCCATACTTCACATTAGTGTATGAAATGTAGGACTGCAGAAACATACACCAAGTACAGCAGCGGTCATGAGTCGATTTCCGCCAGATAAACAATACTTTCGAAGCGTAAACACAAACAACGTGGCTCGTCTTACCAACAGCGAGCTGCTGCTTGGAAACGAAATCGAAAAATTGTCACCAGACGGGGATCGAACTCACGACCTACGACTTCGTAGTACAGTGCGTTAACCGCCATTTTGAAGAAAATCCGTTGATATTTTATCAGTTTCGCCTGCCATCCTAGACAGCAAAATGGAAAAGAGCTCAAAATGATTTCGAAATGTGCTCTAAAAGAAGTCAGACATCCCCCTTTTTGAGGGTTTTCTGAACATGAGTTCATAAACATTTCATAATTACATCATGTTCAGTAAACTCTCAGAAAGAACAAATTTTTTAAATCTATTGTTTCAGACAATCAGTTTATGGATTTTGAAACATTTTTTTTTCAATCTTTGCACTTTTCTACTCTTATGAACTTCAGCGCTTTATTGGATAATATTATGGCTTTAGGTGCAAAAGTGTGCTGTTTTAGATTATGCCAAAAGAATTGGTCTAAAACTCGTTCCAAAAAAGATACAACTGATTTGTTCTAAAAAAAAGAGAATTTTTAAAATAGATTTTTCTTAAGCCTTCAATTTGATGTTTCAAAATGTTTCAGTTTCAAAATGATACCTGACACTTTTCAACATTTCAAAATGGCGTCTTGTAAATGCAACTCTAAGAGCTGATTTTGTGTATTATTTTCTTGTTAGCAAACCGATAGAAGTTTCAAAACCGGAAAGTTTATATTTGTGGGGTCGTTGAATAAAAATCTGAGGTCACATTTTGGAAATACAAAATGGCGGATCCAATATCCCAAACAGCAAATAAAAAAGAGTTGTCCCACTTTTTGAGGGTTTTCTGAACATGAGTTCATAAACATCTTATAATTACATCATGTTCAGCAAACCCTTAGAAAGTGGGACAACTCTTTTTTATTTGCTTTCTGGGATATTGGATCCGCCATTTTGAATTTCGAAAATGTGACCTCATATTTTTATTCAACGACCCCACAAATATAAATTTGCGGGTTTAAAAACTTCTATCGGTTTACTAACAAGAAAATAATCAAAATCAGCTCTTAGAATGACATTTACAAAACGCCATTTTGAAATGTTAAAAAGTGATAGGTACCATTTTGAAACTGAAACATTTTGAATATGATATTTTATGTTTGCACATACGCTGCGTTGCTGTTTCCGTATGTAAATATTGTAGATTTAAGAAAAAACTATTTTCAAAGTTTTCGGTTTTTGTAGAAAAAACCAGTTGCATCTTATTTAGAATAAGTTTTGGACAAATTTTGTGGTCAGACAGCAGACTTTTGCACGAAAGGGCATAATATTATCCAATAAAGCTCTGAAGCTCAAAAGTTTAAAAAAAAGATGTTAAAATTCTATAAACTGATTGTCTGAAACAACAGATTTCAAAAATTTGTTCTTAGCTGGAATATTTTGATACAAGGATGGTATTTCGGGGAACACCCAGTATATGCCAGTAGTAAGAGTGTGTTCGTGTACGCCGACGAAAGCTCGTTTGGCCAGCCGAAAGGACGGGAGTTCTGTCATGGATTTCTCCGTGAATTTCCCATTCCAATTTTCTCGCTCGCTCTCAACTTTGATGCGGCATGACTAGTCCAGGTAAAAGCTTGACTAGATCGAATCATTTTCACGAAAAACGTCACTAAACTGACGAAATTCCATTAGCTAAATGCAATTGAACCAATAATTCTTGATTTAATTTCCGCATCGATAGTCGCTAAAAAAATTAGCATTTCGAAAAGTATCGAAATATTTTTTCCGATATTCTTCGCATATTTTCTCGTTGCTAATCAATGTTTAATCCGTTTTGCAGTAATCATTGTGAAACTGCGTGCGTCATGATGTATAAATAAATAAGAGAGGTAATTTTAACGTATTAATATGATTACGTCACAGGCATAACTCCGCTCATTAATGATGAAAAAGTCCTCGTTTGTATATTAATTTAACGTTTAAATCTTCTTAATTTGTACGCAAATTTGATCACGTGTTTATTTTGATATTGAAAGTAAATTTAAAAAATATTTCTAGAATCTTTCTTTCCAAGTATGGAAGAAAATCTGATGTTAAAATAAACAATTGTTAATTAAACCCTGTTGCATTGCGAACGTTTTTTTAGATTACAGAATATCGACAGACATTTCAAAAAACAGAATGGAGCATATAAAATGGTGATAGAAATAAAAAATATTGTTGACATTACGCAATCAGTCAAGAGTTTTTTATGGATCTCAACATTAAAGGGTTTATGAAGTCTGACTAATATTTACATTGTTTTTAAACATTTAAAATGGCCGCTCCAAAATGGTGAATTAATGAATAAATAAACATGTTTTGAAGTTACACATTAAATCCATTTCAGTCCAGAACAGTAACAAAATAGCTGTAACCCATTTACATTTTGAGTTTATAATTTTTATGGGGTCGAGAATTTAATAGAAATTTTCAAAAAAACAAAATGGAGCATACAAAATGTCGATCGAAATAATAACTATTGTTATCATTATGCGATCAATCAAAAGATTTATACGAATCTCAAAATTAAAAAGTTTATGAAGTCTGATTAATATTTTTGTACTTTTTAAACATTTAAAATGTCCGCTCCAAAATGGCGAATGAACGAATAAATAAACATATTTTGAAGTTACACATTGAGTCAATTTTAATCCACAATGTTAAAATAAAAAATTGTTGTAACTCAATTACATATTGAGTTTATAGTTGCTATGGGGTAAAGAATAAACATTTTCCAAAACCAAAATGAGGCACACAAAATGGCGATCGAAAAATTATTTTAATCTGTAAAATCCAGTTTCCGTAATTAATAGGCAGATTTATATCAATCTCCACATTAAACGAGTCATCGAAATATTTATATAACTTTTAAACATTCAAAATGGCCACACTAGAATGGCGAATTAATTATAATTAATACAAATTATATGAATCTAAAAACTAATGAGTTTTAATAAATCTCACCGATATTTACGCAGCAACTTTTTTGGGTGGGGTATAGCGAAAGTAGTTTAAAGCAGAAAATGAAATAAATAAAATGGCCGCTCTGGAAAGGCGAATATAAGGTATAAATTGTATGAATCTTAAAATTAAAGACTTTACTAAATCTGACCGATATTTACGTAGTAACTTTTTGGGTAGGGCATACTGAAAGTTTTTTAAAACATAAAATGGAGCATATAAAATGGCGATGGAGAATTATTTTAATGTGTAAAAATCGAGTTTACATAATCAATTCTCAAAGTTATGAGGAATTCTCTCGAACATTTAATATTCAGGGTAGAGGTCAATTTAACTGTTAAATTAAAACTTTGATTGACTTTTAATAATCTATGTGAATACTTATAACTATACCTAAAAAACAAATGAGATGATACTTTTTAATAGGTTTGTTGCCCGATATCTTAATGAAAATACCTAAAATATGGATATTTTCAACCATTTTATTGGGTACACATTGAAAATTATTGACGTTAAAAAAAAATATACCCGCTACAATTTTATTCATAATTATATAGCATCTTCTACAGTAATAAAAGGTCCAGAGAAGTCCTCTTAACTGAACTTCAAAATGAAGAGATTTTTGGAGTCTGACTGAATTTGATGTACTTTTTAAACATCGAAAATGGTCACTCCAAAATGACAACTTAAAGAATGTTCAAATTTGTGTCTAAAATTAAAATTTATAATTCATTTACTTTTTTAAAATTTATATTCTCCTTGATATCGGAGTTTATATAATATCGAAATCGCAAACACTATATTTGTGTTTATTAAAATTTAAAGAGTGGATTTTTTTAAATTTAATATCCACAACCAAATAATTTGCATTTGTTGGTGTAATTTCATAATGATGGTAACGAGAGAAATTTTTTATAATTTTTTAAATGATTTTTTTATTTAGAAAAAAAAACAGAGATTCAATGCGCGCGGCGGAACACGAACCCGGGGCGTTTCGATTTCTGGAGCGCGAGTGGCATTATTCCATTTTCATTCATTTTCGGGCATATGTACATCGTATTTTTACTTCCGAAGAAGATTTTATTACTTTTTATACGAATTTTTAGAATATATTTTAAAAATTCGGGCATAAATAACAAGGATAATTTTCCGTTCTGATAAGATTTGTGACGACAATATCCTAAAGTTCTTAAAAGTGTTGTTATTAAATTGTATTGTTTTAGGTACTTTCTAAAAAAAAAGTATAAAGTTATTCGAAACATTTGACCAAATTCCAAGTTTTTAGCAAATAAAGATGGATTGAAACAAATTCAAAGTTTGAATTCTTGTGAATACCTGAATTCCATTTTCGAGTCATCAACAAATAACTTGAATAATTGATTTTTATTTATTCCCGAAAATTCTGGGCCAGTTCTCAATTAATGTCTTTGTCATTTCCAGGAAACTGTTTACAGTAATTATAATTCCCTTTACAGACCCCGAATTTTAAATATTTTATTTACTCATCTTTAATTTATGTTTTTTAGTGAAATATCCTACCTTACCGGCGGACCACTTTAGAACCCCCTTAATAAACTATATAATAACACTCAATTTTGAGAGCAGTAACAAGGGGAATTCATTAAATCTAGAGCGTTAATTCTACATTAAACGAATGCTAAAAACATTTTTTTTAATTTGAGTGACGTTTTAACCTAGACACAAGAATGTTTTCATTATGGAAACTTAAGGGGGTTCCAAAGTGGTCCGCCGCGGTAGAGTAGCAAAATTTCACAAAAAACGTAAATTAAAGATGACTGAATAACATTTTTTAAATTCGGGCTCTGTAAGGACAATTCTAAGCATTATATAAACAGTTTCCTAGAAAATACGAAAGATATTAATTGAAAACTGACCGAGATTTTTCGGAAATAAGTGATTTTTATTTATTTCTAAAAAATCTCGGTCAGTTCTCAATTATTTTCTTTGACATTTTCTAGGATACCGTCTGTAATGATTAAAATTGCTCTTACAGAGCCCGAATTTTGAAAAATCGATTCAGTCATTTTTGATTTACTGTTTTTAGTGAAAATACCTACCTTATCCGTCCAGCACTTTAAAACCCCCTTAACCCAAATAACATCCAAATAACGCACAGAAAGTTTACTGCGACTTCAACGCTTATTTTCAATATGAAATTAAAAAAAAAAACTATCAGATTCTACCATTCTCAAGGCCGCTCTTTCGAGTAAAAAAATTTAAAAAAAATTGAAATTTATATATTATTTTGACATATATAATATAAAAACATGGTTTTTTAGCACGCATTTTTTACAAATATCGAGTTTTCGATACAATATCTTACTTTGAGTGAGCTAAAATATATTGCAAGGGTGCACTCGATAGTTGTACTTAAAAGATGATGCATTTACAAATTCCTTCTCAAAATGTAACCATTTTTTTCTTGAAAACTGTAGACTTTAGAGAAAATTTTATAAGAACAATTATGTTCTAGAATAATTCGAAGAATACCCTCGAATTTTTTCAGAATGAATTGTAACAATTTTTTATTTTTGAAAAACTCAAAAATCGAAATTTTGAAAAAAGTCATTTAAAATTAGTAAAGAGTATTCTTTAACCAAATCTAAGACATTTTCGTTCTATGAGACATTTGCGTTAAAGTATAGTTTTCAAAAAACAAAAATTATTATACTTTTATGGATTTCAAGACTTATTAATTTTCTTGAAAACTACAGAGTTTAAGCAAAAAGTCTTAGAATTGGTTAAAGAATACTCTCAAATTATTTCAGATTTTTTAAATGACTTTTTTTTCTAAATTTCGATTTTTCGAATTTTTGAAAAATTAAAAATTGTGACAATATTTTCTGAAAAAATCGAGGATATTCTTCGACTTATTCTAGAATATAATTGTTCTTATAACATTTTCTCGAAAGTCCACAGTTTTCAAGAAAAAAAAATTTTGAAAAAGAATTTGTAAATGCAGTCGCCATTTTGAATCTGACATAGAAAATTTAAAATGTGCACCAGTGTATATCTTTTAAATACAAACTATCGAATGCACCTGTGCATTATATTTTAACTCGCTCAAAGTAAGATATTGTATGAAACGTCAAAATCATATATAAATTTAATTTTTTTTTTTAATTTTCTTACTACCATTCGAAAGAGCGGCCTAGAAAATGGTGGATTCTGATAATTTTTATTTTTTTCGAAATTTGTTTCATATTGAAAATAAGCGTTGAAGTTGCAGTAAACTTTCTGTGCATTTTGGTGTTAATGGGTTAAATAGGAATATTGTTATATATTTTTTTTTAACTCCGTGCGCGAAATAACCCATTTGCGCACTGAATTGAGTAATATACTATTAAACACAATAGTGAAAAAATAAATTTATAAATATATGTATGTATCTCGCATTCCTAAATGGTCTAAAAGACGACGGTCAATTATGATTGAATTATAACGTCTCAGCGATGTCATACTAACGTCATCGCGACTAAAAAACGAATTGTCGGCAATATATTTTTCGGACGTCTTAACGACGTCTCAGGGATGCCATGGTGCTAAATTTTTAATAGATACAATTTGAAATGCTTCAGCATAAATTACAACATTCCTAAAAAATTCAAACATCAAGAATCCAAATTTGGGGTCATATGAATTAATTTCTATATTTCTTAACAATGACTGGAATAGAAATGAATTCATTACGTTTCTGAATTTCAAATCTTAACATCTGAAATCGTTTTCGTTTCCTGATTAAAAAGGTAATTTCAATTCAAATTTACTCATAAACACGAATTATTTCATTTTTTATTCATAAATTATTGTTTTTATTTGCTTAGATTTCAATAAATATATTGCATATTTAGCATCATATTAACCCATTAACGCCTGAAATGACAATTTTTATACTTCATTTCCAATCAAGTATTTCGTATGAAAATCAAAGTTGAAAACAATTGAGAGGTGCGTATCCTACTGTTTTCGAGGTCGCTCTTCAAGATTCCGAGGTCAAAATTGAGTTTGAGCCATCAGAAATTCCAATATGGCGCCGAATATGAAAAAAATTTCCAAAAAATTGGGAATTTTTTATACTTATCAATTTTTTCGAGCTATTAGAATATTGGGATTACTATTGAAACTCTGAACAAAGGTGAACAAATTACTTCAATTTTAAGGAAAAATTTTACTGTTATACCCTACATCATTCTAACGCCCTCAAAATGGCGTCAACAATGAAAATGTCTTTGAGAAATTTCTGGACGCTCTAACTCAAAAACTACCAACTTTAAAAAAAAATGCCCAGAATGAAAAGTTCTTAAAATTCATCAAGCGATATAGTGGAATTTTTTCAAAATTTTTTGATGACATTTTGAGACATTTTTTTCAACATTTTTTTTAAAATTGTAATTTATTTACAAAAAATTCTGAAAAAGATTTAGTGTATTCTCTGATGAATTCTAAGAGTTATTTGTTCTTTGCAATTTTTTCGAAAAGTTGATAGTTTTTGAGGAAATGAATTTCAAATATTATAGTTTAGGATTTTTTCCCCCCAAAAAAACTATTAACTTTTGGAAAAAATTGCAAAGAACAAAAAACTCGTAGAATTCATAAATGAATACACCAAATTTTTTTCAGAATTTTTCATAAATAAATTATGATTTTGAAAAAAATTTTGAAAAAAAATTTCTCAAAATGTCATCACAAAAATCTGAAAAAATTCCACTATATTTCTCGATTAATTCTAAGAACTTTTCATTCTTAGCATTTTTTTATAACAGCATGTAGTTTTTGAGTTAGAACGTTCAGAAATTTTTCAAAGAAATTTTCATTGTTGACGCCATTTTGAGGTCGTTACAATGATGTGGGGTATAAAAGTAAATTTTTTCCTTAAAATTGAAGTATTTTGTTGACCTTTGTTCAGAGTTTCAATAGAATCCCAATATTCTAATAGCTCGAAAAAAATTGATAGGAATAAATAATTCCCAATTTTTTGGAATTTTTTTAAAAGTTCGGTGTCATATTGAAATTCCTGATGGCTGAAACTCAATTTCGACCTCGGAATCTTGAAGAGCGACCTCGAAAACAATGAGATATGTACCTTTCAATTGTTTTCAACTTCGATTTTGATATGAAATACTTGATTGATAATGAAGTATAAAAAATGCCATTTCAGGCGTTAATGGGTTAATCTCAATAATTAATTGTTGTCGAATTGAAAAATCAACTAAATTTTTCAATTTTATATACATTGTACGATCCAGTAGTCGATGCTAAAGTTTAAATGTGTTAGAGTTATTCGAATAAGGACTCGAAGTTAATCAAAGGACTTTGATTATACAATTCAGTTACACATTCTAAAGATGAGAACTATAACGATGTCCAATTTAATTATCAGATTCAATTTTATTAACAGAAATGTTAAATTATTTGAAAATCAAACAAAAGTTACTGTTATTATATTATTTGTAAACAATTTTTTTTTTTTTGGTTTTTTAATTACCGCTAATATAATATATTTCTTGTTTATATATTCATACAAATTTCACATTTTTAATGAAGTTACAGCAATAAACAGATGTATGGCACGAAAAAGTTTATTCTGGCGAATAATATTTGAAAATATATTATCCTGCTTTAGTGAAATCTTGCACAACCATAATCTAGTTTTTATCACGATTCAATCACTTGTCATCCATGTTAATGAAAAATATGTTGTATTTATAATATTATACATAATAAAATATGTTGTATATAATTATAATACTTGGCGTTTTAAGAGTCTAAAACTTCAAAACTCCATATAAAATTCTAGTTTATTGTTCATCCTGGTTTAACATCAATGCTGATGATTTGCGATCATTTTATTTTGCGAAATAGATAACTCTGCTTGAGGATATATTTGTTCGAGTTGATATATGGCTTCAGTTTTATGTATATTGTTAAGCCTATGTGTATGATTTTCTACATGACACATCAAACAACTTCAGTCAATAGTGCGTTTTCCAGAAACTTATTAGAGGCTGGCTTTTGCATTTTTTTAACCATCCTGGCCAATATTTGACGCCGTGTGTCTTCTCGATTAGTAAAGCACAAGCTATATCGTCCTGAATATTGTACTTGAGTAAAAAAGACAAAATTGGTTTCAAATACAATAAATAAATGGAAAGTCATCGCTTTGTTACCTTTGCGCACATTTGATCGAAAACAATATATATTTATATTTCAATTGATGAATCGATTGAAATAATTTAAAAGTTCTTTCGCAGCATAAAATTGTGTAAAGATTATATTATTATCGTCAAAGAAAATTAAATCTACAAAACCTTCAAAATCTTCAACTTAATACTGCGATAATAAAAATTAAATATATTTTTAGACAATATTAGTATATTATTGTTATTTTGTGTAATTATCTTGTTTTTATCATATGTTTGTATTAACTTATAGTTATGGGCATTAACCCTGTTTATTAATAAAATAAATAAATATTAAAATCGTTGATCAGTTTCTTCGTCTTTACAAAAAATCATTAGCAACATTCTCCGAGTAACCAAAGAAAAAACATTATTCGTATACAATGTGTACAATCTAATAAATAAATAAAAAATCCTCTGCACTAATATAAATAATAAAGAATAACAAAACCCATTTCATAAATATCTGTACGATATATAGTTTATTCTAACGTACGACTTTTAAATGTATTTAATACAATATTACAATTTAATTATTGCCAAAATCTTAATATTAAAAATGGATGAAAATATTGATAACACCAAATCGCATTAAAATGTAAGTTATTCACTTACATGGCACTAAATTATTGCGATTCATAAAAATCTACTCTTATACGATTACGTGTGGACATAAAATTCTACGTCAAGAATAAACGATGCATAAACATCAATTATTCATTTACGTTTACAAATTGCTATTGAAATCTAATAAGAAAGCAATATAAATGTGAAGGATGTGGTAAATCATGAAATTTTGACAATTTTTATTCGATTTTAATGTATGAACATTTTTTTTTACAAAGTTTTCAGTAGCATAGCCGTTCATATACCAACTACTGTATTTTACTATAATTCGCCAACTGTCGATTTATTCTTTCGCAGCATTCCTTCGCTTAATTCGTGCAATTTGGTTTTCGAGAGGATCAAGATCGAGTGCCCTCATTCTCTTCAACTGGGCGATTTGGTTTTCTTCTTTGAAACTTTCAGGCATTGGGGGATGAGCTAAAACAAATATTTTAACTTACACTCTTGTCGATTGTGTGACGTTTTAATAATTTTATTTTTTTTAAGACTTACCGATGTATTTTATCCATATGTACAGCCAAAGTGATATTGTCATTCCGAGGGCTGTGAATCCTACGACAGATTTCCATTCTCCTGTCGGAGCGTCAATTTCTGCAAAGGTTTGACGGAAACTCGCACGATACAGTGCTTTTTTATTATCGATTGTAAGTTTTTTCCAGTCACCTTTTTCCAATTCTTTTAATATCTACAATTAATTTATAATCGTTATTAAAGTAATAACTTTAATAAGTTTGTCGATTCATATCTTTGACATTTATGATTTAGTTGTGTTTTTTTAGGTGTTTCAAGGAATTTCTACATTTCATACACAAATTTTGATAATTATGCTCATGCATGACCTTACTGCAAATGTTCGTAATATCATATGATAAATCATATGAGATTTTTAAAATATCAGACGATCCTGGAAACTTTTCATGTGATTTCTCATGTAATTATGAGAAATAATAATAATATGAGAAAATGAATTGCAGTCATCTGCATTCCTCTAAGATATTAAAGAAATTATAAAAATCTCATATGATTCTCGACTGCAATTATTAAATATTTGAGAGTGAGTATTGGTGAGACGGTCAGTACACAAAAGAAAATTGAAATTTTGACGTTTCGGTCAATATGATGACCCTCTTCAGAATTTATTGTATGAATTTGTAGAATAAAAATGTTTACTATGCTAGATGCCTGGATGACATCAGGCCAGTGTAAGACGAACTGTCTTAGGTGTTGTCCGACAGAGTGAAACACTCACTTGAACATATCATTTCATACACAAATGTGAAGTATGACACCATCTTTCTAAGTCGATAACAAAAACTGTTTAAAATGCTATTTTACACACTTTTGACATTTTTCGGTCGCATTTTACGCACTCAACTGACATAAAATATCTTATGAAAGATATAAGTAAATGTTTATGCACTAGTTTCATAATATACTATTAAACGAGTTAAATTAATTTGTAATTACCTGAATATCTGGAGTAACTTCTTTATACCGAATAGCCGGCATAGGCGATTGTACCAAATCTAAATATTGTGGTTCACCGTTAAGTCCATGGCATACTACTTCTCTAGTACCATGTTTCGGTGGTACCATACACATTTGTCGAATTTGCATGGTACTGCCATTGCGTAGAGAATTTGCTATTAATCTAGCTGCCATTTTAGACTCTGAAAACAAATAAAAACTCACAATTAATAAATTATACAACAAAAACAAGAAACACTTTCAAGTTTACAAATTTTACTTTGTTTACAAGATAATTAAACGATGACATAACTTTAAATTTTTGAAAATAGAATTTTTGTTGGTTAGATTAACAGAACTTGCCCTCCCCCTCCCACCCCACTTGGTAATAATGGATCATATGATAAAGAATAAGAATTCGAAAATAAAAACAATAGAACAATGAAAAAATGGGTGATTTTTGGAGTTCTATTTTTGACAGGTAGAACGAATCTCGATTTTTATTTTCGAGTATTCATAAACTGTGGATTACCTAATCACGAAAATGTTCTCTGCCATTCGAGGCTGGAATTTGTCACAATCTTGAAAGTTGTTACTAGTTTAGGCGTACTAAATGGAACTGATGTAAGGTAGATAATATTTTGAGTTGTTTAATAGAATTTTAAAAAGATATACTTACATTATTGCAGTTAAACACGAGTAACCGGGGTCGGCCTTTTCGTGCTTCACCTAGAAGAAGAGCCTCCAACTTCGAGGTTGATTATCAATAATTTTGTAGATGGAGCTGCATGCATTTTCTCCATTTTCTCCATTTTGAAATTGTTACCACATTTACAATTTTGATTGTTCCTTACCAAAGAACAACGGAGGAAATGAGTTTTTTTTTACAATAAACAATATTTGAAGTACATTTTTGACCTATATTCAATAATTTATTGTAAGTTTATTTAAACCTACCCGTTTTTATCAATTCTTTTAGTCTCAAGAGCAGATCCATTTTATTTAGTGAAAAGGTTACTCGATTATTACACAAAAAAATAATTACAAAAAGGTAAGAAGATTTTCTCATTGTTGATAATATTTTGTCCAAAATCCAATCGAATAAATTTTGATTTTAATACGAATTATTGTTCATTTTTTTCGCAATTATCATATATAACAAGTATATACCAATTGTACATATCATTTTTTTCAGTTATCATTCTCTTATTCCAGGCAACAAGTTGAACTCGCAAAGAGCTCAGAAAGATATCAGAAAAGATTTCTGACCTCGTTAAGAAAACTCAAAATAATATCAGAATTATGTCATAATGTGGTCAGATGACCCACTCAAAGGTGTCATTTCCCAATAAGCAAAAAGAAATTTTGAAATATTCAAAAAGAATACTTCTTGAATGGTTTTATGAAATGAGAATTCTAAAAGAATTCTTTGTGAATGCTTAAAAATATAACGAATGCCCGCTATAGTTATAAAATTGAGAGTTAGATAACAATTCTTTTTGTAAATAGGTTTGATAAGAATTTTTTTAAATTTTAACATATTTAAAATTTAAGACCTTTTTGAAATTGTTTAGACTTTCAAAATTATAAAATTTTCAAAATTAAAAGCTATTTTGTACATTTTTTTAATTTTCAACGTGTTAAATTTTCAAAATTTTCATGATTCATGTATCTATATTTGAACATTTTAATGCATTTCAGATTACTGGGAACTGCCTTACTAATACTTATATACACTCTAATTTGTAGTTGGCAAACCTAAATTTGTTATAAAAGAATTCTTTTGTATTACTTCTTATATACTATATAAGTATAATTTCATGCGGACATTCGAGAAGTCATTAAGTAATCTTTTTTCAAAATTTTTGCTTATTGGGTTTGGTAATGCCACGAAGACCTCTTAACCCTTTCAGTCACGAATTTTTCCAGCCACGGAATTTTTTTGAAATTTTGTATACTTGAGTTTTTGAGGTCGCTGATTATGAATCCGGTGCCAGATCTTCAAAATTCAAAATGGCGGATCCAATATGGCCGACCAAAAATTTGAAAGATAATGAATTTAGTTAATATTTGGTATATAGGGGTTTTGTATTCTTTTTTCTTTTTTTTTTTTTTTTTTTTTTATTTTTGGGTTCGTAATCAGCGACATAAAAACCCCTATATACCAAATATTAGACAAAATCATAATTTTTTAACATTTTTGTAGGCCATATTAGATCCGCCATTTTGAATTTTGAAAATCTGACACCGGATTTGTAGTCAGCAACATCAAAAACTCCGGCATACCGAAATTTCAAATAATAATAGCGATTAGTTCTTCCTGACATGAATTTCTTTTGAAATATGCCTTTTTTGGTACTAATTTGTTGATAAAAATAATTATTTAAAATAATTTTGTAATATTATTGTTTGTTAACAGTTATTGGACCCTTAGGAAATCGAGAACCATCTGTTCAAAAACCTTAAAAAAACGAGAGAATCTAGGTGGGACACTGGTGTCCGCCTGTGACTGAAAGGGTTAAAAGAGGTCATATCCCAATAAGCCAAAAGAAATTTCGAAATATTCAAAAAGAATGCTTCTTGAATGCTTTTACGAAAAAAGAGTTCTAAAAGAATTCTTTGCGAATGCTTAAAAATATAACGAATGTCCTAATGATTAAATTAAGACTTAGATAAGAATTCTTTTTTTAAACAAATTTGGAAAAAATTGTTTAAATTATCAAAATTTTTTAAATTTAAGACCTTTTTAAAATTATTTATACTTTCAAACTTACAAAATTGTCGATATGTAAACAGTTTTATGCATTTTTTAAATTTCAAATTTTCAAAATTTTACATTTACTTTTATACGTTCTAATTTACATTTAACATATAAATTGTTTATAAAATAATTCTTATTTAATACTTCTTATATACTTATATATAATAGTATCATAAAGTGTTCAGACTAACTTAAAGATATAATTTTGTTATTGATCTAGAAATCCCTTAAAGAGATGAAATTTCTGAGAATTTAATCGGCCTGAGCTAACCCAATAAGCAAACAGAAATGTTCAAATATTAAAAAAAAAATACTTCTTGAATGCTTTTATGAAAGAAAAATTCTTTGCAACTGCTTAAAAATATAATGAATGTTCGCTACAGTTATTAAATTAAGAGTTAGGTAAGAATTCTTTTTTCAAATAAATTTGCTACAATTTTTTGAATTTTCAAAAATTTAACATTTTTAAATTTAAGACCTTTTTAAAACTGTTTAGACTTTCAAAATTACTAAATTTTCCAAATTTAATTTAAATTAAATTTAATTTAAACAATTAGCTATTTTATACATTTGGAAATTTTCAACATTTTTATTAATCGGAATGTATCTATAATATTTCAATATCTGAATGCATTTCAGATTACTGGGAATTTACTTACCTAATCTTTTTATAAGCTTTAATTTACAATTAACATAAATAAATTTGTTTGAAAAGAATTCTTATTTATTACTTCTTATATACTATATTAGTATAATAAGCATGAGGACATCCGAGAAGTCCTAAAGTAATCTTTTTTTAAAATCAGTGCTTATTTGGGAATCAACACTTGTAGGCTCATTTTAACTGAATTTCAAAAAAGTTTGCATTGCAATTTACAAGGCTCTATAAAATTCTCATTTATGCAATGTATACTAGGTTGAAAAACAGTTAAAATAAGCATACAAGTATTACTTAGCTTATGCTGATTAAGATCTCAGAAATGTGACCTTTTTAATTAACCTTTTTATTTCATTAGACATTTTTAAAAAAATGTTAAATTATGCATTTTATGCAAAACAATGTTATTTTTTATTTGTTTATTTATATATATTTATTTTATTACAAACATAATTTTTGTTATTGTTTTTTTATTTTATATAATAATTAATTCGTAGTAGTTTTCTTCTTATATCAAACTCTCATTCCGTGTATGTATGAATATATAAATGTCTCCAGCAAACGAAAATTTATTGAAATTCATTATATTAATAATAATTAGAAATCTATTCAACAGAGCTGTGACCAATGATTTTCTATTGTTTTAAAATCATTGATTTCAGTACGCGCTTATTATATTATTGAAATTCATTCTAATTCATTGGCTTTCGCATTTTTTAATGATTTTCTATTAACAAATTTTTGTAATTATTTATTATTACATTATCGTACATCTTGTCACATAGGAAGGAAATATTATTGCTAACAATTAAATTGTAGTAATTTTCTAGTACCATGGTGTTTTTCAAGGTGTAAATCTGGCAGAATACCTGAAAAAGTTGGAATAATTTATATTTTATTAATTAAAATCTTTTAGAGAAGATTAGACTATCTTAACCCATTAACGTCAAGTAGGACACTTTTTTCACTTAAATTTCAATAAAAAATTTCATATGAAAATTCAACTTCAAATAAATTGAAAGGTACATGTCTTACTGTTTTCGAGCTCGCTCTTTTCAGTGCTGTTGTCAAAATTGAGCTATCTTAATTAGAAAATTAAATATGGCGATTTAAATGTCAAAATAACGCGAAAAATCGAGTGTTCTTTTTTATAAAACATTTTTTTCTCATCGAAAGAATATTTGTCGTCAGAAAATTTTTTCATTAAACGTGGACCCAATAGTTATAGTATTAAGATAAATTATTTTAATATTTAAAAACTAACATGGTGATCACAAAATGGCGACTCCAGTGACAAATTTCTAATTAAAACTATTAGCAATATAGTTTTTCTTGAAAACTATTGACTTCAGAAAAATTTGTCTAAGAATAAATACGTTTTAGAATAAGTAAAAAAATCCTCTCAAATTTTTTCAGAATGTATTGTTACTATTTTTTATTTTTCAAAAATTCGAAAAATCGAAATTTAAACAAAAAATCATTTAAAAAATGTGAAAAAATTTGAGAGTATTCTCTGACCAATTCTAACATTTTTGTTCTAAGGAAATTTTTTCTAAAGTCAACAGTTTTCAAGAAAAAAAAATATTAAACTTTTCTAGATTTCAAGACTTGTAATATTTTTTCTTGAAAACTGTAGACTTTAGAAAAAATGTCCTTAGAACAAAAATGTCTTCGAATTGGTCAAAGAATACTCTCAAATTTTTTCAGATTTTTTGGACGAATTTTTTAAAAATTTCGATTTTTCGAATATTCGAAAAATAAAAAATTGTAACAATACATTCTGAAAAAATTTGAGAGGATTTTTTGACTCATTCTAAAACGTATTTATTCTTAGAAAATTGTTTCTAAATTCTATAGTTTTCAAGAAAAACAATTGTTAAGTTTTAATTAGAAATTTGTCATTGGAGTCGCCATTTTGTGATCACCATATTAGTTTTTAAATATTAAAAAAATTTATCTTGATACATTAACTATTAGGTCCACGTTTAATGAAGAAATTTTCTGACGACAAATATTCTTTCAATGAGAAAAAAATGTTTTATAAAAAAGAAAACTCGATTTTTCGCGTTATTTTGACATTTAAATCGACATATTTAATTTTCTAATTAAGATAGCTCAATTTTGGCAACAGCATTAAAAAGAGCGACCTCGAAAATAGCAAGATATGTACCTTTCAATTTATTTGAACTTGGATTTTCATATGAAATTCTTTATTAAAATTGAAGCGAAAAATAAGTGTCCTATCTTGACGTTAATGGGTTAAGTAAAATTCTTATGAGAATTACATGAAAATTTGAAACAAGTTCCTTGTCATTATTATAAATACATTTTATTATAATAAATTGGTTAGTTGTAGAAATATTGTTCAAAATGTGTAAAAAATAATTATTTAAAAGAAAATAATTTAATAACCAGTTGAGCATAAAGTCATATACAATTTGAATTAAAGTTTTTTGGAAGTTATACTATAAAATCTCACCCGAATTAGATTAGTTTTCATAACAAATTATAAAAATTGTCGAATAATATTTTTGTTATATATGTAGTGCAAGCTCTGCAAACACAAAAGTAACAGTTATGTAACAACTATGTAACATTTCTGTAACAACTATATGTAACATTTATGTAACAATGTAACCATTACGTAAATATTACATAACTGTTACTTTCCGTGTTTGCAGGGTGTATTACATAATGTTTATATGAAATACCCAAGGAACATGTTTCAAAATCTCATGTGATTCTCATATGAATCCTATTTAAAGTTTTCGTAGGGGAGTTTATTAACATGTATTGTAGAACATGACATTATTTAGTACCGAACAAAGTAACCCTAAAGATTATTATGAAAAAGAAAAAAATGTACAATACCAACAAAATGTTAACGGAGTTATATAAATGATGTTGAATCGAAGTCGAAGACTAATATTGAAGTGTTTTGTATATATAAATTTGTTTCTTTTCTTATATTTCTACCCTCTTTGTTATATTTGTACCTTCGTCTATAAGACAAGAGCGATTCATTTCATTTATAAGACTAGGGTAAGCTTCATACTAAAGTGTTTGCTTAGAATTATATTTTATTTATACTTTATTAATGTTGTTACATCTTCACCAAAATTAAGATTTATTCGTTATATTTGATCATTCTCTGCAAACACAGAAAGTAATAGTTACGTAACATTTACGTATTTGTTACATTGTTACAAAAATGTTATGCGGTTGTTACATATAACTGTTACTTTTATGTTTGCAGGGTTTTATTATATTGTGTTGGCATTGGCTTTGTATTGTATTTGTTTTTATTTTTGTACAAAGGCGCTTTAAAGTTGATCCAAAATAAATAAAATAAATTTATAATTTAAATTGTTTTGCAATTACTTAAACATTTAATTCTTTCTATTAATGAGCCAACAATATATACAAATCTATAAAAGGCTTCAAAGCCGTTGATCCAAATAAATAAATACCAAGAAAATATTTTAGTTAACAGTAGCTATGTGTTTTATTTTCTCCGCTGAAAGGAACTACAAGAAACATTTCAAATAGAACGTTCATTTACAATAAATAAATCAAAATGGTTTTTAATTAAATACATATAAAATTTATTGAAATATTACATAAATACATAAATATACTTTATTATATAATTTAAATATCTTTGGAATTATCCAAGTCTTAATTTACGATACAGTCGGAAAATAATTTTATCAAAATTTTTAAATATCTTCGAAAAACATTCCTTAATCACTTTTAATACTTTTTAATTCATCCAAAATCTCCATCCCACTTTTCCAAGGAACAATTTTGGCAACCATAGACTTAGCATTTTCAGATTTTGGATCATTTAATATTTTGTACAACGAATGATCGATTCTCGGAAACCCAATATCGTTGCTAGACAATTTTAACATAGGACACAAATCGTTTCTTCCATCACCCACATAAATAATCTTCTTATAATTCTTTCCTTGTTTCGATTGTTCTTTGATATAATTTTCTAAAATAAAACCTTTACATAAATTCTTCTCGCTAAGTTTACACCAGTCTTGATCATGGTAATTTTTTATCCTTAATATCTTATTCTCGTCGAATTCGGCAGGATTTGTAAAAACAGTCTTTATAGTATGATCTAATTTGTGATATTTCAACCAGTAATCGATAAAAAGTGTATTTGAATCGCTTATAATTATATTCTCGCAACCGAGAGAATGTAATTGTTCTAATAAATTGTCTAATTCTGGCGCTGGTGGTATATTACAAATAGTTTTTTTAATATTCTCTTCATCAATGTTATTTTCATGCAGTAACTGAAAAATTTGCTCTCTAAACGCACACCAATCTGTACGATGAAGTTTCATTACGTCTGGTGGTATTTTATCCGGTGGTAAGAGTTTCTGTATTACGATGTCTGTGTTGTGTTCGCAAACGGTGTGATCAAAGTCGAAGGCAGCAAGAACTTCGCTTAACATCTAAAACGGTTACATGGAATTTATAAGTCTGCAATCGTATCTCATATTCAATACAAGATACGATTGGTATTTTCTTTCTCAAAGGTTTAAAAAATTATTACCAATCTTAATAAGTTACCTTTTTGTAAAATAATACTTTTGTTCAGACTTTTAATAAATTTATATACAGATAGAAAATGGATGTCAAAGTAAATTTTGAGGTTAGAATGATTTATTTTCGTTCTTGTTTGTAAAGTAAAACGTGTAACTTACTTTTTCCTGGCGCTGTTTTCCAAGGGTGTGTAAAGTGCGTATTATATTAAACATTTTAAACTAGAAATATTCTTATCGAACTGACTATTTGTAACGATGGAAATGTCATCGAGTGAAAATGTAGAGTGTAAATCAGAAGTAAAAGAAAAATATGTAAAAAATGTTAAAAAAGCTACGATGGAGCATAAACAATTAGCAGAGTACATAAAAAAGATTCATAGTCAACTCCGTAACGAATCTAAGCTTCACGGAATGAGTTTCGCATGGGAAAAACATGTTGCTCAAAATGAAACTTTAAAAGTAAGTAAGATTAAAATTGTACAAAAACTGTTTAGTAAATGAATCACTTTCCAGACATATGCAGAATCTATGTATCAATTAGCAACTCAACATTGGAAGAATTCGGATAAAACTTACTGCAGAATCGAATGGATAAAATCTCATTGTCGAGAATATTTCTTTAACGGAGGTAGAACGAAATACGACAACCAAGAAATGGTACAAAAAACAAAAAGTACCACAGATTTACGAATCAAAGTTTTAGACGTCGGAAGTTGTTACAATCCTTTCAATAACGAAGATAATTTCGACGTAATTGCAATCGACATAGCACCATACTCCAAAGACGTTATAAAATGTGATTTTCTAAACATGAACATTGACGACAAGATAAATTCTTTCGACGTCATCATTTTTTCACTGTTTTTGGAATATATTCCATGTCCAGAACAAAGATTTTTATGTTGCGAAAAAGCTTTTAAACTATTAAACGATGGCGGTGTACTTTTTATTGTTACACCCGATTCGAAACATGCAGGAGCGAATACAAAAATTATAAATACGTCTTGGAAAATTGTTTTATCCAAATTAGGATTTTTAAGAATTCGATATGAAAAGTTGCAACATATACATTGTTTAATGTTTAGAAAATGTTACGATCCTGAATTTCCGGATCGAAAAATTAACAGGAAGAAAATATCAGACGATATTTGTTTCTCGAAAATTTATATTCCTCAAGATTTTCAAAAGGATTTGGAAAAAGGACAGAAAGTTGAATATAATGCGGAAGAAATAGTTACGTTGTTCGACGAATTACCTTGTGTAGAATAAAGTTCATTTTTTAGTATTACAATTCATATATGGATCATTCCATATGAAAAGGCAAATGGCTGGTACTTTTTAAATTTTCAAAATGGCGGCCACCACAGCGCCATATGTAACATTATTTGACGATTTTTGTTGTTTAAACTTACAATAAATTTACTGTTTGTAATTAAAATTGCCCAAAACATATTCTTCATATGTTTTTATGAGGTCGCCAAACATGACTATGTGGTCGAAATAAAAAAAATTCAAAATGGCGAATCCAAAATGGTGGTCACATTTTGAAAAATAGACTGGATTCATCTGAATCTTGATATGTGGAGGATTTTTGCCTCGATGAAGTGAGATTTGTGAACAAAATTAAAAAATTCAAAACGGCGAATACAAAATGGCGGCCAAATTGAAAAAAAGTGACTGTCTTCTGCTAAATCTTGTCATTTAGGGATTTTTGGTGTCGCTGCACTGAAATTTGTGATAAAAATTAAAAAATTAGAAATGGCTTATCTCAACTTTTTGAATTTTAGTCCACCATCTTGGTTTCGCGATTTGGAATTTTGAAGAACTAACATCAAATTCGTAATCAGCGGCCACAAAAACCCCCGAGAAGTAATTTTCACGAGCTTATCTCAACTTTTTGAATGTTAGTCCACCATCTTGATTTCGCCATTTTGAATTTTGAAGAACTAACATCGAATTCGTAATCAGCGACCCCAAAAACCCCCGAGAAGTAATTTTAACGAGCATATCTCAACTTTTTGAATTTTAGTCCACCATCTTGGTTTCGCCATTTTGAATGTTGAGAATTTGATGTTATATTATATAAAATGGCGGCCAAGTTTAAAAAAATTTTGACTGTATTCTGCTAAATCTTGATATTTAGGGATTTTTGGTGTCGCTGCACTGAAATTTGCGATAAAAATAAAAAAATTAGAAATGGCTTATCTCAACTTTTTGAATTTTAGTCCTCCATCTTGGGTTCGCCATTTTGAATGTTGAAGAACTAACATCGAATTCGTAATCAGCGACCCCAAAAACCCCCGAAAGTAATTTTCACGAGCTTATCTCAACTTTTTGAATTTTAGTCCACCATCTTGAATCCGCCATTTTGATCTTTGACGAACTAACATCGAATTCGTAATCAGCGACCCCAAAAACCCTCGAGAAGTAATTTTCAGGAGCTTATCTCAACTTTTTGAATTTTAGTCCACCATCTTGGTTTCGCCATTTTGAATTTTGAAGAACTAACATCGAATTCGTAATCAGCGACCCCAAAAACCCCCGAGAAGTAATTTTCAGGAGCTTATCTCAACTTTTTGAATTTTAATCCACCATCTTGAATCCGCCATTTTGAGTTTTGAAGAACTAACATCGAATTCGTAATCAGCGACCACAAAACCCCCGAGATACAAGATTCAACTGAATCTAGACAATTTTTAACAACTTGTCTGCCCTTATGAATTCGCTATTTCTAATTTTTTTATTTTGATCACATATTTCAGTTCAGCGACCCCAAAAATCGCTAAATATCAAGATTTTGCAGAATACAGTCAATTTTTTTAAAATTTGGCCGCCATCTTGGTTTCGCCATTTTGAATTTTGAAGAACTAACATCGAATTCGTGATCATCGACCCCAAAAACACCCGAAAGTAATTTTCACGAGCTTAACTCAACTTTTTGAATTTTAGTCCACCATCTTGAATCCGCCATTTTGAGTATTGAAGATAACATCGAATTCGTAATCAGCGACCCTAAAAATCCCTAAATATCAAGATTTAGCAGAATACAGTCAATTTTTTTTAAATTTGGCCGCCATTTTATATAAAATAATAACAAAATCGTCAACATTCAAAATGGCGAAACCAAGATGGTGGACTAAAATTCAAAAAGTTGAGATATGCTCGTGAAAATTACTTCTTGGGCGTTTTTGATGTCGCTGATTACGAATTCGATGTTAGTTCTTCAAAATTCAAAAAGTTGAGATAAGCCATTTCTAATTTTTTATTTTTATTACAAATTTCAGTGCAGCGACACCAAAAATCCCTAAATATCAAGATTTAGCAGAATACAGTCAATTTTTTTAAAATTTGGCCGCCATTTTATATAAAATAATAACAAAATCGTCAACATTCAAAATGGCGAAACCAAGATGGTGGACTAAAATTCAAAAAGTTGAGATATGCTCGTGAAAATTACTTCTTGTGGGTTTTTGGGGTCGCTGATTACGAATTCGATGTTAGTTCTTCAAAATTCAAAATGGCGAAACCAAGATGGTGGACTAAAATTCAAAAAGTTGAGATAAGCCATTTCTAATTTTTTATTTTTATTACAAATTTCAGTGCAGCGACACCAAAAATCCCTAAATATCAAGATTTAGCAGAATACAGTCAATTTTTTTTAAATTTGGCCGCCATTTTATATAATATAATAACAAATTCTTCAACATTCAAAATGGCGGAACCAAGATGGTGGACTAAAATTCAAAAAGTTGAGATATGCTCGTGAAAATTACTTCTTGGGGGTTTTTGGGGTCGCTGATTACGAATTCGATGTTAGTTCTTCAAAATTCAAAATGGCGAAACCAAGATGGTGGACTAAAATTCAAAAAGTTGAGATAAGCCATTTCTAATTTTTTATTTTTATTACAAATTTCAGTGCAGCGACACCAAAAATCCCTAAATATCAACATTTAGCAGAATATAGTCATTTTTTTTAAATTTGGCCGCCATTTTGGATTCGCCATTTTGAATTTTTAAATTTTGTTCACAAATCTCACTTCAGCGACCCGAAAATCGCCCACATATCAAGATTCAGATGAATCCCGTCTATTTTTCAAAATGTGACCGTCATTTTGGATTCGCCATTTTGAATTTTTTTTTATTTCGACCACATAGTCATAAGAAGAATATGTTTTGGGCAATTTTAATTACAAACAGTAAATTTATTGTAAGTTTAAACAACGAAAATCGTCAAGTAATGTTACATATGGCGCTGTGATGGCCTCCATTTTGAAAATTTTAAAAAGTACCAGACGGGATTCGATCCTATATAAAAAAATGCTACAATTTGAGCCCTGTACCATTGGAATTGGAGTCAGCCATTTGCCTTTTTGTATGGAATTTAATGACCCATATATACTTTTTTTTCTCATATATATATATATGTAAAACATTTATTTTTCCAGAAAATGTATTACATACTTGTAACAAAAGTCTCGTCGTTTCGTATAAAATGAATTTGTCGTCGATTCCACACATTTTTTACAAATTAAACATTAATTGTATATTGATTTATCGAAACATGTAGAGCCTTGGAAATATCTTGTAAGAAATTGACAGAGAGGTGTTTGCAGTTTCTTATTCGATGTAATCCCATTTAACGAGTCAGTCTTTTACAAAAAAGTTACGTCGAAAATTACAATTACTCGCGTATACGTAAAGGTACACTGTTCGACTTATTTTCAGCCTTTAATTCACATTTAATATCGTTAAGAGTTTCGTAAATAACTTTGAATGTCGGCCTATCCGATGGTTTTCTATTCCAGCAAAGTTTCATTAAGTTATAAACCGACTGCGGGGTATTCTCCGGACACTGAAGTACCTGACCGGACTTAATGTACTTAACGACTTCTTCGTGCGTCATTCCGTAATAAGGCTGTAGCGCAAAGCTAAAAATTTCCCACAAACAAACGGCGAAAGCCCAAACGTCTGACTCGACGGTGTACTTATTGTACAGAATGCTCTCGAGGGGCATCCACCGAACCGGAATGGCATCTTGTTCGTCCCCTTTGTAGTAATCTTGCAGGTAAATTTTCTGCGAGAGTCCAAAGTCTGCAATTTTCACTACCATTTCGTCGTTTATCAAACAATTCCTCGTAGCTAAATCCCGATGTACAAACTTCCTGTCCGATAGGTACACCATACCCGAAGCTACTTGCCGAGCAATGTTTATTAAATCCATATGCGACAGCCTAGTGTCTGTGAATGTATTGTCTTTGTCTACGTTCCGTAGAATGTAGTTACTCGGCGAACAAGTACGCAGAAATACGTTCAAGTCTCCGCAGCCCATGTATTCGAATAGAAGACACATCGGTCGACCAAGCGCGCAGACACCCAACAACTTGACTATATTCGGATGATCGAATTCTGCGAGGAGGCATGCTTCCCTTTCGAAGTCGACCAAGAGATCGTCGGAAGCTTCTTCTTTAAGCATTTTTACAGCTACGTAACTAAATTCTTCGCCTGGAACTAAACCGGGTGCTTTCGCTTGAAATACACGACCGAAGGCACCTTGACCGAGATCACGAATGTAAATAATATTATTTCGAGGAAACTCCAGCTTTTCTAGTTTCGGATTAAGTTGGATACCAGTCTTGTGATATGCGTCGTTATTCGGTAACTTATTTAAGTCTATATTCACTTCTTGACATTCGGTTTGGTTGTATCCTTGGTGTCGCTTGTAATATCTTTGGCTCAATAAAATTATCAATAAAATACAAACTATTACGACAAATCCTAACGACGCTAACACAAGAATAAAACTCGGCGTCAGAATACTTTCCATACTGAAATCATTCGTGTCGATCTTAACTATTTCGGTTGAATTCTCTGTAAAAGAAAAAGAAACTTTAATTTTTAAACATTTTGGCAAAATTTTGAAAACTTACCACATAATGGAATGTCGCATACTTCCCATCGGGTTTTTGAATTTAAAGTAAAACACCACGGCGTTTCAACTTCGCCTCCAGCGTTTCTACAATAATTTTCCCCCTCACGAATTTGAGGAAATACGTCGGGAGGTTTGTCGTAGCTGTGCGGATATTGATCTTTCCACGCTTGGCAGGCAAGACCAGACTTTGTTATATTCATCTTTCCCATATAAAAACTCCCATCACCTTTTACGCAGTCGTCTAAAATGTTTTTGTTATTATCGAAAAAGTTTTTTTAAAAATTAGAGTCTCACTTACATGTTATTAAATCTTTATTCATTTCCGTTAAGCCGATGTGCGAACATTTCTTTTCATTGGTAAACTTTGGTAAACTATCGCAGTGTGGAAGTCTAAAGTTACCTCTGGATCTAATGAAAATTTGTCTCATTTTGTCATCCTCGATCAGTGCCCATTCGATGTAACAAAACTGACGACGAACTGCCTGACAATCTTCGAAACATAACGGCAAACCAACATCTCCGTCACATTGCGGAAATGCGTATGTACATAGAAGTTTCTCAGCAGCAGTTCGACACGGTTCTTTTAGATCTTTTATAAATTCTTCCATCAAATTCACTGTAGTTTTTTCGTTCAATTCTCCCCCGGGATTGTCACGAGAATCGTTGAACCATACTTTACCAATTCCAGTCAGATATTTTTTACAGATGCGACCGTTGTAAGGTGCGCAGTAACCACCTGGATCTTTCAGAAAAATAAAACCGTGTGGATAATATTTTCTAGATTCTTATCTACATAATAATTTATTCAGACATTTCTACATTTAATTAAAATAAATGAATTTATTTCTTTGTCTTGACGGTATATTTACGATGGGTAATTAAAATAATAAATAATCCTTTCGGGTTTACGATGGAATCACTACTTTATAGGAAACGTATGTAGGTTCTGTTTCCCTCTAATGATGACAATTTCTACATTTACTTAAAGTAAGTTGTTTTTTAAGAAAAACACAAAACTATAAAATAATATAAAATTCATTCGACTGTCCTAAATCATAAAATAAAGCGATGCAAATAAAATAAAAGATTATCCCAAGGAAACGCAAAATTCTAAACTAAAACTGTAGACATCGATGATAAAAATAAAAAAACTTCTTCTCCGTTTGTGAAAAATCTCTTGGTTAAAACTGTAGACTACGTAAATACATTGAATTTAGTATTTTTATTTCCAGTAAATAAATCTTTCTTTCTTTTCTGACTCTTTCGTAAGTGAAATGTTCTTGAATTATTTCCAGTAACGAATCTAGTCTAACGTCAAAATATTTATAATTTTACAACCAATAAAGTAAATTATGCCCTCTGACGAATTGTTCTTAATTAACATTGTCTTAGTAACATATTTGTGCTACGTGCGTTGCTAATCTCAAAAATATTTGATATTTTAAATGTTTAGAGCATACAGTAGGACCTCTCTTATTCTAATCGTTCCCCCACTATCACACGAAAAGTCAACGATAAATATTGTCCACGAATCACAAGCTCGCAAGCAAAGTAAGTGGAGGTAAGGGGAAAATTAGAATAAGAGAGGTCCTACTGTAATTTAATAAGTGTAAAGGCCATATTGTAATAAATGTTACTTATTAAAGTCACACGTCATTATTGACGGGTTCTGTTTTTTAGCTGCAACTTTTTAATGGGTAAACGAATTTAAAAAATGCAAAGATCGATTGAAAGGTAATTAAAATACGCAACTTTTTGTGAATTTGGAATAGTGTTTTGACCATCCGAAAAAATTTTATGACCAATTTTGTAAAAAAAAAATTGACACTAGTTGTAAGACAGTAAACAAGATTTATTAAAATTTGAAAAATATGTAACATAACTACCATTAATATAAATAAAACATTTTCATTTATTGTAAAGGTTTTCTCTCTTCTTCATTCACATCGCTGTTGCAATGTACACATTTAAATTGCTTTTGTAGAAATTTCTAAAATTACGAGACAGTATAACAATAAAATATTGTTATATTCAACAATTCGAAGTATTAAAGACATAATAAATACTTAATGAATTTCATTGCGATGCTTAAGCTTCTATATACACTATAAAATAATAAAACATTAAGAAATTTTGAATGTTATCGCCTCTGAATTGGTTAACTATTATAAACTGAAACACTTATTTGTGCATTTCTATTTATTTTCATATTGAAAAACAGTCACGCCAAGTAAATATCCAGCAAACACAAAAGTAACAGTTATGTAACAGCTATGTAACATTTATGTAACAACGTAAATGTTACATAATTGTTACTTTCGGTGTTTGCAGGGTACTTAATATAATTTAACATAATAAATATATAATGACAATACTTTGTTATTGTAAAGGGTTTAAAAATCGATTTCTAGCAAAGAGAAAAGTGTCTTGCAATTAGTGACACGCAGTGTCTCATAACTAAAATTTAACAATATTTTTAAAATGCCAAAAAAAAGTAAATTTTAACATGACGCTGAAGCTATGCAGTAGATTCGCAGCAGATGATTCAAGAAAACTGTGGAATTGGATAATTTCTTATCAAAAATTACTTGCATTTAAACATTTTTAGACAAATTTTATACAAATAATCTGTTTTTGGCAATTTTAATGGCTAAAAATCATAGTTTTTTCGAATCCGCTGCTGCTAATTAACAAAATGCAATGTGGCATCGTGAACGAAACAATAATAGAAAATGGACTTACCTTTTTCAATTAATTTAATTTGTAAATTATTAATTCGGCACAGATCATTTCTTAAATGATTTTGTACACAATGTTTAGAACTAATATAAGAAATATGATTAACAGCTTCTGTGTTTTTGCAATAACTGCCTTGCATTAAAAGAAAAGATTACACATTAACAAATCGAATTGTTTACGTTTCGTGTTGAGAATAATTGCCTGTCTCACAACTAGTGACTTTCCCCTACATATTTTAAATGTTTTGTCGGGAATTTATCGAATAATCGGTTTGAATAAACGAAAACATGTACATGGTTTGAACTTACTGGAGTTTCCAATCCCAGAATGAAAACTCATCGTTATCAGAAAAACATTCCAGAGTAACATAGTGCCGAGTTAATAAGTTCGACTAATGGTTTTCAAGTTTGTCAGTCATCTCAGCGACATAGGCGATAAACTTCCTGACGAAGGTGTCTTACGTACAGGGTCTTATCCAGTTGAAACTTAACTTACATCGCACACTGTAACGCCTTCCTTGCATAATATTAAGGAATACACGTAAGGTACAATACATTTCTAAATAATACTCCGAACACTATAAATGCATCGTTATACTCATCGGAAGAGATGCAAATGATTTTAGACAACTAAAGAGTTCTTTTGTATTGACATTAATTGTGTTTTGAAATCAAGTGTCAGACAAGCTAAGAAATTGGAGTTTTCAAAGTTCATCGTGAAATTTTGAACGCGAGTGAGTTCTAGGTGTTAATTTGAGGGAAGACTTTCAACTGGAAAGAAAAGTGGAGAAACCCTTAACGGTGCGTAATGAGTGCGTAACAGCATATCGTGAATCTACCCCGATTCGACCGCGTATATGTACATGCTCCGAAATGTACATGTGTTGGGAGTATTCTTGTGTTCCTGGACGTACACTTATACAGGGGTGAAATGCGTTTGCGACACTTGCCGACTTGTGTACAATATATGTACGTAAACATATACATTCGATAAACACAAAATTTAATTCATCCACGTATGTATATGTAGGCGGTCATTGTTGGGAACTAAAGGGGTGGCGAGAGGGCGCCACTTATCTCACAATAAAAATCGACAATTGTATTTGTATAACCCAAACTTTCACACGAAAATATATAATTACAATAAATAAGAGAAGAATTTATCAAGGAAAAGTACGGTTGACTAAAATATTTTTAACAAATAAATTGGACCCCTGATGCTACTGATTGGGAACACGTAATCAGAAACGTTATTATTTATACATAATTAAAAATTTGTATACTGCTCACACTATGAAACGTCATCCCATTGAATATGACGTCATTTAGCAGATCGAATTGCGGGAAATTTGAATTTCATAATCAGAAATTACGTTTCCAATCCGGTTTCTTGACGTTTCGAATCGAAAAACGTCACAATCTAATTCGAAGTTCATCGTATTCAAAAGTACTTTAACGTGGATTGTTGAATATTTGAATTCGGAAAAATTCGTTTTAATGCGTCGGCTTTATTACATATATTTTTTATTATAAAGAAAAAAGATAAACAAATGTTACGACCATAACAGGCATTGTTTACCTCACATATATTATTATTACTTAGTTCCAGTGAAATTGATTACATTTTAGTTCGTGTTTTCATGTAAAAAACTGTTAGTCAATGTTTTTTAGATTATTATGTTTTGTTCTATTCATGTATTATATCTGGTTGAATGTAAAGAATTCAAAGAAAATGGTCAAGAAATCGAAATAAAACGTATTTAATTCGCTTTAATTCTTTTTCGTAGAAAATATCGAAAAATCATGTATTGCAAAAAAATTCTCGTCCAATTCTCTTTAATTGTTTTTGATTCTTTTCAGAAGATAGTAAACAATGCTTAGAATTGCTTTTATGAAGCCTGAATTAACAAAAAAATGAGTCAGAACTTTCTAATTTACATTAATTCAGCTTTGAACTTAATGGTACCCCTTTAAGGTAGTCTAATCTACTCAAAAAGATTTTAATTAATAAATATAAATTATTCCAACTTTTTCAGGTATTCTACCAGATTTACACCTCGAAAAACACCAAGGAACTAGAAAATTACTACAATTTAAGTGTTAGCAATAATATTTCCTTCCTATGTGCCAAGATGAACCATAATATAATAATAAATAATTAGAAAAATAAATATATAAAATGTACAACCTTTTATTAATACAAAATTATTAAAAAGTGCGAACGTCAATGAAATTCAATGAATTTCAATAATATAATAAGCAGTACTGAAATCAATGGTTTTAAAACAATAGAAATTGGTTACAGCTCGGTTGAATAGATTTCTATTTATATTTCGTGATTAAGAAAACTAATTCAAATCCATAGTGATTCATTCCAAATCACTCAATGAATTTTCGTTTGCTGTGTCCCTTATTCGTGCGTATACGTTTGAATACTTTTTCAGTATTTTTTTATTCATTTCTATCCCTGACTTTTTATTCGTTACTATCCGTAAAGTTAATTTTTTCCTTCGTTTCTTATTAACCAGAAACGTATCTGTTCCAATAGTTATTTATCCATACGAATCCGTTCCAATAATCATCTATCCTTCCGAATCCGTATACAGATTAACAACCGATTAAAAAGAATTAAAAGTGTCCATTCAAACGGATAGACATTTTCTATCCATTTGAATCCGTTTACCCCAATTCATGGATTCGAAAGTATTAAAAAAATAAAAAAGGCGCATCCTAAACTATTAAAATGAATCCGTTCGAATACATCAATCCACTTCCGTTTGCATGGTGGTCATGAATTCATTTAATATATTCGTGTCTTTGTTAAAGAATAGAAATTAATTCGTATATACGATCCACAATTCGGAGTCTAGTCACTAGTGAGCTTCAAGCATCGATAGGTCTAACAAAACTGACGACGAAAACCGCCTTCGAGGTTTTATTTGTACCCATTTATAGGTTAAAACTGGAAATCGCAGCTGATCCTTCTTTCGAGAAATCCGCAAAAATGTAGACAAAATTTCATAAAGCAATTGTTTTTTGCCTATATCTCATTTTGGATACATTTTACGGCAGAAATAGTTTTATAATAAAATAATCTATGGAAAATTCTTTACAATTTTCATTCTGACCATTTTTGTGATAAAGTGACTAGTTTTCTTGTAGAAGCGCGATAAATTGGCGTACTTTTGCCGCGCCGCTATGTTTTATCCGTAAAGCCCAGTTACGTAGAAAACTAATAGATGGCAGCCGCATTAAACTTGTTACTCGCTATCAGAGTTGAATTCGATTTGATTGATGTTGAAGCAAAAATGCAACAGCAGTATCCCAAACATTAAAATCGCACGTTGCTTTAAAGCACCTAAAACACTGCTTGTATTTCTTAAACAACAAAAGTTTTGGCGTATGGTCCGAGCAGGCTGGAGAATCCATTCACAAGGAGTTTTTAAAATTCTGGGGGCGTTACAAAATAAATAACTTGGCCGATCCACCTTATCCAAAACGATTAAAAATGGCTGTTGTGGAATTTGCATCAAAACATATTTAAAAAAACGTTATATTCATTTAATGTTACATTACTTTTACAGAAAATAAAACAAATATAAAAAACCTAAAATTAAAAAAAAATTTAAAAACAAAAAGTACAAAAAATGCAAAAAAAAATGGAGCCAGAGTGCCACCACGTCCACGTCGCTGGTTCTGGGATCAAAGCTGAGTGTGGTACAACATTTTCGGAATTAATGTGAAGCTAGTCACATCTGCGAGGGTATAAGTATCTCGTTGCGCCGCTTCTACACGAAAACTAGTCACTTTATCATTAAAATGGTCAGAATGAATATTATAAAGAATTTTCTCTAGATTATTTTATTATCAAACTATTTTTGCCGCAAAATGTATTCAAAATGAGATATAGGCAAAAAACGATTGCTTTTTGCAATTTTGTCTACATTTTTGTGGATTTTTCGAAAGAAGGATCAGCTGCGATTTTGAGATTAGCGGCATTTATTACTATAAATGGGTACAAATAATACCTCGAGGACGGTTTTCGTCGTCAGTTTTGTTCGACATGTCGATTCTTGAAGCTCACTGCGATAGTGTAGACAATGAACGGTTTGACCTAAAACAAATTGCTACACGATTTTCACGTAATAATTATACATTTTCCAATGTTCTCACAGTCTAGTCGCACAATCAGTGTAAATTGATACCATGTTTCGAAAGATTGCAATGACATTAGGCCTGTTCAAAATTAATTTTTAATTGCTAACTTTTAACGTTTAAACTGAAAATTATCCAAAGGAACGCACTTCTGTTCTTTCACCTCGTACTTATAACACTATTAAAAATGGCATGAATTGAATGTATTTTTAACGTACACTAGTACATTAAATTTAATGTAACTGTAAATTAAATTAATAAAAACATTTGGGTATAAAGTGGCCATGTCCTAATACATATGTTTCGTTCCGAAAAATGACCGCCCCGTCCTAATACATACACTCTAAAGTACCCCAAACGTTATTCTCCAACGAGGAAAATATGCGGCAGGACGGGGAAAATATGCACGAGGACAGGAGTGTGTAATAAGGCGGGATGTATTAGGACAGGGACCACTATCGATTCAAATGTGTATTCGAATCTTAGGTAGCAATCCCGCCCAGCAGAATATATTGTAGGAATATTGCAGCAATATTGCAGACGATGATGTCCGCCTTTTTGATCATAACAATATTGCTGCAATATTTCTGCGATCAAAAAAGCGGACATAATATATTCTGCCGCATGGGTGCCTATAACAAACCTGACATGATTATTCATATTCATGTATCGATTGTTTTGGAAACCCGTGTTCAAACGCGGAAACTGTTTTAAACATTGAAGATGAAGTAATTTAACGAATTAAGTTTTTTTCTTAATTTCCATAACAAATTAACAATAAAAACAAAACAAAACAAAAAACAAACAAAAATAAGGACAAAATAACGTTATAAAGTTACAACCATTTATTTATAAAATTAGGCCTGCTTTGTAGTAAAAACAAATTTGCTCCACTACGATTTTCGGCGGGGTTGAAATTTGTTTTGAGTTACCCCCTTTTTTCGTTCGTTTTCTGAATTGGCCTTTGAATTTCCTTTTATTTACTGCGATAATATATGAAATATGTAGAACCGGTACGTACGATAAAAATATCACGTAAAATCGATGTTTTCACTATTTTTGTACTTTTCGGTAAATTAATTTTCTAGCATTGTTACAATTATTGCAATTCTGTTGTATACATTAACGGAATAATTTAAATCGATTTGTTATCGATTTCGTAATTCTATTCACTGAAAATAATCTTGGCGAAAGTCTCGGACAGAAATTTAATCCGACGTAATCCGAGTTGTTAATTCGGAATTTGTCGCTGATTCATTCCACCCCTATTTTTCAATCCGCTCCAATGCGTTTTATTCCGTTTATTCAATTCTAATAAACGCCGACTTAATATAAAAATGTGCAATCTGTTTCGCATTCAGCGATTTTAATCCGAACGAATCCAACGTCATTCCGAATACATTTCCAACCCATTTCATTCCCGTATTTCAATCTGAATGAATCTTATGCAATATGTTTCATTCTGCGATTTCAATCTTTAAAAATCCTACGTTATTTCGATGTGAAATTGCGTTTGATTTCGCGAATCCAATGTCATTGCGGTAAAATTTTTGAATACGATTCATTTCGCAATTTCAATCCAAACGAATTCAACATCATTCCGATGACAATTTACATTCTGTTTCGTTCCGCGATTTCAATCCGAGCAAATTTTACGACATTCCAAATATACTTTCAATCCTTTTTATTTCGGGATTTCAATGCGAACGAATGCTATGATATTCCAAAAATGAATTCAAAAGTATCGAAATGGATTAATTATTGTCTAGGTAAATCTCGAATTGCATTGGATTCAATCGGATGTAATTTTCGGATTCGTTTGAAATGGCACTGATTGACTCGATGATAGATTTCGAATTGGAAATACATTTGTTATTCGAAATGCCGGATGAACTATACAAAGATTAGCACAGTTACAAACGTATATTGAAATGTATTGAAAGTTTTTCTATAATGTAAACTCATTACTATAGTAATTTAATCCGTCCACTAGTTAATAAAGAAAAAATTCCTCAGGGTCATCTAGCAAACGAAAAATTATTCAAAAATGATAAATGTATTCATTTTTTTATTTTGAATTCTATTTATTGACCTTCGTGTTATAATACTTCCCTATTGTCAATCATTCTAAATTCTCTTCCAAGAATTGAATAGATTGTTTTTGAATGCTTCTCAATAATTTCGGATAAAACTTACAGAGCCAATACTTCAATAGCCCGAATGAAGCATTGACATGCATATTTTGAAACCTTCTGAATGCTTCCTATACTTACCAATACTTATTCAAAGAGTAAGAACAAGGATTCCGAAGTATTCCAGTTTATAAACTGCACTATACAACATAAGTTTCAATGCTCCTCAATCAGTCTTCGTTTACTGGCTACTGCACATGCGGTTAAATTAGAGGTAGAAGGAATAAGGGGAAACATTAAAGCAAAGACAAGAAACGTATACATTCCAATAAACGAAAAGGAATTGAAAGAGATTCACCAATCCCAAAATTGTCAACAAATAAATTTAAATTAATTCAAACGAATTCAATTTAGTTTCTTCTGAATTCCTTTGAATTCCTTTTTTGACAATTGAATCCCCTTCAAATCCCATTTTGTTTACTGGGATATTACATATTACAAATCTGTTTATTTCAAATTGAAATCGTCCATCACAACAAAATCCATTGGCAGTAAACGAAAGCCGATTGCAAATAGAAAGATTTTTTAATTCTACTAAATACTGAATTTAATATCTGAATTCAGGAAGGAATTCGTTAATTATTTCCAGTTGCAGGAATTAACAAAAATTAAACATGTTCGACTTGAATACTTTTGGGGAATATTTAAATAAATTGAATAGTTTATGCATTCAGATATATTCAAGAAATAAATGTTCAATATAGTTCTACGAAGATTAAAAATAACTCGGAATAAAGAAAGATTATAGAAGTTTCAGAAACGGAATTCAGACATTAATCACTCCATTAACATCAATATTTTTAATCGATTTTGGTTTACTGAACGAAGAAAATTCAGCTTTTCAATTCTTTTAAATATCTGATCTTCATTTCTAAGTTTTCAAAAAATATTTCCAGAATAATTTTCAATTGTAGGAATTCACATCAATTTAAGTGTCATGGATTTTGATATTCCGAGAAAAATTTAAACGAATTCACCGGAAATCATATTTGTTAAATGTAAGACATTTTTAATTCATTTGCGCAAATTCAAAATAATTCGGAGCACACAAATTCTGGTTAAAATTACTGTTTTTCTGGTAAACATAATTAGAACTTTTAGTTACAATAAATGCAATAAATATATGTTATGGTTAAAATATATTAGCAGACATTGAACAATGATATTAAAATGGCGTCACAGTGACGCGTTTGCATTTCCCGGGAATGTTTTGGAAATATTTTACAAATCTAACAAAATTACCTTCAGCCTTTGTTCTTCTGGATACCACTGCACTGCAATTTTGCATTATCATTATACTTGAAGATGCTTTTGTTTTTGCTTACATGTTGTAATTTTTCAGTAACCTTATCATAGTGATGATTCTTCTGCGAGGGGTACTATTTAGGATAGAATCGTTTTGCCACAATAGGCAGACAATTAAAAATGGATAGATTGAGATGAAAATGACAGTGCCCTGGCGAAAGTTCCGGATAGG
The DNA here is from genome assembly GCA_030407085.1 of Trichopria drosophilae. Lineage (NCBI taxonomy): Eukaryota > Metazoa > Arthropoda > Insecta > Hymenoptera > Diapriidae > Trichopria > Trichopria drosophilae. Next base: position 27,182,019 of record CM059585.1, read on the forward strand.
AATTTAATCTGAGATGCTATCGGATGCTATCCGAGACTATCCGGAATCTGTCCCCTGTTTAATCCGAATTTAATCCGGGTCACTTTGTCATTACGTTCCAAGCCATGCCATACCGGGAAATTCTATCCGTTTTCATCCTCAGTCATTCCGAGACACAAATGTAAACCGTTCCATTCCTCGATTTCGATCCGAACGAATCCTGAGTCATTCCGAATCATATTTGCAATCCGTTTCATTCCTCCATTTCAATCCGAACGAGTCTTCGGTTATTCTCACTCGATTTGCAATCCGTTTCATTCCGTGAGTTCAATCCTAACGAATCCTGAGTCATTCCGAAACACATTCGACAGGAATGTCCAGGATTGGATAGGGGACAGATTACGGCATGAAACGGACTAAGACGGAATGAAAGTCATTCCTTTTCAATCTGATTTTTTCGCCAGGGTGGTAATGAATAAAAATGCACGATAAATACAATTATTTATTATTAATATTTTATTGCAATGTAACACATAGCGCCTTTCAACGAAATTTTCTTGAAAGAATGACGTTATGCAGAAAATTAGAAATATATCACACAATGATAAACAACTAATATAATGGTTACGCAGTTACAGTCTTAAAAACGGAGTTCACTTTTGTTCACCGTCGTAAATGTGTATGTATGTTTGCCATTTCATTGTGCCAAAGTATACATGGAACAATTAACTCTTTGACATATAACGCTGTAAATATATACTCCAAAACTAATAGTAATAAGTATACAATAATTAACATTTATTTATAACACAACACTTGTTACGAGGACTTTACGTGCCTCTACTTAAAATAATTAATTACTTTCCCCAATCCCGTCGCTTTCAGTAACAAGGGCACGCTCGAGAATTACTCGACCTTCTTTGTAACGTTGGTTGTCGTCGGTTGCGAATTCATATACCCAACCTAACTTAGAATCACAATTTTTACAGCTGACGTCTCGGACCATATGTCTTCCAGTCAACATTACTCGATCTTGTACTTCACTGAAAAAATATAGAAGTTAAAATAATTAAACACACCACATACATATTTTATAACATATTATAGCTGTATTTTATCATGCATTATTTAGGTAGCATAATTATATAATTAATTCATCAACTAATTGTAAATTTGTTTATAGCAGTATCAAATTTTACAGTGACCCCAGTAAACAAACTCCGTAATGTCCATCATTTCGTTATAATCCTTTAAGATTTGATCTGCTAAAAATTTGGAGTTTAATGTTGAAGTACAAATCAATGACTTTATTCCACATGAGAACAGTATCTACAATGTAATTATGGTATTGCAACAAACCTATCGATATTATTTTTACGCATCCCGCTATTGTTATTTCGTTAATGACAAACTGACGAATTATTAAAAACAAACACCGATATATATATATATATATCAATATATACAAGAAAGATCATACCCTACTGATACAAATTTTAAAACCCTCATAAATAAATCTCCTTGGACTCTCGCGTATGTTAATGCGACATCTGATTATACGAAATAGTATACACCTTGCGCAAAATGGTCAATAAAACGGCTTTATTTGCTTCATACGTTTCTGCGAAGACGAGGAAATTCGTTTAAATAAAATTGAATGACACCAATTGGTGTACAGAAAATGTTTATATCTTATGTACGTTTTGAAACAAACGCAAATTTAACGAGTTACAATATACACGACATGCCCGTACGCAATTTCCAACAATCCCAAGTTGTGAAATTTATGCTGCATTAACATTATGCGTAGTAATCGAATGCGAGAAAACCATAACAGGAAACGCAAACGACAATATCGAGTAGGAAATTTTATTAGAATGCTTGTATAAGGTATTGAAGAAGCAATATTTTACGTTGTTCTTTGTCTCACGTCTAATGGATATCTGAACATAACTATTAAAATGTAATGTTCTTCCCAAAGAAATAAATCGTTTACATTTGAATTATAAAACTGCATTATTTATTTTACTTCATGTACTTTTGCCATAAAACATTTGAAAGAAGATAAAAATATTATTCGTGCTTGAATTTACCCTACAGCTTGCGCGAAATGGGAGAAACCAGAGACATCTAACGAGTTGGCAGCGTATCATATAGAATATGCAGTGTCACGTTTCTAAATGTCGACTGGCGCATAATGTTTGGAAAGACTATGTTTTGTACGAAAAATGCATATTCAAAAAGGACAAATCCATTGCTGTTCTAAATGTCTCAGGAATTCAGAACTCATGAGTATTTAAAAAAACCATTGGTAGGTAAGTTGCTATAGTACTTTTTATACCAAGGGCCCGTGGTACAAACAACATTTTTCGATTTAGAGGGAGTAAAATGACCATTAATTCTATCACACAAATTAAAGATGTTTACGAATCACTCCGACGCGCAACACTGGCTTGCGAGTTTATTTCTCATTCAGTATTGTTTATGTTTATAAGGAATATTCGCTACTGCGCGTTTATTTGTATTTACAATGGTGGTTTTTTATTTTCTCCCACCATTATCATAATGTATTGTAATGTAGAAAATTCTAAGAAATCGTATTTGTCGGCTTTTTTCGAAAAATAGACCATTTTCAGACTGTTGTTATGTTACGCCCGAGGTCGTAAAATCGGTATTTCAAGCCCCCAAAACAACGAGCACGAATTTGATGTAAAGTTTAACTTTGTTGACAGCTGTCAAATTAATTGTCACTTGTTCCAAAAATTAAAATTTCTCACTAACAGTCTCAGACTTCTGCAGGATCCGAGTCAACACTCATTAATTTTTATTCAAGACGAGAGAAATGAGTGAAATCGTAGTTTTTGATACAAATGCGAAGAAGTATTTTCTGCGAATTTGAGGGTTATGACCCTAGCCAAAGACGAGAATATTTATTACGCTTATTTATTACTTCTTATTTATTACATTAATATAATTAAATTACAATAAGTTAATTTTGTTCATGCTTAGAAATTAAATTTTAAAATCTTTTTAAATAAATATTTTATTTTCTTGACGTTTCTTTAACCCTCCTGAACACCAGTTTTGATTTTCCCATACGAAAACAATGTACATAGTTTGGACTAATATATTCGGTGTGGCGCACAGGAGGTTAATGTTTAATGTTTAATGTCGACAAGACTGCAACTTTTATAGTATTTTTTTGAACCTGCAATTATTACTTAAGAACTCTCGCACTTATTTTAACCCATTAACGCCCAGATACCTGAAATTACTAGTGCACATTCGAGTCTCAATACTGAATAGAAAAATGGAAAAGATCGTAAAGGAACCAACTGATCTTACTATTTTTGGGTGTGCCCTTTCGATTTCCGAGTTCAAAATTGCATTTCTATGCCCTAGGAAAGCAATATGACGGATTTAATTTGAAAAAGTACTGAAGATTTGAAAATATTTTTTTTTAATCAATTTTTTTCCGAGCCTATAACGAATGTCGATTCCTTCCAAACTATGAACAAAAGTGAACAAAATAGTTGTGGTTCACGAGAAAAATGTTTGTTGTCAGTTTCATATATTGTATCCTTTTAAAAATGGCGGAAATATGTGAAAATTTCGACAAATACGTGTTTTTCTGAGTAATTTTATACATTATCAACGTGCAATGAAATGTTTGCCACCAAAGTACAGTGGCCCCCATCCTAACGCATATGTTTCGTTCCATAAAAAATGGCCGCCCCCGTCCAAACGCATATCCTCCCTCAACCCCCACTACGGCAAAAGTATCTTTGCAGTGATAACACTGAGCATGCGCGTAGATGTCTCACTAACAACGCTAGCAACTAAGAATCGTGTTGTGGGGAGAGGAACAAAGGGGAATCTATGCATTTAGACGGGAAAGAAATATGCGTTTGGAAGGGAATATGCGTTAGGACGGGGACCACTGAACAAAATTTTGTTTCATTAAACATCTCCAGTCATTTTTCAGAGCATTTGACGGCCTCAATAAGGGCGAGCACGGAGCGGTGAAAATATCGGGTTTTCTCACTACATTAGTACATGTATTACCGTCAATAAAAATATTTATTTTATCCCGTTTTTCCTACTAAATTGAATCAAAATTCAGCTAAGGATTTTTAAAATTCAAAATGGCGGATCCAATATGCAGAACATATCTTTAAACAGTGTATGAATATTCATGAAATTTATTACTCGGGGGGTTTTGGGGCGCTGAATACATTTCTGATATCAGGTTTACCAAATTCATAATGGCGGATCCAATACGGTGTTGTGGTGTCCAAAAAGAGTATGATTGGATTGAAACTTGTTATTCCAGGTTTTTTATTATGTTCGCTAAATATTTTGTGATGAGCTTTGCAAAATTTAGAAGAGCGTTTTCCTGAACAGTCAGACGGTTACATAATTAAATTGATCTCTCAGCCATTATTACATAATGTTGCCCAACATTTACCTGCATGGAGGTGGATGAAATCAAATGTCTTCTTTTTTTTTTTGTCACTTTATCGTTTTTTCGGGTATTTTGTGGTAATTTTATCGTTTTTTCGGGTATTTTTTTTTTGTGGTCAAATATAAAGGTCGGTGATAAACTAGGGAAATGTTTATTAGGGTGTCGAGTAGTCTTGAACTTACTCCTGATTTTTTTAGATAAATTGCGCACTCGTGAAAAATACATTAATATCAGCTTTACATCCATAATGTTTTCACCCTCTTTGAGCCGTTAACAAAATCCTATTCAGTGACCCAGAAAACCTCAAATAATAAATTTCAAGCAAATCAGACTCATTTTTGGACAGTGTCCGCCATATTGCATCCGCCATTATGAATTTGGCAAATCTGATATTAGATTTGTATTCAGCGGCCCCAAAAATTTCATGAACATTCATACACTTTTTAAAGATGTCTGCCATATTGGATCCGTCATTTTGAGTTTTGAAAATTAAATCAAATCTTAAAAAGCGTTTCCTGCACAATCGTGTTGTTTTAACTGTATTCCAAGCTGTTTCAAGAAGTACTTGCTGAATTTACTTTTTTTTTTTCTTTTAATATAAATAACATTTAAGGGAAACAGGACCTAAATTCAAATAATATTTGCAATTTTTTCGTATTTAAAAATAAAAAAAAGTGAGAACTAGTGTACTAAAAATTCACATGTTCGCAATTTCTGCAATTTTCGACTTTTTATTATCAAAGTAGGTTCAAGCATCAAAGCATTTCCTATAATTGTTCGGACAGAATTTTTAATCGCACCCAAATTAAGAAAGGTTAAATAGAAACTCATACACGGAACGAAATTTTCGGCAGTTTTTACTTCACACAGGGAGCAACTGTACGCCGTACGGATTCTGATAGACATAAAATGGCGATTAAAATTCGAAATCGTTAAGAAAGGAAATTTTATGGAAAAGGATACTTTTATTACATCTATGACGATAAAGCTAGCAGCGGATTCAAGAAAACAGTGAAAATGGATAATTTCTTATTAAAAATTACTTGCATTTAAACATTTTTAGACCAATTTTATACAAATAATCTGTTTTTGGCAATTTTAATGCCGGAAAACCATAGTTTTTTCGAATCCGCTGCTAGCTTCAGTGTCATATTACATCTTTGAGCATATTTGTTCATAATTTCTAGGCGATTTAGTTATTAATAATTATTTGTAATGATCTTTAAACGTTACTAAACGTGGAAAATGCCGGTACTTTTTGCATTCTGCGGCTTCCGTAGCGAAAATAGTGCACGATACACTGAAAATATACAAAACCACTTTTGTAGAGCGCAAAATTTCCTATGGAATATGCATCATATATTACAGAAGTTCTAAAATGTTCATAAGTTAAATTGGAAGACAAAATACCAGCTTTATTTGCGCCTAACCTATTAGCGTTAGACCAGGGCACTCAGTAACTTTTTTGTAGGAAATTTTGTGCTCTACAAAAAAGGTTCAGTATATTTTCAGTGTATCGTGCACTCTTTTCGATACGGAAGCCGTAGAAAGAAAAAAGTTTGCAAATCATTAAAAATAATTAGTAATAACTAAATTGTCTAGAAATTATAAATAATCTCAAAGATGTAATAAAAGAGAACTTGTTCATAAATGTTCCTTTGTTATGGATTTCGAATTTTAAACGCTATTTTACGTTTGTCAGAACCTGAACGCCATCCCTGTGTGAAGTAAAAACTGCCGAAAATTTCTTTCCGTGCAATGTTTACTCTAGATATTTTTAAATCATACTGGAAAGTTCATTTTAAAAGATATACCATGAATATTCAATTTTAATTACTTCCTACTGTGGAATATTTCTAACAAATATGCAGCAAGAAATATTTTATCTATTGTTTATATAATGGAACGTATGCTTTTTTATCCGTTTATTTACGGTTCTTTAAACGGATTTTTTTAAATGGAATTTTTAAAAGGAATTTGAAATCATTGATTAACCCTTTCGTTGGCATTGACGCAATAGTGCGCACATCGGTTTTTTTCTATTTAACTTGCTCCGATTTGGAATCCAAGTCTAACTTGGGGGTTTTTGGGATCGCTGAATCCCAATCTGAAGTAAAAATTTAAAAATTCAAAATGGCGGATGCAATATGGCGGCAGAAAATGAAAAAAAAATGAAAAAGTTACTCGATAGTATCGAAATTTGTTACTCAGGGGTTTTCGGGGTTGCTAATTACGAATTCAAGCTTGAAATTTCAAAATTCAATATGGCGGATTCACATTCGCAATCAGCAACCTCGAAAACCCCCGAGTAACAAATTTCATCACAATCAAGTAATTTTTTTCATTTTCGGCCACCATATTGGATTCGCCATTTTGAATTTGCAAATTTCGAGTTCGAATTCATAATCAGCGACCTCGAAAACCCTTTAGTACGGGTTGGAGTCAAAATGACGATAAAAAAAAATTCCTGCCATTCTGGGCACTTTTTGTAGAATTTTCTGTGCCAATGAAGGGGTTAAATTTCAGAAAGTAATAACTTCATTTTTCTGTACATAACAATTAAATTATAAGTAGCTTTATGCTGCTGAAAAAGTATTACTTCTTTCATAAGGTATAATTCTGCTGTGAACCGTAAGAAAAGCCATTCATTCAATAAAAGTTGAATATTTTATTAACTAAACTATGTTTTTTAAATATTTAATAGCAAATATCTTCGTTTGTTTTATCCATTAAAACTTTCATAAATATAAAACAAAATTTAAATTAAAATTAATAAAATCTGGTGTGCCTCAGAGCTCCTATATTGGACCAATTCTTTTTCTTATGTTTCTTAACGACTTGCCTAAAATAGTTTTTCATACTAAGGTACTAATTTTTGCTGATGATGTGAAGTTACTTCATAAACTTTGTAATCCAATGGACTCATAAACTGAACACTGACATAGATAGTATTGTCAATTGGTCCTTCGATAATGCTCTATGATTCAATCTTCTGAAATGCAATGTCATTTTCTTCAGTAAGACAAAGGAAAAGTTCAAATTCAACTACACTATTGATAATATTGTTTTAAATCACTTAGACAAGGTTAAAGATGTTGGCATTGTTTTTGAATCTGGTCCATCGTTTAGTATATCAATCTTCTGTTCTCTAAAGCTTAACGAATGCTTGGTTTTGTTAATAGATCAACCTCTAATTTTACAAATCATTCAACATTTATTTATATAAAACTATTGTTCCAATATTAATGTAAGCTTCTCAAGTATGGTCACCGTTCAAATTCCCAAAATGCTTTGGAATCCTTAAATCATGAATTTTTGCAACAAGTAGTGTTTAGGTCTAAAATGCCTATGCATGACTTCGATCATAATTATTCTCTAATTTTATAGAAATTTAAACTTTGGACCGTTCGAACACTTAATTATTACTCCAATTTACCTCCGAAATTTAAATTATGAAAAAATAAACAAAAATACATTCTATTAAATCCTTTTTATTTTGCTTATCAATGATATTGAGCTATGTCATCAAATTTTCGAAATTTCTAGTTTCTGAAGATGATGTTAAATTGTTTTTGACTATTACCCTGCAAACACAACAGTAACAATTATGTAACATTTACGTAATGGTTACATTGTTACATAAATGTGACATATCTGTTACATAACTGTTACTTTTCTGTTTGCAGGGATAGAAGTTCGACGAAACTGAATTTTACATATTTAATAACAGGTAATGTTATTCAAGCAGCATCAAGTGTGATTTAGGTGTTACATTTGACCACACTCTAAAGTTCTTTGAACACATCAGGCAGGTTAGTAGATTTTACCTATATTAAATTATGGGTCTGTCATTTGCAGACCTTTTTATTCAAAATATATCAACTCGAAAGGGTTCAACATTGGCTTTTGAGATACCTTTCAATTAAATCTGGGTCATCTATTAGTTATTTATTGCATGACTATACAGCGGTTACTATTTCTTTTAAACTCTCTACTATTTCATCCCTTCATCACAAATGTGATCTACATATCAGAAAAATTCAATCAATCAAATTTATTCCTTTTCCTACAATAAATACAATTGAGGACCTATAGGGGACATTAAAATGTCTGTACATAGGAGGCTACTTATAACCTAACAAAAAAATAAAAAATATATATAAAATATAAATTATAGTACTAGTATTTACATTATTCTATATAGAGTTTATCCTATCTTATAACACTGAGATTATTAAAAATATTCAGGCTGTTTAAAACACACATAAAAACAAATTATTCTTCATTTTTCTTTTAGCATTTCTTGGGTATGTTCAGAAAAATTTGGTTTTCATCTAATCCACTATGAATCTGCTGATTATTGATTTAAGTTTTTTCTTGATTTCTTGACTGTGTAGCTGCATATCTTTTAGTGAGTTAGGTAGCATATTAAAATATTCGACAGCATAGTAATCTTGACATCTTTGACCTATTGATAAATTATACTTTGGCAATGGTAAACTTCTTTTTCTAGTATTTCGAGGGCGTTCCTTGTAGATCTTTGTAAGTTCTTTATAGTTGTAAAGTATAGATTTTAGTCCGAAGGTTTGTTTGATATTTAGAATTTGTATTTCATTTTGGATAATGCCTATTATTTTCAATAGTTTTAATTGCAGTCTTAATATTGGTAGGTATGATGCTTGATATATTCCACCCCATCCAAGTATTCCATAAGTAGCAATACTGTTAAATAATCCAAAATATAGTTGTAGTAGAGACATTATTTTTTTTAATCTGTAGAATACATACATAAGATATTTTGTTTTATTGACTATGTTCATTACATGTATGTTCCATTTTATATTTTGGTCAAACACTATTCCTAGATATTTACAGTTACTAACCCTTTCTATCCTTGCACCGTTAATAGATATATGTATGTTATCTGGTATAGAATCCGTATAATTTCCAAAAGCCATAAACGATGTTTTGTGGATATTTAATACAAGCTTATTGTTGAATAGCCTTGTATAAATAACCTTTAGAATTTTATTTATTGCATTCGATGTTTCCGACCAACTTTTGTGAGAAATGGGTATAGCAACATCATCAGCATATGCTACTAGAAATGGAAAGAGATCCAGTAGGTCATTAATATAAATAATGAACAGTAGAGGTCCAAGAATCGATCCCTGGGGAACACCAACTTTAACCTTTCTAATATTACTTGTTACATCATTTACTCTTACTGTTTGTTCTCTGTCCTTTAGATAACTTTTAATTAATTTCAAGCAAATACCTCCCACTCCGACTTTATGTAATTTTTAAAATAGTATACCGTGATTTACAGTGTCAAAAGCTTTACTAAGATCTAAAAATGCAATTACTGTTGGTTTACTTCTAGCAAGATGTTTATATATAAAATCGATTATGTACACTAACGCATCATCTGTAATTCTCTCCTCTAAGAAACCATACTGTTTAGAGTTGTACCTTGAACTTTACCTTGAGTATTACCTTAAACTTTATTAAATATGATCAATTATCTCAAGTTTTTTTATGTCCTACTCAGTATTATGAATTGAGACAGTATCCTGAAATATATGAAGGAAATTCTAAATCTAAATTCGGTTTCTACGCGAGTATTGGCTAGGCGCGAGTGGAATTATATGTGTGGTTTCTCTGACCGTAGATTAATCGTCCTGTGCACAAGGACAAGTATACTCGTCCAAACTACATTGTTTCCACATTAGAAAAGAAAAACTTGTCCTCAGGAGGGTTAAAATATATAATGCAATTATGTCGGTTTGTCTGTCTTTTAAAAAAATAGAAAAACACTTTTCTTGAAAAAATGTACGTTTTCTACGTATTAATATTTACGTAATGATTACATTGTTACATAAATGTTACATAGTTGTTACATAACTGTTACTTTTGTGTTTGCAGGATCAGGATATGACAGCATTTAAAATTGCGATGCAAAATTATAGTTACAAATCTTAAGTTTCTTTTCCTCTTTATTTACTGTTAAAACTCAGATATCAAATATTATATCTACTATAATAAATAAATAAAATAAGTAGAATGTATACAAAAACATAAAAATAAACACATTGTTTTGAAAATGGCAATCGAGTTACCTCCCGTTTTAAACGTATGTTTACCAATTAGTTTCTTTATACAAAATATAACAAAGAAATAAATAAACAACCTCGATTAAAATTCCTACTAACACGTAAGACTTTTACCTGTAATTTAGGTTGACGACCTTGTTGAAAAGAAATGCTCGACCAGTTGCTCCGGTGAATCTTGTGCTTATTAATTGGCCTCTATTCGTCAGATTTGTGTCACAAGAAGCACACGAAAAAAGACGTGTGCCTCCGATGTGTTCCAAAAATATGACACCCATCTTCAAAATTTCACTTTGAGAAATCTGATAATGGAAGGCCTGCTGTCAATTACAGTATCAAAGATTCATTTTTGATGGGACGAATTTAAAATTTTTGAAAATAAAATCAGTGAAGTTACAATGGCTCGTTTACGCACAATGAAGCACAAATCGAAGCATATGGCAGCACAAAAGTTTTGTATACAATTCGTGACAGCTTCCAACTATTTCGTCATCACGACATGAATCTTCTTTGATGACGAAATAATTCGAAGTGAATTTAATTCGTCACATTCCGTTAAAATGGAGGTGTGTCTAAACATAACCAATAAACCTTCAACTTTCTTCTAAAGCTTCAACGTGATTGGTTACTAAATTTTTACCGCGAAATTCAGTGTAAAAGAGGTTATGTTCGTAAACAAAATGACGTCATTAGCAGGCGAATCTTTATTAAAAATAAAATTTGTTAACAGCTACAAATTCATGTACAGATTTTAGATTTATCTTCGTTTCAACGATACGTCGATACACATAATTTAATATACATTATCTTGCGTCGCTACATTTATAAAGATTCAACGTATCTCTAAATCCTTAAAAACCAGAAAAATACAATTTTGATATGTATCTTTTTCTTTCCTAGGGAACTTTTATCATCCTAAAAAGTGAATTTAATTCGTCACATTCCGTTAAAATGGAGGTGTGTCCAAACATAACCAATAAAACTTCTACTTTCTCCTAACGCTTCAATGTGATTGGTTACTAAATTTTTACCGCGAAATTCAGTATAAAAGAGGTTATGTTCGTAAACAAAATGACGTCATTAGCAGGCGAATCTTTATTAAAAATAAAATTTGTTAACAACTACAAATTCATGTACAGATTTTAGATTTATCTTCGTTTCAACGATACGTCGATACACATAATTTAATATACATTATCTTGCATTGCTATTTATAAAGATTCAGGTTATTTTTTATTATATTTACATAAGATTTTTTCATTTATCAATAGCGCAAGATTTTAGTGAATTTTCACAATTCACTGTTTGACTTTTTCTTAAAAACTAACAAACGTATTTGTACATTCTTAAAACAAGAAAAAATACAATTTTGATATCTTTTTTTTTTCCCAGGGAACTTTTACCATCCTAAATTTTAACAGTTTTTTCAAATCATCGAAATATAAACTCTTCTCGGAAACATCACTTAACTCAAAAACAGAAGGAAGGAAGCGATCGAACACACCGCAGTAAAAACACGTCTTCTCAACTTTCAGCGAGAAGTACAAATTATCACAATAAATATTGATTGTTAATCAACTATTTAAACAGTCTCGATCCGCTAATTTTTAAAAGTTCTTAATTCTTTCGTTCGTACTTGGCACGAACTTCTTTAAAACTTCTCAGCCTCGTTTATGCACAAATCTATGACTATCGTTCGTAATGTGATTGCACTTAAGTTTTCTTTTTACAATAATCGTCTAGAAAAATGTCTTAAAGACCTGGCATGATATACGCTATGTTTTCCAAAGTTTTTGTTAAAGATTCGGTATTCGCATGCCCGATAACTGGTATTTGTTGTGTAAGGCACGTTAAACTTCCCAACGCACAAAGTAACGAATCCAAGAGCACCGATAAACTACCGGAAACGGCAATTTGTCCGTTATGTTCTTTCAGTCTTTCTCCGATAAGGGTCAAACTTTCGCCTAGTAATTTTAAATATGCTGCAACATCTATCGGTTTTGTATCAATAACACGGGTTAAGGTTGCACCTTTTAGCGAATCTGCTATAAGTTCTTTGACACTCCGATTTTCTGCTGCTATTGGCACATTTTTCGTTTTCGGTGAAGTACCGACCATTTGAGGACTTTTAAACAGTTCTTCATCCAGTTCTTTGCTCTGATCTGTGTAACAATAGAATAATTATTATTCTAGTACATACTAAAATTTATTTTTAATGTTTTTGATATTAAAACATACTTTTATTGATGAATTGTTTGTTCGATGCTGATGGCGCAGGAGTAGCTGCAAGACGTTTTGCTCGCTTTGTCCAATTGTACTTTTCGGAACTTGGTACAGCACCCCAAAGTTCTCCTAATCGCTTAGAAATTGAGGTGAAATCTGGAGAAGAAAGTGATAATTAATGTGATGTTTAAAAAGTAAATAATAGGGATGAAATATTATACCCATATGAGGATTTTTCTTCACTATTTCTTGCCTCATTTCTTTCGACCACAGCATGTAGGCTGTAAACCTCGTTTTCTGCATAATATAAGTTACAAATTACTTGTAATACATGAATGTTTTATTGTTGGTACCAACTAATATAAAATGTTTATTGAATCATCTTGATCCCATGTTAAATCGTAGGCAGGTTACCGGCAAACATGAAAACTGTAGTGTGTTCCCCACTCGTGTGATGGCGCTGACTGTAATTTTTCCGTCCCTGTCTTTATAGTTGTTCGATAGTGTCTTTTTTCTCCGTCTCTCTAATGTGGCAAACATGTCTGATCTTTGTATTTTGTTCGCTTCGCCTGTCAACTTTCTTTGTCACGCGAAAAAAATAGTCGATGCCCGCGAAAATATAGAAAAGAATGTTCGAGATTTAATATTAACCCGTTTCGTCCTGAAATTCCCTAAATTTTGACTTCTTTTCATCAGGTGCTTTCTCATGATATAAACACACCTATTGTATTTTTTCTCGAACTTTCTAAATCCGGTTTCAGATTGACCATATCTGTCGCCATTTTTTTACTATGGCGGTTTAAACATAAAAAAATCATGAATTTTGAAAAAATTTGTTCAATTAATCCTATTTTTGAACAGGAAACCGTGTTCGAATCGACCTGTATCTGGTGGAGTAAATAGTTATACTAAAAGATAGGATGGTTATTAATTCACCATTCAAAATGGCGGCTTCAAAATGGCGGTTCTCAGTAAACATTTTGTTGAACAATTTCTGGACGCTCTAAGTGAACAATTATGAGCTTGTTTTAAAAAATGCTAAGAATAAAAAATTCTTAGAATTCGCCGAGAAATATAGTGGATTTTTTTCAGATTTTTTAAATGAATTTTTGAAAATTTTTTTTCAAAATTCTTTTCAAAATTTAGTGCATTCTCTGATGAATTCTAAGAGTTTTTTATTCTATGCATTTTTTCCCAAAAGTTGATAGTTTTCGAGAAAGAAAAATCTTAAACTATAATATTTGAAATTCATTTCCTCGAAAACTATCAACTTTTGGAAAGAATTGCAAAAAACAAAAAACTCTTAGAATTTATCAGAGAATGAACTAAATTTTGTTCAGAATTTTTCGTAAATAAATTACAATTTTGAAAAAAATTAAGAAAAAAAATTTCTTCAAACTTCATTTAAAAAATCTGAAAATATTCCACTATATTTCTCAATGAATTCTAAGAACTTTTCATTCTTAACATTTTTTTTAAAAAGCTCGTAGCTTTTGAGTTAGATCGTCCAGAAATTTTTCAACAAAATTTTGACTGAGAACCGCCAGTTTTAATGGAGAATTTATAACCATCCTATCTTTTAGTGTAACTAATTACTCCACCAGATACAGAGACTTAGCTTGTTCCGAACACGGTTTCCTATTCAAAAATACCATTATTTGAAGAAATTTTTTCAAAATTCACAATTTTTTTATGTTTAAACCGCCATAGAAAAAAAATGGCGGCAGATATGGTCAATCTGAAACCGGATTTAGAAAGTTCGAGAAAAAATACAATAGGTATGTTATATCAAAACAGTTGAGTGATTTTTTTTTCTCTAAGAAAGCACCTGATGAAAAGAAGTCAAAATTTACGGCATTTCAGGGCGAAACGGATTAAGGGGGTAGTCTCCTTTATAAACAGGGAAAACAACGTTTTTTTAGCAATTTTTTTGAAAGGAAAGGAAATGATTGCGGTAAACGGAGTTTGGAGACAAAAGTCGGTGCCGGTGATAGAGGTCGTGCGATACATCTGAAACAGTTAAACCAAGATTTTTTATAATTTATATAAGTGTATATTCTATTTGAACTAAAAAAGTTGGACAAAAGTATTATTTAAAATATTTTTTTTGCTACTTAAAAGGTATTTTTTAGTTCATATAGAATATGCACTTATATAAATTATAAAAAATCTTGGTTTGACTGTTTCAGATGTATCGCACGACCTCTATCACCGGCACCGATTACCAAGCGCAGACTCCAGAAAAATCGTCGTGTATAATAAAATGTCAATATTTTCGAAAAATAAAAATTGTTTTTTAAACCTTAAATATAGTCCACTTTTGTCTCCAAACTCCATTTACCGCAATCATTTCCTTCCCTTTCAAAAAAAATTGCTAAAAAAAACGTTTTTCCGGTTTCTAAAGGAGACTACCCCCCTAAACCCATTAACGCTTAAACGGATGGATTTTCAGTATCAGATTGAACATCGATAATTTGTAAAAATGTCTTTAGAAAATTTTGACCTCCACTGTTTCTAGTAATTGTATGCTCTTTCAGAATCTTTCAATAAAATTTCGATAAAATGAACCGCAAACAAGTTATATACATATTTCTGTTAAAAAAACATGGTTTTTTACATTTTGTTTTTCGCATTAAAATATCACTTTCACCTCGAAATTGCGTTGAGAAACATATCTAAGTTGAAAATATCGCGTCCATGGACCTCCAGGATAAAAATGTACCATATCAGAATTCATAATTCAAGATGGCAGTTTTCAAAATGGCGCCTAGAAGCTCGAAATTCTTTTTAAAACTTAACTATTTTTTTTCTTAAAAATTATAGACTTTAGAGAAAATTTTCTAAGAACAACAATACTTTGGAATGAGTCAAAGAATTCTCTCAAATTTTATCAGCTTGCAATAATACAATGCTTAAATTTTTAAAAATTCGAAAACTCCAAATTTTGAAAATAATCATTTAAAAAATCTGAAAAAATTGAGTAGCTTCTTTAAATAGTTTTAAGGTATTTTTGTTCTAAGGAAATTTTCTGTAAAGTCTATAGTTTTCATGAAAATAAATTATTAAACTTTTCTATATTTCAAGACTAATAATTTATTTTCTTGGAAACTATAGGCTTTAGAGAAAATTTTCTTAGAATAAAAATATCTTAGAACTATTTAAAGAACCTACTCAAATTTTTAAAATAACTTTTTTCAAAATTTCGATTTTTCGAATTTTTAAAAAATCAAACAGTGTATTATTGCATGCTGATAAAATTTGAGGGTATTCTTTGACTCATTCCAAAGCATTGTTGTTCTTAGAAAATTTTCTCTAAAGTCTATAGTTTTTAAGAAAAAAATGGTTAAGTTTTAAAAAGAATTTTGAGCTTCTAGGCGCCTTTTTGAAAAATGCCATCTTGAATTATCAATTCAGATATGGTACATTTTTATCCTGGGGGTCTATGGACGCTATATTTTCAATTTAGATATGCTCTCAACGCCATTTCGAGGTGAAAGTGATGTTTTTATGAAAAACACAATGTAAAAAACCATGTTTTTTTAACAGAAAAACGTGTATAACTTTTTTTTGGTTCATGTTGTCGAAATTTTATTGAAACATTCTAAAAGAGCATACAATTTTACGTTAGAAACAGTAGATCTCATATTTTTCTAAAGCCATTTATATACAAATTATCGATGTTCAAACTAATGCTGAAAATTCTTCCGTGTGAGCGTTAATGGGTTAATATATTCTTAAATAGACTAAAAATTAAAAATGGTTGAGTTTAATAAAATTAGAAGAAGAAAACAAACAAGGGTCAATAATTTCGAGGGTTTTGTAATATAAATGGTAGATAAATATTTAGCAACTCCAACAAACGAAAAAGAATAAGATCGAATGCAGAAATTACGTTTCCAATCCTGTTTCTTGACGTTTCGAATTTAGAAACTCCACGACTTAATTCGAAGTTCATCGATTTAACCTTTTAAAGCATACATTTTTTTCTTCGCGGAAAACAGCTGAAACTGGTTACTAAGGGGTTTTCGGAGTCGCTGATTACGAATCCGGGCTTAGATATTGAAAATTCAAAATGGCGAATCCCATTTGGCGGAAGAAATTCCAAAAAAAGTTACTCGATCAAGCTGAAACTGGGTACTCGGGGTTTTTAGAGTCGTTGATCACAAATCCCGCCTTAGATATTGAAAATTCAAAATGGCGATTCTAACTTTTCTAACCAAATTCATGAAATCGATGGTGATTATGGTAAAAACATTAAAACAGAAAAAGGAGAGAAAAAAAACAGATGCGAAAAATAATAACAAAATAATATCAAAACTCTAAAATACCCAGTTTCAGCTTGATCAAGTAACTTTTTCTGAATTTGATTCGCCATATTGGATCCGCCATCTTGAATTTTTAAAATCTGAGTCTGGATTCGTAATCTGCGACCCTGAAAACCCTAGTATACCGTGGGTTGCAAAAATTCGTTAAATACTTTTCCTAGTAATGCTTTTTTCTTAAAGAACGTGTTTTTTTTCAGTATTTATTTATTTATATCAACAAATTTGCAGCAAATATTGACTAATTGCATATAATTTCAGGTTCTTTAACATGTTACGATATTAAAATAACAAAAAAAAAAAACGAAAGAATCGATCAAATTTTTGACTTAACGAAAAAATCGATAAGGAATTCTGTACCACCATTCCCCAAAGGGTTAATACTTTCACGTGGATTTCCGAACATTTCAATTCGGTAAAATTCATTTTAATGCGTCGACTTTATTATATATATTTTTTTATTATAAAGAAAAGAGAAAAACAAATGTTACGTCCATGACAAGCATTGTTCACCCTTCACATACATTATTATTACTTAGTTCCGGTGAAATTGATTATATTTTAATTCGTGTTTGCATGTAAAAAAAACTGCTAATGAATATTTTTTAGGTTATGTTTATGTTCTATTCACGTATAATATTCAATATAAAAAATAGAGATGAACTTTACAAATCTGTTGTAATTTTCATTCGTAAAAATGTGGTGATTTGTCCACGTTTAACATTTTAAATTTCCTATGTGAAATTGGGAATTTCCTATGTGAGGTTAGGAATTTCACAACGTTTTGTAAATACCCTACGTTGAAAGTGGCAAAATGACAACGCGACGCATTTTCCAAACGTTGTACATGTCTCAAAATCGAGCCCACGCTGTACATGGTAAATTTACCAAATATTGTAAAACTCCAATGTCGTAAGTATACAAGATAACTAAAAATTAATGAAAATTACAATAAATTTGTAAACTTCATTTCTATTTTTTACAGTGTGGGATTAGAACGAAAGAATTTTAATTAAAATGGTCCAGAAACCGAAATAAAACGTATTTATAATTCGTTTTAATTCTTTATCGTTTGTTGAGACGTTCTGATACGAGTCCTCCTCTTTAAGGCTACGTAAGAAAACGGTGGTGATTGTGTCGTATTTATACTAAATTAGGGGATATGAAGGTATGTGTTGGTGGTGTGGTACAAGAAAAAAGGAACCGTTGACAAACTATGTACGAATTAAGGAGATAAGATGAGATTCATTACAAAAAATGCGCGCGATTGTTGCAACAATCATAAATAACGAAATGGCGGCTTGGCAATATCTACATTTTAAGCTATATCTCGAAAACTAGAGTATGTTCGGAGTCGAAATATTGCTTACTTTTGAATCCACTGCTGGATTGTTTATTTATTGCACAACAATCACGCGCATTTTTTCTAATTTTTTCTGCAGCGCGGGATTGTTTTTAAATACTATCAAGATACTCTCGCAAAATTTTCAGCCCCGAACATACCCTGGTTTTCGAAATATTGCTTAATTTTGAATCCACTGCTGAATTGTTATTATTTATTGTACAACAATCACGCGCAATTTTTCTACTTTTGGGTGTACTTCCGATTAGGTAACACCCCCGATTTCAACGGCACTAGAGTATATTTATGTATTTTGATGCGCTGATTACGAATATGGCCATGAAAATTGGCGACAAGGTCATTTTCAAGGTCAAAACTGAAAAAAACGCGTTTTTTCGAATTTTCGCATTTATTTTCAAAAGTACAAATCGGATGAAAAAATGTTTCAAACAAAAAAGATAGAGGATCAAATTCTCTATAAAAAAGGTTCTATACTTTTTTCTCGTAGTATCAACGGTAATGCCGTGAATGAAGCATGAACATGGGAATAATCTGCTTGACGTTTGCCTTTCATCCTGTAGAATGGTTTCGAGTTCGGGACATTTATTGTACACTATGTAGTAATCACATAGATCCCAACATCACGTGGGTTCGATTATAACCCACACCAACACACGGTTGGAGGTTAGGCTAGTATAAAAAGGGGGGTCTGGGGGGCGGAGCCCCCCAGGACACAGGCACCCCTAGGTGCACTACATGAAATAGCCAATCATAAATGCGTGAATGTAAATGATGCCATATCCTAATTAGTTTCAGTACAACTGTACTTACGCACACCGATCCGCTACCATACTTCATTTGCGAGAAATGGGATATAAAGCATGCTATAAGCGTATTCCCAACTTCATCCTTCATTTACAGCATTACCGTTGATATTAAGAAAAAAAATGTATACAACCTTTTTTATAGAGAATTTGATCCTCTATCTTTTTTGTTGGAAACATTTTTTCATCCGATTTGTACTTTTGAAAATAAATGCGAAAATTCGAAAAAAACGCGTTTTTTTCAGTTTTGACCTTGAAAATGACCTTGTCGCCAATTTTCATGGTCATATTCGTAATCAGCGCCTCAAAATACATAAATATACGCTAGTGCCGTTGAAATCGGGGGTGTTACCTAATGGGAAGTATATCCCTAATTTTTTCTGCAGCGCGGGCTGTTTTTAAATACTACCAAGATACTCCCGGAAAATTTTCAGCCCAGAACATACCCTGGTTTTCGAAATTTCAAAATTTACATATTCTGAAAATGTAATTAATGATTGAATTCTAAATATGCTTAATAAATAATACGCGGGTCAAAATGATTTGACCTTCAAGTGACCTACAAAATTAATTGCTTGGTCAAGCATTAAAAAAACAGAAATTTTAAAATGTCAAACCTTTTTTATTTGTCCATCAAGGACGGCGACCCGAGATCATTTTTTTACGTGGTGCATGTCATGCTTTTAAATGTTTGTTTTTGAAATGTCTGGTTTTTGTATGTTTGTTTTTTTAAATGTTTGGTTTTTGAGATGCACCCAGTTTTCTCACAGTATTCTGTAATTTAATTTTGCATTTTACTAACATTTTGTACCACATAATTATACGGTGGCTCCAAAAAATGGTTGTGAATCCCAGTGGTACTTTTTTTCATTTCATGCATATATTTATCGTGAAATTTTGTAATATTTTTATTCTTATTGATTTAACATCGCGGCTAATTTTGAAAGAACCGACAGTATAACTTAGGATGGAGACTACTGTATAGAAAATTTCCTCGACTTTTATTTTCCGTATATGTAGCAACCGAGTTATGGGCATTTGATCACTTTCAATTTCCGAAGAATTCACATCAACTTTTAATCAATCAGGTGGCAAAATAATGGAAAAGGAGAAAACGTCACAATAAACATACCGTATAATCAATTCTTAGTGATTTCCCGGTATGTTTACGACTCAATATATTTACGTCCCAGCATATTTACACTGTGTACTATTATATCGACAGTTTAATAATAAAAGCCAACAAAAAACGTTTGTAATATTTATAAATTATATACTTTTAACCAGCTAATACCAAACGAGAATAAAAACAATTTACTAATTTGACAAGAAATGCCGCTAAATTTTTATTTCGGCACCGATCAACTCGTGGAAACTGTCGTTTTCTCGACCAGCGAGTTCGCGGCAACTATTTACCGGAGCTGCGGTCGGTCACGTGTTTAAGATACACGTTAAATACGTGGGGGGTGGGACATTTGGAGAAAATACCTTAGTGGGGAAGCGTACTAAACATACGAACGTTGGGGAACAGAGGTCACGACCGAAAACAAACCAGTGGGGCCATCTCTCGGATATAAATTTTTCGTCCCATCGGCCCTATCCGCTCAGGATTTCTATATAATATTCGTTGGTACCAACCATTATACGATTTTATTCGTTATTGGAACTTACGCCTTTATCTTTCCGCTGCGATTTTGATTTCTCCTTTGCTTTCACATCGATTATTAATTTCTTACCATATTGCTCTGGTGTACGTGAATTTTTCGTTTGCGATGTATGATTATTGCGCGAACCTGTATCTCGAATACCAGAATCGTCTTCACTGGTATATTCAGGACTTTGCATTGCATCTTTACGAGACGGAGATTCTTGTTCAGATTCTGATTCTGTAGTATGCATATCATAATCTGAACTAGATTCCGTTCTTACTTTAGTTTGTTCCAAATGTAACAATGAACTGTTTTGTTTTTGCCGTTTCGCATTTCTGTTGGATGAATGCTTATCTTGGGATATTTTTTGTTTCTTGGAACGATCTTGAGGTGATGATTTCGCCTTCTTAGGTTTACTTTCAATAAGTATGTTTTTTGAAGATTCAAAATCTACCAACTTTGACGATTTTTTACGCACACGACCGCTCCGTGATATGCCCATTACTTCCAATTCTGTAGACATAAAAACAATAACATTTTCAATAATATCCAATCTGAATAAAAACTGTATTTCTGAGTAAATACTGTTTGAAGGTCAAGTAATGCCAAAACCAAAACAATTGAATGTTTTTAAGTACTTCTTGAAGTATTTTATTTATTTTTTGAACAATTCTCATATATTTATTACATAAATGATAGTTTTCTGTATGAAATACAAATTATTAAAGGGAGTAACAATTTTATACTTTAATATTTAAATATTATTTCGAAATATTCATTGATAAAGTATAGGATGTAAACAATAACCAAAAAGTATTAGTATTTGAATAATTATTTGCTCCAGAGCCTTAGTTTTAATTGATTATCTTCTGATTATAACTCTGTCCCATCTTGCAATAACTTCTAACACAAGATTCAAAACAAACACATATATATATTTTGCCACCATTACTCTCACACATTCATTCAAATAATCCGCAAATATTTAAACTAAATATCAATATTTATGAGTTAAGTTTTTATTGTTTGCATTACTAAGGTAAACATAATAACCACTGGCTTCTGTTTTGTGATTATGGGCTTCTGACCAAAAGTAAACCTCAAAGACATTGTAATGTCAATGAATGTTGAGAATAATATTGAAACACATACAATGTCAAGGATGTGCACGACTGTGTGCGCGCACACTAACGTACATGTGGTATTGTATCACGTAATAATGTAAACAAAAGTTACCACATACGTACACGCTGTTAAGACAGTTGCTAATGACAAATCCAAAAGAACATAATATACAAAACAAATTAGCGAGTTTTCCTGAAAGGAACTTACCTTTATTCTCGGGCCGCCTTTGCGGGGTCGAAAACTCGATGTCGGGGTTTTCTCCGATTTCCATTTTTTGTAAATTCGTAGTAACCGTCTTTTTGTGAAATTTCGCGGGCTCACGATTTTATCACAGATTTTGACCCGAATAAATACATACATATGCGACACTTTTAGTCTTTGAAGGTGCTATCGCATGCGCGTCGTATGGATAGTTAGCTAACGAAATACGTTACGATTGGGCTGACGTCATTAAGTTGTGTTTTATTTGTGTGTGTTTGTGCATAGAATCTTTTAGACATTCTGAACATGTCTTATGGTTTTACCAGACTCGTTTTGTTTACTCGCATGTAAACACGAACGACATGTTCGTCAATTTAAACCTGAATCACACATAACATAAATTCACAAATGCTTACGTCGTATAGACGCATTGTGCAACTGAAGTGGCGGTATGCATGTATGCAAATGTACATGTAAACTGTACCACTGCAGTCGCTTCAACAACATGGCGGCTTCCGAGCAATCTCCGATTGCTCGTGGGATGACACCTTTATGCAGAATACATACAGTCGTTTTGTGTTGTTTACAGTATTACAGATAGATAAATGGATCATCTACGTTAGAGATGGAAGGACATATACAAAGCCGGTATTTGTCTAATAATATAAAATATTAAAAATGCCGGAAACCATAATATTTTGGCATTTAACAACTTAAAGGGCTTAGAAGTGTATGCTTCACTCCAGGACGCTTTACAAGAAACCCCGCAGAATCCTCGAATAGTGCGCACAAGTTTACGCGGGAAAGATGAAATTTTATGTACATTTATAAATTTCGAAAATGTAAAAAACCCACGTCGGTATAGAATATGTATAACACTGCATATTTGTATTGTACTACGATGTAATACAATTGAACAAAAAAATTTATTAAATAAATAAAACATTTATTAGAAATCTCTAAATTTGACGGTATTATCAAAAATGTAGGGATAATATGCATGTAATTAGTACAATAGAAAAATACATACTATAATAAGTTTTCCATAAGATCGGGGACCCGGGATCTGTGTAAAATGTGTGACATGAAAATTTACACGATGCTAGTAACTGTTACATGATCAGACATGATCCTAGGGGTCTGTCTACTTTCAAAAGGATTTTATAAAATTTTCTTTTTAATGTTTATTTACATACGAGTAACTTAGGCGGTCATTGTGTATAGTTAAATTAGCACTATTCACATTCATGATAATTGTTTATTTATCGCGGTTAGGGAAGTCAGCCGTGAAAATAAAATTACAACAATAATGTGAAGTTTACCAAGTAAAACTGACGACAGCGACGCTAGTGAGCATTTGAAAAGTACTGCAGCTGTGATAGAATAAATTGTAAAAGTCATAATAGACAAAATGGTAATACAGTGGAACCTCACACTAGTGAAACTCACACTAGTGAAATTCTCGCACTAGTGAACATTTGTCTCTATCACTAGTGAAACATCAACTTCCCCTCGTACCCCCACTCTGCCACTTTCTTATGCATGTGTATGTATGTACACAAACATACTCGAAAAGCTGTATGTATACATATGGGTATTACGTATGTATTTACATACTCAAGCTGTAACACATTACGATTTGTGTATTATTTATTGTAATTAATTTAGTATCGGTGGCTTGGAACATCATGTGAAAATAATTCTACGCTTAAGAACCTAAATGCGGACACAAATGTAAAATTACTGGCAAAAGAGTTCTCTTTTGAAAAAGCGAGAAAAATACAAGTATTTTTGGTTATGAACGTTATGAAAGTGTGTAGACATATGTATATATGCACATGTTTGCACATCTGCCGATGCGCATGCGCTCGCAAATACGATACGTCCCTAGAGAGGGGGTAAACATTCCACCCCTCCGCATCTCACTAGTGTGAGAAAAACAAAAAACCGCTGGTCCCGACAGTGCCACTAGTGTGAGGTTCTACTGTAAATATTAATAAATGATATTAAAGTCTACTTCGAGTGTGGGGTAAAAATGAATTTTATTATTTATAACGAAGTTAAATGTCACTGAATGAAGAATTATCCGAAATTATTGAAAGTTATTCTTTTTTCTGACTTTGAATCTTCTTTTTTATCTTTAGTGATGATTTCCCAAATTCAATAATTTAAAATTGTATATATCTTAACTTCTAAATTTATGTACTTCAGATACTTCGAGGCTAATATATGTCGTTCCACCATAATTACAATTTTGGAGTCTATACGCAGCGTGTATCTTTCGCATATTTTGCATTGTTGTTTTTTAAACTCAAAAGCATTAAGTAAAAATATAATCCTACCTCGAAATAGTGACAACGAAAATTGTTTGTTTTTGTTCCAATGTCATTTCTATCCATTTCATTCCGTGATTTATATCCGAATGAACCATATGGCATTTCGACGAAAATTTGCATTCCGTTTCGTTCTGCAATTCCAATCCGATGA
Organism: Trichopria drosophilae; assembly: GCA_030407085.1. Classification (NCBI taxonomy): domain Eukaryota; kingdom Metazoa; phylum Arthropoda; class Insecta; order Hymenoptera; family Diapriidae; genus Trichopria; species Trichopria drosophilae. The sequence continues at coordinate 27,206,746 of CM059585.1, forward strand.
CGTCATTACCATTTAATATTTGCAATCTATTTCATTCTGCGATGGCAATCCGAACGAATCGAACGTCATTGCAAATACGTTTTCAAACCGTTTCATTCCGCGATTTCAATCCGAACAAATCTTATGCAATCCATTTCATTCAGCGATGTCTATCCATGGTCTATCCGAACGTATCCTACATCTCGTTTTCAATCAATTTCAATCCATTTCATTCAAGTATTTCAATCCGAACGAATCTTTATTGTGATGGCGACGAAACTTTTCAAATAAAAATTGCAGGATTTGGGATTATGTACATCGAGTTCCACCGCATCGGAATCTAAATAACATTCACTCGGATTGAATCGGATTGATCAATTCTGTAGGTAAGCCTGGGATTGCATTAGATTCAGTAAAGTATAATTTTAGGAATGGCACAGATTCCGGATTGCGACGGAAAGAAATTTGTCTTTCCTTTTTAATCCGACTTTTTCGCCTGTGGTACAGTAGTGCTCCCTTTAAGTTATACACTTGAGTCTGGCAATATGGCGTCTGCTCCCCTTAAGTTATATTTCCCCTCACCTCCCACCACTCGCATTTCCGCTAGACACACACACACAGGCATGTATGTGTACGTATATACAGATGCACACATGCATACATTTAATTACGAATTGTTAAATCAGGTGAACATTAACGATCGCAAATTGTACGTTGAGGGAAGTGAAAAAGTGATTTCAGAGTGAAAAAATGGAATGTAATGAAAGCAGGGCGGGTGTAGCGGGGGAACGCAGGAGGAGAAGAATATAACTTAGAGGAACGAAAAAAATATAACTTAGGGGGAGTATATAATATAAGGGAAGATAACTTAAGGGGGTCATTACTGTAGTATTTGCGAATCCCAAGTCAGTTTATAAAGATTCAAATATCTGACAAAATATTAATTCTGCCACTGAATATCTTACTCTTTCCCATATGTAAAGAAAATTATATCCAGCAAAACTTTACGCATTCTACATACTCGGATAGCATTTTTCTTTTTTTAAAACACTTTGATTTTGTGATTTGATGTATTACCAAATAAATAAAACATAAATACAAGGGAGTCCAGATGGTGTGGCAAGGGGGGAAGGGGCAGTTGCCCCATGGCCGTACGGTCTACATTTATTAGTATATGTAACTGTAGTCCTATATTTAATTTTGGTCACGCCCCCTTAAAAAATTCTTCTTGCGGACGCCCATGCATAAATAAAACTGTGGTCGCTAGGAATACCAGGTAGCTCTATTTTTTGAAAACGCGTTTAAAGTTTTACATTGGCATTTGAGGATGTGATTTTTAGTTTTTAAATAAATCTAAATTATAATATGAAATCTAAATTTTGCTCTGAAAGTTTGATTGTAAATAAAAAACATCGTGTTTTTTATGGTCTCTAAATTTTTGCAAAAAGTGGAGTTACCCGGTTTTTCTTGATGACCACAAAAATATCGTTGTCGAACTGCTAAAATATTCCTTCTTTTCGGGGATTTCTAACAACTTTTAATGAATAAATTCGATACTTTTTAGTATAACCTTCTAATTATTATAGGTTCTAAAATCTTATAATTTAAATAGCTTATCAATTTTTATATTAGATACATTCTTAGATTGTTACTATTAAGGGGGTTTAAAAGTGGTCCGCCGGTAAAGTAGAAAGTTTCATTAAAAAACGTAAATTAAAGATGATTGAATAAAATTTTCAAAATACGGACTCAGTAAAAGCATTTGTAATTACTATAGACGGTTTCCTAGAGAATACCAAAATCATTAATTGAGAACTGATCGAGAATTTTCGGAAATAAGTGGTTTTTATTTATTTGCGAAAATTCTCGGTCAGTTCTCAATTAATTTCTTTGATATTTTCTTGGATACTGTGTATAGTAAATAGAATCACTCTTACAGAGCCCGAATTTTGAAAAGTCGATTCAATAATTTGTTATTTACGGTATTTAGTGAAAATTTTTACTTTATCGGCGGAACACTTTAGAACCATCTTAATTAAACATTTTCTGATTTCATTGCAGAATGTGTATATGCAGTTATTTAAATCGTTATTATTATCATTCCTGCGCTGTATTTGCTAATTTATATTTCTTATTTCTATGCTTGTATTATTTTGTAAAGGACTTTTGGTCTGTTTATTAATAAATAAATAAATAAAGAATACAGATCGAAATTAAGAGCACAACTACAAATGAAATTATATAAATTAGTCGTCACTAAAATCTTTTTAAAATAGATTGTTCAACGCGGGTTCAAATAGTACTTTTTGCACCAAGGGCGTAAATGCCATGCCCGTGGTGCAAACAATATTTTTCGATTTAGGGGGAGTAAAATGAACATTCATTCAATCACACAAATTAAAGATGTTTGTACGAATCACTGCGACGCGCAACACTGACCAGCGAGATCATTTTTCAAGCAATGATGGTTATGTTTATAATGGAAAATTCGTGTAATACCCCGCTACTGCGCGTTTATTTGTATTTACAATTGTTGTTTTCTATTGCCTTCTACTATTATCATAATGTATTGTAATGTAGAAAATTATAAGAAATCGTATTTATCGGCTTTTTTTTTTAAATCGTCCACTTTCAGACTGTTTTTATTTTACGCCCGCGGGAGGCAATCGCCGATTTCACTCCTCGAGAGCGTAAAATCGGTGTTTCGCGCCCCCAAAAGGAGGCGCATAAGGGTTATTTCACGACCCCCGAATCTAAAACCTTTTTTTCAATTGTAAGGTTCTACCCCTTAATCTAAATAGGAATAATCTAAAAGCTTATAATAATAGTTTCTAATTTGAAAACTTCACCGAGTGTTAAATTCACGAATTTTATTTAATAGTTTCTAATAGATTCAGTATACAAGGTATATTTTTAGTCTTGTTTTCTACTTTATCTACTGAGATTCTATCCGCAATCCGTAACGTTCGCAACTCCCAACGTATCTTGATTATTGTACAGTCTATGCTTGATGTATAAACAACACGTGTTTTGAGAAAAGAGTAAAAGTTTACATGTCACAAATTCACAATGTTTTTTGAGAAATGAGAAAAAGTGATCAGAAAACGTGACATTGATTTAATTACTTCGTTGATTTATATATTGTGAATTAATGACAATTGGATTTATAAAGTGATTTCCAACGTTAAAATGAGTAAAGTTAATTTGAAAGAATGGTGCGTATTAATATTTTAAGTTTTTTGGGATTTTTATCAGTAAATAATACCAATGAGTTACCCGAATTTAATTGTTTTATCATAATTTTGAAATATCCTAACCTACAAGTGTTTGCTATTTTTTAACGTTTAGTAAAAGGCAAGTTTAATCGAATGCATCTTAATTTATGAAAATTAAACTTTTCCTTCAAAATTAATTTTAAATTAGCTGGACCCCTAGGTATAGTTTCGGAAAAATATTTATTACTGTTTCCAATAAATTAATTTTCATTATTAATGACATTGTTTCTCCAAAAGTAATTTGTTAAACAATTTTTATTAATGACTAAAATTTTCTTCTTTTCGCCAGTTAAGAATTTTTAAAAAATTAGATAGAAGAATTGTCACTGGATGTACAAGATTTTATGCCCTTAATATGAAAATATTTATTGTTTCTAGGATAATTATGTTTTACATTTTAACAACCAATATTTATAGAATCTTAGGTATTCCGTAATTTTCAATTGACGACTTTACTGATCCTTAGTATAACGAATACTTACAGTTTCATAAATTCTTATACTTCCAGTAATAAACATTGAACATACCTAAATAAAAATCTTATCAAACTTCTACGAATAAAAAATGAACATGAAGCTGGAACTAGCCGCTTATTCGTAGCTGCAGATTCGTAAATGCAGCAAAAAGTATTATTTGTTTCATTGCAACTATTCATTTTATCGATAATTATTGCTATCTATTACTGAATTGATATCTCTAAATTGTACACTTTTCTAAAAATGAATTTTTTTAATTGCGAACTATGTATAGCTTTTCCAAATCTGCGGCTACGAATATGCAGCTAGTTTCAGCTTCGTAAATGAACTAATTTCATCAAATTTATTTTAAATTTTCACATTATTTGTATTTTTAAGGTAGGATGTCTCAAAATATAAACATTTCAGGATTATTCTGTAGTTAAATTAAGATTACCTATTAAAAAATATTAAAATCCATAAAACCAAAAAATATATTTGTTTTAGTTTTGAACTACAGAGCAAGCACGAGGCTTTTTATACTGGCGGAGATATAGCGGTAAATATAATTTACTCCGCTGTTAAAGTACAGTAGATCCTCCCATAGTGTCGCTCTCTAAAAATCCTCTGATATTGTCACAGTAATCTTCCCGCCATGGCTACATGACTAAATAACTTTGCAAAAATAACTTTACAAAAATAACTTGAATAAAAATAACTTTGACAAAAATAACTTTAATAATAATATAACTTCAAATATCTGTTCAACTTAACACAACGTTTGCGAATTATACATATCTCAACACGTTTGTACATGCATTAACAAAAATTACAAAAAAGTATTTTTCGAAATATCTCACCTAACCTAACCTAACCTAACCTAACCTAACCTAATGAAACCTAACCTAACCTAACCTAACAAATTACTAACGAATATTAAATTAAAATCGATATTCATAATGATTGATGTAGAAAGTATGAACTTATCAAAATGTAAACATATATTCATGTTCACTCATTTCCATGAATTGCTTCAGTAATTGATGAATAGTGGTTAAGAATGTAATGAACATTGTTCGAACAATGTTCTATTATTATTCAGAAATATTTGAAGTTATTTTTGTTAAAGTCATTTTTTTTTTTAAGTTATTTTTCGGAGGTTATTATTGCAAAGACAGTTTTGCCAAGTTATTTAGTCGTGACACCCCCACCACCCATCTCATAACAGATTGACCACGAGAAGGGTTTTGATTGTAAGGAATGCAGAGTGTGGGGGTGTGACACACATGGAGGATTTGTTTCCTCTTCGGTTCCGAGGCAGTGACGCTATGAGAGGATCTGTACTTTTATAATTCATTAAAATAAATTAACCCTTTGAAGCATACATTTTTCTTTACGTTGAATTGACTTGAAATTTTCTACTCGGGGGTTTTCGAGGTCGCTGATTACGAATCCGGAATTAGATTTTCAAAATTCAAAATGGCGGATCCAATATGGCGGACAAAATTATGAAAATCCATTGAAATATCCTGTATCTTGTTACTTGGGGGGTTTTCAGGATTGCTGATTACGAATCCGGTGTCAGATTTTTAAAATTCAAAATGGCAGATTAAATATGACGGACAAAAATATGAAAATTTATTAAATTATTGCGATTTTACACCATGATGGCCGCCATTTTGAATTTAGTAAAACCAATATCGGTATCGTCATCTGCGATATCTAAAACCCTATTATACCAAATTTTAAATGATTATCTTAAAAAACAGCGTCAATAATGAATTCTTTCGAAAAAATCGTGTTTTTTTTCATGTTTGTTTATTTATAAAACATAAATAATAAACAATCATAACATAATAACTGTTTTTATACATTCTTCTATTACTATCTTAACCCATTAACGCCTGAAATGGCATTTTTTATACTTCATTATCAATCAAGTATTTCATATCAAAATCGAAGTTGAAAACAATTGAAAGGTACATATCTCATTGTTTTCGAGGTCGCTCTTCAAGATTCCGAGGTCGAAATTGAGTTTCAGCCATCAGGAATTCCAATATGGCGCCGAACTTTTAAAAAAATTCCAAAAAATTGGGAATTATTTATTCCTATCAATTTTTTTCGAGCTATTAGAATATTGGGATTCTATTGAAACTCTGAACAAAGGTCAAAAAAATACTTCAATTTTAAGGAAAAATTTTACTTTTATACCCCACATCATTGTAACGACCTCAAAATGGCCTCAACAATGAAAATTTCTTTGAAAAATTTCTGAACGTTCTAACTCAAAAACTACATGCTGTTATAAAAAAATGCTAAGAATGAAAAGTTCTTAGAATTAATCGAGAAATATAGTGGAATTTTTTCAGATTTTTGTGATGACATTTTGAGAAATTTTTTTTCAACATTTTTTTCAAAATCACAATTTATTTATGAAAAATTATTAAAAAAATTTGGTGTATTCACTTATGAATTCTACGAGTTTTTTGTTCTTTGCAATTTTTTCCAAAAGTTAATAGTTTTTTTTGGGGGGAAAAAATCCTAAACTATAATATTTGAAATTCATTTCCTCAAAAACTATCAACTTTTCGAAAAAATTGCAAAGAACAAATAACTCTTAGAATTCATCAGAGAATACACTAAATCTTTTTCAGAATTTTTTGTAATTAAATTACAATTTTAAAAAAAATGTTGAAAAAAATGTCTCAAAATGTCATCAAAAAATTCCACTATATCGCTTGATGAATTTTAAGAACTTTTCATTCTGGGAATTTTTTTTTAAAAGTTGGTAGTTTTTGAGTTAGAGCGTCCAGAAATTTCTCAAAGGCATTTTCATTGTTGACGCCATTTTGAGGTCGTTAGAATGATGTAGGGTATAAAAGTAAAATTTTTCCTTAAAATTGAAGTAATTTGTTCACCTTTGTTCAGAGTTTCAATAGTAATCCCAATATTCTAATAGCTCGAAAAAATTGATAAGTATAACAAATTCCCAATTTTTTGGAAATTTTTTTCATATTTGGCGCCATATTGGAATTTCTGATGGCTGAAACTCAATTTTGACCTCGGAATCTTGAAGAGCGACCTCGAAAACAGTAGGATACTCACCTCTCAATTGTTTTCAACTTTGATTTTGATACGAAATACTTGATTGAAAATGAAGTATAAAAATTGTCATTTCAGGCGTTAATGGGTTAATAGAAAATAAGAAAAAAACCGGTCTAAATGCTGGAATTTAGATTATGCTTCTAAGGGTTAAAGGCAGTGAACCAAGTCAAACAATAAATATTTCTCAAAGAGAAAATATGTTATATTTTTGTAGTGGACTCAAAATGGAGAACACTTATTCTGTCAAAATCGAGGAGCAGTATCCGTTGTATCGACCAATAAAGGAACGATTCAAGTATCCTTGGGTCAATCGGATAACGAAGATGACGATATAATGCATTCATTTGCACTTAGCAAAGATGGTACTACCGTGGTTAGCCATCATAAAAGTGGTCTTTTTAAACATTGGAATAGAGAAGGTAAAATACGTTTTTATAAACCATAAACAGTAGGAAATGACAAAAAATTCTTTCGCAGATGGAAGCCAAATTAAAGCATGGAAATCTATTCATAAAAGACCAGTCTCAATCATATCATTGAGTGAAAATGGTAAGAAAATGGCTTCGGGAAGTACCGACGGTACAATTAGATTGTGGAACTTTAATCTATATTCATGTACCCTTAATTTACGAGGCGTGGAAGGTGTCGTTAGGTAATTTAAACGGAACTTAATATTTGTACAAATTTCATCATTTTTTCATAAATTTTTAGTACATTAGTGTTTTGTCCAAATAAATCGAAACATCTTATATTTGGATCTGGAGACGATTATGTTATTCACGGTTGGAATACTAAAACTGGCGAAGAAGTATTACGATTGGAAGGACACTTTAGTAAAGTTACTTCTTTATCGTTTCACGAAGATCGAATTCATATGGTCAGGTATGTTACCATTTATTAAAATCTAAAGAAAAATTACAAAACATTTTTTATTCAGTTCCGGAAGAGATAAAGTTCTGATATTATGGGATATCGTACGTAAAGTACAAGTACGAATAGTCCCTGTCTACGAAAGTATCGAAGAAACATTCATCATACCTCAAAATGCTTCTTGTCCTGTAAAAAGTGTCAACAAATCTGATATTTACGCAGTAAGCGCAGGAGAAAAAGGTAAGTGACTTGTTATTATGAAACTTTTTGAATTATTAAATGTAATGTCGAAAACTCGATGTAGGAATAATAAAAATCTGGGAGATGAAATCTGGGGTGGAAGTATATGCGCAAAAAAATTCATTGATATCGCCGGCTAAAGAAGAAAATGGTCTTGCCATTACGCATCTTCTTTATAACCCTGAAACCAATTCCGTAGCGGTAGTTTCTACCTCGCACAATATCATCATTTACTCCTTAGAAAATTTAATCTGTAAAAAACAAGTTAGTATAAATTGTTTGTTTTTTTTTTTTGGGAGTTTTTTTTTTTTTATTACATTGGTATTTTTTTTAGTTGGTGGGGTACATGGACGAAATTTTGGATATTGCGTATGTGGGTTCGAATGAGTCTCATCTGGCGGTAGCTTCGAACAGTCCAGACATAAAACTTTACGACTTGGCAACAATGAGTTGTCAAATATTGTGTGGACATACGAATCTGGTATTATCTCTCGGTACAACACCAGCCAATCGAAATTTACTAATTTCTTCCGATAAGGTATTTGAAGCTTTTGAAAACTGGTTATTTTTTTAAAATCAATTCTAAATAAAAATGATTGTAGGATAATTGCGTACGATTGTGGTCAATGGATCCTGAAAGCAAAGAAATGACTTGCGTGGGAATGGGACAAAGGCATAGTGCAGCAATCGGAAGTGTTGCAGTTTCCCAAACAACAGCAAAATTTTTTGCTTCCGTTAGTCAGGATTTGTGCCTGAAGACTTGGGAGTTGCCAAATCTTGATGAAGCCAGTAAGAATTGTCTTTTATAAATAGTGGTTTAAGATAGGCTTGATTCTCGAATAAATATAAATTTTAAGGGCTATGCCTACCAAATCTAACGATCTTTTAAAACTGTAAAAACTCACTTTACTAAAAATAAAAAAAAAATAAAAAATATACAAAAATTTCATTAAAACTTAAAACTGATTAAAGCTTCGACTGGACGTTTCGGACCGCTCGGGTCCCTCCCCTATTGAAAAAATCCATATGGATTTTGGATGTGGATTTCCATATGAATTTTCCACATGGATTTTATGTGAGTTGGTGTGGATTCCATATGGATTTGTATGGATTCCATGTGGATTTCTGGTGTGAATTCCATATGGATTTTTTATGTGGATTCCACATAGATTTATTATGTAGATTCCATATGTATTTTCTAGATGGATTCCATATGGATTTTCTTCATGAATTCTGTGTGGATTCTATATGGAATCTATAATAAATCCACATGGAATTCACACAAAAAATCCGTATGAAATCCACTCCATAAATCTACATGAAATCCATATAAATCCACATGGAATCTATGTAGAAAACCCATACAGAATCCACATCGATAATCCACAAGGAATCCATGCCAGAAATCGGCAGGGAATTCATGTAGAATCTATGTACAAAATCCATTTATAATCTACATCTAAAATCCATATGGAATCCACAACACAAATCTACATGAAATCCATATAAAACCACATGGAATCTATGTAGAAAACCCATATAGAATCCACAAGAAATCCACACCAGAAATCGACAGCGAATTCATGTAGAATCTATATTGAAAATCCACATATAATCTACATCTAAAATCCATATGGAATCCACACCATAAATCTACATGAAATCCATATAAATCCACATGGAATCTATGTAGAAAATCCACATATAATCCACATAAAAAATCCATATGGAATCCACGGGCAATCCACACAAATCCATATGTAATTCACACCAATCAACATGGAATCCATGTGGAAATCCACATTGAAAATCCATATGGAATCCACATGGATATTTCAATAGGGTCTTCAAGAGTCTGTGTGAATGTAAAACTCGTTCTCGAAAAGTTCGAAAGTTTTACATTCAGACAGACTCTTGAAGACCCTATTGAAAAAATCCATGTGGATTCCATATGGATTTTCAATGTGGATTTCCACATGGATTCCATGTTGATTCGTGTGGATTACATATGGATTTGTGTGGATTGCATGTGGATTCCATATGGATTTTTGATGTGGATTTTCTACATAGATTCCATGTGGATTTATATGGATTTCATGTAGATTTATGGTGTGGATTCCATATGGATTAGATGTAGAGTATATGTGGATTTTCAATATAGATTCTACATGAATTCGCTGTCGATTTCTGGTGTGGATTTCTTGTGGATTCTATATGGGTTTCCTACATAGATTCCATGTGGTTTTATATGGATTTCATGTAGATTTGTGTTGTGGATTCCATATGGATTTTAGATGTAGATTATATATGGATTTTTTACATAGATTAATAAAAACTGTCGTTTTCGAAAAGTTCGAAAGTTTTACATTCAGACAGACTCTTGAAGAGGGATCCGAGCGGTCCGAAACGTCGAGTCGAAGTTTTAATCAGTTTTACGTTTTAAAGAAATTTTTGTATATTTTTTATTTTTTTTTTAATTTTTAATAAAGTGAGTTTTTACAGTTTTAAAAGATCGTTAGATTTGGTAGGCATAGCCCTTAAAATTTATATTTATTCAAGAATTGTCTTTTTTAAAAAGTATTTTTAAATTGAATGGAAGAAAATATAATTTATTTGTAGGTATCGAAAAGCCCCTTAATGCAACAAATACAGTTTTGGCCCATGAAAAAGATATTAACAGCGTTGTGGTTTCCCCAAATGACAAATTGATTGCAACAGGTTCACAGGATAAAACAGCGAAGGTACTAGAAGTAAATTGTATAAAATGCTGTTATTAAGCTTTCAATGTCATTTTAGTTGTGGTCAGCAGACAATTTACAATTGTTAGGTGTTTTCCGCGGGCACAGGAGAGGAGTCTGGTGCGTGCGGTTTTCGCCTATAGATCAAGTATTGGCGACAACATCTGCTGATTGCACAATAAAATTGTGGTCGTTGACGGAGTTGAACTGTTTGAAGGTAAAGTCTAATGTAAAAATCAACTATATAAGTAAATTCTAAAAAAAATTTATAGACGTTCGAGGGACACGAGTCTGCGGTACTTAGTCTAGAATTTTTATCTCGTGGAATGCAAATGATAACTTCCGGTGGCGACGGATTAATAAAATTATGGTGCATAAAAACGTCCGTGTGCGTAACCACTTTGGACAAACACGAAAGTCGAGTCTGGGCTCTTGCAGGTAAACAAAATTATTTTTCTGTTTATTATTCAACATTTTTACGAGGATATTTCGTATGCCGATTTAATTACTTAGCACATTGTCGACGTATTTTATGTTTCGCGCGCTACAAAACATTTATTTATGACGTTTATTGTACAGTTGACAAGAACGAATCTCGCGTCATTAGCGGAGGTAGTGATTCGTTGTTGGTGACTTGGCGAGATACGACCGAGGAAAAAAAGCTGAAAGCTATATCGGAAAGCGAGGAAATCGTTCGTAACGAACAAAAGCTAGCAAATTCTTTGAAGGCGAAGAAGTTAACAAAAGCTCTCAGGTTAGCTTTGAAGCTGGGAAAACCTCTGCAGGTTCTGAATATAGTAAATGGTTTGTAGTAATGATTGTTTTATAATGTAAAATAAATAACTTTCTGGCGAGCCCTTTTTTATTTTAGCTCTCATGGTGAAAGGACAAGGTGGTTTTACTGAAGCTGTTAGCGAGTTAAAACCTGCCTTGCAAGAAGAATTGTTGAATTGTGCTATCACGTGGAATACAAACAGTCGAAATTTCCAGGCTGCTCAGGTAATTAAAATAAAAAATAATTGTCTTAACTCTAGAATTCGATGAAATAGTTAGGAAATATTTACTGGAATTTTTAGATGGTGATAAATGTCTTCATGAAAGAAGTGGGATTGGAAAATCTTAAAATGATGGACCTGAAATCGAAATTGGAGGCGCTTATACCTTATACGGAACGTCATTTTAAGCGGATAACACAGCTGCAACAAGACATGGAATTCTTGACCTACACGGTGAACTGCATGAAAGCCCACAGCAAGCCTTCTCTACCTAATTATGTATAGATAATTATTTATTTTATTATTGTTGTAATAAAGAACAAAACTATTATTAAGCACCTTTTTAGAATTGTTGTTAATTAAATAAACCCTTGGTATTGTTCTAAATTCATGAAAAGAATTTTGAAAAAATTTAAATTGGTTACTTTCATGAATATAGATTGTACTGGACTACGAAGTCGTAGGTTCGATACACGTCCAGGGGACAATATTTCGAAAACGATTTTCAAACATCAGCTGGTTGCTCGTAAGACGGGTGACGATGTTTGTTTACGTTTCGTTATATTGTTTATTTGGTGGAAATCGACTCATGACCGCTGCTGTACTTGGTGTATGTTTCTGAAGTTCCAACATTTCCTCCACAAATGTGAAGTATGACACCATCTTTCTAAGTCGATCTGCAACTCTCGCAAATTTAATCATCAAGTATAATCAAGTATATGAACTCATTAAAAAGGGCGGTATCGCCCTTTAACCCATTTCGTCCTGAAATGGGATAAATTGTCGCCGCTTTTTAGCTAAATAATTTTCATAGAAAGGGTGAATGAATTTTTAAACAAGTCCATATCTTGTAGGTTTCAAGTCTGCTCTTTCTGAATCTGAAGTCCATTTTCCAATATCGTTAGTCGTTTTTTCAATATGGCGCCCAGAATGTCAAAAAACCCGAAAAAAATAGTAGTTTCGTAAATTGAAATCTTTTTTTTTGTTTTTAAACTATAGTCCAACCGATTCATACTTTTAGATCTGGTGGAGTAATTGGTCGTACCAAAATATAGTGTATTGCGCATCCTAGAATTCAAATTGGCGGCTTCAATATGGCGGAATTTTCAACCAATTTTTTGTTATTCAGTTGTAATACTTTCGTAAACAAATATACATTCATTACCAATTGATAAAAGATGAATTTTCACATGCTCGATCACGAATCACTTTTCAAATTTCAGAATTCAAAATGGCAGATTCAATATGGCGGACAAAAATCTAAAACTTTTATAAATTTTTGCAAAAATGAGTATAGGTTGTGTTTTCAGGTTCCTGATTCAGAATTTGTTGTTATATTTTCGAAACTCAAAATCTCAAAAGGACTATTGACCATCAATAGTGATGCTTCAATAGTGACGAGAAAGTGCATCTTCGCATCAATGTTACCTCTCGAACCTCTAACAGCACAAGATGGATACAAAAGGTCCATCAACGAAATCATTATCCGGGGAACTCAGAAACCCCCATATATAAATTTCCGAATCAATCGATGTAAATTTCGAAATTTGAATTCTATAAATTTAACGACGGATTCATAGTCCAGGATCTCAAAAAGCCCCTAAATGCATTTTTTACAGAAATTTCAGTTTCAACCGCTATATTAGATCCGTCAGTTTCAATTTCGAAAGTCTGACAACGGATTTGTGATCAGGAACCTCAAAAAACCCTCTTGCACACTTTTATAAAAATTTATCAAAATTTCAAAATTTTTTACGGCCATATTGGATCCGCCATTTTGAATTCCAAACATTTGATAAGTGATTCGTGATCGAGAATATGGATAATTATCTTTTATCAATTGGTATTGAATGCATGTTCGTTTACAAAAGTATTACAACTGAATAACAAAAAATTGGTTGAAAATGCCATGAATTCTGTCATGCGCATTACGCTACCTTTTAGTAAAACCAATTACTCTAAAAGTAGGACTCGATTGGACTGCAGTTTCATAAAAAAAATAGAATTTCAATTTAGGAAACTACTATTTTTTCGGGTATTTACCATTCTGGGCGCCATACTGGAAAAACGACTAAAGATATTAAAAAATGGACTTCAAATTCAGAAAGAGCAGACTTGAAACCTATAAGATATGAACTTGTATAAAAATTCATGAGATCACTCTTGCGGAATTTTGTCTTAACCCGTTTCGTCCCAAAACGACAAAATTTGTCGCCGGTTTTCATCCTCCGTAAGTTTATGGATATTTTTGAGATATTGTTATGAAATGAAGGTTTTCTATAGTTTATGGGTGTGCTGTTTCGAATCTGAAGTCTGTTTTGCGATATCACTTTCCATTTTTTAAATATGGCTACTTAATTCATTAAAGCCTAAACGGACACATTTTGAGCACCAGTTTAAACGTCGATAATTTGCATATAAAAGCATTTGGAAAAATTTTACTCCCACTATTTCTGACGTAAAATTGTATGCACTTTCAGAATCTTTCAATAAAATTTCGATAAAATGAAAAGCTAAACAGTTATACACGTTTTTTTGTTAAAAAGCATGGTTTTTAAACATTTATTTTTCATTCTAACATCACTTTCACCTCGAAATTGGTTTGGGAAACACGTCTAAGGTGAAAATATCGCGTCTATGGATCCTTAGGATTAAAACGTACTATGCTCTAATTTGAATTTCAAGATGTCGACTCCCAAAATGGCGCCTAGAAGCTCAAAAATCTTTTGAAAACTTAACAAATTTTTTTCTTAAAAACTGTAAACTTTAGAGATAATTTCCTAAGAACAAAAATGTCTTAGAATTGGTTAAAGAACCTTCTCAAATTTTATCACAATGTATTGATACACTTTTTGGTTTTTTGAAAATTAAAAAAATCGAAATTTAAAAAAAAATTCATTTAAAAAATCTGAAATAATTTGAGAAGCTTCTTAGGAAATACGTTTTGGAAAGTGTATAGGAAGAATTCCTGATCAGTGTATAAGATAGAAAATACTTATCTTACAAACATTTTTATTTATTTTATTTTTACATTATTTTTACAGATTTTATATAAAAATTAATGTCTATAAATTTTTTTAAAGATAAATTAATTATCTCTAAAAAAGGTGTTCTCATTCGGTTACCTATCGAGTCGTAATCAACAGCATGCGACGCTTAACATGAAACAAAGACTGCGTGTGACGCCAGCCACTGATCTACTACTGTGAATCAATTTCTAAGACGTAATATGATAATTGTGTTACACGTGTATTCTAATAAAAATGTTTGTTGGCAATGAATAAAAAATGATTGATATTCTTCTAGTATAATGCGGAGCAAAATAATTTTTCAATACCGAATATTGTAAGGTTCTGTAAGGAAACTTGTAGAAGATGTAAAAATCGCTTTACTCCTTGCCAAATATCTCATAAACTCTTTAATTTTGGGTTTCTCACGTAGCGCATAAAACTAAAAAAAGACTTCATATACTCTTAAAAGCCGCTTTACTGGATGCTTAGATAACGCTTAAACGGTGCTTATTCACGCTTCAGAACTCTTCTCAATTAAGCGTTATTTAAACTTATTTTAATATATAAAAAGGGTAAAGTATTAAGATTTTGAATTTTACCGAGTACTTGAATTCCATTTCTGAATTCAGAGATAACAATTAAGTTACGTTAAGTATTTCCATTGCATAAATTAACACAAACTAAACATTCTGGTCCATAAGCTTATTGGTGTCGTTTATAAAAATCCCATTGGACCCAAACCTGTCCATCAGTACGGTTGGCCCTTTAATCCTTAAATTCCACAAGGGATCAAAAGTAGAACTCATCGTTCCCTCTGATTATCGTCAAGAGTTTCAACATTTTCAAGTGGGGTCCAAAATATCCTCCTGGTATCATACACGTACTTTTTTAATATAGTTATACATAATAAATATAGTTACGTAGGGCGCTAAAATTTGTTGGAGTGTTATTGCATTTGCTTTGACGTTTTGCAGATTACCTTTTCAAATTATTTTTTCGAGTTCGTTTCGACACCTTACCTGTGTTATGATAAGACTGTAGGTACATTGGCAAGTAGATCTAGATTAATACGAAGCCTAGATCACGGCTGCCATCAAAAGTGAAATTTTATTTCAAAAGTGATAAAAAAAATAGTAAAACAAAACTTTTCATTCTTTCAGACCTGAGACTCGTGTATGGCTTACACCGGACTTGCATTCGTTATCAATCAATATTGAAATTTAAATAATACCATATAATAATTTAAAATCATTTCTAAAGCCTTGAACAACATTGAAAAACGCCTGCGCAAATAAATATTAAAAAATAAAAAAATTAGAAGTTATTTTTCATGATGGGGTCTCGAAGACCCCATGTATCATATATGAGGCTACAGAGACGTGTGGTATTAAAAGGTTAAACTCTCAATAATTTTTGTAAATAACATTTTTTTTTTCTAAAACGCGTAACTTTCAAAATAATTCGGTATTCTTAAAATGGGTCACTTTGTTTATATCAGTGCAATGGCTCAACGTTTTTAGAAAAACTCAAAACACTGCTTAATAACCGTGTTTAAAGGTAGACAAGAAATAGTTATTTCGTACGATGGGCGTAAAATTCGACGTTCAAATAACTGATAGACTGGTGCAATATTAGGACCAATCCTTAACTTTTTTCGTTCCAAAATGACAAAATTGATCGCCGGTTTTCATTCTCCGTAAGTTTGTAGATATCTTTGAGATATTTTTATGGAAGATGAGTTTCCTATTTTGGATATGCTCTTTTCGATCTGAAATCCGTTTTTGATCCAGAATCCGTCTCGAAAAAATGCATGGAAATACCCTATCCAGCATACGAAAAAGGATTGAAATGTATTAAATGTAATTCAGACTTCAGGTTCTGAACTGAGTTTCTTGATTTTCTGCAATTCTTTTCTACGTATTAAAATGTGAAGTATTCATCGTTTCAATTCTCTGTCGTTTTAAGCACTTTTGAATTACAGTAGTCCCCGGGCTAAGTTATACGTTCGCTTTGTCGAAAGCTATACTAGTCTCTTCCTCTTACGGAAGTGGGAATATTATAACTTTAGATAAACTTTCGCCTTCTTAAAAGAACCGAACGTATAACTTAGGTCGGAGACTAGAGTACTGGGAATTTTAAAAAATAGATGGAGAGAATATTATGCCTATTATCCTTTATTTTAAAATAAATTAAATTCAAAATAAAGAATATAGCAGCTATTATATAGAATTGAGGCGATTACATCTGTATAAAACACTAATGTTACACAGGTCTGCAAAATTCACTTTTTTTTTTTTTATATCAGAGTGATTTCCGACGTATTTTTGTACGCCGAACACGAATCTGAAGACGAAAAATGTATATCACGTCATGATTTTGAGAAAAGTGGGGACAAAAACACCAAAAAACGTGTTTTTGGGTGTCATTACCCCTAATTTTCTCAGAAGCCTGACGTGCAACAGATCTGAATTTGTACTCAAATTAAAGCTTGATTCTTTCCCTACAAAAATCATATACGATAGTTTTAAAAAAAATATCATAGTTTTGAAAAAAAAATGGTTTTAACCTTACTATTTCTAGTGACTATGATGAAAATGCAAATTATTTAACTACATTGATCAGAGCTCATACAAACCACTACTTGACTGTTTTCGGGGTTGGTGTTTAAGAATCCAGTGTCGCTTTTATAAAATTCAAAATGGCGGATCCAATATGGCGGGCGTAAAAATAAAAAATTTAAATTAACCTCATGAAAATCAGGATTCGGGGTTTTTTGAGTCGCTGATGACGAATCCAATGTTAGTTTGACAAAATTTAAAATAGCGAACCCAAAATGGCGGCCGCAAAATAAAAAAATATACTTAGGATTTTAAAATTACCACTTCATGGTTCTTTTTTGTTCGCCATTAGTAATACCAGCGGTTATTCGATTTTGTTTGCATTTTCATCATAATCATTAGAAATAGCAAGGTTAAAACCATTTTTTTTCAAAACTATGAAATTTTTTTTAAAACTATCTTATGATTTTTGTAGGGGAAGAACCAAGTTTTAATTTAAGCACAAATTCAAGACGTCAGGTTTCAGAGAAAATTAGGGGTAAAAACACCCAATAACGAGTTTTTTTGTGTCTTTACACCCACTTTTCTCTAAATCATGACGTGATAGGCATTTTTCGACTTCAGATTCGTGTTCAGCACACAAAAATACGTCGAAAATCACACTGATATTTAAAAAAAAAATCCGTGCAGACCTGTGTTATCTATCTCGGAAGCTGATGAATATGTTGAGAAAACAATGGACTATATCGAAAAAAAAATCGCATACTTAAAATTGGACGAAATGAATGGAATACTAATTGATTCATCAAATGGTGTCGTTGATGTTGAAGATCCAGTGCACAATGCAGAAGAAACAGCTGAAGGACTACTTCATATTAACTTAAACTAAGTCCTAAAGTTTCTTATGTTCATCTTTGCAATTAATGTATAATTGTGCAATTATTGTGATTATTGTGCAATATTTATAAATAAATAGAATATTAAGATAATATTCATTTGAGCCCATATTATTCTTTGATTGAAATCAAATTTGTAGGTTAGATTGAATGCGTAAATATGACATTCAGTATACAGTAAACTCATTCAAGTATGCCGTCCAACATCGTCCTAAATTATGCAGTTGCAGGGGGTTATGAGGGGAAGTAATGGATAGTGTTTCGAATATAACTTAGGACACTCTCAAAGGGTCCGTGCAACTTTGGAGGAGGACCACTGTAGGTTTAAATTGAAATTCTGAATTCTACTGTAAACACTTAATTGTAGCTCACGTTTTATTTGAAGAATAGAAAGAATACAAATAAAATCGTATTTTGAATTCTTTTCAATACATTTCAATACACTTCAATACTTCGTAGTTGGTTAAGAAACCGAATGAAAAGAATTAAAATTTTGAATTGTTTTTAACGCATTTTCGTTCGCTGGGTGCCGTAGCGTTAACTTGTTAGCCTTTAAATAGTTTTTTAATTTTTCTCTAAAATTTGAGCCAAACTGACCATTCTGACTTTAGATTCGGATTCATCGGACAAAAATACATTGAATTTCCCTAGTCTAGCCCAAAACATATATTTGTATTTATATAATTATTCGTGGATTTGTAACGTACATTTTTTGGTCCCATTTTTTGGCAAATTATACAAATTCTAAAGGTAAATTTTGGAAAATTTGAAGAAGATATATGTACAATCGTTCATAAGTTAGAATTTGAAAAGACCACGACGGATGTTTATGCGGACAGTTGTAGAAGAATCGAAACATGGCTTCAGAATACGATACAAAGTAACAATCACGGAGGAAGTAATTGTTGAGGTAAACTTATAGTTAATTCACTTATTCCTTTAAATTTCAATAATTTAACCTTTAAGAATAACATAGGAAAATTTTTCTATTTATGAAAATGAAATCATTTTTTTCATCTTTGAACGTTTGTAAAGTACCAAAAGTACAATTTTTCTTGAATTGGCTGCACCAACTAACTCTAAAATTAATCATGCGATCCACTTGTCATTTTGAGAGTGCTTAAGTATTATTATTTATTATTTGTTTCTCCATACGGTGAAGCATTTTTTAATTTTTGAGAAATGTATTGTCTAGTTCAACGGTGACAAATCTATAAAGAGTTTGTATCGAACTTTAATCAAATGATTAATTAGGTTTGTTACCACTAGGTGTGGTCATGACCCTAAGAGCTCAATTTCTCGCGATCATTGCTCCTGTTCTAGAAGTGGATTTTAATTTGGTCTTATAAGGCAGCCAGTTGCCGAATACTGATATTGCATAAAGATTGTCTTATGCATAAGGGTATCTACATAAATATGATTTTGGAACTCGTGTCTGTTTTGATTAATCATTATTTCAAGAATAAAAATTTCATAAAAAATGTAAGAACTCCATGAAATAAAAGATGTCCTCTTATTCTGAAATAGATTCAATTATTATACACTTTATACAGTTTCTGGAGATGCAAACTGTATAATAACTACTCGATCACAGCGTTACTATTTATCATAGTTGATTTATAGATTATCTAGATATCACCATTACAACTATCTAGTATAAATATACGGAATTGTTATAGTACCACGATTTTCTATACTAGTTGCTCTAAAAATTAGATAACATTTCTTTCAATAATTGGATCTCTTTAAAATGAACAACTTTAAAACAATAAATTTAGGACTAAACGATTATTCTTAAGAATAGTAAATATATGAAAATTAAGTGAGTTTGAGAAAAATTAGTTCTCGTTTACAATAAGTCATAAATTTAGGAACAATTAGAAAAACGTGTACAATATTGAAATTCTGAACACGGCACATCGTAGCTGCTTGATTATTCAGTTTTTCTGTTATTGCAAACGATACCGAGTGTCATTTATTAAAGTCTTATTGTGCTAGTTTGCAAGCGCTCTGTCGATTTCTTTGTATGTGAAGAAACACCATCCGACACAGCTCATAGAACAGAACTGGAAGCCTTTTTTTATTATTACCTACAGATTAGTCCAATGCTAACATTTTGCCAAATTTCAAAATCTCTGGGTGTGCCATAATCGCGTTTGAGTTGTCACACGTGTATGTATCAACGTCGCTATTTGAACTACATTCTTTGCATACGGAAGAACATATTTAGTGTAGGAGGGAGCAGCGTCTGGTTTCCTGAAATTTATCTACCTAACTACCTGCATGATCAGTCGGTCTTGTGCGAGTTAAGTGTCAAGAAAGCCGAGAATGACTTTGACCAGAAAAAAATCATTTCTTTCCCGTGCTGCATTTCTCTCAGGGATTATTCTCCTCTTCGATTCGACCAGAGCGTGAGTCATCTTCTGCATATTAAGATTATCCTTGGTCAGTGCTGTCTTCCCTGATCGTATCATTCATTTTTTTTAAATTTCAATTTGAAATTTGTATTTTTTTATTCATCTGAAAACAAAAATCGATTAAAAAAAGATAAATGACTGAAAGTGCACGTCTGACCCTCCGAATAATCGTGATTTTTACTTCTAGAAATTGAAACAAATTTTAAAAATTCAGAATTCATCAAAATAAAGTTTAATTCCTGTAATTTAAAAGTAATTTTAATTCCTTAAATTCCTATTAAGGAATTTAGTGTCCTCCTAATTCCACCATTAAAATGTTTTGATTAATTCCTACCAATTCCTCTTTATTTATTTCAATTCTTCTTCACGTTCTGGGTTCAAATTGTTACTCCATTTTATATTTAATTTAAGATCATAGATTCATTACTACTTGAGGTTAATTAACTTAACTAATAATCAGCACTATTACTATCGCATCTTAAGAATGACATAACGCGATTACTATTAGATAAAAACTTTTGCTTCGTAATTATAAATGCTTCTAATTGTATAAATTTCATTTAGTCTTTCCATTCTGTTAGAGAAAGTTAATATATCGGAAATTTATTGTGAAAAATTATATTATAGAAGCTTACCAACGAATACAAAAATGTAAAAGTTTCTTTTTTCACGGAATCAATCGATTTAATGCATTCTCAACAATTTTCTTCGACAGATGGCGTTCGTGGCATTTCGAAACATTGCCTTCCCGTGTTGAGTGTTTCCAGCGCCGATTTAAGAAAACGAATGAGAAACTTAATTGGTTTTGCCTTGTAAAATCTTTATCATTAACATGAATAATAGTATATTATGTGACAAGGGCATAGTTAGCAACCTACAACGAGTGTGAAGTTTCGCTCGTGTTGGCAATGGCAGGGCGCAAAATAGAGTTCTACTCCCGGAGTGTTAAAAAAATGATTTAGCATCATTTCACGAGCACATCACTATTTCCAATACTATTAACTCTGTAATTATTTTTATTATTTAGAAATCACCATGATTATTTTACATTATTGTCTCGAAAACGTAAGAACCAGCAGAATTATCAATCGTCATTGATATTATTTTCTCCCTGTAAAAACAGACGATTAATAGAGCATATCTAAAAGTTTCACTTTATTTTCAACACTGCCAATTGATTAGACTGTTTCATGCCTCGTCGAAATACAAAGAAATAAAACACTCAAAAACTCGTATTCTCACCATGTCTTTGAGTAGAATCAGACAATTTTAATTTAGTTCAAATATCGAAATACATTGTGTAAAGACAAGCACTGAACGGATAATTTAATGATACCCGATTTTTGGTCCATTGTAGTTTGATTATATTTATATCAACGATCAAACTAAAAATAGACGATTACGAAAATAATCCAAGTGGCGTTCCGACGCATCGCGAGGATAGTAAGAAGTTGCACAATATGGTACGAAAACGGTAGGATGGCGTCGTCACGTGTTTAGTTATTGATAATTCGTATAAGCAATACAATATTTGATGCTGTAAATCTTGACACGGCAGATAACCATGCACAGGTTTACAAAGCACTGTTAGCTTTTCAGGGTCTCGTGCATATTATATGACTGAATTACTAGAGTAAAAAAAACAGTGCGTCATATTCGATGCCGGTGTAGTAAGCACGAAGGCCTTATGTGACTAATTCAGAGCTTTTATCAAATAAAACACGACAATAAATAAATAATGATGTGGGTGCTTACCCGATCGCGATTCGGAATCTTTGTATTTTTCTGACTTCATCTTACGAAATTAGTCGCTAATTTAATTGTACTCGACAAACGACGGTATTTTCATTTCTTCATTTCAACAACTTTTGAAAATTTAATGATTAGAATATATTGATTTCTGGACCCTATTCTTTTATATAGGAGAGAGGTGGTCATTTTTTCGTGTCCCCTTTTTATTTACGGGATATTTTTCATAGATTTGAACGATTTGTGTATATTTTTATTTACTTTCGTGACCTTTGTTTAAATGATGATGTCGTTGGTGATGATTACCGGGAATAACAATGTTGTCTGATTATTTGTATACGACATTATCAGTCAACATGAGGGTTTCTTTGAACTACTTTTCATTATTCATTATTGTTCATCATTCCTCATCAACTGCAGCCGTGTTGCAGTCAATCCTGGATTATGCTAATGATGACATTGAAAATCGTCCATCTACCATATTTTTTGATCATTCGTTAATAAAAAATGATAATAAATTCACAACAATTTTATATTTCTTCCAAGTTCTGGTCCCTCGTAAAAGTCAAATATTAAATGCCAATCATCAAACACCATCCACTTTTAAACATCGTACCATTATAAAAATGATATTGCAAAAACAAATATAATTTTTCATTTGAAATTTACACTTCAATAACCCGGAAGATAGCCGGAGAGATCAATTTTACCGTGGAATGTTGTCACTGCCACACACGTTTCAGCCATAAAATGTTGTAATTTCTGTAGACTTAAATTTTATCTATAATTTTTTCGTAAGCTTTAGTTCTAAAAATGGGTGTAATTAGCTTACTACTATTTAACAAGCTATGTGTACAAATAGCACCTATAAAAGTAATCTAAATCTTGGAATTTATCTTGGCGAAATTCAAGATTAAAAAAATCGTACGACAGTCTATGTTAGACAAAGTTTCTGAAACAAAAAAATCTACTGCAGAAATTTAATCATGGAGTAATTACTGTAAATTAGTACAGAATAAATTAGTGTGTTGATTTTTAAAAATCTGTGAAATTTCCCGACGTACATTCTTGATTCTTTCAGCTATTTCATAACCGTTATTATAATCAATGACTTGCAGTAAAGATAAGAGTTTAGAATATAGTTTTTGTTGCATCTCCTACAATATTAAAAATGATTATGTTACAGTATTAAAATACAGTATAATTCTTATTATTATTTCAGATCTGAAAGTTGTACGAAGATTGAGAATGTTGAAGCCATGACACAATTTGAACTTTTACAAGTTCTTACCAATAAATGCCATTATGACAAAATGGTGAGACCACCAGGCGAAAGTGATGAGAGAAATCCCGTTAAAGTGTTGGCAAGGGCTTACATTTATACGATTAAATCAAATATGGCGAAGACATTGGTAATATGTTGTTTATTGAGATAAGTGTCTTAATAACAATTTTGAAGCCTTTCCAATTGTTTACAGTTCATTTTGGACTGTAATGAAAATGTATTTTGATTAGAATCCATTAATTTTTTGTACTTCAAAGTACACCGTAATAACAAGAATAATTTCAAAATAGAATTTATAAAAAAACCTTTTTCTTTAAATTTTGAATAAAAAAAAAATTAGCTACACTGTTAAAAGGACTGTTACATTAAGAGTATATTAAATATTTACAGTGTATGGACTAAAAATAGTAAAGATATTTTCATTGAATGTAATGAAGTTTAAACAATGAAATTCGGACACCAATGTTCTGAAAATTAGATAGTACAGAAGATATAATAATCTAAGAAGTTCCAAACATCATCTAAGATTTCTAAGACTTCTGAAACTTAAAAAATACCCACTAATCATGTTTTTTCAATATTTGAGGTACTTAATATGTGAGAAAAATGATGAAAGTCACGAAGAAGGTTGAGTTAAAAAAATAATGACGGTCAATCCTAAATTAATTTTTAGAGTTCTTAAACGCTAATAAATGTTCAAGGTTACTTTTAGGCCAATTTTAGTTTTTGAAATAGTAAAATTGAATTTCAACATTTGCAAAATTAAAACAAACTGTGAAATTTAAGTCCAAATGATTTTAGGAGGTTGATATAATCCCTGAGGTTTCAATTGCGATAAAATTAACTTAGACGATACTATTACAGATATTCGAGGGCATTGGCGTCATGTGTAGCTACAATTTTTCGTAGACGATTCTAATGGCATTTCATGGCATTCTCATGAGGGTCACACTAGATTCTCATATCGATCTCACCAGATTCTTATGTCGATCTCATGATAAACCTATTTCGATGTCTCATGAGAAAATTTCTCATATGATTCTCATAAGAATCCTACCCAACATTTTTCTTAGGGTACCTAATTAAACCTGACCTAACCACACAATTCCAAAACACAAACTTTTTATCACAAAACGAAAACAGAGTTTCTTTAAATATAAACATATTAATCTGGACTATCCTAACTTAACATAACTTTACCTAATCTAACATTGGAGGTGTACTATTACCTAATCTAATCTTATATGTATGCTTTATACGGGTGGATACAGACAACAAAGAGAGAACGAGGGAGAGGGAGTCGTCGTTGTTTGTTTACATCTCGACAGCAATTCGTCGGAAGTAATTGATTGTTGAGATTCTCTGGGCCAACGTCATTGTTTCAATCTAATCCAATCCTAAAGCCAGATATTTTCTGAAATATTATACTGATTTTAATGTCTATTTGAGATGAGAGAAAATTTAAGGCGGATGTAAGGTGGAGAACGCAAAACCGTTTTACAGTATAGTGAAAGGAATATTATTTTATAGAGTCAAAATATGGGGACGCAGAGAATGGAAGGAGGTGGAAGTGTTTCATAAAAAGTATTTTAAGTAGATTTTAAGGTTAGCAGTTAAACACGAGTAAAAAAGAATGGACAAAACAGAGAGTTGAGAGGGGGAATTATTTATGGCGAGATGGCATGACAAGGAAACTATGAACAAATGGGAAGAGAGTAAATGGGAGCGCTTGAGGGAAAGAGTTATAGAAGTCGATGAATAAGAGAGAGGGAAGAAAATTGTTTCAAGACTGTGATGTATGTTTTTTTCAGTAACAACCATATATTACACGGTAGTTTGTTGAAAATTATTTGAGGATTGGCCTTAATTATTTTATTTTAGACCAACATTCTACGTGAATTTTAAAAGTTTCCACATTTGTCCACGCCCTGTATAAGTATTTGAAAAAAATAATTTATTCTTAGGAATTTGGTGTACACATGATATTACAATTTCGTTTCTTGGATCGTCGATTAAGCTTTGAAAAAATAGCTCCTAACCAAAGTCAAATATTTGGAGGTCAGGCCGCCCATGACTTGATTTGGACTCCTTCGGTATACGTCGCAAACGAACAGCGAAGTTCCGTGATCATGGGAAACGGCGTTAAAGATTTACTAATTTCGATCGATCCTAGTGGAATGGTCATTTTAAATACCAGGTTTGACTTGTTTTTGTTAAGTAACGGCAAAGCAAATGTATAAAATGTGACAATCGTCTATTTTGTTTGCGTTTAGGCTGGAAGCTATTCTGAATTGTGGACTGCGGCTGGAAAAATTTCCTTTCGACGTGCAAGAATGTCCCCTGGTATTCGAAAGCTGTATGGACTTCTCATTATTCATTTCAGTACGGGAAAAGACGTTGTAGAATGGCATGTGCTATTTAAAAAATCTTCGTATGTAGTTGACTTGATTCCTAATTTTATTTATTTCCAACTATGCGATAGACGAGGTAATCATAAACTGGAGTTTTTTATAGAATATATAATGTTTCTTTATGGTATACAAAAATTCTGATTACAAAATAAGTTAGTGGCCTCGTGAAATGCCGTAATACACGTTCTTTCTCTACTTAAAATAAAACGTTTGAACAAAATTAATATTTGATAATAACTAAATGTATAAATATTTAGAAACATTTCATTATTTTTTCTAATTTGTATTACTTGACGGGCAGGGACAAATAACGTCGAAGACATGCTGTTGGCCTGGGATGAAGATCCAATTGTACTTGCTGATGAGTTGCATTTAACGGAATATAGACTGGTTGACAAGTGGGTAAACACTACAGATGTTTCATACACGACATCTCAGCAACACTACGGGCATTTCGGTAAAGTTGATGTTTTCGTCAGAACGATTGTGAGCATTTTGCATTCATTTCTTTCATAGATTCTCCTTTTATACTTCGAATTACAGCGGGGAATTTCAGTTCTATTAGCATCACGTTCAAACTAGCACGGGAAATGGGTTTCTTTATGATGGATTATTACATACCGTCTATATTGATTGTAGTAATATCTTGGGTTTCATTTTGGTTACACATGGATGCTGGACCCCCAAGGATTGTTTTGGGTAAGATGTAATGAAAGTAATCATTCCATCCACAACTGTGTATCACCTTTAATGTTTTATCATTTTTAGGTACAAACACTATACTTGCATTTATGACTCTTGCATCGAAGGTTGAGAATTCCTTGCCTAAAGTCTCTTATATAAAAGCTAGTGAAATATGGTTTCTAGGATGCACTATATTCCTTTTTGCTGCAATGGCCGAATTCGCATTCGTCAATACTATTTACAGGCGGAAGTAAGTTTAATTGTAATTTCTAAGAGTTTTAATTGTTTAAGAGAAACGCTCCTGACGTAATGCAAACAACATATTATTGCTGACAATTGACCTGACTTTTCAATTCTTGCTGCTTTCCCACCGACGCATGGTTACAGACTTTGATAGTTGTAGACTAATAAAATGATTTTGGATTGCGCTTCATCCCAGGTCTGCTCGTGAGTCTTGTCAGTAAGACTTTGCGATCAGACCCTGCCTTAGACGAAATTGAAGGGGTAGGGGATGATATTTCTTCAAAATTACGCCGGGGAACAAAGTTCCGAAAATCAACTCACCAAAACGCTAAAATTTCGATATAGCATGGCTCCAGCGTGATTTTCTTCACGTTGTCTTTGAAAATCTTGCGAAAAGAATGCAAATTATAATACCTTGGACTCGCGATATATCGAATTTTTAGCCTTTCGGGGTTTTGATTTAAGAAACTTTGTTCCCTGGCTGCAAATTTCCCGTATGGAAAATCACAAGTGGGAAATGGTTCCTCTTCCCAGGTAATTTACTGTATGGGAACTTTTTAATCCGATTTTCTATTTCCCAGGGTATTTTTCTATTTCTCTTAAAGGGGCGATCCCAAAATGGAATTTGGTCGAAATTCCCCTAAGGGATCTCTTGCGAGATCCCACATGGGGTCGTACATCGGAATTTTAAGTGAGGAAGCAAACTGACGGTTAATGAAGCTAAAGCTGAAGGCTATTGGTCGACATTTATTTGTTTGTGAATAGTTTCTTACAAATTGAAAGCGTCAATGATTACAATCCCAAACCTAGAAAATCGTCGGGACTGCCAAAAGCAACTCTGAGTTACTGAAACTGACTGACACCGTGACAGGCGTTCGAGATTGAAAATAATTGGTGCGATTGAGCCAAGTACTGAATGACAAACCGACTGTACACAATGATAAACACAATATAATAGTCATCGTCCTGAGTTATTCCATCCAAAGTTACATGTCCGTCCTAAGTCATGTGTTCGGCTTCTTCAAAGTTATACTAGCATTTTCCTCTGCTTTCCCAAACATCGTTTCGAGACAAACCGTTGGCCACACATACACTCGCGCGGACATAAACGCAAATACCATTTTGAAAGTCTGATTTCATAACTTGGGTGGGGACTACTGTTCATTGATTTCGCAATAAGATAATGATCGGCTCCTCGTGGAAAAGCTCAGGAAACAAATCAGCATCGTTCATACATTCTACCATTCATTACTTGTTCGAAGGATGACACATGGTATGGTGGCTCAGCACCTTTGTTCTAATAATCTAAAATAAGTCAATTTTTTTATTGATTCATGGGTCATCCGAAATTATGAACTGATGAGATGATGGGAGGAACTTCAAACGCTCAGTACCAATAAATGTTTTATCGATTTCAGAATCATTTAACAAATAGACTAGTCCGTTACAAGAGCCCGTTCAGTCCAATAAAACCGGAGTAGCTGTTACAATCAGGATTGAATGACAAAAGCTCCCTCTTTTTACATCTGCAAAGAAAAAATACACGAGACATATATTCATAACAGATAATTACAAATCTAAGATATTATTTTCAGGAAAAATGTCCCCTTGAAGAAAGTAAATAGTAAATACATTTTGAAGTCGACCTTAACTCCAAGGTTAGCTCGCAAGCAGTTTCAACGAAATACCACAGGAATGGAACGTTCTCGATCTTGGTCGTCACTAGATAATGGAACGTCCGAAATTGACCACGATTACACTAGTCAAAATTATTTAACAATACACGTAAGTTTTGCATTTATCTTTCCAAACAATTTGTTGAACTGCATAAACAAAACATTTGATTATTTTAGAGCTTTCCTAGTACTATAAATGTACCTTCTGTTAAAATTGAAGAAGACCAAACATATTCTGTCGGAAGTATCTTGACACTTGACAATCCACCATCACCACCGCCATCGAAACCTTTTCAGCGTCGGACGACACTGGCACAGCTGAATAATTTTACGACAATGACACCTCAAGAGATTGCTCAGTGGATTGACAAAAGGAGCAGAATATTATTTCCAGTATCTTTTCTCATTTTTAACATTCTCTACTGGTCGTTTATATGGATTTAATTTTTAAGGACGCTTGAACTTTTTGTTCAGACAGTATTTTTTATATTTCGTACAGTGGATTTGTCATAGTAAAGCATTTAAATTATGCGTATTGAGTAATGGTATTTATTTACAGATTTATCTATTACATTTTTATGTTTTTATTCTATATATATTGATGAATTTATATCAGTCGAAAGTAGAGGAAAGAATCGTTTTGATCATACCTCATTAGTTCATTCTCATTCCTCCGTTCATCTACCCTTCGTATGTGCTCTAAAATATGTACTAAATTGTATTTTTTTTCAATATCTTTGTATTCCGGTTTTTAAGTCGTATAATGCAAGTTTCAAAACATTATCTCGCCTTCGGCTCGGGCGGCAACCCTCACATTCGCAGAAAAAACTTTTACGCACTAGTGTAGTAATATACTATTATGATATTTGGTCAACATTTTTTTGTACTAATTTTTGTTTAAACTGCATAACAGCGCTTGAAACCAACGATTTCTTATTGCGTTAATTTGTATGTGAAAATATTATTCCGTGTACCGTGCGTTGTAGTTTTAGTTTGCATATTTCTTTGTAAATATATCATAATATTGCCATTCGTAAATTAAGATATGATGTTATAATGTTTAAGTTATTGTACGCAAATCGAGGATGTTGATTCACAGTCGTTTTATTACTTGTATATTTATGCAATAAAACAAACATTTACTTTATCAATTGAATTGTATCAAGGTAAATAATATACCTTTGATTTTCTGATAACAACGTTCGTAATTATGATGAACGAATGATAATTCGGTCGATGCAGTCAGTCGATTTTGTGCAAAACATATTTGATTATTGCGGATTAACATTTTGAAAATGCTGTGTTAATTAGTGATTTTTGAAAGGCTATTAAGACGAATTCATAGTTGGTAAAATTTCGAAATGTTTTCGACAGTTTACTGAAAAAAGTAATTTGGTCTCCTAATTCGTAGTTTTTAGAAAATATTCGTTTAATCTTTCTCGTTTTTAAGGTCCAAAACTTTCGCTATAACTTTTAATCCAAACGCAGTTAAAAAACTTAAATAAAAATCGATTCTTTGTTACCATCTCTTTTGAATCCTGTGGTCAGAATCAGCCGATGTTTGGAAAAGAAGTTTGGAAAACGATTTTTTAGACGTTTCTTCGCTAAAATCAAATATTTTAATCGAAGATTTTAAAAAACTGATTGATCACATTCGCATTCAACTAAAACAAAATCACAGAAGTATCAAATAATAAGCAAATTCATTAACTCTTTTGAAAACTGGTCCGCCATATTGGAACCGCCATTTTGAATAGCTGAAATCTGATTAAAGGTTCGTAATCAATGATCTCTGAAACATGATGTCAAATTGAGTGATGAGAAACTGAATGTCAAATGTTTAGCAAATATAAGTACTTTTTAAAAAACATTTCAAAAATTTGTCCGACATGTCGAAATTTTAAATAATTTTTAATCCAGGTTCGTAATTAACGACCCCAAAAATATAACTATAATTAGTATTGAAAAAAAATCGGCTTCGTGACTCTGGTAATGTACTTGACTACGAAGTAGGTGTGAGTTCGATTCCCGTCCAGTGAACAATTTTTCGATTTCGTTTTAAAGCAGAAGCACGCTGTTGGTAAGTCGAGCCACGTTGTTTGTTTACGTTTCGAAAATATTGTTTATCTGGCGGAAATCGACTCATGACCGCTGTTGTACTTGGTGTAAGTTTCTGCAGTTCCTACATTTCATACACAAATGTGAAGTATGGCGTCATCTAGGAAGTCGACCTGCAGCTCTCACAAATCTTACGATTCATTATATGTAAAAACTGTGTAAAAGGGCGATTCCACCCGTTAAAATAATAAACAAAAAAGAAAAATATTTATGAAATGGCTACGATGTTATATAACTTTTTTCACATGTACTATCAATACTGTACACATTGTTTAAAATAATAATAATTATTAAGTTACGTAATTTATTATTTTGTTACCACTTTCTAAGTGGGATATTTATCTTTCTCATTTTGTAAATAAATTCCATCTTTGGCCATTTAAAGTTTATGTAATAGCATTCTTTGTTAATGTGTCTCCCACGCCCCCCTCGACTCAGACATGATTCATGGTTTAATGGTAATGCCTTTAAACGCTGTGTGGTATTTTTAAAAATTCAAAATGGTGAACGACATATTAGACGATCATGGGATTACTATAAAAAATGTTATTTAGGAGCCTCTGCGAACGCTGATTACGAATCTGTAGTTAAAATTCATTAATTCAAAATGGTGAATCCAACATGTCAGATGAATTTCTAAAAAGCCATTGAATTTTTATGAAACTTTGAATATAGGGATTTTTTAGTTTGCTGAATGGAAATCAGATGGCAGATTGCAAACATTTAATAAGCGGGTGCAAGTTGCTGACAGATATTTAAAAAATGCATGTAATTGGTATAAAAGTTTTTACTTAGGAGTTCTATGCTACTTACAATGATGATTTTTTTGGTTCGCTGATTTTGATTCTAAGGTAAAATTTTCAATATTTGAAATGGAGCATCGAAAAATGCGGACCAAAATTTATAAAAGTTTTTTCGCAAAAAGTACTATTTAGGGATTTTTGGAGTGTATATGAAAAACAAAAAAGCTTTGTAAAATTTAATCTGCCATTTTGGGTCCGCCATTTAGCGTTATGTAAATATGACCCCAGATTCGAAATTAGCGACCAAAAAAATCCTCAGACACCAATTTTTATGGAAATAACTTTTCCTTCATATCTGCGTGTATATTATTATACATTTTAGGGATTTTCGAGTAATTCAGGGATCAGTTTCAACTCTTAAACCATCTTCTTTGCCGATAAAGAAAATACGTATCAATTATTTTTCTGAGTTCTAAAAATATACCAACTTGCAGTCCAATAGGCTTGTCACGCGTGAGTAGTGTTACTAGTGCCATCTTCAATTCTGGAATAAGTAGACGCTGAATGGTGTAGACTGCAGAAGGATCATGTTGAGTACTATCTGTTAAAAAAATTAAATTTCTTTGATATTTTTGTAATCGAAAGTAACTGTAATTATTAGATTGATATAAGATATTATTTCCTGCTGATATATTACGTTCTTGATGGCATTCTTATCAAATGGGAATCCAATTTTACAATCGGCAAAGCAGTAGAGGCAGCACTATCATAGTCCGCCTAGGGGTAGTATGAATAAATATTGCTTTTTGAACTTTCTTTACGCTTACTCTTATTTACTATTTCTTAGTGGTAATTGTATAAAATGTACATTATACAAAATTTCATATTTATATTGTACATTATAATCTGCATTGCTAATAAAATTAAATTTTATGTAGGTTTGTTTTACTATTGTCGAACAATAATTAGAAAGGAGGGCTTATGACCTATTAAAATGTTCAACTCTATGTCAATACGAGAACAAATTCTAAATAAAAGATAAAAAAGGGGAAAAATGTTTCGATAAGAGAGAAAAACGGGAAAAGGGGTTGACCTCAACGTTTCGTATTCTACTGATTCCTCATACAGGAGGCAGATCATCAGCCATCGACATCTTTTATTGTTAGTAATATTTGTCAATAATAAACCTTCCTTTTTAACTACATTGTTAATTTTAGAGCCCAATATTTTGTTGGTGCGAGATCAAAAAGAATTACCATTAAAGTATATTAATCCCAATAAGCACACTTTTGAAATAAAGACTTCTTTAAGCAGTTTCATATTACCGCAAGTCATTTTTATGAAAAAATTTTATCTGTTGAAGGTAAATTGTTCACGGATGTTTCCGGACAATTCATGAATGTGTAGTCATTTTGAGCTGTCAGTGTGCAATACTGGATGTTTCGAACGCTCACCGCATGATGGTGCATCAAGCGCTGCGTTCAATGCATGCAACCCACGTACACAGTCATCCTCGTAAATGATGCAGATACGAATTGTACGGTATATCAGCACCATGTTTTGCGTGATGAGCGATGTTTGCAAAAACCGACTGTAATATAATAATAGCCTATAATGTTTAGAGAAATGTTTTGTTTCAATATTTCGGTGTGTACTCACATAAACATTTAGAAGAAGTTGTACTACTATTATTTACAAAAAACAATTCTGAATGAATTCTTTTGTACACATTGTTATGATTTTAGAAGAACTTTTTAAGAAACCTGTTTAAAAAAGAATTCTTATCTAACTCTTACTTTAATTTTTAGGGATGCATAAAAAATTTTTTCAGAAGAGATCATTTATAGATAACTCATACAAATATCGACACAACAATGATTTTACTACATAATTAAAACAATATTTTGAATTTTAATGATTTGTCGTTAAGTAATTGTTTTTCGTAGAATTCAAATTTTACTCGAAGGAGGAAACGTTTAAAATGGAACGTTTTACTGAGAACGTATTAACGATGCACATCTACGGGTATTATATAGTCATTCATGTAAAGTCGGATTGTCACCAAAGTTTAAAAAAAACGCGCGCGCTTAAGATAATTAGAACAATTACCCATCGACTACGGCAGTCTTCATGAAACTAGCTAATATCCATTTTTTTTAATTGCCAGTACCCAAGGCAGTAGAATGAAAAATGACGAATGACGGTGTCATTATGGGTAGAAGGTGCCAGAGGCCTACCATAAGCGTTAGTCTCTTGTATTGTTGAATTAATATAAATATATATAAAATGACATTAACTGGAGAAGATATTTATTTCGAGACGTGTAGATATAGTCGATATATGTTAACGGTATGTGGAATTTGGCCGTATCAAGGTCAATATTCTACTTATTTCTTCAGATGTTTCTGGATTTTACAACATACTACAATTACCTTATCAGAGGTACAATATATTTTACATTTACAAGTGATTCTCCATTAAATATATATATTGTTTTATGTATTCATAAGTAGAAAATCTCGTGTTATTAAAACTAATACTGTGAAAGCATGAGTTTAATTAAACAATTTATTTTTCAGTTTATGCGAATCGTTGAAATACGTGATGACATCGATCACGTTTTACAGTGCGTACCACCTTTAATGTACAACGTGATTTGTATTGTAAAGTTCTCGCACTACTTCTACAATATTGACAAGGTATGATAGTAAAAATTATAATATATGCTTAGCAATTATTAAATTCATAGTTGCATATTTGATAGAGTAAGCTTTAGTGCAATAATATTCCTTTCGCTCATTAAAGTCTCCCCTAAAATATATTAGCGATATAAATTCACTGCTTTTGAAAGAAGCAACGGTAACATGTTTGTCTACTTTTAGAATTCTTTCAGATAATTTCTTTTCTTTTCTTTCATTCCAAATTATTCCCCAAATAATACGAAAATATTTTGTATTCCGCGTCTTCCCTGAAGTCCATTTCGCATGAATTCAATTTTTCCAAATACAGTCAAATCCCCGTTAACGAATACGTCCGGGACAGTACGAGGTATTGAAATTTCTGATAACGAATATTTGGCGAGGAAATGTCGACTCCTCGCCCCAACATTTTCTCCGCCGTAGGAACCTCTATTCTGCCGATACGCATGCCCAATATCCCCAAGGCGTCTAAAGTGGTTTGAAGCGGGAATAACGACGGAAGGGAAATTATTCATTAACAGAAACGTCTGCATATTCGTAAATGGAGTATTCGTTAAACGGAGTTCGACTGTATAATTAGAAATATAAAGAAAGGATGGATAAAGCCCAATGGCGAATCAAATATAGTGAATCTGCCGTTTTTGAAGGGCAGTTTGGTAATCAATAACGAATAATTGGTGGTCAATTTTGATTCACATATCTCCACCCTGTATGCAATAAAGTACTTAATTTGTGTACAGATGAAATATGTTCTGGACCTAATAACCAAAGATTGGAATAGATTATCAGGCAAAAAGGAGATATCGATCTTAACAGCATATACCAAAAAAACAGCATTTCTAGCAGACGTATATGTGTGTAAGTCATAAAACGTTGATTTAACATATCTCCCTCCATTCTATTTGTTTTATATATTATTTTGTTATATAATTTTACGATTAATACGTAATGTTTTAATTGCAGACATGGCTATTACGATAATATTTCTGTATATGTTTCTTCCACTATCGCCAGTTGTCTTGGATATCGTCACACCAATGAATGTATCAAGAAAAAGAAAACCGTTGTACGAGGTAGAATTCTTTGTCGATCCGGAGAAATACTTCTATCCTATATTAATACACGCATATATTACCGCGTTAGCTGGAGTTTGCTTGATTATAGGAGTGGATACGATAATTGCGAGTTACACTCAACATGCTTGCGGTATGTTTGTCGTTTTAAGGTAAGATTATTCTGCAGTTGTATGTATCGTCCAAAATTAACGATATTTTAGTAAAGATGAATGCCCAGAGTACGCTGAAATATTCCTAAAGATGTAACCTTTCTAAGAAAACAGGCGAATTAATAAGTTTCCGGTATAACTAAAAGAGACATTTTTATCTATATTCAGCTGCTTAATCAGCATCGGCATGATAAACCTCCAGTGTAATTCAATCACTTTTAGATTCTGGCGTTTTTACATGACAGTTTTATAAAGTCAATTCAAAAGGTGATTCTATTTACTACATACGGTTCGCTGTGAAATACTAGAGGCATTAATTAAGAAATGGCCGAAAATTTTCTGAAAAAAGTAAAAATAATTTTTTTCCCAAAATTCTTGAGAGATGTTCAATTAATTTCTTTGGTATTTTCTCGGATATAGTTTATAATAATTAGAATTACCCTTAAAAAAATATGCAACGAATCGGTGTACAGTATTAAAAATGTATTTGAAAGAATTTGTCTATCAGGAAAGTTTAACTGTCCGTAACTTCGTCTATGTTTCTCGTACAAAGCTGGTTTTTGTTAAATTTTCGAAAGAGAATGCAATGCTCTTTTACTTAAGATACTATTTCAGGCCGTGAATCAATCCCTTCTTGAGAAGGTTTATTTTTCAAACTTCATGTACGGTTTGGAAAAACTTTTCTTCGTGTTAGATAATATTAATACATGTCAATATACACAATGTCTGAATAAGTGTAATTGAGCAGGCCAATCAAGCAAACAAAACAAGCATTCAATCAATTCTCTGCTACATAAAATAAAATCTCAAATAATCCAGAATGTTGATCAGTTTTATTTAAAAATATATTTGAAAATTATCATAAACACTATACTCGTTCGATTCCCTCATCCCTTAATTGAAAAGGTAATCTCTCTTAGAGTTCGATTCCGAATATTTCAATATTTATTGGCAATTCGCTACCCTTTTGAATGGTAATATCCAATCATAGTACAAAATAAAATGTTATTTAAAGCAAACACATAAAAACTCATTTTGGAGCTTAATATTACAGTTCTACCTCCGTAATTGCTGCCCGGTTGGGGCCAAACTCCCCCTCATGCCCCTATATATTGCTTTGCCTGGCTTTCCGGCATCTACTTGCCCTTCTCCACGTATGAAACAGGTAATAGAATATACGTGCGCATGCGCAAGTGTGTCTTTCTTCTGATGGTGTACCTGGAAGGGGGAACCTGGACAACAATTGAGGAATATTTCGGATAACAATTATAGAGAGAAACAATTACCGAGGGAGTACTGTACTGAGAAGATATTTCCAATTCTCGACTCATCGGTCGCTTGATCTGTTGTGAGTTGATATTTATCGGTTTATCCTGATTTTTTAAAACAAGGATCATCGTTTATAATATTAAAAGAGTATTTCCCAGTGGTGGGATACTAGATACTAGAAAAGTTACATCATTAAGGTTTCTTTCCTTATAATCCGGGGACCATATGTGAGGTTTCGTGACCGATAGAGTGTCACGGATGTACTAAAGGGTATTGTACGTATTTCAACCTCCTGAATCCGCGTATGGAGGCTGATTTTCCTAAAAAGTGGGACCACTATTATTTATGACTATTTTTTATTTGATTGTCATAGTGCAAAAAAAAGTTATCGCATTATATGACTGATTTGCGACAAAAAAGGTTATTACATTTTCCTTACGACGCACTGTATATCGGTAAGAAAAATAATTAAAGCTCCAGCAATGTTTCTGTAGCAGGTTTGTTTTTGCTATTGTTGGTCTTGATTTTTTATAAAATCGCCGGTTTCATGCTTGTATAGTAATTACAGTAGCGTACCGGTATAATTGTGTCTCGTTATATTTACGTCCCAGCATATGTGCTTGGGTTCGCCTCACTATATTTACCTGACAAAGCTCTCTTTTTACCCCACCTTGTCGACTGCGGCCTTTGGGCCTGCTGTGACGTCAGGAGCCTAACGCGATTGAGAGGAGTGGGAGAAGCGGCACGCCCCTTTTTATATAACTATAACGAGAAGTGAGCGAAAGGCGAATAGGTAAATATACCGGGAGCCTGCCGTAGTTAGCCACCCCTTCCAAAATTAATGAATCTATTATGTCAAACGTGATAAGAGGGGGATGGGGCGGTAATTGTTTATGTTAATTGTTATAAACCAACGTTTTTTTCGATTTTAAAAGCGGTAATAGTTTTTTTGCATTGTATGTCTGATTTGCAACAAAAATGGAGATGAAAAATGTGATAACATTTTTTACGCTGTAAAAATCGAAAAAGTTTACACAATTTGAAATACGTATAACGGGCTTGAGTATATCCTATATATACGCAATCGGCCAGGAACCTTTATATACGGCCCCATTAAATACCTATACTTTCGTATTCAGTTTGTACTTTTCGGGCAAAATCCTGCCAAATATTAATGAAGCAAGTAATTAAATATCCAAATAGAAGGGCTTCAGGCCTGTTTAATAAATAAATAAATAAATAACGAATTAAGTCTTGAGATTCTTTATTAGTTTGATTCAAATAATGTTTTACTTGTGACTACACGATAAGAAAATATCTTAGTAAGAGTTTGGAAGTATTTAATGCATTCTTTTGCTCACAGGCATCGAATAGAAGCTATTACAGAGAGGAACGCTGACCGTGACTATTTTACTGTTGAAAAAAATGATGACGTTATGTACAATGAACTTAAGGACTGTATAATTCAACATAAAATTGTACTAGAGTTAGTATGTTTTAGTATCTCTTAAGAAGTGTTTAATTCACTAGTGATTAGTTACATATACATATATTATGGTATTTAGAATTTATATAATGTTGTTATTTAACACTATTTATATGCAACTAGGTTTGCCGATCTTCTTGCAAGTACGTTCGATATGTCGTTTCTCTATCATCTTTGTGTCATTTTGCCTTTAATAAGCATAACTGGTTTTGTGGTAAGTAAAGATCTTTTTCGCACGCTTTATACATTTAACAAGATATCTTATAAGCGTAAAACAAATTTTTTAACCATTTAAATTCTGTCATAAATATTGCTTCTTCCGCTTTTCCAGTTTTTTATTTGAAAAAGAAATCTGTCGATACTGAGGAATCATCGATTTACTAATATCGAACCTTTTTTATAGTAGCAGAAAGTAAAAGTAAAACCTTTCCTTTTCAGAAGATGTTCTAGAGAATATTTTAAATTCCTCTAAGGTTTTAAAATGAAATATATTTTTTATAATTTATTCATTGAACCCTGTTATATAGATATGGTTCGGTGTCTTTCTTTTGTTCGGTTGCAACCCTCTCTCGAAACATGGCTTTTTTCAAATATCAAATGACATGTTTCTGGTTTTTCAGTTTTAATTCTGACGGAAGTTACTCACTAGTGTCGTCACTTTGTGTGCACTCTGTATATTTAAATGAAAAAGTGCAGCTGATGAACCAAAGTAAGGATACCCTGAGTGAAATTTAAGATTACAGACGTGTAAGTATAAAAGAGACTACGGATGATTATGACGGGTGCCTTAGTTTGGGACAGCAGTTGTATTAAATACCAACAACCGTGATCTACTGGAAGGGAACGGTAGGCATGCTATGTTCAAATGGATTGTTGGCAATAGCGGCCATCTTTTTATTTGGAACAGCAGCTGTCTTAAAAGTTACAGGGTTGTCATCTTAGGATATAACGCCTCTGTTCCGCAATACCCATACCAGCTGGTGTCTTAAACTTCTTTCAGTGTAGACAGATCAGGATTGTTTCTTTACCTTTTATGAAGTAGATACTCAATAGTCTTTCCTGCAGTACATATTTTGTATCAAACCCACCTAATGCTTTTAAATTGTCGAGTAAGAATCAATCGTATGCGAGTAATTATAAAGACCAACTTCGGGCTTAATAAAAATGGAGCATTTATTTGGAGGAAAGGTAATTGCAGTAAACCCATTTGAACACCACTTACTCATTTCGAAAAATGCTCAGCATGGAATTTCTCGGGGTCAGGACTCCCGTCCGTCATCATCCTTCCTCCATTCCCTTCCTATGCGCCCTAGATATACAATTCAGTAGAGTCCCGGTATATTTGTCCAACGGTTCCTCGCCTTCCCCTCCCGTTTCCCCAACTCTCCTCAATCGCACTATGCTCGTGACGTCACAGCAGACCCTTCCTGAGGCCGCAGCACGCCAAGTGGGGGCAAAAGAGAGCGGTGACAGACAAATATAACGGGACGGAAGCGGACAAATATGCTGGAATGCAAATATAGCGAGATACAGTTATACTGACTTATTTGACTCTAATACTGTGTACAGTAGAGTCCCGGTATAATTACGGTATAATTATCGTTATATTTATATCCCAGTATATTTACCCGGTTCCGTCTCGTACTCGTTCTCCCCCACCTCGCGGGTTGGGGCATTAGGAAGGGCCTGCTGCGACGTTACGAATATAACGCGACTAAGAGGAGTGGGAGAAGCGTCGCTCCTCCTCTTTTGGTAAATACAACGTGATGAGAGGGGAAGGCGAGGAGACGAGTGGATAAATATAGCGGGACTCTATTGTACAATTATTCGTTTGTGGCATTATTGGCTGTACCTAAATTTCATAACTGCAAATTAACATGCAAGGATTATTTGACAAACTACTTCGTATTATTAAAGAAATATCATAACTACGCCGTATTTGTGACTTCAATAATATATATCACGTTTCTTTTTTATTACAGGCAGTCGTCAATTGGGGGGACCCAGAGATGGTAAGATGCGGAGCATTCGCAGGAGCGCAATCGACTCATTTATTGTTTAACTGCATACCTGGCGAGGATCTCCTGGAATACAGTCAAGGAGTTTATCACGCAGCGTAAAACAAAAGTTATTTATTATGCAACTACTTCGTAAAACACACCATGAAAAAAATTGGTACCCTTCGAGCATATCACACCGATAAAAAATATATTTATATTATTATTATTATTATTATAATTATTATTATTATTAACGTCTTTGTAGGCAAATATAAAACTAATGTTCTCTAAAATAATATACGAGGCTTTGGGATGCAAAACCTGCCAAGTCCCTTATATGCAGTTTTGAGAAAAATGCGGAAAACTGTTTGCCGCGATAACATAAGAAAGAGCAGATTCATAAGTGTGCAGCTCAATTTTAAAGGGTAAACATTTTTTTTTGTATATACACAATCTCTAAACTTTCAAAGAACTATATGTAATGTACGTTGATATGTTTATTTCAGTTTTTTATTTTTTTGGACTTGGCAGGTTTTACACCCCAACGCCTCACATACTTATATACAAGATGTCCCAGAACTCCCGAATAATATTGCAGGGGGTGAATCCTGACATCATTTTGAGCAAGAAAGTTTCATACCAAAATCGGATCTGAAGCTCAGAATTTGAGAGGCGAGCCATTGAAGTTAAAAAAAATAATAGTTTTTTTTTGCAATAACTCGGCTCGTTTTAATGTTACTTTCACGAATAATGACTGATTTTGAAGGTTTTTTATAGCGCTATAACTTACCTTATAGAGCATATGACCTGCAGTGTATATTTCGCCAGTTATCGACCTAAAAGGGGTAAAAATGGCTTTTTTTTGCATTTTTTTTGCGTCTAACTCATTTCCGTAAGATGCTAGCGAAATGTCATATAAACAACGTTGGAGAGCTTAAAAAGGCGAAGAATTCGCTTCCTCATACGTTTCGTTTTGATAAAAATTGAGTCCGTGGGGAGACGTTAAAAATCAGAAAACAGGCGAAAAATGGATTTGGCATCGCTGAAGCGTGTTTTATTGAAATATAAATTAAAAGTTACTCAATTATATATAATATTATTATTATTATTATTGAATTAAAAATGTGTTTATTTAATTTCTTCAAAATCATGTTTAGTAGTTCGAGACATAACAAAAATTGTCTCCTTATGTTCTATCTTCCAAATATGACATTTTTGACATTGTTTTTTTTTGATATTTCAATATGCAATAAAAATATTTAATTTAGGTGTTCGGCATTTTTTTTTTAGACGGCCGCCATATTGAAGCCGCCATTTTGAATTTTGCAAATCTGACCACGTATTCGTAATCAGTGACCCCGAAAATACTTAGAAATGTTATCATCTTTTTGGATGGATTGCCCAGAGCCTCCGGTCTGGAGAAAAGTTAAAAAAATTTTCGAAAAAACATTCTCCTGCCTGTCAATGTGGTTTAGCCGGCGTCAAATTTATAGCAATTATTCGTCATATTGGTAAGAATTTATGGTAAAAATTTGAGAGAGAAAAAAGTGGGGGTTTTTGTGAAAATGGACCTTGTTTATTTTCAGTAAATCCCCCTCCATTTTGTTAATTTCGGAGCTTTGTAAAAAGTACAAAGAGGATTTTGAAGAAGGAAAGACCCTCGAAAAGATACGAAAAGAAATTTTTTATTACATTAATTAGAACAAGAATGGCAGGCAAAACAATTTTTTTCAGTGTTTTTTTTTGTTAAGTTTTACCATTCAAACTTGAAATGCGGATAATTTCGTTAAAAATAGCTTTTACGCAAAACAAAAAAACACGTGTCTTTTTGTTTTTCATGAAGAATAACATATCTCAGGGGCAGTTCATTCTACAACTTGAGGTTAGTCGGCCTGCATGATTTGAAATGGATTCAGCCGGCAATCAAAAGCAATAACAACATAGAAAAATCTTTCAGATCTGGTTAATGGCCCGAAAAGGACATGGTGTTTTGTATGAAAGATGCAATTATATTTCAGGAAAACTTATAATTTGATGCTCCGAGTAGAACAAAATTAATTTTCTTCCGAGTTCGTCGGAATGTGCGTATTCCATGCCTGGAACGCGGGACGAAAGTTGCCTATTTCGCCCGGGCGCCAGCGCGCATGCGCACTTCGTTCTCATTACTCCCTAGGGACGGAAAGTGCCGCCAGCGGGAGTAATGGATGGGGTCGGGAGAAAAATAGCGTATGCCACGCGGGAGGCAAGCGCGCGCACCTCGCAGGAGTGCTGCCCTCGCGTCGGTCGGGCAGCAAACCTCCCGCTCAGGAATGTTGCGCTTTCCTCCCTTGAAGCATAATATACTATTACATACCAAAAAGCTGATACGACACGCGAACTTTATGCAAACCTGCAAAAAACTCTTCTAATCGATAGAAACATAATTTAGTTATCGTCCCCTGGTACGATACGTAATCAAAGGTAAAAATGATTCCCGACTTACAGGTATAATTTCTTATGGTACAAGTCATCACGACGGTGTCGACAATTAGTTCAAATTATGATGATGAGAGGTGCAATTCCTTCAAGAATTACAGCTGGCAGTTTATACGTAATGTCTGTGGATAATTTTGCCTCGGTACGTATTTTGAAAATCCGATTTATGCGTTTTTTTAAAATAGGGTTTTAAAGATATACATATAAAATGTAATTAGTTAACTTGGGACAAAACATGATGCGTAAAAAATAAAGTTCAAAACTTCTTAATCTAATAGTTCAAAAGTGAGTAGAAATAATTTATCTGGAAAGGTAGTTATGGAATCAGAACTGCATTATTTTATTGCATGATCTTTGACTCCCTCTGACTAGACTGTTTATCCAAATTTACTTATCAACAAGAAATAGAATAATATTACTCTAATGATCTCGTTAGTATAATAAGATTTCACAAAGGAACAAATATGCAACTAATTAATAATACTAACCAAATTCAAGATAATTTTTTCCGTGCATGAAGCGCAGAATAAGTATTGTCGGGAATAGACATGTAATAAAGTTCTAATTGGGGTCATTTTTAATAGAATCAGATCTAGATATCGACAGCTATTTAGGAAAATTGTCTATATTTTCTTGGTTGAATTCGAATGAGATGCAGGTTTTTAAATGAAGAATTATTTAGAAAATCTATTCAATAATATATCCGTAAAGGGCGAAAATTAGAATTTTGAGATAGAACCAATTACTTATATCATTTATCCAAAATAGTTATGTTAAATAATATAAATATATTTTCATGTCTTCTAGGTTATGAAAACTGCAATGTCTTTCTTTACCATGATAAAATCAACACGTTGATGGATGTCTGTTGTGATGTCATAGAAACACCTGTTACGAGATAATAAATGCATACTTCATATATATGCAAACGTATTGAATAGTTATGTACACATTTGTGTTTTTATTTTTAACAATAAAACTTCCTGGCATTTCAAGTATGTTGTAATAATACGCTATTATATACCAGTTTCATGGATGTAATTATTATGTAACATAAATGTAAGGTACGAAAACAATAATTTATGTTAAAGATGGACGCGTACACAGTACGTGTAGGCCGATTTATTCTGATGAAAGTTTGACCTAAGTTTTATCATCATATAGTTTAGTGTAGTCTATAGGTATCGTTTAAGGCTTCTAACCAACAAAATTGATGGACTAACGAAACCTCAGTGTCACCCAAATTAGTTTGCAAATACCCCGACTTTTTGGATTGTTGGCAGACTCTCATCAGGAGGCAGCCTTATAAACCAAATAACTAATTATCTGACACGTTTATCGATTTTATACTCGCATTTTATGTTATTTAACAAATTACCATTGGAAAATTTTTTATTCTAAGACGCTTACGGTAATTAACATCTTGTCAACATTGATAAACTCACATCAACTTCGTTGCAGATGGCAGGCTTGGCTAGTCCCTTCGTCCTATCGTTCTTTGTTTCTGGAATAAGACAGGGCTAAATAGCTTTTACTAGTGTAGTCATTTAATGTCGGAATGTTCAAGTGAAGTTCGCAATGGCTATTGGAGCATGCCGATGTCATTTCTTCTAGCACCTCCTTTATAAAAGTTTCGGCGTCCATAAAAAATTACCTTTAGCTCTCTTGGGAAGAAGTTGATTAGGTTGGCATCGCGGACTGCGGTTTCTTTAACTGCGGTCCTCAGAATTCTATATTTGCTCCAAAACTAATTGCGGAACCATCAGTGAACTTGTTTCGCCTTATTTGCATATTACTATTTTATTCTGATGTCCTCGCTGTTGGGGAATTGTTCTTTCAATTTATCTTCGCCTTTGATGAGGGTCTGCGTCTTTTCATGTAGTTGGTTTCAAATTTATTTCAGATTCCCACGAAAAAGTACATCAACTCTTGCCTGTTATTGACACGTTACTTTTTCCAAGTACTTCAGACTTTTACATTTATGTTTAGGAATGCAGGAAAGCAAAAAGTTGGAAGTAAAAAACCTTGTTCGAGAAACAAAATATCCAACATTTAGGAAGTGTACCGAACACATTCTGAAGCAAAAAGAACTACTTGAAAAGCAAGAGCAACAAGCTTAAAATTAGAAAATAGACACCAAATCTGAACAATAGTTGAAGCAACGTCTTATCTAGGTACCCAATAAATACTCTTATAGAAATATCGCTACAGCCAGCAGAAGCGGAACCACCCTCGGAAAACTCTATATCAGCAATAGTATACGAATGAGGTTAGGAGTCCTGTAGGTCCATCCGGGGTAAAAGAAAAAAGAAAACGGAACACAACAAG
The DNA here is from genome assembly GCA_030407085.1 of Trichopria drosophilae. NCBI lineage: Eukaryota > Metazoa > Arthropoda > Insecta > Hymenoptera > Diapriidae > Trichopria > Trichopria drosophilae. The sequence goes on from CM059585.1 coordinate 27,251,676, forward strand.
TATCCTGCCACTAAAGCAAAAAAACTCAGTCACAGGAAAGTGTTGGATTTAACTATCCTAGCCAAATGAAAGAGGTCAGTCCAGCAATGAAATTAAAAACTCGTATTGTCGTTCTCCCAGATAAGATTACTGACAACACTTACGTAATAAGCTGTGAAGTATTTGTCTATTGTATAAATGATATAAAGAGTGAAAGAGATTTCATTTTATAACACAAAATTATTAATGGAATCTTTGCAAACAATGAATTTATAAACCGCTTGCAGTTAAACCATCAAAAATCTATTATGCCATCTAGTATGTCAACAAATGAAGTAGCTCTCGTAATATATTGTCACTGATATTATATGCAAAATGTTGATGAAGTAGAAATTAATCATATTTTTGTGAATACCTAAAACATAAATAAAATAATTATTATTAACGCTGAGTCAGCAAAGAGACGGAATAATGAGAAATATAAAGAAAGGATGGATAAAGCCCAATGCCGCCAATGAAAAAAGTGACAAATTAAACAATGGAATTTAAATATTCAAAATGGCGAATCAAATATGGTGAATCTGCCGTTTTCGAAGGGCAGTTTGGTAATCAATGACGAATAATTGGTGGTCAACTTTGGTTCACATATCTGCACCCTGTATACAATAACGCACTTAATTTGTGTACAGATGAAATTTATTCTGGACCAAATAACCAAAGATTGGAATAGATTGTCAGACAAAAAGGAGATATTGATCTTAACAGCACATACCAAAAAAGCAGTATTTTTATCAGACGTATGTGTGTGTAAGTCACAAAACGTTGATTTAACATATCTCCCTCCATTCTATTTATTTTATATATTATATTTTTTATATAATTCTATGACTAATACGTAATGTTTTTATTCCAGACATGGCTATTACGATAATATTTCTGTACATGTTTCTTCCACTATCGCCAGTTGTCTTGGATATCGTCACACCAATGAATGTATCAAGAAATAGAAAACCGTTGTACGAGGTAGAATTCTTTGTCGATCCGGAAAAATACTTCTATCCTATATTATATCACGCGTATATTACCGCCTTAGCACGAGTAACATTGGTTAAAGGAGGGGATGCAATAATTGCGAGTTGCGCTCAACATTCTTGCGGTGTGTTTGTCGTTTTAAGGTAAGATTATGCTGAAGTTGTATGTATCGTCCAAAATTAACGATATTTTAGTAAAGATAAATGCCCAGAGTACACTGAAATATTCCTAAAGATGTAACCTTTCTAAGAAAACAGGCGAATTAATAAGTTTCCGATATAACTAAAAGAGACATTTTTATCTATATTCAGCTGCTTAATCAGCATGATAAACCTCCAGTGTAATTAAATCACTTTTAGATTCTGGCGCGTCCCTACTTCGGAACCAAAATTACCCCTTCTCTAATATAATGCATTATGTAATATATTGGTTGGTATCGATAAGTTGGGGAAGGTTGGTGGAGGGGGGGGGGGACTGAGGGAGAGGAAAGGTATTTACAAAAGGGACATCCCAATGGGAGAAACGACTCCAGCAACAAGGAACGTGAGTCCCTTGTACGGGAAGAGGGGCATTCCTCTCCCACTGCGACGTACACCACTACACCTTATGTATGCGGCCCCTGTACGCTGAATGTATGCGCCTTGCCCTTGAAACGTCAACAACGTGTGCGACTGGGACCAACATATCCAAGGGACGAAGACAACACGAAAACATGCATCGGCAGTCTTCAACTCAAATAAAAATGACATATATACTTAATATAATTACGGAACAAGGACAACGCTATAGGAAAGAAACGGACAAACGAAATGTGTTTGCTTATCGATACCGAAAGAATAAATTGACGAAAAGTAGGTGTATTGATACGAAATGTAATGCAATTTTTTATTATGTTCACGATATTTCGTCACAAAACCTCCCTGCCTGACTAAAGTACTTTGGGAATCCAAAATACGAACGTCAAATAAATCAATATAGAAAATAATCAAATAAAAAGGGAAATGAATATGAAAATGGTAATGAAATACACGGTGGGTGAGGATCTGCTGGACAAACATCTTGCTTCACAATATTACATAAAATTAGACGATATTACATGATGATGGACATTTTGTAGACGGGATCAATCTTGCTGTACAAAACAAACTTAAAAACTAACCTACTCAAATAACACACTAAATAACATTAAACCGTAACAATAGACTCCAATATCGCAATTATACGTAAATAACTGGGGTAATCGAACGAAAAAAAATTATACGCTATTGGGACAATTCAGGAGGATGGGACTGTTGGGACAAACTGGAAGGAAAGAAAGACAAAAAAAGAAACGATAATATAAATCTAAACATTAACAACATGAGACAGATACAGATGTCAGTGCGGCTGCGGTTGTCCGGATCTGAAATGTGGATGATGTACAGGGATGCCAGAATCTAGCGGGAAATCGCTAGATTTTCATTTGAAATACAAATCCCCACCTAGACCAGTTGACAACCCTGATGATGTACTTCTTGAGGTACATCCGAACCTATTTACAACATCCCGGTACGTTTACGCGGCCGACCGACATTTCGTAGTGCGAGAACCGATTACGTAACTTCCGGCTGGAGTAGTTTTCTAGGCCACCCTGGAAGTGAGGTGGTTCTCCTAATTTTTATCCAGCAATAAAAATCGAAAAAGGAGACTTAACTCTAAATTTGGGGCGCTCTAAGGTCAAACGCAATTATGGTAGGGCATTACTGTCTTTGGGAGGTAAGGGGGAGGGGAAAATCTAAAATAAAGGACGAAAGTAGGAAGAGGTACTTATAGGAGGAGTTTATGTCTTCCTCGTGGGCGTCGAAGTACCTCGACTTTGGGAATGGCAAAAGGGATTAATAAGGATCTCTTACGGTGAGGCATAACAAAATGAGTATTGTCACGAAATGTAATGCAATTTTTTATGATGTTCAGGTCAGGGGGTAGATTGACGATATTTCGTCACAAATTAAACTGACAAAATTTCAACCGGATCTAATGATTTTTTGTATAATTTAATTACCATCAGAGATTGAAAATGTACGTGGCAATTTTTTGAAATGCAAATTTCTGCGAGATATTATTTGATGATTATATTTGATGAACGTATTTTGCAGAACATATTTTGATGAACGCATGCTTCGCATTCTAAATATTTTTCTAAACACTGCCCGATATGTTTATAAACACCTTCTTTGTGTATTCTCGAGTGTCATATTTTAAAATTATGCCAAAAAATGTTTGCTAAAAGATGCAAAGTTTTCTTTAACTCGATACTGCACATACTTTTTTTTAATGAAATAAAACAGTTTCTAAATATTGTACAATGACTTTTTCAGTATATCACACATTACTTTTCCAATTAACATCAATATTTACTACATGGCATCAAATTTTGATTTCAAATCATTTAAACTAGCCTAATCATTTATAGTCATCGCACTATACACCGTTTTATTTTTGTAATTTTACCGTTTTTTAAAGAACAAATCCACCGTCGAACACGGGAAATACGAAATATACCAACATAAGTGCAGCAAACAACTATTGCATTGTTTATAAACATATTCAGAACTTCATTGACATCGTTTCTATTCATTGATATTTTTTTAAGAAAAAGTATAATTGAAATCAGTTGGAAATCATAAAAAATGTCTTGATTTTTAATCAACGATGGAAAATGTATTGCAATATTTACGAAGACTCTCAATAAATGTTTAGAACACTAACCTGGCAATTAGTGAAAATTTAAAAAAAGGTAATTTACTGAACGAATTTGCTCAATTTCTTTATGATAGCATTTCTATAAAAACATTTATAAGGCAAATGTTTTATAAACGATAGATTCTTGTAACAATTAATCCACCAAAGTATTAAAAGTGCCACATGGTTACATCCTAGCATACATGTGTTTTTTGGTTTCCTGTGTAAACACGTCAGGCACTACCTGCCAACGGAGTTATGAAAATGTGAAGGGGAAGGAATGGGGGCTCATCAAGATATCAGTATGATTTTGAAAGTTACAAAACACTCCACTTCTTGATCGATGGAAATGTCGAGGTTGCGGAGGAACTTGTCAAGTGCGTCGATGTCAACAGCCAGTCTTATGGTACACCATAGCACATCGCGGCCTACTTCGGGCAAGACACGTGTGCAGTGATGTTGATACGACACGGCTGCAACATTCCACCATACATTGTGGTGGAAATCTTAAATTCAATGTGTAATTACATAAAACAACTGGACGCGCATATATTAAACTATGAAACCATTTTCGTTTTAAAACCAAAGTTCCATATTTAGGAGAGGTGCTGCAATCAATCAAACATCCAACGTTACAACAATGCCATTCTCTCAGGATTATGTTCACTACAATTACTCAGTTTGCTGACTAATGAAAAGTGAAAGTTGTTTCATTTTTTGTATCGACCATATTTCAACAGCCATTTTTTAGTTCGACCCAGACCTTAGGTCTGGACGAAATATTGAATTTGGTCACTTCGGGCATAAAAATTACCCTATAGTTTTTTATCAAATGTCGACGTTTCAGACCCTAAGGAGCCCAAATCAACAATAAAAAGATTTGTGTCCGTGATCTTGTACGTACGTACATCCGTACGTCCCGTTTTTTGTCTCGCGATAACTCGCGAACGGATAAGCGTTATGACATAATTTTTTTTTTTAAATACGTGTCTTGGCATAACTCAGATCTGATTAGAGTTTGGGACAGATCCATCCGTCCATTACTAAAAAAAATTCAAATTTTATCAAAAAATATTTCAAACAAAAAAGATAGAGCATGAAATTCTCTACAAAAAAGGTTGTATGCATTTTCTTCCTAAAGTTAACGATAATGCCATAAAAACTGGTTTAAAATACTTATGACTATTGTCTGAAAAAGTATTGTATTTGGTCACCTCGGCAAAAAATGACCCTATAGTTTTTCATCAAATTTCGACGTTTCGACCCCCCCAGGGGTAGTCTTTGCCAGCCCCTCGAGTGCGGTGATCACCTACGGGCGCATAAGTTCTTTTACGCCCTTGATACGAAACTAACTATTTCGATATTTAAAAGATGTCTTATAGATATCTAAAATATATCCGTCAGAGATCTTTTCAAAACTTTCAAGATATCATTGACGAAGTATATGTATATATATAATATTGTATATATATAAGATCATAATGATACAGACAGTAATTAGAAAAAAACACAGTAAACATGTAATATGCATCGAATAGTCTATTAGAATACAAATGCATGAAGTAAGTGTTTTGTAACTTTTATTTATTAATACTTCGGCTGGCCTGTTGTCGGGGTCGAAGTTTTGAAAATGCTCATTTTCAGTTTTCATACATATAAGAAACACTATATTGTTGTAACACATCTATCGAAGCCACTTGGACCTAAATATGATTGGACCCCCAAATATCAATATAATTTTATAATATAATTGAAAGCTGTTAGTAAACAAACGAGTCTTAAGGAATAGCCGACTCTCCACTGGGTCGAAGTTTCTGAGCGAGCGAAGCGATCGAGGCACCACGCCAACACTGGTTTTATTTTGAAATTTGTTTTGAGATTCATAAGTAGCGTTTCGTTTTATCTGCTCATAAATATTCGACTTCTCATATTTTTATTCTCGTGATTGGGTTTCTAACCTAATACGCCGGCATGGCCATGTGTCTTTTCTAACTTCAAAACAGAAAATAAGTGATTAAAGATTAATTTCTGCTGCAATGGGTGATGAAACTGATGTGAGGACTATGAGAAATGTTAAACTCAGCCGAATATAAGTTGTAAAAAAGCAGTTTAGTGATACGATATTTCATGAATCGTGTTATAAAAGACGTTTTGAAGTAGAAGCCAGACTATCTATCTGACAAATTCCCATCACAGATACCTGCCTCGAATGGAGTTTCGAAAGCTCGTCTAGATTGTTTTTAGTCATATTATTTGATATCACTAGAACTCTCCAGCAGATTTCAAAACATGAAAGAAGATATGTCAGAAGTAAGATAAGTTTCATCTGCTATTAAATCTGAAATTAGTGACATTCGTTCTGGAATGGATAGCGTCGAAAACAGAGTGACTATCAATGCAGTGGATGTTCTTAAAGGTCAGTCCAGCGATGAAATTAAAAACTCGTATTATCGTTCTACCAGATAAGATTACTGACAATACTTACGTAATCAGCTGTGAAGTATCTAATCCAGTCGAGAAATCTTATATTATTATATATAATATGGCTGAAACATCTGATAGTACACTCCCTGACAGTGTACAAGCTCGCACTTTATTATCGAAAATCATAGACAACATCACCGAGGAGGATTTTGCTTGTCGTCGTATTGTTAAGCCGATATTGAATAAAATTAAACCTCTAGTCATCTGTTTTAATCTAAATTTATGGTCTACGAAGTGCTACGGAATAGAAAATCATCCCCAGGAAATATTTCAGTGTCTGATGACCAAACTTGGTATGAAAGAGACAGAATAAAATAAATCTGGACATTTCTAAATGTAATGCTATTACAGTCGAACCTCCCTCAACGTATACTCCATTTTCGAATAAGTAGACGTTTCCCTTAACGAATAATATCCCTACCCACTTTATCTACTCTTTCTTTATATTTTTAATTGCAGTCGAACACCCTTTAACGAATACTCCATTTTTGAATATGCAGACGTTTCTAAAAATATTTCATTACATCAATAATTGTATAAATGATATAAAGGGTCAAGATTTCATTTTTTAACACAAAATTATTAATGGATTCTTTGCAAACAACGAATTTACAAACCCCTTGTAGTTAAACCATGAAAAATGTCTTTTACGCCATCTAGTATCAACAAATGAAGTAGCTCTCGTAATATAATTGTCACTGATATTATATGCAAAATATTGATGAAGTAGGAATGTTTTTATGAGTACCTAAAACATAAATACAATTATTATTAAACAATTCAAGTGACTTAAAAATAACGAAACCATCAAAATTCTTTTGCCTTCATAACCAAACTCTGGTATTACGAATACTATCGAAGATAGCACATTGTGTGAAATTAATATACACTTCTTGTATACTTCTGTCGATGTGAGGTAACATTGGACTTGAACCTGACGTTCGTCATTCCTTGACTGAGTAAAACATTTTGTTAAAATGTAGAAATTCTATTGAAAGAACTAATTTCTTCATTACAAAAAAGTGGAGAGTCGTTAGAATAATTTTACCGCACTAAAGTCTTTCGCGAAAGAAATTTAATATGCATATTCATCGCACGGGTAATTTTGCGACGAGGGCTTACACGGAAATTCTAACAAAGTGTAATAATATCAATAATTGTATCTTTAATATTATGTCGAATTATCATCGGTATTTATTTTTTCAATAAAATAAATTCATTAGTTTATTTTGTTATTACATATATTTTTTGTCTGAACTACTATATATAAAAATGAATTAAAGAATTATTCTTACTCTGGTAGCATAGCGCATTATCTTCGAAACCTGTAACTTTATTTTCAGCAAGGAAATATGAATTTAAGATAATGGCTCGTACGGAAAATCGATGAACGTTTCTTTAGTGGGAATTTCATTTCATATGCAAATCATCGAAAATGATTCGCAAAGAAGAACTACATTGTCGGCGTTAGTATTATTAAACGATTTAACAGGTTGTCCAGATGTGCGCATGTCCATGAGTTCTGCAATGTTGGTTACAATATCTGTCTGTAGTCATCCAAACGTACATTGGACTTCACTCTAAAATAATTTTATTATGGATCACACCGAATACTTTCGGAGTTGTTACAAATACAATAGAATAAGCTTAAGTGTCGGAGGACTGTGGCCACATCAAGGACATTTTCACGCAGTATTATGGAAAACTCTGTGGTCCATTCAAGAACTTAGTATTTTAATTCCGTTGGTATTGAAAATATAGTTACAGGACTATTAATATAAAGGATGATTCTTCTGCCAAGATAATATTGGGAACTAATTTAAATCTAAATTTTTTTTCTTTTTTAGTAGGGTGTATTTTTATTAACCAGAGACTTCCAGGTAATATACACTGCAAAAAGTGTTGTCTCAATTTGAAACACTTTGGTCCTCATTTAAGACATTTTGGGATATCCCATAGTGAGACGTTGTAAATTACATTGTTTGAGGAGATTGTGTCTCCAGTCACCAATCCCAGTTTGAATGCATATTGTTCGAGGTATAAGCTAAAAGTGTACCGATTATTTGTCGGTCGAAGTTGATAAACACAGTATAGTTCCATTGACTGGGCGTGTTGAGGCGACATTGAGTGAACGCAGATCGATCCCTGGTTCGAATCTCTTGGGGGGGGGGGGATTTTTTATTTCCGAGTGTCGAAAAATTCGAAAAAAATTGAATAGCTGCATATGTATATGTGATTAACACTATTTTGCAGAAACTAAAAGCATACAGAATAAGGAAATAAAATGAAATAAAAACATTTTTCTTTAATTCTAAATTTGACCGCAGAAATGTCTTAACTTGTTAAGATATTATTTATAAAGTAATAACGTAATATCTATTCTCATATCGTAAATAATCGAATCAATTTTTCTTCAAAATTATTTTTCCTGTAGTGCTTAGAGGAGAAACAAATGTCAACCATAGATTGAACAAAACTTTAAAGCAATTGTCTGCGACATTACAGAAACCATATATTTTTCAAATACATATGCAAAGGACGAGAGTCGCCGAATGTAGTCGAAGATGCTCGAATCGATATTGTGTCTTCAATTGCAAATGTCTCAACCTAGAAACGTCTAAAATAGCTAAAATGTCTTAAATTCATACACTTTTTTCGGATCTATTATTTGTGTCAGGTTTTGAGACACAAAAATGTCTTATTTATTATCGAAAGATGCAAACAATGTCTCAAATTTTGTGACACTTTGCATCGGAATCAGACGTATTGAGACGTTTAGCAGACGTCGATCTAAAATATTTTACCTAACAACTTGGAGCGCTGATGCGACATATTAAGTTGAACAGGAAAAATGATGTCGGCCATTTATAAGAATGTACAATGGTAGAATTAGAATTTATAACATTCTTCTTTGAATAGTATAACTACCATGTTGTCATGTTTCATGTTAGTTCTAAATAGTGATACATATATTTAAAGTAATTATGGATAATGATGGTATTTAAAATTGCCCTATTCTAATAGGCGAATGATATTTTCTATGTCCTTTGGTAATATTCATCAAGGGAGAATTACTGTTCCTTCCTCTGCACTCAAAAACAAATACCAAAACCAAACAAAAACCAAAAATTCCGTATGGCCTACATATCGAATGGATAAAATATTGAAATACAATATGCAGAAAAACGTTGACGCAAAAAGGCAAAATTCAGAATGTGGATCTCCCGAATGTTGAAATTCACAAAAGCCAAAAAGACGAAACTCATAATGAAAATTAAACTACAATAATAAATGAAACAAATTTCATAATAATAGTACAAAATAATAATAATAGCAATGTATTAAAATATCAGTGTATCGAATGTGCAAAATCCCGAATATTAGTGTGCCGAATGTTTAAAATCCCGAAGTGCATTCCGTACAATAATAGAAATACAAATATAGAAAATAACCTTTCTTTCCCTCTAACCTATCATAGTAAGTGATATATTATAAATACGGGGTTTCTTCCTGAAGTGAAGATTTTTATGCAATAGATTATTTTAACACTTAGCTATTACTTCCGCAGAATTACGTCCCTTACAAACAAATTATAAACAGAAATGAATAAGTAGTAGATATTAATTACTAGTTTAAACTCTGATAGTAGTAAAGGATGCATGTATGGCTTGTAAAGCCGTGTGGTAAATTTTAAAATCATATCAATTTAGAAAAGAGAAATCTCCTTTTTTAATTTATCAATTTAAAAAAAAAATAGAGTTGCCGTGGTGCCTAGCTCGCTTCGTTGGCTCAGAAGTTTGTTATTTCTTAATACTCGTTCGTTTTCTAACAGCATTTAATGGTAATATAAACCGAGTTGGTATTGTAGTTTTTTGAGTGAAAATTTGAGCTTATGAGAACATTCCCAATGTATGACGTACTTGGTTTTTGCCATCGAATATGATGTCTACTGGAGTAAAGCGTGGATTGAATACCGGCGTGACAATTTTTATTGTGCGCATCGCGTATTATTAAGTATGTTACGTGATTATGTGATGGTAAAAATAAAAAAAATAAACTCGACCTCGAAATAACCCTCAAGGTCAGATTCAATAGTACCATTAAAAAATTCAGAGAAAAATCCTTCAACTTTTGTCTGAAACATTTTCCCTGAAAATGCACTCCCGCTGAGTTAATTCGCAGTTCCGGGAGTTTTAAGTTTGACCTTGAAATGACCTTGCTGGAAAAATCGACCATATTATTTCGCCGCCCCGGGACTTTTGGCGGACTCTGTATATTACGTTTTACAAAAGCTTGAGCTGCACATTTCCATCAAAGTAATTACATAAATATACCCCCCTTAAGTTAGTATAAAATTGACTCCTTCCCATCAATAACGGTAACATGCTTTATGAAATGATGGTCAATAAAAATCCCAACATTTCTGGCTGATTGCTCTGTTTTCATTTTTATTTAACAATATATTCTTTGCCGAAGTGTACATTAATCAATCGATGTCTCGGGACTTTCTGTAGACTTAGTAGACTGGTGAGTTTCTAAACATTTTGAAGCAAACTTTGTTCTTCTGATACACAATCTACTGATATCATTTAAAATGGTGATTTAGCGAATTGAGTAGAGATCGTTAGATTTTGTGATGATCTGGATACGTTTGTTTGTGTTCTGTGCTTTCAAACTGGATATTAGAAGAGTGTTGAAAGTGGTTGGTTCATTAATACTTTCGGCAACGTCACGTCACGTGGTCATAGATTCGGAATTAATTATTCATTGGGCCCAGTTAATACAATTTAGAATTTCTAACATCATTTGCCTCTAAACTAAAAATGTTGAATAAAATAAAAATAACCCGTAAAGAAAAGGAAATGTCCAATAAAAGTCGAAGAAGAAAACAAAAATTTAACTTATTTGTACTGTCATAATTTACGTAATATGTAGCATTCCTGTAATCGGCGATATATACACTTGTTTAATTAAGGTATGCTATAGATGATTCGTTTTGTTGAAATTCGACATGACTTGGACCAAGTTCTGGCTTCTGGCACACCAATCGCATATCATTGGGCCGCCTTCGTAAAATTTGTCAATCATTGCATAAATGAAAAGAAAGTAAGGAAAAAACAATGACAACAAGAAGAAATCTCGTAAAAATGTACATATTTACATCCACATTTTTATATTTTAGATGAAGCTGATTTTTGATAAAATGCGAAAAGATTGGGACTCGATTTCAGACAAACAAGAAATTGCCATTTTGAGAACCTTTACAGATGAAGGAAAGAAAATAACAATTTATTATATTGGTACATCCCATTTGACTATAAGAATTACTGTCGAATTTCCTTTAACGAATACTGCGTTTTTGAATATGCAGTTTCCGTTAACGATTAATTTCTCTTCCGTCGATATCCTTACTAAAAACCCTTTTAGACGTTTTGGTGATTGAACATGCGCGTCGGCAGAATAGGTTAGCAGGGGGGAGGCGGTATTTCTTTGTCAAATATTCGTTACCGAAAATTCAAATGCCTCGTGTTGTACCGACCGTATTCGTTAATGGGGGTTCAACTGTACAAACTAAATGTATTTTTTCTGGAGCTGGAAAAGATTAAACAAATAATTTTGATTTTTATAGTGGCATTGATGGCAATTAATGCTGGATTTGGATCGGCGCCCATAATGCCTTTATTATTGGACGTTATATTACCATTGAATGAAACAAGACCGAAAATATTTCTGTTCAATATGGAATTGTACATTGACCAAAATGCAAATTTCTGGTGGATCACTTTACATTCATACATTGTATGTTGTTCCAGTATGCTTGTCTTTATTGGTGTGGACGCAATGTACGCTTGTTATGTACAACATGCTTGCGGCATGTTTGCTGTATTACGGTAATTAAAAATATCCATTAAATGCAACACATTTCAAGTACTTAGAAATAGAATATTACTCTAACTACTTTCATTAGTTATAGGACAGAGACGATATTGGTAAACGCTGATGCGACGTCAAATCGTCGAAAAAATATGGATTATTCTGCGATAATTGACTGCGTGATTCAGCACTCAAAAATCATAGAGTTATTAAAAATTCAATTATCTAATGTTGATAAGTAATTTTTCGTTTTATAACTCGGTTATAAACTTGCAGATTCTCGAATCTTGTAACAGATTCTTTTGATGTTTCTTTATTCCTTCAATTGGGAATAAATGTAGTCATGTTGAGTATCCCGGGAACAGTGGTAAGTTTATTTATTAAACATGTATTCTATTTTACAATTGATTTTTAAAAATTTCTATAGCCATGAATGTCTTGAATAATTATATTGATACGAGACATTTGATGACTAGACTGTCTTGAAGTGGGGTCAAGCCGACATGCTTAGCTTTGGTTCGTTCACTCTAGGCACTGTATTCTACCTATTTTTTCTCAGTTTGCCAGGTGAAAAACTGATGGAACATAGTCTGAACGTTTTCAATTCAGTGTAAGTGCAGTAAACATTATTATTCAATAAAAATGCAGAAATAGCTGTGCACGACAAATTCTGAACTGTTGTCAAACCAAGTTTCACTAGATCAGTGCTATAGCATCATCATTTACGTCATTTAATAAATTTTAAAATATAAATGCTGTGGTAGAATATAGATGTATTCTACTTTCAAATACTAGAACTATTTTTTTTGTTATATGAATAAATTCAATGTAAACAGGAACTTTACAAATATATTTATTAAGATATAAATATGCCACAGTTACAATTGTCGATGGTATGAAAATCCTTGCCAACTTCGTCAGTTTCTTCAAATAATGATGCTGAGGAGTATGAAACCATGTAAAATAACAGCTGGAAGATTTTATGTAATGTCGTTAGAAAATTTCACTAAGGTAAAATGCTATTGACACACACATTCAGAAATGACTATTATTCTTAAAACGTTACAAAAGAAACTTGTATTATAAAAATGTTCATTCCAGGTTATGAAAACAGCAATGTCTTTCTTCACGGTATTAAGAACGTCTCGATAAGATGGATGGATAACGTCTTTTTTGTCAACATATTCTTTGTCATTTTCTACTTACTACAGAATAAATATAGCTCATTTTACCACTCATCATTTACAGTAAAGTGTTCGTCGAGTTAGTTTCCTATGCCGATCTTTGCATAATTTTTCTACAAAGGAAATATGAAACATTTATTTGTAAAATTTCTAGATGGCTTTCATATTACGAACGTAATATATTGTTATATTTTGAATAATTTTTAAAGTGAAAAAAAGGCAGGTCAAGAAACGGATAATAAAAAATCTCATTTCAAAGTCAAAACTGTTTGCCCCTCTGGGTTAGACCAAATTTAGAGATTTAGAGGTCATTTTAAGGTCGGTTCGATTTGACCTTGGGGTCCAATTTGAAGGTGATTTTAGAGTCAAATCAATTTAGAATCATACTCGAAGAATACTGAATTGGTTGGACCTTAATGAATTTAAAATTTGACGCCATATTTAAATAAGTTTGATTTTGAAATGACCTTCAATAAAAAATAAATAAAAACCTTTAAACACGTATTTGATATACCGTATAAAACAAAGAGGAAAAGCCGTCAACGGTTAAGTGAAGGTTTTCTTATTTGTCGGTTTTTTTAATGTTGGCTTTCTGGATGTCGGCTTTTTGATTGCAGTTTTTTTACCCGTTGGTTTTTTTGTTCGTCAGCTTTTTGACCCCCGCCTCTTTTTATTATATAATGGGTATATTGAATAATTGTAAAATTATATTGAGCGATGCACAAATCATTTCCAAACATTGCGGAATATTCCTTAATAATAGCAGAGAATATTCGAATTTAAAAGCAAAATTACATATGTAGATTATGCTTAGCGGGCAAAAGGACGATTTAGGATGACTTAGGACGACTTCGATTAAATTTCGACCTCATAATCACACGGTCCACTGTTAACTATTGGTGGAAGGGCTTCTAAATAAAACGCGCAATTTGATCGGCCGAATAAAAAACATATCAATTTATTGCGATCAACCGGTGACGATCCGATCGCGACGCGAACTTATTCACCCGACGACGTTCCGACTTTCCGAGACGTTCTCTCCTAGCCGATCGTCACATTTTCACATCTTAGTTCGATTTTTCAAACTCTCGAATATTTAAATAGATTATAACGTCATTTTATATATCGATATTATACTATTCGAATTACAAATAATCGTATCGAGATCGTCACCATTTCGAAGGGCCTTTTACATAATTTTCCTAACAGGCCTGCTTCATTTTAAGAGGTACCCCCATTCGGGTGTGCAATGGCGTAGGGAAAACCACCTTTGTGGGGAAAAAACCAATGCCGGGTACCGCAGTCGATAAAACATCGATTCTGTCCGTAACATCCACTATATAAACTATTTTTGAACAAATAAAATACGCCATCGACGTTTTTTAACAGCTTCTGAATGATACTAATTCGATGGTTCTTCTGGTTAAAACTGGCCAGAGTCTGGACAAATTTGCTGACATACGTTTCACATTTGGAAAAATTGGTACGAACGAACCAAGATGCACCAGCAACTTACCTAATGGTGATCCCTCAATTCCCCCCAAAAACATTTTCATCAATAACGGACGTGCTGAGGCGCCAAGAGCAAAATTTGTTTATTTGGTCTTCTTGAACTAATTTGTACCAGTTAGAAAACACCTCAAATTAGACTCACCACATGATACCATCAACAGCTGAAGTATTCACTTAATTCAATTTTTTCCATAAAATTTCATGAAAATTCTTTGACTCCTTTTTTTTGACAGCATAACATTACAGATCATACTAATCACTCTTATGTTTTTTGCATAAACAAAGAGTACTAGACAGTTGAAACTGTAAATAAATGTTGAAAAGATGAGTGTACAGATGTAAATTATAAAATAAAATGAAAATTGACTTCAGGTATACCGAGGAATTTAAAAGTCGCCTTACTTTTTGAGGACATCTAGTAGAGTTAGAATGAGATCTAGTCGATATCAAATAACTATTAATCAGATCTTATTTATCAATTTTTATTCCTCAGCCGGCAACTTCGTGACATCGCCGGGGAGGTTCCCGCCAATTCTTCTTTCAGATTCGGTAATAATCTCTCCCAATTCATATACAGTAGCCCCCCCCCCCCCCAATATTTGCGTTCCCAATATTTTCTACCCCCTAATATTTGCTACTAGGTCCGTCCCAATATTTGCCTTACCCCTCGATTGCTGTTCCCCACCACTTCTCACGGAGCGGTAATTCTGTGGCGTCATCACGCATGCGCGATGTAGGAAAGGTTAAATCATGGTTAAACTGATTACTTCTGGTCGGCGCATGCGCGTTCTAGAACTGTATGTCGATGGAGTAGGGGAAAAATGTCTTCCCTTATTGGGAGGGATCGCTGTATATGTGACATAAAAACATATTTATGAAAGCCTAACCTACGAAATGACCTCTATTTCCTCTTCAAGATCTTTGGACATTTATTCCCAAAAGAGACAACAATATGCCCACCTGAAGTCTATGAAACCAACTACGTACTATGTAGATATAATGTTGTTATTTTTCATTGAGAAACACGTAACTCGTTCATAAACTAATGTTCAGATCTATTAAACGATATTAGATGACAAAAAGTTTTTCTTTCTACAATGGAGGTCCAAAATATTCACCATTAGACTATTTCTTCTTTTATATATTCTGAGCCGATATCCGTACCCAGAAACAGGACAATACTTTTCTAAAGGGTTTCGATACGCTGAATTCAAAGCTGGCCGCAGAATTGTTCTATCACATCATGATTTTAAGATATCCTAACCTGAAATTGCAAAACACCGTTTTTTGTGCATTTTCAGTAAGATTTTCTGGCGAAACAAAATTTTTGTTCGCTATTTGACTAAATGCAGATTAAAGTACTATTCATCAGTTTTAACAATTCCAAATTGATTTTTTTCACCGACTTATTGAAGTTTGTTGTCAAAACATGATTACGATTTTCGTCTTTTTGCACTTTTAGGTTAAAATAACTCAAAATCTTGATGTGATAGAGCAATTCTGCGACTAGACCCTTCGGAAAAATATACTCAGGTTCCGGATGAATGCACTTTAATATGATTTTTTCTAAATTACGAAAACAAAATTTGTTCTACCACTGAAAAAGGACATAAACGGTGTTATTTGCAACTTTTATCTAAAAATCTTGAAGTTATAGAACAATTCTGAGCAGGAAAGTCGGTCTCGTTTTATTAGTTATTTTCGTAGAATTACACATTTACTAAAGGCATGAAAATTATAATTATAATTACTTCGATAATTCGATGAAAATAAATCGTGTCAAAGGCGATTTCAAAGAAATGAGTTACGAAAATTTTTTCTCAAAAATACCGATTTTTTCGAGGTTTCTTCGTAAGAATTACATTTTTTGACATTAAAAAAAGTGATACTAACCTTTGCAAAAGGCAACAAGATTTTTCTTAGCCCTTTCTTCATCCGTCGGATTTTCAACAAAAAAAAAATGACGTGTTCAATTTGTAATTTTGGATTTTCTCGCACAAATATCGAATATTTGACGGTGTACCGGTGGAAAGCATGAATAAATGGGATGAAAAGGTAATTATCATCATTTTTTAATCCTTAATCTCGTGATCCTTCACCCATAACCTCCAATAAGTTACATGCACTGGATTTTTACTAATTTTTTATCTGATTTTCACTCAATTTTCAAAGTTTCCCTATCATTACGTACGAGCGAAATTGTCAATGACCATATTAAATATTTGTGACCTATCAATAATCCGTTTATAACCTAAAAATTGAGTACATCACGACAATCTATTTATTAGAGAGTTGTAAATGTTTACTATAACGATTGTAAGCTGAATAATAGTAAATCATCGAGTGAAAATCGCTTTGAATGTGTCAATTCAATCGAAACTGCTCATTCCCAAATTTAAATATTATAGCCGTTATTCTAGATAATATTAGAACTATTTTTATAGATTCTACATTATACGTCGGTAAATATTATGCCGAGAAACTACTGATTCGCAACAATTGATATAGAATATCTTAATCGAAAAATTACAACTTATAGACGCCGTACTGTAACCGCCATTTTATTTTTGGAAAAAATCAAACGGGTGAAGAAGGTGCTGAGCAAAAATTCGCGATTAGTCCCTTTTTAAGAAGTCAGTACTACTCTTTTCAAAGTCAATAAAAGGGATTCTTGTGAAAAAACATCGAAAAACTTTTCACAACTTTTTTCTTTGCAATCGATGGTTGAATCTGACCACGAGATTCCAAAGAGGAGATCCAAAACTATCGATATTGACATTGTTAAATTTTGTTTAATGGCTATTGGAACAAAGTTACAGCCCTGAAAGTTGCGTCAAAGTGTTGGACTATCAGTACGAAAAGGACTGATGAATAGCACTTGAATCTGCGTTTTGCAAAATTGCAAAAAAAAATTTTGTTTCGCGACAAAAATTTACTGAAAATAGTAAACAAACGTTGTGCTTTGCACTCTAGTTCTCTTATGTAATAAAATATTTCAGTAATTTTGTAAATTCTCGAATATAAATGTTGGACTTTCGCATTTCAAAATGGAGGATCCAATATGGCGACTGAAATAAAAAAAAATGGCTGAATCTTTTGAAAAATCATATTCTACATGTGATTTCTAATAGAAAGTATTTTGATCAACTTTTTCGCCCAATATGTTAATTTTCAGAAAAAAAAAATTTATTCGCAAAATTGTGTAAGTGATTAGTTCTTTAAAAGATTCTATTATGAATTATTGTGAAGGTAACAAAACAAAGTAATTATTTTTTGAATGTAAAAGAACTATAGTGTAATAATAGTGAATATTTCGGAGAGGGCGGACCTCCATTTTGAAAACTGTTTATCATTTAATAATCATAAATTGTACCAAGTACCATAATAACTTAACAATGGAATAATAAATGCATGGAAAAAAAATGGTTTTTTCTGACTTTTCTATATAACAGCCGCTATATTTCATTTCCAAGAGGACATATCGGTTCTATCAGTTCAGAACTTAATGGTTTAAATTCAATTTTAGTCATAAACCTATTTGCGCTCTTTGTGTGACAACGAAGGAATAACTTTTTTAGATGTAAATAACCTCCTAATACTTAGCCAAGCTATTTTTTGTTGTGTAAATGGTTGAATGTAAATTATTACAAAAGTAAGGTGAAAAAATAAGCATTATTTATCCATCGAAAATATTCCCTTCCGTAGGTTTTTGGAAGGTGATACTTACCAATGTATCGCTCGAGAAAGGTTTGGAAACACGCCAATCGTCAGCCGGTGAAGTTATTTTCTGCCAATGCTCTTCGACCCTTTTCAAATAACCAAAATCCAGTTCGATGTAGTCTATTCCACCCATATTGTGATCGAGTAACATTTAACAATAACAGCAATGTGAAAGAAGAATAAATGAACCATAGTACAATGAACATATCCTTTCCTTGGTGTCTTTCGCGCGACGAAGTTTTTTTAAAAAAACGAAAATCTCTTCAACAGCACGTAGGAACATTAATTATATCACCCATAAACCCCTCTCTCTATTTTATTACTAAAGACGTGCAATTTTGTGTGTCCAATATTCATGTCAGTGGAAAATAATAAACATTTATGTACACTACTTAGATTCAATGTTTTGTCACCTGTTCTTCATTAGATATCTATAAATGAAGCGAAAAAAAGACGACTATTGGACATGCTGCAGGTATGAATTGGAAAATATTACACCACAGGGATGGAACTACCCGAGTTGCGTGGTTGCTCTCTTGAGGGCGCTGAATTATGACGCATAGCGGCGCGTCGAGCTCTTTGTACCTCCCACCACAGTGCCGATTCGAGACCGTTTTCCGGTCGATCATTTTTTCTTCTTAAACCGCAGAATAAACCATTTGTGACAAGAGAAATAAGCAAGAGGGAATACGGAGACTAGCACTTCAGGGGAGTGGTAGGAGTAAATTAACAGAAAATGGGGGCACGGAGTGCTTGAAGCGACATCTATGAAACTTGCTTCAAAATAGGTGACACAAGTATATTTAGGATAGAATCTGTATCAACTCTCGTTATCTATATAAGAACTGTCCAAAACTACCATTGAAGTTTCATTTTGCTGCTCCAATTCTTCTATAAGCCTACAACATCACCAAGAATGGGCTAGAGAAATAAAAGACGTTATGTATCAAAACATGTATAACGATTTATTGAGGAGCTATTCAAGCATGTGTTAAATTTCATTAAATGCAGGTACCTACCTAGCTACGCACTAGTATCATTATACATTAGACGCGCGGTATTCGCTAATTACTTCAATTACACCAGTCGCTCTGTATCTGTCGAAGGAGAGCCGCGTGCGGAGTTGACAAATCGTTCGCATATTATACGGTGGATGCTCGACGTTAATAACTTTGTGTGGGCCTTTTTTCGTAGCAAATTACTCAGTTAATTTCGTGTTCATATTTCAAAGGCACCTGCGAAAGCTATTCCGTCGTGTTTCGTACACAAACTTCCTTAACGGCATACCCGTGGGAGGGCAAAGTTCAGTTTTTTAGTCTTCTTTAATTTTATAAATTTACAGTCTGTACTTATATTTTAGGAACGCGTGCTCCAAATGCACTTGAAACGAATATGCAAGTTAATGCTCAGGATAGCAACCCTTCCACAGGTAGGTCGTCTGAAAAAAGCGCAGCATGAATGTTTTGCTACGTTCATATATTCATATATATATATTTGAATTTATAATTTCTTTGCTATATTTTGATTTCCAGTCTTCGATGCTCTGGTCTGTATTCCGTCTCTCCACACTGTCACGATGGATCACTCGCTCTATTCGATATTTCGCGCATTTCAGCCTCGCATATTTCTCTCAAAACGCTGCTGGATTCGCACGCACATAATTTCAATACCGAAATATTCTAAAACGATTGCGTGAATAAGCTTTGTGTTAAACTTTACAAAAACCCCCGTAACGATGAAATGTTTTTAGTTACAAGCCACCTATCCATTCACATTTACGTAATTTTCGAAATCTTTTTTCAGCTTCAAGGCGACGAAAATATCGAGCATCGCGGACGTGAAGATTTCTACATGTAGGAATGCGAAAGACATTGAATTTCCACGGATATTTGTGATGGTCAATCTTCGACACATTACTTTGTCGAATTTCTCTAGCTGCAACAGGATTGATGAGTATAACCGAACACTTAATGAAAAACGCTTGTTTCGAAGATGATATACAGAAGAATGATATAAAATTTATATTTCGTTCAGACCAACACACATACAGACAGAGTAAATTGAGTTTAGTGAATAGCGGTATATAATTAATATACGTATTTCATAACTTTTGATAGTGTAAGTGTTAGAATAATAGCATAGGCATCGAGATACGTTACTTTACAATTGACTATATACATATTGAGAATACTGCCTTCCAGTATAGCGGATGCTCCAACCTCTACTTATTGTTATCGGACTTTATGATTATATTCATCGAGTTTACTTGTAGTGACAGAATGTCGTTAACAACTCAAAGTGAGAAACTGTTACATTTACTGCGTTAATATCACCCGTGTGCTGAAAAAATAACGCGATTTCAACAAAATGTATTGTTGTAGTCTTATGTACACGGAATACAATTTTTATGGAATTCATGTCATTATTTTATTTTGACCTTTTAAGTCCACCAATTTCTATAATTAAGAAAATACTAAATTCCTCAGACGCTAGATGGCGCTAAGATTCGTTCATGGGTTATGCCTCACCTATTCAGTTCCAACGCCGCGCCACTTTACTTATGGATTAGCCCGCCACCTAGTGTCGCTCGAAAAAACTCACATTTCAAATTGATTGTTTTGATACCGTCGTAAGTAAAAGACTATTGAATTCCACATGAAAATTATATCCGTAGGTAGTGGTAAACGCTTTCCTGATGCAGGAAATGAATCTACAAAATGGTGATCTCTATATACTGAGACTTTCTGGAATCGAAGTGTAACTATTCTACTTCGAATTGCAACGGAGCCGGACATATTTATTTGGTCTGCTTGCTGGATGTCCATTCCTATACTATTTTACTGTTTTCGAAGCATACTGCCACGTGAGAATAAGCAGGAACTTTGGTTACATTTGAAACATTCGTTTTTTATGTTGCATTACGAAATTCCTAATTATTGTATTCTGTAGTTGATACGTAACGGAAAACAGGTTACTAGTAGAAAATAAAATATTCCCGCTCTTGCCATACGAATTTCCTTCAACTATATGCAGTGTTTATATATACCGAATTCGTTTATAACGTGACGATTCGCGCTGCCTCACACGCGTCCCTCCACATTTTGCAATTCCTTCAGCACGTGAAAGATGAATTATGAATTTGCTCTCACGTAAAATCTCCTTACGACAGCGCGAATAGTGGAAAAGGTAAAGTGATCTTTATTTACATAAATTTGTTTATAAGATACACCGAGACAATGAATCACGATGAAGTTCAATAGCTTTACGTTTATATTACACGTACATGTTTACGAGAAGAGGTTCCATTGGCCATTTTCTTAACTATATGTGTACGTCACCGATTCGTTTTGGTCGAGGTCGGTCGACAAAGGTATATTGAAAATCGGTGCTTTTCTCCACGTGGAACTTCCTCCCCTGCAGTCGCCCATTTGAGGTTTGTGTTTGATTTTTGCCTTTCTCATTAGGTATTTACACTACGTACATATGCGATTAACAGGCGACCGGGGGAGACAAGAATCAACAATGGAGTCGAAGACATATCGATATAACGAGTTTGTTAGTATGTACAAAATCTCGACACCAAGAATGATAGAAACACACACACTAGAATGCAGAACATTGATTTGATCGCCGAACTCGTACTTTTTTCCCTGCATTGATTCATATTTTACATACGTCTTATAATTGATAAAATAATATCACATAATATTGTCTTAATACATACTTCGCACGTCATTCCTGTCGATTCGATAATTGCATGTGGATCCTATAGCATTGACGAATAACGTAAGCGACTGAGTTACAATCGGTACAACCTCGCAAATGAAGTTTATAAGGCTGTCGTTACACGTATTTGCGTTCTCGTTACACTTGGCATGGGAGATATTAGAATAAAATACGTATTAAAGATGCAGTAAGAAAGTACGCGTATTGGCAAACCTATAGATACTTATGCGATTAATGACACACGCAAATTGCATATAGACACAGTCCTCGTATTTAAGCGTTAAAATCGGAGCGAAGCCTAGAGCTTCTAGATTCTATAGAAAGGAAGAGAAAAGTTTATTCGTTAGTCTTCGAGAGATCTATAGATATAGTACGTAACTCGTAAATGCAAAATCGGCAATGTGTACCCATACGTCTCCTACTATTGTTGTCATTTTCTTAGGCTATTCGCCTTCTATATCTATTAAAAACGGCGGTGGCCGTCGGTTATTTTTTATTCGCGCGTTAAGAAAAACTTTGGATTCATTTTCTGTATTTACAGTCTCGCTTCTACACGTTTTCGTACTGGCAACGATGAGAATTTACTTCAACTTCGATATCGTATAGTTTACGGTATAGTAACACAGTTGTTGCTACAATTAAAAACTACTTGATTTACCACCCATGGAAAAGGCTTGGGCTACTTTCAAGGTACGCGAATGTATGTTGTCTTGTAACTTCTCTATATAGAGTGCGATATTTACAGGTTAGTAATATTAAACGGAGCGCGACGATTCGTCATGCGCCTTGACAAAAACGTCGAATAAATAATTTCGAGGGAATGTGAGTCGTTGGTCTACTTGCGTTGAAGTCGTAACTTCGTCTTTCTCAAAAAGTATTTTAATCAACATTTATATCCGATGAGGGCCGTCAAATGTCAATTCGCCACGTGTTCCCTAGTAAAAAAATACTACTGCGGAATCCCCTAGCCGACGTTACTACGGTACCAGAGACGCTGCTGATACCGAAGTTAGTGACTTAACTAACTAGCAACGACATTAGAAATGATCGTAACCGTAGAATACTTTTAATACGTTTGTAAATATTCCAACCTCGGCTATACAGGGTGCTTCAGTCGTGTTGTATATGAAATATATTTTTCAAGCGTGTAGAAATGTCAACAAACGAACAAGCATATACAGTAAGACCTCGCTTGATCGACAGCGGGCGGAGACTTCTCCCCTCTCCTAAATATCGATATAGCGAGGTTCTACTGTATACACAATCATATATGTATATAGTTTTTGATGTAAAACTTGCCCAAAATATTATCGACACACAAACGATAGAAGACAATCTACACAACACTGTGCGCGTAAATAGACGAAAGATTATCGAAATTCACCAGCGTTACGAATATAAAAAACACACGATATTGTACATTATACATGTTTATACATTCTTAGAAAGCTAGTGAATTCAATAGTTATGTAGGTTTCGATTATATTTAAGAACATTTCCAATCTGTGCCAATTCTAAGTATATATCGTTAGTACGTAATATATATCTTCTAAAAAGTGCTTGGAAAAATTTCAATGTACAGTTTTAAATACTTTTTTAGCTTCTTCAGTTTTCTTTCTAATAGATAATTGAATTGAATATAATTGAATTGATGCTTTGCCCACCATGCAAATTGTCATATATCGTATTGTTTTCTACGTTAATAAACAACACTTATGCATACGTTCTATTATGACAGACATTTAATTACGAATATTTCACCGTTGAATTTGCTTCGAAAATATATGTTCACTAATTCACTACATTCGTCAAACTACACGCCAATTACACGATAATTTGGAGTAATTTCATATATGATTCAACATTGAAATATATGTTCACGATAAGAATGTATACATAGGTACATGTATTTTTATAGAAAATTCTAATATCAGTTGTGTTTATGGTAGTATTAGTAATACCGTAGTGTCTGTGAGTGTGTATAGCTACGTTGCAACATTTCTACTTGCGATACCAATGACCGTACTAGTATTCCTTAATAAGCATTAAAACTTGCACTCCAGATTCCAGTAGTATTTTTTTACAAGGCGTCACAAATTTATCGTTGCCCAAAAATCGTACGAGTAAATGTGGAATATTCTATGGAAGAAGTGAAAAATTCGAAGAGATATTGCAATTCCGTTAGAATTATGTTCGTCTCGAAAATGGAGAGAACGTGGAAGTGTTGCAAACAAAAAATGTGGAAAGCTTTTACTCAGGAAAGAAGAATATTGGCACATGAAGGTCTGGTGACGTGATAAAAAAAATGTCGATTTTGCTTTTACTAAAAATGTCAACGTAAATGACAACGCACGAAAATGTTAGTGAAAATCAGATTCTTCGCAAAACTACGTAATTGTATTCTATTCGGCATCTTATATGTAATTCCTATACGTATAGACATAACTTGATTACAAATAATTTAAAAGGTACGATTGTACTAAACGTTATATTACGATTTTAATTTGCTAGTTCCATTACGTCGGATTCCCTGGTTTTTTGTTTTTTCATAAAATGTTTGGAATAGTCGTGAGTTAATCGCCGCTGAAACATCGAAATGTTATTAGCAGCGAATACTGGTAGTTAATAAGACACTTGGAAGTCGTCATTGGAGACGAGACAATACAATTTTTGCCATGAGTGTTGAACTCGTTATCTGCGTTTATTTAATTTCGTTCGAAAATGGAAATAACCGAACACTTATTAAACCATACTAAAAACAACGATGACACCGTTATTTTGAATTAAGTTCGTACTCCCGTATCGTATATAATATATTCTTTGTATAGCTAATACGTGTCTTGTATTTTTATCATATTGTGTATATCGTGAATGCGATATATTAAGGCCTCTTAGTTTCTAACGACAGGTCATCACACTTTACTTTGACCACTAACAACTACTGATACGAAAGCGACATTATCTGATTTTTTTCTTTCACACAATGATCATTGTGTCGTTAATATAATATTTACATATGTATATTAATATTAACGATGCGGCAATGCATTCGTCCCTTTCCTCCGTCCTTATACTTAAGACTTTAGGTCACTTAATTACAACCGCTGCATGCACAAGTAACTACAGCACTGAACAGTGCTTTGTTGACACCCCATTGCGGATTGCTCCGGATCGAACCTATACTGCAGTCTCCACTGATCTTGCCACCTTGTGCCGCCTTAAAATAACGTCTAATATAAATCACAACAAAGTTGCTCCCGTATATGTGTTCACCTTCGTAAAGTCGAATGCGATGACATTCGTACATTATTTTAAAATCAATGAAGATAAAACAACATAATTAAATGTGAATTCCTACTGAATTCATACCCGCCATTTTGAATTCGCATCCATTCGAGTTATCTTTTTAAAAGCATGTAGTCGATAGTCCAGCAATGTCATTTAATAACACGTTGACAATAATGTACGATGTGATGAGGTGATTAATGGTGTTACTTTCAAATTGCATGGAAAAAACGTAATGCTTGATTGCCACTGTTTACATCGGGGATAGGTTATGTTTCTTGTTCACAGCTTAAATCCGACTAAAAAGAAGTTGTTCAAACTCTACCCTATTAATGGAATTGGATGTTATTGTTTCTGCACCCTGCAATAGAGAAATGGCGCCAAAAGACGCTGTAGTATATTATCGCAGGAAAATACGAATGTACATTGTTTCCCGTCATTATGGCATTTTGAGGTTAACATTTGCGATAAAATTGCTAATTCTATCTTGCAACTCTTTTTGTAAATTGCTTACGGCAGCAAATATTTAATTATATAAAGAAATCCACATTTTTCAAATTTGGATTTGGTTTCTATGGAGTAATTAGACACTTCGAAAGTTTTTCGAACCATAAGGCCGTTCCAAACATCCTAAACATTTGCTGATTATATTTCCAGACAATATTTTTACCTTTTATATTCTCGGATTATATGCATCACTACAATCAAGTTTACGTATTGCAATAAAACGTAATTAAAACCTATAAAATATCATCTTTTCTAAACTAGCGCCATCTACATAATATTCGATGAGAACACCCAAAAATTAAGTATGCAAATAACATTTTTTATATCAACGAAACAGATTTTTCCTGTTGGTGTACGAAGAGAACATTAAGAGTAAATAAAAACTGATTCAAAATTTCAATAGTACTTTGAATCCGTTAAAGTGTATTAAAATTGATTCTATTCTCAGACAATTCTCTATCCAAGCTCAGAAATATAATAGTTTTTGGATACAAATTGATTAATATTGATGAAAAAGAATTCGTACGTTTTTAATAATATTATTCTTGGATTTTCATGGATTAAAAATTACAGATTCCAATTCATAATAACGAATAAATACGTAAAAAGCAATTCGCACGGATTGAAAATTCAAAATTCCTACGTGTATGATTAAATAGAAATGCAATTAGAATAAAAATGGATTGGGTTTTCTAAAAGTACAAATTTAAAACGTTTAATAATGCAATTCAATACATTTTTATTCATTTCCAATTACTTGAGTATTAAAACACTATTCGTTTTAATACTATCCGTTAATTTACGTTTCAATGTTTTTCAATACTTTTTTATTTGCCCGCGACTCAATCCGCGACTAAATCAGCGTCTACCGTGAGCAATCGTAACATCTGTGATGGAAGTAAACGGAAAACAAATTTCAATTTCAAATGTCGAATTATAGCGAATTGGAAACATGTTTTTAATAAGAAAGTGAAAAAAACGGGATTAAAAAGAAAATATTTTAATACGAATCAATTCTTTTTCAGTTTTTAGGAACCAGTTGAAAGGAATTCAAACGGACACAAATTTTCTATCCGTTTAAAAATCTATTTAATTCCAGTAACAGGATTTTTAAAAATCAAAAGTTATTTGAATTCTACGGGTAAAATTTCAGTTTTTTATATTTTTTTTATATATTTTTGACTGAATTTATACCAATACGTAGATTTCCCATTATATGCACGTTTTTAAAAAAAGAGTACGCAAAGAATCAACAAAAATCGGGCATTTATAAATCGTACGATTTAAAAGTGTATTTCTATAACAAGACTAAAAAAAGAACCATACGTGCAATATTCTTGAAAATGGCCTCCTATCGACCAAAAAGATACTACTGTGTTTCTAAGTAGTTAATACACGAATTGTACGTGTAGTTTTCATTTTTTTCGAGGTAAAATCACAGAAAATTAATTTTTAGGGATTCTAACCACAAATATGGTTACAAATTGACACTGTATCGTGCTTTACGATACATTTTTACTTTGATTGATACTGATAGGTTATGGGTGTTCTCTCGAAATACGCTAGTGCATAGTTATTGATAAAACCATCGATTGTAGATAATTAAATTTGCATGTTGCTATTGCGAGAATACACACAGTCTAAAATAATTAAAAATCAGATAAAATGCTATATTTGTTAGTTTATAGGTTAGTTTGAAGGCCTAAATTTCTGATAAGCCTTGACTTGCAACCCCATGTCGAATGCCAGAACTAAAAAACCATAAATCATACATAAACGAGATAAGGAAAATAAAGGAAATCATAAGAAAATAAGGAAAATCGAGGAAATCATAAACCACGAAAATAAAAAACCGTAAAAATCAATGTTTTCTTGCTGTAGCAACTTTATTGTTTGGTGCTTCTTGTGCCAGCCACTTTCCATAATGAAGGCATATTCGCTATGGTGGAGTATACTTTTCGTTTAATTACTCATAATGCATAAGGTAGGTAATTTACGACTTACGAATTATCGCCTAGCCTCCAAAAGTATCAATTATTCGGTCCTCAACGCGTAAAATTCAATCGCGTTTCACTCCCGCGCATACATATACACGCTTTTTTTTTCATTACGGATACAAGAAAAGTTATTTCTCTTCGCGCTCCTAACCGTACGTGTATCGCTACGCGTACTGAGCGTGTGCGTTTCTTCCTCCTTGTCAGCATCGTGTGTTAGTTTGAGTGTTAGTGCGTGTGTGTAAATGTGATATCGTGTGCGTGTGTCTTTTCTTCAAATGCCCGACTGACCAGCTACAGTGAGCTACTTATGTACACTCCATGCGACTTTAAATCGTCGGCTACTATTAATAGGATACATCAAATCTCTCCATAGGTGTCTGTCTCTATACCTCACACACATGCATACTCGCGCTCGCTCTCTTTCTCTTTCGATTTGTCCGTTTCGCCATCCCGTCGATTTCATTGTGCACAAAGATCATACCGATTTTCGCGACATTAAAAAAAAGAACAAACGACCGAAGACAAACTCGCCGAAGTGCACGCGCCCGTGACAAATCTCTTTCGTGTGCGTTCGTGTTTATCTCTGCGGCAGACATGGGAAAAGAATAAATCGATTACGCTGGGTTTTCAAAAATTCCGAAAACGCGAAAAGTTAAATAGCAAACGAAAGATATATCGTTTTCAGTTCCGTAAAAAAGCTTCGTCGGGGGATGGAAATTTCATAACATCGATACGTCGATTGAAACAATTTAAATCCACAATCTACTCCGTATAATTGATAAAATAGAATCGCGATCGCGATAAAATTAATGTAATCAATATAGAATTCATATGTAATCTTCCTTAAATTGCCTTCCGACACTAATTGGTAGAATCTAATATTTGTCGCAAAACCGTACTGAATTTCTTAATCTAAAAGAAACGATTTCAAAATTTTCGTAAACATAAAATACCCGGCAACGGCCGCGGTGTACAGTGAAGAACATAATAAAGCTTTTTATGCGGAACTGTGAGAAAGGGCGAAAAGGTACAATATGTATAATTACATTAAACCTCCTTATCGAAGGAGCGCGAAGCCTTCGTTAAATTGGCAACTAAACGCGACAATTTTCGCACTCGTACGTATATCTTGATCGTACGGCAGCTGGCTATTGGCAGGAGAGGAGGATAAACGCTTACTGGCTGTCCGGTTACTATTTACAATTGATTCGCGCTAACCTCTTTGCCCTTCCAAGTCTTCATCCTGCAAAAAAAAACCCAAGCGACATTCATGACGCGTCCAACATGCTTGGACCCCGTTATGAACGCCACCTACATTTTTTGTTTGCAAACTTTCATGCTCATCGGCACTCACTGTCTCTTATCTCTCTCATTAATTCTACGTTCATTTCGCGAATATTTTCGCACTGGCATTACTGGATAATCCTTATTATCTAACTCAATATCGGACGACGCGTTTTATGTTTCATTAATCGAAATTTGGAAATAAACGCGACAGACAATGGCTGCCTTGATCGAGAAGAGAAATATGCAACTGTATGGAGCGACGCTTTTCTATAACTTAAACCAAACATTTAATTAAAAACAATACGCCAAATACCAGTTTAAAAGTGTTTAAAAAGAAACTATTCGGTCAAACTCTAAAATTCAATAAACGTTAATAACCGATGAACATGCGAAATTTCACGTATTACACTTTTTTTTTGGACGATAAGAATAAAAGCGCCTCAGTCCGTAAGCATCACATTCATTATGGCGAACGAATTATTGCGACGTTGTTGAATTAAGTAAAAAAAAGAATCGAACAACGAAAAAAACGTAAGTACTCAATTGTAAAAATACTGTTAAATGCAAATCCTCGTGAACCCGTTCACGTAAATTCGGTCGTTAGTAATTCTGGCCAGTCGTCAGATGGCTCTCGCGTTCGATAATGTAAAAAACATCACGACCCGGGTAGCTCCTACAAGTATACTTCTCTCTCGGTCACGAGAGCGAACGAATAATCGCGAAACTACGAGTACGAATCCTGGTCGCTCTCTCCATCTCTCTTTCTCTATTTGTCTCTCTCCCAAAGCACTTTTACCCTTCAACGAAAAGTCTGATTTTCAATTACCATAACAAGAATTATGCAGCTGGTATGTACAATGAGAGCGAGATGACGTATTTACAAGCGATGGATGAAAAGCGATTACATCATATGGGGAGAAAGGTGAATTTTTCTTTCGGCGTACAAATCAGCCGTTGGCTTTTTGTCGCTTCATAGAACTTCGCCTTAATGCGCGACGCGAAGAAAGTTCTTTGCGCGAACAACAAACGGTTGCCATTTTGTTGTCGCGAACATTCGTGGCGCGGAATTTGGTGGGCGCGAGTGGCGCCACCTGCACGCCTCGCGTTGCACAAGAATTTGGAAGTCGAGCTCGTTGCAGTTTCGTCGGCGTTATCGTATCGAATCCCGTAAGCGCGAGAGTCTCGACTTCTTTAGAAATTGTCCCAGGGTCGGCGCGCTTCTTATAAAAATATAATAACGTACTAAATAATGTAAGTTATTCGTTTTCCTCGAGTGCTGAAGCTTCGAGA
Source organism: Trichopria drosophilae (assembly GCA_030407085.1). Lineage (NCBI taxonomy): Eukaryota > Metazoa > Arthropoda > Insecta > Hymenoptera > Diapriidae > Trichopria > Trichopria drosophilae. The sequence continues at coordinate 27,282,274 of CM059585.1, forward strand.
TGGAGTGAAGGGAATCACTCCTGCGTTACTCTACTCACGAACGACACCGTGGGGGATGCTCGATCCGACGCAATTACCTATGTGTGCGCGACCGCCATCGCGACGGCCGCTGTCGAGTCCAGTGTACAAAAAGAAGAATGCGGACATTTTTTACAAAACGAAAACGTACCTATCGACTGGTCTAACATCTACGTCTACTACGTACATAAAAACTACATTTTCGTTTTAGCGTATTGCCAGGCTGCAATATGTATCTACTTAATCCTAAAATCACACTCAGAATGTAATAATATCGTGTCCAAAGCACAGCGAAGGTTCCTAACCTAAAAAGGATCACGTGTAACTCATGTGGGTTTTCCGTGAAAATGAAGCGTCATTTTTTAAAGTGTATTTAAACGTTCCCGACCTTAAGGGCAAACGAGAAAGCGGATGAAATTATAATAAATATGTGTCGGCTTTTCCAGATGAACTATGTACGTGGTGCGTGTGACTAGGTTACGTTCGTTGTTTCGCGTTGCTTTGGACACGGGCGGTTTGTCGCGGAAGACCGCTAACCGTGTAGAAAGCGTCTCGGCCCTGACGGAAATGCACGGTCATATAAGTAGCATTAATATTTACACGTCGACGTACAACCGTCGCTCGCTCCGGGAGAAGGACTAAACCCTGGACGCGAAAAACTCCGTAGGGTTCCTCGGCAGTGTATACGTACAGGAACGAGCACTACTTTCGACGCGACGTCGCTGATTTTTTTTTTCTTTTTTTCTTTAAGGAATTGCACGCTCCTCTCGACATCGACTACAATTAGCTAGCGCTCGAGTCCTCGCACCGTCTTATGGCGAACGTAACACGATCTCTAAAATCTCAGTGTTCGCGTCTCTGTTGCCACCGATCGTTGTAAAATACGCTCGGAAGGATTGTTTCTGAACCAAAGTACGGACGTACGATGTACTGCCAGACCGATATTTTTCGTGGTTAATCGGCGGACTTTACGCTATGTACTAGAAAATTCTCACAGCACCTCTCCCGTGCTTCCCTCGATTATCGATATCACCTCGATCGAAGGTGCCGCTCCATCCAGCGACTACCCCCCGGTCTCATTTTTGCTTGCACAAAATCGGAACACGAGGAAGATTCTCGTATTGCACCCTTTCCTACACTCTCCTTACGCTCTCTTATTACGAAAAAAACGCTTCGTACGGGCGTCAATACTTTGGTGTGCAGTGAAAGCTCTTCTCATGTCTCTCCCTGTTTTTTTTTCATCGGCCGGTATATTCGAAAATTTTTTTAAATTCATTTGTCGATCGCGGGGCACTGACGCCTAAGCGCTACGTGTTGTTTTTCATTATTGTTCCTAGCCCTAAATTTTATGTATATATTTATAGAGTGGTTCATGCGCCTGAATATATAATATAATATATAACATATGCCACGTACACGCAGGGTGGGAAGTAGATTAATTCGACCTTAATGGCCAATCTGTGGTCCAAGTCTCGCCTGCTCTTACTTTTTTTTTTCCTTTTTCACCATATTTTTTTTCACCTTACGAAATGTACATTCCGTTCGCGCTGTACACTATTACTTTCGCGATTACTGCGTGAGATAATGTGTTATTAGCAGATTCTTGTAATATTACACACGAATTGCTTAGTTACGAATCCAGTTAATCAACTCCATACTTATCAATTATACGAGCAGGCGATTTTCATACGTGTTCCTTTAAACGGCTTTACAAAATATTGTCAAATGCAATCGCTGTCGATCGTTTAAGATGATCGGTTATTAGTCTTGAGACTCTGTCTTCCCACCCCTCTCAATCATTCGCTGTCTTTCACCCTCATTTGCTCTGAATTGCGCAGATTTCACAGTTTGCTTTAAACAATGCCAGTTTCTTTGTCTTATCGGTAACTGGCCATTATTTTTGTATTTTTCGGCAATTTTTTTCTCCTTATTTTTACAGGGACCATCCGCCCAAATCTCACCTACGTCTCAAATAAACACTAAACGGCCGGCCTATCGCACGTGTCTCCCGAAAGAAAAAAAAAACAAATGGATCGCTTCGCTGCCCTACAGCTCGTGATCTGAATTCGTCGGAAATTGCATTAATTGGCTAGGTTCCTTCTTCGACCTGTATTTTTGTATTGGCTAGTAGAGAAGAAGAAAAAAAAAAGTGAGGCTATATAGTTCTCGGCAGTCTATTGTCTCTCTTGGCTCTCAGTTGCTCTCAGTTCAGCGCCGCTTGTCGCCGCTGATTGTATTTTTCTTCGGCGACACCTCTCCGCTATTTCCGCCCTCCGACGGACGGAACAGAAGCTGACGACTTTCCCCTTCCCCAACAGCTTTTGGATGACCCACCGTCGGTACAGGACTTCCGGTCGTCCGGATGCGGAGTAACGGCTTATTCCCATTGGTGAGGAGAGGGCGGCAATTCCGAAGGATGAGCCACCGTGGAGCTGTAAATGGTAGACGAACAACGATTAGAGATATATTATGATACAATTATGATTAGTCTTCGACGTTAGTAAAGCTCACGTGAAAGAAAAAGCAGGACGGTTCGTGTTTCTTTCCGCCCGGAAGCGTCCTGCATAAGCAACTGCTTTGTTTGAAAATTTAAAGAATAGCTGATATTTCCGCAGGGACAAAGGACGATTACAAACGTTTGAAAATTATTGACTCTTGACAGTCACTTAAACAAGATCGCTTCCAGGCAGAGTCATTGTTATTTTAATAAACAGGTTATAAACATAAAAAGATTTCGAGCATCAGATCGGTCTAGCACAATCCACTTTATGGTTTATATACGTGATGATTACGGTAAGTCGATATAACACTAAGACATTGGGTTAATGACACCGACTTCGTTGTGTATCTAAATTGCTAAGGAATGCACTAGAACATTAATATACCATTCTACTATTTTATCATTTATACAATATTTTATATGGGTTAATTATTCTAATAAACATTTTGCCACACTGCTGCTCCCAACATCGTATCGATTCATTTAGTTCTATGCTAATAATTATTAACTTAAGAAAGAAACTAAGGCTTATTAAATTCGTCTACATTACAAATATATATTTCTTTCCTAATTTGTAGGAAGGAATGATTAAACGAGTTTGTATTTTAGAAATTCACCGAGAAAAACAGGGAAGTAAGTAGAAGGATTTCATTAAGACTATGCACCTTTTGCTGATCAACGGCAGATGGCGTTTTAAAATTTACGGATTTCCCATGAGCACAATTACCTCACGATCTACAGTAGTCCTCTCTTTAAGTTTTCTTCCCTTAAGTTGTTTTCTCTTCACGGTCACTCCCATCACTAGCCACTTTGTTACCGCCGATGAACCATTAGAGGTCTAGTAGGTTAGAGGAAAGTAAAACTTAAGAGAAGAAGCCGCCATCTTTATAGTTGAAATGTAGAACTTGAGGAGGGGACTACTGTACAGCGTTTATTGGTGTAATAGAAAGATCTCTATAAATGTTAGGTCATGTCAGTGCATCTCCTTATCACCTTCTTAACCTTTAAAAGGCCGGAAAGCCGATATATCGGATCGGTCCATGATAGGAACATTGTACATAGTTGATGGATGATACAAGACGTGAATTTGAGCACTTTCAAAGGAGGTTTCGAAACCTCAAAACCAGGTCCTTTAAATGTTACTACAGGAACGACAATATGAGCATTATCAGAAATTCTACACCTTTAGGACATATATACAAATATTCAGGAGCTTCCACAATTGCAAGGGGACATATTTAACAGCTACAAAGCATAAAGGTCTAACTATTTCATCTTAATCACTATAAATAACCTCTACCAACTAACCTAAAAACTTCTTATTCTTTTATTTCTTTGGACCACATTTAAGGCTAAGTAGATTTCCTACAGTGACTGTATTTTCTCAGTAATACACCAGTTCTGTCAATAAATGTCGGGAGAGCGAATGCAACAAAGCAGCCGTCTTTACTACTTGAGATTGAATTTTTTGTTGGTTGGACAAGTCATTCGATTTACATAAACATGGGATATAAAGTAGAATGAAATATTGCGTTGCTACCGAACCCTTCAAACAAAACAAAACCAAACAAAATTGTTTTTATATCCGTACACTTAGGCCGAAGAACGCCGCGCAAATTTACTGTCAGCACCTAAACGATGCCTTGTATACTCTCCTGCTTTGCCAAATCTTTAAACCGCGATAGCTGGTTAAAAACGAAAAGCCTGAACAGTGTCGGCAAAAAGGAAGGAACCCCGATGAAACGCGCCGAAATGCACCGGCCGAGTGACGCCGAAATTACGCGTGCGAAATAAAAGTGTCGACCTGAGTTGTGGTATACGTGCTGGAACTACGAAATGCGCGATCTGTCACGTTTTTATAACTCGTGGCCCGATTGTTAGTCTAATTGGAAAAAGTCGCCGAGCCGTGAAATACGTTTGTTTTCTAGCGTTATGCTCTTAAACGACGCGGGAGAGGCATTGTTTTGTAAAATACTATTCCGGCTCTAATGCGTTTCCGTGCGGACTTTTCCAAGGCTTTCGTTTAAGCGCATTTGCTTGATAACTTATTATTGTGATACCGACCGAATAAATATTTAAGTAATAAGAAAGCGGCAAAAGCAATATCATGACTTACGCGAACCCCGTGACGAATTACCGCTGAAACTCCCGACGTGCGAAAGGTTCTCGAGTACAGCGCCATCTGTTTGGCAAAGCAGCGAGTAACAGTTCTTAAATCAACCTTAACCTACGGACACTAATAGGTAGAAAGTGGGTTACGGAAGACGACAATTAGTAACGGAAATTTGTGAAATGGATCGGGACAAACTGCACAAGGATATTACACTAAAGTTTCTGGAAATTTATAATTCAACGAGTAGTTTAAACGTAAATTTGTTTCATTTTACCGACCAACCCCGAATCTGATTAAAATAAATATGGCGTCGAGTTTGCTACTGAAAATAAGCACAACGGTTTTATTCGGAACATAAATTAGATCATTCCTGCATTCAGTTAATGCACGATTTGTAAGTAATTGTTCGACAACTGTAATTAATCGTCAAGATCAATCAGGGTTATTTTGAACGTAAAGCATCGAATGGCAACTGATTCTTTTGTGAACGTGCCGGCTATATCGCATGCTCATGCATATATTACAGATTCCACCGATTGCGGACATCTAAGAACACTCATGATATTTCACAACATTGTCGTTTTTCATCGTCTTGAAACGATGAATGAGAAAGAAGCATTTATCATATTACAAACAAATTCAAAATTGACAAATATCTTTAGATTGAATCTTTACGCAGAGAGAAACAAGTTTTAATTATTATACAAAATATTTAACCATTAACAACAACTTTTTTAACACATATTTTATTCTACTTGACGGCAAACAATCGGTTAATAAGAAACATCGACCCGATTAACTCGAACGCCATATGTGTTAACGAATCTCATCTCTGATTTACACCATTCTATTTCATTCTCTATTCCTCTCTTGCTACCTATTTATCTCCCTCATTCATTCTTTCCCTTCTTTCTTGGTATCCCTGTCTTTCTCCCTTTGTCGCGAACAAGACACCGACAAAGAGAGAGAGAAGAACTTTGATCAGGGGCTATCTATGTACAATTAAGAGAAAAAAACGTTAATTTTAAGTAAGTACCTCTGCGAGTGAGGTTGTGCCGACTATAGATGATTCTTGGGCATTCGGTACTCATTCAGGAGACGTAACGATCGGTAGTAGTTGATAGTAGTAGTCGATAATGGTAGTCTGACAGTGGTAGATAGCTGATTTGGTAGTGGTATTGTGTACGTATACGCGGCGCATGGTGCTGGGTAGGCGGATGGCTTGCCCTAACTTAACGACAATAAACCAAAGTTACAAATCAGTAAATATCAAATTAACTTCTTTTCAAATTAACCAACTAAAAAGTTTCATAAAATCGAGTCCGACACTTTGACTATTTTGTACCACTCTAACTGCAGCACGAAACGGTCAAAAGTACCTTAGACTCCGACTTATTTTTATTCATGATTCCTCAGTCTTTTTCGATGGGCAAGTTTTTAAATGTTCAGCCATTTTACGCCTTGTATTCGTACACGAAATTGTTAAAAGAACTTGAATTCACTGAACGCGAAAAGATTACTTAGAACTTCCGTTTACTACCATTGTTTCCATTAATCCATTCTATCTCACTAAAGTTAACAATATGCCTGATCTCGCATTCTAATGTTGACAAAGTATAAAATATTAAATATTAAAAAATGTTATATTACAAGCTGAAAAGCACAAAATCAACTCGCACCTGATTGTTGTCAGATTTGCAATTTAAATAAGTTAACTAAGGTATTAAACTAACAATATCCGAGATGTTAAATCGTCAAACAAAATCTCAGGCGTGAATGTCATTTGAATACAAAAGATATCAGAAGAAAATTAATCTATGGAGAACATTAAATCTGAAATAAGTATTATATATTAAAAATATGAAAAAAATTAGACCTGTATGAATTTTTTACGTAATGTATTGATGTGCAATATATTTTATGCTTTTGTGAAGGTAAATGAAAATGAATAGTTTACGATTTATTGATACGAAATAAAAAATTTGCAAAAACCTTGAAAAAATTTAGCTAACTAAATTCATTACGAATTGAAAGGTAGGAAAGAAGAGACGGACGTCGATAAAACGTTAATTGGTTTTAATAATTAAAGAAGGGGAAAATGAGAAAAAAAGGAAAAATACAAATTTTATACCGATTCGTTATTCGACATTCCCTTTAACATCTAACAACTAATTCAACGCTGCCACAAAGAGGCAGAACTTTCGTTCTTAATTACCCTTACTGCAATAACGTTTGTAGTTTCCATTTATTTCTGATTTTTTACATCCCCTAACTCTCGTTCCTACCGTCGAATCTATGATATTGACCAAAACATGTTTACTACATTGGTCGTTTTTTTTCAAGTTATGACGCACTGAATTAAGAAATCTATAAATTGTTGAACTGCAGCACAACAACTCTAGATCGTCAGTGATAATCGCAATAAAAAAAAGAATGGCATCGAGAAAGAGTGCGGAGGAAACAAAAATAAAAAAAATAACGTAATGGACGTGGGGATCTGGAAATGTGATGTATCAATAAAATTGAATATCGCAAACGTTTGCGTAACGAGACTTACCTTGCGAAACTCTTAAACGCAGCAGATGACGGATTTATGCAGAGTGGCACGCGCGATGGATTATGCTGTTCTGCGATAAATTTGTACAATTCCTCTGTAACACGAAGATATACGGAAGGTTTTACGTTTCGAATCAAGGACGAAATAAAGTTTTGTAAAATCAGGCGATTTTTTATATCACCAACCAGTCGTAAGTATTTGCTGGAATCATTGTTTCTATGAATTATGACCCATGCGGCTGACGAGGGTTCAAGAAACTTGCGACCGCACCAAGGCAAGCCGTTGAACTCCCCTCCCCCCGCCCTACCCGTTCCAACGCTACTTCAAAAGCCTGGTTCAATGATTTATAAACTCGCCGACGAATGTTAATCGAATAATTGTCATCAGATTAGAACCAAAGCTGAATCTAATTTTGTAATAATCAATTGATAAGAGCACTCGAGTGGTTGGTTTCGGTTCAGATGATTCAGATTTGATAACTCGACAATTAGAATATTTGTTTGTTGATTAACTAACCTTTCACTTGCTGAACGCTAGTGAGCTTTCGCTCCCAGTTGTCATCGAAGGGCCGCGAAGTGACGGGTTCAAAATCGGGCGTGTATTGCCTTAACCCATTGGCCGTCGTATAACAACAAGTGCACATGCACGAGTGATATCTCAGTCTTCCTTCGTCCAGATATGGATGAGCTAGGGCGTCGATCACTGTGATTCTCTTGTCCTATAAATAAATAGAAATTCCATACAAATAACAACAAAAACCTCAACCTGAATATGATTTTAAAAAAACAATCCTTAACACTCCTATTAATATTTTTTCCTGATCTGGGACAATGAAATGCAAATAAGAACATTGAATTAGGAAACAAATGCTGATTCCGTAGACCGTGAATTCTAAATAGTCAGCATTTTCATTGTCTAAAATTACTCAGAATATTCTCGTTTTTACTTCGTCACTTTGTCGGAATCTTCGCGTAGCAGGCACTCGTCGCCTTAATCGCATATTCGTATCTTGCTGAGATGCATGAGACTGAGCAGTGCATGTGCGCGTAACGCATACCAGCACACGAACTGAAACTCGGCTCGACATCGGTCTTAAAAGTTTTCAACGATGAAGTTTTAAATGGAATAAGACGCACCGCCACGCAGTTGACGAAACTTTTACACATGCATTATTTACTTCCAAAAATTAATAATATTGTACAATTATTGACCCTGAATTTTATCAGGAAAGGAATATATTCTATTCATTACGCCAGCAGATGGCGTGCAAATCGCTACTTCGACTGGTTTGCAAATGTCAAGAAAAATATGAGTCGATTGCAAATGAACTGTTGTAAATCAACTCCGTCGAATACGATGCAGACTTAAATTACAGGTGTTAGATTTGTAATATTAAACTTTAGACTTACGGGATCGAAGACGAGCATCTGGCAAAGCAAATGTACAGCCTCGTGTGTTGCTTGACTACTCAGGGTGTACAAAGCCGTGAGCGAGGGTGGCTTGGGGGCTCGTCTCAGCATATGAGACCGAGCACCCTCGCAAGCGTACCTCATATCCTCGAGGCTCGGCGTTCCCAACAATTCCGTGATCAGCTCAAGCTGTCAAACAGAGACCATGTTTCATTGATTAGAATTTCATAGAATTTCAATAGAATTATTACAAAAAATAATGTATTACCTGCTGCACAGGACTTTGCGCCTGGAAGAGTATCCGTCGTCGCAAAAGCTCACCAAAAATACATCCAACACTCCAGACATCCACCGCCGCAGTGTAATGATGTGCTCCCATCAGAATTTCCGGAGCGCGATAATACTGCGTCACCACTTCCTGCGTCATGTGCTTGTTCTGGTCAGGTTCTTCCACTCGAGCCAACCCGAAATCACAGATCTGACCAAGATAAATTGTTGAGATAAGAACAAAATTAAGAGAGTGGTTTATTAAAACCTTGAGCAAACATTGTGGATATTACTTCGTCATCATCCGATAACGAAGTTGTACTTACTTTTAGGACGCAATTGCTATTTACGAGAAGATTGCCTGGCTTTATGTCCCTGTGAAGGATCCTGGCAGAGTGAAGGTACTTCAGTCCTGAAACAATGAAATGCAAGGATCGTGAGAAAAAGAAGTAGTCAGCATTTCTAAATTATTGATTAATTTCTACCAGACTTTTGTTATCACCACGTCTTCCGTTCTACAATTAATTTTAAGCTAACGTCACACAATGCACGATATGCCTGAGTTATTATCGGAATATGTTGTCACGGATGGCAAAGACCCCATCGAAATAAGGGTAATAAAAAGAATAGGAATATTCAATAAATGGTCATTAAATTAAATAACATGCTATATTGCGCATTTCACAGCAAAAATCATCCAATCCCCTCGCGCAATTCTCTCATTTTCTCTTTTCGCCATTTTACTTTTTCTCTCCCTCGTTTTTTTCCCTCTTCTCGTCTCTCATGAACACACTATTCCCGTTTCTCGTATTCGCTATATTTCTCTCTAGACTCGTTCTCGTTCGCGATGTCGCTTTTTGTTGCACCCTGGCTTTCCCTCACTTCCCCTGTATTTCCTTATTTTTTCTCCAACTCTTTCGCAGCCCTTTTATTTGTCAGCATCCCTTGCCCTTCGGGCCCGCTCCTTTCGACAGATTATCTCTCATTGAGCTGCAACGGGTTCGTTGAACAAAACATTCGTCACTTACGGCCAAACCGTCCCGTCGTCACAGCCTGATGCGAGAGAGCTTCGCAGGGGAGTTGCGGCTCTCCGTAATCCGTTCCTCATTCAACTGCACCCCCCCATGCACGCCGATGTTCCTAATGGGGTGGCTTTATGCAGCGACTGAATAGCTAGCGGAATCGAGCATCACAGACAAAACAACATATATCATGTGTGTGCGTGGCCCCACGCGCATTTTCCTCTAGGCAAAAGCGACCTCGTACGTCATTTTTCTAAACGTTTTTGCACGTGGTGCAAAAAGTGAAATGAAAAATATTCCCTGCGTTTCATCGAACGCCTCTTTTGAGGCTTTACAATTTTTCAGAAACTCTGGAGTTGAAGACGCGTTGGTACAATCAAACGCAAATATATAGGAAATGGTGCTCATGCAGGTGAGAATAGGTCGCCTGGTGCGGGGTCAAAGTCCATGTCGGAAAACTCAATAATACAAGTCGGCGTATTATGAATTCCATTTTCTTATCAGAATTTCTACTCCAGACTTTTTTTCTTCTTTCCCTTTCATCTTGGCTTATCTATTTCGTTCCTTTTTTGGTTACCAAACATTAGCCAACTCATCTACTATGATAACTGGCATTTGTAATAGTGAAGGACTTCACACTTTCATATCGCTTTGATACTCATTAGGTTATTATATTGTGAAAAGGACTTTCCGGTACAAAACGTAAAAGTGGAATATATGACGCAGTAGAAAAATTCGCAAGCGAGATATCTAAAATCGCAAAATTGCGCGAGAAAGGAAAACGCAATCGTTAGAACCAGGCCACGTGTGTATATATCTTAACAGCTCCTGAAGAGTGCTCGGTGAATGTGCAGAGACCTGCTTCTCTTTTCTATTGAAACAAAACCGCGATGTTACCGCAGTTAATTGCAATGCGCATCATAGGTGTAACTACTTATAATATAACATCGAAGATGTCTTAAGTAATGTTCACCCATAAACTGATTGATCGACTTACTAGCCAATAACCTACATAATTAATCGATCTAATGAAGAATCCTGTTGATAGCTTCCCAGCTCTGACGATCTCAGAATAATCAAATTTGTCTTTATTAGTGCTACTCGACGTAATTAAACAGCTTTCGTAAACTAATTCCTCAAGTGGTAAACGATTTATTTTTAGCAAACATTTACATGTGCGAAATGCGTAATTCCACTTTCATCCGAAGACTAAAACCACAGTTTTATAATTAAACTTTAATTCGAATAACTTTCTCACGAAAGAACAAGCATTTTAATCTGATCTTCTGAACCTTGTCTCGTTTCTCATTTTAAAGAGGATGGTCAAGGCGACGGAAAGTACCGCAGGTGCGAGTCACGAGGAGCTATTCTCGCTTAGCACTTGTTTTCGTTTTCCACAAACTTATATGAAAACATTCCTATCCTGTTAATGAGTAATAGATTATTTTTGTTTATCTCCTTCTATTTATTAAAGACGTCGGAGATAGATTGTTTTAATCATTGTCTTATTTTGCAAAACTTGCTCTCTTTTCTTTTTTTTTAAATATCACGGTTTCCGTCTTAGATACATTCTTAAGCCTATTGCCTCTGACCTAAAATTCCTTCAGATATTCTAACCAAAAAATCAGCCGAAAAACTTTAAAGAATACCTCCTAACTAGGTAATATAATCTACAGCACAAAGCTGCATATTATTCACCGTATTGAGTCCATTTCGAAATTAGTGATCTGTCATCGTATAGAATTGCGTAATACAAACACCGAATCCTCCTGCAAGATACAAAGAGTAGCACGCATTCGTCATAGCTCATCATTCGATGAACAACCCCGAGCCTTGTATCGTAGTGATAACTGATGGCTGAGTTAATGGAGATTAATCTGAATATGAAGCAATATAAAAACACAATATTAGTCACTGACGCAAATCAATTTTATTCTCCGGTTCATTTGACAGATTCGAGAGCACTCCTCGGTAGTTAAAGACCCACCCTCTAAATAACCAATTTGAGTGGAGAGCAACATCCATCGAGCCTCGCTTTCTATCTATTGCCAAGCGTATTAAGGTTTTACTTGATTTATTGTATCTCAAATAAATCATTGTTTTGACATTTCTCTTAATACATCAGATTAACTTGCTATCTTTTTCGCAATTTCGTATGGAGACTAACTGCGCGTTTCACTAATCCGTTTATGCATTCTGTCATGCAACTTCTGTTCAACAGAGACGAGAATAAAATTAATTGAAACGAATACAATGTTATATACAATATGACCTAACTTTTTCATACCCAGACAGTGTCAGGTAATTATTGATGAGTTTTTTAAACGTGTCGGTACATTTGTTTCACATTCTGCTATCAAATGAAAACAAGGAACGTTCCAATTTCGTGCCAATGAATGGCTGAAATGCGTTCACGATCTTATTTCGGAAAACAATGGAAAGGTGATAATGGAAATCTCGCTTTTAGCGACTGTAAGATAGGGGAGGCGACGTTGACTGCGGACCAGCCTGCGGCGGCAATGCCATTATGTGCTCGTCTGTCTCCCAGGTACCAGTCGAGATAAATTGCATGCTAGATTAATGTAATAGAGTGATTAATCGCATGTGTCTCTCGACTTCTGATTACAGGTATACCGCCACTCTCCCCCATGTTAATTCGGAATCATATTCTTCCTCATTTTTATTCTTCGATTGCATTGTACACCATTGACCGCCCTTGCCTAACAGTAGCCCCTTAGTATTGATTAGCAACTTCCATGTTTTATTTAAATCGTCAATCTTTAAAACAATAACCTGGATGAAAGAACTATTAGTGACATCCTCAGACAAACCAAAAGAACCTTGAATAAGACTGCAATAGATATGAGAAAAATTATACATAATTAATACGTGAAAATGGGTGCTTTAATATAAACTACCGCTTACATAATTTCCCTTTGCGAGCAAAATAAGATCTTTGTTTACTTGACAGTCGGAGAAATTGCGAAGAAAGGAAATCGAAGCTCGTGGGAAGTCCAGAAATACATCCATGGATACAACATTGTGAAAGCCAGGGATATAACGAGAGCTGCGTGCGAGAAATTGTTGACCTTGCGTTTAATATTACGGGATACGTTGTTCGGTTTATTCGTGCATCGACTTCGACGGAAGACAAGACAGCCCATTTTGTACAAAGGACTTTGTGTAAAAAGAACCACTTCCGAAGGCCGAAGTATATATATTTCCCGTCGTTAGGTACGGAGACGTTATGAATGTGTCTTTCTCAAAAAAATTTGCATTCACTTTTCTTTCATTCCTTACCAATGAGAATAATACTCGGGAGAGAATAAAACTGCGAGTCGTAAAATCACAATTTATTCTTATTAATTGTGATGCCTGAGAACGAGTGGACGTGAGGGACAAACATTTTTTAAGTTAACATTAACATCAAAGTACCACTAAAGCATCAGTAACCAATTTTGAAACCTTTACAGTTTGATATGTACTTCATTGTTCGACCTTGAATCATTGGGTTATCTGTAGCTGCCTTGGGAAGTCGTGCAATAAAAGGCGTTATATCGACCTGGAGGTCGTCGAAGACTCGACCGGTAGAGTCCGGTGGCTCTTTATCGACTTATTTCGCTGACGAATCCAGATTTCGCACGCACGAACAGAAAGGACGAAAAGGGCGTTCGAGAATGTGTGGAGTGCGATGAACTCGTTTCGCTCGAGAATCGTTCTGCCACAGGATCGATGAAGTCGCACGAGAAAAAAGGATCAAGCAAGATGAAAACAGCTAAATTGAATTAAAACGTTAACATGAATATTTCAACACTTTGAAATTACAAAAAAAGTTTGTACTAAATTGAAATCAATGAACTGCCCTTTCTGTACATCAAAATTAGAAAATCCTCGAACGATAACGAAATCCTATCTAGTATGAAAGAATTTTTAAGCATTTAAAGTTGTGCGGCGTCTTTGTTTAAAGCAAGCTTTCGCCTGACTACAGCACCGCCGTTTCTCCTAGTAAGTAGTATGAGGTTGAATCAGCCGAACGAGTGCTTGAGACAGGCGTACGAGTACTTTCTACTTTGATGGACGTAACAGTCACTTGCGACGTTCATTCGTTAAAATATGAAACTGTGCACAACTTTGTAGATCTTCTTCAAGAACTTTAAATGAGTGAACTTGGAAACACAACAAGATTTGGTATATGTATGATGAAAAACGACTAAGATGCTTTCTTAATAACTGAAACCGACGTTTAAAGTTTTGGTTTGCTAATACAAAGACAATTTAGGTAACTTAAGTAAAAGTGATTGTGGTTGCTCTCACTTTAAAGAAATAGTTTATCTCGTGATGGTTCAACATCAGTTGAAATTAGACGTTGTCAACTTGGTCCAGACCCATGTACTCTGTAAATTGCAGCCCTTTTTCGAATGTATTGTGATATCCAGTATAAAAAAAAGTAATTGAGGTACCACTGCACTCTGGGCATCCAAAAATTCTAAAGCTGAACAGAAACTTCCCAGTGTGCGCTAAAAGTATAAAAGATGTCTTTAGAGAGGAGGATGCGTGCGGTACTGGGCGTTGATGTGCGTCGCTGGGAAACGTGGAACGCGTTGTGTGCGTGAACAGCACGCCGGGGCCGGTCGTGGATGTTGCACGAGAATACAGGAGACAAGAAGTGGCAAGAGAAAGAAGGGAGAAGCTATACCGACCGACCAAACGACCGGATGACGAGGTCCGGGGTCACGGATGGGCGGTGGTAGGACTGGTTTGGGCACCGACGAGACAAGAAGAGGAGCCCTGCTCTATCAGTCCGGGCTTCGCGTGCGCTTCTTATACCGGGTGGCATTGCAATATTGTTTGTCGTAAAGTAACCTTCATAAAATCCAAGTATTTTTCATTATTCTACTCCGTAAGCGATCCATCCTCCCGCCAGCTTGACCTCCCGCGTTCCACTCGCCCCTCTGCCGTGATCAATTGGCTATTATTACTCGAGGCCGAAATACATCGCTAATGCATCTGAATTCCGCAAATTCCGACCAATTTTTGTTTTATTTTAATGTAAATACCAGGTTTATTTGAATATTTTAAATTCAGAGCTTCCTCAATATTACATCGAGCGTTATTTTAGTGCTCCCAGTTGATGGATTCCAATGTAACTCTGGTTAAGATGTTTACTTATGCTGCTTATTATGATGATCTTCTGCAATTTGAAACACCCCAATAATTATAGCTATGGCCAACTTCACTAAGTACCAGTAACCTAACTGTACGACAAAGGGATGATACTCCTCCCTGTTTCCAATTTTCAAACTTTAATTTAATGGTCTCAGGGCAGTCCTGAGACCTGACGTATTAGAGACATCATAGCCACAACTTTTTACTTATGATGTTTATTACGATGACCTTGCGAAGTTTGAAATACCGTAATAATTAGGGATATCATCACGCTCCACTTTGTGCCGGTGACCTAACTTTAAGTTAACCCCATGACACTCTTCCCCTTACATTATCAAGCTTTTACCATAAGAAACTCTTCGAAGAATTCATAAAACAATGAGACATAATGAATTAGACCCATCTTGGAGCACCAACAAGTGATGGTCACTCCATTAGAACTCTGATTCCTATTACTATCATCGTTTTCTGACATCTGCACATCATCAGTTTTCAACTGTTAGGTAGAGAGTACACATATTATTTTTAGAACTCTTGGTTGATGGATTCCTATTTAACTGTGATAAACAATACTAAAATGAAACTACGAATCCATCCTCGTGCTGATGCCGTTCATGACACCTCTAATAATAGATATGGGACCAGGTTCCACTATATAGACAACCTAAGATTCATTTGAACAAAATGCGTCCCATCTTAGCTGGTGAACTTGTTACTATCAAGAACTCTGGAAAGAAAGGATATAGGCCTAATCCACCAGCGGCAGACAATGTCGTTATTAACATCATTAATTTAATCCCAGAACAGTGCCAAAAAAGTCAAGTGATCGTTGACATCAAAATGGTGTAACAACTTTAAAGTCGCTAACATTAATAAACCCAGTGTCAACGTACTGGACCCTGTTAAGTACTTCAACATATATCCAGAGTAACATTTACAGCGTGTTTTTCTAAATCGAGACAAAAGTTGGTTTACTCGCTCATCTGTCATGGAGCGTGACTAACTCTGATTACGTATTATAATTGAAAATTAATGCAAATCTCATAAGCGCGCTGCGCTTCACTTCCAGGAGACTACCATCCAGGTCGCGTAGTCTCCTTCCTTCGGTCTCTTTATCCGCTACAATTCCCTCCGGTAGAGTCCTCGTTTTAGCTTTATCGCCTGAACCAGGACTGGCAGACCTTCTCTCTTAACTTCTTCCTTTTCCACCCTTTCGTCCTCATCCCACTTTCATGACCACCTCACTGATATGACTGCGAAAGTGCGCGATTCCAGCATCCCTTACACGTTATCCTCGACCACGCTTATTTTGAAATCCACATCGCGTAGGCATAGTTTTCGCCGTATCACGTCCCAGAAACCACCGTATCGCTGCGATGGAATTCCCTACCCCTAATCCAAGTTAAATTGATAACCATTTCGAATTAAAGCAATTGTGGAGATACCACAAGTTTATCGCGATTTACGTCCAATTATTTTCCACGTATGATTTATACTTTCTTTCAGTAAATCTGACTATGCAAGCATGTTCATCTATCTGGAAGGCTGAACACCTTCATTTGGGTGGATATCAGCGGATTTAATGCGCAAGAGGTTAAATAGCAGAACGTTATATATATTAAATTCGCAGAGCCGCTTTAACATATTTACAGACGGATTCCGTCCTAAAGATCATATATGCATTTTCAATTGACTACCCATCGCGCATACTGCCCGCGTATTGCACTTCAGTTAAATTTTCATAACATAATTGAGTTAAGTAGCGTTATATCTTTTTCATTATTATAGTTCGTATATTATCACCCACCGATGGCGCAAACATGTTATTTTATTTTTTATTTGGAGAAAAATGTTTGCACGTAATAAATGCGAACAGAGAAATGAGAAAAATAAAAAAGGTTTTGAATTGCGCAACTTTAAATTACTTTCGTTAATTAACACTTCAGCACAAAAGGTCAGGTTCTTGTATATAAAAAGACGATTCCACAATCGTATGTACTTATTGCTAGGACGACTTCTGAATGTGTAAACTTTCTGTACGCATAAATGAGGACTCATGGTGCGAGCTCCATAATCGAGTACGTGCTAATGTAAACAAAACCGGTGTAAGTAGACCAGACGGCTGTTCTCAAATTCCTTTGGCATGAGTCGTGAGAATAAGTGCAATGAAATGTGGGAGTATGCAAAAAATATAAGAAAGTGAAATCAATTAAACGAAGGAAGGGAACCTAACATAATTTAACAATAAAATAAACTTAGCACGGAAGAAAAATAAATTAAATACGAAACGCGTTTTGAGATACTGTGATTCACTTGCAATATCGCGCAGTCCCACAGAATTTTCAAATCATCTCTTTGTCTCCATGTTCCGTTACTTTCCATTCAGATCTGTTTTTAAATCCTTTCTTTCGTTCACTTTATTTTTGTAACGCCCACATTTTCTTTTATGGGCCATTTATTTCCATCTTATATAGGAATCAAAATTCTGAAATACAGTGAACGCAAAACATGAAATGTAATGAATAAATAAAAAAAAGTTTTTGAATCCATTTCTATGCGATATTATGAGAAGTGTGCAAAACTCTTGTAATGTACTCCGACTTTTAGCTTTGGTGACAAAGACAGGAGCACAATGACAATGAATCAAAACGAATGGATAGAAAATGCCGAAAGAAAAGAAAAATGGTAATGGACGTAGACACAGGGCAACAAAGACCCATCTGCAGTTCTTTGCGTTGTATTTACATTTTCTGGCTCTAGGTGATACCAACATGACGAGAGGAAAAAAGACGAACTAAATATTTGACATAAAAACAAGCACGACACAATTTTCAAATTGTCGTTACTTATTTTCTAAATATATCTATGAAATGAATATTGATGTCTAAATAGAGATTCTGTAATTTTATTTCTTTCTTGTCAGCAAAACTAGTCTGAATTCCGTGCTAAGAGTCTCGTGTGCAGCTAGTTCGGAATTCGCAAAATACGTCAGCAGGATGTTCGTTAGCATGTACATAACACGACGTCGACGCATCCATTGAATTCTGAACTGAGTACACTTGAAACACTACCTACATTATCCAGGAGGTTCAAAACTCAAAATGTAGAAGAATGCGTCGCTCCATTATGAATCCAAATGAAGACAAATTTTCGTAAAAATTTAAGTCTCGGAATTCCGCTTATTCTATGACATGTAAACTTAAAGTACTCAAACCATACGGTACATTATCTATGCATCATTTGGCAGTCCAAAGTAAGGAACATCTCAGACGTTTTGGAAAGGGTCATCGAATATTGACATAATCTGCCCGTATACCACCTTCGACGATCTTGAAAACTTGAGCCTAGACCCGTATGTTAAAGGATATTCTTATAAGCGATCACGTACATGGTCGATTGCATTTTGTTATATTCAAGACATTCAAACCATGTATAGACAAGTAATTCGATTTATTTATTACACATGGTATACTAGTAAGTTTGATTTATTACGTCGAAGTCAATATTTGAAAACTAAACTTGAACTCTGGAATCTAACGCCTCCATATAATAATGATATATGGCAATAATTGCCCGTTCTTTTCAGACTTCGGAAACCGGTTTATGGCCGATTTGGGAAAGACGTTTTATATATATTTATACATTCGAGATATTTACAATTGAGGCAAACTTAAAAAGTAACGTTTAAAAATATACCTCGTCTTTTTTTCAGACTTATTCGTCATGCTTGGCGAATGCCATGCAACTCAGCTGCTCATCGTAGCGTATCGTGACTAACTTTCGTTTAATTCATACGGGAGAGGCAAGACCGACAAAAGCCTCTGCGATCGACACCAATACCGGCCAGTGACAATGGACGCTTTAACTGCTAATTTTATGATCGCGACCTTTTGGTATACAATTCGCGAGAATTAAGTAGAACGGATGACGTTTGATGACTTACAAAATATACAGTATATCCTAGAACTAGCACATTAAATTAAGTTTCATTAATTTCACAGTTTATAATTTCTACTGCAAGTTCTAAGGCATTATGTATAGTGAATTATTATGTAGGAATTATCATGTTTGATGAACAAGATATAGACAGAGAAGGTGGTACTTACCTCGAAGAATCTGATACAAGAAGACCTTGATGTGATCAGGGCTGAGATGCTGCGGACTCACGATGATCTTGTGAAGATCGCTTTGAAGAAGTTCCGTTATAACATATCTATAATTTATGGTTAAGGAAAATGCTTTGCAGAATTTTTGAGTTATAAATAAATATCATATACTTCTAATAAAATAAGGTAGGTCTTTAACGGTAGGCTGTCTTTCTACTGCCCAAATAGACTCAATTAGCAATATAAATCACTCCAATACAGCCTTGTGGACATTCAGACTCCGTGAATTGGTGGTCCCAACAAGTGGATTAATGCTTTGAGCAACGAAAAAGGGTTGAAGATACTAAAGAAACAGTTTCGCTTACCAAGTAATCAGTGAATTGCGCTAACTAATAGGCAACCAATAATCGTTACTCACAATAATTTTAGTTGCAAAATTACAGTAAGTGTTATTCCTTATGCCTTCTGAAGCACTCAGTACTTCCCTTGAAATGACTACTCATCAGTGGAGTGGAGCTCCAAGTATTAAGTCTACTGCCATTCCCTGTCAAGCAGATATTGCAAGATACATCTGTGTGAGCGAAACGTGTTCACTGAGACTTGCATTCGATGAAAGGAAGGCATAAGCTCTTCATATACGAAGAAATACACGCGTATCGGTCTAATTAGTCATGGATCATAAGATGATGCGATTTCCCGCTGCAGAAAGCAATTCATTCCATGATTAAATTCGATTTACCTTGCGGAGGGTATTTTGTCACTCCTTAAAAATCCCTTGGAGGAATTCCAATGACGGGGGATAGAAAGAAATATCTTCATAATAAAGGTTGTCAAACCATTTGTTCGAAATTGGGCATTTTACATAATTCTATCGATATTACAACCACCTATCCTGTTGACTGATCGTCGTTTTTGAAAATAACTATTGCATTACATCATCGAAAGTTACGCAGTGCAGAGACAATCAATAACCAGCTTCTAGTATTACAGCTTATAATAAAATGCAGGTAATCTGCATTCCTATCTGGACAAAAGTTGCTATGGGAATATTAGTCCGAGAGATAGAAATGCTGACCCTGTATAGGTCCAAAATGTCCCAAAGACAGGTTCCATGATAATTAATTACTCGTGCTTAATTAGCGGATATCTGGATTAACGTGGTATTCGCATCCCCAGAACTCAGATGAATGTATTTGGTTAGTCTGATTCACTTATCGACTCGCGATTATCGAATAAACTCATAAGGATTGGCTCACTAATCTTCCGCACAGGTATATCTCATCGCTCCTTGAGATCTCGATTCGGTCGCATAGGCAGGTACGCAGGAAGGTAGTCAGACACGAGGGACGGTTTTGCGAGGAGACCCAACGTCGTCCAATATCAGCGATCGCTCGTTCTCAGCTCACACCTCCAGTTAGCTGCCTATGCAGAGGCTCATAATTTTTCGCAAGACCCGGAGAGATCGCGGTTTGGCCAGCATACGAGAGAGAACCCAGGACCAGGTTTTAGTCCACAAGAGTGTCGTGGAGAGAATGAAATAGGATAATGGCGGAATGAGGTCGACGGGTAGGTTGGAATGCAGGTAGAGGTTTCCGCGCGATCCTGGCGCGGTATGCAAGTCGACTGCGACTGCGGACTGGTTTGGTGAGTCGTACCTCACGTATAACCTGTGGTTTGCCGTGTTTCACCGATCACGAGAGTTCTACAGCCTATCCGCCAACGTACAGCTTCGAATCCGGCCACGGTCGTTTCCCAATCCCGAACAAAGAACCTACCTAATACTAGGATAATTCGAAAGTGCTCAAGGATGATTTGGACATCGGCTATCTTGCACGAACCTTTCGACGCGTGCCACCTGCGCGTTAGCCTATCCCGAACCTGCTTTTCTTCCCTCCTTCTGGCTTTCAACGATGCCGACATGCGACCCGAGATGCTCTTGTGCTCCTTCGTTCCAATTTCTTATTTAACCTGTGCCGTACCGCGTTTGGTCTGTTACCTGCCGAGAACCGATTCTTTATCAGATTTTCGCCAAAGTCCACTTATAAAATAATAGGATCCCACTTATTTACGATTTGTGTTACGAATACATTACTACTGTCTTTTTAATTGAGAAAGGTATTGGATTGCTCGATACTGGTCAGCAATAATTCTGGCATTTACTCTTATTTTTCACACTGGTCATGACTTTATAGTTCCCAGTGCAGATTGGTTCAACCATAGTGTAGGGAACCGACTACTGCGCATCAGACAGACATGGAAGCTCCCTTGAGTCCATGAAAACTTATTAATATTGCAAGCAGGACCTCCATGCTTCTACCTGCTTTACAGAATCGGTAATATATCATTGTTTCACCGCTCTCCCACTTCTGTATGGCCTATTGCGCCTCTGTGGTAGCGCTTCACCTTTGTATCATAGGTTCAACTGTATATTTTCTCCCTTCTTCTGTGCCTTGCTCAAGAAACACCCTTGTGGCCACTCTTCGTTTTGGAGTTCAGCAACCAGATAGCCAAAACCTAACTTATATGGTCGGTTTACGGAGCGTTAGTGACTGACAAACACCCCTCTGAATTAGGTTGAGGAAGTCTTAACAAATATATTTTATCACAGAACTTTCAAAACACGTCGATTACATGTACAAGCGACAGATGAAATTCATCAAAAAGTTCAATGGAGTAGTCCAATTACCTTATTTTCAAAAAGATCAGCACTAGTAGTCGGAGGATCACCATTCGGGAATAGTCCAATCTTTACCCAATTTTTTAAAACAAATCAAAATAACAACGTAAACAATTGTAATTATTGCAACATAAACATGCAATACTCGAAAGCTTAAATACATAAGCATATGCGATGTTTTGACTAACCAACATAAATACGGTAACCCTCACAACCTCCCGCATGTATTCAGACAATTCCGGGTAAATTTGCACAACAATATGTACATTAAATATCACTTCCTAAATAATGTATCTAAATCATTTATATTAATTATTGAATACATTTGATATTATATTTACGTTATTTATTTGTATTATAATTCTGTGAAGACTATTTGGAAATAGGTGAATTGAATAAAAGTCTGCTTTGTAATTCTCTTAATGGATTATCCAGAAACGCCTTGTATTATTGATTCGTGCAATGAACTAAAATTGAAGAATGATTATTACTTAGCATCGGAAGTCGAGGAATATCATCATTTAGTAAAGTAAACCGTAGGTACACTCCTCGTGAAAAGGAGAGTGATAGTAAACCTTTATACGTGATAACACCCACCGCTTCAATTACAATCATGTAACCTTAAATGCAGCCTTCCTGAGTAAGCACTTGCGTGACCCATGGTTTATGTACTGTCAGTCGGGTTAACGACGTCAGCTGGAAAAGTGCTTTATCTCACCTCCCGAGACTTGCACGAATTCTCAGATCTCGATCTTTGTCTATTACAACGTGACTATTTTATTTGTTAAAGGGATGGATAAATTTTAAAAAGCTCCGTTAATGGTTAGAACTACTAAAACATTTCTTTCAGTTGTGCGTTTAACATACAGGCAATTAAGAATGGATAGGATACAAATCGTACTAACTCACTTAGGATGACACCGACCTAAGACAAGAAAATCAAAGTGTACGAAAACATTGTGTAAACTCCGAGTCACAAATGAAGAACATAGAGATCAGCTAGGAACAAACAACACAGATGGCTATGGACCCACAGAAGTCGATTAACAGTTTAAGATAACCTCAAGTTTAGCATTCGTTTAAGATTGGACTGTAAATTCGAACACGATCCACTTATTTTCGTTTTTGTGATGCGCGCAAAGTTCACGCGACCAAGTATAATTAACTAATTTAGTTTTTTTTAAATTAAGATACCACGATCGGTCGGCCCAATCATAGGACTGGTTATAGCCTGATGTAACCTGGAACCGGATAGGTTGGCCGGATCTTCACTGAGTTTCTTGAAGATACTCGGTACCGTCGTGTCGACCGGTTTTCTACGGACAAAACCGATACCTCCCGACTACGGCAGCCGTCGGCATCGTGGAACCGAATATCCTTCCGCTTCATTCTGTCTCTTTCTCTTTTACTCTATCTCTCTCATACGCCCTTAGTCCCTCAGTAACTGCCTCTCTAGTTACGTGTTGGTCGTTTTGCTTCATCTCTGCGACCCGTGTGCTCTCATGCGCTCAAACGAAGAAGAACGGGTTATCCATACTCCATATGCGGGCTTTCCAAATTCCGAATTCGTCTCGTTGCCTCTGTCTCCTCTGTTGAACAAAAGCTACTCCGAACACTTTATAGCTCCTCCTTTTCGTATAATTCGAAGGTCGCGATTTGGCCGAATATGAAACCCTTTGGCATGCTAAACCGGATTATCTATACTAATATTTGCCGAACTTGTCTTGACAGCTATTAGAGAATTGTTATAAAGGCGTAAAGTCGAATGGGTACAACTGTTAAAAGTCGTTATGTCGCAAATGTTGCTCCATCTTGTATTGTAATGACTTTACCATACGCTATTCCATTCAATGAACAATGACATACCAATTGCGATTAATCTCTTAGTAATGGTACACAGTTTAGCGTTTTACAAATTATTAGTGACTGGGCAGATCGCCAGAATGAATTGATAAAAAATGAATTTAAAAATCAAGTGTAAAGTTTATTAAAGTAGAGATCCTAATTCGTATTATATATTGTACCTTTGTGACGTTGATAAAGCCACCCTCGAGCGTATCCTCCGAACGAGACATAGAATATATTTATATTGGAAGCAACATAATTCTATCAACTTCATAAAGCCGAGCTCTTTCAACTTTATACGTGAAAGGAAACTGTAGTATATGCTATGGAACTTTGAGTCACTTCAATAAGTTTGTGTTGTGTGCATTTCATTTATTGGATAATTATAACTTTCCAGTATGCCCAGTATCTTTTAATCGACATTTTGAACTGAAAAAGGAAACAAATAGAAAAAAAGATAAACTGAAAACTATGCAAATATTTTATTTTGAAATAACTACTGTCATCCAAATTACTTTGTTATTTAAAAAAAATAGCTTTATTACGAGTGTCTGATATTGCATATTTCAAATTTCTCATCAACCAACTTGTCGAATACTGAGCTTGACTGTAGTCGGTCCTTCGAGCGCAAAGTTACGTAAATCTCTCTAATGCCTCGAGACACCGAAGCTGAACGGACCGTAGGTGTCACTACGAACGTTCCCTATTAAAACTGAAGCCAAGAATTCGCATTTCACCCTTGCGATACTCGAGAACCTGTAATTTATCTTCATGGCCTTCGACGGGAAATTTACATTGTTCTCGGACATAGTCACCGGAAATAAAAAAGAGCTCCCCAATCTTTTTGCAACAATCACGTAACTAAACTCATTTCCTCAATTAAAAAAAAGATAGGCCAGTATTTCGTGCACCTGTTCCTGAACTTTCCTGCCGAACGAATCTAAATCCAATCAGATATCCCCCATTGCCTAACATAACTATCACTCTTCCTTCCTATATTAATAATTGTTGTTGTAAATAAATGCAACGCTAACATTAAATAGGGGAGCCATGTAAAATATGTATTTCGGGGGACGTAAATTTGCTACCGTCTCCAGGATTCTCCAGGATGTGGTGGAACATTCAGCCACACGCGAAACTCTGTAACCGAGTTGAAAATTTACAGCTATTACGTAATGAATTTTCACCTCGTAAAAGTCCACAGTTTTTACGACGGGAGCGGATATTTCGTTTCTGTTGCATTATCGTATAGTGGCGCCAAAGTAAAATTCATTCGATTAAAACGATACTTCAACACTTCCTGCGCAATATAAACGCAAAAAATCCTAATCATAAAGCAGATATGCTGCATGTTGCGACATATTGCGTCGTTACTACTGCACCAAATGTCGTTTTCTAAAGTCTCCAACTTTTAATTGCAAATTTAATAACTACAAATATACTTCGACTAGAAATATTTATTTTTTACATTTACAGGCTTGTTAGTAATATTTTTTTCGCATTTAAGTACTGCCACAAATCAATTGAAAATAGGTTATGAAACGAAGAAGTTTTCAGGATTCATGACGACATCCTACAGGAATCTTTCATGTAACTAAAAAGAAACTATAAATTATTGTCCGACAGCAATCTATAATAGGTCAGCCTCAGATTGTTTAAATGAGAATTGATTTTCTTCATTTTCAATTTAACATTCAGGAAAATAAACGTTAACCAGTATTCGATCACAAACCACATCAGTTTGTCAGATATCCCTGGAGACGCTTGTTAAACTCACTTACTAAACTCACGAATTATTCAGACTACTAGTTAGTTGGAGATTGCGTTCCGGTCGAAATAACGCAAAGTAACTCTTGGTACTCTGGATTTCCCTACATAGCATAAGGTAACCTAACATTTTCTTACCATGCAGGATAAAAGCATCTATCTGTCGTTAATAAAAGTTAACTTGGCACCTTCTAAATTATCCATGTTTATACTTTTTCCCGTCGCTTTGTTTATCTGGGGCCCCTAGATGGTACCCCTTTTTCTTTTCATTTGGGCCTTCGAGCCGGATTATTTTAGATTTGGTAAGCAGCTCCCATTATAAATACAGCGTCAAGAGAAAAGTGTAAACAATACAGGAGGACAGATTGATTTTGAATTTAGCTTTTAATTCCGCTAAGAGTAATTTATTCGTTACTCCGATTGGACCATCCACCTTCCAACCGCAAATACAATGATCATTTGTCGTGTAAATTACTGTAATTAAATGCAGTACAAACGAATCGCGCAAGATTGAAACGAAATCGGAGGGATTCCGCAAATCGCAAACGGGGCGCGACACGGCTCGGCTCGTCCGCTATAGCATAATAAGCCGCGATCGGGGTTACCGTGGCGGGTGTACACCAACGCCGTATGTATATATACGTATATATACTAGTAGAGAGAATGCGGGTGCTTAATGAGTGCTCTAATCAACGCATATATCGACAACGCGGATAATCAATTAATAGAGTGATAACAGCCGTAGCAAAATTAACGAGACGAGGCCGAATATTAGTGCTACCTTCCGCGAGTATGGGTATATACATGAGTCTACTATTATGATATTGTTCCTGAGGGCATGTGTTCAGGGGGCTCGGTTCCTATATGCAAACGCATATACCGTGTACTCGCATATACACGACATATGCGTTCCACATGTAGAATGTATATTCGGTATTACGGTGCGTCTGCACTCCCGTCATGTGGAATATGGACGTAAAGACCATTAAAGTATTATCGTAAATGGTAAAGACAGGAGTCGCGAGAATAATTAGCCGCTACCCGGCGTGAACAGTCGCGATCAATAGCCGATCAGTATTTTATTGTACAAACCAAAGGAAATTATGCGTTGCAGGAGGCTGATGATTATTATCAAGACTTGAATGTGGTTTTAGGACGTTCAAAAAAAGGTTCAGGCATCTAGAACTAGAATTTAGGTTGCTGAAGCTAAATGATTTGGTTCTAGTGCCTGAACGAGTTTGACCACTGAAATGCGTGGAATGATACGTCACAAAATCCTCAAGCGATAGTTCACCAACTAGACTCATTGGATTCTCATAACCTGACCGGTTGATAATAATCACGTAGCTGAGCGATCAAAAATAATTTCAACTAATTAGGTTTGGTTAGAAAATCACATTTCCACCTTTCCATGAAAAATCAGTGCAAAAACAAAGTGTCAAGCGGGTGGAAGATGTTACAAGTAAATGTAAATTATTTTATGAAATTGATCAAGTTGATGAGTAATGAATACGCGACGAAGTAAAGTTACAATCTTAAGAGGACTAATGGGAATTTCCACTTATAAAAATGATGTGTCTTAAGACACTGATTGTAAATAACTATATGCCGGTATTTTCCCAATAACAATCTGACTAATATCGATTGGGATGCGAATAAACAATATTCTGTGATGAATCGAAAATGTACGAAAAAGTATCCTGTTTGGCATTTCAACATTCATTTTCCTCTTCAACTACACGTCACAAAGGATTTAAAAATGCTCATGATGTTATTAAAATACGCCAACATAAACGGATATTGTACCAAGTACGAACCCTTGACGATGCTTACATCAAGTTTTTTAAATTATACAGATATAGTTGTACGCTTTATCATAACAATATTTCAATGGAGAGTATAGCATAAGGTATCACTGGATAATAAAACGCCAGAGTATACACGACAACGTGCATCGTAGCGTTGAAAGGTCGTTTCAGCATACATCGTAGTCGGTTTTCTGTGTTAGGTCCTTTCTTGTGTAGCAAATAGAAAAAGCCGTTCTCGAGTGGGCGCATGATAGCAGATTTAATGCAAAGTATCGCACACAGCTGCGTACGCCTATACACATAAATAAGATTTACATTTTGCAATTATAACATATCCGGCTGAAAAGTGACCCTTTCCGTTTCGATATTCTGATGTTTTTTTTAATTTTGTTCACTTAGTTACTGCAATGATGTTAATAGTTTACCCCAGCGAAGCGAAAATAATCGTTTTTAAGCGCTCTTTTCATTTGCATTCGCTAATTCGTGCAATTGCCTTCGTTAAATTATAATATCCAGGCATATTTCCTTTGTTTAACATTTTCTGCCTCGTCTCCGAATATTTCACATGTCCCCTTTTAGAATTCCCCACATTTTTCCCTTTGTTTTTCCTGGAAGACACTTCCGCAGTGGGAAGGGACCATAAGGTACTTCAATCGATCTTATACCGTTATTTATAGGACACGGTTTATGATGCGCCGTGAAAATCTGGCGTTTTCACTTTACTTTCCTAATAATTATTAAGAGAGCTGTCCAAAACTAATAACCGTCCAAAGAACGTTTGAAAACTAGAATAGCAATGACTGGTCACTTTCTCGGCTTGCAAACAACAAAAACAGATGTAAACATTGATGGTGTATCATTAAATAATTCTAACCCGAGATTGGACCGATATACATTTATCGATATCGCATTTAGTTGGTTGTAAAGGCCTTGGTAACTCAGTGATGCGAATTCTCGGGTAATTGCATATTTATTCCATTTGATGCGTTTGACTATTGTGCCTGGGCGTGTAACAGACAGCTCATCCTCGTTGGTTAAGCCTTTGTTGCCCACCCGGGAGTCCTAAAGGGATAGTGAATACTCGGCTATATACTGACCCGCCATGCCGTTACACACGTGCACGTACATTTTACATGCGTACATGTGCAAATAGGTGGGTGCCGGTACTTATGTGGGTAACAGTTGGAGGTACCCTCACATCCCCAGAACGCATTTCCTAATGAACGCGCGCACAACCTCGGAAATTTAGTGGACGGAACGCGAAATTGCCAACCGGCTGGGGCGAAACGCCTGACCTTCTTTAATGGACTTGCAAGGATCTACGTACGGACTCGCCTCCTCGTACATCTTCTCCCGCGCCCATTGTTGAACCTAGAATCGTGAAGCATGTTACTAATTAATCCTTGCATTTTTTGAATGGACCGTTCATTCGAATAAGACCCAATTGACGAAAGTATCAACAGGTCCCTCAAAGTTGATACAGCCTCCTATATTTATATAAATTATATTGATCACATTTTCTCTTTGGATCCATTTTATAACGTTATTAAACGGTTCCAATCTCATATTTACTGTGACAATCACCTTCCATGCGGTCAAACCAACTATTTCTGGATTAAACGAGAATTCAAACGCAATGACAATCGTAAAACCGCATCGAAAATGGGCACGAATGTGCACTTGAAAGC
The DNA here is from genome assembly GCA_030407085.1 of Trichopria drosophilae. Lineage (NCBI taxonomy): Eukaryota > Metazoa > Arthropoda > Insecta > Hymenoptera > Diapriidae > Trichopria > Trichopria drosophilae. Next base: position 27,311,217 of record CM059585.1, read on the forward strand.
TAGCGCTATCGGTATCAATTTCGCCGGTGATGGAGGTAGTCCGAACTAAAATCCAGGATGAGGAGCTATGTAACTATTGGGTATCCATATATCATTTCGCCGACGAGAACCGAGATTACCAATCATTGTTTCGATCATGATTACGTCAGTCATGTAATTCATTTTTGTCCCATCATTCGATTTAATACTCCACTATCGCATGCGAATTTCGAACAAAATTCGTCACGGAATGGTACACCTGGACTTGAAGCATGTGCACTGTAAACAGTGTTAGATTAACATTTACACGCAAGAAATAACGTCGCAACCAAAGCCACGAACCATCGCCGGCGGTAACCTGGAAGCCCATAGAATACCACTAAAATAACATCCCGAGAACGTAACTGCGTTAGAGGAAATTAGCAGCCCTTGTTGCCCACCGATGGAGATAATTTCGGAGATATCTCTACCGCCCAGCAATAACAGTAGCGATCGATCTGAATATTCCAGTCAGGATATACGCCGGAGCGGAATGACGGTGGCGGTGTGCTAATGGCATTCCATCGACGTATCAATAGCACCGTCGTCGGTCATGCACATTAATAATCTACAGTTGTGCTCAGATGAGCTACGGGTTGGCCGTATCCGAGCAACCGTCTACTAGTATTGGCTCGGCGAATAGTAGCAGACGTATTAGTCGCCTAGGGAAAGGGGTAATAATAATGCACTACCGTGATATTCGAACATTTTGGATACCCGCAGGTAGGAGTTGAGAGCTCTAGCAAAGGACGTACTACAATTGGAACGATTCCAAACGACTTAACAGGTGCTAGACAAGGAGGTTTGATTTAACGTTGAGCTTGTACGCAGCTCGATGTGGAGATTATGTCCAGAGGTCGTTGCAATACACCGAGGAAAATGTGACAGAATTCACGAGTAAAGTTTGAAACGCCTGCAGCGGGGTCAAAATAGCTACTCCTCTAAAGTACAGAAACCAAGTGAACCTAACTACTCGACGCAGTAGTAGCTCTTCTGACGTGTTTAAAAGCTTACACGGACGAACTGGATTTAGAGGCTATGAGATAAAGACTTTTCAATTTTCATGTTACAATATTGTCTAGATGTCAAGAGCAGCCATTAAAAGTTAAAGGTCTAAATAATTACAACGATCCAGCACTGCCTCCTCGAAATGAGCATAATGCCGTGTTTCGGCGTGTGATCCATACGTCTTCCATCCGGTATCGATCGATGTATATAAGATACACCAGATATCGATATCAAAAAGGTACAAGAACTTATATGAGTACAGGTGAAGTTCTTAAGGTCGACTTTCGAGGACGATATATTTCATTTTGTTATTTTACTTACAACGCACAACAACATTGAAGAAAGTTAAAAAAATTGAAATAAAATACGACATATTAAACGGTCTGCTCTGTTGGTTGCAGTAAAAGGAGAAAAATATTAAAATCAGGCACCCCTTATCACGCTTCACTTGATCCCCCTTTCACTGGCCATTCAATTTACCGCCCACCTGGCGCTGAGCGTCCGACAAATAACGACTTTTCGCAATTTTCCAGTTTCACCTGCATAAAAAAAGAGACTTTTTTTAAAGGTGTACCAAAAAATGTAATTATTCTTTAAATTGAAAGTTAATATAAATTCAAACTATTTGCAAGCCTCTTTTTTCATATATAATTTTGCTTTCTTAAACCACTCTGAAACCAGTTTTTTCAATTTTAGCATCTAGAGTCGAATACCCGAATGGAAAGAAAAACTGTAAAGAATAAATATCCTTCCTTAGTTCTAAAAATGGCAATTCACAAGTACTGCAACCGGCTAATTGATTAGTAAAACAGAAAAGGCGTCGACCCCCGAATAATAAAACCTAACTATGATCTTCAGAGGAATCGTCACGTTAACGATGCTATGTCACCGTTACACTTTACGTGTCTCAATTATGCAATCCAGGAAACTCACGATACATAGATTGTTATCGACTCCAGTACAATAATTTAAAACTTGCCATGTTTAACTTTGCTTGTGAATTTAAAAATAAACAAATTAAAATTCTATATTTTAAAGATGACGCGGTCATGAACAGTGCCAGCGGGCCGTGCGTCGACACCTATTGCGATAAAACTTGTTATATGTATTTTATCATAATAAATGATGGATGCAATCATCCAGCTATATAGCAAATTACTACGTTCTTTGAACAAAAAAAACTAGCAAGCTTCGTTACTACGACATAAAATCCAAGATTACATAATTTTTCAATGCTACGCAAAGTTTCCGTTTCACGAATTTTTCATTAGTTCAGTTAACGGTTTTTGTGGGGATATAAGGCATCTCCAAAGGTACGATAAACATGAGTTACGTTACGTAAGAGTCTAGAGGATTTATATTCCTGATTCAATCTCTTTTGTTTGGGAGTTGTGAACTATTCATTCTGGAGAGTGCTGCAGGATTGATTTACTTTTGGAAAAAGTTCATTCGTTTAAAACGTAGCCAATGCTAACATTACTTCAAAATCTTCATTCGTTTGATAGAATACCTATCCAATTCTTGTTAATAACTTTATCCTGTTATAAAATTTGACGTCATCGTTCCGTGAAAACAGATTACAAAATTCTGTGGAATCCCTGACTTTAGTGTAAACTGATCAAAACTTCCATCGTAATTTCGGAAAGCTGCGGTGTTCTTGGGTTGATCGAACAGTACTTAAAATAAAAACATTAAAGCAGAGTTCTGATTAGGAACTACAATTACTTTCCAAATTAACGATCGAAGTAATGGTGCACCGATTGATGCAGATAGCAATGACCGATAATTTACTGGCAAGTACCGCCGATTACTCGTTGCGTATGCTCTTTTTTTATCTTTCCGATCCGTCCATTATACTTGTTCGATCGAACGATTACCTTGCATTGAGTCGTCAATCTTGCCGCTTTCTTAAAATGCAATTGCATGCAATAGATTCAAATGGACATTAAACTCTTCGAATTATAAATAAACACACCACAAATTCCTCTAACTCTAACGACTCGAAACTAAACATCAATAACTAAATTTTATAGAAAACGAATTTTTTAACGTCTGAAAGATAAGGAAATTCAAATTCTAGACATTGACGTCGGAGCTTTTCGTGTAAGGGAATAGTTATACCTTCACACGTTTTATGCATTTATGTAAGCGGTGTTCTTGCATAAGTGAGCCTGTACCTACTCGAAGGAAGTTATGCTCAAATCGTTTGTTCCACGGTGCTATCGGGGAACACTATAACTTTCCGATTGCGAAACTCTATACGCTTGTATACATATCTATACAATATAAGTACGATATATGCGTGTGCTGATAATATGAACGGAAGAGTTGCTTGTCGATAGATTGCACTCGAGAGTGCGAATTTCAAAATAAGATTAAATTTGGATGACATCATGCATGCCGTCGCAATCTATCGAAATACTACTTCGTACACGAACGTGTGACGTTTACGTACTGCTGATGTGATGAGAAGGCGATACGATATTTTCATTTACTATTAAATTTAGATTTTGCCATATACATGCTGCTTCGTTCATCCAGTTCTACCTTATATACGGATTTTTCATATTTCCAATCTAGATCGCGCTTCGTTTTACCAATTCAGCATGCATACGGCATAGACTGTATTGCAGATAGGGGGCTGGTTCGATGATTCGCCATGGGTAATGCACTTTCAATATACTACATGGATGGATCTAGACTTAACATAGACTAACCCATCCAAATCCTGTTAATGAGGTCCTTCTTACCACGTGCAATGTTAAGCCTTATATAAACATTTCCATCCCATCTGTTCAAGTGTTTTTCGGTTTGTGCGTTTTAGAAACTTAACTGCTTGGATGAACCAGAAAATAGTAGGAAGCAGGGGTGTGGCTCTTAGCCCATGTTACCCTAAACCATACGTGGAATTAAAGCAGCTTCAGTCTCGTTTCAGTTCGCTCAAGGGAGATCTCGGACACGTGTACGACCTAACCTAATAAATCTGATGCCTTGTTTCTCACGTTACCGGCAGCAAAATGGATCGATAGTTGCTGTACCACCCGCCAATGCCCACTGGCATCGTGTAGAAGTCCAGGGAACCAAATGCCTGTGTCGCATTGAACCGTGGCTCCTTGTATGAAGGATAAAACTGATGGTACTAAAAGAAATATTGGCGTTAAATAATATCGCCTACTTAATCATGTTTTTGACATTTTTATGCCGTATACTGCCAGATTTGGTTTCGCCCTCCTAGTAATTTTTATGACCATCTACTTGGGTCAAACTTGATCTGATCACCTACGAGGTCAGCTCCTTTGTTTCCAACATTTTTGAAAAGGGACTCGTGAAATGAACGTCAATCAAACCATTCAAATACCAGCAGATTATCATTGGACTTCTCCTATGGATATTAAAGATATCTAACCTAAAAATCAAATTCAAAGGTGACCAATAACGCCGCTCGGTTACTTAGGTTGTGGTTGCGCGCAAGCGTCTATCGATCGCAATTGTTATATATTAACCGTGGTAACAGAAATTTATAGATTTGGAACTCCACCCAACCCCCCAACATCTACCATGATCAACACTATTAATTTTGATCTGGATGCTGAACGTTTCATCGATCATTTTTCACGCGAGCTTACAAGGTGTCTTCAAAACTTAAATCAGAAGTGCATGTATCGATTAATTTTATCTTTCAGAGTCTGATAAGATGGATTATCGTAGACAGAACAACTTTTCATATTTGAACGACTACGAACTAAAATAACAAACCACAATTCGTTTTGAAATTGGATCCTTGAAGGCAATGGGTACAAGTAAGCCTCCTCCTTAATTATCAAAACGCCGAGTCAATGGTAGGACGATTAAAAGTTTCCACGTCGTTGGTATCACAAACGTCGATCGATTGTGCAGCGTCTGGTGAAGGCCCGCAAGTGGCTTAATTAGAGACAACAATGCATATACGCAATCCACTGGTATGCGTGTAATGCATATACATATGTATGTAACCAGAGGTCAGACGTAACCTGACGCCAAAATTCCACAAATTGTTGATGCCAATCGTAGTTGAGTAGCGAATTTGGTTCCACGAAACTGTATTGGAGGAAACGCTATCGATCATTACGAAGAGACCGCTAGAGAAGCTTCTCGAAGCAAAGTTAATTTCCCAGACCAAGGAGAGACGGGTTAAATAAATATCCTATTTTCCTTTCGTTTTATCTTATTGACACACTTCGCGCTTAATGCGCTAGTAGTTGGAAATGACTGTGCTAACATTTCATGAAACTTCTTTTGTTCCAGTAAATTGTCAGTGTAAAGAACTTTCAAGTTCGGCTTTGATTTAATGGCAACTAACGGTTGACCAGCCTATCAGTAATAAATAATATAATCGCAATAAAAATACATAAAAGGATACATTTCTTGGAAGAAGTCCAGATGCGGCGGCTGCAGGATATCAAGTGCCGACAGAACCTGAAAATAAAAGCAACTTTGTCACTGAAAGGTAGGTGTATGTTAAGGGAGAAAGAAGATAGGATCAAAATGACCCGAAACTGTAATGAAGAGGAGAAATGTTTACACGAGGTAGTTATTCCCGAAAACGCGAAAAGAAACTTCCGGTACACACGCGATGAGCTATCTAGCCCGGGTAAAACAACGAATGGATTATTTCAACAAATTTACTTTCCCATAAATGGAATTCTACATTTCGTACTAAAAAGAATGATCCATCAATTAACACCGGTTGCTCTACCTCAATTAGGATTACCTCAATTTCCGCGCAGTGTTATCGTCTGCGAGGATATCATTAATCGCTTGACTTAATACTGAGGGCGTAACCTATTTAACCACCGACTTGAATTAATGATTCGTAAAAAGTTCTCAATTGTCTCGTACTGTCGGCAACACGGCACGCAAATAATAAGCATGTCGGAAATTGAATGTCAGAAAACGGGTGTTATAATACAGTATAATTAGAAAGATCGCATGGAAAAAATGACTACTCGGTAATTCACGGAAAATCAATTTAAAAAATAGTTCAATGTAAAGTGAATTGGTTTGTTGATACTTACGTTCTCATGTTTGAAGAAACATAACATCTTCAATTCCCTGAAAACTCTTTTGCTACTGACGAGACTTTGAAAAACATTTGGCAGTTTTTTCAAAGCTACCCTTTTGCCATCCCTCGGATCCGTAACGGCCCTGCGAACAAAATAAATACATAATGAATATAGGTAACGACAGAGTACATCTATGTTTTATCAATGTATTCTTAAAAATATACAAATAAATCTCCTATCAAAAGGAATTGATATGCATCAATCGACAACAGTTGGAAAAGCAATTTGTGTAAACCGTTTACGTCGAGCCATTGACGCGGATTGGCGTACTTGTTACACGAATAAGTCGGGAATCAGTTTATTCATCGTTCAAAATATTAATTTGCATGCGCAGCCGAAACCAGGGACAAATGATTGTAGTGGCAGTAATACAAATGGACGATTGAGCGAGCAGACCATCGGTCTATCCACATCTCGTAATCCATAACTACGCAATCTCGGCGCGTCCGCGCTTCGACCGATCATTTCTGCGACGAAGCCCTTTACACACCGGGGAAACGGTAGCTCGACTGTTATACAGGAGGCGGGGTTTCATTGGGCAAAGACCACAAACCGTTGATTCGACTACATCGATCTCGCCCACTCCCCGTGTGTTCGCGTCTGCTGGATCCATATAACATATCTGTCACCCACTTTGTTTATATGTTTATCTACCGTTCACTCCCATTTCATAAATTAATAAAGCAGACCCCGTGCCTCTGCTAATTACTGCATCCATTATAACTCGAAAACTAAATAGTCCCAATGCTGTTCCTGGTACGAGAATCCAATCGGTAGTGAACAATTTTACATGTTGTGATAATTTGATGGACCACCTTTTGCTAAACCATGTAATATTGTATCAACGGTACAGGATAAGCGGAATAATCAACATGTATTCGGTAGGATAAATTAAAGAAAAAAACTGTCCCTCCCATTATTGGGCACCACTGGATGAAACTCTATCACTTTATCTGTAAGTGTCCTTATTACAATTGGGTTAGTTAAAGGACTTCAGACGATTAGGACCTGGACTCAGTCATGTAAGGCAATTCCTCCTCAGTTGCGGACAGAATTTCGATTAGCTAAGTAGATGATGTGTGTCCATTGATGTTGACGATCGATACGGCAAATGATTGGATTTCGGCTGAGACCTAAGCGAGTAGACAATATTTGAGGTGTAATCTTGACATGTAAAAGAGAACTAGTTGAGCCAATGTATTCTTACGTACAAAAGGAAGTTCTACGTGCATTGTATAGTTATACCTATACATCGAGAATGTTTTTCAATCGATTGCACTTGGACGTATGCCCTTTGGTCCTGATCAGTCAATTCAGCTGTCTTCGGCATAGCAATACCTAATTAACAAGCTCTCTGTAACCCGATGCAATAATGTTAATGCATCTTGCTGATCAAAATCAGTTATCGAGGCAAGCGTTGAACATTGATGGGAAATTTCCGCAAACACAAACATAACTTGCATTCTCGTATATGCAGAATACGATAGAAACCACTTGGGCGTGAATATTGTTTGTCAAATCTTGGCCTCTATTTCTCTTTTGCATTTAGCTAATAAAGAAACATAAGACTTTAAAAACACGTTTAATTTGATACGTTTTATTTACGTTTGATAGAAAATCAGTGAAGACACGGCAAGAATATAAAAAGTAACATTAAGTAATAAATGACTTGTTTGGCACGGGTCTCTAATTACGAGAAAATTGGATTGCCTCAGAGCGATGGCGTACGTGTTAATTTCCGACCGGTGACTTATACTACACGACTTCATATTTAATGCCAACGATGTTATAACGTAAGAGCAAGAGGATTCGCAAGAACAATCAGCTTGGACATTTACATACAATGTAATCCGTACATTACTCGATCTGATTTACGGTGCTATATTTAACACTTATTTACGCATCGAAATGCAGCAAGAGTTTTTCCGTCGTATGAAGTCGTAAACAGGTCTGTCGTGAATCTACAATTCCAGTACAAACAAGTGGATCACGTATTAAGATAGTAATTTCGACGTCATAAATCAAATTTTTAAGTTCATCACCAGGTGGAAGAGACTGCGTGTAATGCATTATTAATACCAGAAGGATATATTCGTTATAAGATCTTAGATTTTCGGGAAAGTATTCCCTGATATTCGGATCTTGTTCTTTCGCAGATACGCTTGGGGAATTCCACAGTAATCCCAAAGACCTTTTCCGTCTGTTTACCGCCGAGTGAAATCTTTAGGCTTACATCGTTGCGTGCGATAGAACAGGAAAATAGGAAGCGGCAAAGAGAGAAGGAAACAGGGATCTACAATGTGGAAAAGAAAGGAGCGAAATGCTATGAATTCAACCGTGTAGCGTTTCTTTACGGCATTAGTATTAAAGCGAATGGACTCATTTATACGTTTCTGCCGGTTTAAAATTAATTATAATATCGTAGACGGAATGGCTTCCTAATGTTTCAAACTTTTTAGTATTTCGTAGACATTAAATTAGACTAATGTGATATGCTAAATTCACATTACGGGTGGGTAAACCCTCGGGGTTAATCAATCAGACATGTCATATTCAGATGTAAAAGTCATTTTAAGAAAATGTTTCTAAACAAAGTCATTTTCTAAGTGACTTATATATCTTTCGGGATCTCAATACGTATTTGTTTATTTTATATTCTCGTAGTTGTTTCCAACATGAACAACGTATTTGTTTTTATGTCTGGCCTATGGGTCTTTGTCGGTATATTGCCTACAGCAAATGGGATCATCTGACTACCTATCGTTATGACCCTTTCCACATCTACTCAAACCCATATCGGGTAACCCTTGCAGTAACGGTGAAGGTAATGCCGCACTCGACGCGTCACTTCCCCTTTGTGATTAAGCAGGAGTGGGGACCGCATTCAAGAGATTGTACAGGTAGGAGGAAATGGATAATGGAAGGGACTTGTCCTATGATACTATCTAAGTTCATGTTCAGAGGGAAAACTGATTGGTCAACCGACTAAATACTAGTAGCCTTGAACATAGATAGATAATAATTTGATGCATCCCAGTTATGCTAAAATAAGTCAGTATAATAGATTAACACACAACATATCAGAAGTACGTCAGTTTTGATTTGGCATGAGTGTTCGCTGATGTATACGTGAGGATTTACGAGCGATTCTCGCTTTTGAAAGTGATGTGAAAGAAGTTCGCAAGGCCAGAGAAAGAGCCGTGAAGTTGCGGGCGAAGTCGATGAGTTGACGGGAACAGAAAGCAAAAGAAGTATAAGCTATTGATCTTCGCACATGGAATAGAACCAGTCTCCACGCGAACAACTCTGTCGACGTCGAAGGAAGCAAAAAAGTGAATGGCAAAAAAATAAAATTCCTACCTTCACTGAGTTTCATTCTAGTTTACACGCCGACAGTGACGAGCTTGCTACTGTCGCATTTAATGTTCCGTCCGTATGACACGATACAAACAAAACGTTTACACCGAATACTGTCGATAATTGCTAAAGTCCTTAAAAGATGCTCTGATATTTTACTCAGGAATAACAAATTTTTCAGTGTGATGAATTCTAAAAAAACGTCAAGTAATTCAATAACGATATATTAATATAACTTCACGAATTCCCAGAGAAAATTGTAAAAAAAATCCTTGGACGTAACAGCCTGTGGCGGTCGATACTCTGAAAATCATTGCTGCAGTACATTGTGCACGCGTTCTGGACGAAAGCACGTTGCAGTTTTGTCCACGTGTATACTCAATTCGCTACCCTCGAGATTGCGCCTGACACAACCTTCGAAGAGACACGCGATAGCCTAGGGGTACGCTTAAGATTCATCTTTTTTTCACTGGCCATTCGTTTCTCGAAAGCACTTTTTTCCTTTCGCGAATTACTCACAGCTGCCAACACGCTGCAGGAGCTCCGCCAAGTGCACCTGCTGATGATAAGAATACATATGCCGCAAAAGAAGGACGTTGCACATTTGGTGGCCTAAAGAATAGACCTCATCTAAGTAGATTGTTTTTATAGGATAGCTTCGTATTGTTGGCGAGCGTATTCCCGAAATTTTTGTTTTGTTTGGATGACACATTACGCTTAAATAGATTTCTATCCATCTCTACAACTGATGATTCATTTGGCTTAGCCGTAATAGAGTACATCAAAGACAGTTTCCATTCCAGATCCCAGCAGGTGTCCTCTTAGTGGGACTAAACAAATTTTCCAAACTACGACTGTATTGTTATTACCCCAAAATAAACCAGGATTATAAAAATAAGAAACTACGTATTTTACTTATGACCATAAGATTCCAAACGTGTTATAATTTCCTGGAAAACGGTCACCACATAATGAAACTCTATAGAACTGAATTCTAGTTCGTAACATTGACTACTGAATTAGCATCACTATAAGTGTTAGGAAGTATTTACATGAATAAGCCGTGGCTTAACTTTTATCTAACTAGTTTAACTTAACAAGGACAAGCCGCACGACTCCGTAGAACAGTGCGGAATAGTTAGACAAGCTTCATCCTACTGAACATCAGACAGAACTTGAAATCGTCCTTCAAAATTGTGCTTAATTTCTTTGACCTTCAATTAGTTCCGACCGTTTACAAAACGAAAATTATGTACCGCCACACATTTATAACACGTATCTTTTTCTTAAGTTGTTTTCAGAAATGGTACATACAAACTTCGATGAATAAAGAAGATTAGAGCCAACCTCCAACCACAAAGGCCTTCATTACGTATCGGTATACATAACCTCATTGAAACGTGAAAACGTATTATACACCCAGATAACAAAATGCTCGCACCATGAGCACTCAGTGCGCGCACCCCGCACTGCAGGCTCATAGAGCGCGCACGCCCATGTTAAATCGCCATAAGAGCCCTCACGTGAGGACATATTGTTATCCGGGCAATAAAAGAACGTGCCAAACATGATAATTTATTTCGTTGGGTGCGACTCTCTAGAAATAAATGCAAAAAATATATAAAAGATCTGCTTTCTGTCAGTTTTTACAAGATAGTGGCTTCAACAAGCCCGTCCGCTGTATTGAGACATTCGGAATTACGAGACAAGACACGATGGAAATCGGTCCTAATAAATTTTCGAGGTTATGTAGTGGCAATGCCGATATACGCTTATTTCGATTGTATAATATAAAGCTTTCTGAACGATCATGGTAACAAACAAATGATGGTAATGACTTGAATTCCCATCAAAACTTTATTTAAAATGTGGAATATGGTCAACTGGCGATGACGTGTTGTAAAAGCCATTTCATTAGGATTCGAGCGTAAGCGCGAGACACGTGCCGCATTTGCCTACTTGTGTGCTGAAATAGATTTGCGGATGTATGACTCTGGCGCACGTGCACGTCGATCGACGACGAGAGTCAAATGGAACGTGACTCGTTCGAGGAGAGAGAAAGCAGAAGGTGTGTACAACTGAAAATGGAGAAAGACCGCAACTCGAGAGTGAGAATGGGTCATCGGCTAAAACGTCAACAGCGGAAGCGCTGACGTATTCCTCGTGCTGTTGCGCGAGATAAGCGATTCCGTAAATAAAACAAACTCGCGCTTTATCGCACTGCGATGCGATTAATTAAACAAGTGGCTAATTAAATTGTCTGTCGAATCTGCAGTAGTAATCGTAAACGATGCTTATTGCGCCGATTAGACTGTTCATCTATTCAATAAACTTCATCTACAAAATAAAAAAACAACCACAAACCATATCAAAACATCCATGAAAAGTCTTCTAGATGCATAACAAAAACAGCAACAAGCCAAGTCATGTGGAATAGTCCTATTTTGTTGTGGTATCAACGGGCTTCCATGAGTAATTTTTTACTCCAACAAATATATTCAAAAAATTGCTAATAAATGCTGTCAGAACGATGTCGAAACCTCCAACAATAAATAAAGTCCTACAGATCCACAAGAGAATCGTCGAGAGAAAAAATGGTCCTGGAGATTTACTAATCGATCAGTGTTTTACTTCGACCCAGACCATAGGTCTGGCGAAGTATTGAATTTGGTCAGTTCCCGCCAAAAAGTTACCCTATAGTTTTTCATCAAATGTCGACGTTTCAGGCCCTAAGGAACTCAAAGCAACAATAAAAAAATTGGTGTCCGTTAGGTTGTACGTCCGTCCGTCCGTCCGTCCGTGGGCAAAATGTTGTATACGCGATATCTCGCGACTGGCAGGACGAATTTGAAAAGTACAAACGGATTTGGGTTTCTCTTGGCCAAACTTAGATCTGATTAGTTTTTGGAGACAATGCATACTAGATTATGGGGAGGTTTAACAAAAAAAACGCTCAAAAAACACGTTTTTTCCATTTTTTAACAAAAAATATAAATCGTACAAAAAAATGTTTCAAACAAAAAATATAGAACATCGAATTCTCTACAAAAAAGGTTATATTTATTTCTTCGTAAAATCAACGATAATGCCGTAAAAAGCAAATTAACATGAAATTAACATAAATTGTACATGCACATATTATACAATGCATATGTATGTATATTATATACATTACATGAAAAACAGAGACACAGAGGAAGCAGGGGAGTGAGGCGGGTATCGGGGAGGGGGGGGGGCATAAAAAAATATTCACTGTAATGTTGGTGTCGGGTAGCCATGGGGAGGTGGTAGCGGGGAGGGCGTTTCTGGGCTTTGCCGGTAGCAACAACTTCAACTGATCATGGTTCAGGATATTGTTGTTAACGAACATACTGTTGACGTTATTGTAAATAACTGTTTATAGAATCGGGCCACTAGGACGAAACGCAACGAGCTTGTCAATTTCGGAAGTTTTTCAGTTATAAATAACCAATCGAGCCAAAACCTTTCGCGTCCAGGGCGTGAAGAAAAACGTATTAATGTACTGGATCACATGAACGGAAACCGAAGTATCCCACATATAAAAAAATTTATTTCCAGCAACCCGACCTGTTAACAACTCGACTAAACCGCGTTTTTTTAAGCATCAGTGTGAACAAGACGTACTCATTTATCAGTGCTTCGGCTGACCGGCGGTCGGGATTGAAATTTTCAAAATGCTCATTTTCAATTTTAATATAGGGTAAATATGCCAATGAATGGACGACTACCAATGAATGGACGATTTTCTACATATTTCTATTTCTTATGAATGTACGATGCACAACATGCAACAAAATACATATTTTTATGTTCTTTGAACATTCAAAACAATATTTACAGTACTATTGATCTTCCAGTGTTTATTATTTTGTAAAATCAAAGCAAAGTTTTAAAGCCATCCAAAACTGGTACTGAAAACGTCCCATTTGATTTAACCCGTCTATTCATTGGGGTTTAGCGGATTTTTTTACAAACGTATGAAGACGAGGTTAATAATTAAATAAAATCAAAGGTTGAACTACACGGTCATAAATAGCAGAGTCTAACGATTCTAATGGTGGTATCATAATTAAATTTTCATAAAAGAATTCAAAAGTTACAATCGATCAAAGTGTGAAAAATGCTTAACCGTCCATTCATTGGCATATTCACCCTATTTAAGGAACAAGATATTGTTACAATATATGTATAGAAACTACTCGAACCTAACGATGCTAGAACTACCCTCTGCCGCCTTCTTTCCTGACAGTGTTAAAATGGGAATATTTCCGGAAGCATCAGCCTTTCGTCAGGAAACTGCAATACGATTTTAGCCAAAATTGTAGGCATCCGGGTCGAAGGCATCTAGTTTCATGTTGAAACCAAGAAGCTTTAACCACTCCAACTAAGTACCTTATCGACAGGTAGTAGGTAGTCCTATTGTACATCAAAGACGATGTTATCCCGCTAGGATAGGTTATTTCGATAGACCACATAAGATCTGATTTCGTGCAACATTTCACCTGAATTGATCTAATTAGTTATGACCATAACCTAGATTAAATTAGATTATATTTTATCCCTACTATCCAATATTATCCTCGCGCTTGGCACTATGTCCGGAAGTCTTTGACAGAGTCCATATTGAGTGCCTTATGGATTTTAAAGATGGAGCACCCGGAAAAGGTTGGGGGAAGCGTTGGCCGGAAATGAGATATGCTTTCCCATAACAAGGTGCCCTGTCTCGCCATTTATCTCTCAATAGAAAGGCGAGCGTTCACCTGATTTTGGGGCGTCATAGTTCCCAAAATAGGGTAAGCGCTGCTCTTTTCATAAACAGAAATCGCTCTCTAATTTTGTGTGGCTTATGTACCAACATTTTCTCCGTAAGGATATGGTGCAATCCTTTATGTCTTTAGAAGAGAGAAACTCCTTAAAGATGCGTTTTCTGAGCCACATCAGTTAGGACCCTATAAATAATCTCCTAAATCCATTGGGTTACTTGAGATTATATAACAGCAATGCTCTGTTTGTTTTGAACGAATAATCACCAAATAATCTAGGAATTCATTACGAAAAGCTATGATTTAGACTAAATTAATAACGTACTGCAAATTATGGCCCATGAATCAAATGCAATATTACTATTGTGCTGCATTATCCTGGCATTGTAGTTACAGCCAGCTCGTAGAATCGCAGGTCTGTTCGATGTTAACCTGTGTTAATGGATCTGCGTTCACTATAGGAGATCCATTATGGAAGCGCCAACTCTGGTTGAGATCGGGTCAACGGCTCTCACACGTACATGCACTACACGTACACGCATACGTTTAGCCAGAGGTGCACAGGGGCCTGATACCATTGCGTACCCGTCCCCTGTACCTACGTGTAGTTCCATAGCTTGTGCGCACAATCGCGTTTATCACGGGTAAGAGGATCTCGTGAACCCCCCGACTAAACTTGGTCGGTCTGGGCGAAATTCGGATACTAAATGCGATCAAGGACACGCACGTGAATCCCGTTGTTATCGCAATAAAGAACTATCAATACGCGGCGGTGGTATCACAACTACAGCGCATTATGATATTTCGGGAGATAATGTTAATCATACTTATCGGCTGTCGATAAAAAAGATCTGGATTCGAATAGATATTTTGTGTTTTATATATTTTGAATGTAGCAGTGATACAAAACGAGAAAAATACCGATGAATATTGTCACAAAACCCCTTCTGATTAATACTAACCTAATATCCAACCAAAATAAGCCCAAATAGTGAACCTTAGAGGTCTGTACATCCTGAGGGCTCCACCCCCAGACCCCATCTGGCACTAACCTAACCTCGTATAAGTATACTAAGTTTACTTCCAACATACATATTACGTCCTACATATATATCCTACACTATCAGTGCTACATCGTAATTTAGAAAAGGTAATTATTAATTCAAGTCCGATGCTCCCATATAGCTTACGAATTAATTAACATAGCCATAACTCCCTTTCTTCACTCCGAAGTTATGAATCATATCTGACACCAAATTTCACAGCTGTGTTCTTTTCCGCGTAAA
This sequence comes from Trichopria drosophilae, assembly GCA_030407085.1. NCBI lineage: Eukaryota > Metazoa > Arthropoda > Insecta > Hymenoptera > Diapriidae > Trichopria > Trichopria drosophilae. Next base: position 27,326,772 of record CM059585.1, read on the forward strand.
GTGGCGTAAACTCAGAAAATGCAAATTTGATATCCTGGCTAAGTTAATGGAGCGGCATCGTCACGTGGCGATATGTGTTTGTTCGCGTGTGTGCATTCAAAGAGGGGTCTGCAAACTCACACATTCTCCCAGCACACAACAAGGCTGAACATTCGGTTCTCGATCAGACAAAGCGTCTAGACTAGATGGAATTACCGAACCAGCGAACTAACTACGGATAAGCGACGAGCATTGCACACGTGTATTAACAATGCATCATACAAGGAGAGAAACTCATAGATACCAATCTAATTATTAAATGATATTTGGCGTTTATTGACGGTGAAATTTACGTTCAAATATAACAATATTATAATAATCTCAATTGTTCGAGGGAGTATAAACAAGAACATTATATAACTTTGTAAAAGTTACAACTTTTTTTGTCTAGTGAAGCGGAAAACCGCATTACGCCTTTGCTTCTACTGCCGTAATTTACCTCACATTGTAATAAGGTCACTCTTATTACTTGAACAAGTAATCATCATGGTTATATTGCGGGAAACGCAGGCTTATGTACAGACAACAAATAATAATCTTCACTTTACTTTGTTCATGGCTCTATTTAGACACAGACGAAAATTCATGAGGTTTTTCAGCTAGAATGCACTGTCATTTTCTAACCAACGAAAAGGACATTTGTGTTCTGAATCCACTGGAAAGGTGAATTACTAAGAAATTCCCCAAGATTTATATCCGACATTAAATACCGTTGAGAAATAAGCGCCAGTTTAACTGTATCTTGGCCACTGCAGGCCCTTAATTCTTTTCCTTTTCCAAAAGCCCGTTGCGCAGGTATACGTTCTGTCACGTAGGCCGGGTCGAAATAGAGTCCTCTTTCTCAGTTAAAAAATGTCATTTTCGTGATTTAGATGTTATAAATCGAAATGCCCCATTTTAGGGGCTTTAATTTTACATATCGTTTTTTAAAGTTTAGTAACATATTTGTTAAGATGCAGATATTATGTTGTAATATGCGATACAAACTGCGTGGAATGAAAAAGTCAATATATCGTGGTAGTGCATTGCGTGCATTTAAGGCCAGCAGTGCGTAGTGGAGAGACGGCGGCGTAAAGAAGGAACAACAAAGATCGGAGCCATCTGTGCTGCAACAGCTGCAGCACCAACGCAACGGATGCGGAGCCCCCTTCATTAATCCACTTTCATTATATTTTCACGTTTCTCCATCGAGTCTCCGTTGCAGCTCGTCTGAAATGTCGAACACCAGTACCCTCATCGAGACGCAAACTGGAATTATGATTTTCTTTAAAAATTTAACTAAATCCGGTTTTGAAACCAAGATCGATAGTTTTGAGGCATAATATTTTTTACTTCGGTCGACAAACTTTACCAATGGAAACAATTGGAGTCAAAATAAAAGGATGAATTTGAAAGGAAGGGCCGAGAGGAGGCAAGAACCGGAGGAAAATCGTAAAGAGAGGTTGTAAAAAGCTGAAGTACACCGTAGGAATCTCACTTACGCCCGTAAAGCAGTTTTAAAGCACCCTTCGTTCGGAAAAGAGTGAGAGAAGAGGAGAAGACGAGCGGTTCCTGTAAGCGGATGTGGTTTTGATGAAGGAGACAAAAGAGCTTCGAACTTATTCCTCATTTTTTCCGAGCAGACCCTCTTTGCGATGATGTGTTTCTTTGTTTTCGTGAAATTATTGATTCATTCAATGTTTCTCACAATAAAGTACTGAATAATACCAAATCGGAACGGAAGTTCCTAAGTTCCAAACAATTAATATCATAGACTAAAAACATAGAAACCCCGAAAAGCATTTATATTATTTCAGATAAGAGTCTCAGAACATTCAGAATTAAAGGGAGGAGTGTGCAGACGAACATAAAAAGGAAAATACACATGGTTTTCCAACTGGAATTCTCTATTCTGACAGTAATTCGATTGATGTGAAAATTTCGAACGGGGAAAACTCGAATACTACTGAGTCTGATCGAATGCGAGCGCGATGTAAATTGAACTCTCCATTGTATGTTGGCGCGTCACTCTGCCGATAGATAACGACATTTTTCAGTAATTCCAATGTACACACCTACTGCCCTCGATTTAGTCATACAGATACGGCTATCTAAACAAAAAGTGGATAAGTGCCGAATGACTAATCACTTAGGTAGCCATGTTGTTACTTTAACAATATTGCGATTGTTCGTAGCTCTATAAAATTCACGTCCCAGATAATTCACGCGTTGGCCTGGCCCTATTTTCCCTCGCCCTCATTGCCACTATCGGCAACTATAGTAGAACAACGACTATTGTCATTTCATTTTAAAGTTTTATTTCTCATTTGTACAATTTAACCAAAAACGTCTTTTAATATTCATGCAGCTTCTTGCGAATGTTCAGGTCCAAATTTGGCAACAAACACCAGAAACCGCTTGCATGCGTCAGTGCGTCATCCCTGTCCTCTTTCTAAGAGCCGAGACAGCAGGACATAGTGCATTTCTGCACTGCACTGCGATGGGTCGTAAGAGTAATTGCATTTTCGCGTAGCGTACGAGTAATGCGAGTGCAGGTCCGAAAAATCCACGCAACAGGTCGTTCTGGTTAGTGGAGAATTCTCTCACCGTATTCGTCTTCATACGTGTATACGACGTACTGCACTTTGGCGACGCGGTGTGTATTTTACTAATCGATTATTCTGACCGGATTCCGTAATAGTAGAGCTTGCCAAGTCGGAATTTCGAACACTTTGTATCAGATGTCAGGCAAGCGCAATATATACGCCATAAGTATAACAGGAACAATGTAAAAATCTATTTTTCAATAGAGTGCAAGAAGATGGGTTCCCATGGAATTGAATCCAAATTAGAGCCCTTTTGACCTAAACGTACAGTTTTTTTCTGTTATTCATAGAAATGATAGCCTACCTACAACGACGATCCATTTTTCGTCAAAGTTTCTCCCGCTTATTGTTTCGGCACGGAACTTTTATTTTCTGAATCAGAAATGCATGGTATTAAGCGCAGCCAGAGAATTGTATCGGATTCGACACGAATGCTCGACAATTCCCCAGTGCCGATGATTGCATCGGCTACGTGTGTTCACCTTGAGAGATACGTGGATCTGGTGGATATTCAAGGCGCATATTCCACCATCCTCGTACGTAATGAGTCGGTGCGTTGTGAATAGCATATACATATGCCGAAACATGCATGCAAATACATGCACGCACGTACTATATATGTACCATTATGGGACCGTCAGACAGACAGCGACCGATCGATTAGTTAAGCTCAAACTCTGTTCCTCAATCCTCCACCTCTCGTGGCAAATCCTGCGCTTGCCCCACGACCCTCGCGTTGCAATCATCCCCCATTACGCATCCTGCGTCTGTCAATACCCATCGACCGACCGACCGACAGAGACATAATGGACGAGAGGCAGACAGATAAATAGAGAGAGAAACAGAATTCTATGCTAGACATAATTGTGATGCAGCATCGAATTACCTGGACTGAAATTTGAATACTTCTCTCGATATCCAAATTTCAATCTCAACAATTTACCATCCACGTATTATGTTTGTAAATACGGGATTTACTATTTTGCCAGTTATTACATTATGCAATTATAATGTAATCGGCATCGAAGAATTCCAATTAAAGTTAGATTTGATTATGTTTGTAACTCTGTCCCTCCATTATAATCCCGTGATCGTGAAATTGTTAATTTCATTTCAAACCTTCTGATGAGCTACAATTAGATACTTTAAAATTAATAAAATGATTACTAATTATCAATTTAAAGCATTCAAGAATTTAATAAACTTTCACGCCCACAGCTGATTTAGAAATGTGATCGATTTACTTCATTTACAAACGCGACTTCAAAAATCGATCAGAATCAAAATAAGGCATTCATAGACTCTTTGTCCATCCGAAATGACTTTATGAATTGAACAAAGTTTAGTCAGTGTTAACGGTGAAGCGGACATTCGACTGCCAACTATCGAACGATTCACTCGTACCTCCTCGATGTTCAGAGTTTTATTAAAGAGCGAATCGAAAATCGATTTACGTGTACTCCAATTGGAATATTAATGCGCACGCAGCTGCCATCGGCACAGCGCTCGATTATTAGCAATCTGATGGCCGTAGTGGAAATCGGATATACAAATATGGTTTGGCGTATATCACTATAATCGTGCAGACAGATACGTTGTATTATTATGGGAACTCATCACAAGTATATAAGAAAAATAGAGTTAGGAATTCATCATCAGAACTTCAACAGCTGACCTCATATGATATTGAGATCAGAATTGACACTGATTTTTCTCGTGGTCGCTTTCTTGAGTTTGATGAACTAAACCGCATAGTGGCGCGACGAGAAGCTTGTGCCTCCCACCACAATACCAATTCCCTCTTTTAAACCGCACACTGCGTTCTGTTTGGACGGAAGAAAAGAGCGAGAGGACTTCGGGAGAATAGAGGGAAGTAGTGGGAGTAGATTTGCGCAAATTGGGGGAACTATATGTTTAGGGCGACATCATGTGGATTAGTTCATCCCTTTGAAACTTGCATCAAAACAAGTAACACACGTTTCTATAGACACTGCCAGCGATATTAATATTGCATTAAGAAAAAAATTACTGCTGATTCCTTCCTTTAATCTCCTTGTTATAAACGGATGTCATCAAAAATGTCCTCTTTAAAATCTCTGGGTCTATTAGGAATTTATATGGGTTCTCATGACGACTTTGATGATACTGCTCTATAGAATGGAATGACCAAAAGGGGTCAGAGGTAAACAAATGTCATCGTCATTAAATGCATTCCCGATGAGAGTCCTTAATACGTATCATCCATTCGCTCAATTTGATTCTACAAGGGCAAAATTGGGGAAATAGCAGCTTTAATGTGCATTGCGTGTACGAAGGTATGCGTGCGTGGACGGGTAGATCGTGTGTGCATCGTAGCTGGCATACGAAATGTCTCGCGAGCCATGCTTACCCGGCTGCATTTCACCGCAGCAGCATTGACCGCCCGACGGTTTACTTCAATAAATCACTTCACGCGATAAAATCAGTATTTACCCGCTAGTAATAATAATCAATTCGTGAGGCCGAGGCGACAAGGTTATGGAGGTAGACACGCGTACTCAGCACAACCTATCGCCAGTTTCACACTACCTGTAAAGTGAAAAGAAAAAGGAGCAACGAAGGGGAGGCAAAAAATATGAATGAGATCTTGAGTGTAAAAAAGATCGTCGTTGATAATTTACTCGCCATTTAGACCTCGGCCAACCAAACCCCTTAAAGTTTTAACGAGAATGATATCATTTCAATCTGATGTACGTAATCCATCACTGATCTATTAAATTTTATCCTTTCTCTACTCTCAAACTTTCGATTTATGCCATAAGAAATTAATGAGTGATGAACATTGAAAAAAATGTTATAAGGTTACGTAATTATGATGTCCTCATATACCTCCCATCAATTGATTGCATGAAATGCTCATACCAAACCAGTTATCGCCTCGTAATTGGCGGATAGGTTGTCTACGAGCATAGTATTATAGAAATACATTGTTAATGGAACTTAGGTAGATATAAGCTACACCATGTATGCAGTTTGACTTGTTGATTTTATGAGTCTATGGAAATCCTGAAAGTCAAAGAGCATATTCAAATAAATACTTCAAACACAGATCAATTTTTTTTTATGAAACCATCGGGAACTGGTGTACCAGAAAATCTTCCTTCTTATGGAGCTATTTAAGGAAATATCTTTCTGCGCCATTTTAGTTATTTTTTGTTATTAAGGAACCAATATAAACACCATATTCGAAACAGGAAAGATTTAAACCGATTGAATATGTAGCGATGGAATTTGAATGTGATGGGGTTTTAAGAGTTGTGAATGGGAGCACCTATATGACGGTGTATTATCGTATGCAAGTCGAGAGCGAGGAGGAAAATCCCTGGAGGGAAGTGTGCACTCCGTATTTATGGCAGATGCCGGATGCAGTCGAGAATAATTGAGAGACTACGTGAGGAGTAGAACGAGGGGCAAGAAGGTGTATGAAAGAGTGAATAAAAGGGACATCCGAACCGATTTGCTAATGGGTTTAAGCAAAATTCGAGGTATAACTAATAAAAATTAAATTATGCAGAAAAGCACTTTAATCGCGATTAAACATCAAATGCAGTTAAATTAATGATATAAAAACGTCCTAAATTGCTTTAAGTATTTAAGTTTTCTGAGCATTATGCAGATTCTTACAAAGTGATATGTAAATTCTTAATCTGTTGGAAAAATAGCTCTTAATTCAAAGAAGATTTAAAAATGGAATACGAAAATAGACTGAAACGCTTCCCGAGCGAGGATGAGTATCACATACACTTATGGGAAGCCGTTTAATTCGCCTATTAAAATAGGATAGGATGAGCTTTAAAACCGCCGAAAAATCACCAATAAATTTTCGGCTTTTCAAACAAACTATTTTTATATGCAAAATTGTTAGAAAATTAGTTACAAACCAAGTCTTTGAGGAAACACATAATGCTTCCATCTTGTTGAAAAATGATTTGACGATAATGAGGGGTTCATCACTTTTTCAAACAGCGATTGATTAAAGGTAAATGTTAAAATATCCAACTGTTCCCAGCATGCAACCCCAAGAGACCAACCTCGTTCTAGACTAGTTTGTATAAAGACGAAGACGAAACCGAGGAGGTCGTCGACCTTTCGTCCTGATTGGGTCTTTCGAAAATCTTGGGCGATGGAAAATTAAATGAGAATTACGTCAGTCGCGTCAGTGTTTAAATTAAAGTTCCAAATATAATCTCGCAGATAGTCAATTATTCGTTCACGATCTTAACCAAATTTGTATACTGCGCCATCGACATCAGGTAAATGCCCTGGGCAGTATATTTAGTCTCAATCAAGGCCAATAACTTTAACGATAACACGACCGCCTATCTGCAGTACATCGACTTCGCTCTTCCGTATCATCTGGGAATTTTTATTTCGAATTTATATTAGTACTCAAAAATTCAAAGTATTGGTGATTAGTTTTCTATTATTGAAAACTGGTCCATCGTATGATCATATGAGCTAATGCGGTCAAATGATTAAATTTTATATCAGTGTGGTTTTTGATACATAATTTATGTGTTAAATAATAAAGGGCCCACAGCCCTACAATTGAGAAATACTAATCCCTTGAATAAACGTGAAGTTATAATTGACTGTTGACATCCGTAAGTATTGTTTGATTGATTTTCATCAATGCATAAAACAACAGAACCCTTCGTATTCGCATACATACTTTCCCTTTAAATATCGGCCTGTCGCTGTAGGCGAACATAGATACATCTCCTATAAACGTAACCGAACAAAAGCTCGCATGCGTGCAGCAGACTACCTTCGTCTGGCCTCTCGGACTACATTAATCGAATTCGAGTTCGCGCGGGGGAGACTTCTACCTATTAGCTCAGCACTAGTTCACCCTGCTAGTTGCTATATATCGCCCTGCGCGACAATAGCAGACTAATCAACACGTGTCACGTGACGATTTTAATGGTGACCGTGGATAGCACCAAGGGTGGTTGCGAAGGGAATCGAGGAAAAGCACAAAGAAAGCAGGGTCAAACTAGCGTGATGATACTTTCCTGGCTATGACTATCATCCTGGCCTTTATGTCGGTGACTTGTTAATGATAATCGATACACGTTACACGATACACCTAGCTACCGCAATCGAGCCGCGTAATCATCTCATAATAAAGTGCGAGAATTACGCCGTCGATTATTTTACGGCTAATAATATTCCTGGATGCAAAATTATTTCTAACAATTATTACTGATGTATCGTAAACTTTCCTTTTGAATTAGTGAAGAGAGTCGTTGATATAATTCTAACTCTTCTTACCGTGATCCATCTTATTGCACGATATGCCCAACATACCATGAACTCTCGAGTTACACGTTTCTCGTGATATCAACCATTAAAGAGTAATATTGCAGGAGCTATAACGTGATTGAAGCGATAATACCCAAAATTGCAATTTGCTGATTCGTTGAGGCACCCTAGGACTTGAATGTTTAATATTCACCGCAGCAGTGACCCTTTTCTTATATGCGTAGGGTTGCGGATGAGAAAATGGTCCTATAGAATGCATAATATTCGAAGATTTACATATGGGTCCCCAGGCGACAACAAGCTGGAGGACAAGCAAGATCATTTCAATTTTTCTTAAGGTGGACATACCATTCTAAAATTTAACGCGGATATACAGTTTACGTATACGTTTTGATGCCTAGAAAACCTAGGTCCACAATCTCCGCATTCGTCAGTAACGGTATCGTAATGAAAAGTTAGAAGTTATGGACACGATTTCTAACGATTCCATCTGAACTATTAGTTCAACCACGGTCACCACATGTTCTTTTTGTTTTTTTTTTAATATTATTTTACGTCAATTTTTCTGAACCCATATGGGACTAAATCGCGACGGGACCTACTGTTTCTGAAGGTGGAATCCGAAGCACCTGAGCTTTGGCGTTATTAGACACTTATAAACAAATACAAAGGTGTCCCGACGACGGACGGCAGAGGTCGGGATCGAACCAGGGTTTTCTGATTACGAAGCCGATACTCTACCAACTGAGCCACCACCGCTCTCGCCATCACATGTTCATTAGTCATATTGTTCCATTATCAACATCTTGATTAGTTCAGTCGGTAACCTTAATTTCAGATATTACATTTCCGGTGAAAATCAGAGTGGATATCCCCATTAGATTCATCACCCCTATTTCTATCTGGAATGATATTGATTACGTAAATCCACTATGCAGTTTATTTTAAAATGACTAAATCAGGTAGGTGTAACGAGTTGTAATACCATTTTTGATCACTGTCTACATTTATTGATTCTCCAGGTATTTCATTTCTCCATATATTCATGGCTTTGGTCTTACATACTAACACAGTCGGCAATTTCCTCTTTCCACCCCATTCTCGTTTCATTATTCGTTCCGTGCGTCGCTTCCGTTCTTCGTCTCTTTTTTCTACTCCCCTCTTCCTTGTGTCGTAACTTTTTCTTTTCTGTCCTGTTCCCCACGATGCTTCGTAGTGCTCTGCCTCTCCTATCCCGTCTAGACGGATCAATGGCAAAGTGTCTTCTCGAAATGAAACTGAACGCGACTTTGCGTCTATTTGGACCGCCGTACCGCGCTGTGAAAGAAGATCTCCACATCCCTTAAGCTCGCAAAATCCACCCCAGGCTTGCGTTCACAGCAGGCGTGCGCGCGCGCGCACGATGGTGATGGGAGGGTGAAATGGCATTCGACCCGTTTCGCTATGCCGGCAAATTGGTACCGCACAAAAAGAACCCCAACTTCGGACTCGGTACAATCGATCCAGTGCTTCGTCTGGAGATATGAAAGAAAATCATATTGAGAAATTGAACGTGCGTGGGAAAGTTCGAGGGATGTCGTATTGTTTTCGTAATGCCGCCAACGTTAGCGAGCGCGATCCGATCGATGCTGAAAGTCCCAGTGAACTTGACCGTGCGGATGGAAAATAAACCAATTAAATTACTTTTTATCACTATCGTGAATCATCGAAAGAAAAGAATCGATACAGGATGGTATTGGAAAATGTAGAGGAAACCTTTGGAATTACTTTAGTAATTGTCTCTTTGTTAACTCCCCTCAAAACAATCCATGCAATTAGTTGGCGCAGGTCACGTCGACAATTTATCGCGATTAGAAACAACAGCTTAAGAAATATCGTTTCCAATACTCCCAGAGTCAATAAATTACACGTGGCTTTTCTATTTAATAACGATGGATTTTTTTTTTTTAAGATTTTCAATATCCGTACCATTTGCGCTTTAATGTTCCGATAAAAATATCATGGCCCTGAACAGGCTTGAATTTCTAAGTATCAAGCCTCCAGAAAAAGCAATCTCCCGGCTAAGATAAGAAGGTGGTGTGATGCTCACATTAGTACCATACATTCTCAAGACCTGTTCTCTTGTAATAAATGATAATGTCTTATCCTAAGCCTGGCGAATTTAGATTCTGTATGAAAGTGATGAAATGTAAAATTGGTATTCTAAAAGTTCGTATACAATTTAAAATATCGTAAGCGTAATGACGAATAAAAAATAAATAAATCGTTCCAACAGGGTAAAGAAAAATCGAATTGTTGGGAAAGGTTTCTGATAGCGGTATAAAATACTTTTGGTGTTATAGGATTGGGGGGAGATGAATATATTATAGTGATAATGGTGGGACCGGAGTTCAGCAAGCATTATAAGATATTAGAATTGACGGTGAGAGCGGAAAACTCACGGATGAAGGGTTGGCGTCTGCTACCGGCACCGCGATATCCTCGTAAGTAAAAACTCGTTTGAGCCAGGGATATTTTGAATAGAAGCTCACCAATTTATTCCGAACAAATTATAAAGGCAAGAGAAATATTTATAATAAAAAAAAACTGCTTAAATAACATCCTTAATGTATTGTCCTCTTTTGCGAAGTATGTCGTGATAATGTCAGAAATATTTGAAAGCTCCTTGGCGAGCCATTGTAATCGTTCGAACGGGACAAAGAACGTGCCCGTAGGTTTGTCTATGAATCATAAAGTTAAATTGTAAAATTCAAGGCTCCCACGTGCCCCTGAGGCCTAAAGAAACTGTAACCAATCTGGTCAGAGGAGTGGCGCGTAACGTTGCGAATATGCTGCGGGTATCTCTGAGACAGTTGTATTGTGCAATCATCATAATGTGCATACGTAACATCAACAGCCAATGTACGCTTCAATGATCAACATGCTCCGTTGAAATCTGTGATTATTAAAGTAAGAAAATTATCAGAAAGGTCAAATCGATTCATGTTGAGAGAAGCATTTTGAAATCTGTTTGAAGTTTTTCATGTGCTTCGACCGTCGTGAATGTAGGTCCCGTAATCTCGTCGTCCAAGAAGCACGAATTGCACGACATAGTTAGGGTGTGCCGGAAGACCTGAAATAGCTACCAATCCGGATTCACGGCCATACATTTGACGCTTTCAACCTGTGTTGGAAATTCTATTCGTTAGTGTAATCTTTTAACAAGGACCTGATAGGACAAATTTTTTTAACCATACTCAAGATAATGTTTTTATTTCATAATTGGTTTCGTTAGATCTGACTATGATAAGATAAGCTTAAATTATTCATCGTCTTTCCATCATATTATCAGAACGATTTTTATTCAACTGTGTAGTATAAATGTGTAAATAATAATAATTTAAACTTATCAAACATCTCTCAACCGTCAGAGATTGATGTAAAGCAGAAGTCAGTTACTTCCAGTAAGTTTATGTCGTTAACTCGAAAGACGTTGTAGATTGGAACTGCTACCTGCGTTCGGTACCTCAATTTAGCGAAGTAGTGTCAATGAGCCAGAATCGCTGAGATCTGGTTTTCGTCCCCCCTCCCCCTTAAAGAAAGGATCATTCTCTCATTCCTGTTTGACTATACGTTCTGTTCCCACTCACCTTCCTTTAACATCCATTGGTGTGGTATTCTTTTGAACCACCTGAGCTTTGGCAGAATTTCGATTACTGCTACTTCCACGACAACTATTCCCCTTTATGTTGTTGCGCCTCTTGTTTCAAATTCAATCTTCTCTATTTGTCCGCGCACCCGACTATTTACTAAAGAAATTGACCTACTAAATACGTTTTCCACTAAAATATTGGGGAGCCAGGTCGGTGAAAAACGGCGCACTCGCGACGGCACAATTTTTGATCCTCCAGATAACCATATATCACGGTCGAGTTATGATAACAGACCCTACCGATGCGATGAAAATGCCCGATGACCGGGAAAATTGGATTAAGGCAGAGAGAAATGGTCTGCGATTTTTCGTATCATATTGATAGCATTCTACTATTATAACTTTCCGCATATTCTGCTTGAAATCTGATTCAATTTCTTCCGTCTTTATGGACACAAGGACAATATTTATCAAATATTTAGTAAGACATTCTTTAACGGAGCTCCTAACTAATATTGTAGGTTATTTGATGTTATTAATCGTTCCTTATATATCATTTTATCAATTACGAGAAGGGTCTGAAACAGATAATCAATAAACAATATTAGAACTGTCAATAGGATCTGATTGAAATTTATTGTTGGAACCTTTTAAAACCGTGTGGGTCTATGAGAAGCCTTGCAGATATAACTTTTCAACTCATTAGATAAAAGTGCAGAAACAAAGGATTGCGTGTTCGGCTGCGTTTAGTTATAAGGTGACGTTCCGCCTGAAAGTGGAAGCCGTTTTCTGCGTCGTATAGCTACCGAGTCTCTTATCGCGTCGAACATGTTGCCAACTAAATGAAGGTTCTCATAAAGGAAGCTTTCAAATTCCCAACGACGCAAGTGACCATTGTAATCGTTAGAAAAACATGATAGGCTGTGGTTTCGTGCGTCATCCAACTACTTGCTCCTTTAGAATTTACAATTCTTTCGGAATTGACAAACCCACTAACGCATTGATACACTGAACATCCTCTGACCTGTAGTAGAATGATATAAAAATAGTAGCGACAAGTACATCCACATCGAATTCCTGTTTCGTGCCATTCAACTAAGGAATTTTCTCATACGTAGTGATTTTTTTTACGTAAGCTCCGAGTAATTTGTGAATCGTCTCCTTGCATTCATTTTTTAAATATTACAGTAAAAGCACTGCGATAAGTTGGACTTTGATTGAAATTCCTTTCTGCGAAACAAAACCGATACGAGGAAAGAAAAGGTAAAGTTTTCTAGCTGGAGTGACGGGAACTAAGGTTCATTTCCATATCGTATAGTATATGCAGACACGATGAGAACATCGTAGATGAGCCGGCAACCGAGGATGAAGAGGTAGGGTATAGGAAGAGGCAAGGGACGGAAGGAGAACAACGCACAGCCCGGGAGAGGCTTCGCCGTTACGCGATATGCTCGACCAGTGTATGATAAGCCCGGTTCTACCATTACCGAACACACACCAATGCCTTGTTCCACATGTGTGTGCGTGCGTGTGCACGTATAAGTTTTGAGTCAAATCGTGTTTCTAGTAGCCAGACTACACGGTCGGTTAGCCAAGTTGTACGAGCATCGCCGTCGCCTGTCCGTCTGTATAGGAGTCTCAAAGTTGAACATGGGAGCTGCACCCCAAAATTGTAATAATCATTTAAACTTTTTGTTGGGTCCAATACAGTCCAGTGTTTCCAGAGTTCAAAATGATCGAAAGTTAAAACAGGGAAGTAATGATGAAATCACGACTGATGATCTTCCTGATCAATCCACGTCAATACCATCCCGCTCCACTAACATGAGGATGTGGAAGAAAGACCACAAGCAGATGTAATACGTCGATGATTTCTAAAAATGACTTCCTAAGTGCTCATCGATTAACAAGTTCTCACGTTCGATGTCGCGACCAACTGCACGTGCAAGATATAAAACGAAGTATACGGATACTTAATTCCCTCATGTGTGCGAACGCGGCTTGGTAACATGACGTGACTAACGAGGTTATTCTGTCGTTGAAAGTGAGCCGATGTAGGGCATACGGTGCATCAAGAAAAAGACGAATTGTAAATAAATTACGTTCGAAACGCTCAAAGTTTTAGAGCGCGCAAAAGCTCTCTTGCGATTAATACAGACCTGCCTACGAGCAAACGGCAAGCTGGTTCTGGTACGTATGTACCGAATGCTACAGCAAAGTGCATTTGATATCGGAGCGTGCCGGAAATAGAACTTTGATTTTCGCCGTCGCGACTCGAAGGTATATTTTAATGTGCAACAAATATAAATATTTTCAAATAAAAATATATCCACTCTAATTTTACGGACAGGGTAATTTTACTTAAAGTATTTAAGTGCAATTTTGAAGACGCTTAAATCTAATAGCCGAAGTTCAAAGTTGGTAGAAATTAACCTGGAGTTGGGCATGACTACGAAAAGCCTTCAAACTTTTGGGATACAAAAACACGAAATGGTTTTTGCCTGTTAAACTCTTCGTTTGAAAACTTTCATTAAAAATCATCGTTTGTAAAAATCTCACAATCCCCTATCCATATTGAATGGTTTATGACGGTAATGTAAGTCGAACTTTGAAGGATACAAGAATTTTAAACATATCCAGGCGTTATGAACATTGGAGATTTTAACGCATAAAAAATTCAATATTACCCTGTCCATAAACTTTTTCCTAACTGGTCGGAAAACTGGTCGCTTTCAAGATTGGTGATTACGAAATTTCTTTTTTCATTTTCAAAGCATTGAATTTTATAATGCATTATACAAAATAAAAAAAGTACAACTTGGTTTTTACTGCAGACATGACTTTAAGACAAATGTTCATGAAATAGTTTTCGAGGTCACGAAAGCGATTCGATAACAGGATTTTTATCTCTTCCGACGGAATAGTTGAATACATAACTACGTCAGCAGCTGCAGAGGTCCACACGGAGAGAAGTATTAAATACCATCCATTTGTTGTACTTACGAAATCTCATACACAAATTCCTTTGTCACCATAAATGAATCCAACTTACCTGTAACAAAAAGAAATTGAAATTAAAAAATGTTTATTTATAGTTGTAGGAATGTAAGGACTAAAAAGAATAAATAAAAGCTTCAAATTATTCCTAAGCCTAGACACATATTAATATTCCTATCAGGACGGAAATTTCTCAGATTAATTCATTGACTTGAAAATACAACGTAAGCAAATGCGTGTCTTGACTCCAGCTCAAGTGTGGTCGATAATGTACAGGCCAAAACTTAGTTGCCGAAAGTTGCGCACCAGCTAGGATCACTAGCAAGTAGCGTAACAAACTTGGAGATAGTTAATAAATAATTAATACCCATCCATGAAACAAGTCGAAAAAATTAATTGCACTTTAGTAGTTTCCATTTCTAGAAACGTAGTCGTGAAAGACATTTATGATGTTATTAACCTCTTTACTGATACATCATCTTCTCAATGGTTTCGTTGTTTGCTTAATCTAATATTAGTCGACTTTTCGATTATTATTTTAATGATCGTAAATTATCTAGAGTAATTCTCGTCATTCAATTTTTTTTATCGTCAGAAGTTGTTTAAATCATTGAAAAACTTGTGATCGCTTTAAAATGGAATGACACAGTATTATTATGTGAATTTCAATTGAACTTTTATGAAGTTGATAAAGAATCATTCATTCTTCCTTGGGGGTGACACGTGTCCACTCATCTTAAACGCATGCGACCAAGCGCGAAGACCCTCGCTTCAACCCTCGCCCTAACCTTTTTGCTTTGGTTCATTTTGACAGAAGTCTACCTTTCATATATATATGCATGTAAGTTTTGGGGTTTCGACGAACCAAGCATGGGGTATCCTCTGTTCAAGCGTTTGTCTCATATATGTTCTATGTAATCATGAACAACTGCTTCTCTATATTCGGGTTTAAGAACATCCTAGATATTATCATTGCTTTTACCCTTCTCGACAATAAAATTACACTCTACCCAAATTAAATACTCCAATTTTTAGGTTATTGAAGCTTAAAAACACTTGTTTATGATACGAATCGATGTCGATACAGGTGGCCATTTGCATAAATAGCAAAAACTCATTTAGTTAGTGGACTATAATTTTCGTTATAAATTCCTTTATTCCCATGTGAATTCGAAAACTACGTTATAAATCGAAAAACGTGAAATCTAAAGCTGACTTATTCACGATTTCCGCTAAACGATGGCTATGGGTGTGCTACAAATACGTGGATTTATGACCACGAAGCCCAAAGAATATTTCGCATACGTAACGGACTGAGTACGCAGAAATGATTATCCTGTGGCGATTTCGAATACAATATATATAAACCTTGCGTATTTGGATGAAGGTTATTCAGGGTTACGAGCATCCTTCTTCAGAGAAGTGATTTCGAGTTTCGAAAGCAGGTTATGTAAATAGGAGATGGAAGACGTACTCTTACACGAATGTACCACGTAAGAACGACTGGATTTCTAGAGTACCGCAATCAAACACCGTTTTTATCACTTTCAACGAGCACAAGCCTAAACTCGAGCGTGAGCACGCAAAAATCCGACGCTCGTTTCACATCGATTAATTGGATTCTTGGATTCTCATTACTAATTGCAAATAAGCTGTCGGAGTTCCAAAATGAAACAAAGATTATATTATTCATTTTCTTTCCGCAGTTCTGACATAAGTGGGTAATGTTTTTCAAATAACCTCATTTAGTTATCTAAATAAAATCCTAATTTGTCTACTGAATAATAGAGATAATGAACATCATGTAAACATTCTCCAGATACGCAAGCTGTCGAGTTTCCCTGGAATATGTACCGGAAGATTTGCATCGTATAAGGCTTATCAAAAGGCAATGCAAAAGTTCCTGCATCTCGTACATCTGTGAAGACTTAATAAAAAAAAGTTTCTAGAAAGTTTCAACACTTTTACACCTTCTTCTACGAGGCGCAAATAACCTTCACTTTTTTTAAATCCTTAAAACAAAAACTAAAAGAGACAGAATATGCCAGAAGTTTTGCATTATCTTTTATTCCTGCTAGCGCTGAGTCACATACAAAATCTTAGAGAACATCCAGTTTGAAAAACTTAAAAAGAACTCCTTTAGCGAACTAAAATCCTCCCAGTACGTCATTTTAACGATCATATCAAAATGGGGTCGGATGCGTTCTATCCCTCATTTAACAGTTCAAACACAAATCGGCAACATTCACGCGTTCCTGATACATACGTTTTTAGCCTCCGGGGGTTGGTCATCCATGTGACGGGAACCAAAACACGACTAAATTGAAAAAAAAAACCTGACATTTTATCCCATGAGGCGAATTATCGACTGAATCCTATTCAATTACGTTTGTAATTGAGTTTGCTTGGTAATAATTTGAAATCACCAGTTTCATGAATCTACTCTAACAACTTTATTTTGTTATCTCAAACTTTAGGTATACTTAGAGTTTATGAAACAGGTACGTTATCAATGTCAAACTCGATAATATCATCGCTTCGAACCTCGAGTTCAAGACAAGTCTGAATCTCTGATGCAGTTCTCGTGTATCTGATTCAGTTTTGGTAATGATGGACGGTCGGTGACAAGAAACATGCATTCATCTCATATCTGGCTCTTCTACCGCTTTACGTTGTTTGGCCAGTTCTACGTGCGTTCTCTCGGAGCAGTGTACAAAGAATTATATATATATATTCTCTATCTCCCTCTGCTTCGCACACAATTACACGCATATTGTGTCTATCACTCTCACTCGTTGCACTTTCGCGGCATGAAGTTCCTGTCGAATGTGGGAGGAAGGACGTAAGTGCAACCTAGGCTGCTGCTACCTGTGCATGGGTACCACGTGATCTCCCCCTACCACTAACCTTTCGCTCTCACTCACTCTCTTTCGTCTTATTCCCCTCTTGCGCCAAGTGCGATTCGTTGCGTCCTCCTTTACCGCACGAGCTCACGTTTCTGTCCCCATTCTCTCTTTTTGTGCTTTCCACCGTGTGGCACTTCTTCCTTAACTTTTTCTTTTTCCTATTCTTCCTTCTTTCTGCCGCAAATCTTATTTACGTCAACATCTCACATTGTTCCAAGCATTCTGAAAAGTTCAAATCTTTCAGTAAGTTATGACATACGTATGATGTAAAACACTTTGATATCAAAAGCACGTGGATAGTAAGCACTCTTTCACAACTCAACGATTTATTTGAAGTCAGTGTTTATATTCGATAATATAAACAGGTGACAACTTAAGGTGCTTGAAATAATGATCCACATGGAGCCTCAAGTTCCTAAATATACGTAATGGCAATCTGCGTACGCAGCAGACGTTGTGCAAACGTGCCAAGGTCGGCGTAGGTCGTGGTTGTCGGAGGAGGTGAGTCTGTCTTAATTAAACAGTGCTCATTTTATAAAGTGATGATGACATTTGATGACAACTATTCTGTAACCCTACCTACATAATAAACTGAATTGATATATTGTACCTAAACCTTCAATAAGGAACTGTCGGTAACTTGTAAAACATACATTTGGTTGAATTATTCAATCGCATTCACGGAAGTATTGCATCAGACAAAACAACGGGAAAGAATCGAATCAAATAAGTACAACCAGACGACGAAAGGCGATTCTGATATATTCAAGGCCATTGAGTAGCTATGAACGAAGATCGAGAAAAAGTCGAGCGTACGTCTGACGTCGCATTTCATATCTTTGTCTATGGCCTCCGGTATTTAAGCAATCAATATCGTAAGTTGAACAACCTGTTTAATCAATTCTTCCAGCATTTTAGGATCAGAATATTAATCAGAATAACTAACTGGACAATGGGCAATTTCTTATTCTATATAGGTAGAGTTATAAATTTGCAAACCCTAATATATATCATCCATTTATTATTCTTAACCATTTCATAAATTTGCTCTGAAACTAGCAGACACTACGTCTTTCCCTCGAAACATACTTCACGTATTTTCCTCTCGCACAATTGCTGAATCCCTCTGTGCGGTTCCCCCTACTCCTCTTTTCGTTTTGGCTTTATATCCTTCCTGGGCACTCGACAGAGTTCCGAAAACCAGTCTACGCTCTGTTCAGTTCTCAGTAGGAAAGTTCAAGCTACACGTCAAGGGGAATCACGTAATTTGGCAACCCTGTTGGGCGCTCGATCCAACGCCCGCACCGGCTGGTCCTTTGTGGCTGCCGATGCCAGTGGTTGTAAAGGTAGCTCTGGGATACTTATGGCGAGCTTGTAGGTAATAACTTTAGAATCACAAACTAAAATACGACGATCTGATTAGTTTGATTGGTACTTAACTGGATGTTTAACTTTTCGAGATGAATTACTAAACAGAAATGATAAATGACCAGGCGGTATATATCAACATTAAGACACGACGAACTTCAGATGTGCAACTCGTCAAATCCACAAATGTACTTAAATAAAGAGAAGCGTATGTTTCGTTCTTCAAAGTTATTGTTACCGCAAAAGTTTGATGCAGATACTCACATTCATCCCGAAGTTGTGTCTCTGAAAAATTATTCTTTTTTTCTGCCGCGCGACTTTACAGGCAAGTAATTCCCCGTGGGAAAAGGGAGCATCCTCCCGTGAACTGGAAAGAGCCGAGGAGGAGCGAATGGAGAGAACGACGACGCCGGCGTGGCATCCCAAAAGGTCGGAGAACGCTGGAATAAGGACTGGCACGAACGAAGGATGAAGAGAGCTCGAAATACCCTTGCACACCGTGCAACACGGAGGAGCGCCAACCGTGCTACAACTGAGCGCACGTATCGTGCAAAGAGCCGTATAGACTTTCGAGACCGGAGCGAGTAAGTTTCCGGTCGTTGACCCGGTTCCTAGGCTTCTGGATCGAGCCCCGATCCTCTTCTTAGTCTCGCGTCCTTCGTTTCCACCTTATTATTATTTGCATCCTGCTTTTAGCCGCACTCGCAAGGTCCATTAAAGGAGCGTGACCAGAAGCTACCGCTGTCGCCACCGCTACCGCGTTCCGTTCTGTTCCAGCTATGCACCTTTCGAACGATCGGCCAGAATACCAACTTCCTGCCAAGATCTTGCTTTTTTATTTCACTCACTGTCTGCCTTCGTTTCCTCTTCGTTTGCGTAAGTCTCGCCAAAAGCTTACCCTATGAATCACGGATGGAAGACAATCACATGACAAGTGTAGCATTGGAAGATGTTCCATGGATAGCGACATGGAAGGGCACGATAAAACGCACAGTCGAATGGATTATAGCAACATCGGTTAATTAACGATAATATGCAGAGGTATTGACATCAGATGCTTTGGAGGAATATCACGAAGCAGTATTCAAAACTATATTCCGATCCGTGCCTTCCGTCTCCTTTGTATTATCGCTTCCCCTGCTCTACTCGTCCCCAGCTGCAATGCATCTCAACTACGTGACGTAGGCCGACGCGACGGTGTCCTGATATCACACTGATTTATGTGCACATTACCATTTATACGTTGAACCGTTGCGTTGTGTGTCCCACGCTGCTAGTTCATCCGCAAATGTATAAAATCTCACGTGTTCTCGCCTCAACATCAAACCCTTATCCTCTTTGCTGTTTTGAAACAAGAAACATCCACAACAGATTAATTTGAGGTAAACTATAAATAATAGGATGATGGAAATTGTAACGATCCTTCTAACTTCGTAACGTCTGGTTACGAAAGTGAACAAATAAATAAATTTAGTGACCTTCGTGCTAACTTGCAATAAGTGGACTACTTTCTATGCATATATTAAAAGGGACATTTTGGATCACAATCAACACGGTCTTAGGTTATGAAGACTTTGCCTTTAATCCAAATTGTCAATAACTTGTATAATTTCCTAGTGGTTGTAGATGAACTATGCAATGAAGAGGAATAGGGAAACTAGTTGAAGAAAGATTAATTTCTGGCATTATCTTGTCCAATGATGATACCTGTTATTATAACTCACCATTAAATGTATGATTTGTTTTAACAGTGGCATTAATTTCAAGATCAAATCACGTGCTACTACTGAACAATGATACGTGAGAGTGGGCTGTGCGTTGCCGGAGAATCAGGTGCATATCTTAATTAGAATTGAAACGCGACGCGTCCGTAATTATACGAACGTGGTGCAATACTCGTGCCGCACCATCGATCATACCTGAACACCTGGCTTGCCATCTATCGTCACCATATCGCAGATCACCATACCTGCAAAATCTCTGACAGGTATTAATGCAGTTAAGCTTGCTTTGCACTGCCTATCACTAATCCCGGTCATAATAAGAAGAGATGATGTTACTATTGTTTTCGAAAAATTCTTAACATATGACGATCATTTGCCTGTTTTATGGATTATTTTGAATAAAACGTAAAATTAATTAAAGGGCCAAGTCATCAGTAATCAATGACATATGGCTGACGGTCACAACCGAATTCTCCCAATGCGTACTAAATCGGATATCGGGGCTAATCAAACGTCCAGGTTGTTGTAGACCGTGTCTGGCCAACGATTGTGTGCCTCGTTAGGCTCGTCGTCGACTTTGGCAGTGACGACGATGACGACGACGGGATCGGTGGCGGCGGCGGCAGCGATGGCAACGGCGTCGCGACGCTCATCGATTCCTAGCCCCGCCCCTTTCGACGTACCAGTGACGTCACTGGAACCCCGGGAAACCCGTAATACCCCATCACGGCATGTGCACGTCTATCCCCTGTTCGAGCCGGCATCTGCTTGTTGTACCGCGGCATGGGGGGGAACTGAAAGGGGCATTATGGCGCACAGTATGGTGATAATACGCAACCAAATAGATTCAGACTGCAACGGGAGACACAGACGGTCATTCACGAAGATAGTGTGTGTGATTATATGCGCTTAGAAGCAAAAAAGGTTAATGCCCTAATCTGGCTATGATGTTAAGTTCTTCGCCCAATCCCTTCGTATTGTGCAATGTATATCTGATAATCATGCATTTTTACTTTCAACCCACCTTGAATTATCAGCAATGAATTATCAGGCAAGGAATGACTGACCTTGATGAAAATAATGATTTATGTTCCCTATTTTTTGTAAGAGTATCCTAAACAACAGATGAAAATTACATGTGCACTGTAAACATGCACCAACGCCCTTCCAGAGATAATGGTAATTAGATGGCTTTGATGAGGGATACGTATCAATATACCGGAAGCAATTGTGTACGGAAGCAGAAAGCTGCCGTGTAGTTGAATGCCGTGGCATAACAGGGCTTACTCCTCTCCCTTATTGAATGTTTGGATAAATAGTTGCCGATGCTCAAGTGCAAGACAGCGTGAGCAATGCTTTCGGCATATTCAGTCTCGATACCCGCAGTCTCTCAGTGTTGCTAGGTAGGCAGACAGGTCTGTTCCTTCCGCAATTGATCAAGAGTGCCTTTTAAAGATTGCGGTGCAATGAAAAACGAACTTGCCATTTACCCACATAGCGGATCGACTTGATTCAATGCAACAATTGTCCTGGTATAAAAGTACTGCAAAACAGTCAGCTGATGGCAGCTTTATTGAAGAAAACAAGGAACGTTCGCGGCGCCAACGTTGAGACCATCGCATCGATAGCAATTGTTACGGTAATACTACTGCTAGAATGGGCATTATACCAGTAACAACGTAATGCAATTCTATCCTGCACACGCGGCATCTAATTTGCAATTCATTGCATTGGTCGCTTTGCAAACATTTGCAACGAATGGTTGTCGTTGCACTGTGGATTTACATATACGCGCTCGCCAGGGAAAGCATGCGGTCCCGACTTTTCCCGCGTTCGTGTCGTCTCGTGATCACGCAATAGGCTGCTGTTATACGCTATTTTGATTTACGTGATAGGATTTGATACGTAGCGATACCTGTCTTCTTGTTAATATAATAATTTTTTTACCATAAATCATGCATTATATTGTACAATAATACATTTGATGAAATCAAATCTTATGAGCAGAAAAAATATAAGTAGCCTAACCCTATATGCATGTCAAACAATTCACTTGATACTGAAATCCAATGCCAGTGTTAGAATTGTCATTGCTTAGCAGACAACAAACGAAAATGTTTAGTAAATGTAGCTGACGAGTAAATGCTCTCCAGTCACGGTTTAGATAATTTCAATAGTTAGGCAAGACAGACATATTGCAAGGGAGGCATAAAGCTATTGTGTAATCAGACCAAGTAATAAACCCTCGTTTCTTAGAAGAATAAATTTCTTGTAGAAGAATTACTTCCAGAAAAACTAATGTGGAAAAACTTAGTCCTTCGCAAACTACTTCAAAGGAATATATTTGTGTTAAAGTAATAATGGGTAGGAAAGGAAAGGGAAAAAGTAGGAAGGTCGTTCGGTCAATTCAAAATGTAATCTCGAGCAGCGTCCGAGAAAATTTCTCACGGTATTCTAGTCCAAGGCATATAACCGATGAAGGTCACTGCCTTAACCATTTGCGCAATATTACGAGTAATAGGTATGTTTTAATGTTTATGAAACGGTCGTATTCCGAAATACGCTTTGCTAAGTACGAAGTAATTATATATGTTCCATGAATTAATGAACCTGATCTTTTCATGTTTATGAATCTTTTATTTTGAAATAGTTACCGTCATTTGCGTAAGTGTTAGAAGTCCTAATTTTATCTTAGAAAAAATGACCAAGAGAATGAGAAACTTGTGAATTGAAAACCTTTATTAAACAGGGAACCAACATCCTGAGGAAGAGATCAAGTTAGTGAACATCATCTCCTAACGTCGTCGTAGTGAGGAAACAGAAAAAAGAGCGAAAAACAGGACATGGTAGAGATGATCGAAGACAAGAATATCGTTCAGGAGAAATAAAACGAGAGGAAAAACGATAAGGTACAAGAGAAGGAAGAAGGCCAGTGGCCGTCACGGTGTTGGACGATGCTTAGCCGCAGGTCGGAGTTCTCCGTCCGTCTCGTTTTATCCACTCTTGTCTAGTCTTTTCTCTCGAGGTTTCAAGATGCCGACGAGCAAACAACGAAACAATCGAAGAAGCAACGGTGAATCGCATATCTGAAAGTACCTGATAGAAACATCGGATAGCCTCGGTACCGTTACTTGGTACACCCAATAGACAAGAAACCATCGGTATTGGTGGTTTTCAAAGCAAAATAAATTGCAATAATTATAATCCTACACGGAGCACTTCCAAACCTAATTTTTCTGGTGTACAAATTAGAATGTTAAGCTTTTAAACTCAAAATGAAATACGACGCATTCAAAATTACTGTATTATTAACAGTAGCTAGGATGAAATGTTATTGGAATAAACTGCATGCGAGATGTGATTCAGTTAAGTGCAACAATCGAGCATGGTGGAGGCGGAAGGCGTTACGAAAGTTCGCACGCGTGTACTGCAATGAAATCAGTAATTTATGTGCCACTAGTGACGCTTGCCTGCCTTCGAACGATAAATTCCAGCTCACGCCGTTTACGAATGTAATTAAAATCGTGGCGAATGAAGGAGATTCTCTATTAGTAAACGCTCCAGCAAGTCAAATGAGGAGAAAGGAAGTAGGTCTGCAAAGGACAAAGTCTAAGTTCCCACAGGAGAAAGCATGATAAGGGCTCAGCGGGACCGCGAGAGGATATCTGTCTGATATCCTGAGGGTATTTCACGCTTCGATCGTGCCACCCGGAAATGTAGACTCTACCATTGAAATATTGCGAAATTTTCTCAGAAGATCCCCGATGATAAATTTTCAAAATGAAACTTGTGAGAAAAACCACACGTGGCATGTCTCTGTAGAAGAAGAAATTATACGAGCTTATTGTAAGAAATTTGTCAATTGCTCAAAACCTATGCATCACTCAGCTTGCCAGAATTCCATTAGCAGTAGGAGATGGAGCAAACCAATTTGATGCGGATCGTCAGAAATTCGACTTGCATAGCCAGGAAGCTTATGTGCTCAGTTGACCGAACCCTAGCATGTCTTAACGCTTCAAGGTTACGAACCTATACAGTTGACAAATTCGCAAACTTGCGACCCTACATTTTCAAGGTTATTATTAAGCTCTTGGTTAGGTTGAATCGATTAGTATACAAACTATAAACCAGGTAAGTAATTTGACTTTTGTTCGTCCAGAACAATCGAAATTAACATAATAAAGAAATGTCAAGCGTTAATTTGCAGTTACCTGCTTTATCGTAAATAGGTACTTTCTACGGCCTCGAATTTTCGCTTGCACGGCCTCCGAGTAGCCGGACCATGCACTACGTGACGACGAATTGAAGAGACCGATAATCACATTCGGATCGGCGAGAAGGGAATCGGATTAAGTTAATGCTATCGCGGTCACGTCACTAGTCTGCTCTTGACACGAATCTCGCACTACTTTCTGACTGGAGAATCTTGATAAAAATGCCAATTGGTGAAAATGTCTTTAAATTAATAATGTTTCTATTTACCAGAATGAGTTCTACCTAGAATGAGTTTCTTATCATTTTCTTTTTTCCAGTGGTTGATTAAGAAACTGTAAACGCCTTCGTGCGAAAGTTCCATTACAAATTTACACGCGCACATGGACTTGACGTCTAGTAAAATATGTTGGTCCTGGAATCTCTATCAGCCATTAAATACAATTTAAATTCATCTTTCCCATTAGTTCCAATCATACACAGAGAGCACGAGGAATGTACTCCATTACAATTCTTGATGTACGGGCTCGTGTATATGTAAATACCGCCGCGAGTTTACGCACAACACATAGTAACAGTAGCAGATGCCTGCGGCTTCCCTGTAATGCTAGCGAATGTTCGAACGAGTCCGTCACACGTGGTTGCCGTCAGACTTGACACCATTGCTTTGTTCCTTTTACGGAAAGATTATGAAGCTTGACACATTATTATAGAACTGGTTGTCTAAGATACATTGCCGACATCGGAATGGCACTAAGGCACTCGGTATGAAACTGCAGACACGCTATATCGACTACTAGATTGAGATCTAAGATGTAAAAACTCAAATAACACGACGTGACCCTCATTTTACTTTCCTTCTCACGATCGCGGATAATTCAATTGGCATTGCGGTAGATAATGCGCTGCGAAAATAGCTTAGGACGTTTTGTGTCGTTGCTAACTCAAAGAAAACATGAATTTGACAATGAAACAATTAATGTGTACAATTCAAAACGTTTTCTTTGTTGAGTAGATGATATCAGTCGCACTCCTTACTTGTTGACACAAATCTGTGAATGCAATAATCCTTACACAATCGTGCTCAACAAAGAAAAAGTTGCTAAGTATATGAGGAGTGTAAAAACGTATTATAATTCTAACTAAGCGGGAGTTCCAAAATCGATGTACCCAAGAGAACTCCAGTAGCCGATAGATAACTAATTTATAAATGCATTAATTTCTGCAAATAGGTAAATGATTAGAGACTAACTGATTTATAATACGCAACAAACATATTTATATGCAAAATGTTGTCACTAGTAAAAAGAACGAATGGAAAATGACTGGTAAAACATAAGGCGGCCTAGTAACCTACTTGAAGTAAAGGGCTAATGGAATCAGACATCTTTAAGCAGTCACGCTACGAATCACGCTCGGAGTAGAAGATACGTGGAGTATTTCAAAGCCCACTTTACCTTTGGTAACCTGTGGTTGTCATGTGCCATGCTATGTTTTGCTCTGTATGGTCTGTTTCTAGAAAGACAGAGAGAGTGAAAGAGCACAAGCAAGTGAGAGCAAATTCACAACGATCTGCGCTTATTTACCTATGAGTAGGTAGATACGTGCGGCCGTCGCTTACTTGCATGTGCACATTGCTATTGCGCTTCATGGCTACGGCCGATCACAGGAGTCAGTTTCCAGTTTCGTCTACCACGAGAGAAAACCAGGGGAAACTGAATGCGAATGTGAATTCTACGACGAAGATCGTATACGACTCGGTGTGTACGTATGCGTACAGCAGTGGCACAGAAGGTAGACGTGCAAGTGGTTCGTTCGTTACCAGTTTTAAACGTAGAGTTACAAACGTTCACGGATTTAGAGCGTGACTGTTTCGAGACGACTAATTTCAGACCAGGTCTTAATAGAACTTACAGTCTTGCTTTTATGTAAATGCGTTCTGCAAGATCGCTGTGTAACGACATCGTCGGAGTGACTCATCAGACAAATGGACCGCCGATTTTGATCTCTAAATCGTCTACATGATAATCTGTTTTAAATATTGTTATTCTATAAGATTATCTGATGCGTAAAAGAAAAAAAAACAACTGATCGAAGCAGAAGTTCCTTTTAAGTTGCTTCATTAACCAATGGAGGTCTAAAATATGGATCAGGTCAAACAGGTCACAACCTCTCTAACGTATTATATATTGCAAATAAAAATCCAGATGGCGTTCCAAAATAAAACATGAATTTTAATTGTACAACTTTTAATTGCAATTACGCTTAATCATGAACGTTCGGTACAAACGGTATGTCGATTGGTCCATATAATATAAGGAAAGACCCCGGGTAAAAGAACACCATCAGTACACTGCGTTAGCAGCTGCAGCGTCACCTGCCCAACAGCTGGTTCGGATCCAACAACACCATACTATGAGGTGGCGGTGGCGATAGCCGTATGTCTTGAAAATTTAAAACTACATACTTTCTCGTTATATCTAAAAATATAATATTCAAGTTTCTTTGAAAAATACTTAATCAATGCTAATCCACATAATTATTGGGTTAAAAGAAACGCAGTACAGTAAAGATTAACGATCACCCGTCATCTGAAACTATAATTTGCAGCTAAGTCTAGTCAGGTAACTGAAAATCAGACCAATGGGTTAACTATAAATTAGACAATAATCCCATCTGGTTTTATCAAAATTCATTTCAATCTCATCATTTGGTTTTTAAAATGATTTAATAATGTCACGTTTTCTCCTGTTTTAATTGTTTTCGCACGATCATTCGGGTGTTTATGGACGAATTAACAAACGAACTATTTCACAGATTTGAATTTGATTGTGCAAAACCCTCCCTTTAGCATTTGAATATATTAGGAACGATTATTCTGGTTTCGATGCGTACTCTCCACCGCACGAACTTCATGAGCCATATAATAATCCTATCACACTGCATAAAATTTAGTGGTCGTTGCGGCAATATGTTATCCCGTTTGCATTACCACTCGATACGTATGCACGAATATAATGCAGGCCTACAGTTTATATAGTTTCGTTGTATTCAGTTTAGTGAATTTTCAATTTCGCTGTTATTGGCAATATTATAGCCGCACATGCCGTTGTTTTAGATCCTAAATTGCAAATAATATTCATTTATTGACATCAACGACGAATTGGCAAAACCAACAATAACGGATTTTATGACTATGATTCCAGTATTGGATCCGGGAGTATTTGATATTGTGTTATTTTATGCCTCATAGCACTGGACGATTTTTCGTGTAACCTTATTGATGTTAAATTATTAATCTGTTCACTAATTCCAGTATCGTCCGGGCGCTCCCCACTCCCGTCTGCTGCTTCTACTCTCGGTTTTCACGCTCCATATTGGAACAACGAAAAGTTGCCGCTTCTGACAATTGTGGGGAGTATCCAAAATATACTAGAGCAATCATGCGGATTGGTTTTTCTCCATTTTAGGTCTCAATAAGGTGATTCGAAATGTCATATTTATATGCAGGTAGTGAGTACGCTAAGTAAGGACTCAAATGGAGCGAGTTTAAGTCAGCTAATCGCATGACAAGGATCCGGTAGTAAGTGGATACTTAAATTGCATGATGCTCTAATAATATAGAACCCAGATATTGCATAAGAATTAGCCAAATCTTCAAGGGATCTCGTGTGATTTTCACGTGGGCATCTGATAAACAAATCTTCATGTCTGTTTCTGAAGTGTCAAAACCATGGAGTATAGACATAAGGAGATCGCACTTGTGGGTTCATTCTCTACAATCTCATTCGCGATTACTAATTCGGCGTCCTTTTTCTCAACGACTTATACGGATGATTGGCAGAGCCACTTGGCTCCTTATGTCTATTCTCCACGGTCAAAACATTAACTCCTTGGTCTAACAATATTATCTCCAAGGTAGTAGGGTCGGTAAAAGAGTTCTGGAATATTGTAATAAGTCGTGGAGTACTTATTTGGATAAGCAGGTGAAGTTTCGCTTAGTATTACATTGGTAAATGCAAGAAGATCATGAAACACCTTGCCCGTAAATCATAACGATCGAGGACAGTGATGCATGACCGTGCACTTTCACGCGGTTACGCTGCCGCGATCTCATAGCCATAATCGTGAGTAGGTAATAGCGGTCTATTCTCTCCGTCTGTATCGACGTCTATATAGAAGAGAATGCACCTTACGACTCGGTCCCGACACGCATACCTGTATGCGAGCTTAACCGCGATAAGGGAACTCTAGTGCGGGCAGACTTGTGGTATCTCTTTGCCGATTCTCAGTCAATGCTAGGACCTTGCACTCACGCAGCGGAAAGCGAACGTGTCGCAGTGTTTATATATGTATGCGATGCACCCGTGTATTAGCAGCTGTGACTGCGTCATACGAATGTTTTACCTATATTATGCCGAATGGATATATGCGAGCAGTTTATCTGCAGCACGGGTCGGCTCGATGAACTCGGTCATAAACGATGTGTCAGAGAGCGGAAATACGAAAAAAAAAACGTCAAAGATAAAACATGGCGGAAATTGTCGGCGGTTCGAACAAAAATTTTTGTGGAGGTCGTATATGGCCGTTTTTGAGACATTTATTATCTAACACCCAAACTGTTTTATTGCCAGCTTCACTGACAAACCATAAGACCGCGGGAATTTTGACTAATAAAATGAGAAATTATCATTGGTGCTCTCGAGAGATGGTGGTAATCTCTGGTCCATAATTTATTTCTAAACCGAAATTGTATAATGTTTATTGTTGGAATTTTGTCCCAACTCGTTCATAGTTTGCTCAATGGAAATGTCGCATTTTTTTAGTCCAGTGTTACTGAAATCAACCCATTAGGACCAACAGTTTCACAGTACTTTTTGGTATTAACCCATTAACGCCGGGAAGGACACTTTTTAAGCCACCACTTTCACGTCTCGCTATTTCTAATTCATTTGACCGAGAAAATAATCATGACATCGTGAATTTTGCCAAAAAAAGGTTGCTCTTTCCGATGGTGTCCTTGAAATATTTAAAAAATTTAAATGTCCACGTGAAAATGGAGGTTTTTCGTAAAAAACACGATTTTTTTCAATCAACTTTTTTCAACTTCTATTTTCGTCCAGTTTCCCGTTTGGAATCACTCTAAAATCTTTGTAGATCGTGTACTTTTGGTCTTATCTTAAAGTATCGATGATTTATATAATTAATTTTGGTCCACAAAATTGCAGATGGCGGCCAAAACGACAAATTTTTTCTTAAACATTCAAGAATTTTTGTCTCGAAAACTATGGATTTTTGAAAAAAAAATTATAAGAACGAAAAATGTTTAATATCAATTAAAATATGCAATAGAATTTTTTCAGAATTTTTTGAGACATTTATTTTTTTTTAGCTATTGGGTTTTTGAAGAAAAATACAAACTCAAACGCGGCTATTTCGAATGGCGTATCGGAAAATACTGCAAATACAAAAATAACAAAATTACACGTCGTTAATGAACAAAAGGCGCGATTTTTCAAGGTTCGTTTTTCAGTTATTTTTTATTATCATTTTCCCGTATTAGAATGTCTTGAAAATTAGAATATCTTCTACCATTGTCATTACATTTGTCAATGTATTTCAAATTAAATTTAATTTCGATTGTCGTAGCGATTATGAACCACCGTCAACAGATTAACAGATAAATAAGTATACAATGAATTCCCCATTATCTTCAGTGACAATGTAAATTTAAAACAAAGTGACATCATAATGTAATACAAAAATGACTAACAATATGTGAATAATCAACTGATTATTAATCACAATGATTAAACTTGAATATAGACATTTATTTCCTAGGCAACTGTTTTCGGAAAAATACACTTTTACTATACTAGTAAGACATTCGAGTGTACCGTTTTCCCAAAATAGATTCTTGACTGACGGATAGAGGAAACTTTTTTCAAGTGTTGCTTTCATACCCTCAAAAAACGTTTTAAAAAGCACACCGAAATTATTGGATTTCTAATATTTAGTACAAAGCAGTACACAATCCGATTGAAAAGTTTTCTATTTATTTTTAAGCAATATCAATTAGTGATTACAGTTATGAATTGAATGTAATGAATCCTTTTAATTCATTAAGTAATTTTAGTGTACATTTAATATGTATTTTCTTTATTACTTTCTTCAAAGGAGTAAAAACAAGGTGTAAATACAGGCTAACATCATATATATCCATTACCAGCTCCATTTTATTATCAATCGTAACACTAATGACGTTTGACTTGGAATGCTACTTTAGTAATTGAATTTTCTCAGAATGTAATCATGCCTTAAAACCTGTTAATTTATTCTACAATCTGGTTCAAATCACACCTTTTAATTCCACGTATCAAGTATACAATTCAAAAATGTTATTAATAATATTTTTTGAAGTTATAAAAAATGCATTAAAAACAGTTCTTTGTTATTTCTTTTGCTTCGGCATAAAGCATCGCGCGATAACTTTTGAGTAGTAAAAAATAATATTGAAAGGCTGAAAGATCGATTTCAGTCACGATTTGAACCCGTCTGGAGGCAGTTCGATGGCGTTAGTGATAATATAATAAGCGATCGCACGAAGCCTTCAAAGAATGTTTGGTCTGCAAAAAGGCTGGCTCAAAATAATTATACAGTGAGCATTCTTAATTGTCGTTTCTTTATTTAAGTTATCGACTGTCATAAATATTTACCTTGACTCTGATCATAAAAGAACCTGAATTATATATAGGTACCTATTTCTTGCACGACATATTTCAAAAACATGCGATAAACCATAACTAATGGCAATGACTAATTAAGTGTGAACTGGATCCTAACCTATTTTAAGTATCATAAATTTAAAAATGTGGCAACCCCCGATAATGCTTGTGATTGGCGTACAAAGTCCAAGCTTGTCGCTTGTCATTGGCTAACAAAGAACGCGGAATGCCAGTTACAAAATGGTACATTATTGGGTTGATGGTTTTCTGATGCCCGCTGTGGTGATGACGTGCGCGTAACCAGGATCAATAACGTCAACTAATTTGACAGAAATGCGACCTCTGGTGATCTTGTTCGACGAAAATATGGCCAAGTATCGATTGACGAACATCTATTTCATACACAAATTACTAACCCTTCAAATCTAAAGGGAGGTATTTAAAAAGTTGTTAGTTAATACATTGAATAGAAAAAACCAGACAGCAAATCGATACGTTGAAAAAAACTAGCCACCAAACAAAAAATACTAATTAAAGTTTTTTTTCAATGGCCTTTTTTGCCTTGATTGGCAGCTTTTCAAGTGTTGAATTTTTAATTGTAGACATTTTGAATGTTGGATTTATCTCTGATTTTCTGTAGGATTCTGTGTTTGTAAACGTTTTAACAACTTTTAAAAGCAAATATGAAATTAGCAAATTCAAAAGCAAGTGAATTTAATGTCTCTGGTCTCTTATACATATATGTACTGATATTATTCAGTTGGGCGTTGGGCAATAATATTGGCATAACCCTATCCAGTTCTTATTGTGTATCTGTGGTATAATGTAAGCCATATCATTATAAGTAGATACAGCAATCTAGTGCTTGCGAAAAATGGACCCACTTAAGCACCATCTATGTTCAATTCAGGCAATTTCGTACAATTTAGCACACTAGAAATCTCCATCACTTCCGGCTTTGTCAATCTCTGTCCTCTCTTTTTCTGCTTTTAAGCGCAAACGTGTAATTTAAGTGAGATTTTTTATCTTTCTTCTTTCTTTCACTCTTCTGTCTTTCCCCATCAAATACCAAGCATGTTTCTTGGAGGCAAAGTTTCTTCCCGCGTATAATATATTCTCTTAGTGCAAGAGGTATCCACCGGCGTAAATGCCTTTTCTCGCACACAACCTCGCGCGAACATATGCCATTCGCACACGTGCGTGCTTTTAAGCATGGAACAGCGGGTGCACAAGGGTGCACAACGGTACTCGACAATCGCTTTCCCAACATGAGGTATACCCATGCATTTACTTAATTATTTGTGAGGAAGCTGCACGTTTGCCATCTTCAAGGTCCAGCGTCGGTAGGTTGTCCCGCCGCCGACAAATAATAATCGTCTTGAATTGAACAAAACTGTCATTCGGCTCAGGGATCGAGGTCAATTTATTAATCAGCATACAGCGTGACGCTCGTTTGGAGGTTAAAATGTACGTGGATAACGAAAATTAATCATTACGACATAATTTTGAGGTCGTAAACTTCAGAGAAAAAATTAAATCAAACTTTGGACAAAGTTATGAATAATAAATTTACGAGGAAGTGAGTAATCGAAAAATCGTTAGAGATCACTTCATTATTAATGTTACAATTTAGTTAGTCTTACAAGTCTTAGTTATACGTTTACACGAATTTTTAGAAAGAACCGTAATATAAAGTATGGTCTACAGAAATTTCCTCCTTCGGCAATTTAAATTTAGCGAATTTTTCATCGCTAGCAGTAAAGAGATTAATGTAACAACATGAAGGTTTTAGTTTATTACGCCGTTATATTGCGTAGCAAGTTCACCGGCACAATCTGATACCTTCAGACTAAACTTCCTTTTTCTGTATTGGATCTCACAAAATTAACTAAGTTCATAAATACCTTCCACAGACTGACATAGCGTAACTTGGACACTTACCTGTAACAAAGAAAAAGAAATTACATTAATCATAATGTTCATAAATTGTCCCATTTACGTAAATCAGCATAAAGCGAAATAATTCGGGTTAGTGTTTTAATAGGACAAAGCAGTTTTATTAGTCTCCAAATATTGGTAGCAAATTTGCAAGTTCATATTCGTCGTGAAAAGCTTCAGAAATATGTTATCAGTTGTCCCCCACCCTTACGTAATCACGAGGGCTGTAGATGGTTCAAGTTGCCAGATGATAGATTGAACGGTTCCATTATATTCCCGTGAATTTCAAACCAATCTATCCATCCAATCAACAGTTATTTAGGGGTTTCGATGTGTATAACCCTCTTGTACGCTGGGAAAACAACTTTCCCAGAATTTTTGTAACGGAAAGTAGCGGTACTATATGATAATAACGATTGGACAAAAGGCTTTTAATCAATCTCCAAATAACTATTCACCAATTTTGGAAGAACCCGCGAACGAAGAACGAAAATGTTTCTTTTCCATAAGTAAATTCTGTTTTTGGTATTTTTGTGTTACCACGTAAATGTACTGTTGTGTTTCAAAAATCCAAAATGGCGGATAACTCCTAAACGGGAACACCCTCATACTCAACAAAGAACAAAGATATTATATGTATATCTTTATATGCATTTTCTGAAGAAGACCAAAAATTCCACAAATGGATGGCCTTTAAAGAGTTTGCAAAGAAGATCATTTGAACCATTGAAATAAAATGACAACGAAAGAAATGTCATTTATTGTTCATCAAATACACCATTTCTAAAAAATGCGCTCGTTTCAATTCCCATTTGTTTTCGAATAATTTCCAGAAATAAACATTTCCACTTGGTTTATAAACAATACTTAGTCTCTTTCCAAGAAAACCATGACTTCGATGAAATCCGGCTGGTTGCTGGGCCGCCGAAGTTAAATGGATCATGGCCAAGACGAAATTCATCGATATTTGTTGGAGATGAAATGTACCGAAATTTTCTGCGGCAAGGAGAAAGACAAAGAAGAAAAGTGCGTCACGACAAGAAAAAAGAAGGTAACGGAGAACGAGGTCTTCTTATCTGGTTCTCTCGGTGGGTTGCCATGGCAATTTTACTCCCTACTGTATACCGTTCCATATCGGAGGAAAGACCCTTCCCTCCATCCTATTTGCCCTAACCTCACCCTAGAAGCCGTTTGACACGATCAAATCATTGTAGGACACCCCCTGCGCGCATTAACCCACGACGATCGATATGCTTGATTTTATATTTCTTTTTTTCCGTTAACAATACCGTCTATTATCCGCCCCTATCTGCACAGACCGCGCGTAATTTGAACAAGCTCCTTTGATGATTCATAACAAAGACTATTTTTTCGCAATCGTACACCGATATTTTTAAACGCCAAACGTCGCGATCGATAAAACTCGCCAAGCAACGTTCTTCAATTGCTAGGTGTGCTGCCACATAACCAAATCTTGTAAAATAACCATCGTCTTGAATGTTCCCTGCTACGCGATATAATTCGTGCCAACTTTCAAAAAATATATATGAACATTGTTTCGAACGGAAAGATCTTCATAAACAGTGAGACGTTGGTACATTTATTTGTATAGTCTTAATAAATTGTGACACAAATAGGTTCGTAGTTCGGGACCAAAAATTTTAATGCAATAAAATAATGAACTCCAAAGTGCATAAAATGATGATTTATTGTTTTGATGTATGAAACGTGGAGAACCGGCAGTCTCCCCGATCCCCCATGTCATTACGGCCCTGAAAATCGTTCATTGAACGTTCGCCACTAAAGTGCACCGATAATGTATATTTACCGCCGTAATAAAAATAAACAAAATAGATATTGCGGGCGAGTGTTTTGTTTCGGAAGATCCATGATATAAGAGACGACTTTTGCTGAAAGTGAGAGCTACCGTTCTACTTTACGTCCTACTCTCAAACTTCCATTAACTTATCCTAACCACTAGAGTCGTACATCAAATCTCAAAAGTTTGTTTCTTTTGTAATTTAAGTAATTGATTTGGTGCTATGTTTAATAAGAAAATAATAATCTTTAGAGCTAAATAGTCTTTTAATGTTGGATTTTGTTCAAAAAATAAACATGGCGGGGAGGTATAACCTAAATATCGGGTCCAGTATCTACATTTTATGTCGCATTATGAATTTCCTTTCGGTTTGTTCACACTTACGGTAGACTAATAGTAAATTTGAATCAATTGTTTTGTTTTTTTTATTATTTTACGTCGACTTTTTTGAACCCATATGGGACTAAATCGCGACGGGACCTATAGTTTATGAAAGTGGAATCCGAACCACCTGCTTTGGTGTTATTAGACACTTATAAACAAATTCAGAGGTATCCCGATAACAGATGGCAGAGGCCGAAATCGAACCAGAGTTGTCGGCATTGCAAATATTACAAATATTACCATCTGGAATAATAATATTCCAATACTTCTATTCCTGATATGTCCATCATAAATTTAGTTGACGAAGC
This sequence comes from Trichopria drosophilae, assembly GCA_030407085.1. Taxonomy (NCBI): domain Eukaryota; kingdom Metazoa; phylum Arthropoda; class Insecta; order Hymenoptera; family Diapriidae; genus Trichopria; species Trichopria drosophilae. The sequence goes on from CM059585.1 coordinate 27,362,712, forward strand.
TGAGGTATATCCTGCTCATACAATGTATATCGCTACGCAAACATCCCCTTCCACATTTGCTGCATTTGCAAGATCCGGTTTTGTTTTTAATATATTAATATGGTTGTTTCGGCTTTATAGAGTTTGAAAAGCGTCAGGAAAGGAGGGGTATCGAGGCCAAGGTCACGCATGTTTCCATATACGATACGCTTCGCAATTCGGATTCTTCAAGCATGCGTACGAGTAAATTTGTCGATAGTCTGCGCGCACCCACACATTGCTGATGTTCAGAATGTCGATCAAAGGAAGAGCGCGTATGAACACATCGAACATCGATCGGTTTGTTCCCCTGTCTGCCTGGCACCTACACGGGAATGATAGAACAGACCGTTCACGCATGCTACTCGAGCATCAATTACCGCTCGACGATGAAACCACCGGAATAGATAGACCATCTGTTTCGCGACATCACACTGCGGTTGTTTTCGAAGTCATATTCTCGATCATGTACGACTCTTTAATGTCATTTTAGCCCCTGATATGTCAGTTATGGATTTTTGAAATACTGCCCAAGAATGGTGAACCATATGGGTATTTACATAATCCAGCGATCTACTCCTGGCAGTCGTTACCTCCTTCGACGAAATAACCGTAAGACGAACGGAAAAGAAGGAATGGCTTATGACCTGAGAAAATATTTCTGCTTTCGGTGGGAAGTGTAGCCGTTAAAGACGTGAATGAATGACCTTTTAAAAACTGAACATCATTACTTCATTTAAGCCCATAATAATTAAACGCTTGGACATTATTATAATTATCCCCGTCATGCAACCTCCTGTTGCTGCTACTGATTATATCAAGATGATTAATATACATTCTTATTGTATATATATATTCAGAATAACTGTTATTCTTGAAATTCCTTTTTCTAGTCTTTTTGATGTAATGAAAGATACATTTTAGAGGAGGTACGAGCAAAGATGATTATGACGCTTTAATCTAAGTCATATGCTAGCCGTCATTATAAAGAAAATGAAACAGGTTTATATGTTTGATACATCCTTTTAAATTACGGAACGTTTACAGACAAATTAGCTTTATATTTACTCGACGCTAGACTAATTTGTCCGAATTCTGATTCGTCTGCATCTATCAATACATTGGAGATCCTGGAGTCGATCGTCGTTAAAATGAAGAAAGACGAAATAAGATTTATAGAGCTACAGTCTAGGGATAGGTCGAGGTTTATAGATCCCGAGTAGTCGTTGGCAGCGACGGCTTTAGATCGCAGACCTTCCAAGATTTGTGCCGCCTTTTACTCTGAAGAAAGAAGAGCGGGCCTGAGGCTTTTTCAAAAGGAGGTAGCAGAATTTCAGGCTAGAAAAGGCGCAAGACATTCGGAAAGAAAGACCGACAACAAGAGTGAACGAGGATAGTCCCAACAAGTGAGAGAGCAACAGAAGGCGGCGGACTCGAGTATAAATCATGTACACTGAGGACTCTTGAATGTGTACATCCGAATCTAGCTTTACCCACATAAACTTACACCTACACCATCGCCAGCTACGGGTCCGGGTTTTTGACATACAAAGAACAGACCTGGGATAGATAAATCGACAGAGGCCATTCACTCGTAGGGAGAAAATGTTTGATATTTTGCCTGCCTGCCCCTCGAGAGGTTTCGTTTGCTACGAAACCCTAACTTCACGGAATTGTTCGTTTCCCCACGCAAGGACACGAATGACTTACTTTGACCGTATCGCCAAGAGTAATTTCATCAAATTCTACCATTAGCATTATTAAAATGTAATGGGTAAAGACACTTTTGTTAATTTACGCCGGTGACTATTAAATTTTTAATGTTAGGTTAGGTGTCAAATTGCATAATCGATCGCTAAAAATGGTAATCGAATAAAGACGGAAAACATTTTTTTATACAGTGTGCGTAAAGTGCGGCTTTACGCATTTTTGACATTTTTTAGGTGCACTTTACGCCCACTTGCATCAAAAAATATTGTTCGACGCATATGCGAAAATGTTTTTTGTACTAATGTGGATGCGGACCTCGCTTTCAGCTCGGCCCACAACCCTCATATTCGTAGAAAAAACTGTTACGCACTTGTATCGAAAACTACTATTCCAAATTCAACAATTAACCAACTATCTAATTACAACTGATTTGCAGTATATTGCACATCTACCTTGTGGTACCTTTCTTATTACACCATGTTACTTAGGTGATTGTGAATGGCACTCATATCAGTTTTAAGTATTTTGGTCAATAGTGGAATAGTTTTCCCATTCCAGTGCATGGATCAGCCATCATTGTCAAAGATTCCTATGAACTGGTATTTTTGTTCGTAGTATAACGCTAACTGCATTTGCGTGTCGTTCACCGAAAAAATAGTATAACTGTACTAGCTACGAACATTTTCGTTGAAAACTAGTCTCCATACAGTAGCTTATGCCATGTACATCAATACTGCATTATATGTCATTGTCGTACCCTAGGAACACCTTATTATTCCTGCTTGCCTGGTGCGTCGTGCACAATGCCAAAGTACCAGTATTATTTTCTCTCTATGGCGGTGCGTTCGGCCAAACAAAGGTAAACCAAATAACTACTTGTGCTACTTTGGCTATTCGAGTCAAATCCCATATCAGCCGAGTGTATCAGAACCACAATCTCCGAGTACTATGTAAATAAAGAGATACCAGAAATTCAGGGCGAATATCATCGTATGCCTTATTTATTTTAGTTCGAACGAAATATACCGGTATATTAGTACATTTAATTCTGCTGCTAAGGCAATCGCAATTGAACCACGTTTGCGTTTTATAATTTTCGGTTTACGTATATATTTGGTATTCTTCTCGTACCCCTCACTTCCACTCGACATCACTTCTCACAAAAAGACTAAAATTTAAATTTCTCATGTTTCTGTATGCCTTTTGAAATTCTGTAAGGTGAACAAATATATCTGAACGTCGACTTCAACACTGAATAAAATCGTTGCATAGACACCTATGTTATGATTTTCTAACCTTGTGAAAATCAAAGATACTTTAGAAGTGATGGAGTGGAATAAGGGGTGACTATAGGGGGGAACAGGAGAATATAAACTAAATATGACACGCATGTATTGTCTTGGAAAAAGTACCAAATTTTATATCGATTTCAGCTCGGTAAGATACGGGGGATATAAAATGTTTGAGTGAATGTGTAGTGTCGTGGGAAGCGAATATGAACATATGTAAAGGGTCGAATTGAATGTACTAACATCTGGAATAGTTTTAAAGTCTGCATAATGATATTCAGTATTGAATAAATCAGAATGAACATGAAGAAGTTTAGAAAACAGAAATTACACTCTTTTCATAATTGACGTACTTTCAGTTTATATAATAAAAAGAACCCTAACGTTATTTCAACAAACAAGAAAGAACATTGCAGGGAAAAGCCGAAAGAAATTTATTACACGGAGACAAAATTTCCTGAAAAATTACCGTGCTAGTCACCTGAAAACGGGTGCAACTTGATTTTTCGGAAATATTTATAGCAACAAACAAGAAATATTGCTTTTCTGGTAGGAATATTTGCAATAACGGCTGGATATTTGCATGTACAAGCTAGTCGAAATGTTAAGTGTAGCACAGTAAAATTTACAGGACATTGAGTTTTTAAGTTAGTGCAAGTCAAATAATCCCCAATATTTGAAGAATTTATAATATGTTGCTTCATTATTTTTACTATGCCACTTCTCGAAGTGGAAGCGAAAGTTTCCGAACTTATTCGAATGCTACCAAGTCTAACTGCGGTGAAAACAAAAGAGCACCAATATGGCGGCCGAGTAGTCCGACGTACTGGTCTGAACTGGTCCGAACCGAGTAGTTTGGTGATTAACTGTTTTTGTTCTCGTTGCCGTAATTTCTTTTGAACAAGTTTGGCCAATTTATACAGGGTGATATGAATATGTGAATCAGTTATTAATAGTCCTTTTCCTATTGCTTTAAATTTTAATAAAATATAAATATTACTTTTTCAAGTTGAAAGTAAAATAGAAATTTTTTTTTCGTGCATACAAATAATATACAACATTTATATATCTTGTCAGCTGAAAGTAAATGACGATAAGGCTTTTACGATTTTAAGAACTATTGCTATTACTTGTAGGCTTGCAATTTGTTTCATCGATACCCAATAAACGAGATCGTGGGCAAAATTTTCACGTATTTTCTGTTTGCATTCAATTTGTTTCCATTTTGGAATGAACTGTGGGCCAAAAATTTTTACTATGCTGTGACCCAGGAATTTTTGTTGTATTGTGGCAGAGGAATTTTTACTGTGCTCTTCATCCGAAATTTTACATGTTACTTTGAAAAAATTTAGCAAAGCAATGTGAATTTTACTTTGCCAACAACATGCACTGCGTTTATGGGACGGCACGGTAATTTTTCAGGACATTTCCGTACGAAAATTCTGGGAATTTTTTCTCCGTGTATAATACTCAAATATTAACCTGCAATTTTCAACGTTATTGTTCAAGAAACAAACAACAAATTTACATTTCGTTATACGTAAAATTATCTCACGGCGATATAAATCGAATTACTTTAATTTAGAGCGCATAATTACGCACATGATATGACGTCAAAGGAAAATTCCTCAAAGTATTATTTCCTTTAGAAAAATCTTAATATCTTAAATATCATATTTGGCTTTATACAATAAAGAACGATGTAAATGACGTCAATCCCAATGTAAAAATAGATTTTCCGACAGAAGGGGATGTGTCTCAAGCTGTAAAAGGTCCAAAAAACATTAGGACTAATGTATCCAGTTGTGAATGTGTTCTGACAAATGCAAGGAAACTATAAAACAAGAATATTAATTAGTTCTCAAAATCTATTTCTACTAACTGCGGAACATGCTTTAGAAAGTGAAATTCGCAATCCTTAACCAGAGTGAATTCATGTAGAACAATTTCCGTTCATTAGATTCCGGTCATAGCCGGAAAATGAAATCTACGAGCTAGATGGGAAATCCCAGATGTCACTGATCTATTTTTTTATTGTAAATTTTGCTTCCATGGTGTGACGAATCTTGTCTATTAATAATCCGATGTTATTGCAGACAAGGAAGGATACGTTTTAAAAATATACTCTTATGTTGGAAAAATATCCAAAGAATTCCGTTTTGTGGGCAAAGAAAAATAAGGAGAGCCACAGTCGATCGCCATTGCTAATACAATTTAATATTGTACACGGTGCAAATGAGATTTTTTAATCCTGTTTACAATATTGCAATCCGATAGGTACAATTTACGTTTTTACTTTTCAGCTTTTTATTATTATATTATTTAAGTAGAGCATTAGACACACATCATAGTATTACTATAACTTATTATCTATAAAAAAAGTTTGATGTATAGAGACCTTCACAACTAGTTTCTAGTTTCGGGACCTGGCCCCAAAGGTCATTAATTTCCTTGACCTCGAGCTGCTGTTTAATATGGAGGACCCGTATCGTCTAGTAGCGATATTAAAGACATTTTGATGGCATTTTCCGATATATGATTTTTCAATCACTTGCGGAATACGCGCTAATCTAAGTGACCCTAAATCAATGCATTTTTAACCATTCAAATACATCAAATTACTAATTTCTCAAATTTCATACCTTCATTTTTTTACTGGAGTATTAGTATTATTATATAGTATACCCACAATCTAACATTATCTTCAAGTAGGTAACATATAATGAAAATTCTCCTCTAATTAGTCTTTGAAAATTTGAATTTTGTTAGATTGTGGGTAATACTACTAATCCAGTAAAACAATTAAGGTATGAAAATGGAGAAATTAGTAATTTAATGTGCTTGAATGGTTACAAAATGTAATGATGTAGGGTCACTTAGATTAGCGCGTATTCCGCAAGTGATTGATTTGAAAATTCAGACTAATCAACTCATAATATACTGTCGTATACGTCGATACTGATAATTTGAAACATTTCCAAATAAGTACTATTAAAATTCTGGATTATTCTGAAACCCCCACCCAAACCTTAAGAACCATAAGTATTTGCTCTTTATGTTGAAATTACAGTAAGTTAGTAGGGTATAACTACCTTAAATTACTACGCCATAAATGCATTAAATGATTAACAGCTTCATTTCGTGTAGCGTGTAGTACTTTCGGCATCCAGGCAAAATTTAACATTACGGTTCATGTGTGATTGTCGGCACGAGGCAAGTGCATTCAACCAATAATTCTCTGGAATCAGTAGAGGTCGTACTTTCGGGATGACCACATATGATATTAACATGTAACATACGTTCACGGAAAGAAGTTTTGTTGGAAAAATGACCAAATCGCATATTTTACTACAGTTTCAGTTTAATATTTTATTTTTGTACCAAAATATAACGGGAGCAAATTTTGATACATTTTGTCGTAATAGATATTTGAAATCTTTAAGTTTGATGTTTATTAACAAAAACATTAGTAGCAGTAAATGTGTTAGGTGCTGAAAATCTGAATTAGCGGCCGGTTTAATCTACTTTAAATAAAACGCGAGATGTTATTCCATGAACGTTTAAGCAAAAACTGTCAAAATCTTAGGTTCTATAAACAATAAACAAATCTACGTCGATGCTCACGTAACTCAAAGCTATATAAATAAAAGAAGAGAGAGGTTTGATTGAAAGCGCGGAATTCTAAATTACGAATGTGTAACATCGTTTACTACAATTTTCTGGAAATATTTCTAACGATTCAAATACTTTTTACAACATAATGTAGTGCAAGCAACAAACTTTTAATATGCTTTGGAAATGTTCCAATTGGTTATAATGCAATGACAACATTAGTAGCACTTTAACACTACCCTAAAAGCACACTTTATTCCATCCATATTCCTAGAATATTCCTTATGAACATTGGGAATATTTCAATGGTTTTGGAATATTCCTTACGTTGGGGATATTTCAATGTTCCTGGAATATTCCGAACGTTGGGCATTTTAATGTTCCTGGAATATTGTACATATTTGATGGTGATACAAGACATGAATTTGGGCACTTTCAAAGGAGGTTTCGAAACCTCAAAACCCAGCCCTTTAAAGGTTAATAATATAAATCTTTATGCAATAATAAGTACAAAATACTTCGTTGTTTTTTATTGCAAAACGTGATATCATAAATATTACAAAAGTTTCCTTGCGTTTTGACCTCAAAGTAGTAAAATATGGCGTAATTTCCAAACAAAAGCTGTATCCATCTTCTCTGACAAAAAAATGAATGGCGTGCGGCAATATTTCGGTTTTCAGAACTATATAGTACATCTCTTAGTAGTTCAAGCTTCATCCATGTACTTTGTTCATTTGAATGTAATAAATCAGATAAACTGGAGAAATAAACCTATTTGTATAGCCAATTTTACTGTTTTGACTAGGATTGATCCGCATTTCTGATAATATACACTAGTTTGTAGTAGAAACTTCCGTACAGCATGGAAAACAGACCTCTCCGAATAGCAAAATTAAAAATTGTAATATTATATACTAGTAGAAATGTCTAGTAAAATTTGTCATATAACTTCTCTCAGTGCAGAAAGATGATTTTTTAATGCCCTACTTTTATTGATTTAGCGCGCGCGCCCTAGAGTGAAATTTTGGATATCGGTATTCGACCACAGCACAGTCAAGTGTGCTGTTGAAATATCGATAAACAAAATAGCTAATTAATGAGAATAGTTATCATACTCGCTTTACTCTATTTTCTTGAACATTGAAAATAAAACTAGATCCTACTATTAATAGTATTTGGAAGCAATTAAATGTAATAAATGTATGATGGTATTGCCATAAATTGGCGACTTAATTTCGGTCATCTCATGCCAGAAATTATTAAAATTTTCTGAAGCTGGCCGCCATAATGGCCTAAACGTCCAAAGAACATGTATAATACGTTTGAATATTTGATAAACAATTCTACTAAATTTCGTTGGTTTATGCCCTACAGAAGAAGGTCGAAAGTCTTTCAACATTTCGGATCTCTTAACCCATTAAGGATCAAATGGACAATTTTTCGTGGTATTTCATATGAACCCTGATTTTTAAAAAATCGGAACCAATCTTACGTAAAATTGATCGATCTTTCCAAATCTTCCGTTAAAAAATCAATCGAGCACATTCAAAAAAAGTTATGCTTGGTTTTTCACAAAAAAAATCAGATTTTTTCACTGACAAATATTATTCAATCGGTATTCTCATATCGGAAACGGTTAAGGAGATCATTGGTTGGTGAAAACATCGCGTCCACGAACCTTTAATTTTGACATTTGCATGTTAGCATTTTCAAAATAAAGTTGGAAACTTCCAAAATGGCGGCTAAAACTCGAAAATATCGGCGAAGAGCTCGGCAATTTTTTATTCGAAAATATAGACTTTCGGAAAAATTCCGTCTAACGGAAAGTTTCTGGGCTTTATCACAGAATACGGTGACATTTTTTCAGAATTTTTTGACCACTTTTCCTCATTTTCAAAATTGCAAAATTTTGAAAATTTAAAACAAAAAAAAATTCAGAGTATTCTTTGACCAATTTTAAAAACTACTTATTCCGCAACATTTTTTCCGACAGTTCATAATTTTTAAATAAAAAATTCTTGATTCCCTATGTTTTGAAATGTTGAGAAATGTTTTATTTGTAAACTATAGACTTTCGCAAAATATGTTGCGGAGCAAAAAGTTCTTAGAATTTATCATAGAATACCTCGAAATTTTTTTAGAATTTTTGTATGATTTTTCTTATCTAATTTTGCGATTTTGAAAACGAAGAAGTGTTCGAAACATTTTGAAAAAATTTTGTTCAAGAACATTGTTTCTGAAAATCTATTATTTTGAGAAAAAAATCCGGAGCTTTTCGCTGATATTTTCTTGTTTGAGCCGCCATTTTAGAAGTTGCTAACTTTATTTTAAAAATTCTATCATGCACATTTCAAAATTGATGTGCCTGAAGTTCCGAAAGTTCATTGAACGGTTTTCTAATAATCCATTGATGATTTACTAACGATATGAGTAACGGAGAGGTCTTGTATATTTGGAACATTGATAAATAATAATTTTCTACCTTATGCGGTTGTAAATAATAAATATAATATTTTTTAAAAGCATTTCTTCTCTTCTAAACATTCGTTCATTGAACGTGCATCAGGCACATCGAAATTGAAGGTTCGTGGACGCGATATTTTCACCCATCAATGATCTTCTTAACCGTTTCCGATATGAAAATGACGATTCAATAATATTTGTCAGTGAAAAAATCTGATTTTTTTGTGAAAAACCAAGCATAACTGTTTTGGAGTGAGCTCGATTGATTTTTTAGCTGCAGATTCGGAAAGATCGATGTAAGTGGTTCCGATTTTTTTAAAATCCGGTTTGCATAAAATAGCGCCCTTGAAGTCGACCTCGAAAAATTGTCCATTTGGTCCTTAATGGGTTAAAAGTATATTCAAGCCCGAAATTGGAGAACCACGGCAGATACATCATCGAAATATTTTGGACAGCATTTGCAGAGAATAAGCCAAACAAATTCACTAAAATTATTTGTCAACTGACCGTAAAGCCGATATTGTTTATTACATTTAACCCAGTCCCTAATTAAAAACGTAGTGGCGTCACATTCTGGATCATAAATCGCTCATTTAATCCTTTCAGCCAGAAGAGTCGCTGTAGCGGCACCTTTACTTGTCCTTATTACTTTTTGCAATTCCATTCATAATTTATACTTTTTGTTGCGTAAATAACGGTAGAAATGATACCAACATATAATAATAGTAGAATTAACAATATGAAAAGTTGTGGATTCCAAGTTAATTTTACAATTTAGAATATTGTAAAGTATATCATGCAATAACTATTTTTAATATAACGAGAGGTTACTTTCGTTTAATCAATTTTGGGTAAATCTTCGGAAAACGTGCATCCTCGTCAAAAGTTTTATTTTACACTATTTCGATGCATTTTTGCCTCCTGAAAACGAATATGATGATAAAATTCGGCGCTCTGAAATATCTTCGCCGCTATTTTAAAAAAACGGTCAAAAACGTGTTTTTTATATTTATTTCAAGAAAAACAGATCTGACGAAAAATTGTTTCCAACAAAAAATATAGAGCGGAAAATTTTCTACAAAAAAGGTTCTATACATTTTTTTCGTTATTCCAATGTAAGGCTGCAGTTGAGCGACGAAATTGTCCGTAATGTCCTTTAAATATTTTTTTACGAGGATGCCCGTTTTCCGAAGGTTTATCTATTTTAGTTTATGTACTGCATATTTAACGAATAATATTGTCTTGTTTACTGGAGAAATACTTAATTTACCTATTTTTTTGTGATTCCATATTTTACTGTCGTAAAATAGTTGGATTCACCATATTTTTTCTCTGTGTATTTATTATAAACAGAAGCAAAAAAAAAGTAGTATTTTGAAGGATTTAATACATATGGGAGAAATTTGTTAATAAATTCATAGTAATGAGGCTCTTGACAGTGCATTGCTTGAATACCATTAATTATTAAATCACTATTACATTTTTAAAATGCAAAATAGCTAATCCGGTATGGAGGATAAAAAATTGCAAAAATTGAACTCATTTTACAATTTTTTGAGTTACTGGACACGAATCTGGCATCAGATTTTTTAACATTAACAATTACGGATCCAATATGGCGGATCAAAATATTGAAATGTTAGCAAATCCTCGCCAAAATAACTACTCGGGGGTTTTCGCGGTCGCTGAACACAAATCTGGCATCAGATTTGCACAATTCGTAATATCAGAAAAATCTTTCTAAAGTTTCTAATATTAAATTCGTAATCAACGACCCCCAAAATTCCAAAGAAGCTGTTTTTATCGGGATTTGCAGATATAAAATCAATATTAATTTTGGGTCTGCTATATTGAATCCGCCATTGTGAATATTAACAACTGATATCAGCTTCGTGTTTAATGACCCAAAAAACAATATATGATGTTCAGTTTTCAATGATTTGTCTATTGTGTGAATTGCGTGACCCAAATGATGGCACTAAATGCGGATGACGAGATATAAACGACCCAAAATACGACTATTTTCGACCAAGATACTCGTTCTTCCTCGGGTGGTGGACATAATACAAATCTGGCAAATAAAGTAAACGAATCTAGGTAATCAGTTCTTCAATTGCATGATGTTTGAGACGATAAAACGTAGTTTTTTCGACGAGATTAGCTTCAATATTTGGATTCTTGTGAATTTTTAGTGCATTGGATGATATTCTGACAGGCAAAATGAAAAATAAGCAACCAAAACAGCGAAAGCAACCAAAGGGTAGGCGTCGCTTACCAAACAACCCCGAAGGCACCGTATCCGATGGGCCTGTCGGAGAGGACGTGGTCCTGGACCGGGGGTGGCGGCGGATGCGCAGGGGCCACCGGGTGGTAGTAGGTGGGGGGCGCCTGGGCCGAGGCGAGGCTCGTCTGCGCTGGGTGAGTCCCCGTTGCCCCGCCGCCCTTCGCCCCCGCCCCGCCACCCTGCATCAGCGACATGGACACGCTCATGGACACCCGCGAGTGCCGACTGGGCCCCACCACTGCCATCAAATCCTCCTCCTGGCGGCTTCCTCTGGACAACTGATGCTCGCTACTACTTCCTTCCTCCTGAACCTCCTTCTTCGCTTTCTTCTTCACTTTCCCCGACGCTTCTTCCCCTTTCCACCGAATCTTGACGATTTTTCTCCTCGTTTATTATCGAGGAAACCTGCGCCTTTCTCTTTAAGGCTTTTTCTTCCTGTATGAAGATTTTATATATTATCTTGCTTGTTGTTTTCTTTACGATTCTTCCTATTGTTGTGGTTTTTACTATTGTTATTGACGTTTCACGTGTATTTTCTTCGTGCTGAAGATTATATCTTCGATTTTTCGGAGTAGTTTTCGATTATCTTCAGTTATGTTGGTCGTTTTTTGTTTATTTTTTTTCGTATTCGTTCGACGTAATTTCTAGTGTTTGGAAGTTATCGTCGATCGCAGGTTACGAATTGCGTTTCTTCTCGCGCCGTGAAAGCGAACGGTCTCCCTACTTCGCGGATCAGGAAAGCGGAGCTTCGCGACCGAGAACTCGCATTCTGTCGACACGTGCGAGCGACGAGTCTTGCGCGCTGTCACAAAGACGTTTTGACAGATACCATCTGCATCTTCAACCGATACGTTCCGGCCGAATTTCGTTTCGCTTCCTTCCTCTTCTTCGTTTCTCTCTGTCGCAGAGTTCGACGCGCTTTAAATCTCTTTAAGCGACCGGGGACTCCCGCAACGTGGAAAGGAGGAGAGCAAACGAGAGGGACAGTGCAAACGGGAGAGGGGCAGGAAGGAAGGGGACGGACAAATGGAGCGAGAGTGACGAGGAAATGAGAGACGTACGGCAAGTCGACTTTCGCTACGTTACGATTCTTTAAAATCGACTTTCTTGTACCACGAAAAAAAATGTTGCGGATAGAGAGGGTGACACTACTCCGAAACGCACATCGATTTCCCCGGCGATGACTGGGATTGCGACACTCGTCGTCGCGCACTATTCGATATCGCACTTTTCTGGAAGGTTAGGATCGGCGCACTCGTGCTGGACGTCGGCGGTTCGCGCCTTTCCAGTTTTTCGGAGCACTCGGGGGAAAGTCTGGACACGGAAGACGCGCGCACAAGCGACAGCACACACACACACAATGCCGGTGAAGGAACGAACCGAGAGTTTTTCCTTTCGTCGTCGTCGTCGAGCAACGCGCACGTACCCGCGAGATTTCGGTGTTAGGAGTCTCTCTGTCCGAGGTCCGAGCTCGCGGCGGGCGTAAATGCTCCTTCGACGGAAATAACGCGTCTTAACACAACCAAGGCTTGGTGGCCACTGGTTCTCCACCACTGCGCGCAGCAGCCTGCTGCGACACCAGCAGGAACGGATACGTTTTTCGCCGCAACCTCGGGTCAACTCGCCAGAGCTCGCGAATACTCGTGTGGACTCGGCTCTATGCGGAACGCCAGCTGCGCAACGTTCGGGGTTTTCCGCTTGACTTTCGTGCGCGGGTTATGTGTTGGGCATAGACGCTGATAAACGAGAGAGTGTGTGCGAGGGCGCGCACAACGGTACACTCGGGAACTCGGCAGGATCGAGCGAGAGCGAGAGCAGCTCTCCTTGGTTCGATAGAGAGAAAAAGGACCACGGAGACGAATACACCGGCCCCGTCGACGTCGTGCAGCAGCAGGCAGCGCGGCGACCGGAGCTCCGCAGCTGGACAAAGGCCGTCACGTGACTTGCGCGAGAAAAGCACGCGCATCCCTGCGCGCCTCTCGACCAATCGCGAGACGACCTTTGTATTGGCGTGATGCGCCGTCCAGGTCCGACCAGATGCAATCCGATCTTACGTTTTTCGTAACCTTCGGCTTTTCAAATTCGAAAGCATGGCGGAAGAACAAAGAGAAGCTCTATTATTTAATATTTCCCGGTAATCCAAAGTTATTGAGTCATCGGCCTTATCCGTTATTCTTCTCGGAAAACGGAGGCAGGAATCTGTTTACTTATTGCGTGACGTCGATTCCTTATCGGCTGTTCGATTCATTGTTGACGTCACACGTGCGACGATCATTCCTTCTTCACCTGCGATCTTTCTGACATTTCGATCGGATAACTTAAAAAACGAGGAAAGTTTACGAATTTTACCAAAAATGTGAGGAAAATAAGAAAGAATTGACGTCATGTAATTGTTCCGGGGGAAAATTTTGTATATGCGCCGAAAAACAAATTTCGTTGAATTCGAACAAATACCGCTCAAATTCCGAGCATTTTTGTTCGGTTTCAATGGTTGGCGAAAAAATTGATTTTGTAATTTAGAAAATTAATTATGGTGATTAAATATTTTTGGATTTCTCATCTAAAGAGTTTTTTCCTAAAAGTTCTTATAAATAATCTTATATTCAAAACCATTGCAGTATATTTTAATACATAGTCTCTGAAAATGAAGATTTGTAAGTATCAATTCATATTTCTAAAAACTTGAAACGTATTTTTCTTTTAAAAAAAAGCATATTTTTATATAAAAAAGTATAATAAACCTGTACAATTTTTTAATTTCTTGTTTACCCTGCAAACACAAAAGTAACAGTTATGTAACAACTATGTAACAATCTAAGCATTATGTAAATATTACATAACTGTCCCCAGTTAACACCTAGACGTCTAAAAGTTGGACGCAAAGCGGTCCTGACAATTTTGAGACAGTCTTACTTTTTAGTCTTGAAGACTGCTCTGCGACGTCTTAAAGACGTGATATGTACCCTCAGAAGACGGTCTTAAAGACCGCAAATAAGTCGTCTCACTTAAGACGTCTAAAAAAGAACAATTACGACGCCTGTATGACGTTTTTCCGCAGCTTGTGTTAACTGGGTTACTTTCCGTGTTTGCAGGGTATTTTATAACTTTCTTGGTAAACTAAAAAATAGTATATTTTTATTGCAAAATTTGTTTTAAAAAATGAGCGAATTTATGTTTTTTTTTTTGCTTTAAATTTTTTCAATTTTTTAGGTTAACTATAAATCAGTTAAAAAGTTATTAATTCATATATTTTTTCTGGTTTGTTTCAGATAAAAATTACTTTTCTGCAGAACTTACGCTGTAAACAATTCACATTTTTTTTGAACGAATGCACATCCATTATTTTGTTAATAAATAAACGAAATAATGTTTTTGTGCACTTCGTGAGTACATTTCTAATCCTTGAAATTTTGATTATAATATAATAACAAACATTTCTCGGAGTGAGAATTGCACTCTTATAAAGATTAAGAATATTAGTTTTATGTTTGCCAATAAAAACGTTAATAATAATAATAATAACAACAACAATAACAAAAACATAATAAGGGATATCCGGAGACAACGACAATCTATTGCACACGGCCGATTTCAGTGAACGGAGCGTCTCAGATAAGATCTTATGAAAAAAACAAGATCAGAATAAGAGTGGATTTAGTGAAATTCGACTATAAAAAGAGTTAATATTTTCACTCTTACAGTAAGAGTGAATATGTAAGTGTGGATGAGACGCAAGTAACTTAGATGCCACTAGAAGCGCTCGCGAATCTCGAGGGGTCTATTTGCTCTCGTTATGAAAACGTATAATTTCTATTTTGTATATTAGACAACTTGAACGTAGGTTTCGATACCGTATCTTATTTATTATATCTGACAGCATATATTTTACCCTGTTCTCAATTCTTCGTTATCCAAAAATAATTTTTGTTTAAGAAAAACCTTTTTCACTTACGAAATCTCAAAACACCGAAAAGAAGATTTACTACAATCTGACAGACATATGTTACTCATACAGGGTCATCGAAAAGTATCGGACCCCCCTAATATCTTCAGTTAGAATGCACTTAGGAGAAAATGTCCAATAGCAAAGTTGTATGGTTTCAAGCGGGGAGTAAGATGATGACCTTGACTTTGACCTTGACCATGTCCTTCAAGGTCATTTCAAGGTCAATCTTATTTTTTTAAATAGAACCCCCTACATTTTATTGCATATTCTTATAGCTTATCTCGAGAGCTTTCCAAAACACTAGAATAAAATATTTTTTTATTAAGTACTTTTTGAGTTATAAAGGTTTGAAGTTAACAATTTGAAGTGAACAACTGAAAATATTAGGGGGATCCGATTAATGTATTTTCTTTAAACCAATTAATTGGTCTCATTATTCCGCGCACAAAAGTATTAAGGTTATGATTACTGAAAACTAAATAATATTTTACAAGATATTCTACATTTTGTGTCAAAAAATTGTTAACTTCAAACCTTTATAACTCAAAAAGTACTTAATAAAAAAATATTTTATTCTAGTGTTTTGGAAAGCTCTCGAGATAAGCTATAAGAATATGCAATAAAATGTAGGGGGTTCTATTTAAAAAAATAAGATTGACCTTGAAATGACCTTGAAGGACATGGTCAAGGTCAAAGTCAAGGTCATCATCTTACTCCCCGCTTGAAACCATACAACTTTGCTGTTGGACATTTTCTCCTAAGTGCATTCTAACTGAAGATATTAGGGGGGTCCGATACTTTTCGATGACCCTGTATATTGTACCTAACATTTATTTAGCACTTGGCAGCTTTATAAAAGAATAAAATGTGAAATTCATTTTCTTTTCTGTCATAAAAAAAACATGAAGACAACATAATTTTGTTGGCAAACACAAATTTTCAAAATCTTGATAAATGCATTTTAATTTGTAATTAATTTAATTATATATCAAATGTAGTGTAACCATTTTGATCAACTTTATTCATGTGATTTTTTTACGATAAATAGTTTTTTAATGTGAAACAAATGGACGTGATAAAAGTGTAGCTGACTTTTCAGATTATCATAATATTTAAATCCATATATTTAATATTTTTAATTAAAATGACTAAGGTTTGATGAAGGAAAATGTATAATATACCTGACTTTTTAAAAAGTTGAAATAATACTTGACATACTTCGTTTGAGTGAATAAAAAACTATTAAAGTGTACTAAACTAACAAGTAAGACTATTAAAGTGTAATAAAAATTACTTTCTTAAAATGTAATAAACGTCAAATTTTATGTAAATCTCCGATTTATATGAAATGTGGATATGTTGTAAAACATAAAGAACTAAGAGACACGTATTTTTTTTCTCGGCGGAAAAACATATTTAAGCCATAGGTCTAATGGACAATTTTTTGTGGTCGACTTCAAGGGCGGTATTTTATATGAAACCGGATTTTTAAAAAATCGGAACCAATTGCATCTTACGTAAAATTGATCGATCTTTCCGAATATGCCGTTAAAAAATCAATCGAGCCTATTCCAAAAAAGTTATGCTTGGTTTTTCACAAAAAAATGAGATATTTTTACTGACAAATATTATTTAATCGACATTCTGATATCGGAAACGGTTAAGGAGATCATTGATCGGTGTAAATATCGCGTCCACTAATATTTCATTTTAAAATGTGCATGATAGCATTATCAAAAGTTGGAAACTTCCAAAATGGCGGCTAAAACACGAAAATATCAACGAAAAGCTCCGGAATTTTTTATTCAAAAATGATAGACTTTCAGAAAAAATGTTATTCAACAAAGAATTCTTGGACTTGATCGGTGTAATTTTTTCAGAATTTCTTACCACTTTTCTTTATTTTCAAAATCGCAAAATTTTGAAAAATTAAAAAGTAATGCAAAATTCTGAAAGAATATCAGAGTATTCTTTGAACAATTTTAAGAACTTTTTATTCCACAACATTTTTTCCGACAGTCTATAATTTTTAAATAAAAAATTCTTGTTTCCCTACGTCTTGAAAAATTCAGAAAGTTTTTATTTGGAAACGATAGACTTTCAAAGAATACGCTCAAATTTTTTCAGAATGTTTTGAACACTTTCCTTCATTTTCAAAATCGCAAAATTTTTAAAAGATAAGAAAAGTCATACAAAAAACCTAAAAAAAAATTCGAGGTATTCTTTGATCAATTCTAAGAACTTTGTGTTCCGCAACATTTTGTCCATTTGGTCCTTAATGGGTTAAGGGATTAAATAGTCTACTCCAAATATAATTTTAGGGGTAGTTTATCTCCTAGTTTTCAACCCCCATTCAAGATATCTAGGCCGAGGTTGTTCTATTAAAAGACTCCTTGCTACCAAAAATCATTACAATTGCTTAACTATCCTCGAAGATATCGCCATCTTTGTATTTGCGCTCTAATTTTGGGGGTGCTGTTTCACTGCCTAAATATGATTTTCCGTGCTAAAAGAAATTGTTTTGATTTAGCGGAAAATCACACGAATGCTCATTTTTTATCAGAAAGAAGATAAATAGCAAGGTATATTCTTTATTTATAATATGATTTTTATGTAACCTGTTTATTTATATTGTAATGGTCTGTTTTGATGTACCATGGTTGTAGGTGGCGGTATTTGAGAAGAATATAAAGAAAAAAGTAGAAATGGATAGAGAAGGAATCATTCAATTGTTTTGTTTATATTTATTGTGCGTCTTTACTTACTCGAATGGCATTGTATAAATATTAACGCAACTGATAAATATCAGTTAGTTTGTGTTACGAAGAAGATTGCTGCAGGCCGTGGTATGGATGAGTGAGTGCACAATCCAACTGAAGAGTTCGTGGGCAGACCTGGGAAGAAACGCCGATTTATGTTTAATAAAAAATATATCAAATATAACTATGCATGCAATAAAATCTTTATGTACAATCCTACACCCTGTAAGGTTAAAAACTTGTTAGAACATAACGTATTTTTGCGTATGTGTGTTGTTATTACAGATCTGTATTTCACATAAACATCTTCTGTTTCAATAATGTACGTAAAAAAATGTGTGGCTCACTTCAACTATACGTAATATCTTCCTTACTGTAATGTTTCATAATTTTTCACTACTTTCTCCAACATTAAATTAATTACCATTGACATAACATTGAAGATATCAAAAAATGCAAGATAACTATTTGAAAGCTGAATATAACATGCAACTTTTTTATTTGGAGTGTTTTGATCGCTCGGTAAATTTCTACGGCCAATTTTCGAAGAACTTGATTTTAGAGGATGTTTTAAAAAGGTGGATGGCTTGTGAACCACGTGTCAAATCCTGATGAAACACTTTAAGAGTCAAAACAAGTAAAGTACCAGTTGTTTGGATTAACAATCGCAATCGGAATGAATCGCTAAAAATTAAAATAAATAAACATGAACGTAACGCAAATAGAGTAAAATTGCATAAAAACTTTGCTTCAATGCATCTAATGATATTTGACATTTCTGATACAACTCTAGCATAAAATACGTGTGGTTTATAACCCAGCCACCAAGATGGTTCCCAACCCAGCCAAGATGGAATTTTGGAAACGACAAACACAAAATACTCACAATCTCAATACGACATAAATCAATATTGGATAGAAAATTAGAATCAAAACACTCAACAAATATGTATAACACTTACCTTTTCGGCACAAATTCAGCGAAAGCACTTTACAACAATCAGAAAACTTTTCGCGATCAATTGTCACTACCACGTCTGCGGCAGTCACGGGCAATCTGACTGTATGCTTTTCTTTCAGCACAAAAACTGGCTCATGATAAAATACAAGCTTACACAGAAAGACGGCGATATAGGTCAATTAGGGGAAAAAGAGTGCTGATGGTTCACTACTCAGCCCGGCCCACGCACAATCCATCCCTCTCCTCTAGATTATAGATTTCTTTATGTTGATAATTTTTTTATTTATTTTGTCAAACTTTTGAAATTATTGCATTATCCACAAGTATCAGAATTTCAATAACAAACCATGGTAATATAAACGAATTAAGATTTTGTTTTCTGATTTAATGTCATTCTCGTAGAGTAATATTTTTGATCTTCTTCTTATTCAATATATTAAACAAATTTGTATCATAAATCGTTTTATTTGCTGGCAAAACCACCTGTTACTTAAATCGCTTTTGCAGAAACGGAGTTATTTGCATTTGAAAATGACGGGCACGGGTCGATGCTCAAAATCAGTTTAGTCAGTTGGCATGGAATGCCAAGACTCTAAATAAGATTTTCAAAATCGAATATAGGAAAACATTTTTCAACTTCACTGATCGAAATTCAAGATGTATAGCTATACTGTGCATACTTGTAATGCAGAACAAAAAACATGGCAGAATCTGTATTTGTAGGAAAAGACTGCTTAATAAAAAAATGGCATAATCAGTTTTAAAGAAAGGATTTTACTTAAGTGGACGATAAAATTAGTATTTTTGTACTAAATTTTCAGAAATTTTAAAATGAATTTTGATACCATAAAATGATCACTTTATAGGTGACTTATTCATTTTTGGAACGTAAAGTCTTTTCCACAAAGACAAAAATCGTGTTTTCTATATGAATAAGAGGGTTACGAACCAACCCCAAGGAAATTGAAGCATTAGCAATTGTTGAAACAAATTTTGCACATCTATTGTTTGTTATTACAAGAATGCAGAAAGTGCAGTTGAAAATACGTCCTATAGCAAACTGTATAAAAAAAATAAACTATATAATGAAAACCTCATCCCATTAAATGAAAATTCATAAAACGTTACTAAATTCAGTTAATAAAAATCGGAATCCCCTCCTCCCGTTTAGGTTTTTATTTTTCTTATCGAATCTTTGTTTAAAATGATAATATTTATTAATGATAGCATTTGCATAAAACTTATATTTTTAGTAAATTTTTTGTTCAAATGTTTATTCTTTTTGTAAATAGTGATATCAAAACAAACCCTTTTTTCCGATGTTTTTGTATGAAAAATTTTGGGAATTAGTTGTTCGAAAATAAAAATTGGAGTCGAATATTTTATTCCTCATAGCCGACATTTTGTTTAAAATCTCAGGAATAACATTTTTATAAACATTTAATTATATAGATAATAAAGTCCCCTAAACATAATTTTCATTTTTGTCTTTGGTTTCATAAAAAAAAATCTTGAAAAAAATGGTGTAACCCCTTATTGAAAATTATTGCATTTTTCAAAAAATGACCTGCTAATCATACACAAATGGAAATTATAATCCGAGAAATGTTAATATTAGTAAAAGCATAGGAAATTAACGAAAGTTGTGAAAACTGGTTTAATAAAGACAGTTAAAAATATGAAAGAGAAATTTGCCGCGTAAAATTCCAAAGATTAAAAACTCGACTAGTTGATAACGATTTTTGCCGTAAACACCAAATATGAATATCTCACATTTAATAACGATTGAGCATTTACAAATTATTGCGACATAATTTTGTAAAAAATCGTGAAATTCTATACAATTTTCTTGCTTCTGCTCAACAAAATAATGTTCTTCATGGGAGTAGAATTAAATATCTTCGTTGTTTTTTTAACTTTCGACTTCTCGACAGTTGGTTTTTTGATCTATCGGCTTTTCGATTTGTCGGTTTTTCGACCCCACGAAACCCAATTTTGACCAATAAATTGTTTTCGTTGAAATTACATTTACACAAAAATTATTAAACAACACAGCGAGCATGTAATATTGAAGGCATAAATCAATATTAACATGATTAGAAATATGAGAATTTCCCAAATGCAAATCACTCGACATGTAAATCATCGAAATTCTATTTTGCAAACGTTGCATACGAATGATGTAAAATATATGTGCCAGTTATAACAAATAGATGGTAATTTACGCACATAATGATAAATTCTTGCATGGTTGATATATCAAACGAAAGTATCTAAAGTACCATTCAGAAATACTGTAAACCAAACATCAATTGTCAGTACTGATGGAAGGAAACAAACACTCGTGAATATTGACAACGCGAGCACGATGAAAATAGCGAAAATCGAGTTATTGCACGCGGATAACCCATCGAACGCAAATGAAGGTAGTAAATATTAATAAAACTGTACTACAGGCATAAAAATATGACGAATAAAAAACATCCTGTAATAATTTAGCGTTACTGTTATAAAAGATTTACAAAAAATGATCTTTTCAAAGTTTAACATTTTTTATCCCTACATTTTTTGTCATTACTTTTATTCAAAATTCGTACTCATGTTAAAAAGAGACTAAATTAAAAGATTAAAAAAAAGCTTTCTAAGTTTCTTTAGCTGGTACTGTTATGAGACATTAACTGTTTCCTTGTTTTATAATAAACTATTGTTTTTTAGTATAATCAGATTGACGAAACAATGAAAAATCGTTTATATGAACAAATTTCCATTTAAAAAAGTTTTTTGTAATTTTCTTTTTATCCTTATATAATTTTCTTTTTGTGTATTTCCAGGTTCTGTAATTTTTAAAGCTCCAATTCAGGGCGATGTCAAGCAACTTAACATTCTTCGAGAAAATCGGTTAATATTGACCTTCTGATGAAGATCTGGTGGTCCCGTTACAACGAAGAAAGCAGGCGTATTCTTTAATTGTTACGGGACAACATAAAAAACGAGAAATCTAAAAATAAGAGCTGTACCTTGCATTTTTAACCCAGTAATTAACAATTCATGTTTGTCTTCTCAAAGAGAAAACAAACTTCTAAATGTTTATATTAAAAATGGGATTCAAAATTTGTTAGCAAAATAATTTAAGAAATTAATGGTATACTTTGTGTTAGATTTTTATTGAATTATGTTGTATTAAGTGCTCGTTGGTATATTACACAAGTAAGTTATATAGTCTAGTAGATTAATCAAAATTGTGCTAAAATAATGAGAACTGAAGCAACGTCGAATACCTTGAAATCGTGAAATTGATAAAATTATATTAAAAAGCAAGATAAACTTGGGTAAATATTAAATCTAATCTGTGATTACTTACCTGAACTACTTTAATAGTGTTGCACACTGAAAATGCGAAGGTAGTAAAAATTACGGCTTTTTTTCCAACTTAACCCATTATGTCCCAAAGTTTGTATCTTACGTTTGAGCTCAGGAAACTTTGTGAAAAAGTAAGAAAATCTTTTGGAAAATATCCAACCCTACTATTTTTGAGTATGCTCTACACGATAGAATGGTTTAAAAATTTAAAAACTTTAATTTTCAATTGTTGATTAAAAATTTAAAAAAAAATATGATTTTTTTATGAAAAATTTTTATTTAATCAAAAATTTTAGTGGGAAGGAAATTTTTTTTACTGTCGCAAATAAGCACAAAATTGCACAAAACACCTAAACTTTTCAACCAGCTTTGGTTTTTTATCGTTCGATTTTTTTTAACAAAATGGCGGCCAAAAAACGAAAGCTAAAAATCAAACTTTCATTTTACTACTGGTTTTGACGTTTTTTTTTCATTGGAATCATGTAAATTATTCAATTATTTCAGTAAAAATATACTTAAATATAATATTATTTCTAAAAATAACTATAAAAAATATATGAAAAATAACGTTTTCACGGTTTTAAAAAAATAAAAAAAAGAAGACACTTGAATTCAGCGACCTCCACGCAGTCAGTGTCGGGTAACGTTATTCAAGAAAAAAAAAATAACGACCAAAAGATGAAAATTGAAAAATGTTTACATTTACTTGATTCACTGAGTTTTGTTCTGAAAATATCAAAATCCAAACCAATATTTCGAAACTCAACGCTATTCATATTATTACATTAGTTTCTGTTCAAATAATGTCGAGAAACCGTAAAAAACGACTTGTTAAAACCTTACAAACATTATTTTTCATATTTAACCCTTTTTATACTTATTTTAATTAATTATATTAT
Source organism: Trichopria drosophilae (assembly GCA_030407085.1). NCBI lineage: Eukaryota > Metazoa > Arthropoda > Insecta > Hymenoptera > Diapriidae > Trichopria > Trichopria drosophilae. The sequence continues at coordinate 27,386,013 of CM059585.1, forward strand.
GTTATATCATATTTAAGAACTTTTCTACTGAAATAATTGAATAATTTACACGATTCCAACGAAAAAAACGTCAAAAACAATAGTGAAATTAAAGTTTGATTTTTAGCTTTCGTTTTTTGGCTGCCATTTTGTGAAAAAAAAATCATACGATAAAAAACGAAAGCTGGTTGAAAAGTTTAGATGTTTTGATTAATATTAATTTAATATTAATTTTTATTACTATACTTTTAAATTTTACAATGTGAAATAGGCCAAATCATTTCGGTTAGAAAGAAAAATATAGTTTTGTGTTATGACTGTAAAGTTTATAAATTTTATATCTAATGTCTATAATCTTATATCTAATTAAAGGTAATCCTCGAGTAAGATCGTAAATAAGATAAAACCTACACTACGCATTACATCTTGCATCTCGAACACAATTACGAATACATTATAGATACAACAATTTATACAATTTGTCAGTGGTTTTATAACTTGCGAGTAGGATACGTGCCACTTATGCGACATCTTTGTGAAACATGGACAATTTGACGGATCTTACGATTTCCATGTGAAGGAATGAAAATAATAATAAAAAAACGACACAATTTTGTCATACGTTTTCTGTCTTTGAACACAATGTACGAAAGTTTGAAAAGAACACAATGCTTACTTGTTAGTAATTTAATCAACATTACAATTTTCATTATTTTCGTTCGATTTGACCGTCTAAACAAATTAATAACTACTAATAGGTTATGAAAATGTTTAATGCATGGCGTTTTCTGTGGAAAAATTCTATCGCTCACCTGCATGTTGTCAACCATCACACTAACCTATGTTTGAAGGACAATGAAAGGATATAGGATGAAGAATTATATTTTGAACAATACTTTCAAAAGAATTCATAGGAATTCGTGATGTCAATGTCATATAGAAGAATTGTTTTAATACATAGAAATTCAAGTTCTCATAATGTTACTTACTGAAATATCTTGTAATTGTCCAAAGATGGAAAATTGGAAAATCACTTATGAAATCTTTTAATTTGTCTTACCTGCAGTATATTTTTCCAAAATTTTATATATCCACGTCGGCAGAACCGACAGCACTTTGTTATAAAAATTAATAAAATATACAATTTTAAATTGTAAATGGTCCTATTAACAACAGTAGGTGGCCGTCGTTTGTATTTTTCTACTTTGGAGTTGTAAAATTTAATTCAATTTTGTTTTAAAATTTACCATTGAAGTAGTAATATTTACAACTTTAAATGAATTTGTATGTGACTTAGCAAAAACTACAATGTAAGTAGTAAATTTTATAATACGTAGATATTATTAAATACTATCCATATATGAACTATTCCAAAGTAATTTTAAATAGGTTTTTTGGACGATTATTCCATTTCCATGTTAAAATAGAAATTCTTACTATAATTTTAGCGTACATTATGATATTTATGGTAAAATTTACTATTCAAGAATTCTCAGTGCATGAACGATAATACAATACTAGTGGGGTTTTAGCAGTTGTCATACTTCCAATAAAAGCAATAAAATAGTTTCTATTTCATTACTAATTTCATCAATCTATGGCGTATCCCCACGTTTGAAAAGTTTGTTAGAATATCATTAAATGTTCTGTTTCATAATAACAAAGAATTTCTTGTAATTCTATTTTTTTAACCAAACTTTAATAACTAATGAAAAAAAAAACAATTTTTTTAAACATGGTAATTGTCCATCACTAAAGGTTAGAAAATGTTAAAAAATGAATAGAACATCAAGAAATCGTGTAGTCGTCGATTTTGTATAAAAAACTTTTGAAACGAAGCAACGTTATATCGATTTTCACCTGAAAAGAAGCAAAGTTTACGAAAATCGTACAATATAGATTAACAAAGGTCAATAAAATCAGAAAATGAAAAACACAATAGAACCAATCGTTGGAAAAACAAATATTACATAATATTGCAAAATTCAGAATATTGAACAGTCTTTTTTTTTTACTTAACCTCTCACAATTTTACAAATGATGAAAAAAAAGGTATTGTGGGAATAAAACGCTAAAAGAATAATAAAAAGCAAAAATTCTCAAAATTCCAAAAAACAAAATTTATTCTGCATTTACATAAATTCATCACAATTTACAATGTTTATATACATAATTATAATAATATAAAATTCTGGAAATAGATAGTCATTACAAATGAGCTTGGATGAAATTAAACCCATCTTATCGTCTATTCAAGATGAAAATCAAAATAAATGATGAAGGGAAATTATGTCAAGGAAAATGATATCGATTTTGTGTTTTTTTCATGTTTTTTGATATATTTTCTTTAAAATTCCGATTAATAAAATATTTATTGCTTTAAAAGAAATATTTTAACTTAAAAAACATTTCTTCTCATAAACCAAATAATTTTGATAAAAATAATTGAGAAAATTTACGAATATCGCTGTAAAAACTGAGATTCGCTGGTTTTTTCAAAATAACTTCTCTGCAAGTAATTTAACGCAAATATTATGCAACAATAAATTGAAATACATCAAATTTTCTGTAAAACTATAGAAAAAATTGTATTATTCATTATCTATTACTGTTATAAAAATATGGAAATTCAACATTCAGTTTCAATGAAAAATGAATGGAAATTTCTCCTCGATTGTAGCTTATTTTGTGTTTTTTTTTCTGAATTTTATCTGAAAATGGAAATACTGTCTATTTAACCCTTTAAGGACTAAATTTAACGTGACGTTTGACATTTTTGTTTTTGTAATTTTTAGTTCTAAAACGCAGTAAAAAATTTTTAGAATGGACGTTTTCTATTGCTTAAACGCTGCTTTTTCGAATGGTGTATCGTAAAATACCGTAAATTTCAAAGTAAAAAAAATTACGAGCATTTATTTAACAAAAATCATGAATTTTTCAGTTTTTTTTTTCACTTATCGTAATTTTTTTATAATTTCCCACATTAAATTACCTCAGACATTCATATATATCACGTCAAAAATGTTTGGACTAGAAGATAGAACAATTGTAAAAAACTAAATTTCAAAATGACGGCTCAAAAATGTCTATTAATGCCCATTTTTTGTCAAAACTATAATCGCGTGTATTCAAGCGATTGGCCGAATGAAAACCCTTCAAATTTGGTACCCTGTGCTTTTTGGGGTCGTTGGGTCCAAATCTGATGTTAATTTTCAAAAATTCAAAATGGCGGATCCACAATCCGGAATCTGCAACCCCAAAAAACCACCAAGTCCCAAGAATAAAGTGATTTCGTTTGATTTTTGTAAATACTTTTGCCATGTTGCATCCACCATTTTTAATTTTTGAAAACTAACTTCAAATTTGGAGTAAATGACCCAAAAAAATCCTGAGCATCAAGTCTGAAGTGATTTCTTTCGGGTCAGTCGAATGAGTATACGCGTCTATGATTTAAAAGAAAACTATCGAATTCAGCAGCAATTTTTGAGCCGCCATTTTGAAATTTAATCGTTTGAACTAGTTTTATCTTCTAGTCGTAAAATTTTTTACGCAATATTTATAAATATTCTGATGCGGGAAATGATACAAAATAACGATAAGTGGAAAAAAAAGATGTTTGTTGAATAAATGCTTATGTAGTAATCTTTTGGAAGTTAAGGTCACTTTAGCAAGACAAAAATTCTTACTATTTTATGCACTGTTGGGTAAATTCATTTCTATGATCTCAATATAAAAAAAAATCATAAATTGTAAATTATAACTTACTAATTTAAAAAACTAAAGTAAATTAAAACTTACGTAATTTACACTGCTGGAACTTCTTTCTGCTTTTGATGTTTCATCGTGGTTTTATTCTGAAATACTTAAACATTCTTGATACTCCAGATTGAAAAATTTACTCTAGTCCAATTCATTCATCTCGTTAGAACTTAGTTTTTATTATAACCAAGATATAAAAGTTAATAATAGTAATAACAATAAATCAGTAAAAATGAAAATTCGGACTTTAAGAAGAAACAAATAATCAAAATATAAATAACAAGAAATAATAATTCAAAAGTTGTTGACTAAAATACTTTATACTATTTTTCTCAAGTAGTTTTCCGATTTGCATATCATTAAACTATAGATTAGAAATGAGCAATGGTAAATAGAAAAGAAAAGTCGGAAATAAAAAAAACAAGCAGTAATAACAAAAGAAATATAAACGAACAAGTTTTTCATAAAACAAAAATTCTAGAGTAAAATTGAAAAATGTTCGGGCTATGAAGAAAAATTGTGAAAAATAAGGAATCATTAATTACTGTCAATTGTAGAGAAGGGATGAATAATTGTACGCAAACACAGATATAAGAAACCGTAATCAGATATTTAATATATTTCGCTAGGAATATTTTGTCATATTTAGGTAGAAACCATCGATTTAGTAACTTTTTTATGAAATTTAGTAGCAGATCTTTCGATGACCATCTGCCCTCGTTTTCTTCTCGTTTCTTTTGACTCCGGTTAAATTGAATGCAGCCTCGGAACGTTCGTTCGCCAATATGTCTAAATAAGCATACATAATTGCGACCAACAAGTCAGGTATACAGAAATTGAAACTTACCAATAAACAAGGGGGCGCACCTGCCCATTGGGCTGCGTAACGAGTTGAGCAATCGAAACTCTGACAGCTGGAACGCCCTAGGACGACTTTTTTACGTCTTTCCCTACCCGCACGTTCGTGCGTATAAACATCTCTTAGACTTAATAATTGTAACAAATATTAATCACTTCGCTTTACTTACGAATAAATTATGTATATATAATGGTATATATATATATATATAGCTATATAAATTTATATATAGCCCATTGGACACTTAAATGTACCAAAAAATATTCACAGACTTATTTCAAACATCGTCTATAGAAGATACCGAAATAAATTCTCGACGAGAGAAACTGCACCACCGATTTGTCAAATCGAAGAACAAACTTCCGTTCGACTCGCCATATTTCATCTTTTTTTCAATATTTTGTACAACTATTGTATACCTTGGATCATATTCCAAATTCGCGCGATTAAAATAATCACAGTTGTTCTTTTTTTGAAAAAAAAAACACAGTCTAAAAATTGTCGATTGGCGACGCGACGCGACGCAGATTCGCACTACATTAATATTTATATATAATAAAATCTGTACTAGCATTCTATCACAAACAATTGCGGGTAGCGTACATTGCAATTAATATGAATTGTACTCACGGCATTCTTAATATACAATTGGTAAGGAAATTTCGGCACTTTGGATTTTCGTTATTCGTTTTTTTTTTTATCTAAAATCCCCTTATAACCGGAATTACGAGAGCTCGAATCCGGTGTTGCTGGATACGGCGTATCGGAGTTTCTCTCGTAGGGTGCTCTTCTTCTGGTAATTTGGCAGTTTTAACAGATTGAAACACGTTGAGGATGTTGGCAACCGATTTTGGGGATCCTTTTTGCGTATCGTAAAAAAGCCACGAATTACGCTGCCTGTCAGATTTTACGAAACAATTTTTATCATTTAAAAATATTTCCTTATTTAATATCATATATATAAATTGAAAAGTAATATGCATCAGATTAAAGAAGTAACATTTTTATATTATTAAGGAAATATATATTTAGGAAAAAAAATCGACCAAGACGGATTCGAACCAGAGACCGCGACGTGCACATTTGACTACCTACATCTAATAAACTAATCAAGATCAAACACTTTTATTAAAACAAAATTATCAAATTACACTAACAAGTTTCTCGAAGTTTCTTCGTTGGGATAAGAGTGCAGTAGAATCCCGGTATATTTACCCCCTCGGTTCCTCGCCTTCTCCTCCCGTCTCGTTATATTTATCAAACGAAGGGAAGCTTCGCTTCTCCCACTCCCCTCAATCGCGCTTTGTTCGTGACGTCACAGCAGGCCTTTCCTGAGGCCCAAACTCGTAAAGTGAGGGGGGGGGGGGGGGAACCGGCAAATATGCTGGGACGTAAATATAGCGGGACTCTACTATACTCAATAATCAAAAAGACTATTTGAATTCTTCCAATTTTTTTAGACAAATTTTTGAAGCCGTAAAAAATATAAATAGTTATTGAAAATTCTGTTCTACTTTGTTAATATTAAAGTTAGGAAAACTTCGGTACAGCTTAACTTAAATTAATATAATGTTCTAGAACTTACCGATCGTGTCACCCGTATCCTCGTCATCGCCAACTTCGACACATCTGATCGAAAATTGAGGTTCCAGATGAGCGAAACCAAGTAAAGGGGACTTCGAACAGCTGGTGACAAACTACAAAACAGAAAAATTATATTCGAAAAAAAATACTAAAAAAATATTACTAGTATCAATCGAGTAATTTGTCCTAAGATAAAATTGTGTTTATTCAGTTACACATTATGAATATCATACGGAATATACATCAGTTTATTCAATTATATAATTGTATGGAAATTTCTTATAATCAAGAATGATTCTTAATTAGTATGGAGTCGATAATATACTTTAGTACAGTCGTTAATCAATCGTTAATTTAATTAATTGATAAACTTATCTATTTACTTACTACTAGACATATCTCATATCAAGTAATTAACCCATATCTGTTGTAGAAAATGTTCCATACTAGGTAGTTTTTCACACAAGAAATATCATTTTTCATAATAAATTACGAGAGAAAATCTATTCATTTTTCAACTCCAATTTACATTAATAAATGAATCGAAAAAAATACATCAGATAAATAAAAATTATTTGATATTATTTAGTACAATGCGTGATTTAACTCATTTGCAATAAACCGTCATTTCAACTAAACGCTGCGCGACTTTATTGATGGATTAGAGCGACGCCTAGCGTTTTTAATGCAAACTTACGAGTTGAATATTTTCATTTTATACGAGTGGGGTTAATCGCATACAACTAATCTAAAATATGAATTGAAATTCTCTTACTTTTAAAAAAAGACCCTTTTCATCTTCTGAAAAATCTTTCTCCAAAATATCCCAGAGCCAGCAGACGACTCGGTGGCTATCGTGAAATCCTCCGTAATATTGCGTGTTTCTTCGTAAATCCCGTAAATCCAATGGTGCGTTGTCGCCCGAGATCAGTCTTTGCAACTGTAAATGAATCAACATCGCCATTTTGAATTCCAAAACGCTTTATGTTTTTGTTTGTTCTTATCATTATATTTTTGTGACTTTTCAGTCTAACTTTTAATAAGTTAATTAATACACAAAAATAGTCTGTCGCGACCGATTAGTTAGATTTACTAACTAAGGTTGTGTACACCTATCCTTTTTTTCTTAACATTATAATGACAAGATTTATATTTGTCCTGTTTTTAGTAACCACATAGTAACGCCAGCTATTTCTCTAATGTTTACTTCGACGTGATCTATGTATAGTTGGAAATACTATCTGTGGGGGAGATGAGTTTCCCCTAACCCACAATCGCACCCTCTGTCTGCCCTTCTCTATTTTTCTCTTTCACCCTCATACAAGCCACGTAATGTGTCAGCTGATCGGTTCGCATCACACATATACAATTCATAATAAACGGAAAAAGGGACCTTGAAAGTTAAAAGCTCTTTCATTAAATATTGAACATGGTTAATAAAATATGCAATGATTACTTTCTATTACTAAAGTCAGGTTAACTCTAATAACATTTGTGTTTATCTAAATAACCAAACTCTTTAAAAATGTAGAATTACAAATAAAAAGGGGTTTATTAATAATGTTACACTTTCCTTAAGAATGGAGTAAAATTCCATGTAGTGTAGTTACTCAAGTAACTTTTTGTATTGTTGGCTTAATGTTTTCCCACAAAATTTATCATTCGTACCTAAATACAATAGAACCTCACACTAATGAAGTTCTCGCACTAGTGAACACGTCTCCATAATGTGAATCTCGCAATAAAATCAGCTTGCCTCACTTTGTAAAAAAGATAGCAATAACTTTTCCAATCTGTGAGAAATCGTAAACATTTGTCAGTTCATTAGTGTGAGAGAAAAAAATAACCGCGGTCCCGACAGTTTTAATAGTGTGAGGTTCTACTGTGATGGTAATTATGTTCGTCCCATTTAACAAGTAATAACACAGGACAACATCGTTTTATTGTTGGAAAGCTGTGGAGCAATCCCGATATAATTTTGTGCATAGAATCCGAATCCGAAGTCAAAAGTGGCCATCACGTCAGAATTTTGAAATATTTCAGGTTATGTACTCGAAAAATCCGTTGTTTGCTATTTTTGAGGTTATCTGCAGAAGACGCAACATTTTTAGGAGTTTTTCCTTTCATTTGATCATATGGTTCTACTCTTTTTCTTTAATACGAGAGGCGCAGAATTCCATTACGATTTTTCTTCAACAAGATACGCCAATTTGAAATTACGACATACATGTAAACAAATTTACCTTGAAATGCCCTTGAAGAACAAGCTCAAGGTCAAATTCAATGTCATAAAACCTATATAAATATAAACAACTATATAAAATATGGATATTTATAACTGAAAACGCGTTTCAATATTGTGTTTATTTGATAACTTTTTTATACTTTATTGTTTATTAGCCATTTTCAATCCGCTTTCTTGAATTAAAAAGTTTTAATATCTTGACTTCAAATTCGTATTTGGCAACGCCAAATATCACCAGTACAAATGGTCAAATGAAGATACCAGTAAACAATATCTGTCTCGAAATATTTAAAGCATATGCTCACAGCACTAATGGGATATATCTCCTAATTTCAATATGGCTACAATTTTGTAAGAAAAAATCATAGGTGATCGAATAAAACCTCATTTTACCTCAGTAAAGGTAGTACTAAAAGATGCAAATAGTATAGAAGACCAACAAAAATTGTTGCATCCTGTACGTAACCTCAAAATAACGCGTTTTTTCGAGTAAATAACCTCAAATATATCAAAATCCTGACGTGATGGACCAATTCTGATTTCGGGTTCAGATTCAACGCACACAATTTTTTGTAGATATGTAATTAATAATAATAACATCGTTATTTCGGTTTCGAAAATTTCAGTTTCAGAAACTGACATTTTTTGCACACTCTTGAAGTCAGAGACTCGTTTATACAATTTAGAGTTTTATGAAATTTTTTGTTGTAAAAATTTGTTTGTCAATGATGGAAATTATTATTAATTAATTTTGATTGAAAAAAAAAAACTTTTTAGATTTGATGACCTTTCTAAGACTCATTAACGTCAAAAAGGACATTTTTCTGGACCACATTTCAATAGAGAATTTCGTAATAAAACCAAAATTAAACAATTTCGAGGTCGCTCTTTTCAATGGTGTACTCCAAATATGTCTGAAATTTCAATTTATTTATAATTTTTTGATGAATAAATTAAAAAAACGCGATTTTTTCGGAGAATTTTTGTTTTAAATTCAACTTTTCTCCTGGATATCGCGTTTAAAATGACTAAAAATGTATTATAATCATGGACGCGATAGTTGTACTTAAACATTATGCTGGTGGATTTTTTAAATTTGAGATTGCACAATCTGATCTTCAGAAATTCTCATCCAACATTCGACGGCTTTGATCTAAGTCAGATAAAAGACGATCATTAGTTTTGGAAACTTCTAACAATGTCCCGGCTTTTCTATCGATATTTTAAAATTACTTTTTTAAATAAGTTTTTGAACCCCGTGGAAAACTATTTATTCACTTAAATATCAACAATCTTCGGTATCTAATCCCTTATAAAAAACTACAAATACCTGGACGGGGACTTTAAGAATTTTTTTATCATCTTCATCGATTCCCGAGATCATAAATAATTATTGGCCAATTACTAGAAAATTGTAGTGATAGTACTGTATCAAATCCAAAATCGGTTACTAGAAAATGTGTCGTGGAAAAAAAAAATAACGATTGTTAACATAAGTAGGAAAAACTCTTTTTTACTTTTTAAAATAATACGTTTAAAGTTGTTATTATTTATTTATTGTTTTATGGTATTATATATTTATTATCTATGGTATTAATGGAGTTAGTAAATTTAACTAAACAATGAGTTACACAGTAAGGACTAACTTATTATTTTTTTTAGTTTGTACAGACAAAAGTTGGATAACTAAATTTTAATCAAATTGACCAATTAAGGACCAAACGGACACTTTTTTATTCAAATTTTCAATGTCTGTCATATATTTCCGTGACTGCAAAAGTTATAGACCACTCACTCATTTCGGACATGAAATTGATCGAATTTTACGAATCTGTAGTTAAATTTAAAAAAATCCAAATCCAAATCGCAACGTTCGATTATTTAAAAACAATTTTTTTTCAGTAATATTTCTGCATTCGAATCATATAAGAAGATCTTAATAAAGTGAAGGAAAAGCGTCCACGGACCTAAAACTTCAAAATGTGTGTGCTAGAATTATTATTTTCACGATATCTATATCCAATATGGCGGCTTCATGTCAAAATGTTGACATTACTGCTTTTCTTCCAAAAATTACGATTCCAAAATAAGATTTTCTTGCATAATATGTTGTCTTAAGACATGTTATGTCCTCGATAACAATTTCATTATTCAACTTTATAAATTCAAAGTAGCGAATCCAAAATTCGTCATCGAAGGCCCAAAAGCCTTATATACAAATTTATTATTATCAAAATTAAAAAGAAATTAACATTTTTTCCGCCATTTTGAATTTATAAGGTTGATTAATAAATTTATCAGGGATGTAATGTTACCTCAAGGTTTCAGATTATGCCAAAAAAATCTTGTTTTAGACTCAATATTTTCGGAAATAACGAAATAATACCGACATTTTTACAGCTAGCAGACATGTTGGATATAGATAACGTGAAATTACAAATTTTTGCCATTCATTTTGAAGTTAAACTTCATGACCATGGATGTTTTTTATTCCATTTTCGAGATCTCTTTGTCCGATTTCATTGGGAAAATCTTGCAGAAAATAAAATTTTAGTAAAAAAAAATAGTATATTACTCAACGAGGGATGTAAAATAAATAATGCCTCAGATTACATGTTTTTCACCCTCGGCTTCACCTCGGGTAAAAATTACACGCAGTCTGAGACATTCTTTATTACTTCCCGAGGGAAGTATACGATTTTTCTTCATGACAGGGGGGGAAAAGAAGTAACTTTCCTCCCGCTTGCTGCTTTCGTCCCAGTACGATGAAAACAGATTTTTTTCAATTAATGAAACGTAGAGAGTTGGGTTTGCATTTGTCTTAAATTTTAATCACAAATTCGTTTGTTTGATCAATCTCACGGCAGAAATTTGTGAACTGTAATTTTTTCAATCCCGGAAATTTCAAACAGACGTTGAAAACTTCCATGGAAAAGTGTCTATTTGGTCCTTAATGTGTTAACGAAATGTAGGTATAAAAAATACTAAAAACCTAGTTCCCACTAATTAATTCACCATTTAATTAAATTTACTAAATATTTTTCTCGGTCCATACTAAATAATTGTACCGGAATAAGCAACGTTGTTTTATTGAATTTCTGAAATGAGAAACTACATTACTATTAGTCAGTTTTAAGAAATAGTGTTGTATTGATCAACGTGACAAGTAAGTCTTAACTTTTTGTCGATTTCAGCCAGTATGGGCTTCACCGGTTCGAATCTGGAATATATCCCATCCGAAAATTGGTGTTAGGAAAAACCTACTATTCTTGGAAGCTTCAGGCATCCTCAGAGTCATGTTTCATTCTTTGGGAAAGTGGTAGATACACAATACCACACAGGTAGATAACGGTTGGGCTAGCTGTGGTGCTTGCATCCGGTCGCATACAAAGAAAGACATTTTTGAAAGGCTTTTTTCTTTTACGAAATATTAGGAATGTTCTGTTAAAATCTGTTAAAGCACAGTTTCCATGTAATTTTTGCTCAAGGATTTTTTAAATTAAATTAACATTGCAGCCATTGATGAATTTTCCTCACATTTTTGTTAATTTTATTAGATCTAGAAGATCATTTATATGCTTCGCGTATTACGGTGAGCCTGAGCAACTTTTAATTGCGGGTGTCATGCATATAGAATTTTCTAGCTAGAATTAATAATATGCAATCATAAAATTAAAATATGTTAACGGGCCCTTTTGAAATAAATCGCGATAAAGTATAAAAAAACGTAGAATTTTTAAGTTCTTTTTATTTCCGACGAAAGTCGACCTCCAATCGAAACATATTTTATGGACAAATTGTAGACATTAAAAAGATCTACTACTTTTGTATACATAATTTTTCACATAACCTCCAAATTTTCTAGATAAATAAATAAAAACGTTTTTTCGTTTTTAATTGTTTTCTCGGGCAAAAAAAAAATTCGTTCACCAAATTTGGAGGAAACTTGCCTTTTCACATCCTAAATAGGGCGTAATTTTTTTCAAATAAAAATATTAATTTGTAAATGTTATATTCAATTAAATTAAATTAAATTAAAAACGAAAAAATGCCGCTAACATCAACCAAACATTCTCACGTTTAACTTTTAGATTTTTAACAGTTTTTGTATTGGATGTTCATTGAAATGTCTATTTTCAGTTGGTCATAAACAAAATTGACACCACTTGCGATAATTTTCACAATTGGACATCTGATTGACATGAACTTTACTTACTCAGAACTTAACAATGTTCTATCAAGCCAAGATTTTGAGATATCTTAAAGTAAAAGTCCAAAAAAACAACAACATTTTTTACCATTTTCGGTATTTTTTTTGTGGCGGTTTGTTCACAATTCAGAAAAATGTAGATTAAAGTGCTATTCATCAGCTTTGAAGTAACTTTTTAGTCATTCCGATACAATTTTTTTTCATGAGTTATCGAAATTTTTGTCAAGTAATAAATGACTTTTACGCATTTAGTAAATGTATAATTGTATGAAAGTAGCTAAGAAAATGAGACCGACCATCGTGCGCAGACTTAATATGTGACATTATGATTTTGAGCTATCCTAACATAAAAGTGCAAAAAGCACCGATTTTGCCGATTTTTTGTAAGTTTTTGTGTAAAACAAAAACGTTTGTTCGCAATTCGGCAAAAACCAGATTAAATTACATTCGTCAGAAACCTGAGTATATTTTCCGAATGTTTTTGATATGCTGAATCTAAATTTAGTCGCAAAATTTCTCTAGCACGTCAAGATTTTGAGATATCCTAACATCAATGTGAAAAAATCAATTTTTTACCCGTTACGGTATGTTTTTGTGGCGGAACAAAATTTTTGTTCGCAATTCGGAAAAACGTAGATTAAGGTACGCTGAATAGCATTAAAGTAATTTTTTTAGTCATTCCGATATAATTTTTTTTCTAAAACGAAGTTTTTGTCAATTATTAAATATGATTTTCGTGCATTGAATAAATTATCGAATGAAAATAACTAAGAAAGTGAGACCGACCTTTTTGCTCAGATTTAGTAATCACATCATGATTTCGAGATATCCTAACTTAAAAGTGCAAAAAACAGTGTTTTTGCGGATTTTTTGTTTGTAAGTTTTCGCAATTAGGCAAAAACCAGATTAAATTACATTCATCCGAAACCTGAGTATACTTATTTTTTGTACTTTTTTAATGTACTGAATCTAACTGTGTTCGCAGAATTGCTCTATCACGTAAAGATTTTGAGATATCCTAACTCAAAAGTGCAAAAAACGAAAATCATAATCGTGCCTTAACAAAAATTTGAATCATAATTGCTAAAAGAGCATTTTAAAGTTGATAAACAGGACATTAATCGGCGTTTTTATGACAAATTGCGAACAAAAATTCTGTCCCGCCACAAAAACTTACGGAAATTGAGCAAAATCAGCGTTTTTTGGACTTTGAGGTTATATTTCAAAATCTTGATAGAACTCTTCTGCGACCAGCTTTGAATTTGGACCGTCGAAAAATTTGAAAGAGTATAATTATCTTTCTGTGTATAAAGATTTGCCTCATTTCGTTGGCATGTGTAATTTTTCAACTGTATTTAACCCGTTTCGTCCCAAAAAGACAAAGTTGTCACCGGTTTTCATCCTCCGTAATTTTACGGATATCTTCGAAACATTGTTGTGTACTGACGGTTCCCTATAGTTTTTGATATCCTCTTTCCAAATATGAAGCCCATTTTTCAATATCACTTTCCAATTTTTTAATATAGCAAAAAGCAAAAACTTTTTTAGTAAACTGTAATTTTTATTGCGAAGGAGTTTCGGGATCATGTCAGGCCTCAGAATACTGTGGCATAATGAGGACGTCATTTTGTAATTTAAATCTTAATATTAACCAACATTTAGAAAAACTCTTATGCCAAAGGATTCTGAGACCTGACACGACTCCGGACCTCCTTCGCAATAAAAATTGCAGTTTACTGAAAAAGTTTACGCTTTTTTGCACGTTTTTTCCGTTTAAGTGGCCATATTTTAAAAGTGGAAATTGACATCGAAAAACGGAATTCAGATTCGAAAAGAGCATACCTAAAAACTATAGGAAACTTGTATTTCGTAACAATATCTCAAAGATATCCATAAACTTACGGAGGATGAAAAACGGCGACAAATTTTGTCGTTTTGGGACGAAACGGGTTAATTAATTATAATAATACACATTTAGCTTTGTCTTAAAATATTCTTGAAAATCATATTATTCTCCCGAAGCGCCCAAGTACCCGAGTTTCATCCCGATAAAGTAAACTTACATTTGGGTCGGCCATCTTGGATCCGCCATTTTCAATTTTGAAAATCTGAGGTTCGGTTATTAATCAGCGCCCCGAAAAAATACCCAAATACCCGGTTGCGTCTCGTTAAAGTATATTTTTACATTACAGACGGCCATCTTGGATCCGCCGTCCGATAAATTGAATAGAAACAACTTTTCAATTCGCAAACATTGATGGCATCAGGCCTTACCACTGTGTCGGAAAGAGTGAACAACTTCAAATTGTTGACATTATACACTGAAAAAAAAAGTTCCTAATTTCAAGTAAATATTTACTTGAATAGTCGCAACAAAATATTTACTTAAAATAAGAATAAAATCAAATTAATATTTAGTTGAATTAATAAATTATTTTTCTGTTATAAGTAAACATTTTGTTGCGACTAATCTAGGAAATATTTACTTGAAATTAGGAAATTTTTTTTCGGTGTAGACTTAAAACAAAGACAGTACTTTGAGTTTGATGACTGATAATTGTCTTATCATTAGAAACGTCCAAAAAACACTTTTAGGTGCAGTTAATTCGGGTGCGGGTTGCAAAACCGACAAATCAAAAAGCCGACAGCCAAAAAACCGACAATCGAAAAGCCGAGAGTCAAAAAACCGACAAATAAAAAAATGACTACGTTTGTCGATGTGTCTATTTTTTTATGTCGGCTTTATGACTGTCGGTTTTTTTACTTGTCGGCTTTTTGATTTGTCGGTTTTTCAACCCGCACCCGTTAATTCGATAAATTAACGCCTCTACGTTGATGTTTATAGTTTCAGTAACTATAATTCTTGTTACCTTGTCCGCAATATAAATTAGGCGCAGATCTGACTTTCATATTTTGATGCTATTTTTTTAACAAAAACAAAAACACCGTTTTTTCATAAAGGTTAGTACCGTACCCAGTTTATAATTTTTGTTGTTATTGTACTGAATTTTTGTATATTCAAGGGCGAATACGCCCGTAAATAAAGAAGTAATCTTTTTTAGTCCTATCACGAATATTTATAATTCCTCTTATTTTTTGGCAAAATACAATCAACCGGAAGTTAATACTACAACTAATAACACTTATTGCTTTGAATAAGATTTCAATACCTCAAGAAAAAGGACAATTTTTTTAACTGTGTATAGTATTGAGAGGGAAAGTAGTCAATGGAAGTAAAACTGTAAAGGTTATTAAATAGATCCGTTAGATATTGCTGGTAACTAAAAACGGTAACGTGCTATAAAAGTTAGGGCACTTTAAATTTATTACCAAAAAGTAGCCGATGTGACTGTTACTTTATTATCTCATTGTAAAATCAAGTAAGCTGTTTGTTAAATAAGTGTGATTAAAACCTGTACTTTTACATAAAAAACTGTAATATATTTATTTAGTTGTATTAATTTTGAAATTACCCTATAGGTTATTTGGTAATAATTTGCCGAATATTTGATTGTGTCAGGTGCTGCTATCAGTATTAGAAATATTTAGATTGAGTAATATTAAACTAAAATTCTCAGGTAATATCGGACAGTATAACGCGCAGTGAGTAAGTATAATAAACTGTAATTTTTTTTCATTTGTAGTAATTTTCCGCTAAACAAAAAGACGTCTTGAAGATGTCTAACAAATATCCTTCAATCCGAGAAAGATGCATTGAAAATTTTGAAAATAAAATATATTTTTAGATGTCTCATGAAACAACTTTTGATATCGTCTTATCTATGAAACATCTTTTAGATATCTCGAAAATATCTATTAGAAGGAAATTTACAGGCCGAATAAATACCGATGACTATCTTATGATATTTAAAATCATTTAATCTTCGAAATAAACGAATAACGCTTGCAAAGAAATAAAAAAACTCGCCCTGACAAGGGATCGAACCGGGATCTCTCGCTTAGTAAGCTAACGCCTTAACCATTACGCTATACGCTGGAAGTAGAAGTAGAAGAAAAAGCCACTGAATCACTTGTCTTTCGCAGAAAATAATATAAACATAATTCTATAAATAACTCAAATGTCTCAAATAGCTGAAATTAAAACATACAAAAATATAAAACATTCCATAACATCAAAATGTAACTGAATCGTCTTAATTTACCGATTTGTTAGATCGGTTTAAGTGTATAGTTTTGTTTTCAATTGCATTTGATAATTCTTTCTAAGAATTTGGAGACTCCGATCTCGAGTCTAGTCAGTTATCTATTTGTTAAAATGTTTATATCTTTAAGCGAAAGAAGGACGATTTATTTACAATAAATGTAAACACATTATTCTTCACATAACAAAATGTACAAATAACATCATAAATAAACCTACATATCATATTCATATACAACAATACGTACCTCTCGATCTGTAATGAGAAACTATTCATATATTAACTATTTAACAGTTCTTGCGACTGATTCAAATTAATAGGTAATAATATCAATAAATTATATTATACGAAATACTTATTTCGGTGTCAGCGATACATTTACCAAATATATTTAAGATAATCTTAAATTAGCTACTAATTACTGGTTTCAATCTAATCTAGGATGAAATAATTCTCATTAAAATTAAATTACCCATTCGAAAAGTAAATATTATGTACTTTGTATGATTATCACTTAATTTAATTTGTTAATTCATTAAATGAGATAATTATCGATCGCGATTGATATCAATACTCAACATTAAGTATTTGCAGTTACCGATTTGTAAATCACAAATGATCGAGCCTCTTTCATACTGATCTGCTCAATTATTTCAGGTAATTATATTACGTGCTAAGATACTCTAATGCTTTAATCTTCCACCACGTCAGGAACCAAAATAAGACAAGAATGAAAATGAAAAACATCAACTTACTTCAGGCGTGGAAAACAGGGAGAGCCATTCGGGGTTGATTATAGAGCGGAAGCCTTTAATGAACGCTGCGGTCTGCTCTTTGATTTGCGTATACATCCTGAAGTGTGCCATCAGATGGATGTAGTTGATCTTATTTTGATTGACAACCGGTATCGCTCTGCCACCTGGCACCAGCTCGTGGGTAACCAACTTCCCCATGACAACCTCGTCTAAGGAGAAGGTTAGCTCTAGCTGCCTTACGTCCCCTTTGTAATGTTTCACCAATGTCAAACTCCGATATAGATCACGATCCAGGGATGCCAATTCATCTAGCCAACTGTACAAAGCGCCGCCTGCTTGTCCGGAGAATTGAGATACGAAAAATGATGCAAACGGTACATCCACTACTATGCCCTGTAGACAAAAATTTTACATTGCGATCATAGCCCTGCTTGATGAGGTATGGTAGACATGAATCATCCGGTTAACTAAATTGTGACGTTTTTATACAATTGTTCTTGTTTAAGGTTAACACTGACGATGTGAAATTCACAAGTAAAAAAAAAATAGTACATTGTTCAACTAGGGCGCAAAATATATAATTGTCGACGATAGAACTTGACGTCTGAGCGAAGCGAGTAAGAGATAATAGCAAATTGTGTACCTAGGGAGCAAAATAAGTCCATTTTTGCATGAGCCTATAAACACCTATTCTCCTTTGTTGCACATACTATTTTCTCATACGAGAGAGTGCCATTTTGCTCCCGCGATATAGGTAACAAAATAGTATCCTGCGCTCAGAATGAGAGAAACTTATTTGGCTCCCGGATATATTTATTTTGCTCTTTAGGGAGAGAACATGCTATTCTGCTCCTGCAATATAGGGAGCAAAATAGCATTTTGCGCACCGAGTGGGAGAATTAGTACATTACTCAACGTGGGAGGGAAAGATGCGGCTTATCCTCCTGGCCATAAAAAAAATCGTATACTTCCCTCCAGAAATAAAAAAGAATACCAGGAAAGTTGCCGCTTTCTTCCCGGTGTGACGAAAATAACAATTTTCGATACAAGCGGCGCAAGTAGTATGATTTTTCAAAGTGTAGTTTGAACCATTTTTAAGTAAAAAACACAATCCTGCATTCCTTTGTTTGAAAACTCTAAACGCACTTTTTCTATACGACGAAATGTAAAAAAACATTTTTTTTTTTTATGGAAATTTATTTTTTTTTTATTTTTGTCTAATATTTTTGTTTCAGACGGCTGGCACCTCTTGAAACTGACATGTGTTGAAAATACAATATCAAATGATAAAACAGACAAATTTTTCGGTCTTTTATAAACAAACACATCTTCTTTTATGGCCAAAAAAAAATAGCACAGTTTACAGCACATATCTTTAACCCTTTGAAGCATGGTGTAGCATATATGCTACACTTTTTTGTAAATCATTATTTACATATTTAAGAACATGTTAGGAAACGTAAATAAATCAATATTTTTAATTAATTATCATGCAATATAGTTTAAAAAAATTAAACAAAGTGTAAAATGGTCGATTTTTTACGGATAATATATGTGGGGAAGAAAACGTCACTCAAATATGACGAGACTGAGTACTCGGGGGTTTTCGGATCGCTGATTATGAATCTGACCTCAGATATTCAAAATTCAAAATGGCGAATCCAATATGGCCGACGGAATTGCAAACATTTATTTGATCGTGGAGAAATTGTGTACTCGGGAGTTTTCGGGATCGCTGATTACGAATCTGGCAGCAAATATTCAAAATTCAAAATGGCGGATCCAATATGGCCGACGGAATTGCAAAAATAATTTATTAAACAACATTTATTAATGGTTCAAATTTTCTACTTTTCAGCAGTTAAGAATTTTTAAAAAATAAATGGAATTTAACGAATGATGGTTTATTGTTTGAGAAAAAAGATTATGTAAAACTTTACCGTAGGATTTTTGAAAATTTCTGAAGCTAACATCAAGGGTGTCTATTTAGTTAAGAAAAAATGATTACTTTTCACAATTGCTGAGTAATTTTAGTGATTAGGTAACAAATTTGGAAAAATTCTTTCGGTAAAGTTGTAGAGAATCTTTTTCGCGAAAAAATAAATCATCATTCGTTACAATCCATCCATTTTTAAAAAATTCTTTACTGGCGAAAAGAAGAAAATTTGAATCCTTAACAAAAGTCGTTTAACAAATTATTTTTGCAGGTCACAAGTGTTGTTTAAGAACAATAATACTTTATCACTTCGGTAATGTAATTATTAATGACAATTAAATTCTTGGAAACGATATTCAATATTTTTCTCATACATACTATATTCTGAGATCTAACTATTTAAAATATGACTTCAATTTTTTTCATGCAAAACTAATTATTCTCCATGCACCAAAAATATTGTGTGACATTTTCCTACATTTAATTCATATAAAAAATTGTTTTGGTTTATCAATTGTATTAAATTCGACTTGTAAATATACAGTGTCCTAAATATTACAAATATCGAGGAATTTGTCAATAATATTGCCTAAAAATTACTTATAATTATTAATTATGCGCGGCAAAATCCAAACATTGTTGTCCAGTTCGGGGGAACCAAAAAACCGTTAAAGATGAGAATTTATGAACCTAAGAGATCTGTAACAGAAGGAACCAGTAGCATATGGGTAACGGAACACATTTTACAAAACGTTTTACATACCCTTGACCTTGATAAAAAAGATACGATAGAAGAAGAAACAAATTTAATTATTAGATAAAAATTTAGAAATTATACATAATCATAATATAAACGACTTAAATATTTAAAAAGGTACTCGACCAAATTAAACGTATAAAAGAATATTATAGTAATGAATCATTTTTTAAACCGGCTATCTAAATTAGTTGTACATCATAGTATGATTTTTACGATGTACCATTTCTGAAAATAACCTACAAATCGCTAAAGGTTTGAATTAAATGGTGAATTTTTACCGCCACGTGTTATTTATAAAATGACTGATACAATGATGAAAAGAATCGTCATTTATATAATTTACTATATTTAGTAATATCAGTAATTTAGTTAATAGCAATTGAGTAAATTATGAAAAAATGTAACATATTACCCTTCACATCCATAATACTACTAGGAATATATATTATTTTATCAACGATTTCCGAAGTTCATTTCGATTAATTTTGATTGATTAACCTTTTAATGTTTAATATTAGTTGTAATTCAATTAAAAATTTCCCATAAAAATCGGATGAGGAGATCATTAGAATTCAAACATTTTTAAATGTTCTTCCGTCATATTAAATCCACCATTTTGAATTTCAAAAATATGGAGTTACATTTGTGATCAGAATCCCAGAAAATCTGAATATAAATCTATGTGAAAATCAAATTATATAAATATTTGTTGTCCGCCATATTTGATCGGCCATCTTTGATTTTGGCCGTTTTGTCCATTTTGACAACATATTCGTGATCAATAACGGCAAAATGTACTGGAGGTTTTCGGAATCGGTGATTAAAATCCGTTATCAGATTTTAGAAATTCAAAATGACGAATCCAATATGGCGGACTAAAAACTATTTTTTTTTCTTTTTGACTTTGGCATCATATAATGATAAATTTCACGCGAACAAATGAAATGACATTGACGTTAAATGTCTAAAAATGAACTCGATCTATCTTACCTGGAATCATTTTGTGATTGTTCCGAAATCAAAAATACATGAAATTAAATCGACAGAATTGTAGTTATATCTTACTTTTAGTTTAACTATTAATTTCGAGCCTTTCTTTGATATAATACTAGAATAAATGTTTTGTAAAATAATATTCATTTCATCGATGAAAAGTTACCGAAAGATCTTCTGTCTTTCGCCGAAACAATGAATGTGCGTTAATTTAAGTGGACCAGATTTGATAAAAATGTAATTCAATTCAACGAAATGAGCTTTTATGAATGTAAAGTTATTCAAAATGGCGTACGTTATCATTTAAGAGAATTGAAACTTGTAAATAACGAATTTAAAGAGAAAACTAAGACAAATATTACCGGTAGAAAACTTTCCTCGGATCAGAAAAACTCACCACCTTCGAAGAAACAATCGAGAAGAAATACAAGAAAATAAGTTGTAAGTACGGTTTTTGTAACATTGTAAATATGTTCAATTCGAATAAATCTTTATTAATCGTAAAAATTGCACAGCTGACGAAAAACTCTAAAATAGTTTCGAATTTTGGGCCGCCATACTGGATCCGCCATTTTCAATGTCGAAAATATGGCAACGGATTCGTCAATAAAAACTTCAAAAATCCTCGGCTATCGAATTTCATATCAATCGATCAACGGTTCGGATTTTTTTTCGTTATATTAGATCCGCCATTTTGAATTTTGAAAATCTCATGTCATATTCATAATCAGCGACCTCAAAAATCTCCGAGTATCAAATTTCGAGTTAGTCAGGCAAAGATTCAGACTTTAATCCGCCATGTTGGATCCGCCATATTGAATTTCTGACAACGGATTCGGAATCAGCGACATTTTTTATAGTATTATTTCGTTATACTAATCAATTCAAATATTTTTCGTTGATTTCGTCACATTTATGATTATTCTAAACTTTATATTTATTGTGACCTTGACCATGTCCTTGACAATTATATGAAGGTCATGATCAATTATATGAAGGACATTATATGAACACATGATCATTTTTTCAAATATGCCTACTTTTCATTGTGAATTTTGAAAAATCTGAACATTTTGCGTACGACCTTGCCGATAACCTACAAATCACGAGATGTTTGAAGTCTTAAATTCTTAGAATGGAAGGGCAGGTGAAATAATAAGCACAGGTACGAAAAATCTCCTAGAGGCTTATTATCTTTCCGTCGCTCTCTCGAAACAATAAGAACATCTGCTACTGCGGCAAACGAACGGAAGTAGTGGGTATGTAATGAAGAGATTATAATTTTTCTGTATTAACTGTCATGTATTAGCATTGACTATATTTACAAATAATTTAATTTGTTAAGAAAAAAATGTAATGAACAATCAGGCAATAAATCGCTTGAAACGTTCAGGTTTCTTTTTATTAAATTCGTAAGACACAAGGAAACAAATGAATTCATTTTATATTACATTCTAACTTACTGCATTTTAATTATTTAAGTTATAAAACTAAACAAAAGAAATTGATAAAACTAAATATTTAGTGAATCGAATAATTCCAGCAAAGGAAAAATATTGATTCAATGAAGTAAAATTCAGTTTTTTTCAATACTTTTGAACAGGAAGTTGAATTGGAAGAAATTATTGTATTCCCTTAATTAATTTTTGTTTGCTGTAAAGGGTATAAGTATTTTATTAAAAATGTTATGCGTACCTCATAAACGGCTTTGCCCAGCATTCGCCCAATGAATTCGAAGAGCTGCAAGTGGTTGTCTTGCATAGACGAAGTCGGTGACGGATAGAGTCGGTTTTCACTAGTAGCTTTAAATAAATTTAACGACGGATCAAAAACTCGCTTGATCGTCTCTTCTAGGAACTCTTTGAAAACGCCATCCTGATCTATACCGGCCTCGTCCAGGCCCTGTTCATTTATGAAACGCACTCTAATTACCCCCTTTAATGCTTGAGGTGGAAGCATGGCCAGTTGTCGATATCCGTCTTCGACGATTCGAGACCTGCAAATATTGCAGGTATTTTACATTAAGTAAATTACCTCTTCTCGCCTGCTCTTAAGATTAAAAACTTAAAAGGTAACAATTTTCTTGTTATTGTGCGTAAAAGTGCACAAATTTCTTTTTTCTACGGCGGGTAAAGATAATTGTATTATAATTGTATTGTGGAAGTATGTTATCAAATGTCTTATGTCTATTTAATTGTGAAACTGCGGTACTTTTGAGGTTATGTGTACAATGAAAATCGTCCGATAAATTTAAGACAATTTGAAGGTCTGTTGCTTCTTTGTATACAAAACAATATGATGCATACAAAACAGCCCGAAGTTCAATCCAAAAGTTAATGTACATCGCCGTCTTCTTTAGGAATTTCTTTGGGAAGGTCTGATTATTTTAAGCCTAAAATGAAAATAATCGGTGGAGGGAAACTGAAAATATCTTGTTTTTTCCATTTTTTTTTGCGTTTTTTTTAATTTAATTCAACCTAAAGATCAATCTACATCGCAATTTTCTGTTGGAATTACTTTGGGGTGGTAGACTGATTATTTTAAGCCTAAAATGAAAATAATTGGGGGGAAAAAACTGAAATTATCTTGATTTTTCCATTTTTTTTTGCGTTTTTTTTAATTTAATTCAACCTAAAGATCAATCTACATCGCAATTTTCTTTTGGAATTACTTTGGGGTAGTAGACTTATTATTTTAAGCCCAAAATGAACATAATTAGTGGAGAGAAACTGAAATTAACTTGATTTTTCCCTTTTATTAGCGTTTTTTAAATTTAATTCAACCCAAAAGTTAATCTACATCGCAGTTTTCGTTTGGAAGTACTTTGGGGTGGTAGACTGATTATTTTAAGACCAAAATGAAAATAATCGGTGGAGGGAAACTGAAAATATCTTGTTTTTTCCATTTTTTTACGTTTTTTTTAATTTAGTTCAACCTAAAGGTTAATCTACATCGCAATTTTCTTTTGGAATTACTTTGGGGCGGTAGACTGATTATTTTAAGACCAAAATGAAAATAATCGGTGGAGGGAAACTGAAAATGTCTTGATTTTTCCATTTTTTAGCGTTTTTTTTAATTTAATTCAACCCAAAAGTTAATCTGCATCGCCGTCTTCTTTAGGCATTACTTTGGGGAGGTAGGCTGATTATTTTAAGACCAAAATGAAAATAATCGGCGGTGAGAAACTGAAATCATATACACGACTACTTCGAGCTGTTTGTGAGTATAATAGTCTTCACATGATGTAAATTTTATACTTAATTAATTTTGTGATTGTTGTAAATCAAATTTCTAAGATAAAAAGTTAAAATCATTTAAAAAAATGAAAAAACCAATATGATTTCAGTTTCTCACCGTCGATTATATTCATGTCGGTCTTAAAATAATCAGTCTACCACCCCAAAGTAATTCCAGAAGAAAACTGCGATGTAGATTAGCTTTTGGATTGAATTAAATTTTAAAAACGCTACAAAAATTGAATAATCAAGATAATTTCAGTTTTTCACCCCCAATTATTTTCATTTTAGGCTTAAAATAATCAGCAGATCTCCCCAAAGTTAATCCAAAAGAAAATGGCGATGTAGATTAACTTTTGGGTTGAACTTCGTCCAAGCTCACCGTGTCTTTTTCAATGTCGAATTCCTTGAAACTTTTCAAAATATCGACCGTATCCCTAAAATTCCTTCACACTGAGCATTCACAAGAACAAGAAGTATTCGCACAGTGTACGGGGATTTTTTCTTGTCACGTAGATTTTGGTTAGATTTGTCCGCAATTATTCGACGATAGCAATATTTTACTGATTAAAATTTGGGTCCATATCATGTACTATGTATTCTTTAATTCTTATTTGTAACAAATTAAATTTACTTTATTTCTTGGCGACATATTTTTCAATTATAAAACAACGATTTTCCTATTCTATAGATTTTTTAAAATCGCTTCCAAATATCATATTTTTAAAAAAGGGAAAGAAAATGTTCAGCAATTCCAAAATACTCTGAAATAAAGCAACCTCTTTGTGATACATTTTCTTTCAAGTAAGCTTTTGACCGCGTAAAAGCAGGTTTTGAAGTTAAACATGCCAGTTTTCGTAGTTCTCGAAAAAAAATAACTGTAACTCCTCAATAACCGTTACTTCCTTGTACCGATGAAGATTTTTGAATAAATCAAACGTAATAGTTATGCTTTTGTGTAACAGTGATACTTAATCTACAATTACGTAATATGTCGGAATGTTATAGAATTTGTGACTTATGTCACAATTCTTACCTGTGTACAGCTATTAAGGTGGAAGGTGGGCTGTTGCAGGCACTTTCCGTTAGACCCATTACCGCTTTTTCATCAGCTACATGCTTGCGGAAGAGTACCACTCGTTCCGAGTGCGGTATCACGTAAGGCATTTTAGAAAGCAGCACCGCAGCACCTCGTCGACCCTTTTCGAGATCAGCCAAAAATCCAGAAACTCGCACCTCCTGTAGTCACATAATTAACATCGACGTTAAAATAATTTTAATCGAAAGGTCCCGGGTTCAAGTCCCGGCGCAGCGAATCTCTCGAGCTTGGTCCTTAATTTCTTTTTAGCCAAAAAAGTTTTTAAAAATTCATAAAAATTTATAATAAAATTACTTAACTTAGCCAACCAATGACCTTCAGGGCAAAACATCCTCCGACAATCCCGTCGATATATAGCCATCAACAAAGTGTGAAGGGATGAAAATAGTGGATTATTAGATACCGATTTCGCGTCTGTAACATCTAAAAACCTTTAGTATATACTAGTAGCTCTTATAAAAATTCCCCGTAAATCTAAACTATTTTTCATTTAAAAAATTGTTTACGTACCGAACAGATTGCTTAACACCGCTTTATACAGGAATTGATTTAGGAAATAGGACATGGTGATGAAATCCGTCAGTTTGAATGGATCTTGTTGTTCGTACATTTCCATATCGTCCAAAATGCTAGAAAGTAAAATCGTACATGCAAATAGTAGCTTTATTTGTTAATGTCGAGGATTCTTGACATCGTTCACTTGCATAAAAGTCATATTTAACAGCGCCATCTCTATTTGTCTTTCGTATTTCTATATTGAAACGGAATGAGTCTATCCAACTAACTTTATTTATAGATATTCGTTGATTTAAATATCTTTTTTTAAATACAAACAAACATGGCAAAAAATGGCGACTAATCTTATATTAATATTATTAATCGTCATTAAATATAACTTACGTAACATAATGCGTCATGCAATCGCAAAAAAGAATGAGCATCTGAAATTCGGGTGCAGAACACTTGGTATTCGCAGCAAGATGATCGAGGTAGGCTTTCAAGCCACAATGGGGTCCTAGTGTGCTCAAGAACAGCCACAGGTGATATAAGATTTTATCTTGATAACATAATCCTGCCGAGTAACAGAATATCATAAAGACGTGCTAAAAACCGATGTCTTAAAATATGAAATCCTTTCAAGATTCGTAAATAATTTATAGCAATATTCTCTTAATTTCTTCGAGTGAAAAATCCTAATGGAAACATTTTTTTCACGATTTTTACAACAAAAAAATTCTTCAAATTCGTAATATTAGAGAAAATATGAATTTTTATATTCCACCCTAAAAAAAGATGCAAAGAACTATATAAATGTTAGATACAAGATATTATGAGTATAATAATAATGCAGTGTCGAAAGTGTTCCTTCGAGTCGTCTGATATACAAAAATAGAAATACATTTCTATAACGAGAGCAAAATATAACTACGGGAGTCGCGAGCGCTCCTAGCGGCGACTAAGCTACTTACAAGATTGAAATTCTCTCTCGAAGAAATTGGGAGAGTAACTTTTTGACAAGGTCCAATATCATTTAAATTAAATAGTTTTTCATCCATAAGTTACTAGATTTCGCGTTACTACGTGATTTTCCAAATGATTTTAAGGTAAAGGTAGACAAAATGCTTACCAGTTAGTATATCAAGCTTCATTTGAGTTAAAGTATGTAACGCAGTTTGATAAAGTGAACATATCAAAGCAATCCTGGTCGTCTCAGGACTCCCCAATTTCCGATAATTTTTATTACTATTGTTTCTATTCGTTCGAGATTCTAAAAAAGCTCGTCGAAAAATATTGGCACCGATTGAAGTACTTTGTTGATGATCCATTTGCGGAGGAGTTTCTTTCTCCACTAACTCGTTCAGTGGCTTACCTTACAAACGATTAAATAAACAATCAGTGAAAGTCCTACTTCAAAGCATTTTTATTCACATTAATTATCAAAAAGTTATTTCAAATATTACTCTTTAACCCATTAGCGCATATGACAGTACAAAATGGCCGATGCAAGATGGACGTTCAAAAACATAAATAATGTCTTCAGGTTGGACAATATAACAAACATTCGATGTTAACCAAAACAGATTTCGAAAGTTTTTTTTCAGCTGTTGAACACTGAACTTTGAATCTGAAGTCCAGATTTCAAAATTAAAAATGGTGGACATTAAAAAGTAAGTTGTTTGTTTGTAAAATTCTAACTTACAATTAATAGATTCGGTTGCCATATTGCATCAGCCATATTAATTTTCGTAATTTTGACTTTGTATTCGTCATCAACGACCTTCACATCCATAAGGTACACATTTTCTCCATCAAAAAGTTATTATTAAACGATCAAAAGCACTAATAGAATAATAAAAAAGAGTAATTTTAAACGTTAGATTGTCCACTTTGCGATATTTAAACTTGTAGAAATAGAAAATTAAATTCGTTCTTAAGGGAAAAATAGAAGATTTCATTTTGAGTCTACACCGACCTTCTCCTCGTTATTTGTTTTTCTTCTTTATCTGAAAATGCTATCATGAACACTCTGATGAATCGAGGGGATTTATCTAGGACTAATTTAAAAGGGTGTAAACATTTCCCATAAAATAAATATTAACTTTAATGAAATTCAAGAGGAGAACGATGGTGCGAAAATAAACATCCTTTTGTTTGCTTCCTTTTAGTACTTTTTTCTATATATTTGTAAGATTAAATTACTAAACATTTTAAAGTTCCCTGTGCTTTGAATTTTTTTCTTTTTTCTAGGTAAGCCGTATTTAAGTGAAACGTGTGCAGTAAGGGAAATATATTTAACTCACAAATTAGCTCCGAAACGATTTTCCCCGTCCAAAGACAGGACAGCTGTGACTTGACAACAGGAATGGCCCCCTGTAGGGAAGGATCGACCATTTGCGCGAAACAGCCAAGAATTGGATGCCAATGCGTTACTTTGCTCTGTTTTGCTACCACGTACTGCTGACAGGCCTCCAACATTTTCGTGACAACAAACTACAAACGAAATTCATTTTCTTTATTCTTGTAATAATAACTGTTTTCATGCATTTTGTACACAAAGAAATGAATTGCAAAACCATCCATTTATGTCAGAATTTTCATTTCCCTGGTAAAAATGAAGCGTACATAAAAGCGTCCGGTGCGAGTACAGAAACATTTTTGCGAAATTGTACGTTTAAATAAATTTAAATGACGCTTAATTCATTAGCCTAGAAGAATTCTGAAGTGTGAATAATACACCTTTTAAGCGTTATCTAAGCGTCTATTTAAGCGTCTTTTAAGAATTCATAAAGCCTTCTTTTTACCTTTGTCCGTTACATGAGAAAACCGAAATTAAAGAGTTCGTGAGTCGTTCGGCAAGATGGAGTAAAGCTATTTTTACAATTTTCCACAAGTTTCCTTACAAAATCTTATAATTTTCAATATTGAACAATTATTTTGTTCCACATTACACTAGAAGAATATCAATCATTTTTTAATCATTATCAACGAACATTTTTATTAGAATACACCTGTAACACAATCATAACATTACGTCTTGACATATGACCGGATGAGAACGCCTTCTTTAAAGATAATTAATTTACCTTTAAAACAAATGAAATTACATTAAAAAAATAATAAAAGTTAACTGTTATATAAAATGTGGAAATAATGTAAAAATAAAATAAATAAAAATGTTTATAAGAACTCTTAAAAGATACAGATTCACGCTTTAAGTGTTCTTCTGGAACTTTTGTAGAAGCGGAATGCACGTTTCTTACGCACTTTATGAACCCTTAATGGACGCTCATATTTTTGGCAGGGTTATGATTTATTTTCAACACTTATGATTACTCCAAAATAAAGGAGTTTTAAAAGTAACAAAAAATAAAAGAATGCAATTTCTTATAGTAATTATATATAGTAACTTAATACAGTAATATAATAATGTTTTTTTTTCTTATAATAATAGGATTTTTGTATTTTTTTCAAATGGCGTGTTTTTATTTTTACATTTTCTTTTTGATTACTGGCTGTTTAATCGATTTTATCGATTTGTACTTGTTTTTTTTAAATATAATTTTTTTTAACGTTTGGACTTTATTTGATGAATGTGTCTGCGTTTTTCAATAAATTACAACATTTTTCATACTAATTTTTAGCAAATTTTAACGACTTTCATCAAGTCCCATCAGTATAATTCATGTAAATGCTTTGAGAAATATTTAGAACATTTTTTGTGTAACCATTTTATTTTATTTATTTAATTTATGAGTATTTTTGTATTGTTTTTGTGTAATATCTCTTACTTTCATCGTATGGAAACATAAAATGTGATTCATATGGGCAAATACACAAAACAATATACACGATGTTTAACAAAATTTTTAATCGACTAATTAACGAACTCGCAATTTTTTTGGTCCATAAAAAATTATTTTTTTTTCGAAAAAATGGAATTTTTCAAAAACCATCCATAATTATTTAGAAAATGTATTTTTACGTTCACCATATCTTTTTTTACTTTTTAAATTAATTTAGAAAAATGAATCGGTCCATGCAAAAAAAACGCAAAAAAACTGATTTACTTTTCTTGCAGAATCCCTGGTAAAAATTTAGCCATTTATTAGACATTTATTGTCTAATATTCTTGTTAAATGTACAAATAATGGGCAATAAAACTAGACAATTTATAGACAAAAATGTAAGATTTTATTGGACAGTTATTAGACATTTTTATTAGACAATATTTGTCTATTTCATATTGGAATGTGTAAGAAAGATAACATTATATTTTACGACTTTAAGGTGAGAAAGTAAGAAAAATGCAATTTTCAAGACAGTATATAGTAATTCGAATAACGCGGTAGCGTATATTCAAATATAAACTAAACATTTTGTAATTTTCAAGTACAAAAGTAGGCATCATGTTCCTGCAAACACATACATCAAAATTTCACATTTATGCTCATGTGCATTTATATGATAGTTACTGTATTGTTATATGATAGTCACTTTACTGAAAATTATAGTTAAGATATTATATTACATTATGTGTGTTTGCTGGTATCGTAGCCCTCTGAAGCAAGAATCTTCTTCGCTTCTGTGATCGTCTTCCACTGAATTTTCACATTTCACTTCATTGGCCGCAGTAAACGTCAAAATCAGGCTTTGCTTATATTTTTTTAATTGTCTATGTTTTTTCACATAGTCCTTTGAGAGATTCATAATTAAATTGAAAAAAGACTAATAAAAAATCTTTAAAAACGAGAAATATACAATTACAAATGTTGTTGTTCGTTTATTAGATTTTTTTTTGGTTAAATAAATTTAAAACATTTTTCTTGTGCAATAATTAGGTAAAAAAATTGCATAAAATTTCAAGCCAAGTTTAGAATAGTTTTAATGGACATTTAATGGACAAAAATGTTCCCTAATTAATACACATTTATTATATCTAAGAATTAGACAATTATGTAAGATTTTCTTATTTAATATATGTTTTGCTTAGAGTTGTCCAATTCTTGGCCATTTTTTAGACATTTTTATTGTATCCATTTTTTAAGCAACATATGTGCCTAATAATTAGTTTTAATCCAATAAAAATGCTTACAATTTCTACCAGGGATGAAAAATAAAAATATTATTTAATAGAAATGTTGCTTTTATGCACTTACAATGGTACAAATATCGTTCTATGCTTAAAGTTAAAGAGTATTTTTAATAATTATAAAAAATATCAGTGGACTTAGGTCCCTTTTTGCATGAATCACGAGTAAGATGAAAAAAAAGTAGTAATTTTATAACGCAGCTAACTAATTTATTTGTAAAAGTATAATACAATGTATAATTACATTTTGCGGTGTATTAAGAACTAAATTCATTATCTTTTTCATCAGTAAGAGTAGGCCATTATATCAGGGAATTGTAGAAACCCTAGATATAATATGAAATACGCACGAATAGTAAGAGACCGACGTTAAATTACAATAGTTCCGAAAGATTATTGTTATTTGTAAATACAGTAAGTATGTGTGTAATAATCAGTAAACAAATCTCTCTTAATACGAATAAGTTTGAATTATTCATATTTAATATTTCAATACTAAACATTGTGGTAACATGATTTTCGAATATGTTAACATAACTATATTTACCAATATGGATAGTATACAAAACTGGTACTGTATTAGTTGTTCGCCAGTGTAGTTCCAGCTATTATGTAATAGTATTAGATTATATATTTATATATTTCTTATAGTATACAACTACAACGCGTATCCTACAATATATATTAATATATAAATTTATAGTGGTGAAATATACGACATGTATTTATTGGCACATATTTTACCGCAATAAGTACCTAGTATTAAATACTATCTTTTACTACATTTTTTTCTCAGTGTAAATAATACGCGATATAAAAAATGTCACTTCCAATTTATGCAAAAAGGGACCTAAGTCCTGGACTTTGCATAAATCGGACATCAGGAAATGAAGACTAATAATTTAAATAAGTGCCAAATGATAGACCGGAGCCTAAAAAGTAAGAATTTATCATTATCTCAATTTACCCAAAAATGGATAGTGCCCTTTTTGCATGGACCGATTCAAATGTAGAATCATTTTTTCGAAAAAATAATTTAGGTGTCGGAAAAATTATTTCTAGAGCAATTTTTAACGTGGAATTTAGTGGTACTAGAATAAAAATTGTAAACATTGTTTTTGACCATTAAAAAAATTGTTTTCTTCCATAACAAAATTATTTTTTCGAAAATAATTGAATTTTTTAAAATCCATCCGTAATTATTTAGAAAATGTGTTTTTATGATCACTCTAATTTTTTTGAATTTTTAAATTAATTTAGAAAAATGTAGAAGCATTTTTTCAAAAACGCAACTTTTTTTTCGCCATAAAATTTTCGGGACAAGCATAACTTTTCTACTTTTTATTTTTACACTACTGTATTCCTCGTCAAAAATGACTAAAGAAATAATTTTTTCAAATTTTTTAAAGGTGTATTTCGTAGAGCTGATTTGGTTGGTGTACCCTCCCCTTAAATTTATAACACCAAGTTTTATGTTTATTATATGTATGATGCAAACCAAAAACCAATTCTTATATGAGAAAATGGGTAATAGAGATAGAAATCTCAAATGAGATCTCACACGAATATTTTCAGAATCCAGAATAATCACCCCTTTCAGTTTAGTTGAATTTTAAAAATACAAAGGATATTCCACTATTCCACTCGGTGTAAAATATTTGTATCTCAATTCGTAAATTGTTCAAATTATGAATAATGGAAAATTGTTCGACTTTTTAATTAATATTTTATAACTTTTTTCCTTCAAGTTGAATAAAAAAAGTTGTCACAAAAGGACTATATCTTATCATTAAATTATTTGCAAGATCAAAAACTGGATTTCGTACTATTTTTTTTTTTTTTATTTCTTTTTTTTAAATGGGAAAATAGTGGAATGAAGAAATGATTTCGCTGAATGAATTTCAATTGAAAAATGCGAATAGTCATGAGTATTAGCCTTACGGCATGCCTGAATAGACTCTGTTTACATAGTTCAGTTACAAATTCAGTTTCATCAGCTTTTTTAATGTCTTAACCACTTCACTGGCAAAAATACCCAAATGGCGTTCCTCATAAAACTCATTTTCTAAAGTGTGTACCCTACTTTTAATTACTACAAAGCAATATTTTCACATTTTAGACACCAGAGAACAAGATTATAATAATAAAAATTTCAGTTTTTGAGATTTTCAATTTTTTTTAGCTTTAAAATCGGCTATTTTCTATACTTTTCAACAAATGACGTTCCACCTTTTCTCAATTTTTATTCAATAAAACTCATTTTTTACAAAAAAAAGATGCTTATATAAAATATTTCTAATGTAATAATTACATTGTACAACAACCTTACTCTTTAAGCTTCTTTCTCTTGTTTTTATTGCGTTTATTGCGTTTTTTGCGTTTGTTAATGTACATATCTATTAAGCACCGGCACTTTTTAACATGTTTTTTTTCTGTAAATTTATCATGTGCACTATACCCTCAGGAATATTATTCGAATATAGGTTAATAAATATCTATCTATCTGTCTATCTATCTAAAGTGCTAATAGAACAATTTCAAGTTATATGAATTTCAATGAAAAAAACAATTGTATTTGCCGCGAATATATTTGAATGGATAGTTAATTATGGCAGGACAACAAATTTCATGATTTAGAATCGAAAAAAAATTAAATGAAAAACTGATATGAATGAAATCGAATAGGGTATTATTACCAATAGGAAGGTTGGAAGGTAAATGATTTTGAATAGAAATAAAATATTTAAATGAAACAATCGTTCAAA
This sequence comes from Trichopria drosophilae, assembly GCA_030407085.1. NCBI lineage: Eukaryota > Metazoa > Arthropoda > Insecta > Hymenoptera > Diapriidae > Trichopria > Trichopria drosophilae. The sequence continues at coordinate 27,419,946 of CM059585.1, forward strand.
AAATACCAAAAAGTTGGTGCTTTAGTGATTTTTTACGAGGAATTCAAAGATAGTATAATAAAAATTGTAAAAAAATGTTTTGACCCAAAACAAATTTTCCTTGAAAAGAAATGGAATTTTTTAAAATCCATGCGTAATTATTTCGAAATTTTTCTGTTCACCAAACTTTTTTTGAATGTTTAAATTAATTTAGCGAATTTTAATGGGTCAAAGAAATTCGTTCTTGAGTAACTTTTGACGCGGAAGTCAGTGGCGTTGGAATAAAAAATGTAAAAAATTTGTTTTTTAAATTTAATTTCTTTAAATCCATCCGTAATTTTAAAAAATTGTGGTTTTATGTTCACCCAAATTTTTGAAATTTTTAACTCAATTTAGAAGAAAGTTGTAATGAAAAAATCGAAATTAACAATTTCTGAATCGTATTTTAAATATTTGAGTTTCATAAAGGCAAATATCACAATTTTTTATGCTACTTTAAGAAAAAATAAAAAAAATTTGTCGAGAATTGACCGAGAATTTTCTCCAATATTGAAAAATCATGTATTGCAGAAAATTCTCGGCCAATTCTCTTTAATTGTTTTTGATTCTTTTTAGAAGATAGTAAACAATGGTGAGAATTGCCTTTATGAAGCCCGAATTAAAAAAAATGAGTCAGAACTTTTTAATTTATATTTTTTTAGCTTTGATTATTATACTTAATGGTACCCCCTTAACCCTTTAAGGACCAAATGTACAAAAATTTGACACGAAGTTTGTCAGTATTTTTTAGTATTTAAATTCAATGAAAAAAATTGTGATATATACGTTTCCAATTGCTCGAACCCCACTCTTTCGAATGGTGGATGGTAAAATATTGTCAATTTTAAAATGAACTAATTACAGACCATTTTTTAACAAAAATCATGAGATTTTAAAAGTTTTTTTTTCATTTATCGTTTTTTTAATCACTTATAGCATTACTATGTCTCAGTTTGGTATAAATAACGTGACAAAAATGTCTAAGCTTCAAAATGGGTATATATGTTTTTATAAAATTCGAAATGGCGGTACCGAAAATGGCATTCGAAATGAAATTTTCTTGAAAAATTTGAGAACGCTCTGACCCAAAAATTATGAATTTTATAACAAAAATGATAAGAGTAATAAGTTGTTAGAATTCATCGACGAATACACTGGAATTTTGTCAGATTTTTTTTATAATATTTTGAAAAAATTTTTTTTTTTGAAAATTTTTAGAAGTTTACCAAAAATTCTGAAAAAATTCTAGTATACTCTTTGATGAATTCTAAGCATTTTTTGTTCTTTGCAATTTTTTCTAAAAGTTGATAATTTCCGATGGAAAAAATATAAAATATATATAAATACGCAACATTCGCGATTTATTTCTTCGAAAACTATCGACTTTAGGACAAAAATGCAAAGAACAAAAAATGCTTAGAATTCATCAAAAAATGTACTCAAATTTTTTCAGAATTTTTGGAAAAAAAAACAATTAAAAATGTTTTCAAAATATCATAAAAAAAATCTGACAAAATTCCAGTGTATTTGTCGATGAATTCTAACAACTTTTTACTCTTATCATTTTTTTTATAAAGTTCATAATTTTTGTGTCAGAGCATTCTCAAATTTTTCAAGAAAATTTCATTTAGGACGCCATTTTCGGGACCGCCATTTCGAATTTTATAAAAACATATATCACCATTTTGAAGCTTAGACATTTTTGTCACGTTATTTATACCGAACTGAGGCATATTAATGCTATAAATGATAAAAAAAAAACGATAAATGAAAAAAAACTTTTAAAATCTCATGATTTTTGTTAAAAAATGGTCTGTAATTCGTTCATTTTAAAATTGACAGTATTTTACCATCCACCATTCGAAAGAGCGGGGTTTGAGCAATTGGAAACGTATATACCACAATTTTTTTTATTGAATTTAAATACTAAAAAATACTGACAAACTTCGTGTCAAATTTTTGTAAATTTGGTCCTTAAAGGGTTAAGATAGTCTAATCTAATCTAAAAGATTTTAATTAATAAATATAAATTATTCCAACGTTGTCGCAGGTATTCTGCCAGATTTACACCTTGAAAAACACCATGGTACTAGAAAATTACTACAATTTAAGTGTTAGCAATAATATTTCCTTCCTATGTGACACGATGTACCATAATGTAATAATAAATAATTAGAAAAATTAATATATAAAATGTACAACCCTTTATTAATACAAAAACATTAAAAAATGCGAAAGCCAATGAAATTGAATGAATTTCAATAATATAATAAGCCCGTTCTGAAATCAATGATTTTAAAACAGTGGAAAATCATTGGTTACATCTCCGTTGAATAGATTTCTATTGATATTTAGTGATTAAGAAAACCAATTCAAATCTATTGAGATTCATTCAAAATCATTCAAAATCACTCAATGAATTTTCGTTTGCTATAATAAATATTTCACATTAACTATTTTAATAAAATTCGTTTTTTCCAAACTTTCCACTTTTTATATTTAAAAAAAATCTCTCAGAAAATTAAAAATCGTTTAGAAAATGACCACGTTAAAAAAGGTACATAATCGTTCTATAAACATTGAAGTATCTAATTGTTTAGTTTACTTTAGTTTTAATTTTTTTATTCGTTTTCTTTTATATAAAAATAATACATAGAACGTAAAGACTATCAACGCCATCTGTTGGGAAAATCATCACTATTTTTAAAACTGTGGATATGAGAAACACAACAGATTCGTTTTCGAGTTGCGTGGAACGCCATCTGTTGAAAAATTATCGAACAACATGCAACTAAAAAGAAATTTTACATTTGAAATAGTTCTCGTAAAGAAAACGTATTCGAATTTTCCAAACTGTAGTTTTTTAATTCGTTCTCGTTTGCTGAATACTAAGTATACCTTTGCTAAAATTCATTTAAAAAAATGTATAATACCGTTGAAAAATGTTCGGATAATATTTAAAACTAATTTTTTGATTTGATAATTCCTTCCGATAGTTGAGTATTTCTGTTATCCGTAAACAATATTCAACCCAACGATAAATTCACTGTTGGTTTATTAATATTTTTTTATCATGTTTCTCAAGCTTTTTATATTGTCGCTGATCACAACGTATGATTTCTTTTGTTTTTTTCATCAAAAACCACAACTTTGAGTGTAAATTTAGAATGCGGCCATGTTTTAAATTTGTGATTTCTATAAGTTGCTCTAGCTATTTTGGTTAGTTGAATAAATAGTACAAGTTTCCTTTTACCATAAATTAAGTTTTTTTTTAGTAATTCCGACTTTCATCAATGTTCGAAAGCTTTTCGATGGTAGTATGTTCTTATAAGAACAGAATTTTATATAATTTATTTATAATTTTGTTTTAATATGACGTAATTCTGTTTTCCCTTGCACTTTTAATACATGTCCCGCTAAACAATATTCGGTTACAGCAACATCTTTGAAACGTCGCATTATAGCCATGCGACCAAACTTGTTTCATTGCAAAAACATTTTTGTGACGTCCTTGGAACCAGAAATGTCCTGCCACATTTACGGTTTTTAAATAACGTTTCATTCACAACGTACCTGCAACGTTTGAAAACTATACATCCAAAAACGGTACATTAACCAGCCATAAATAAAAATTATAAGAAATTCGACGAATTATTTTATTCAATTCGAATTTTATTATTATTTATGTATCGTTAGATATGTTATGAAAGAATGTAGTTTTATAATTTTGCTCGCAAATAAATCTATGAATCTAAGAAAAATCCATCCCGACCGAGGATTGAACCCGGGTCTACCGGTTACAATGCTGACGTTTTAACCACTACGCTACGCTCGCATACGTATTACCGTGCGAACGAGAGCTCTTATACTCAATCGTAGAAGGCTTCTTGATAAATGCGGGTTTAGTTTAAACAAGATATGTTTAATTACTTTTATCATTTCTATATCAGGAATAATAGTATTTTAGTATTATTTGACTATTTTGTAGTAATTTATTGTAATTTAAATAAATATTTTTAATCATATCCGTATAGTATTTTTTTTAAACGAAATTGATTAATAGACACTGTTTAAAAAATGTAAAGTTAATTGACACACGTATATTTTACAAATGCCCTACTTGGAAATAAGTTATAAAATTACTCAGATATTAAATTTAACATAAGTGAACCAATTTTTAAATTATGAATTAAATTTAATACAATTTACATTAAAAATAATACGTTGCGAGTTATTTTTCTGGACAAGTGACGGAAATTTACAAATTTTGTACATAAATATATTAAAAGGGAGCGAGTTTTTTAAAATAAATACACTGTATATAAAAAATGCATATTCTCTAAATATTACAAAACCCGTTTCAATTTCAAATGTGAAGTATTACATTAGTTAAATTTCACTTCTTTGCAGTCTCAGTCTCAAATTACTCTATATTTTAAATTAATTTTTGCAATAATATTACAAAAAAAATATTGAATTTAATGGACATCAATGTATTCAAGTTACACACGTATAAGAAATAAAAAGAACAAAATTAATAATAGCAAATAATATTATGCACCAGAAAAAAGAAGAATTATAAGAAGAAAAAGATTGCTTGTAAATCGTGCTAATATACGAAAACAAATACTGCTTCCGAATCTTGAAGGCAAAGTCTGAGATGGAACCAGCCGAAACGACAGAAGATATGCAATAAATCATGTCTATGAAACGTCGCATTCGTAACATTACATGAATGTTACATTAGTAACCTGAATGCGCCGTTTTAAATTTCTTTGGTGATTTTGTGACGTTGCAGAAACGATTCCAAAAACGTTTTTGAAACTGTTATAAATTGACATTCTGGTAATGTTACGCATTACCTTTACGTATTTAGATATCGTGGAACGTGGTGTAAACGGCGTCAAAACGTTGTTACGAAACGTTACTTTTTTGCCATAAATGGGATAACATGTAACGTTTTATTTACGTTACATGTTTAGCGGGGTCATAAAATAATGTCTTTTTAAATTATAAACCGTTTCTATGTTCATACATCGAATTACAACATTATTGGTTTAATCTCTTACGATTGTAAAATCTAAATAACGATTTAGCATAATAACGAATTTTCTAAAAGTAAATTAAAAAATTTTTATTTATCGCATCTCTGAAATCTTTTCTCAAAATTACACTAACTTTTTAAATCAAGTCTTTAAATTTCGATTCTGTGAGATTCTTTATACAGGGTGTCCTCAAACCAAATGATCAAATTAACTGAATCGAAAAGTCCTGAAGTATTTTTCAATTAAATAAAACTTTGGTCGATTTTTATAAAAATTGTTTCTTTTGATAAAAATTAAACTGACTAATAAGATTATTGCCAAATGAAGTAAAATTAAAAATTTTTAATTGATTTTGGATTAAACAGATGTTAATTTACAGACTGTCATGAATCCGAAACCTTAAATTAAAAAAAAAAAGGAAAAAACCTCAACAAAATTCCACAAATAATTTTATTCGAAAATAAAACCCTAAATAACTAGAACCATTGCATAAAAATACAACTCACCGTAAATGTAGAAAAATGTGGATCATCAAATGAATGTTCCCTGTCGATGCTAGCAAACTGTATTAAATTGGCAAGTAAACAAAGTGCGTAACTTCCTTCCAAGGCGTTGAAAACGATTCTTAAATTTTGTTCCGAGTTTAAAAGTTCCAAACTTCTCGAAAGTAGTTTGTGCGACGTGAATAAGGCTATGCACTAAAAAGTTTAAAAATGGTTACATAATTTCATTAATAATTTCCTTTTTTTATTAAAATTACCTCGTAAGAAATTTCGTTCAAGTGATGTATAATCGCTGGCACGCTAAATATGTTTATAAGAAACAAAGATACTAATTTATCCGACATTTGTGACGAGACTAAAGGCCTCATTGTCAGCGTTGCAATAGCCGAAAGTGCAACTGGCATGAACGCAACGTTTTCTCTGCACAGACCTCGTATCAGCAATGCCTTAAAACAAAACACTTTTATAAAATCACTTTCAATTACAAAAACAAACTAAACTTACCTGCATAATTGGGTAAAATCCGTTATGTACTAAGTGTCCCATCATATTAGCGCAGAGTTGATTCATGCCAGCTTTGAGTTTTTCCATTCCCTTTACCCGTTGTATAGCCCAAGTTCCAGACGATGTAAAACTCACTAGCGTATGCAACCTTAGTAATATACTTTTATGATCGCTTGGACGCTCAGGTCGAAGATTCTCCAGGCCGGTGAGGCAGTGATACAGTACAGTTTTCATTTGAGATATCCAAAATATATAATGGTCTTTATTTAGAGCAAGACCAACGTAGGAAAGTTTCGGAGACTCTGAATCGAGCGATTTTACAAGATACCTGCATAATTCTTCTAAGCGATCTTGATCTCTGTCTCTTTTATATACAATTAAAAAATTAGAAATAACTTTATTCACATGAAGCGCAGGTTTCAGTCTGATTGCTTCGTCTGTAATATCGGCTGGGAAGTTTTCATCAAACTCGTTCCTATTACACAAGAATCGTTTCGATTATTTGACAGATTGAAGGCAGTCGAAAAGATATACTTACATTATTTTATGAGTAATTCTGACACGAACGAGCCATCCTCTTATCGCTGCTTGAATACAAGTTGCAGCGACATCCCGGTGCTTTTCTTTGTCCCGCTCTTCTCTCGCAGCTTTTATATGCTGGAGGAAACTGTCTTTCGAAGACTCCTTAGTCTTAAACATCCTCACTTGAGATCAAAGCAGGAAAAGTTGGAATATCAAGATTTCTGTAGATCATGAAAGTTGTGAATCATTGGAGCATCTGTAACTCTGTTTTGTATCTGCTGTGGTAAATCACGTTTGAAAATCGAATTTTTGCCATATCAAAATACAATTGAGGAAAACGGACGAATTAAAACACTTGTCACACTCCATGATGTTGTACATGTCAAATAAAATTTAGAGAATACTCTTTTTGACAGCCGATGGACACGGCCATTGTTGTTTTCTACATGATCATAATAGTGTTAGTGACAGGTACAATGATGTATAGAGTGAATGGCCGATTCAATAAACGTCAAAAATTTGGTCAAAAGTACAAAAAAATTACTAAATATTAAGAAAGAAAATAAAAATGAATACTAAACATTTAAATACTAATTTTTATTAATAATTTAGTGTTTAGGGGGTAAAGTGGTCAGTTGATAAGGTAGTAATCTATGTATATTGAAAAAAAAGTAAAATAATTAATATGATTGTTCAAAATGTAGCTTTATCCACAATGTAATTCATATCGCTAAATTTTTCTGAAAAAAAATATAACAAATTTAAAAAGTCCTCAGACGATAAGGTAGTAATCTACACTAAACAAAATGTACAATAATTATGTAATATGATTCTTCAAAACGTAATATTGTACAAAGTAATATTTTTATCCCTAAATTTTTCTGAAATAATTACCAAACAAATTAAAAAAATCATCAGTCGATAAGGTAGTAATCTACACTAAAACGAAAAAAGTAAAATAATTAATATGTATGATTTCTCAAAACGTAGTTTTATCTACAATGTAATTCTAATCGCTAAATTTGTCTGAAAAAAATTTTAAAAAAATTACAAAAGTCCTCAGTCGATAAAGTAGCAAGCTACACTAAAAAAAAGTAAAATATAACAAATAATTAATATGATTTTTCAAAACGTAGTCTTATGTACAAAGTTATTTTTATTGCTAAATTTTTCTGGAAAAAAAATAAAAAATTCTTCAGTCGATAAGGTAGTAATCTACACTAAAAAAGTAAAATAATTATTGTAATATGATTTTTCAAAATGTAGCCTTACAATTTAATGTTTATAGCTATTATTCTGACAAAATTACAAAAAAAAAATGAAATAGTCCTTAGTCAATAAGGTAGTAATCTACTCTAAGAGAAGTAAAATAATTATGTAATATGATTTATCAAAACGTAGCATGCAATGTCATTTTTATCGCTTAATTTTTCTGAAAAAAATAAAAAAAAATTAAAAGTCCTCAGTCGATAAGGTAGTACACAAAAAAAGGAAAATAATTGTGTAATAAGGTTTTTCAAGGCGTAGCTTTATATACAATATAATTCTTAACGCTAAATTTTTGTTTAAATACAAAAGAATTAAAAAGTCCTCCGTCGATAAGGTAGTAATCTACACTAGAAGAAAGTAAAATAATTACAGTAGTCCCTCTCCTAATTCACGCGGTTGGTTTTTAGAAAAAGGCGACCCCTCTCCTAATTCACGTTTCTTCTAGAACCCTACGAAGCCACGTTTATTCTCCTCCAACGCTCCAAGTTTGCCTTATCGCGTGCGCGCGCCCTGTATTTTGTTTGTTTCCCTCTCACTATAGTCGAGCCGAGCTATCTTGGAGTGGGGAGAGGAACGGAGGAGAAATTGTGAATTTGGACGGGTAATATTCGTGAATTAGGCAAGGGAGTGAATTAGGACGAGATGAATTAAGACAGGGACTACTGTAATACGATTTTTCAAAACGTAGTATTATCTATAAAGTAATTCTTATCGGTATATTTTTTTGAAGAAAATACAAAAAAAACATTAAAAAAGTCCTCAGTCGATGAGGTAGTAATCTACACTAAACAAGGTAAAATAATTATGTCATATGATTTTTCATTATTAATTCTTCGAGAATTTAAAAAAAATGCGATTTCTTTTTCTATTACATTTAGACAATATTATGTAATTGTTAATCTCAACGAATCACAAACGTTTACCACAAACAATGTACTACACTGGAAAGCCCCTTGTATTTTTTCAATTTTTCAATATATATTGGATATATTGCGAGAAAAAAGTCCTCAGTCGATAAGTTAGTAATTTAATTCTCACATTTTAGGTTAGAAATTTATGTTATTGACAGAACCGAAAGTTGTACAGCATTGTTCAATTCAGAGTTCTAAAGCGGGAATATTACGTAAAGAAGAACAGTAATTTACCCATTATTAATTCGAGAATTTCTGAGAATTTTCAAAAAATGCAATTTGTTTTTCTATTACATCTAAGGAATTTCTGTTAAGCTCAACCAATCACAAATGTTTATGACACGTGCGAAACTGGAAAGCACCTTGTATTTTCAATTTTTCGATAAATTGTGAGAAAAGTCCTCAGTCGTTAAGGTAGTCCTCTGAATTAAAAGAAAAAATCAAATAATTAATGATTTGTCAAAACTTTGCATTATCTACAATGTAATTGTTATCGCTAAATTTTTCTGAAAAAATACAAAAAAATTACAAAATTCTTCAGTTGATAAGGTAATCTAAAATTATTACATTTTAGGTTCGAAATTTATGTTATCGACAGAGCCGAAAGTTGTACATTGTACAACCTCTTGTACCACATCGTGCAATTTAGAGTTTTAAAGAGGAAATATTACGTAAAGAAGAACGGTAAAATACTGGTAAATTACTGGTAACCCCTTTGTCAATTCTTCGAGAATTTAAGAGAAATTTCAAAAAAATGCGATTTATTTTTCTATTACATTTAGACAATAACTGTCCAATAAACGAAATTCCACAATGACTATAAAGTCACCTTAAAGTTGACTAATAGACGTTTAATGTACAACTAATAGACAACTATAAGTAACTGTTAACTTGAAGACGACTTTAAGATAACTGTTGCTTATAATTGCCTATCAGTTGGGGGCTTGGACATTAAACGCCTATAAGTCAACTTTTAGGTAACTTTATATTCGTTTTGGGATTTTGTTTATCGGGTGTTCAACCAATCACAAATGTTTACCACAAACAATGTACAACACTGGAAAGCACCTTGTATGTTCAATTTTTCGATAATTTGTGATGAGAAAAGTCCTTAGTCGAAAAGTTAGTAATTTAGTTATGACATTTTAGGTTAGAAATTTATATTATCGACAGAGTCGAAAGTTGTACCGCATCGTTCAATTTTTCGATAATCTACGAGAAAGAATTTGCGGCAGTGTGTTGTGTTATTACATCTTTTTGTTCACGTCATATTTAAAAAACCGATTAAAAGTGTACTATCAACGAATATAGATAATCTATATTCGTTGGTCATTTGGTCATAATTCAATAATGTGATAAGCATTCGACGAATTTTAGCCTAAGTTTTACATAAATAAGACAACATGAATGTCGATGGGAGTAACGGAGCTGAGAATGTGATTTTTGTAACTGGAGGCTACGATCATACAATTAAGATTTGGCAAGCCCATACCGGAACTTGTCAACGCACAGCACAACACACCGATTCAGTAATTACCCTCATTTTCAACAAATCTTTCGTTTGTATCAAATTTATTGGTTAATTTCCTTTTCTAGCAAGTGAATGCGTTAGATATCACTCCGAATAAACATGCTATTGCTGCAGCCGGATATCAACATATTCGAATGTACGATTTGAATTCAAACAATCCGAATCCAATCGTCAACTATGACGGAGTTTCCAAAAACGTCACTGGATTAGGTTTCCAGGTTAGTTCTACTTTAATTGTTTACTTACGAACTGTAATAAAAATATTTTGTAAATTAGGAAGAAGGAAAATGGATGTACACAGGCGGAGAAGATTGTTCTGCTCGAATTTGGGATTTAAGGTACGTTTCTGTTACAAAACTAGTTTTTTTGTTTTATAACGATTTTATTTGTAGATCGAGTAACTTTCAATGCCAAAGGATATTTCAAGTTTCTGCTCCAGTCAATTGCGTTTGTCTCCATCCGAACCAAGCAGAATTAATCGTTGGCGATCAAAGTGGAGTGATACATTTATGGGATTTACGATCGGATCACAATGAACAATTAGTAAGTTTTAAACTCAACATTTACAATTTCAACATTATTTTTATGTTTTTGAATTATATTGTATTTTTAAAATCAAGTGTAATAACATTAAGGGGAGGCCCAGCAATCGGAAATGCACTGAAATGTATTAAAAATTTTGAATGCATTACAGTACATATAGAATGCACTATTTGATCATAAAATTATTGAAAAGGATTGAAATGTATTAAAAATTGTAATCCAAGGCAATATATTTAAATCCAAAAATAATCCCAGTTCATATATTTAATGAAAAAAAAAAACTTGCATCGACCGAGAATCGAACCCTGGTCGTAACAACATAACCTAACATTTCAAAATTCTACTTAACTATTTTTAACAAAATAGATTAAGTTAGGTTAGAATAGGTTAGGTTAGATTTTTGTATTACACGATTTAAAGTTCGTAACAACATAACCTAACCTATCAAAATTTGTAACAACAAAACCTCACATTTTCATGTTCGTAAAAACATAACCTTACATTCTGTTTATAACAACATAACCTAACATTTTAAAGTTCGTAACAACATAACCTCACATTTTCATGTTCATAAAAAAATAACCTTACATTTTGTTTATAACAACATAACCTAACATTTTAAAGTTCGTAACAACATAACCTCACATTTTTATGTTCGTAAAAAAATAACCTTACATTCTGTTTATAACAACATAACCTAACATTTTAAAGTTCGTAACAACCTAACGTAACATTTCAAAATTTGTAATAACATAACCTCACATTTTCATGTTCGTAAAAAAGTAACCTTACATTCTGTTTATAACAACATAACCTAACATTTTAAAGTTCGTAACAACATAACCTCACATTTTCATGTTCATAAAAAAATAACCTTGCATTCTGTTTATAACAACATAACCTAAAATTTTTAAATTCGTAACAACATAACCTTACATGTTCATGTTCGTAACAACATAACCTCACATTTTCATGTTCGTAACAACATAACCTCACTTTTCGTTCATAACAACATAACCTTATATTTTCATGTTCGTAACAACATAACCTTACATTTTCATGTTCGTAACAACATAACCTAACATTTTAACACTTTCAGTCATATATTTCGATACGAACATGGAAATGTGTGGTTATGTTGTTACTAACTTTAAATCGCATAATACAAAAATCTAACCTAACCTAACGTAACCTAACTTGACTTAACCTAACCTATTCTAACCTAAACTTAATCTATTTTGTTAAAATGTGTAATATGTTTACATTTATGGGATTTACGATCGGATCACAATGAACAATTAGTAAGTTTTAAATTCAATTTTTATACAAAATCTTACCTTTTCTTTTACTAGATTCCGGAAGCTGAAGCATCGATTCAAGATATTGCTGTTGATCCCGAAGGGAAATATATGGCAGCTGTAAATAATAAAGGTCACTGTTTCATTTGGGCGCTGACAGGTGGCATCGGAGATGAACCAACTCGATTAAATCCTCGTCATAAACTCGTAGCGCACAAACGCTACGCACTTTGTTGTAAATTCAGTCCAGATTCTAGGTATTTATATTAAAAATGTTCTTTTTTTAGGTTATTTCATTGAATTTTTGTTTTAGTTTATTGCTAACGACTTCAGCGGATCAAACTGCAAGAGTGTGGAACACTGCCGATTTCTCTGAAGTAAAAGTTTTGCAACACGAAGCTCAACGATGGGTTTGGGACGCAGCGTTCAGTGCCGATTCCCAATACGTTTTCACAGGTACGTCTAAAATAGATTAAACTTATAATTGGAGGTAATAATGACAATTTTTTAGCTTCGTCGGATGGCGTAGCAAGACTGTGGAATATTGGAGCTGGAACGATCGAACGAGAGTATCAAGGTCACCAGAAAGTAGTGACGGCTCTTGCGTTTCGTGATGAAATCATCCCAGCGAGTTAAGCTTTAATTGTAGCGATTTTTATATATATGTATATATTAATAATAAGTAAATTATGAAATATTTTTCAACATTTATTTCGTCTCTTTTGTAAATTACGTTTTACAATGTGCGAAGTACCACGAAATTCTGGCTGGAACGAAGAGTCTTCGTTCGACAGTTTTATCACGTAGAATATTCCGTAGGTCGCAAATGTTTTCATTATTTAGCAACATTGTATCTACAATACTGAAAACAATCGATAAGTACTTAAAATATAACCTCGTATTCTCATTTACAAGCGTTGGTGAAAACTAGAAGTTCGCTTCAAGATTCTTGACAAGTTTTAAGCTACCAGTCTTAAAATAGATTCACACCGTTTCCACATTCGACACAATTCGGTAAGCGAAATTAAATTATTGCACTTTCAATTTTACGTTATCGGTAATTTGTCAACTTCTCCCATTTCCGTAACAGTTTCGTCCTCCATCGTGTAACTCAACATAAACTTTAAAGACACTAGTTCCTAAAAAGAAATGTCGTTTGATAAGTTATTTTTACAATCGTACGTTAATTAGTAATTTACCTTTTGTGGATTTGCGATAAGCATGATTTGTGTGATGGCTGACGGTGGTAAAAATGGAGTATGCGCTGGCAATTCGTTTCCTGATGGCGGTTGAAGACGACACTTACATTTCTATAAAAAATATTTATTTATTTATTTATTTAAGCAGAATAAACGGGTCGAAAGACCCTTTACATTGTTGTTTGGTACTTCTCCTTTTAACCATTAGGTTATTTAGGTTTACCGAATCAAGTTTACGTGAAACCAGATTGTAGACAAACTTTGCATCGTTTAATTCCCGGCATGATTGTAGAGAATACAGTCCATTTGCTTTAGCGATTGGTAAATAATTATGGTCAAACAGATTCATCGGTGTATTGGATTTAAAAGGTAGGTAACGAAAGAACTTGTGGTGTACTATTTCAATTTTTGATTTCTCGTAAGCTAAGTAAGGGGGCCAAATATCGGAAGTCAGCTGTAGCTCGTCTTATGAAACCCAGCATTCGGCAAGCTCTAGAAACGATAGTGTCAATCTGTTTGTGGAATGACAAAGATGGTTCAAATATTACTTCAGCGTTCTACCGTTGATAGAGTATGCCGAAGCTGGACTTGACGAAACTTTTAGGAAAGATATAGTAACGCATTTCGATAGATTTAGTTTCAATCCATTCGTTAGGCACCAGTTTGCTACACTATCTATATCGATTTGGAGTTTGACTACATTCTGGTCTGAACATATTGTGCGAAATATTTTCAGGTCATCTGCAAAGATCAGAAATTTCGAAAATTACAGATTTATACTTTGTTTAAAATATAATTTCATCGTTATTAACGGTACTACAACTATACGACACTTTTAAACGATATTTCATCACAGAAATTCAACATATGACAGTTCAACATACGACTTTTCAATGTACAATCATTTCGACACAAACCTCATCACCTGATGCCACCTATTTTTAATCAATTTTTTACAAATTCTAAGTAGTTATTATTCGATTTAGCCACTTTTTTTTTGTAATTTTATGCTTACTGGATGTTACAAAATGAAAATTCATGGGGAAAATGTTTAAAATCATTGTTGAGTACGCCAACCGCAGTTGCATTTTTGGATTATTCTAAAGCTTTCGACACTATTGATCACAAAATACTTTTATCGAAGCTCAACAATATGGGTATAAGGGGTATAGCTCTAACACTCATTGAAAGTTACTTATTAAATAGAGTACAAGTGGTCAAAATTAACCCATTAAGTCCTGAATGGACGTTTTTTCACTACAATTTTCAATGGTTGTATTTAGTGTGAAAAAAGGCTCTAAAAAATTTGAAAGAAGACATATCTGACGTAAAATTAACTGAACTTTCAGAATCTGTCATTACATTTTTCAGAAAATGCAACCGTGAAAAACTATATTCGATTTTTTCAAAAAAATCATGCATTTTTCAAATGAATTTTTTTTTCATTTCGTCTTTTCACATTGAAATTGTTTCAGAATTCCTCTAAACGGTAAAGAAATCGTGTCCTCGAGACTTAAACTTTAAGATGTGCCTATGTCCATTTTGAAAATAAAGGTAAAAGCATCCAAAATGGCGGCCCAAACAGAAAAAAATTAGCCAAAAATTCAGGAATTTTTTATTCAAAGACGATCGACTTTAGGAAAAAATGTTACAGAACAAAAAGTTCTTACAATTATTCAAAGAATACGCTGAATTTTTTTTCAGAATTTTTTAAACACTTTTTTCATTTTTCAAAATCCCAAAATTTTGACAAATCGAAAAAGTCGTCAAAAAATTCTAAAAAAATTTTCGGGCATTCTTTGATTAATTGCAAGAAGTTTTTCTTCCTAAAGTCCTAAAGTCTTGTCGAGAAAAATTTCGAAAAAAATTCGAAAAAAATTGTCGAGAAGTTCAGGAATTTTTTATTTGAAAATGGTAGACTTTAGGAGAAAATGTTACGGAAGAAAAACTTCTTGCAATTAATCAAAGAATGCCCGAAAATTTTTTTAGAATTTTTTGACGACTTTTTCGATTTGTCAAAATTTTGGGATTTTGAAAAATGAAAAAAGTGTTTAAAAAATTCTGAAAAAAAATTCAGCGTATTCTTTGAATAATTGTAAGAACTTTTTGTTCTGTAACATTTTTTCCTAAAGTCGATCGTCTTTGAATAAAAAATTCCTGAATTTTTCGCTAATTTTTTTGTGTTTGGGCCGCCATTTTGGATGCTTTTACCTTTATTTTCAAAATGGACATAGGCACATCTTAAAGTTTAAGTCTCGAGGACACGATTTCTTTACCGTTTAGAGGAATTCTGAAACAATTTCAATGTGAAAAGACGAAATGAAAAAAAAATTCATTTGAAAAATGCATGATTTTTTTGAAAAAATCGAATATAGTTTTTCACGGTTGCATTTTCTGAAAAATGTAATAACAGATTCTGAAAGTTCAGTTAATTTTACGTCAGATATGTCTTCTTTCAAATTTTTTAGAGCCTTTTTTCACACTAAATACAACCGTTGAAAATTGTAGTGAAAAAACGTCCATTCAGGACTTAATGGGTTAATGAAGTTAACAGTGAACCAATTACAATCAATGTTGGTGTACCACAAGGTTCAATCTTGGGGCCGCTGTTGTTCATATTATATATTAATGATTTGCTATTATTACATAAAGAACTAATAGCCTAGGCCGATGATACTGCAGTGACAATTAGTGGCGTAAATTGGTATGAAATTGAAATGTCATTAACAAACATACTAGAAAGGATTTATTCATGGCTCTATGTAAATAATTTATTCTTAAACGTAAATAAATCCACATTCATTACTTTTGGCAACTACAAGGATTCAATCCCAGAGATTATTAATATTACGATAAATGGACAATTGCTAAACAGAACGACAAATTGCAAATACCTTGGGTTAACATATGATTCAAATTTAAAATGGGATGTTCATATAGGTAACGTAATTAAGAAAACAAAATATCTTGTCTACGTTTTCTACAGACTTAAGAAAGTTCTTTCTAATAAACAATTGCTACAAATTTACTATGGATTATTCAATAGTGTCGCGGTGTATGGAATAATTGGCTGGGGAGGACTGTACAACTCATCGCTAGACCCGTTAGATAGACTACAGAAGAGGATTCTCAAAATTATTGCGGTAAAAGACCAAGAAGCACCTTTAGAATTACGTCGGATTTTTGTTTTGAATAGCATAGTTTATAGATACAAACAACGCACAGAGGAATATAAACAAAATTCATCCAATACCAGATGCAAAAACGTTATATTGCCATTGCATCGCTTAAAAATTGGTCAAAGAAGTTTTGAATACTACGCGTTAAAATATTTTAATATGCTACCTAATGCACTGAAAACATTAAGTATTAGTAACAAGTTATTGAGAAGAAAGCTGAAACAGTCTATTAAAACTAAGGATATAGAGTAGTTCCTAATTTCTATTCGCATCTCTATGCAATATATTACTTCGCATGTACCTGAGACTACGCAAATTATATATCTCAAAAACCATAAACTCGCGTTTTATGCCATCTACGTTGGACAATTAATTTATAGTTATTTTTAGTTAGTAAGGACCAACCTATGTACGGACATATTTTGTCCCCTATAGGTCCTTTATGTACTAATTTATGTAGAGGAGAATTTGGTCAATAAAATATTATTATTATTATTATTGTCAATTTAGGTAACAGGTCTAATCAACATTATTTATTTATTTACTATAACTTTTTAATTTATTGTCATTATTCCCTTCTCGTGTCCTTTCTTATTCTTTCCGTAATCACAGAACACTTCAGGAAACTTTATGCAGATCGAATTATATATTTAATTATCCTGTCGCTCGCCTTAAGCGTGTCTGGAATAGTCTTAATGTTACTACCCGTGCGATTAATTCATTAGCTAATTTTAAACGTAATGTGCGTATCGTGTACAAATATTATGATTAAATCTTTTGTTTTTTATTTATTCGGTGCGTTTTATATTACTTTATATTCACTGTATCGCGTCTTATTTTCTGTTTATATTTATGTCTGTTTAAATTTTAAATTTTATTTTATTTTGTATACTTGTATTAGTCCTGTAAATGCTGGCACTATTATTATCTTGCAAATTTTTATTATTTTATATTATTACCCGTGCAACTGTTCAGCGTCTATTTTTGTATTATTTTTTGTAATATTTTGGGTATTTATGTATTGTAACATTTTATTCAAGGACTTACAGTCCGTTTATAAATAAATAAATAAATAAATAAATAACAAAAAATAACGAAAATATTACGTAATATATAATAATAACTAAATTTTAAACAAAAGTTGAAGTAAGTCTTCTTATTGTCGATTTGAACGGAAGTAAACCTAAGCTGCGTACATTGTGCAGTAACATATTCCATTCTCTTTTAACACGTGGAATAGTCCAGAAAAAGCCGTAATTAGTTTTATGGAGACCCTCGCTGACAGCTCTAAAAGAGCGTAGGCTATGTGAGAATACTCAATGTTCGAATAACTTAAGGAGGTTCACCAGGTACCTATCGAGTCAAATATGGAACGGACGCCAATATGACTTCGGTGGTATGCTTCCTAAGACGTTGCCGTCCGTCAACATAACCAAAAATGACCCTTTTAGCTATTTGTTTATTTTATTTCTCGTCTCTAAAGGTAGGAAGAGACGTTTTTCTTTCTGCAAATAAAATCTCACAAATTTTTTTTATCAGTAGTATAAATTTTACGAAAAACTCAATGTTAATTCAATACGAATTTCATGAATATATACTTGTTCCCATAAAACTCAATGTTAAAGAATCGTGAACATTTTTATTCATTTCTCTGCTCTGAAGGTACCTAGGGGCTTGAAACTTTGCAGGCATTAATTTCTTTCATTGTTTAACCTACTATAATTTTTTCGTTAAATTCTCAATGTTAATTCTTTGACCTGGTGAACCTCCTTAAATATAACGGGACTAAAAGTTAAATTGACAATATTATAGGCCAAAAGTAAATCATGGTAACGGTGTAAGGATTTTACAGTAGGGAGATTGAAAGCGGTTGCATGATGTTGATAATCGTGGTCAAAAATATGCATTGGGGAACCAGAAAGATATCTAATTAAATTGTGCTGAACCGATTCCAGATGAGAAATTTCTTGTGTTGTATAGGGTGACCAGATTGACAAGCAATAAAAAAGATTTGGCAAAATAATAGTGTGATATAAGTAAATAATAGTATCGACATTGTTAAAGTTCTTAGTAGTTCTCTTTAAGAATCCTAACATAGACAGAGACTTAGTAACAACCAAATTTATGTGAGCAGAGAACTTAAGAGAGCTGTCGAAAATTACTCTTAAATCCTTAATAGCAGAGACTGCTTCGAATGATTGCCCACCAATAGAATACGTAAATTCTGTTGGCTTATTACAGCGATAAACAGAAATACTCTTACATTTTTTTTATATTTAAGTATAACCTATTTTTCTGTGCCCAGACTTCTAGAGAGCTTAAAGTATCTTGTAACAATGAAGCTTCTTCATGCGAGTTGATGATTGAACAGATTTTTATATCAACATCTTGCAATCGGAAGCCGAAAAAACGATATCGTTGATAAATAATGTAAATAAAAGTGGTCCAAGGTGTGAACCTTGAGGAACGCCAGACGTGGCTACAAAGGAGTCTGAAATTATACTATTCACTCAGAGCAATTTCAATTTCATATTTGCAATTTCAACATTCAAACTCAATTAAATAATTAAATAAACAAATAATTTGTTCTCGGTAATACGGTCCTCTTACTAATTGTTAAGATGTAAACAAAGAAAAATATGACGTAACTGAGATTTCTGTTCACGCCTAATGCAATAAATCATCATGTACTTATATGGGTGATTCTCCAAAAACAGGGCATTTTCAAGAATGAAAATTTGTTTGTTAAATTCGTTTTTTTTTAATGGATTCTTGCTTATTAGCACCAAGTTAAGTTATTGTTAAAGTAGCTACAAAATTATTTTAAAGGAAAGGGGAAGACTTTTACTATGACGCATTTTCATATGGCTATATAAACCAACAATTGCTTATTAAAAACTTGAAAAAAATAACTCTAAAGAGTCAAAAACATAATGTACATATCTCATTTAGTGCATTTTTGTGAATAAATGAAAATTATTTACTAAGTAATAATTAAAAAATTAAGAAAAACACATGAATTTTTGAAGAAGTTTTAGACAAAATAAATTTATTAAAGTTAATGTGTCGTTGGTTAGTAACTACAATGATAATATTATATTCATAATTTTAATAAATAATATTATTTCATAATAAACTTGATTCATAACGTTGTAACAAATATAAAGTTTAATTTTGTGTTTTTTTAAATTATATTTAAATAAATGTCTAAGAGGAAGAGAAATATAAATGTTATTTATGATTTGAGAAATATTTTCTGCTACGGGTTACACTTTGTTCTTGTTTAGTACCTGATACGCCAAATGTTTGGTAACGACAATGAAGGTGACGACAATGAAAATTTGTAAAAAAAATCCAATTTTACACATTTTAAACAATAATAAATTAAAAAACAAATTTCCAGTAACGTTTATTCCTTTAATCTTTAAGTTTTCATTGTTTTTTAATTGCTGTTTGTAGCAAAATACCAAAATTAGGACGGGTGACGACAATTAATTTAATAAAAATACGTGGTATTTTTATACAGTTTTTACTTGTTCATGAGATAAATATGTTCTCTTTTCAATTTTCTATGGAGGATTAGTAAAGTGTAGTGTTTTTTCTTTGATTTTCTCATAAGTTTTAGTAAAAAAGTTAATTATTTCCAGTTCATTTATACCAGTTTACGCATTGTCGTTACCTCATAGAAATTTCTTAAGACATTAATATTTCAATAATTATAAGTATATATATTGATTTAATTAAATATTATACAGAGAGAAATTGTACAGTTTGAGCTGTACTATAGAAATATTATTTGAATAAATTAAAATAATTCGGTTTCTTAATAGCGCTAATATTTTAAAGTTTTGAACTTAGAGGTTTGGACATATCAAAAATGCTACTTTTAGTCTTTAAATGTCATTTTACACCAGTTTTTTTGTAACAAAAGTATTATTTTTTCAAATTAACATGGGCCAGGGATATTTATTTAACATTTCTATCGAAATTTAATAATTTATTGTCAAAATTTTTGTAAGATATAACGTAAAGACACGAAAATGCCCTGTTTCCGGAGAATCACCCATATGTAAAAATTGAGAATCACATGCTATTGGATTTAATGTTAAAAATATCTCTATAGCGCTAATAATTGGAACTATTGCCTTAATGCGTTTCGCACCAGGATGCCATGTTGTGCTCTTCAGCAGGGCTTAAGGCATCCTTGCCTTGGACGCAATATTAAATTTTAAGTTTGTAGGTATAATTTTCATTTTTATACTGCATTAAATGCCAGGATATCGCATTTAAACAGTAACAAAATGAAGAATGCGTTATAGACTTAAATATTAGTACTAGTTAGTGTAACCGATTATAAATAAGTAAGTATATTTATATTTCTTGACCGCTTTAATTCAATGAAATAATTAAATAAACAAATAATTTCCTCGCTAATACGGTCCTCTTACTAATTATTAAGTTTGTGCGAAACGCATTAAGGCAATAGTTCCAATTATTAGCGCTAGAGGGATATTTTTAACATTAAATCCAATAGCATGTGATTCACAATTTTTACATATAAGAACAATGCATTTAAATAAAATAATGGAAAATTACAAATATATATATATTACACACGCAGAATAATATAAAAATCTAATCTGACCAAACCTAACCTAACATAACCTTACCTTAACTTACACTGTAAAAAATCCTGATGAAATTTACAACGTTGAACGTGGTAAATATGGAACCTACGCTAAACGCTGTAAAATTACTACGTTTAATGTAGGATTTTTACATTTGTGATGCGTATTTTTACAAAATCATGTATTTTTCTTCCCCAACCATAGAATTACAATTGCAGAGCATTGCAGAGTAAAGCTAATGAACCAATGTTGAATGTGGTAATTTCACACCATGCTGTAAAATTTCTGTGTTTCATGTAGCAGAATTACATAACCTTGTAAAATTCATCTTGTTTTTTGAGAAAATCCCTACGTTGTATGTAATATTACCAATTTTTTGTCAAGGAAAATTACAGTGAGATTGTAAAATTCATCATGATTTTTTACAGTGTACTTAACCTAACCTAACGGAACCTAACCTTATAACCTACTCTAACCTAACTTCATCTATTTTGTTAAAATAATACAAAATCTAACCTAACCTAACCTAACCTAATAATCTACTCTAACCTAACTGAACCCTTTGCGTCATGATGGGTCTCTCAGAGACCCAACTTACATTTTACCAGTTTTCTATTCTTTAAATTGATTTTTAATCAATAAATATAATTTCTTGTTTCTATATGGTTGTCTAGACATAAACAAGAGCAAAAAACAGTTAAATAGTTGTTAATTTTTAATAACAATACTATTGTTAATTAACAAGTAGTTAAAAATGGTACTATTTTCAGAAAGAATGCATTCTTTACTTGTAGATTAAGAGATTCAAGAGGCCAATTTTTTATGTACTCAGTACATTCAATACTATTAAAAAAATTATTTCACCATTTTCGGCCATATTTTTTTTAATAAATTAAATTTTTTTCTTACAAAACGTAAAAAATCAATTTTTTCACAAAATTCGAAAGAAATATCGAATGAAAATTAATGAAACAATATAATAACTGTACTGATGTGCATAATAAAATTTTGTAAATTCAAGATGGCGAATCCAATATGGCGGACGAAATTTTTAAAAATCGATTCAATTGCCCTGAAACTCGTTACTTTGATGTTTTCGGGATCGCCGATTACAAATTCAAAATGGCGGATCCAATATGGCGGACGAATTTCTAAAAATCAGATGAAATTCGCTTATAACTCGTTACCCGTGCGCTTTCGGGGTCGCTGATTACGAATATGACGTCAGATTTTCAAAAATCAAAATGGCAGAAGAATTTTTGCGATTGTCAGATTTTTATCTTAGGGTTCATATGATCGCTGGTTATAAATTTAAAAGTTAACTTTTAGGATTTAAAAACCAAACCAATAATGTGAAAATAATTTTAAAAAATATAAGATTTTACTACAATGTATTTTAAAAATGTTTGCTATTGTGTCAAAATCTAAAATAAAGAATTACAATGTATAGATTGTTCATTATTATATAAGTACCTTGCTGCAGGAGTCAGACATTGCCCAGAAAAGAAACTGGGATTTTCAAGCGAATCAGATCATTTTTTGAAAAAGTCGTCCGCCATATTAGATCCGACATTTTGAATTTTTGAAAAACTCGTCCGTCATATTAGATCCAACATTTTGAATTTTTGAAAACGAATTTCAGATTCGTATTCAGCGACCCCGAAAAACCCTCGAGTAAACATTTTCAAGAGAATCAAATCATTTTTTGAAAAAGTCGTCCACCATATTAGATCCGCCATTTTTAATTTTTGAAAATGAATTTCAAATTCGTAATCAGCGACCCCAAAAACCCCTGAATAAGCATTTTCAAGCAAATCAGATCAGTTTTTGAAAAAGACGTCCGCCATATTAGATCCGCCATTTTTATTTTTTGAAAATGAATTTCAAATTCGTAATCAGCGACCCCCAAAACCCTTCGGTGTATAGTGACCTTAAAATTTTGTTGAAAAGAAAAATATGTGACTGAAAGGGTTAAAATGTTGGGTTATGTCGTTACGAACATGAAAATGTAAGGTTATGTTGTTACGAATTTTGAAATGTTAGGTTATGTTGTTAGGAACAAAATGTAAGGTTATGTTTTGTTCGTAATTACATTATTACGTTATTAATTACATTAATAATTACGTTATTACATTTTGTTCGTAACAACATAACCTAAAGTAATTACTAATGTAATTAATAACGTAATAATGTAATTACGAACAAAACATAACCTTACATTTTGTTCGTAACAACATAACCTAACATTTCAAAATTCGTAACAACATAACCTCACTTTTTGTTCAAAACAACATAACCTTATATTTTCATGTTCGTAACAACATAACCTTACATTTTCATGTTCGTAACAACATAACCTAACATTTTAACACTTTCAGTCATATATTTTGCTACGAACATGAAAATGTGTGGTTATGTTGTTACGAACTTTAAATTGTACAATACAAAAATCTAACCTAACCTGACTTAACCTAACTTACTTTATTTTGTTAAAATGTTTAATATGTTATGTTGAAATCGTCATTTCAAATGTTTATGATGAAATTATCTTGTGGTGAAAACATACTTGTGTTAAACTTACCTTAGGTACAACGGCTTGGAAGAGATAATCCTTGAGCGGCTGCGAGTTTTTACTCACAGTCGTAACGACAATAACTGACACATCATCCCTCGGTCCATCTTTCGCAAAATGTAAAACCACCGTAATGCCATTTTTCTCATCGATAACCGTCATCGGCGGAACAGTACCTAAAGATTATAAAATAAATCAACAAATCCCTTCACACCTCAAAAAAGATTACTTACCAGGTTTAATATTTTCGAGACTGACATTAATATCTGCTAACGATTTAATTTCAGGTTCGTTATTGACAACCATTAACGGTACATCGTTATCCTTAGACACCTCAGAATTGACTTGTATCAAAATGTCATCGCCATTTACATCTGCGGTAGAATCACTAGATTCTTTCTCATTTGTGAAAGTGTAATTCGATTCCTCCGCAGACTTCAGACTATTTAACGGTAACTTTTCTTTGTTAAAATTTCCTTTCGATGATCCTGACAAACTTTCTTTTAGAAGCGATTCTCCAAGTAAGTTCAAGTCTTCTAAAGCTTTAGTTTTACTATCGTTAGGTTTAGTCGTTTCTTCGACTGGAATTTTCGCATTTACTTTAGGAATATCTTTCGTAGGTTGCATTATCGCATTGGTTAATAAAAG
This sequence comes from Trichopria drosophilae, assembly GCA_030407085.1. Lineage (NCBI taxonomy): Eukaryota > Metazoa > Arthropoda > Insecta > Hymenoptera > Diapriidae > Trichopria > Trichopria drosophilae. Next base: position 27,444,316 of record CM059585.1, read on the forward strand.
CGGCGGATCCTGCGCCAAGATAGAATTGTTTAGCGAGCTGAAAATATCTCCTAATACTTCCATATTAGACCGAGGACTCGCAGGCATCAGATCGCTTTGAGAATCGGTAGAAAAACTTTCCATCGGACCCGAAAGATCCAGTAACGATGGTCCGTTAGGAGTTGGTTTTGCAGAGTTTCGATTAAGTAACAACACTGTAGCGTATTTATCAAATACTTGTTCCAAATCGTCGCTTGCTGCGACTACTTCGGCTAACATTTCTTCGTTATTTTGGGTTTCGTGAGCAAGTCTCAAAAGTGTTGGCCTCAGACGTTCGCAAGCTTCGTAAAGTTCTTTCATCAATTCTACATCTTCTGTAGATGTTTGTCCAGGTGTGTAAGAGTCGAGCATGTCGGATAATAACCTGACGTTATTGTGTACCGATTCTAATTCCATCACTCTTCGAGAATTTTGTTGGGCCCTTTTTTCATCCTCTTTAACCATAGTTTTGATTAATCTATTGGCCGCATGTAAATCGTCAGGATTTTTACTTTGAAGTAATTTTTGTAATATCTTTGACTTTTCTTCATCTTCGAAAATAGGATTTTTCACTTTTATCGGTTTACTAATAGGTTCTGGAGTATCCGGCACTGGACTTGTACTTTCCTAATAAAAAAACATTTTAGAAATCGATTTCGATTTCGTTTATATAAATAGTAACGAACCTTAATGACGCCTTGTTTCTTCAACATTTCGTACGCTTCTTTGATTTTCGTTTCTCGTGGATATTCGCTTGTCCACGAATGTAATAAATGTAATACTTTTTCTCTTACCGGACTCGGAGTTCTACTACCGAGATATTTTGGAGATACGAGTTTAATCATTTCATTGAGAAACCGAAATTTTCCTATCTCTGTATGGAACGACGGTCCACATCTTCGCATACAGGTATCCAACAGCTTCAAACGTACGACAATTAAGGTTACGATTTAAATTAAAAGTTTTTGCAATACTTACGTCGAGGGCTTGTAAAGCTTCCCATTCTGTTGTCGTTTGGATATGAGACGCTAAGAGTTTACTTGCGATCTGTGCACCTTCGGCTTCTTTGGTCAACATGACGCAAAAAGCCTCGGCCGCTGCTATATCGGGTTTCTGGTTTTGGGGATTTGTGGCTCTCTCTACGAACAAATGTTTTAGTACGAAATAAAGGTTTGGAATGGTTAATTGACTTACGTATGAGAGCCTCGAGGCTTGTCGTAACCACATCCATTTGTGCAGCTTAAATGTTCATTTATTGACGACATACGAAATGTACGGCTAGTTTGACAGCCGTTTTAAAACGTCGGCCCAATTTATGAAGTTTTTTTAATGAATTCACTTTGGGGACTGATAAAAAAAAAAAGTAATTTTTGTAAGAAAAGGTGTGGATCTTTAAGCGGTCAGGCAATTAACCATTATGTGTTTGTTTAGATCTAAGTTATGATTAGCCGCTAAATATGCAACGACACGAATGCACACGCGGGGGACAGTGACATTTTAACGTGTGACCCTGACGATTTGCCATTCGGTGGTTCAATTTGCAACAATCGCGACAAAGCGGGCGCATTGGCCGATAAAAAGCGGCAAATGGCGCAGGGTATGGAGACCTCTCAGGTGTGGTCTACATTAAACTTCCATTATCTACATACAAAAAAATTCTGTCAAAAAAGCTAAAGTATGACAGGCGGATTCGACACGACTATTTTTGACAACTAACCCCGTCGATAATGTCAATTCCTAACCTATAAATCTCATTGTTCGATTGGCATTTTTATGGCGCCTGTTACGAAGTATCTTCCCAACAAACGAAAAAGTATACGAAAAATCTGTGTACGATTTAATACGAAATAAGTCTGTTTCTGTCCCAATCTTTCAGTTACGAATACGAGTATATACGATATTATATGTTATACGTAAACGCACATAACCTCAAAGAAACGATTACTTTCGATTATCGAATGATTTAAACTGAAAACTAGAAAACAGAACATTTCTTCGAAAATTATGAAATACGGAAAACGGTATAATCAATTCTTCGATTAAATTAACAGAATTTAAAGCTAAGCCGCAAGAAATCAATTTTTGTAATGCTTTAAATACGGTATCGTATAAGATCGAATGAATTCAATTCTGGTCACAGTAAACGAAAACGAATAGAAAGTTAAAAATACGAATTGAAATGAATTCAAGTGAATTGAAATGAATTAAAACGCAAGATAATGATTAATTGAATCCACTTTTTAATTCATTTTAATTCCCTGCAAAAAATGGAAGCGTACACGTACGCTTAAATGTCTAAATTCACGCTTCTTTTTGACATTTAAGAGTACCTGAAGAGTACTACAAGCGTGAATTTAGACTTTAAGCGTACGTGTACACTTACATTTTTGCCAGTAGGGTTCACTTGAATTCATTACAATTCGTATTTTTAACTTATTCTATTCGTTTTCGTTTACTGGGGTATTACAGGTCGTATAAAATAGTATAAATTCGAAAATGTTGAGTTTGTTTTGTGTTGATTAGACATGTTACCTCAATTTATTGATAAACAATAAACAATTTTTAAAAAAGGCCTTTTTATAATTAAAAATTCATTATTGACGAAACTTTTGTCACGCAACTTTTGGTAACAAATGTTAAAAACTACTTTATCCAGTTATGGATGATTTTTCGCATTTCGGTTGTCCATCTTGGATCCGCCATTTTGAATTTTCAAAATCTGACTTCAGATTCGTAATCAGCGACCCAGAAAACCCCCCCGAGAACCCAGTTTCCTAAAGTTTCGATAATTTTTTGAATTTCTGTCGACCATCTTGGGTCTGCCATTTTGAATCTTCAAAATCTGACTTCAGATTCCATAATCAGCCACCTCGAAAAACCCCGAGTAACAACTACCAGCTTTTTTCCGTGTAAAGAAAAATGTATGCCGCAAAGGGTTAAATAAAATAATGGAAAATGGCAATTATATATATTATACAACGCAAAATAATGATTGGCATTTTTATGGCGCCTGTTACGAAGTGTCTTCCCAACAAACGAAAAAATATACGAAAAATCTGTGTACGATTTCATACGAAATAAGTCTGTTTCTTTCCCAATCTTACAGTTACGAATGCGAGTGTATATGTTATACATAAACGCACATAACCTCAAAGAAAACAGAACATTTCTTCGAAAATTATGAAATACGGAAAACAATATAATCAATTCTTCGATTAAATTAACAGAATTTAAAGCTATTCTAAGCCGCAACAAATCTATTTTTATAATGCGTTAAATACGGTATGGAATAAGATCAAATGAATTCAATTCTGGTCCCAGTAAACGAAAACGAATAGAATGTTAAATATACGAATTGAAATGAATTCAAGTGAATTGAAATGAATTAACCCGTTTCGTCCTGAAATGCTGTAAATTTTGACTTCTTTTCATCAGGTGCTTTCTTAGAGAAAAAAAATCACTCAATCGTTTTGATATAACCTACCTATTGTATTTTTTCTCGAACTTTCTAAATCCGGTTTCAGATTGAACATATCTGCCGCCATTTTTTTTACTATGGCGGTTTAAACATAAAAAAATTGTGAATTTTGAAAAAATTTCTTCAAATAATGGTATTTTTGAATAGGAAACCGTGTTCGGAACAAGCTAAGTCTCTGTATCTGGTGGAGTAATTAGTTACACTAAACGATAGGATGGTTATTAATTCTCCATTCAAAATGGCGATTCTCAGTTAAAATTTTGTTGAATCTAACTCAAAAGCTACGTGCTTTTTCAGAAAAATGTTGAGAATGAAAATTTCTTAGAATTCATTGAGAAATATAGTGGACTTTTTCAGATTTTTTAAATGAAGTTTTGAGAAATTTTTTTTCAAAATTTTTTTCAAAATTGTAATTTATTTACGAAAAATTCTCAACAAAATTTAGTGCATTCTCTGATAAATTCTAAAAGTTTTTTGTTCTTTGCAATTCTTTCGAAAAGTTGATATTTTTCGAGGAAATGAATTTCAAATATTATTGTTTAAGATTTTTCTTTCTCAAAAACTATCAACTTTTGGGAAAAAATGCATAGAATAAAAAACTCTTAGAATTTATCAGAGAATGTACTAAATTTTGTTCAGAATTTTTCGAAAAAAAAATTACAATTTTGAAAAGAGTTTTGAAAAAAATTTTTCAAAAATTCATTTAAAACATCTGAAAAAAATCCACTATATTTCTCGGCGAATTCTAAGAATTTTTTAAAACTAGCTCATTATTGTTCAGTTAGAGCGTCCAGAAATTTTTCAACAAAATGTTCACTGAGAACCGCCATTTTGAAGCCGCCATTTTGAATGGTGAATTAATAACCATCCTATCTTTTAGTATAACTATTTACTCCACCAGATACAGAGATTCAACTTGATTCGAACACGGTTTCCTATTCAAAAATACGATTATTTGAACAAATTTTTTCAAAATTCACGATTTTTTTTATGTTTAAACCGCCATAGTAAAAAAATGGCGGCAGATGTGGTCAATCTGAAACCGGATTTAGAAAGTTCGAGGAAAAATACAATAGGTATGGTTATATCAAAACGATTGAGTGACTTTCTTCATGAGAAAGCACCTGATGAAAAGAAGTCAAAATTTAGGGCATTTCAGGACGAAACGGGTTAAAACGCATGAAAATGATTAACCCTATTCATGTCAAACGACCATAATTTTGTCATGTTTTTCAAGTGAATATTTACCCGTGTAGTGATAAGTAAAAAAATTTCAAAACCATATTTTCTGACGTAGGACCTCTTTTATTCGAACCTCTCTTATTCTAATTGCCTTTCTTATTCTAATTGTCCAGCCTCTCTTATTCTAATCGTTCCCCCACAAGTCTTTTCCCACTATCACACGAAAAGTCAACGAAAAATATTGTCCACGAATCACAAGCTCGCAAACAAAGTAAGGGGAAAATTAGAATAAGAGAGGTTGGCGCCATCTTGAAAAACTTTACTAATTAGATTAAGAGAGGTACTGTATTTTTGTCCGTACTTTTCTAATCTGCTATTAGTTTTGTTCTATAATTTTGATTTTTCCAAAAAGGAGGGTAATTTACAAAAAAAAACGTGATTTTTAAACGTTTTATTTTGTTTAACGCACTGGCTTATAATGTTCCTGTTGTCGGATCGGTACAAGTGTCTGAATCCTGTGGAATAATCACCATAACTAAAATTTAAGCAACGCAGAATATCAAATATTAAAATGGCCGATCCAATATGGCGGCTTTTACACTCATTTTTAATGTTTTTTCATTGTTTTGTATGTTTTTAGTCTCTGACACTTACGTTTTGAATAGTTTTATTATATATTCTCAGTCCCATACCGATTATGCTAGAAAATAGCAATAGAAAATGATATGGAATTCAAAATGGCTGAAAATATTATATTTTTATTATAATATAGATTTATTATGTATATCTCAGTTTGATATCGATTATGCAAGAAAAGAACAATACAAGATGATATGGAATTAAAAATAGTGGAAAATATTCTATTTTCTTTCACAATCGATATCAAACTGTGATAAATATAAGAAATCTATTGAAAAATTAAATGTTATGGACTAAATTTGTAAGAATATATATTAATCAATGAACCGGTATTAATAATCATAAATATAGATTTCAAAATGGCCAACATGGTTCAATATTATGAAAAAATCCAAGGATTCTTTTTCATAATATTGAACCGTGTTGGCCATTTTGAAATCTATATTTATGGTTATGGACTAAAAACATAAAATAAAATAAAGAAAAAAACGTTAAAAATGCTTGTAAAAGCCGCCATATTGGATCGGCCATTTTGAATTTTGTTTGTTGTGGTTATTATTCCATAGGATCCAGACGATTGTATCGATCCGACAACGGGAACATTATTAACCAGTACGTTAAACAAATAAAAAAATTTTGGCATGAAAAGTGTTAATTGAATCCACTTTTTAATTCATTTTAATTCACTTGAATTCATTTCAATTCGTATTTTTAACTTTCGTTTTCGTTTACTGGGGTATTAGGTCGTATAAAATAGTATAAATTCGAATAAGATTCTCGAATAATCAATACGCCACTAGAAAGAAACAGAAAGCAAAATATCGATTCCGTATACTTTTTCGTTCATTGGGTTCTTGACGTTTCGAATTGAGAAACGCCACAACCTAATTCGAAGTTCATCGATTTAATACTTTCACGTGGATTCCGAATAATTGCGCCGGCTTTATTTTTTGTGTTATAAATAAAAAAGAAAAACAAATGTTACGACCATGACAGGCATTGTTTACTTTTACATATATTATTATTACTTTGTTCCGGTGAGAATGATTACGTTTTAGTTCGTGTTTTTATGTAAAAAACTGCTCATCAATGTTTTTTAGGTTATGTTTATATTTTATTCACGTATTATATCGGATTAGAACGAAAGGATTTCAATGAAACATAATGTTTTAGATAACGAGATCAAGGCAGGAGTAGAAATGAATAATCAAGTTGGTAAATTTTTGTAACAATTCCATAAATCATATTCATTTGGAAATTGGCTCTATTATTGATTTTAATACAATGACGAAATACTACGGGACGCATTATGGCCTTAGCGCAAAGCAGAAGAGAAGCGGCTGAGCTTGAGTTTGAGGGTGTAACGTATATGGTCTAGGAATGTTCTACATAATAATTAGTTTTGTATATAGATGAAAATAATGTTTTATGCGTATCTACGTATAAAAAAAAATTAAATAATAATAACTTACAATATAAAGTTCTGAAGATTCGAAATATTATTTATATTTGATAACCATACGAAAACTTATTGAAACATATAGCATATTGAATTATAAAATAAAATACTGAAAATTGAACTATACTCCCGCAATTTTAAATATTTTCCATACAGAAAATTTGTACGTGTATTTCTTTCCATTTATGTCACATATTTTAAAAAATAAAAATTCCAAATCATGGAAAAATTAAATTTTTTTTTTTGCGAAATACCATTAATTTGAGGAAGAAAATAGTACAAATGACAATATTTAAAAATGTGTAACATATAAAAATCAATGGCCTAAATTCTGGCTTGCTCCTCCCCGTAAATGAAATTCATCAAATTTTAAGGAGATTCTAAAGTAATCCGCCGGTAAGGAAGGAAATTTCACCAAAAAATGTAAATAAAAGATGACTGAATAACATTTTTAAAATTGGGGCTCTGTAAGGATAATTCTAAGCACTTTTAACAGTTTTATAGGAAATACCAAACATATTAATTGAAAACTGACCGAGAATTTTTGTAAATAAGTGTTTTTTATTTGTTTCCGTAATTATCGGCCAATTCTCAATTAATTTCCTTGGAATTTTCTAGGATATCTTCTATAGTAATTAAAATTGCCCTTACAATGCCCGAATTTTGACAAATCGATTCAATCATTTTTTATTTACGGTTTTTAGTGAAAATTCCTACCTTATCGGCCGAGCTCTTTAGAATACCCTTAATACGAAATTAAACGGTCTAATGCTTTTCAACGTTTTTATTCGGTTTGTATTGGGAAATTAAGCGTTTTCACATGTAAATAAACGAACATAACCTAAAACGTAACACTGCGTACAGTATATTCCTTCCCTTCCCTATTGAAAAAATCCATGTGGATTCCATATGGATTCCATACGGATTTTCAATGTGGATTTCCATATGGATTCCATATGGATTGATGTGGATTCGACTGGATTCCATATGGATTTTTGGTGTGGATTCCATATGGATTTTCATGTGGATTCCATATGGATATGTAAGTGGAATATGAATTCCATGTTGATTTTTAGTATGGATTCGTTATGGATTATTTTATGTACATTCCGTATAGTTATTTTAATGTGGATTCCATATGGATTTTTTCATATGTATTCCATATGGATTTTTTATGTGAATTCCATATGAATTTTTGACATGGATCTTCATGTGGATTTCCATATGGATTTTCTACATGGAGTCTACGTGGATTGATGTGGATTCAAAATGGTTTTTTACATAGATACTACGTGGATTCCATATGGATTTTTTATGTGGATTCCATATGGATTGTTTATGTGGATTCCATATGAAATCCACATCAAAAATCCATAATGAATCCACATCAAAAAACAATAGGGAATGTACATAAAATAATCCATAACGAATCCATACCAGAAATCAACATGTAATTCATATTCCACTTACATATCCATATGGAATCCACGTAGTATCTATGTAAAAAACCATTTTGAATTCACATCAATCCACGAAGGCTCCATATGGAAATCCACATGAAAATCCATGTCAAAAATTCATATGGAATCCATATGGAATTCATATCAAAAATCCATATGGAATCCATATGGAATCCACATCAAAAATCCATATGGAATCCATGTGGAAAATCCATATGGAATCCATATGGAATCCACATGGATTTTTTCAATAGGGTTATGTTCTATACTTCTCATAGGTCTTCCTTCCGTTATGTTATATGGGTAAATCCATAGAACTTTTGACTTTTATGATATTGTATGATTACGTTTTAGTTCGTGTTTTCTTTAACCCCTTGACAGTGTATGACGGCTATAGCCGCAAAAATAAAAGTGGCCAAGAATGCGCATGACGGCTATAGCCGCATCATAAAATAAACGGAGTAAAACTTCCTGAATTTGCTTGAAACTTGTTACTCGGGGGTTTTCGACGTCGCTGATTACGAATTTGAAGTCAGATTTGCAAAATTCAAAATGGCGGATCCAATATGGCGGATCAAATTTATAAAAAAGTGCTAAATTTGCTTGAAACTTGTTACTCGGGGGTTTTCGGGGTCGCTGATTACGAATCCGAAGTCAGATTTACGAAATTCAAAATGGCGGATCAAATTTATAAAAATGTTATAAATTTGCTTGAAACTTAGTACTCGGGGGTTTTCGGGGTCGCCGATTACGAATCTGATATCAGCTTTATTAATTTCAAAATGGCGGATCAAATATGGTGGATAAACATCCGAAGTCAGATTTATGAAATTCAAAATCGCGGATCAAATTTATAAAAAAACGCTAAATTTGTTTGAAACTTGTTACTCGGGGGCTTTAGGGCGGATCGTAATCGTTTTGAACTTAATAAAGCTGATATCAGATTCGTAATCGGCGATCCCGAAAACCCCCGAGTACCAAGTTTCAAGCTATTCCGATGGAATTTTTGTCAATGCACTTTTGGCCGAAATAGTAAAATTGTCTTGCACTGACAAGGGGTTAAAAACTGCTAGTCAATGTGTTTTTAGGTTATGTTTATGTTTTATTCACGTATTGTACATAGACTTCTAAGTTTATGGTATTATATCGGATTAGAATGAAGGAATTTCAATGAAAATGGTCAAGAAACCGAAATAAAACGTTGGGTTCCCAGCAAACGAAAAGGAATCAAAACAAATTGAATTTGCCATTTTCTGACTTCAAATTTTGATTATTACTTTGGTGTAATCATTAGACGTTTCGACTGAGGATCAATAAGTTAAAATAAAAAACTTTAAAAGAATTCGCGTCGTCGGTTTGCATTCATCATTTAAATGTTTACTAACTGCCTTTAGATTCGTTATCAGCAACCTCAATCACAACAAGATGTCGTAATATAATAAAAAGCGCCATTTTTGTTAAATTCACGCACAAAAAATGTTGAATTTACTATTTTCATATGCACTCATCAGTTCTAGCACTCACTATTCCTACATTACTGTAATAGGTATTAAACTTATGAGATATTAAAAGTGCATAAGTTTTGTTAATTAATGATGTAGAAAAACTATTCTTACAATCTTAAGGTATAATAGATATAATATAACGTTCAACAACCTAAACTTTAACGATGTGCACAAACATAACCGCAAAAATTGCGTTTTTTGCACTTTTCTCGAAAAACATTGTTTGTCCCGTATGTATAATGTGGACTAATTAGACGTAATAAGTTATTAACGTAAATTCACCGCGAATTAGATTCGATTTACAAAAATGTCGCTAGTTCCTGTATCGAAATGATCTACTAGCCTTCCATATGCACAATTGAACCCGAAGTTATTTCAAGATCATTTCTTTTTATATTTATAGATCACATGAAAATTTACTCACTTAAGAAACGATTCACTTTAGATAATTTGAAAGCCGTTATATATTCTATTTAAAAAGAAAAAATTATTATATTTTATATTGTTCTGACTTTTTGAGAAATATTAATAATTCCAAATATCGTACACAATTGTCCGAAATGACGGAACTTTCTTGACTGAATAGAATTTCAGTAAAGCGCTGTATAGTATTACGGAATTCTTAAATGTAAACACTTGAGTCTGTAACTTAATATTAAGGGATCATTATGATACAGCGATAAAACAATTTTGCTGCGGTTCGACGAGCCAGCACGTGTTCTTCTTACCGTAGATGCATATACTCAGAATGAATTTTAGTGGAATCATACTGAATTTAGGCGGATAGGTAGAGGGGACGGGCGATGATTGTAATACAAAACGTTTCGCAATAATAAATTCTTCTCTATTTTATTGTCGTAATTTTATACAGAAGCGATATCACAGTTACTTTATAATTTTGTACAACAGTTACAAAGTAATAAAATATTTATAAAGGTGAAATTTGTACAACCTTATTTAATATATATATTTCTTAAGAAGTCGTAAAACATCCGAAAGACACCTCTTTTTAAAGACAATTAGAATTTTCTTCTTATATGAATATCTGATTCGAGAAATAAAAATCTATTTATTTATGGAAGTAAATATTCATCTTATTGAAACTAATACAATACTGTATATATGAGAAACAGGGGACGCAGCGTACGTAATATTGATAATATAACATAGATAACAATGGTAAAACGCTGGTTTGACTGTTTACGGGTAAGCGTCACAAACGCGCGCAATCTATCGATAGACACTTAAATTATTATCAACCAGTAATCTCGTTAATGTACAGTTTCACAAATTGCCGATAAGAGGCAAATACATATATTCTCGTAAAAAGACGTCTTCTTATTATAACAAATTACATAAATATCTTATAATAAATGAATATATACATAAATAGAATTGAATCCTTTGATATTGAAATCGATAAAAAAATTAATGTTTAAAGCGAATACGAAAAGTCAAATATCACATAGATCATTACCGCGATTTCAAAAGATTTATATTTATTCGCAATTTTTTGGTATTGTATATGTAGGTTAACGCGTCCGGTAAATCTTCAAAACCAAGTTTTTCGCGATTTAAGAGTTGTTTAATTGGACCCCTTAAGTAGCTTTCCATCATCAATTTTAAAAATCCCATTTCCGAAGGGTGTACGAATTCTTTGACATACCTTATTCCGTTTAAGAATGCTTGCAAATTTGAGAGGTCCTTATCAAAAGACTGGCTGGGCACCAACATAAAAATTTGTGCCGCAGAATATGTTTGGGAAGGACATATGTCGACATCTGGCATCAGTGCGATCATGTTGCGAGCACTATCCATGGGGAAGCGTGGAGATTTTAATTGTTCTTGGACCATAGCCATTAAACATTTGCCCTTGAAGTCCTTGACATTATCAACATAATATATCCGATGATGTCGAATCACAACACCCTGGAGTATCATCGCATAGAGCAATTTAAGGTCAGATTGTTTTACCATACTCACAGTGGTCAACACGGTTAATATGAATGTTTCATAGTCGTTCAGGAGCCATTGGCTCTCTTCGAATATTGTATACACATCGAAGGCTGAAAATTGGCCAATATCCGACAAATCGTCTTGGTATGCTTCGCTTGCTTCCTCCAGAACTTTGAACACTTTCAGTTGATATTTTGTTGTAAATTTTCTAAGAATTTCAGAGAATTTGTGCAACAAAATGTGTTTTTGATCCATCTCATGAAGTTTAATTTTCCTTTTAACCAACTCGAAGAATACGGGTAGATCAGACCATCGAACTATTTTGAAAGCGTTTTCGAGGTCCTCGTAATATTGCTGGATTACCATTTTATTTCTTTCCATATCTGTAGAATAACAAAAGCCTCGAACTAATAAAGAGGCGTCATTTGGAGAAACTCTTTCACTATCTGCTATGTGGAGGTCCACACATGCTTGGTCATCGAGACACGGGCTAACTTTTGAAAAGTTCTCTCCCAATTCACTTGTGTAGCAGTACCACGCACTGTAAACCAGTTTGTGTATTTCCTTGTCAGTCTTTAAATCGCCCTTGAGCCTCATTCGAATCAACAAGTACAGGAATTTCAATTGTGACTTCTTTGTTATGAACAATGTTACCTTTATGTATCCTATAAACTCCTCCAAATTCTCCACGGTCTTCAAAGACTCCGGAAGTATACATGACGCTTCAGCAGCGGTATATACGCCGCGACAATATGACGGCGGGGATTTCGGAAGTATGATTTCAAAAATATGATTTGTTTGTAATCCATAACGTTTAATGAATTCTTCTTGTTTTTCTATTATCGGTAAAGTTTGCCGCATAAGTACTCCTAGCATCCATTCGTGTTCACGTTTCACGTAACTCAATGCGAGTTTCATGTCTTTTTGTTTCTCTTCACTAACATCTTCAAGTGGTGAACAAATTGCTACTATTAGATCAATCATTTCGAACGCCGAATACTGCGTTATTTCCGATTTCGTTTCCATGATAAGTCCTTTCTGCGTTTTGTCTGGAAATACTATCGGCGCTTCTCTACTATTCTGTAAATATAATGCAGACATTTGTAAAAAACCCCGACATATATATTCAAATATTTGCATTAAGTACCACAGGATAAATTGAGCGGCCCAGTTTTATAACTCGCTCGACGCTCGAACGACCGGAAAACTTTTGTCCAACAAAAAAGAAACGTACAATTTGCAAAAGTAGATATTTCGATTTTAAAAAAATACATGAATGTAGAAAATGACAAACCGAGCAAGTTTTTCTCAAGAATTTTGTAATAATAATGCATAGTTTCCGTTTTAATAAATAAAACCAATAATTCAATTACATTTTAAAACATAAATCGTCATATCTCGGCCAATTATTGTTAAAATTCTTTGAAATTTGCTATGCATACCGAACAGATCTTAGCGATGCCTATGAAGTAATAAAGCATTGTAAAAGTTCATTTCGTTATCAATAAATTAACTTTTTAATGGCAATTGTTGGAATCCGCGATTAGTCAGCTACGTCGTCGAAAAGTCTGTGGGGAACTTTCGATTTCAAAAAACTTCAAGCGAGTGATTTGTTCCTTACAAGTAGAGGAAGTTTTTTGGAAAATTTGAAATGAATTGGAATTAAATTCAGAAAGTTATGGCGATTCTTAATAAAGCGCGTGGCGAAACACGGAACGCGTTTTAGTTCCGTATAAAGAATGCTCGGCTTATGAATTCATTTATATATATATATATATAAATGACAAAACTTTTCCAGCCGTTCGAGCGTCGAGCGAGTTATAGAATTGGACCGCTCAATTGGAAATGTGGAGGAAATGGGTACTTTTTAATTTCTATTTCGTCTAGTATTTAGAAGTGATAATCAAATAAGGAGCAACTACAAAAAAAGAATAGAATTTTGTCTGTACTTTTGGATATTTTTAATAGCTTTTTCAAGTATACTGTGACATTATTCAGTATCATCAGATGATCCTTTTAGGACAGATTTGTAGAATGGAGAAAAATGCCTTTATTTCTAGTAAAAATTACTAGATAGTTTATCATTTTTACTGTCTGAATAATAAAGACGTCGGAAGTTCTACTAAAATATATTTTTTATTGCAGGGTTTGATAAAAAAATACGTTATAGAAGAGTACATGGCTTGTTAATATACTAGTAATGGAATTAATTTCTATTGTAAAATTCCTCATGTACAATATTTAACTGTACACCTTTCCTAAATAGTATGATACTAACTAAGTTGGCATTTGTTAGAAAAAAGTAATTCTAAAGGCCCTAAAAGATGTTCAGTTCTATTTTTAAACAAGCATTATTCTTTATATAGCTTACTATTGCCCTTATGAAGAAAAATAATTCTTACATTAGAAAAATGAAATTTATAGAAAAATCTCACTGTTTTTACAATTTTCTTGTTCAAATGAAAGTAAATTTTGTGTTTTATAAGAAGTATACAATATTTCTTTTGTTATAAATATACCAAACAATAATGAAAATATGCTGTTTTTAATCACTAGATAAAAAGAATGGATTTTAAAATGATTCGTTTTGATATTTATGAATATATCATTATATTTTGAAAATGTGTTTGTTTTTCTCATACATAACATTCTACAAATGTGTGCCCGTGCCTTCACTACTGTTTACATATTTGTTCTGCACAAGTAATGTTACATACGAATTGTTGACGATGCACAGTAAGCGTACTAAAACATTTGCACACTTTTATCAACAAACATTATTTAACAGATTGGCCACAAAGTTTTCGGTTAAATCTTTTATCGTAGGATAATCGCAAAGATAGAATTATATCTGAAGTCTTAATTGAAATAATATGTAAATTATACTCACGGTTTTGTAGAAGTCGATTACAAAAGTCTTCTAATTCACACCTTCATTTCGGCAGTTCCTTAATAATTATTCTGTTTCTTCGACATTGAGGTACTAACGAACAATAGATTGAAAGGCATGCTACTTTGTTATGAATTTCATATCCAGGACGTAGTAAATTATCAGAAAGGAAAATAATACCCAGAAGTAAATAACATAATGTGTTACCATTAAAACCTGAATTATCGACGTGATTGTTTCGAAATGCAAACAGAAAAGTAATTGCAAAAGAATTTTTTACTAAACCAACAAATATTGCGAAAAGTAATTGCAAAAGAATTTTTTACTAAACCAACAAATATTGCGAAATGTAATGGAGGGTGAAAAATATATTATAGAGATCGCAATTAATTAGAAAAAGCTTAAGGGGCTTTTAAAGTCTTCAATTGATAAGGTAGTACTCTATACTGAAAAAGCTATATTAAACATTATTGAGGTTACTTTTAATTCTGGCTCTGTAATTGCAATTCTAACCGTTAAATGTGACATCCTATAAAATATTAGACAAATTTGTCAAGAATTGATTGAGAATTTTTTGAAGTAAGCAAAAATCATCTATTTCTGAAAATTCCAGGTCAATTTTCAATAAACTTGTTTGGTATTTTTTAGGAGATACTTTATAGTAATTAGAATTGCACTTACTAAGCCAAAATTTTGAGAAACTGTTGGACTTTAGAATCCCCTTAATTCTATAAATTTTGTAGTTCCACATTTAGCCGACAGGATTGAATACGGGGAATTTAAGTCACTACGAAATCCATTAAAAAACTGTACCATTAGTAAAATTAATGAGAAAAAAATAATCTTCGTGAATTCAATGTTTATTATTAAAAATTGATACGTACGCATCAGTGAACAGATTTTTCCCGATTAGGAGGGTGACAATTTACGCTTGTAAACTTTTGTTTGTGAAATGCAAAATAGTAAAATACCCAATATAGCATACAATATTAGAAGATTTATGTGTATCTTTATATTCATCATTTTTTCGATCAATTTATAAAATTAAACCTATAAGTATAGAGACTCCGAAAATGTTGATGTAAAAATTAATGATTTCGTTTAATAGAAAATTACATTAATAATTCTTTCTTGTAATGTAAATGTTTTTTGTTCATTGAAATCTCTTTTTAAAATATAAAAAAAAATGTCCTGAATACAAAAATATGGCAATATTACTTGTAAGCTGCGTTTTTCATAAATTATTATCTATTTTGCTGGCCTCGCACATCTTGCAACTACGATATAATAGTAAGAGAGCAAGTGGCAAAAAATATTCTCTTTTTGCTCATTTGAATTAAGGACTCATTTCAATAACAGCAATTGAGAATATCTCTTTCTGCATTGCACTAACGTAAATTATTTCAAATGGATATACAAATACTTTTATTAAGAAAAATTGAATTATATAGTAAATTGACTGATGTTCCAAGTACATTTTACTATGCTTGAAAATGTTCAAGAGACGTTTCTATATTTTAATTTAGAACTTCGTGTGTATTTAGTAACAGTAATCTAACGAGCATGTGTCGCAAATAATATACCGACGATATCATAATTAGTCTCGCATACTATGCGTTACATAATATTTATATGTCGAAAACAGTTTTAAAAATGTTTCAACTCGCCTTTAATATTCATAGGAAAAAACATAGAAGCCCCTGGAAATTTGTCTACAGAAAATTAGCAAGGTGGATTTTCAAATAATTTTTATCAAAGTTTCGCCTGGTGACTTTAGATATGGTCTTCGGTGCCATTTCCGGGGATATTTCAAGGCCAATTTTAATTTTTTAAAGGGAAATACATATTTTTTACACCGATAATTGAAAGAGCGGGAAATTTTACGTCCAGATTTCAAATTGTGGGGTCAACGTGATCTGAAAGGGTCAAATTAACCTTCAAGGTCAAATTATCGTTATTATTGCAGGTAATCCACTGATGTAGTTCAAGCAAGGTCAACGCTATCTGATTACCTTTGAAACGTTGACCTAGTGTTCAAATTTCAGGATTAATCTCATTGCTGAAAAACAATACTACCATCATAAATGTTTATATAAACTTCAATCAACTATATACTTCTTTGGCTTTTAACAAAAATATTTTAGAATGCAAGAAATTTTTCATGACTAAACCAAAACAGCACCGCTGCACATTATCATTTCAAAAGAATTTTTGAAATGTTTTGAAATGATAATACGATCTGCGGTGCTGTATTGGAAGAAAATAATAAGCTGATCCAAATAATTAATTTTTTTTAACTCCGTGCGCGAAATTGAATTTCGCACACTATTTTTAGTGCGCAATGTAACCCATTTGCGCACTGAAATGAGTGCGCGAAGTACTTCGCACACTCAAATCAGTGCGCGACAAATTTCTTTTACGGAGTCAAAAAAAATAGAATACGTTACACTCGTGCGCAAATCACCTACTTCGCGCACTTGTATCGTAATATACTATTAAGTAATTAGTCTTTAAATTTGAATTAGTAAAAATCTATTAATGAAGAAGTGTAAAGTCGGTGACTAATTGAGTTAGCAATCGTTTATATTAATAAAGAGACTACTAATTCATTAGTTACATTTAGTAATAAGATTTTAAAAATACAATGACTAATTATTTGAAATTAGTATAACTGTAATAAGGTTCAAAGATTATTACTAATTCAATTAATCGCACACACTTTACTCTTAATTATAGTAGTTTTTGCGTAATTCACATTTAGAAAGTATATGTTTATATTTCGCTTATTTTTCAATGTATTTACACAAATTGTTGTACTATTTTAAGTAGTATTTTAAATGATACTATTTCAAAAACATATATTGTATACTCAATTAGAAAAAATATTTCGATAATTTAAGTATATTATTTACTTTTTCCAGGCTAGAAAAAAGCACGTGACAATAGACAAAAACAAAAACAAAAATAACAAATTTCATTTTGAATTTCAAATAAATCTGTTTCATACATTGAAATAAATATTATATTTAAAAGTAGAAACATACAAAAATATTTACTTGAATTATTGATAGTAATGCTAAATTTCCGAGTGATTTATGTATAAAATGAATCTTTATTTGATTTAAGTAACCACAAACACGGAAAGTCACAGTTATGTAATATTTGCGTAATGGTTACATTGTTACATAAATGTTACTTTTGTGTTTGCAGGGAATCTACACTGGATTTGAGTAAATGAATACAAAGTCAATCAATTTACTTGATTATAGTACTTTTTTCTCAATGTACAATATAATAAAATTATAACTAAGATATCGATATAGTAGTAGTTTTCAATACAAGTGCGTAAAAGTTTTTTCTGCGAACGTGAAGATTCCGGCGCCAGCCGGAAGACACATTTTGGTACATCTGCTGAACATTTTGTTGTAAGTGTGTGTAGAATGCGTATGGCAATTAAAAGAAAACTGCATACTGTAACAAAAACACTCAAGAATTCTTAACATTTTGGAATGCTACTTCTTGAAGTATAAAAATTAAATCACCATTGTTGTATACAAAGTGTGAACTATGAATAATAGTGAAAGTATTCACAAAAATTCAAAGAACAACGCTTGCTTGGAAGTTTTAAAATCAAAATCATTCAATACCCGCATTGCAATTTGATTATACATTGAAGTAAATATGTATAATTCATAACCATAAAACTTTTTAATAATTCTGAATAATTCTTCGTTCACTGGGTTCTTTATTCTTGGCAAGGTGAAATGGAATGCTTTGTTTTTTCTTATTTATATACGTCGACAAATAAGATGTTTTATAGTGCCGTTGTGCGTAAAAAAAAGAGAATCGAAGGATTTATGACCACGGGCGTAGAATAAAATGATCGACAAAAAAGTAATTAATTGTGGAAACTCGTTTCAGTTGCAAACTTTTGTATGCAATGCAGTTGATTACATCGGCCATTCGTTGCGTGTGACGTAACGAAGAAGGTGGCTCCCTCTATCATAGCGCAGGACTAAACAGAAAGTCATAAAGAAAGATATAGAGTCGCAAGTTGTGCTCCGACCGTGCTGCTACGGTCATAGTTAGTCTTAACACCACACGACCCGTGATTTGCACATTTTAGAACAGAAACGTGATTGTACAATTCGTGTCCTAAATTCGCGGTTCGCACGTATATACATTAAATGACCCATGGTCGAGAGAATTCTGTGACTTCAATAATGATAATAACGCAAATAAGATAACTGTCAAATAGTGTTCGGGTTTATAATCATCTCGAGTGTCATCGATTACCAGTTTCGTGAGGAAAAGCGAGTGCAAAACGTTGAAAAATCAGAACTGCGCAAAAGTATCGAAAATTCGATGCTTCTTTGTTTTTTATAACCTGTTGCATTAAAATCTTTATCAGATAGAATTCAGCATCGTCATTCGGTGGCGGAGGAAGTTTATCACCGTATTTCAGCGCATTCCAGTCAGTGCTTATCAGTATCGAACTGTATTAAAATTGGATCGATTTCTCTGTTGTTTTGACAAGCGGCCAGTAAGGGGCTAAGCAGTGGACGACCCAGAATCTACCCGAATCGAGCTAGTTTTTTTTCGCGCACCCGAAATCAATCCAAAATGGTGTTCAAACCAAAAGTATACGTTGTGGGTGTGGGAATGACCAAGTTCGAAAAACCTGGGAGTAAAGAGGATTTTGACTATCCGCAAATGGCCAAAGAGGCTGTCACAAAAGCATTAACGGATGCCCGAATTCCCTACAACGAAATTAAGTCGGCGTGCGTTGGATACGTTTACGGAGATTCGACTTGCGGCCAAAGAGCTCTTTATGAAGTGGGTTTAAGCGGATGTCCCATTTATAACGTTAATAACAATTGCTCTACCGGCTCCACAGCACTTATAATGGGGAAACAGATCATCGAGACTGGAAGCGCCGACTGCGTGCTTGCCCTTGGCTTTGAAAAAATGGAACGTGGCTCCCTCACCTCCAAATATTTGGACCGAACTATTCCGATGGATCGTCACGTTGAACTTATGGCAGATGTTGCCGGTGAGATTTAAGATCACATACATCGTAAAAAGTATCCCTGGTAAAAATGGAAGCGTTTCTGTACCCATAATGACCAAATTCACGCTTGCAAAGTGCTTTGAATACGCCCGAATTCCGAAAACAAGCGTGAATTTGGACATTTTTACCAGCGATAAGTAGAGTTACCTACTCTAAGAGCAGTAAAATCCATAGGAACATTATGAAATTACGCAGATTTTGCAAATTTATACCTACCCGATAAAAGGGTCGATATAAATATACTAGGAAAGACGAAGGTTTCAAAAATACCACTAATAATCGCAGGAAATGTGTAAAATGTTGGTAAAATAATCCTTTGTGCTCTAACATGAGTATAATAATGATACAGTGAACAATTGGAAGTTTACCACCATTTTATTGTACATTTGCCGCAATTATATTACTTTATTTAAACAAGACAAAATTGTCAAATTCAAAATGGCGTATCAAAATATTTAAATCTACATCGAATTAGACAAGACTATATTTGGGGGTTTCCGACGTCGCCGATTACGAATCCGAAAAGAAAAGTATGAAATTCAAAAAGGCGGATCCAATATGATGGGTTAAACTGAAATTAGGCGATATGTTATATCCGGGCGGTTTCGAGTGGGATAATAATAACGAATATGAAATCAGAATTATTAGTTCTTGGTAACACTAAGATCGACTTATAATGGCGTTTATAATTTTTTATTTTGAAATGATGAATTCGAATACCTGATCAACCATCTTGAAAACCACAAAATATAGAATTTTAAAATTCTCACACCGGATGCGTAGTCAGCGACCTCGAAAACCCCCGCCAGATAGAGATATGTCTAAATCGATGTAAATTAAAATTTTTTGTCTGTCATATTGCAACCGCCATTTTGAATTTCAAAATTCTGGCTCCGGATTTGTAATCGGTCACACGAAAAAAGTATAACTGATAACTTTCCCATGTTCTATAGAGGGAATTTCTTCACAAGCGATCCATTTTGAAAAACGGTATTTTTTGAGTATATTATTGTTTATAATTGATTAATGTTATTGAAAAATGTTTGAAGTTGATTTTTATACCTTAGTTAAATACCTTAGGTTTATAGAAATTAAAGAATGAAGTACACAGAATAATAAATTGATTTTTAAGTTCGAAAAAACGAACAGATAAAATCCCTGTAGGGACTATGCCACAAGGGGTTGTAATAGTTATGATGCTGAAACTGGCCGTGGATTCGCAGCAGTGGATTCAGAAAAACAGAGGTTCTTAAAAAAACTATCGCTCAAATGATTCAAAATGACATGTCCCAAAGTTGTTCTATTAAATTGAGTCTTTATGGACCTTTTAAACATTCCATAATAAAAAATTAGGTAATATTTTGGATAAAAACATTACGAAACGCAGCAACCAAACTCGGCCTATATCTCGAAAACTAGAGCATGTTCGGGGCTGAAAATTTTGCGAGAGTATCTTGATAGTATTTAAAAATAATCCCGCGCTGCAGAAAAAATTAGAAAAAATGCGCGCGATTGTTGCAACAATCATAAATAACGAAATTGCGTCTTGCCGATCAGTATGTACATTTTAGGCTACATCTCGAAAATCAGGGTATGTTTGGGGCTGAAAATTTTGCGAGAGTATCTTGATAGTACATATTTCAAAACAATCCCGCGCTGAAGAAAAAATTTAAAAAAATGCGCGTTATTAACGAACCCATTTGTTTTGATAAACAAAAGGAAGAATAAAAGGAAATTGTTATGTTTATAACGGTTGATGTTTGCTTTCACTTATGTTATTAATTTTTAATGCGGATTAAATCTCTTGTGTATTGATAGGTATGTTTTCGAACGCAGAAAGCGCAAGTCGATGCTTTTGTCGGATTAGACCGGATTAAAACAAGGCAATATGGGAAGAAACCGAATTTAACCTGAATAAATAGTTTGTTGATTTGTTGGGACGCCAAATGCGTAAACGAACCGTTTTTCTTTGTGTACCGTAATTGCGAACAAAAATCGTATAAAAACATTCTGAAAAAATGTTAGGGTATTCTTTGACCAATTCTAAGACATTATTGTTTTAAGAAATTTTTTGCTAACATTTACAGTTTACAAGACAACAATTTAAACAACAAATTTACGCTCCTAGTTTTGTTTCAACTAATAATTTTTTAAGTTTGCTTATTGTATTTGTAAGTTCTAATGAAGCTGAAACTAGCCCCCTATTCCAGCCTCTACTCCCGTTCGATAATCCTAATAATATGCATACGCATATCAGTTCGAGGTCCAGAAAATTCACAGATATGCCAAAACAAATGCAGAACATGAATCCGAAGCTACCTTAACGATGCTGAAATTAATTAACGGGTTATAAAATTAGGGGTGAGAGAAGTAGGGGCTAGAATAGGGGGCTAGCTTCAGCTTCATTAAGTTCGAACGTCGTGGCCGCGATTTAGACAGGTTTTATAACAATAAAAAATGGTAAGGGAACGAAAAACTATTTTTAAAAACAGAGTCAAATAGAAAACCACGTTTCTTTTGTTTAATTTTTTATTTTTCCAGGATTAAAATTCATTTTGAAAAATTGTTACCACCACCATTAAAAAAAGCACCAAAACATAAGATACAATGATTCTTAAATATTTTTTCGTTGAGGTAATCATATGGCTACCATTCAAACATAAATTACAAAATTGCATCCGGTTATGGGTTAAATTCAGATATATCGATTGTATTACCATAACGAAAATAGAGTTGTTACCGGATGAAATTCGGGATTACTCTAGACAAATTTTATTCCACCGCTCGTTTTATACGACATCTATCACGACACTTAAGGACGTTCCTGCGCGAGAAAGAGACAGCTGTATCGCCTTCTCACTCTTTCTCCCAATGCGCACAAGTCCCACTGCGCCGATCGTGCGATGTGGCAACGTTGAGAGCTGCTTAAACTACAAAATTCAAATATGACGCTCTAGACAACTTCCAAGTGATACTCGATCATTTGGTTCTTTCACAAAATATGCCAAAATCACAGTATCCTTACGCTTCCATAGGCAATAAAAATTGATGATATTGAAATAATTAAAGGTAGGCGGAAATAAATAAGTACAATAAATACTGTGTTCGTAACCGATTTTGTCTCAATTTATGTGTCATGTTTATATTCTAATATTCTGCAGTTGCATATCCATAAAATAATAGCAGATATACATAAAAGAAAGTTACTTATACGTATTATATTATTGAAAGGTTTGTAGTCGGCAAATAAGACAAACAATACAATTGAAATTTTTCACTTTTCAACCACAAGTTTATTTTTGATAGCTGAGAAGGGAATCAAATATTATGAAGGCAGCTCAAAAAACAAATAAATAAAAAAAATTCCTGAATTCAAATATATACAATTTAATTAGTATGAAAAGCCATGAATTTCTAGGTAACGAAGTCAAGATATGAGAGAGCAAACCGAATGTAAAATTTTTATTCAGCAATCCAAAAACAGGATCAAAAACTCACTCTTATCGATTTTAACACGAATTTAATTTTCTGATGTTGTATTTAAATTAAAAATTGAAATAAAAACATGATATTAGAAAATTGAACGAAATGAGGTTACAGACTTTACACCTCAATAACCTCAATTTATTTATTTGCTTCCCTGTCGGTTCCGTTGTCCTGTTACGGACTTCAATGTATTAATAAATAAGTACAGTTTTATAATTTATTATTAAAAAAATTAACAATAAACAAGTCCGATTACATGCATCTGTTACACAAAAACTATGTGTCTTAGTAGAGGTGGTAGCACTGGTCTTGGCTCAGCTGCGAACGAACGCGACGTTGCCACTCCTTCCCGCGCCTTGATAGTTCCGATCGAAAAAGCCGTTCATTGCATACTTTGTACAAGGATATTTCAAAATCTAATATTGAATGCCCTATAGAATTTGTGTTCGTTTTATTTCTTATAGTTTTCCGCATGACATACTAGTTTTTCAAAAAAATCTATAGACAATTTTTTCCGCAATCTAAGAAAATAGCCGCTTTTCATGGCCTTGTTATAGGGAACACATGTAAAAATCAGAAACTTTGAAGCTGAATATCTCAAAATATGATATTGATTCGATACCTCAACTTTCGCCCACATATAAAGTACACTTAAAATAATCTTTTCGCGAAGTTTCGAGAAAATCTGTAGAAAATCGATTTTGGCAGGAACGTCCTTAACCGTTGCGCGATTTTATTTGTGAATTCATTAGACGCCTAGTGGTTCTTGAAACTTGAATCCCAAAACGTTGTTATTGATTTTTTTTTGTAAATTCCCGGTAGTACTATTGCTTCAAAGTTTCCAAACATTTCTCTATGACCCATTCCGAGTCTGTATTAGTGGATAAAGAAAGATCGGCAATTCTAAAATGCTAAATTTCCAAATATTAGTGATGGAAATTTTTTATTATTTTTAAATCATAAATTAATAGATCCGTTATAATTTTGCTTCGTTTTATATCCCATTAAACTTTTCCAAGCTTTGGATTATTTATTGATCAGAAAAATAACTAATTTCCAATAACGTTGCATCCTCTACTGGTGTGTATTGAAACAATATGCAGCGTAATGATTGATATTCAAATACCCAACACTAGTTTATTAATAGATTAATCTTTACACGTATTAGAAAAGAGTGATAAAGAACGCGAAAAGCGAACGTAGAAAGATACGAATGCTGAACCAATCATTCAATGCAATGATAGGGAAAGCGCAAGTATTAATGCAAACATAAAGACGGTCCTTACTTAACCGATTGACGGGCCAAGAGCATCTTCATTCAGAACAGATCAATTCGGATTTTGTACAACAAGAAATATCATAAAAAACGAAACACAGTTCTGTCGATGGGACAAATCTATACTTGGAATATTGTTTATTGTTAATTTTTGCTATCAATATAACTTCTTTTAATCAGTAATATTTGGGTTGTACGACGTTATTAACGAGTTTATTTGCCTTGTTGATATATAATTGAAACCACATATTTTTGAGTTCCGATAATCGCACAAACGTATGTAATTTCGTAATGAAAATATAAAAAAGTAATTTTTATTTTATTTGTTATTATTCCACGGGTGGAATCGCTCTTTTTACTAAGTAATTCAAAATTTAAAAAAATGGTTCTGCCATTGAAAATAATATCGGAATACACAACACCTCAAAATGAATCAAAGCCTTTATAAATAATCAATAACTGATAACGCCTCTGTCAGATATTCTCCTACATTAAAAACAGATTTTTTAAAAGTAATATGCGCTAATCTCGAGATGCGATATAGAATTAAACATTATCGAAAAGAAAATATGAGATCAGAAAAATTAATCAAATCAGTATCAAAATATTGAATAGATTGCTGATGATAATTCTGTTGAATTATTGCTTACGAACAAAAGAAAGTTCAATTCCATTCATTTCGCCTTGCAAAATGAAGGTCGGATCTAAACATCAGTATTGACAAAAAACTTTAATTCAAATCTAAAATAGAAATAAAATGACTGCGCAAAATATAAAAAAGTCATTGGATCGTTTATAGTTATTGTTTGATCTAAAAATGAAATCTTTCGACTTAAATGACGAAATCTGATGCATCAATAATTGGGTCAAATACAAGGTCTAATTTCATTTTGATGTCAGATATTTTGATTCTTTCGTAGAAATGAATCCGTGCGATTTGAGCTTGCTCAAGGCCCATGAATTGTGTTTTCCTTCATCTTTTTACAACACTGTCTGGCTAACCACTTTTTGCGATATTAAGTACCTGTTTAGTTTGAGACGCAAAAACCGGAATTAAAAAGTAAATTTTTAGAAATCCGTTAAAAACACAAATTTTAATGAGTTCAGGAAGAGATTCTTAAATGCAACTAAAAAAAATACAACGCATAAAATATAATTAAATAATGGAATAGAACAAATACTTTTTAAATCAAATTTGGTGAAAATCGATACTGATATTTCTAATTCTATAAATCAATTAAATTATATCAATAAACATATAAATTGTGCATTTGATAAATACTTTTATTTTATTTATTCATACTTCTTCTCATAGTTAAACGGAAATTGAACAACCTGGTTGGCAATATACTTACCGGGAGGTATTTTTAATTTTCCTTTTACATCATTTAAATGAGAATGCAAATGAGAAATAATGTGACCTCAACCGACTACGATCTTCACGTACGTAATTTATTCAGTGTTTTAAGAGCGTGTAAAATTGGAATGTATGAAATAATTAATTTGACTAATTTACCAATGGTCTAAAAATTCTACTCATAAACAATTTACTTGCCTTGAAAAATGATCTAATAATTTTGAATGTACAAATTAAAAAATAATAAAATGCAAATGCAAAATATTTTACTTTTAAGGGACATCCCTGTAAGACAACAAATCCCGGCTCCCCTAAAAACTATATCGCGACCTTGCACGACTTTATTTTTTGATTAGGCGCCATCTAGCACCAAAAAAAGTAATTTCTATATATTTAATGTGACAAAAATCAATACATATGAGAATATTGCGTGATATAAGAAACTTTTCTCAACCCAGGCAATGATTAATGACGCCGAGTAAAGTAATGGGAAATTTCCAATGGATGTTTCGTACAGTGACACTATACAATAAATATTAAAACTAACTTTTCGAGAACTTCATTTTCATAAATCATTTTTTATTTCGTGGGTATAAACGAGCCGTTTAATATACGGTCGATATTTGAGAGAAATTAATTTTGGATTTTTAAGTGTTGTTGTTACTCTACAATTTTACATGTAATGTATTGAACTATGGAGGAAATATCATTCATATCATTACACAGAAATTATGAACCTGAAACTAGCCCACACTTTCCAGCCCACACTTTTATATAATTTATCCTTTTTTATATTTCTATTACGCCTGTATATTAAGTATTTTTTCATAAATTTAGTGTTGCATATGGGCCTTTAATTGTTAGGAACCCCTGAGGTATTCATACACTATTCTTCTTTGATCCACGAGAACTGTGGGCTGGAAAGTATGGGCTAGTTTCAGCCTCATCAGAAATTACGAAAATCCAAATGATATTGCCTTTGCAGGTATGAACGAGAAACCAATTACCGCCCAGTTATTTGGCAACGCTGGACTTGAACATATGAAATTATATGGCACAAAACCAGAACATTTCGCTAAGATTGCTTACAAGAATCACTTACACTCTACGAACAATCCATACTCTCAATTCCAAGAGAAATATACCCTAGAGCAAATTATGAAATCACCGACCGTCTTTGGGCCATTGACGAAGTTGCAGTGCTGTCCAACTTCCGACGGGGCAGCTGCAGTCGTTTTAGCCAACGAAGATTTCGTCGTCCGACATAACCTGCAATCGCAGGCCATCGAGATCGTGGCAATGGAAATGTCGACGGATTTGCCCTCTACTTTTGCTGAACGAAGCTGCATCAAACTTATAGGGTACGAATTTTATGGTTTCGACAAGAAGACATTATTCTAGGTTGTAATGCGTTACAAGGGTCCAAAAAATAAAAGTAGTACAGTAGTCCCCATCCTAAGTTATACCGACGGTTCTTTCAAAATGGTGAATGTTTATCCAAAGTTATAGCTCCTCACTATCCCCACTTCCGTAACTCTGTTTATATTCGTGCAATGAGTGTTTCTGTGTATGACTGTCGCGAAGCGAGTGTGGCTCAACGAAACACTGCGATGGGGGAAGGAGAGGAATAGCGTGGTATAGCTTTGGACAAGCCAAGTGTATAACTTTGGACGATATACCTTAGGGCGGGGCATACTGTATATTTAAAGCCATCCGATGCAACCATCCAGACGCCAATTCGCGACCGTTGGCCTCAGTTGATGGTCCAACTAAAAATATACAAAAGACACCGTTTTTCTAAAAACCTATTCATGTTGGGATTAAATATACCAACTATCATAATATTGTTTCTCTATCATTCGAATGTTGCTTTTATTCACGACTTATTTTATTCAAACAGAAGAGATCAAATGTTAGTTTCTTATTTTATGACAAGGTAATTGCACCTCAGGAAACCGGTAAATCCACCGGTAAGCATGTAAGCACTGAAAGTGGAGTAATGAAATTCTCATTGATGCTTTTTGTTACATTTTGATTTCAACCTTTATAAAGTAGGTCATTCTTTTTTTTAATGCTGCCTGATATATACATAACATTTGTGATTATCATTTGTTTAGATATGACATGACCAAAAATGCAGCCCAAAAGGTTTTCAAAAATACACCCTACAGGCCAATAGACGTCGACGTCGTGGAGTTGCACGATTGTTTTTCGACGAACGAGCTAATAACTTACGAGGCCCTAGGACTTTGCGCGCCAGGTAAAGGCGGCGAACTTGTCGACAGTGGAAACAACACATACGGAGGCAAGTACGTTATAAATCCAAGTGGGGGATTGATTTCGAAAGGACATCCGCTCGGAGCGACTGGACTTGCTCAGTGTTCGGAACTCTGCTGGCAGTTACGGGGCCTCGCGGGTAAAAGGCAAGTGCCTGGAGCGAAACTCGCTCTCCAACACAATATCGGTCTTGGCGGTGCCGTCGTCGTCGCTCTGTATCGTCACGGTTTTCCTGGTGGTCGTCCATATCCAACAATGAACGCCAGCATATTCAGAAATAACGTAAACGCCAAAGCTGGTGAGGATGATTTCAAAGCAAGCATCCTGTTCAAGGCCCTCGAAATCGCCATGCAGGAAGATGAAGAAGGTCTCATCGAACGGGTGCGTGGTGTGTACGGATTCAAGATCATCAACGGCCCTGGTGGTACCGAGGGTTATTGGGTCGTGAATGCCAAAACCGGAAAAGGAAGCGTCGAGTTTAATGGAAAAGCTAAACCCGATGTCACCTTTACCATCAGCGACACGGATATCACGGACTTTATATCCGGCAAGCTGAATCCTCAGAAGGCGTTCTTCCAGGGCAAAGTCAAGATTCAGGGTAACATGGGCCTAGCAATGAAGCTTCCCGACCTACAGAAGCGCGCTGCCAAAAAGATCAACCTTCTTAGATCGAAACTTTAAGTCTCTGATTGTAGGTGCATAGTGGGTGATTATGTAATTATCTTTGTTCAGGGATTTACAGTAGGGTCGGACACTGGAAATTCCGAAACCTAATGGACATCAGCGGGGTAAATCGACTGCTTCTTGTTAATGACTTCGAGTCATCGTCGGTTTAGTAGTTGCAATCTTTTATACCATGTATGTATTGGTGATATTCAGAAATGTACAGTAAAGAGTCTTATTAACGATATGTTTATATTTTTAATAAATAAAAAAAAATCATAATTTGTTCTAAGTTTATTTGAGTATCCACGTGCATGTCAGCTTCGACTGTTACATAAATTCCGCGTAGAATGATGTGCACAATTAAAACAGGCTGAAAAAGAAATGGCGCTTATATAGTGCCGTTTCGCTCCGGTAACTGTTCATCGTTAATTATTTTTCCTTGATCGCTGACCCAAACATCTTGAATGTTTTATTGATTATAGGAATCAATATTCAGGTCAGCAAGGTAAAGTTATTTAATAACAATATTGTTTATTATACTCATTTTTTTCAGAGTCCAATGTATAATCTATTATTAGCCTTGATTTTTTTTCTGTTTCATTGCAACATAGTTATTAAAATATGATAGAGCAAAGAGTTTGGTCGTTATTAGACAATACAATATTTTTGGAAATCTATTGAGAAATCGGAAAATTCTCTGTAAATTAAGTAGGGTAAAGTAGCTTAAGAAGCACGATCAAATAGTCGTCTTCATTAATTTCAATTAGAAGCATTTATGCGACTCAAAAGATTGATAAGATATATTGTGAATTATATTGTATGACAGTTTATGTCTATGGGGTTTGTAAAAGTTATCAGTACATGACTATGGAAGGTACATGATACAAGGAAGAACTCAGAATAATGCAAAACTTTAATGCCAATGAAGGTCAGTCCTGAAGAAAACCTACAAGTGATCGTAACACAGACAAATATATTCCATTTACATACTAACAAATCGGAATTTTATTTGACCATCTTTCTCACATACATGATTGCCAAACCAAGAAAGTCTGTCAGTATTTGACAAATCTTAATACATTTTAATAATTTTCCAGTTGCCCAGTTATGTAACACAGTACGTTCTACAATCCCAACCGGGATGTTTCTGGACGACTTCGAACGCTTGCCGCGTAGTGGCGCATCAAGTGATGAGTTGCACGTTAGATTCGCATGTACATATTACAAGATCTAAACTTTTTCGTAAGTGGCAAGAGCACACTAGGTTCCGCATATAAGAAATGCGTGTTACGTGTATATGTAATCGATCGTACCATATAAATGTTCGCGCAAATCATAAGATACGTTTGTAGGTATTAAGATATATCATTAAAATTTAATTTTTTTAGAATAATTGAAAAGTATTTATTTTTAAACTTTGAAGTCTATTCGTTGGCTCTTCGTGAATACTTCCCTACTGTCAATCGTTCTAAATCCTCTTATAAGAATTAATAGCTTGTAATTGAATGGTCCTCAACGATTTCGAAAAAGTTACTTCAATCGAAGAATTAATTATATCGTTTTCCATATTTCATAATTCTGAAAGAAATGTTCTTTTAGAGTTTTGAGTTCAAATCATTTGATAATCCAAAGTAATCGTTTCTTTGGGGTTATGTGCGTTTATGTATCGCGTACAGAGATTATAATCTCTGTCGCTTATAATATCGCATTCGTAAGTGAAAGAGCGGGAAAGAAACAGACTTATTTCGTACTAAATCGTACACAGATATTTCGTATACTTTTTAGTTTGTTGGGAAGATGTTTTATAATAAAAAGTCTAATAATTAATTTAAAACTATACAAAATTCCAAAATAAATGTGGAAAAAGTCGTTTGTCATCAATTTTTTAAAGATTTATCAACGATGAGCGGTTATGTAGTCAAATAATGCAAAAACGAATCAAACCACGTAAAAATCCGAGTAAAATAAAAAGAAGATTCGTTCTTCTTGCAGAATTTTGAAGATACGATCATTTAAAGTTAATTTGTGGTAAATAAAGTCATAGAATTTTGACTTTCCTCGTGCAAATACATTTTCTTGAATAATCTGTTTTTATGTTTTGTACTCGAAAGTTGAAATATTATAAACTCAAGTGGACCTAATTTTAACAACTTAATCGGGATAAAATAAACATTTGCATAATTTCCCAAACTAACGAAGATTTTTGGGTGAAAAATAGTGTTCTATGTTCGTAAATTGACTAAAGAAAATAGAGGTTAACTTCTATTGTTTGTACGATTATTAATCTTGGAAGTATACTCAACTAAATCATAAATCGAAGTGGTTCTTTAGAAAATTTACATGACCAAAAGGTATATTTAAATATATTAAAAATAAACCAATCTTTTTTTAATTTCTTTTAAGAATCCTAAGTACTTTGATTCATTTTAGCATCAATAATTTAGTGTAAAACAGCTGAGATTCCAGAAATTTTTGAAAAATTCAAGAATCATTTTAGAATTGTGTAGGGATTTAAAGTAATTATAAGACTTTTTTCATCATGAAACATATTCCTCGATGTTAATAGGTTAATAGGAAAATTTTAAGTCAAGCCGAAGTTTGCAGTTGTTATTTAGTAAAACTGTGCAATAACTTGCAAAAAATGGATAAATTGAGTTAATTTAAAATTTCCTCGACAGATTTTTTTCTTTTTAGTCTTAAAATAATCGTGTGGCATCACTGAAACAATATCAGGAAAAAAAATGGATGTTTAAAAACTTTTGGGTGGTAAATCCTTTCTCCGATGCAAGAAAAATAGTTTTCTTCCTAAACATATTTTTTTCAATAAGTTTTTACATCAGCTGCTATTTACAAGTATACAATTAAAAAACACCTGAATTTAGTCATAAAATTTAAACACAATTTATTAGTTTTAGAAAAAAGAAACCTCAAGAATATTTCACTTAAGAAAAATACGAATTTCATTGACACGAGAAGATCAAAAAATGTTATTAACTGAATTAGTACCATTATCTATCGTGTGAAAAATTATTTATTTGAATATATACGAAGACGAATAGTTGATTTAAAAATCTGATTTATTATTTACATATCAGTTAGTTAAGGTCCCATCGATCGAAAAAAGATTGAAAATGGATGTACATAATGTATTTCAAAAATGGCAACTAATCTTAGTATTTATCAATCGATTGTCATTTATTGGATGTATTTATTTTATCCGTGATAGAATATGAATTCAATAAGAAAGAAATAACTTTTAATGTCCAATATGTGAATTAGAAGAAAGGTTTGACAAAACTGTATTTAATCGCACCCCTTCTTTTTGAACTGTTAAAAATAAACCATTCTTATACTCATCTACCCTCTACCGTCACATTGTACTTTTACAAATGTTGCGTATCAAACTTTTTTGTTTGTATCGATATAATTGTAAACTGAAAATGTAAACTTTCATCACCTGCCGAAACATTTTTTAATAATACTTTTTATTACTTTCTATTTGTTCTTAATTTAACTGACATTACTAAAGAAATTTTTTTCAAAACTCTAACGAAAAGATTTATTAAAGAATTAAATAGTCATTGATTCGTATTTCCATGTAATAACTATATTTGAGTTAATCTGTAATTTAAATTGTTAGTAAGTGCATAGAATTATATCAATGATTCTATTATAGTAAATTGGAGTTTTGTAATGAATCTGATATTGGTATCCGTTATGATTGTCAATATTAGTAAGTTAAAACGTTGGTCACTATAGTTATTAAACTAATATACATTACCCACAAGTATCGCAATATAAATTAATCGAATAATTCAAGTGTTTTAAATTTCAAATTAATAAAGATTCCTTCAAAATGAAAATGGGTGATTGATTATAGTATAGTACGTCGGCAGATATTGTTGCAACCCTTCAAACACGGAAAGTAACAGTTATGTAATATTTACATAATGGTTACATTATTACATAAATGTTAGGTAGTTGTTACATAACTGTTACTTTTCTGTTTGCAGGGAAAGAATTGGAATTTTAATTTCTGCGTCATTACGTAGCATAATGTAATTAGATTAACTTATTCTATTTTTTATCACCAATTCTTAATCAAAAATTGACCTTTTTATGAATTAAAAACTTCAAACACAAAAGAGTTTCAATTTTAATACACTGGAATTCATTTTTAAAGGTGCGTTTAAATATTTCTAAATTTTAAATGATCTAAATTTCTGGTTGTCGATATCGATTATTTGAAGTCACCTGCTACTACTACCGCGACTACGCCTGCGACTAATTACCGATTAATTATTTCTTTGGTATTTTTTCACTATTATAACACAAAATTTCATAATGCAGCAATAATAATCATTCAAGTAAACAGTTGAAATAAAATGGGGTAGTTTTTTTGTTTTACTATTCTCTTTACTAAAAAGTCGAGAATTCTTCAAACAATGAGAATTTGATTAAATAAGATGTGATTCCCTTCTCTGCGATGCTATAATTTTTGTCTGCAAATAAGTAATTTAGTTTTCTGAATTCTAGAATATACTCCGAATTAATAAAAATGTGACATTAATTCTGTTTGCTGAATAACCATCGTATTATAAATATTTTAAAACAAAATTTCATATAGGAGCGGAAACTGTAATTAAATATGCACATTATTATGTATTGAATGACACGTATAAAGTCTAATAACTTCTAAATAAATGTGAATTATGTAAAATATCTTATTTGAACTATTCATATAATTGGGTGCGGATCGAAAAACTGACAAATCAAAAAGCCAACACATAAAAAAATTGAGACATCGTCAGGAGGACAATCATTTTGGTGCAGGTCGAAAAACCGACAACTCAAAAAGCTGACAGGTCAAAAAACCAACAGTAAAAAAACGGACTGTAAAAAAACCGACAGTTCCAAGAATGACTGTCCTCCTGTCGATGTCTCTATTTTGTTATATGTCAGCTTTATGACTGTCGGTTTTTTGACTTGTCGGCTTTTTGATTTGTCGGTTTTTCGATTCTCACCCTGTATTTTTTTGTGTCGGTTTTTTCGACTCTCACCCTGTATTTTTTATGTAACGGCTTTTTGACCTGCCGTTTTTTCGGCTCTCACCCTGTATTCTTTTATGTATCGGTTTTTGACCTGTCGGTTTTTCGACTATCGTCCTGTATATTTTTTAATGTGTCGGCTTTTTGATTTATCGATTTTTCGATTCTCACCCTGTATTTTTTTGTGTCGGTTTTTCGACTCTCACCCTGTATTTTCTTGTGTCGGTTTTTTCGACTCTCACCCTGTCTTTTTTAATGTGTCGGCTTTTTCGATTCTCACCCTGTATTTTTTTGTGTCGGGTTTTTCACTGTCGGTTTTTCGACTTTCACCCTGTATTTTTTTATGTATCGGCTTTTTGACCTGTCGGTTTTTTGATTTGTCGGTTTTTCGGCTTTCACCCTGTATTTTTTAATGTGTTGGCTTTTTGGTTTGTCGGTTTTTCGATTCTCACCCTGTATTTTTTTGTGTCGGTTTTTTCGACTCTCACCTGTATTTTTTATGTAACGGCTTTTTGACCTGCCGTTTTTCGACTCTCACCCTGTATTCTTTTATGTATCGGTTTTTGACCTGTCGGTTTTTCGACTATCACCCTGTATATTTTTTAATGTGTCGGCTTTTTGATTTATCGATTTTTCGATTCTCACCCTGTATTTTTTTGTGTCGGTTTTTCGACTCTCACCCTGTGTTTTCTTGTGTCGGTTTTTTCGTCTGTCACCCTGCATTTTTTTATGTATCGGCTTTTTGACCTGTCTGTTTTTCGTCTATCACCCTGTCTTTTTTAATGTGTCGGCTTTTTCGATTCTCACCCGGTCGGGTTTTACTGTCGATTTTCGACTTTCACCTGTATTTTTTTATGTATCTTTTTGACCTGTCGGTTTTTTGATTTGTCGGTTTTTGACTATCACCCTGTCTTTTTTAATGTGTCGGCTTTTTCGACTATCACCCTGTCTTTTTTAATGTGTCGGCTTTTTCGATTCTCACCCTGTATTTTTTTGTGTCGGGTTTTTCACTGTCGGTTTTTCGACTTTCACCCTGTATTTTTTTATGTATCGGCTTTTTGACCTGTCGGTTTTTTGATTTGTCGGATTTTCGACTATCACCCTGTATTTTTCAATGTGTCGGCTTTTTGATTTGTCGGTTTTTCGATTCTCACCCTGTATTTTTTTGTGTCGGTTTTTCAACTCTCACCTTGTATTTTTTTATGTATCGGCTTTTTAACCTGTCGGATTTGTCTGTTTTTCGACTATCGTCTGTATTTTTTATGTCACTTTGTCGGTTTTTCGATTCTCACCATTTTTTTTTGTGTCGGGTTTTTCACTGTCGGTTTTTCGACTTTCACCCTGTATTTTTTTATGTATCGGCTTTTTGACCTGTCGATTTGTCGGTTTTTCGACTATCAGTATTTTTTAATGTGTCGGCTTTTTGATTTGTCGGTTTTTTTCTCTGTAGTGTCGGTTTTTTGTTCACCCTGCTGTATCGGCTTTTTAACTGTCGGTTTTTCGACTATCACCCTGTCTTTTTTATGTGTCGGTTTTTTCTGTATTTTTTTGTGTCGGGTTTTACTGTCGGTTTTTCGACTTTCACCCTGTATTTTTTTATGTATCGTGACTGTCGGTTTTTTGATTTGTCGGTTTTTCGATGTCTTTTTAATGTGTCGGCTTTTTGACCTGTCGATTTGGTCGGTTTTTCGACTATCACCCTGTCTTTTTTAATGTGTCGCTTTTTCGATTCTCATTTTTGTGTCGGTTTTTCACTGTCATCGACTTTCACCCTGTATTTTTTTATGTTCGGCTTTTTGACCTGTCATTTGTCGGTTTTTCGACTATCACCCTTGTCTTTTTTAATGTGTCGGCTTTTTCGATTCTCACCTGTATTTTTTTGTGTCGGGTTTTTCACTGTCGGTTTTTTCGTCTGTATTTTTTTATTATCTTTTTGACCTGTCGGTTTTTTGATTTGTCGGTTTTTCGACTATCACCCTGTATTTTTTAATGTGTCGGCTTTTTGATTTGTCGGTTTTTCGATTCTCACCCTGTATTTTTTTGTGTCGGTTTTTCAACTCTCACCTTGTATTTTTTTATGTATCGGCTTTTTAACCTGTCGGTTTTTCTATTTGTCTGTTTTTCGACTATCGTCCTGTATTTTTTAATGTGTCGGCTTTTTGACTTGTC
Source organism: Trichopria drosophilae (assembly GCA_030407085.1). Classification (NCBI taxonomy): domain Eukaryota; kingdom Metazoa; phylum Arthropoda; class Insecta; order Hymenoptera; family Diapriidae; genus Trichopria; species Trichopria drosophilae. The sequence continues at coordinate 27,480,253 of CM059585.1, forward strand.
GGTTTTTCGATTCTCACCCTGTATTTTTTAATGTGTTGGCTTTTTGACCGTCGGTTTTTCGACCAGCACCCATATAATTTATAAAAATCAATTCTTAACCTACAATTATAAATAAAAAATATAAACGGACGGTCTGTGCTTCATGCATTCGAAACAGTGCAGAGATGATCGATCCTGAACATTCATGACACCGTAATGATGACAAAAGTGTTCTTATACCAATTGGTTTTTATATCGAGAGTCTACTGTATGTCTATTGACTAATTACTAATCGTCTAGTATTTAACGAAATCAAACTGAAAATATTTTCTCTTCAAATTCCTCATCAAAATGTTTCATGTATAATAAAAGAATAAGTACAACGATAAAATAATGAAGGTTCATTAATTAGTTTATTTCAAATTGCGATAAAAAACTTGCTTAAAGAAAATTATTTTATTTACAATAAATACACATCTATGTCAATTAGTTTTTATGCTTTAATAAAACACTTAGGTATTTGGTGGAATTTCCCACCCGCGACATGAAATGCGAGAACGACATTGATTATCAAAATAGTATAAACGGAGAATAAGCTTGCTGCATAAAGATCAAGTCCATTAAGTAATGTCATGCAAGAAGCAAATATATGGGAACCGACTACCCATGTCACTCGAAACCATTGCTTATTATCTAACGCTGAGAAGAATATTACACCCCAAAATGTATGTAAAAGAATGAATCCCAATGTGGTGGCAGCTGAAATTATGAAGAAATGTTCCGTTCCTTGACGAAGGCCCATAGTCCCTGGACCTGTTGCATCGGCAAGGACATTCACCAACGCAAATGCTCCGCTGATGAAACCAAATCCTAATCCGCACACATATGCAAAAACGTGTCTGCTGTCAGCAACGTGAGTTGTCGTTACTTTATCCAAGCCTACTTCAGCTTTACGAAGTACTCGGTACATCAGATATCTGTATTAATAAAGAAATTGGAAAATTGGAAAAACCTTACGCTAACTAAATACGAACCTGAAGATTTCTTGGAAGAGGACGGAGTAAACTAGTCCAAACGATAGATGTGTTTGTAGAGGTACGATTATATACCATAAGATTGAAGAAATTAGTAACGATAGTAACCAAAAAAATGCACTTGCAATTAATATTATAATTCGTATAGGTTCAATTGCTATTGTGCAGGTAAACATTGCCAGTGGAGGCCCAAATGCCAGAAAAGCACACCCAAAAAATGTCATTGCAGTCATTTTTACTTTACTTTTTTTGATATATTAATAAATAAATAACTAAATTAACAAATATCGATTGACTGACGCGACTTCACACTCTGTTCTTGTTTATCCGTTTGTGTAAAGTGACGCGTGTTTTTAGGTTAGAACGCACTGACAGCTCTGATTCATACGCATACGCAAAGACAAAGTTCGCGTCAACCAGTCAAAAATCTTAAAAACAGCGCGAATTTTGAAAGTTTCGTGAATTTATTTTCTTCCTACTATTTCTGACGATTTCAATCACATCCTTTCGTTTACTTTAACATCTACGGAACCGATAGAGAAACAGTAATAATTATTTATTTAATTTTACTGTAATTATGGTTCTGCTGTCTGCCTCCGTGAAGTTAGTCCGCCTATAGTAACTTTCCCAGCAAACTGAAAGGGAATGGAATTTTGAATTCCGTTGAATCCTTTTATTGAAGGTATTGGATAGAATTCACTGGAATAGAAAAGTTAAATTTGCAATTCCCACGAATTCCAAGGAATCCCTGAGAATATTGATGTAAACGTTATAGGTTAGGTTAGGGAATTGAATGGAATTGCGCGGAATAAAAAATTACAATTTTAATTCCTGACAGTTCCAACCACGGTCGTGTTCCAATATTATTTTAGGTTAGGTTAGGGAATTCAATGGAAATGAGCGGAATAAAAAGTTGCGTATCAGAATTCAACGGAATTCACATGTCTCACGCGTGAATTCCTATTAAGGAATTGGAAAACTGACAATTCCGAATGTTCAATAAAAGAATAAAAGATAAAAGCCCTTAATCCCTTTTCGTTTACTGGGTTAGATAATTCGTTTATTTTCGAATTATTTATTATGATATTTGGGAGATCGATATATTTTCTCAATTCGCAAATGAATCGCAAACGTTTGAGACCGTTTGCAAAAAATCGCAAACCTTTAATGAATTTTGTATTTCGAGACGGGCTGCATCTAGTAACTTTAGATAACACAGGCCAACATTTATACCCAGAAACCGGAGTATACTTTTCCGAAGGTTTTCGATGAGCTGAATCCAAATCTGGCCGCAGAATTGTTCTATCACGTCAAGATTTTAAGATATTTACTAACCTAAAACTGCAAAAAACATCCTTTTAGCCCCTTTTTGAGGTTACACACGCACTGCAGGTTTATTTTCACAAAAACTTCCATAACTCGATGAAAAAAAATCGTATCGGAATGACTAAAAAAGCAATTTAAAGCAAAAACGGTGTTTGGTGCACTTTCAGGTTAGGATATCTCAAAATCTTGACGTGACAGAACAATTCTGAGGCCAGATTTGGATTCAGCGCATCGAAAACCTTCGGAAAAGTACACGTACTCCGGTTTCTGAGTTTGGAGGTCGGCCTCAGTTTGTTGGCCTGTGTAACTCATTTATTTTCGCATTGTTTCTGCCCAACAAACCAAAAAGTCTACGAAAAATCTGTGTACGATTTAGTACGAACGATATAAGACTGTTTCTTTCCCGCTCTTTCAGTTACGAATGCGAGTGTATATGATATTCAGCGATATATAAATGCACATAACCTCAAAGAAACGATTACTTTAGATTATCAAATGATTTGAACTCAAAACTCTAAAACAGAACATTTCTTCGAGAATTATGAAATACGAAAAACGATATAATTAATTCTTCGAATAAATTGACAGAATTTAAAGCGATTCTAAGCCGCTACAAATCCATTTTTAGAATGCATTAAGTACGGTATCGTATAAGATCGAATGAATTCAATTCTGGAATTTTAGGTCGCACTGTAAAAAAAGGAAATGAACTTATTACATATCTGTTGTAATTTTCATTCGCAAAAATGGTAATTTGCCCATGTTGAACATTGTAAATTTCCTATGTGAGGTTAGGAATTTCACAACGTTTTGTAAATGCCCTACGTTGAAAGTGGCAAAATTATAACGCAACACATTTTCCCAACGTTATACATTGTACATGGGTAAAAATCGAGCCCACACTGTACATGGTAAATTTACCAAATATTGTAAAATTCCAATGTTGCACGTATGACAAATACTAAAAATTAATGAAAATTACAATAAATTTGTAAACTTTATTTCTATTTTTTACAGTGCGTATAAAATACTATGAATTCGAATAAGAATCTCGGATAATCAATCCGCCACTAGAAAGAAACAAAATGCAAAATATCGATTCTGTATACTTTTTGGTTTATTGAATGATTATACTGTGGAGATCGGCATATTATCTCAATTCTCAAACGTTAATCGTTTGCAAAAAAATCGCAAACCTTTTAATGAATTTTGTATATAATCCCTGCAAACACAAAAGTAACAGTTATGTAACAACTATGTAACATTTATGTAACAATGTAACCATTACGTAAATATTACATAACTGTTACTTTCCGCGTTTGCAGGGATTAAAACAGATACAGGATAATTTATTTTTTTAATTTTACAATTTATCGGAAAAAACACTTTTAATTCATAATTCGCAAACGAATCGCAAACGATCAAGTCTAATTTTGTCGAAATTGATCGATTGGTTGCAGAGTAAATGCGTTTTCAAAAATGCGAACGTGAAGTTAACTAGCCACGTCGTTTTTCGCAAATAATTTGAAAGCGCAAAGTCGCAATTGAAAAATCGGTTATCGCAATCATTCGCAAACGATTCGCGCTATTTTCGGTCGATTTCGTTACAATGGCGGGCTAACTTCACGGAGGTCTGCTGTCCGACGCTTCAAAAACTTATCCGTAAAGATTATTTCCCCGAGTTATCGAAATGTAGACAAATATTCATTTCACAAACAAATGGAGTTTTTATTCACCACCCTTCCAAAATAAATGAGCGACAAAACGAACATAGTCCCACTCTGCCGTACCCCGGAAGAAAAGTCGTATCTCCATTTTTTCGATTTTGACGTATCGCCAATAAATCGATTCTAACCAAAAACTAAATTACTTAATTTAACGATTAATTTTAGAAAATATACAGGATATTTCATTATACAAGGAATCTTGGGATATGATTTTATAATAAAATACATTCATTTTTGAATTTGCGGCTCTTTTAGCCAAATTATACCAGAAATACTGTATTTCTAATAAAAGTATTTTTCTTTTTTTTGTAGCTAATAACAAATATTTTCTTTCAGGAAATAATGCATTGCATTATAAGGAATATAAATATCTTTTTATCCCAATTTCACCGAAAATGGAGATACGACTTTTCTTCCGGGGTACGGCAGCACTGACTTCCAACGGAACTCATAAGAATTTAAAACTACCCAGATAGCAACGTGAGTTCATATAGGGATCATAATGACACTCATAAATGAGACAAAAGCGCACGTTTGCGCTCCATGTGAGTGCTATTTATGTCTTCCAATCAGATGACGATCGTTACCCTGGCGAAAGTTCCAGATAGGAATTTAATTCGACCGAAACCGGTGCTATCCGAGACTATCCGGAATCTGTCCCCTGTTTAATCCGAATTTAATCCGGGTCACTTTGTCATTCCGTTCCAAGCCATGCCATACCGGAAAATTCTATCCGTTTTCATCCTCAGTCATTCCGAGACACAAATGTAAACCGTTCCATTCCTCGATTTCGATCCGAACGAATCCTGAGTCATTCCGAGTCATATTTGCAATCTGTTTCATTCCTCCATTTCAATCCGAACGAGTCTTCGGTTATTCTCACAAGATTTGCAATCCGTTTCATTCCGTGAGTTCAATCCTAATGAATCCTGAGTCATTCCGAAATATCATTTTCAGTTTCGATAGGAATGGACAGGATTGGATAGGGGACAGATCACGGCATGAAACGGACTAAGACGGAATGAAAGTCATTCCTCTTCAATCTGATTTTTTCGCCAGGGTACTCACATATGAGTCTTGCCTTATTTGACAATTTGCGCATGCGTAAACCACTCCCTTGTTGTCGCACAAGCATTCCATCCGACGACGATTGGGTGCGCACCAAGCCTATTAGCCAATCATGACAAGTATCACAAAAGTCTTATATGTGCGTAGAAGCGGAGATTTCTTGCGCGTGCGCAGTTCATATATCTGACTATATATTTGTCCTATGTATTTGACTCATTCCCGAACTCTCATATGCCTTCACATAAGTACTCATAAGTGAGATTTCAAACACGAGGGCATCGTGAGACTTACGTCTTGCTATCTAGGTAAGCATCCAGGAGGATGGAAAATATTCACATTTCTTATATACCCGCCCATGTTTTTTTAGACATATCGTGTGTCATCTATGCAAGACAAATTACATAATATCCATTGGTGAAATCATTTTCAAGCATTTATAAAATATAATATAATACTACAACACAATATATTGTGTGATTGTTGTGCGTTAGGACTTTTATTTTGTCGGAATACATAGAATCATAAAAAACTCTTATATGAGAGTAACCGGGAACTTTTCGTGCTTGCCCAATACAATTAAACCCTCACTTGAAGTCCCATGTGAACTCATATACGCACTCACAAATGAGATCTCAGACACGAGCCTCACGTGAGACTCACGCCTTGCTATCTGGGAGGTTCTGTTACGTGTAATTTCAACCTCATGTGAGTTAGACACGATGAAAAAGTAACTTTGTTCTTGCGAACCTAACCTCTTTTTTCGGACTACAAATGACCGCGTGCGATCAGTTTACCAACTGGCCGCTTTGTCGGTAATGACAGAACATACCCTTACATTTGAAAAAAAAATACTGCTATTTGTCAATTGACTTATTTATCAAAAACGTTTCATAGCATTGTTGAAGAAAGTGAGGTGATTTATTAGTATTACATACATAATATCAATCAAACAACATAATTTCTTTAGGGGGTTCAAAAGTGATCAGCCGATAAGAAAGGAATTTACGCTAAAAACCGTAAATAAAAAGTTTTTGAATCAATTTTTAATAATTTGGTCTCTGCAAGGGTAATCCTAATCACTGTATATAGTCTCCTATAAAATACTAAAGAAATTTATTGAGAATTAACCGAGAACAATCGGAAATAATTAAAAACAATCTATTTCCGGTAATACTCGATTAATTCTTAATTAATTTCTTTAGTATCTTTTATAAGGAAGTATATTATAATTACAATTACTCTTACAGAAACCGAATTTAAAAAAATTGGTTCAGATATTTTTAATTTACGGTTTTTTGTGAAATTTCCTACATTACCACTTTAGAACCCTTTTAAATTACATTTTCTAATATAGAAATGTAAAACCTATTATAATATATAATGTCGAAATCGAAGTATATCATAAGTTATGCATTGGTAAACATTATTATTTATATACGTCAACGATTATCTATTCTTAAAAATTAACAAGGTCTAATTCGCGTACAAGTTTTAGAGTTATTTCTAAACAATGGGTGTCAGAATGCCATTTTGCAGAAGATCTATCAGGATCCACTGGATGGGGAGTAGAGAGTAACAGGCGATATCTAATGCAATAAACAATACATTAAAATTAATACAATTGCACAGTTAAATATACAAAAGAAGCAAATTGTCTTAAAAGTAGAAAATGGTTGTTTAAATGCAAGCCCCCAGATAGTATACATAAAAAATAGTTCAGAATGGCCTCGTAATGTGCTCTATATTATGAGATCTTTATGAACTCAAGCTCAGAATTCAGGTCTCATTCTGAACTAACTAATTTCTCTGGCTGAGCTTGAAATAATTTATTGCAATTATTCAGTTTTGTTGTCCAGATTTAAAAAGAAAAAGTAAGTGACGTAAACATGAGTAATAGAAACAAACCTTGGGCTGCGTAAGTCGATTTGGTCTGACTCAACAGATAATTCTATTTTATCCTGAGTTTCAGATGGAAGCTTCACGAGTAAAGTTTGCCACTCACACGATGACGTCAACGGAGTTTTCAAGTTCATCTAAGAAACAGAAAATAATTTAGAAATATATCAAATTACAAGATTTTATTTCATTTAATTTCTCTGCCCTTAAATGCAAAAGAGGTATAATATATTAGAGGTATAAGTATTTCAGAAATTAATTGAACTTTCGGAAATAAGTGATTTTTACTTATTTCAGAAAACTCTCGATCGGTTCTCAATTAACAAGGTTTAATTCGCGTATATTTCTTTGATATTTTCTAGAAAACCGTCTATAGTAGAATTACCTTTACAGAAGCAGAATTTTGAAAATTTTATTCAGTCATCTTTAATTTATGTTATTTTAGTGAAATTTCCGACCTTACCGGAGGATCGCTTTAAAATCCCCTTAATTCAACATTTATTCGAATTTATAACCACAAATGGAATTAAACAAATTCGTTGATACAACAGATGATTTTAAAATAAAATTTTCAACGTATGTTAAAATGAGGAAAATCGGAATTTTTGTGTACAATTAAATTGTATTTCGTTATTTTGAGTAGCACTTTCGTTTTCTGGAACAAAGGATATTTTTATTATAGTTCAGTATCTCATTTAAATTAGCACTAATCCATAATTTATTAAAAAAAGTTTAAAAAAATGTAATTCTTCTTATGCCTAGAGGAAAATGTTTTGTTTTCACCAAAATTGTTGAATTTTGGACCTATATTTGAAAAATATTTAACGAAAATAATCGTTAACATTCCAGATTGGGTTAGATGGAAAATCATCTGCGGTAAAATTCAGGAACTGATTGAAGTAAATGTAATTAATGTATGACAAATATAGAATATATCATAGAACTGAATTTTGAAGCAATCTTCACTAAAATATTTGCTGAATTTTGGGATTTTATTTGAAACATACTTTTCGAAATTCAAAAAAATTCGGGAAATGATTGGGTTAGATGGAAAATTACGTTCAGCAAATTTCAGCGAAATTCATCGAAATTCAGCAAAATATTGAAATACAAGTATTTGCAAAAAGTTTAATTATGCTGAAATTTTCGCTAAAATTTTTGCAATACTTGGGCCCACAAATCATACACATTTGATAAAATTTAGCAAAATTCAGCTAAAGACTGAAGTGAATGAAATTGCCGTTTTTTAAACACTAAGCTGAATTTTTTATCCATTCGTGGACAACAATTATGACACATTTAACAAAATTCAGCAAATTCCGGCGAAAATCAGTAAAGCTTTAAAAAAGGTTGAAGTAAATATAAATTGCGTTCGACAAGAATAATCTATATTCGGGAGAAAAATCAGCCAAAGGTTGAGTTGAATGAAAAATCATATTCAGCAAATTCCAGCGAAAAATTGAAGTAAATATAATCGGTGTTTAGCAAATATTGAAATAGTTTTTCTTAAAATATTTGCAGAATTTCTGGCCTATAATTGAGCTGCCCAATTCTATAACTCTCTCGACGCTCGAACTGGTGTTGTTATTGGTGACTGATTTATTAAATATTTATTGTAAATTCATTAAAACATGAAATAGGATCTTCGTCGTAATTTTTAAATAGACTTACAGATCCGTGTGAATGGTACTGAATTTTCACTGATTTACTCATTTGGATATCTTTTGAAATTTTTTACTTTTTGATGAGCTAGGGTTCAAAATCCTTTACATTGTTCTCTAATTCAATCATTACAAATTGAAGATCTCTGGAGTTTTTGTATTAAATTTATATAATCTCCCAAAATCCTTCATTTTTTCTCCTTTTCCTACCACTATTAGTAGAATTTACACTATCACTCATGTTTGTCTTTCTTATTACTTTAAGATACAAATCAATTTTATTCTTACACTCGATATGCACACGCCATCGATAAAATTTTCAAACATCTGCAATCCCAATATCGACACCAATTGAAATAGCTAAAGGGGAAATAGAAAAAGGTGTAACATGTTTGCTTCCATACCTTACAACTATGGGCCAAGAATTTTATCAAAATTTATTTAAAAGTCAAATGTAAAGATAAAAAAAGAGCCAAAACTATAAACACTATAATATTCATATTATGTATAAATGAATTTATAAGCCGCGCATTCTTTATACGGAACTGAAACGCGTTCCGCGTTTCGCCACGCGCTTTATTAAGAATCGTCGTAACTTTGCGAATTTAATTCCAATCGATTTCAAAAATTTCCAAAACACTTCTTCTACTTATAAAGAACAAATTATTCGCTTGAAATTTTTTAAAATCGAAGGTGCCCACAGACTTTTCGACGACGTAGCTGACTATTCGCGGATTCCAACTGTTGCCATTAAAAAATTAATTTGTTGATAACGAAATTAACTTTTACAATGCTTTATCACTTCATAGGCATCGCTAGGATCTGTTCGGTGTACATCGCAAATTTCAAACAATTTTAACAATAATTGGCCGAGATACGACGATTTATGTTTTAAAATGTAATTGAATTTTTGGTTCTAAATTTTATAGTTTTTATTTATTAAAATGGAAACTATTCATTATTATTAAAAAATTCTTTGGGAAAACTTGTTCGATTTGTCATTTTCTACATTCATGTATTTTTTTTTAAACCGAAATATCCACTTTTAAAAATTGAATGTTTTTTTTCGTTGGACAAAACTTTTCCGGCCGTTCGAGCGCCGAGCGAGTTATAGAATTGGGCCGCTCAATTTAGGTATTTAACCCTTTCAGGGGCACATTATTTTACTGAACCGATTATCTTCTATATCAGTCATTCTTATTGTTTTCGAGGTCGCTGATTACGAATCTGAACTCAGAATTTGAAAATTCAAAATGGCAGGTCCAATATGGCGGACGAAAATCTAAAAAGTCATTCGAATCGCATGAAAGTCGTCCCTCGGTGGTTTTCGGGCTCGCTGATTACGAATCTGAACTCAGAATTTGAAAATTCAAAATATCGGATTCAACGTGGCCGACAAACTATTTGATAATTAGTAGATAAATGCTAATTTTTTATAAGGATGTTAAAAGTCGTTAATTATGATTTCAGCGTCACAAAGTGTTTACTAGTGCATCAGATTCTCCCTCTCAGCATGACCCGGAACTAACGACGTGGACGTGGGGAGGTATTTTTTTGTTAATTTATATTTATTTTTTATTTTTTTATTTTTTTTTAATTCTTTAATTTTTGTTATTTTTTTTCATTTTTTGCTAATTTTGATCTTTTGTCTTTCTTTTCATTGTTTCTTTTAAAAATCCCCCATACCGATAATGAAAGACGGAATCATTGAATTGTGTAAATTTTTGTATCGTCAGGTCGCCACATTGGATCCGCCATTTTGAATTTTCAAAATCTGAGACTGGATTCGTAATCAGCGACCCCAAAAAAACCCCATACAAATAATGAAAGACGGAATCATTGAATTTTGTAAATTTTTGTATCGTCAGGTCGCCATATTGGATCCGCTATTTTGAATTTTTAAAATCTGAGACTGGATTCGTAATCAGCGACCTAGAGAACCCCTCTGTACTAAACATTAGTTAATTTGTGTGTAAAATGAGCTCACAGCCGAATTAATTTAAAAAATTCTACATTTTTTCGTTATTAATTGTTTATAACTAGTTATATATAGTGCTACTTGAAATTTTGGACTGAGAAACTTGTTCGGCAAACATCCAGTGTCCCATTAAAAAAAATGAACGATTTAGAGCCTAAAAAGATCATACTGTACAGAAAAAACTTTCGTTAAGCAAAATTCAGCAAATTCTAGTGGAACTCAGTAAACATTCACAAATGATTGAAGAAAGTAGTAATTGCTTTAGACAAAATTTATCACAATTCAGAAAGATTCTGTTCAAATTTTAACTTCTTTTTTCTTAATTTTACTGAATTTCTCGAAATCTGTCTGAATTGTAGGCTACGAATTGATAAAAAATTCATTAACATTTAATTTCATATTGGGAATATTTCAATTTCATTAACTTAAACCAATTGCTGAATTTTCTGAATATTTTCCATCCAACCCAATCTTTTGCTGAAGTGTAAGCTGAATTTTCTTAAATTTCTCTGAATGTGTCTGATTTGAAGGTCCAAAATTCAGCAAAATGTTGGAGTCATTTGTTTCATTTTTAATTACACTAAAATAATCGTTATTTTTTAATCCTGGTTTATCCATTTTCTGATTGAGGACAAAATCAGTTTTGCTAATAAAAAGTTTTTTTAGTATATTTTATTACACAATAATCATGACACATACTTATATTTTCGTAATTTCAAATGTTCATTTGATTTCATTTTTGAAAAAAAATTACAATTCAAAAGCACTGAGAAATAAGTTTTAATAACATTTTTTTAATCAAATGCGGTACTGATTTCAGGAAATTATTTCTGGATTCGCAATGAACGAAATCAGAGTTCAAAAAATAATTAAACAAATGTAAATTTATTTTTAGTACAAAATTAAATATATTAAAATATTCAAAAAATTATTATTTCTTAAATATTGTATATGTTATTTTCTCGTTTATTTTATATGATTTAAACCAAATGAATGTCAAAATAACATTGTAATAATTAAAAAGTTAAAAAAATATATTATTTTTATTTAAAAATGTATAACTTACTCCAAGATAAACGTCTTCGGTTCCGACATCCTGTTTGAATTTTATTTCATATTCAGGTACTTCTCGAGGATCATCAAGATCGTCGATGACATTTTTTGCTTCATATCGATGCCAGATAGCATTATCGTCTTTAGGTTTTGAACCATTTTTTGTAGAGTTTTCATCAGATTTTGGACCGATATCTCCAGGACCTTTTATAAAAAGTTGCCAACTTTATTGAATACTCTATTGAATACTCTTTGTTTAGCAAAATCATTTTAAAATTAATTAGAATTTAATTACTGAACAATATTCTACTCTCATTGTATCGTATTTACATTTTTTTTATTTACATATTTTTAATTGGAAACGGACAGATTTTGTCTTGAACCAATTTTGAATTCAATTATTTTTCATCTGTCGGTTCAGTAAAATAAATTCAGAAAACTACAATCAGTATTAATGTAGTTATAAAGGAATTGAAATTCATTCGTATATTTGACTCCCAATTCGAATTCTCGGCATCTGAATTTATTTTTGTTAACTGGGAGACCGCAATGTAAAATAAAAATACAATTACCAAATTTTCTACTGGAGGATGCATGTTGTCGAAGACCTTCATCATCAGAGTCGGAATCTGCTTTATCTTCAGACGCCAACAATTGTTGCAGACCTTTAATTTCTTGAAATGTGAAACTTCCGTCCATTTAAAATCCTGTAACTTTTGATACAAATTTTAATTAATTTCTTGGAAATTAATTTTATAACCTTGGAAACGCAAACTGTCGACAGCAAGTGTTCCTCGATTATCGGACACCTGAAGCGTTGCCATGGGAATTGTATATGGAACTCCCCAGTCCCCATAATACTTTCACTGAATAATGATTGTCGAAGAAGTAATTTCATAATATATTAAACAAAATTAACATGTATATTCAGCAAGACTTGATTAAATAACAATGTGAATGAATTCGCAAATTATACGGAAATATTTTTATGCGATTAATTAAAGAATGTTGAGAGATTGAATCGAAATATAAACTTATCTTTTTTAATGCAATTTTATCCGTATTGTTATACTTTAGTCAGTTTTCGTTTACTGGGATTCTTTCCATTCCGAAAAAATTGGTAACCACGGTAACCAGTAAACGAAAAGGAATTGAAAGGGATTCACCGATTCCAAAATTGTCAAAAAAGAATTTAAAGGAATTCAATTTAGTTTCCTTTTCTGTATTCCTTTGAATTCAATTTTTTGACAAGTAAATCCCTTTCAATCTCTTTTTGGTTACTATGCAGTCAAATTATTTTGTGGGCCCATGTAATTAATAATAATCCCAGAACTCTCAAACGTAATTGAGACGTATTAATATCTTTCAATAAAATGATACATTTTTAAAGTAAAAATTGTCCAGATAAAACTAATCAATATATTTTTATTCGTTTATCCGCAAGTCAATCCGTATCTATCCGAGAGCAATTTTAATTTTTCTGTCGATTCCGCGAATTACGAACGTGTCCGTTTCAATAATTATCTATCATTACGAATCTATTTCAATAATACATAAACAAATCAAATTTCGTGGTATCTACGGCATATGCACAAAATGTAAACAAAGGAATAAAGGAAAACAATAATGCGTCGTTCTAATATGAACGCAACGCGAATTATTACATTTCAACGGGATCATATATTGCCAGAAAAGTTAATTATGCTATATTGAGTAAGAGAAAAAAAAAACCCCACCTGTTTTTTACCCCCCAACAAACTTTTTTATGTATTGAAAACGAACGGCGAAGAATTTCCTACTGTTCTCTATATGAGAACTTATATATTATTATAATGGTTCTTAAGATTTTGAAAGATTTGTTTATCAAAATCTCTATCTAAATGTATTAATTGTTCGAGTTTTCTCCCCAAAAACTCGAAACAATTAATACATTTATAAAATTACAAATAAATTTGAATGATCGCGTCCAGGGTACGGCTGCTGGATCCCTGCTGAAGAGCACAATCAGCAGCCAAGTGCGAAAAGCCTCTTTTTCAACACAATAGTTTGTCTTATGAATAACAGGTGGGGTTTGTTTTTTTTTCTCTTACTCAATAGCATAATAAACTTTTCTGGCAATATATGATCCCGTTGAAATGTACTAATTCGCGTTGCGTTCATATTAGAACGACGTATTATTGTTTTCCTTCATTCCTTTGTTTAGATTTTGTACATATGCCGTAGATACCACGAAATTTGATTTGTTTATGTATTGAAAACAAACGGCGAAGAATTTCCTACTGTTCTCTATATGAGAACTTATATATTATTATAATGGTTCTTAAGATTTTGAAAGGTTTGTTTTTCAAAATCTCCATCTAAATGTATTAATTGTTCGAGTTTTCTCCCCACAAACTGGTCTACTGTTTTATTTATAAAATTTAAGAGTGGAGAGCATAACGAGATAAATTGATGTGTTTCCGAAATGATATAAATCAATAAGCTACTTTAGATGTGGATATGAATATTGTAAAATACATTTATAAATTCTCCGCTAAATGAAAAATACGCAAAATATAATAAGTCTATTTACAGTCTATTTTGAAGGAGTTTACTCTACAAATAACATAAAAACTGATGATATTATTGCCAGTATCCAGATTCTGCCTTGTTTTACGATAACAACAAATGGACTGCAAGAAGAAACAAAGATACTTAAGGCAAATCAAGGTGCAGATGCCGACGGATTCACCCATGTCGTTGAAAATACTGCGGAGCAGCTCTAATACAATTTTTACAGTATCGTATTAATAAATCTTTGCAAAGCTATTGTTACTAAATCCAAGAAAAATAGAATTTATAAGACCAATATTTAAAACTGACCGTAAAGATAAAATCTTAAATTATCGACAAATATCCGTCAACTTGTTTTTTGTTTTTGGCCAGGAAAATAAATCTACCTTGCCCAATTTGATTGTATACGAACAAGAAATCATTTCAGCTTTCGCAAAAGGGTGTCAAACTTACTTAATGTATGCACATTTTGTTAAAGCATTTGATACGATCAATCAGAGCAAGTCTATTTTTTTCTAACTCAAATTTTTCGGAGAGGAAAATGATTTAATTTTATAAACCATTGCATACCATTTTAAGCTTTTCTTTTTATTTATTAACGTAACAAGTTTTTACAATATTTACAAAGTCTACATTATATGACTCTGCGTATAATACGTTGCTTACATTATTATTAGCTTAAAGTAATTTAAAATTAAACATATCTCTGTTCTTGGAACTTGCAATGATTCCATATAGTAGGAAATATTTGCACCTTTATCTTGTCCGCTGGATGCTGCACTATGTGGCACGATACGAAGTCTATATAAACTTGATGTCCACCCACCGGATTAGCTCCTCGGCCACCTCAACATTTCCATGTTCGACGACATATTCGAGGGTTTTAGCACCCTCGAAATCGAACCGATACTTTGCAAATAATTGGACAATTTCCTTCGTTCCATGAATAAATATGTCCTTCGCCACTTCACGATCAATTGATCTGCTGGCATCCAGCAGAAATCCCTGCTCGAAAAAGGCCTCTAAAATCCTATGGACTTTTACCTGTAACATTTTCTTTCCAAAAATGCCGACACAATTGAATAGCTCCCCAAATCGGGTCGCCATTGCCTTGAATGGATAACAGGTCGTCGAATATGTCACTTTTGCACCGTTGTTTAACAAGATGTTAATAACATCCGCGTTCAGGATCTGGCACGCCAGATAAAGTGGCGTTACTCCATTTTCCTGAACTTTGTTAAAATCGAACCCCTTCTGCAAAATGTAGTTCGTAGCCGCAATTTGGGCAGTTTTCCCTCCTGTAGTGAACTGCTCCAAGATTTGACGTTTTTCGGCATCCGTCATGATGTTTTGCTGCTTCCTTGGGCGTCCGGGTTTTTTTGCTTTCGTTGAAGCTGTTGTCCGTTCTTTTCCGCTCATGTTAAAACGAATTATTACAGTTAAACTCTGCTGCTGGTAAGTGCACTGAATGACTGACAGTCGACGAATGATGGAACCATCAGCAGAAACTTCTGGTTGTGCCGGAGCTTACCTGAACTTTTTCCTTCCACCCGTACCCTTAATAGTTTCTTTGGGTAAACCCTTGTTCCCCTACCTTCCCATTATTAGAAATCGTTGACGCACACTAGGATTGCTTGAAGCTATTACCTGAAACGTATTTAACGAAAACTGATAAGGAAAGCTAATGAAGTTTGATTTCATACCACTAATGATTCACTTTTCAATTTCCTCTTTAGATTTACTAATAACTTACTAATTAAACAAAATCTTATTTAATATTATATTACAGGTAATTTAAAAAATCCTCATTCATTAACTTTATAGACTCAATTCGTTAAATATACATCATTTCAATATTTAATAATATTTCCGGAGATAATGAGATACCACGGGAACGTGATAATGAACGGTCGAACCGTACCGGCAGCTACTGGCAAACAAGTCTAACTTAAAGTTTTTTGTAACGTTTTTAATCAATATGCAACAACATATGTATTTTGTATTTTATCGTGTAAACAAAATTATTGTCACCATCTCATACCGGTAATGATTCACTTTCTAAATTATGTAAAGAAGTTGATGGCAGTGAGTGAAAATAAAAAAAAACGATATGTAGTTAGAACAGAAAATATTTTTATATTGTATATTGAACAAATTTAAAATGCGATTGTAAGGATGAAGTCGCGTCACGAGATAATATAGCATAGTTCGAGCTATAGCGACCGCGAACTCTATATCGCGTTACACTGAAATTTATAAAGAGAGACGCAAAATTAAAAAATAAACTTTAGATGTCGCTGACTGCTAACTGTTGTTTTTGAAAAGTATTTTTTTTTTAACAAATGAATCAATTTATTTTGGAGCAACAGTGCAGAATGGAAATTCCACTCCGTTTTTTTTACCAAAAATATAAAAAAATATGTAAATAACATATATTTTTTTCACGAAAATCGGTCGAGTAGTTTCCATGAAAAATCGATATCTTTATTTTTGTCCTCCATAACTCCCAAAAAAATTCATTTTTTCGATCGAAACTTGTACCACATTGGAATCATATAGGTATCTTTCTCAAAATATTATGTAATACATCTAAAAACATTTAAGGAAGCTCATTGCTTTGGAATTACAGCGTCCAGACATTTTTCAACGTAATTTTTATTTTGATAACGCCATTTTGATTGTGCCATCATGAATTTAAAAAAATCTATCACAGATAGTTTGTAGTACAACCCTCGGGTTCACGATTAAAATACATTTTGGAACATTTACCATTCGGTATGAGTGCGAAAAGATGAAATTAAAAAAAAATATACACAAAAAAATTGAAGTTTGTAAAAATACATTTATCAAAAACATATATTCGTTTCAAATTTAGACAAATTTTAACAACACAATTTAAAAGAGCGACCCTGAAAATAGAAAGATTCGTTTTATGTGAATAAAAATGCATTTTGACAATAAATTATAAACAAAAAAAGTTCTCTGAAAATCTTATTTTTTAACGAGTTTTGCACAAACATGGCGAACACTGCATTTTTTAAAAAATGTTCTCACCACCATTAAAAAAGCGATCAGCAAATAATAAAATCCATAAAATTGCAATTTTCTTTTCAAATTTGTTTCAGATGAGAAAAAAAAGCTACAATCGAGATAAAATTCCAGTGCTTTTGGCCATTGACCCAATATGGCCCAAAAAGGTAACTTTTAGGCTTCAAGGTAGCTTTCATAGAAAATCTCAATGCATTTATTTAATTACCCACAGCTTATGTTTTTTTTTTAAATGCATTCTCGAGTTTATTAAAATGTTGAATGGCGAATCCAATATGGCGGACAAAATTGAGATTTCATTCATTTTTACAGAAATAGAATATGTAATAGGATTATTCAGGACCTCCTTTTTTAAGTTTCAAAATATAAAATGGCGCCATTTTCACAGATATTTCAATATTTTTAATATATAATTTATCTAAACAGAGATTTTTAACTAAACGATATTGAAACCCGCGTTTGTGCGACTTTTTTCAAAATAGCGGAAACATATTTCAAAGTCTCTACAGATTTTGATGAAAATTTCATATTTGCGACCGCCATATTAGATCCGCCGATTTCAAAGTCGCGCGACAGATTTAAAATTACCAAACCACGAAAACTCCGGATTAAATAACTTTCAGTTAAAAATATCCATTTTGCTAAATTGTACTCAAACTGATAACATTTCAGTGAAAATGGCATCATTTTGAATTTTTAAATTACAACAGAATCGTAATCCGAGAACTAAATAATCCCATTGCAACAAATTTCTTGAAAATTCATAAAAATTTCTAATTTTTGACTGCCATATTGAATTTTGAAAATCTGGCAACGCATGTGTAATGTAGGGATCTTAAAAACCGTAATTCCACCATCTTTTCTTTTGAAACCGTTTAGACGTTTATTGTATTGAAAATGTTTAAATTTCCATGAAAATTGTGCCATTTTGAGTTTTTAATCGCGTCTCTGGTATCCTTTTTGTTCAAGTCAGTGTTTGTCCCGATTCGATAACATCTTCGTATAAAATATTGAGAATTTACTCGGGCAATTTTTGTTTACGTACTTTGATTTTTAAGCTGCCATTTTGAAAAAACAGGTGCATTTATTTCAAAATGGACTACATATTCGGAAAGAGCACAACCAGAAATAATAGGATAAGCTATCAGCGAATTCATCGACATTCTCTAGGAAAAAGAGTAGCATGAAAAACGTCAACATTTTCGTCTTGAAAGTTATCATGTGGGTTAAATAAAAATTTCTTTGTCTGATCTATTCCAGGAATCAGGTGGATCCAATATGACGATCATAAACTTTAAACTCTCTCAAAGTTCATCATGACCAGTGCTCACCATGGTCGTTTTTTGAGTCGTAAGATAGGAATATTATTTTAGTTTTTAAAAATCTAAAATGGCGGATTGCGGCTAAAAACTAAAAAACTTTCTTAAACTTCACGAAAATCAGTCTTGGGACATTTTTTGGATTGCTAAATACTAAGTTAACGTTAGTTTTTAAATATTCAAAATGGTGGAACCGATATGGCTGACAAATATTAAAAACGTTCGTAAATTTCACGATAATCAAATTTTACGCCAGGCTTTAACGATTAAAAATGGCAGACAAACAATAAAAGTATTTGGACGTTTTTGTGGGTTCCTAAATACGAATTTAATAAAAGCATTTAAAAACGAATTGGTGGGCCCAATATTGCTTACATACATTAAAAAATGTTCGTAAATTTTACGAAAATCAATAGACGTTTTTGGGAATGCGGAATAAGAATTTCCTAACAATTTTTAAAAATTCAAAATGGCGGTATAATACAGTGGACAAACGTTTTCAAAACTCTCGTAAATTTGGCTGACATAAGTCTGGGCGTTTTTGGGTTGATTTTTTTTTTGCGAATTCCACGAAAATCAGTCTTTGGACTTTTTTCCGGTTGCTGAATATGAATTTGATGTTAGTTGTTATGAATTAAAAATGGCGGATCGAATATGGCGGTCAAAAATGTAAAAACTGTCGTAAACCTTACGAAAATAAGCATCTCGACGTTTTTTGCTCGGCTAAATCCGAATTTGAAGTCAGTATTTCAAATTTCAAAATGGTAGATCCAATATTGATGACATGCATTAAAAAACATTGGTAAATATTACGAAAATTAGTATTAGACGTTTTTGGGATTGTTGAATAAGAATTTGACGTCGGTTATTAAAAATTCAAAATGGCGAATCAAATATGGTGGATAGATATTTACAAACTATCGTATACTTGGCTAAAATAAGTCTTTAGGCGTTTTTTTAATAGTTAAATACGAATTTGGTGTCAGTTTTTAAAAATTCAAAATGGCGGGTCAAATACGGTGGACAAATATTTAAAAACTCTCGAAAATTTCACGAAAATCGATCTCTAGTCGTTTTTAGAGTGGCTGAATACGAATTTGATGACAGTTTTGAAAAATTCAAAATGGCGGATCCAATATGATGGACAAAGAATTAGGAAAATTTCACAAAAATCATTAATTAGGTATTTTTGGAGTTGCTGAGTACGAATTTGACGTCAGTATTTAAAAATTCAAAATGGCGAATCCAATATAGCGGATAAATATTCACAAACTATCGTAAAATTGTCTAAAATAAGTCATTGAGCGTTTTTTGGCTTGCTAATTCCGAATTTGCTGTCAATTTTTAAAAATTCAAAATGGCGTACCAAATATGGTGGACAAACATTTAAAAACTCTCGAAACTCGATCTTTTGCTGTTTTTACAGTTGCTGAATACGAATTTGATGTCAGTTTTCGAAAAATTCAAAATGGCAAATCCAATCTAGCGGATAAATATTTACAAAATTTCGTAAAGTTGGCGAAAATATGTCTTTGTGCGTTTTTTGGATAGCTAAATACGAATTTGGTGTTAGTTTTTAAACATTCAAAACGGCGGACTAAATATGGTGGACAAACAATTAAGAACTCTAAAAAATTTCACGAAAATCGAGCTTTGGTCGTTGTTAGAGTTACTAAATTCGAATTTGATGTTAGTTTTGAAAAATTCAAAATGGCGGATCCAATATGGCCGACAAAGAATTAGGAAAATTTCACGAAAATCAATATTTAGGTATCTTTGGAGTTGCTGAATACGAATTTGACGTTAGTATTTAAACATTCAAAATGGCGGATCCAATATGGTGGACAAACATTTAAAAACTATTGTAAATTTGGCTAAAATAAGTCTGGATCTTTTTTGGATCGCTAAATAAGAATTGATGTTAGTTTTGCAAAATTCAAAATGGCGGAAAAACATTTCAATACACGAATTCACTAAAATCGATCTTTGGTGGTTTTTGGAGTTGCTGAATACGAATCCGATGTCGGTTTTGAAAAATTCAAAATGGCGGATCCCATATGGCCGACAAAGAATTAGGAAAATTTGACGAAAATCAATATTTAGGTATCTGTGGAGTTGCTGAATACGAATTTGACGTTAGTATTTAAAAATTCAAAATGGCTAATCCAATATGGTGGATAAATACTTACAAATTATTGTAAACTTGGCTCAAATAAGTCTGGGCCTTTTTTGCATCGCTAAATAAGAATTGATGTTAGTTTTGCAAAATTCAAAATGGCGGACAAACATTTAAATACTCGAATTCACGAAAATCGATCTTTGGTGGTTTTTGGAGTTACTAAATTCGAATTTGATGTTAGTTTTGAAAAATTCAAAATGGCGGATCCAATATGGCCGACAAAGAATTAGGAAAATTTTACGAAAATCAATATTCAGGTATTTTTGGAGTTGCTGAATATAAATATGATGTTAGTATTTAAAAATTCAAAATGGCGAATCCAATATTGTGGATCAATATTTACAAACTATTGTAAATTTGGCTAAAATAAGTCTGGATCTTTTTTGGATCGCTAAATAAGAATTTGATGTTAGTTTTGCAAAATTCAAAATGGCGCACAAACATTTAAATACTCGAATTCACGAAAATCGATCTTTGGTGGTTTTTGGAGATGCTGAATACAAATCCGATGTTGGTTTTGAAAAATTCAAAATGGCGGACAAACAATTAGAAAAATTTCACGAAAATCAATATTTAGGTATTTTTGGAGTTGCTGAATACGAATTTGATGTTAGTATTTAAACATTCAAAATGGCGGATACAATATGGTGGACAAACATTTAAAAACTCTCGAAAATTTCACGAAAATCGATCTTTGGTCGTTTTTAGAGTTGCTGAATTCGAATTTGATGTCAATTTTGAAAAATTCAAAATGTCGGACAAACAGTTACGAAAATTTCACGAAAATCAATTTTTTTGTATTTTTGGGGTTGCTGAATACAAATTTGACGTTAGTATTTAAAAATTCTCTTCGTGAAAAATTCCTCCTTGAAAGAGTAAAAGTTACAGGTTTGGATCGATGAGTGGCTGCTTTTCCGATGACGGTAACTAAAAAATGTTTACCATTTACATCGCCACGTGACGTAACTGCAAAATAAAAATAGTTTGGGTTTAAGAAATTTTTTGATTTATTTGGCTCTGTACAGTTTTGCTACAAATGTATTAATGACGATAGTAATAATACAATTATAATATATTTATTGTAGCGATCACTGTCTATGCAACGTCACGGTGTACGTGAGATTCGCTTCGTCGTCTCCCACGCATTACAATACTCGTACCCCTCTGAATGCTTCGTAAAAAACGACTTTCATAAAAATCGAGGATCCCGCGCTTTTCTAAATATTTCTAGAAACCTCGTGCGCGCCCCTCCTCGATTAGCTCGGTAATGAAAGAAACGGAACGACGAACGTCTCCGCCGTCGGCGACGTCCCTGTTACACATTCAATTTACGATCACGACTCACAGCGATTAACATTAATTGATATTTATTCGTGTAGCGTTAAGAGGTTAAATCGATAGCACGTCCCTTCTCGCGATTAGAAAATGTTGCTGCTTCCGTTTCATTTTTTTAACTCGTCCCCCGATAAATACTGCACAGTAGTTGGCGATTCGGCTAAAATTACTTGGACTAAATCCTAAGGTTCCTTACGTTCGACTTTCCTTCGTATATATCTTATCAGAATTTTTGTAATATTTATATATAAACATAGTACAGAAAAGATTCATCGATTATTATTATTATTATTATTATATTATATTTGTAATTATGTATATAAGAGCGATTGCTACACTTAAAGGTTAAAAAATGTACAAGTGTGTCGTTGACGATGATTCGTCCACGCGCGGACGCTTTAAAAATTTCTCACACACACACACACGCACACACACATACACAAACACATGCACGCACGCACAAATTGATGCACGCACACGTTACTTTATACAAAAAAAAAGATCGGAGACTTGAGGGGACTCGCTCCGGCGCACCGGACACTATTATTCGGTGTCGCGGTGCCGAGCGCCCTCTGTCGGGACGCTTAGCGAACTAACGCATTCACATATAAATTCGATACATTTCGCTTTCGAAAATTCGCTTTGCAAGTAATGTTGATTACTCTTGAAATTTCCGGGCGATTGTTCGATGGCCAAACAATGTGACCTGTCACTGTAATAAATCAATATACATAATATATTTCACCGAAATACCACTCTCGTGGGTATTTTGGCTTTCATCCTGACCGTACCTCCGCGCTGCTTCTCGCGGTCTATATTCCCTCCCGCAGGGTCGCATTGTGGAACGAAGGATGGAAGAGCGGAACGCGGAATAGGAAAATTCGCGACGCCGTAGGAGGGAGAGTCGCGACAGATTTTTTTTTAAAGCGATCGTATCTGAAATTTTTACGAGTAATGCGATTAATTAGATTAGTACGAATGCGAGTCCACGCGACAGTTGCGTGCTGCCAGGATTACGGAATGTGCAGAAAGTCTGGTCCTTGTTTCCCCATGTGCGCTTGCGGCATATTTTAGAACTAACCAGACCGAATCCGTCGATAACGTCGTTATTGCAAACATAACCTCGTAATTTTGGAAATCTGTCGAGACTGCACATTTCTGGCAATGTTATCGATGGATTCGGCTGGAAATTTCTTAAAACCGCTTGATTTACCGACTTCTTTTCGCACTTTCCGGGACTTCCTCGATTCTTCTCACCGATGAAAACATCGATTTTGGACAGCCGTTTAAAAATTCTTACTTCACATCGATAAAAACGTTTAAAATGCTGCGAATAAAAACGTTTTGTAGAAAACCATCGTACGTTGAAGAAAAAGAAAAATGTTCATGCATTTCGGCGTCTACGAAAGGTTTTCGAATGCGGAGGCGTCGTGACCGACATCGACAAGAAGAACTGAGCGAGGGGCGAAATGTCTTTTTTTTGCGCCGTCGATTCCATCGCATCGGCACAAATATGGCGGAACAATCCACTTCCTGCCCCGGTTATTCCTCTGCAGAATGACGAACGTGGCGACGATAACTTTGGTTTTCGGGCGTCGTCGTGCACCTGCTACGAGAAGATCCTTGGAGATCTTTATGTCGACGCTTTGTGCGATGAAGGAGTTATTGTTTCGACGAGAATCCGCTTAAGAAGCGGCGGCTGCCGACGGATGCGAGGAGGGTCACGCCACGCTGGATTCCTGTTCGCCCCAGCCCTCGCTGTCGCACTCGCTCTCCGACGCGGAGTCGCTGTCGCTGAACTCCACGGCCACCCGACGTGCCAGGATCGAGGCGACGTCGTTCAGGGCGTTCACGCGCTCGACCTCCTTTTGCTCGCTTTTCTCGACCTTTCTCAATTTTATACCTAAAAAAGAAACGATCCGTTAGCTCCATCGAGGCCACACAATCAAATGTTCAATATTCGATAAGCCCCAGTGAAAATTTGAGTGTAAGTGTATACATGGTGAACGCAAACTGTTTTCGGGACCAATGAAAATACGGTTACATGTCTAATTAACACAAAACAAACTCAACATTTTCAATCTCTACATTTGAGAAACTCAACGTTTTCGAACTCAACATTTTACTAAATCTCTATTATTACTCTACTCTTTCCTGGAACGAGCATATAACCCATATCTCTAAGAAAGTATACTGCATTACTCGGCAGCTAAGAGCTAATCAGAGTGCGCTGCCTCTCGATCTACGCAAACAGCTTATTTCTTCGCTAATTATGCCCTACTTAGACTATTGTTGCTCCGCCTACAATGACCTTAATACCACTCAAAAAACGAGAGTTGAGCGGTTGCTCAATGTAGGCATTCGATTTATATTTTGTCTTCGTCGTAGTGATCATATCACCCCGTACAGAACTAAGCTTGGTTGGCTCACTGCAGCGTCAAGACGCTTGTATTTTATCGGGATGGTAGTCTTTAGCGTCTTCAAAACTGGCACCCCCACCTATCTGTATAATCAATATGTATGGCGTCATAATAAATATGACCGTCAACCTAGAACGGGCTCTAACGATCTCATAATCCCTAAGTACAGGACAGAGACTTATGCCAACTCATTCTACGTTACCTCCATCAGACTGTGGAATGCTCTACCATTTGAGCTTAAAAAGTGCGTCAGCATCGGTGCCTTTAGTACCAAGCTCATGCGTTTTCTTTTTGAGCTGGACACGTCAGGCCGTTCGCTATTTACTATTGTAACGTGAATATTTGTATTTTCATTATACTTTTATTGTTAGTATTGCGTCACCTACAGTGTTTTAGCTTATACTTAAATAATTCTAACCATTTATATCTGTACATTGTAATTCTCATTATTGTATCTCTTTTCTTTTTTCACTTATTATTTTATACTTTGTAATATCTACATGTAGTTGGCCAAAGAAGGGTACACTTCAAGCCAAAGTTTTATTAAATAAATAAATAAATAAATAAATAAATAAATCAACAAATAATATAAACAATATAACAAATTACTAAATTATTAAAATGTCATGTACATTCGGTTACACGTCTAATCAACATGAAACAAACTCAACATACAAATTCTACATTTTCAAACTCAAAATTTTAGAATTCAAGAGTTTCGAACTTAACAGTTAATAATAATACTACTAAATCATGAAATAATACAAATAATATCAAAATTAAAATCATCAAACATTACATTACAACAAGAATAAATATAAATAATTCGAACCTAACCTAGCTTATCCTAACCTAACTCTAACATAGCCTAACCTAACCTAACCATTAACAGAGTATCACCTCTCCTTAGTAATGTTTTGATCCGATACACATAAATATCGTATACTTAGCTCGAACCTAACCTAACCAAACCTAATTTAGTTCGAACCGAACCTAATGTAACCTAACATAACCAAATTCAAGGAAATATCTCCGTGGACAAGCGCACAATACTCATTAAATTCTTTGATACAAGCTGTTATCATTCATTTGTATTATTAACAATTATTAACACAGATTTAAGATTTAATTTATGTAACGATTAATGTTATTACACTTGATTTTAAAAATACAATATAATTCAATAACATAAAAATAATGCTGAAATTGTAAATGTTGAGTTTCCTAAATATTGAGTTTGTCGAATGTTGAGTTTGCAAAAGTTGAGTTTGAATGTTGAAATTGCAAATGTCAACATTTCATAATGTTGATTAGACCTGTTACCGTACATTCAACACAATCGTGTTACATTAACCCATTAACGCTCAGACGGACGAATTTTCAGCATTAGTTTCAACATCGATAATTTGTATATAAATGCCTTTAGAAAAATTTGAGCTCCACTGTTTCTAACGTAAAATTGTATGCTCTTTCAGAATCTTTCAATAAAATTTGGCTAAAATGAACAGCAAAAAAAGTTATACACGTTTGTCTGTTAAAAACATGGTTTTTTATATTTTGGTTTTCATAAAAACATGACCTCGAAATAGCGTTGGGAACATAACTAAGTTGAAAATATCGCGTCCATGGACCCCCAGGATTTAAATGTACCATATCTGAATTCATAATTCAAGATGGCACTTTTCAAAATAGCGCCTAGAAGCTCAAAATTCTTTTTAAAACTTAACCATTTTTTTCTTAAAAACTATAGACTTTAGAGAAAATTTTCTAAGAACAACAATGCTTTGGAAGGAGTCAAATTTTATCAGCAGGCAATAATACGCTGCAGTATTTTTCAAAAATTCGAAAAATATCTATCATTATCTAACCTAACCTAACGAAAATACTAATTTAATGGAATATCTCCGTGGACAAGCGCACAATATAATCTAAATTCTTTAATACAAATTGTTATCATTCATCCGTATTATTGACATTTATAAATGCACATTTAAGATTTAATTTATTTTACGATTAATGTTATTACACTTGATTTTCAAAATACAATATAATTCAATAAACTAAAATTAATGTTGAATTTGTTAAACGTTGAAATTACAAATTTTCAATTTGTCGAATGTTGAGTTTCAATATTGAAATTGCAAATGTCAACATTTCATAATGTTGATTAGACCTGTTATCGAAAGTACCTCCGCCTACACCATCTTCCATCTCCTTTTCCAAAGTAAACGGTAACATTAAGGTCCAAGTGAACTGGTTTTTTACATTGAATGTGATTATTTACTCCATTTCCAGAAATTGATAAGTGCTTTGACAAACTGTCATTATCTATGTTTCTGAGGTCGCTCTTTCGAATGGCGTTGAGAACATTTCGAACATACGTCATTTAACCTCACTTTTCAAAACAAATATATAAAAAATACCGAATTTTCATGATATGTTTTTTATAAATTCATATATTTTTGTCGGACAGTATTTTTCTTTCTTTACAAAATCAATCGGGAATGTGATCTCGATATCCAAGGATTAAGATCATGCTCAAAAAATATTTTTTTTCAAGATGTCAATTTCAAAACAGTGGCCAAAAGTTTTCTTACGCATTCTGAAAGATAAAATATCATATATAGGGAGATTTTGAGGTCGCTGATCTCGATTCTGGTGTTGAAATTGTAAAATACAAGATAGTGGACTCCGATATTTTCCTCGGAATAAAATTCCCGATAAAATTAAAATTACATCAAATAAAAAACGCTTAAAAAAATGATGCACCATAAGTTGTGTATGAAGTCGAAAATTGTGTCCACAATGTCAATGACATTATTGTGACTCTTATTTCCAACCTTTTCATGAAATCAATTAATGTTTCGGTATATAACAGATAAATAAATTATGTAAGGGCAAAAAACAAAAATACCCGAACAAATTCAAGTAAAAAAACATAAAAATGCAAAATTCTGAATACGTATTGTCTACCTTCAGGTGGTGAGAATCGATTAGCGTTTATAAGCAAACAGTAAAGATGCAGTAAAGATCAAATTCCTACAAAATAAATGTCAAGAAAAGTAGGATCTTTGTGGTTGAATAAAAAAACAATTAATTTAGTTTCGACTGTCGCTATATTAGGTCCGCTATGTTGTATTTGTCAAGTAGGACCTCAGGTTTATGGTAAACGCCTTCTAAAACCTCAATACACACAGCCCGTAACTGACTCCATAAGGAACTTCGAATTTCACTGGATATAGCCATCATATCGTATTCGCCATCTTGAATTTTGCAATTCTGACGTCAAAATCGTGATCAGCGACTCAAAACCCCC
The DNA here is from genome assembly GCA_030407085.1 of Trichopria drosophilae. Taxonomy (NCBI): domain Eukaryota; kingdom Metazoa; phylum Arthropoda; class Insecta; order Hymenoptera; family Diapriidae; genus Trichopria; species Trichopria drosophilae. The sequence goes on from CM059585.1 coordinate 27,508,145, forward strand.
TATTTATAATACTGTATCTTTCACAATGCTTAAGAAAGCTTTGAAAACCTGGAATTTATAAATCCACAAAAAGAACAATCCTTTAAGCCGCCATTTTAAAACTGCCATCTAACAAACAAATATTTTCTGAGCATGATCTTAATCCTTAGATATCGAGATCACTTTTCCTGTTGATTTTATAAAGAAACAAAATCCTTTCCCATAAAAATATGAATTTATAAATAAATATCATGAAAATTCGGTATTTTTTATGTATTTATTTTAAAAAGTGAGGTTAAATGACGATTTTTCGACATTTTCTCAGCGACAATCGAAAGAGCGACCTCAGAAACATTGGAAATGATAAAAAAATATCACATCAACAAGATACCACTGTGGCAAAAATGTAAGCTAACCTAACTTAACCTAATCTAAAAAGGAAAAACAGAAAAAAAATACCTGAAATAAATTATCCTCCCAAATGAAATAAAAATATTTAAGCGACTTTTAATAATTATCCGATTACTAGTTAATAAATAAATTTAAAATTCTTCCTGCGTTTTTAATGGTTGTCTCAATATAGATTGTTTATCGTATAGATTGTTCAAAATCAAGATGATCGCTTAAAATATAATCCTAGTTTATTACAATCTGTTTACATTCATGTGTACACCTTTATGGACATGTAAGGTGTGCGTCCATTAATGCACCTTTCTACAGTAACATAAAATATTAGAATGTCATCGAATACAATAAAAAATCACAAGTTGTCTGTTGGTATTCATCTCTGAAGTCTTCGAAATCTTCTGGGACGTTCCATGAGATTTTTCGCGAAGTCGTTCGGGTGGATTTTGAGAAGGTCGTGGTAGTTTTTACAGCATTTTATAATATCTTCTTTGATTGTTAAAATTCCGAAATCGCGATGTATGTTTTCATTGGTCATAAACCATGGCACATTTATTATCATTCTGAGGACTTTGGATTGAAATCGTTTAATTATTTCTATATTGGATTTTGAGGATGTTCCTATTAGCCTCAGTATTGCCTTATTCAAGAGATTTTTGTTTTCCATAGACAAGTATGTGTTTTGGTTGAATAACCAAAACATTTTCAGTAATGTTAGACCGTGGTGCTTTCTTTTTGTGAATATGTGATGTTGCCAGTTTAGGGGCCGATCGAAATGTATCTCCAGACTTTTAACAACTTCTGCTTGTGGAATTACTTCACCATTAAACTTGTGGGCAAGTTTCTGTTCGGATAGCAAATGAGTCAAAATTCCTGAAGTGGCCCCCTCAATTTTCATGAAGTTACAAATGTTGAAGTTAATCATCGTATTTTAATGTTCTGGCACCCGAAAACATGTCCACAAAAGATTTTGCGAATATTTAATTTATTGCAATAGTTATTGTTAATTAAAATTTTAAGCAACTTTTTATTTAAATATTTATAAGTCCTAAAGTTTTTAATTAAATTTAATGAAATTTTCTGAGTCAGGCCATAAATGAATGTTCTTAAACTTGATCTGATAAAACTAGAAAAAAAAATGTACGCAAGTCATTTTTTTAAACATTTTTTATAAACAAATGCGATTTTAACTGTGTTCTCCATGTGATTTTTTAATTATTTTTACCGCTAAGTGTTCCCTACAACCTTGGTAAAAAACAAGTGAAAAAAAATGTTTGCGCCAAGACCAGGGTTCTTTAATATTTCAGTTTTTGTCACGCGCCATAAGTTACAGGCACTGTACGGACGTAGCATTTGGCGCGGTCACTATACCGAAAACATATTCTCGGTAAAAATGATTAGTTTTTAACTACTCTGCATACTTCAACAGGTCCACAACTGCATTTCATCAATTGCAGTAGATATCCTAAAATAGTTCAAACAGCACAGAATATAGATAGTAGGAAACTTATTCGTATTAAAATTTAATCGAAAAATTGCCCATAAACTTAAGTGAAGTTGACTACTTCTACTATACATTAATTTAAGTAAAAATATTACAATTAACAATACTAATAGGGGATACCTAACCAAAGAATTACTTCTTTTCGTCACTTTCCACTAAACTATCCAACGGTACTTGAATTTTGATGAAATTGACGTTCTTTTCCTAATGGATTGCTACATACGTTAGCCCGAACCATTTTATCAGTGCAAAAAGTAACACTAATGAAAAGAAAAATTACGCGACTTTCTTTTGTTTTCGAAAAGTGTCCGAGCAGACACCGCGGAATATGCAGGTTGAAACTTGCACGGATCCGCGGGCCATGCAGCGCGTGACAAAAACTGAAATATTAAAAAACCCTGGTTTTGGCGCAAACATTTTTTTTCACTTGTTTTTTACCAAGGTTATAGGGAACATTTAGCGGTAAAAATAATTAAAAAATCACATGGAGAACACATTTAAAATCGCATTTGTTTATAAAAATTGTTTAAAAAAATGACTTGCATACATTTTTTTTCTAGTTTTATCAGATCAAGTTTAAGAACATTCATTTATGGCCTGACTCAGAAAATTTCATTAAATTTAATTAAAAACTTTAGGACTTATAGATATTTAAATAAAAATTTGCTTAAAATTTTAATTAACGATAACTATTACAATAAATTAAATATTCGCAAAATCTTTTGTGGACATGTTTCCGGGTACCAGAACATTAAAATACGATGATTAACTTCAACATTTGTAACTTCATGAAAATTGAGGGAGCCACTTCAGGAATTTTGACTCAAATGTTACGTGTGTACATTTAGTTTCATCTACTTTTATGCGCCATATACATAGCCGTTTTTGACGCTGTTGAGATTTAATTGCAGGATGTTATATTCCACTATTGGGTCCTTGTGGACTGCTATCACTGCAGTATCATCTGCAAAGTTAGCTGTTGTTACTTACAAGTTGTGGGTAGATAGGCTGTGTAAATTAGGTAGAGTAGCGGACAGAGTACACTTCCTTGTGGCACTCCTGCTTTTATTGCCTGCAGATTGCTTCTTGCATCCTGATACTTTACATAGAAATATCTGTTTTGTAGATATGATTTTAATATTACGTAGAAACTTAAGGGTAAGTTTACTTTAATTTTATATAATAGCCCAGCGTGCCAGACTTTATGTAAGGCTTGTGTGATATCCAGAAATCCAGCTGAGCAATACTCTTTTTGCTCCAAACCTGTGTAGATTCGTAACGATAGTGTAATCGCTTTTCTTCAATTATTAGTTTTAGACTTGAATACAGCAATTTTTCGAATACTTTGGACAAGATTGGTAATAAGCTGATTGGTCGTTACGAAGTTATGTCTTCTGGATTTTTTCCTGGTTTTAAATTAGGTATGATCTGAGCTACTTTCCATTGTGGTGGAAAAAAGCCGATTCTGGTTAGAGCATTAAAAAGCTAAGTTATACATTTCCATCCGGGTTGTGGTAAGTTTTGAAGAACTAGTCCAGTGATTAAATCATATCCTGGAGCTTTCTTACGATGTTGAAGTTTGCAACGTTCGAGGCGAACGAAAACTTTTTTTTTTTTTTTGTCGAACGAAGTTTTTTTCTTATCCTTGTCATATATGAACCTTATAAATGACAAAAATAAAATTTTCGAAAATTAGGGGGCTGGTGGAGGGCGCAAAACAGACCCAAAAACCTGAAAAAAAGCTCTGAAATCGCCATTTTGTCTTAGGGGTCTGTTTTTATTTTTTAAATATTCATTAATACTCGTAACAAACATCTCGAAAATTGGGGTAAGACACCCCGAAAAACCGAAAAATCGCTCTGAAATCGCCATTTTATCTTAGGGGTCTGTTTTTATTGTTTAGATATTCATTAATACTTGTAACAAACACAATGTAATTTTTTCGAAATTTTTCTATGCCAGGATCATCTCGAAAGTGGGGGTAATTATGATTCTTATGGGTATTAATGAATATCTAAACAATAAAAACAGACCCCTAAAAGAAATTGGCGATTTCAGAGCGATATTTCGGTTTTTTGGGGTGTCTTACCCCCACTTTCGAGATGATCCTGGCATAGAAAAATTTCGAAAAAAATACATTATGTTTGTTATGCGTATTAATGAATATCTAAACAATAAAAACAGACCCCTAAGATAAAATGGCGATTTCAGAGCGATTTTTGGGTTTTTCGGGGTGTTTTACCCCAATTTTCGAGATGATCCTGGCATAGAAAAATTTCGAAAAAATTACATTATATTTGTTACGAGTATTAATGAATATTTAAAAAATAAAAACAGAACCCTAAGACAAAATGGCGATTTCAGAGCTTTTTTTCGGGTTTTTGGGTCTGTTTTGCGCCCTCCACCAGCCCCCTAATTTTCGAAAATTTTATTTTTGTCATTTATGAGGTTCATATATGACAAGGATAAGAAAAAAAACTTCCTTCGACAAAAAAAAAAAAAAATTTTTTTCGTTCGCCTCGAACGTTGCAAACTTCAACATCGTGCTTTCTTGGGGTTTAATTCATTTCGAATAGTTTTTACAATTTCATTTTTTGTAAACTTTTTAATTGGAATTGTATGCTGACGAGTTTCTTTGAATTTTAGCTTCAAAATCCGTTTCTTTCTCCGCTGAGTGTGGGGTAAAAACGTTTAAGAGATGTTGTGGAAAGACATTTGCTTTCTCTATTGCATTTTTTTGCCTATATTCCTGTTGGTGTTCGTATTGGTGTTAACGGTACCACTGGTTGTTTTAAGTGTTTGATCGCTTTCCATAGAGTATAATCATTCGCTTGAAATGCGCTTAATGTTTTTAAATAATCTTGAAGTCCTTAGTTATGTTCTGAGTTAAGTTTACGAAAGTTTTTAATTGCTTTGTTTAATTTAGCTTTTAAGGCTGGGGATCTGGTCATTTGCCACTGTTTCCTTACAACTCTTTTTCCCTTACTTCTCTTGAGGAACTTATACTTCCTTTCGTAGAGGGTACCGGGGTGGAATTCCATAGTGGAGTCTGTACACATTGATTAAAATGCTCTACTGTTGTTGTAATTTCGCTGTTCGTTTTCAATTATAGCGAGTTTCGGAGTATATTCGATTTGTGATCGGAAATAGTTTCAATCGGTTTGGTTATTACTCAGTATACACGGTTTTTCAATATGTAATGCTTCACTTACTCGAAGAAGAACTGGTGAGTGGTCTGATGATCAGGCTACACTTGATGTTGCTTTTAGATAGTGTTTATTGATGTGTTTTGTGACATAATTTTTTGGCTAGAATACTTATGAATTGTGCAAATTGAAAAAAAGAAAAATTAATATTTGATAAAATTAAAAGCTGTTATGTGTCGAAAATTACTACTGCACGATAAGAAAGTGATAGTATGGTAATGAATCTACGGAACTTTTAACATTGTCTGTCCCTAAATTACTCAATTATTTTTTTAATGTAACCTGACTATTTTAGAACACACATAAATGAGTAAAATTGTAGTATTTTTACACTTTTTTCATTGGAGTAAAATTGAGAGTGGGAGTAAATTTTACTTAATAAGAGTAAATACTTTACTAATACTTTACTCTTTTTGGAGCGCAGTTTACTCCAAAATAGTAAACATGTTATAAATATGAATTTTGATCTATTATTATTATTTATATTTTATATCTACGCAGTAAACTTCACTCCAATGATTTTAAAGTGTAATACCAAGTCCACAATAAAAAATATTTGATTTACATCACAGTATGATTAATATTTGAGTAATTTCATAACTTAGGTAACCAAAAATTGTAAGATTTCATTCGTCTTAGTTAAAATAATTGTCTGAATACAGATTCTAGGGATAAAAAGTTTTCTTTTTGTTTTGTTCTCCTACGCTTAATTATTTACAATATTTACGTTTCGAACGAAAAAATGTCAATTGAGTTTATTAACATAACCTAAAAAACTGACCGAATTAATTACAATATTCAAACAAAGATACATGTATATTAACATTGTTTGTCATTGAGAATTTACGTCATTATTTTAAGGGTTTATGGTAAAATTCATTACTATACTCTCACTTTCTTATAGTTTCGTGGTAATTATCGATACATAACGGCTTTTAATTATATCAAATATTGTTTCTTTTTTCAATTTTGACAATTCATAAGTATTATAGCCGTTGAGCTTATGATTCACGTTATTTTTACATATAGGCAAAATATTTTTTGCTTTTAGTACTGGTGCAATATTTGCTTATTCGTGTGAGGCATGAAGTGCACTTATTTTTCAAGCGATCATCTTGATTTTGAACAATCTACAGTAGGACCTCTCTTATTCTAATTGGTAAAGTTTTTCAAGATGGCGCCGACTTCTCTTATTCTAATTTTCTCCTTACCTCCACTTACTTTGCTTGCGAGCTTGTGATTCGTGGACAATATTTTTCGTTAACATTTCGTGTGATAGTGGGAGAAGACTTGGGGAACGATTAGAATAAGAGAGGCTAGACAATTAGAATAAGAGAAGTCCTACTGTATATGATAAATATCAATCAATTACCGAACGCTAAAAATTATTTCCAACAAAGCAGAAAGTCAGTACCTTTACAAAATTCGTCGTCCTTACTGAGAAAAGTGGTACGCCAGACTACTGAGACAACGATTAAAAATGCACGAAGAATTTAAAATGTTTTATTTTAAAAGTTAGGTTAGACGATGTCAAAATGTAAGTTGAGAGTAAAAAATTGGATTTTACTCCATGTATTGGCAAAACTATCTTAAATAACTCTAATTTTCCGTAGTATTTTTTTTATTTTGATGTTTATATGAGAAATCGAATGATCGTAGAGTGTTATTGCAAGGGATTCTAACCTAAAATATTCGACGCTCACTTTTACTTTTAGTCAAATTTATTTTACTACGAGTTAATTTTTTTTTTTATTTATTATTTAACGGGCGGAATCGTTCTTTTACTAAATTGTTGCCATATCGTAAGATTTTTGCGAGAGCTGCAAATCGACTTAAGAAGATGGTACCATACTTCACATTTTGTATGAAATGTAGAAACTGCAGAAACCTACACCAAGTACAGAAGCGGCATGAGTCGATTTCCGCCAGATAAACAATATTTTCGAAACGTAAGCAAACAACGTGGCTCGTCTTACCAACAGCGAGCTGCTGTTTGAAAACGAAATCGAAAAATTGTTCACCAGACGGAGATTGAACTCACGACCTACGACTTCGTAGTCCCTTGCGATACCGCCTGAGCCACGAAGCCGTTTTTTTAAAAAATATTTCTTGCGATCCATATATAGTATTATTAATAATTAATTAATTTTCTTACTGTATATAGATCGCAAGAAATATATTAAATTACCTCTGAAAATGGTCATGAAAAATTATTTGTTCCAAACTTAATAAGTTAAAACTGTGTAAACGTAACTTAAAATGTTTACGACTACAAAATGCAGTAAAACATCAACATATCAAAGTCAAACTCACCATCTCTAATAGCCTTGAGTAAATCGTTCCTTGGATCATCGATTGCGATGCTGGCCTTCTTTAGCATTTGGCCATCGACCATATTTTTCACCGGTCTTAACTTCGGAGGATTGTTGACGATCATCTTCGCGATGTCTCCGTTGGTCAGTGGCATCGATGGCGATGGACCGTTCGTAATGGGCGGAGGCGGCGGTGGCGGAGGTGGTGGTGGTATATTGCACGGCGGTGAAATGGATCTTGGAGGTGCTGGATCCGGAGTCGGCGGAGGTGGCGGTAGATCCTGTGGAGCCATGTCCGTCTCCTCCATGCCCATTTGATTGAGGTGGTTCGCCGGCGTCGGTGTCGCCTGGTGGGTGGGAAGAGGACTATTCGATCGACTTCCGTTTCTGTTCAGCAAATGACAAGGAATGGTACCTGCGGAAGAAAGATATAAACGTTAAAATTCATCTGTATTATGCGGTCACTTTGAACGATCAGTGATTTACCATTCATCGAGGGTGGTGACATCGGTTCACTAGGAGGTGGTGGTGGCGGTGGGAGTGTTTCCCTTCCGGTACTCATGGATCTACCTCTTGTCGGGGTATTACTGGCTGAAGCAATCGTAGGAGTGGAATTACTCGAAGCGTTGCTAGGTGGTGCTGGAGGTGGTTGAGACGGCCTCGATCTGCCACCTCGACTCGGTGTACCAGGACCTCCAGGACTTTGATACGTCTCGCTTCCTCCTTGACTCTGTCCCGGGGCGTAATGCGAACAGTAAGCGCTGTCATCGTACCTCTGCATAGCGTAGTTTGCTCCTCTGTTGAGAAAAGGTCGATTCGCAATTCACATTCAAAATTACACATAAAAACAATCGGAATGTAGTAATGTTACCTGTAATGATCAGAATTGGGTGGACTGTAAAGTTGTTGATCCTCTGGTGGATAACTTCGTCGCAACTCAATACTGTTTGGTCTTGGTGGCCTCTGATCGGTCATTACCATACCCAAGAGAGCCTCGTCAGGAATAATGTGTGGTGCTCTGTAGTGACCGCCTTGAGCGGGCATTATATACTCTCCATGACCGACGGCTATTTGTCTTTGTCTTTCTCGAGTATTGTGAGGTTGTCTCACACGCTTCTTATGTCTGCCACCGCCTCCGCCACCACCTTCTGTCCGAGGCCTGTGTGGCTGTGGGGCGATAATTTGTTTAAACTCGAGAAATATTAAAAACAATGTGTGCAACTTGTGATTGTGCAAGTCTATTGATTTGACAGTTATCCAGTGACAAATTCTATACTCTGTGTGCTATGAGAAAGCTGTCCTTGTTTTTTCTATATAAATAATTAATGAAAGCCATTTCTAAACTCCTAAAACACTGGATAAACTGACAAATAAAAACCGTTATTGAAAAACTTTATTACTGAATTTGAAGGTTAGGAAATTCAATTTTGAAAAGATTTTGAGGATAATTATGTACATAGGTTAGGTGTCGAAACTCCGTTAAATTTTTAAAGATTGCAAAAACTTGAAGGATCCATGCCTAGTTTTAAGTCCTAGGTGCAGTACATCACAGCAAAATAGGGATTTTAACCCCTTCGCTGCGGATGACAAAAATTAGTCTAATGAATTCAATAATGTATCCTATTTAAAAACTGGACCATTTCTGGACAGTCTAAAGCATACCGAACAATATATCGTTGCCAATTTTCAAAAACATGATGTCAAAACAAAGATACACGTTCTTAAAATATGTTTTTTTAACGATTTTTTAAAAATCTTTGTCATGAGCCATGACATCGTATTAGGTAAATTTCAGATTATACTCGGGGGTTTTCGAAGTCGCTGATTACAAATCTGACGATATATTTTGAAAATCCAAAATGGCGGATCTAATATGGCGGACAAAATTTTCAAAAATCGAACCATTTTGCATCAAACTTCTTACTCGGGGGTTTTTGAGGTCGCTGCGTATAAGTTTGATGATATTTTTTGAAAAATTCAAAATGGCGAATCCAATATGGCAGGTAAATTTGTAAAAAAAATGATGTTAGCCTTCCTCCATACTTTCGTTGTACCATATCTATTTACACACTTTACCACGAGGAGATTGAAGAAAGGTTTTCAAAGGTCTTCAAAGTACTTTTTTTTTTATTTATTTATTCCATTAATGGTTGGATTTTATAAAATTAGTCCGCCATTTTGGATTTTCGAAATCTGACTTCCGATTCGTAATCAGCGACCCCGAAAACCTCCGAGAAACAAGTGTCAAGCGAAATGTTTGGAATTTAGAAAATGTGTCCGCCATATTGAATCCTCCATTTTAAATTTTCGAAATCTGACTTCAGATTGGTAATCTGCATCCCAAAAAACTCCTATACACCAAGTTACAGTAAAATTTAAACAAATATGTTTTCCTCCATTTTGTGAAATTCTCGCCGCAGCAAAGGGGTTAAGTGAATCATTTTTCTTATGAATTGTGTTTTGACTTAATTTTTTTCTGACGTTTATATCGACACTTGCCAGTAGTGACTGTGAAAAGATCTTAAGTAGTGGCCTTATAGTGAATTTATAAACATTTATCGACTGCAGCATCATCAGCTGTCTCTAGCGCACTACGAGTTATGCGAAGCGAGCAGCTAGGAGCAACTGTACTAGTAGCACACACGACTGTTAATGAAAAACCCACACACACACGCACACACAGGTGAAGTGTTATGACATGAAAACGAATGGCTGACGATTAAATATTTGTACAAATTTTAAACAGCGGGTGGTAAAAAACTACAAAAATTCAAACCATCGACTTGCCTCTCTGAACGGTTCGGCATATTCTGACTCGGTCTATAACCAAGGGGACAGTTTATGATGTTAGAATAATGTGTCATATTAGTTTCGAAATCAATGTATAAATTGTATGTATTTATGAATAGATTTGGTATACCTCGAAATATAATCAACGTACTAAATAATGGAATAATCATATTTCAAGGTAAATATATAGAGAGATGTAAACAATAAGTATAAATTTTACCTTCTTTCCTCTATCGTGTATTTTCTTTTCGGTATCTTTCAACATCTCTTGACTCCATAAATCGAAGAAGTAATTTGGATCCGTGTAGAACTTGAGCCCATCTTTGCCGTCATCCCTGAAATTATCATGTAAATATTAAATTCACTGAAAAGAATCGACAATTTAAAGTCCACATACCTATAAACATTAAGCTTATCTAACGGAGGAGGTGTATCGCACTGAACGTAAGTCTCCAGCATTGCTGTTGGCATTGTTTCTCTCGATACGACTTGCTGATCGAATATCACTGAACTTTTAAAGGCTTTCCGCATGTGAATGTCTTGCAGCGATACTATAACATTAAAATTCTTATCTGTTGTGTGCAATGAAACACATGTCAAATATTAATCTCTTTAACTTCTCATCATATCGAAATATAGTGTAACGAATAATTCTTACTTTCTTCGACATTACTATCCAACTGCGTGACTTTCACAGCAAGCCTGTCTATCCGAGCCTGCAGGGAATTGGTTCTGTCGCTGAGACCATGGGCTTCTTTCGCAAGTTCTCCAAAAAGGTCTTCGGCGTGCCTTGACAGACTTGACAGTTGTCTAATAGTGTTGGCCAAGGTGCCGTTGGTTGCAGCTTCTAATTCTGAAGGCAGTGGGAAGTCTTCGGGAATTGTGCCACGTGCGACATGCACGGGCTCCACCAGCCTTTTTTGAAGTGGCATTTTCCCACTTTTTGACTACGGGATCTTCTGACCACTCACCGTTTTCTCGACATCTGCAAATAAGAAATTGGAGTATGTTTATGACTAACATTTTTATAAATAATGTACTTTTGTATATACAGTTCAATTACTGTAGGCTTATATATGCCATTTTTTCTGCTGTCAATTATTTTCATCTATTTGTTAAATATCTAAGTGAACAAAATCTTGTCAATTTAAAACTAATCATGAAATATAAGTTTTAACTTGTGTTATTCTATTTGTTTGCAGGAAACCGAGAACTTCTCGACTAATAAATTTGTCACTATAACATCAAAAGTGTAAAAATGAAACCAGTAAATATTAATGTTTTCTAAAAGTTAAAATAAAAAGTTGTACACTTCAGTAAGTGATCACTATAGTGACAACATTAATGGTAACTCTGTATCGTTACTAATATAAAAAAAAAACACAGTACTAAATTTACTAATGAAGAAATACTATTAAAGAAAACAATAAAAATTTCAAACGAGAATACTAACTGCAATAAAAATGAGCATCGTTTGGTCAATTTTATTACTCTCAATATTGCAACCTTTAATTTTTATTCACATTAATTTCCATTAGTTATATAAAAGTAACAATTATATTGAAATTAAGTTAACAAAACTATTTAAATTTTTCTCTGCACTTAGAAGAAGAAATTTATTAAAAATGTCTGAAACTTATAGGAATATTTTTCATTTGTTTTTTTTTGGTATGTTGACATTCAAAACAAAGGAAGATCAATTAGAAATATAATTTTGTAAATTCAAGACTCGCAGCTTCTGTTTTTCTTCAAGATATAAAAATGCATCAGTTTTAGAAGGATTACATACGACATTCAATTATGTCAAGCACTTAACTCATCGATTAGCTGAGTGTTGGAATTAATACGATAATATTTATCTTTTTAAAAAATGCACTTTATCACACTGTATACGAATTAATACTATTAAATGTCTCATATATCTTCTAGCCGATGAGTTTACATGTACACATATATAAATGCATTTTCTAGCGTGTAGGTGCTTTCAACTATAATGAGAAGTGCAGTCAACCCATGAGTGCAGGTTGTAGTAATTATTTATTAACCTACAAATGGGAGATTCCCTTGAATCTAATTTGAAATTATTAAACCCTATTATGGTTTCACTTATACATGGACACAAAAATACTTTTTCCTTCTTTCTTATTTTCATTCAAATTTACAAATAACTATTATAAATAAAAAATGTAGTGAAATTTTTTAATTTTCAATGAAGCTTTAAATTATAATAACTACAATAACAGTTGCTAGATAACCAAATAGTAAAGTGTGTAGTTTATAACAATATTTTAAGAAAAGTAATAATTAAGAAATGGTAAATTATAATATTTATAATAAAATTTACGATTGAGAATACAATCATTTATTTATTTAATTCATAGTCGCAACTTGAAAATTAACTAAAATTAAAAAGAATTTCAACAAAAAATAAATGTTAAAAATTGTAATAAATAATAATAATTGATGTAATAATCAGGATATTAAAAAATGATCTAAAGGTTTTTATTTGTCATTTTGAACTTTTATTGCTTTGAAAATGGAAATTAAACAAACACTTATTACAAAAATTGCACGACAATTAGTAAAAATAATGTAAATAACAATAACTCTACTATTCTAACCCTTTATCGGTATAAAAACGTATTTTTTAACGATTTTTTGAGGTTATATCTAATTTTCAATAGGTTTGTCTATTTTTTTATTGCAGCTTTGAATGGAGCAGAGCAAAATACCTGGGAACCACATGTTTTCAATTGGAAAAAAGTTATATACTTCTTTTTTAAGTTTATTACTATACAAAAACTTGTTTTTTCACCGTTTTTAGGTTATGTTTGAAATTCGCGAGACAATTAGTATTTTTTATTGCAGATTTGTAGTCACCAGGTAAAAATATACAGAAAAAATATGTTATAATCCAGAAAAAAGTCAAAATCTTTATTTTTGAAGTCTATATCGCTCAAAAAACTGATTTTTTAAGATCTTTTTAGGTTAGGGGCCATCCACAAACTACGTTACCATTTTATGGGGGGGGGGGGGGGTCGGCCAAGAACTACGGTCTATATAAAATGTATGTATAAAAAACATAAAACTGTCTACGGAGGGAGGGGTGGGGGCGGGGGGTCTAAAATGCCAAAAAAGGTCTACGGACTCTTATTCGAGTGGAAAACCCTCTATATTTTATTTCACACAGTGTTGTTATTAGTGTTATGGTAAAATGTAACAAAATCGCTTTAACCAATTAACCCTTTAAGGACCAATGGTACATAAATTTAACATAAAGTTTGATAGTACTTTTTAGCAGTAAAGCGCAGTAAACAAAAATTTGTAATAACCGTTTTTTATTACCCAAATCCTGCTCTTTCGAATGGTGTATCAAAAAATGCCGGAAATTTAAAAATAAAAAAATTACGAGCATTTATTTAACAAAAATCAGAATTTTTGTAGGATTTTTGTTCACTTATCGTTATTTTTTTTATCATTTCCTGCATTAGAATACTTCAGATATTTATAAATATTGCGTCAAATATGTTTGGGCTAGAAGATAGATAAATTTCAAAATGGCGGCTAAAAAATGGTTGCGAAATTCGATAAATAGATTTGTTCAAAATCATAGTCGTGGTTGCGTGTACGCCGTCGACTGACTTTTCAAACTTGGATCCCGTTTTTTTTTTTGGTTCGCTAAAGTTTGTATTCAAACATTCAAAATGGCTATCTAAAATTTGTACAAGAACTCGATAAAAGACATATCCTTATCCATCTAGAAAAGTGTTTTCGAGTCCCAAATTTTAAGACACGTAAGGTCCGCAATAAAAAATTTAATACGGCAATCCGCAAACTGGCCTACAAAATTAAAGTTTTTTAAAAATGTCAAGTTTCACGAACTAAAAAACTATTAGCTTCTTAAAAAATATAGGAGTAAAAAGCTCTAAGAATTATGTAAAGATAGCACTGGAATTTTTTTCAGATTTTTAGGTTGATTTTTTGAAAATGACAAGTTCTGAAAATATTCGAATATATTCTAGGACGAATCTCAAGCATTTTTAATTCTTTCCAATTTTATTCTAAAAGTTGATAGTTTTCGAGATGGAAAATTTCAAATGTTATATAGTTTAGGTTTTTTTTTCGAAAAATATCAATTTTACGGAAAAAAATGGAAAAATAACAAATATTTTGCATTCATTAGAGAATATACTGGACTTTTTCAGAGTTTTTCGTAAATTTGTTTAAATTTAAAAAAAAAATCGAAATAAGAAATTTGTTTAAAATGTCGTAAAAAATATTTGGAAAAATTCCAGTGAATTCTTCAATGAATTCTGAGAACTTTTCACTCTTATCATTTTTTTTTCAGCACAAAGTTTTTAGTCAGAACACCCTGAAATTTCTTTTCGGAAGTCATTTTGAAGCTCACGATATTAAATTCTTTTATTCCAGACCCGGCATATCTTAAAATTCAGAACTCGAAAACACTTTTTTAGGTGGAAAAGGGATATTTCACTCGTTTCATATAAAAATTTCGATACAAAAAATGATTTTTAATAGACCAAATCGTATTTTTCTTCAATAAATTATGTAAAACTTTTTGAGCGTCGTATTTACGATTTTTTTGTGTAAATACAATATAAAAAGAAAATGTCCGAAAGTTCATCGAAAATTGACAAAGAAAAAGAAAGTGTATTTATAAAAAGCAAATGGCGACCACCGACGGTACAAGTATCCGATAAACCAATTTGATTATAGTCTTTAAATGCGTTATTCCAATTGTGAAAAAAGACAAATAAATTGTTCAGAAAGAGAAGATTAATTAAACGTAATGAATAAACCATTCATGATTGATCCTCGATAAAAGACTCCCCGGTAATATAATGGAGGAAGGTTTGGCAGAGACCCCGTACAGTGTCGTTGCTAATTACAAGAAAGATTGTCACTATTATTGGATGGGATAAATAGCCGAGCTTGTATACCAGTGACGTAAAATGTCACGGTCAATGTTACGGCCCTGATCAATTGAAATAGAATACGTTTAAATCAAGTGGCATGGAAGCATTGTTATTTCCATTAATTCTTTAATTTCGTTTAATTGAAATTTAATTCCCCTGAATTTTACTTTCGAAATTAACACATTAAAGTTTATAAAGTTAAGGTCATGTCAAATGTTTCTATTTTATTTTGGGTAATTTTTTACACTTTCTTCGTTTTATCGGTCATTTATTTCGGAAGGATTGTAAACAATAATCCCTGAAAAAATCGCACAAGAGGTCGAAACGTCGACAAAAATATGCATTTTACAAACAAATGGACTGCAATAAGTTCATTTTTCATACAATATAAACAAAATTAATTGAAAACTGTTAAAACGTATAGTAGGTCACCTAGACTGATTTCACATCACTGTTAACGGAGTTCTAAAGTGTTCGGCCGATAAGTTAGTAATTTTCACTAAAACCATAAATAAAAAATTACTGTATAGATTTTTCAAAATTCGGGCTCTGTAAGGGCGATTTTAATTACTGTAGACGGTAATATTAAAAAAATATCTAGAAAATACCAATGAAATTATTTGAGAACTTACCGAGACTTTTCGGAAATAAGCGACTTTTATTTATTTCCGAAAATTGTTTGATATTTTTTGACATAAGATATTTTTTAATTAAACGCATGAAGTAATTGTAACCAGAAATTCTTTTCTGAGAGTATAATTATTTAATCACAAAAAAATTTGTTAAATTCCATCATTTTATTGTATTTAAAGAAACTTTTACCGAGTAATCCATTTCATATCTTAGCGACTTTTGCTTTACTTCAAGTTGGATTATTTAAAGGTTAGTCATTCTGCGACGTGCGTAATGAACAATCAGGTAGTTTGCTCGAGCCGTGCGAACCTTCTCTTGCACCGGACGCCAACATTGCACCTGTGGGGAACAATTGTTACGATGTTACTCGCTACTAAGCCGCACATGGATAAACTCGTCGTAAACTCATGTAATATACTGCTCATATTTAATATCGAGCGGTTGAGTGAAATCTTAATAATTGATAATTATCTATTCAAAGTTAAGCGACCCTTGTTAAATATTTTAAACTTGATAAAATCTTATCACAAAAGTTTATAAATTAAAAATCTCAGAACCATATAATCTATTTTATGCGTAAGAACCAAGTATCCATCTTAGTCACATTAACCTATTAATTCCGGAAAATGAACATTTCTCATCGATGTTTACGACTTATTTCCTGCAATTTTGCTGTTCTCGCGCTTAATGGGTTAATCAAGCTCTATTAATTTTGGATTGAAATGGAACGATACGATACTAATCCCATTGATTACTATTTGACCATAGTGTCAACTTTAATGAATTCGATTGTAAATAAACGGAGAGAAATGCTTTGGGTAGGATAGAAAACGCGGAACTCGGTTCCAACTTGTGCATAACTCGAAACCGAACCAAACCATGATTTGGTACTCCGCCCTAAAAAGCGCCATTTATAAACCAACCAAACTATTAAAAAGGGACGAAGATCGATGGTTTCTTAACAAAAATGCGCCATTGTCTGGTTCCAACTTGTGCATAACTCGAAACCGAACCAAACCATGATTTGGTACACCGCCCTAAAAAACGCCATTACAAACCACCAACGAAACTATAGACAGGAAGGAAAACCAACGGTTTCTTAACGAAATTGAGCCATCGTCCGGTTCGAACTTGTGCATAACTCGAAACCGAATCAAACCATGATTTGTTACACCGTTCTAAAAAACGCCATTAACAAACCACCAACCAAACTATAGACAGGAGGGAAAACCAACGGTTTCTTAACGAAATTGCGCCTTCGTCCGGTTCGAACTTGTGCATAACTCGAAACTGAATCAAACCATGATTTGGTACACCGCCCTAAAAAACGCCATTTACAAATCACCAACCAAACTATTGAACAGGGACGAAGACCTACGGTTTCTTAACGAAATTGGCCATAGTTCAGATCCAATTTGTGCGTATCGTGAAATCGAAACGAACCATGATTTGGTACTCCGACCTAATAAACACCGTATATAAACCAACTAAACTATTAAACAGGAACGAAGATCGACGGTTTCTTAACGAAATTGCGCCATTGTCTGGTTCCTACTTATGCATAACTCGAAACCGAACCAAACCATTAAACAGGGACGAAGATCGACGGTTTCTTAACGAAATTGCGCCATCATTCGGTTCCAATTTGTGCATATCGTGAAACTGAACCAGACCATGATTTGGTACACCGACCTAAAGAACGCCATTTACAAATCACCAACCAAACTATTGAACAGGTACGAAGACCTACGGTTTCTTAACGAAACTGGTCATAGTTCAGTTCCAATTTGTGCATATCATGAAACCGAACCAAACCATGATTTGGTACACCCCCTAACCATTAGACCGTACCAACGGACGATGAGTCAGATCCAAGGGCAGAAGGAGGTGCACACTTGGACCTCCTCCAACCTCGTGCGATGCATTATCATCTGCATTTTATCCACTATCGCTCCCACGCGGTCGAGCGCCAGAGGTCATTTCATCCATTCACTGCGAGCCAACAAGCGGAAGGGAAGCCGGGGCCAACTCGTGTGTACGAGGGGAAGAAGCTGAAGCTTCTATCAGGAAGACCGACGATCGATATCGCTGAGAGTCGCGTGCATATCGAAATTCAGCACCGGGACACAATACCCCCCGTAGCTATTCAGTACGAGGCATTCCTTACGCCAGGCGTGAAGCATACTAACCATTGTCTTAATGCCCGATGATATTCCTCGATATCCGACTGGCATCAAAGAATTTTATTGCCGACAATGCACGCATCCGGTTCTCGGATGCGTTTATTTTTATTTGCAAGTTAATTGACCCGAACTAAGTGAGTCAACTATGTTAATTCATCAGGTGAACTGAATAATGTAGCCTTTTATATTTTTAAGCCCGAGAATGTAGGAAATAACCTTCCTGAGTTTCCTTCGTAGCAGTTTCTATATACAGTGTGGACTCCAGCTGGAGTTATTGAATACGTATCAGTAGGAACAATAATGTTTCGATTAAATGTTGAAACACGATCGTCTTTCAATAACCATTTCGTATCCTTCTGGAAGTTATCGGTACGTTTCTACACGTGCAAAAGCAGGTGTTAGTTGTGAAAATATTTGGCATCAAATAAAAAAATCTACTGGAAATCTTCAATGCTTTTATTGGAACTAATTTATCTGTATCCGGTATAGAACGATGACGAAAATGCAATTCGATGAATATAAATTGTTTATTATGGTGCTAGATGGCGTACCGATTCCAAAAGCGATGTCGCGCTCCGTTCAAGCGGATTATAACATTATTTATAGTTACGGGCACCGCCTAGTGGCCATTGAAGAAGCTCATATATCATTCGCTTCTACGAATTATCATAAGAATTGTTTTTTTGTAATACTAATGCGAATTTTAATTATACCGGAAGTTGAATGTGTATTCTACTTAAGTGTCGTCGAAACCAGTATGTTGTTTACAATCCAAAAAAGCAAAATAAATCTGGAATTATGTACAATTTAGTTGTCTTTCACAAGTGCGTACCTTAGGTACATTATGAAGTTCTTACTGCCAGAATGGAGGGCGAACTAACTGAGCAGAAGGGGACCTTATTGGGAGCATTTTCAAACAGGAAATTGCATTAAAACCACAATAAATAAGTGCGCTTGATATGTTTCCGCAGAGTACGCACAGTGCCAACCGTCTACAAATACTTCATTTCTGGGTTAAGAAATTTGTACATCTCGAGAATCAATTTCTGGTAAATCTTATTACTCTATAACACAATGTCTCTTCGCCTAAAAATCTGGCAGTATAATGATACGTTCTTTGTGTTATACTGAGAGATCGTGCCGTTTGCAAATCACTCAATTTCGAGTAATTATTTTCTTTCAGCGCCTTACAATTTAGGCACGGAACGAAAGCTTTACTCGGAATAAAAGAAGGGTAAAGTGAAAAACTAATTGTCGGAAATGTCGTGCCGCCATTTCAAATCGGGCAGTTAAAACGAGCGTAACGTTCTGGGATGAGAAATGTGCAATTTTTACTCTTGCGAGTCGTGATGCCGATCGGTCTTGTCACGCACGTGTGTAATTTTGTGTTAGGAAGCCGAGTTTTGTCAAAACGCTTCTGGGCCATATGGCTTAACTCGACGTTAGTGTATACATGTACATCCAGCACATACTGTATACATATTACACTCTCAATGTGCCTCCTGCAAGCCTTTACCGATCAACGAGTCACGCGTGCATTCTGTGAAATTCGTACAGCTGCGACAACGAAAAAAAAATACGTTCGTTCGTGACTGGTCAGTCATATCCAGGTATATACCTGCTTGTGAAGCATAATAAATACTTTAATGATAAGGTATCGACACGAGGAAATTACCACCGTCAGTTTCCGTTTTGGGCGTTGGGTGTGTCCGTTGCATTCGAGCTCGCCCGGAATTATAATCGGATGCGTTTATCGGCACAATGTGGCCAGGTATCCATTTATCTTTATCGTTAATCAATTTTCACTATGTTAGATACTTTCGCTAATCATTGTATCATTATGATGGTGATAAGAGTTTTCACTCCTACTATCTTATAAGGAACATAAAATAGGGAATTGTCATTAATACCTTCAAAAGTTCTAATAATCAGATCTGATTATTGACAATAATAAAGATATACCATATATTGTCGAGATTCAATATTGCTGCAGAATGCAATTTGCACGAAGCGTTTAGAATACATTACGCGATTGCTCAACCCCATCACGTACTGAACTGCCGTAAGCCGTTTTGAGTATTGATAACTGCTATTTCAATTTCCTTCGCTTTGCTCCAGTTCTAATACTCCAGTTTGAATACATTAACATGATATTTGCAGATATGATTTGTTTATTATTTCCTTGGATCATTCTGAAGGTCTTGAGGAGTTTTTTTTTGTGGATAATCGCTACTAATATTTTCGATCTTCCTTTTCAATCAGCTTGGGAAGTTATTGAACATGTTACCATGATGCAGACTAGGTGATCAAAACTAATTAGCACTGCCGAATTTCAATAAGTACTACTCTAGCAATTGAAATCGCAAGCTATTATCAGCAGTGATAGGTTAGGTTTACTTTGACATCTATCGCAAAACTTTAAAGCTTGTTACAAGACTCTTCCTTCGATTACATTTTGCTACGGGAACTAGCCATTAGAATTTAGTACTGCCCTAGTTCTAAGTTATTGTATGCACGAGGATTTATCTAGTCCACCTTTAGGGTCAGCTAAAGCATTGGAAGAAAGTAATTGATTTTTCATAGTAAATAACCAAAATACATTCATCAATCACACTAACTATAGATGAAGCAATTTTTTGCAAGCCATATCCGTAAATGACCATTATTCACTTTCGTGCTATCTACTAGCACAAAATGGCTATTTCCCCGACACGTGAGATATTAGGCAGACCTCGGCATACATTCTCGCGCTTTTGATACAGGCTGCAAATCTTCCAGCGTATACACCCGCGAGCGCTTGGTGTCGAAAGGTTTCGGATCGAAAGCGAAATGAAGCTCTACAGACCTCGCGTTTTGCTGAGATACGATCACATCCAGTCGACGTTAACGTTAACCACTTGACCCTTTGGCGCGCCTTTCCTTTGCTCTGCGCCTCTCGCTATTTACATCGACCACTTGACTCCATGACTCTTCCTTTCGCCATCTTCCTAACTATTTACGGAAGCAAACGGCAAGCCGTTTTCGGCACCAGAAACCAACTTGTAGGGATGGACCACCTCTGGTATTATTTTTAACCTTTGGAAGCACAGCCTCAGCTTCTAACTGTTTTATAGCCGTCATAAAGGAACGGTGGTCTGCAGCGACGAAATGAAATTCAATAAACATTTTTTAACGTTAGAATATAAAAAATGTCTGCTGGCGTGATGCGGAATGACCATTAATCCCGAAATTCGCATGCTGTTAAT
This sequence comes from Trichopria drosophilae, assembly GCA_030407085.1. Lineage (NCBI taxonomy): Eukaryota > Metazoa > Arthropoda > Insecta > Hymenoptera > Diapriidae > Trichopria > Trichopria drosophilae. Next base: position 27,529,339 of record CM059585.1, read on the forward strand.
TTAGATTCAATAAGAAGTCAGTGCTATTGCAATGTCTTTTTTTTATTGTTCCGACGAAATGTTCTTAATAAATATGTAGTGCAACTATTATTATATGGAGCATAGGAAATATTGATGGTCCATCCGCTTAGTGTCGCCGATATCGCCTGGGAGCCCCCTACTCATCAAATTGCTTGTTCTTCTTACTCGCGCTCTGCCTCTTTCAGACGCAGATAGCAAAGAGTAATACATTCTGAACATTGTGGGAAGTAATAACAAAATATTAGCGCCGCTATTCATATTAGTTTATTCCCACTACTTTGGTCTCAATAACATGTGGGTAGTGTCAGCCCCGTGACTATTATAGTAAAAATCTTAGGACTTTCGTTCATGGTGTCCTATTGTCATGCTCGATTCATCCATATAAAATTCCATCGGTTTTAAAACATCGACGCTTGTTATATTTTATAACCTATCGTATCGACACCGGAAAAATATACAATTACAACAACAACAAAAGTTGCCAAACCTTTCTTGACAATATTAATACTGCCTTCTACGCTAATGTTACTAATATAAATAGTGGATACTTGTTTGACAATAATTCTGCATCTCAAAGTTTACCATGAGCAACTTGTTCGCGCCAGCTAAAACGGAAAATAGCATAATCAGAAAAGAAAAACAGATAATATCCTCAGAGCATAGGCCTACGTTATTCAAGTTAATTCCGGCTGGGTGATCCCCTCTGCCCGGATCAACCTATATACGTACGCGCTATACACTTCATTGATAACCGACGCTTCGCACATGTACGGACACCGTTACCAGAATTACCTTCACGCGTACAAAAACCATAAAAGTGACACATCTATAATGAATAGCTACAAATGCGGCATACAAGGAAGCGCCGGGGGTTTGCTAACTCCAGGTCGGTTAAATTATGTCATGTTTTTATTTGATAGATATTATAAGAAATTATTTTGAACAACAACAAAAGTACCTATTATTTTAAGACCTCCGTTTTTAATCTCCTATTTTGAATTTTACATTTCAGATCCCTTTTCAGCTACTTCAGAAATCTCGACCACATTGAAACTTTGGAATGTTCAATTTGCTCAAATCTGTTTCTGCCATATGCGCTATTGGTTTAAATAAGATGCAATTATGTCGTCTGACTTTATTCATAGTGCTGTTATTAGTACAATTTAAAAGTTAACAATTCAAAAATCATCCCATACCTTCAATTGCATCAACATCGTGGGTTTCCTGTTTGACAGCAGAAAGCCAATTCAGATGAAACACTAAGACGATCATTTTTCAGATGGATGAACAGAAAGAAAGCCTACTCAATAACTCCCTTTTTTAGGAATAGACTTTCCCAATAAAAATTTGAATGACACCCTCAAACATAAAAATTCACTTAAAATTCCCTAAAAATAGAAGGCTTCTTCCAAACCTTATTTTTTAAAATAAACTACAAAAATATTTAAATAAATTTTATCAAAACCGACAATTAAAAAGTAAAAACTATTTTCTCACTACAACGCCCGACATGGTACATTTTCCGTGGAAAATCTCTGCCCGCGCAAAAGCCCCTTAAGGTTCATAATGCGCGTCCTCTACGTACATTTAAAAAAGGTTTCACGCTCGCCTTCCATCGTTCAAAATATCGCAGCTGCGTCGGTGGCGTTCACTTTCCTCTGCTGTGCCACAATAGTGAATGCGAGTTCGTGATGTTTTAAATTGCGGCAGCATCAAAACTACTCTTCTGTTTTCCACTGCTACGCAACTCAGTAATAATTAAAAAAACAGAAAAAAACTGGAATCAAATGTTAATATTGATTTTATTTTGCTGCTAAAACATACAATATTCGAAGCTTCTATGATGTTACTAGATAAACTTTAAGCCCTCCCCCTTACCCGTTTGTCTGAGACGGTGGACGTAACATCTCGAAATCTTTTCCAGATATTTTTTAGCCAGTAAACAAATCCTGACATTAACTTCAAATATCTGGCACAAATAAAGAAATACGGGTTAAAATAAAAGCAGACCATTGTGTCCTACATTAACCCCTAAATTAATCATCCTTACTAACCATTTATGTTATAAATGATCTAGTAACGAGTAATGATTAAAAACATCTCGAAAATGTTTTTTTTTTATGGAAAAGGCTATACTATAATCCCCCTTTGCATTTCAGAGTTTACTTATTTCGAGAACTTCATTAAACGTACATTGTACACACATCCCATCTAACTTTTAAGCGTTGGGAAATATGATGCTATGAGAAATTCAGAAATAGCGCTTTGCGTAAACCTGGCCCGAAGTCAAAGTCAACGCCGCATTCCCTGATGTTGATGAGGTCCTTGCTCTCTGCGCATTGAATTATTGTTCCCCGTACAACAATAGTATTTCTTTTTTATTTTTCGAGTTTTGTTATTTTTGCGTAACCCGCGGCAATTTTTTAATTTAGAGTCTGAATTGACACGCTTTGCACTACTCCAGTTGTTTATGCCCTACTTATTTCCTAGCTCGGAAAACTATGATGATAACTTGAGGAAAAGCATCGAACCATTTTTTTAATTACCCTTTTTCATAATAGAATAATTAAAATTGTTTACTTTTGTGTACAATATGAATGATCAAATTACAGTTTGTACTTGAATAGAGCATAATTAAAAATATATGTTAAAAGGCCTCATCTTCATTATAAATTATAACTGATTGTATTGCATAATTAATTAAGAAAATGTAGAATGGTGTTCCAGTACAAAACACTTCTCCCTTAACGTGAATTATTATAACTATGTCGACGACTACGTAGTACTTGACTTTGCATGGTGTAAGACGTCTGAAGGACAACTTCTCTGACCCTCTTCTTCTTTTATATGACAGACTTTGGCTATTGAAAACAACATAATTAGTGGATGCATTGCACTTTTCATTTTTTAACAATTTTTTGTAACAGATAAATGGTTTTCCACAAATTTTTTATTACATATTATCGTGTTGAATTTACAGAAAACTGTAAGACAAAATTTATGATGACATTTATTGAACTCCCATAATTGGCGATGAAAGTGAAGGCAGTGAATATCAAAATGATATTGGTTTTAGATATTTTTTTTTTTTAATTATTTTACGTCGACTTTTCTGAACCCATATGGGACTAAATCGCGACGGGTCCTACAGTTTATGAAGGTGAAATCCGAACCACCTGAGCTTTTACGTTATTAGACACTTATAAACAAAGACAGTGGTGTCCCAATGACAGATGGCAGAGGCCGGGATCGAACCAGGGTTTTCTGATTACGAAGCCGATACTCACCAACTGAGCAACTGCCGCTCTTATTTTAGATTTTGAAAATCGGTTGCCAGATTCTTATTCAGCACTCCTAAAAACCTAAAAAACAGTAAATTTCCGTTTCTTTAATTTATAAAACCAATGTCATATTTAGTAAAAAAATTGCATTTATTGAACTGACAAAAATTTTATTTCAGTGGCTATTTTGAAGTAATATTATGCAGTTACAATAAATCTGGAAAAGACCGTAGGACGATCGAGTGACACACTTTTTGCTGTTTCGTCAGTCCGAACGTCGGACCTCGCCGACCTCATGCATGTAAACAACATGTTCTCGGGTATCCCACGGACGTAATTTTTCGAGACCTGCACCTTTTGTGGCGAACGAACGCGTGCCGGTCGCACCCCTCGATTTGCAAAGCCAGCAAGAGAAATGCGCTGACATATATGTGCTGCACGCAATAATACTTTGGTATGGATGCACAACAGGGAAGAAGAGCATGCGAAACCATTAGTCTTCATTGTCGATCGACCACGAACCAGCGATTTTTATCACTTCGTTAAAAAATGTCGATTGTTTCTAAAAAACGAGCAGTTTAATTATACCAGTTCCATGGAATTAGTTGATTTCTTCTCACGACCTTTTCTAACTTGAAAAGAAACATTGTCTCAAATCTGTATGGGAATTGTCCAAGTCATTGGACGAATGTCGAAGTGATGTTTTACATTCCCGCAAGTGTGTAATATAGGAGGATACTGCATATCGACAAATCGCGCTTGTCATCGGAACTCCTGTTATCTATATGCCGCCTATATGCAGCATGAAGGAACGCGACGTGACGTAAGTGTTCGAACAATTTTTCCAGCGATGCACGTTGCGAGCGTGCAATATTGATCAAACGAACTACCAACTCTGGTGGATAGAAAATGTTGGCAAGCTTGCTTCTGGTAGGGACGAAATACGAAGGGATGAATACGAATCGTACAATTAAAGTACGCGGGAGAAAAATCTAAGGGAAGGCGTACTCTTGATATATAAACAAAGACAAACCAATACCCTCTGACGCAGGAGCGTTTTAATTTCGTCGATGACAAAAGAAAATGGTGAAAAAAACATCTTAACAAGCACGAGGGTCTTAGATATTCTTTTTACCCATCGCTATAACGACTCGTCAATTGTGCACCCTATTACGTGAGTGCTTCAACTTTAAGGGAACAGCTCTCCCAATGATTAGAACAATGAAATGCTCCGGTCGACCTCTATCACGGGCTGTGCTCTCTGCTTTCAGTCTATTAATAAACACGTGCGACTTAACTTTATAATTGGAATACAACATTTAAAATATGCCACGAAACTATAAAAAAATGCAACACGCACAGTTATAACTCATCGTTTTATGCCCAATGATAACAGATCTAAACTTTATTGTGTGAAATGATGTGCATCGACATGCAGGTAGTGCAGTTACTTCCTCTTCCGCTAGGCGCGATTGTGGTTATCGCAGCCGTTAGAGATGTCGCGAGACGATCCTCAAACGATAAATTGTTCTGTCTTTGAGACTCTTCCCCTTAACAATATATTACAAATTTATTGGGCATTGATTAGATTCTGGTAACCAGTAATAGATCATAACAAATATCTGTCATAGACGACAAAGCGATCGCTCTTGATGTCAATACGTTCGTCTGATCCCCGTTCTTCGCACGACCGAACTTAACCCTACAATTTGAACAAGACCTCCACTCAGTTGACTGACCACCTTAGTCGCGCATAACGTATCCCTTAGAGTTTAAAACGTCTAGAGGCGGACAATGAGTCTCCCATTTCCGGCTCGTGTCACGCACTGGCATATAATGCAATGACTGCTCGGTACACGCCAATGAACGTCCAGAGTTTAAAACCGCAGCATTCCTTAAACACTGATATTTAGTACCATGGAAGCGATGCAAATGTGAACAGTTACTTCCGAACGACTTTATCAGATGGCCCCTACTAAATTTTTAATGACCGAAACCTCCAAGCAACAATATTCGTCATCTTTGATTGAGCAGTATTAAAAACTGTCGTTGGATGCTAAACGTTGATGTGATCATCCATTATCTGATTGATCGGATATTTAAAGTCAGCACAGCCGCAATTGATATCTCGGTGAGCACTGGTCAATGAAATTTCATATGACCGACGACGCGGCGGAATGGAACGATTTTAACAACTTCATAAACGGTACATTCTGTCACCGTTTCACTAAATGTCAGCTTCCATTTGTCTGTTTCAGTGCCTCGTATATGCTCACTGCACAAATTAAAGTGATGCTTGCTGGATCCGAGATGCACAGGAGCGCACTACCGGAATGGAGGAAACCGGTATTTGTTTCTTTTTTTTATTTTACAAACCAACTAATGTCTACAAACGATGTAGCGGCGTAAACCGCCTCGTTAACTACATATATATTACGAGTATACCTGTTGGTAGCTGTTTCGCTTCCCACACTAGCCTTTTCTAATGTAGTTCAATTCCAGAATCTAAGATTGGACCACTATCAAAATTAGATTCTGGACTATTATTATTTATAGACAATTTTGCCTCTGCATTTTAGCTCATGCGGTTTTATATGTTCTCTATAAACCTCAGTGCGCTTTTCAATTTTAAGACTATTCTGAAATGGAGGCATATCCTTTCTCCGATTAATAGCTTTATTACGTGGGAGTAATTTATAATCTCGATTATCGAAACTGGTTTGATGTAGAAGTATCGTTGGAGTTTGTTAACTTCTTTCTACTTCATCAAGGGAACAAATTTTCTTCTATCCATACCTATATTTTATATTGTTCTGTGCCATTTTTAGTTTTAGTTTAGTCGGTATTTCGAAATTTGGCTTAATTTTTGTCATGAGCAATTAGAAAATTCAATGTTCAGTGAATGATTTTAATAACGTTCTTCATCACAATAGACGTTTAGTTTCTGATTTTATTTTCCATTGATCATCATGGTCGTAATTGAATCGTAAGGTCTCAGCGAATGTTCAGCATCGAAGTCCTCTAGTGTTTGACCAGTTGGGAACTCAAATAGATATAGTGGCGCATTTGGCGGCCGAATTTGAACTAATACGCCTCTCTGGAAGATGCTCAAATGTAAATATGTAGGGGTTTAAAATTGGTTAAGTTTATTTTTAAGATTACGAATCAAACAATGTGATGCTTAGAAAGTTATTTGCTACCAGCTGCCCCGCACGATATAAAAGACACTTATTGTACATGAATATTATTATGTTCATACGTTGCGGTTCTTCACCATTCGCATCCAAATCGGGAAGTGCGAGAATAGGAGGGGCAACCGATATAAGAAGTGGGGGCTCCCACACGATACTGGCGACATTGAGCGGATTAATTCTTCGGCTTCAATAAGGTTACACAACAAATTGGCCATTGTCAACCAAGCATTATTTTTCTCAAATTTGAGAACAATGGACTACCAAAGCTGTTAGACTCCGAGTTAACAACTGGCTGACACACGGTTACTGGTTTGGGATAAATTTCTATTTTAAATGACCACCGCTTAGACAATCTGAAAATTCCGACCTGAATTCATGGCAGTAACATAATTCTACTTTCTTCCTTTGGGAAAGTAAATAACTACTTACGTTTTGGCGCCATGAGCTCGGAAAGGTAGTATCACCTGTCGCAAGATATCGAGTTTTATGATGTCCTATCCAGTTTCCTCTGTGCGTTTAGCAGTAAATTTAACAATTGCTGTTACTCCACACATCGGTGATCGTAATTTTCTTTCAACCAGAGCACCTGACAATTGAAATAACAGAATTCCATAACCTAGTTTTCCAAATCGGAACATTAATAAAACATCCTACAGTGGCAAAAAATTGATTAAATCACGTGTGTCTGAAATGCATGATACTGGCTACCGTGGATCTATATGTATACATTGCTAATGATCCAGTTCGTTCGGGTACGGGAACTTGGCTAACGAATAGGTCGAGCACTTGGTGGGGTGGCTGGCGGAAGGATAGCGTCTTGAGCGTCTTGATGACCGTGTCTTCAAGTCTCGGGTAACATTCGTCATGCTGAATGCGGAGACGTCGACCTCGCTGAGAGGATGCCGGATGAGCCTAGCGCGCGCTTTAACTTTGTTAGTAACTTATACACGGATAAAACGAATCCCCGATGAATGCGTAATCGCCCTACGTGGTATACAATGATAAACCGTTTGATTATTTCAAAATATATCCACGTTCTTAACTGTAAACAGATGCGTTATCTTTTGCGCACGTCAAAACAACATTGGAATTTACGCGAATATAAATATAATTTGCCCATGAATCGGACAATATAATAATTACTTTTGACAATATAAAATTTTAAACTAACAGATTAAAAATAATATAAAAATATTTTTAAAAATTTTCATCGGTTCTGTAATATTAAACATGATGATAAAACTAGCAGATTGTCGCTACCATATAATTTTACGAGGTTAAAAGATTTGGGAACGATAAAACCATATTTTTTAAAAGGGGTCCCTTTAGAATCAGCTCATCATCACCAATAGATGTTACAGATGATTAAGAAGTTAGAACGCATGGTTTAACTAATTTGGCAATTAACAAAATTAAACAGATGCTAAATCTTCCCGAAAACGATTAGCCAATTTAGAATACGCCATTTATTTACTTGTACAGTATTTGGGAACATTACATGCTCGGGATTAACCTTAGCAATGTTAAAATGAGTTATTAAATGTGACGTAATAATTTCAATTATAACCAGATACTCAGATTTTCATTGTAATTCCCGTAGCATAATTCATTTACTCCGATTTATCAAGATGCAATTATTGCCAGCGTACGTTCTGTTTACCAATGTGACGTCATTTCACTTCCTCATATGTAGTGATTGTAAATTCATACGTTAGATTATAATAGCATAAGATTTTTGCGATAATAAAAGCACTTTAGGATATAAGATTAAATCGCTCTTTACTTTTATTAAAATAGAAGAAAAAATGTGTGAATTTATGTAAAATTAATCTTGCGTTATTTAATTATTTAATTTTGCGCGGTTGAATAAAATCAGAGTAATAAAGGCTATTTTTATTGATATTTATTTCCCTTGCATTCTGTCGTTTCGATCTTGATGTTCTCTAATTGAAAGAAATCATCAACGCCAATTCTCGGTAAAGTGCTTCAACGTCTTTCCAGGCGACTAAAGCAGATACGGGCGATTTTGAAATACCAGATAAATAAATATTTTAAATCATGCTACTTCAAAAATGTTCAATTGTTTTGAAATGTGTTTAAGCCACATTGACTCTCATTTATACATTGATAAAAAAGAATTGGTACTACTAAAAGATTACATCAGATAAATAAACAAAATTTCTTTCGTTAGACACTAAGGGGCGCGTAGATCCAAAAGCAATGTCGCGCGCGGATGCGTTCAAGTATTGTACTTTCAAAAACGCTTTTTTGTTTTGTCTACAGTAACGTTTGCATTACAGCTTTTGATGAATGAAATTTAATACCTGCATAGAAAATGTTTAATCCAGGTAAATAGAATGTCAATTTAGGTTAAAAAGAAACTTAATTAATTATCGTTGTGGCTCGTAAAAGTACGTAGACTGATAGTTCCATGACATAAATCTTACTGAAAAGCAACAGAGACAAGAAATCTTGGCACTTCTCGTCAGCGCAATAGGACTCTCCACAAATTAAAAGAGACTGGCTACGATGTCCGCTCTTCATTTGTCGTGCCAAATAATTCATCAAGTACTACAACTAAGATATGTAATAATTATCGAAAAATGTAATATTATAGTAAATAAACGTAAGTGAAATACTAGAAAACCCTTTTCTATTTTAATTAATTCGTTTGATATTATGCCCAAATAACTGCCCTTTTCATAATGTTTTACCAAAATTACACACACAAAGGGATCAACAAAATATAATTTAAACTGAACCTACAAATACTTTACTTTCCAAAACAGTTGAAATCCAGTTAAATGTGTTTCTATCGATTTATCTACGTGAAATGAATTTTATAGAGCAGGTATTTTACGATAACAGACATTCGACATGAACTGAAAGTGTCAAGATAACTATTTTTAAATAGATAGCATTATTTGACTAGCATATCTAGCCAGTTTGTAAGTCAATAAAATTATTTCAGTTTGAGATCAAACCATTTGTAATTGTGTTTTATCAAAGACAATAATTTATTTTTATACGATCGTTATCATCATTTTACGTGTAAATTCATCAAAGACAATCATATCTTCGTTATTTAACTGGTTCAGCCATTTTAGATATCAAATGCTACAAAACCTCTGATTTAATATGTAATGTTCTAATTGTAGGTTTTCTTAACCTCAAAACTCTTTGTATCGTTTGCGGTTAGAAGTGACCTAGATTTTTGTAGCAGAGGGTATCCTACCGCAGGAGAGCTTTGTCAGTTTCCTGAAGAAGCAGCATTTGGCAAAGTGCCCTGCACCGCGGAGATCCAGGGTAATTTCTACTCAGAATACAGAGTGAAACAAAAGAATTTGAATTAGGAAATAAACGCGGATATGCGCACGAAAATAGATAATTTGAATAACCAGATAACTATTTATGTTAAAATAGATTCAAATATTATTATAAATAATTTTATAGATATGGTATCTTAACGAGAGTACAATCAACAAATACAGCAAAACAATTATTTGTTCTTAATAAGTTGAACTTAACGCACTACCATAAGAATCTCATGTGTGCTCTTCATTGTAATTTGAACTAGTTACGCATAGGTCCTCCCCCTTAATTTACTCTCATTAAGTGACTGCACATGCAATTAAGTATAATCGTATATAATATATTGTTAATTTACATAAGCAAAGCTTTTTATTATGTTACCCATTTACGTACTTTCTTACCCTAATTTATTTTTACAAGCGCCTTAAATTTTTCGACTTTCCAGTTTCATTTTGTATTGTCAAAAGGTGCAAAGTACGAATTCTCATTGTAAATGCATAAAAACGCCAATTGTGCATTTGGACGTGTTCGAAGGTATTGGCACCATACGGGCGATTGTCGTAATCCGATGTGCTAAGCCGAAAACCTCGTTATCCAGCAAAATTTCTGCATTCACTCGACAATCGATGCGAGACGAGGGTGGCAAGATGCTTGGCCTTCAGCCAGATCATCATGTACATACAAGCTCTGAAAGTGTATTTGTGAAAATATCTCGTAAAGATGAATTCAGCTGCTCACTGCCCCAAGATTCAGGTGTGATTACAGTTGCAGCGTGTAGATCGTAAAGAGATTGTGAACCCTAACTGGTTAGACCCTTAACATTGAGTACGATAAACGCATTTACGCATGCAGCCTGCACTTATTGCAATTAGTAGGGTCGTTGACGTATTTCCTCGACTTATCTACTTTTAAAGAAAGGCTTTACGTGTTTTTTGTCCGAGTTTTCAATTCAAGAAGTGGTAAAAGGATAACGTAAGAAAACATTCCCTTAATCATCAATAACAAGTACGCACGTGATTTTACGAAGTCTGCGAATGGTACATTTGTTAACGTTAACGAATAATCTTATGACATTTTCGATGTAGTATATGATTTCCTTGCAATGATGCGAATCTTGTGCAATTATAGCACACGAACCTCATTTACTCTACTACGTGTGCGCGTAATCTGATTAAAATGATCGAAAAAAGTTATGAATGTCTTTCAATTAACCAGACCTTGGTAATTTGTTAGCAAATGAATTTAAAATGTACGTAAATCCTTTTTACTTTTCCGATGCGGTGATTTTATTTATTCTCTCAGAGTGAGTGCAACAATAATTCCAATGTCAAAAATACTGCGAATAGGATAAAATCGTTTCATAAATCTCTTCTTGACTTTCAGCGTTCAACGCCACCGAAGAGCGGAAATAGTGGCTGTAGTCTTATTGCAACTTCGCGTGAAGCTCAAAGTGGTGTGTACACTGTAGCAGAGCTGTGCTCGGATATAATGTAGTACAGTAACTGCTAAAGTGCACAGGGTATTTAAACCTTTTACAAATATTTTCGATATAACAAAAGTATTTAGTAACAGCAGACCTTTTTTTTTAGTTGAGGTAGCTTTTATAGTGCTATATCAACAAAATATTTTATTATAGTGTAATTCAAGATTGAAACAGGAAATGTATTCTGATTTTCGTAAAAACGAATAGAGTACTCTTAAGCGAAAGTTTCTTGTCTGTTTCGTTATTATTATCGTAGCAAATATTTCATTCCAGAGATAGAATGAACATCTGATTGATCAAAAGTAGACATCAATCCGAATAAAATATCTGATCTACTTTCTGTAATGATACAATATATCCTTAATTAATGGGATCAAGTTATAAAACTCTGCAATACATAACAGGAACATTAATTAATAAAAATCTAAATATGCCGCAAACATAGCGAAACTCGTGGTAATATATAAGAATTCCCTACAGTCATCATTCAGTGCTAACAGCTGATGCTGCACTAAACACGTGTGCGTGTCCTCGAGTAGTCGTTCGATAATACTTAAGTCGGCTATACGTGCAGCGTGTGCGTTTTCTTGTCTAGTGTAATGTTATAACAACAGCATAAAAGAGATTCCCCTTCCTCGCCTTTCCTCTTAAAGTCTGTATAGCGACGGTTATGCGAGTCGGATGCAACTGCGTTCTTCTTATTGCACTATGAGCAAATAGAGACGAACCAAATACAAGCCAAACTGATCTTGTTATGGTGCTTTTGTTTGAGAAGTTCTGCATCGAGAGGAGCATAAAGCGCCCCTGCATAACTGTTAAGGACAATAAGATAAACAGCGTCCACAAATGACATGACGAGCTATTTAGTATGCGTGTGCTTAATTTTAAGAGGGCGATTTCGCCATTTAAAGTAGGTCGCAGGAATATTAAGAGAAATTTCTTTCACGTAAATAAAAAATGCATACCACGAAATCAAATGCTCTAGGGCAATATGTAAAACTGGAATACACATTTTAAATAAAAATCTTGATAGACTTTCATAGTTGCATCCGACTCATAGTATTTCCCAACATAGAAAAATGCAATATAATTAATGCTAATAAGAATACTGGTACAATTAAAAAATAAATCCTGCTTCTATTATATCGCTTTATATATCTTGAACTAAACTATTTTATTTCGTATTTCTCAGTAATATTGCATGAACTGTCCAAGAGCGGTTGAAACGGAAACTCCAACTGAACAAAAAATATTCGTCGTTGTAAAAATGCACTTCAAGACCAATTGTTGCGGTGTGGAACCTTGTTCGAGTAAAAAGAAACTCGGTCACGAAACCGGCTGAGTAAAGCTGCTAATGGAAAGAAAAGAGAAGATCGGTAGTAGAAATTGCAACGTTTGATTGACAATCTTACAAGGATAAATACCACTAATTGATTATCGTTTCATTAACTCGGCGACACTTCAGTGACTAGGATAATACACTCTTGTAACAAATGTTCAGCTTCTGGATTTTGAAACGTTTAATTATTGTCACTACGTTCTCTTCTTATCGAATACATTAAATTCTCTTTATTTTAACATTTAAAACACTGAAATGTTACAAAACTTGAATGAAGATTACTATCATAATGATAATGTCAATTAAGTTTGTCATAATTCCAACTAGGACATAGGATACTATATTTAATGGAATTATTATTAATAGGTTCACCATAATAATTTATAACACATTATATTAAATTTAGAATGGTTACTTGTTAGTTCAAGTTACATTCAATTTCAAGTAAACGTTTCAAGCCCATCTATTCACGTGTGATTGTCTTTAAGGTACCTGTCATAACGAACCCAACAATATAATACACGGGAATGGGAACATATTGATAGCGTTAGCTTAGTTTGAATAAGTTCGTGATTTGTCCGCCGCAACTAGTTATGCAGTTCTTCAAACTCATTAACAGATATAGAGTACAAAATGTATAGTTTGAAATTTCCTCGGACAAGTATTTGCCAGCTTTCTCTTGACTATTTTTATCGCCAAGTTTACTCGCGACGGGAACATTCGGTACAATTCTGCATAAACTGAGCGACTATCATTTTCGTCGATAAATGATTTTACGACGCACGAAATCGATTTCGCCACAGTACCGTTGTTCTCTTACGTTGAACCAGGCCTTCTTTTCTTGCGGTCTCTTTACTTCATTCTTGCCTTTTTATTCGCTTTACTTGCGCGAGCACCGAGAATAACGGAACGACGATTACTGAATAGTTGGCGCCATGTTGAAATACGCCGATTCTGGTATCCGAAGCTCCATGCGTTGCTATCGGCTGTCGGATAAACCGAATGAGCACCCGTTCGATTGCGCGAGTCTCACAATCCTGTTCTTACGTTTTTCGCATATCGAGTACCGATGTGTAATGGCACTAAGAATAAAACGTTACCAGGAATACCACCTGGAATCTCATTGATTCCTTCAACCTCGTGCTCTTTATCGATGAAAATGCCTCGAAGACGTCCTTTAATTTAATAACCATGATGATATTAAATTCTAGGCTTCTCTTGAATGTATACGTTGTAAAGAGATTGCTTTTCATTCACAGTTTGGCCTAATGCAAATAGACACAAACTTGATTAATCGCTACACTGTATGTGCAGCAAATATAAATAACAAGGGAATCCGCGAACCACCACCGACCTTCCAAAGGGTTGCCGTGTTGAAAGGCCTCCATGTATTTTTATCCAGCATCTGCATGTTAGCATTTATAACATGTAATTTTAAATATATTTTTATTAATTTTCTCTATATAACTAGTATATTTCATAAGGAGATAGAAAAGGTAGGATTTTCCTATCGTGTACAACACAAATATATTTAGATTTGCACAATTGTTAAATGCATAAAAACGTAGACATAAAATATCAGCGTATGATGACGCATTCTTATTATTCAATTATAGCATTGGAATCCTAATTGTAATAATTTTAGCATTGGTCTTGGAAACATTGTTGTTTTCGAAGTTACGACATTAGTCGTAAGAATGACTTGCTATAGTTCAAATTTATTTACATATTCATTGTTCTCTGACAGTGTTCTATTCTTTTATTGCAATTAAAAATTAAGTTCAATATAAATCGAATGTAATATCAAGTTTTAGTGTAAAAAGATCCAATTTTATTACAATCTATAGATGTTATTATCACAGTTTCTATTTAATCTACTGATTTCCAGTGTTAAATGCTTAAGGAAATAAGATAATGCAACGGCATTACTGCAAAAACCATAGTAACAATCTATGCGTATAATGAAATGTCCACACGGCTAGAAATATTTCGCCAAGTATCTGTGCATTTGGTTTGTTTAGTAAACTGTCATTATTGAGCTCACTATTGTAATCGCTGCCATATCAAATATTTCATAGCATTTGCAAATCAGTTTTCTAAAGTAGCGATTTATTTTTCAGCATATATTTCTATGAAATGTCCAAAACATTTTTTCGTGCAGAATCAATTAGCTTAACTTCCAATTCATTATTGCTCGACTTGGTAATCCGTTTTGGCACTCACTGGGCAAAGTATAATACTTTCTGACAAGACCTTTTAGTATTAATTGCGTCTCTTCTGATTTTGTACTTCTCAGAATATTTTGAAAACGGGGCATACTTGTTTGTGAATAATATGACAATTATTTTTGACGAGAATTTCACCCAAGTACCTTCATTTACATTATAGCATTCTTCGGAATAGAACTCAATTTTGCGCCCTGCAGTGAAATATTTGGGCGCAAATTATCGAACCCAACGCCCGTCGTATTAAAAAATCTCACTCGTCGAATATCGATAATTGCGCCCTTGTTACATAACATACCATTTTCAAGTTTGGAAGGTTGTCATGAATCTATGAATAGATCATTACACTTGTCTATCATAGTATAACATCTTAAATGAATAATAACTCTTTTATTATGAATTTGTTTCTTAATTTGTAGTCCCCTTGTATTTATTCTTTTATATTTCAGATGAACAACTAATGTTAGGCTGAAAATGTTACATATCTCGTATTTTCTTCCCCCTGTTATGATTTGGTGATCAATTTAAACGAAATGTTTAAAAAATATTGTTTTCGATGCTTTATTTTTATACGTTTATGGAAACTCCGTATTTCTGCACTCTAGAAATTACCTATACCAATCGATAAGTACATTCTTTCGTGGTTATTGTTTTGTCTCCACGTATGTGAAGCTGATATTCGTTATATGTGAATTTAATGCTCATTAAGTGAGATTCATGGTTTCCAAGTCGACATCGTCGATATAGACTTACAAACAGTGGGTGATGCCACGTTCCGAAATACTCCATGAACAAGATGGCAACCATTTATTTTTGCATAGTCTGCAATTTGTTACTTTAATGGTAGAATGTGAATACCACATTCTTCACCCACTGAATGTTGATAACGTAGAAGTGACAACATATATTCTATGCAGGTACGTGACCTTCAATATTTGTTACGTGTAGTCCACAGGGTATGTCTTGGGTAGTTGAAACCTATTATTAATAATATAATTTATGTTTCAGTTTCGTTGAATGGTGGGTATTCATTCTTGTCCTTACAATGATCATCCTTTTGAAATTCCTCTATCTGAAGCAGCTGCCTTGACACAATGATTAATAAAACTGAAATGTAACAAAAAACAAAGTCAAATCTTTAGATAAATTTGTATTACTTGAGGTATATAGAAACCGGCGAGATGTTGACAGATTGTAATAAAATCTTAAGAGCGATGACGCACCGAAAACCTTCGAAGGGAGACGCGGAATCGACACGTGCTTTGCGTTTAAACGGGAGCTCAGGGCTAATCTATGATCAGCCCATCTTCGAAATTACGAAAGGAGAATGTAGGAGGACTGTTGCGTAGATCGGAATTGGGGTGGATTGCGGCGAAAGTTGGTTACGGGGTTTGTATAG
The DNA here is from genome assembly GCA_030407085.1 of Trichopria drosophilae. Classification (NCBI taxonomy): domain Eukaryota; kingdom Metazoa; phylum Arthropoda; class Insecta; order Hymenoptera; family Diapriidae; genus Trichopria; species Trichopria drosophilae. The sequence goes on from CM059585.1 coordinate 27,545,593, forward strand.
CAAGGGCGCCGCCGACTCGTCCCGCCGTACCGGTCGGTACAATTGCCCGAGGGCCTTTAGTTTCTTTCGATCCATCCTACCCGAGATCTGCCGTAAAGTCAACATTCGGCGTGCGCGTGGCCTAATTGGCCCACGAACAGTCGACCATCCGATTATTGCGTGTACCGTGTCCAATTCAGGGCGGGGTTCCAGTACGCACGCGACACCCCGTTCGCCCCTTATCCACATAAAACAGGCTCCTTTCTTCTACTCTCCCAACAGAAGAGGGAAGGTAAATTGCTTTACCAACAAATTTCCGGGTGAAAATCATAGGCATTCGAGTCTATATATCGACATTCTTTGTAAACATTCATTAAAGAAAACAATACTGGTGCTGTTTCGTTTATGCATGCGCCGAGTTTATTCAACCTGTCTTTTGTAATGGTACATGCGTAATGGCAGTCTTAACCTTTTGTAGGCCTAAAACAACTCGAAGGGCTGTGAGGGTGTGACAAGTGAGAAGTCGGGTTTGTGAACTGTGAGGTACATACACACAAGAGAAACCCAAGTTTTAAAAAATCAATAGAATTCTACTATTATGGAAGTGGGTGCGGATTAATGCCGCATTTCATACTCGAAATTTTACTTTAAAATTACTTTGAGGAAACTTAACTAAACAAATTTGAAAAGATTAAACAAAATATAAACGACTAATGACCTCCAAGTGACCAACGAATGAATCCTGGTATATTCCTAGCATTTCTAGGAAGCAGAGGTTATTCACCTAGATCCACATGATAGATGAGAGGGCTGGAAGCTATATTACATTGATATTGGCACCTGTGATATATTGTGAAGAACGATATGATGTTAGGTAATAAATGTGAATGTTAATAAAAACCTTCACCTTCTAAAAAAAAAAACATATATTATTCCGCAAGTGACCACGAGGTGGCTAAATAATATGGAAGTACATGTACTTTGAAATAATTACTGAAGTTTCCAATTACTTTACAAAAATGGTTTAAAAAGTGATTTTTTACTAATCTTAGAATGAATATGTCCATTACAGTCCCACCACTAGGAGTCCAATTTAAAAAAATTTTTTAATTTTTCGTTAAATACAAGTAATTTTACATAACCTGAAATCTTTTAACTTTTGATGAAATCAAATCAAAGAAAAAATCTGGAATTTATTTATTTTTTGTTTATAAATGAAAAAAATTTGTATTGTGCAATTATAATAACATTACATTATTTCAAATGGTTAAACAATAATAAATTACAAAGATTTCTAAATGTACGGTGGTGCAATAATTTATTATTAGATTAAGGGTCATTGTATTCCTTTTAAACTTAAGATAAGTAACAGTTGACAAAAATGCGTCACTCAGTGATGTCAGTTCGGGAAACTTGTGTGATAAACTAACCTTCTTTTGTACAAATAGATCTACTGAAACTCTGTGTCTTTTCTTTGCAATCTTTCTTTTGTACGTAATTAAAACCTATCATTTTTGTTTTTATAAAATTGATATATTAAACATATTAGTTAGATTTATAAATGAAACATATCTGTCAATGTTACATTTGCAGTCTATATAATTTTGAGCAAATCATGAATGAAAGGTAATCATAAATTAAACTGTAAATCATGATTTATAAATCAAAGCAGAACACACACAATTGAGGAAAACTAATTTTCAGATTTTGTTTGACGTTTCATTATCATTCGGAAAAAATGAACATGACAAATCTTCTACTGTATTATGTTATCGTCTATTTCCTTATCTCTTCTTAAAAATATATATTACTTTATTAACGAGCCATGTATAATGATTTATACTTAAAAATGAATATTCCATATATAATTAAAGTATTTATCGCAACTATAATATTTAAATAACAAGTAAAAGCTTCTTGATAGTTTATAAAAATAGTAATGTTTATTATCAGTTAAATAGGTAGAAAAATGTAGATATTTACTTAATTCTCAAATTAATGAAGATTATACATTGAATTGTTCGAACGTTAGTGTATTTATTTTTAAAACTCAAATTTAAACTACATTTATTTATCTCGTCGAATCGATTGATATATTTGACTATTTATGAGTTATAAATTTAAGGATATAAAATATGCAGATATGTAACTGATCGTGACATTCAATGTCATTCTTGACTCTCCGTCACTAATTGAACAGAAATAAATGGTGAATCAATCGGACCAATGTTACTTAAATTTTACAGATACATACAAAATTTGATATGCAGTAACCTCGATGGTTAAATTTATCAAAATTTATTTGACTCACAAATACAGTGTAAAATGTATATTTTGACAGTACATTTATATTAAATTCTGCTATATTCAGATTGTATTATCAGTGACCTAATGATCTAAACTAAAACAAATGTTTCATAATTATAATAAATAAGATTCCTCTTTCTTCTCTATTAACTTTCATAAGTGAAAAAGATCCTTAAAATTACAGGTTAGAAATTTGCTAAAACTCATCGTCATTGTCAATACAGCAACAAATTCAATTTATTTATGATCTTTTTAGATAAATAGTAGTAAATTACTTTACTAACCATGAATCTACAAGATTTCTAAGAAAATTTACATTTCTTACATTTTAACAGGTTGATTGTTTTTTAAAGATTGACATGTATTATTTATTTGTTAAATAAGATTTGTCAATTAAGTCATGATTTTAAAATAAAAAGTTTATTTCAGAAGTGATGGAAGTCGAAACATTTTCTTGACCAAGTGTTTTAATATGTATATTTTGTTGAATTTTATTGACAGTACAAAAGATAATAAAGTCAAATCCAATTTCTATTTTTGTAAGAAAATATATACAAATAATAACTATTAGTCTTGAGGCATCAAATAACAGTAATTAAAATAAAATTGGGTACTATAACGAAATACACAAACCATAATATATAAACAAAAATAACAAACGACTAAATACCTAAAACATAATTAACTAAGGACAAAATATTTAAAACAAACATACCAAACGACAAAATATCTAAAAAAAAATATCTAATACCAAAAAATTCATAAAAAATTGATTAATATTTCAATACAATGATTTCAATTACTTAGTCCACAGTAAGTTGATGCGCGGGGGGGCCAACCCTCCGCTAAGAAAAAATTAACCCACCTAGTGGATAATTTACATATTACTATCGAACAGATAATTTATATATTTTTTAATTACATATTTTTGTATTATATATTTATGATTTAAACATTATGGCACTATTTTTTTTGTCACAAGACCTATAATTGTATTGTACTAAATATAGTACATTGAAAATAATCTTGATATACATGATATTGGGTATATCAGTCAAGTACAAGGTTGAAAGTGACAGATCAATAATACTGTGACATTTAGCAACTTACTATCCAGTGCAAAAAAACTGGAAAATGTATATTTAATATAAATTTACATGTCATAAATTAAAATTAAGTTTGTTTAATTATGTCACATGATAACTTTTATCAGTAAAAAAAAATCAAATAAGTTTGCATTTTATCAAATATATCTACACAATTTGCATCAAAACATGAATCTGTTTTATCTGTCAACTGACGATAATAAAAGCAATAATCGGGTCTTGTTTATTATCATTATTTGCTATCTTACTGTCAGATGAGATCTTTTAACACACAAAAATTCATTCATTATTTTGATTCTGTCAAACCATTATTGTTTACAACTACAAAATATAAAAAACTTACAAACTCCGTAAATGAAAATAAGGAATGATTTAGATGTGTCCTCACTTAAAAAAATTACAACATAATATTAAGATCACACTATTTTGTCATGTTTTCAACAATTTATGTAGATTTATCACAATATATGGCTAATTTTTGTAGAAATTCAAGACTTTTTTCTATATCCGCCTCCAGGAGACGACCTCCCTTATGGTCGCGGGTGTTCCGGGATTTTGTGAATGCAGAAATGTCTTTCGACACTTATCCAAATAAAAAGTTAGAATCCACCCCCAGCATAGCCGGCGCCCTATCGGACATGTGCCGTCTCGAAGCTGAAAGCCGTGCCCCCCCAGACGTTTTTTCCCATCCAGGATCTCCGGCTGGTTACGTTACACCTCGACGAAGACGTCGCTACGTTACGCCAGGACATGGATCCGGAGGTGATTTCGTAATCTTGGAAATTTCTCGGATATCGGGTACATTGGCGAAATCGGAGACTATCGTGATGAGACCCATCCCAGCCCCACGGAGAGAAACGGAGGTGACGAGTCTAGGCACGGGCGACAATCAGGAAAAAGGCAACTCACCATTTCCGACGTCGCCTCGACTGCTAATCCCGGCATAACACTCCTTGGCCCAAAACACCACTAGAATTTTGTTCCGCGAGAAAAACGCAAAAAAGCGAGCACCCGAACTCGGCCGCGAACACAGAAAATGGCGTTTCACGTTTCACACTCGCGATCTCGCGAAACTCGCGCAGTGCCACGGCCGACAACGAGGATAGAAAGCTCGACACGGCTCGCGACTCGTGTCGGCGACGCCAGCGCCACGTCTCGTCTAAATTTCTAAGATCGACTCGGGACGACCTCCCGTCTCCGGCCCCGTTTTTTTTTCATCTGCGTCTGTCACGATTTCCCCACCTCGTTTCCCCTCTTTCCTTTTTTATCTTCCTCGTAACGATCTCTCACTCTCTTGATCTTATGCTCCCTTTTTCTCTACGTTGTTTTTTTTAATATACGAGGCATTTCTCGCAATTCATTGTCATTTTATATGAACGCTCGCTTATGATTTCGTGATGGATTGGAAAATAATGACCTGCAATACATCTAACAAATAACGAATGCTTATTTACAGTCGTGAACGTGACTATTAATATTATCAAAAAACAGATGGACAAATTCAGAGAAAGTATAATAGATATTATATTTGTGTTATTTTTATGTGATTATGTCGGTAAACGATTTATCTACTACTCCGTTTTTTAAGACGAGTAAACAAAAAAATCTTCGACGGATTTAAAAAACGAATTAGTATCTATACGTTTAAGTAAATAAATAACATTTATAAGTTAAATTAAATACGTCCCAATTCATACAAATCCAAAAGTAATCATTAAATATGCTTTAGTAAAATTTCTTCTTTACCGACGGTAGGTATATACTTATGAAACTATTTTAATATGGTCTGTAACAACTGCTCGGTCGATAATGTCAAATCGTAACTATGTAATAATCTTCTAATAATAGTCTTCTGGGGTTATAAAGAAATCCGCCGATAAAGTAGGAATTTAGGCTAAAATCCTACAATTAACCCTTTGCGGCCTAGTGGTAACCTACGTTACCACCTCGATTTCTCTGATTTTGCTCATTTAAATTTCAGTTAACGCATTTCAATTGGTTTTTGTTTGGTATTTTCTGTTACTATGGTGATAGAAGAATGTATAAACGCAGTTATTAAGATGTAATTGTTTATTGTGTATCATCTATAAATAAAAAAAAATGAAAAAACACGATTTTTCGAAAGAATTCATTATTGACGCTGTTTTTTCAGATAATGATTTGAAATTTGGTACAATAGGGTTTTTTAGGTCGCTGATGACGAATCTAATGTTTGTTTTATAAAATTCAAAATGGCGGCTTCAATATGACGTCCTTCTCGATGTAAATATGCAACAAATATGCCATATTTAGTCCGCAATTTTGAATTTTGAAATTTTGACACCGGATTCGTAATTTCCGATCCCAAAAACCCCCTAGTGACAATTTTCAAGTCAATTCTACATAAAGTAAAATCTATGCCTTAAAGGGTTAACAAGACTTTTACTTATTTACAATAATTGTTAGTCCCTAATTTATTTCTTTGACATGGGGCTGATAAATACCAACTCGCTATTTTAATTTAATTTGTTTTGACCGTCGCCATATTTTCTAGGTACAGTCTAGTTTCTGTATAATATTGAATATTTTAGGTTAAAGGGGTTAAAAAGTGCTTGGCCGATAAGTTAGGAATTTTCACTAAAAACCGTAAATAAAAAATGACTGAACCGATTTTTCAAAATTTTAACTCTGTAGACAGTAAGGACAATTTTAATTACTATAGACGATATTCTAGAAAATATCAAGGAAATTAATTGAGAACTGATCGAGAATTTTTGTATATAAATAAAAATCAGTTATTTCCGAAAATTCTCGGTCAGTTTTCAATTAATATCGTTGGTATTTTCTAGGAAAGTGTTTATAGTTCTTAGAATTGCCCTTACAGAACCAGAATTTTCGAAATCTTACTCGGTCATCTTTTATTTAGGCTTTTTAGTGAAATTTCCTACCTTACCGGCGGTCCACTTCAGAACCCCCTTAAAAACCGTGAATAAAAAGTCACTGAATCGATTTTTCAAAATTCGGGCACATTAAGGGTAATTTTAATTACTATAGACGATATTCTAGAAAATGCCAAGGAAATTAATTGAGAACTGACCGAGAATTTTTGGAAATAAATAAAAATCACTTATTTCCGAAAATTTGCGGCCAGCTCTCAATTAACATATTTGGTATTTTTTATCAAAAACTGTGTTTAGTGCTTAGAATTGCCCATAAAAAGTCCGAATTTTAAAAATGTAATTCAGTCACTTTTTATTTACGGTTTTAAGTGAAATTTCCTACCTTACCGGCGGACCATTGTAGAACCCCCTTAAAAAGACTTTTACTTATTTACACCGAATAATTTCAATATTTTAGGTTAGCATGTGAAGTTATCAACTGGGCGCTTGTCCTTTCCTTTAAGCGGGTTCTAAAATGATCGGTCGATAAAGTAGGAATTTTCACTAAAAACAGTGAATAAAAAGTGACTGAATCGATTTTTCAAAATTAGGGCTATTTAATTGTGATTTTAATTACTGTAGATGATATCCTAGAAATTACCAAAGAAATTAAATGGGAATCGACCGAGAATTTTCGGAAATAAATAAAAATCACTTGTTTCTCATAATTACTTCTTTGTGCTAGTTGTTATCATCAGTAGGTAATAGGTCCTGTAAATGTCTACTTTATCCTTGGCCGTCGGTTGTTAAGATCCCGCTTTTACCATATGGTAAAGTAACAACAGAGATTTTTTGTGTGCATCGCCACCGCATAATATTTCGGTTTATCAGAAAACCGGTGTTGATATAAATACACGTTATAAATACGCATTGATTTGAAGTAATTTAAATTACTTTTGATTAAAAATATTAATAGTAATTCCGTAAAATGGCTGACGAAACTGAACAAGTAAGTCTAGTATGAAAAGAAAAGGAATTTCGTATTCTAACCTCATATTTGTTTTTTAGGTGCCAGCAATCAACGTAAAAGAACCTTTAGATTTGATAAGGTTGAGCTTAGATGAACGAATTTATGTCAAAATGAGGAACGAGAGAGAATTGCGAGGTCGTTTACATGTAAGTTTATTTTTACTTTATTATGTTGCCCATGGATAGATATGTTTACATCGTTGCGTTGTTTACCAGATTGTATTCATTTTTGTAATCATATTATACTGTAAAAAAGAATATATTTTTATCATGTGTAACGTTGGGCACAATCGAGCCAACGTCCAACGTCTAACTCATTAAACTATTTAAGTTACGCTTGTTTTCTTATCCAACCTTTTAAGTTATAAAGTTTTAATGATTTTCTTCTTAATCAATAAATTTATTACACAATATGTCATCGATTATGATCAACGTACAGTGTCTTCTAATTCGCTCAATTACAGAACTTTTATAAATGTTGATTATCGTAGATTAATAATAATAATAATATTAATGCGTCTTTCTTGAGCTAATATTACATAAAGATTATTTATATTTTTTATTTAATTCTAAGTGCGTTCAATTATCTGCTGTAATTGGCAGGACTAAACAGAATATTTTTCTTGATCCCACTGACGAAAGTACAGTAGGTCCCCTCTTATTTTAAGATTTCGAGTCAAGGAATATGGCGGCACCCCCTCTTATTTTAATGCTACTTCTCTTTTTCATCACCAGCAGTGTGAGAGAGAGGACCTGAAAAAAAAGTTAAAATAGAAGGGAGCGAATCCTTAAGATAGAGGAGGAACTTAAAATACGAGGGGTTAAAATAAGAGGGGTACTACTGTACATAGTTTCGTCATCGTTTTCAATAGCGAAAGTAGTAACAACAGTTAGAAAGGACAACAGTGTTTTCTAACCTTAATGTACTGCTTGTACTATACTGTAAAAATCCTGATGAAATTTACAATGTTGAATGTGGGATTTAATGTAGGATTTTTACATTTGTGTTTTCCGCCCCAACTGTAAAATTACAATTTCAGAGTAAAGTTAGTGAACCAACGTTGAATGTGGTAATTTTACACTGCGCTGTAAGGATCCTACGCTTCATGTAGTAAATTTACATAACTTTGTAAAATTCGTCTTGGTTTTGGGGAAAATCCCTACAGTACGACCTCTCACTAACGACACCTCCCATCAACGACAGAAAATCACTCTCACAAATGACTACAAGATACCTCTCCTTATCCCTTCTACCGGGCGTCTGTCTATGTAAATACGTCGCCCTGCCCGCAGAGCGCATCTTATTGATCAGAATCATGATAGTGGTGGAAGAGTCTTTCTCTCTCGAGTAGTCGTTCATAAGAGGTATGAGGGGAGGGTAGGAACCAAACCAGTCGTTAGTAAGAGGTCCTACTGTATGCTGAATGTAGTAATATTACCAATTTTTTGCCAAGGAAAATTATAGTGCGATTGTAAAATTCATCAGGATTTTTTACAGTGTATTGACACCGATGACAATACTAATTACTCTTTCTTATGGGAGACGAAAGTCAAAGTCTTGTCACTGTGTGAAATGACGCTCTTGACTTCTTTTTAGTCACCAACTTCCAGCAGTGGCGGAACTTCGACTTTCGTCTTCTGTACCGTAATGTACGATTATAGACTATTTTATAGACTAATCTATGCGATATGTTTGCGATTATTTTTGTCGTTATCAATCCTGTTTATGACTAACTTCAAATATTTAAGTTGTTTGTTTCTATTTGTAAAATACTTTTAATTTCGAAATTTTATGTACAAAGAAACTAATATTAGGAGAAACTGCAAGTGCAGAAGGTAACAAAAAATTTGCTAACGATTGAGATGAATCTTTGACGATCTTTTATTAATCTGTTATTTAAGTTTGTCATGACATATAAATTTATAGTGCAAACGTATATATTACAATTTAAAAAATGTTCACATTTTCAAGGAATTTAGTAGAAGAATTTATTACGTATTAGTTTATGTCATGGCGAACTTAAATAACATATTAATAAAAGATCGCCAAAGTTTCATCTCAATCGTTAGCAAACTTTTCATTACCGTCTGTACTTCCATTAGTTCGCAATATTTGGTTCTTTATACATAAAATATCAAAATTAAAAGTATTTTACAAATAGAAACAAATAACTCAGATATTTGAAGTTAGTCGCAAGCAGGATTGATAACGACAAACATAATCGCAAACATATCAAATTGGTTAGTCTATAAAATAGTCTATAATAGTACATTACGGTACAAAAGACGAAAGTCGAAGTTCCGCCACTGCTGGAAGTTGGTGACTAAAAAGAAGTCGAGAGCGTCATTTCGCACAGTGACGGGACTTTGACTTTCGTCTCCCAGAAGATAAGAGTACTTAGTATCATAATTAGGACGTATATAGAATTTAATTAGAAACGAAGATGATTAAAATTCATTCTTAATATTTTTCGTCACAACATGTCATGAACATGACACAGATTTATAGTAGATGAAAAGATATGTTTGATATGTTCAAAAACTACTTTTAATTACGATATAATTAAATGATTAATTTAATTACATAAAAATTGAATTTATGTTGTTTTAATCGAGTTTTATTATCATTTTTTAGAAAATATGTATTTTTATCACATAAATACCAAAAAAACAGTGCAAACCATTTTTTACATTTACTACAGTTCTTTCATATACTACACTAAACAAAAATGGCGGGTAGAAATACAAAGTGTTGCATTTTTACAGGTGTCAACATAATATTTTTACACATCATTTGTAAATGTACAACGTATCACGAGGTTATTTTGCACATGGTTGGTGCTTGTACTATGTAAAATGTGAATCGATTTATTTCCCAAGGGGCACAACGTAGTAAAAGTACAAGCCGCATGCAAAATAACCTCGACCAAAATCAAATTTTCACAGTTCAAATCATAGAAAACAATAAATCACATAGTTTTTCTATAAAAAATGTAAAAACTGAAATAAATGTCAGAATTTTCATATTTATAAATATGAAATAAAATTTCATAAATTTATACACTTTTTGTATTTTTACGACATATCACAAGACTATTTTGCACAGGGCTTGTATTTTCACTATAGTAGATATGAATCTATCTATTTCCAACGTGACACGTAGTAAAATTACATCAACTTTTTTACAGTGTATTTATAAGTTAGTGTAATGCAAGAAATATGTGAAAGTAGTCTAATGAATATAACTAATATTTTCAAATAGATTTGGTTTTTTTTTTTGTCAAATAAAGGATAAAAATTAAAAATAAATAATAATAATAATTTATTCAGACCTCTTTATTGAACAATATTTACATAAAGCGCATATAAACTATTGATACAACAAAAAAATCGCAAAAGGATCGAAAGATACTTGTTTGTGCGCCTGAATGTATAAAAAAAAGTCAACAAGATTAGAAACTATGATAAACAAAAGTAATAAATATTAAGAAAAACAAATTATGTAAATACTAGTTTTCATAATTTTAAGATATTTGTTCCTCTTGGCTATTTTATCAAATTGTTTTTTAAGGTTTCATATTTAGAAGTATCTGATCTTAAAGTAATACATTAATTCCTTTCGCAGTATGTAGTTATACGATTGCTGTCCAATTCTTTTACGCCTGGTCGGAACTTCTACATGCAGATTAGATTTAATTCTAGCATTTATCTCTGATAGGTTTTGAAACTAATGAAAAGTTTATTTTTTGTCGAATATAACATTAGAGTTAACAGATAATTTTTCCTACTATCTAGAATACTGCTTTGTTCAAACCCTTTTTCGTATGAAAAATGTTTGAGTGTAATAAAAATTAGAAGAAAAGGGTCAATAATTTGGAGGGTTTTGTAATAATAAATAAATAAAAAAAACTGCAAAAAGAGATCACCTTGAAAATTATATTATTAAAAAAGAGAACAACAACGTCAACATCCGTTTCGAAACATCAAAGCTACAGGAAGTTTACCATCCCTTTCTGTAATGAATCTCATCTTATTTCCTTAATTCATACATAGTTTATCATCGATTCCTTTATTCGTAGTTCCACACCACTAACACAAAACTTCATATCCTCTATTTTAGTATAACTACACAATCACCACCGTTTTCTTATATAGCGTTGAAGAGGACTCATATCAGAGTCGAATCTAATTATTTATTTATTATTATAAAAACCCTCCAAATCATTTACCTTTGGTTTTTTTTTCTAATTTTTATTAAATTCAACCATTTTTAAGTTTTATTCTTTATTTGACCGAAAAATACCAAAACTATTTGAATAATTTATAAATCGGTCGAAAATTAAAATCTTACCAAATCAATATAACTAAATTTTTCATTTTGAGATAAAGACAAATATAAAACTCAAGTAATTGCATTTATGAAATAAGAAGTAAATATGTTTAAATTTATCTCCAGATTAAAAAATTCAATAGTTTTGTAAGCAAGTAATTTAAAATTTTACGAACGCAACATAAACAAAAATAAAGTCTCAAATCGCAACATTCAATAAACGAGAGGAAGTAAACAAAGGAGGAATTCAATTTTATTGACTGTCGCAATTTGAGACTTTACATTTGTAATCAGATTGGACGTATCGTACCTTGTCACAAAATCTAGTTGACAATTTTGTATGTCACAGTATAAACGATAACTGATATCTATATATTTAATTATTTATTAAACAAGCAAAACTGCCCTTACAAAATGACATTGAAATTAGCAGCGGATTCGCAGAAGTAAAGTTTCTTGATGCACGAGAAAGCTTCAGAAGAAAATTTGGATTGATACATGCAGGCTGAGTCCTCTGGAGAGCATTTTTATACTTTCATTCGTTCAAACAGTGTATAAACAATAGTAGGAAATTTTGTTAATTTTTTCTACACGTTGCAAATAGTTTCTTGATGTACGAGAAAGTTTCAGAAGAAAATTAAGAATGAAACACACAGGCTGAGTCCTCTGGATGGAATTTTTGTGCTTTCATTGTTTAAATATTTTGTAAACAATAATAAAACATTTTGTTACATTTTTCTACGATTTGAAAATTGCTTCTGAATCTGTATGGACACTGCAGACAAAGATTAGAATTAAATCTCACATTTGAATCCTCCAAAGGAAATTTTGACGTTGAATCCGTTGCTGCGACTTTGCTGCTAGTTTCAGCGTCATCCTTACAGAAAAATATAAAATTTTTCGCAAATATAAATGAGATTTTAATAAAGTCGTATAATAACAAAATAATATTTTAAATTAGTAATATTTGCACAAAAGACTTTTCATTGATTTGATGTAATTGTTTTATTCAGTTATCAGTACAAAAAGAAGGTTCCACGATCTAATTATTTTGTACCAAAATGCTAAAAATAATTTGATGTAAATTTTTTCTCCTCCGATACTTAATACGTCCTGTGCAAATAAAATGTTACAATAATAGAAAAATTCATTTAATTCTGACGAAAGAATTCTATTGTATAAAACTTTCTAGAGAATATAATATCATTTACTGTATGCACTGATTTCATTATTTGGATTGTATTTATTTATATATTTATTTATTAATAGTAAAGGTTAAAACTGCCCCATTAACAAAAATATTACAATCAGTGGCATGAGTATAATAAAAAAAATTATAGATATAAGTAACCATGAAATAAAGCTAACAATTTAAAAATAACATAAAAAATTTTGGAGTAATAGTTCAATATATTGTATATACACGCATTTGGAAAAGATGTTAAAGTAGTAATTGATCGAACATTGTTATCGAGTAAATTTCATAGTCTCGTCAAACAAGAAACCGTAGAATAGAAGCAACGATTTGTTTTGCATGCACGTTCGAACAACTGTCTAGGATTTTAAGATGAAATATCCAATTGCCTAAACTGAAATAAGCTTTCTATTGATGAATTATTGCTGAAATTATGGTGAATACTGGTGGGATTACTCAATTTGAAGCAAAGAAAACACAGAAATTTTTGTTGAACTACTTTCTTACTAAAATTACGCTATAGCAGTAAAGAGCGAACAAACAGGAGATGCATACAGCAAATGCGATAATACAAAACTTGAATATATAGATCATGGCATTACAGTCACGGAAATAATTGGTAGATCTAAGTAGAAAGCCTAGTAACTTTGTTGTCTATAAGTTTCAAGAAGAATTATCGAACATTCTGGACAACATAAACGGCAAGCATGTCTGCTTTTTTCGATAACATTCCGACAAATTGCTGAAAATGTGGAAGAGTTATGCAATAAACGAGTAACAGGCTTGACAATTTTCTTATTTTACTATCTGGGTTATTTCATCTACTGTTTTATCAATCATGTATGGGAATAAAGTGAGTTTTCAATCTGCAGAAATAGTTTTTGAGACGTTTAAAGATAAACAATTTGCTGTACACCACTCCTGAATATCCAATTCAATTCAATTCAATTCAATTCAATTCAATTCAATTCAATTCAATTTATTGCCTTAAAAATACTTCGTACAATTTTAATACAATATTTTGTATTAATTTTTCAAGGAACTTGTCTGTGAGAAGGCGATAGAAAAATAAAACAGCAAAGAAAAAATAAAATAAAAATAAAAACAAAAAAATATAAAATATTTAAAATAAAATAAAATATATAAAATAGAACATAATTTAATAGATTGTGATAGTTGCAAGTGATCCCGTATTAGTTTACATAAGGGTTACTTAGTTGTTGTCATGAATTTCCTTCCTGATATTTACTGGCGAGGCGTCAAAGAGCTTAGGTCCTAAATAATCATGCGCTCTCTGACCAATTGTTGTTCATTTTAATGGAGTTACAGGCATGCATAGAGTTTTGATCTGGTTAGACAATATCTTTCTGGTTAGCGCAATAGATTATGTGATGTAAAATAATTGGTGACTTTTAAATGGTACATTTTTCGTATGCTTACCGTTCTTGTGATGTTATAGAGTTGATTTGCAGGGTATCTGAAATTCGGGACAAAACAGACACTTCAAAAACCTGACAAATCACAAAACAGACACTTCAAAAACCAGACAAATCACAAAACAGACACTTCAAAAACCAAACTTTTCAAAATACAGGCAACTTTGATTGGTGCGTTCACTACATAAAAAAATGATCTACTGTCGCCATCCTTGAGGTCTTAGCGAAAAATTATTTTAAGGTAAAAAATGTTTGACCAAGGGATTAATTTTGTAGGTCACTTGAAGGTCAGTTTGACCCTCGGAATATATATTAAGCACATTTGGAATTTAAGCATTAATTACATTTGTAGAATATGTTCATTTTGAAAAGTCTGGTGTTTTTGAAGTATCTGTTTTATGATTTGTTGGGTTTTTGAGAACACCTTTAAATTCTTCTTAATTATTATCTTCAATATTTTTCTGTTTAAAATTTCCAAGGGTTTAATTACGTTGTCATGAGTACCACCCCATACAAAGGATGCCATAACTCCATATAGCTTGGCAAATACTCTTATAGATCATAACAATCAGCTGTTTGTTTAAAATATTTAATATTGATTTAAAAGCAAAGGAGAGATTTTGCAGTTTTCCTGTTTTATTATTTATGTGATGGTCCCATCGAAGGTGGTTATCTATATGTACTCCTAGACGTTTTGTTACATATTAAGATGGTCTTTTTGTAATCTTGACACATGCAACAGAATTTCGATAATGTATAATTTGATGTCATCAACATATAATAGAACTTTAGAAAAGAAAACAATATCGATAATGTCATAAAAACTAAAAATAAAAGTGGGCCTGCTTAGATGAAGACAGATCGTCATTGGAATATCTCTGCAGACTATGTAATATTTACGATGGGATGAAGACTGTTGTCAATGGAATATCCCAAAATTGAATTTAAATTATACTTTGTGTTTAATGATGATTAGAATGAATAATTTAAAAAATTTCTAATTTGAATCTTCTCCTAGTAACTGTTTTATCGATTTAAATGTGATCCTTGTGAAACATTGCATGTCACGTCAAATGACTCCGATATTATTCCTTATATACGTATTTAGTTTTGCGATACTTTTCAAATAAGTAATTATACTTCATAAAATAAGATAAATGTGTTGATAAAAATAAATGTGGCACATTGATAGATATGTAAGACATCATGAACACAAAATTTTGAAGGAAACAGCTTTGATTGTAAATTTAATGACAATGAAAAATTCCTCAGTTTTATTATATTGGAGTAGGACAAGGATATCGGAGTACATCAAGGCATTTGAATTAATAATTTAAAATAAAAGTTTCAGCACTTTTTCTCCATTTTCAATTATTTGTCAGTTTTGCATAGGTTTACTTAATCCTTCTGAGGTTTATTTGATATTTCCTAAATGTATTTTAATAATTTATTAGCATATTGTTTATGTAACTGTATAAAATATATATTTTCATAATATTTCTAAGTAAGCGAATAATGCAGAACTACCTGGTAACTATCAAATATTTGACTGAATAAATATTTCATAACAAGCTCCGATGTTTATTTCTTCATTTCAAAATCTGTTATTGTCGTTTCTTTTTTTTGTTTACCGAAGTTCTTGTATTCTTACATAGATTAAGTTATGAATTACAAGTCCACCGATACTCCTAATCTTTATCAAAACGATTAAAAATAACCTAACACCTTCATTCAAGTTTTTTTTTAATTGATGTTACAGGCTTACGATCAGCATCTGAATATGGTACTTGGCGAAGTAGAAGAAACAGTAACCACAGTTGAAATTGACGAAGAAACATATGAAGAAGTATACCGTACAACAAAAAGGAATATTCCAATGCTATTCGTGCGAGGAGATGGTGTTATACTAGTTTCACCACCCAGCATGAGAGCAGCTATTTAATACCTTTATATTTTTTTATATGTGTGAAGAAACATTGTGGACAGTTGTGTTACAAAGAGTAACATGTATAATTAAGTTAAAAATTACATTTAACGTAAGTAACATTTCTAAAAATTGCTTTTTCTTTCAACTTGTTTCATTTTCCACAAGAAATTACAGGTAAGTTAGTACGACGTTTTTTCTTTCGATTTTTCTATGGTAGAAGTTCGATGTTTTATCAAACGAGGTGAGATTCGTCTGTCGCCAGGCATCATAATTTGATTTGTAAGATCCTCGATTCTTTGTTCTTTAAGTTCCAGCATGCTTTGAAGATGTGATACTTTACTCGTAAGAGCATTTATAGTTTCATTTTTTTCTTGCAATTGACGAGTCATTCTTACCAAGATATGTCGAGGCACAGTTTTATTCAATTCTTCAAGTGATTTTGTTGTGAATATACCTGATTCTGTATCATAAAGGTGTTTTATAAATTATAAGTCACAGGTAACATTAAAAATAAAAAAATATAATAAAAAGTTATTTAAATTTAGACTTTTTTAATTACCTTTGCAGGAATCTCTGCAATCGTAAAAAGTAGCTTGGTCTTGGTTACAATCTTTAATAATTTTTGCTCGTACTTCATATAAAACTTTTTCTATGATTCCTGGTTGAGACTGAGCTAAGCGATTAACAATATCTTTACTAAGTTTTATGTCGATTTTTGGTAGAACTTTACGGTTCAAAGTACTCCAGTTATCAATTTTTTTTGCCACACTTGAACCAGGAATATAATTGTGTACATCAACTAATCGAGGATAGTATCTCTTCAGCAATTCTGCCATCAATACTATAAACAAATTTTTTACATTTTGAACGTTTTTAAGATTTATTCTAAATATGATTTTTTTTTAACAAAAATGTTTAAATAAAAAGCTGTAATTTCTTTTTTTTTAACAAACCTCCATCAGAAAAATCTCTGGATATATTTTTCTTGGGTCTAGACAAAGGAATCTGATCGAGCCATTCGTAAATTTCCGCGTCGAAATTTACCGCACCCTCCTCTCCACTTTCCATCATGTGCATCACGTGGGACATTTTTTCACTACTTTGTAACTTCTTATTGTTTTAAGAGGGGAAGTCCACATCAACATTTAATTTTTTACATTCTACCATAACCATTTTCTGGTGACCCGTCAAACATCTTCCTGAAGTCGGCCAACGACTAATATTTTTAAAACTAAGAGAATGACGTTTGAAATACAGGTTGTTTTGAATTGAACGACGAGAAGGTGAAGAAAGCATAAATAGTTTAAAAAAAATTATTGAAAGATATTAAGTGATTCTTAAAGTTTTTGTATGCTTTCCGAACTTTCATATGTTAGCCCCTGATTACGTTATTTTCGTTCTGTTTGTCATTTTTTTTTCAAATTGATTTGTTTAAATACTTCATTTGTCAAAACCTTTACGGGATTTTCAAAGAAAAAAGTTTCATCAAATTTCAATGAAATTTGTTAAAGTACCAATGATTGGAATAACCTCCGCTTGGTGGCGCATCAAATCGAAACTTTTTCCCGTAATCGAAAAGTACACGAATTATTTTTTTGTTTCTTTACAAGATTTGAGCATATGCAATCAATAATATGACAATTTGTATTTAATAATTATTCATTGGTATACGAATACGTAGAAAAAATCGAAATAGAAACAAAACGCTAGGTGGCGAGCAAATCCAAAAGTAAATTCGTGCAAGCTTTAAGTTTGTATGGATGTTAACATCACTCTTAACAAATTTCACAGCGGTTTTTGTACTTCGACTATAGTAGGACTTCATTTTTGGGTTGAAGTGCCACCTATCTTTCCTGCGAGAAACTCTTCTTTCGAGAACGAAATTGAAAAGAAAAAAGTGACTTTAACGAATTTTGAATAGAAAATTGCTAATAGAACTGTTACGAGTTGAATTATTTTAAATTGGAAAGTTATATAGCAAGTATTTCAAGAAATTTAAATCAGAAACACTTATGAAAAATACCTAATGAAATAACATTAAACTATATTTTTCTCGGTTAAATTTTCCAACGTTGACTGATGTTTCAAAGCAATTCATTCTATTCCCCTGTCGTTCGCAACTCTTATTGCTTTGCACATGAAATAGAGTCTAATGTAGTGAATATTTGAGACTTTTGTTATGGAAATCGAGATGGAAATGAGGAGAAAAATGGAGCAAACTGCATAATTTCGTCATTGTATAAAAATGATTTACTTTTAACCGAGTTTTATATCCTTCGTAAATCAGTGACGTTTGAATGTTTTCTTCTGTGCGAATTTACGATCCCCAACATTTCCGTCGACCCGATTATGATGATCCACGACTGACCTGGCGCCTATGGTGCAAATATACGTCAAACAATACCGAAGTTCACCGCAGTTTTCAAACGGAAACATAAAAAGTATAATAACCAAAACAAACGATCTTTATGAAGGCTAGTAAAATTATGGCACAGAATGTAAACTACTTAATTACCACAGTCATATTCGCATCTTTATAATACAAATTTATTATCGGCTTTTAATAAAAACTAAAATCATATTTTCAATTCTTTTATTTTTGTTTATAGGAAATAATGGGAAGAAGGTGCTTCTCATTCCTGTGATAAAACGAAGAAATTTAGTCCAGTTACGATTAAGATGAAGTTGAAATAAATAATAAAATTCGTGCAATCTTAAAAAATTTCACATTATCGTAGAGTATACGGTCTGTAAATATTTATAGTGTTTTGGTACTGTTATCAATGAAAATATAAATAATAAGGAAATTATAATAAATTCAAAATGTTAAAAAATACCCATTTGTGTAATACACACCGCAAAGGGAGTTTATATTTACATTCTTATGCTCATAAAGTAGTTATAGGACATTCTCATCATTGTATATTTGAAACTCTCGATTAATCAACGGCCCAGGTTCTTGGAAGGTATTAACTTGTTGTTATTAACTTTGAAGAATAGTGTTTGTTATGTTAGTAGTGTTTTAATGTTTTATTTTGAAGGCATTTTTAACAACCCAGAAACGAAAATTCATTGAAGATTCATTGAAATGCATTCACTGCATCACTTCTGAATTCGTTTTCTTAGCTTCTACTATGAATTTTAATGAGAAACTGTGTTTCAATGATTTTGAATGGGAAAATAGTGGAATGAAGAAATGATTTCGTTAAATGAATTTCAACTGAAAAGTGCGAATAGAACAATTGCAAGTTGAATGAATTTCAATGGAAAAATAGTTATATTTGCGACAAGTGAATTTTAATGGATAGTTAATTATTACAGGACAAAAAATTTAATGATTTTGGATCGAAAAAAATTAGATGAAAATGCAACTGATATGAATGAAATCGAATCGGTTATTACCAATAGCAAGGTTGGGAGGTAAATGATTTTGAATTTAATAAAATATTTAAATGAAACAAACGTTCAAAAAATAACAAAAAGTTGGTTCTTTAGTAATTTTTGACGAGGAATTCAATGATAGTATAATAAAAATTGTATAACAATTTTTTTACCCAAAATAATTTTTTCCTAGAAAAGAAATGGAATTTTTTAAAATCCATGCGTAATTATTTCGGAAATACGTTTTTCTGTTCACCAAAATTGTTTTGAATTTTTAAATTAATTTAGCGAATTTTAATGGGTCAAAGAAATTCGTTCTTGAGTAACTTTTGACGCGGAAGTCAGTGGTGTTGGAATAAAAAATGTAAAAAATTAGTTTTTTAAATTTAATTTCTTTAAATCCATCCATAATTTTAAAAAAATGTGTTTTTATCGTGACCCAAATTTTTGAAATTTTTAAATCAATTTAGAAGAAAGTAGTAATGAAAAAATCGAAATTAAAAATTATAACTGAATCAAATTTTCAAAATTTGAGTTTCATAAAGGCAATTCTAACAATTTTTTATGCTCTCTTAAAAAAATCAAAGAAATTTGTCGAGAATTTACCGAGAGTTTTCTCCAATAATGAAAAATCATGTGTTGCAAAAAATTCTCGGCCATTTCTCTGTAATTGCTTTTTATTCTTTTAGAAGATAGTAAACAATGGTTGGAATTGCCTTTGTGAAGCCCGAATTAAAAAAAAATGAGTCAGAACTTTTTAATTTACATTTTTTTAGCTTTGATTACTACTTAATGGTACCCCCTTAAGATAGTCTCATCTACTCTAAAAGATTTTAATTAATAAATATAAATTATTCCAACTTTGTCAGGTATTCTGCCAGATTTACACCTTGAAAAACACCATGGTACTAGAAAATTACTACAATTTAAGTGTTAGCAATAATATTTCATACCTATGTGACAAGGTGTACCATAATGTAATAATAAATAATTAGAAAAATTAATATATAAAATGTACAACCTTTTATTAATACAAAATCATTAAAAAATGCGAAAGCCGATGGAATTGAATGAATTTCAATAATATAATAAGCACGTACTGAAATCAATGATTTTAAAAGAATAGAAAATAATTGGCTACAGCTCTGTTGAATAGATTTCTATTGATATTTAGTGATTAAGAAAACCAATTTAAATCTATTGAGATTTAATTAAAAATCACTCAATTAATTTTAATGAATTTTCGTTTGCTGGGAAGGGCTACTATAATTCCTAAGCTATAATTCAGAAATTATCGATATATTTTCAAGTCCAACAATAAGTATAAAGTTGAAAAAACGAATAATTTAATAGAGAACATATTCCAAGAAAATCCAATGAACAAATATTATTTATTAGTGTAAAATTCTGCTTGTTTCCGTTTATTATTGTTCCCTCATTTACCAAAACCAAACTCTGTTAAATAAAGAAATGTTTGAGTAAAATGTAATTTGTAAGTTTAAGTTTCATTTGACCTTCAACTTACTTTGATGGTCCGCGATAAAAAAGTTGCGCAGGCATAGATTATCCCTCCTAATGAGTATACAAACATGTAAGCAAAACGAGAATAGTGTGCGACTGTAATTATTTTTCAACTTTTTTTTATGCCAAAGTTGAAAGTTCTGTGGATTGGCCCATCTACGCCATTAATGTTTGAGAATTTTAATATCTTGAGTTCCTAACTAAAAAACCATGGATATCCCTGAGTACAAATTTTCAAGAGCAAATACTCAGTAGAAAAATGTCTGCCTCAAAGTATTTAATGCAAATTTCCAGTTGGCGTAACTCGGTGAAAAAAAATCGTAATTGAATCCTTTACGAGTCTCAAATTAAAAACAACTCTCAATTAAAGGAAAACCCTATAAAAATTCTATGTCTTCTGAACATAACCTCAAAAGTAGCAAAAAAGCGGCATTTTGTGAGTACCTAACCTAAAATATTTCAAAATGCTGGCGTGATGGAACAATTCTGATCTCGGAGTCAGATTCTGCACAAAAAAATACTTTAGAAATGACCCTGAATTTTCCAACAATTATTGATAGTGCTGTGTTATTGCTACTTATACAATATAACCCATAAAGGACCATGAGGGCGCAAAATGTACCACAACTTTCCAGCTCTCATTTTAAATGAGAAAAAGTTCACAACTATTTCTGACGTAAACATTATCCCCCTTTCATATTTTAAAGCATAAATATATTTGGTTACTGTTGCCTCAAAGTTATGGCATATGTGGAAGAAATCACAATTTGTTAAGAAAACAAAAATTTCTAATTACTATTTTTATATATAGAAACCCAGAAAATGAAATTTGTCAGGACAATCTACAGTATTGCTTCTTGTTATAGTTAGCTGTGAAATTCATCTTGTGAAATTCAAGGTGGTGGATATGAAAATACTTTTCAAGATTAAAAAAAGAATATCGTCTTGTTCTTGAAAATTAAAAAACATTAAGATATTGTATTATTTTCATGAAAGTGGGTAAAGTAGGACCTGTGAAATTGACCCCCTAAAAATTTACCACTTGCTAAATTCTCTTGACGGAAGCCTTCGAAATCGACTGCCATAATCGGTTTCCCCCACTTTTCTTTGAAACAGTTTGATGCATTAACTATAAAAAGACAAGAATTAAAAAATAAATTATTATTGTAGTCACTTTTCAGTAACTTTAACAAAAATTAGTAACGTATTGAAACTAATCAAAATTTTCACAAATCGAGGTTAAGATTACGTAAAGTGCACATGGGGATCACCTCCCCTTCGCTCATTTTCGCAACTTCAGAGGTCGTCGGAATGTACGATAGTCAATTTCGGAGGTCCCACTGTACCCAGTTTTTTTCGGGGATACTGATTACGAATATATTAAAAAAATATGCCTGTCTGTTTTAATTTTCGAAAATGATTCCATTCACATTGAGTATCCGAAAAAATGTTGTGTATCCACTTTCATGAACGTAATTTGAAGTTTTTTTAGTAATTTAATGTTTAACCAATAGGGCGCCATTATGATCTCCGTCATCTTGAATCCCCAATAAGTAACCATCGATTTTGATAGTTGACGATTCGAGGGCGCGATATTTTTTATTTTTATGGCGAATTCCAGTTCGTTTCTGTGTTAAAAATGCGATTAAACAAATTTTGTTTTCTTAAAAAACAAGATTTCTTATAATTTCCAATAAAATTGATTACAATTAATTTTAATTAAATATAATTTAGTAATGGATAAATTACATTTCCCTTTAGTGCGGCCTATTTTTGGTGAAAATTCCTATTTCAAAATGTACAAGTAAGAGTGACAAATTGGTTGAAATTTGTGTGTGTTACCTCGCGGGAATTTGATTGTGATGTCATGAATGCACTAGTGGTGTGGATTAGCATGAATGCGCTAGGGAAATTCAGCAATGACTCAGGTATTTTAGTCCAATAATCGAAACATATTTGACCATGTCATGGTATGAATAACTTGGAGGTTTCAAGTTCCTGACATGGATGATATTCGAATTCCTGAAATGTATAGCAAAAGGTAGTGATCGAAATGTGGCTAATCTATATTTAAATATAAATAATGTGTAATTATTAACTAGCGTAGTAAATATTACGTGAATTACTATTGTTTCAACAAAAGAGGATTATTTATAATAACTAACCAATAATCTGTTCGGCTGCTTCTTATTTTCACTTTTGATAATTGGTTACGGTAATAGAAAAAAGTAAATCTTACAAAAAATATGCGAATTTTTTGTTTTATTTAAGAAGAAAATACGAACAATATTACATAAAAAACACAGTGTTAACATTTTTAATACAGTAAAAATATGGCCAATTTTGCCATTAATAAAAGACATTTTATTTTTTTTATATATTAGGAAAACTCAATGAAAAATCTGCAATATATAATGTTTTATCAATTTTTTTGTGTAAAATGAAATTAAAAATATGTAATTTACTTTAAAAATTTAACACGCTTTTTAATTAGTATATTTTAATGTCTAAAATATCAGTCGAAAACGTACATGAGTTTACGTTTACAAGAGAAAGATACATTTTTTAAGGAAGATAATGGAACGTTTAGCCCACTACTACGAATATTGCAAAAGTGTTAAATAAATATTGATTTAATCACGTTATCACCTGACTAGAACACTAACTAAACTAGCACACAGAATATGCTTTTATAATGTAGATTTGCTTGTTTGACCGCTAAGTGGCGCGCTGCCTCGTGTGTTTTTTCGCAAGCATCGAAGTTAACTGCTTCTGTTCTTTATACCGTGCGAAATTATATATAAACTAAAAATAGACTAAAAATAGCACGTACCTTTGTAATCTGTTTATTTATATATTGTTTGCTTTTTCCAGGGTGGAAATGACGCAATTTGAATAATATCTTAGAATTATTCAATGCACGCAAAGAAATATTTTCGAAAATCAAGTATTCTTTAATTTATATTGAAAGAGTGCTTAAAATAGGAAAGTATTGATTTTAGACGATAAAATATTACCAGTTAGATAAAAAAGGACTTGGCTGAAGTAATAATAATGTATAATTGATTAAATTTGTTACTACTAAAAACTAATTATTTCTGTTGAATCAATAAATACGTTGTTGCATTTACTTGTTCATACTCTTAATAAGAACACTTTTTTAGGATGTATAATTTACGGATCAAAATAACTAATTATATTATATTTCAGTCTAATGGCTATCGGTACAATACACTATCCTCCTTATTAATGTAACATGGTATGCTGCATCATAATGCTGATCACGACGGACTAATGCTCAGATTTTGTGGTTGTGTATTATATCGTCTAGTACCGCAATTATTGAAATTTCTCTCAGACCGACAGTTCCATTAAATCCGTAGTTAATCCTCAATCCTATCGTTTAAGACTAATTTGCAAATGTGTAAGCTGCCGTACTAGAAGTAATTTAGTGCGAAATTAATTGTTTTCAATTTGTTTACTTACAAAACGTTCAGGATGTACGATGTCTTTCTATATATAATAGATTTCAGTACTATTGCAAGCTTTTTCACATTCTCATAATTTCCTAGTTCGTAAAGATATTTTTTGGATTAAAATGATCACGTTTTTTTGTAAGAAATGCTTAGTTTGGTTAACTTGAGATGTTTGCAAAGTATCTTAAACGATATTACAAACTATTCTAGATGGAAAAGAGACGGTCTTTGTTTCGTTTATTAATTTGGTGTTGTTACATGTTGACACTGTTTTTTGACATTTACCAGCAGTTCGTTTTTTATTTTGTTGTTTCTAGCCTTCGTAAGATTACAATATATGTTACAAAAATAGTATTAAAATATAATTATTTAAAATAATTATTAATAATAAAAAATTGTTGTGAAGGATATTGTGTAATATGGCCGACAAAAATAAACAAACGATAATTTGTTCTGATATTTAGCAGATATACGGGTTTTAAATGTGGTTAATTACGAATCTTGTAACAGATTTTCAAAATTCAAAATGGTGGACCAAATATGGCCGCCGAAGTCTCACTCTATTACAATAATACACCGAGAAAAATATTTAATAAATTTAACTTCATGGTGAGTTACCTGGGAACTCAGGTGAATAGTGAATCCAACTTTCACATAATTACATGAACTACATGAAGCTATGAAACTAATAATTAATTAGTTACAACTGGGTAACTCATCATTTAGTTAAATTTACTAAATATTTTCCATAGTGTAGATTATCGAATTAAGAAGACAGATTTTCTACTTTCATCATAACCAAAATGCTCAATTAGAATTAACGACGACTCTAAGAATTTTACAACTTTTTCGAAAATTCATCAAATACTCCAAAACCACTGAAATTAAATTCTGTACAAATATTTTTTGTTTTTATTCCACTATATAAAAATAGATGAATTTATAGGTTTATTTAAGGAAAAAACTACGAACAATAATACGTCAAAAATACTGAAAGTTAACATTTTTAATACAATAACAATTAGGAAATTATTACATTGATTTAAAAGAATAATGAAAAATGCATTTACAGAAAATAACTTTTGTTTAGGCTATAAAACAGCAGTATAAGCGTCGCCAGTTTATGTTGGATAACAATAAAGTTGTTTTTCAGCCTCCGGAGGTAAAACTCGTTTTCTCGACCTAGGGCGAAACCTTCGACCCCAAATTATCGAGTCCTACGAGAATCGGATAAAAAAAGTACATGATTAGTCAGGGGCGAAATATCGATCTTCGACGAGTGCGATTGTTACCCTCACCTCGCTCGGGCGACAAATGTCACAATCATCGAAGATCGATAATTGCGCCCTTGGCACATAATGTACTATTATTTTTATTGTGAGAAGCCCTGAGATGATCGTTTGTTATTATTATTTTTATTATTATTATAATAAAAAAAAAATACCATCGCTGAGACAATTCGTAAACTGAAAGGGTTAACGTTTTTTGAAGGTTGTTGAAGGTAATTGAACGATTTATTGATGTAATATTGATTTTGATCTTCAAATGTGGTGTAATACAATTGTAGACCTTCTTCTCGCCTAAGCATTAATATAAATTACAAGTGAATTTGTATCAATTTTTCAAATAGGTCTTGTAATCGAAGGGATTAAAATGTATATAACATTTTCAGTCCTAACGAACATTTTGCGATTGCTAGGAATATGAGATAGAAGAGGCCATAGTTTATTATTTATATTAATACTAGAATAGCTGGTATACTTTTATTTAAATATTTTTCATGCGATGTTTGAAAATATAAGCGCAATCACCGAGTGCCTAGTTCATTATACCTAATTTACTGTGAACTACACGGTCGTTATTATTTTTATTCTCTGTTTGAAACATCGTTCGTTTGCTTTCAAATACTGTTCTTATTGTTATTTTAAATTACATTTCGGAATTATTAACCAAAATATCATCATAATCGTTTTAATTTATGGAAGATAACGTTTCTGAAGTGTTAGAGAACGTTTTTTTTTACCAACCTCTGTTTTTTTTCACTTGCCTTTCACAGAATATGTGAATAGCATATGAATAGGTAGGAATTGGTAGGAAAATTTGCCATTGCTGAAGATAAAAAGTATAATAAGAAAGGATGGAAATATATTCTTTACAACAACCGAGTTTAACTCCAAAAAGTCAGATATTTACATAACAAGTCACATCTTACTTAACAAGTAAATAATTATTAATAATTACGCCTTGTAATACTGAACTAAAGATGGAAATTTTATTTTTTTTCATCATCTGTACTCCTGAAATCAGAAATACGTCTGTTCAGTTCATAGATTTGTGCAAATTTTTGTTGCAACAATTTTTGTCAAAGAGTTTAAATTTTCGATCATTATTTATAAAATTAGATTCTATGCATTTTTGAGCATCTATTCACAGCCCCCAAAAAAACTATTGTCCCGCCAGTGAGAGAAAATTCTGATACGATTTTCCCTCAGCATCTAAATATGTACACCCAAATATTGAATTGCACCTGCTTTTTGCCCAAGTTGAAGGGCAAAGGGGTGAAAAATCGTGTTTCTTGATTTTTGCGACGCCATATATTATAGATGTAAATATTGTCTAAAAACATGATTTTTTACTCCTTTGACCTTCAATATCTCAAAAATTAAA
Source organism: Trichopria drosophilae (assembly GCA_030407085.1). Taxonomy (NCBI): domain Eukaryota; kingdom Metazoa; phylum Arthropoda; class Insecta; order Hymenoptera; family Diapriidae; genus Trichopria; species Trichopria drosophilae. The sequence continues at coordinate 27,572,805 of CM059585.1, forward strand.
GCCAGTTGGATATTTTGGCGGTCCTATTTGGATTCAGGATAAAAAATTCTACCACAATCGTCTGTTTCTTTTACGGTAACATAAAAATTCTTAAATTTTTTGGGCTGTGTTATAAAATGAATAAATAAATAAGAAATAACAATAGGTAACTTAAAAATTTCGATCTTTCATGTCGGACTGTCACTTACTTTAAGTATTACATTATTTCAAGCGTTCATTAAATATTAAAGAATTCTTTTCCGAAAAGTGTGCTTATTTTGACAACACTGATCATGCGAATTGAAAACAAATATTACACCGTAGGACACCTTCAGAACCGGTGAAATGTGACTATTTGTGATAACTGTACTTGTTCCAGAAAAAGAGGTCAAACGTCGATAAATGCATATTTTGATAATAAAAAATTACTTAAATTTAATTCATATTTTCAAAATATGTCATAATATGTCCGTTGTTTTTAATGTTTTATAGACAAAATTATGATACAAATGTAGCTATTAAAAACGAAGATAAAATATTTAATAAAATGAGATAAATTTATAAACTTAATATTCCCATACAAAAATTAAAAATTTATCAAACTATCTCAAAGGAATCTTAAAGCAGGAAAAATTTTGCTCATCCTTTACAATAATGTGACATCCCGCATGGCCGCAATCGCGGTCATTGCCACAAGCACGTGCACATCAGTAATTGTCTACCTGCTTCACTGATTAAGACTCTTTAACATGCGACGAGTAACTTACACATATTAACTTATGAATATTAACAGGATTTTAGACTTTGATTATTAACATTTTTTACGATTTTATAAAATAAATTTCATCACAATAGCGAACAAAAAAGTTAGTAAACATTTCGATTTTATCAAATAATCAACTTTGTAAATCTTAATTAGTTAAAAGCTACTAATTAAAGAGCGGAAAGTGGGCCACTAATTCAATTAATAATAATTTTTACTAAATAATTAAATGATCAAACGAACTTACCAAGTGAAGTTCGATCATAATTGCATGATTGCCTCTTCCGAAGATGATCATAATGTAGTCTCCTTCATCTGTAGATATTGCCACAAGATTTAAAGTCTAAAAATCTCCTATATCTATATATATTCAGAGCCGTCATCTCTAAGTCATTCATTTAAAGTTGTATTGTCGTAACATGAAAAAGAAAAATGGGTAGGGCAGGGGGGGACTGATCATCTTCGGAAGAGGCAATCATGCAATTATGATCGAACTTCACTTGGTAAGTTCGTTTGATCATTTAATTGCATTTCTCGCCTCTTCCTCGATGATCATAATGTAGTTGTTTAAAGATGTTACGACAAGAGAAAATAGAAGTACGTGTAATTCACCAATTACAATGTTAAAATACTTTTTGCGAATACATCATCATTTGTTACGTTGAGTTTATAAAATCGCACAAATGTATGCGTCTTATTTGTCAAACCTGCGGTTTTTCTTATCGTCTCAATAGAAACGCCTTTTCTACTTGCTGCAGATGCATGACGAGCACTATGCGAGGAAAATAATTTTGTTTCAATTCCGCTTTTTGTTAAAAGATTTTTGAACCATCTGCTGATTGTTTGTTTGGTAGCGCATTCATAAGGTAACATATAAATAATTTCGAAATTTTTCTTAATTTTTTAGAACGATCTATGCGATCTAACGCATAAATTTAATAATGGTTGTGATCGATTCAGGCCTGAAGTTTTTATTTTAGCGGGAATCCTAATTTGTGCACCTGAATCTGTAAATATAATATTTTCAATATCTATCAACGAAAAAGTTTGCATCCCATGGGCAGTTGTTAAAGCAATTCAGCCAATCAATTTTTCATATAATGATTGAAATGAAAGTTTATCATGAGGATATAATGATTCTAGATAAATTAAAACTTTTTTCGGATTCCAAGTAGAATCGTACTTGGGAGTATTAGGTCTGTTATTATAGATTCCTTTGAAAAAAACGTGTCATTTCTGCGTCTTTACCGATGTGTGGACCTATAATTATTGAAATTGCAGAACGATAACAATTCAGTGTTCCATACTTCAAACCATTATTAAATTGTTCGGAAAGAAAACACATTACATCCTTAACTGTACCATTAAAAAGATTGACATTTTTTAAATTACAAAAAGTCCACCAACGCTTTAAACCACGTTCATACTGTTTGATGGTACTTTCGGAAATCGATGCTAATTGTATATCAATAGCTTCCTCAGGAACATTTCTTAATCTGAACGCCTCGCTGATACAACTCCTGCCATAAGTGTAAGAGAACTTCGTAACGGATGAGGTACTCTATTAAAAGATTTTAAGAGATATCATCTGGATTAAATATGATCGGATTAGAAACCAGTAATTATTGAAACGCAGGAAACCAAGGCTGACCAGGCCAATATGGAACTATTAAAATCCCTTTGCTCCCTTCTAATTGAATTTTCTTTAAAACTCTCAAAATCAAAGAAAAGGGCGGAAAGTCGTAAAAATAGTATTTTTCCCCGGAAATAATAAACGCATCGATTGCAAATGCTTCCGGATCTATGTGCCATGCAATATAGGTATGACATTTGGTATTATATCTGCTAGCAAAATGATCAATCTCGGGTTGTCCAAAGGTGTTTACAATTCTTTTGTATGCTGAATTACACAATTCATATTCCAGTTCAATTTTTCTTGTTTCTTTATCTGCGTGAAAATTTTCTTTCGAACTTATGTATGATGCAAACACATAAATATTTCGCTTTTCGCACCAAGCCCATAGTTCTCTACTTAATACATTTAGTTTTGATTTCATACTTCCCATCCTATTAATACAAGCAACACCGGTTGAGTTGTCTATGCGTAATAAAATTTCGCAATTACGTAAATTGGAATCAAAACATTTTTAGGCCTAACAGAGCTGCTCTGAGTTCTAGGCAATTTATGTGCCATGCAATTTCGGAGTCTTTCCAATTTCCATGAGCCTTTTTTTTTTTTTTTTTTTTTTTTGAAAAACACCTCCTCCGGTGAGGCATGTATCCGAAAAAATTTCTAAAATAAAATTTTGTGGTTTAATAGGATTTCTTCTATTAATATTTAATAACCAGCATGTGAGATCAGATTTAATTTCCCCGTTAATAAACATTTTATATTGTAATTAAATTTATTTCTTTGTAAAGCTTTAAGCTTCCATTTTTCTAATATTTTAGTATATTTCCAACTGTAGTTAACTGCTGGACAAGATGTTGTTAACGATCCTAAAATTTCAGCAAAAGTTCGAATTTTGATTGGCTTTTTGGAAAGTAAATGATTTATTTTTTGTAAGATATTTTGTATTTTGTTTTGTGGTAAGGATAAGGACACATTTCTGGAATCAAAAATAAAACCTAAAAAGGTACACGCTTGAGAAGGCGTAATTTTAAATTTTTTATCGTTTAGTATAAAACCAAGATAGATTAATAATTGTTTTGTCGTATTTATATTTACCCAGCAATTCTGATAAGAAGAGCCTATTAGTAATAGATCGTCTAGATATATTATGTTCGTTAAGCTTTGATGACGAAGAAACGAAATTACTGGTTTCATTAATTTTATAAAAACGTATGGTGCGGTGGATAGACCAAGAGGTAAACAGATAAATTGGCATAAATTACCATTTAAATAGAATTTTAAGAATATTTCGTGAGTTTTGTGTATAGATATATGAAAATAAGCATCTTTTATATCAATTGTGCCAAAGAAATGGTTTGCTTTGATAATATTAGAAACAGTTCGGCAATCCTCCATTTTGAAGCCGGTTGTATGTACAAATTTATGTAGAGGGTTGAGATTTTAGATAAATAGGACCGCCTTTTTATCTAATTTAAATAAAAATAATTATATTAATATATTAAATAATTATAAGGTTTCGGAATTAAGAAAATTCCAGAAATAAATTGATGATTTTCAGGCATACTTTTTTCAATTGCACCTTTCTCTAAAAGGATGTTAATGTTTTCTTGTATCAATGTAAATTCTTTTCCATTCAAAATATTTTCTTTAGGATTATAAAATTGTTTTGGTATTTGCATGAAAGGTACTTTGTATCCTTTAATCCAATTTAAAACACTTCTGTGAGATCACTGGTGTGTATCTTCGACTCCTCTGTCTGGATCTCCTCTGCAGGTGGAGTTTCGAATTTTTTGAATATTTTTCAATATTATTTATCGGTTTCACATTCAATTTTTGTTGATTGGGTATTTTTGATTTCAAATCTTGCTTAGTTTTTTCTAAGGATTTTCGTAGATTTTATACGATGTTTCAGATTTGGACCGAACAATAAATTGTTAGTCGGAGCTTTAACTAACATTTTTTTCATCGTCGGATTTATTTTGTTTGAAATAATCGTTTTTCTCGTTTCTGATTCCAAAAATTGACATTGTGCTATAGATTTTGCAGCATCGTTTGACCATTCAAGAATTTTTATTATTTCGCTATTTTTATCCGTCATTTGACAAATCCAAGTAACACTCTTACCCAGGGTGGATAATGCAATTGTTAATAAATTTTGTTTCTTCTCTAATTTCTTGTCAGTCAAAATCACGGATTCTGGTAAAAAACTTTTTATCTCCTCATTCAACTTTGGTGCTTCCATCATTTTGCAGTTTTCTGGCACTTTGTATTTGTCAGTCAGAGCTGTAACCTCATCTTCTGAGATATCTGATTTTAAGATATCTTCCCATGGTGTAGCAATTTCATTTTGAATAGGTTCATCATATTTTTTCACTTCTGATGAAGATTTGCCGAGTATGTTGAAAATATATTGATCCAGTGCAGATTTTTGTAGGTTATTATCGTCTTTTTCTTGAATTTTCGATTCTGTAAAAAATGTTTAAAAATGTTTAAAATTGAATTGTATTCGTTAAAACATTGAACGAGGTAAATCTGCTGTGTGAAAGATTGATACAACTGTATAGAAGTGTCACAATAAAGTTAACCTTTGAGAAGTATGGTACCATACTTTATGTTGCATAGGTGTTTAATTGATTCGCACAAATCAGAAGAATAGAAGACAGGGACATGAATACTCATGTTTATCTTTGCCAACACACATGTGCAGAATTATCACTGATAATTCCTCCTCACACGAGGACTGCACATGTACAAATTATGATTCTTTTTTACCTTGAGAATCATCTTGTCTCGAATAATTATCCTTGTCTGATCTTTCTTGATTTGATAAATATCCTCTTGAATCACGGTCCTGTGAAGAATGATGATTTTTCGATATACTTCGACTTGACGTATGTCGAGAATAGGAGCAGTAACCTGCGTGTCGTTTCCTCTCTCTCCATTTCTCTTTTTTCTTACGTTTTAAACGTTTAATTTGGTCCTTTAGTTCTCCTTCTGAGTAATCAGAACTAGAAGAATAGGAGCATATTTTGATTTAAACTTAGTTTTCAAATTATTAACCTTGAACTAATTTTTTCCTTGCGGCGTTGTCTACACAAGACAAAAGAATGACTTAGAGATGACGGCTCTGAATATATATAGATATAGGAGATTTTTAGACTTTAAATCTTGTGGCAATATCTACAGATGAAGGAGACTACATTATGATCATCGAGGAAGAGGCGAGAAATGCAATAAAGAAAAACTACTGTACTAAAAGTTGTCTCTGGGCCTATTCAATTGCAGGTTCGCTGACCCCCTGGCGGGTTTGTATAGAACTCGCATAATTAATGACGTAGTTCAATTCAGTTATAGCGGATTTTATGAAATATTCAATTTTAGATCAGTAGAATTTTATTAATACATTATTATTACTTTATTATCTTCAACTAAAAAAAGTGATAGTAAACGACATTTAATTCTAGACTTGTCGGTTTTAGCTAGTATATTAATTTTTGTTCATCATAATCAAATATCACATGTCTCAGTGGGTCAAGCATCCAGGAAAAACTTCCACGTACAAAAATATTCAAATAAAAAGACGACGATCGATTACACATTTTTATTCACAAATCGCCTATTTATAATTCCGCAAGGAATTTTAACGAATGTATTTACTTTAAATATACTTACTATTAATTACGTCATGAACATCGTAGAAATTCGAATCCAATGAAAAATACCCGTTATTTTATGCATTATTCAGGAAGAATTTGCCAATTGAAAATTGCATATTTACGCGTAATGCGCTATGAATCTAAGGTTTATTTGCAGCTCAAAAGTTATGAAGTAAGTTCAAGTAAATCGGAAAACTTGTACTACGTAAGCTACCGATAGAAAGTTCGCGAAGGGACTTCTTATTTCTTATGCTGCGATTGCAATAGTGATAGTTTGTGAAGTGTAATCATGGACTTTTTTAATACGATTCAAATATATTATAATTTGTTGCGTTATAAAGTAGATAGCTTTCAAGAGATAGCTTTCTACTTATTTACTTCTTATTTACGCTCATCCAGGTGCTTTTAATATGGTAGAATGTTAGTTTTTTCTATAAATTATTGAATGATATTTATTGTGCAATTGTAATGAAAAGTTGTCGCAAAAAATTAGTTTATCGTATTTTCCTTTAATCAAAATTATATAAAGTAACCAAGTTGTATGTGTTTTTATGTGTTGGCACTGGAGTCGTCTCTGGGTCTATTCCATTGCGGGTTCGCTGACCCTCTGGCGGTGTTTTATAGTACTCGCACAGATAACACCAATTTCCAACATTTCTGGAAAGTTATTATAGTTTGTACCATTTTCGTGTCACTAATTTCAATCACTGGTTTATAATAATACAAGTCAGCTGTATTATATTTTATAAATAGTCGTACTTAATTTTATTTAATTATCAGCTTTCACGAGAGCTTGAAAAATAATAAAGAATTTTTTTACAAAACAGATTTTTCATACTTTTCTTATTGACTTTACAGCCAGTAAATAAAACGATTTTTAAACGTCCTAAATGCCAACACTTAACTCTTTAATTTATGAAGAGTTCCAAAAATAAGTTTAGTGTGGCAAATGAATTCTACTCACTGACCTATCTTTTTTTCAGGTTTATCGCGTGCAGTAAACCAAGGCCGAGTTAAAAAAATTTGGAGGCTGAATTCTTCATTTTTCAAGATGGTGCATTTTATTCTGAAAATCGAGAGAAAAAAAGTGAAACATTCTTCTGTTCTGGTTTACATAAGTTAGACCTTGTAACTAATATTCTGATTAAGCAAAAGTTTGAATTAACAAATAAATCGAATTAAAACCATATTTAGACTAAGTTAGTCTCTTATGTTACAGCATCATTCGATTCAGGAGTCTTCAACTTTTGAGACATTTTTTCGAGCTATTTTTTGTATAATAAGAAATTTGCTAAACGGTTAAAGTTAAAATTAATGTGAGAACTATTTCGACATATTCACCAGATAAAAATTCTTCAAATTGGAAGGACTATTGCTTGGTTATCGATGCTCTTAAATTATTTTACTGACCGCCCATTCTACATTCCGTACACAAAAACAATCGAAAATCAATAGAAAAAATATTAATTGAATTCAATTTACTCGAAATTTATTACCGTCACTTCCTTTTATTTGTATCCCAATAAAACCCGTGTCAAGGATTTTCATTTACATATCTGATTTATGTTCGAGCCATGGCGGAAACAACGTGTGGTTAATCGATATCGCTGTTAATACAATGTTCATTAATCACCGTGATAATCCTAGGTAGATGTTCTCTTACATCCGGTTCTTAAGTAACATCTGTTTTATTCCCAAAAATTAACTGATCTCGGATGATGTTTTTCGTAGTGTACCAAGAAAAATCTCTTGCGTCAGTGTAGTCCTGCTCCCTTTGCATCGCTCTTGGGGTGGGTCGCTATACGGGATTCGCGTGGGATCGATGATCCCTGGACGTCAGAGAAAGACATCGAAAGTCGCCATTGGGTCGCTTACGCACTTGTGTATACGCCATAACGCACCCTTATGGCCTCTGTGCGAAAAAACCATCTTTGAAATGTAATTTTTCATTTCCAACTGACTATTTTCAATGAAATTCCACTCTTTAATATTGAATTCGAAATATTTTTTTATATTTGTAGAATTATTCCACCATTTTGTTGATAAGTTCATTTTTATAATTTGAAATTTTGAATCAGCTATGAAGAGAACAAGCTATGAGGAATGCACGTAATGTAGTTTTTCTTTCCGCCGCTAGGGGCCTTCTCTGTATCGCAGCGTCAATATCTCTCGTAAGTTATAGAAAATGGGATTCATTTAGAATATAATTATACAGATTTTTTGAACATTATATTGCAAAACATGTCTTTTTTTAAATATATTCTTTGTTTACGTTTGAGCGTTTGAAAATGGAAGTAAGAATTTTCTGTTCTATCAAGTTTTCGGTACTTTTTTCGTTATTCTCGTTCTTGTACTATTCTAAGCTCTTCCACATATTAGTAATTTTTTTCAGCATTTCTCATTTACTTCTTTTAATTGGACGTCTTAATTTCACAATATGAATTAGTCAATTTGACGTGCTCTGCTCTAAGAATATTCGATTATAGACGTTTTAAATATAATTCCGACTGGTAAAAATAGCAACGATGACACACAAGTTGTTCGTACGTACATTTTCAGATATCCATCAACTATGTTAGTCATTCATCATTTTTGTAACCCGTTGCGGTCGCGAGAAATCAAGATTTTTTGGAAGATTCACTCATATTTCTATATATATATATTAGTAATTTTAAAGCCGTTTACTGCGTTTGAATTCAAAATAAGAATCGCTTAAAATTTGATGGAATAGTAATTTTTGTATTAATTTATTTATTTTAGTAATTAGATAAGTCTCTTTTATTGTAATATTTTAAAAATACAAATGTTTTTATTGGTGTAGAAGAAATGGAATTCGCTGAGGTAAAAATAATTAAATAATAAAAATAAGCACTGAGAGAAAAATTTACTTGATACGAATAAATGAATGCAATCAAAAATTACTTTCATAATTCAAATCGTTGTTTTAGATTAAAAACACCAAAATCAAAATTAGAAAACCATTTAAAACGTAATTAAATCATTACTTGTTTTTAAAAACAATTTCTTAAATTATATATTTATTAAATGCAAGTAAATATCATCTTGAAATAAAAATTATTTATTAAAAAGAAAAATCAGTCTACTTATCTACAAGAATTTAATTTACTTAAAAACAAACAAGAATGTTAAGAAAATACGTAATTGAAAGTGAATTTTTAGATTTTACAAGCGAAGATTGACTTTTTAAATTGAAAACAAGTATTTATAATAAACTAATCCAGAAATAAAAAAATATTTACTGTAAGGAACTGAGAACAACTAAAGAACTGTATAAACGGAATGTTTTTTAGGGATTAAATATTAAACGTCAACAACTTAGTGGGACATTATAATAATAATAATAATAATAATAAACGTCTTTATTAGCAATTACAAAAACGAATACAAGATATAAATAATACAAAAATGCCAAAGGGCGAGTCACAGCAATAGCTGTTTTACAGACTGACCGGCTTATATCGCATCCCATTTCATCGTAGACATCTAGATCGTCTGGACACTTTTTGTATCTAGACCCCAGTGTTGTCAGATGTATAAACAATGCCCCCATCAAATGCAGTTGTCGCAGACTGAAATTGACAGCCCTCAACGATTAGGTTCTTACTTTCAGCAGGGGCCAGCTCCCCCTCCCCAGATTTTTGTATTTAGCCTCCTTGGCTGTAAGGTTAATTATTAAGAGATTCAATGACAACACGGATCATCCGGAAAAGCATCGGTATTCTGAGGCGTTTCCTTATATCTATGGTGGTATGGAAACAAGACATGGAAATAAGTAATCTGTTAAATATGATTTACCCACCGGAGTTTAGATGAAATCTTCATCTCAGAAGATGAAATAACCCACAAAGTACAATGAAGTCTCCATACAATGAAGTGCTCATATGAAGATACGATGACGTGTCCATGTGATGAAGTATGCAGACTGTGAAGTGTACATATGCATTTATGATATGATAACATTTCCATATTATGAAGATATGATGAATTGTCCAAACGATGATGTGACCATACTATAAAGTGCCCGCACGATGAAGTGTAGATATTATGAAGATATCATACGACGAAGATACGATAAAGATACAATGAGGTGCAGGCATGCTGAAGTGACCATACTACGAAGTATCCGTACAAGGAAGTATACATAGGATGGAGTTTCTATACGATGAAGATGCGAAGAAGCTACTATATTATGAAGTGTCCGCAAGATGCAGTATACATATGATGAAGATATCATGAAATTTCCATACGATGAAGTGCCCATATGATGAAGTGTTCATACGATGAAGTATGCAGACTATAATATGACACATTCTATTAAGTGTCCGCGTGACGAAGCGTACATATGATTAAGACACGATGAAATTTCAGTACGCAGAAGATACGATGAAGTGTCCGTATGATGAAGTGTCCATATTTATATTTTTATTTTGTTTAAATTATTTTATCAACGCACGATATCGCCCTTTTTTCAAAAATTCATACATAAATTTTAATTCCTTAAGTTTGCGAAAGCTGCAGATCGATTTCAAAGAAGACACGATACTTCACATTTGTTTATGAAATATAGGAGCTGCTGAAACCTACACCAAGTACATCCAGCTCGTTTAATTATGTCCCTTCCGGTTTTTGTTGTCTTTGTCTTTCACATACAGTGATACATTTAAAGACAAAGAAACAACGAGAACCAGAAGGTCAGAATCAAGAGAGTTAGGTGTACATCAACGGTCAGGAGTCGATTTTCGCCGGATAAAGAACATTGCGAAACGTAAACAAACAGCATTGATGACATATGGTGAAGATACGGTAAAGTGCCAGCGATGAAGTATCCATACGATCAAATGTCAAATACGAATAAAATAGCCGTACGATGCAGTGTCCCGGACAATCAAATTAGTAATCACGAAATGGGGTACAATGGTACATAATAAAATAAAAGTATTTTACAAATTTCTGATGGATAGCCATTTGAAAAATTGTGTATTTTGTATTCGGAATCGGATACTGCGCTTCCCTTTGATTAAATATTATCTCCTTTTCATTTTCAAAATTATTAATACCACGCCTCAAATTTTTTAGATTATTTTTCTAGATCTTATTTTTGTCCAAGAACATTTTGGTATTTATGTTTATTTAGAATTCTTGATTTCTTGCTTACACTACTTTTAAATGAGTACCTTAGTATTATACAAATATTATATAAGTGTTACTTTTTAATGACACGTCATTTATGGTACGGACATGGTTGTTTATGATGATGATGCAGTCATATTGTATACAGCGTAGAAACAACCATACTATGGTATAATAGAAATGAATTTGCAATTTAAATCACTTTTCGAAATTATTATTCAGATTCTTGTCAGATAGCAGATTCGTCTAGGACTATTTTGTCTTTATTTATAACTAAAATAAATGTAGTTATAATTCAATTGAGAGTATAATTATTTAAAAATTTGGGAATTTTCGAAAATAAATAATCAAGAAATTATTTTATGTTAATACATGGAAAAATATACAATATTTATACGATAGATTGAATTATTTAGGAAAAGATGCAAGGCGCTCCTAAGTGATTCAATAGCGTTTTGCAATGCATACTTTATTTATTCGCCACATTTTCCGATCAGAATATCATTCTTTATGAGCTTTTTCCATATGATTTCGCTAGAAAATATTTCCGAATAATCAAATATCGATACTACCTCGCCGTATTTCACTGTACTTTTGGTAAATTGAATTTGCAAAATAATAGAGATATGGTGAGATATGAAGACAATTTTTTATTGTCGACAGTAATGACCGTTTGTTGGCAAAAACAAATAAGTAATTACTCGCGAAAAAAAAAATATTTTTGGTTCAGAGGAGTTTGGTTTCAAGAACTCGATAATAACAAAAGAGTACTGTGTCCTTCACAGAGTAACATTGTACTTTCAGAAAGCAACATTTCCACTGAACTTCAAAAATAATTGCAAATAATAAATAAGCTATATTTTATATACTTCTCAGTTTATATTCTACGACATTGCAAAATGTACACAATTTTTTGTAATATTCGTTTATGTTAAGAAACCCACACAACAAACATAAAAAATAGTTCAGCTCGCAATGTCCTCGGCAAGAGGTTAGATACAACACATAATTTTTCTCAACTTGATATCGTTATGAGATCCTTATGAATTCAAGCTCAGAAAAATCTCATAAAGTGGCACGTCTGAACTAATATTTATTTTGTGTTATTCCAAAATCATGCATCCGTCATTGATAATGATTGAACTGATAGTTTACCTATAACTGCCAATTGAAGTTAAATACAATCGATTTATTAAGGCTATACAAGACAGTAAACAAAACATTCCGCGCTGAAAACGAGTCTACCGCATTTCGAGCTAATTGACACTGTTGCCAGATTTTAGGCAATTTTGAGCAATGCTGATGGAACCTTTTCCCACTGAATTGTATGGATAGGCTTCTCCCACTATTGACAAAACTCCCCTTAAACTAATAGCACTGCAGTAGGAGTTAGCGCTGTACCATGACTCAAATTTGATTTTCTGATAAGTTTTTGGATCAAACGACGATCGTAAGTTCGGATACGAGATTAGCTTCTATCCAGATATGATGAGCGATTAAATAGAAGAAAGATCTGCGAGTTAATAGGAGTTGTGATATATAAACAAATCAGACCACCTGTGGCTCTTATTTCAAAACCCATTTTAAATTATAACTGATGACGCTGAGTTAGGAAATCCACTTTGGATGAAAGATGACTTTTGGGCAATTATCCTATTTCCTATCATGAACGCGGACACCTAACTCCATAAGGTGTTTATTGCAAAACTCGAGCCTTACTACATATTTTTTTAACTTTCAACAGGATTCTTGAGTGTCACACAGTTTAGTCCATAACGTACCAAAAAAGACCCAGCCTATAAAACTGTTGCTTTAATCGGATTCAATCCAGGTTTGCGTTCCCCCACCTTCAGGTCATGTCAAACTCGCAAAAACTTAGAAGAAAGTGGGTGTTGTCCTTGCATGTCCTATTCCACCTTAATTCTGGGCTACGTATTTGTGTGTATGGAGCCTATAGTTTTTTTGTCAGAAAAGTCGATTATACATGCGACGGTACTATAGGCGTCTTTCTCTCTCTATACGGCGCACGCGAACAACGTCCCAGGTCCGGCGTTAAAGACACCGTTCGAAATGAATCCTCCAGTTCAGTTGGACGCGTCGACTCGCGACGAGTTTAGCAGCCCCGATATATACTGCCCGTCACTTTTTTCTTGTGATTTCTGCGTGACTTTCTGCACGTTCACCAACCAAAACGTAAAGGCGCCAAAAATTCGCCGATCCTTGTCAATTTCTGTCAATTAATCAAAAATTTGTCGAGAGTGAAACTCAGAGACGGTACCTGAGATTTTAGTGACGCCTGTTGTAACTTTTATTATTGTGGAATGCACGTGCGCGAATTTGAAATGTCGCTTTGGACAACAACGCTTGTTTGCGACTAATCAGCCGATTTTGATTTTCCGGGAAAAGGGAAGAAAATTCCGACCTCCGGCTTTAGCGTGTAAAGAAACGAGACGCTTAGAGGAAAGATGGCAACAGTCGATAAATCGTGCGGTAGGTATTTATTATTTACACGCGAATCATGACAACCTTAGAAGTTCTATTGTTTCGGCTAAATCCAGTCTCTGGACATTGATCGTTTTGGAGGGTCGCCGGGTCCAATTTTTTCTGGCTTGATGCATCGCACGTGGAAAATGTCGTCATCTTTGCTTATTTTTTCTTTTTTTTTGAGATAAAATTTTCTAATTTTATTTAACTCGAGCCTCCATAAACAAGGTCACCTTAAGCGGCATTCGGACGTCCTTCGTGACAGTATTGGTCATTCCCAAAATTGAAAACTGGACTGTGTATTTTGCGGGAGTCGCTGGACTGTTAAATTCTGGTGTTTTTAAAGTAAACAAAAGCAACAGTTTTTTTAAAAGGTTTTTGAAATCTTGGACTTTTGTCAATTTTTGAAACATTGACGTATTCGTTTAGAGTTTGTTATGAATCTCAATATTATTACATGGAGCTTCGATGCATAGGAGTCCATTGAATAAACATCACTGACAATTTAAATATGACAGAAAGATCTTGTGTTTTTGACAAGGTACGAACTAAATTTAATCGTGAATTCTCCAAACCGCAAAAAAACTTGATGGCATTCAAGCCACCGAAAGAAAGGTCAATGTCCCGTTTTAAATGTGCCAACTTACCGAAAGTTCTCGTCGTTAATCAGTAATTAATTTCATAACCATCTGTCTTATTAAAAAAAACATTGTAATACTTTATTAGAAAGTAATTAGAAATACTCGGCAATGATACGTGAAAGCGGCTGCGGAGTCGTTAAATCTCATATTTCAAAGCAATTCGGTCTCCGATAAAATGTAGGAATTTGCAAACCCCAGTACTTGAAATTCGATACAGGCGCCAAGAAACACTTGATAAACTAAAAGCCCTCATAAACATTTTAAATGTCTACAACAATGTCAGTAATTTATTTTTGAACCAATCGAATTTTTGAAATGATTCCTGTTTTAGTTAATTCGTAATGAAAATGGCACACATCCAAATCGTAACGTTGGCCATAAATCAGGAATATGGTACTGTTTAGCTTCCGAGATCGTTTGTCAAACGTTGGATTATAGCTGGTAGTTTGCCAAAATGTAAAACAAAATATTGTTAATTTAGATAGATTAATGGATTGTTGAATAGTAAAATCTTAAAAGATAGAAATGTCGATGAATAGATTTCTATTTTGGAGATGATCTTCATGAAGTAGTCTTAAATTATTTTGTTAGTATCAATTTTAGTTAAAGAGAAGTTTTATCGGTTATAAATAAACCTTAAAATATCAAGAGTATTAATTATTTCTATAGAAAGTACCGATTGCTATTTTTCCAGCAAAACGTTTTTGTGCATTATTCCGAGCTTTCTCGAAAGCTTTAATGAGCAAATGAAAAAGCTTTTCAGACGCGAGACAATCCGCGTTACTGTTATTATACAATAAATATTTTTGTTTTTCATTATTATCAAATACTTTTACTCGCCTTTATTAAAGTTACCGTAGAGGTGGCGGGAGATTCTGTGTTATCGCATTTTCTTTCTCCCTCGTGGGCAATTATCCATTAGGGGAGGTCGGACTGAAAGTAACTTCATTGTAGCGGAGCAGAACAGACATTAATTTTCCAAAATCAATTCACATTGAACGATGGCCCAATTAATTACCCACAATGCGGTGCGTCAAAATTGATTTGGCAATTTTTAACCAAAGTATAACAGGAACGTCATTTACTGCTTGACGCGAGACCGCAAACAAAAAACAAATTCTTATTTAGGCGTCTCGATTTTCACAAGGCACGGACCATTTAGCCAGTGATCTCGTTCTCGAAATAAACCTGTTCTGCAGCACGTGCGTCCAGAATGCTATTTCAACCAAGCGAATATTCCGGGATGAGGTTGCAAGAAATTCTGTGGTTTTGTCTCTGGCCCTTTCCTGTAATATCACTTTTCGTCTCGAAATGTTTGTAGGTCAGGTTAAAATATTTATGGGGTTAGTAAAATATTTAAAATAGTGGAATGTTGTAAACATTTTGTCGGATTGATGCTAAAAAAGAGAAACTCAACATGAAACCTTCGTAAAGAATCGATCTTTTATTTCATTACTTTTAGAATTCAGCAGCTGTGCGAAACTGGGCATGGTTTCTTTAGTGAAAGAACGTGGAATAATCATTTGTGTTTCGAAATTGGTCAAATCGTATGGTGAAGTAAGAGCTGAGAAAATTATGCAATCCTTTTACCCAAGGTTTCAAACGTGAATAACATCCCTGTCACAAACAAATAATTAAATGTAAAAAAATTGGATTTAATAGGCAAGTTGTAAAACTTCACTACTCTACCACTTCTTTGAATCAATAATATCGTTAAAAGTAACACGTCCATATTTGTATTAAGAAATTCAACAAATCGTATTTGTTCTTGTAAAAAAACCAATACCCTAAGAACATATTAGGTTGATTATTCAAGAATTTCAACGAGCTTTTGTACCATAATCACATCTAATAAAGAATAATTAGATGTAATTCGTGGAAAAAGTAAAACCTTGTTTTACTAAAACAAACTTCGACTTCGGGGATTTTTAACAAAGTAAACTATCGAATCCCTGAAAACTTTTGTACAAATATGCAGCTTGTGTAATCAGCGTCGACAGTGAGATTAATCGAGACAGGAAACAGAATGGTGAATCTAACAAAAGTTTATCCCTCTTTCGTCATTAGGTCAAGAAAATTGGGATATATTGATGGGAAGCGTTTTAAAGACATTTTTTCTTCCGTTGCTAATTTTTAGTTTAAATCAGGTTATATTACTGTTTTTTTACTTTGGTATTAATTTATTTTTATATTGATTTTCATATTTCTATAAAAAGCGAAAATTCTCATTTGTACACCTCTAGCACAAGTTTGGATATTTATTTCTTACATATTTTCATTAATTGGTTTTTGACGGTTTTTGACAGTTTTTGAAACAAGTTGGGAAAGTTTTAATAATTTATTCAAAGCATTTATTGTTTAATTTTTAGTCTGCCGGCAATGTAAAAGTTGTGTTAAAAGTAATTTGGTCAATTTAATCAATAGTGCATTTTTCCTAATTGTATGCGGCAAATGCGAATTTCCTGCATACTATTAGGAAATAGTAAATTTCGTTACCAGTACGGGAAATGTGATTTTCCACACGAGTAATTATTATTATTGATTCAGCACGACGAAAAACATCGTTCGTTACTAATGCGGGAAATGCGATTTTCAGAATGATTGACATAACACTGATGCTTTTAGTCAGGCACTCGTGGCAAGTCAATCACTACTCGTGCGGGAAATCGCATTTCCCCCACTATAAGTAACGAAATGTACTATTGTCAAACAACTAAATAACGTTTGTTTTATATAAATATTTAGCGGTTTGAAAATTAATCAAATATTTTGCAAAATGGAGATGAACTTAACAATCTTACTCTACTGCTTAAAGTAACTATTTAGTAGTCTTTAAATAAATGAAATATATCGTAAAATTTATAATTTTTTAACACAATCCAAAAAACGGATGTGCTCGTTTTAAATAAATATTTAGATAATTGGAAATGAAAAGATTATTAATATTTATTAGAATTTACACTTTTTAACGCCATTCTAACAATCTGATGTTATTGTTTAACCTATACATTATTTTTTGCAAATGTATATGTAGATTTAACAAATTAGCTTAATTGTTTTTATCCATTGATGTTATCTTAACGGCTCAGTCTTCACTAAGTAATTTATTCAACAAATTTTCGCACTGTTTATTATTTACGATGATAATGTAGGTCATATATACACCATTAGATGCCGTTCAATAAATATCAATTCAGACATAGTTAATCTCATTCCTAGAAATTCAAGGTTACTAAAGTCAATTGCAACAACAATCCCGTCTCCATGTTGCCGTCCTCCATCTTTTTTTACACGAAAATATTTTAATCATCTGAATTAAACAACCAAATGTTTGATTCATAAAGCTAAATATTTAGTAGAGTTCCTAGTAGGAAATGAGTCCAGTTTGTGGTTCATTTCTGTCCAGTTTCGTTATTTAAATTATTTAGTAAACTCTAAAATATATTTAGGTTAAAAATATATTAATTGCTCTGCTTATTTTTTTAATCATCCAGTTTATATGACATTATGCAACTAGACAGCAAAATACTGGTATTTCGCAAATGCTATGTTATTATTTTTTAAACATGCATAATAGCATATAAAATGTACATTTCTATACAATAACTTATTGTTAATTTTCTAAAAATGTAAAAAAAAACTATAATATTTGACCACAGAAAATATTGCCAGATGAACCTATTTTGCTCCCTAAGGAGAGAAAATGCTATTTTACTCCTGTAATACAGGGAGAAAAGTAATATTTCGCGGTCAGAATTTGAGAATAGTACAGTCTGCGACTAGGGAGCAAAACAGCTTTTTGCTAACAACCCCTGAGCGAAGCGAGTATTTTCTCATACCAGAGCGTGTTACTTTGCTCCCTAGGGACAGAAAGTGCTATTTTGCGCTTCAAAATGCTAGTTCTTTTAATTTATTGATTTTTGAACATCTTGAAATGCTTCAATTGAATTGACTTTTTTTAACCATAATTGTAACTGGATATCTGTCCGGTTTTTGCCAAGATTAAAGGATTTCGCCCTTAACGCCAGTTGACAAACACCTTACATGTACTTACGTGGAAGGATATAATACATCATTATTATTCCGCGCCTGTCCTGGCGGTGAAACAGAGTCAAAGACCCAAATCTCCGACACGTGGTGGTTCGAGCACGAGGGTTGGCACGTTGCCCTATTTTCGATTATACATATATGCCACCTGTGTACGTATATATAATATATCTGCATATAGATGGTACCTGTTGTACTTTCATTCTCGTATAGCTTACAAAATTACCACCGAAGGCGCACCTATTTTACCCATTCACGACATTTATATCCCTTTTGATATTTATACTCCATTTTCTAGTGCTTTGACGGTAATTGTTAGAAAAACGGGTTACTTTGGGTCGAGCAAAGTGAATATTTAGTCACATGAAGTTATGCCACGTTGGTTTTAATGAATATGTGACAATATAAATTAGTCCGAAATAATTTTCAGAGTTTTATTGATTTATACTTTGTCATCTATGATCATATGTAGATTCGCACTTTAATACATAATTTTTTCAATGCTTACTTTGTAATAATGTTATTTTTAGCATTTATTTTTTGTAACATTTTATTTTTCAACAGAGTGGGGTTTGTGGCTCCGATTTCAAACTTAAAATGGAGGAGAATTCCTACCTTACCCATGTAATTTTCACGCCAAAATAGCATTTAATGCCTACACGGTCGAAATAGCATTTTTCGTACTTAGGGCGCAAAGTGTCAGTTTGTGGCTTACTGTAACAACATATATTTTTGGATATATGACTGAAATAGATATTTCGAAGTTGCACATTTAAATGACGGCTCATTTACGCGTATTTATAAGTTTGTTTATTAATCGTTATGTATTTATACAAGACGACGAAAATTCAATGAAAATTAACATACTTTATTATTACAGAATATGTGTCAAACTTTAGATAATTAATTAGGTATCTGATATAATAATATAGTTTTATATTTATTGATGAATTCTCATTTGTGCTTTACAATGTGGTACATGCGGGTTTGCGTCCTGGTTAACTAATTTAAAACTTGTACAACTTTACATCAAGAAGAACTTTCATTGTTTATGGGTATAGGTTATGAACTGTAAAGAACGTTGGAAACTAGGTCTTCGGTTCTACATTACTGTCGTAATTTACGCAAAAGGCAAAATTACTCGTCTTAGTAGATGCTTCTGCACCTTATCTTAATTCTATGCAAAATGTTATTGCGCAATAATAGCAAATGGAATATGAATATATTGAAATGATTGAATTTAGTCAGAAACAAATAACCATTGCACTTTCTCACGATCTTATCTCTTCATTAGTATTTTTTAATATTTTTTATTCAGTGCTCTTAATTAAGTTAAGGAAAGAAAATTATAATATTTTGTTACATTACATTCCTAATCATTATTTTATTTTACTGTTGAGAATTTTATTGAGTCATAATTTATTTAAGATCTTGTTTATACAGTACTTTGATATAATCTTAAATTTATAATTATCAGGAAATACGACAACTTTTCGAATTATTATACTAACTAGCAAAGTTGAAATTAGTAGACAACGTTAATTCATACTAAAGCATCGTAAGGGAATAGCTGGAATTTAATAATATACATTTAAGAATATAAACAAAAATATATTAATAAATAACGGAGAGGTACTTTGTTTAGTTTGTTGTCTAAAACTCGTAAGAGATTAGCTAGAAAAATTAAAAGGATGCATCAACATAGTAATTTTCTCACAAAAGACGTCCATTGAATATTTATTTATTATTTAATAATTACAAGTATAAAAAATACATTGACTTAATTTAAATAATATAGTTGGGTTTACGCAAATGATAAAATAAAAAACAGTCCCTATCGTTCGGAAAACTGTTATCAGTTCGAAGTTTATTAAAAAACACGTTATAATGAGACTACATTTATTGACAACGGTTTTATAACAACAGGTAAATAAACAAACCATGAAATACTGGTGCTAACTGTACCGGAAAAATTATCAATTTTTAAAGCTAAAGTACAAATAAAAATACGAATTTATTTAACCCCTAAGTCTTAAATGGAAAATTTTTTCACTATAGTTTTGAAGGGTTGTATTTTGTGTAAAAAAAAGTTCGAAAAAATCTATAAACAGTCATATGTGACCTAAAATGAACTCAGTCTTATGTTGGTTCTTTCCAAAAATACAATTGTGAAAAACTATACACGATTATTTCCAAAAACATGCATTTTTCAAATTGTTTTTTTTTTTAATATCGTTTTTTCACACTGTAATAATTTCAGAATTCCTGTTTGAAAATGAAATAAGTCCTAGGCACTGGAACAATAAAATGTGAATATTAACATTTTGATAACAAAAGTGAAAATATTGGAAATTGCGGCTAAAACCTGAAAAAATCGGCGAAAGGTCCAGGAATTTTTGCATTTAAAAGTGATGAACATTCGGAAAAATATGAAACAACAAAAAGTTATTAGGATTGTTCGAAGAATACTCTGCCATTTTTCAAATTTTGTTTGAAGACTTTTTCAATTTTTGGGGGATTTTAAAAAGTGATCAAAAAATTTAACAACATTTCAGCGTATATTCCTCGATAAGTTCTAAAAACTTTTTGGTTAGTAAAATTGTGTCCGAAAATGTATCATTTTTTAATAAAAAATTCCTGAACTTTTCTCTATTTTTGTTGTGTTTTAGCCGCCATTTTGGATATTTTCACCTGCATTTTCAAAATGAAAATACGAACATTTTAAAGTTCCAGTCTCCAAAATACGATTTCTTTACTTCAAAAAAGAATTCTGACAATATTTCAATGTGAAAAAACGATATAAAGAAAAAAATAATTTGAAAAATTCATGTTCTTTTGGAAATAATCGTGTACAGAATTTTTTGAAAAACCTAAAAAAATATAATGAATAAGTTCTGTTAAATTTACTTCAGATATTCTTGCTTGGACATTTTTAAGAATATTTTTTTAAACAAAAATATTGAAATATTTTCATGCACAGATTCAGAATATCCAAAAGTACTTCAAATATTGATTGTTCTGATTTCAAAAGACGATATTTTAATGTACGTTTATGTCAATTTTCAAAATATTTAGAAATAACTGTAAATATTACTTTTGTTTGTACTTTACAGCAAATAATGTATCAAATATTAGCACCTTAAATGTTAATATTGGACAAATGTTTCTGGAATTTTTAAATTTTCGACTATGTAGTTCTATGCTTTTACATTCTTGCTTGTCATGCGTCACATAATTAACAGATATCAAGATGACATATGACGATAACGCGTGTGATGTTACCTACGAAGAAAAAGATCAATAGGAAATAGACATAAAATGCTGAGGTCACATAAATTCAGGATTTTTATAATTCCATTTTCATAAAATAATCCGTAATCTATTTACTTTCTTTTAGGACTCTGTATGTTTGTAAAAAAAAAATTAATTTTTGCAAAATTCTTCTTTTAAACTACAATTACGTTAAGTGAACTTATCATTTTTTTCAAAATATACGTATATTTTAAACACTAATAATTGGTCCAATTTTACGAAAATATCAAATGCACTTTGTGTTTTTCATGCAAATTACTTTAATAAACTTTTCGATTTGGTCAAATAAATTTTTTTTTTCATTTCATATAGTTGATTTTTTTTATAATGGTATGTCCGCAGTACACTCCAAAATTTCTTAGCGTGAAAAATCACTCTAATGGAGTTAATTTTCAATGTAAACGACCGAGAGATCCGATCAATTCAAATTACAGTGAACATTTCGCTTTTGCAAAAATTAACATAAATTGAATACATCACTATAAAAGAGTGAGTGCGGTTGAAATTTTGATTTTAGTCACAAAAGAAACAAATCAATTTAATTAAGATATTTTTTTCATAGTATTTACGGCAAAAAAAAACTCTTTGAATTCGTATTATTAGAGAACATATAAATTTCAAATTCTTTTCTAATAAAAAGATTCAAATTGGGAAATAAATATTAGGTACAATATAATTATAAAATATTAGTAAAACGCACTTATTTGTCTGATATAATAGATAAAATATGCCGAGTCCAAACGCTTCTTTAAATCGTTTAATATATAAAATAGAAATATGTTTCCATAACGAGAGCAAAACTGAAATAAGAGAATCGCGAACGCTCCTAGCGGCAGCGAAGCTATCTCAGCCACTCGTATAGTCACTCTTAAAAGTGTTCTAAAGCGGTCTGCTGATAAGGTAGGAATTACACTAAAAATCGCAAATTAAAAGTGTCTGAATTAATTGTTAAACATTCATGTTCATTAAGGGTAATTCTACTAAAAATTACCTATTTCCAATAGTTTTCGTTCAAATACGAATTAATAGCCCCGGCATTCGTTAATTGCTCGAATATAGTACTTGGAATGAACATTACAGAGCCGAAATTTTGAACCCTTAAGGGGTTCTAAAGTGGTCCGCCGGTAAGGTAGGAAATTTCATTAAAAAACGTATATTAAAGATGATTGAATGACATTTTTAAAAATCAGGCTCTGTAAGGGCAATTCTAAGTATTATAAATAGTTTCCTAGAAAATACCAAAGATATTAATTGAGAACTGACCGAGTATTTTCTGAAATAAGTAATTTCGATTTATTTCCGAAAATTCTTGTTGAGTTCTCAATTCATTTCTTTGGTATTTTTTAGGAAACCGTCTATAGTAATAAAAATTGCCCTTACAGAGACCGAATTTTGAAAATGTTATTCAGTCATCTTGAATTTACGTTTTTTAGTGAAATTTTCCACCTTAACGACGGACCACTTTGGAACCCCCTTAACTAAAACCAAATAGTTTAGGAATATATGAAAAATATAAAATTTCATTCTGTTTTGATATTATATATTTACTTATATATTCATTGGATTAAAGCCGTTGAGTTTATAAATTAGTCTTTGTCTAAATTCTATATTAGCTAATTATTTATTTACCGATAAGTTTATTTCATCCTTTGTAGATTTTATGTATCTTTCTGCACAATTGTATTCTCGATTGAAAATTAATCTTAAATGTAATTTTGTTCGGGATCGCAAAATAAATAAATTGGAATTACCTTTGTATAGGAAATCTGAAAAATAGAATTAGAAACTATCGTTGGCGTGGTGCCTCGCTCTCTTCGCTCGCTCAGAAACTTGGGCCCTGTGAAGCTTCAGCTATTCCTTAATACTCGTTCCTTTACTAACAACTTTCAGTTATATTATAAAATTATACCAATATTTAGGGGGTTCAAACATATTTAGGTCCAAGTGGCTTCGATAGATATTACAACAATATAGTTACTTATATTTATAAAACTGTAAAAAAGCCTATGGTCTGGGTCGAAGTAATTATTTAATTTTATAATTACGTCTGATTTGGCACTGAGCGAAACAGTAATCATGTTTACAATATAGAAGTCGTAAATAAACAAGTTATCCCTTCAATTTATTACCGTCTATAGTCATATTTTAGTAGATTTTACTATTAGTTTTTATGTTTACCCTAATTTTTAAACATTGTTAAATTAATATAAAAAAATGTAATAGCATTTTTTCAAAATAACGAACTTTTATCGCGCCAAATTTTATTGGTAAAAAATTACTGAATAATTTTTTAGTATTTTTTGAACGATTGTTTCATATAGCTAATTTTGTGACTGAAACCTCTCCGTAATAGTTAATTTTATAAATATTTATTAGTAGTAATAATATTAGTAGTAAATAAGTAACCAGAAAGGAAACATTTGAATGAATGTTTATTTATTTATATTTTGTTTTGGACTGTCGGTGTATATCATGAGTTTCTTTTGTCAATTACAGCGTAGTAATTATTATTAATATAAAATGTATGTTTTGTACTTAACTAGAATTATCCTCTCTCCATATGCAAATTTATTATACATGAACTGATTGCTACAGATTAAGCTATTAATCGAAAGAGATTAATTTCAACTTTTAATGAAAACCTCGATTTAAAATGTTCTTAAATTATGAATGCCAACGTAATATCTTTAATAGCATGCAAATACCGAAAAGCTAGCAAGAAATGGAATGCAGTGCATTAGTAAAATAAGGCAGAAGAGAGTTTAATTAAATAAAAATAGAACACTTTGAATGTTCTATATTTGCTTTAATTAAATATTTACTCGTACCATCACCATTTTGAAATAAAATATTCTTACATTCTGTTTTCTTAATAACATGAGGCGGCATTTATTTAATTTATAATTTTATTCCATATAAACAGAAAAATATTTATTTTAAAAATTCGTACACATTATATAATTTGGAGTAAAAGGAAATTTTCAATCAAGCTGGTCTTTATTCTGAAGAATAAATAATTTAAACACGACTATGGAAGTGTAGTTCAGGTTACACGTAAAGCAAAGGTATTCACTCCAATTTGACCTGACCGCCTTCCTATACATGTCAGTGTTCTAAGTCACAGTGCGAAGATAACTATTAATAAAATTAACGATCACTTACTACAGTTAAGGAAAAGTGTGACTGTAAAACGTATTAAAAGAGATCATGAAATATAACACATTTTAAAAATATAACGAAAATTTTTAGTTTATGTAACGAATGTTGTTGCAAAAAGTAGAATTAATTTTGTTCAATCCTCTTCCATCTTTTTATTTTTATTTTTACTTTCAGTTGTCATCTATTTTAGACCGATTCCATTTCAAATCGGGTAGATAAAAGATATTGACATCCTGAAAAGTGTTTTCGCTTTTTAAGAACTCAAATTTCAGTTTTCTTTTGATAATTTTATGGCTAAAAAAAATTGACACACAATGGAAATATTTGTTCTTTTAGATTCTGTTAAAAAAATTAACTCAAAACTTGCTTTAAGAAAAACATGACATTTCTAAAATATTAACGGATTTTCTTCAAAATAACTATTAAAGATTTTTTTTGAGCCGCGAATTATAGATATTATAAATATAAGGGGTGACATTTTCAAAATTCAAAATGTAGGATTCAATATGGCGGATGACATTTCTAAAATATTGACGTTTTTTTTTCAAAATGTCCAATAAAAGCACAAAACTAAAGTACACTACTAAACTAGAATAGAATAAGTAGATTTTCAGCGGTTTTTATAATTATCGAATTTGTTTTGTTGCGTAACAGAAATATTTATACTAAATCATTTGTGAAATGTCATCCACCATATTGGATCTGCCATTTTTAATTTTGAAAATGTGACCTCATATTTATAATCAGCGATTTCAAACATATAAATTTGAAGTTATTGAACAATTGCGATTTAGAAACTTCTATCGGTTGGCTAACAAAGAAATAATATACAAATTCAGCTCTTTGAGCGCCATTTTTTAATCGCCATTATGAGATTTTGAAAAGTGGCAGGTACCATTTTGAACGCGATATTTTGCATTACAGTGTGCTCTATGTTGCTGTTCCGGTTGTAAATTGCAGATTTGAGACCAACATATTGTAAGGATTCGCCATTTTTGGAAAAGCCAGCTATATTTTAGGCCAATTTTTTTGACAGAATTTGTAAGGGTTTGCAGATTACTTTCATGTTTCCCGCATTTAGAAATTTTGGAAGATTTCAGGTTTTTGGAAGAATTTGGGTTCAGATCCCATATCGACTAATAAGTTATCGTCGGATTTGGAAGAATAGATCGACTAGTGGACGAATATTAGTAATATTTTGGTAAATCCGACCTAATTTTAACGTAATGTTATCCAGTGATTGTGTTATTTGTTTGAAATAAAGTATAATTTTTAAATTTTGTGAATGTCGGAAAGGACATTTACGATTAGAACATTACATGGCGGCTGATATACTAAATGGAAATCCGTTTCTGTAGTAAGAATAGGGGAGCCATGAGTGGCGTGATCGCCCTGGCAGCGGATAAGTGCATAATACAGTAGGACCTCTCTTATTCTAATTAGTAAAGTTTTTCAAGATGGCGCCGACCTCTCTTATTCTAATTTTCCACTTACCCCCACTTACTTTGCTTGCGAGTTTGTGATTCGTGGACAATATTTTTCGTTGACTTTTCGTGTGATAGTGGGAGAAGACTTGTGGGGGAACGATTAGAATAAGAAAGGCTGGACAATTAGAATAAGAAAGGCAATTAGAATAAGAGAGGTTCGAATAAGAGAGGTCCTACTGTACGTAGTCATACGTGTGTAAGTTTATGGTAGCATTATCGTTTAAGTAGTTGAAAAGAAGTCTTATACCTATCAAGCTCAAACACAAGCTCTCATATCATTTTTATAAAGTTTCTTTTTTCGTCACTTCATTCGCGATTTTTGTCAAATGATGAATAATGTCTGATTACATATAAAAGTTATTTAGTATTACCCATATTAATAATCATAATTCTTAACTTTAAGAATTTTTTTAAATACGATAATTTTTTTATGTCATATAAATATTTTGTGTACTTTTTAACAGTACAATTAATTTTCATAATTTTTATTAATTCATTAATGTTTTATTTTATTTATCTACTACTTTATTATACTACTTATTTTTAGTAATGGAATAAAAATAAAATGTTCGGCAACTTTTCTTTTACTTCTCTACATAAAATAGCTAAATAAATCTGAGAAGATAAATTTAGACAAAACTTAAGTGCCTCGAGTGCAGAAAAGTATTCTGAAAACGTAATTTCCAAAAGCCTTCCTTAGAGACATCAAAATACGTCGTGCACGGATTTAAAAATTAAAATTATTCCATCGAGCCAAGGGACAAGAATACATGTAATTATGTACTTAGAATGTTAATAGTAATTACCACTGGGACGTTTAGTAGTAATTACTGCTGCATGTCCATTTCAGTATAATTCTAGAAATACGAAGGGTGTATAATCTAGATTTATACCAGAACTTCATTTAGATAAAAAAGAATACTGAAAAAATCTGAATCTGTTATAAATATAACCAACATAATTACTTTAATCATTTGACTTTTAATTCTTAGTTTTGCATATTCAACCAGAAAAAATAGATTTTGAAAATAACTCAACATTAAGTTTTCGGCTTCTCCTTAAAAATAATAAGTTTCTTTAAATTATAATAAGTTTCTTAAAAACCCCTAGTAAACACCACTGCTGTCAAATAATTCTCAGTCTAACTGCCTCATTTTCGATTTTTACGACACTCCAATATAATCGTAAAACGTCATCATAAATTATATAGAAGTATTCACACACATTTCGCTAATTATTAACAGTTTAATGATTCCAAATGAAATACCAGCTATCATGTAAAATGAAGTTTACGTTAAAAAACTGTTTATTTTATTTAAACGAACATTATCTGAAAGAAAATATCTGCATTGACGTCTTTATTCTTTTTCAGAGGATATGGGAGGCGGTAAAAGATTGCACCTTCCAATGCGATTTATAATGGCAATTATGGGGTCCGTTGGATTAGCCATCCTCTACGGATTCAAGGTCAACGCTAGTGTTGCGATAGTAGCTATGGTAAATCATACTGCCGTTGCAGTGCCTCCAACCTTAGACAATGTGCCCAAGGCTGATATTATCTGTGCAAGTGACACGCAGACCAATAATACATTACAGGTAGGTCTATAGCTAATTTTACTAGGTATATTTTAATGCTAATTTTAACGAGTGACATAACTTATTACATTTGTTTAATTTAATTTTGAAAAACCGCTATTTAGAAAATCTTCCAGATATTTCTATACAGTGTCCCCCTTCCAATATTTGCCCCGCCCGTCTTGTCTGTCCTTTTTTAACCCTCTCAATATTTGCCTAGCGAGGGGAAGAAATTTGGCAAATATTGGGACGAAACTAGTGGCAAATATTGGGAATGCAAATATTGAGGGGACCAGTGTACATCTAAATTCACATATTTTATATAAAATTTATAATTTGAAAAATAAATTCAACTATTTAATTTCTAGTACACTATAGAGTCTCGGTATATTTACCCACTCGGTTCCACGCTTTCCCCTTCTGTTTCCTTATCCCACTCTCCTCAGTCGCGTTATGTTCATGACGTCACAGCAGGCCCTTCCTGAGGCCCCAGCCTGCAAGGTGGGGGAAAAAGAGAGAGTCGAGGTAAATATAACGAGACGCAATTATACCGGGACTCTACTCTAATAATTTTTCTGTTCTAAGTGAAACTACTCTTGTTTTCTTCATGTGATACAAATTCTGTTAAAACTAATCCACAAGTTGAATTGAGTGGTTTTTCTCTAGCTTTACTGGACCCCTTCACATAATATTATTTACTATAACGACATCGTAGATACTCTCGCTTTTAATTATCAAAAAAATTAAATTAAATTAAGAAATCTCAAAATTTAAAATTAAATAGAAATAAAATGTTACTTTCACTTATCAAATTCATCTTATTAAATAAATAAATATCTAAATTTCAGTCCAACTCATAATATTTCGGTGCTTCGTAAAATTTGTAAATTTTTAGTTAGTCATAATATTTTTACTTAAAGTTCTTGTTATTACATGTTACGAAATATATGATTTAATAAATCTGTAATTAGGTTTAAGTGACAATGAATAAAAAACGGCACTTTAATTACTTTGTAATGGCTACATTTTAATGATATTAGTAATGTGGACTGTAATTAATTACGAATGTTTCATGTTTTTGTTTTGGCTAATTGAAAAAATGCGTTAAAGGACATTTTCATGGATAAAACAGTATGTCTGACCGTTTCCGCCTGATACTACTTACGGAGGTTGTACCCACCGCCATAGAAAGGATATTTCTCCCTCCCTCCCGTAGTTTTAACCACTACTTTAGATTTCTCCACCCTTAATTCTAGTTTCTTCCCTAATTATTTACTATACTAATTACTTAATATTTAAGTTCTTTTAGTACTCTGTCATTCAAGTAATGATGAGTTATTTACGATCGCCGAACGGCACTGACCGACACGTAGTGTCCCGCACAATAAAGAATTATTTTCTTGAGACATAACCTAAAAAGTAACAAACCCACGAATTTTCACGTATGCAATATTAAATATCAAAATCAATTCGTAATGGTCCACTCATACTTCAGACTCGGACACGAAATGATACGCAGAAAATTATTTTGATAACTGATAGTTTCCCCTTGAGGGAGGGTCCAGGCAAAAAATCGTTCAAAATATTCTAAAGAATTATTTCTTTTATAATTTTGGACGGGAAATTCGTCCGCATTCCCAATACACAAGAAATGATTCAGAATCGATATTTTGTATTATATTTCTTTACGGTAACGTACTTATATATAGGTGATATTATTTTCTTTAATTTTAGCGTTTTCAATTTTAAATTGTAGAATAATACAAGTTACTAACACTTATGTCCAAAATCTGCTATTAATTACTTTCTTTCGGATCAATATACTATCATTATTATAGTTGGTTTCAAATTATAGTAGTGGAATTGTATATAGTGTCTTCTCGAATGGAAAAAAATTCATTCATATTGATATTCGAATGTGAATAAAAACTTTCTGACATTGCCATAAGAAACACTAGATGGCGGATGAATCCATAAATAATGTAACTCCAAAAGAAATATCGCTGCGCAACCAAAATATACGATCGTAGAATTGTAAAGTTATGTAGATAAAAATTACAGCCTTAAAAATCTGTCACGTTTAGAAAAAAAATAAGAAAAAATGGTTTATCATAAATAGTTTTATCCTCCTAAAAGAACGAATTTAAATTTGATTTGAATGCAATAATACCAAATTGAAAAAATTGTATATAAAAAAATGTTTTGTATTTTTTACTACAGAATGGACCATTTGTTTGGACGGAGCCAGTTCAGGGCTTAATACTGTCATCTTACTTTTGGGGATACATCATATCTCTGATGCCGGGTGGAAGAATGGCTGAACTCGTTTCCGCCAAATGGGTGATGATGGGTTCTGTTGTCTTAAACGTAGTTGCTGCACTACTTACTCCTGAACTTGCACGTATCCATCATTTTCTTTTCATCAGTATGAGAGTCCTGCAAGGCATTGGTGGGGTAAGTGCATTAAATTAAGTTTTTTAAATTTCATGTCTCAAATTTCACAAATTCATTGTACAAAACTGAGACACTTCTCTTGAAATGATTTTTTCATTTCTTTAGAAATGAAATATTGCAGATATTTAGTTTTTGCAGTGTATAAAGCCAACACTAAAATAGTATATATTAACCCATTAATAGTCAATTTGGCCAGAATTTTAACCCTTTAATGTCCAAAACTCATGTACAACTTCCACTGCATATTACAAACTGTAAATCATACACAGATTGTTTAAAATGTACCTTTTTTATTATTTTCGAGAGTGCTTTTTCGAATGGTGACTTCAAACTTTAAAAAAATTGAATATTTACCATTGATTTTCGCAAAAATATGTGGAAACACACATTTTTTAGGTTAATTTTTTGTTAAATTTCATTTTCATGTCGATACCGCGATTTCGATGACCGAAAAATTGCATAAAAAGTGCATAAAATGTTTGAACTTAAAGGATATATAGGTATGCATTTTTTATTTCACCTTGAAATATCCAAAATGGCGGCTTATTTCAAGAATTTTTTTTTTAATTTAGCAGTATGAAAACATAAGATTTTAAACAAATTTTCAGTTGAACTATATATTATACGATATTTTTGGGCATGGTGATCACGAAACTGAAGTAAATATTTGGAAATTCAAAATGGCTGACCCAATATGACGGAGATGGATGAGAAACTTTGGAAGTCATTGTCGACATGGGGAAAAATTTGTATCTATTCATTTTCGAGGTTGTTGGTTACGAATCGTTAATAAATATTTGGAAAATCAAAATGGCTGACCTAATATGGCGGACATAGATGAGAAACTTTGGAAGTCATGTCTCGGCATGCGGAAAAATTCGTATCTTCACGTTTTATATTCGGTCAGCCATTTTGAATTTCGAAATTTTTACTTCAGATTCTTGATCACCATACTCAAAATCACCTTATAAGATATCTAGTTTAGCTGAACATTTATTTAGAGTACTATATTTCCATACTGCTGAATTTTGTTTAAATTTCTTGAAATACGTCGTCATTTTGGATATTTCAAGGTGAAATAAAATATGCGTATCTACATATCCTTTAAGTTCAAACATTTGACGCACATTTTATGCACTTTGCCGATTATAGAACTCGCGGCATCGACATAAAAAATGAAATTAAAACAAAATTTACCCTAAAAAGGTGATTTTTTTCAAATCAGATTTGATCAGACACCGTAAAATAATTTAATTAGAAAGTCCTAAATCGACATGCAAATGTAGATTAATAATTATTATTTTTTTCATTTTTTAAAGTGCCACACTACGCCGCAATTTCTGAACCCTCGTAATACTAAGTTTTTATTATTCGTTATTTTCTTAAGTGTCGAAGAGAGAACGCGCTTTCTTCATAAATAAGTAAATAATGTACTTAATAAGCAAGGTTATATTTTATTTTGGTAAGTGGAGAATACACGCAGGACTAATTTGAGAAATAATATTACAAATAGGGCGTCAGTTTTCCGGCGATGCACGTCATGGTGGCTAAGTGGGCTCCTCCTAATGAAAGAAGTTTCATCGCTTCCATCGTATATGCTGGTAAGGAAACAGTCACATTAATTCAATTGCCTGTGATGCACATTACATTTTAATATTCTCGAAGTAAATGATATTGAGGGTTTACCAACGTCATAATAGTCTTAAGCTTAAAAGCGTGACTTAATTTATCTTTTTTTTCCTAAATACAATGTAAAAGAAATTAAAATATATATTTTACACTGTATTCATTTATTCTTGAAATTCAATTTTAATTATTTAATTCAACTTTTTTCTGTACGCTCCATTTTCAGGTAGTTGGAACAGCAAAAGATGTGTTTTTATCGACTTTTAATTTTCAAAATTGCTATTTTTTATGTTAAAACCAATATTTTTATAAAAACAATTTGCAGGTACTGCCTTGGGAACAGTAATATCAACCGTAATGTCTGGCTACATTGCTGCGACACTAAGTTGGGAATGGATTTTCTATATCGAAGGACTTCTCTGCATATTCTGGTGCATTGCATGGGGCATTATGGTTGCTGATTCTCCGGAAGAACAAAAAATTCTTATTACGGAAAGAGAAAGAAATTATATCATGAGTTCTCTTGGTCACACTGAAGTCAATAGAAAGGTTAAACATAAACTTTATATAATTATAATATTTAAAATTTAAATAATATAAATTAAAAATTGTATTTCAGATACCTCCATTCCCCTGGGCACAAGTTTTCAAATCACCTCCATTCTGGGCGATTCTTGTTACTCATTTCTGTAATAACTTCGGTTGGTACATGCTACTTATCGAATTGCCGACATTCATGAACAAGATTTTGCGTTACGACATGAGTGAGGTTTGTAAAAATAAAAATTATTTTCGGACGGTAAATGAAAGGTCCGGGGTTCCCAATCCATCAAATCTTTTTAATTAAAAAAAAACAATCCAAAATAATTTTCGTAACATAAAAAAAAAACAATTATTTTTGTTCTATGATTATTCTAATTTTTTAGTCATTTCATCCAATTGTTAGTAAAAATTACATTCATTAACTATTTTTTTAATGCAGAATGCGTTCCTGTCAGCACTTCCATATTTGTGTATGTGGCTGTTCACAATGGGTCTCAGTAAAGTCCTTACAATAATGCAGGATAAGACTTGGATTTCTGTAACGGTGTCAAGAAAAATCGGAACTTTATTCGGTGAGTACATTAAAACATTAGAGAACGCAATAAGTGTTTAAAGCAGCATATTTGGTGTACTAAAAAAATATCTTCTGTAAAAAGAAACAGTCTTATTTTCTCTCACTTTTACTGGACATCAATAATTATAGTACTTGGTATGAAAAAATGTCCATGCGATAAAGTTTTGTCACTTCTGTAATAAAAAATTCTCCGAAAAAAATAAGACCAAAAAATGCATATGAAATTATATAATTACACGTCGGGACGCTAGGTGGCGATTAAATCCAAAAGTGAAGACGCGTAAGATTTTGTTATAAGAGAAAACTACTATAAAGGGAAATAAAACTCATTCTTTGTTCTTCTGACAAATATCACAACGAATTTTCAATGTCTTAGTCATCTATTAGATCGGTACTTCAAATAAATATTGAGTTACTTCATTTATGGATTGGAATGACACCTAGCGCTCCTAAAAGAAACTATACCGTTTTCGAGATTTCCTACGATTTCTTTAAACAAATTACACTTTTTATTCGTTTTTTGTTTTCGTTTATTGGTATAGTAATTTTTAAAATATGATAAAATTCTCATGTATTGTAACGAAGTTTAGTTTCAGAATTATATAAAATTATAATAATTTTCAACAGCCTCAGCCGTGCCGATGTTCTGTCTTTTGGGTGCATCTTACGTCGGTTGCAACCGCGCATTAGCAGTTGTTCTTATGACAATAGGAATTATGTGTATAGGAGGAATGTACTGCGGATTTTTAGCAAACCACATAGATTTAGCACCAAACTTTGCTGGAACCTTGATGGCTATTACAAACACCGTTGCTACTATTCCTGGATTTGTGGTGCCAATTTTCGTCGGGGAACTTACTCATCAAAATGTATGTAGATTTTCTTATAGTTTCAATTTTCATTTCAGCATTTTGAATTGTATCTTAAACAGTTGCATTTGTGTTATTTTACTGGTTTTGGTTTATTTCAATATTTTACCTATAATATGTTTCTTCAATGTTTTTACGTTTTATATAATGTTTTTTTATTTCTATGTTCTTGTTCAGAAAAACGAAAATTTTTTATTTAAATTCTTTAACAATGGTATGGAATTCGATATCATCATATGGAATAAGGATAGGTTAATAGTATATTATGTAACAAGTGCGCAAAGTGCATTTTGCGAGTGAGATGAAGTTGGGCATGCGTTGCTTACGATATTTTATGCAATTCTACATTGTGCAACGTGTTACTTTGCGCACTGCTTAGACCCTAGTGCGGTAAAATTTACTTTGCGCATCGAATTTTAGTGCGCAAAGTCAAACTTTGCACACAGAATTGCGTAAATAATGTTACCTCTGCTTTTTTAAGCCTATTAAACGTCCTAGCGTTTAAAATTATTGTTATGATTGAAAAATAAATAAAAAATGTTTCTTTTTATGCATTTGCTCCCATATATTGGTTTGTAGCAATCCCAAAACATTTGCCCCTTTACTTTAAGATGTTTGTCTTTCTTTTTCAGTTTTTCAATTTATTTTTAAATATTTGCCTTTCAGTTATTTCGTTTTTGTTACTTTTCATAATTTTTCGACACTTGTAGTCTTTTGATGAATTTTTAATTATCATTTACTCTTGAAATTTTCCTTTTTCTTTAATTATTTATTAATTGCTTGCATGATTTTTAAATGATTGTAAATATCCATTTAATTGGATACTGACCAATTTTGATAATTATTGTTGGTCAGTTTATGATGTTCTTTTATGACGATTTTATTAATGTTCTTTCGTAATTTAAAACATCTTATTAAAAACATTAATTTGGTAGTTAAAGACCAAATAGTATTCTTGAAGAGCAAAGTTTTAATTCATAAAGTGCGTGATTTCGCTGATTAAGAAACGAGGAATGAGATACGCCCAGAAAACGGCGAATTATTCAAAAGTATTCAATGTTGTGAGCTTGAATGATTAATAAAGGGGTTGTAAAATAGTCCTCCAATAAGATAGGAATTTATGCTAAAAAACATAAATTAAAAATGTGTAAATAATTTTTTTGAAATTCAGGCTCTGTAAGGGTGATTCTAGTTAATATAGACGATATTTTTAAAAAATCAAAAGACATTAATTGAAAAATGGCCGAGAATTTTCGGAAATAAGTAATTTTTATTTATTTCAGACAATTCTCGGTCAGTTTTCAATTAATTTCTTTAGTATTTTCGAAAATAGCATCTGCAGGAATTAGAATCACCTTTACAGAACCCGAATTTTGAAAATGTTATTTATTCATCTTTAATTTTTCGGCGGACCACTTTACAACCTCCTTAACGCCTAGAATTCTATAAAATGTGCCCTTATTTCATTGCGTTGGAAGAATGCTAAGATCGAACGACATTCACGCTAATATTTATACTGTACGTATAGTTTTGAGTGTGCTCTTTTCGAATGGGACGTTTATTTTCGATACGAATAGATTTTACAACATGGCCGCAAAAACAGGAAAAACACAGGACATTTTTTTGTATTCCAAAGAATCTTAAATTTGTATGAGAAAACGTTGTTGAATCTCGTTGTAACCATGGGTTGGGTATGTACTTGTACTTTAAAGTACATGCAGTGTAATTTTACAATGAAAAATGGCGGATTCATAATGTCGGATTTAATTATTGATAGAATATCGGGTTCCTCAATGTTTTCTTTTTGTAAAATAAATAGAAATATGATTACATATGTAAGGATTACTTTTGATCACGAATTTATTGTTCGAATTTCAAAATTCAAAATGGCGTCTGAAATATTGCGGATTAATGTTGACACATAATATATCTGTTCCTGGTATAAAAGTGCATACAATTATATTAATATATCTATATTTGTTTTGGTGCAATGATTTCGAATCTGCGGTCATCATTTTAGATT
The DNA here is from genome assembly GCA_030407085.1 of Trichopria drosophilae. Lineage (NCBI taxonomy): Eukaryota > Metazoa > Arthropoda > Insecta > Hymenoptera > Diapriidae > Trichopria > Trichopria drosophilae. The sequence continues at coordinate 27,608,781 of CM059585.1, forward strand.
CAAAATATCGAATTAGACCTCAGAGTTATGATCAGCGACCGAAATTACTTATAATTCGTGAGTGTCACATATTTTTGTTCATATTTAATTAAGTTTCCTAGAATTTAACCGCCATATTTATGCTGCATTTTGAATTTTAAAATGGTGACCTCAGATTCATAATCATAACCTCAAAAAACATATATATACTCCGTTTCGTGTGTTTTTGTCTAGAACGTATGCATTTGTCAAGATGCGCCCACCATATTTTTGTTTCGCCATTTTGTATGTTGAAATTTAATAACAAATCAACTTATAGTTACTTTACAACATAACTTCTAGTTACTTTATAAAATAATTGCTAGTTACTTTACAAAATAACTTCTAGATACTTCACAAAAAGAAAAAGTTGAGAAACCGGATATTCTATCAATTTTTTAAAATAAACGCCATTTTGAATTGTAAAATTACGCCTCTTTAAAGTACAAGTACATAATTCCACATGATCCACTATTTTATTGAGAGTGAACAACATTTTTGTATAAAAATGTAAGAAAATACAAGTTTTTTTGTGTAAAAAAACTTCCTGTATTTTGTGTTTCCACTTGAAACCAATCACGTGATTTTTTTTTAGTGGGTTCCGGCGGCCATGTTGAAAAATCTATTGGTCGTACCCGTACCACAAAATAAACTTTAGACCCGAAAACGATAAAACACTGGCTAATGTCTGACGGTAACAATTTTCTCCAATGCGATTAAAAAAATCGTGATTCCAAACATTTTATGAAATTCTGGGTATTAATGGGTTAATTCACTTTTGTGTATTTATAAAATATATTTGAGTATTTTTAAATTAAAATGTATTTGTCAATAACGTAAATAAAAACATCTATCCGGTATTATAATTTTTCCAATTCAGAATTTCGTACCGAAAATGCCACCAATATTCCCAAAAGTAGTTAAAAGTATTAATAACAAATCTTACTCGAAGAAAACATTCAATTCTTGAATTAAAATTTGGATCAAACTAAAAAACTTACTATTTTTTAATAATTTCAATTAATTCTTCGATTATTCAATATAAGAAATTAAAAGATTTGACATTTACTTCTGTACTTATTCTAATGATAAAATATTTACATTTACAGCAAACTATCGAAGCATGGAGAGTGATATTCTTCGTAACAGTAGGCCTGTACTTGATAGAAATGTTAATTTACACAATGTTTGGCACTGGAGAAGAACAACCGTGGAACAAGCTGAAACAAAAAGACGAAGAAGTTGCCGATCCTATGGTACCCTTAAACAAAGAGTCGTCTAAACATTAATTACAGGGTTAGAGCGAAGTATTTAGTATTTTGTAATTATGTCTGATAGAACGTTTTAACGATACGTGTGAGAATGATTAATGCCTGGTGCATTTCGAAACATTGTATGCAGTATGCGAGTTTAATTGTAAGAGCGTCGGATTAGTTTTGCTGTATTTTTTCACTGTATTTATAAATATGAAAAACATAGCAAAAGAAAGTAATAACGATACGATTTGTTTATATCGTCGATTACAAGATGGACTATCATTAAAGTAATCGTCATTATGTAAAATACGAAAATGTAAATGTACCTGTTAAATATGAAATGTGATGAAATATGACAAATTTGTCAAATACAAATTAAGAGAAACAATTCTGAATTGCTGAACTGACTGGATCAATAAACTGTATAAGTATCGCCTATTCTCGAATAGCAAATTTCGTATACTCTGAGGTATTCTGGCTTCGACGAGGCCTTCGACTGCATTAACAATTTCTTTCGTATTTTAAACTGTTGGATCCAATTTTGATTACTATTACTTCGTCAACTTTCGACAAACATTTACAAAATTGGATACATAAATTTGAATTACGAAGAAAGTAAATACATAGATCTCTCGACTACAATAAATTGTATAATTAAATTTCAAATTATATCGCAGATGTATTTTCACTATTTAAAAATGTAAACAAAACTGACTTCTTACTATTTTCTAATTGAAACTTTCAAAGAATACTTGCAGTATAAAGAGCAAAAATGCAAATTAGTAATGCGTGTTGTAATGACTGCTTTACAAATGTTTCTTATTCCTCTCTAATTGTGGATCAACTGTCGGTATATAGTTCTATCCAAATAAGATGTTGTAAAGTAATATACGTACAAAAGCAACAAGGAAACATTCGGATACTTATAAAACAAAACACACAAGAGTATTCTGCGAATTATACGCTAAAAGAAATATAGTATTCAACATGTAACACAAGGTGACAAGCATGAAAAACCTATAATGCAATATACGTTTTTAATTGTATTAATTGTAAAAAAGTCTTTTAAATAAATTAATTTATGACAAATTCATTCGAAAATTCAAAGTTATTTCATCGTTTATATGGTGCATGTGGGGAAATCCACAGAACCGATCGATTTTTAGTTATGGAGATAAAGATTTTCAAATGTCATCCACGCCCTTTATCTATAGACTATTTTATTGGAAATTTCTATAAAAGCAATTATCTTCTTGCGTTATTCGTTTTGTTCTAATGCAATAAGAGTTAAAAGTCAGAAACGAAAATTAATTTAGGCAATCTTGGGAAAAGAAATGTTCGACACAATGAAAAACAGTAACCGTATCGATGTATTTTTCCTGAATACAAATGTGATGATAGCTTGGCTATATTTTGGCCGCCATCTTGAAAAACCAGCCAAAAAGGAGAATTTTTTATTTTTTTTTGTATTTATCTCGAAAATTACAAATAAGCCATTCACGTTCGTAGAGTAAACGATTTCTTGTCTCAAATTTGTTGTAATTTTTAGCATTATCCAATTCAACGGGATTGATTTTAAAAAATTTGATTGAGAGTATTATTTTTTGCAACAAGCTTTTATTCTAATATAGGTTCAAATAATTTTCGATTATTTGTGGCCGATCGTAATGACGATGCGACAGATTTTACTTTAAAACTCATATTTAATCGATTTTGCATTTTAGCAATGTCATCAGTCGGAATTGGGGTTTCATTACTTTTTTGTGGCTTAATCCTGTCGGCCCGGGTCGACCGAAAATTGATCGAAAATCGACCGTAAATCGATCGACTTGTGCAAAGAATCGACCCAAAATTGACCCGATCGACCGAATGCCGACTACGGTCGATTTTCAGTCGACTTTTGCGAAGTTGACCGATTAATGCATTTTGTTTAGGTCAATATTAAGTCGATTTAGTAAAAGTCGACTGAAAATCGACCCAAAATCGCCATTCGGTCAATTGTCGATCAATACTGGGTCAACCGAAGTAGACCGATTATCGGTCGACCCGGGGGAAATATTAATTTCAAAGATTTACCTCCTCCTTGTTAAACAGAAATTTGTGTATTCCAAGTAACAATGTTTTTATTCACAAAAGCGTTAACCTTGTCTTTCAACAAATTCACAATCAATTCAACTTTTTGAGCTAATATATTATCAATTACTTTTTTGATATTGTCAACACTTGTTTTAGGAGTACCTAAGTAATACTGGACTTTATTTCAGAGTAACACTTAACACATTTCTTCGAAATTATTGAGTTATTAGTTTTACCACTAGACGAAGCAGAAGCAGTTCTTTTATTTAAATTTCTCAAAGTTTTATAAAAAAATTATGAAGGCATATTTTTGTTTCTCACAAGTTCACATAAAGAGCTCTGGCATACACTATTGTTTTGCTGTCTCGTTTGTATAGATGGCTCTGTGAATACTCAATAATCTGTTACAGTAGTCCTTCCCTTATTCTAATATTTCCCCTCGGGCGTTCTCCCCACCGCACCTGCCGCTTTCTTTAGAAGCACATATGACACATAACTGCGCATGCGCTGCGAAAGAAAACATGAGGGAAAAAGCGGAACAGCAAATGTTTAGTGGGAGAGAGGAGAAAATTAGAATAAGAGAAGAAGGCCTCCATCTTGCCTGACTGGCCAAATTAGAATAAAAGATGGACTACTGTATTGAACTTTTTTGTGTAAGTCTTTCTGATTGCTTGAACTATACGTATTTGATTTGCATGTATTGCACAACATATTCCGCAATTTATTAGTACAGTAGAGTTCCGGTATATTTGCGTCTCGCTATATTTACCTCCCAGCATATTTGCCCAGTTTCGTCTTGTTATATCTGTCTGCCGCCGCTCTCTTTTTCCCCCACATTGCGCTCTGGGGCCTCAGGACTCAGGAGGGGCCTGCTGTGACGTCACGAACGTAACGCGACTAAGGAGAATGGGAGAAGCGGCGCTCCCCTTCTTTTGACAAATATAAGAGACGCGAGGGGAAGGGGAGGAACCGAGCGGGCAAATATACCGGAACTATACTGTAACTTTAATTTTTAATACTGTCGTTACTTTTGTCAAAAATTCACTTTTAATTTGTTTGAATCAATCTTTTCTGTTTGCGCAAGCACAAAATACATACATGCTGAAGATGTTCACTAGGACTTGTAGAATGATTTAATTTGAGCACTATGAACATTTTCTTTACTTATAATTAGTCCAATACCTCAAACAATGACCAATTACGATGCACAAATGCTTCACGCGAAAAACCGACGATAACTACAGTAATAATTTATACCCTTTTTAATATCATTTGCTGCTCTTTTTGTTTACTTTTGAAAACGTCACGCACTGATGCCGATGGATGTTTTGGTTTTTATATTTTTTAAAACTAAGATCTTTTCTACTATGTTCACGAATATCACATATTCGTTTTTCAAATAAATAAACATTCTTTTTTTCTATGTTTTTCCGACTTTTTTCGTACACAATATTTTAGAGAACAAATAAGATAATGTTAATGTAATGAGGCAAAAGATATGTTTGTATATTTAACAAATCTTTAATAAAAAGGAAAGGAAACAGAAATTATGTTTGCAGGATTGCATTTAAGTGTTTTATAGAATGTGCTACATGAAATATTTTAAAATTTGTATATTTTTACTCTATATCTAGAAAACACATCGTACAATAAAATTTTGATTATTTTACATTTGATTTAAACTACAGCCCCTCCCCCCCCCCCCAAAATATTTGCCTCTTCTGTCCTTTTCTAACCTACCCAATATTTCAGTGAGGGGAAGAAATGTTTCCCCTTTCGCCGAAATACAGTTATAGAACGCGCATGCGTCGACCAGATAAAATCAGTTTGCCCATGGTTTAACCTTTCCTACATCGCGCATGTGTGATGTCGACACAGAAATACCGCTCCGTGAGAAGTGGTGTGGAACAGCAATCGAGGGGTAAGGCAAATATTGGGACTGCCCTAGTGGTGCAAATATTAGGGGATAGCAAATATTGGGGGGGGGGGGCTACTGTATGTTCTCGAACACCGTGCACATTTACTGATTCGGTTTGTATTTTTAACCCATTAACGCCCAAGAGGACATAAATTTCACCAAGATTTTCGGAATACTTCATGACGTTAAAAACCAATTCAAAAAATTTGAGGCAAAACATCCTGGATGTAAAATTGATCGCTCTTTCAGATTCTGTTATCAAATTTTGTCTACAGTAGTAAAAAGTCATGAACAAAAAACTGTGAATCGCGATTTTTTTCTTCACAAACATTTTTTAATCATTATTTCCATGTCGAACAGGAAAAGTAATTGAGTCAAAACCTCAAAATATCGTGTCTTTAATGTCTCAGTTATAAATATTCGTAATAATATATGGGGAAATGGAAGATGGCGACTAAAGCTTTCTTTTTTTTTTTAAATATTAGCTTAGTGTACTAAATCTTAAAAAATTAACCGATTTTGTTAAAACTTAGCACCCATAATTTTTTAGGCTCACTCAGTAAGAATTTTAAGTTATTTTTACAAAATTCAAAATGTCGGATCCAATATGGCGGCAGAAAATAAAAAATTTTATTTTATGTATATGAAACTTTGTATACAGGGGTTTTTGAGGTCACCGATTATGAAAATCACGTCATTTTTCCAAAATATAAAATGTCAGATTCAATATGGCGGCCGAAAATTCAAAATTTAATTTTATATTTATGAAACTCGATAAATCAGAGTTTTTGAGGTCTCTGATTACGAATTACGAGTTATTTTTAAAAATTGGATGTAGTATGGCGAACAAAATTAAAAAATTTTGATTATTTTCCTTAAAAATAGACATAGGGAGGTTTTTTCATTTTATTGATAATTTTTTTGTTTATATAAACATCTTAATTTTTTTCTTTTTACAGTTGATAATAAAAATGTTCAGTCTGTAATTTCCATTTTGTTTCATTCCGAAATTCTTAAAATTTGTAATAACGAGTTGAAGTGAAAAAATAAGGAAAATTTATATTTTATTATAAAATTATATTATAAGTAAATTTTTGTCACGGCCAAAAATGTTGACCTATTTATTCTTCATAAGTATTGCCTTTGAAAATTGTAATTTAAAACATTTTTGAAGCGACTATTGGACAATACGTTTCCAACATAATCCACGCGTCAGCACTTTTTATCGCCAGAGGTTCAATAAAAAAACATATATCCTCAAAGTCATATATTGCATTGATTCACAGTATGTCGATACAGTTACAAAAAAGTAAAATAAAATTTTTTATTTTTATTCGTGACATTGGATCCTTTATTTTAATTTTCTAAAAATTACTCCTAATCAGAGACCCCAAAACCCCGATTTACCAAGTTTCATAAAAATAAAATGAAATTTTTCATTTTCGGTCGCCATATTCAATCCGCCATTTTGAATTTTTGAAAAATGACTTCATTATCATAACCAGCGATCTAAAACACCCGCATATAACAATTTGCATGAAAATTAAAAAAAAATGTAATTTTTGGTCGCCATATTGCATCCGACATTTTGCATTTTTGATAAATAACGTGAAATTATTACTCGGAGACCATTATCTCCGACAGTAGACTATTGTTTTGTGATCTAGTTTGCATAGATGGCTCTGTGAATACTGAATAATCTGGTATTGAACGTTTTTTGTAAGTCTTTCTGATTGCTTGAACTATACGTATTTTCTTTGTATGTATTGCACAACACATTTCGCAATTTGTTAGTACAGTAGAGTCCCGGTATATTTGCGTCTCGCTATATTTACGTCCCAGCATATTTGCCCAGTTTTGTCTCGTTATATGTGTCTGTCGCCGCTATCTTTTTCCCCCACCTTGTGCGCTGGGGCCTTAGGAAGGGCCTACTGTGACGTCACGAACGTAACGCGACTGAGGAGAGTGGGAGAAGTGGCGCTCCCCTTCTTTTGACCAATATAAGGATACGGGAGGGGAAGGGGTGGAACCGAACTAAACAGCCATTCACGGTCGATAATGGTGCGACTATTATATGTAGTAGTATTTTTTTAGTGGCATATTATTCTATGAGAGCAAAATTTATTCGTCTGATCAAAAGTAATAAATCCCATTTTAAAAAATTGCAATTGAGTAGTCGCCGCAAAGATGTACAATATTTATTTACTTACCGTTGTTCAAAAAGTTGAAATTTCAACTGCGACAAGACTATATTCTTTCGGGGAGCAAAAAGTTTAAAAGATTGACTTACCGTTATGTCGAGTCTGTGAAATACTTGTTCGTAACTTCAGTTGTAGTTGATAAAAATGGATTTTTTTATAAATAAGGTTTAATTTATTAAATAATTATAAACTTTTACTGTAAAACTTTATGAATGTTATTTACAAATATCAAAACACACTTCGTCATCTATAATACACTTAATATACACGAAGTTGAGCACTTTCGAGGAGTCGATGAAAATACTTACCAGTTTTACTGGACCCGTACCATTTTACAAAAGTACATCGGACCCCAATTGTTCTCCAATGTCGGTACAACAACATGTCCATACTTGGTACCATTATCAGCAAATTTATAAAGACATTCCAACGGTTTCAATGCCTTTCGCTGGTCTCTAAATAAATATAAAATTGCACATAAATTGTTAGCTGCATCTAAACTATTTCGATACTTACTTCACTACAAAAGTCGAGTTTGTATCTTCCCACGATTTCTTTAACGCTGCTTGTACAACACCATCGTTCTGAATAGGACTCAGCGAACACGTTGAGTACACGACTGTTCCTCCGACTGTTACAAGACTTAAAGCATTGCTAAAAACAAATCGTAAAATAATTAATACGAAAAGGTTCAAGTAATTAATTTATCTTACGCAAGTAAAGCAGTTTGAAGTTCTGGTAATTTTAGTCTTTCTTTAAGTCTCGATTGTTTAAATATATTATTGTCCTCTTCGTGCAGGACATGCCTGTCCGTCGTGCATGGAACATCGACTAAAATCTGTAAAAAAGTCAATAGATTAGAAATAGACTTAAAACAATTTATTTTGCTAAATACCTTATTGTAAATGTTTTTATCGTTAATATATTGTGCATCGCTTTGAGTAATGAAGAATTTGTCGTCCCACGAATTGATGTTCGATGTAAATTCTTCAAAAAATCTGTGTATCCTATTTATTCTCGATAGTTGCACATCGTTAGCAACAATTAACCGAGGTAAAAGTGTTTGTAAAACCGTCAACACTTTTCCACCTGGAGCCGCACAAGTATCTAACAGCGCATCTCCAGGTTGTAAATCGAGGGACAACACAGGTAAAATCGAAGCTCCATCAAGAACGTAATAGTCGCTAACTCCAGTTGTTCCCTTTTTCGGTGCAGGGAATTTAGTGTGATTATCTTCGTCGAAGACATAAAGTCGAAGATATTCAGGAAAGTTTAATACTTCTTCTCGTTCGATTTGAATCGAGAAATCTGCACCTTTATTGTACGAATTGTAATAATCGGACTCTAATACAAAGTCGTCTAAACCTTTCAGTTTCGATGCTGGGACAAATTCGTACAGTGCATTAGAAGATAATCCTGAATTAGGTCTTATAATTCGAGTAGTCGATTCTTCGTGTTGAGTATCAACTTCAATCGAGTGGAGATGAGTCGGAGTTAATGGTTGGACTTTGTGACGATTGTCTTCAATCGTTTCAGCAGGAATCGATTCTAATACTGGCGCTACTGGAGCTTTGTAGTCTGTGGGATAAATCGAATGCAGATGAGACATTTCGTTCATTGCTCGTTCTTCCCTGTGAGATTTTTTGTGCCGTTTGTTTTTATCGATTTCATTCATTGTTTCTAAACTATTTTTGTGAGCATCGTAAATACTCTTTAGGTTCATTGCACCTAACAACTATAAACGAAATAAGTTATACTTTTTAAAACGATGTTCAAAATATTTTTACTTACTTCAAGATCTGCGCATATCCTTTCAGAGTCGCTGAAGTTATTAACGATGGCGACATATTTATGTTCTTCGGAAAGCAGTGCTTCTCGGACATGTAACCACAATTTTCCATAAATGCTTGAATAAAAATCATCAAAGTGTTCCAATGCTTTATCTTTAACAGTTTTCTTATTTTTTAGAACTGACTGAAGAATAAGAAATATATAAATTGTAAATAATTTTAAAATGCAGGTATTTAATTGAATAAAATTTGTAAAATTAATAAAAGACTTACCCAATGATTTGGTCCATGTCCTCTAAATCTTACTGGCATTTGCAGTAATTTGTGTAGTTTTAATTTTCCAAATAATTGTGTCATTTTGGAATAAAAAACGTATTCATGGAATACAATTTGAAAATTGAAGGTTATGTTCGACGTCGATTGTGTGTGTTCATGTGATTGTGTTTGTGTATGTTAGTCTACATATGTGGTGGATTTATTTTATTTAGATATTAATTATTAAAAATAGATGAAAATTCAGTGCTTGTGATTTTCATTAATTAATATATCTAAACATATACTACATAAATACATGTGTGTGTATATATACACATTTGGCATTTTTACATTTTTGCAGCTTCCAAAACTGTTTTCTAATATTTATTTTTATATCATTTTTTATCATGTGAAAAAAAAGATTAAACAGTTAAATTTCGTTAATTGAATTTCTTAATTATCGTATTGTATCTTTAATTGAAAGAGTTTTATATATTATTTTGATACTTTTAGAAGGGGTTAGGATCTTGGAAATAAAGTAACAGTTATGTAACAACTATGTAACATTTATGTAACAATGTAACCATTAGGTAAATATACAGTAGGACCTCTCTTATTCGAACCTCTCTTATTCTAATTGCCTTTCTTATTCTAATTGTCCAGCTTCTCTTATTCTAATCGTTCCCCCAACAAGTCTTCTCCCACTATCATACGAAAAGTCACGAAAAATATTGTCCACGAATCACAAGCTCGCAAGCAAAGTAAGTGGGGGTAAGGGGAAAATGAGAATAAGAGAGGTCGGCGCCATCTTGAAAAACTTTACTAATTAGAATAAGAGAGGTTCTACTGTACATTACTTTTCGTGTTTGCAGGGGAGAATATAATTTAATTTTTCATTTTTATTAACTTGATCTCAAACAGACAAAAATAAGTTATCTTTTATTATAAGTTGGTAGATCAAAACAAACAAAAATAACGTTAAAGATAAAAGTTAAAAGATAAACGATAATAATTCAAAATTAATAATTATAGTTTAATACCTCTTCAAGACAGTCGAGAATATAATTTAATTTTTCATTTTTATTAACTTGATCTCAAACAGACAAAAATAAGTTATCTTTTATTTTAAGTTAGTAGATCAAAACAAACAAAAATAACGATAAAGATAAAAGTTAAAATATAAACAATTATAATTAAAAATTAATAATTAGTTTAATACCTCTTCAAGACAGTCCCCTGCAAACACAAAAGTAACAGTTATGTAACAACTATGTTACATTTATGTAACAATGTAACCGTTACGTAAAAATATTGCATAACTGTTACTTTCCGTGTTTGCAGGGTCTAGTTAAAAGTTAAAAAGTTAACCATGAAAATAACTAATAGTGAAGTTAAAAGTTAACGACACTATCAATAACTACAGTTAAAATCAAATAACTTCTTAACTAGTTAATTTAATTTTCAACTTTTTAAAACCCAGCAAACGAAAATTCATTGAAGATTCATTGAAATTCATTCATTGCATCACTTCTGAATTCGTTTTCTTAGCTTCTGCAATCAATTTCAATAAGAAAATGTGTTTCAATGATTTTGAATGCTTAAAATCTCATAAAAATTTGTTGGATTTAATGATTCTGAATGGGAAAATAGTGGAATGAAGAAATGATTTCGTTGAATGAATTTTAATTGAAAAGTGCGAATAGAAAAATTGCAAGTTGAAAGAATTTCAATTGAAAAATAGTTATATTTGCCGCGAATGAATTTGAATGGATAGTTAATTATTACAGGACAACAAATTTAATGATTTTGAATCGAACAAAAAATTAGATGAAAATGCAACTGATATGAATGAAATCGAATCGGTTATTACCAATAGCAAGTTTTGGAGGTAAATGATTTTTCATGGAAATAAAATATTTAAATGAAACAATCGTTCAAAAAATACGAAAAAGTTGGTTCTTTAGTAATTTTTGACGAAGAATTTAAAGATAGTATAATAAAAATTGTAACAACATTTTTTGACCCAATACAATTTTTCCTCGAAAAGAAATGGAATTTTTTAAAGTCCACGCGTAATTATTTCGGTAGTACGGTTTTCTTTTCACAAAAACTTTTTTTTTAATGTTTAAATTAATTTAGCAAATTTTAATGGGTCAAAGAAATTCGTTCTTGAGTAACTTTTGACGCGGATATCAGTGTTGTTGGAATAAAAAATGTAAAAAATTTGTTTTTTAAATTTAATTTCTTTAAATCCATCCTTAATTTTAAAAAAATGTGTTTTTACGTTCACCTAAATTTAAAAAATTTTTAAATCAATTTAGAAGAAAGAATGAAAAAAACGAAATTAAAAATTACTGAATCGAATTTTCAAGATTTGAGTTTCATAAAGGCAATTCTAACAATTTGTTATGCTCTCTTAAAAAAAATCAAAGATATTTGTCAAGAATTTACAGAGAATTTTCTCCAATATCGAAAAATCATGTATTGCAGAAAATTCTCGGCCAATTCTCTTCAATTGTTTTTGATTCTTAGTAGAAGATAGTAAACAATAGTTAGAATTGCCTTTATGAAGCCCGAATTAAAAAAAAAATTGACTCAGAACTTTTTAATTTACATGTTTTTAGCTTTGATTACTAATGGTACCCCATTAAGATAGTCTAATCTACTCTAAAAGATTTTAATTAATAAATATAAATTATTCCAACTTTTTCAGGTATTCCGACACCTTGAAAAACACCGTGGAAAATTACTTCAATTTAAGTGTAAGCAATAATATTTTTCAAACACTGTGCGGAAAGTACAAACTTTTCAAGGTGAAAATCGTGTGGAAAACAGTTAATTTCCATTCCATTTGAAAATCGTGCGGGAATGACTACAATCGGTCATACAAACTTTCCACACAATGTTTGAAAAAATAGTACATATATGATACGCGTGCGGATTAGTAATTCCCACATTCGTGCGAATGACTAATCTTCCGCACAGGTATCATACTGTACTATTCCTTTCTATGTGACAAGATGTACCAAATGTAATAATAAATAATTAGAAAAATTAATATATAAAATGCACAAACTTTTATTAATACTAAATCATTAAAAAATGAGAAAGCCAATGAAATTGAATGAATTTTAATAATACAATAAGCACGTACATACTGAAATCAATGATTTTAAAACAATAGAAAATCATTGGTTCCAGCTCTGTTGAATAGATTTCTATTGATATTTTGTGATTAAGAAAATCAATTCAAATCTATTGAGATTCATTCAAAATTATTCAATGAATTTCAATGATAATTTCGTTTGCTGCGAAGCACTACCAAACATTGCGAATATTAATTTTTACATTATTAAAAATATGTTCTACAGAATATGAAACCATAATCTCCGATGAAACATGCAGAGAGTGAATGCGGAATAAAATTCCTTTTTATTTGTCATATGTGTTAACCATGACCATTATATGAGTGGTTCGTCCAACGATTTCGTTACGGATTCTTGTTCCTGCTTTTCCTAAGACTCCAATAAATCTTATTAAAACATAATAATATTCCATAATATTATGTAAAATAATTGTTAATAAGAAATTGTTTTCAAAAAAGCATAATTTTCAAAAGAAATTCATGCCAGGACGCTCAATAAACCAGAAAGTATACGGAATCGATATTTTACATTCTGTTTCTTTCTAGTGTGTCGTATTGATTATTCGAGATTCACACTATTTTATGCGACAGACATCGAAAACTGTGGAACATCAATTTTATCAATATGGTGGAATAGAAGAGGGTTCAATTTCGAGAACTGGTAATTCAGAATGAAATCGGAATACTCAGGATTGGTCTTGTGTCCGTGAAGGAGCTGATAATGTATATGAAATCGTATTAATTAGAATACAGTTTATATCCTTTTGTACGTGTTGTATAATTCCGAAAAAAGCGAATATATAATTAAAACTAGAAAGTGTCAAACAAAATATTATGTATCCGTAAATATCGAATTACGTGTTAAACAGTGATCGTCAGCAGTGGACCCGTGGTCGGCGTCGCGCGAGCTCGTTACTCAAGTGAAGCAACTTACTTGGAGAACAGTAGGTGGATAGTGACCGCCCGAGAACAGATTTTCTTCAGAAATAATTAAGTTATTAAAATAAAAATAAAAAATAAGCATCATTAAGTTAAATAAACAGTATTAATTTTTCAATTTAATTTTTTAATAAAATTTTATAATAAAAAGAGAAAGAATGAAAAGAATTATACAAAATTCCTATCAGTTTTGAATTTCATAGGATTCGGTAGGAACAATTCTATCCTTCCCAATACTTTTACAAGGATTAAGAAATAGCATTCAGAAGTATTGAAAATTCCAATGCTTTTGAATACACCCAGCAAACGAAAATGGATTAAAATAAATTGAAAATTTGAATTTTTTTGAATCCGGATTCTTAATTCCGTGTAAAGAATTTAAATAAATTACAATGTTTAGGGTTAAATAATTTTCTATTCATACTGGGTAATTGAAGCGTATAATCATTTTGCATTGAAAAAGATTCAAAATATCAATTAATCTCTATCAATGAAGTGAACATAACCTTAAAATGGCAGCAAACGAATATGGATTGGAACCCAGCAAACGAAAAAGTATTCAGAAGCATTGAAATTTTCAATACTTCTGAATGCTATTTCTTAATCCTTGCAAAAGTATTGCGAAGGTTAGAATTGTTCCTACCGAATCCTATGAAATTCAAAACTGATAGGAATTTCGTATAATTCTTTTCATTCTTTCTCTTTTTATTATAAAATTTTATTAAAAAATTAAATTGAAAAATTAATATTGTTTATTTAACTTAATGATACTTATTTTTTCTTTTTCTTTTAATAACTTAATTATTTCTGAAGAAAATCTGTTCTCGGGCGATCACTGTTTAACACGTAATTCGATATTTATGGATACATAATATTTTGTTTTGACGCTTTCTAGTTTTAATTATATATTCGCTTTTTTCGGAATTATACAACACGTAAAAGGATAATTAAAATGACCAAGCTCACATTATTAAATATTAAAAGAATTGCCGTGAATAGATTCTCGTATCGAGGGATTCCCTTCCACACATTTGTTTCATTCGGTATTGATTTCAATACATACAAAAATCGGCAATTCCACACACTAAACTGAAATTAATTCCTCTACAATATTTCTGCTAATAATTGGATTATATACAGGAGAAGGTTGCCTATTCTGTTAAAAGAATAAAAAGTAATCTGATTCTGAAAGAAATACACAATTATTGAAAGATTGTCTTTCCAATTCTACGTCCTGAATTCAAATAAATTGACATAACCTCTCATTTTACGAAGGATTCAATTGAATCTCAATAATAACTTTGGCGAATTCTATTTATTGGAATTGAAATCAATAGACTACAACTTCCATCTTGTAATTGATTTCACTGAATACAATTCGAAGCAGGGCAATCCATGTACAGGAATACAAACGAATTCAGAATTTAAATAGATTTGCTAAAATCAACAATCCGGATTGGCGGGTAAATATTTCAATTAATTTCAATAAATTTCTATCCATTTTCGTTTACTGGGTAAGCCTCGCTGGACAATATTGTAGTGATTTACGGAAATTCCGTTCTTATTAGTGATAGAACGGATTTTAATTGAACTTAACATCAATTTTCTTAACTATACTTTCAGTATTAAACGCGCATCATCAGTAATATGCGATAATCAAAATTTTCTTTTTACATCGATAAAATAACTAAACATATCAATTTATAATTTTCCATAACAATTTTAACTGTTTTGAGTTTTATAAAATGAATATTATTAAGTTACTATTTTTATTCTTACTCTTTATGAGTCACTCATTCGCATTTCGCCATTTTTATATAAAATATCCATTAAAAAATTAAATTACTTGCATATTTCACGCGTATCTATGGCTGCTGCATTATTACTTCGTATTTACGTAATTAGCAAGCCAATGAAATATTTGAACTTTAAATTTTAATTTTTATAATCTTTTATTTCGTGGAAAAAAAATACGTCGATTTTACACTTTTTCGAAGAATGACCCATATATCGCATTTGTAACAGCAAGAGTGGGAAGGAAACAGACTTATTTCGTATTATGTAAATCGTACACAGATTTTTCGTATACATATACTTTTTCGATTGTTGGGCGAAACTGCTATGTTTTGAATATGTATTTACGCTCCACATCGGAATGGTCAGTACAAATGTAGTGACGTGGTCACGTGCTTATCACGTGATTATTTCGTACCCCATCAGCGCAAGTCTTCACTTCACCTTATTTACAATTATGGATTTGTTTCTGCAGTTACAATTACAGTTTGGAGCATAGAGTAATCATTTAGTGATAATAATTTAAGTCTGAATATGTAATAATATAGTGCATATAATTATGTACATACATATAATTTGATATAATAGCATTGATTAAAAGTAATTTGAAATGCCGGCTCTGGAAGAGTCTGTAGTCGTTCAACCACCACCTCCGACAGAACCTGAGGATTTGAACAGCACAGCACCTTCCTCGCAACCTATAGTCGGTATAATATACCCACCTCCAGAGGTGAGAAATATTGTTGATAAAACAGCCAATTTTGTTGCCCGGAATGGACCCGAGTTTGAATCTAGAATTCGACAAAATGAATTAGGAAATCCAAAGTTTAATTTCTTAAATTTCGGTGATCCGTATCATGCGTACTATCAGTACAAAGTAAACGAGTTCAAAGAAGGAAAAATACCTGATCCTTCTTTTGGTATTGGGAAGGGAGTTAATCTATTAGCGCATCAGAAACAACAAGAAATATTAAAGCAGGTAGAACAACCATTTGTACCAAAAGATCCACCACCAGGCTTTGAGTTTATAGCGGATCCACCTTCGATTTCTGCGATTGATTTAGATATTGTCAAATTGACAGCTCAGTTTGTAGCCCGTAATGGACGACAGTTCTTGACTAATCTCATGAATCGAGAGCAAAGAAATTTCCAATTTGATTTTCTTAGACCGCAGCATTCCTTGTTCCAGTATTTTACAAAATTGTTGGAACAATATACTAAAGTGCTAATTCCACAGAAAGATCTACTTCCTAAACTTCGAGAGGAAATTGAAAATCCTGACAAAATTCTGCAAGATGCAAAATACCGTGCAGAATGGTTTAAATACAAAGAAGCACAGAAAAGAAAAGAAGAAGAAGAATTAGAACGAGAACGAGTTGCTTATGCTCAAATTGAATGGCACGATTTTGTAGTGGTCGAAACGGTCGATTATCAACAATTTGAAGTTGGTAATTTCCCAGCACCTACAACACCACACGAAGTTGGTGCGAGAGTGTTGATGCAAGAACGCATTGAAGAAGGTGATGTCGAGATGCAAATTGAAAGTGACAGCGATGAAGAATTACCGATCAGGACTGTCAACGATAAGGATCGTGGAAAAGATAACATTCAAGTCGAGGACATGGACGAAGAATCCAGCGAAGAGGAAGAAATGGCCCCACCAGGTGATACATTCAAAATTAAGGAAAAAGCACGCACTGACATGCAACCCCCACCGCTGCCACCTACACCTGGAAATGTTGTTGTTAAAAAGGGTTACGATCCCAAGCAACAAGTCGTTAAAGCTGCAGCAACTCCGGATGAATTTCTCATTTCTCCAATTACTGGAGAACGTATTCCAGCGAGTAAAGTACAAGAACACATGCGAATTGGTTTACTGGATCCTCGATGGGTCGAACAGAGAGACAAACACTTGGATAAACTTGCTCAAGAAACTGTCTTTGCACCTGGAACAGCCATAGAAGCAAGTTTGAAACAACTTGCCGAAAGGCGTACAGACATTTTTGGTGTTGGTGATGAAGAAACGGCTATCGGTAAGAAAATTGGCGAGGAAGACAAAAAGAAAGAGGATAAAGTTACTTGGGATGGCCACACGTCTAGCGTGGAGGCTGCTACTCGTGCAGCTAGAGCTCACATTACGTTAGAAGAACAAATCCATCAAATTCACAAAGTTAAAGGATTATTGCCAGATGAAGAGAAAGAAAAGATTGGACCAAAACCTGCAAATCGTGGATCAGAATTATCGAATATGGCTGCAGCAGCTTCGAAACCTCAAGCAACCCTAAAAGCCCCACCGAAACCACCTGCTCCTAAGCCACAAGTTTCGATGGTTCAAGTTCCTACTCAACCTCCTCCACCACAGATGAGTATGCCACCAATGGGCATGCCTCAACCAATGATGCATCCTTCGATGATGATGATGGCACCAATGCCACCGATAAGACCACCTCCCCTATTGCCTCCTAATATGTCACCATTCATGCCAGCACCACCCCCACCGTTACCACCACAGATGCAACCTACCATCGGCATGAAACATCCTGGAGATGTAATGGATGACGAACAACTAGCCAAAAAATTACGTACCGAAGATACTTTGATTCCAGAGCAACAATTCCTGTCTACTAATAAAAATCCTGTTCAATTGAGCATCGCTGTTCCTTTGATGTCTGAGAAAGCTGAATGGAAGCTGAATGGCCAAATTCTAAGCATTGTTCTTCAACCAACAGATACTATCGCAACAATGAAAGCCAGAATCAGTGAACAAACTGGAATGCCACCAGGAAAACAGAAATTGCAATACGAGGGAATGTTCTTTAAAGATAACAATACTCTAGCTTATTATAACTTAGTACAAGGTAATATTATCAACCTTCTACCAAAGGAAAGAGGAGGCAGAAAGAAATAAGTAGACTTCTACCATTATCTCAAAGAAGGTTTTCCTGACCAGGTTGTCACAAAAAACCCTCATCATGTGTTTGAGATTTATTTCATTGACTGTCGTTAACTACATCAGTATAAAACTGAAATATTTTGATAATTTGTATTATAAACTTATGTAGTTTATATTAGCTCTGTGTATATATTCTATGTAACGGTAAGATTATTTTCGCAATATATAGATAGTGAATATTAAAAACATTGTATTAAATGTAGATTTAATAAAGAACAATGAATAACGTCATTATCAATTGTTAATGGGGAAAATTTTATTTACTATTTGCTTATTCTTTTAGATGGTTATTCTGAATTAATTAGCAACTTTAATTTTTTGTTTGCAAAAGAATATATAAATGTATTCATTTGCTTTGAAATTACTTTTTGCAATTAATTTTTGTTTAGTTTTATTTCTATGCGGTTGAATATATTGATATTCCAATTCTGATTCAAATTTATCGGAGAGGAAAATGATTAAAGTTAATGAACCGTTTTATAACATTTTAATTTTTGTTATTATTTAGTAACATAATAGGTTTTGTAGTTAGTTATCTTTATTGTTCACCATTTGTTCCCTGCAAACACGAAAAGTAACTGTTATGTAATATTTACGTAACGTTACATTGTTACACAAATGTTACATAGTCGTTACATAACTGTTACATAGTCGTTACATAACTGTTACATAGTTGTTACATAACTGTTACTTTTGTGTTTGCAGGGTTATTACGATTTCCTCTTTGCTCTTATTATAAGTATTTTACAAATATTATAAATAATTTACATTTAGCATTTCCCTTAGCTTCCCCGACTTGCTCATTCCGTTACATTTTATCGCGGCATATTTGCATTTCACTCTTCTCTCCCTTTCTCACACCCAATTAATTTATCACTGGTCTGCTTCAACCATTCATAACCCGGTTCTCATCCAGTAACTCTCTCACCCCTTTATTCCATCTACAGTAAAACTCCTCTTACTTGAACACTCGCTTTCTTGAACACCCCGTCTATTTGAACAAAATAACCTCGTTTATTTGAACGATTTCTACTTCCCCTTACCCCCACTACTCGCTCTTACGCGGATACAAATTCCAATGCGCGTGCGCTACTCACGACGGACGGGTATATTGTGCGAGGAGTGCGGACAACTGTAAGCGTTCAAATAAACGGGGTCGGAGGGGAAATGCTGGCTCGACCCTGTTCAACTAAGAGGGGTTTTACTGTAATTTGTTACAGTAGGCCCCGCCCTAAGTTATACCGTCCAAAGTTATATGTCTATTCAAAGTTATACCTTTCAGGTGTCCAAAGTTATACCACTATCCTCCTCTCCTTTCCCCACCACATTGTTCCGCACAGTCGCTTCACGACACTCACACACAGTAGCATTTATTGCACGAATATAAACAGAGTTAGAGAAGTGGGAATAGTGAGGGGCTATAACTTTGGAGAAACTTCCGCCATTTTGAAAGAACCGACGGTAAAACTTAGGATGGCTACTGTTCACTCATTCATCCACTGCTCCCATCCTTCATCTTCCCTCCAACATAATCACACTCTTGTTTCTCCTTTCCAATACCTCCCAGTTCTTTCAATATTCCCACATCTTGCTCTCGCAATTACTTTTACCCGATCTCCCATTTTATTTCCCCCTTGCTTCAAATATCTAGATCTGCCCAGGGTTCTGAACCCTTTATACCTTTCATTATATCTTGATCTTTCTACTCCATTATATCTTTCTTGATCTTGAACTTTCTTATTCCTTTCCCTTAAAAGCTGTACTCTGCCCCCTACCCTTTCACAATCCTTCTCACTCATATCACATTTCCATAAGTATTCTCGCCTTTCCTTACTCTCTTAGGACTACATGCAGTAGTCCCCATCCTAAGTTATACTGTCGGTTCTTTCAAAATGGCGGAAGTTTATCCAAAGTTATAGCCCCCACTATCCCCACTTATATGTATATATTCTAATATGGTTAGGCCTCATGGCCTGGCCCCTGCGGATCGACAGGATCCTATTGTGGCAAACCTAGCTAGTTAAAGCTCATCCCGCAGCTGCAGCCAGTCAATAAATGCCACAATGCTGCTGAATGAGTAGTTTTTGATTTTTCCTGAGGTAAGGAAGTCTGTCCCGAAGATTGATTTACGTTTCTGACAGGTCGCTGTGCAGAATGTTAGTAAGTGTTCTGGAGTTTCCTCTTCACATAGACAGAAGCGACAGAGTGCGGTGTCTGTCAGCCCCATTCTTAGGGCATGCTTTTTTTAGGCGACAGTGTCCTGTTAGTACTCTTGTTACTGCTGTTGCTGTATTTCTGTTTGACATCCCCACTTACGTAACTCTATTTATATCCGTGCAATGAGTGCTTCTGTGTGTAACTGTCGCGAAGTGAGTGTAAGCTCAGCGAAACAATGTGGTGGGGGCAGGAGAGGAAGAGAGTGGTATAACTTTGGACAATCCATATAACTTTGGATAGATACATAACTTAGGGCGGGACTACTCTACAGTAGAACCTGCGATATCGCAACAGGTCGGTTTCAGACTGACTGCAATATCGCCAAAGAAACTTCTTGATTTTACCCCTTCTTCAACAACAAGTTTGGAAACGCGCATGCGCTTAGCCATGTACGATGTACCATTTCTCCCACACACAGCCATATATACGTTTACAGTTATCAGTGACACTGACATAACCTCCTACGATTTAATTTTGATTCCGTTCAACGAAAAATTATAACGAATTTATATCAGAGATCTATAACCTCTGTTCATATAAAAAAGGTATAGGGGAAGTAGGTGCAAAGTGGGATGGTTTTGGGAAAACTCGTATACAAAAAATATGGGGCATAAGAATGGTTAGGTGTGGTTTAGAAACCCTTATTTTGGTTCTCAACTAACCTATTATGAAACGCATTTTAAAAGAAGTACCTGTTTAATACTCCAAATTTCAATTTTACGAAAAAAATTTTTTTGATAAATCTGAAAATCCAGGGGCAAAGTGGGATGGGTTTTTAAAATTAGTTCTGGAAAGGTTTGACAGATGGAGAGAGAGAGAGAGAGAGAGAGAGAGAGAGAGAGTTCCTGCTTATCTCTGTGAACCTAAATCAAAATGGAATACATCCCACTTTGCCCCAAAATAGAATTTTTTTAAACACGTCGCTAAAAATCATCCTCAACCCCAAATGAAACAAATAGAAAACAAAGATAGAGTGTAAGAGAAGACTATTAAATCCAGATGATTGTAATTCATTTTCTCATATTATTATTATTTCTTACAATTACATGAGAAATCGCATGAAAAGTTTCCCGGATCGACTGATATTTTAAAAATCTCATATGATTTATCATATGATATTACGAACATTTTCAGTAGGGTACTGAATGGAAACAGAAATATGTTTCAAAATTTGTATTACAATGACTCATTTGTAAATAAACAATGCAAACAAACTCGCAGGAAATATTCTAATACGGCGAAACGCCAAAATCCCACTTTGCCCCGTATCCCACTTTGTCCCTAATTTCCCTACATACATACGAATATATTTACCATAATATAATCTAATGTTTTTTAAATTAACTAATTTTCAGCCTTTCAAGTCGTTAAAAACACCAAAAATGAATCTACCCAAGCCGATAACTGATTCTACAGAAAAGAGTAAAATATTTTTAAACTTTATATTTTTATTTAAAATAGTCATTTCATTTATATGTTTTTTACCTTCATAGAAAAGAAAAGGCCACCTTCGTATCAGCGCCCTTCCATATCCAAAAAATTGGAAATTATCCAGCGACTGAATGATGGACAGGACCCTAAGAAAGTAGCTCTTGAACTGGGTGTTTCTTACTGGGTAGTCAATCGAGTTAAACAAAATAAGCAGAATCTTTTAAAAATGGAGAAAACTCTCAAAGAGCAACACGGCAGTACTACGATAAAACGCTATTCAGCAATTCTCGACTCTGGCTTTGAAAAAGCATTGTTCACGTGGTTCGCGCAGCAGAGGGACTGTGGCGAGGCCGTGTCGGGAGTGAAACTCCGAAATGAAGCATTGCGTTTACATGCATTGGTAAATGGACCTTCAAATTTTAAGGCTAGCAACGGTTGGCTCTGTAGTTTTAAGCAGCGACATGGGATAAGAGAGGTTCCAGTCCAAGAAGAAAAATTATCGAGTGATGTTAAAGCCAATGAAGAGTTAGTTTCGCTCTTTCGAAGATACTTCGCGATGGACGGATACAGCCTTGAAAATCTGTACAATGCGGATGAAACCGGCTTATTTTGGAAATGTCAGCCTCGAAGGACTCTGATATCGAGAAATGAAATTTCAGCCCCAGGGTTTACAGCAAAAAAGGACCGCATTACTGTAATGGTCTCTGCAAATGCACTGGGATCACATCAAGTACCACTAATGGTAATTGGGAAGGCTAAAAAACCGAGGTGTTTCAAGAACATAGAAACTCTACCAATTGCATATACAAGTCAAGCGAACGCATGGATGGATAAGACTGTTTTCCTACATTGGTTTCAAAATGTGTTTGTGCCTGCAATTCAAGAAAAACAAGAAAAGAGCGGAAAAGTTGAAAAAGTCCTTTTAGTTCTGGACAATGCTCCGTCGCATCCAGTTGCAGAGGAGCTAAATGCAATTGATCCAAATATTCAAGTTTTTTACTTACCTCCTAATGTAACTGCCTTGATTCAGCCTATGGATCAAGGCGTAATCGAGGTTTTGAAAATGTTGTACAGAAACAAATTTTGCGCTGAGCTTATACTTGATGCGAAAGGAATGCCCCCAAATGTAGAGCAATTTGTAAAAAAATGGGATTTATTAAGCTGTATTTCTGCACTTTCTTCGGCATGGAATTCTATGGGGCCTGACACTCTAAGGAATGCGTGGAATAATATTTTAAATGGACAGCCGTTGCAACATGAAATTAACATGGATGACTGTTCGCGTGTTATTCAAAAAGCTTTTGTGCCTAATCTGACATCAGAAGAACTGCACGAATGGCTTGCTGTTGATAGATTTGAGTGCGGATGGGAGGTGCAATCTAGTGAAGCTCTTTTTAATTCATTAAATTCAAACACAGCATGTGATGTAAATAATGACAGCCAAAGCGATAGTGAAGACTTGAACGAAGAAGATAATAACGAACAAATTGCCTGCGAAACTGTACCAATGACTGCCGCTGAAGCCTGCGATTCTTTTAAAAAGTGCTATCACTGGTTTTCTACGCGATGGGAATCTCAACCGGAAGATTTGATCCATCTTGATAAAATGAGAAGTGTGGCTATATCTGCGTTTTTCGATGAAAGAAATTCCAAATAAATTTTTACTATTATCGGCTCTAAAACTAGTTGCATCGAAAGGAGCTATACTGTCTCCGCAGAACTGACTTCTTTTCAAATAAATAGACTTCTAGTCGTTAATAAAATTAGTTTCATGTATAACTGTTTATAAATGTATAAAAATAAAGATGTACATATTTGAAATTTATTTACATGCATTCATATATCAATACCTTCAATATTAAAATAAAATAAACAATAAGTAATAGGTATAGACTTCAACGTAACTTCGTTACAGTGTTTATTTATTAATGTATAATCTGAATTTCAGTTATACACATTTAAATTGTTTTAATTAATTTGCAGTGCGTGAGTATAATTTATTGCAGAAGTCTTCTACCATTCTTCTGTCAGTATTCAAAATGTACGGCAGTTGTTTGAATGTGTGCACAAGAGTGGGGGAAGTCTTCTCTCCGCCTTTTGGCGATATCCCAGTCAATTTCTTGGCGATATCAAAGTCACTGCGATGTAGAGGTTTGCGATATCCCAGGTTCTATTGTATTCTCCTTTTCCTCTTTCCTTCTCTCTCTTATACATTCCCTCAGAATCTTTCTTCCCCTCTTTTTAATTATCTTATCTATATATCTTATTGCTCTTGTCCTCACTTCCGTGTCACCTTGTCTGGTTTCCATTTTTCCCTTACAATGTACCATGGTGTATTTCTATCCACTCCCAATAGCCATCTCAAATATCTCTCATCTACTGCCTCCACTTCCTTCCACTCCCTGAACCCCCATATCTCTATCCCATACGACAGCACCCCCTACCAATATCTTCTTATATAACTTCATCCCCCATTTCCTGTCCCCTTTAAATTTTCTTTCCCCGAAGCTCCACACCCACCCCATAACCATATTTGCTCTTTTTACTCTTTCCCTAACTTGTTCCTTATTCCCATTATTACTTTGCATTATATACCCCAGATACTTGAACTTTTTAATTTCCTCGATCTTATTCCCTTTCTACCACCATCGTCTGTTGTTTTTACCGTCTCTCCCTCCGCCTTTTTTAAAAGTCAATACTTTGGGCTTTTCCACGTTCAGGACCAACTTTTTTTCTCTTGAGGTATCACGTTCTTCCCACTATCACTCCCCCTTGTCCTTTCGCTAATTCCTCTCCTAAATACGCCATAGATAAATTAAATAGGGTCGGGCTCAGCGGGAATCCCTGCATAGCCCCTTTATTCGTCCAAAAGCACTTCGATATTTTATCCCCTACGCTCACCCTGCACCTAGTTACTTCGACCCAGACCATAGGTCTGGCGAAGTATTGAATTTGGTCAGTTCCCGCCAAAAAATTACCCTATAGTTTTTCATCAAATGTCGACGTTTCAGGCCCTAAGGAACCCAAAGCAACAATAAAAAAATTGGTGTCCGTTAGGTTGTACGTCCGTCCGTCCGTCCGTCCGTCCGTCCGTGGGCAAAATTTTGTATACGCGATATCTCGCGACTGGCAGGACGAATTTAAAAAGTACAAACGGATTTGGGTTTCTCTTGGCCAAACTTAGATCTGATTAGTTTTTAGATTATGGGGATGTTTAACAAACAAACGCTCAAAAAACACGTTTTTTTCCATTTTTTAACAAAAAATACAAATCGTACAAAAAAATGTTTCACACAAAAAATATAGAACATCCAATTCTCTACAAAAAAGGTTGTATTCATTTCTTCGTAAAATCAACGATAATGCCGTAAAAAACGGAAACCGAAGTATCCCACATATAAAAAAATTTATTTCCTGCAACCCGACCTGTCAAAAACTCGACGAAACCGCGTTTTTTTAAGCATCAGTGTGAACAAGACGTGCTCATTTATCAGTGCTTCGGCTGATCTGCGGTCGGGGTCGAAGTTTTGAAAATGCGCATTTTCAATTTTAATATAGGGTGAATATGCCAATGAATGGACGACTACCAATGAATGTTCGATTTTCTACATATTTCTATTTCTTATGAATGTATGATGCACAACATGCAACAAAATACATATTTTTATGTTCTTTGAACATTCAAAACAATATTTACAGTACTATTGATCTTCTAGTGTTTATTATTTTGTAAAAACTGGTACTGAAAACGTCCCATTTGATTTAACCCGTCTATTTATTGGGGTTTAGCGGATTTTTTTACAAACGTATGAAGACGAGGTTAATAATTAAATAAAATCAAAGGTTGAACTACACGGTCATAAAGAGCAGAGTCTAACGATTCTAATGGTGGTATCATAATTAAATTTTCATAAAAGAATTCAAAAGTTACAATCGATCAAAGTGTGAAAAATGCTTAACCGCCCATTCATTGGCATATTCACCCTATTTAAGGAACAAGATATTGTTACAATATATGTATAGAAACTACTCGAACCTAACGATGCTAGAACTACCCTCTGCCGCCTTCTTTCCTGGCAGTGTTAAAATGGGAATATTCCCGGAAGCATCAGCCTTTCTTCAGGGAACTGTAATACGAATTTAGCCAAAATTGTAGGCACCCGGGTCGAAGGCATCTAGTTATATTTTTCTAATATTCACTCTCCAATAATTGAATGATAATCTGGATCGCAATAGCTCAGTTAATTCAATTAATTTTTTATGTGTTTTTTCGTTGCCATGGCATACAAATGAAAGTAGTATAGAGTCACGCTGTCATACTAGACTGTACTAGCGGCAATCTTGAATTCCTGCCACCTATTGACCATCTACTGCATTTCATTATTCAAACGTGTATGAAGATCGTGCTGCTGATGACAACCAAATATAGTGACTGGTTGAAAATTAAATTAGCAGATTTGCGATCATTATTATTAATAAATTATTGGAGAGAACGTAATAAATAAACCTGCAATTTACAAAAATCTATAAATTACAAAAAATCTACAAATCTAGAATTTACAAAAGGTTATTGTAAGATGGAAAATATGTGGAATTCAGATTTAAAGGATAAATAGATTTAAAAAAAAAGAAAACTGGCAAAGATCGAGGTATGTAATTCTTATATCCAATATAATTCTTTTTTCTTGTATTTCATATGTATGTGTCAATATAATTAATTTATTTTCAATCATTAACTTAGTGAAAATACAATGATTTTTTGTACAGTACGCAAATGGTAGTTTTCGATACAAGGGCGTATGCGTAAAGAACTTTACACACACACACGTGTGCCGAAATATTGTTTACGTACGGCTTTTTCGTGCGTAAAGTATAATCGAGTGCGTAAAGTTTACTTTACGCACAAGTTTATTTTACGCACCGAAAACACGTACATAATAGTATTTTTCGATACTTGTGCGTAAAATACGATTTTACGCACCGTTTTTAACATGCGATTAGATAGGCCGGTGCGTAAAATCGAATTCTAACGCACGCGTGCCGAACGATATTTCGCCCCCTTTGGTTGAAAACTTTTTCTTAAGGTAGAAAAAGTAAGTTTTTATTGATTTTAGGTGAAACGGGGGTGTT
The DNA here is from genome assembly GCA_030407085.1 of Trichopria drosophilae. NCBI lineage: Eukaryota > Metazoa > Arthropoda > Insecta > Hymenoptera > Diapriidae > Trichopria > Trichopria drosophilae. Next base: position 27,635,904 of record CM059585.1, read on the forward strand.
TTGGTCAAATTAACCCTTAGATTTTAGGGGTATTTTTCAAAAAGAGTGTCAAAAATATATGCAAAAAACGTTGTTAAATTGTTGGGCAATTGGCTTGAAAATCGTTACTCGGGGGTTTTCGGGGTCGCTGATTACGAATCCGATGATAGTTTTTCAAAATTCAAAATGGCGGATCCAATATGGCGGACGACTTTTTAAAAATCTTATGCAGTTGGCTTGAAAATCGTTACTCGGGGGTTTTCGGGGTCGCTGATTGCGAATCCGATGATAGTTTTTCAAAATTCAAAATGGCGGATCGGATATGGCGGACGACTTTTTTTAAATCTTATGCAGTTGGCTTGAAAATCATTACTCGGTGGTTTTCGGGGGTTGCTGATTACGAATCTGTGATCAGATTTTAAAAATTCAGTTCCAAAACTTGTTAAAGTGTCTTTTAAGAATTATTGGTAAAGATTTGGTTATCTACTCTTAGCGTTACCCAGGAACAACGACGTGGACGTGGCAGATACTGTTCCCTTCGGGGTGCTTGTTTAAAGTGAGTCCCCTTGCCTCTCACGTAACAGGAATAATCTTCTCAACCTTCGATCTTTTGTACATTTCAGAAGCCACATTTCGTTTAACCAGCAATTGATTCGTTTTCTTCACTTTCCGAGTCATCCGTTTCGAACCATGTGCATACAGCGTCCATTTCAAATTCTGGATAGGTGTCACTCGTGTAATTTGGTGTGTTTTTGAGATGTCGATAGTATCCTAAATACCAAAGGACTGACGCTATATGTTCACAACAACCCACAGTGCGCGCACCTGTCTTACATTGACAATACCAGTCTTTAATGGGATCAAAACTGTCGAAAGTCTGAAATGGAAGACGCCTCCATCTTAGCCCAAATGATTTTCTTTCTTGTCCTCAACGATTTTCTGAAGATTATTGGGCTTTTTACTTAAAGCTAGCATTCGCTGAGCAATTATATCGTCATCTGGTGACGCAGGATTAACCCGTGGTGGCCGATAAGCATTACAAATTGCACATACAATTCTTACATAATCGCCAATAAAAGGTATTTGACTGTTTGGAATGACATTAGCTAACATTTTTCACGATTTAATTAAACCATTCACAGATTCAACAACCCATCGGATTTTTGTTACCAGTCTCGATTCGTTCGCGCTCTCAGTATCGTCTTGTTTTCCCCATTCCAGGAAATGAGGCATTTTTGGTAATAATCCATATTCTTCCAAAGTCATTATTGAATTTCGGAATCCACGATCCACAACCATAATATCCTCTGGCCATAACCATTCTAAAAGTTCAGAATTTTTCGCAATCATGAAACTATTCATAATACTGGCATCATTATTCTTGCCATCAGCAAAGTAGGGACCGAAAACCTGTAAAATGTATCCCGTTAGAGCTAACGAACATCATAAGTTTAACCAGAGGTCTTCCTTTATGCATGGAAAATGTCCGCTGTTGGAAACCTTAATTACCGCTTTTCTCTATGTAAATGTAAGTGCCATCGGCGACAAGTATGGCCACATCATCGCCTCCAACAAACAAATGTTTGGCGATATCTCTTGTGTGATTTTTTATGAAATCATCTCGAGTAATATGTGCCATGCCAAGATGATGCGGAACGAAATCTTCCATCAACGCTTGCCTTGCAGAATGAATCGCTTTTCCGACAGCTCTTCGTGATAAACCAAAAAGGGTTGAGAGTATCGATTGAGACATGCCTGTTCGAAGTTTCATTAACAAAATAGCAAGACATGTTTCTACACTTCTAGCACTTGTATTTCGGATTTCACTTTTGATATATTCAAAGAGATTACTAAAATCTGCTGATGATATGCCAGTTAAGCGACGATAGTCTAAATCATTCAAAGCTTCAGGTGTGTCAAAATCCAAAGATTTTTTTTTCGCTTACACACGAAGACTATTCAACAAATCTTATATTTCAGTACTATCCATAGTACTACTATTCATTGATATCTCTATTCGATTGACTTCGCTATCCTTCAAAACATTACCTGACAAATGTCGTTTACAGCATCGAGCGTCACCTTGTATTATAACACCTCTGTTAATAAAAACCTGCATTTTAGCTTCTGTAGGTATACTTACCATAGACTTTTGACTTTTGTATATTATGCAATATTTATGTGATTTTGAGCACCTGGCGAAAGGAAGAGTTATGCTCTCTCCATTCATTGAATCGCAATTCTCTAGAATATTAGTATCGGTGCTCTTACGTTTTTTTGGCATTATTGTGAAAATGCAAGCTACCTTGGAAAGTCACAACGAAAAATGGAATACAACAACCTGTTTATACTGTATACTATTCAGATCTTCTGATGCAAAATATTATGCGTGTGAAATAATTCGATTAATTGTCACATTAACAATTTAAAAACTCAAGCCACTCTAAGAAGCAAAAGCAATATGACATGCACAGCTTTTCATGAAAAACAAATGATTAACGCTACGCGGCAACAGCAGTCATTTATGTAAGACAAATGACAGCAGTTGCAAAATTATTTGTGTAAAACAAATGAGAACTCTAAGGAGCAAAAGTAATATGACATGCACAGCTTTGAATGAAAAACAAATGATTAACGTTATGTGGCAACAGCAGTCATTTGTGTAAAACAAACGACAGTAGTCATTTGTTAATTTTTCACCTACAGTCATTTGTTTCACACAAACAGTTGCTGTTGCCACGCTGCCCCGAAGGGAACAGTATCTGCCACGTCCACGTCGTTGTCCCTGGGTAACGCTAAGAGTAGATAACCAAATCTTTACCAATAATTGAACTGAGGGAGAGAGAGAGAGAGAGAGAGAGAGAGAGAGAGAGAGAGAGAGAGAGAGAGAATACTCGACAATTGCAGAAGACACTTCAAAAGTCACATGCGCTATGAATAAGGCGATCTTATGTGGCCTACTTACACACGGTTCTAATGTGAACAAATTTGTTATTATCATAATGACAAATACTTTGTCGTCTTTCGTTTTGTTTTTACGTTGACAGAAAGAAAGATGTAGTGTAGATAAGATGACTTAGACCATGTAAGATTTATGCATGGCCTGACTTTAAGATGTGGTCATTTTATGTATTTGTTTTTAGAGTACAGTACATCGCGATTAAATATATTGTATACAAAAATTAATTGTTTAAACGGTGTCAACTTAATGACTGAACATTTTTTCATTCAAAATTTAGAAATCTTTGGCACGCTCAATTGTATTATAAATGGATGGAAACTTGTATTCATACGTCTATGTACATTTCAATGAGATCGAATATCGTAGAAAATATTTCATCAATTGCAAAAGTTTGGTGACCATCATATTTTAAATAAACAAAACAGAGGAGGAATGTTTATTTTATTAATATATATATATTAATAAATTATAAATTAATTAATTGACCGTTCGAAAATGTAATAATAATTTAATTGTTGATATTTACGGTCGTATGGACTAAATAAAAATAAAAACAAACTAATAATGTAAACAATGTTCGAACGGTCAATTAATCAATTTATAATATATTTGTACTTAGTATCAGAATCCTGATATAAACACACTGTGTAACGACATCCCGTTACCGTTTAGTATGTTTATATCAATTAATAAATTAAACATTCCTCCTCTGTTTTGTTTATTTAAAATTTCTTATTATACCAAACCATCACACGTAAAAGGCTGGCTTTTCACGATCGAATACTATTTGATAATATGATGTCTTACGAATATTTTAGTACATTATGCTTTATTAGTATATATAGGCGATATATCTGCTTAGTCAGTCAAGTATTTCTCCATCAGATACAGGTAAAGCAACAAAATGTATAAAACTTTACGTTTCACAATTCGCCGATTTATATGGCTTAAATAACATGGAGCCAATTGTTCATCAATTACATCATTTACCGGAAACTTTGAAATTTTGGTTCTCTGTTGAATACTTCATTATTTGTCTTTGAAAATTTAAATGGAGTCTTTAAAAATGTTGTACACGGAACAAGATACGCAGACATTCAAATATGCTCAGCCGTTTCTGTTCTCATTAATACTGAACACATGAAAAAAAAAATATTTAACTGAAGGAACAAATGCTTTTTTATTTTGCGAAAAAATGACTCGCCCTAATACGCGTCGAAAGCTGACATTAATTTCGAATACATCTTATGCGATAGGCAAAATAACAGAAGTAAACGATTCAATAGCTACAATACTATCCCAACTTGGAATAAATGCGACAAATAATTTTTTCTTCCGAAGATTATTAAAAAATAGAATCCTATAGAGTTCTACGTCTTAAACCCGGAAAATAAAAACTAATTCGACCGTTTGTAAATACAGTGAAAATGGATCTAATAAAAGTTCTCTAAAAAATGATAAAATTTAATATAATCAAAATCATAAATTTTATCAAATGTGATCAAAGTTGATTAAAAATGGGATATTTGATTGAATAGTAATAATAAAAGTTAATCAACGAAGATCACCGTTGATCTGCTTCTCCTGAATCTCATTCAATTTGTGGTTTTTTATCAAAGGAGTATCATATTTTGTTCGAACTAGATCTGAAATAATCTGAAACTTCAAATCAAATTAGATCACATTCTCTTCAATCGAATATAAAATGATTCGCATGCTCCAGGTTGTGATTGGACCTTTAATGCTATTTGTCATGTGCCCGTTTATTTTGCTTTTCGTAGGCGTCGTATCCGCATATAATATTAGTGCCACCCCTGGTCGTATTCCCAGATCTTACATTTTTGTTGGGTAAAATTTGATTGAATATTGATCGAATTTTTATCAAAGTAAGTTTGAAAAAGTCTCAAAAATCTCATCTAATTTGATATGTGATCCTTACTAGGCCCCTAGTTTTGTTGTTATTGTTTTGTTGTATTGCTTCAGACATTCTTCGTCTAGCTTTGGTCTCAGCAATTTTTTAAAAGTGGATTGCACCTACGTTTTCGTTTCGCGACCAAATTGAGTGCAACACACATATTGAATTCTGTCCCGTGCACCAGAACAACTCTGAAATGGTTGACATGGAATGACCCCGGTACAAAGATACAGTTAGAATGAGTAGGAATCATACAAGGATGTGTAATTGTGTAGAGATAAACGCAGTAATTATGATACAACTTGATTTATTTTCTACATTTAGTTAAAATTAATTATATATATTATTATGTTTCCAATGAAGCTCCCACGCATTCCCATGTTCTCGGCGCTACTGCGAAGCCATTCGCATTATTAATTCAGTGTCTGTAAAAACATAAATTGCGAGTAGAGCATTACATATTAGAGTAAAAGAACAGTGTTAATACAATTGCTTTGTTTACTTACTTATGTGGGCCTGCTAAATATATTGGCGGTTCTTTGCTGCAAAATTCTGCGCAGATTCTGGCAGAACGGCACTTTGCAGACCGTTTCAATGCACGAACGTGCGTGGCTAGCATTATAGTTATGACCTGTAGGCAATAAACACAAATTTCGTCATGCTCCCAACAGGTCATCACGTGGTTTATGCCCGCTTTTAGGCGCAAAAACTCTTCTCCTTGGCAGCCATGGCTATCGTTTCCCGATGGCTGCTGCGAAGAGACATTTATATGCCGCAGCAAACTGCTGCAGAATGGAATCCTGCGATTAAAATGATAAAATGTAAATATTAATAAATCATAATACATCATGTAAAATAGAAAATTAAGGAATAACTGGTATGTCGAAATGGCAATAATAATTAATAACTAAAATAACTTTAAATAAAATAATTAACGGCTTAAACCTACCAATTGCATTAGATGTTAAAATGTCATAGTTTGGAAATTTCATAAACATTTCAAACACCTTCAAACGTTCAGGCCTTGTCGAAATATTTATAATCTCAACTAGTAATGAAATTAACAACGAAAAAAGGGTAATAGAAAATAAGGAAAGAAAAATTATATTCAATAACTATAAAGTTGGTACAATTTCGATTTGCCAGTTACTAAAAATAGAGGGGTATGTGAATATGATTTGTTAGCATGCATTATAATAAATCAAAAGAAAGAGAGGCAATTAAATATAACAATATACAATATGTAAACAAAAAACAAAAATATATATACGTATATGAGAAAATATATACATGTAGATACGCAAACAAAAAATATATATATAGACATGCAAAAATTATACAAATAAATAAAAATTAAAAAGATACATGCATGGCGTTTCCTTCAATCCCCTCCGCAATTGAACTCTTCAGTGAGGCTTTGGCGGAAGGAATCAGCCTCAGACGCCCTAACTGCAAACTGATACTGAATTCTGATACACACATGCATGATATTTATAGAGAACCCTGGTGAAAAAATATTCCCAAGTGATTGAGGGATGAATAATTAGGAAAGGAAAACTATATCTATTTCAAACTGGCTGGTTCCCTGTCTTTTCTTTCTGTACCTATTCACATACCCCCACGCCTGGCTTTCAGTCTGTATCTGACTCAGTTCCTTTTCTTCCCTATTTTTCCATTCTTATATTTTGTATATAAGTTACTTGTATTCCCACCTCGCCTCTTTCAGTCTCTGATCTCTATCCCCTCCTTTTCTACTATTGACTATTTCCCCTAACTTTCCTTTCCCTTCCCAGCATTCACTATCCCACCATGGTTTCCATCCTATTTTTCTTGCTCCTCATTTTCTTTTCATCTTAACTCCCTCTTTTATTCATTTTTTCATATCCCCCATTCTTCCTCCACACTCCCATCTCGTATCTCTCATTTCCAATCCCTCCCATTTATCTTTGCTTTGAATGCCTGTGTCATTCCATTTTAAAACGATCCAGTTTTGGAATTTTTTTTTGACGTCAGAATTTTTTAAATCATTGAAATGTGTTAATGTTTATGTCAATCGGAGACAAATTTACTCTTGGAAATGTTTCGATAACGGACAAAATGGCGGAGATACGAGTGTTCAATGTTTCAAGATTTTTCACTTTTCGACTCATTTTCTCATACTTAAAATATTTATATCTCTGAAAGTATTGATCCTAGCATAATTTTACCTATATTGAAAGTTGTCAGGAAATGTTTATTCTATTAAAAAAAAAATAAATTCCGTTAAAAAAAATTTTGTTTATGTACTGTTAGGGGAGAGTGGTGTAAGTAAGCACGGTTTTTTCATTTTGCTACAAAATTTTGTTCAGTAATGAATTTTAAAACGTACTATGCGGCATTCGAAAGATCATAAATTTCGGCAACTTTTTAATCTAGAAATTTTTCCTATCGTGTCTCAGAAAAAAGTTACAGTTGATTTACCAAAAAGTGAAAAAAGTCACTTTTTTCAAAAGGTGGTGTAAATTGGCACGTGTTGAAAAATTAAGAAGAAAATTATTAATAAGCCTTAGCAAAATTGCAAACCACGTGATTTGGTGCTACGGTATTACTGCTAGTCTTATTATATTGTCTTATTCTAATCTTATATAAATTTATATAAATTTTGTTATTTTAATGGCGCCACGTGAATGTTAATTGTGATAATAATATATATATGATAAATAATACATGCCAACTTACACTACATGTATATTTTTTATATTTTATGTAATAAATTATTTACCCGATATTTTTTCGTAACATAACAAGTACCAATAAAAACGGTTTTAAAAATAAAGTAAAACACACACTTTTCTTAATTAAAATTTGAATGCAAAATATTCTTATACGTGCATTCGACGACACAAATTGACACTTTCGAACTATCGAATATTGTTTGAATGTCGTATTTCTTCGAAGGAAACAAGTAACAACGACTACATACCATCAAATGTTGCCGTGTATTAAAGTTAGTTTATAGTATAGAAACGGTAAGTCTGGCAACACTGTAACGCTTGAAAATAAGTAAATACAGGTATATTTCTTGACCGTTTTAAGGGGTCTGTCTAGTAACTCACTTTTGAAAAATCGGTTTTTTGTTTTTTACTTTTTTCGAAAGTAAATATATTAAGAAATATTGTGTGATAAGGAATTTTGTACGGTCCAGGCATCGCTGACTAGGTGTAAGTAATTTTTTTTTTAAGAATTTCATGTAAAAAAAACTTTAAACGCGTTTTTCTCGAAACAACGCTTTTACTCGCCTTGTTGATGAAATTTTCGAAAAAACTCGACCGATCCTTATGAAATTTGAACCACATATTCTTTAAACCTATCGCTATGTCCCCTATACATTTTTTTCAAAAATTTTGAATTTAACTATATTATTTTTTCAAAAGTCGGCGAAAAAAACCGGTTTTTTGAAAATTTTTTGTTTTTTTTTCACCATTTTTTTATTTTTTAAAATAATTGAACAAAATTCACAGGGGACATTGCCATTGTCATACCAAACCTAAAGCACTTTGATTTTTTTGTTTCAGACAATACAGCTCCGAGATTTTATCAACAAGGCGGACCTACCTACTTTTCGAGGTGTTGCGTTTGGTTGACGTTTTTGGTCATAATACATGTATAAAATAAAAGAACAAAATTTTTTTATGTATTTCAAGAGTGCATTTACTAAGCCTAATAACTTTTATATCATTATCTTTATCCAGTATCCCAAGAAATAATCACGAAAATCGCGTTTTTTTCGGCGCGAGCTACTAGACAGACCCCTGAATGAAATTAAATAAACAATTAAGTTTTTCTTGGTATTACGGGCCTCTTACTATTTCTGAAAAAAGTAAAGAAAAATGACGTAACTGGGATATCAGTTCACGTCGAGCGCAATAAATTATTCAGTACTTATATGTAAAAATTTTGAATCACCTAAAATTGGATTTAATATTAAAAGTCATCCCTCTAGCGCTTATAATTAGAACTATTGTTAAAATGCGTTTCGCACCAGGATGTCATGTTGTGCTCTTCAGCAGGGCTTATGGCATCCTTGCCCTGGACGCGATATTCAATGCAGACCAGAGAACCAAAGAACCTGAAGCATCGGGAAATGGTGCCGAATTCCGAAAAAAGTCAGGAGTGTGCAGAAGGGAAGTCTGCACAAGTTGTAGTGATCGAACATCTCTTGGCCAAGGGGTACGACCTAAACGGTGTTGATGAACAAGGTGCCTCTATTATTCGCCTGAGAGAACCTCTAACTTGACGTCATCTTTGTGTTGTTAAAGAACGGAGCTAAGTGCACCTATTCCACGACATGCTATCCTATGAAGGCGCTTTCGACATCCTTTGTTAAACATTATAAAATTCTCAGCGTTATCAGGAGAAAAATATTACAGGAAGAAGTATACAAGGCATTGGAGGCGTTTTTCGCGAGAAAAATGTTCCTCGATGCCAGCAGAACTGTGGATCGAAAGGTCGCATATGAAATTTTGAGATAGGGAAAACTTATGCGATTGCTGGCAAGATCCAAGTATGACTTTGAAAATTCATAAACGATCCATTTCTTGATCGAAGTTGCGGAGGAACTTGTAAAGTTTGGAGTAATAGTCAGTCTTCCTACGGTACACCATTGCACATCGCGGCATAGTACGAAAAGGATAAGTATGCAGCGATGCTGATTCGCCAGGGCTGCAGCGTGGACGTCATAATGTGCAGGGATATCACGGCATTGAAAATTGCCTTCGTTTCCACAATGCAGGGCACTGATGAAGTGTTTGAAAGGCTCATAAAATCGAGGAGCTTGTTAAAGAGCGTAATAAACGATAAGTCACTTATGCAATCATTGGCCAACCACAAATTTGATATTATGGCCGTATAAGCGAGAAGAAAGTGTTGAAAGAAAGTCTCGCGCAGCATTTGATCAAAATGGAGCTATTAGATTGTAGATCGGACAGTTTTGCACAAACGAGCTACTAGAAATGAAGTCGACCTTAACATGGGAACATCACAGTTGGTTTCGATTATTAACTGAAGACATTACGGAGAGCTATACAATGGTGTTGATATTTTTGGGAAGAAGCTTTTGCAGGTAAAAGTCTTCCAGATTTTAAAGGCGTTTTTCGAGCAAGGATTCCTGCTGGACGCCAGCAAATTAATAGATCGCGAAGTGGCTAAAAAAATGTTAACCCACGGAACGAAGGACATTTTGTGTAACGCGTTAGTTCGACTTTGAAGGTGCGAAAACCCTTCGATACGAAGTCGATAATGGAAACATTGAGTTGGCCGAAGAACTCATCTAATGGGTGGGCATCAACTTTATCTAGACTTCATATGGTGCCCCATTGCACCTTGCACCATAATACGGACAAGATATAGTACATTACTCAACGAGGGAGGGTAAAATAAAGAATGTCTCAGACTTCGTGTAATTTTTACCCGAGGCGAAGCCGAGGACGAGAAACGTGCAGTCTGAGGCATTCTTTTTTACTTCCCGTGGGAAGTATACCATTTTTCTTTATGACCGGGAGGATAAGCGGTATCTTTCCACTTATTATTAATTTCGAAATTCTCGCCTTTATATAAGTATTAAAAATTCCATTTCATGGGCGGATATCGTCGGCCATCTAGTGTTCACATATATAACTAGAAGAAGTTACACAAATCTTTGTGGTAAATATTTTCCTGTTACATTAACCAGAATAACTAATTAACATAATCAGAACATATTTAACAAAACGCATCTACAAGTCCTCCTTTCCTTTATGAAAACACTATTTGTTATCCGAAAAAAACTAGATGATAATCGTAACAATTATATATCGGCAAATTTTATTCTTGTCTGAATAAAAAACCTAACTGTTAATTCTATATTGAAAATTCGAGAACAAATGTCTAGTAAACACAATAATTATTTTTTCTCCGTGTAAGAGTATTATTAATTATTGAACAATTATATTCATTTATTGGAAGCAATTTTCTACATTATACTCCTTTTTTAAGTTTACATTTGAAAGTTGTAATAAACGACTGAAATTTTCTGTCCTCCGTCGGGTACATGTCAAAAAATCGAATTTCAAAAATTCGAAACATTGAAAAATCGACATTTAAAAAGCTGACATTGTTTTTTTCATGAATATTACAGCTTTATGACTCATTGGATTTTTGACAGTCATCGTTTTTTGAGTGTCGGCTTTTTAAATTACGATTTTTCAATGCTTTGGATTTTTGAGGGGTTCCCCATTCGAGGTGTAAATTATTCTTAGGTTATTATTATTTTTTTCTAATATTACATAATAAATAATATTCTTAAATAATTTTAAAATTTTACAAGAGAGTAATTAGAATTTATATAATAATTTCTACGAAATATTGGTGTTTCTTCAGAGTTGACTCACATTGTAAATTGGTAAAGTAGCAATCTAAACGATAAATGTAAATTAAAAAATAATGCAAATATTTATTGGACGAAAGTAATTAAAAAATAATGTTTGGATACCGTTTTACGCATTTTTAACATTTTTAAATGCACTTTACGCAAATTACCATAAAAATTATTGTTTTCCTTTACGCCTAAAAAGTACTTTTTACCGAAGCGAAATGTATGAGGAGGAGAATTCTTCGTATTTTTAAACGACAACTTTTGTGTATACGATATTTCGCAAGCTTTTTGCCAGTTATGAAGCCACGGCTAGAGGAATATTTATCCCAGGTCGTATACTTTTAATGCAGCATTGTTGGGCCGTCACTCATTAATATCGGTGTAAAACGAGCCGAGTTATTGTCGACAAAAAAGTATATTTTTTCTAAACTTTAATTCCTCGCCATTCAAATCCTAGGCCTTAGATTCAATGTTGGTATGAAAGTTTCTGACTGGAAATATCACATAGAATCTAAACCTAATTTATTTCATTACTTGCGTGCAATAAATATTTGAAATTATTATTAATTCAGTTTTTTTGTATACATGAAAGAGCAGCACTGAGAATTTTTGGTAAGAAGACTAGTAAAGTAAAGACTCTTGGTAAAAATTTATTGAGAATATTATTAATGGTTTAGTTAGTTATAACATAGTCCACATATATAAATATGGTTTTCGTGAATGATTATAGTGTCTACAGTAAGTTGATGCATGGTACACCCCCCCCCCTAACCTCCGCTAAAAAAAAATAACCCACGTAGACATCATAGTGCTCGGCTCTCAATTTGCATCAACAAAAAATTGTTCCTACCAATCTATAAAAATCAATATTAAATTAAATTAAATACATATAAATAATTGCTATAACAGCCACTACTAGTATAAACACAGAAGTAAACAACTGAAGTAAATAAATGTGAGCAAAGTACAATCAATATATAAAGATATAATATAAAAATTGCTGTATGAATGTAAACAAAACTCTTCATATATTTAAATATTTATATATTTTTGAATTATTAATTTTTGTTTTATATATTCATGATTAAATATTTTTTAATTATAAAATTATGAATTAAAAATGTATGCTTTAAACATTTAAGTACTATTTTTTGTTGTTGTAATATATATATATGTATGTATATATATATTTTTTAATCAAATAGAATTTTGGTTGATTTAACCAGAAATATTGTTAATGTTAATTAAACTATCTATAATTCTGGTTATTATAACCACAAAAAATAGTACGGTCGTATTTAACCAGAACATATTTTATGCCATTCGATGCGTAAAATGCTGTTTTACACACTTTTGATATTTTTCGGTTGCATTTTACGCACTCAAGTGACATAAAATATCGTATGAAACATGTGCGAAAATGTTCATTCTGCGAATGTGATTACGATCCTCGACTTCAGCTCGGGCCGCAACCCTTCACATTCGTAGAATGAACTATTACGCACTAGTTTCATAATATACTATTTGAGTGCACCATTATAATATTCTCAATGAATTTTTAACAATGAGTCTTCAGAATTTTTGTAATAATTTCTACAAAATTCTCAGTGATGTTCCTTCAGAGGCGACTAATGTTGTAAATCGGTAAAGTAACAATCTATTAAAAAAAATCTGAATTAAAAATAATGATTGCAAATATTTATTGCACGCGGGTAATGCAAAAAGAATTTTTTTACCTCCGGCCGTAAAACTCGATTTCTCGGCCAAGGGCGAAACCTTCGATCGCGAATTATCAAGTCCTACAACAATCGTATTAAAATAGTACATTATGTACCAAGGGCGCAATTATCGATCTTCGACGATTGTGAAGTTTGTCGCCCGAACGAAGTGAGGGTAACAATTACACTCGACGGAGATCGATATTTCGCCCGTGACCAATAATGTATTTTTTGATCCGGTTGTCGTAGGACTCGATAATTCGCGGCCGAAGGTTACGCACTAGGCCGAGAAATCGAGTTTTACAGCCGGAGGGTCAAAAAATACAATTTTGGTCACGGCCGAAATATCGATCTCCGACGAGTGTGATTGTTACCCTTACTTCGCTCGGGCGACAATTATGCACCGCTTTTCCGTGCGGAAAGTACAAACGAGTCCATAAAGCTTACTATAAATTATATTTCGACACTTGTACTGCACCAACATTCGAATCGAAAAATACTATTTTGTTAAAGCGTGGGTAAAATGCTACTTTTCGCATGTTTGACATTTTTCTTTCGCATTTTACCCGCACTTGTAACAAAAATACGTTTCGGAACATGTGTAATAGTTATTTTTGTATCAAGGGCGTAAAATAGAGTTTTACGCCTCTACAATAGAACCCGAGAGACGGCAAAGCCGGCCCGAGATTCATGAGGGTGAAAAATCTACGCCTGAGGTTCAAACATTCTTTTTGATGACTGTTTTTTTAATTTACGCCTACTGCATCAAAATAGTATTTTTCTTTACACAAACGTGCAAAACCCCCGTTTGGACATCGATCGTAGGCATCCAAAACAGCCGATTCCCGCGCCGTGCGCTAAATCTGTGAGCAAAGCGTCCAGCAATGCCCAAATATTTTGCAAGTAAATTGTTATTGATTCAATTTATTTCATCATTTTTATATTTTTCCAAATCTATTAATTCCGACATTCTGCTGCTGTGACGTTGCACAGACAATAATGTTTGTAAAATTTAGATGCAGTAACGTCACCGAAACGATATCCCAGCAAGTCTGCAGCAAACTTATCCCATAGAATAAATCTTTGCTGCGCTAACGTCACCGCAGCTGTTTCGTTAGAGTATTTTAAACAAATGGAATATGATTTTTCTTAAACTTAACAGTACGACTGGCTGAATTTCACTCTGAAGATTACAATTTTTGGCAAATTTTTTGTTTTTAAACAGTTTGCGATTTTTAGGTTCATCGAAGACACTTCATTTTAATTTAGTTATAGATACATTTGTAAATACTAAGTATATAAAGCAACGACCTTCTTTGTCGAGAGCATTTAGTGACGACCTGGCGGCCAATCTTTAACTTTATACTCGCTTGCACTATTTCAATTATCAAACATGGATAGATGGCATGTTTACTTAGTCAACCCTGCTTTGTGCTCTATTCTGGACATTATTTTGAAGTCCCCAGAAATTAACCCATCGTTCTCAGCATATTTTATTTTGTTTAGGACCATTTCGATGTTAGAGTATTCTTCTTTAAGAACTTTTGAATGAGGCAAAGCCACAGGCGAATACATGTTTGTAATGGAGAAGAATTGCCTTCAGGCATCGCTTGAATGAATGAATGCATAGCCTCCATTTCTTGTAGCTTCTATAGATTTTTTTTGAACTCATCAGTAAGTCCTTTTAGATCCATACAATAAATTTATTATGTTATATTTTGTAATTGTGTTCGTAAAGTTAGTGCGTAAAGTACTTTTAATGCCTATTTTTCATGCGTAAAGTTCACTTTTACGCACTCCTGACGACAAAATTCGTAAAGTGAACGGTCGTGCGTAAAGTTATACTTTACGCACTCAACCAGGCATCAAAACTTTACGCACACTCTTTATGCACCCAATTACAAAAACTAGGATACCTAACATGAGTGTAGAGTATAACTGGTACGCATCGGTCGGGAATTTCCAACATCACTCGGCGCCTTCGGCGCCTCGTATGTATAGTTCCCGCCCGGTGCGTAAAAGTACACTTTACACCCTTGTTAGGTAATATACTATTTCTTCGTAGATAATCTCTCAAACCCTACTTCTCGAATTACTAAGCGAGCTGTTGGATGTTTACGAGTAAAGCGATGTAAACCAACATATGTGGTGATGATACTGGATGAACCTTTCGAAATGTCGAAGTAGGAGACATCCGGATATATGCAATCTGGTGCCCATTTTAAGCTGTGCGCAACATTTCCGTAGTTGGATTGAAGCGGAGAACATTATTGTAATTTTGTCGAACGACTGTAATTATGAAGTTGAGCAGTTTCTATACTACTGGTCGACTGAGGAAATGGAATTCCTAATACTGGTCTTCCATTGCCTAACCATGAGTTTCTGAAGCAACCTAAAGAACTCGCGCTGTATGATTTGTAAGATTTCTAAATTTAATGGCTTAAACTTAACCAATGCTTTTCGTAGTTTTGATAAATTTTAATGCAATATTAATCATTGACACACTTTTCATAATTTTGTTTGAACGATGCTAACTTTAGTGACGATTCAACTAAAGAACTAAAATTGGCTGCGGATTTGTTATTAGTCATACTGCTCTTACTGGTCTTACACGTATTAGCTAGTCGCATTCCACTAAATAACATCGCAAAAATGTAGCAATTACAGTTTCGTTTATTAACTACGTACTCGTCGTGAGAAGATTGTGTAAATGAAATTATTACAATAAAAACGACATAGATTATTACAAGATGATGTTGAAAGGACCTTTCCCTGATCTTACATCGTACTATATTGAATTTCAAACGTCTTAAAGTATCCGCTAACGTATATCTTGTAATTCGTTGTTAAGACATTGCAGTCGATATTCCTATAGGATTATTCGTTGACATATTATTTCGTGTTATTTCGACGACTAATCTTGTCGTAGTAGGAATTAGTCTACAAGAGTTCAATGAACTGTACATTACTGGATATTTAGCAAAACTGATTGCAGTGATCCCATCATTCTGACAGACAGTCGAACTCGAAGAAAAAAACATAAGCACATTATTTAAATACACATTTCGAAGTGTAAAAATGACATTTTCCAAACGCTACATTAGACAATTCTAGGATATTTGGACGGTGTCGAATATAACTAGGCAGTGGTTCGTTTAGCATTGTTTACCTATCTAAACTTACGAAACTTACTAAAAAAGTGTTTGATTGAATCGATTGCAATTATTGTCTTTGCTGTCGCTTGCTTTGCATATCCCGTTTCGAGTGAACCTGGCATTAATACATTATGTAAATATTCGTTAATTAACACTTACATTAAAAGTTAACCTAATTTAATCGCGCTTAATCATGTAACGTCGTCGTACGACTAGGTTCTTCAGATCTCTCGGCTCGCAAAGGCCAGTTTTTCATTGGCAATCGCTGATGTATGTGAAGAGAAATCCGGCAGTCGCGTAACTGAGAAATCTTCGAAATGTATCGCAGAGGTAAACGCGCGTATTTTATAAGTACGTTTACGTTTCCCCTATTGGCAATTTGATTGCTGCAATATTCACGCGCACAGTCGTTTTCCTGATAGCAAAAGCTCCGGCATCGGATTTTTCGCGCTATTCGGCTATTCGCTACAAAATCGAGGCATTGTTTTTACTTTAATATCACATAAACGATTCGTCACGATAGAATCCTATCATTTACGACAATTTTTGAATTACGTTTCACCTTCGAGATTTTATGAACAAAGTTCGTGGTCATTAAAGAGATCTCGCATTGTGCGAAAACATGTTCGACGCAACTGTACTTGAAACAATGCGTATAATGCGGGTCGTGGATGCTAGGGCCTAGGAGCTCCTTACTTTAATAGAGTCGACAAATACAAAGGAGTCCAATGATTAGGCCGACGACAATTTGCGATTTTGAAGAACTGCTGGTTTCCACGACAGTTTCTGTCATCTTGTATTTGAATTGTTCTCCAACTGTTTCTGTAATTACTGGACCATCTACTGCTCGCTTCTTGCCTTTTCGGATGAATTCAGAAAGTGCTGAAAAACAAAGGGACATTGAGCAATAAGTTTTCAAACATATAGTACATGATCGTCAATGGGAATAGTTTAGTACTTTAATACACTTATTATGACTAGTAATATGAAATGACAATTTTACCTTCATCCATTGTTCCATTATTTGTGAAATCAACCTTGATGAACATGGACATGTCTAACTGGAAAACTTCGTTCTTTTCATCATCCGATGATTCTGCCGATCGCCTCCTTCTTCCGTAACCGATTTGACCATTACTGCATTCAATCTGTTGATATATGATATAAATTATTACAGTTTATCACACTTATAATTTTATAGCTACATATTGGAAATATTTTCTGCCAATTAAAAAGATTCAATTCCTGCGTTCCGAATGATGGATCTTCCATTTCATACTGTTTGAAGAAATTCTTAAATAATTTACATATTTCCATAATGAAAATAATTTGCAACCCGTAATGAAAAATAAATTCTCGAGGCGACAAACGTTGTAATAATATTTGCTAAGGTATGCGGTTTTGTATACACTTGGAAAGATCGTTCAGTCATGACGCATGGAACAACTTTGATGAATGCAAAGTGCGCGAGTAGATTGAAAATTGACTGTTCAATGCGTGCTAATGTTATATCTCACCCCGCGACATTTGTTCACGCAAACAGTAACGGTACCACGGAACTGGACGTAGCTGCTCTCGGGGAACTTAAAAGCACGGAACTTGGCTGTCAAGAAGTCTCCATCAACTGTGTTAAAGTTTTCAAAAAGGTACGGATCTACCGAGCACCTGAAAAGAGAGGTCAAAACAGCATAATTGTGTATTCCTACAAATTCTAAGATGAATATGAGTATCTCAAGGAGACTTTTACTCTTTAATTATTTCGCTATGTGCACAATGTATCGAAATCAATCTGATGGTTGTGAAATCAATAATGTTAACAGAAAGTGAATTACAATCGTTTAATGTTAAGTACTAAATTGCCACCAGCAGCATGATAAGGTCTTTTCATGGCGTGATAAGAAAAACAAACTCACCCATTGTAAATAATGGTTTCTTCCTGAGATTTTGTATCAGTGACTTGCATATAAGTGACGAGAAGTCCGTAAATTTTTGCCGTTGCTTGGTCATCGCTCACGTATATTTCCATTTGCAGCGGAGTGCCAGGACTGACCACCAACTCGTCCTTTATGATCTTGTTGCCTTGCCGGACGTTGAACTTCAAAATCGGTACCGGCGTTTTTGCCGTGATTTCGCCCATGAATTCGGAATTCCTGAAATGAAGTAAAAAAAGATACGGTTACGTTACATTACCTGTACACGGAGAAAAAATTTCCTGAAAAATTACCGTGTTAGTCACCTGAAAACGGGTGCAACTTGATTTTTCGGAAATATTTATAGCAACAGACAAGAAATATTGCTTTTCTGGCAGGAATATTTACAATGACAGCTAGATATTTTTATGTACGAGCTAGTCGAAATGTTCAGTGTAGCACAGTAAAATTTATAGGATATCGAGTTTTTAAGTTAGTGCAAGTCGAATAATCCCCAATATTTGAAGCATTTATAATATGTTGCTTCATTATTTTTACTATGCCACTTCTCGAAGTGGAAGCGAAAGTTTCCGAACATATCCGAATGCTACCGAGTCTAACTGCGGTGAAAACAAAAGAGCACCAATATGGCGGCCGAGTAGTCCGACGTACGGGTCTGAACTGGTCCGAACCGAGTAGTTTGGTGATTAACTGTTTTTGTTCTCGTTGCAGTAATTTCTTTTGAACAAGTTTGGCCAATTTATACAGAGTGATAGGAATATGTGAATCAGTTATTAATAGTTCTTTTCCTATTGCTTTAAATTTTAATGAAATATAAATAGTACGTTTTTAAGTTGAAAGTAAAATAGAAATTTGTTTTACGTGCATACAAATAATATACAACAAACATTGATATATCTTGTCAGCTGAAAGTAAATGTCGATAAGGGTTTTACGATTTTAAGAACTATTGATATTACTTGTAGGCTTGCAATTTGTTTCATCTATACCCAATAAACGAGATTGTGTGCAAAATTTTCACGTATTTTCTGTTTGCATTCAATTTGTTTCCATTTTGGAATGAACTGTGAGCCAAAAATTTTTACTACGCTATGACCCAGGAAATTCTACTGTATTGTTGCACAGGAATTTTTACTGTGCTCTTGATCCGAAATGATACATCCCAACGGGCACGAAGGACCCAAATGTTGCTAAAACGTTTTTAGAATGTTCCAGAAACGTTCCTAAAACGTTAAATGTCTGCAACATGGATGAAACGTTTTTAAAACGTTCCGTAAAAGTTGCAGACATTTAACGTTTTAGGAACGTATCTGGAACGTTCTAAAAACGTTTTAGAAACATTCGGGACTTTCGTGCCTGTTGGGATGTTACTTTTGAAAAATTCAGCATAGCAATGTAAATTTTACGTTGCCAACAACATGCACTGCGTTTATGGGACAGCACGGTAATTTTTCAGGACATTTCCGTACAAAAATTCTGGGAATTTTTTCTCCGTGTAGAGGACGTCGCAAAAGTTACGCATGTACTGTTGGAATCCGGACGCGAATTTGTCTGCTTGCGTAATAAAATAAATTCCTACATTGAATTGTCCAGTCGACAGGAAGATGTAGCAAGTATTTCAGGTGTAGAGGGAGACGTTGCAAATCGCGCAAAAAGTAAAGCGATTATGCGAGAGTGGTATAGATAAATTGGGTCTGGCAAGTCGGACCGAACACGGTGCGGCGACGCCTTTGATCAGACTGTGCTCCTGCTCCGATCGTTGCTCCAATCTGCACCAACGTATTTATGTGCCTTGCCGTGTGCGAACCTATAGTGGAGAGACGGCATTTTGCAAAACGAACCGAGTCGACAAGGGGGTTTCGCATTATCGACCAGAACGGAGATCGGAAAATGAGACACGACCGTATCTGATGCATTGTAACGATTGCTGCTGCTGACCAGAATTTCGCCGAGAAGAATGAGCATCGTCTCATGGATTCCATAAGTGACTTTTCAGTTCTTCATGCCTATTTGAGGACTTTGACGAGATGTTACTTTAATATTACTACCTACTTGGGTGTTCGTAGCCGTTAACTCAGGTAGCAATAATTGTTATTCCTTGACAGCTCTTCCAAAAGTGGCAGAAAATGTATTGATTATTGCAAAACAGCCTTCTTTTGTTTAGCATTGGATGCTTTTACGGACATTTCAAAATCATCACCATTTCTTGACGTTATCATCGTCCTATTTCTATCTTTAACGGTGCCTTCTAAACTGGTGCTCCGTCACTTAAGCACACTTTTTATTGTTATCAACTCGAGTATATTAGCATGACCAGAGTGTATTTTATCGCATAATTTTCTTAACAACGTTTCTTACCATAGCATCAAACAACACTATCTCCAGTGCTTTGGACAAAGATTATAATATCCACCTCGGGGTTTGATCAAAGGGAAAGCCACAAGGTTGTACACGAATGAAATGTTAAAAAGGATGCAATTTGCGGTTTACCTATTTTTTTAATCGCTCTTCTAAGCTTTAAAGAAAAAATATCTTTCTTGATGTGAAGATAGGTTAGAAAGATGTTTTTCTTATATCATGCTCACTTTCTAGTTACTCATTAATGTAAGAAACTCTTCAGTTACAGAAGCAGAGAAATAATTGGAGTTCTTAACTTTACTATACATCTACAGTCTGATCTAATATGATCCCTTGATATCTGAGAAGTTCATTTTTCAATATTCAATTTTTAGATACATTTCCTGAAGTTAAATGAGCTCAGTTGTCAAGTTGTGACATAATAGCAGATTGATTCTGTGATTATACGCACTCCCATCGAAGTGTAAAGAAAGCATAGGACCGCTCATTCCAACAACTGGAAATCCCCTTCTCGGGACCGTACTGAGATATATGAAAAATGTTATAGCCTCGTTAACAGAGTGTTCATTTCCATGTACGCAAATAGAAGACTTATTTAGAACCGTACTTGTCAGTGCTTATCTTTTGTAGGGCTTATTGCAGATTTAACGTGTACTTCCTCGGTTTCCTGAGGGTTGTTGCTTCGTTTCGAATGGTTCTCGTGTCGCATACGAACGCAGGAAGAAAAGTAAAGTGGAAACTCGCGGAAGTCTCGCAGTGTAACATTATGTTATTAACACGCAATGTTCTCGGATTAAAAAATCGATAGCGATCCAGCTGTCCTCGGTCACATTTTTCTTGTGCATATCGAGTTCGAGACGAATCATTTGCAACCGGTTTAAATACAAGCGCGAAGATTTATGAACCGGTAACGATCGGCGAAGTTAACCCGGCGAAGGAAGTGGCTATAGCGAACAAGAATGTATTCTAATGAATCCTAATCCTACGCGTACACCCGATGAGACATGGCTTCTCTTAGCACGGCAAATATCCGCCGGTAATGTCGGCAATGTGTCTTTTTGGAAAACGTTAAAAGCTCCCTGTACGCTATGATGCTATGAGGAGTTCACCCGTGACACCAAACGTTTTAGCGTTTCACTTGTATTCGACATTTATCTTTGCGAGAAGACACGACCTATTTAAGCCACATCATCCAGTCAACTTGATGTTTATGATGCATGCTTTCCTGTCTCGATTACTGAGAGCAGATGTACTCGGCTAATATGCCTCGCGGTCGAAATATCCAGTTTTTCCGGCTCCATTTGAAGGAGGTCGCCCTCGCCCATAATTAAAAATAGGAAACCTGTTGGTTAGTCATTATGACATACCTTCAGTTTGAAAGAAATCGACATAAGTAGATTATTACTGAAGGATATTCAAGCCTCATCCAATAACTACCGTCGAATAGTTTCCGATTTATATGCTAATTTAGCATGTGCGTTTAGCATGTGCGTTTAGCAAAATTTTGATGATTGAAAGATTATAGGAAGCTCATAGCCGCGTAATGGATTACCGATACCACTTTTCTGTCATATTATCATGGACGTTAACGATTGATACAATATACTTAGAATGTGTTGCGACTCCTAATTCAAACAAAGTAATGGAATATGAATATTTTGATGGGATCAGGATTCACATTGTATTCAACATAATGAATATTGTTTTTAAGACTGGGATATTTTCATGAGATGAAAAGTAAGAAAGTAAAAAACTTTGCACTTTGCAGAATGCTAAATTCCAAGAGAAATATTTAACACTTTCGGATCCTTATATCGAAAAGCACATTCCACGTAAAGTTTGTTCGAAGTAAAGCTCATTTGATGGCTTATTACAGAATTCCTGAAATGTTTGGGAAAACAATTCTCAAAATCGTTAAGTGCAAGAAATTCCTAGCACCTTTGTCCATGTGTGCTATTCGGAAGGTATATTGCGTGAACCCCGCTTATCCGAGAAATTGAATTTCATAAAAAAAACGACAAATGCTTGCCAATTCATTTCTACTTCGGTCGAAAATAGGCTTTCAACAACCGTTAGAACATTGACGAAGATCGGCGGATGATATGCAGATCGAATTGGAAATATTTATTATTGTTGGACAACGACCGTGAAATTGCAGTACTGTGCATCAGACAAGACAAAGCAAACTATATCTCGTATCCAATTAATTAAATGCATACGATTGCCATTGCAACGAAGGGTTCTTAGCGTACAGTGGCTGCACTTGTAGCTTTGTCTCTGTCTTTTCCTCTCAACTTGAGAAAACACCGCGCTCGTTAAAGCGTGATCTCGTGCGTAACGACCTTCCTCGCAGGTACTGCAAAAGAAAACGCCTTTCTCGAGATTCTAGCTCGCATTGCTGCACAATAAAAAATCATTTCTTCCAGTCTACCGATGGAACTAAATGTATGCTTCGTGGAAGAACGGAAAAATTAACGTAATAATCCCCAGGTGGTTTACTTTCGTTCATTCATAGTTTGCGTGATAATGTTTAATATGCAAATGAAGTTGACGTTCAGACTCTATAGTAATTTCAATATTCAAAGTGTCATTATACGATATTAAGATTGTTATCTACTTGATAGTATACTGCGCATGATGTAAATGTGTCAGTCATTGAAGATCGATTTACTCAAATTTGTCTATAAGGAGATAGCTTCACGATCATGAATAAGATCACAGAAAGATCTTTCGAACAATTGATGATGTATGGCTTTGTAACGGTACCTGCAATGTAACATGAATGAAGAAGATTTATCATGTTTATTCCACCATTTCCGATTTTGTATTCAAGTTCTGAATGACAATGTGTTTTTTGCGCTTCCTGTCCGCGTTGTTGATTAGCCATCGTAACAAGCATCAACTTCATAAAATAATTCTTATTTTTACACTATAGACCAGATCTAGTGGCATGTATTTATTATACATTTCTTAACAATATTTTTTTTATTGCATCAAAATAATACCAAATGTTATGCTGGGAGAAAATACTGGGAATAGAGATATAACTATTAAAAATAATTTTAAAAACTCAATTTGCGCGATGAATAGTTGGGTATACAAAAACAGTAGCAAATGGCAACGTTTTGCTGGAAATCTGTAATTTTTCATTTACTCAAATTAAAGGGCATAAAGATATCGCATATACCGAGGCTGCGAGAGCCTTATTACACTTATCCTTGAATAACCCTTACCGCAGAAGGTCACATATAGAACTGGTAATGAATGGTTGATCTTACCAGTATGCAACAAGTTCGGTCATAAAATCCCAAGGTCTTCGAGGATCATTTAAAGTACTTAACTTAAGTGTCTAGTGTGGTATAGAAGATGGTATAAAAGAAACATAAGCTCGAAATGCAACTCCTATGATAATTTCTTTCGTGCTAGTGATTAGGGTTCAATATTTGTTATTTAGCAAGAAGAGTTTGCTTTGGAATGAAGTGCATGTATGCCCTTCATGAATGAAATTGTTTTACGACCAGACAAATCACTTTCGCTGCGGTAGAACTTCGGTTGATGGAAAAAGTAAACTATGACGTCTTTTATTACGTGCCATTGGAATAATTGTAATCTAAAAAAAAAGACGACAACGTGGGTTTGAACCTAGAATTATCTGTAGGTAGGCAACCTTCAGGACATAAAACGTGCCATCATCTGTCCAAGTCGCCTTTCGTGAAGAATCGTTAGCAGAGTTACCTTTAACGACGTACGCCAATGTATGCATCCAGGTCAGTCGTATTAATCAATTTCCAGATCAAGTTACACTTTTCCCATCTTCAATCAAATATTCCACTGCAAAAAAGATGCGCAGAGTGGCCGAGATGAATCGATTGAAAGTGATCGCATGGCAATAAACTACTCGTTCACACCGAGAAAAAACGAAGCCTACTCTTTTTCTTGCATCTAATATGAAATGGGCATTTTATGAAGGGCCTGCTTTAACTTTTCTTTTTCTCCACAGTAAATATCCATTTAAGTCTGTATGAAAATAAATTTAAAATAAAATGATAAGGACGTAAGGTATAGGTAAGTAATGGCTATTAATATATAATAATGTCTATTTTCCGGCGTTTTAAAATCACTTCAGTCATTAAGAGCCTATTTATAGAAATTTGCCTTTTTTCCGATGGAGCTGTTTTTGTTGGTAAGAATATCACGGATAAAATCAATCTTCTATGCTGCTGTTACGTGTCTGGTGTTAACAAGAAAAATGGTCACGAAGCAAGAAGCCACCGATCATTTCAGAACGCATTTGTTGTCGTTGGGGAGAGTAATTTTAGTGCGAATGGTTGGCCTGTATGTGATATTCTTCTAACGGAATAATAATATAACAAAAGTGCAGGTGCAGCTCAAAGATGAAAATTTTTCATATCACAACACCAATTTGACGACTCAATAATTCTCCAAGTGGGTTCATTTGAAAGGTCTACAAAAAGTCTCAAAACCCCGCTAGGATCATGACATAAAGTTGTCGATTTGCAAGTAGGACACGTTTTCTAGTTGCACCTGACGCATGCAAGCTTTTTTCTTTCAGACTCGAGAGATTTCAGCACGATACGTAATACATTTCATTGTGCGACGATATTCTTAGTCTATGCTTAGTTCCTTGCGTGGTTCCGCTGGACTTCCGCGTAATATGATTACAGACTTCCCCGACGTATAAAAATTGCATAAAGCCGAGAAGCTGCCCTCACACGCCATCCCATTCATGAGATGCAAACTTTATCGCGAACGATCCGCGCTGTCGGGTAAATTACGTGTCTGAAACTTGGTATCTTGATTATTATATTATTTTTACGATCTCTTGATTGGCAGGTGAATGCGAGTACATTATGGAGTATAATTTTATTGCAAACAAAGACTAATTTATTTTATGTATGGTGATGGATCGTAAGTGCGAAGCTGGTCATGGTAACTATGGATTTCCTAATTCGATGGACTAATATAGAAGGAAAAAGAAACCCAGTAATGTTTGAGGCGCTCTATCGATGAATAAAACATAAAAAAAACTATAGGCATGTACCTAATCATAGATGGAATTTATTCATATAAATAAAGTAATTTGCATAAAGACTTACACATCAGCTTCGAAATCATCCGGCAGTACATTTCTCCTGACCATCGTGTGGTTCATAAAGCCGCTAACTTTGGGATTAACGACGACTACTTCAGTAATGCTGCATTTCACCGTGAAGGTGTGCTTGCTGGAGTCCGCCGGTTCCTCGACTATTATCCGGTGGTAGTAGACCTTCTGACCCTGCGCATCATTTCCCGTGGAATTTAGAAATTTACTCTGACACCGCGTACCGATATACGCAATCAGCAGTTATGAGAGAACTATACGCAAGAACTCATTTTCAAGTATTCTCTTACCGTAAGTTTATTTGTGATCCTTGTGACGCCGCACCGCGACATGTCTTCAGCCAACAGCGATAATTGAAACGTTGCTATCCCGTTGCTGAGTTTTGGTTTACATGCTTCGTCTGTGACAGAAACGAATGTGCTGTTACTTACAGGTTACAAACGAGTATTTACAGTATAACCTTCTACTTATGACCTGAACATCATTCTAGTAACGTATACAATTACTGGATATTGTACGGACCACCAATCAGAGAATGGTTTTAGCCACAAAACCAACGAAATGCTGAAAATGAATGCGAATTCACCAGCTCAAACATGGTGGTAAATGTCCAGCCTATGCTAACTTGTTCTATTTTCTCAATTCTAAGAATGTCTGTTATTAAATTTTGTTTACTTGTCAGTTATAATCGTATTCACTTCGTAACCGTGTTACCTCCCAATAGGTAGAAGGTTTAGGATTTCATAAAAAAGGAATTGAAATAAGACTCGGATCAAACTGCTCGTATACTAGAAGATTATAGGTACTGGTTTCATATGGTCTGATCGGAATGATAAACGTATGGAACATGGCGGCATACTTTGTCTTCTTTTTATTGTATTCACCGACGCTCGATTCGTTTAAGCTCGATAAGAAATACTGACTAAAACAAATTTAATCCATGGAAGAGGAATTCGGCGTTGGCTTCGAATGTATGCGGTGGAGCCTGTTTATTGTTCTATCCTGACTATAAGACCTCTTTCTTACATGAAATAGAGAATATGAATTATTAAATATTTGTACAAAAAAAAATGATGCAGCGAATTTCTTGGTAATTTCAACTTAGATCAAGCTATTTGAACTGAAATTAATAGTTAGTGCATAGATGTATGATACTAGTAGTGAATGTAAATTATGCGATAAGAAAATAAATATATTATGTAATCGATTACTTTTAGGCCTTTTTAACGCTTTCACGGTTTACTAACATGAAGTGCAACATTACTTTTCAGCAAGCGTAGAATTTCGCGACGATGTGAGATCGAGAACAGGTGTGCTAATAATTTACAAAATTATGACTGGTACATTGGTAACCGTGGAATGCGGATGGGCCGTAACTTTACAACAGTAGGTGCTGTAAATGGATGATAATAAAATACTATTCTTTCACATGCATACTCGACAGGATAGTAGCGTATACGCGCGTATTTGATTACGTGATAATGTGCAGGAGTGTATGGCTTAGTATATGATGCACCTGTGGGCATACGAGATATTAGGACAGACATTATGCTTCCAGTCGCTGCAACGTTGGGTACAAGGAGAAATCGACTCGGTAAATAATAATGTATTATACTTAACTTGCTTTAAGCCAAGTTCGATTGTACTCTGGATGATGACGTTTATTTTGTTGTGTTACATTTAACAAAAATTAGCCATGTTTATTTTTACTTGGAAACAACTTTGATAATCATAATTTATATTGATTGATGGGGGCACTATTTCATGTTCAGATGGCAAGTTCAGTACTCAAAGTAGTATAAATATGTATATGAATATATGGAATTTATTATTTGTAAAAGAGGTTTGTACCAATCACAGCAACAAGAATTCTTAAATATTTTAATTTATTTCATTAGGAATCGACTTGAATAGGATTCAAAATTCAAAACTTATGTACACTGCCTCTGGCCATCCGTGATCAGCAAATGTGCAAATGCAGTCAAGTGCATAAGTTGTATATGGGTTTGAAAGCATGTCGCGTGTACATCGCTAATTGTGAGAGTATACGAGAATGAGCGCATATACTCGCGTGGATGACAGACGGAAAGCACTTCAGGATTCGTCATGGATAATACGGAAAGTAGACGAAGCAGACTTGAAAGACCTTCAGAAGTGGAACTAGTATTTCAAACAGGTGCTAGGGTCATCACGACGATTACCCCCAAGATGGGGGCACTATAATTATCGGATTCAGCAGGTTGCTTATAGAAATTAATATCAAAGTTCGGGAAGCACCGAGCATCATCTTGTCTGGTATGAAAGAACATTTTACTTTTCAACGTCAATGAAATGATATCGTGATTACGTTCACATGGTCGTAAAATGAGTTGTTATTCATAAATTATTTCTGTTTATTATTGTATCTAATTACGGGAGAAATAAGGAGTTTACAATAGCGGATCAATAAAAAATGGACTCTTAGAAGTTATGACACGGTAATTACTTAAGTACGTAGCAGTGCATCAGACTTTTGTTAAATGTCTGCACGTTTTTAAAAATGCACGTGCGTTCCTTATTGTGATACTACTTTTTTATTTTCACGATTCCCATAGAAGTGCGTTGAGAAAGGCACTGAAGCATAATTCACGCTGGCAAAAAAACAAGTATGATACGGTCAAGGTAAAACCAATTAACATTTTATGTACGGAGCGCTCACATGTAGTGCAACGGGCTACTAATTAACGAACAAACGTCTGGGGTATGCTTTCAAAATTCTATTAGCGAGCTACAATTACTTCACGACATGCCATAAACTTTTCGGATTTTGATTCGATTTTTTTTTTATTGTTTAACGATTTATAACGAAATATATTACTTAGCGGTTTTTGAGGGTAGTATATTATTAATCTGATCTTAAATTATTTATTTCATAGTGCCGATTCAAAATGGTAGACCGAGTTCCTAAACGGTTACTGGATCAATATTGAATTTGATAATGGAGGTTATGTTTTATTGGTATTGTCGCCCCTGCATTGATATGATATGTAAATAAATAAGTATACAGACGTAACGAGGATCTCAGTTCACATCTAGCTCGAGGAATTTACTATGCAATACAATAAAACTAATTGTGTCCAGGCATGGATATCATTGGCCCTGCTTAAGAGCACAACATTACATCTTGGTGCTAAACCCATGTCCACAATACTTTTAATTAAAAGCGCTGGAGGGACGTTTACTTTATATTGTTATACCCCACAGTATAGTCAAATATAAAATGTTACATATAAGGCGATCTTAATTTATTACGCTAGGAGTGAAAGGATATTTCAGTTACGTATCTTTACTTATTTATTTATTTACCCAGCGTGTCATACAGGACCGACAAATGCCAAGAAATATAATTTACGTATTACAGATTTAGATCCAAGTAGAAGAGTTACCAACAGAATCTTCCTATTTTATCAACAACACTCTCTATCCTGCTATGTATTGCGGATGATCTTATCTCCCCAATTTTGCCATCATTGTTTGGGCTGTTCTTTTGTTTTCGACAAACTGATTTTTTCTACTCATACTATATTCGTTCGACACAGAAAAAAATTCTTTTAAGTAATAAATAATTTCTTAGCGTGTTAATAAACGTATTTTTGGCTGTTAAGAAATATTTTTTGTAGTGAAAGCAAAGAGTTGTTTAATATTAATAAACAGCAATTTCAAGTAAAGAGGCTTTCCTTACAGAGTCTCAAAAATGGCTTATAAATAGCTAACAAATATTCATTTAGCCAAATATCACAATTTCACTTGTCAACTATTAAGAAGCCTTCTTTGAATCAAACAAATACTTTTATTAGTAAACTTGTTATGTTTACACCGCGCGAAATTTCTAGTGTTTATGCGATGGGTCACCTTCATCGCCAAAGCGCTTGCTTTTACGTGCACAATTCGGATGTCTCAATACATTATTTCTTTAGAACCTACCAGAAAATACGTCGCATGGTGATACGAACTTCAATTATCAGGATAATCGAATATTTCATATACTACCTGCTTTTAGCATATAATGAAACTGATAATTAGGTAACAAATACTACACTATTACTTTATTTATTGGTGCATAAAACAACTATAAGCAGCAAATAATGATAGAGCCTATCATGGACTTTGACAGATACGATTAAACTATTCTGTCACTGATTATGACAGTCTTAACACTTTAACGTATAAAGGTCAATGACTTGAAGATAAGTCGCGTGAGTCTGATAACTTCTCAGTATTGCAACTCTGAACTTAAATACATAATTTAATAATAACAACTGACATTTCTTCTGCTTTCTACTACTTCAAGGTTAAAAAATATATCTGTATGGAATAGATTTAAAATAAATTTAAATACCTGGGTAATCCTTTAGCTGCTGCAAGTATATCCTTGCTTGCGGACTAGTCCTTACAATGTCGACTTCCATCCATCGTTCGGAGCATCGCACTTTGCTTTGTACTGAAACAGAAAAACCAAGGTCTTTGGTTAGTAATCGTTTGTAATAAATGGCGAACAAAGCTTCGCATACCGCTTAAACGTCAATTGGAATGAAAGAATTTTCTCGATTTGCTTCGTAAATTTCAGTGCAATGTAATTTCAGCATGGTTATTGCAATTTTCTGATTCTGTATCGTCGGATATATTACGCGCCATGGTACAACTTGAACCACAGTCCCACCAGGCCGGTAAACCCGCCTCGGTTCCTGTGCCGGATATATAAACTCGTAAACGCTACGACCTTGAGAACTGTGCATGCTCTGTGAAATACTGTTGCTTTTTACGTATGGCCGCGAATAATGAATACTTTCACCGTTTGCGCACAATGTTGGAGAACGCATATGGTTCGGAATGCCCGTAATTTTACATACGCTGTAGTTGCACGGCATCTCAAATCACGGTTTGTCAACTGCATTTTCTTATTTTATTCACATTTATATGGGGAGCACCGTATCATGAACAGTTAACGGAAGGCGAAAATCAGGTAGCAAATACGAAAACCTGCTTCCATTACTTCTGTCGAAGGGTTCCGGCATTAGATGCGGTAGAATTATAAAACTGATGTGTTTGTTAAGTATACCTTCCTTCAGATGTTTTCCTTGAAAATAACAAACAACGAACTGTATGTTGTAAGCTTTACGAATTGTTTAAAATTACTTTAATTATTATTAAGTATAATTTTCATGTGTTGTGTGTATACTTCAGAAATAATTACGAAGCTGTTTCTATGTTAATGTCTTGCAAACAAACTTTTTTATTTAATACAGTGGAACGCGATGGCTGACTTAATGAATTGCCTTTCCCTTCCTCATGAAAAGTATCGTTTGAATGTGTGAGAATGTATCATTTATTCCATTAACTTAGATATATGTAGTTGCTGTATATATTGTATTTAATTCTTCGAAATACTGCAAATGATTCTAGGAATATGCATTATTTAGACTTACAGTGTTGTTCCCACACCGCCATCCTAAGACGTAAGATGACATTATACCGCACATAAAATCCCAACATTACGTGGGGGACATGACAGCGATTGTATACACTGTACTCAAATGTATTATAATATCAAGGTGTTAATATAATATCACTAACATTAATTGCATCTTATTATCATTAAAAATAATTTCATGCATATTTACACAGTTCAAATTATACATTCAGAACAAAGGTAATGAAGATACTTCGTTATTCCAGTTTGTAGGTGTTTCATTACGCCATCACGGTATTTCAAATGCCCAACCAAATAACTTTCGTTAACTGATTAATCCTACAAGATCCATTGCATAATGTCGAATTGTATTGCAATTTCCATACAATCTTTAGGATTGAAAACGCCATTCTCAATAATATATTGTTACCTACTTTAAGATTTGATTGCCGATCTTTGCCTTTATTCTCCGACAAGGCCGACGATGGAGAGACAATGAGGAATACATCTTTAGCAAGTGACACGTCGTTCATCTAAAGGTCGCCAGTGCTTTTGCTCTCCCTGAACTTGACAGACGTTTAATTGCATCCCGAGGACGGTCTCTAGAGGGTCTTCGCATTTTTAGGCGTGTGCGTGTATAGAAAAGGCCGTGAATCTTGTGTTTTATGTCGCACTGGATTTCTCCAGTACCGAAGATGGAGAGATGACTTCTCTTGCCCTCTGACGAACAGCCGACTCTTTGGCATCCGCAGAACGCCAAATGCCGTTCTGCACCACGAGGCGCATTTCTTCCTTGCGCCTTAGCGCACGCATACCAGCTATCGCGATTTAAAGAGATACTCGTACTTCGATCCTTTGAATCTTATTTTTCTTTCTTTTTTTAAATGAACGTGCGAAACTTGGGATCATCGACATTCATTAGGTGCTGATATCAAAGTATGGATATGCAGTTATTTGAGAATGAATAGGGTTTTCAGTGATTTTGAGTCTATTTCAAACAAATTTCTGGATCACTAAATTTAAAATGTCCAGCTAGTGATATATAACTTTCCAGTTAACAATCTCGAGCTTAGTGAAACTTACCGAATCGTCAGAGCTAAGAAATTCAATACTAAAAATACATCGTTTCGGGAGCAAGTCTTACATACAAGTTGAAAATTAATTCCTCTTCCTGAGTTCAGTTTAAATGGTCCATTTATGGTACTCCATCAATAACCTAAACTTTCAGAACAAAATAATAAATTGCAAGGTCTAGTCTCAAAACGAGGTAGGAAATACCTCCCTTCATCTTTTTATAACTATACGAGCAATTTAACGGTACATAGATTAGCTACTAAATTTCGTTTAATAAATTAATCATAACTTCTTTGTTGCTCTGCGAAAAATGTAGATTATTAATGAATGGCACATTAACCATAAATCCATCGAAATCTGCATATATGCCTTTGTGAGAATGAGGTTGGTTACAAAGGCCACAGGTTTATGAATTTTACGAGATGGTGGGCAACATAATTTTTCCGTATAAGGCTTGAATGATTATAAGATAAATTGCTCCATCATTTACTCAAATCAAAACCGAAACAAAACTAATAAGCTTTCGCATTTATGAGCAGATTATCTCGACCTCCAATGATATTACGCGATTTGGCATATGACCCTGAATATTAATGGAAGTAGCTAAGTATAAGCGGGTTAAATACTGCACTTTGTAAATGTCCGGCAGACTCTAAAGAGTAGTCGCAAATTACCCGCATCTAATCGAACAGACAGTTAGGCTCAATGTGTATATACATTTTTATTCCAGGATTATATGCTTTCATTGAAAATTATAATTAAGGGTATTTATTTACCTAATATTTCTAGCACCTTGATTCCTATTCTTCATCATTTCAATGCTCTGTAATCCGAGATAAGATTAAAGACTTCAACTTTTTAGTTCAATATCTCAATTTCATCATAGCCAATTTAATTTTTTTAAAGAAAGGGATTACTTAAGTTTAGAGTAGGTTTGTATCTTTGCAAGGTCTCATAGGCGTCAAAAGGCAGAATTCTGGCATGTGCCTATGCGTTCGGTTTGTGAAGGGTTATTTCCTTCAGCACTGACTAGACTGATAAAGTAGATGACTAAGATCTCCACTGAAACTTCTCAGTGATTTGTGACTTGAACCGATAAATAATGATTGCTGACTCTTACACGCGAATGACTACATTCACGCGTATTTTACGCTCGTATGTGCAGCGGGCTAACGCGTAAATTACGTGACTACGCAGCGTGCAGGTTTAAACATCTTCACGGCGCGTTTCCATTAGCAAGTTTAAATGTTACTCAAGGTAGCACATATCCTATCCTTTCTGATCCTGCAAGAGGTCTGTGACCCTAACTTCGTGTTCGCAGCACGCGACCGTCGTGATAAGCTCTGATCGGTCATCGAAAGCTGTATTGCCATCGCGTATACTGATTTTGTTAATGAATGCACGGAAACTTTGTAGGGACTTTATCCGAAACGAATGGAGAAAAACGGTACACCAGCTTCCTGTAATGATTATCGAGCCTTGAATTTCCTTCCATCTATACGATTTCGCGACTAAGTCGATTTGCCAGCTTTTGAAAATTATGTACAATTTGAAAGCAAAGAAGGAACGATTTTGGATAAATATTTATCAAGTCGATGTCATGCTAATTACATTGTCATATTGGTGCTTCCGTGTACATAGTAAGATAAGCAAGTGGACTGTTCAGTTAGGAGTTTTACATTTACGATTTACATTCGTGCAGTATTCTTTATTAAACATGTGAATGGAAAATTTGTTTGGTACTCGAGTAATTTAAATATCAGTTATGATATCTTCCCAAACCTAAATATGGGTTTTATAGAAATCAAGGCATCCTATATCCTATACACATGTCTTTAAATTTCACGAAATATTATTCTCAAGGCTTCCGAATGAACCTTTTTTTCTTTCCGGTTCTCTATATAATTTTAGAAGTACGTATAAGCACACATTGTTTTCCTTTTTCCTTTTCGCGTTGTTTCACTGCACTATTGGTTCCATCGGTGCCTTTTTTATTGTTCCTCGATTCTATATGGGCACGCTGGTTTGGAACATGACAATTTATGGAGAATAACTCCGTCTGCATGTCCATTACGGCGTTGGCACTTTCGAGTAGGAGTTGAGAATTCTAAACCAGTAAGTCAAACCCGAAAGAACGAACTGAAACTTGCATCGTGTAAATACTGCAACCAAAGGTCCAGCTCAACCACAGCAACAAGTAACAGAACTCATCATCAATGTGGACAACAAGACTAGAACTCTATGCTCGGTACATTCAGGTGGGAATATGGGACAATGTTCGGAATGTTGTTGAGCATATTCAAGAATTAGTTATTTCCAATCGTTAAGTCCACGGCCTCCAGTTGGGAAGACAATATTACTTTATAGGATCAAAATGAGCTTATACGCACTAAAATATTCTCTAATAAAAGTAATATGAGTTTATAAAACGACATCCGCAATGGCAATCCCAGTAAAAGCAGGTATCCCAGTGATAAATCTTTAGATGATATAACACTTGAACTCTAGTGAGGTAAAAGAACTAAAAAATTAAGTGTTCCTGTACCTACTAGATATATGGTAAGATCGGTGTAATTAAATGATCAACACGCCTCAAAAAGAACTGCAGTTGTGAATCCGTATAGCAGTACCGCACATCTCCCATTAAATACGCTGATTTCGGAGTATGTTTCGAACTTTAAAAGCACTAATGCCAAATAATGTGATATCCCATATCCGGAATGCTAAGTAGGCACAGAATGTTATGAAAGTAATTACTGCCGACCTAATTTCGTTAACTTTTAACAAAAATCTTTCCTTCCATAATGAAACCCCGTCAGCAATTCTCTAAATTACATGTCCCAGGATCTTCTCTGAGACTAAATGAATCTAAAGGAGTTGAATGTTTATTATATCGTAATCGGTAATCAGATAGGCATATAAAACTGTATATGTCGAAAATATACTGTAAAAGGAAGTTTATTATCAGTTTCCGCGAGAAGTTAAAATCTCCATTTTGAATAAAATTAATTGCTTTAAGGCTTCCTTATACATCACAGAATACCACTTGCTACCGGAAGTAAATCCACTATTTAATGATAAACTGGCCAGTCCTAAAAAAGTTTCGTCCACCATGTTCACAAGGTATAATTTAGAATTGAGTTTAAATTCTAAACTAATATATTACAATTGCCTAAGTCGTCAGTGACGTTTTTGTGATTATAAACTATAATCGTAATAATAAATATCACTAGTCGAAAGCACTCATTCCTACTGCATATTCTGATATAATCATTCCAGATAACACTGACAAATTTAGTGATCAAACGAGTGACTGCAGTCATTTATTGGATTGGTCGCGTGAATAGACACGTGTATTACGGCTTTAAACAGGGGCTGTAATAACGGTGTGGTTAGCAGATAATTATAAAAATATTGATGGTAATGAAGAACGGCCCGTACCCGGATATCGGAAAGTGTGGCAGGTCAAACACATTCAATTAAGCCAATGTACATATTAGCGTAAACCAGATTAGAAATATCGCATTCCGAGCTTGAGCAGATATCAAGTTCAGGAGGTTACGTCAAATCATGGTAATTCTATAAATGCGTACGTAGATGACACTTGAGTACAAGGTGCTTTTATCGTGATTATTACAGCTGCAACAGGATTGAAGTTCTTAACCAATAGTGGTCGAGTCGGTGTTAAAAGAGCTAATAAAATGTTTTAACGGCGATTACGGTATGCGAACTCGAAAGTCGACTACGCGATCATTGTCAAGATAAATATTATAGCTCATTGTAATTTTTCATGAACAATTTTTATTTTACAATTTATCTTGTTTAATATGTGGAATGAGTATACACGTCTCTTATTGGGGTTAGAATTTGAAACTGCGTACTGTATTGCACTATGTATTTTAATAGGTTTAGCGTTTTTGTGTGCAATGAAAAGTTTAGGTAATTACCTCCTATGTTTAATTGGAAGAAATTAGCCAATGTCTTGACGGTTGCTATCTGCATGAGGTAAGTACTATGAATGCAGCTGCTCGGAAGCAGTCCTGGATTCTCACTAATGTACAGTCTAAACTCAGCACTTTTAATAAACAGCAAATAAATGTATATATTAAAACGGCTGTAATATATTTGTATACTTTATGTTAAATGTTTGCCTTTTTGTCGTAAGCGACATCTAACAGAAAATAGGTATACAGTAGATACGGATGTGAATCTAATGTGTACACAACTTCCTTTACAACTTCCTCTACAAGTTGGAAGATTATTCTCCAAGGATAAACTTCCATTCATTGATGACACACTTCTAGTAACGTTTCGTATGTACGACTAGAGATAATTTGCATTAGAATAAAACTGGAACCGTTGCCGCACGTTTTGACTCCCGTAATACAATAAGTAAAACGATAAAACCTACGTTATCTTCTAAGAAATTAATGGACAGGTTCTAATGGTCGCGCAGCAATTATCGCGCTAACATAGACTGGCAAAAACTGAAAAAATGATGTTTTATAATAAAGAAGAACCGTGCCTTAGGTGCGAAATAGTATTTATCGCGTGCATGAACACAGGTCCGTTCTAGCTTGTCTTGACATCCTGTAAAGAAACTACTCGTTAAGCAGGAATGACGTTAAAATTATTGAAGATACGGGTGTAAATAGTCCATCCGCGTTTCATATATAGATATGATGATTGAGTAGAAAAATACAGGCTATAGGTATGTCTGTATGCGAAGAACGCGGAGTAAACTAGCTGCTAGGTTCTCTGTGAAGTCGTAACTATTGCATAAGATGCTCAGTGAAAGCGAATGAGTGAAAATCACCTCTGATTAATACATATTATAATTCTTTCAGCGTTTATAAATGCAACCATTGTCAAAAGAATTCGACACATAAAGTAAATAATACGAAAGATAAGTTTCTTGCGATAATAACCTTTCAAATGAAGAGCACAGAGTGCGATAAAAATACAACAATAGAGGATACCGAAAGTTGTGAAATTCTCCGCGTGGATTATTTATATGCTCGTGACTTCCTGGGCAAGAGGAATTTTAATGCGCCTTTCTTTAAAAGAGAAAAATGTTCAGTATTCAGCATGTACGTATATAACACGAGGCGGCAGCTCTTTGAAATTATTAGAATGTAAATGTAGGACGATTATTCAAATATTTCACTCCTGAGAATTTTGAAGGAATTTACTTTTGCACTCCTTCGTGTGACATTTTCAGCTGAGGTCAAAAGTGTAAACGAAGAATTCATTCTGGTCGTTTTTCGACACGCTGTGTAAGGATTATGAGATAAGCAACAATCATTCCGAATACTTTACCAAATCCAGATTAACTCATCTTTTTGGAGCGATTTGTCTATGTTTATGTACACATCACTGCAACACTGTTGCAGAAAGAGCAAGTAATTTCGATGTCTTTGAAATGAGCTTCCGGGTTCTCGAGCATCTCGCATAAGAGAGAAGTTCTCGGTAGGTAACTTACTAGAATTGTAAAGTGGAGTCATTTACCCCTATCAAAGTTATCATCAGCATGTACTGGTTCCAGATACCTTCGAATGTATTCACTTACTGCCAACTGCAGATTATCGTGCTGGTGTGATAAGATTTTACATTCTTGCAACATTCTTGGAAGATTTCAAGCATAATGGTACTACAATTTTGAAATGTTCATTTTACTAGAGAGTAATTGAATATTGCTACCTGTTCTGGAATAATTTGTTTAAGTATATCTAAGGCAATTACTTCGTAGTACTGTAAATTGAATAGTTATTACCATTCTACATTTCTTCTGTATATCAAAACAGTTTCTTATATTATGTGATACATATAAAGATAATTTTTAATACCTTTGTTGCATTTGGAATTCCTTTTCATAGTTAGGAACTGTTATTATTTGTTTTAATGTAATTAAATAAATAAAATCTTGTAAAAAGTTAAGGCAACGTCACAGATGCGCATAATTTGAAATTGACTAATTCGAAATGTCATATATGTGAGTAGTAGCCGTAATTCTATGACTAAAGGACATCCATAACAAGATAGCAAAACCGATTTAGTGAACGCATACGATGCGAAAATGATGTCCGGAACCAACCAAGACCGGTGGAAGATTTATGTCCTAAATGCCTGCATTTTACATTCTATCAAGTTGCATGCCATGGTAATGGTATTAGAAACCCAACAAGGGAGTACGCGTAGAACAAAAATGAATTTCCAATTACTAAATGCAATAGGACCTTAAACGAATAGTATTTCCACAATATCACGTTACAAATGCAAATAATAAATTGCGAGTCCTGGAAACTTATTGCTAACGATTTTACATGCACCGTGAATGGGTGTTGTGTTTGCACACGTGGCTATCACTAAAGGAATTACTCAAATTAAATGTGATTATAATGATTGGTTTAATATAATACTATTGATGCTGGAGTTGGTAAAATTCATTATTCACAATAGATGTATCGCGTTTTATACTTAGTGAATGCCTGAGAAAGAAGCTAAAATACGACTGCAGCGATAGCTCCTCTTGAATCAATCACCAAGTGTACAGAGGAAAACTTAAATTATCCTGTCTTTTTACGCAGCATGTTACACGACACGAAGTTACATAATACTGATAAATGGAAGTTCTTTGGCGAGACAAGAGAATCAAGTTCACATCCAGCCTCGTTACATCCCTTTTGTATATCGGGTATAGTTTTGCAAATAAATTGCAATAAGTAATATTTTTTATATCAATTACAACCTATACGTTCCATTTGCGTGCAAATACAAGTGTATCTACCTTTTAATCGCTGCTGTAAGTACAATTAAATGCTAAACATATTACGATTGATGCAGAAGGCGTTGAACGCGAATGACCGATTTCGCCACGCAATTATTATCGACGATGATCTCGTAACAAGGAATAATGTCACGCTTCGCCTATTCTTTCGTCGGAAATGGAAACTATTCCGACTGTAAAAAGTAATTGGCGTAAAGTTTTAAAACGTGCTAGAGTCACCACCCTATCACGGCTGTTCACTTTATTACGCTCGCAACTAGTTTACGGTTACGTCTTGTCATTAATGTTCTCAATCAGATCGCTCTCGCGGTCGGTGTCGATATCGCCGTGATCATCTGTTTCATCTGCAACAATTACCGCGTACCTATGGATCTGCATGTGTATATGCATAGGCGCATGGATAAATCGTAATTCAGAGTACAGTAGTCCCCATCCTAAGTTGTCCCATCCAAAGTTGTCAGGCCGTCCAAAGTTAAGCATTTCTCCCTTCCAAAATTATTCAAGCCTGTTCCCCTTTTCTCCCTCCTTGATGTTTCGTTTTGCGCATCGCAACGACAGTAATGACAGTGGCGACACTCTACAGACGCACACATATAAATCACATACAATATTTGGCAAGGATCGGCAAACCTCGAAACTTCGGTTATACACGTACCACATACACACTCGCAACGAACATAAACGTAAATGCGGCAGAGGGGGTAGGGCGGGGATATAATTTTGGACAGTCAGCCGCCATTTTGTAAGAACGGATTGCACAACTTTGGATGGGGACTACTGTATAAGCCCCGCAGTGTTGCAACCGTAGGAATAAGATCCCGCGGTCGGTGACGACGTCGGCGCTCGCAGCCAACCGATGGCACGGAAGCGATCGTTCGTGCGTCGCATGCCAACGCCGGCGTATATACGAAGAAATCCCTTGGATGGCAAAGAGCCCAGAAACAGTCAGGGTTACCAACATCACCCAAGGGACCCGAGGCGAAGTGCGGCACGAGTACCGCTGCGACGTCACGTACGTAATGTACGTCCCAGCTCCCATGGGCCTCATCCCTTGCCGATTCTCCGCGCATTACCAGGTTGCCACTGTCACTCGAATATGGCCTCAGGCCTCTTCTTCTTCCAACCTGCATCGAAGATTCTATGAAAAGGCTCATTACAGATTTAATCGATGGTCGTTAATTATCATTATCGCCGCAGAATCGCATTCCCGATTCACGGGCCTCGTCGTGACAAACAATGCGTAAGGGAATGGTACTTTTTATCCAAAGTTGGATACCGGAGCAATTATTGTCTGTTACCATCGTCCTACTGCAATCACTATTGTCGATTTCGAGTTTATTTCAACGATTTTTGTAACGCCAGATCGTATTCTTGGAGTTTTGGTTCACAGCATTTACCGAAACATATGGAATCTATTTGCTCTGCTTTTTTCCTAATTCAAAATTCCGGTTTGAAATATTCTTATTTGGTTTGTTCTTATTAGGTTTGATGACTTTGTCCTCGCAAAATTGTCTACAAACATTGAATTTCTACATATTTTCCTTCCATAAAATCTTTTCTTACTAAAATACTGAATCCCACATTTGGCTATACCTTCCCTCACCATCCAAGAAAAGTTAGGTTTGAAAATGCTATTGTAATTGGCCGCTAGGTATTTCTGTGAGTTTGGGTCTTCAGCTTCAGAGAGTTTGTGTACTCTTTGTACAATGCTGGTAATATTATTTACTCTGTACAAGAAACCACAATTTGTTGAATGATTCGTTGATTAAATACAGTTGGATGATTATGTTCCGGGTTAAAAATTGGAACCAAACCGGTTTAAATGTTCGAGTGGTAGTGTCGTTAGCAAGCATGATATTTCTAAGAATAAAGCGACTCTTAACGAAATTAAATAAATTACACTTCCATCTCAGCATTAAATTGTGAACTTATGATATACGGAATGATGATATAACATTAGAACAATTGTGTGGGATACTGGAACCTCTTTTGATACAATCATGATGGACGAGGCTTCGAGTAAAGATAATGCTTCGTGCTTTTTCTTGTCGAATCGGCATTGTAGGTACCGACTATAGTGCAAGCTGGTTAGTCTCGATCATCCATTACTGATGAAATATCGCTGCTAGTCGCTGGAAGCTTGACATTGTTTATTTATTAACACTTTCACGCGTGTGGTACTTTCCCTTTTTGATTTTCATTTCCGCGTGATTCTATCTATTATGTTGGACAGTGAGAAATCGGATTCCATGGCTTTTCAGTACCAAATGCCGATAGTACAAATTTTATACGCTTGTACCAGTGGATGAGAAATGTTGAATAATATTCCTACAATAGATATAATCGACGAGGCCGTTATCTGCTGGGAGTTTAAGGATGACTTACGATGAAAACAGAAACAGATCTTTTACGCTTTGGTAGAAACGGTATATTAAACGAAATTCTGTTGCTGAATTTCATAGTAATATTTTCATTTATTTATTCAATGTTTAAGTGTGAACATCATTTTGCAAAAATAAGAGTACTATATTAAATAAAGTGTCTATTAAACCACGCTTAGTAACTGAAAATTATTCTTATAATAACCAGTTATCCGGAATTTTTTATTTCAGTTAGAGATAAATTGTCCACTGCAAGAACTTGCTGTGCTTTCTTACAGTTTAGCAATATTTAGAACACGTTATAATTTTTTGATTAAAAGAAAAAAACATGTTTAAAACGAGTCCAAAAAACATGTAGGTATTGCTCAAGAAATGATTATTTCCTTTTTCCTTTACATACATGGCAGAAGAATTGAGGAACTATTCAAAATTCTGAAGGTATTTATATCTATTTCGTTGCGGACATTTTACAGGGAATTTATTAGAGGAACGTGTTTTTGTTTATTGTGGTTGTAAGAGCTCAACGTTTCGGGGAGCCAGGCTTTAAGTAATCGTTGACTGATAGTCTGCGAATGCGTTCCAGATGTCAACAAACCCAAACGACTTTTCTGATGACTTATTAACCTTCAGTAACCATTTTTGTTTACCGCTTCTATAAAATATGCATACTTATTTGGGATACGATCTGGTGATGGAAATATAAACGAATCAACCAAAATGACTGCTGTGAAGCTTGCGCGATAGGGGAAATTTTTCTGGAAGTGATCATTTTGTTACAAATTAATTTTTCCGCGAGTTAGTATACCTAACAATGCTTCTCATTTGCTCTCCAAAAATATAAAATTTGGAAGTTTAGGCGGATCAAATAGGGAGCGTTGGAAACTCATTCATCGAAAAATTCAATTTCTAACTAAAATATTTAG
The DNA here is from genome assembly GCA_030407085.1 of Trichopria drosophilae. Taxonomy (NCBI): domain Eukaryota; kingdom Metazoa; phylum Arthropoda; class Insecta; order Hymenoptera; family Diapriidae; genus Trichopria; species Trichopria drosophilae. The sequence continues at coordinate 27,678,048 of CM059585.1, forward strand.
CAAATTTTTATCTCAGATTTTACTTATTGTACATTTGTTTATAGATTAATATTTACATAATGCACCTCTTTTCAGTCAACTGGTCGTTGTATAAATTGTATACAATAAAACAAAAAATATAATAAATATGGTTCAGATAAGTAGATAAAGTAGAAATAATAATTAAGGAGGAAATTAAATTAACCTGCAAACAAAGGTTTGCAACACTATATATTATCTCATATCCTGACTAACTAGCAAATAGATAGAACGCCATACATAACGTTTCATTTCTCAATAACTTCAAATCCTCGAGTGCCTACATTACGTCGATCTGCGGACGATCATTGGTAATCATTGATTGTTATTCTTGCGATGATGTGCACTTGCATGAAAATGCATGTTGTACACGACATGCCCACGATGTGCTTCAGCTAGTTCGTAAGCAAATATTACATTTATTAATTCGTGTTCGAACGAAGATCCGGGAATGGTAATTTTGAAAAAAAAACTGTATTTATTTGCAATCGTTCTAAGAACACTGACGTTTAACTGTTAGTCGATGTTGAATATATCGGTAACTAATTGAAATGCGTTCGTAATTGCTACTAAAAGCCCCGTTACAGTCTATGACATGCAATATAATGCATCGATGAGATACGTGTTTAAAAAATTGATTCATGGATAGAAATAAGTTTATAAACAATTTTCATAAACAATATTCTATGACCTTTATGGATGCATCTTACGAATTTATTTGATTCCGTTATGATTATTATAAAGAAAAACTTTGCTGTTGATATAAAAGGGATGTGGTATAGGTGTATGCATTCAATTTTGGGATATGAATTATAAACTCGGGATTTTCGAATTTTAATGTCGTGGGAAACAAATTTTATTGGAGGAAGATCCGTTATTGGTTGTTGGTATTTCGGCAAGGACCAAAAATGGAGGCGATCAAGGTCCTGAGATCTGCAAGAGGTAACCTGTGCGATTCCGGCGCCAGTGTAATATCCTCTTTGCAAACTCGTCGGACCAGGTTTGCAACCGCTTTGCATTCGCATTAATACCGCCCCGATATTTCGTGACTGCGGAGTTACATCCCGATCGCCTTATAATTTTCGAGCAATTGCATTCGCATTAAAGAACTGCATTACTAACTTATAAAAAGAAATTCTTTTTATAGCGGTTTAAAAATCATGTTATTAAACAACACCTTAATTATACGCAGTAACTATCGTGGTTCATTATTTAATACTGATACATTTTGCATAAACAATTATTGGAAACTGATAATGTGCAAACAATTGAAGATCCTAAATTTGCAATGCACTTTTTTACACTTTATAGTTTCCAATTGGCAACTAAATTAATACGTATTACCCTTTGTTATTCAAACTACTGTTTGCACTCAAGTAAATTTATCAATTTAAGGAATATTATGTCGTTTAGGAAGATAAAGTTTTATTTTTTCATAGACGATATTAAGAATACTGGTTTTGCTGGAACATAATTTAAAAAAAAAAATACTTCCCGTTTGTAATGTTGCAACTTTGTTGCACATTTTCTTAATGCTTCCAAGTCCAACTCATAGTAATTGAAACAGTTCATAAGTTTAAAATTCAACGTTATCAACAAAACATTATAATTATATTCTGTGCAATTTAAAGAAATTAGTAAATTTAATAAGTGATGAACCCTTGAATATCTTTTATTTTCTGGAACTATTTCCGTTTTACTATTTGGTGAAATTATTTAATTAAATTTTCACTTGAAACTTGGTCTTAATTACTTTTGAATCCACTAATCCATTCCTCAATAAATGGAAAAATGTTGGCTATGTCAACGTGAACAATGAACAGTATTTTTAGCAAACTTATTACATGCTTAAAGAGTATACAATAAGAAAATACTCTGTTAGAAATTAGTGGCACTTTTCATACGTGTGAAATGCAATACTTGAGAAAGTGAACAATCGCTGATGAAAATTAGTAATCGCTTATCAACGAGCGATATACCAGAGTAATCAATAGAAATAAAAATGAGTTCAATTAAGACACGCCTAGTCTACGGTACTCTACTGGTAATGAATATAACAGTATAACCGCTGAACAAAAAGGTTAATAAAATGTAACGCAAGTGCGATTAATTCTACAAGTCGGTCCGTATCTATAGGGACTGTAATATTGTACCTTTGAAATAGATATTGCTGCTGCAGTACTGGAGTATGTGTTATCAATTACGCACACGTAATTTCACGAAAAACATTGAACTGTTGAGATATAGTAACCAGCTACATTCGGTACAGGAAATATGTCCAAGGACCTGTTTTTATGGAAAGCATATAAAAGCGAAGAATTTATTTGTGAATCGGGCAAACAATATTAATTTATAGATATATATTTATTTTTTAGTAAATTGGACTATGCTTTAATCGGGTTTATACAAACTTTTGTTTTATATTATTTACGCAACTGACTCAAACTTGATTAATTGATTAAATTTTAGAACCAGTTAGACAATAATTATCAGGTTTATTTAATGCCATTAACGTGATTTTAGTTAATTTTGTTGCTATATCAGGTTTACTAAAATTAGCTTAAACTATGCAGACTACGCAACAAAGAAAATTTCGAATAATATGACGGTTTTATCAAACATCAAACGATGCTATCCACAATCACGTAACACAATTTTTTTGGTATTCTGCATTAACAATTCATAACGAAGAACTCATCCCCCTCCCTAAATTGAGTTACATAATTTATGGACAGCATTTTAGATCATTTTGTTGCTATTGTACCTAGCCTAGCTGCAGCTTCCTGGTGCAATGCTCCATCCTAATAGTAGCCTAGTGCGTCTTTCTAAGTCCCCATTGTTGGCCGAATGAGAGGCTAATTTTTTCCCCAATTTGCAGATATAATGAGAAAATACTCATTCGTCGACCGGATGTGTAGTAGATAGCTGTCAGCTAATGCTTAAATGCACCATTACGCATGCGTAATATTGTGGATGGTGGGGAACAGATGTTGCGGGAAAGGGTAATTATGAGAGATTTCATAGCTGATATTTCAACGTAGACAGGGTGGTTAAAAATCGTAAAAAAGGTGTAAAAAAATGTACACGTTTTTAACTATATTGATATCTCGTCAAGCGTTGCAATAACTGTCTAGACTTTAGTTAGTTACACAGTATCTAGCATTACGTGACAATTTTATACACGGGTAATAGTGGGAGGGACTACTCCATTAGTGTTATCTACAACATGCAACTATTTGAGGATGAATGTATCCATTACTATTTTGAGTTCCTAGATAATTTACAGCGCATATAGCAATGCTAGTAAAGATAAGTAGTGATCATTGTTATCCGTTAGTTTTTTATAACCAGTTAGACACAACGTGAAATTATGACATCAAAAATTTACACTTTGCAATAAATATTTCCGCACGTGACGTCTTCAGTGCACACCCTCAGTTGTGGAATTTCTGCGAACATACGAAGTCGGGGAAATAATTAACGCAGAAATCAGATAAGAAAGGGTATCCTGTGGAAAATGTATTCCCGCCTCGTGTTCGAATCTGCCGAAGTCTAATGCGATCGCCGGTGCACAAAGGAGCTTTTTCGCCTACCGGTGTTAAATTTCCGCCCTGCACGTAAATCTACCCGTTATGCCGGAAGTTGGAATGCGAAAAATCTCCGATCGCCATCTTGTCTACGTTTAAAAAAGTGTTCCGTGCAAAGAAGCATATAATACTCTTTGTTGAATTTTCTTTGTTGTGATTGTAAAAATAACTTCTTTACTGAACCTATGGTTTTTTGCTTATCAAATATTAATACTACATACTCAGAGAGGACTTCCGAGTTTACGATTCAATTCTGATGACGTGACTTCCGATTTGACGGACATTACCGAGTCTGCTCAGTCTTTCGCCGCCACGCATACTTTAAGAAATAAAATGATACCGTTACGACTTTTATTTGTATACTATGGCAAGGTGCATTCTTCCATGTATAAGGTGTGTAATGAGCAAAAAAATTAATGTTCCTTTTTTGGCTCATCAAGGACTGAGACGTCGACCCGAGATGAAAGGAAAAAGGGTGAGAATTCAATACTTAACTCCGCCTGCAGATAAGTGAAAAACAGTATCATAACTTTATACTATCAATTTATGGACACTCTTCCTGTCATAATAAATTTATTTTTTATCTCGTATTACTCCATCCGAAGCTATTACAATGATTGTGCTTTGCGGCAAAAGCAGATCTATTATTACGCTAAACACGAAGGGGCAACGTAGATTGCGGCTATATGTGATGTCCTACAGGTTATTGATATCTCAACTTTAAAATAGCATTCGCCCCTGCATATAAATAAGATATTCATATACTTTGTTTTTGCTTTTTATTATAAAATCCTGCAATGTCTGGATAAAAGCCTTAACTCGACGCAGCAGAATGCCATGCAAGTTGCACATAAAAATTGGAAAATTAATACCAGCATGTGCATAAGGTTATTTTCAAATTCAAACAATTAATTTTTGCATTTTTCTGTTTGTATATTCGCTTAGCAATCAGGCCTGTCATAAATGCTTTCCACATAAAATTATTCGTTCTAGAATAATAAGTTTTCGATTTGTGAGTAATTATACTAATTTCCAACTACTGTACATGATTTCAAACTCAAAGAAAGATGAAGAAAGCAATCAATTTTTAATTGAACCCTGTTTGAAAATGTAGGTTTCGTCAATAAAAAGTCTCCTATAATCGCTATGTTATTTCCTCCACGTGTTTCTTGAGGCACAATTCCAGCATCTGTTTCAACTTTCTGATGTACCACATATACCCCAATAAAAGTAATTCGTTAAAAATGTACCAATTACGATTGTTCCGACTCCAATATCGTATAAGAGATATAAGGTTCATTTAGCACGTACGTTACTTCAAAGAGGGGAAACCAGTACAAATGAATAGCTGCACGAGAACAGATTATAAGCGATCGATCTTCCAGAGAAAGTAATTACAGGTAATAACACTCAACGTCATCGACATCGAAAGGGATCACGGAGAGGACATGTGGTATGTAATTGCAGGTCAAGAAACCGCCAACTTTTAGCTCCTACTAGAAGTTATACTTGTAATTTTCACATTCGTGACGGATAATTCATATTGCAAACACGTTTAATTGTTTTGTACGGATTGACGCTAAAAGGATAGAACACAAAAATTATCTTTTCTTTCAGCCTATCACCTGGGGGTTGATACTACAACGATGCCTACTTGAACTGACATTTAAATCAACGAAATTGATGTTACGAAGGTTAACAAATGCCCAGAAAGTCCGTAGTCAATTAATATCTTTATTTTCCTTCGGGCGAGTCTTGTTGCTTATTCTCCTTCGCATGATCCATTAAATTATATATTTTAAAAAATCAATCATTTCTCAAATAGACGTCTAATATATATGATAGCATTTAATAATTACCTCGTTTCCCAACACCCCAACTATTAGAACAGAAGAGTCTACCGATTCTAGCGTAGTAAATCTATGTTATGTCTTTAATAAGTTGTGAAATTAATTTCCGAGTATAAAGCGTAAAAAACAATTTTTTTAAAGGATCATCATTTGGGAACTCTCATTGAATAGGTCAACTTTCATGCGTTTTGCTAAATATATCATACATTGTTATGGATCGCTTCTAGATAGGATAGGATAGGGGAGATTCTTCTGTGAATCTGAAAATGCGAAACTGTAAAAAAAGATGCGATTCTTAAGACGCCAGGGGAATGGCCTATCGTTACTATTTAATATGGATTCCAGTATGGAATTTCTTAAAATATCCGCCGTCAAATTCCTGGAGCGATTCTACTAAGCTGTTGAAACAGATCTTAGAAATATATACAAAATAAGAAAAACTGATTTACTGGAAGTAAGACGAATCCGAGGTATATTTAGGTAACCATAATAAATAACCATTCACGATACTGCTGTACGCATGGACAGAGACTTTCAGCACTCCGACTTCAATACTTTCTATTCTCCCACGTTCTAACCATCGTCCTTGACATGGGTGTTTCCGAACTGCGAGTAATTGGTATTGCAAAGACTGAATTTCTATTTACATATAATCATGTCTTTCATTAAAGTATCATTGAGGCCTAAATGTGCACTGCGATCTTCGTTTGCATTAGTAAACTAGTTTATTCCTAGTCAAGGTGATCAACGTCTCTGATGAATGAGTAAACTTTCATATGTAGATTAAAGAGCAAATCAAAGAAGAACTTTTACCAAACTAATCAAAGTGTTCATTTATGATCGCAGTAGAGATATCTTACAGCCCATGCGGCGCGGAACAAATTGTATATAGTTTCAAGGAAGAATTGAGAAAGGAATCGTAAAATTGCCTTAAATTGTGCAGGGCCCTCATGTGACTCGCGACACGCGAGTGTCTCAGTTCAGCCATATTTGGTCACGGCACCACACGCGTTTAACATATGAGTAAACGCCCGCGTACATTTTGCAATACACACTTTATAACGAGCATCCGAATGTGTGGTTGTTTCATTTTATAGACTCCTCAAGATCAAGCCGAGGAAGGGCACTAAACAGAAAAAAAAAACACTTCGATGCACGAGGAGAGCAAAGACAAACCGCGAGAGCAAAAGATCCAGATGCAAGGTGGGGAAACAGAAGAAGAGGTCATGCGATCTATAAAGGAGTCGCTAGCAAGAAAGATTCCGATGGACACTGAAAGTCCCTGGTCTCGAAGAAACTAAAGTACTTGCAAGAATCTCGAGAATTGCCATCTTAGGCCGTCGGACTCAAGCTTCTTCTTATTCCATGAACTCTGGAAAATTTTGGTTATGTGTTAACTCGTTTGAAAGGTGCGTTTTACTTTTATTTTTAATATCCTTTTTTTTCCTTTTAACGTCTTTATCCTCGGAGAACAGGTACTAAGTTTCTCGTTCATCTTTTAGTGTCAGACGTTTCTTGCAGACTTATTTAATTCGTGCGAAGCAGTTCGGATTTTTTAAATAATTTACACGCTTCTTTTCGCCCCAAACAAATAAAATTGACACCACGAAGAAATAAGACTATGAAATATTCATAAATTATGTTTTTATCCCCGTATATTATCAAACATCTTCATGTATAGTTAATATTACAACTTTTATATTTAAAGCCAGTCGGACTGGATAAAACCCAACCTAACATATTTTCAGGTGGCTCGCAAACTACTCATAATTTTTCTTATCTTTATATTTGATCGAACAATGCAAGGATTCCTTCGAGGAATATTCTTACACAGTACAGTCGAGAAGGAAAGTGAAGCCTGATTAGCAACGAATCTGAGCAAAGGCTATCATTGTTTAAAAGTTCAATATAGGTAATTAGAAGCCGCTAACGATTACATTTGTAGATAAACCGTCAACCATTAATAAGTATCATTAAGTTAAAAATTATTTTTTTTGTGCAAATTTATTGGAGTTGTATAGAACCAATAAACAAGTAGCCAACATTAATACTGAATGCGATATAGAATTCATGAAAGTGTTTATATTTCATAAAATAATGAAATTTCCCATACATATAAGTTAATAACAAATCCGTTGGACGTTAACGAGAAAAGTTACCGTACGAAAGACTATTGATTTCCTAGTTTCATTGGACAGGTTTTCTATCGGTTGCTACCTATAGATATGTCTAAATTATTCCGAAGCGCGATCTTAACTGGTTTTACTCGTTCGACGATTTCCTCCGAAGACTCGCATTGCTCTTCCACCACGCAGTCTTCCAATTCTCTTATCGAATCATACAGAATCAATTGTTGTTTCGTGACAACTGTTATGGTCCCGTATGAATATATAATAAGTCGATTAATTGTATTCGTTTATCAGAACCATCGATTCAATAAAGAAGTTATAGTTGACCACATCTCGCAGTGATTTTACATTTGATACCGCGGGAAAACATGGATAACGGTCATTGAGAATTGTTTTGCCAATATTATTGCTATTACCCTTGATGTGAAATTCATGGAGAAAAATAAATGGTTGTAGCTGTATAACGGGTCGATTTTTCTTCAGCTACCGTGACCTGTAATTCTAATGAATTTCCTGACATATAGACTGATTCCTAGTCGATGATACATGTTTTAAAGTGATTTTTAGAAGGCACATCGGCATCTACTGACAAAAGTCCTGTTCTGAAGCAGACTATAAGAACTTGAAAATAGCATGTATTATACGATATTTATTAATTCAACTTGCGTAATGCTAAGTTAACCTAGTTAGGCTGAGATAAGCTTTGTAAAAACTAAATAAAACCTGAACTATTATTCACGTTGAATCCTTCCCGACTCTAGAAAGCTCCTTTGATAAAAGTACCTACGTAAGATGGTCTAACTATATTAGTATGTTAATCCATTTATGTACTTAGCAATTAAGGGTTTCTAGGGCTGATGATCAGTTTAAAAGGTAGACCAATTAGAACGTGTCGTCAATCCGGTGAGTACTTTAATTGGTAAGATCTAGTATACAACAATTCCAATTCTAGTACGAAACAAGTACAGAATTCTCGATCTGTAAAGGATCTAGTTACGAGACGAAAACATCATATATCGAGAATTCGTAGCCGGTTCTTTACTGATCGTCTTTTCTTTACATGGATCGTTTAAATGACATCCGGGGTGATTCCATAGTACGCGAAAAAACATCCGAATTCTTTCGATTTTTTGCCAGCACGCAACGACATCAGCGTTGGCAAAAAATTGATTGTTTTCTCTGGTAGACTGCAGATACCAGTCTCGTGCAGACTTTTGGCTTTGGCTTTTTCTTTCCTTTGCCAGTCGCGTTGAGTGGCAACCGGTTTTCCGGGCCTTGGTTGAGAGCGGACTCTCTCGATTCCCCTTCATTTTGTCTCTCTTTATCGTGAACTTATTCCATATTTTCGTCTCTTTCTTACCAACTTTTACCAACGCTCTCGTTCTTCGATCTGCCTCGCTCCACCTAGCAATTCCACATCGTTCCCCATGCTTTTGTTCACACTGACGTAACTGCAACGAAGGCAGAAAGTTTCTATCTAAGACTCCGCACTGTATATTTATAGTACGGTAGGATTTCAAGTTCTTTGCCAAAGTTTTTTCCCCTCAGACATACTGAGCAATTATTGCATTATCATCCTCTTCTAGGGTCGGTTTAGTAAGACGACAGCCTTGTTTTGTAATTACGGTTATAAAGAGGCACTTCGATGCATTGAACGCAACTGTATTTTTATAAGATAAAAAGCCGCATCGTTTACATTGTCTACTTGTCATTAAACCTGAAGTATTTAGTCTGAAACTGTTATTACAAGTATGTGACAATTTTATTATGAACCCTTCGTTATATAGAAAAACCAGATCCTTATATGAATGATCATCTTATGTCTTACACCAGAAAACTTGATGATTAATAGGAAAAGTGATATAATTATGAATCCCTCCTTTTAACTAATATTTCCTGTTCCTGTTCATTTTCGGAGTTCCCAAAATGATTACGTTATTTTCTCATGTTTATTTGTATCTTCATCCGTGTACTAGGTTAGATCATAATGGATTCATCTACTGCGATCTGTATAAAAGTTTCTAAACGTTATCCATCCTCATTATCTAAGAAACCTAAAATGTAACAATTACATGGCCTCTTTCGCATAGGTACCCACGTGTTTTCCTTCACGCTCTAAGATAATGTACATAGCGATGTTATCTTCTTGAAATCTACATCTTGTTGCGCAAAGAGCTGATTAAATTTAGAAATCTATGCCACAGGATGTAATGTGTGCATAACAAAAGAGAGGACAATGTCGTAAAGAAATTAGGTTATCCTCATATAGAACTATGAAAACAAGAGGTTTTAACATGCTTAAGATCTTGATGAAAGTGGACAATAATTGTTATTTTCAACATTTAAAAAAGTTTGAAATTCAGAATAGAAAGGTAGCATACGGACGAAATTGCCTTTTCTAACGAAAGGAAGATTTGGATGCGTCACCTCCAACAGTGAGAAGTGACTCAGGTTATTTCACATGGTTTTTAAAAGAAGTGGATTCCAAATGTAGTAAAAGAATCAACTATATAGTCAAGCGATAATAACTCCATACATATCAGTAGACGTAAAAAAAGATATACTTGGACCCAACATCGTTATTAACTTATACATGTTATATAATACTTGCAATTTAAATAAACCTATTCTAGTAACTAATTAAGTTTGTATTTCCAGCTTATTATCACAATTTAATTATGAGAATACCTATGAATGCAAATTATACTAGATTATCGTAAAAGAAGAAAACTGGTACATGTATATAAAAATAATAGGCATAAAACTATCCTCATGAAGTCTGGGTGTATTCCTCACCAGAACTCGAAGCATCCAGTCGAATAAATTAAAGAGAATAAGTCCCGCGAAGCTGCCGTACATAAGCGAGATTTTTCGATCTTTACTATCTTCTACATTTTTTGCTCTTAATTCTATCTTCTGGCTCGAGCAGGTAGAATTGTGAGGGCAAGACATGTTTTCAATTAAGTCTATCGCACCCTATAACCAGTGGGTGCATCAAGGATAGATATCCTGTAGTATCCTTCGTGAAAGCGAAATCGAGCTCTAAATACTCTTGTATAGGTGAAAGAAGATGGTCTTCCTTCCTTTTTCACTAGTGTGCAAATCCTGTACACCAACACTACACAAGATGCCTGCTAGGAATGTTGACCGTGAGGTCTCAGGAGCGCATATACTGGGTGCCCTATTTTACAAGGTTTGACATTGTATTTATAAGTTTATATTTACGTGACAATCCATCAAAAATATTCAAATGTAGGAAAATAAAAAAATTTGGTCTTTAACCGCAATGTTACTCGAAACATATTGTCAAGCGTAATAGCAATTATCTTTAGATGGCTTTTATCTGGGCTTTTAATTACGTACAAATTGATAGAAACTTTACGTTAATTGAAGCGGTGATATAGAATCCTTAGATAGTGTAAAAGCTTACTGAGATTCTTCAGACGAAAAGTTTTACATTATAAAGTAATTTATGATTATATTTATCTAAATTCCATGCTTAGCTTTGATCTAAGATAGTCGAGATGTCCAGTTACGCAAGTGGTATGTGTTTGCACAGATTAGCATTCCCAGCTTCAAATTTGCGATAAAATTGATTATTCTTTCATCGCGAGTTTACAACAGTACTTTCATCTCCTCTGAAATAATCTGACAATTTTTCATTAAACTACACTCACTAGTATTTTAATTGGTCATTTTTACTTGATTCATCAAGAATTTTACATTTATGCCCATTAATTTCTCCAGCATGACTTGTACAGATATAACGTATTGCCGACGCGAAATCAGATGATTTAACCATTTTGATGTTACAAACGCTCTTAATTACTAGTGTTCTCGTCTTCCTGGTACTTCTATTTCATTTCTACCTTACTTTTGCAAGCCTTCTTCCATTTCCTACTACCGATTGCAGTTTATCGCGGTTGTTTGCACTCGTTTGCATATGATCCTTATGCTCAGATGTGATTGCGGTACTTAAAATCCTTCGAGTGCCAAGTATGTCGAGGTACAACTACGCGTTATAGAACTATAATTGCAACACTGTCGGAAAATTGCAACCCTTCTTCCACACCTTCCCTTTCTCGCAATCATCTTTCTATTCCTTTACCTTCAATTCCTGTAGTGGACTTTGGCCAAGCGCTTCCTAAGCGCTGCTAACCGAGTTAAATTGCAGCCCATTACGAACAGATGCTATGCTCCATCATCGATTTTCACTTGCTCTTGTTCTTCTTTTTTTCTTGTAAAATTCCCGACCTTTTCCAGATGATAAGATCTTACGCTTTGATTAAATTAATGGCATTCACAAGACTTGCATTACTTTTGCGTGTTTCTGAAATTTGCGTAATTTGTAAATAATTATTCACAAAACCTTAATTTTGTCTGACGATATCTATATTTGTTAAATCTTGTTACTTATGTTCATTTCAGGGTATACATGTGGTATAAATAATTGGTGCTATTTAATAAACAACTTTATTATTCTACGAGTTTTCGTCTAAACATGTCAAATTTGAAATAAGTGGTGCTAATATAATGAGCACAAAGCGAAAAGCATCTTAATTTGGTGTTGAGTTAGGCAGATCCAATTTCAAAACCCTATAAAATTGCCATTCTGATTTTGTTCACTTACTTTTTGCAATATGTTCATTGAAGTTCATATGTTTACTAATGAGGTTAGGCACCAGTGTTATCTTAAAAGATGAAACCACATGCAATACTTTTGCTGAAAGTCTCGTGACTGCTAGCGAGAACTACGCACGCCCGTGGGATATTCTCACAGATCGTTACGAAAATAAATGACTTGCAAATTCACATGTAACTGCTTCAACGTCTCCAAGCCTGACCGCCATCTAATATAGTGCGGCAGAGAAGCGTTTAATTAATGAAACAAGTGTTGTCGTAGAAAATATATGACAGTAATAAAGTTACTGGCACAAAAGGGATGAAACTATTTGTCTCCTCCGGATTTGAGTCATTGAATTCTAACAAATTACCTGAGTTACGTTTCTCAAAAGTCAACATTTCTTGGAACATGTTCAATAACCATAAATTATCTACCTACTAATAGCTGACGATATTCTTCTCTACGATATGTATTCATATTTGAGTCTATTTTACGAGCAGTCAAAGTTTTGGTTCAATACATCAGTTGGCCATAGGATTCATAAGAGTTTTTCTCATTTTATGCATGGAGCTATCGGTAAAGACTATTATAGTTGCGGTTTTGCAGAGTAAAATTCTGAAAGGATCATTTTGGTTTGACCTCGTCCAGTAATAAAACATAATTTTCGCGGAAAAATGACGGAATTACTTTGTTTTCAAAAACGCGACAACGCAGCTTAGAGGAATTCTTATTTCTTCTTCTCGAGACCTGACCTATCTACTACAACTGACTGAAATTCAGGTAAACAGTATCAGCAATCTTCTGGCGGAACATTACACGACGTTATATTCCACTACCGCAACTTCGTCTACTCACGCTACCACCAGTACTTTGACACCGCTTACAACGAATCATTCGCGGGTTCGTTTATTCGCGGCGGAAAACATTCACTTCTACGAAGTCTATTCTTCTTGCTACCGCTCTTCTCTACATCATTGCGGTCGAAGGTCGACTTTAAGAGGTTCGTAAGTTCCAAGGGCTCTTCCTTTTACGGTTCTGGAGACGAAAGTTTGAGTTTGGAAATTACATCACAAATATTTCTGTTAGGTAATTTCGTGGAAATCATGAATGGCAAAGGATCCTCTCAAGTCATTCTATAATATATATAGTGACAGGTAATCAATATGAACAGTAGAGTATAACGTTACTTTTTGTAAAATAAAATGGAAATATATCCAGATGCATGCGTCCAACTTTATGATACGAGATCCATCTTGTAAAGTGTTTCAATAGATTTGGCCATCTCTGGAGTGTCTCTTTATTTCAAAATATGTTTCTGAAAATGCCATATGCGTCTAGTTGACATTGCTCCTTAACTATGGTACAGTGTTGAAAATGTGTATTTAATGACGCATTCATGTTACCAATACAGTTTTATAAAACAAAGAAAGTACGTGGTATTTCTTAAAATTTGTATGTTCTTAGGAATTCAAACATTGCGCAATCACAGATGAATAACTGTGGTGCGATGCTGTTTAAGCGAATGGTAAAGTCCCACTTATCGCCACCAGGTGTGATCAGGATGTTTGCAAGTTTCTGTTTTGTATTCTCAACTCCCGTTAAGGAAATGATTTATGTGGTCGCGAGTGAATTTACCGCCAAGCTCTCGTAATTCATAGCACATATTCACAGATAGGTGTTGACGTTCTTACATGAACTTACTATCTCATCCCGTAATAAAATATTAAATTTTGTCAAGGAACGGATGATAAAAACTCTTCGCAAGAAGTAACAATTAATGGATATTTAAAGAGAGGGAAATTTTCTTTCAATGAATTTTATATTTGATTTAATCCAGTAAAGAAATACCTAGGTATTGAGAGGCAAATAAAGATCAGTATCATACCATTAACCATTTTTATAGTGGACGCTGAAACTAGTGCTGCGAGAGTAATTACTGCGACTAGCGGCGGCAGGACTAACTATGTGAACTTGTTTAATGGTTGTACGTGTGTTTACTGTTTTGAAGTTGTTTATAACATGGCCTTTTTAATATTCATCATGGTCTGCATTGTAAACTTTCCAGTAGTACACTTTTTTCGAGATAATTTTGAAAATAATATCATCCAGGTACGAATGAGAGGAGTTTATACGCGAGTTATAAAAGTACCATCCAGAATGGTAAAAGTTGAAAAGTCTAATATTGTTTCTCTCCTGTGTACAGTTTCTGAAAATGTTGATAACGATGTTTAATGATTATTGCCGATTTGAGATTGCCAGAAGTAGAAAAGTCGATATTTGTGGATGCTTATTACTGACATAAAGTTTCCATAAACATTGTAGTTAAAAATATTTCTCCAGTTATCTATCACATGACACGTTCACTGATTTAAGACTTTCTTTCACTTCAGCTTTTTCTACAGCGACGGCGTTATATTTGCTGATGACTTTTGAGATTGGTGTCCATGACTAAGAGTTTTCCTTAAATGAGCGTTTCTACTTGAACAAAGACTTTCTTCTCATTTGAAGCATAGAATGGTCAAGTGGAAAAAAGGTTGATTCAATTTCTTTCGTATTCAGAACCTCACACATAAGAAAGTTTTCCTTGACAAATTGACTGTCCTAGAATTTCAGATATGATAAACTCTTTCTCCACCCGTATAAACACAAATGTATTCGAAGAATGTTAAGTTATGCTGACTCTGACCCTTTTTTAAACGAGTCCTTTAAAACCTGGCTTTATTATAAGCACATATTTAAATTGTGTATAGGTTAAAATATTCTTGTTCACGAGGACAACTGTAATTTAAGTCTAAGAAGAAAACTGGATTTTGCTGATGTAAACAAAAGAGATGGAATCAAGCAAAGAAGCCCTTTGTTTTTCATAGCAAATAAAAATATTACTTTTGATTTATAGTAATAACAGCGCAGCAAATAAGTAACGTTGACCTTGTTGATAATGTAAAATATTCTAAAATCTTTTCAGTTCGTTGAATCAGTTCATGAAGCTAGGAAGGCGCATTAAAAACACATCATACAGTACTGAACGTTCTACTTGTTCATATTTGCTTCTAAGTGATTCCATTGACCTGTATTCTGTTTTATATATCAAATTTTAATATACCATACATATTCTAATCAATTCCTCCTAACGAGTACTTGCCCATGCGTGCATTTGCTCAGATTTCTTTATGCATTAACATATTTCAGTTTAAAATAAATCACTCAATAGTCAATTACTTTTCTGCTACCGTAAACACTTTTGAAATATTTCTTAAATAGAATCGTTTCGATTTTCTGCTGACTAATCATAACTGTACTACAGTATTACTCTCATTTTTCCCACAATTTTCTTATTCAGTAACGTAAGTATCACGCCTACAATTACATCGGAAATTATACGTTTCCGTGTTTATTTATTTCTTGCATTGTTCGTTACCCTTCAAATTGATATTGATATTATTTTTACAAAACAAATAGTATTACATTTCACATCTTTGCTGTCGAGCGTCTATTTAGGATTATTTAATATCTGTTTTTGCACAAATTAAATGATTAGATATTACAGAATTTCTGAGAATGGCGGAAAACATTCGACTACGTACAACCTTGCAAATTATAATCTCTGTTTTTCTTTTATATAAGAGTAGAAGACATTTATGAAACTGCTCTGTTTAGTGCAGTATTTATATGAATGTTTTATTGGAATCCAAGTGTGATAGGTATAAAACTGTTTAGTAAACTTTCAGGTTTTGTTATGTAAGCCATGCAAAGTGCAGGAAAAGGGCGTGCTAACTGCAGTAAACTTAGCAAGCACGACGTCAATAATCAATTGTCAACCGCTATTTACTCGTAACGAATTCACCAACAGGTGGCCCATTGATATGTACAATTTCCTCACAAGTGCAGAAGGCAGCGCTTGCTTAGGTTTGTTTACATTTTTAATAGGCACTTTTTATAACGTTTTTAAAAATTTACACCAAGCAGATAATATCTCACTTATTGGACAATTTCTTTCCATTTTTGTTTACAAAATGAAATCAATAATGAAGACATTAGTGCAAAGAAGTACGCAACCAAAAGATGGTCAAGAACTTGGCTGTAAATGTTTGCAAATAACTGAAAAACATATTGAATGCTTAATCGTTACCGTTTCTCAGTCAAATTAACTACAGAAAACAATTCTTAACGGGTGCATGCTCAAATCGTTGCAAAACACTAGATGTACCCAAGTTCATTAGGATCAAAAAATGGAAAGAAATCGTAGCACTGTTATCTCTTAATGAACGCCTAGAAATGTACAGTTTACAACACGCTGTGAAATTTTGGTACAGTTATGATATGTGTGTCGAATGAATCTCCACTCTGCGTCATAGCAAGAAGTGTATAATTTACCCAGTTATAGCTGAAACGTTCATGATCCTATTAAAAATTAGCTCATTATACCCCCAAGTCTTTCGGAAAAAAGAAATTCGACTGAGTACACTTGGGTGCCCATCTTTTAAACAATGTCTTCATTATACCAACAATGGTTAACAATGGCCAATGCGAATTCTCGCTAGTCGCGTTATTTTTATCTGCAGATCGTAGTGCTCATTGCTGAATCCCCAGGAATAGAAATTATGCCGCAGGTCCCAGGTGCTACGATACAGAAACACCTGTTCGTTTTGAAATGGACGAAAAAACGACATCTGCGAAAATCGTTGCGTTACAACATATTTTGGAAAACATTTTCATTATCGTTCATTCCAGATATCAGGATCGCGTGTCGCAATGTAACTCTCATTACAGTTAATTAGGAGTATTCCAGCTTGCATCGAGAAACATAATTGAAAAGTATTATCGTCAATTTTTACATCTTGTTTGTAATGCAAAGCGAATACGTTGATACAGATTTTACACGGTCGGAGCATTTTAACGAGTAGTTGGGATGTACGTCTGCCTCGCGAAATCGTAATAAAATTAATCAGATTAGGACAGAGTTGGTACTTCCATGTTTTTTTAAATGCGATCTTTGTAATTTTCTGGTTTGTCGGTTAAGGCCTAATAGCAGAGTCAATTACCGAAGCTTCAAAGAATAGTACTAAACGTAACTGTTGCAGACATACTTCGCAACCGCTTTCCAAGAACGGCACATAAAATGAATGGATTGCAATAAAAAATCTTATCCTATATGATGTCTCGAATACTGCATCACACCTTATATGGGCAGCTAAGAAGTAGACAGATTTTGTTTTGAAACGTTATTACTTTTTGAAGAAATAAAACATTTTCCAGTGGTCCAAAGAGAGAAAGAAACAAAGATAACGCAAGTTGAATAAAACATCAACGTTAATCAGTGCAGAAAAATAAGTAATGAAATTCGCTGCTAAAGATTTATCAACACCGGTAGCCGGGAATAGAATTCCAAAGGAAATAATTTATCATTCCTAACTTTTCACACATACTCACATCTACAATAGAAAATTACATTATCGCAAATTTTAAGAATATTTCAGTGTCAGGTATGATATCTGGTCTATTGTTTGTATATAATCACAAAATAAAAAATATTGTAAAACAAGACCACGTGTCCGTAGGTTAAGTAAAATAATTAAAGTCGTGAGATATTTACGTTATCTGCACAGAAATATGAAAGCGGATGCAATCTTTCATTTCATTTAAGATCACGACCTTTTGTAAAAATAGATTTTATTGTATTCGTCTATTGTTTATTTTTAATCTCCCGCACGTAAACATTCAATGAAGCGTTTTGCGGCGGATATGCCTCCATGAATTATCGATACGATTTCATATTTAATTGTCGTTTTTGTTATCGAATTCGCGCTATTGTCTGATTAAGAATTGTTTCGTGCAGCTTCGTACAGCGATGTGAAATTAAACTAATTTAAAACAGTTCGTTACAATTTTTCTTAACGCTTATGTTGCTAACCGAACCCAGTCGGAGTACCGTAGAAACGGTTTAGAATTCAAGTAAGTAGACGTTCATTGTCCCGGATTCTCTTAAAAATAAGATAAAATAATGCCGACAACTTTCTTCCGATGCTAGCTAATAGCGCGAGGCGTTTATAAATGAAATGGCGCGTGACAGAACAGCTTCGAAGAAAAATTCGAGATCATGTCGTGATTAAAACTTCAAATATCCTAAAGACCTAGTTCCCCATTGTCTGTGAAAAAAGTGCTTACGTTCGTTTGTCACGCGAAAAATTTACTTGTCATTTTACTGTCATAACGTTTGTAAATATGGGAAGTCAATTTTTGACAAAAGTAGGGTATTTCTGTTTTTCTATTTTTTATTTAAATCCGCTGAAAGGGTTTGAAACGTTTCAAAATACGTCCTTCAAATTCTACTAATTAGAAAATCATGATGAAGATGTTTCTTATTGGTTCTGAAGTAAATCCGATTTTATCAATTCAAATCTGCATAATGAAAGATGCACATCCATTTGATGAATAGTTTAACATCCACTTGACAGTTATGGAATGAAGACTTGCCCAATGTTACCTAACATTCCTATTTTGATTTGAGTTAGTCATTCAACAGAAATACGAAAAATCTCGTTATTCTACATTCAAGGATAAGAGGATGTTATTTGTCAGCTCTAAAATTAGCGGCGTTTCAATTGTTTTGATAGTGTTTAGATTGTCAACAGTTTTATGTAAAAACTGGATGCAGTAAAAAATTCAAAATTAAAATATGCAATTATTTTCTATTAGATGTATCAATGCGGAAACATATATGGATTTATGTTCATTCCACTCATAATTTGCAACTTTCTCCTATAATGTCTAGTTACGTTACCGCGTTCTTTCTCAATATTAAAACTGGTAGTGGCTTAATAAAAATTCTCCAGAAAATATATTGCGCATGACCATCTGAAATATAGGAACGAAGCGATGGAGGATTTAAAAAAGCACTGTCGCTTTTAAGAGATAATGTTTATTGAAATTTAATACGACGACCACCGTCCTTCATGCGCGACACCAACGCGAGGAGGCTCGTTTCTCAATGTTTTAACTTTCAAGGACACCCACGTGCAATCGAACCGTAGTTAAGCGGACGATATTTATTTTCGAAGGAAAATTATACCATGCAATTGGCGTTTCCACCCGTAATCATCGTCTAGTGCGTCGAAACTAAATAATTAATCGAGGGAAATACGTAAGTGCGCATCAATCTACCGGTTTTGCAAAGCATATAGATATATATGAAACCAATCATCCTTACCGTTCGCTTGCGTTCCGCAAGTGACGTACATCCACAGGAACACAAGGCTCCAAACGCGACCGGTAGCAACCATATTTGCCAAAATTAACGTTTGGACCCCAACGACTCCTTTGATGTAAATAAATGCCCAACTGGTGCACCGTCACTTAGTCATTTAAAAAACGGATAAGTTCACGATGCACTTCCCACTTCCTCCGACCAGATGCAGGTTTGTTTTTACGGGTTTCTCACTTTGTTCACACCGAGTATCGTATGGATGTACTTCAATCGAAAAGGCACCAACTCCTTCTTGGAGTCAACCTAGGTAGAATGCAAAAGCAGGTGATAGGTGCTTCTTATGCGAAGTCCCGCGAGATACTGAACAGACCCAAGGAGGGAGAGTGAGAGACTCGACGTTCGCGTATATAGTCGAACAACACCATCGAGCGAGAGGGGCCTCAACGACGGGCCCCAACAAAAGATACAAGGATGAGAAAGTCACACACACTCGCGCCGACACACCGGTGCTCAGCGTGGGCGTCCTTTCGTGAGTGCTCCTATCTCATTTTCCTCCCAAGGAAATCTAAAAAATAGTCTAGTATCATTTCGTTTTATAAGCACTTGTGTTCTTATTCTATTTATATACATAACATTCGGTTACCAACTTTTACTTCGACGTAATTAAAGCACGGTCTTGCGCGAATCATTCTACGGTGGGAATGTTACCTTTTGAGAAAGGAACTAGTTAGAGATTTACAATTTGTAAAATTTATGAAAGGGTTTCTTTGTTTGAACCTCAGACCAGTTTTGATCATACTATTGATTGGTAGCTAACGTCGAGATATGCCTGTAAATAAACAGGGGTCTTGGTTAAAGTAGGATTTACTTTCAATATCATTACTTGGAATAATGGGAAAGATGGCAAGGTGGAGTTAGGGCGGTGGAAATCAGGTTCTCCAATTTAAAAAAATGACTATTTAAAGGGAGAATGCAGACGACGTTCAGTATCGCATATTTAACCGAGTTGTTTTGCCACAATAATTAATGTACGCTAAAGTTCTTGACTAAGACACTTGCTAGGTTTCTCATGACATTAGACTAGGCCTCCATTAGTGTTGCGCTTATTGTTCGGTGAAAGAATAGAAGTGTATTGGGTCAACTACCTAATACCTTTACCGAAAACTCATTAGATTGATGCTATCTTCTACATTGTTATTTTCTATATCCATGAACTAAATGCATTGTAAATGTTTTAAAATTGTAGAATTACGATTTCTTCACGTTACTGCAGGTTTGCGAAATCTAAACATGTTTTATGTTTACAGTCAAATTCGCATTTTGCATTATTAGAAATGAAAATATTTATTTGAATTATTATCATTGATAAGTCATAAAAGTTGAATACCAATAGCACGTAATTGATAGCAGGTTTTAGAAAGAAAAACAAATTGTTAAAATATTAACAACTTTGCAAAGTATTCCCTCGAAAGGGCATTTGCCTCACTGCGCAGTACTCTACGGTCGTTGCTTTGCTCGTAAAGGAAGATTTAGGGGTACTGAAGGTATCGATGAACAAAGATGCTAACGAAATTTATGAACCAGCTTCACCTACAGCGCGGCCAGTATCGTGATGCTCGTCTAAAAAAGGCTCGGTTTAAGATCACACCAACGCTATTTTCTGAGTCACTTATGACACACGAGTTTCGGAATGGGGCATTTTGAATATTGATGTGTTTGCGCATCTTAACGTTAACCACAGTGTGGAACTCTTTTGCAAGTTTAAAGACGTGCGCATTACTTTCACGAGCCTATATTAATGGCCATTTCCGAGTAAAATCATTATCAAGTACTTGATTTTTGGAATTTGTGTTTATCTAATTGATTTTTTGGTTCACGTCGTGAATGTCAAAATATTTTAACTTTCTGTGCATGCCATTCGTAAATTAAATCTTGAATACCAGTGATATTGCAATGCAATAGCTTTGCGTTAGGTGGCACTCAAATACAAAAGTGATATCGCCTATATATTTGTTTCGGACAGCGATGAACCCATTCAAGTCCGTGTCTAGCATAGCGCAGATAACGTCAAACTAACTGTTGGAAATGGGATACTTGACAAAAACAAAATACCCATATTTTCTTGTTTATAACAATTTATTATAAAAAATGATAATAAAAATCACAAATATTCTACTTTTTTTGTGTGCTCTTTCGATTAACGTAGTCAGAAATACGTTTTAATGCCCCAAAACCAATATGTCGCATTTTAAATAAAAAATGAACAAAATTGGAGTGTTTTTTTTTATTTTGTATTCACTCCAATAAAGTTGCAGGTTAGATTCCGAAACCCTAATCAAAACTGTACAAAAACACATTCAACTTTTGTTACGCCTCGAATCAACATAACCTTTTACAATGTATGAAAAAAGTAAATCTTATTCGATCAATTAGGAACATTATTTATGAAATTCATATCTGTAGTCGTTTTGTATAATCTTGTGAAATTCAGTCAGCTGTATTTTATCTGTCATCTGGATTTTTAATAACCTTAAATTCATGATGAACGAGTCCAAATATCCCTATATTTTCTTGCAATGTGGCAGCATTTTATGAATTTTGGTATACCACAATGAATCTGCCATTTACTTCGACCCAGACCATAGGTCTGGCGAAGTATTGAATTTGGTCAGTTCCCGCCAAAAAATTACCCTATAGTTTTTCATCAAATGTCGACGTTTCAGGCCCTAAGGAACCCAAAGCCTCAATAAAAAAATTGGTGTCCGTTAGGTTGTACGTCCGTCCGTCCGTCCGTGGGCAAAATGTTGTATACGCGATATCTCGCGACTGGTAGGACGAATTTAAAAAGTACAAACGGATTTGGGTTTCTCTTGGCCAAACTTAGATCTGATTAGTTTTTGGAGACAATGCATACTAGATTATGGGGAGGTTTAACAAAAAAACGCTCAAAAAACACGTTTTTTCCATTTTTTAACAAAAAATACAAATCGTACAAAAAAATGTTTCAAACAAAAAATATAGAACATCGAATTCTCTACAAAAAAGGTTTTATTAATTTCTTCGTAAAATCAACGATAATGCCGTAAAAAACGGAATCCGAAGTATCTCACATATAAAAAAATTTATTTCCTGCAACCCGACCTGTCAAAAACTCGAATAAACCGCATTTTTTTAAGCATCAGTGTGAACAAGATGTGCTCATTTATCAGTGCTTCGGCTGACCTGCGGTCGGGGTCGAAGTTTTGAAAATGCTCATTTTCAATTTTAATATAGGGTGAATATGCCAATGAATGGACGACTACCAATGAATGGACGATTTTCTACATATTTCTATTTCTTATGAATGTATGATGCACAACATGCAACAAAATACATATTTTTATGTTCTTTGAACATTCAAAACAATATTTACAGTACTATTGATCTTCCAGTGTTTATTATTTTGTAAAATCAAAGCAAAGTTTTAAAGCCATCCAAAACAGGTACTGAAAACATCCCATTTGATTTAACCCGTCTATTTATTGGGGTTTAGCGGATTTTTTTACAAACGTATGAAGACGAGGTTAATAATTAAATAAAATCAAAGGTTGAACTACACGGTCATAAAGAGCAGAGTCTAACGATTATAATGGTGGTATCATAATTAAATTTTCATCAAAGAATTCAAAAGTTACAATCGATCAAAGTGTGAAAAATGCTTAACCGTACATTCATTGGCATATTTAAGGAACAAGATATTGTTATAATATATGTATAGAAACTACTCGAATCTAACGATGCTAGAACTACCATCTGCCGCCTTCTTTCCTGGCAGTGTTAAAATGGGAATATTCCCGGAAGCATCAGCCTTTCGTCAGGGAACTGCAATACGAATTTAGCCAAAATTGTAGGCACCCGGGTCGAAGGCATCTAGTTTAAATTTAAAAAAGGAAAAAGCTAACCTCAAATTTGTAATCACACAGAAAAAAATGAGTCTTAAAATTGTTACATCTTAAATTCACCATCAGGTGAGGCTTAATTTAAGCCCGAAATTCCGTTAATTTTCTTAAATTCAGTCAGTGTTTTGGCTTATTGTCTTACTTTCAGTGAGCAAAACTGACTTTTAGACGATATTTTGGCTTAAAATAAGATTCTTCAAGCTTATGGCATCTGAGTCCGACGAATCTTATTTCAAACCAAAATATCGGCTGAAAGTCAGTTTTGTGGTCTAAAAGTAAGACTTTAAGCCTAAATATTCACTGAATTTAAGAAAATTACGCGATTTTGAGCTGAAATTAAGCCTCACCTAATGATGAATTTAAGATGTATCAATTTTAAGACTTATTCTTTTTTCTGCAGAGATCCAAAAAACTATACTGTTGACAATGACATGAAATTTAAGGTTAGGTCAATGCCATTAATACATTAAATTTAATGAGCTTGTAATTAAAATGTATCTTAATGTGCAGCAACAGAATTTTGCATTATGTTTCATGCATAAGCAAATTTAATTTATTGTGCGTATTTTTATATATGCTTTTTCAATGTGGTTTTGCTAATCTTCAATGAGATGTGCTTGAGATTTTAACAAACATACAAAATATATTTTCCAAATGTATGAAGAGGAGGCCCTCCTTTTTTTATAAATTAGGCAATAAGTAGACACAAATCATAATATCTGTATTTTTTCATAACTTTCTGCATAATGGATACAATTAAATGGACACAGATTTGTCTAGAAATCTTACCGAATAATTATTCAGCAAAATTATCCAAATTATGTACCCAATAAATGTGGTTTAGAGAAGGGCGCATATCAAACAGCGAACTGTTTACAATCCTTAACCTACATTGTTTACGTTTCGCGGTTGTTTACGAAAAATCGAACGTTGCTATTAAATTAGAACGAAATAATCAATATCTCGCGAATATTCGCCTAGTGTAGATCGCCCGTTTACATTGTGTAAGTTTCGTAATAAGATCACTATTTCCCATCTGTTTATAATTATATTGTTTTTGTTGCTAGTGCCCATAAAATCGGATTAAATTATATTAAGCATTTCAAGAAAATTATGAAGAAAACCTATATACCTGCGCTAAGGTATAAACTGATAAAAATGTTAACGAAAATAATAACAATAGCAGTGATGATGATGAGGATGGCGATGATGATGACGATTATACTCATATTAAAGCTGGTTGACCAAGTTTAATCTTTTTCCTAATAACAGCTACGCTCAAAGAACGTCTATTACAAAACTTCAAAAATACTGAACAGAAATTGCATAAAAAGTGTCCAGAAAAATTTTATATATTATAAAAAAAACATTCACATAACATTACCTGAATTATTTATACCTATTATTATTACCTAAATTATCGTCTAGACAATAAAAGTATTTAGGTTGTTCACGTTATATATTCTAAATTCTTTTTCGTAGAAAAAGAACAGAAATTGCCCACAATTTATCTAAAAATGTGTCGAAAACTTAACCGCGATTTTGTTACATTTTGTATGGAAAACTGGCCACATTTTATCACTCACAATCTGGCCTCAACAATTTCTAGTTGAAATTCGTAGATTTTTTGCGCTTTTAGTTGCGGTTTGGCGTCGATCCCTCAACTTTATTGATGCGAAAGCAATTCGCCAAATTTTGTTAATTTTGTATTTACACTCCACCATATTAGTTTTAGGAACTGTTAAACGCAATTAGGAAGGCCACTTTAAAAAATAGTAAAATAGGTATGTTTAAAATTTGTTTCTGAAGGTAATAAGTCTCAAATATACTAATTGATAATTATGCATTTTCCGGACTTAATGGATTGAACTCTATATTAGATAGTATTGGAAGCATAACCTGATATTGTCAAAAAATGTATATACATTCGCGTTCAGTTGGTAATGGTACAATAACTTTTAATTCGCTCATAATGAAGTTCACGTCATATACATCAGTTTTTTATTTATAAATTTAGATTACATATCGATTACACGAATGATAAATTAATCAGTATTAAACAGGTGGGCTATTAAGATTTTATAAAGCAACTGAATAGGTTATGTTATTCCGAATATTTCCGATGATAGACCAAGTGATAATGTTTTTGCAATTCGACGCTGCTCCAGCGCAGAAACGTTTTAAAATAGCTAAAATGTCTTTAATGCAGAAACTTTTACTGTCTTCATCATAATCCTCGAATTCAAAGACGAAACGATGTTATTTTGTATTTATTTATCGTATTTACAACTAATGGACGGAAATTATGTCTAAAATGTTTGCATCAAAATTTAATGTCTGCATTATTTCCGGGCCGATATGAATTAAAATCATTTAATTGTATAATAAATAGTTGTATAAATAAAGTAAGATATTATGATTTATATAAGAACATTCCTGTTAGGAAGATAAAAGATGATATTCTTACAGTAATAACATTTATTTCCTTACGATAAGTAAAATGCAGCTAAATTAATTGCAATATAATGACTTTAATCAGATTAAATTACGAAGTAATCAGATATTCCATTGCCAATAAATCATTCATTTTTAGTAGCTTTAAGTTAATATATCATAAAATGTTATGGCATAAATAAATAGTTACGATTACAATAAATATAAACACACTGAATACTTCAAATCAAAACTGTCGATAAACAATTTACTATTAACTTTAATCTGGCCTTGATCTTCTATCAATATTTATTTTTATACGAATAAAGTAAAAAAAATTTACGTGTTGATTCCTATCAAGATTCTTAAGAATCCTATATGGACAACACGTCAGTAAAGTGACACAGGAAACTCCGCCTTCGACACATAATCTGGTTTTAATTTTATTTGTGATCTTTAATTATATTCATTTTAAGGGAATATTTTTTAACATGACTGCAAAAACCGGAGATCTTTTAGTATATAATAATAAAGTGATTTTAGTGCAGACAATAAAAATTCTTAGGTATTCGTTATGAATTACTAATATCCAACAATGGCAAAAATACTTCTTCTCACTATATTGTCTATCAGTTTTGAAACTGAACAATTAATTTTTAGCCTACATGGTGCAGTCAATACAAAATATTTTTAAGATTCAGACAACTCTTAAGTCGGTTACTTCGTATACTTTTCTAGGCGTGTAAAATGTATTGCAAAACGCTCTAAGTAAAGGAAAGTGAAAGCAAAAAGGTCAAACGAACCAGCAAGTAACTGTGCTTAGCCTCGTTAGTAACCTAAACTAAAGTCTTGTTAACAAATTCAAGGCTGCCTAAAAAAAAAGATAATGACGTCAACATAATATACTACAAATTATAATTATCAACATATTGTTGAACGTTTGAACTATGCTAGATCTTTTTTGTTAGTTTTATAGATTAATTTTCTATTAGAATCATGTTACCAATCATTAGCGATATACAACAGCGTTTGCAGACAGTTGTTTGACTACAGTAAATTTCGTACCTCGTAATTTTGTAATGACTCATATTGCTCGGGGTAGCTCATGACCATAGAGTACCCACTTCCTTTGTTTCCTGCAGACTACATAATTACATATTATAGTATGCGAATATGCGAAATAAAAGAAGCCATCCTGTGAGCAAAAAATTATTTTTACACTTGTCGAAAATTATAATTCATTACGTCCAGCTACTGCCGAGCAATCGTAATGAACAGCACAGATCGCAAATTCAATTTCGTGGATGAATTAATAGGAGTATGCAATTGTACTGCGCAAAATAAAACCAATTTATCTTCGTATCTATCCATCCAGTTTGAAGTGTTGCAACGGTGTTGGTACTTACGTATACATATGGAACCAGGATTACGCTCTAGTGAAAGTGGCAAGATGTTTCGTAATGATACGATTCACTATCTTAAACTGTATCTATTCTATTTCAATGAGCTTTCATTTCCTTCGGAACATAAATGAAGGGTTTTAACGTTGGTTATATGTGTATAATTAATTATACATCCGAGGGATTGTCCGGTTATTTGCGGCAATTTCGTTCCGGAAGAGACGTCATGGCTCCTCTGCTGGCCATTAAAAAGAAAACTACAGATTCTTTTTTTTCTTAGATTGCTAGGCAAACGTCATACATATTTATAAAGCGGCAATTAAACAGATCAAGTAAATAGATACAATTTAGACAAATTAATTCTGATACCTAATTTAATAACGCTTAGCTCTAATTCCGCATGTTCCTCCTTACATCCTGTGCATAACGTTTCTTTTGATCGCATTATCCTTAAGGAAATGAGTGCTCTGCAGTTTGCAAATAAAGTATTACAGCTAGATTTAATTGCAGTTTAAATTGTGAAGATCACGAGACTGAATCATATATCATAATTACGAATATATGGTCAATAAGAATGACGGAAAACGTAATGTGAAGAGTGGACACATAGTTTTCCTATGTACAGGTAATAAATATCCACATTTATACTTTTAAATCGTTTAATTATGATGGTTTCATTTGTAGAAAAACGGTATTTCGATCCCCGTTATTCTTAATGTTGCTACGGTTGAAATGTTGCTTCAAATGAGTAA
Organism: Trichopria drosophilae; assembly: GCA_030407085.1. Taxonomy (NCBI): domain Eukaryota; kingdom Metazoa; phylum Arthropoda; class Insecta; order Hymenoptera; family Diapriidae; genus Trichopria; species Trichopria drosophilae. The sequence continues at coordinate 27,705,983 of CM059585.1, forward strand.
TAGTATTGTTGGAAATAAATAATACATCAAAGTATTTACGGTTTTTGTTACCTAACAGGATGGAGAGACCAAGATTCAATCGTGATGAAATTATTTAAAAGGATTTGCGGTTTCTTGTTGCCAAATCCACAGAATTAAACTACCTTTACTAAACCACTGGATTATGGTGTCGTTTATGTGTGGATTGAAAAGGCTAGAAGAATAATTCATTTTTGGAGTTTGCTAAAATCATGAATTTACTTGAATGATCCCCGTACACTAACGACCAAGGTAATAAAGCTTTAAAATTGTCGCCAATTTTGTCATTACGATCTGAAATAAGTTCCCTCATTAGGTTCCCTTCGCCTTATGGAGGGTCCTAATTATTATCTCGGGGAATAATGAAATAATCTTGCACGTCGGCTAAAAGCCACGGGCGGTAACACCAGTAGACTTCCCTGAGAATTTTTGCGAGGTGAGACTCTGGTTTATCGACCGCAACTCTACGACACCTTCGTTGAAATTAGGCTCGTGGGATGTACATGACATCACGTCGTTATTTTATAAAATCAAGGCAAGCGACTTTATGAACTAACGAACATTCATTAAGGTAAATTGAGAACAAAATGTACTTTCTGCTTCCGAAGAAAAGGTAAAGTACTCATTGTGCCTTTCTAAAATTCACAAAAGAATACGGATTTTCAATTAATATATACGTTATTGTACAATGGGGAATTAACGGTTAGTGTATTTAGAAACGTAATGTACTTTACTTTAAATTGTTGGGTAAATATAATTCGCTAGTCGAATATACGTGCGAACTTATTTTATGAAACTTGATCAGCGTAAAGTACATTACTTCCTTACTCCATATTAATTTATAAATTTCTCAAGTACATAGATCATGATAAATAGTTGTATCCGTTAACTGAAATTCTATTTGACATCACCCACAAGATGTTGAAGAAAACACCAATGAGTTCAATGTATTTCCAGTGTTTCAATCATAATTTTGATGAACAAGTTTAACAAATTTTTCACTTTTCCACTTTTTGGAGTCTCTTATGTGAGATCAAAGTTATTGACACCATCTGAATATAATATCCAGATCATCAACCTGTGCGATATATTTTCAAAGAATCTCGAATAGTTTCAGTTTCATAATAATGTTCGACTATCTTGTACAACAAAGCTTCCAATTTAGACTACTTAATGTTTTATAGGATATCCGTCATTACCATTGCAGATCACATGATAATAATTTAAATTCTTTTGTTCTCAAGTAAATTGACTGTATGCTGCATGTATACTGAAGACGATTTAAGTGGGTTTATTATGACCTCATTTTCCAAACATTAATAAAGCTAACATGTAATGGTTCTCACAGGCTAACTACGGCGTTGATCACAAAGGATCTAGAATATATACGAATATATAATAGTCTCAACGAATACGAAAAAACAAAAACAATTGTTAGAAAATATTCAACATACCACCATAGAATTATTCGAAACTTTGTTTTTGAATTCTATTTTTTATCAGAAACTTGAATAAACAACCAGGAACGGGGAAATTAAGCGGGCGACTACAGAATTCTGTGAATGTATCAACAACAATAATTAGAGGTCACTGCCCTATACAGAACGTGAACCATTTGTTTGTAAACAAACTCAGCATGTACATTTGTGCACTCCCAAGTATAAAGCATTCGCAAGTTTATGGTTTCAGGCTGATCGACAATATCTTATCAAATATTTCTAGCAGAATCAGCATTATCGTTCAAGTTCGCGTTATAATTTATACACAGAAGCATAGAGAAAAATTCATGAACAAGATAGTCAATTCTTGCAATAGGATTTCGAATGATAATAGCTCAAAAGTCATTTTCAATAATTCTAAATCGTTTTACGTTTGTTGGGATTAAATATTTTGAACCTATTAATCTATTACACTTGAACTTGTTCTTTTATTAAAAATGGCGACTAAATTTTGTTCGTGGGGAGAAAATATTCAAATTTTGCCCCAAAATTTATAAAACTAAAAATTTGGGATTACGCATTACGAGTGCGTTTGCGGTTTCTCACAATTCAAAATGGCGGATCTAACATAGCGGGACAGGAATCCAAGTTTTTGCAAAATGTACGACACTCGGTATTTTGAAGTATTTGATATTGGTGATTACAAACCCGTTTAGTCAGACCAATTTTGTTTCTCATCTACCTTCAAGAAAACTGATTCCTTATGTATAGAGTTTCATTTGCTAACGAACGTTAATAAATTATAGTGGGTCTTCAAGAATCAATGTAGTATCTGCGTCCATCACGGATAGTTTAAAAATCCGAGTTCCTTATCATTATCGTATCACCATTAATCAAATTGACGGAAATATGAACAAATGTCTACCTACGAGGAAAACGTTTGGATTTTTAAGTGAAACATCTTTGGAATTGTGATTGATAAAATACCTGCTTTTTTATCTTTCTCTACAGGGATATACTCTATTTATTACTTAATGTCATTTCATCGATAGCATTTGATCATTGCTGCTCCATGACATGTCATTTATATAATTACAATACCTTTAATTTTTATTAGTATTTCAGAGATATAATGAAGTGCGCATATGTAAAGGGTCATTAAAGGTCGGTAATACTTAAGATTGACCTTAATTACGCTGTATTACAATTATCACATATTTCTATGATCATAATTATGCGATAATTATATAAATTACACTGTGAACAAACTTACATATTTAATATTTTCAAATAATAAATCTATCATGAAGTCTTCTATAAACGGTCAGTTTAAACGAATGCAAATATTTCTTTTTTTTATTTTTATGCCAACCAGAAAATTGGGTATGCTTTAAATAAACGAAGTTTAGATTCCAAATGGCTAATAATAACACTAAAAAGTATGGTTAACATTTTTATTAAAAATGCATTGAAAAATTCACGTATATGTACAAAATAAAACTTTAATTTATTTTACACCGCACGTAAAACAATTCATCAAACAATACAGATTGACGTTTCCAAACGGATAGATTTTTCAGCGTTAAACACCGTCTACGCGAGAAAGACGAAAATCAGGATTTCTTTTAAATTATGTACAACCTATCATCTTCATTACATAATAAATATGCGACGCTCAACGTCTTGTGCTTTTCAAAAGAAATCGTACAATATTATTACAATTACACTAAAAGATTTTTCGCTTAGTTCAACAGCATATTTTGTTAGTACAAAGTTTTATGTGTTTACACAAACATGTACAACTATAATTAAAAGAAATTGGTTTGAATAACAATAATGTAAGTGACAGTAAAAATTTATATGTTGAACTAATAAATTTCCTTTAGTGCAAATACAATTAATTCGTTGCTACAGTCCGAAGACCCGAAAATACGCAGTTCTTATCACAATCGGTAACGTTAAGTATCGAATTTCGGTAATTTTTGGTTCACCAAAATTCATAGTATGTTACGCATGCCACTAGTCCTATGACAATGTGGAAGCTACATTCATGGATGGATTTGCCCGCACCTCCGAACAAGTGTTTGTCCAAAATGCGACATTGGGAGTTTCGGAAATGTTTTACGTTCCTTTCCGAATCCCTTGCGAGTACGCATAATTCGTATTTTGTACTTCCGGTTTCTGGCAAATCACGAATCACGAGAGATCTTTCTCTGTATACGACATCTTGCGACCAGATTGGTTCACCACCACCGGCTTCCCGTACGACGAGATAAAAATCTCCAGTATCTTCTCGAGAGGCTACTTGCCATGTCACTTTCCAGGTATTTTCTTCGTTATCGCTGAAAATCAAATTTGGCATTAAGTAATGGATCTAATTATATTTACAGTAATAACGATATTGCATAATTAAACCTTAGAAGAATAGATTTCAAACATTTTAATTTAAGATCAAGTAAGACCAACATTGCCAAATTTGAAGAAAAGTATTTAGTACCGATTAGTTTAGTGCACTTGGTTTATTTTGTTTACTGAAGTATGTTTTTGTACTGCTTATATTATGATTTATTTTGAGATACTTACTACTCCAGATTACGATACTTAACATCGGGTGTGACATCATATACTGAATTCTCCACAATCTCTCTTTCACTACAAGTTAGTGATTCTTCGCCAATTTGTGGAAAAACTTGATTAGCTACTAATTCAGGGCTAGCACACACCATATTTGCCCATTCGTCAGGAACTTCAGTCATGGTGTAAAACCAGCGCCGTAGCGGTCGTACATAACAATCACAATGGAGTGGATTATCTGGAATAAATTAAAGACATGTTAAAATGAAATATAGATACAATATAAATTTGACAACTCTGGATAGCAACTTTTTGACATATGGTTAAAATATTTTTTTACGCCATCTGTCGAAAACATACCGATTCCTGAATAGCGGGTAAAAAAAAAAGATTTATAAAAGAAATATTGAAAATGCTGAATTAAGACGTTAATTATATGAAAAATATGGAGAAACCAAAAATGTGTGAAGAATCCAGAACAAAAAAAAGTAATTGTAAAATTTGTAACGAGAGTTCTTGAGAAGTTTGAACAATATTACAGCCGGAAGTCCTACAAGTTTTCTTTGTTAATATAGTTATTTATTAGAGTTAATCAAAAAATTGATCTTCCATCTTGAATTGCAAAAAAGTAGAACACAGATTCAGAGGAGCTACCAAAAAATCTTTCACAAACAACTTAATTTTTTTTTAACTTTTACGGACGATATTGTCGCAGCCGTCATGAGCCGTTTTTCGCCAGATAAACATTGCTGCTAGAAAATCATTTCCGAAATATTGTTCCTTAGACGGGGATCGAACTCATGACTTACGACTTCGGAGAGAACACTAAGCATAGTCAAAATTTCCAGAAAAGAGATGAAATTTCCATACGAGTTCAATTTTAGTGATTGTTTATATCATTTAAAACTTCACCCTGCTAATCTAATTTTAAATACACATAATGTAGTAATATCTAAAACTTACTGGTGTACTTGAGACTTGTGCCGTTTTTCAGAATCTTCATTAAATTGTCGTTGAATCCAGCAAAATTGTTACTTTCGAGATTCAACTCTTTCAACCCTGGGAGTGCAACTATCTTACTCCAAGGTAAGTCTGCAAATCGGTTGTTGTTTAAAAACAAACGACTTACATTCTTTTGTGGGAGAAAAACGCCTTCTTCTGACAAATCTGACAGATCATTATGAGATAAGTCAAGTACTTGAAGCTTCGTCATGTTACCGATCACATCTGCAAAGAGAACATTATGTTATTATAAATTGGATTTTCTTTAATGATTCCGTTATAATGGATTTAATATGTTTTATTATTAGCTAGTAATGTAATTGTAAATGTCAAGCATAATTACAGATGCGGAAGTGATTTAAGAAAAGAAATGATGATTTTACTGATATAAATAATTTTTATATACTGTATCTCTCGCTTTTTACTTCTTCTCCAGTCAAATAACCTCGTGGAAAAAATTTAAACTTTTGATAACTAAGCGAGTTTTTTAACGTCAATACTTACATCGTCGAATTTCGTTGATATTGTTGTGACTAATATTCAAAACCTCAAGTTTCTTTGCTCCTACAGTGAAGTCGAAGGTTAATACAGGCAAAGTATTATACGACAGATCAATCTCCCTCAATTTATACGGTATCCACGGGTCATTTGGGAAAGTCTTCCGTGTGATGAATGATATCCTATTGTGGCTCAGGTTGACCTTTTCTAGGGAAAGACAATCGTCTAATAAACCATTCGTCTTATTATCCAATTTCTCCAAAAAGTTGTGGGATAGATCCAGAGATTGCAAGGACACCAAACCGCTGAACGCACCGTTCGGTATATAAGTGATGTTATTATTGGTTAAATTAAGCGTTAAAAGTTGCAAAAGACCTTCGAATGCTCGGAAACTGATATTTTGCACTTGATTATTTGCGAGATTTAATTCGAAGACTATTGGTAATCTCCCAAATGCCGCTTTGCCGAGGCTAGTAAGATTGTTGTTCTGGAAATATAATACATATAAATCGTAAAATATAATTTTACACTTATAATAATCGTTATCATAATTGGCACCATATATTACCTCCAAATGAAGATACTGTAAACTATTCAAGGAACTCAATGCTGCCCATGGCGGCTTGGTTATATTATTCGATTCTAATTTCAGTACCCTTAAAGTTAGTAAATTTTCGAAACAGCCTTGTTGAAGACTATCACCCAAACGATTTCTGGAAAGATCAAGTGACAATAAAGCGTTCATAGATGGCCATACGTCTGAGTTTGGAATTTCTTCTATGTTGTTGTCCGACATATCCAAGTGTCCCAACGAAATCGGCAAAAGGAAAATCTTTCTTAATCTATTATTCTTCACGGATAAAGTTCTGAAAGTATACCCAATGTATTACATTCTTATTTTTAATAATTTTGAAATAATGTAGGTTGTGCTCAAACTTTAACTCACCGACAGCTAGATAACCGTGTCATGCTACCACGTGACACATCAAGTAGCCTGTTGTAACTCATATCTAAATCAAGTAGTGTGGGCAGTGGCCCAAACGTAGATGGTTTGATTCTTTCTAAAGAATTATGAGACATGTTCAAGAATCTTAATCCAAACAACGTTTGGAAAACCGAGTTATGGATATCTGTGAGATTATTATAGGAAAGGTCAATCGTATGCAACTCGTACAGTTTTGGGAACGTCTGACGTGGAACAGCCCGAATGTGATTATGAGAGACGTTCAACACTTTTAATCCAGTCATGTTTTGTAATGGGACCTGTAAAAGTAATTGTTCATGTCAATTATCTTATGAAAATCCTTTTGTGTTATTATACTTCACTTGTATAAAGTTTACCTGATTCAATAACGTCATTAAATTATAACTCAATTGTAATTCTGTAGCGTATGAAACGTGATCAAATGCTTTCTTCGATATATTTACAATCTTGTTATAACTGAGGTCCAATACGCTTATGTTGGCGCAATTTTCAAACGCACCAGTTTCAATTTTAGAAATTGCATTGTGGGAGAGGTTCACAGTTGCTAAATAAATGTCCTTGAACGCAAGTTTTTCTATGACTGTAACCTGGTTTTCGGAAACGTCTATGACCTGTGAACAACAATAAATATGGTATTATTTATATCTGTTTTACATCGATTTGTAGGAATACGCGAATAATATTAATGACGGGAAGTAATGAGTCACAGAAATCCCAACGAGTTGCTAAAATTCTTGAATTCACCAGGTAGAAAATTACCATGGCGCGCGAATGGCGTTATCCTGGCTTTCCATTCATCTGATCATCAGACAAGGAATCATCAGGTTCTTCCGGCCAAATGTTATCGTAACATTGACAATAGACCTGAAGTAGACTGGACTTGGATAGCAACAGTTGTGATTGTTTTGAGCAGTAGTTTATTAAATAGTCTTATATAATTACAATAATTATTCTTTTAAATAAATAATATCATCAAATAAGTTATAATAAAAGATACTCCATGGTCTTATATGACAACGATATTGAATCGCGAGGGATAAAGAATCTCTACCGATTTAGCACCTCCCCAGTTCTAGTCACCTACTACCCATCGCCATTATATTTTTAGTAGTTAAGGAAGTAAAGTGGATCTGACCAAACATGAAGTGATTGGGTAACTTAATCAGAATTTAAATGTAGAGTCCCGATATAATTACGTTTCGCTATAATTACGTCCCAGTATATTTGTCCGGTCCCTTCTCCTTATATTTATCTATCGCCGCTCTCTTTTTCCCCCCACCTTGCACGGCTGGGGCCGCAGGAAGTGCCTGCTGTGACGTCACGAACACAACGCGAGTTAGAGGAGTTGGAGAAGCGACGCTTCCCTTGTTTTGGTAAATATATCGAGACTCTACTGTATCTCTTTTGTAAATTGTGTAAATTGTTAATAAATGTAAGTTACCTCCACAAATTGTAATTGATGGAACATTTGAAAATCAATTTTCTTTATCATATTCTTCGATAAATCAATGGTGCCTATTCTGGTGACAGTCCCAAAAGTTCCTCTACCAACGTCATTAATTTTGTTGTTACTCAAATACAATCGTCTCATTAATCTCATGCCTCGAAGTGTATTGGAATCTAGTTTTCGAATTTTGTTATTGTTCAAATTCAAAACTTTCAGAAGTGAGTTTCGTGCAAATGTTCCTCTGAAATAAGAAAAATAAAACATGGTTATTTCAAAAACACTAATTCATAAAGAAATTGTCTTTTCTGAAAAATGTTTCGTATAAAATATGTGTTTCTCATTTACTTCGTTTCTAAACTGACATAGCTTAATTTAGGATTACGTTTATTATAAGGATGACGTGATTTTTATTTTTGACTTTGGTTACAACTTTTTAGTCATTATCTTTGGGTTCGACCCATATTTTACGGTTTCTAATATGATTTTTACTTAGCTGATAATCATCTATTAAGTCCGACGTCTTTCATTTGTATTACTTCTTTTTATATCTTTTAGATCATAACAGTACAAGATAAAAACGATTGTCATGGTTTTATAATGTTAACTTCCTTTAAAATTAAAGTAAATCATTATCATTATTTTCGGTAACGTTTTAAATATTACTGTTATGAATGTTTTAACAGTAATATTATCGTTTGTCTTTTAAAGGAAGTTTTAATTAAAAAAAAAACGACAGCACAAAGTACAAAACTAATCAATTACAGAAATAATTTTTTAGTTATAATAAATAAGTTTATAAAATATTGCTTGTTTAGTATCTAAGATTTAAATTACCTTTTAAATTCCTGTATAGCATTATCCGACATATTGCACCATCCCATTTTCGTCAGGTCTCCAAGATGTGATGAGTCGAGCTTTTCTATCAAATTATGGGATAAGTCCAATGCTTCGACATCTCTCAGCCCTTTGAACTGGTTCTTTTTTAATTCCTTTATTTGGTTTCCATATAAACTCAGTACTTTGAGTTTCCTTAGCGGTGAAAAAGTCTCAATCGGTAACGATGAAAGTTTACCTATAATTATCCAGGCGTAAAAAATAACAAAATAATGTCTGTTATAATTTGCAATTCATAGAAATCACAAAATTATTTTTGAAATATATGTTCTGCCGTTACCATTACTAATTTCCAGTCGTTCAAGCTTTGGAGCTAATAAACTATTAGCGAATCCATCGGTCGGTAGTTCCTCCATTTGATGACCCCTAATTCTCAAAATTGTGAGATTTCCTAGTATTCGAAATGCTTCTTTAGGGAATTTTTCGAGAACACTATTTTCCAAATAGAGCTCTTGGAGTGTTCGATTTATGCCCATAAAACTATGTTCTTCGATTAACTTAATTGGCGTATCATAAAACATTAACTTTCGAACTAGTAGAGGATACAATGCTGGACCATAGAGACGACCTAAAATGTAAATGGAAATATGGAAATAATGAATTGTAGGGTGTCATTTAAAGGTTCATGTTGCGAAAGCAATTAACTAAGTCACCAGATAAGAAATTAATCATAGAAGGTATGAATACTAAGAAATAATGAACTCACTTATGTTGCATTTGGAGATCGTTAATTCTTCGATGGGAATGTCTTCGTTTCCGAGATTTTGTAGACCAATACTCAGACTTGCCAAATTAGTATTTTCACAATGAACGTAAATTCCCAGATCGGTGCCACGAAGACATTTGCAGGGGTAAATATACGTGACATGTTTGGGACACGTGTACTTAGGCCCTGGTGGGATGTAGCCTCCCAGGACTGACAGGACACATCCCAGCACCAGCGTTAGAATTAACATAGCTGAAACAATAAAAATAAATTTATGAGCTATATGTTACAAAAATCGTAAAAGTTGAAAAATGCAGTCTTCGTTACAAAACATTATGCAATATATCGCTTAAAACATCGTAGTAAATAGAAGTTCAAAGTGAAAGTCGATTTGTACTTTACGAAATGTACATACACATATTCTATTAGAAACTATATGAAATACGGACACACGTTCGCTTCTGTAAAAAGTATCGGTTACGTCAATTTGAAATGCACTCTTTTGTGTGTGAACAATTGTTTCTTGTGATATATATGGAAATAATTTCTTTGGAGTTCTGTGAACATTTCTTTTTTTTAATACTCCGTTACACATCATAGAATAATTTTCTATTATTTTCACGAATACGTCAGTTTATAATAAATTATGATAATTTTATTGTTTTTAGAATATAGTTTATTTTGTTATATAACGATTTTAAACCCGTTTAAAAAGCTGATAAAATAATTAATTGCTTAAATACATGGAAAATACATAATTTATGTTTTGTAATGTCCGGTATACTAGAGAAAGTATTGACTTCTAGTTTGTGATAATTTCAAACACCAAATTTCGAAAGGGAATCTTCTTCTAAATAAAAGCTACCAAACCGTAAAACCAGTTTATGTGTGTAGACATTTAAGTTTGTTCGCAATGAAATTCTTTTATATGTAATAAGGATTCTGTAAAAGATTTTAAAAACTTTGTTAAATTAAAAAAATAATCCCATTCAATTCATAAACGATTAAATTTCCTGACTTTATTTGTACACTTTTTGTGTCTGGCGTTCAAGTCCGACGTTTCGAGACGTAGTAAAATCACCCCGGTCAATAACTTGTGAATCCTGGAATGAGATCTTAAGTGTCCTTGAAGTAATTTTATCCGTGATGCGCAGAAACCCACATGTGAGGTTTAAGTTATATCGTGTATAAAAGTAAATTTGCTGTAGGCGATCTGCAGATGAGTCGTTGATGCGGGAACTCGTTTCTAGCTCATTGTCAAACTGCCAACCTACTCATCTATTCAGAAGCCTCCATCTCCGTCATATTCAGATCCATATTTATAGGGAATTCTTCAAGGTAAACTTTAACAATTTGTTGAATAAATTGAAACTGTTCCGATAATGAAAGTTACGAAAGAATTAATCATTTACAATATGTCTGTTCTTAATTCATTACCTAGTTTCAACATAAGGTTGCTTACAATTGAGTAGTGGATGACAGATTTCAGATTTTCGAAGAGATATGAAAATTGCAGCGATTGTACAGCCATTAAGTTTTAAAAAATTGAGAACATTTATAATAGATGCTGAAACTTGATAGGAATAGTTTGGGTTATGCCAAACAAAATTATATCATAACATTAGCTTATTGGTCCCACACATAAATAAGCAAAACTTTTACTTTTGTATTTATTAAATTAAGTTTTTAAAATAAATTTGAGAAGTATAGATGACATGGTTACGAAATATCCATATATACCAGGAACTCTATCAAATATCTTAGAATATGTAAATTTTGGGTCTGAACTAATTTTCGCATGTAGTGAGCAGCAAACATTGATAATTGAAGGTTTAATTAAAGTGACAACGGAGATAAATAACTGTCATGATTCTCAAAACATCGTAACGATTGTGTCCATCAAACAATGAATAAAAGTATCATCTGATATGACGGAGGAGTCTTTAAACGTTGAAAATAATATGTTTGGGTGAACCCACTTCTGTTATCATTTATTTATGGTTCACCATCCATTCTTAGCTCCCAAATTCTCCAATCGGCTTCGGAGCTCAGGCGGTAGCGTACTGGACTACGAAGTCGTAGGTCGTGAGTTCGATCCCCGGCTGGGCAATTTTTCGAAATTGTTTTCAGGCAGCAGTTCGCTATGTGTAAGACGAACCACGCTGGTTGATTGGCATTTTCGAGGTATTGTCTTCAGGCGGAAATCGAGCCATGGCCGTACTTAATATGGGTTTCTGCAGTTTCCTACATTCTCGACAAATGTGAGTATGGCGCCATCTAAGACGACCTGCAGCTCTCGCAATGGTACTCACCTGTACCCGGACAAGCTCCCTGGGAGCTTTTGGGACACCTCGATCGAGGTGGAAGGTAGAGGGTAACAAAAAAATTCTGGATTATTTCTGGTACGATAAGAATTTCATATGCAAAAAGTTGACCATTCTTTGAGGCGTTCGGCATGGAAGTGTTGAACACCTTAGCCTTGTTTTACTTGCAAAATCAACTCGAAAGAATGTTTGGAAACATACAGTAGATGGTGCTGCACTTACATCAAACGTGTGCTTTAATTATTTTTGAAATGGAGATCTTCATTTGCTGACACCAATCGACAGTGAATGCTCGGATTGGGTTTGGATCATCTTCATAATCCACCTAACTGCCTTTATAATAGAGGGAGTCCGGGCTTATATTTGTGAATATTCGGTTAGAAAATCCTATTCTGTTTTTGTTTGGCAAATAATAGGCGGCACCAAACAAACGTAATTCAACAAATCACTCCATCTTTGCTTTTGGGAAACTCACATCCATTTTCAACAAGTTTATTGAGCCACTTCCAATTAATTTGTCAATTCTTGTTGCATTTGATTCGAGCATTCATTAAGAAATACCAAATACTGTCCTCCCTTCGTAATTGCTTTTCAGTCGGGGCCGAATTTCTCCTCATGACCCCATACTCGCTTTTCTGACCTTCCAGCCCCTACTTCTCCTTCTCCGTGTATGAAACAGTTAATAGAATATACGTGCGCATTCTTTTTACGCTGCCCCTATAATCTCTGACGCTGCACCTGGAAGGGGGAACCTGGACAACAATTACGGAATATTTTGGAAGTGCAATTATTGATAGAATTAGGAAGAATAGGGTTTTGGAGAGCAAATAATTACGGAGGGAGGACTGTATCTGGCATCATTGAAAACCCTCTTATCACGTATTCTTCCTAATATAGCGGTAAACATATTTTGTAAGTTTTCCAAACTAGTATCGTAATCTTTAGTCACGTAGAATTCATGAAGGTAAGGAATAAAAATTACGAGAATTTGACCCTTATCTACATGCTTAAATGGAGAATAAACCGCTATCAGACAAACATAAATAAGTCAATGATCTGTTTATTTTGATCACCAAGAGGAGTATAACATACGTAATCTGAATGAAAAATGACAAAGAATGAAGCACAGAAGATGATCACTCATAGGAAATCTGAAAAGTTCTTCTTATTTTGCTGATCGAACTCGTTATTCCAAATGCTAAATACACTTGGTTAAGAAAATTGGGCGTTCCATATTGTTCACCCTAAGAAGTGTCAGGATTTACGAATACATCGTCATAATTTTAAAGGGGTTGTAAAGTCGATTACCAAATCACCTTAAATTTTTCTAGCAGTAGGTTAGCGAGTACTTTAATAACACTTTATTTGACATGTCAGAACCATCACGAGGTTAAAATAATTGCTCGAAACAAAACCAAAAGAACACTATATAGCTAGAAATATGAGGAAATTTATTTTCAATATTTGTGATTACAGCACGGACTCTGCCATACATGGTATGATTGTATGTGTGGTGGAATAACCTTTACAGGAATGATTTCTTTTCCGCCCTTGTTAAGTAATGCACTATTTTAGCGCCTCATAGCACATAACCTTACGATAAGGTTGTGTAAAATTGTCGACATGTTGTCAATGTTTCATCAACCTCAGTTAACCTGTTATAAGGTTCGGGGCTGTCAGAGGGTTTAAAACCCACAAAACGGATGTGGTATCATGATGATAGATAATGTTGATGAGGACCAACAATGGTTGAGAAAAAAATGATGACACTTATCTTTCGACGACAGCTATTGATGGTTATGTATTATCATTTTTGTATCTCAATAAGATCTATTAACTCCGTAATTGACTACACCTTCTTCAATTGAATAATTTTATAACTATATCTAAAATGTGTAGACTAAACCTCAGCTATTTGTTTCCTTCTAAACCAGAAGTTAAGTGATGTTCATAGTAATCATTCAACTCATTTTGAATACACACACTTGATAAATATAATTAGGAGCGCCCATTCTTTATTTGATTCGCACGATTTTGTACTAAATATTTGCAGCCTTTCATTTCATTAACATGTTTAGTATTGTTTAGTATGGAGTATACACTAAATAATAATAAATTGACGAAGTAGTTGTCGATTCTTACCATTTCCTGTTAATTACGGTAATATTTAAAATACAAAATGAAATTAGATTTGACAAAAACTCTCGTTAATTTAACTGTTGTTCCGGTATACCAAATATGTAAATAATAAAAAATTGTTTTTATTTATTTAATATATCTTTACAAGAGCATGCAGGTTATGGCAACCAATGTATATTCATTTCCCTGACTTTGAACGCTCGGATAGATATACAGCGCATTTTCCTCGCATCGTTGAGTATTTATTGATGCGCTTTAACATTTTTCCAAATTATGTTCTAAGTTGTTGCATTATTTTGCAATATAAACGAAGTTTTACCCATGAATTATATTTACCATCGATAAACTGTAATAAGCGCATTACGACGAGCTAAGACTTCACATTTTCCGTGAAAAGGAAATCACTACATTCTCGCAAATACTATAAGCTATCTAAAATTTTACGACTGAAGATGGAACTGCATGGGTAAATAAATGGAGATGCATGATCATTACTCTCTAAATATGTGTGATTGAATGAAATTTCCTGAATAAAATTTAAAATTATTTCTATTGCAAAAATTACTAAAAATTGGAGCATGATCGTGATCCTGTCATAGATGATGCAATCAGGGCAATCGTGGCATAATTTCCTCAGGGCTCTGACTTGAATTAATAAAAGGTGCCGATTTCGAAATCCCTGTAACTTCAGATAAATTGTAATAAAATTATTATTAGTAAAGGAAATAATTTAATCAGATATTTTCAACCAGAGAATATGAATAAATAAAATCATTTTGTACATGATCATAAAGGTTGACAACTCTTACATAATCTCATGTTACGGGTAACAAAATAAATATTGCGCACGTCATTAGCAATAAAAACTGGATTGGTTAGTTGGTGGAAAGGCCAAACTAGTTTTCGGTTTCAGTAATTTTAGACAGAAATTGTTTATCATTTATATTTAACCAATTTATTGAATTTTAGGTTACGTCCTTTTTTCTCTTTTGTTGAGTGGGAAGTGCTTGAGGCAGAATACACTGCAATTCAGGCAATGACAATAAAACCAATTGTCTATAAAAGAACCGTGAAAGGAGAACGGCTATCTCGTATTTTCAGCAACAATTCGATAAAAACTGGAGAAAAGAAAGGTACGGTGATCTAGTTTTGCCCGTGACAAGTTTATGCAACGCATATGTATACTCAAGCCGATATATTACCGATATCCGAATACTGAATCCAAAATTGCTTTAAAACATATCATGAGGAAAACGTATTTTCTCTCTTGATAAATAATTTTGTATTTCATTTAAATAGACACTTTAGCACGTCCAAATTTCAAATATGTATGAGATTACGCGGTGTTGAAAAAGGACCACTTGAGAAAAATTGGAATCTAAGTTTATAAAGATCTATAGGCCGAAACCGAATTATTATTAAAAAATCGAATTTTTCGGTTAAAATTTATAACTTCCCAAATTTTTAATAAAAATGGGCGGGTTATTATTTTATTTTCGAGTGTCTAAGTTAGCGTTATTTTAAAATCTACTTTCCATAATGTTAGCTTAGCCACTATGAAAGTAAGAAGTCGCAATACAAAGAAATTACTGGAATATACAAAACACTTTAACGTCGGTCGGAATTGTCTTTGATTATATTTGACGAAAAAGCAAGTGCCATATGTGAAGAGAAAGACACCTTAAAACAATGCTTGTTAAGACAATCAAAAATGTGGGAAGGAAATAAACTTCCTGTTTACTTCAAGGTAAGAAAGATTTTATGAGCATCCTGAAGGAAATTTATGCGTGTTTCGAGTGTCATACTTCCTAGGAAATTGTACGTTTCACCTGTTTTCTGAAATTTCGCATTCTATTGCCTAGGGATATGTAGTTATAAATAAAATTTTTGTAACATTTTTGAAGACTAATATTATCGTTGTATCTATTATTACCATGTAAATGGCGTCACTTAAGTACTTATTAACATATCATTTGTATGTTTGCAGATTAAGTTATAACTAAACAAAGTACTTTCCATAAGTGATAATGATAATAATATCTTGTCGGTAATCTCACATTTGAATACAGCAACGTAATGAATCACACACACACTGTTAGATCTTCATACGAAACTTACTTTCTATTTCAAGTTTTTAAACAAATAATTAAAAAAAAATTTTTTTAAACATTCATGTACCTATCGAATCGAATATTATCAGTTTACAGTATTATGATATTTTTGTAAACGTGGCCTAAATAGAACTTTCGTAAACTGTAATTAGTAGCTGCGTGCTCCCTTCGAATCGGAGAATTCAACGTGCGCATCGGCAATATTTCAAAAGCTAACTGGAATTACGGAATAATCGATTTCAAATGTTGAAGCATTTACTTACTAGCTATTTCCTTCCTTCTAATAAACCAAATGTTTATTATTAATAATTAGTAATATTATAGATATGACCATATTACCAGAAAAATAGTATTAAAAGTAATATTAAAAATAATATTACCAGAAAAATAGTTAAACCATCGCTACAAAAATAAACAAAAAATAAACAATGCAACGAAAGGAATAGAAAACCCGAAAAATAATAATGTTAGTAATTACTATTAATTTGTTTGATCACAGTCATATTGTTTTAGTCCGTTTATTTAAATTCTTTGCTTTTCAATGATGTTTCAGTAGGTGAATGACAGCTTTGTGAATGACATGAAATGTCATGTCATGTCAGAGGAAATACATTCTGGATACACATGGTATACCTCTCTTATCTTTATTTATTGTCAAGGACAATGACTAATGTTTCCCGTATTTCATATTTTTTATTATTCTTACGAATCTAAGCTGAACCAAGAAGAAAAAACCATCCGTTGGGATTAGAACGAATGATAAGAAAAATTAAAAAGACAATTTAAAACAAAGGAAGTTAAAATAGGAGATGGTTCATTTTAAGTAGAATGAATTACTTTTAATGTCGTTATAAAATGTTTCCATGTTGGATTTTACTTCATAAAAAAATCGAAGCATTAATATTCATAACACATACTGGAAATCAGGTCTTGGATGTTTTGAGAACATGTGATAATTTGCGACGTAACTTTGGACGAAGAATTCGAATCCGAAGTTATAATCTATTGATCACATCAGAATTTTCAGATATTTGAGTTTATATTTAAGGAATAATGTGTTTTTGCTATTTTGGATTAGCAGAACACAATAACTCTTATTTACCTTCCTTACTTTTTGTATTAGTATAATTGTTACCTTTTGGAATGAGCTTTTAATCGACTCCTTACGGCTTTTAGAATTTTAAATTTTGATATTTGTCCCAATAACATTAGCGGAATTTACATTACCCGACATTTTAAATCCACCATGTTGGAAATGTCGATAACAATAAAATAACACATATTTCGAGTACATAACCTCAAATATTAAAAATTGACCCCCATTTCCAAGAACAAAACGTAGTTGATCTGCGTAATCTATATTTTCAATACACCATCCTCTGCTTTCAATCAATTGTGGGGCTTTGTCAAATGTTTGTGAAGTTAGATAACATGTGATGACTTGAAATATATTTAATATTAACCAAAATAGCACTATAGTCCAACGGACGTCCAAATTATATCCATTTTTTGTCCATATCCCCATGCACCAAATGTGAACGTCTAATTTACATCCATTTTGTCCACTTTTCGTCCTCTTAGAATCAGATTTGGTGGTCATGGTCTTAAGTTATTGGCTGTCTATAATATGCGCAGTATTTGTCTAATTAAAAGCGTTTCATGCTCATCATATGAATTTAAAATGGATTTCTACTATACGTACTGTCGAGAAAGTTTGCGGTGCGTACTTCTGGACTTGAAATGTTTGTGTGCTTAGATTTATTATAAACGGACGTCAATTGTACTTATTTATGTGGATGGAAAACGTACGACCATTTTTTATAAATTTATGAAACTATAATGGATGTAAATTTCATGTTCATAATACGTCCATTCTGTATCCATAATTTATTCATGGTACGTCCATGTTTCTTTAACTGCACTCATATTTCAGGTTAGGTGGACATCTGTACATTCATTGGACGTATATTCACGAATTCTATAGACCTCTAACGGACATGTTCGACAGTAATACCTGAACGTACAATGGACATGTATTGAATGGTCTGTAACCTTAAATATTGACAGTCAATGGATATACAGCAAGTTCTGAACATAATAGTAATATTTACGAATAAAAACAAAACGTAAAATGAACATCCAAGTTACGTTCATGCTAACTAAATTCCTTAGAGTGGAAATTCACTTTAATGGAGTCAATCTCCGATATAGAATTTGAATACAATATATACGTATATTAGATGACACTGATCGAAGTACACGTAATAAATTCAAAAAATTTGCGCCGGACGAAGTATAGATAAAGCTAAAGAAATAAAAACAATAATAAACTCATCTATAATACGATGCAAAATTAACTGAAAGCAATATAAAGCAATATCTTATTTATCATGTGAAAGAGTACTGACCCAACTTATTAGAAAACAATAATAATTGAGCAAACTTTGAGCGTTTTCCTCGGGCGGTCCCGGGTTCGAATCTCCATCAGGTCCAAACATTTTTTTTCTTTATCATTTACTTCTGAGTGAAAAATCAGGAAAAAAACGAATTACTACGGATTTGTTTATTTGTTTATCTCTGTTTCGGGGAACTTAAGATTTTACAATAAGGAGATAAAACCAATAAAACGTTTTTCTGCAATTATTTGTGAAGTAATTCCGTAATATCTATAAATTTATTTCTCATATCAATAATAAATAAATACATGCTGTAAATTTTGCTCCAAAATAATTTTCCTTGTATAAGAAACAGTTAAAATTGGGGGGAAATGACATAAGCTCCAAAAAATTATATGAAATTTATACGTACCGTTTAATTAATTAAAATTAAAATTATAAAAACATCCGACTATAACTCATCACTCAAATATTCAAATTTTAAATAGACATTTAAAACATAACCTCAAATATATTATTGACTTTGAAAGCAGTACAATTATTTTTTCAAAAACCTTCAAACATTTGTATATATTATTATTTCTTTACGTTAATGTTCGGGTTACATTTGAAATGTTTATTTCACAATAATTAAGATTCAGATTACAGTTTCTCTTACAGTTCCGAACTTTCAGTTTTAATATATGTATAATCAACTATAAAATATGGATGTATTGATTTCATGGTCGCTTGGTAATATTTTTTCGTATACATAAAAAGTGTAAGTTGTTTTATTCTCAATTGTTGCATTTTACACTTTCAAATAAAATTATTGACATCACTAACGAATGCAATTAGCGTATAATATCGGTAAAATTGCGGTGCACTTTAAGGGATAATTTAAATATAAATAATAAAAATATTGTCTTTTGAAGTTATTTCTTTGTTTCTTGTAATTACTATTGTATACATTATTCAAGACTTATTTTTAAATACAAATTTTTTAAGATCTTTTAATTCCCGTAATATTACGGTATAAGTAAAAAAGTGGAAACGTTATTTTGCACCTGTTTCTTTGAAATCAGCTGCTTTGACATTTATGTCATTTTCGCTCATGTGTCACTGTAGATGCGCGCGTTAAACTCTCCAGCCTGGAAACATAATTAGACATGGCACGCGTAGGCTTGTTGAAAAACTATTTTTCTTAAAAAATTTGTTACCGCATAATCTGTTATATTCTTTACAACACGAAATAGTTACCAACAAACAAAATTAATTTCGAAATATAAACATTTAAGCGTTTGAAAAATTAATGTTCAACTAATTAAAATATACTAACGTAAATCAAACTCGGATAATTGGGAAACTTCACATTTAAAAACTCGGTTTTCTCTTTAGCAGTTTTAGTGAATTTCCATGTTGTCGAACTGATTTAGTAATAAACCTTGGTAACCAATGTACTTAACCAACTAAGAAATTTCACAATTTTTCGTGCGAAGCATCAGACGCGGTCTCGTAATTCATTGCGAGGCATAACAATAATAATTTCTTACGAAATAAAAAATCGTCCAACTTCACACATAGATGGCTAAACTTGCTCACCTAAGAAACGAGGGTGTTCTGCAGACACATTCTTGGTTTCCTAGATGCAACGACCTCGCACTGGTAGAACCTTGTTCAGGACATTCTACAACGGATCCTGGATGCTGCTGTTGTACAGAAACCGATCGACTGACTGTGAAACTCGAAGGCAAAAGAGAAAGGACGTCTCCTTCTGTCAGCAGTTCCGTCGTAATCTTTTCATTGGTTTTGAAAACCCACTGTCTGTCTTCAATTCCGAAATTCCTCTTCCTTGTTATTTTTTTTCGTGTCACCAGAATCACCCATATGTGAGAGGGAATTCCCCAGATACCGAACGCGGCGATCGAACGTAAAAGACTGTCTACATAGAGATGGAAAAATTTCTTTCGATATGCCGGAACGTCGGAAAGTGCCGCCTTGAAGGTGGTACACCATTGGTGGACGTGGGTGAAAGTTACGGCTGCTGAAAACGTCATTCCGTTATAACACGTGGTGGTAGCCGTCTTAAGAGCACGCCACAGCGCGAGGAAAATTGACCGAATCTAATTGTTGTGGTTTGAATTGATTACAGGTCGCCATCTACCAGAGATAGGAAGAAGTTTTATCCAGAACTTTCGTGGTAACTTGTTTGGTTTCCAGATATCTACAGATGTTCAGTGGAGCTAATTCTCGTGTAAGATGTTATCCAAAATAAAAATGATTGGATATCACAATTACGGTAATATGAAATGTCTTCATTAACGTTTGGAACAATCACATTCAAAGTTTTTTAATATCAATATTTATTTTAAAATTATTTTCAGGCTTTTATCTTACGATGCTGACAAAGAGTTTGAAGATCCAACGAATAGATGACGCACTTGCATGCTAATCTTTAGTGATACATTGAAATCATGAGATAATTAAAAACCGTCATACTATGATGTTAAATCCGTCGGATTGAAGGAAAATATAGTGTACAAAAATTACTATTTCTCGTTATATTCATGTGCATTTTGATAATTTCATTGATTTCAAATGTCAAAAAGTACTATTTCTTATGTGTTAATAATTAACAGGTGAATCTTGGGATCTTGGTTATATGCCCCTAATCGAAGCGAGGAAACCAAATCTCCCACATTTGATTTAACCATTTTCATCTTGTGTAGAAGTTATAGAACATATTTCACTATTAGGGGAGAGTAGGGAATATTAGGACGTTTTTATTTTATTGCTCCAAAACTTCTTTAAAATAGTATATTGTATATCTAGGGCGCAAAGGAAGGGATTGGAGACAGGCGCGCCGTGCAGGAGGAGGGGGAGAGAAGGGTGTCTTGACCCCGAGGGCTGTAACGAGGAGCTTGTTTCCGATTCCTTCATTCTCGTCCATGATGTATACGATAATTTTTGTCATACATGTGCATAATAAACTGCGCCTTTATAATGTCGGTGAAGTACACGGCGGGTGCGAAATCGTGAAAAAGGAGAAGCGGGCGCGATAATGTGAAAAGCGCCCGGTGAAGCGGGCGCAAAAACGCGAAAAACGCCCGCTGGACCCTAAAAGGTACAAGCGCTGAATAAATTTCATATCGCACGCTTTACCGGTACGCAAAGGGGCGGTTTTTGTGCAGGTGTGACAACAAATTTATTTTTGTTTAACTTTGACGTATGATCGTAATAGTACACTATGTAGACCATGTCTTGACGGTTTGACTAAAAATCAGAAAAGTAAGGATTATTAAAAAAAAGTTGGAACAAAAGTTCTTTAAGACAATGAGGTCCATCGTTCTGCGTTATTGGTTTTGACCTTGAGGTCTATTTTGAAGGCTATTTAGTGGTCAATATTAATACAGGATTCGGAACAAGGGGCAAATTTTACGTCTGAAATGAAAGTTGATAATTTTCAATATGTGACCTTCAGAAGTATTGAAAAACGTGTCAC
The DNA here is from genome assembly GCA_030407085.1 of Trichopria drosophilae. NCBI lineage: Eukaryota > Metazoa > Arthropoda > Insecta > Hymenoptera > Diapriidae > Trichopria > Trichopria drosophilae. The sequence goes on from CM059585.1 coordinate 27,727,997, forward strand.
GTATAGAAAAATCATCCAGAAGGTGTTTTCTTCGAACTTCCAAGAATTTAAGTATGAAAAAATGGTTAACGTTGATTTACGTTGATGACTAAGTGATTTACTTTTAATGAAGAACTTTAATTTAATTGCTAACCTTTTGTTAGCGTGATCAAGAAACAACGACATAGATGTAATAAGATCTATTCCGTTTGGGATGCTTATTTACCACTCTCGATCCCTTATCTCTCATGATTGAGAGGTCGTATACTACAATTTTTACTATACGGGTTAATGCATATGTTTAAAGTTAAATATCTCAAGCAAAGTAATGGTTTAATTATTTTCTTAATGTTCAAAGTTGTTTTCCTTACTTGCAACCCATAAAAATGTAATAATAAGGATAATCAACCACTTAATGAAATTTTATATGCAAAATCAGATTATTTTATTCAATTTCAATTTCTATTTCAATTGAAATAAAGTTGTAATAGGGAAACCTTGGTAATCATTAAATAAGCTAGATAAATATAAGACAATAATTATATTTAAGAAACAGAGGACATTAATAAAAAAAAATTCAATATGCAGTCATAATACCAATTTAAACCCTTTGTTTGTCTTGTTTATAATCGAACCTGAAATTATGATAAATGTTTCAACCAGACATACTGAATTGGATTGGAACGATTTTAAAATGACATAATTTACAAATTAGTAGTTTTCTTTATCCATGTCCCTAAAGTACGAACTTTAGAGCCAGTTTTGAGCCCGTGAAAATTTTCTCGAATAGTGATTGATCATCCTCGGCCCGGCTTAGATCTTAATATGACATTGAGAGTTGACCACAGGGGCACCTTTACTACCGTCGTCAAGATAGTTCGATCACATGACATTTGTTCAGCCATAAATTCTTGGAAGTTCAAAAAGAGCACAGATTCTGGAGGATATTTCAATGTGTGATTTTTTTAAGGTCATTCTAGAAAATTATTAAAATTAAAATTATTAGAAAATTATTCTTTACGAATTCGGTGTTAAAAATTGTGGTTCCGTTTTTAAAAAAGTCAAGATCAAATCCAATAACGTAGATGGTCCAAATTACTCGGTGGATAACTTTATATTTACCTGTAATGATTAATGTAAAAATGTAAGAAAAAACGATGATAATGGTTGGAAAATGGTGATTTTGAAAAAGTTGGCACAAAGGCGTTCATCTCGTCACGTCAAGCGGTACTTAAAACTGAAATTTTAGGGAGACAAAACTATACAAAAATATGAGAACATTTTGGAAAATCGACGTGTCCAGCAATTATGTCCCACTATACGCCACTCCCCCTGCTACATTTACTCTAAAAAGGAACTTATAAAAACAGTACCCCACAATGTATAATATTGTACTCATTAGAATCGACTATACATAATAACGACTGAAATAGATGTTTTTAATACAGAATTATGTGTGTCAAAATGAATTGTGACAGTTGTTAATATCCAAAATGAAAGTATATTAAAAATGAATCATTTACGTGACAAATTTTTGATGTATTTTAAAAATCACTGGGAATGCAGAGCAATAAAAAAACTAAATATTAGTGAGTACAAATTGACTTATAACTTTTGTTCTAAACGATGCCATTAACATCAATGGAAGATTTAATTTGTTAGATTTAATAAAATCTGTGTTTCGCGTATAAGATTAGGTCAAGAAAGGACTGCAAGTGCGAAGTAGCAAGGCGGATGCCATAATTTCACAGTAATTCGATCTAATAATGCCGACCTTAAGAGCTGGAGCGACTAATAGATACAAACACAAGTGTATTATGCCATACCTCCATGCAAAGTACAGAGCCGCAACTGCAAGTATGTGTTTTCATCTCATCTAGTTGTCACGTTGATTCTGCGAAGACTCCGTGCAAAAACGTCACCTCCTTAAAGAATATAATATGCAGCCTTCATAAAGATATATACATATACGTTTCGTGTACATAAGAAATCAATTCATCATGGAGTCCACGTTAATCATTCTAGAAGTTTGTAAGTAAACAAACTCATAATCATTAATAATAAGTGCTCTTTTATGAAATGCGTGGAAACTTGGTTTTATTTTGTTATCTAGGTAATCTTGATTTTAGGTTTAATTGTCACTATTATTGGTAAACCTGTTCTTCAAACTTCAGTGAGTACTTTAATTAAACATATTTAAAAGTAAAAATGGATCTTTATACAAGTTACGTTTTACAAATCAATTTTGTATATTTAGGACGTAGATTTCCTAGATTCGTATGAAGATAACAACTCAGCCAATACAGAAATTTTCAACAATCTGGTATTCAACTTTTCATGCAAGGGCAGACCTCCCGGACTTTATGCTGATCAAGACTATGACTGTAGAATATTTCATGTTTGTTACGAAAATAGCGAAGGAATTCCTGTGATTTGTGCTTCCGAGACGGTGTTCGATCAAAAACAACAAATTTGCGACTCCCAGGAAAATGTAGATTGCGAAGGTGCCAATGAATGGTGGGTTATGTTTTTGTAAATTATTTAAACAAATATATTGAAAATTAAAATTTCTAATGAAACCATCGCAATTTCAAGGTTTGCTTTTAACTTACCGACCACAACGGAACATATTGAAGAGACATTGTTGTTGCCATCAACAGAAGAAGAGGATGTACCAACTGTTGTGCCACTTATAAATTTCGAAATATAACATGATGTTTGTACAATTTAATTATTATATTACAAAATGTGACTACAACAGGTAACTGCGAATATGTAATCTACAAATGCTTTAAAATTTGAAATAATATTGCAGGATCTATCATTAATTTGCTCGCCCTTATTTTCCAATTATTTGCAGTCGTGAATTATGTCAGTTAATATGAGGATTTCCAGATAATATACAGAAAGAGTTTTTCGAACATTTTGTCTTTATTTAATACAAAAGTTATACAAGTAAAAAGTTTATAAATTTTAAAGTGATCAGTGCAGAATTACAATACTTTCTCGAGTAAGTCTGTCAATTATTAATGTTCTTCAGTAGTTCGTGATATAAATTATGAATGATATGTTTAAATGAGCCCAGCACCGTCGTTTTCCCTTGATGTTTTCTTAAAGTATTGATCACTTTTACGTTTATACCTATGAAAAAAGTACATTTTATATAATTTACCTAACAATTTTAGCAAAATATCACTTAACGAGTTTACCGCGTAATAGACATGGTTCTAACCGTAACCTGTATATGCGATTTGGCCTGGTTTCTTTAAACCAAATTTAATACGATACAAAATCAGTCTCGATTCCCTCAAATCTTATTATTAACAGTTTACGAAAATGAATCATTTGAATATTTCCTAATATAGGTTGACCGCTTAATCTATTTATTTATTCTCATCCATGCGCAACTTTCCATTATATAATGTTTAAATATTACACTTAAGAACAATGCCCTACCAGTACAGGAAATACTCAGCCTCCTTGAGGACCTTGCCTATAAATTTGCCTATTACAATTTACTACATAAGTATGTAAGCACCTTAGTGAAATGCTGTCGTAGAATAAAGTAGGTTTAAATATGATTACTAAATATGCTGAGGCCAAACAATTCCTGGACCATGTACCGCACTGTCGTACACGTATTTGACATTTGGGCTATTATGAGACCCAAATATTGTATCCTTAATCAACCCAACCACAGCGCTACCTAATGCCGCATTGCTCAATATTGTAGCTACTGAAGCCGCCGCTTTCGCATGAGCCAAAGCTAATTGTACGACAAGCGATAATAAGAGACCAACACCTGGCATGAATTGTGTTTTTAATTTTCTTCCAATTTCCACTAATCCATTGGTCTTAGTTTTATCCAAAAGTTCGTCATTCAATCCTGGTAGTTGTACTTTAACTTTAGGAGGACCCAATTTCTTACTAAAGTCAACATATTTGCTTACGTACTCAGTGACCATAGATTTGAAATTTGACGTTTCTTGCTTATCCACCTTCTTATCTTTACTTTGAACTTCATCGTCTATTGAATTGTAGATGATTCTAGCATTCGGTGAAAAGCCTCCTTCCTCTTCCCAAACATCCTTCGGTTCTTCAAGGGGTTTGAATGCCAATTCCTCTGTTAAATTTATATTTTCATATTCATCGTGAACAGATCTGAAACAATCTTGTCCAAATAACTTTATCTTATTCACCATATTTTCCAAATATTTTGTCCCGAAGAGTGACTCGAATACGTAATTCGCGTCATTGATATTGAAATTGTGTTCAACGCCTTTATCTTTTATGTCAGTAATGCTGCGTTTTATCCTCTCCATTAAAGCAGAGATGGTTGCCTCACCGTTCCCGGAATGAATTTTATAACGTGGTTCAGAATCATTATTCTCGAAACCACGCATACTCTTATCTTTTTTCCCTTTAGTTCTATTCGATTTTATATCGAACATTTCTTCAAGCACGTCACTTAGGATGGATAAAATTCCTGGACGGGACTTGTCTTTTATTCTCGAACCTCTTCCTTCTCGCTTTCCTAAAATGCTGATATCTATTTCACCATTACCATTTCCTTTTATGTGTACAAATCCCCAGTTCATTTCAAATTCTTTTTCAACCAAGGATCTGTACCAATTTAAAAATTTAGATTCCATCGCTTCCTTTCGAACAAGGAGCTCTTTCTCAAAATCTCCATAGGACATTCTTAGCAACCCATCAAACTTTGACTCGGGTTCAGATCGGCTATCTCTAAATGGCAAGAATGGAATTGACGGTAATGACGGAATCGAAGGTAGCGACGGTAGCGCAGGAAGGTTACTAGAAATCATCGGCCAAACGAAAATCCCCACGCAACGAATAAAACTTAAGCTTCGAATACATTGCATTAACTGGTTCATGAAACCACGATTCGCTGTTTCTGCATTCATGTCTTCAACAAACTTCAGAATTTCATATTGATCAGCAGACAGCATTTCTCTATCTGTTTCATTTAATGTATCCACAAAATATTCTTTCGGAAACTCGTCACGTAAGTTTGAATTTTTACCATTCTTGGTATTAGATATATGTACCAGCAATTGAAGTAATTCAGTTTCAGTGAAGTTTGGAACTGTGATGTTCGGGGGGAGCCTTCGAGGAACTGAACTCTTTTTATGATCGGGCAAATCATTCGGATATGAATCGAATAGATCTACGACACTTCTCCTTTTTCTTCTATTAGAATTGTTTGTACTATGCTCAGTGTGTTTGGGTGTATCAGGTGACGCACGCTCAGGCTGTTCTTTGAAATACGTGACTCGTTCTTTTGACCAATTTAAGAAGTTTCCTGCTGGTTGGCCTGCGAATTCGAGGACTCCGTTTCTGGGATCCTTTGATTCTAGAATTTCGAGAACGTAAAGAATTGATTAATATAGATCCATTTAATATTTTTCATGTATTACATGTGACATGAAAGAAGACGATAACGTTGAGCATAATATATATAATATTTTTACTTATATAATACTATTATAGAAACGCTCATTGCACATTACGTTAATCACACAAACATTATCATTCAAACGAAATCAATCATAAAAAATAACTTTTATTTTATTTACGTCATAATTTGAAAGTCGTCTTCAAGTTTAGCTTTATTAAACGCGTTCACCTACTGACGTAGTAACTTCAGCCTTTTCAACAGTATGGCTCTGGTCTTGTGGAGACGACATTTCCTTCTTACTTGATTCGGTCGACAATTCTCCACTTCGAACTGAGGAGCTTCCTGAAGATCTTCTCAACGATGGGATATTACCGGAAGTTTGAGGGGATTTTTTTGCAAAAGAGTTTTCAAAATAATTGGATATTTGTAAATTTTGCGGAAAATAATCTTGAATATTTAGATTAGGTGGAGTCGCAGAAGGATTAAAGTTTGGTATATCAGGAATCGATGGAATATTATTTGAAGGGTTCAACCCAGGAATATTAGAAATTGATGGAATACTCGTTGGAGGATTTAAACTTGGAATATTAGAAATTGAGGGAATATTAGGCGCGGAAGGATTGAAGTTCGGAATGTTTGAAATAGATGGAATACTAGGGGAATTTGCATAATCATTGGGATAAATCGTATAATGTAATGACTGATCTTCACAAATATCGGGAATGTTAATGTATTGTTTTAATGTTGGCCAACTAATGAATTGTGTGCAAGAAAGGAAACTGTAAAAGCGACTGCATTCAATCATTCTAGCACGAAACTCGGAACGAATAGATGGTGGTAAGAGGCTTTCAGTCATTTGTAAAATATTTGATTCTTGGGCGGTGAGAAAAGCCACGGATGATGTTGAAGATATTGGATCAGAAGAAAATGGTAATTGATTGTAAGTTAGTTTTGTTCCGAATTCAGATATTGATCTGGAACTTGTGGAAACGGCTTCTTTTAAAATGTTTTCAACTTCATTTAACATACTAGCTGGATAACTGGATTCAGGGCGTTTAGTTTCTTCGGTAATATTTGGGAACGATGGAAGATTCGGATACACTTGAGCCAATGCTGGAAAAACTAAATCTCTCGTGCAGTTTAGGAATGTATCATTTTTATTGCATTTAAATACTCCTTCAAGAAATCCTGGCCGCGCTGACACCGGAAGAAGACTTTCAGCTAGTTGTAAAATATATGCTTGCTTTGCACTAAAAGCTTCTTTAAATTCTGGTGAATATACAAGAGAGTGGGTAGGTACTTCAGGTATTTCAGACGTTGAAATTAAAAGTGCACGTAATATAGCTAAAATTGTCGATTCCGGATGTTTTGGAAAAATCGGAGCGAATCTAGTATCTGTTATCGTTACTGTAGCCTCTCCTTGTTTTCCTGTTTTGACGTTTGTTTCGAGCGTTCCTTTCTCATTAAGCTCGGCTGTAGGTGAAATCTGTCTATTTGGACTTGGCTGTACAATGCCAAAATTTGGAAAGCTAGGAATTCGTGGGAAGTATTCAGTTAATGCTGGCCATGCTACATCGCGTGAACATATAACGAAATTATGCTGTCGGACACAATTTATCATTCGGCTAAGAAAAGAAGGTCGTACATTTTCCGGAAGTAAATTTTCAGCCTCCCTTATAATTTTTTCTTGTTTTTCTGTTAAAATACCGGTATATTCCGGAGTCCTAGAAAATTGATATTCTTGATTATTTTGCAAATTTGGCTTTGAAACGCGTATATTTTTTATAATATTCTGAATCACATTTTCAGGTTGTTCTGAAATCACCGGAACAAACCTCGTTCCAGTAATAGAAATTATTGGTGCATTTAGATTTGACTTTGTAATACCTTCATGTAAACTGTGATCACTACTTTCGGGTAGCGATATTTCATCTGATTTTAAGGAAACAGAAGACTTGCTTTGAATCCCGTTATGTGGTTGAGAGTATTTGTCAATTTGAGGAAAAGCTGGTAATGTTTTTACATATATGCGAACTGTGGGCCATATTATTGCTTTTGCACATACTGTAAACTCGTTTTGCTCATTCAAACAAAGGTAAAGCCTACTAACTAGTTCCTCACGAGCATTTGGCGGAATTAATCCTTCAGCTAATCGCAAAATAGTTGATTGAACTTCATTAAGTCTCGGGAACAAGACCATCTTTCTGCTTGTAATAATTGAAGGAGAAAGAGGCGTAGGACCCATTGAATCTCGTACTCCCTTTAAAATCTCTACGAGTTTTAATTCCAATAAATTGGACGGCTTCTCTAGAGTTTTGTCAGGAGGGGTAAATGACTCTATTGGTGGTTCCGTCGCTGGTGGGGCTGCAGGTTCAACCGCTGGTGGCATCGTTTGTGTTATAGGCTTTCCCAAGAAATCTGCAATTTCATCAATACTTGGTGGCGTTGGTATAAATTCTATAAAATTCGGGATTTGTGGCGGTACTTCAAATGTTGTAAAAATTTCAAGAAAATTGGGGAATTCTATAAGTGTTGGATTCCACTGCTTAATGACTGGCCATGTCGAGTATTTCATGCAATTCATGTAATTATATTTTCCAATGCATCTGATAGTTTTTGAAACGTAATCTGCTCGAAGAGGGACTGGAAGAAGTTGTTCTGCAATATGGATCGAAGCAATTTGATCTTGATTGATAAAGAAGCCCTTTGGAACTGAAGTAAAGTCAATTGGCGACGGAGCAGTTGCAATTCTTGGAAACTGCCTTAAAACATTCGTCAAAATGTAATTTACCACTGCCTCTGTTTTCGGTTCCTTAACCCGAATAGCATTCGCTTCGATAATAGGGAGTTGCCCAAATCCATTATCGAATCCCGGAAATGGGATAATTGAATAGTTTGGGTAGACGGTCGTTGGAGGGGAAAAACTCTGATATAATGGAAAATCCGGAAGGGCAGGATGATATTGTTTAATAGTTGGCCATGCAAAATATTTAATGCAACTATAATACTCAAAACGTCTCACGCAGGAGAACATTTTGTCGGAATAATCATATCGTGCTTTTTCTGGCAGAAATTTTTCTGATATTTGCAAAATTTGCATCTGGCCAGGTGTCAATAACTTTGACAAAGTCTCATTTTTCGAATTAATGAATGTCGGCAATTTCTCGTCAAATGGATTTGCTCGTAGTGCATCTTTCAACGTATTGAAGACAATCGTTTCCGGCGCAGCTAATGGCGATTGAAAGACAGCGATGATCGGATGATGATATCTTGCGAACTTTGATTTGTCCCGATTGCCTAAAAATAAATCCGCGATATTGATTTCGATCGGTAATGTCGGAAAACTTTGAGTTAATGATTGTGGAATGAGATCTACAAGCATTGGGTAAATGAAAATTCGCATGCAGTTTAAAACGCTTAAACCACGAATACATTCAAACAAGTTCTCAGTGAAGGATTGTCTTTTACTCTGAGCAATTAATTGTTGAGCACATCTGATTATTTCAAGTTGAATATTACTCAAGCTGCTAGCATTATCAGGTTCGATAAAATGTGTGCCTGATTCGCGAGGTAAATTTTTTGCTAACAAAAGTGACTTTAATGTATCAAGAAGCTGACTTTCGGAAAATTTGGGAATATTCGGCAAAATCTCACTTGCCGGTTCCCGCAATTTTTGCATGAATGTAATGTTTCGAATTTGATTTTGAATTTTAAGTGCTTGTTCTTTAAATTTTTCAATTACTGATATTTTAGAAGTATCTATAAATTCTGAGCTTGAAAAATAATTGATTTCAGGTTTACGCGCGATTAGTTTCAAGGCACTACGAGAACTGTCAAGAGTAAAATATATTTTATATACATTGTGTTCGTCTTCAACAATACCTTCTTTACTTTCACGAGAAAGTACAGGATCCGTGTGCGTGGAGTGGGGTTGAGATTCAAGACCCGGGCTTGGTTCATCCTTTTGAATGCTGGGCAATGGTTGTTGCACTACGCTATCTGCAGATACTTCAGCAAGACGAGCGGTCTGTTCAGCTTGAATATGGGAGTCAGCCTGACTTTCTGGAGACGATTGTTTTGTTTCTTGTTGCAAACTCTCTGCACTTTCTACATGTTGGGGCTCAACAGGAATGAACTCTTGTTTATTGTCTGAAGAACTTGGTTCGTCACTTCTCAGTTCCCTTGGCTGATTTCGGAATTCATAATAATCTGCTTCCGGAACGTTGTATTTACGCGATCGATTTTCTTGGGAATCAAGTTTGTCCGATTGATCATTTTCTCCAAAGTTAGAAGAAGGAACCGGTGCTTTCTCTATCTGAATGTCCCTTAAATTAACCCCTGAATTGGCCGCAATACCCTCTTCGGTATTCACGTGCACGTCGAATCTTCTAATCCCTTCTACGGCAGATCCATCTTCTTGAACAACCTGCTTCAATGATATTTGTTCTTCCTCTTTCACTTTCCCAAATTCAGATTCAAAGGGCTCTGACGGAGAAGGAATCTTTCCACTACTCGCGGCGTCGCCTTTGTCATTTGCACCTGCTTTGACCTTGACGTCTTCAATTTGCTTAACACCATCGACAGTCAGCTTCCCGTTGATGCTGCTTTTTTCCAATTCAATGGTTTGAAAATTCCTTTCTTGCACTTCACCAACATTAGAATAGCGGTCGCGAGGAACGGTCCCCGCATAGCATTGTCGACGTACGACCGCGAATAGGCAAAGGGTCAGGAAAAAAACTGCGATAGACCTAGGAGGTCGTCCACTGCCGGACACGAATGCTTTCATGATCACGGCCGCGATGCGAATGTCTCGGTCGGCTAGCTGCCGGTCGTCTTCTATAGTCTATGGTCAGGTATGGACTGATATACCCATACCAGCATTTTCATATCGGTGAACAGCCAGACGCATGTTACACACTCGCAAGACTCGTTCACCACCGCCGCTCGGACGCCCGGTTCGCAAACCAGGTATTCCTATTTTTCCAGCGCTGTGCGAGAAGATCCTCAGGGTTGTCATTAGGCTTGCAAGGTATAACGGGCGTAGCATCGGTACGCTCGCTGCAATCCAGACAAAGCGATCGTTGCTTGCTGCCGCCTCGTTATGGACAGAAGTCACGAGTTTGTGTTGTGCTTGACTCTTTTACTCGTGTTTGTACGCGGCCCAGACACACCACGACAAAAACACTGCCGAGGAACAAATATTAAACGAATTCCAATGAAAATGTACAGTAAAGAAGGTTTTCAATTACAGGCTTCGCACAACGCAGTCATTATTTCAAAATATGGCTGAGATGATTTAAGTGGTTATGTGTAAAATGTGGTAACATTAATAAATAAAGAGAAACAACTCAATGCCAACAAGTAAAGAGATATATAAGCCTATTTTATTAGTCAGTTTAGACTTTCATCTAGAGCTCAAATCTCATTTCCGGGACCAAATAATGAAATATTAATTAATCATGGATCATGTTGCAATTGATAATTGTTATAACTTCAACGTCCTAGGAACCTTGTAAATCTTCTGCTTTTGTTGACGTATGGGTTACATGAAAACATTAAACACTGCCTAAGAGCCCAAGAGCTCCTATTATCATACTTGTGCGAGAATCCAATTCCCTTCAGAGTCGGCGGCTTTCAGGTGTACGCTCGGTCTTATCTTGCACGCAACCAAAGGGTTGGATTTTTTAAACCTTGGACCCTCGCACGTTCAGCGCTGGGAATTGCAGGCTCCGTGCTGAAGTAAAGAGAGAACGGACCTCCGGACTATTCTGCACGTTTATTTTCCAACATGGCCGTGCACTTGCCTTTCCACTCTCCAGCTCATCTTCTCATCTTCGTCTTACTTCACGTATGGATTAAGTGCAAAGACGAGGCAGTAAACCTGTATTTACTACCTTTTTTCTTTTGCCGGTGTCTCCTTATTGTAGGGTCAGGGCCGGGTACGGAATCGCTGAGGCCGATGACCGATGAATCTTTCCTGATTTTTCTGAAAATTAATCTTGATGAATATTTGTTGCAAAGAATTATCGATAGCTCGTCCGTCGGCTCCAGTTAAAATTACGAGAGAAATAATAAAAAACCATAAAGATGGAAATAAGGAGTCTTATCGGATTCTATCTACAATTTTTATTTTCAATCTTGTCGTAATTTTCAAACTTTTAGTTCCTCGCGCGTCGCTTTGAAATGTTCCGCAGCAGAATTAATATATAAAATATAAGAGATTAATAAAGCTCGTTAAATGATTTTTTACTATTCGAAGACCTTCAACAATACCTATTATTTCTAGTAAATTACTAGTAAATTAAAATTTATTTGTTCGTAACATTAACAACAATATTTCAATTACTTGGTAAGCATGTTAGTTATTGTCAAGTAAAGAATATATTTAATTTAATAATTTATTTGCAAGTTTGACACGTTCTCATCGATGAAATTTTAGCTTAGAGAAAAAGAAAATTAAACGTCTAAGTGATGGTGGTTATACAATAATAGAAGAAATACGTCGATGTCAGCTTATTTACGTACCGGTCACGCTCGAGCCGTCTACGATAAAATTGCATCGGAATTCCGATGTTATCCATTAATTCAGTTTATATTCTATATGTTAGTTGGTTCACCTTTTATAAATTACGATTGCTAAAATATTATATATTATAAAATAATTAAAAGTAAGTGGAGTAGTCATTATTTCATCATTTTATTTTCCGTAATTGCAGTAATTTTATTAAATGCCTGTTCCATAAAATTCTAGTACACAAAGAAAATGATCTCCAAGACCAAATAAATTTATTTTGTTACTCTCCAGTTCCTAATATAATATATAATAGTCACTTCCTCCTTTTCTCACATTATATACGGAAACTAAATCTTCCACTTATCTTTAATTTTTTTTGTCGTATAAGTGATTTTAAGCCATTTATGTATCTTTCAGAGTGAGTCAGCGGTAATATTATTAATAAAAGCAACATGGGAAAGTCAAGAGGGTTTTGTTTACACATTCAATTTGAGGAAGGGAGTTAACGGAACGGGGAAGAAGACCTTTAGCTCGCTTTTTATGGCAGAAGCAAAGTTTACACCATTCGGAACAATGGCTGAGAAAGTGGCACACGGTTCATACATTATCTACATATGAGATAAAAGACAAATAATTATTTTAAAATATTTAACTTTCATCGGGCGAAGATTACGATAAAATTTTCGAAAGTTCATCTAGAGTAATCAACGAATTTTATCTCATCACACGGAAAAAAATAAATGGTTGTCATAACTAATAAGTAGCTATGCCTACCAGATAGATAGTAAATCTAACTACTTATTGGTTGAGACAACCATTCATTTTTTTCCGATCATGAAGTAGTGACAACCATGTTTGTTGACAAGAACATCTTCATTTTCACTTTTGGACAACATCGACGATTTTTTTCAGTTGGACTGCTATTTGTAGTTGCATTTAATGCCGAATTATATAAATGAAAATACCAGTACAACATTCCAGTAAAGAAATGAGACATTAAACGATTGAACCTTTGGGTCTATTATCCGAGATCATATACAATAATAATTTTGAACTACGATAAGTAACGAAATTTAACAATAAATTGGAAACTTATTTAAAATAGAAGATTAGAAGAATAAAATAGAATTTGTTTGAAGATACGATATTTAAACCTTATAAAATAGCGCTGTCAACTGATTCATTATCAATTACAATGTGAATGTCGCAAACCATTACAAATGTGTTGGAAGTATTTGTCCAAACATCGGTTTTCCTAATTAGCTCAATGTATTTGCCTATTTGTTTAGCGACTGAAGTAATTATAGCATGACGTGTCCTGTGAGCAGGAAATATATGTGTAGAGTTCCAATCTTAATCCTTTCTGGCCCACATTTTTCTGGTGAACCATTTTCAATGAAACTGCATAAATTGGAATTTATGTCAGAGCCAGAATTGTTAATTTTATGACTTTCATATAGTATTGACAAACTCTGTTGTTATTTTATTTAACTCGTGAAATTAGACACCCTTTATATTTATATAACCAATAGGTGATGTGTATATTCTCCAAAGAATGTCACCATCAAGGAAATCTTTAGCCATATTTTCAAGACCAAAAAATGCTGCCTTGAATTCTAAATAGTGGATATGGTATTTGTGTTCTGATATTGACTAAAATCTATTTTTTTATACACCTATCCGCAAAGTAGACACTTTACGGACTCCTTTTAGTCCGTAAAGTGTGATTTTCGCACTTTACGGACTAAAAACAGTCGCTAAAGTTCCTACTTTTGCGAACAGTGTATCAAAAAATAGTGATCGCTCCTCGGCCGTAAAATTTTAAGACCTCGTTTGGAAATTGTGCGATCCATAAAATTGAACTTTACGGCCTATGACCGAAAAGTGCTATTCCTTCATTTTATTACATACAATTCCTCAACCCGATAATGAAAGATCCGAGAAAATTGTTAAATGGAAGATAAAATGAGTGACTGCCACAATTGCAAATAAGCTAAAAATAAATTTGAAACCCTTCGGTATTGACAGCTTTGACGATAGCAATACCAAATGAATGATTTTTTAATGCTGCACAAACAGGTTTGACGATTTTGCAAATTACTTCATTAATTTATACTTTGTATGGTAATTTAGATATAGTAGAAACTGAGTTTTTAAGTACCGTAGGTACTCAATTTTTTCTCGAAGTTTGCACAGTAAATACTATTGACCTTCAAGGACATGGTCAAGGTCATGATCAAGGTGACAGTTGCACGTAAAATTTTCCATTCTTTCCATTGTTGTGAAAAATATACGTTCTGCTACTTAAAAAGTAAGTGTGACCTTGGAGTGGAACATTCCAGGTCATGGTCAAGTTCAAATCTCAATTTAGATTTGAATAGCCTGCAAAAAAACAAAAACTCTTGACTAAAACTTTTTTTTCGAAATCCATTCATGTAAACTTATTTTGCCGTTTCCATACTTTTGGATCATTTTATATATATTCGTTTACTTTCGAGAACACATAAAATTATTAAAAATTGATTAAAACGGAGGAAAGCTACTACAAGGAATAGAAAAATGAACGTGAGTTTATCAATTGTGTTTCATTTTTTTATTAAAAAATACTAAAATGAGTATTAGTATCCGGAAAACATAATAATAATACTGTAATAAAACATTATTATATTGAAAATAAAACTATTTTAAACGGTTTTTATGTTTTATATGTTATTACTTTATTTATTTTTCTTACCAATTTTTATAAAACTTACAAAACAATACAAAAATACCACAGTTAATTCTCGGATTTTAGTAAATGTTGATATGCTGCATAACTATCCTTTTAATTGTCCCGTTTTGATTTCAAACATTTAAATTGCAAACACAACATCATTTTACAATGTAAACAAAAATTACACGGAATTCTTAACTTCGTTAAATTTGATTCTTAAATAATACTTATACTTATAACGATTTTTTGACGTTTGTTATAATTTTGAATAATCATTGAATTGGATTTATTTTGTAATCTATTATAATACACTAATATACTATTTTGTTTGTTTTTATCTTCACTATTGATCTATTGATTTTCTTATTTAAAAATTAATGAGATAATAGTACATTACAAAACAAGTGGGAAAAGTAGGTGATTTGCGCACGGAGTTGAAAAAACTTAAAAGAACATGATCACAACAAAAAATGTTTAATTCACACTAATAATTGCAGTCCACAAACGTAAAGCCTACAACAACTAATTTCCCTTTAAAACAACTTGAATTATAAATAAGAAATTGCAACACAATTATATGTTACTATGAAATATAGAAATTAGAATAACTTTCATTCCTAAGTTACATATAGTTATACGAAGTAAAATTAAATATGCCTGCATTAGATGTCGAAGAAAAAAGTAATGATACAGCTGGATCCTATTATGGGCTTTAAGCGTTTAATAACGTTCATTTAGCTGCTATATCATTATTTCAGATGTTTTTGTGGATTTCTATAAAAAGAAACAATTTAGGACGAGGTATCAATTATAATCCATTGAGCAACTATTCGAACAGATGCTTATTAACACGCTTTTTGTGACTTTTAGCCTCTCGTGATCCGCATTCTTTAGAATTTCTATAAATTGTTTTTTATTTTGTATTTAATATAATAAAACTGATAATTATTTAAATTAATACAATTATAAAATTTTTAACACGAAATATAAAACCACATTTTATTCAATTAAATGAAAATTCATTAAATTCATGCAATTGAGGAATAGTTTTTTTTAATGATGCAGAAACAAAAATGTTCTAAAATTCAATAATGCTTTTATAAAAATGTTTTAGAACATTATCTAAAACATTTTTTGCCTCATTTTCTGAATTTTGCTTCTGTGCATACAGAAAAAATATAGTTAATCCAACTATTTACAACAGTAAATCACAGAATTACAAAAAAATAGTTAAATTAGCGATTTCTGTAGTAAAGAAGCCAATAATATGGTTCCATATACTACTTCACGCTCGTTACATGTACAGTGGAGTACACAACCTCAAATCCACAAGATTTTTACAGTTAAGTACTCACTTTCGTTCGTGAATTTAGTAAGATAAACGTAGTAACTGTACAATATTTTACAATATTCCGAGTTGTAAAATTAACGTAGAGTCAGTAACAATTTTTCTCGGTGATAATTCTACTATTGTACAGCAAACAAAAACATGTTTATCTTTTCATGCAGTAACTCTTTTTTCTTTCTGTGTAATGTTTTTCTTTCGGAATTATTTCTAACAACTTTTTGACAATTACGTCAGTTTCATAAATGCTGAAAAGTTCTAGAGCGGGAGGTGTAAATATTGTTGAAATTCGAAATGGTTGGAATGCTCCACAATACTAAAAACTAACATCTGCCTAGCATTAAATTACGCTACGATATTAATCAAAACTTCAAAATTTCAAAATTACTATCCATAAAACAAGAAACCAATTTATCGAAGTTCAAGGACTCCTATTACATAATTTCAAAATTTGCAACAGAAATAGAAGAAGTTGCCATTTTATCGTTTAAACACTTTATCCCTAAAGAGTATTTCAAACAATGCAGAATATTTTTATCATGGTCATAAATATGCTAATAAACTAATTTAGATTAGTAGCAATTCATTGGAACAATTTCTTAGATGCTTATTTTGAATACGAGCAAGTTTTAGCCTTGCAAATACTACTCCAGTACAAGGCAAAGCAAAGGTTTTATTAGACCTTGAAAGTCACTCGCATTACCTCTATAAAGGATATTCACACAAGTACTGGAACGTTCGGCAAGACTTTTGATATAATATCCAAGTAATATATAAAGCGGACACGAACACCGGCCACTTTCAAATTTTCAATCCCAGAAAGCTAATTTTCCCCTGAAGAGGGACCCAAACGGTCCGTAATTGCTCGTGGTAGTAGATGGAGGCCTACTATCCGTAAGCGATTACTTTATAGGTTAAAAGCCCACCCTAATTTTATTATTTTAAACTAAAGCCTGCATTACAACACTATTTATTTAATAATGGACTCTGGGAAAGAAAGAGTTCACCACTATATTTCAAACTTGCTGCAAAACATCAATAATAGGAAATTATATTTCAAATTTTTAATTTAAAAAAAAGATTTAATATCAGCAGAACTAAGAAAATCCTTTTTAATTCGTTTAAGAGATCATAATTTAATCCCCTCACACATTTTAAATTCAACGAAACATATTCATAATATTTATTTTCACAGTAAACCCGGTCATAGAAGTCATAATATTTGTTTAAGAACTTTTCAAAATAAATTAATTAATATTAAAATCAAAGATTTATATGCAGATATTCAATTTTTAAAAAGTCAAATAAATAATATGATTGAGACAATGGAACAGATATGTAGTAGTATGCATGAAATTACTAAAATTAATCAACGTAATAATTTCCAAAAACACTCCGTAATAATAGAACAGAATTTAAGCAAGAAATTTGATAAACTACATCGTACACAAAGTCATGCTAATAATATCAGCAATAACAATTCGACAGGCAATTTAGAAAAATGGTTTATCAATTTAACGGAGACACATATTCCAGATTCTGTTAAATCTATTGCTCAATTAGATCCAGGTTTCAATACGAATGTGAATTTGGATAAAAAAGACGTCATAAACACGATCAAAAACACTGAGTCCTTTTTATTTAGAAATCGAAATAGTAATTTAGCGCTTTCAGACATCAGACTTATAGTTACAAATACATAAAACATGCATTACATTCTAGAGTAAATATATCTAGTAATGATAAAATTATTTGTAAAAACATAAAGGAAACTAAATGTTTTTTTCCGAAACCAATCTATCTGATAGCAAAATTCTTATATGAATTTCTAGAAAAGCACAAAAAAACCCAAATCTGACATTAAAAACAGCTGTCATATTCGTTCGTTAATTTAAGATAAAATAATTCCTAGCGATCATGTTTTAGTATCACTCGATATAACTTCTTTGTTCACAAATATTCCTTTAGAACTTTTAAAAAATAGTATTATAAGGAGGTACATTTATATTAGTAGATTTTCGTTAATTCCGTTAGTTGACATTTTAAATATTATTAAATTTCTATATAACACTTATTTTCGGTTCAATGAATGATATTATAAACAAAAATACGGCACGCCGATGGGGTCACCGGCCTCACCCATATTTGCGAAACTCGTCATTGACGATCTTGAAACCGAATGTTTAAATCAGTTATCATTTCAACCGATTTTTTACCTGCGATATGTCGATGACATTGTCACTTTCGTTCCTAAGGTGAAATTGGAGGAAATGATAAATGTTTTTAACAGTAACCATCCTACGTTACAATTTACTTTTGAAACAGAGAAAGATAATAAATTACCGTTTTTAGAATTGTTGCTAATTAAGAATGAAAATACAGGAACTCTGTTGGTGGTATTGGTTTACAAAACCAACATACTCTGGAAGATTCTTAAATTTCAACTCTTACCATCCTCTATCTCCAAAAATAGCGATCATCGACAATCTAGTCGATAGAGCTATAAAAAATGTTGAACCACAATTCCATAAAAACAACAAATTAAAAATTACACAACTACTAACGGAAAATAATTATCCAAAAGATTTGATACATAAACAGGTTAACAAACGTATCCTATTGAATAACAATGATTCTTCATCAAATGGTTCTGAAGCTAATAGCGATAAATTTTATCTCAAAGTCCCATACATCAATGGCCTTTACCATTCCTTGCAACACAAATTAAGTCGTTAATAAATTACAACTGTTCCTTCTCTTACGCATAATTTAACATCGATTATTGCAAAAGGTAAAGATAAGCTAAATAGAGGAGAAAAAAACAATTCGGTGTATTGTATTAAATGCAACGATTGTGACGCCACTTATGTGGGTGAGACGAAAAGAAGCCTGAAAAGAGGAATTACCGAACATGAAGCTAATATCCGTAGAAATTCACAACGCAATTCGGTCATTACGGACCATCGACTGGAAACCGACGATGACTGTAATTGGACGGATATACAAATTTTAGACCCCGAAAAAAATTGATCCAGCAGAAGAATTTCTGAAATGCTGCAAATAAAATTGCAAAAAAATGGAATGAATAAAGTTGAAGATTGTCAAAATTTAAATATCATATATGATGACCTATTACTAAGATTGAAAAATTACTCCCCACCACCGTTAAACTGAGTATATACAACGTGACCGGACACGAACACCGGCCACTTTCAAATTTTCAATACCAGAAAGCTAATTTTCCCCTGAAGAGGGACCCAAGAGGTCCGAAACTATGGGACTATTTAACATCCGTAATTGCTCGTGGTAGTAGGTGGAGGCCTATTATCGGTAAGCGATTACTTTGTAAGTTAAAAGCCCTCCCTAATTTTATTAATATCCGAGTAAATCAATCAGCTTTAACCACACTGATAAATTTAATATGAAGAGTCATTCCACTGAACAACGCACTTCTATGTTTCTCATTATCCGAATGAAAATTAAATTAGTATTTGTTTCGGCGTAAGGAACTGACGACAACCATTTTTATTTTCCATTTTTAGTAAAATAAAACCTATATGAAATTAGGTGCATTGAATGTTACATGACATAAGCATTAGTGTTTAATAAGTGCAATAAAAAATTGTACTTAGATGAGTACCTAATACCTTTAATTTTTATGAAACAGTAATATACTTTCACTTTAGCATATAAATTATAACGATTTGAAAATACACAGTTTTATAGTTTTATTACAAATCAACTGACAGAAACGCAATGAATAAATCTAAATGAAGTTCTCTCAAATCGATTAACGTTCATGTTTAACATGCGATATGCATTTAAAACACCTTTTCTTATTTTATAGTAGTTACAAATTGGATATTGGAAAGTTCTTGTGTATTGACGGATGTTTAAAAAAAATAATGCGCAAGGAATTGCGTATTATTTTCTAAAACATATCTAATAGGCATCTTAAATTTAGTCAGTGATAGAATTTAATAATGAATGTTATTGATAACGTACTAACAAATTCATACTATTAAAATTCTGTAGGTGTGAAGCAGGCCCTTGCGAATTGTGATGATTTAGGTCTTTCTAACACCGGCGGAAGACTTGGTGTGTTGAATATTCATGAGGAGTTAAAATTATTGTTTGGAAATAACGATCAACATACAAACTGTAAAAATCATTATGTCACACGCACAATAATTTTCTTGGAAATGTTACTATTCCAGATGGTAATTTTAAGGCAGATTTTCAGAATGAGAAAAATGACCATTCTTTCTGATAAAAAAAGTTCCTGGAATTTTTACTACTCTGACAGAAAAATCAGAAAAATTGTACAAGTTTGTCCAAAATTACCATTTGGAATGGTAAAATGTAAACAAATTAAGGTGTTCAACATCTAAACATGATGTTGACCCTTATTTTTCATTGCATCGTTTGTTTACAGGTTATACGTTGATCGTTATTTCCGAGAAAAAGTTTTCAAAGTTCGGTCGATGTTAAAATCCAAACCGAAAATGATCACACCTCACACCGCTCTGTTTCACGCCAGCATAATGCCATCAAAGTAAATAAAGGATACCAACAAAATATCGTTTTTTTAACACAAGTATCAGAAATTATTGAAATTTTCTTCAAAAATTATTAAGACATTTCTTAACACGTTTTTTTTTTAATTTGTATTGTATTGAGAACAAGTTTAGTAATTTTCTAACAATCTTTAAAAATCGCCATCTTAAAAAGTACGGCACTTTTTATACAAACTAGTTTAGAAAGTGGAACAATCTCATTTTTGTATAATTCGAAAATTGAAAGATATACAAATTTTAATGTGAAATTTGACTCCACTAATGTATTCCCTAATGTATTCATTAGCTGTCCATCACAGAAAACGTATATGAGAAAGTGTCTGATATTTTCACTTATAGAAATGAATTTTCCAAAAGTTTTCCTAATTTTAACGAGTCTATTAAACTCGCCCAGGTTCTGCCTTCTGTTTTTATCTTATAAGCTCCCAATGTTCATAATCATAAAGAAATGGACCTTATCAAACAAATATCCTCTTATTTTATAACATCCACAATTTTTAATTTTTATTTTTAAAACTCTTCCAATTGTAGACGAAAGTTTTGTTTAATCTGCTTCAAACTATGAATCAGGCGGAATAATGAGCTGCACTTTAAAGTCGAATAGGAGTAAACTTTAAAATAAAAAATGGAGGAATCGCATAGCGGCATTAAATAAGAAAATTTGTAATACTAATTCATGGTAGTATCGTGTCCGGTTTTGATAATGCATACGAGACAGGTATAAGTTCGGTCTTAAGTCGCTAGATGGTGAACTATGCAATTAAGATTTTGCACACAGAAAGTATCAATAAACGCAATATTATTGTTTCATCCGAATAAAATACAGAGCAAACTGCAGATTTACTCCTTGTCAGTGTCCATTATCAAACCGTGATATAAACTGAATGTTACGCGATTTCAAATATTCTTTCATAGCTCATAAAAGAAATTTAAACTCCTAAATCTCCATACGAATTACACATTTCTATTAGAGCACTTTTAAGCTTCAAATTAAAACATTTTAAGGCGCATATCCTACGTTTTAAATTAAAGTAAGACTTTTAAAGGAATGTAGTTACAATTTTTGAATATTTCCTTTATTCTGTCTTGCTTTGTCGTAAAATTGCTGGTGTGAAACGGGGCAGTGTTAGGTGTGATGGTTTTCTTTGTTAATTTTTACAAGGTGAAAAGGTGTAAAGGGACACCGTGGGCATTTTTCGGAAATACTGATAAACATACAAACTATAAACAAAAAAAATTGAAAACAGGAAAAAACAGAAAACATAATGTTAGAATAATGCCTTACTTTATTATCGACGTCACCGAAAATCATTAAATATATATTATTTGTTATATACGGCGGAGAAAATAATTCCCCCTGATTTATCATCATAAAATAAACATTTATACCGGTTAGGGTGTGGACCTATGTAGATTCCGCATCGGTGCCATCCGATCCTTTAATATTGTAACCACACCGCACATTATTCCCATAAGTAACTGATATATTTTTTTCATGTTGTTTTCGGTTTTCGTATTGTGATTTGGTCCCCGGAGTAAAGCACCAATTATTTTTCGAAACCGATGAATGAGAATTAAAACTCTCATTTCTCCATCCATGAAATCAATTGATCACATGTTAACAATTCTTCAATGAACATTGCATATAGACAGTATATTCAAAACACAGTTTAATGAAATATGTTTAAAGGGTGCTGGTCGAAAAACCGACAAATCAAAAAGCCAACAGGTCAAAAAACCGACAGTCATAATGTCGACAGTCGAAAAATCGACAGTCAAAAAGCCGATATATGAAAAAATAGACACTTCGACTAGTGGACTTTCATTTTTTGAAGCGTCGGCTTTTTGACTGTCGTCTTTTCGACTGTCGGTTTTTTGTCTGTCGGTTTTTTGACTGTCGGCTTTTTGATTTGTCGTTTTTTTTTTATTTGTCGGTTTTTCGAACCGCACCCGGTTTAAAAGCTATTTTCTCAAAACCTGATTTGATATATAACTCAATCTGCCATACTAATTTAATGCCTTTAGCAAAATTGGAAGCCAGGAGTCATCAGTGGGATTTTTTTTTTAATAATGTCAACCAGGAATAGATATGGGTCACTCATGTTAAATGAAGCCATTAATTGAAAGTGCCATCCTCAAAAGTATTCATTGAATCGAAATTAGGGTTTTTAAATGGAACGGTATCCCCACGAATTGGTGAATTTTCATCACGCGGAAAGAGTGAAACTATACCGAAGTCAAACCTCCATATAATACTTTTCCCTCGATAAAAAAAATGGAAAACAACAGATACTATAATTACTTGGTTCTTAATGACCTTCTTATGCTGATTCCTTTTTTCAAATCCTTGCGGGTCAATCGAAAGTAGGTGACGTATATTTCCCCAAAACAAAATCTAATTCTGAATCGGCACCTTTGAACCCATGGCGTTTCAAATAACCCGCTATTATAAGAAACATCATTGAAGTCGAACGAATCGAAGACTTTCTTTTCTAAGTACACTTGGTGCATACGAATCGAGATCTGCGCATCGGATTCCGCGCACGACACCAGAACCATCGTGAGGCTTCGAAGCAGTTACCAAGTTCAAATTCGACCGCCCAACGCCTCGGACGAGACCTCGTGTTGGTCCGCTTAGCACTTGCTGAGGAAAGTCGAAACTTGGTCATCCGTGGAGTGTCTGGGGGACTCCTATAACCAAGTCGGTCTTGAACAAGACATTCTTCGGTGCGGCATTGCCGTGTCTGTTGTCTTTTCTGCGTGCGCGTCCGCGACTTAAGGACAAATACTGGACAACGATCCCATTAATGAGTCAGTGACGGAAGACGCCTAAAAATGAACCGGACTGGCTGGTATCTTGCGGTCATTCTACTGGCCGGGTACACGATCTCAAAGTGCGCAGGAGATACGACAAAAAGTCCAAGGACGGATTTTTCTGCCGGATCTGCAACCACCGAGCTGTTACCGGTTTCCGATGGAAGCGCCGACTCGTACATTGTCCGAGTCAGGAGGTACTTCGATTGGATTTTTAGCAGCGATGCAACCAGTCAAGGTCAGTTATGATACGCAAAATATTCGTGCAACGTTTGGTATCTTAATATAGACTAGGAGGTAACGGTATTTTACAGAAAAGCAATCCATCGTAACTTGTCTTGTCTAGTAGACGACATCTAATAGATGTTCAATGTATCTAAAGCATGTGGAATTGTTGTCACATGTCAGGAGGGAAAGTTGTCAGGTCTTAATGATTCTGGTGACTTTTCATAATCGATTTGGTGAATGCCACTAGCGCGTTTGATTTTACATATTTATTTAGAGTTTTTCGATAGTGAACATTAATAGCAGCAACAAAATGAGTAGATCGAATCAATGAATTACCAAAAAAAAGGCTCAGCATTGGCACTTTTATGATTTTGAAGATTAGATCCATAAATAAAGTAATACTTGTACTAAAATACATTTCGTAGGTTATGTGGTACCAAGTGCCATTTTTTTCTACGGTTAATTATATAAATGTCCTTCCATCAGTTCATTAAAGTTCGTCCTGGTCTATGTATTGGTTTTCATGACATGTCATTAAAAGAAGCAATAAACGTCAATGGACTGAAGGTACTGAAACATACATTATCTAACGAACCCGTCTTGTCTAGCATAACCTTCGCGGGAAATTTCAAGGTCGATTGCCAACGAACAACAACAATGATCATAATTTTGCATTGTTGTGACCGAAATGTGCACTAATAAATGTTTTGGTTGCTGTATTCTGATACATTATATTAATTGTAAAAGTAAAAAGACGAAATGTAAATTACATTAAAGGTTTAGTGAAGATGATTCAGCACATGTCTTCCTAAATACTGCTTCTAGGAAATACATGAGCTTGCAAATAAATACAATAGTTAAATATCATTGTCGCGTTCAGCAACAGCTAACATTACAATGGTTTCACTTCCTTAACTTTTTCTCTAATTATGCAGGATGTTTTCAACTTCCGTAGGGTGTACAGAGATTTACCCGAATAACGTTCAAAATAAACTGGATATACCATGTCCTTTCGTTTACTTTCTGTGGAATATATGGGATACTAGGTATACTTTCTAACACTTTCAAAACGCTTTCCGAAGGCAAAATTAATTTGCAAAACGGTAAAAATATTGATCCTCAAATTTGCCAAAGTGTCCTGAAGTTGAGGTTCTCAAAACATTTTGACAATCAACGAGATTATAAATGGATTGTTATCAAGCTTTGACTGGAACTTTTAATTTAAGATATATTTTTTTTTACGTGGAAAAAATATTTTCTGTAAAAATTACCGACTTGCTCTTAAGTTATGGGTATCATAAAATATTGAAGAACATTACTGAGTATTCTCCAAAGATTATGCAACATTCCTTGAAGAAATTCAACCCATTTCTTTTATTCAGTTAATTTTCTGTCCAAACTAAGTGGTTTGGAACTATAAGCAACAAAATTGCGTAGAAAATAGCCATGGACAATACATATGGACAATAGACTAAAACTGTCCCCAGATTTGTATAAAATACTAGTCAACAGTTGTTCAGCAAACTTATTCAAATTACATATAAAATATGGATTCGATAGGACTGAAGATCAAATGCAAAATTAGGGATTTGTTTACGATCCTTAACCTTAACCTATGTTGTTTACGTTTCATGGTTATTATTCTTTTTCATTGTCTCCGGTTTTGGAAAAAAATGTACCTTACTATTAAATAAGAAGGCAATAATCAGTTTTTCGTGAATATTCGATTAGTTTTCGTCGTCCATCCGCGTGTTATGAATGTGATGATAAGGTCGTCCTGTCTGTTTACAATGGATGTTTTGTTTTGCCGTAAGTGAGCATTAGAAGCTGATGAAATTATGATGTCCAATAATTCTGTTGAATTTAAGGATAACTATAAAAAAAAACCGATCTGTCTGAACTGAGCGTATAAACTCTGACGAAATAATTTATGAAAATGTTAACGAAAGTAATAACAATAGCAGTGATGATGATGACGATGATACTTATACTCGTAGTAAAATTGATGAACGAAGTACTCGTGTTGAATATAAAAATCTTGCAAAATATGTATTTCCTAATAACAATTATATTTAAAAATGGATACAAACTAGGCAACAACTACATAAATGTGCCTAATAAACTTTGAAGTTATGTTTTAAAAAAAATTTATGTAATATTACATAAATTGTGGATTAGAAACTGAACAAACCGCGATGAGGTTGTTATTGTTAAATATTTTCAGTAATTCTACGCAGAAACCGAGCTGCAACTGTCCACAATTTATCTATAAAAAAATGTACGTCGTTACTATCAAAAAATTGTTAGAATCTAGAAAGGTTAATCAGATTTTCATCGACAGATTTAATACATAAACATTTTTTAAGCAACTACAGAATTATAATGCATCCGGAACGTTATATTGCTGATGCATCAAAGGTGTTATGCTATAAATCATGTAGAATCAGACCGCAACAAATAAAATTAATCCCGCAGAATAACGTTAACTTCACACTATTCAGACTTTTTTATTAAGGTGATCTTTAGTTTTATTTTGTTTTTGTATCAGATCCATTCTAAACGTGTGTTATATTTTTCTGCTTTTCTTTTCGTTTCGTGTTTATTGTTTTATAAATACCATTTTTTGTTAATTATGAGAATTTTTGTATGGTAAAAAAGACATAAAATTTGAATACAAAATAAATATTTATTTAATTTTATTTGTATTTTAATGATTAATTTAAAAAAAAACTAGAGATCTTTTTGCAATAAAGAACAATGTTTTTAATCATATTTTTTAAAAATAAAAACCAAAAAATATCTTCACATAAACCATAATCAATCTCGACAAGAAAAAAAATATTAAAAATTGTACTTCCTAATAAGAAAGGTCCAATTTTTAAGAATTTAATTCCAATTAATTATATTCAATTCAGCAATTTATATTTCTATTTAAAGGCCCACATTTAATTCATACATTCTGACCTCACTATATAATATAATAATTTAAAATATTAATTTTCTGCTTTTACTATTTTGTTAACGATCTTTTCTTCGAAAATACGAATTATTTAATTAATTAAATTTTCGCAAATATTAGACTTTGTAAAATCCTATCCTTATAATTCCACGACATGCCGTACTGTTTTTTGCTCTATCCTCGTTTTGAAATCTTTTTTATAACTTACGATTTTGCATACTCAATAAAAAATACTTCCAGGTCGCAGCCATAAAAAATTAATAGAAATTAGTGTACCGTTATCATAAGGTCCAACTAAGGTCACCACGGGAAGACACATGCGAATCGAATAAAGAAAGTGTCTACAGGAAGTATCGGGATGAATTTTTAATTTCACTTATCACGTGACAACTGTACGAAACTGAATTTTCAATTGATTAACATTCATGACCAACTTAATTTCTGCGCGTAGTAGCCGCTTCCCATTGTTCAGGATGTACGAACATAATCGTGACCAATCGCTTGGCGTGGCGGGATTGGAATTTGGGCCAACTTTGTCGACTCAATCGTTAGATTCTTCCTACCGTTATACCGGACTCTCCCACTTACAAAAAAGTCCATCCAAATCGCGCATAATTATATGCTTCTTATATGTATATCGATTCATTATTTGGAATTCGGGATAAGTAAATTCGACATTGGAATTCCTTTGGGCTTGGACTCATGTGACCTCCAAAAATGTAGGTTAAACCCTTAAAAACTTTTACTAAAAATTTGTGTTTATTTATAATAAATAGATGGTCGTAGTATCATTTTTTCTATTATACATATTCTATAAATTATTAATATTTAATTAATTTATAATTTGCGACAATAATAATGAATACTTACAACTAACAATTCCTAACTATTTCATGTTGATTACTATACTATTACTGCCACTAAGTTTCGATTAAGTATATTATCAAATTATGCGTAAGCGGAAAGACTTAGGAGACAAAAATGAAAGTGAGTTGCAAATTTAATCCAACGTGTATAATTTGCATTCCCATTTAAGAGAAACCACCTAAATAAAAATATATTATTTAACAATTTAAGTTACAACTTTTCTTGTTTTTTGACAATTTTACAATTTTTTGCAGATACAAATGTTCGAGCAGGACGAACATTTGGCCAGAAGAGAATTCAATTTATGTTGATGCCATTGATGTACAAAATGGGAGCCATAATGACAATGCTCATGGTTCTTGTGGCAATCTCCATGAAGGGCCTAATGATCGGTAAGTAATCAGAATTCACAGGACCAAAAATAAAATAACGGGACCTGGTGTATTTAGGCCTCAAAGTTATTTGCATTCAAAATGCAATCTGATCTGTTTTCTCTTGGATAAGAACATTTTTACGACCGTCGTTTCGGCTCTTTTGGATGCATACAAAATATGTAGAGCATTTTTGTTTTAATTCCACTTCAGAACGTAACGGAGTAATAAACTCGGAGAAAAGTATTAATTTTATGAACGTTATTGAGAGCGGCAGAAGAAGATCCGTTAGTGTGATTTTTTTTTCATTTAACAAGAAATATGCAATACTAGTAAATGTATCATTATAGTAAATATTTTTTAAACTTTATTCAAGATCCGTTAATAAAAAATAATTCTAGCTGTTGAACGGGATTTAGTGCTAAATTTTTTAAAATACTGTTATCTGCACGTTTGTGTTCGATGTCTTGCGGTGTCAATCATTTGTAGAATTTATAATTTAATCAGTATTTAATATTAAATAAATTAATAAACATCATAATTGACGACATTAATAACTTTAAGTTTCAATGTTTTATATTTGGGTTTATCAGATTTTTCTTTCACTTAAACGCAGTATTATCTCACTGCGGTTTGCGTGGTCTTAGAATGAAAATTCCATGTAATTTCATAATAGACTTTTTACCGCATTATTTTATACATTACATTTATATTGAATAATACAAATTAGAAGTAAATAAAACATTTAGTCAAATGGGAATCAAGAAAAGACTATATTTCGAGAGAACATTTTTTTTATCTATTATCGTAAATAAATTACTAAATATATGTAAATTTAAATAAATAATATTTTTTTTAATTTTATATTGTTACTCCATTTCTTTTACATTTGGTTTTTCTTCATTTTAATTTTTGTAATATTATTAATTACATTATTTAAATCAAAATAATCCCTTACTTAGTTATTTTTTTTGTCAAAGATTTACAATTAAAAGTATATTATTAAATTTGTTTTGTTCTTTGTCTTTTCCTAACATTATATTAACAAAATCACCGCTATAACTAAGATAGGGTATTATTATTATTTATTATCAGGGTGGAACTAATTACATATCAATAATATATATTTACTCATATTATTTAAATAATTACTGAAATAAAAAATAACTTTTCATGAACATATTTTTTTTAACTTAAGTACTTTAAATTCTTAACTATATTACATCGTAGAGTTTATTTCAAGGGTATATTATTATCTTAATCAGAATCATTTCATTTTCCCTGTATTTTACAGATTAATTCTTGATAATATTTCCAGGGATATCAAATGCAATTTTAGTTTAATGTACATATCACCGCATTTACGCATTCAAATGCATGTAAGTCATTCAAGCGATTTAGATTGGGTTGCGTCTTATAAAAAGATGATTGTGGACTTTATCTTTAATGGAGAAAATGCTATGGATAACAAATCTGTTTTATTTTTTCTACATGAAAATGTATGTAGTTAAATTTTAGTGAATATTATGAATTTTATGAATGTAATATGGAGTCAACTTACACAATGATTATTAATTTTATTTATGCATAAAAATTTATTAAAAGTAAATCCAACAATTTTACAAATTTTACTTATTTTGTTTATTACATAATGCATGATACATAATTATTGTTAATTCAATATTCAATTCGAAATTGATATTCAGGTGACTAACTTCATTAATTGATGCATTTAATATTATTAAGAAAATTAATCCATTCACGCCCTAATTATGAAAATTTTAGGCAATTTCAATCTAACTTTGGGCAATTTCCAATGATTTCTAGATCACTTTTCAACTTTCCAAAGCCTACAGGAATTCCATAATGGTGCCAATTTAAAAAAAAAATTAAAAAAAATGGAAATTTGTATTCTTAACAATTTGGTTTTGAACCATTACGACATTGGCTTTCCTACAATATTAGATTTTCCGCAAAAATAGTAAGAATTCAATGTTTTTCAAATTAAACGAAAATCTTTCTTAATACCTTAAAAAGAAAAAACATCCTAAATTATAACATTCGAGATATTTTTCTCGAATACCATCAAAAATTATTTTGTCAAATTCTAAAATTTATCACGATATATACTAGTATTTTTTCACAATTTGTTTGAAAATTCTTTTAATTTTAAAAAAAATTTTACAAAACTTTTCAAAACTTTTCAAAATACCATCAACAAGATCTAAAAAAATGTAATTATATTTCCCAAGAAGTTATCATTTTTGACTATTTTTTTTTCAAAACTCGTAGTCTTCGAGTTACAGGGTCAGAAAGTTTTTCAAATAGATTTACTGTGAAAGCCATATTGACGTTAAAATTAATTCGCTGAAAAAATTGAAATATTCTCTATCATCGGGCACAGTTTTAATCAAATCCCAAGTCCTGATATTTCGTAAAAAATGTATAGAAACAAATGTTTTCAATTTTTTTGGCATTTTTTAAAATATAGGCGCCATATTGGAATTCTTGTTGGCTCAAACTTACTTTACCCTTGGAAAGTTTAAAAGCGACATCGAAAACATTTTCAAATTTTCGGAATCTTTCATTACTATAATAATTATAATTAAAACAAGTATATAGCCTAAAGAACATATTATCTTTTTAATAATGAATAGTAATGAATTAAGGTATGTAAACACATTATTGGCAGTACGACTCCATTAATTTATTTTAATACGACGCGACGTTTCGAAATAGTTTAACGTCCTCTTTATGTATTTAGAAAAAAATAAATTAATGGAACCGCAACTCCAATAATTATTTCTCACCCTAATTTCGTCTCTATTTCTCATATTGGCTTTCAAATACATAATAATAATAATAAGTCATAAACAAAGACTATTTATTTCGGTATTTTTGATTAAAGTAACAATAAAAAAAGGAAATTTTTAAATGAAATCAATATTTAATCGATTTTTGTTTCATTCAAACAATATTATTACGAAGATACGAAGAAAGTGCATGCAGAATGTACGTGTCATGACCACAATATGTGCATACATCCTCAAAGCGCGCTCACGTAGGCTTCAGTATTTTTAAATCCAATGTAGGGCACCCAGTGCGAAATTGTGTAAGGAGTACAAATCTATCAGGTACACCAGTCTATTTGCAGGGTTTTTCTTACAATCTGAAAGGAAGATATGAAACCTCTACAAAATTATTATTTCTTACGTTTATACATTTTAATTACAAAATTTAATTGCAAAAAAGAAAAAATAATCATCATCCAGTACATTAGATAATAACTCATCAAATTTCGAGTGTTTTATTTAGCATATTTAAATAGCGACAGTTTGTGGTGATAGTCGTAATTGTTTTTTAATTGACTTATTAAATTAAAATGGTGAAAAAGATAATACATTTTCCTGTTAATTAATTAACGCGTTAAAGACTAGGAGGACGCAAAATAGTATACCACAGCTTTACGGCTCACATTTTACTCAACTTTTAGGAAAAAAAATGTGTAGAATAGTGATAGAAACCGAGTGAATATCGTGATATATAAAATATCGAAATTCATGATGGGGAACATCAAAATGCCGTCCTACGGTAAAAAAAAGAACGTATCAATCTATTAGATATTAAAAAACATTAAACATTCAGTTATTTTCATGAACCTGGGTACGAAGACATTTTATGGAGTGCTAAATACAAATATATTAGATAAAAAACGTCTACTATTTATAATTTTCGAAAACTGATATCAGGTTCACATCTACAGTGGTTTGACATTATTACAAGACTTATTACAACTTCCAAATGTAGAATTTAAAAAAATAAAATATTTTTGTTTAAGAATAGGCTTTAGCTTTTTCATATTTCTTTGTAGGGAAATTTTCACCACGGGTTCCGAAAAAGGAGGCTTCAAACTTGCAGAAATAGTATTCGCGAAATTTTCTTCAACCCAATTACATTAAAAAATACAAAGTTAAATGTTGAGAAAAAAATTATGCTTTCCCGTCTTTCAAGGCTTAAATAAAACTTACATTAAAAACATGAACGGATGCATGTATTGATTGACATCAGATTTTAGTTTTATTTATATAAAATTAATGTAACATCGAATAAGAAATTTACCTTATTCCTCTATTACTTAATGGAAGAGTACGTAAAATAAGTAATTTTTAAAGCTACCATTATATGAAAAAAATACTTTTACAAATATATTATTTTTAATTGTACTATAAATTTCGTATTATTGATAATCTCAAATATTTTCAGGGCTTACTCTTCTCGTCCTGAAGCTAAGCACGCTGTTTGCCAAGTTTTATACTGGTGGTCACGGCTGGTCAGGTGGGCAACAGCCAGTACATGTTCACGTTCACAATTCGGGTCATGACCCCCACAGTCAAGTTTACAGCAGTTGGGATCCCACCGGTCCAGGACATTATTATTATAAATAATGAAAACGACATCAACCGCGAAAAGCGAAAAGCGACCTTTGTCATTCAGGGATTATTTACGTAAGAGCTGAAGTAGAAAGTGAACCGACATTTTTTTTTCGTTAATATTCAACATGGAATACTGGGTCCAATATGTTAAAGAATAGAGTCGCTCAGAAAGAAAATAGTATTTTTGCTCAGAGTGAGAGAAATAGATTTTGCTCCCTAGGGAGTGAAAGTGATATTTTACTCCCGCGTTATATGGAGCAAAATAGCATTTTATACTCCGAGTGTGAGAAAATATGAATACTAGATTTTTAATTGTGTTATGCAAACTGCACGAAGAACGAGTGTTAACATTTGTATTATTACTGCAGCCATATTAATGTTTGTACATTTTTTGTAGGTAATTTATTATAGTTAAGGCGTAGAATAGAATAGCAAAGTCGATGGTTATTAATATATTACTTTCTTAATTTATTGGAGTGAAAGTTAATTCGTTGTAGTGTGAAAATACAACCACTCTAGTGAAAGAATTGTCAGCCTTTAAGAGCGAGATTTCACTCTATGCATTATAGTGGTTCAATTTTCACGCCATAAACACTGAATTTTCATTCGAAGAAAGTTACAGCGCAGAATGTAGTATTCATTCTATGATGGAAAGTCAGTTAGTAATTTCATTTACTAATGATGGCCTCATACTTAATTTTAGATACTGGTGTACTAATATGAATACTTTTCAGTAATTTTTAAAGTCTTTTAATGTCAAAGTTAAGCTAAATTTTTCAAAATATGAATTCAAGATATTCAAATAAAATACATCATTTTTTAATAATAATTTATGAGATTAAGTTTAAAGTTGGTTATCAATTCATCATAAAAAATGCAGAAAGTAGCAAATTAGAAAGATGGAACAGTTTTATTAAAGTTTCTTCAAGCTCATTTAATGCACCAGGTTAAATATTAAATCAGAAATTTTACGATTGTGCAAATCTAAGCTTTGACTAGGCCGAAAATCAGCCGCCGACAAATGTCAGATCCTAATAGGAATACAAAAATCATAAGAATTAAATGATCAAAATTGTTATATCAATTTGAGCAATGGTAGTTTTGAGGTTCGATTAGAAACGATTACATCATATATACTTTCTGCAAAAGCATGTATTTTACTCAAAAAATTTAATAATGTATAAGAATAATGCAGTACTTCGATTACTATAATTTTAGTAATCTATTAGTGGTGTTTTACTATTTTTACTAATTGTTTATCAAAAATTGTCAAATTCAGATTTAAAGAGTACATATTGTACATAGGTAATTCATTTATTTAGTTAACATAACAAAGTTGATAAATATAATGAGAAAATCCACTAATAGTTTTAGTAACTTAATTTGGATTCTTATTAGTATCATTATTTTTAATTTATTGGTAGCTGATATTTTGTTTATTAGTACATTTGAACTAATGGTTATAAAATGCCATAGATTAAAGTTTACACCCAAGTAGCAAATAGATAGTAAATTTTATTGTATATACGAATGTTTACAATGTAAATACTATATTTTGCATTCTTAACAGTGATGAACTTGAAAGTGTCATAAAGAAAACAACAAGTTTGTTGGACAATAAGACTATAATCTCTAGATTATGTACATCTCAATTAATTAAAGTAAAGTAGCATTACTTTGCACAAAAACCCTAACAAATATTACTACTTAAGATAATTTGCGTTGCAAAAATAAATTTCGCATATTGTACTATCATTAGTCGAATATTAGTTAGTAGTTGACATCTGTCACCAAATTAATCTTTAGAATAGTAAAATTTTAAATAAACTTAGAAATCTACACAATTAAAATATAGATATAAATATAGTGAAATAATTGCTTTCACCATCAATCAATTATATGTTTTTCAAAGATAGTAGAGGTTTAGTTACTTTAAAACGAATAACTGTAATTATATACGTGATCTGTATCATGACACTTGACACATGGGTGTGGCATCCATGATTTGGGTGAACGATGCCACGTCGGTGTCAATACTATTTGTTATCTGCCTTATTTATTTATTTATTTATTTATTGTAATAATTTATTTAGATCTGTACACTTTATTTAGTCAGTAGTTTTACATTAATGAATTCAACTCGGTTCATTTGTACTTCAGCCCTGACAGTTGCCAGAGACTGTTTTAGACTTTAAGTAAACACATTCCTAGATTAATTACTTTTTACTATTTATTACTTAGGCTCCTGGGTTGTTCTCCATAATTTAATGATCGTGATTTACGAAGAAGTGTAAAAATGTCGGTTTGGAGTTATAGTTATGACTTCAGGAATTTTGCAATTTGATATCAATCATTATTTCGTACCTTCCATTCCAGTTTTAATTAAATTTACTGATGATTTAAATGTAATTTATATTGGAATTTGTCGGTACTAAATATTAATCATTAATCATTTAAACGCAAGATAATGTTTAATACCATCAGGATTGTATTTCAAGTCAATCATTTGAAATTTAACTTCAGTTACATATTCTTGTATTTGGGATTAATCATGAGTATAAAAATATTTTATCACTTACTTATTTTACATGACAACTAAACATAATTAAAAGACGAGTTTTCAATTCCCATTTTGACTTTATTCGTTCTATTATTATAACATACAAAAGCGAATTAAATTTTAATATACTTATTTTTCTGCTGGCTTAAAGTATGTTTATTAAATTTACATTATTTATTACTATTATTTATTACCCGTTTTAGTACGGAAAATGTCATTTCGCTCACTTGTAATGAAATGGACTATTTCATACTTTGTATTATTTCACAATGATTACGCAAGTGGCTTAATTATTGTGATTAATTACTGAGTATTGTGAGTATATTTGCGAAAAGTTTGTTATGGTTTGTTATTCACGATTATTGAGGTACACTTCAAGAAATAGGAACTGGAATATCGAATATATTTATTTATATTATTATTTATTTCCATCTAAGTTAAAAATCTGAGTTGCATGTACGAAGTACCTACTTCCTACTCACAGGAAAAGATTAAGAATACACATATCTGCAGTAGATCCAACAATAAACATTCTCAGACTAAGCAAATGCAACAAGATAAATTTCTAAAACCATTTATTTGTCATTCAGAAGGCTTCTTTAAGTATGCTCAAATAAATAGTAAAGATAAACGTTTAGAAATAGTTTAGATCCGAAAATACTCTTATAAGGCTCAAATATTGGATTTTAATAGTGAATAAGTGTTATGCAATTGCAAGACATTTAAGGAACTGTTTTACATGACAAATAAATTGTCTTTTAATGCACTTGTTCGCAGGACTAACAATTCATGAAAATAGGTTTACTTTCAATCATAATACATATTTTATTCGAAGCCAATGTAATTATAATAGCCATACATATATAAAGAATATTTTTTTGCAATAAAATGTACAAAACTGTACATATACAATATCATAAAACAACAATAGTAGTCACTGGACCAAAGGTACTTCTATGCTAACAATAAGCGACGAATCAAATTTCTGTACTATTCTAATCGATCTTTATCATAAAACACGTAAGATTGACAATCATTGTTACAGAAGCATGACTATGCCATTAATGTGTCGTTAAATAAGAGAAAACTGAAAATAAACTTTATGTATATACATAATAAGTCGAATAATTATATAATATCTAGGAAAATGTTACATATTCTGGGTCGAATGGTCGGTAAGCATTTTTAATTTATATGTAAAATAGTATCGATATTTATTAATAATGTTAAGAATATAAATAAAAACATTATTATTTTTGTGAGATGTGTCTTTATTTGTCCTGCTTTTTACAAATTTATAACAATTGTAGTTGAGGTGATAGCCAGAAAAATTATTTATGTTATTCAAATTAAATTGTAAATAGTTTTTTATAATAATTAACAATTGTGAACATTGTCGTTTTACGTTTAAACAGACGTAATAAATCTGCGAATTAAATTGTAAGAAATGTGATTAGTTTGATGATGTATTTCACGTGTGATTTCGCAAAAACATTTCGCATCTTACTACTTACTACTTAAAGCATCTTACTACTTAAAGTACGAAATATTGTTTGTGTATGGATTCATTTTGAAACGAAAAATTTAAGAAAAACTGTAGTATCACAAAATAAGTGTGAAAATTTGTTATAAATAGTAATGATTTGTTCATCTTTTTAATTATAAATAATAATAATTTCAATATATTTTCTCCACCTTCACTTACAAAAAAAAGTAGTTGAAATGACCATTTTCTTACTATGAATCACAGTGTATATGAGGACCAGGCATGGTATTACTTAAAATAACTATTTGAAATAGTAAAGTTTAACTATTTCTACTTATCATAATAGAAAAATAGACTGAACTATTTTGGAATAGTCATTTTAGAAAATTACTACCTTCACTGAGAGAAAATGGTATAAGAAACTGTCAACAAAAATGGAAAAGGAGTCAATATTTACTTTTTAAAAATATTTGTAAACTATATACATATATCATAGCACATGAAAAGTCCGCTTTTCTCCTTTAAGATAAACAAAGAAACAAAGAGAAAACCAAAATATCAATACTGCGCTAAGTTTATGAATGTCACACTCCAACCAGCTAAAAAATTTATTACGCAATGCCACTATACAAACAGATTTCAATGTCGTGTGACTATAGTCTATAGATATATGTGCGTATACAACAGGGCATTATGTATATGTTGACGTTACGGACCTTCTTATGACCAAATGAAAATCCACTTCAATAACGGGAGCCGCGGGCTCGAAGAAAAAAAGCTGCGAACGCCGCGTCGCCACCTAGCGGCATCAAAACACAAGGAGTGCGGCAGTCTTTACTATGGATTTATAGTAAATACAAACTTTAACGATGAATAATAGCAAAAATATAAAGATTTACTCCGAGACATAGGGTGAAATGAGAACTACACTAGATTATAGTTATTTTAACTATATTTATTTAAATCATCCTACAAAGTTGATTTTTTGAACTATTAGGAGATAGTTGGTGTAACAATATTATAATAAAATCGACTATGAAAGTGGTAAATTGAACTATTTTTCATAGTAGTTTTAACTATATTTTTCCAACTATATGGTATAGTCAATTTAACGATGGATTTATTCTCAGTGTTTTATTGTTATAACATTTGAGTTCAAATTATTGGCATGTTATCGTATCTTTACACATTTCAAACCTGTTTAATAAACTTTGAAAACGTTTCGAATTTCGGCTTTTGGGCCAATTTTGGTTATGGTTTTGTTAAAATAGTACATTATTACTTTAAAGCACTTTTTACTATCAGATCGGTTCTAGAAGTATACTTCAGAGATGTCTTATCTAAAAAAATCTTACTACTGATGGAACCTGGTCAAATATCTCCCCTCCTTGGAAAATGAAACGGAACCACCTGATTGTCCGTTTTAACACAGGCATTAACCAAATAGTTTTTTTTTCTGAATGAATTTAATGTAACTATAATTAAGATATTTTAATAATGAAAGTGTAATATGTACAAATCAAACAAGTTTTTATTAAATTGTTCGATAACATGTAAATAAGGCATTGGGGATATTTAGTTGTTTTTAATATAATATTTCTATTCATACATGACAGTTCAAATTTAAATATCACAGCAACACAACCACAAATTTTTGGGCATAACTTGAATTAGAACTAGTGGATCTTATAGATTTTTGGTGGCTGTAAACGGATTCGTTGTCCAATTTGATCCATCATTTCTATTTTTCACATATAATTCACAAAAAGAATATTTTTGAATATTTTTCGGATCAGATACCATAAAAGCCTGGCGTGATAGGTGAAATTGAACAACTGAATGATTTTCAGGCGCTAAAAATCTATAAGATCCAGTAGCCCAATAAACATTTTCACGAATGCATGTCTAAAATATATGTTTTAGATAACTTTGTTGGCGATATTTTGCAAATGATATCTAAAATATATCTTTTCGAAAGGTGTTTTTTACGAAGACATCTACAAGATATTGTTTTCTAAGATATCTTGCTTAAGGTATATTTTAGATAGCTGTTCATAAAGTATATTTTACCTATTCAAAGATCTAAATTATGTCTTTTGCAAAGATATATTAACGATCATTATGAAACGCCGATATTGCGCATACGAAAAAGAGCCTCTGTAAGCCCCATACAAAAAATGCCCCTTTTTCGTACCTCGAATATTCAAATTTTTTTTAATGCCAACTGATTATATATGATGACCCAATAATCCCTGCAAAATTTCAAAGTGAGCATATGCCCCTTCTTTTCTTTACAGATTTTTGGCTGCTGATTACGAATCTGAAGTCATAATTTAAAAATTCAAAATGGCAGATCTAAAATGGCGGAGGACTTTTTTGAAAATCGATCTAATTTGTCTAAAAATTATTACTCGGGGGTTTTTGGGGTCGCTGATTATGAATCTGAAGTCAGATTTTAAAAATTCAAAATGACAGATTCAAAATGGCGGATGACTTTTAAAAATCAAATGCAATTCGCTAGAAACACGTTATTCTGGGGGTTTCGGGGGCGTTGATTACGAATCGGATGTTAGTTTTTCAAAATTCAAAACGGCAGATCCAATATAGCTGATGACTTTTGAAAAATGTAATTGAACTCAAATAAATTACATAATATTACTATATTTAACAAAAATATTTAAGGGACAATGCATACAGAAAAAAAGATATATCAAAAGTACGGGTTCGGAATTCGCGCTATGGTTAAATTCTTTACAATAACCGAAATTTTATTACCTAATTTATTAAGAAAAGGGGGCAAATCTGGGAGGAAAGGTGGTAAAACAACTTACAGATTAAATGTAAAAGACTTACAAATTTAAGTCTGCCTGAATAAAAAACAAAAAAGAAATTTAATGTGCTAGCACTAATAAAAACGCAAAATATAATTGAAACCGCAAAGAAAAAAAGCAAAAGTGAATCAAGTCGCAAAATCTACTCAAAAGCTCGCAAAAACGCAAAAACGCAAAAGTAAGTGTTCTAACCCGTTGACGACCTGTACCTTGACCCCAAAATTACCCCTTCCCTTAACCGCGAATATTCCCGAAAATTCCTTCGCGAATATCGGTAACTACGGGTGGAAGAAGGACAAACGAGGAAAAGATATAGGGGAAAATGTGAACAATTAACTGTGGAAAAATCAATTAGCGGCTCTCAACTAATTCTTTCATGCAGCATGGGTGCGGGCATAGGTGAAAGTACTAAGCTGCTGATATTGGATTTGTTTGTTATTTTGCAAAATGAAAGACTTTTCAATTTTTGTGGAGGTCTTGAAATACACATCATTAAAAATTGACAACATCCTAACCTTCAAATGTGCACTTTTACTTTACGAAATTAGCAGCTTCTCGAATAATTTGTATGATGTAAATCATGAGTTTGATGCAAAATTTTAATTAATTTGATATTTCGCGACTATACATGTTTGCAAATTTAGGTTAAACGGTATTTACACTGTACAACTTTGATGGTGTAAACATTGTAAACTGTATCGAGATGTTCGAGCGATGGTGGGGGAAGGCCTGAGGGGAAACGATTCAAATAATAAGTGTTCGGGAGAGAACGAAAGTACAATATAATGACTCAACACGAATAATAAAATACACGATTTATGATTAAACGAAACTTTATTATTAAAGAACGAAATGGCAAATTCAAATTAACTTCCACGAAATAACGCGTTCGCGACGTCGATTGAGAGAAAGTAGAAAATTAAACCACGAACCTAAAACTCCGGCAATCTAACCAACAGAAACACATTCGAGTGGGCGACCACTCAATACCACACACCAACCTCATTACCTGCAATTACTTAGGATGGGCGACCATCACCTCTTTCGAGTGGGCGACCACTCTATACCCCTTACCAACCTCGTTCACCATAGTACTAATTATGATGGGCGACCATCACCTCTTTCGAGTGGGCGACCACTCTATACCCCTTACCAACCTCGTTCACCATAGTACTAATTATGATGGGCGACCATCATTGAGGGATTACGGTACCAAATGTCCAGTCCTCTTTTCCGGTGGGCGACCACCACTTCCACAAAGGATTCCCTGTCCACTCAGAAGCGCTTAGCCAACGACGACGACGATGACGACAACTTGAAATCCTATAGCCTACTCTCTCGATCGACTTAATACAAAAATACCGGATTAGTTTCTGAGGTCCTTCCTAGTCGGATGCTAAATTCAGTCTGAGCCCTTAGTAACCACTAAACATACAATTTTCCCGTCGTCAAGGAACACGAACAGTCATTTTCTTTTGGAAACAAACCAAGAAAACGAAGATAACTGAATCACGGATTACGATAACGAATTTAAATTATTCGAGTTTTCGAATTATTTGAACTTTGCCTTTTCGCACGGCTGCGGCCGATTTATACATAGGTACCCCATTCGGTGTGCAATGGTGTAGGAAAACCGCAGAAAACCTACACCTAGTACCCTTCGCAAATGATTACAACCATTTCGTCGACAATGATTCTACGTTCGCGACAATAGGGGTTGGACAATTCAAATAAGAGGGGCAATTGAAATAAGAGGGGTTCTACTGTAGCTCCGATTTGTGTTACCCCCCAAAAACTTGTTATTGTCCTGTGTAATTATTAACTCATTTATAGGTTAAATCTTCATTGGAACATGTGTTTATTTTTTACATAGAAATTCTATCAAAACACTGTGCTTTGATACATGAATACAGTAAATATATAAATTTATAATTGAAAATAAAAAAAGTCGTCTGTAGTAAGGACTTAAAATCTGCTGTCGTGTAATATAATAGAGATAAATGGAATTTGTTTCTCCAAATTTGCATAATATAAGAAGAATTCAGTCAACAAAAAATGCACAAAACGAATTATACATTCAAACAGTGATCACTAACATATGTTATATTGATACTTACTATGTTTACTACCTTTATATCTTCACTTACTAACGCTCACTTAAGACGTATACGTATTAGGAATTTATTATTAGAAAATACCTAAAAGTATCGCAATAATTATTAAAAGTTAATAAGTTTTACTCAGTAGGGGAGCCTGTCGCACGTTGGATGTAAAATTGTCAAACCATTTTTTTAATTGTAAATATTGCTACATATAAGACTGTACATTATATTAAGAGCTATTATGTAAGAGCGTGTTAATAAATATAATTAATATGCAATAAAATAAAATAGTATTCGTACAGATTTATTACACATCATAATTCGCGGGAGCTGCAGGTCTTCTTCGAAGATAGCAGCATACCTCACATTTATTCAGAATTTAGATATTTTCAAAACATAAACAACGTGGCTCGTTTTACCTGCAGCAAGACGAAAACTTCTTCCCCGAACGGGGATTGAACTCACGACCTACGACTTCGTAGTCCAGTGCATTACCGCCTGAGTCACGAAGATAAATTGTTGTTAAACTATTGTTAGAAAAAGAAAAAACAACGCAGGAATGAGTGACTTAAGTAATTCCTGGATGGGTCTTTTATTATTCGGAAAATGGAAGGCAATGAAGAAGCTAGTGAAAGCTTGCAGCTTTTTTTCAGAATTTCTGCCCAGAACCATGACATAACGTATGTCCTTGAGCAAAATCTTTGGGCCCACGAAGCAAATAATGCGTGTAGATTGGCAGGACTACTTTTAAAACCTTACAGTCTTAAAACAGTCTAAACGGCTCTTTGACTTTTCATGGACGAAAATAAATAACACGAGAAACCCCGAGAGGGTCAGTCTTAATGTAACGGTTGCTATTTCGACGGACACGACTTGTTCCGTCTCTTAATATATAAGGTGGGTCTAGTTGAAGACGATACATATTTGTTCTGTCTCACGATATCCTGCATCCAGAGGATGGAATACAAATCCTTATAGGGGTCTACTGGCTAGTGCCCGACGAATAAACTAATTCATCCAACCCACCTTAGAAATCAAAATCAAAGAAGGTTCTCCGGAAGAGTGTTTTATACACAAAATTGTTGGGCGCCTATGATTTTTGTTCTGTAAATTCGCATGGAAGTTGCCAGAAAGTCTGTTCAATAGTTTTTAAAATAGAAAATATAAATGGACCGTATTGCAGGGGGCAAAAAAGTTCAATAACAAAATTCGAACGGACAAATAGAACTTGAATGGCGAATCTTTGAATTTGAAAAAAAACGTTTTTTGCAATAACTCGGGTAGATTCAAAGTTATTTCAATGAATGAAGACTCACTTTAAAGATCTTTTCAGCCCTATAATTTACATGGAAAAGATTT
Organism: Trichopria drosophilae; assembly: GCA_030407085.1. Lineage (NCBI taxonomy): Eukaryota > Metazoa > Arthropoda > Insecta > Hymenoptera > Diapriidae > Trichopria > Trichopria drosophilae. Next base: position 27,770,554 of record CM059585.1, read on the forward strand.
TTACCTATGATGAGTGTTTCCCTTTTCATAGTCCCAAAAATTGGATAAAATGTAGATTTATGCGGTTTTTCGTGTCTAACTTGTTTTGCTAAATACTTAATGAAAATTACACAAAAATGGTTGTAGAACTTAAAAAAAAGGAATTTGACTTTTAAATTATCAAGAACGTTGTCAAGATTCCAACAGTTGCTTCGTTTCCACCGTACGCATTGAAGCTGCAAGCTCACCGTCTAGGGTAGAAAGTTAGACCATTAACACATGAATCAGAAATAAGACGTTTTATCAATTGGAAATTACAAAATAAACAACAGTAAAATCTTACATATCTTCAAATATGTTACACCACTTAAAAAGAAATTAGTAACTCCTCCCTCCGAGGGAAAGACCAACATTCTTCGACCGAGCATTTACATTGCTAATAAAAGTAACAGGTTCCTCATCTAGGAATTCATATTAAGTCTTATGGAACGTGTGATGGTTTTCTTATTGTTAAGACTATTATGCATAGAATATTATTGCGAGGATAACACGTATCGCAACACATTAAATAATAATATAAGCTGTCAGTAACTGTAGCTGAATATCAACCAGGCCGTAATTGCGCTATTTAGCATCATTTTCCATCGCACATTCGTGGAAGAAATATCAAGACGCTTCCCTTTTATTGTACATTAAATGTTTAGACGATACTTAAGCAGGAACTATCTACATGCATATGCAATACGTAATTAGGCATGTATTGCAAAACATGTCAATTTCAGACACGGAGCCTGAGCTTTATTCATTAACTAATAGGTTGCGCTTATGTAAGACTATGGAGTTGTAAACTTCGTATGTGCTATCTTTGCTCTTGAATTTTCAAGGTTGGGTAGTCATCGGAAAGTCAGCGACCAACGGCGGTTTATGTGAATATAGCTGTGTACAAAATAAATTGCAATGCCTGCTCTATACGCAACTTCGACGGGAGACCTAGTTTCCACCGAGTGGGGCATTAGAAGAAAAAGAAAATCTCCGCGTGCTCTGCGGATCCTGGAGCAGTCGGGTGAATTGACAGCCGTGATAAAGGCGCGTCCTTCTTACTTAAGATCCGCGGTTTAGTCGAATTTGAAAAAGGTGACCAAAAAGAAACAAAAACTTACGGAATTTTTCGAATTCCAAAAAGAGGAAATGGTACACTCATCAGGTTATTCGCGACCGGCTGATTTGTGCACCCGACACCACAGTTCCAAGTATCAAACTGCAATTTCCAGATATATTCTTTTCGGGAGTGAAATGCGGCATTTAAATAGATTTAACTAATGTTAAAAGTGATACCATTTTTTATAAGTTAATCTGTGGACAATAAGTATAACTGTGAAACGTAGTAAAGCTGTTATTAGAAGCAAATTATGAATGGCATGCTAATAATTTCTTATTGCATGATAACATGTCTCATGCTGCCGCATACTGTGACACTTCTTGGTATTAAGAAGACCGGCCAATGCAAGACCAGAGTCTCACATGACAATAAGACAATAATGATGCCGGTTAATGCTTTGAACATATCATGTACGAACAGAAATTTAACAACGAAAGTGGTACCATCGCATTCAGGTAATTATGATTTGTAATGTATTTTTTAATTCTTTTCGTCATATAGAAATGATTTACGATCTGCTTACATTCATATCACTTTTATCTTTCACGCCTTAATTACTTCACCATAGCAAATCACAGTTGAAGATTTGTTTGGATGAGAAAAATGCATAATGAATCTCGCTTAATAACGTAATCAAATAAATACATTTTTATACGCTCTGCTGCCGATATATGTATGGAAAATAAAAGTGCACATATATCAATAAGAGTATGTAAAAAATGAATACATATAATAATCCTAAATATTTGAAAATGAAATAGCCCATCATTTGAAATTAAGTTTGATTTGAAGTTAGTCTTTTAAAATTAATAATTGAGGTTATGGGTAATTTATCAAGTGTTTTTATCCTCAGCAAAAGTTATAACATTAAAGTATTTTATGATAAATAAATGCTGGAATTAAAATCTAATATTTTTTCTCAAAGATTTTAAATCAGAGGTCCAAAAATGTTTGGTACAACTCAATGTTATAAAATTTCAAATTTTGTGATTGTGCAAATTAAATTTTAGACAAAATTAATGTCAATTTTTGGAGAAATTCGGTGCACCAGGACTCGAACCTGGGACCTTTCGATTGCGTCGAATGCTCTACCAATTGATATTTTATGGTATTTGTGGTTATTTACACAAAAATTGAGTTTGGAACCACTGAGGCTACTTAATTGCAGAGAAAACATTTTTTCTTTTTTACTATAGTTGCATGGGTTTAACAGTACTATTGTTTATCCTTCGAAACAAGTAATTTGCCACTGATTTTTTTAAGATCTTGTTCAGTTTTGGTACTTATGTAATCGGCATGTGTTTGATAAGATTATTTTTTATGTCTTAAAGTAAGGGAGCGTACTTCCGAAAACGCCGATGATTTGTATAATTACGTATTTTGATGAACTGATTACGAAAAATATATTGATAATTAGCGCAAATTGGATTTTTAGTGAAAAATGTATTTTTTGTAATTATCACGTAAATTACTCGATGTTTCGAAAAGTACTTGAAACAAACGCTGTAAAATGAGATACAAATTTTTTGTCAAATACATTTTTCTCCCAAAGTAGTTCTTGAGAAAAATCGCTAAAAATAAAGCACCATGAAATCGACACGACACGTTAAACCAATCCCTACAAGCCAAATGGAGAGACAGAGCAACAGCTGTTTTACAGGATAGCTATTGGGTGGAGGTTGGGTTAGTTGAAAGGGGGGGGGGGGGTTTGGGACCCCTCAATCGGCAGGAATGACCCATTGTCTTTAAATATTAAAGAAGTAATGTATTATACATTTTTAGAAATATTATCAATATTATTTCCATTTCATTGCGTTTTCACGTGTTTCTTGAATATTCATGATTTTTAGGAAAAAAGGCCCAAGATATAAAAAGTGTATTATAAATATATCCATAATTTGTAAATTCAATGTATTTTTTCCACCGCAGTGAAAGTATGTGTTTTTTTATTATGTCACCATGAGAACATTAACGTAATCAGCACGATAATAAACATTTTTCATTTAAATCTGTTGGAGAATATTTTCTGAAGTTACCCCAATATATATTTCAGATTCGGATTCTATTACAAAATTGGGAAATAACCTATAGCTTCGCAAAAACCACTCTTTTGTAGGCCTATGATAATATTAAATAGTCAGGTCGAAATTTTATAATCATAATGAATTCTTTTCATACATAAATCATCAAATCGTAAAATTTTCTGTCGAAATGTTTATGTGTCATTATTTTGCTTCTTTTTCGGTTCAAACCGTTTTATTATGAAGGCGAATAAGAGTACTTAAAAATCAGGATAATCAGTTTGTAAATTCAATGTCAATATAATCATGTCGATTATTTAGGACGGTAACTTTTCTTAGATTTGAATATTGCGTACTTTCAAAAGAAAATCCATTTCAGTTTTTATGTGCACTGACATACTCAATGAAAATCTTTGTAGCGAAATAATAGTATACGAAATGTGGATTAAACTGCTTGAAAATTACAAATCCAAATGATCAAGCGATCCACTTTTTGCTACTTCCGACCAAATAAATTAGGGACTCTTTGTTACAATATTTAGTTGAAATGACAAGCAGCTATGTTTAAAGAGTAGAAAGTACTAAATTTGTAAAGAAAAGAGTACAACGGTTGTACAATAACCACACGGTTTTTCCAAGTAGTAATTTCGTAGGAATTTCTTTCGGCGCAAGTAATTTTGTGTATTTCATACGAGCATGTTGGTATATTTAGGGTTAATTACTGATTTAGTAAAGAAATGAACTCTCATTATGAATGTCCTAAAAAAATTCGTCTATATAGAGAAATTTTGATGTGGCATTCATAGTTCCTGGTGTGTTACTAACGTTACCAATAACCTTATTTTCATGGACGAGATACACCATATTGGTTGATCATACACATAATAATTAGTATCGATGTAAACAGTAATAATGCAAAGGAATGCTACCAAGAGTAAAACAGCTGATTGAAAGAATGCATATCTCACCTGTTGTTGGTTCGCCGGGAAGACAAATAAAAAGGTTGTTTCATTGCTGATGATGTGAGGCATACTGTAAAAGCTGCAAGTAATGAAACCACAAGGTGCAGTTCTCTATAATGATTTATGCTAGTACACGGATATCTCACGATGGCCGTCGAACCACGCAGATGAGATAATTGTTGAATATCACGCACATGGTAAAGATTCCAGAGTGGATTTAAGTGAAATTGTTTAGGAAAGTTACTCGCGATAAAAGAAAAACAAACGATTTGGGTGAGATACACGCATACCAAATTGTTATGTTGAAAACAAAAATATTAACAATAAAAAAACATTATTAAATTTCGAAAGTCTAGACGAATGTCGAGGACTTGTATGTAACGGGTTTGTTATCAGATCCAACATCATGTACTTCTTACAATCTTTTTTTTGTGACTTTATATGGAAAGATCAAGTAAAATTGCAAATTCATCTCATTGAAACTGTTAATATGGCTATAGATATACAATTCATCTCTTAACGATGTTTTTCAGTAAATGGAACAGCAGAAACGAGAGAAAAGACAGTCAGTAAAAAAAAGAAACCAACACTGCTGCAGAAACTTGGATCATTTCTGATGATGATACCGATCGCTATGCAGGTAACTTTAATCTTGCTTCCAATACCATTCATGAGATAACCGTTAATGTATAAAGTCGTAATATCAAATTCTCGACAGCTTTGCTTAATTTTGCGGAATTCGCAATTTGGGTCTGCATATATTAAACTACCTTGAAACGACTCTAACTGGACTTAGTTCATAACAAGTTACCACCTGTTTTTTTTTTTATTTATTTACTGACACTAAATAATTTAAGAATACTTTATTGCTGCAATAAATGTTACAGACCGAAACGAATTGCCTTATTTTAGCATTTACTCCAGAATTGTATGACATTTTTCTTGGTAATTAGGCTGTCTTATTGCAATTTAATTATCTATAATAAAAAAATACTGCTTTTAGAACTTGTAATGTAAAATGTCTGGTACAGAATGAAAAAAATGTTTATTTCCTTAACTTGAAAAAATAAGAAGTCAATTTAAGAATGTAAGTTTCGGTAGTTATTTCAATTGCAACTGCAATCATACAAATCTAAAATACTTCTATAATGAGTACAGTAGCCTACGACCACAAACATATTTATCATTAGTTTATCCAACTTTTAATTAGTTATCTGAAAGATATGTAACGACAAAACTGGAAATAGTCTCCACTGCAGTAATTCATCATTTAGTTAAAGTTACTAAATATTTTTCTCGGTGTAACTTTGGCTGAATCGAAGGGCTCGGCAAATAACTGTGTGCGTTATAGGTTGAATGTATATTAGAGTCCCGGTATATTTGCGTCTCGCTATATTTCCGTCCCAGCATATTTGCCCAGTTCCGTCTCGCTATATTTGTCTGTCGCAGCTCTCTTTTCCCCCACTTTGCGCGCTGGGGCCTCGGGAAGGGTCTGGAGTGACGTCACGAATGTAACGCGACTGAGGAGAGTGAGAGAAGCGGCGCTCCCCTTCTTTTGACAAATATAAGGAGACGGGAAGGAAGGCGAGGAACCGACGGGGCAAATATACCGGGACTCTACTGTATCACTTTACAATCTCGTTCCAAAAATACTATTATGTTTCTGGCGCCTTTATCGATAGGAAAACAAGAATACAAGAATAACATCTTTTTTTCATATGGCCACTCATATTCTTCCTAGATGTATATAATATTTTAATTATATATCAAGCCACAGATTCATATTTTCAAGTGCTTTCCTTTTTCCAAAAAAAGGTTCATTACGAATTACAATTTTTTACAAAGATTTTGTGAACCTTTATTTAAGTATGATTGTGGCATTTACTTTAGTTTGTGGAATTACAAAACATAAGTAAATTAATGATTCATACTAACTACTATTTAAGTGTATCTTCCATAACGTGAAATATTACAAAACCAGCCATCAGATTAATAAGAATCTTTGGTTTGATGTAAAGAAATTATATCAAATATTTTCATTGCATGTGGGATCATTACTGAAACCTTTCTAAATAATTAGCAGTTGACACGTTGTTTATATTTAGCAAGTATGTTTGCCCAATGAGGTAAAGTAATATGAGCAGCATATGAGTAGCTGATTTGATTCGCAAACATAACTGTACAGCAGTTCAGTCATGCTGAAAATTAATATGCATATGTGCACAATCATACAGGAATGAGTTTGTTCGATTTCTGGGACAATAGTGTATAGATTCAGGACACGTTGGTAATACTGTTCATTTATTACAAGTTAATGACATTCTTTACATTCTAGAAACATATATGCAGATAGTAAATATATCAGATAATATAGCAAATATTATTCTAATTGTAATAATATTTAATAAATAAATAAATTATACAACTTTGGACAATGTGTTTTACTTTTCTATTCACAATTTATTAATGAACTCAATATCAATAAATAGGCGGCTACATCACATACTAATAGAATTTATAACATTAAAAGTTCTAAAAGAGGAAATGTTACAATTTCAAATTTTCAATATAATTATTTTTTATTCGAAAAGACTTTATCTTCTTGTTTTGATCCTTTTCTCAATGAAAAATTATTCAGGCTGAAATGAGCCCTGTTCAGACGGTCTCAGAGGACCTGACCTGTTTTCTTGAAATGTCTGACCATATATCGTGTAGAACATTTCCTAATAAGGCCCCTATCAGACAAATAAACGAGGACTGATCAAGTTGTTTATAATGCTAAGTATTTTGCTAGGTTTCCAAATTCCATGAAGGGCAAATTCTAACTACAGCCACGAGATGTTCCAATGACTACCACTTTTTCTTGTTATAGAAATTAAATTATTGTTGCATTACTACTCTTAGTTTTTTAAATAAAATATCCATTTTTCTATTTGCCCTAATTTGAAAAAGTGGTTTACTCACTTTTGTTAATATTTGTACATAATATTAATTAAGTTTAATGAACAGTAGTTAAGTTTGTTCAATGACGAATATTGGAATTTTATTGAATATGACTGGGCCTATTAGTTCAGTTTTCTTGTCGTCGACCATTTGTCAAACGTTTGGCATCACTTATAATTGTAATCATTTTTGTAACAAAACATTAGTCCATGAGTTAGAAACCATTGTTGCATATCGCGTCCAAGATTATTCTAAATTCAACGCAGGTGAGGTTCATTATTCACCAAATAAGATATCTACCCAGGCAGCATCCAGCTCTTAAGGGGTCTTCCAGATGTCTTGCTCTAGATGTTTTCTCGAAAGAACTCTTAAAAAGGCCTTGCTTATTATCTTCAGCCAAAACACCACTCAAAGAGTTCATAAAATTATCTTATTTCAGATCACTTCACAAGATTTATATCTCTTTTGTAGGAGCTCTCAAAAATGACTTTAAAACGAGGACAAACTTTTACATTTTTGTTTTTGTTGAAAATCACTTAAAGAGGTGCGTACTCTTCAAATTTTTAAAAACACTTTAAGAGCTGTTTAAGAGGTATTTTTTCTGTGCTATTAACAAATCTTCATACCTTATATTTGAAAAGCTTTGTAGAGCAACCCATGAGTCTTCTTAAAGACCGATTCAAGAGCACTTTCGGAGCAGTATTTAAGAACTCTTTAAATTTGTAAGGCCACATTAAGAGCTATTTCTGAGCAAATATTATCATACTCATCAAATTTGTAAGACTACTTTACTTCGTTAAGTACAAAACATTTAACAGTAAAGCTACGTAGGTTTCGTAAATGGGGTTGATTCATTTTTCTTATTTACCCACCATTTTAGATTCTACTGTTTATTCCTTAGATCCTCTCTTCCCCTAAATACTCCTTTTTCTGATAATAGGAGCGGTTTGTGACAGGAGAACTGACCCGGAAGGGGTAAAAGAAAATACAGTTTTTATCGATATCGTGCACATTAGTATCCCTTGTACATTTGCCTCAAAATAGACGACATAAGTATTCACGACCTAGCACAGGTAACAACAGCCTTGTGATGTCGAGTGACAGAAGCAGGGCTCAAATAAATTACAATTTTTTATATTGATTGGAAAATTTGTTAATAAAAATTATTGAATTTCCCGAACAAAAAATATTGGCACTTTCACGGGGATCTAGTACAAGCTGTACATCTATTTAAACTGAGCAAGATGATATGGTATGATTTCCCCATACACCCCCAAAATCTCATATTATGGCTAAAAACCCGTTTTGAGACAGGTTCGTGTAAAAAATCACACAACTACCCTAATTTTTATTCGATTTACAACTTTTGTTTAATTTGATTGCAAAAAAGCTTACCTTTCAGAGTATCCAAACCTTATATTGATGAAATGAAAACTGAAGAAACTACAGTTGAAAGTATCTGTGATCTTGTACTTTTTTTTCATTTTTTTCAAATTTAACGACCATTTTACGATATTATTTGATCGTGGAGATTTTTTGCATCGGATTAAGTTGGAAGTATATTCAATTCCGCATTGAACGAGTTTTTGTTGAAAAAATCTGGATAAAAATTGAAGGAGCGATACAAGTTTTTAAATTTTAGAAATTTTTCGCCAAATTTCCATCCTGCATTTCTAACCTAGAATTAGCATCAAGGAGCGTCGCGCTAATGATAACAATCTATAAAATACAACAAAAATATAAAATGTATAATGATTTGGATTTTTTATATTGTAATTCAGTATACTTCAGAACAATACAAACGGAAAAAATAAAACCAAATGAAAAATAAAATAATGGCTGTTTTATTTAAAAATGGTTACTTGAACGCTTCCGGCTGTATAAGTTGTACGTCTCAACGCACCAACAATAATCAGCAAGCAAGTTGATTGAGCTCTTCCCTGGGACACGTTCTTCAATATTTTTTATTTTTCTCGGTGAAATCTTTCGCATTGTTCGTCACACATTTGGTCCAGCGATTTTTAGAGGTGCTATATTCGAGATTAAAAAATTTGTTATACTAATCAACCATAGCTTTATTATTTTCCAGCTTTAAGCAATAGACCTGATCCATAAAAAAACTACATATAAAGAAAACTTATTGCGATTATCACACATTTTTATTGCAATTTAATTAATGCTGCGTATTAAGAAACAACTTTCTTTTTTCTTTTGAAGGTAGGCGCCGTGCTAATGATTAGTTTATAAATAGAATGTTGAGATGTTGATATTTCGGAATGAAGTACGATTTGAGCTCACATGCAGCGACCGAGTCAAAACTTATTATTAATATGTACCTGTATCAAAATTTAGTGAAAAATTCATAAAATTTTAAGACTTGCATAACTTTGTAAATTTTCATTCGATTTCGTTCAACTAAAGCGTGTTCGAAGCGGAATTAAAGTTACTTTCAACCCATCACGGTGCAATACAATTTTTACGATGGAATAATATTGTAAAATGACAGTTAAAGTTGAAAAAAATGAAAAAAGTAAAAAAAAAATCACAGATGCTTTCAACTGTAGTTACGTCAGTCTTCATTTCATCAATATAAGATTTGCATAGTCTGAAAGGTGAGCTTTTTGGCAATCAAATTAAAGAAAAAAGTTACGAATCGAATAAAAATTACGGTAGTTATGAGTGATTTTTCACACAAACCTGTCTAAAATCGGTTTTTAGGCATAAAATGAGATTTTGACGGTGTATGAGGAAATTATATCATACTATGTTGCTCAGTTTGATTAAATCTACAACTTGTACCAGGTCGCTATAAAAGTGCCTGTCGATTTTTTTATTTTGTAACACTGTTCTATCATTAGTCAATGTTAAGCAATACTTTCAACCAATTTCTTACGTTACGTTATTATTAATTCTTACAAATCATGACATTTTAGTGTTTTTAAATTATGCTTTCTAATTACCAATTAAAATTAATCATAAATACAAATGCGAGAGGAATTTATCAATAACTTTTAATTTTACAGTTCTTATCACTACCAGGAGCTCTGGCCAGTATTAAAATGTCACTATTGAAGAGCATAATGGTTGCTAAAGCAGCGATAGTGTTACTAGCTATCAGTGCCTTTAAATATTTTAAGAAACCTGAAGTGGTTGTGATCCCTCATCCTCCGCCTTTACACCATCAACATTATTACAATCCATATTACGAAGCAGAAGATGAGGAGCCTGGTTGGATTGGAAAATGGAGGCAGCGATATCGTTCATTTGCATAATACGTTTTAAATTTTCATGAAACAGTTGATTTACAGGGTATCGCGATCACTAAATAAATACACAGAGAGAAAAAAATGGTTAATAAAACCATGCGGAAAAGGTAGAAGTGGTTGTAATATAAGTAAAATAATTAATAACCCTAAAAGTTGTTGACGGTATGTAACATTTACAATTCAAAATATTATACAATATATCATACAATTATTCCTAAGGTCACACTTTGCGCACAGAATTGCATAAACTACTTTTCATAGTTATTTCACTATTAACTACTTTTTTTCTCTCTGTATAATTGAATTAGCCAATAAATACCGAACCAACAAAAAGTCATTTGCTACAATTAAATAATTTTGTTCGTGCTTACAACGAAATATGATATTTGAAAATTTGGCAAATGACATTTTTACCACGTAGATAAATAAGTTTTTATTATATAAACATTCGTTATATTATGCGTAAATATTTATATGACACCCTATACTCACAGACAAAAATGAATCTTGCAGTTGGCAATTTTAACCACCGTGGGATAATTGACGGAATTTAATCAGGCCGTGGAATAAAGTTCCGAAAATCAACCCACCCCCAAAGGCCAAAATTTCGATATAGCATGGCTCAAGCGTGATTTTCTTCACTTTGTTTTCGAAAATTTGGCAAAAATAAAGAAAATTATAATACCCTGGACTCACGCAATATCGAAATTTTACCCTCTCGAGGGGTTTTGATTTTTCGAACTTTGTTCCCCGGCCAGTAGTCAATGGTACTACTTTTTAGTTAAAGAAATCATGAAACTTAAATTTCTAAAATTCATTCAACGAACTACTGTAGGGTTGTTATTAAAAATTATGAAATTCAATAGAAGACCTATGGAGCTATTCGAAGTCAAAAAGGATAGTCAAATTTACTAAGAATTTTGTTCAGTCTTTAAAGTTCAATATCGTTTAAGATTTTATTTCAACCCAAAATTCCGATAATTTTGATTCACCTCAACAACCAGACAAATCACAAAATAGACACCTCAGAAACCTGACATTCAAAAACCACACATTTCAAAATACAGACATATTTTGAAAATGTAATTAAAGATTGAATTCAAAGTAAGCTCAATAAATAATCCGGGGTTCAAACTGATTTGACCTTCCAGTGACCTACAAAATTAATCCCTTCATCAAACACTTTTGATCTTGAAATGACCTTGCAGCAAGACCCCAAGGACGGCGACCCGAGATTATTTTTTTATGTAGTTTTTTGATATTTCTGGTTTTTGAACGTCGGGTTTTTGAAGTGTCTATTTTGTGATTAATCGAGGTTTTGAGGTGCACCCCATAGTTTGTATAAAGATAATTAATCTCAAGGCTCGAACTCTTGCTTCGAGATAACAAAGATATTGTAGCATTTTCAGGTAATGAGATATTTTGACGTGGAATACAATTTTCTAACGCTCATAGCATAAAATACTATTTCTTACACTCGGGGCGAAAAATAAAGCAATACGGGAGTAACATAGATCTTTCCGAGAGCAATAGTAGATTGTGCAACTAGTGCGAGTTTGACACCAGAGCGAAGCGAGGAGTCCACAAACACCTATTGTCCCTTGATGCACATCCTATTTGGCGGTCAGAATGTAAATAAGTATAGAGGCTGCAACATAAATGCGAGAAACTTATTTTGCTCCCGGATATATTTATTTTTTTCCATAGGGAGAGAATGTGCTTTTTTGCTCCCGCAATATAGGGAGCAAAATAGCATTTTGCGTACCGAGTGCGGAAATAGTATGTTACGTGCAGTGTGCAAATGGGTTACTTCGCGCACTAAAAAGAGTGCGCGAAATTCAATTTCGCGCACGGAGTTAAAAAAAATAAATTTAAAACACTCTCAGTGCAAAATACTATTTTGCTTCCTATATCGCTTCCTTTATAACTTATTTTAAGTTAAAGCATAGGCTACAAATGCTTTTGATTGTTGAAAAGAAAGATTTTAATAATAAAAATTGTCTTAATTGTAAAAAAAAAATTAGTACCACTTCTGATTAAAATATGTTAAATGCTCAATGTTAAGATTTATATTTTTCTGTGCTATTAGGAAATTTAATGAACAAATAAGGTATGGAGTGTACAGATTTTAATGAGCCTACATGACTCTACTTTTATGTTATTGAATTTAGTGCCATCGTGCATTAAATGTGGCAAATACTCTTACTTTTCGCGTTTCTTTTCTATAATACATTTAGCAAAACAATGTATCATTGCTTCAAATAGTTTATTTTATTTTAATCAGATTTTTCTTGCAGACTTACACAAGCCAAAATTTACCATATTTTTTAACAAAAATTATTTCTGGAAGATTGTACGAAAATTGTATTCTTAAAGACCCACTAAAACTGTTAGAGTAAAATTTAATTTCAAAGGAATACCAATCGATTGGTCAAACTCGGTTTTTATCTAATGGATTAAATAATTAACTCCGATTTGGGAGTGACATTAATGTTTTTCTCCATGGGATTTAAGTATACTCCATAGGATTAAAACATACTACCCACTCTTTATTAGACTGAGCAAGTTACTCAAACTCTGTTTTAGATTTGTAAATGTATAAAACTGGTTGAAAAAAGTATAAAGGCTGCAACATAATTGTTAACGATTATTTATTTGTTAATAATATTTATAGTTTGTTCTTTAATTGTTATTTATTTATTTAACATTTATCTATTAATAACAATTATTAGTATTATTTATTACAAATGACTCATCGTCCACAATGATAAGTAATAAAACCAATCAAAGAAAGTGCTATATTATATCACAGTTGATTGTTGTTATCTACAACTGTATCATTTAAATTAATTATAAAATAAGTTGAAATTCCTGAAAGGAACTTCATCCGAGACATAAATGTGAAGTGTAACAAGAGTACTTTATGCGGACATGTTTTTCAATCTAAAAATCATATCGCTAAGTAAAGTCCCGCTACATCTGTCATCTTTATAATAAATCTTTTTCAATGCTTTGATTTTGATTTATTGTGTCAAATATACATTCATCATAGAGATAAAAAGAAGATACATATAACTTTGTATCAGTGCATTTATTACGGTTGAATATTTGTTTACTGTAACCGTACTCGGTTACTTTATTACTAAAGAATGAACTATATTTTGTCATTAAAAATTTGTTGAATTGTATCCACAGTACACATGTTTTTACTTCTCTGAACGTTTTCTGTAAAAGTGGTTAATAATGTAAATTAGACTTTCTAGTAATTGTAGGTAAAAAAAAGGATTGCAAAACATCAAACAATTCCGATGTTACATTGTTAGGCGAATTCTTAAATGTCGGTACTTTTGATTTTGTTTAAAGATGCAGTTATCGAAAATTGTGCATGTTCGGAAAGATCAAGGCGGAAAAAGGTAAAACGTAGTTATCGATCATAAAATGCCGTTGATCGAAAATTCACAAAATGTCGAAGCCGTCAAATTCTCTGAGCAATTTATGAGATATATCCGATAGGTCCTTGAAGAGAAAGAAGTTTACGGCTGAATATCTAGATTCTAAAAATATCGCCGAGAAAATATACAATACGAAAAGTTGAAGTCGTAGTTCTTAACATTTAAATGTTCTAAAATTAAGTAATTATATTTACTACTTGTTTACTAATAAATTGTGACATTATTACATTATTATTACATAAATAATTTTATATGTATTTGGGATAACCCACACGAATTTACAGTTTATATTGTATACAAGAATACTTTTTTGTAAACCTGTTAAAAATATACAAGACAATATTTATAATTATTGCTTCATATTTTTATTTTATCCAACAGCCTTAATCCGAAGGTTATTACTGCGAAAATGATTTCATGGAATGTTTACCATCTGGGATGGTAATTTGGAAATAAACTTAGGGGGTTCTAAAGTAGTTCGCCGATAAGGTAGTAATTTACGCTAAAAACGTAAATTAAAAATGTCTGAATTAATTTTTTTAAATTCTGTATCTGTAAGTGTAATTTTACTTTCTATATACGGGCTCTTACAGAATGGTAAAGAAGTTAATAAAGAATTGACCGAGAATTATTGGAAATAAATAAAAATCGTCTCCAATAGTTCTGGTTTAATTTGTAATTAATTTATTTGGTCATCGTTGACCGTATACAGTAATTAGAATCAACCTTACAGTGTCTGAAGTTTGAAAAATTGATTAAGACAGTTTTAATTTTCTGAGTAAATTCCTACTTTATCAGTGAAGCACTTTAGAAAGGCCTTAAACAACGGTTTGTCAACATATGTGATGAACATTACAAAAAAAAATCATGGATTATTTGTAAGACATATAGAAAACAGTTTTAAAAATTTGATAATAAATGTTTCATAAACCATAAATATAAATATGCCAATGTAGAAGTTTCATTTTTCGATAAACAACCCTGTTTTTTTAGATATATTTTAAAATATTTTTAACTCTGTAGCTGCAATACCGACGTTGTGAAAGGAATTTTTTTTCTTAGCATCCAACGAAATTTCAATAAATTCTGCTTTACATAGTTGTACTAACAATAAATAGAAATATCTATTTACGACATGTATGTGAAACAAAAAATATTTTATATATTTTATAAACTGAAAAAAATGGAAAAATTGGTGAAAGTTAGGCACGACGATGTAAGATGTCGCTAGCATGTCTATTACGTTAGTAGCGTCTGTAAAAACATAGGATAGACTAAAAATACAGTATTTCAGTAACATGCGTCAGATTAAATGACTTCTTTAATGCAAATCATCAGATTTTTAATAATAGGAATGTTTCACATATCGGTCTAAATGTTCGTATCTTCATGAAATAAAATTAAAAACAATACTTTCTATACACTCAAATGATCCAGGACAATACACATCATTAATATATCAGATTTATGCATTAAATAAGAAGAATTACATATTTTAGTTCCATTTAACTTAATCCAATTGTAGATTAAAAATTTAATGTGTGCGTATTCAAGAAACACAGAACTTCTAATTTTCATTTCTTATACGCAACACACTTTTTAATTTAAGCTTGTTTAAATATATATTACAGGTGTTATTCATAATGATAATTATATATATATATCAACCACCAAAACAATTGTACACCCGAACTGCAAAATCGGGTGTCTTGTGGTTGTCTTAAATGAAGACGCATTTAAAATATATCTGGATTAAGTGTCTTAAAAATGAAGTGTTTAAAATTTTAAGATATCATCAGTCTAATGACATTGTGCGACTAGCGAGCAAAATAGGTGTTGAAATAGGAGATCGAATGAAGTTGTCTCAAAATAACACAGTAAACATCCCTTTTGATCAATTTTCACTTACTGATTTGAGGATAATAACAATAAAGCAAGACATCAAAAAATGTCTGACCTAACGTAACATAACCTCATCTTAAAAACGAAATTTTATCATAATTTGCTTTACTTGGTTATCGTAATAGGCACTTAAAGTTAGTATCACTGAGAGTAGGAAATAGTAAACTCTACTAAACCATATAATTATTGGTGTAGTCGAAATAATGACAAAATAAAATTTTCAGAAATTTTCAGCTTGCATTCGATTTGTTTCCTCTTTTAAATGAAACTTAACAAATTTTAATCCGAAATTAAACGTTCTTAAATGTTTTTATACGTCCAATGAATTTCAAACGTTTTTCGTCTTTCGAGCTTATCGGATAACATACGTTGGATTCGATTCTTTGGAAATATTGAAGACAAAATATTCATTTTCTATTCGAAGTGATACTTTCTTTTGATATAGTCTGCTTAAGACTAACGATACATCATTGAATTTCATTTGGTTCTACATTCGATTTGCATTCCAAAATAAGTTGTTTTCGTATGTATACATCGCACATAACCTCAAACTAAAAAAGCCATAGACTGCGGATATATTCGTTTGAAAACATTTAATATCGTACTAAAATTTGCTAAATTTCATTCGAAAGCGCAAAAGAATCGAACGGAAACAGGAAATCACTGAAAATGTTGTACACGATATCATTTTTTTACTATACATATAATCCAAGAGACGTCGCTAAGTTTAGTCCCTTATGCGTGTCTTATATTCCAAGACAAGTAAATGTCTTGTATTAAAACACGTGAATTCGTATTGTGGATTATACCATATTGTGTTCCAGTAGATTAAAAATAAACAGGAAATAAACTTTCGAAAAATCGAAATAGGTCCTTCATGGAAATTCAATTGTCCAAGTATCAGATACTCCAATAGGTTCTGGTTATATATCAAACGATTCTAGAACCAGTACCAACGATAATTACTTTTGATCTTTCAATTACTATAGAACCTTATGTGTGGCTTCAGACAATTATCTTAAAACATTCTTATCGAATGAAAACTTGGTATTGGGTGATCCAGTATCGAATCTAGACCTATTGCCTAGAGGCCGGGGCTGTACCGCTCAGCGGGTAATTCCGCGCTCTTGAGTTGTCTTCCAAATGGAAGAATTGATAACAAAACATTTATTTTCATGCGATTGAACTTTTTAGTGTTGGAAGTTAATAAAAAATCACGCGACTGAATAATGGTACTTTCAGCGTAAGAATTTGCTTGACGAATTTAAGACCATTGACAATTTTGGAGACTTATAAGTTTGAAAAACTATTGAAAGTCTAGGTCATGATACATTTTTCCATCGTTTGGTACGCAGTTTATAATGAAAACTGCGTTGGTCAATGAATTATTCGTGATTTTATAATACCCCACGAGGGCCGGTTGGTCCGCTCGGGCAGTGTTGGTTGTACCGCGCGCATTCCAGCTCCCAAAATGACATCTGCGATATGAGGTTAGGTATCAGTCAACACGAAAAATGTGCAAATACGATCTTATTTTGCGTTCAATACAAATAAAGTTATATCAAAATTGACGCTCTATAGTTTTATGTGTACCATTTTACATGAGAATTTTGAAAAACGAAGTTATAATCAATCCTCGTTTTTTAATAAATGTCGTAGTTTAACATTTTGAACGTCAGTAACAAATTTTTTTGTCGTAATATCATAGAGAAGAGTTCAAAGAACCCGTTTCAATGGCTCTTTGATCCTTATATGCATTGCAAGTTGACAAAAATACATTGTTTTCCTTAGGTGAGCTGTACACCCCCCCCCCCCCCCGCCACCGCTACGGTCAGTAAGAATTTCGTGTTTGGTTTGAGAGCACCCTTCTCTTTTTTCACGCGGGCTTGGGACCGTTGGTGTCAGAGTTATGCTTTTTAATCAATTTTAAAATAAAAAACAAAAAATTTATTATATGATTTTTTCTTTTTTTCTTTTTTATAATTTGTCATAAAATTTATACTTTGATTTTTAGTATAGATCTCGTAAGCAGTACTTCTGGTAACAATTACGATCTTGTTTTATACATAAAGCAATTTCCGAAGTTGAACAAATTAAAGATGATCGGCATGGATTGGCTTTGATGCTGTAACTCGCACAACGTTAATGAGCAGCATGTAATACATTAATAAATCTGCCGAGCTCATCAATGATTACAATCTGGGGTATTCTATTCATCGTCTAATTGTCTTTTTAGCCTTAACTAAATGCATTCGATGGATAAAACAAAAAATATTGATTAATCGTCAATTGCGTTATTCTGAATATTCTATTCGACGGTACAAAACAAATTACCCAGTTTATCACCATAAGGGCTCTGAGCTATTTTGTACAGGAACTTTAATATTACTGGAGCACAAAATGGGCGGATGTGAGGAGGTCAAGGTCTGATGAATGACCGCACTTCGATGCCAATACGAAAATGCTCGAGTCCCACTTACCGGTAATAACGGAATGTTGGTCCAGATTCCGAACTCGGAAATGGTCTGAATGTAGTATCATACTTTTAATTTCTTTCCCTTTGCATTAAATACTGAAAACGAAATTAAATTTTGGACTGTTGTGAACTGCATGACCTAGCATAAAACTACACGAAATGTAAAAGCTATCATAGTTCCGTCAATGAATGATCGTGGGTCACTTCTCATCAGATTCCAAAATAATTCTTACTACTGAATTTTTTAATTGCAACGTTATTGGCGATTTATGATGTTTTTGGTGAATTCAAATTCAAACGGTTTCTTAATGAGGTCTATTTCCACCGGCAACCCATTAAGTCATATTTACTATTCTAAACGTAACTCACCGCAATACGATTGTAACGTGAGTGCATGCACGGCATTTCCGTCACATTATTTACATAAGACTTTTGCTACTTCGATATCGCTGAACAAGTGTTACCTTCTTGTCAATTTAATCCATTTTCGTAACATTAAATCTATCAAAATGAGAGTAATTTCGAAAGTAAAGATTGCCTACACTTTACTTTCTCCGGAATCCTGTCAGTTTCGTCAAGCGTCGAATACAGGTAGTTGACCTTCGATTTCCTTCACTTTTGTAATTGTCAGAGTCTGTGAAAATGATTGATGAATATCAATTCTTCCTATCCTCAAACCGATTATGTAATCTTGATGCAATTGATACGTGTCAATTAATTGTTATTTGGATGTTCTTATGTGGCTGACATTTTGAATGTTGCAAAGTAAAAATATCAAATCTTCAATTTTAGGTTACTAAAAATATTTTGCTCAATTACAATTGAAAGTTTAGTATACAAAAAAATTAGGATAACTACTTTAAATATTAAAGTGCGGCGCGGTTTTTATCGTCGCGTTCTTAAACAGTTTGTTTTACTAAATTGGCACGTTCCATTGCATCTTGTTTTTCTTGGACCGAATGGCAATTTATTTTCTAATTCAAAATCATAAAACGAAAGAGTTGCATATGAGAATTGAAACAAGAATCATGCAGGAATGTATATGCCGGTGCAGACATGATAATTTTACATTTTATTTCCATGTTATTATAGAAGTTGTAAAAGAGTGACATCAATATGAAAGTGTTTTGCAAATAAATGTACGACTTAGTACCCTTATTGTCAAAATTTCCTGTTTTGCTACTTAACGTTGTTAATTATGCACTAGAAACCTATCTGGAACTGCGGTCATAAGTATTCCGATCTCGTCTGAATGGAATCAATAGTTCAAGAACGTACAAATTAAACATCCGTTTTCCAACTGGCCTCATTCATATTTCCCATAGAACCACTTTTATGGAATAACACTACAGATCGTACGGTATTTTTGATAAACTGCAAATATGCACATCACTACTTGCTCTTACTTAAATTTACATAGATAAAAGAAAATATATAATATATAAAATAGGTATAATAAATAATCCTACCAAGAAATCAATAAAAAGAACGATATTTGTTAAAGTAACTTATGAATTATCGTCTTTAATTTTACGAACTAAAACAACGCATTTAATTTACATGATTTTTCGAGCATTTATGTCTTACAATTATTTATGTCAATAAAATATCTCAAACGCAATCACTATAAAATGTATGTCACGTCACGAGAAATTATACATTCATAGATATGTGTACATCAAACGTTTGCGGTTCATTCACTTGCGGCCGTCGAGAAGTAGAAGGGTAGCCACCTGTCGGAAAACAGCAGCAACACAAATTGTCTAAAAATTATTTTTTAAAAGTTTGTGACAATATTTCAATGCATTAATTGATGACGGTTATAACACCCGACTAACTTCAAGGTTACTTTCTAAATATGAATTAGTTAATCACTATTAATTAAGAGACGAAAAGTGGGTACTAATTAAAATAGTAATCAGATTTACTTATAAATAATGAAAATCTACTAATTTATTGCTAATTGATAGCAATCTACTTTTTATAGTAGATTAATAGTTTTTAACTAATTCAAAGTTAGAGAATGTGAAAGTATAGTTGTATTTACTATTTTTTTCGCTGAATGGATGAAGACATTAAAAAAATAGTTATTCTGCTTCTACGGAGTTCCTGAAATAACTAAATGTTTCTCCAATAAATAATTAGGTTTTCTTTATTCTATTTAGGTTAGAAAATTGTTCTATTGATTTATTAATATATTATTTATTGTCTTATTCCTTAAAAAACAATATTAGATTTCGAAAGCACATGAAAATCTAAACAGGAGCACAGGTGTTTGCATAACACCTGATTAAATTCAATAAAATTTAGCTACCGTTCCAGCGGTATATTTATTATTTGCTCTTTGACTTATCGAATGTAAACGAATTTCTTGTTCCTTATGTAATTGACTAAGTAGTTCAGAAAATAGCAGAATTGATTTAGCAAGTTTTCATCTACGCCTTACGTGCCGCCGATTTTTATATGAAACTATTAACAGAGAGCTAATATCTTGGCATTCTCTGATACATACTGATACTTTTACCAACACTACCAAGTTGGTATGTTCATTGATGATTCGAGGAGTTCCTTTCACAGTCTATCGAAATATATCTAGTCGATTCTGCGACATGCACAACCAGAAGCAAACTCGACAAGTCATTGCAGGTAAGGAACACTTCATTGACATTAAGGCACAATGCTCCAGAGGCTGACCTATCGCGTGCGACCATATTCATTGCCAATTCTCCAACATGTTTAGAGAATCTGCAGTCGCTGATCTGAAGAAGTTAAATTAATGCATAGGAAGTAAAAATAAAATAATAGATCGAGTACTCCACCTTTAGTACATGAGGAATAGTGATTGAACCTTTAGAATTTTTTGGATCCAACACATTAATTTCTTCGGATTCTCGATTTTCTTTCCTACCGTGCTTTTGAAATTTAGTCCATTATAAGGAACGTTAGGAAAATATTTACAACAGTAGTGTAAAAACAGTGAGATATATAATTTAAATTTAGAAATCTTAAAAATTTACTTAAAGACAAGAAAAATAGTTATTTTCGTTACAAGGGCATAAAATAACGCTATTCGCCCGCGGGTACAAGCGTTCCGGAGCAGCGAAGCCGTCACGACAAAATCCAGTGATCGCCTTTAAAGGGGTTCTAAAGTGCTCATCCGGAAAGGTAGGAATCTTTACTAAAAACTGTAAATAAAAATTGGCAGAATCGATTTTTCGAAATTCGGGATCTGTAAAGGTAATTCTGAATACTATACACGGTTCCCCAACAAATGAATGCATAACTGACCGAGAATTTTTGGAAATAAGATTCTTTATTATTTTAGAAAATGTGTAATAAATTACACCCGTGATACGAAGAACATTTATCGTTATAATGGCTTTAAAATACGAATGTATACATTATAATTTGAAAGAGTGGAAAACAACTATCGTTTCCATGTAATTTTCTAAAGAGTCAAATTAAACGAACTCCCACAATTACACGAAATGGAGGAGTTTTTGAAAGAAGTTTAAATTCCACTAGAGAGTTTGATGATTTTGCCCTCTCAAAATTAAATTTTTTACTCGATCGGAAAATTGGAGTTTAGTGACATGGGAAAACAATTCCGTATTTCGGTTTTGCAAAGTGAAAACCTTATTAAGAAATGAAAATATATTAAAAAATTATGAAGTGAAAACAAAACATAACTATTGCCATTTTGTTTTTATTACATGGTAACACAATTGTTCATCTTTAATATCGTTGCAAGTCACGAGGCGATGAACGTTTTGTAACTGATATACTTAACCTTTTAAGAACCAAATGTACATAAATTGAACGTGAAGTTTGACAGTACTTTTGAGTAGTAAACCGCACTGAAAAAATTCTAGTATTGACGTTTTCTATTGTCCAATCCCTGCTATTTCAAATGGAGTATCAAAAAATGTCACAAATCTAAAAGTAAAAAAATTACGGGCATTTATTTAATAAAATCGGAAATTTTTTTCACTTATCGTTATTGTTTTATTTTTTTCCCCACATTGGAACACCTTAGATATTTATAAATATCGCGTAAAAAATGTTTGGGTTAGGGCCTAGAACTATTGTAAAAAATTAAATTTCAAAATATCTACTATACTCGATTTTTGTTCATATATCTTGAACATTAATTCACCTACTTATTAGTTTACAGATATTTATTAATACTAACAAATATTGTTGGGAAAATTATTTCCATACCAAAAGATTCATGCCGTCCGCACAGGCAACAATAGTACATTGTGCAACTAGGGAGCAAAATAGGTATTTCCGACGAGTGCGAGTTTGACGCCCGAGCGAAGCGAGGTCGGCTGTTCGAATGAGTCTGCAAATACCTGTTCTCCCTTGTCGAACATATTATTTTCTCATACGAGAGCGTGCTATTTTGCTTCCGCGATATAGGGAGCAAAATAGTATTTTAGGAATAGAATGAGAAAAACTTATTTTGCGCCCTTCTAAATTCACTTTGCTCCTTACGGAGAGAATGTCCTATTTTGCTCCCGCAATATAGGGTAGCAAAATAGCACTCTCTCTTATGAGAAAATAATATGTGCAACAAGGGAGAAAAGATGTTTGTAGATTCCCGCGAAATGACGTACTCGCTTCGCTCGGGCAATCATCTATTTTGCTCCCTAGTTGTACCATCTACTATTTAATGTGTTTTTTGCCACTGAACATGAATTTTTTGGATGGAACGCTAAAAAATGGTTGTTTAATTTCTTTATAACAATTTTTTTTAAAAATTTAACAATTTTATTCCTTTTATTCAACAAAAAATTTGTGGAGTAAGTTTGAACAAAAAAAGTCCTGAGTAACCATCATGTAGGATGACAACTTTTCGAGATAAAATTTCCCAAAGTTTAAAAAAAAAATAGATTTTCGCTACTTTGGACACTTTTCCTCATTTACACCGTGAGAATTTTTTTGTCCACACTTTAAGGGAAAAATTTTGACATTTTTAAGGTGTTTTCATTTCAGTTTTTGAGGCCATAACTTCCGGCAGTTTCGATATGTGGATGTGTACTAATTTGATGCAGGGTTAAGATTACAGATCTATCGTCGTATTTGTAACCTCTGAATCTGACATTCTAATTCAGATGATTGATTATTTATAAGTGTTGGTTATAACAATTTGTTTATAACAATGTTAAATGATGGAGTTTTTTTTGTGTTTAGAAAATGGATGTTTTTGTGGGATTTTAATCTCTTACATAGGCTGGAATATTAAGAAGTGTCCGATTAATTACGAAGAAGTGGCTAAATCGATGTTTATAACATCAGAAGTGTCCGATTGTTTATAACAATTGGTTGTTAAATAATGTAATAAGATATGAGAAGGAAATAAAGAAAGTAACCATCCGGACTGATACCAAGTAATTTTTAAAAATTATTTATAATGGATACTAAGACATCACACACATTTTTATGCTACATAAATCAAATACTGAAAGTAACATTCCCAAATGAAAGTATGCATTTCAACGTATCATGAAAAGTTCCCAACTAAAAATTAGAAGCAAAAGTAAAAGAAAGAAAATACAAAGGAAAGAACATAAAGAATACAAAAGACGTAAGACTCTAACCGCACAGCACGTGAACAGTGTATAAAAGTCTCGAAGGTCTCCTTAAAAACCTGCTCCACCATATATAAAGTTGAATAGACGATGCAATTACAGTCGCTTCATTCATAATTTGTAAGATTTGAATCTGGTAAAAATACCGTGGTCGTTAAATAACAAATAATGAAAGATTAAACATTAAAATCAGTACGATAATAAGGAATGTTTGACAGAACAATTAAGGAAATTAAAAAAAACAGTTGATGAAGGGGACTATTTACTTAATTCGTACTTTATATACGAAGAGCGATTTCCATCGACAGTAACGAAACAATACACGGGATTAATGTAGTAGCCCGCCATATAATTACGTGTAAGAATTTTCCAGCTATTTATGTCACATCGTTTGCAATTATAGGTAGTGTTTAATTACAATCATTATTTTGAATAGTTACCATCAATTCTATCCGTTTCCCACGCAATTTTAATTCCTTTATTGAATTTTGAAAGCAATATTTGTGAACTTTTAATAATTGGTATTCACCTAAGCTTATAAATAACAATATTCAATTATTTGGAATTGTCCTCTATTGGTATTTCCATTTCGTTTTTTTGGAATTTTGGAATTTGTGTATTGGAAAGTGGAGAACACGATGTACATAGTTCTGTAGAATAATTTTTTTTTATCCTTTTTGAAAGGATGAAATTTCTCCAAATGTTGAATTTTCGTCTCTAACCAATTAAAAATATGCATGTGTCGTATTGTATGCATTAAACTTACTATACTAAATACGGATAGTCTTTCTCTTGGTGATTTCAATGCATGGGACAGCAATACTTAGCCCAATCGGTTAATCGATAAACAAAAAAATCACATAATTAAGTGGTCTCGTATGAATTGAAGAACGTAAGGAATTTTTGAGGAAATATTTTAATCATAGTTTATTGCATGTATTGATTCCATAAATTGTCACGAAATAGTTTATGCTAGTATATATCATCGAATCACAGGATAGCAAATACGAAAGCTATTTGTGGTGGAGGGAGGTTCCTTTTTTTTGATGCATTATTATATTGAAGAGGACGACAGTCTCTCGCGTCTTATATCACTGCTGAACTAGGAACAAGATACATTCGATACATCGACAGCTCCGTTGATATAAATTCATCCAGTTATTCTTTTAATATGGTAAACTACGTTATAAATTTATGAAAAATAGTTCAAATTATTTTACTCTTCGCTGTGAAAGTTTAGATAACTGATCGAGTAAAATTTCTTGTTTGTAGATGCTGCTAATAAATTTTTATTTTTGGTGCTTATTAAGCAGTTTACAAAACTTCATAAAGGCACAAAATGAAATTGATGCAATGATCAGACCTTATGAGTACGGCTTCAACATAGCAGATTTTCAACATCGGTATGAAAAAAAAGGTAAACAATAATTTACGTTACATGTAGTGAAGTAAACGTTTCATTAGTGACATTAAGGGAGGGAAATTTATTTCACGCATAATTTTTGTTAAGTGTTTTACGGAATTTTTACATTAATTCCATGTGATTGTATTCGTCAAACGACTATTTTTAAATAATTCGCGTAACCTTCATCTAAAACATAAACAGAAAAATTAAAAAACTGTTTAGAGAATACGCGCTGAAAGAAACGAAAAAATTAAATTCCGTTTACAAGATTCGCTTTGATATTTAGTGAACGCATTGTTACATGATTTAATGTTTATCTTATTTTTCTGTAATATAACGAATCTTTTATCTTTTTTTATCTAAAAAAAAAAGTTTTCCTTTATTTTGTTGTTTGCGGTAATGCCAAGCTATCATTTTAACCATTTTCGTAAATTTAATCTCTAAACGGAAAACATATTTTCTGTTAAAGTATTAACGAAATACTCCGGAGTTGCTGAAAAAAATGGCAAATTTGGTAATTTTTTTTCAGAAATGCTCCGTACTTTGTTTCTATTTGTTCAATAATAGCAGGAAATTTTTTCTGGCGCCTGAAACTGTAGAACATTTCGTTAGTTGTTCAGGGAAAACATTTTTGCCGTGTATCAAGTTTCTCTTATTTATATTTATCAGAACGAACTTCACCTGTTAACAGAACAAATCATATGACGGTTCGATAATATGCAGTGCTATAATTATATTAATTAATTTAGAAAGTTGTATGTATTTTTTAATGTATTTATTTTCTATATATAATACAAAGTATCATGCGTAAAATAAAAATATGTCATATTGTCATTCCAGATGACGATGGACTTATCACTGGTGAATATGGATTCCTTACGGGCGATGGAGTGTACCACGAAACTGCTTACGCAACAGATAAAGATGGGGATTTCATCATTACAAAAATGAAGCATCGAAAAATTACTAATTGTAAGTATCATGTATATTTGTATATATATTAATTATATAGTGCACCAGATTAGAGAACATATTTAATATTTTCTTTTCAATTTTATTTACATATTCCCAAACAACACAAGCCCGTCTCAGGATCACCTCCAAAGGACGTCCCGAAGACCAAAATCGGACATTTGGACGTCCTCAGGACATCCCGAGACGGATTGTGTTGTTTTCAATAACGCACTAATCTTTTGTCAATAATCTAATACCTCACAATCCAATAGAAATACAATAACTTAATGTGGTGTATAAAAAAATTATGAACACTTTTGTTAAGGCGATTCTTAGGTTACAAATATTATATAAAATAATTTTTACAATTAAACAACTTAAAAATTAATATGATACAATACCTTTGCGAACAAAAAAGTAGGTTATAAAACATTAGTTTTCCTCATTGTGTTCCTCAGTAGCATAATTCCTTTGGTCAAATGTATTTTGATCTGCTTCGTACAAAGTCAAACGCCTTAACTTCAAGTACATTTGAATTAAATCTGATAAGCTTAAACAGATTCTATCACTCTAAACTGAACTAAATTTAAATGGACCATTTTTACTCAGAATTTGTGGTTACCATGAAATGAAAATGTACATTGTTAATACTTATGTAAAAATAAAAATTAATCTCATTAAATCACATATTATATATGGCTGGTTTTAAATTCAGTACAAGATGCTCAAGAAATTTTTAAAAATCAACCGGAAGTTGCAAAAATGGTGGTAGATACCCTCGTAAAATCCTGCAGCGATTGTAACATAATCGTTAATGATGAACCGAAACCAGTTCCACAATTACCTTACAGCCAAATAAATAAAGTGGATTTGGAAAAGAAATTGAATCTTGCAATGCACGATATGATGAATGTACTCTTGGACAAGAAGGAAAAACTAACTAAAGGTATATTATGTTTCATAATCGTACTAAACATAATTTACTATTACGATATTTATGTATCAAGAAGTTTTAAAAATACATGAATAATATTATGTCACTTTATTGTTTGAGATTCTCAGTAAATAATATTCTTATGCATTTTTTCAGAAAACTTCAAAAAATCATCTATTAACTCGGTGAAATACGATTATCTAGAACAAAACCGAGTTCCCAAGACTTTGAACTTCACCGACAATTCGACAAGCGACATAATTCGAGACATGATCGCTGTCGGCAAAAAGACATTGTTAAACGACGAATCTGAAAATGAAAGGACACGAGCGATCACGGAGAATGCTCTTGAGAAAATTGCAAGCGATTTATTTTACCGATTTAACTACACCATTACTTCTCATGGTCACCGAGAGGATGGATTTCGAGATGGTCGCAAAGATGGGGCGTACAGTGCTAAAGGTCCCGATGGAATTGATACGCATGTGAAATACAGATCCAACGAGTTTGGTTTTCAACCTAACATCACTTTAGTTCCGCAGTTGTTTACAAATTTTAGCGAAGAAGCTACTGTTAGAGGTTACTACTTAAATTGGTTTAAAAAATAGTATATGGTATATTAATTTTAGTTAACATATTATTTATTTATAAGAAATGTATTTGATTTGAATTTCGTTTGCAAATGAGAAGATTTAATGCAATTTATTTCATTGTAATATAAGATTTTTGTATTCAATAAATTTGAAACCACAAATCGAATGGTTTAAAAAGACTTTCAACTCTATTGGTATGCGGTTGAATTGGTATCATATAAGTACAGGGTAGTTTTTTAATCACCTTCTATATATGCGGCATAACGGATCAAAAGTTGACATGATTATGGTCAAAAATCGTGTAATAACTGGTGGTAAAAGCAAACCGCGATTAAATTCAGGTAAAATACGCTAGGTTACCAGATATTAAATGACTAACTAAATAATTTCGACGGTGGAGAATTCTTAACCTTCTTGGATGCGGTGTAAATCATGACTGATGCTACAGCGTCTGCACGAGTAGCTCGTCTCTGTACCTCCCCACTTCTTCCGCCTTGCACGAAGTCTCTGAAACAATAAGAAGTTTCTTACATAAACTTTATACACTTTTTACTAAGAAAGATCGTGATATAATTAGGTTCTGAAATTAGAATATTGTCACTGTTTATTTCAAGCAGATCAATTACAATTTCGAATTTTCTGGTTAGTGACAAAACCCAACCTTTTTGTTCGTCCACAATGAAGGTAATGATACTAAAGTTAGTTTGCATGTATTTTGACAGATACATAGAATGTTATCAGTACGATCTAGAATGAATTAAGTAGACACTTTGGCTCACTTCGATAAACAGGAGCGCTATGCAAAGACTTAGTATCGCAGGTATCTACGCCCATACAGAAATAGTTGAAGTTGTATTTAAGTCTACCTAGATCGGATTCAAGGTCTTCTTTGCGAATATGTTCCTGAGATCGGAAAATGTTAGACCCTATTTTAGAGATCCCACTTCAATCTAAGAGATATTCCAAAGCACAAAGAAGACAGATGCAGGCTTTTTTAACATAATTTATGTTGGTGGAGATCACCCCCCCCCCCCCCGTATTAGCTGTTTACTTCGCATATATAACAGAATAAACATTTCAAATCAAATTTATTGAAGGGATCAAATTAATATTCTCAAATTCTGGCATGCAGGAGAACATCTTCTTTTCAATAATTTTATAGTCCTTAATGGATTATTTTTTACTTACATTCAATGAAAATGTGCCGGAAAAAGAATCTCACATAATGCTGAACATATTAAACAATCATGAAAAAACCTATACATATATACCAGTGAAAGAAATAACCATATAACCGTGAAATGATAAATAATAGTACAATAGCAATCTGTAAGACAAAAACTGGGCCAACTCGTATTTTTTATACATTTTAGCTTTTGGAAAGGATCCTAAAACAGATTTATCTAGAAATGTGAATAAATGAAGTTTATTTTTATGCTATCTTCAGTAGTTGTAACAGATATTAACTCGATTAGGCTAACCAACATGAATCTCCGTTCATCGTAGTTTAAACTTCAAAGATATTAAGTCCTTTTGAGAGTTTCCTTGTATTTTGTCAACTTTATTAACCCAGTTCATTTTTATCTCGTAATTTTTAAATTTGTTAATTTTTGTTTTACAAAATGTTGCTTAATTACCTCGGATTAAATACAGCAAAATGATTACGTGGCCATCATATACATGGCAATCATATTATAATCATTTCACATCAACTATATCATACTCTTCATCCTATATAATCCCATATTGCCATCGTCATTTTCGACATCATCGACAACATGGGCATCATCCGATATATGACATCGTCATCTTTTCAGATAAGTGTCATGGTCAATACTTTAACATAGTTTTGCTCGATCATGAAGAAAAGGGAGATTTTTAATTCTCCATGTACTATTTAATGCTTATATACTGATGGATCACCATTTTGAAATCGATCATTTTCAATCGTTATAAAAAGTAATGTGTAACCTTAACTGCTAAATACATCGGAATTTTACGTCGACGGCAACGTCAATATTTTTTATTTAATGTGGAATTTATTGTTTGAACGTCGCTCTTTCGAAAGGCGATAGAGGTTACTATATACGATGAAATATTTGTTCTAAATTCATTATACCCCAAATCACAAAATAGAGGTTATTACGACGAAAATTTGTTTTGGACTCGTTACTTTAATTTTGTAGGGTTATTGATTATACGAAACTGATGTTAGTTTTCTGAAATTCAAGATGGTGGATCCATTATGGTGAACCTAAAACATTAAATATTCATCGATTTTGATCGTTTTGAATACCATTGTGCTATTTTGGTTGCTGGTAACGAATTTGTAATCAGAATTTCAACATTCAAAATCGCATCTGCAAAATGGCGGCTATCCATGTCTGGATATTTTTCTCCGAGAACATTTTTTTCTCGGAACAAATGTGATTTAGGCGAAAGTCATAAGGGAGCCTACTCTTTCTTGACTAGTTTTCTACGACGTTTTTTTCATTTGCGTAATTTAAAATTTCAGATATGGTGTCGGACATTTTCTAAACGCCATTTTAAATTTTGGAAATTTAATCACAAATAAGTTATCAGCAACCCAAAAAAACAGAGAAATATTGAAAATTACACAAATTAATAAGTATTTGATATATTCCGTCCGCCATTTTAAGTCCAAGATCTCTAGTTTCAAAACTCAAGTAATAAATTGAGAATCAGCAACTTAAAATACGCAGGTAGTGAGTTTTGTTCAAATAGAATTACCATCATATCCGACTTAGAGCAACTTTAAAATATGCACAAATTTGTCCTTATATCGGTTGCTACTTTGTTAATAAGACACTAAAATAAATAATATGGTATGAACGATTTCTGTAGCAGACACATATCGAGAATAGGTTTATGATTCATTTTAAATACATAGAAATGCGTTTTTAAAAAAAATTGTACGAGAAACGAAAATGATTTTTTCTAAATATATAATTTTTATAATTTGTTATTGTCAATAAAAACGAAAGTTGTACATTTTTTCAATTTTCTCATTCCCATTTGAAAGAGGGATATTCAAACAATAAAATCCATATATTCGTAATTTTTGGTCCTATTTGTGTAATATGAGAATAAGCGCTAAACTTGAGATAACATTCTAGTGCAGTTGTCGATTAATGGTTTAATTGAGAAGAAGATTAACTAAGATACATTCTGAGGACGCTGCAATTGATTACATCTGTTAGGCGTGTTAACAGCCTGCACCTGGGGTTCAGGGGGCGGGGCCTCCTGTCGGAGATGGGGGATGATGGTCATATGACCAAAGCATTAGATTTGTCGTCTTTTCCTCAAACCATTATGCGGTAAAGTCTTCTCATCATTCAGCTATTAAATTCAACGTCAAAATAACATTCCTGGTTATCCTATAATTGCAATATTCATTACTATCGTAAAATAAGACTTTTTAGTACTTCACAAGATTCCCTCGATAAGTTTGCCTATTTCATATGTCGAGAAAATCAATCGTAATAAAATTATCTCTGAGCACATTTCCATTTGCCAGATGTTCTACAAGAATTAACAGATCGCCGGATTCCATCCTAGAAAAGTATTGCTTAGTCGGTTGGTTAAATCATTCCGCACTTAGCACGAGTAGCACAAAAAACAAATTTTTTCTTATTAAAATAATTAAACTTGTTTGAAAAATGTTTTATTTGATTTTTCTTGAAAATTCATATTTTGAAAAAAAAGTTCAGTAAAAATCATGATTTTGTTAGTGTACATAGGACCACAAAAATACGGATAAAATCTCTTTTAACAAGAGCAAGAGTATTATATATTTTCGGAGACCCTCAACATGAATCTGAAGTCCGTTTTGATACATCACGCAAGGATATTTTTTATGTGACACACAAAATTTCATAAATGTTGGCTGATTTATTTTGATCTTCGTATATGTAGAAAAAATATCGGATCCAATATGGCGGTCAAATTTTTGTAAAATTATGTAGGGGTTTTTTGGGATGCTGGTTAAGAGTCTTTCAATATCTTATAAATCGTTTGACAAAACTATGTAAGTCCCATTTTGAGTCAGACACTCCAAATCTGAAGGCATTAGTAAACGATCTAAATAAGGTCCGAGTTTACAACCAAAAATAAATTAAGAATTTTTCATTTTTTAAATGCATTAAAAGAATAAATAAATAAAAAATAAATTACCACGTGGCGAAACGGAAACCCAAGTTGCTTGGGAATAATTCGTACCCCTAACTACTCGGCCACGCTTCTTGTTGACGTCGCAGAAGCAAAGATAATTAATATTTCAACGTAAAAATGTGTTTCTCTGTACTGTTTTAATAAATTACAGGTGAAAATAGATTAAAAATATGAGGTTCAAAAAAGTAAAGGAAATATTGGCACCAAAAATTGGTGAAATTTAGACTATTTTTCAAATTAAAAAATGTGGACCTGCTCGCCATAATCAAAATATCAAGAAGCTATTCGTTGTTATACGAGTCCGGCACTAATTTCGATGGCCAAAATTGCATGACCAAAATTTGATTTGATTAAAATCTTATCAAAACAGAAATACTTTCTGATCTGATTCTATTTGATCTTATTTTTTTACAAATTGATGAACACATAATCAAAATATCAATAAATTCTACATTTAGTTATACACTTCCTGCCAATGTCCAAAATTCTTCTTTTACTTTTGTTCTATTCCTACAAATTGTGAAAATTAACACACCAAACGAAAACAAATTGAAAGCAATAGTATTCAATAGTTTTTAAAGGAAAAAGTTCAGTATATCATGAACTGTGTTAACATTGCTTTTGTTTCGTTACTATTTGTACATTACGTATTATAATGTCACATCCATTATTTACGTACTCGCTAAGCACAATGTATCACTTTAATTTCAGTTAATAAACATACAATATAAACGTATTTTAAAAAATTTGTTTGTAATGTAAGAAATCCAATTTTCCTCTTTTATCATATGAAACTTGCGACAATATTTCGCAACAATAATTAATTACATTGCGAGCTGCTTCAGTGTTTCGAAAATGATGTTTCAAAGCAAGGCAGGGTTGTTAATTAGAGTTCAACCCGGATCTTATTGGACACACCTGCTAAATATTCCCGATTCTTTTTCACCGAAAGGTTTCTGAGAATCAAGCCGCACCCACGCATGCAGAAACAATACAGTAACTTGTCCTTTATTATGTACATCTCACATGCCCAATCTCTTTGTCACACCTGCTTAAGAGATAATCAGTTCTTCTAAAGTAAATAATGAAACTGATCGGGATATGTCAAAGTAATTCAAATATGATACGACATGCTATATTAGATCTTTTTCGAAATCTATTATTGCAAGAACTATCAAGTCCCACGGTTCCGTACCTTCGAAATCTCCCACTGTTTTTTGAATATCTTTGAGTGTATGCAAAACAACATTTGTACACTTTTATCTCATACAATAATTAAAGGCGGAATAATATAATACTTGAGGGTACTAAAAAATAGAGTTTTACACATTCTTTTTCATTTTACTTCAAAGCCATAGGATATTAATAACCAATCTCATTTTCGAGGGCACTCTTCAAGATTCTAATGTCATAATTGAGTTTCAGCTATCAGGAATTTCAACCTGGCGCAAATTTGAAGAAAAAAATTCTCAACAAATTAAAAAAAAATAAATACTCTTATCAATTTTTTTCCAACTATCAGAATATTGGGATTCTATGCAAACTATGAAGAAAAGTCAAGAAAATATTTGAATTTTTAGAAAATGTTTTGCTTTTATAACCCATTTTACTGTAACAACCTCACAATGGCATTCTGATTAAAAATTTATTTAAAAAAAACTATGAGATTTTTTAAAAAACATGCTAAAAACAAAAGGTTCTTAGAGTTCATCGAGGAATATACCGACATTTTTCCAGATTTCATAAACCATAATTTTAAAAAATTTGTTTTACAATTTTTTTGTTAAATTTAAAATATTTACGAAAAATTCTGAAAAAATGTTAACTACAAAAAGTCTGTAATTTCTATTGCAAATTTTAATAATTCTTTATTGTGTGCAATTACCTCCAAAGTTTTATGGTGCTCGAGGAAACAATAAATGTTTTTCGAAAACGTTTGAAATATTTTTAAACATTTACCCAAAATATCGCTTAAAAAGCCTGAAAAATTCCAAAATATTCCGCGATGAATTCTCGAATATTTCGTTATTAGCATTTTTTTGTAAAGAAACTCTAATTTTTTAGTTAGAGCGTCCTGAAATTTTTCAAAGAAATTTTGGTGGGAGTCGTCATTTTGAGGTTGATAAAATAACGTGGGGTATAAAAGTAAAATTTGTTCGTAAAATTCAAATACTTTCTTCACTTTTCTTAACAGTTCGAATAGAATTCTAGTATTCTGATAGTGGATAAAATATTAATTAAATAAATATTTCAAAAGTTTTTGACAATTTTTTGTTAATTTAGCACAATATTGGAATTCACATTGGCTGAAACTCCATTATTATCTCAGAATCTTGAAGAGCATCCCTCGAAATAGTAACATATGTACCTTTCAATTTTTTCACCTTTTATTTTGTTATGCAATACTTGATTCAAATTGAAGTGAAAAAATGTAATTCCTGGCGTTAATGGGTTAATTTGTAAATATGATCCAGTAAACAAAACAATTTAATAGGGTTTAAAAATACTTATCTAAAAAAAATTATTTTTCAAAAATTATGAATTTTAAAATATTTTTGAGATCTTTATGAGATTATTAACTTTTTCACATCTCTACGACTATTTTCAGAGTTGGAAGCTTCTTGAACGAAAATTTCGAGTTGACGGTTTTTTGGAATGAATTTTTGAGTTAATGTCTTTTGGAACTTGTGTATTAGAAGATCTTAAGCTTCATTTTTATAATAGTGTCTTGAGAAGCAGAAGAAATGTTGAAATATTTGTTATTGCTCCAATTTTATTTTATCTATATATTTTCTATTTTTAACCATTATTCACATAAATTTATATTACACCTCACTTCATTAGTTATGAATGCAATAGATATTTTAATTAAAAAATATACCTAAAAATATACCTGAGAATATGTTAAAAATTCATCATATTATAATATAAAAATGATATTACGTTTATTAGATTCAAAATGCCTTAATTGTCTCAATTTTTTAGCATATTTAATAAACTGAAACGTGGCACAAGATAAAAATCTTTTGTTTGGAC
Source organism: Trichopria drosophilae (assembly GCA_030407085.1). NCBI lineage: Eukaryota > Metazoa > Arthropoda > Insecta > Hymenoptera > Diapriidae > Trichopria > Trichopria drosophilae. Next base: position 27,805,421 of record CM059585.1, read on the forward strand.
CGTTTTCGAAACAATCGTTTCACCATTATATTTACTAATTATTCAAAAAAATTTAAAGATTAATTTAAGCAGGATACCGTAAATAATATACTACAATTCGAATATACTGACAAAACTTGTGAAATTATTACACTAATAAAATTATTAATTAGGAAAAAATATGTTATCCGCGTATAAAAAATGAAATATTCTAATGGAATAATGTCATTTTCTAACACGAAAAATAATTAAATAAAGGTTAAATCGAATATAAATTTAAAATGGTATTCTTTTTCAAAAGGACAATACTTAAGATGATACCAAATCTTTTTGCAAAGTACACGTTTTAATTTTTTTTTAAAAACATTATGATGATTCTATAGCACTTTTTAAGATCTTTTTAAAATTTGTTTAAGTCTCACATAATTGTTTTCAAACATTTTCTATAAGAGCATAATCTTTAAGTTGTGTTTATAATATGATTTGACACATATACTTAAACATTCGAAAAGTTCTACTGCTTTAATTAATTGTCATCATACGAACCTAAATCAGTCTATATAGTTTATAATCTACGTATAAAAATTATGATCTATTATTTGCACACGGATTTTAGCATCGTTTTGTTTACACATTTTTTTTTAAATACCCACAGTGTTTTTCGGCTAGTTTTGAGATCACTCTTTCGAATGGTGCCGGTCGAAATTTTCAAAAAATGACGTTTAAAACATTTTGTTTTAAAGTTCTACAAAAAAATTTATTGGATTCAATTTTTTTTTAGAATACAATTTTCATTATGACATCGGTTTCTGCTCAACTGCTCTGATCCTATCAGAAACGTGTTCCCGATTGTTTTACTTCAAAAATATATATTCACATATTTTTATTTTTGTCGATTTGAATTTTTAAATTGCTCCGGTACCACACAGTTTTTCAAAAATGGGAAAGTTTGTGGTTTCATAGTTTTCTATAGTTCATACGCAGATTTTTAAGGTGAAAAGTGCGTTCAATTTCGTGAGTTACAGAATAAGAAAGAATTGTAATCTATCAATTACCATCTTAATTATTATTGGACATTCCTGAATATGATCATACAAAATCAGTTTTTCAAAATCGAAAATGGTCGATCCAATATGGAAAATGAGACATGTGACATATTTTGTTGTACGTGAAACAACATTTTCCTATTTTTAAACAAATTTTGCGGTGTAAGTTACATCCGATTAGTATACTAAAATTCTTCGTTCAAACCAATAAGCCGTCCAGCTCCCATTTAATAATCACAATTTTATTTTTCTAAAAAAAAATATTTTATTTCCCGTAAAACTGAATAGTTTTTATTGCTACTTCAAATTGCTATTTAAAATTGTTTTTGAAGTAGTAAAAATCATACGATTGAATATTAATTAATCATCACGATTTAGAGTAATGCCCACTTTATTACTTTGTTTTTTTTCTAGAAAAGGAGAATTCATTAATGTAGGTTAAAAGAGAAAAGTTTCACTTTATTTTCCCAATAGATTTTCACAGCATTAAAGAAGGCGTAATAGTAGCACCGGTGTCATTTAAGTTTATAACCTTACACTTTACGATTAGCCGGGGCTTTAATACAAGTGCAGTAGCCGTTAGATTATGGGATCATAATAAACGGCAACCGCGAGAATTTTTTTTCTTCACAACCTTTAACAGTTGCCTTTTCAAAGTCTCTCGGCGATTATTTTCTAGGTGTAAAGTATTTATAGCAATGTTTCCTGTAAAATTTACATACATTTAATAAATTTTCCTGTGTTTAATATTTTCTAAATGGGAATCTGATTTGTTGGACTAATTGCTCCACAGGGACTACTAATCCATTTGTTTGAGTTAAAAATTATAACGTTATCTGAGCAAGTTTTGGAAAATTTGTAACCGATGGTATTTATTAATTTTTATTAAATTGCACTTTCCAAAAACATATTACAAGTTACACATGTTTTTTGAACGATAAAATTTTCTCAGCATCCCTTGTCGATTTCGCCGATGACAATAGTGAAAATATAGTTTCATGATTTTGACCGAAATCTAGGTATAGTTTTTCCGCTGCCGGTTGTCGTCGAGAAGAATAGAAAACTGGGTCTGTTCTCCCCAAATCGAGTCGGTATAATGCGTGCGAGCGCACAGTGGGAAAGACATCTGATCACCGATTGGTTGGAACTTACTAGCGGGGCCTTGTCTCATATAACGCGCTGGTTTCGACCACGCGTGGCGTACGAGGCACTTCGGCTGGTTCCTTAATGCGGAAGGATAACCAGCAGGAAGCGATCATCATCCAAGTCGCAAAAAAGTCGCCAAAGGGATCGAGGAAACAGTGCGGTTTCGCGGTGTGTTTCTTAAAGAAATTCGAAAGAACGGGACATTTTTTTTAAGCAACCAGTCATGAGGTTGCTTTTGTGTGCTATTTTTGGAATTGGACTGGTTATAGTCGGTTCGGCTCAGACCAAAGATGAGGGTCCTGGTATATGGGATTGCCTCTTCCAAGACAATAGCGCGACATGTGCGAGGAAAATATTATCGAGTGAGCTAGACCAAATGGAAGTGCAGGTCACTGGAAGGAGTCATCGAGTTCCCATCAGTGGTGTTATAGAGCAAACTGGAAGATTAGTGGCTGAAGGGATAAATAAATTGATCAGGCATAACGATGATGAGGAGGAAGAATACGAGGATGAGGAAGTTGAAGATGTACAAGATGTTGATGATAATCGACATGGAAATGTCCCTACGGAAGAATTCCCAGAATATGGTAAGAAACATTTGTAATAGTCTGCCCCTAAACATTTGCTGATTTGTTGTCTCCAAATAATGTTCATAAGTCGGTGCCAGTTGCACGTGTGCAAATGACAGTATATACAGACAAATAAACATGTCAACGTCGGCGGTAAAACTGCTGGGGTAATTATATAATTACTACCGTGTCCCACGGTGCATCGTTTAGTAGCGCGAATTTTCCTGCGCAGTAATTTGTGTCTAATAAGCTCAACGCGGTGTCACCGGTACAACGATTATTGTTGCGGTTCCTCGCTCTCAAAAGAAACATAAACCCCAAATCAATAAAATCCCATTCAATTTTTAATTTCACATATAATCGTTCGTCTCATTACAGACAACGAAACAATAAACTCGACCGGTTATTTGCACCGCTTCCTTTCACTGTCTTCTTCTTGCGCCAAGCTCCTCGTAATTGGCTGTACATAAACGTACAGAGGGAAGATGAGCTTGACTTTAAAGTCCAATAAAATAACGGTCTAAACTAAAGTATATTTTGACATGTTCAATTCAAAATAAAATTGGTCAGCTTTCATTTGTGGTCATCGGAGGAATTAATCTCTGGCATATTAGGTCAAATCCTATGGTTCTACATACGTGAAAAATTTTGTTAAAAAAATACTAGTTACCAAAGGTCAAAGTCACAGAAATCATCGTTCGTGTACGTTTGACCGTTAGCATCATGAATATAAAAATGCGACAAGTGACATAAAAACACATTTCAGAACTGGATGGCGCATGGGGTCACGTCCCTCCGACACGTAAATTTTACCTAGTATGACTTATTAATAATCCAGTTCGAAATTAAACGGTCTTGAAAATTGTAAATTCGCTGGAGCCATACGAGTACTGAGAACTTAACGGATATACTTTACGGGCCGTTGAGTCGGATGTCACAGACATTACGTCGTACCGGTCCTATATACTTATGGCATAATAACCTAATGTTATCGTATGCATATAATGTTACTGAGTAGCCTTTTTATGTCGTTAGCGTGTCTACGATCCTCGAACTCAATGAAACGTTCAAATTTGCGGCTGATTAATTACCCTGTAAACAGTGTATCATTTTGCAGAGAAACGGATGTACTCGTTTTGAACTTCAAAAGTTCAAAAGTCAGTATGAATTCCCACGACATCCTCTGGATTATAGATTTTACGTTTTCGATAAGTTTAGATAAATACGTTATGAAACTGCAAATTTGATTACAGATGATGAAGACGATCGAGGGTGTAGTAAAAACATTACAGTAATTTTTTCAAAAGATATACTTACTATAATTAACATACATCAGTTCTAAATTCAACCGTTTCAAACCTAGTTCCTATTCATAGTTGAATCACGAACTTATGTTAATTAATTGAACGGAATAAAATGCAGAACCGTTAAAAAGATATATGTCACTGTTGATTGCTGTAATTTGTATAAAAGTATACTCGAATAAATGTGACAACATTTATTTCAATACGTGAACGGTATAAAATATTCTTTTGACATTGATTTTTTTGAAAACGTACAGGGGTATAGAAAGTTTTTTTATAGGATAAGTGTTAATATTAAAGGTGTCACGTGACTTATGTCCCAACAAATGCCTATCTAACTTTTAGTATATATTTTAAAACTTAATTAATAAAATTTTGAATGGTTTTTAATGTGAAAAATGTACGTTTATCAATTAGGTTACTAACTTCAAAGTTACAAGAGTTTTGGCTATCAAATTAAAATTACATCTCATGTAATTTCATTTTAAAAATATTTTAAAATATCTAATATTTCGAAAAGGTTTTGTAGCCGAAGTAGTGTTTGACAGAAAACAACCTACATGTTAAATTGTCCCGTGTAGTAAATTATAGTGCAATAAATAGTTTAAGTTTCTTAAATATAATAATGAAAACACGGACTAATGTGAAAGTAAAATGATACGCTGCAACTTCCCATCATAATTAGCTTTTAATTTCATGATATAAAGGCTATCCTAATTTTAAAAAGATTTTTACCACAATTCGACTACAATAATAAAAAAATGGGTCAGTAATGTAAAATACAAATTATATGTTGTAAATAAATGTACGCTTTATTATTTTGATAATGGTGACTTTTTTGTGTTGTAAATTTAATATCTTATGGTATTTTCCATATGCTCAAAAGGCAAAATTTTGACATTTTTAAACAGCAATTTTATGGGCCATCTTCAAGAGATTCGCTTGTAACAATGAAGAATTAAATGTATTTAAAATGTAGAATTTTGACCATGGATAATTAATTATCCAGTCACGCATTTCAACATTCCAGTAGGTTCTTAAAACTAAGTCATGTGTTACATTTACATTCGAATGGGTTAAAAAACCGTGATTCGGCAGTATATAATTTTTGGAATATAAAAATGAGAATCATACAAAATTTACTGCACAAAACAATTTGTTAATAACAAGATTTTTAATATTTTTTTTTATTATTTCCATTTTTATTCATATTTATATCCATCATCATAGTGATTTTTAGACTAAAATCAACACAACAAACGAAACAATGAGAAAAGTTTCCTTTATCAAATACTCAAAAACCAATTAGAATACCTGGAAAATAACTACGGTGACCAAAATACAGCCAATTTTTCTTGCAACAACGTCACCACAGCTACCTGTGTTACATATGTATGCTTTGTTTTTAACCCATTATATAGTATGTATTAAATTATTTTCAGAAATTTTTGTAAATATTACTAACTTTTTTAAATCTTTAAAAGACTCAAAACATCCTTTAAACAATATAAATAAACACACTCTTTGAGGTCGCGATGGATTAGACCAAGACATTTTTTTCTTTAAAGTCAAATATTTTATACATTTTTTTTTATTTATTGTAACTTATGAAACCAAATTAATACTAGTTGTCCAGAATTTCAATAGAAGTTCAATATTTCGAGAGCTTAAAAAAAAATAACAAAAATAAAAATTTCCTAATATTTTGTTAATTTTTTCAAATGTTGAAATTCCTTACGCTTGAAACTCAATTTTTACCTCGAAATCTTGCAAATAGCGACGAACCTTTTATTTTTTTTACTTTTTTTTAAACTCTATTAAAATTAAACTTGATGATCCTTAATTAAAATTAAAGAAATAAATGTATTTTCAGGTGTCAACGAGTTAAGATGGCATCTTTTACGCCTTACGAGAATGTGTTATAACTTCTACTCTAACTCTAAAAATCTCCATCTTATAGCGTTCGTTCATTAAGTTTGGAAATTTTCTATCAAATACTCCGAATATAAATAAATATTTCATTAAAAATAAAATAAGACCTTTTAAAAATGTCAATTATTTTTTTATGGTTTTCAACAAAGAAAATTGCTTTTAATTGAAAGAGAAAGGTATAAAAGAAACTTATATATAGGTTAGAATAATAAATAATCTTTATTTTTTAACCTATAAAACAAACATGTATGTCCCTGTACGTAAGATGATCTTTTAGTGGATATAAGAAATTTAATTCTGGATATAAGAAATTTTTTTCAATGTACGTTTTAAATGAGATATTCCGATACTTTTTCCGAAATATAAAAGAAAATTTATAGAAAAGACTCCTTATTATCACTAAAAAATTTTTATGCAACTTTGGTATTTCAAGTATAATCGCAGAATACATTAAAATACTTTTGAGCATTATATGACACCATTATCGAAGTAAAATCGTCGATTTATAGAAAACTTAACTAGTAAAATTGCCTTTTTGTTAAATGTTAAAAAATCCACATTTCAAATTGGGTTTTCTGACAACAGATTCAGAAATAGCAAACCTTGAAACTATAAAAATGCACTTTAGACGACTAATCTACTGCGTTTTCAAAGTAAATTAAGAAACCGAACGTATTTACAAGTTTTGGTCATGTTAATAAATGGGTTAATAAAACCTGCTTTTTTCTTCATTAATTTATATGGATTTTTATTATATTCATCTCAATATCTATTTTCCTATTTTTCAAATTTTCATTTTCGTTGTAAACAATATCTTGAAATAGTACATTTCGTTACTAGTGCGATAAATGCAATTTCCCGCACAATTAAGGATTGACTCGGCACGAATGTTATCTTAATCTTTCGACTGTGGGAAATCGCATGTGACGCACTAGTAACGACCAATGTTTTTCCGGATAGTACTTTAAAAACAGTGAGCAAAAGTCTGATTTCTCGTATACTATTCGGAAAAATGATTGTTCTTGGTACGTATTAATAATTATTGGATACAATTTATTCTGTAAGACGGTTCTTTCACTAATACAAAGACGGATTAATTTTAAATTGTCGGGTTGTTGATATAAACCACTAAATGTGATAAAAAGTGTATATAATCCGTGTGTGCATTATTATCGCAAACCTTTTGATTTATTCGGCAGCATATATATGTACATTAAATAACTTGACAACTAACAGGTTTTGTATCCCTCTAGCAAAAATATCGAGAACTGCATGCATATTATAGAAAAAATATACGTTTCGACCCGGTTCGTCTATGTAGACTCAGTAACACCATATAGAGGACCTATCTCAGATTGATAATTATTTATTAATAATTGATTTATACACTATTCGTCACGTTTTTTAAATTTAACGATGCAATCAAACGATGCAAAAGTAGTAACATCAATTTTCACTCACTTTTCTCCACGCAGTTGAATTTAACAAAGGAGCACAACCGAACATAATATTCCTATATACAATACGTAGTTCAAAACATTAACAATGAGAACCGCAGAAACAATTGAACCTCCATAAATGCGGTTCTTTTTCATTTGAGCAAAAGGTTACAAGTTAATGCACTCGGTAAATGATAGTGGGTCAAATAGCCGTCTATTCTTTTTTGTCATCTTAGGCTGCATCTAGTATTGGAGACATCGGAATAACACAAGTTAATATGTTTTTATGTACATTTCAGTGAACGATTTCTATCTCATGAATTACTCAATGTCTAGATCGAAGACAGCAGTAAATAAGATCGTTTTCAGTTATGATTCAATGACATTTAATAGATCCTACATTTTGCTTTCATATTCTCTGAAGTAGAATTACTTTAATAAGAAAGTTACATACAAAAAATAATTTCTCAAGACAATTTTTCCAACCCTGAACTACGTCTCGAACTGGGCCACGATGTAAATACCTGCTGCATAAATATTTCCTGTTTGTTATTTCTAAATAGTTAAGAACTTTTAATCATTACACCTAAGAATTACTAAACGGGAAAATTTACATAAGCCAAGCCTATGCATATTTTGCAAAATGATAATGTTGCGATTACCCCACAAAAAAAGTGAACATTTTCAAGAGGAGTGGAGCAATTACCCCTCTCAACACATGCATAATTATTCACCGATTTCAAAAATTGTCTCATTGAGTGCAATTAGTGAAGAATGCCATAGGGTCAATTCTTTACCTTTGGTACTAAGTCCACCATAATTCCAACAGAAATATTACTTCGAAAAGTCTGAATGACGAGAGTTTCAAATTTTACATTTAGGAATTTAAAAATTGAAACTTTCTTCGGTTATAAAGAGAGTAGAATATAAAACATTAATAAAATTAAAAAAAGAGAAAACAGCACCATCTGTCGGTCGCGTAAAAGCTAGCTACCAGCAATTAAAATACATATTTTCGAAGTGAAAATTAAGATTTCGAGGTCAAATATCCTCCGGAAATTCGAGCCGTAAGATTACGAGTTGAGCATCTGTTCTGTTAACGAGTATTTTCTACTCTGCTTTTACTGTCGAGTAATCCGTGCGTAATAGCCTCTAAAGTTTCGGAGAAGAGCCTTCAATGTCCGTTCATGTATTCGAACGTCTTTATAATTAATAATTACGTCCTTGGATCTTTTATTAAATTCGAACTGTGGAATTCCACTTTTCGTAAATACTACGTTTAGATGAAACATAGTAATATTATATTTAAAACGAGCATGACTCGAATGTCATGCTTCATAAATTTCACTGGAAAAGAGTGGAAGTTTTATAAATGCACCTTGCAGTCCAACGAATTAAGTTCGGTCTTGTTCAGCATTCGTGAAGAAGCGTTTATCTTGACAACGTCATCAAGCGCGTTAACAAAGAATAATTAGTTTGATAAGAAACGAGGAAATGTCGCAAGTAATGTTATTCAAATATTCTTCTCGTATTTTAAAAGATTAAATTCTCATTTAAACAAATTTCGGAACAAAGCGGTCGTAAAGTCAGAAAGTGAAAATTGGGACTAATTAATTGTTTTTCTAAAAGGTTGTTAAATAACCACTCAGTTATCGAAATTAAATTAAATTTGATTAATTAGCCTTTTAAACTATCTCCTGGCTGAATTATCGTAAATTAATTTTCTCTCAATAAATTCATGTGAAAGTAGATTCGTAACCTTTTCAGTCGATCATCCCGTTATAATTCTGCGTGTTTTTGTAATTGGTACTTTAATGTAAAAAGTAGGTCGATCTTTAAAAAGTTCTGATATATAAAAATGAGGTTATTCAGAAAATGGCCCTGCAAGATCGAACCTTCGTGACATCAATATCATGCAAAATGTCGTTCTCTCAAATCTTACATCCCCAGAAGCTAAAATATTTGTGCCACTTATTAAAGCGAATTTGCAAGTAAATATTGTTATTAAAAGTCATAAATTAATGTGTATTTACCTTTTGTTATTTTAGAAGCACCAAGAAGGAAGAAATTTGGAAAGAAGAAAAAGAAGAAGCATCTCCATAAAATGATGATGATTGGAATGATGATGAAAGCAAAGCTGAGTTTACTGTTACAAATGCTATCGTCTCATTTTCAAATTAAATTTTTCGTTATAGCGGTTGTCAATTTGTTAATTAATATTGCTCGCTTCTACATGGATCTTAAGAAAGGTACACCTACTAAAATCGTCTACTACGATCATGGTGGAGGACATCATCACTACGATCGAGATGAAGATCATGGCGGCTGGGGAAGATCTACGTTCGATCCACAAGATGTGGCCTACAATGCGTACAGTGGCTACAGCACACAAAATGCTCAAATTTATAGGCGATAATAGTTAGAAATATTGATCCCTTTCCAAACTTGATGTTGATATTGTAAATTTGATGAACTGCTCTTAATTTATTATTGACTGCAAAATAGATAATTATATATTATTTTAGAATACTTAATACTTGATTATTAAGATCAGGTTATTTAAAGGCTACAATAGATTAAGTGCAAAAGGTTTTTCAGAGTAAAATGTAGCTTGCGCATCATATTTAATAGTAACTAAATCAGATGCACAACAGCAACCGACAAAGGCAACAGGATATTAATTTCTCGTGTACTTTTTAGGATAAATTGAAAATAGTTATTACTATTATGTCATAAAATGAACATTGAAACATTTACATTTCTGTTGAAAAATAGTAGATAAGTGAGATCTTGGGATATCTCTAGATAACCATTATATTGAACAATGATTTGAAGGCGTTTAATGTCACGTATATTAACTAGTCGAATGTTTAATAAATTTTGAGAAAGCCGCGATTGCGTTCAGTGAATTTTAGGTTGATATTTATATAAAATTTAGTTCCAGCTTCAAAATACATATTATGAAATTCTACCCTGCTATCTATTTGGAACTGATAGACTTGTAGAATTTATCTCCACTTAGAGAAGCTACGTAAATAAGCTTCATCGTCAAACATTACACAACATATGTTGTACTGATATTATTGTCTCAAATATTTATTATATTTAAAGTATTTATTTATTTATTTATTTATTACTAATTTAAGTTCATAGTGTAAAGAAACATGCTCATCAGCAATATCTGCGTAGTTATTTACTCTTAGAAAGTACTTATTAGCCAGTGTAAAGTAGGTTATTTATATTGTGAAAATGTGAATGATTTTGAAGAAGTAGTAATATTATTGTAATATTTATGTTATTTAAATGAAATAAAATACAAACGATTTTCAAAATAATCCTGCAACCTGAATAAATCACACAATGTAAGTATATTATTGTGTAATTGATAATAAAAAATTGTATCATTAAATGTTACGAAATTTGGTGATCAGAAAACGTACATTTCATACAAAATATTGTTAATTCGCAAAGACACACAAGTCCATGTTCTTAATCAATTACTTTTTCAGCAATGAGATCTATATGAACTCAAACTCAGAAAGAGCTCAGAAAGTGGTGTTCTTTTGCACCACATTTATAAATCATTCTCAACTAATTGTTATTTTGCTGCCTAGGTTCAAACCTCCATCATTAAAAGATGTAAGGATATACTTCTATGCTTATTTGACATCTTCGTAATGCCTGTGATGCCGTTCGAGTTCAAAATACTGTTTAAATAATTACTAAAGAAAAAACGGTCACATAACATGGCGTGAGTCTTACGTTGGACTCACATATGAGATCTCATTTATATAAGCGCTGATGTGAGTTCACATGAGACTGCAGGTGAGAGCGAAATCAAAAGTATTGCATTGGGCATGCGCAACAATCACCACTTCTACGCATACAGTAGATCCTGCCCTAAGCTATACCGTTAAACGTTATATGTCTATCCTAAGTTATACGTTCACCTCGTCCAAAGTTATACTAGTCTCTTCCTCTCATTCCCCCACCATAATGTAATCTTGCTGAGCCACACTCGCTTCACGACACTCACACGGGAGCATCCCTTGCACGGATATAAACAAAGTTACGGAAGTGGGGATAGTGAGGGACTATAACTTTGAACAAACGTCCGCCATCTTGCAATAACCGACGGTATAACTTAGGACGGGGATTACTGTACTCGAACATATTTATCATTATAATTGCATCGTCAGCGTTGAATTCAAACGCATTAAAAAATTAGACTCTATCGGTTCTCCATAATGAAAATTACCAGATATCTAGAGAATCAATCAATTTTAATGGACAAATTTTGTTCAAGGTTGTAACTCGTGGCGATGACCTTAAAAATTATATTTTAAAATGATTTTGTTCGTAAAATATTGAATTTTTCATTTTTCGCAATGTAATGTTATTTTTTGGAAAATGCACGTTCTGAGCTTAAAATGAACGCCGATTCAAGTCTGCATATCAATAAAAATCATAGTTATAAGTTTTTGAAACTAAGGATTTTTTGGGACTTATTTTGCCCAAAGAATGCATTGAAAAATTGGCGACGAAATCCGTGACCTCGAGTCCAAAAAGTGTCCCAGTTTACTTGGAGTAGCTCATATGCGGAAGGTACCAACTATGTAAATTTGTATTAAAGAATGTTGCGAAATTTTTACTTTTGGAATTAAATTCCCTGATACTTATATCATTTTGTTTGCGCTTCATGCAAGTCTGCTGTGCCAGTGTATTTTCATACTTACATGAATTTGTTACTCCTGAAATTGTTGATACTCTTTGTGAACTTGCGCTCTTGCACCATATTTTTGCTTCACTCCATAATTTGCATCACATCCATGTTCATGAAATGGGTTCCAAATTGGCGTGATAACGTAGGTGAACCTCTAAGCCGTTCGTGACAGCTGTAGCTAAAACAACAAATGTTAAGAACGAAAGAAATTTACTTCTTTGTACGTCAATTAAATGTATTACCAATTTAACGTAATATACTTTAGGTGGAATAAACTTTTATAACATATGTTAAACTGTCGTCCTTAAGGATCCCTGATTTATGCCTCATGTTTTGAAAAATTTAATGATGGTGCCGACGACGATGATCATTCGCATTCAACTCTGGATGTAAACCTGATATTCAAAGTATATTTAGATAGATGTGAGTATAATTCCATTATTTTATGTACTGCTGTTGCACACGCGACTACAAGCAAAAAATATCTGATCACTAGGATTACCGCTTTAAAATAAATGAATTGCCCTCTAAAAGAGCGCTTTCTTGCGACTAAATTGTTTATAACTATTTTCAAATAAACAAATTTACATAATTTTCTATACGAAAGACTGCGAATTATCCACGAGTAAAGGAGCACGGAAACATTTGTTCGTAATAAACAGAAAACGGAAGATAAACAGGTGCGGTACATACCATAGCCCCTGAAAGGGTTAAAAAATGGCACCAAATTAATTTTTAAACCCCATTAGAGTCATCACTTAGATAACTTTGCCGAAACCAAGAAATTATTATCGACAAATTGTTAAAACAATGTGTTCTTGTAACTGTCGCTGATGGAGTTTTAGAAATAACATTAGAAAATTATTAAAATGTCCAATGCTCTAAACATACTAAAATATTTACGTTGAATGTAAAAAGGAAATGAAAGTCAAGAGATAAAAAAGGTAAACAAATCCTGCAGTAGGTATTCAACTTATTACCATTCACAATACAATGTCACGCTTGCAGGGAAGAATGCAAATACGCGGAGACACTCAAGAATTTGTGCAAAGAAAATGGAAAGCAATTCCAAGCCGGATACTGATATTTATCTTTCATATGATCTTGATAAACGTCTTGTAAACATCATTTCATGTAATAAAATTAAATTCGCGGGCAGAAATTTAATTTAATATAAACAAACATTGATATTTTTTTCATGTGAACCGATTGGTTTCAAATTTTTTACAATTCTTCATATCCCAATGCTTTTGAACAAATAGAAAAAAAAACAAATACAAAACATTTTCTTCACACCGGGAAGAAAGCAGCAACTTTCCCCCGCAAGCGGGAGGAAAGATGCCGCTTATCCTCCGGACCATAAAGAACTATCTTTGTAAAAAGAAAAAAAAGAATATCTCTCAGACTGCGTGAATTTTTACCCGAGGCGAAGCCGAGTTTATTTTACCTCCCTTGTTGAGTAATGTACTATTTTGTTGTTCATAAAAAGTCCACATTACTAAAATTTTTAGGGGCGCCTAATAAACTGGTTTTGTTGTGTTGCTTACACTAATAGGAAGTTTATAACAAAAAACACATGCTGCAATCTAGGGATTACACCAGGGTTATCTGCTAAAAAGGAATGATGGAAAAGCACGCCGTATAGTGTCATATTACTAATGAAGAGATATTGCACGATTTTATTCCATTGAACCTCCAGAAATGTAGATTGAGAATTAAAGTGAGGACACCAGAAATTCTTAATAAACCTTTTTCTGTAGATGAAAGGATCATAAGGCACCCAGTTTTAATGTAACTATGCAAAACATTGCATTCCCAAATACCATGGTAACATGTACATCAACAATTATTATATCCATTGGTAATAACAAAAAAACATAACGGCCATAGACTCACAATTGTAAGGAAGCATGTAATAATCCATCTATTTTGTGTGTCTTTCTTAGGGTAACATTTCATTCAATTATTACTGATATTATGCAAATATCCCTTGAGCAAAATTTAAACGCAAATAATAATAGCTTATTACGTAAATTATATTTCAAAGCAGGATGCGCAATTGCCAGAAGCTCGTAGTACCCCAACGAAATAATCCAGCGAACTTTTCAAGACACCAACCAAGATGTCGCTGGCAGTTGTAAATTATAGTGGAGGCGGTTGTGAAAACCATGGACGATTTCATGTGAAGCATTCTTTGGTTGTACACTAGACTTTAAATATAAGTAGTTGTTTTTATCGGGACATGTGGCTAGCGGGGAACCGGGAAGAGGGCCGCACTTCACTATACAATGGCAAATCTGAGAATGACACGTGCAAACTTTCGTATTCAATTTGTGCTTCTACATATGAGGACCTCCGGCGACAGTACCCTGGTCCCACTTGTCCAAATTCTTCAATTAATATTCTTCATGGTGATAATTCTCCATACTATTTGGACACGGGCCAAATATTGAATATTGGCAAGCAATTTATATGCTATCAGTAAACTAATCAAAGCGCAGATATAAAATATTTTGACACACGTATGCGTAAAATTCGATTTTACGCACCGTTTTTAGTGCGTAAAATAGCGTTTTACGCATACGTGTGCGTAAAATTTTCATTTTACGCATACGTATGCGCAAAATTTTTACTAGGCTAATTTCTGCAGTAGACCTGGAAATCGTTTACAAATAAATATTTATCAATATTTCAATGATCTTACATGTTCTTTTATCCATATCATGTAAATAGACTACATTACAATCGCGGTCACTGAACTTATGTTGTATAAACAAACAACAAATCAAGAAATTTTTACATCTAATTCGTACTTGGGTTGTTTATTTACATTTCCGTAACATTGAGCGGTCTATAAACGATTTCCAACATCTATAAAAATACAATCAATTCCTTTCGCGCCATCGAGTGATAAAGGTGTATAGTGTGGATTTAAAAATTTTGAAAATGAGTGATACGGATACGACATCAGATGCTATTCCTCCGGAAAAAAAATTAAGATCTAGTTAAAATATGATTGGTGGAGGGGGATGCACGATTGAAGTAGTAATAGCTTTAAATCATTATATAGCGAAAAGAATATGATCGGGGGGGCTCTGCCCCCCGAACCCCCCTTCCCTCCTCCTTCGGCACACTCGTTAATTTTACAGAATTTTCCGCATACAGTATCAAAAAATAATGTTCGCAATGCGTGCGTAAAGTTTTTCTTAAACTTCATTTTACGCACATGTTACGAAAAGTACTATTACCTAGTCCAGTTCCTACTATGTTAGAAAAGTACAATATAATCCTGAGAGTAATCACTTGCTCGAAGACTGAATAGTGTTACACATATGTCGGTTTCAGTTGAATGAATTTAGGAAGCAATTTTCGTGGAAGGGAATTCATTTTTTTAATGGATAATGGTTATCAATGCTCGGCTAATCCTGAACTGAGATAAATTATTTACTAATAGTTAATTTAAGGTAATTTCAAGGCTCATTAACTGTAAAGTTATAACAATAATTGTAAAGTCAAAAACGCCAGGTATCTTTGAGCTGAAAATATCAGGATTTTCCTGTGATGTTATCGTATATTAACTCGTATATTTTAACATTCAATGATCGTTCGTTAACTGTTAATAAATCCTACATTAAATTCTGTCGTTTGAACTGCGCATAACAACAATCCGTCGAAAAATTCGTAGAAAATGGAATGACTTCGTGTGTGTATTTGTTTATCTCGGTTTCGATGAAACTGTAGGCGCGTAAATGTACTCACACATTAATATTTAAAATTCTTATATTAACTATTAACATAACAAATTTAAACGAATATCAGATTACGGAAACTTCATGATAAAGTACCTTACCATAAGACCAAATCTAAATTCTGTTAGCATTACTATGAAGCTATTACATTAACTGTAAACAAAAATTTCTCTCAATGTGAATATAAATATACATAATATAAGATTACATACCTTAACGGTAGGAATTCGTTTAATAAAACCATCTTCTTGAGTTGATAATTTAAGTTAATTAGTTCCGAACTTCCATAAAACTAGTATATACTTTAGTTCCACTAATATAGAATTCATGAAGTCCAGCCATTACTAAATCTACTTTTAGTGTTTTAGAGTTGTTTTGGATGAGCTTCAGGATCGCAAGTTAAGGGAGCTGAACTATATTTTGAATCAATATAATGTGTAATATAGATAGTGCTGAGAGAATTAAAATTGCTACCATAATAAGTTAACAGAGAAGGGTTGAAGTTGTTTGAAAAGAATTCAAATTCTTTATAATTATAAATGTGAGATCTTGTAATACCGGGTTATTTTTAAGAAATACGTAAACGTTTCCCCACGATAACGATTCCAATGCTAGATCAGGCAAATATGATTGGCGGAAAATACGGGTGGGGAGGGGGGGGGGTGAAGAAGTTTATGACCACTGTCAGTCTAGCGAGGTTCGGCAGTGTCGAATAAACGAGGTCTACCTGCATTCAAGCATTCAATGTACTATTGACTTTTTTGTTATGTTCAATTGAGGAGTAAATAAGATATCCCTGGCTGTAGGTATAAAGTAATTCGAGTTAAATATAAACATATCATTCTGGACATTTCAATCCTTGAGATTACTTTGGCGTTTATAGATAAGTACCACAGCAAATGAAGATTGCAAGGATAGAAATATAAAGAAACGGATTAAATTTTGGCGTAGTACAATCTAGGTATTAATTCCTTGAGAAGAGGACTTCCATAGCTCTTAGAGATCTAAAAGACCCCTGGAAATTGTCTTAGACTAAACTACTCTTATCGCATTCTTATTTTTTTGGGATCGTTAATACAAAATGTAAACACGAAATTCGAAATACAATATGGCGGAACTTAAGGTAGAAAAAGGACACTTTTCCGAAAATTTTCAAATTAAAAAATTGTCGTGTACTCTGAATAAAATTTTAGACAAAAACCGATCTTTGGTCAACTTCTAACCTATCAGAAATGTGTTCCAGATTGGTTCACTTACAAAATATACATTTACATATTTTAATTCATATTATTTTCCATTTCAAAATGGCGTTAAACGTTGAAAACTTTTGTAACTGAAGAAATTCCTATTATTTTGAACCTACTAGGATTTTTTTGTAGTAAATTCGTTTTGTAGGGTTTATTTTGACTTATAGAAACAATATAATATCCTTCATATCAATTTCAAGATGTCGGAAGACATGAAGAAATACGTATATTTCAAGTTCTATTATAATCCAAATTTGTGTAACATTTGTTAATTAGCAATCTCATAGGTGTTAGTCATCGTTTGAATTTTGGGTCAGTTTAGTGTTCTGCTCAGATTCTGAAGTCAAAGTATTCTAAATGCTTTTTTTTAAACATAAATTGCTTCTGAAAACCAAATTCGGAAATGATGCAGCTGCCCGAAAATATTCATTTGAATTTCTTTTCATCAACCTGTCCTTTGCTTTTGAACGTATCATACTAGTCCAAAAGTATAAAGGCTATCTACAAATAAGTAAATAAACATGATCGAAAACTGTAAAGAAAGTGATGCCAAACTATTGAAAACTTATAATAAAGGATCGGTGGTCATGGATGACAAAAAGGAAAGATGATAACGACCAATGAGTACTATTTCTGGTGAATGATGATCGAATATTGCAGAACATTTTCATTAATCAGTAATAAAATTTGCTATTGTCAAACGGAGGAAGTTATGCATGCGGCTGTTGGACATAGCAACAGAATGCTATCTTATCGTTTAATGCATCCTGATGACATATTATTTGAATATCTAGCATCATTCTGTAATTGTATATTTCTTTGTCTTTATAATAAAGCAATGATTAAAAAAATACAATTTTTAAACACTAAATAACAGGTAATCCTTTCTCTTTCAAATACGAGACGCAGCTTCAAAGTCCTTCTGGGGAAGCGCACGTATTTTCTACATTTCATATGCACTCATAAATTACCAAGTTGAGTTATTTACAAGCAGTATTGTACAAGAATGAATTGCAGTGCGTTTAAAACACCAAGTTTTTTGATACTCAATAAATTATTTATTTCGTAAACATTTCATTTAGCAAACAATCCGAATCTGCGTTGACCGACAGCCACGTATTGCAGCTAGCAATTTGCATCTGACCGTCAAAAGCGAAAGACCCATTCACAGGGTACTGAAAGTTCTTTTATCATTTCATTTGCATATTTCTCGAGAAAACATAAAATTTATATTTAACTTAAATAAAACAAACTACTCAAAATATGAATGGAGTTTTTCGCAATAAAAAATTATGTTAATAATATTATATAAGCGATTGGTGCACAAGGGTTGCTTGAATAATTTCGAAGGTATTTTGAAACAAATAATTTTGAGAAAATTAGTCTTATTTAATTTCCAATGATGTGTAAATAGTTTTTTGTTTGTTTTGCAAACTCTTCATGGCGGTTCAAGGACTTTTTGCTTCAAATTATAATCGGTTATTGAAATATAATAATCTACTCAGGAAGCTACTCGTTAATTAAATATTCTTATCAGTGCGTATTCCGAGAATTATAGTTAACCTTAAAATTAACATATCGTTTTTTGGCAACTGTGGGACGTAGAACGTTTGCGACACCTGTTTTAGTGGTTAAAGGAAATGGACACCGGTTAGTACTTAGTTAATACTGAAGAAAATCACTGAAAATGAGCATGACAACACAAATAGAATAAATGTCTTGTTCCAAGGAAAAAAAATGATGTTAGGCCATAATTTCGAGATTCTTCAAAATGAAAAAAGCAGCCCGCTGCGGTCGTCGTCAGTCAAGAGACATTTGCATCAGGACCTTCGAGGATGATGCGGACGTCTGAATGGTCATTGGCAGACCAAACGTGATCAAATTACAGATTCTGCATACTTACACTTGACCATTCATACAATATTCAAGATCTTTACGGGAGTTCGCTATATAACACCCCCTCTGGCCATTGCGACAACAGTCTCCTGCGAATCTCTGGCGAACAAATTGTCTTATCAATCTGTGCTCGATAATAAGTTTTTTCCGTTACGTAATTTGTGATAATGACTACGATGGATTTAACCCTTGGGATTTCCTACATGATTACAATTGGAGCAATCTTAGCATTTCCACAAATTCACAAGACTAAGAGACCTACGCCGGTGTATAAGGTACGCCAGATTATGTGCAGTTTTGTGAACTTTTTAAAAGTTGTTACTTACAAGTGTTATAAAAATTTAAGTGTATTAACAGTTGATCACAGTGATTTTCATTGGCTGTAGGGCTTTCTATAATCCTGTCAAATTTTTTAAATTATTTTTTATAACAATTAAACAAAAAATAACCAAATAAAGTTTCTTCCAATATAATTTCTGAATTGTCGCAGGAGCTACCTGGAGGTCTAGAATTACCTATCAATTCAACGATTATTAGAGAAAATATTGTCGATACATTTTCATGCCAAGAACGAATTTATGGTTATTATGCCGACATCGATAATGAATGCCAAATCTTTCACGTTTGTCTTCCTCAGTCTCGTGGGGTAAGAAGATTCAGTTTCATTTGCCCACAAGAAACTGTATTTAATCAGGTATATTTTTATCATAAATATCTAAACCATTTCCGTTATTAAAAGTGGTATCCTTCAATTCAATATTATTTTGTATCCAATAACAAAATCTTGAAACTTCTCTTTAAGGCCACATTTGTTTGCACACGAACGGAGAGTTCGATTCCTTGTGAGGAATCCGAAAAATATTATGATTTAAATTCAGAATTTGGCAAGGAAGAAGACGCGGATCAAAATTCAACTGATCTAACAAATAACGAAATTGAGACAACTCCAGTGACTCTGAAATCTACGAGGCGCACGACGCCCAAAAGACCACGAAGACCATAACGATTTATTTAGTTGAAAGTGTATGTTAACAAAATTCGGTATTGAAAGAGTTTTATATTAATGTATGAAGTAAATATAGAGTAACAATTTGTAATAAAACAAAATGATGGAAGTTAGCGGCAGTTTTCTTGTTAACAACATTTAGTTCTCGAAAGTGTTCTGTTGGCAAGTTGAGAAGTTACCAACACATTCGTATGTGATGGATAGCGGGCACCCAACGGACACGAAAGTCCCGAATGTTTCTAAAACGTTTTTAGAACGTTCCAGAAACATTCCTAAAACGTTTTATGTCTGCAACATGGATGAAACGTTTATAAAACGTTCCGTAAAAGTTGCAGACATAAAGCGTTTTAGGAACGTTTCTGGAACATTCTAAAAACGTTTTAGAAACATTTGGGTTCTTCGTTCCCGTTGGGCAGTTTATTAGAGTATACGACTTCATTTAGTAAAACCTAGCATACAGCATTGATAATAATGTTACAGAAGGAATCAAATACAATATTTCCACGATTGGTTAGTAGCTCAAATAGCGATTTCGAAATGCTGATATCTATTTAGAGATTAAAGATTGTTGAAATTCAAAAAAGCCCATTTAGAGTTCGACAATTTCAAAAACCCATCCTTTAATCCACCTTAATACTAAGTTCCTGGTGTAACACTACAATGTCAAGGAAAGACATCTCAGACTTTTCATTTCCAACCGTTAGAGGGCGGGGGTGGTCCATTTATTGACCATAAAATGTAATTAATAGAGCGTCTGTAGGTTGTTTATTTTGCTTCTTAGCTTTTTCTCGCAAGTGAAATGTATCCATTCATTACATCTGAAATTTTGATTGACGTAAAAAGGCGCATTCTACTGACGTTCATTAACATTTTTAGTTGCTGTAAGCTAAAAGGAACCTAACCTAAAAGGAGCTACAAGGACTTGACCGAACATGACTTCTTTTTTCTTTTCCTTTGTTGGGTTGTCTCTAAAGTATTGACGTGATGTTTCCTGCAAAAAAAATTTATTAATTAATCGATAAGAATTTTGTAATCTGGGAAATTTATGATTACATATAAAATAACATTATATGCCTGTAAGATTAATTCCATACATATCCTTAATTAATTTCAGAAAGGTTTCAAAGTTTCGGAAAGTTAAACATGGGTTTAAAAAATTACAAGAACAATTCAACAGTTAACGATTTATTTCTACTATGTACAAAGATCCTTAAATATTAACAGATCAGTTTATTCATTAAGCTTCGTGTATCGAACATCGTAGCGACGAAAATAAAATGTAACACTATTTACAATCACACTGCAAAGTTGTACAATTGAAATAATACAGGAAATGAAAAGTTAATGATAAATGAGAAAATCACAAAATAGTTTTGTGATTATGGAGCAAAGTTACACGATCGTCCCATGCCTACATTCTGAGGCCATTCGATCTAATGTCTATTTTACGTCTATTATTGCCAAAGGTAATTGCAAAGTATACTTAAATCGTCAGGGCAAGATACTGCCTTCCGATAACAGTCAATGATATGTATTAGTATATTGGTCGTCAGTTTGCATATACTATTACTAAGTAATTAAATCTAAAATTAAATTATCTATAAGTAAAGCATAAAATCTAGTTATCTAAGTTGTTAAATCAAGAGAATGAGCAAACTGAAGAATTTCGTGCTATTGGAAGTAAGTTTAAACTATGCAGTGTTAAATTGATTATTCTAAATATTATATTTTATCTAAAATTAACTAAGATACTATTGTCATCTTAATTTTAACACGCAGAACTGCCTATATCATATAAACCTGTATTTTACGCAAACAAGTAACCAATGTGTACAAAATAGTCCGCTTTTATAATGAAGTTTATAAAAATAGAATTTCCCAGGCGCAATTTGAGTTTGTAATATACAGTAGAGAAATGTTGAATTCTACAATATTTTAGAATTCAAAATTCGCAGTTCTGCTAAATAGGTTAAATAATAAACTATGAACGTGGTAACAATGTTTAATGTACAAAACAAGTGCATGATGTACCCGTATATCCGAATCTTATTCTGTCCTTACTCTCCCTTTACAAATAACCTTTCCCTTTAAGTCTAAGTTTAAGAAAATGCCGTAAAATTGAAAATATTTATATTTTTTTGACCCAAAAAGTACACGTCGTAAAAAATATTCGTTTCATTCTAAATGCGTAAAGAAATTTGCACTTTCACTACTAATTGTTTCCCAAGAAGAATCGTTGTCTTAAACGTTTTGACACGTTAGCTCAAATGGTCATACAGCATGTCGACGAAAAGGCGGGAAAATAGCCGCTCAACACGATGCGACATCTACCTGCCGTTCGAGGAATGACGTACGATCCCAACTGTAGACATTTCCAAATAAAAAAGTAAATATGTAATTTTTCAAAATCATTTTCAATTTTTGGCAGTATTCTTTTTCGATGTTATTTTGTATAATAGAAAATCTACACTCTAAAGTATATAGGTGCACTGTCTTAACAAATGTCCGTCACAATATATATCGAAACCGTACTTGAAAACAAAGACGAGAACTAGATAGTTGACAATTCTCTATCGCAAAAAAAAGAATTTATAGGTATTGTATAGAAAACATCAATACAAAAAAAGTTGTCCAGAAATTGGTCGTATTCATGAAAATTATTATACTTCACGAATCCGATCAATTTTTGTCCAAATCCTTGTGAAGTTTCAATTAAATTTACCAGACAGAATATTCTATTGTAAGTTAAAATAGGAAATAACATATGTGAACAGGCTTCCCCATCGCAATGAAAGCAGAAACACCAAACACGTATCTCGAAGAAATTATAATGTATCGCAGCAAGCTACAAACCACTTGTCACAATCTAGTCGGTATCTTTGGATAGCTAGCCATCTTGTCAGAACTTAACAAAAAATGTCAGTCTGCGTTGCGTTTTCCGTTAATCGATACAGTCGTAAACAAAATATATGTGCTTATATATTCGTTCCTTAACTTCTGCTTCGAACTTTACACCCTTGATCACTATTTCGGAAATGTCAAGAAAAGCGTACAAAAGCCTCGCCATATACATTTTTCGTTTTCGGTATTTACAGAAAATCTTAACCTTAGTTACCTGAACTAATTGTAAACCTGTATACAAATCTTAATATCCCGTATTGTTTTATTAAATCGTGCAAACGAATCATAATGAAGAATGTTGAATCACAAAATATCATACAAAAATTATTTTTGTACATTTCATCGCGCAACCTTGCAGTGTCTACTTAATAGTTATTATTAAATTATTACTGATAATTAGACTACTTAAATAAGGTTTCCAGTTTAAACGATAATTAAAATTATTCTAATATTACCATGTCAAAGCAATAAGGTCTAATTTTATACACTGTACACTTTTATGTGATGAATTATGTATGAATATTAAATACTTAATCACATTCTGGTTTAAGAAACTATAGATTAAATATGAACCGTATGAATGCAAGATGAGAAAACGCATACACTGAAAATATGTTATGTAAACTTTGCTGAATGTTGTTTAATTTTTGTAAAGAAACCCATATTTTTCAGTGTATTTGTTTTATTCGCTGCTGTTACTCACAATTAAATCTTCAATGAGCGGTGGTTAGTGGTTTACATATATGCAAGTTTACAAAGAATTGTTTAAAGAAAAGATTACTATTTTTGTTAATAGGTTTCAGATTATTTTTAATCAAGATTGTTACCTTCTTTTATTTATTTTATACTAACTGAATTTTAAGTATTGATTTTTATTACGTTTCGTTAATAGAAATGATTAAAATATTTATGAAATGTTTGTATTCCAACAGACATTCTAAATAATTCTAGCCTAATTGCTTATATTCCTTTAGGAAAACATATACAAAAAATATGCTCTGAAAATGAAAAATGAAATCTATTACCATTTAGATATTTTAACATTTTAAGAATAAGTTAAAACATTATTACTGGGATTTATATTATTGCGGCCATAATCTCAAAAGAATTACTTATAGCCGCGGTAATGTGGACACCTAAGTACAGTATAACCTCGATATAAGAACCATCTACGTTAAAAGGATAGGAACTTCCTCTTCTGTTTCCGAACGCTTTAGCTGGTCCATACCGTTCCATGCATTTTATGCGACACATACTGGTGAAATGTACGTGGAAGGTATACATCTTGAACTTTCTTAGTCACTTAGAGCGATAAGTTCTTATATCGAGGCTCTACCGCAGTAATATCCACATTTAGCCTATGTATTTTTGAAAGACCAAATTTATCATCCAATTGTTTCATCGTGGACCTAAAAACATCCCACGATGCGTCAGTTTATGATATACTCTGAGCACACTCTTCATATACTTAAAAATGAATTTTAATTAAAGCATATATACCGTTATTCATAGTTGATAGTGGGGGAATATTTCCCGCCAAATACTGAACATATCTGAAAAAAAAAACAATAACACCTTAAACGGCAAAATTATTTACCAATTATTTTATAATACTTCCATGAACTATAACTTTAAAAGTATATATTTATAGGAACATCACTTATTTATATCATATTTTAATGATAAAAATAATAAAAAGATATGAGCAGAATAGAAGGCTCGATTGAATCAAGATTACCTTCTGCAATTAAAACTATAACAACCGTACATATATATTACACTTTTAGGGGACCATAAACTCCTCATGTTGGTTACGTCATTTTCTAACCTAAATCTATAAAACCAAACCGTCAAATATTGTGAATCATTTAGTCTCCGACAGATTCTCGGCTGTAAAGACTAAATATCCTCAGTTCATTTATAGATTAGAAATTGACGCTACAAACGATGTTGGTTGGCGCATCCCTAATTACCTATGATGTTAAAGATCATCAGAGTCTGATATTATCTTTAAGAACATTGATGAACGCGTTTTTTTTTAAATTTGCTAAGCTATTGCGAAAAATCGTTTTCACATAATTATCCCTACTTTTGTATATATCTGGATGTACCTTCCCATAATTCATATAATAATCGAAATACAATATTCCAGATCAGGCAAACTCATAAATGTAGAAGATAACATCAGATAACTACATCTTCTACCAATTCATTAACATAAAATGCTAAATCAAAATTTGCCGAGTTAGCTAACTTAACTATCCAATTGATTCACTTGACGTCCGGTTCCAATCATAAGCCACAAGACTGACAATATTCTGTTGAGTTTCAGCATTGAGTTAATATTTACGAATTTAGATTAGTCAATTGCCCAGATTTGTTGGAATTAACCGGTTACGACAAAAAACTAAACTACACTTCTTTGTGGATTCCGTACGGTGTTTCAGTCTGGGAAACCTCAGTTCGTGTAGTATATACACTAGCAACAATACGAATACTGGAAAAAACAAACCCTAGAGGAATAATTTAAAGTGTTACTACAAACTCAACGTGACCCTCGAAAAAACAATTGGTTTTTTGATTCCTCTGGCTGGAGGGTAAGTTGCGCAGCCATTTCATTGGAATTGCCCAGCTCCAAAGCGTAGGTCTTCTTAGCTGTCCTTGCAGCATCCTCATTTTCACATTGGGTCTTGACGTGGTGAGAGTAAATCTGAAAAGCAGCAGCCAAGGCGTATGTCATCTGCCTAGCATGATGTTTGGATTCGCACACGAATCCGTGACACTCGAAGGGCGACGTCTGCCGGAAGTTGTCGGTTTCCCTTACGACGATCATGGAGAAGACCCGAGTGTACACCAGGTCCTGGACCCCGTACGAGATGGATTCGATAGGGTACATCTGCGAGATGCCTGCGTCGTATCGTTTTTTGCCCAAGGGCAAAAGTGCGACGCCGTCTTCGGAGATGACAAGCTTTACGAAGGGCAGGATGGTACCGGGAGGAAGGGCCTTGGCTGCGGCCACCATGTTGTCCACGGGCATTCGGGTATGCTTGATGCCCCACAGGCCCCTGGCATCGTGGGACCCAAGGTATTTCACCTGGAAGACTTGGGGCAGATCGCTCGAGCCCTCGAACACGTTATTGTCCACGGAAAGCTTAGAAAGTCGGCTCGTCAAGTCTTTTCGTCGGTCCTCGCTCAAGGTCGGATCCACCCGCTCTTTCTTCATCTCGATCGCTGGCCTTGTGATCTGCGCCACAAAGAAAATCTTTTAGTTTCAGATTTTTAACGGTGCATCCGATCAAATCGAATTCCCGCGCTATTATATACAGTAACTAGTCATTACATCGCTCCATAAAAATCAAACAAAAAAGAAAGCTGCTACCAGACTACTCTCGACTTATTAAAGTACAATTAACTATAGTTTCAACAATACTCGAGAAAATTTATAAGTATTGTTCAATCTTTAAATCAATTCCAACCGTTTCCATACAAACTATACGTTAAAGACTTAGCATTATTTGATGTGGATGTATAATTATTACCATATTTAAGGTTATTTTCTAACAATGTACTGAAATATTTCATAGCAAAGGTATTTTTTGAGTAAATACCCGGATTTAATTGATGATTTATCTGTACATCTTTTATATCGTACATTAAATCTAAAGTTTCTGAATACAATACCCTTTGTTTCTTTTCTAGTTCGTAACCTACTGCCAGTCTCTCTAAGTCTGTTCATTTCGAAGTCGCCCATTCTCTAATCTTTTTACACGCTTGAAAAAACTCACAATGTCAAAATAAATAATTCCTTCAGTTTCGCTGACCTCCTTATTTTTTCGTTTTATCGTATTTTGACCATCATATTCACATTTCCGTACTTTATTTCTCTCTTGCCTTTTATAAGCTTTCAAGAGACATTTACCGTTTTCAACCGAGCAACGAAAAGTAACTGTTTTTAAAACTATTGTAACGTTAAATAAATGAAATGTATTATTTTATTTTTACTCTAGTAACAAAAAATAATTTTTGGCATTCTGAATTGAAAACAATTAATCGATCAAATCACCAACATGAAAAAATGTAATGATTCAACAGGTTAACTGAGAAACCTATCTGGAGAAAATGTGTGCATTCAACAGGTTACAATAAGTAGACAAATTAAATTGTCTACCCATATAAGTCTAAGCATTACTCTTCTCTCCCTACTCTGCAAAACGTCATTCACTTGAAATGCTATCTTAAATGAAATCAGCTGTCCCTTAATTTAATCACGGATTCAATTTAACAGTTAAGATTGGTTTTAAAGCAATTCCTTTAATTATAATAATAGCAGCAAGTATTTAGTAATATTCTGGAGCATTTTGCGAAAATATTTTCCAGTTACTTCAGTCTCGTTACCTACTTTCGTTATTAATATACAATTTTAGCGAGCCGTCTTACGTATGTAGACTATGCAGCGGGACTCGGTAATTAGCGGTAGGAGCTGCTAAGATCGTTAAAGCGATCAAAATCACAATCACAAAATAAAAAACACGCGGTTGCATGTTGTTTTGAAAAAATATAATACATTGCTCAAGCAGTATTTGTGCTTTGTTTTAAATACAGTTTAAATAATTTAATAAACAAAAGTAGTAAGATGAAATTAATTTATTATTGTGAAAATATGTAATATAGAAATTCAGTTTAAAATAAAAATGATTTTAATACGAAATTATTAGAAAATATAAATTTAAAAAATTGTAACAAAATATGAGATATGAATTGTGATAATTGCTTTCATCTAATTACGGACATAATTAACAAGTGTACTATCCTGTTCATTTTTATCCGTTCGTTTTTGCTTTTTTTAATTGTGCTCACGTACGTAATGACTGTTATTATCATTATTCTTGCTAGGTTAGTAACTCCATCATCCCATACACAAACGCATTTGACACCTGCTCATAGCTTGCACGCATACATGTATTGGCAAATACATAAATGCGAAAAAAATGACCATGCATCATCGTAAAATCAAGATATGAAAATAGATGGTATCGGATGTAAAATAATAAAAGCTAACCTCAAAAATTAACATTTACACATTAGGGTGATTTCGATGCCTACTGTAAATGTACCGTTTATCAATGACGGTATAAGTAATAATTGTTTTAATAAATGTGACATCTAATTATACTCAATATAATATTTAATGACTTATAATTGTCCTTCTAAAAAAATGTGTGTTATAATAATGTCATACGCGATGTTCGAGAGTGACACTTTTTACTTCAGATTTCACAAATTAACACATTTATGTTAGAATACTGTGTATTGATTGTTGTGTTCAAAGAAAATGTTTTTCTAGTCAATTTTATATAATAGATGTCATTGTTTATACCAAACAATGCTTAATACTAGAATGTTTGAATTAATTGTTATTTTTTTCTTAAATAATTTTGAATCAATGTTCGTAATCTTCATATATTTTGAATTTTTAAATGACAGTTCAAAATTGAGTTGAAAAATCAGTAACGGCTGATAAAGTGAAATTTCAAAATCGAGAATCGGAAGACTTGTACAAAAAAAATATAGAAACTTTTAGATCTGGGGTTTACTTAAAGCTATTCATAACTTTAAGCAGTACAATTTTTTATTACTTCAATTGTCATATTAGATACTAATTATTATTGCTGTAGTGATTTGAATAGTAAACAAAAATTACTAAACTAACCAAAATTTTGTGTTTGCATCTATAGTTCTTAATAAAAATGAAATCCACTAAGAGAAAAAATAGTAAAATTTACTAAAAAATGACTACATTCTGTAATAAATTGTCGGGACAACTATTAAAAGGAATCCAATAAT
Organism: Trichopria drosophilae; assembly: GCA_030407085.1. NCBI lineage: Eukaryota > Metazoa > Arthropoda > Insecta > Hymenoptera > Diapriidae > Trichopria > Trichopria drosophilae. Next base: position 27,834,202 of record CM059585.1, read on the forward strand.
CTTTTCATCTGTAGTAAATCGTTATATCATCAAAAATTTAGTGAAAACTACTAAACGATATAACCACTTCTACTATTTTACATATTATGTACATTAATATTGTTTTCACATAAAAATAACCTACTATTGTTTAAATGATCACTAGTTCTAAGCATGTATGGTTATATGGTTTATACACGAAGAAAAATGTAATTTTAACATTTCAGATGGTAAATTTGGGATAGACTTGTTGAAAGAAGTTCTTGGAGTTTTGACTAGTCAGACAGTAAAAATTACAAAAATATAGTAATTTTCTCCATTCTACAAGCAAAAAATTACCATCTGAAATAGTAAAATTTCCCAAAAAATGTTTTATGTATATATATTCAATATTTTAATATTTAATAATATTCTAAAATTTTAATAGTTTTCATCTTCTTTTGACTCAAAACTGACTTCATTCGTATTAAATACGATCGTTGATTTGTACAGTTGAATAAATATATTAAACATTTTTTAATAAATTTCAATCCTTTTAATCATCCGCAAAATTAAATATTAAAATGTCATTAATGAATAGTAACTTTGACTAATCGTTTAGTCTTAAATGGGTAACATGTTCCAGTAATGCAAGTAACTCTCACAGTACATTTTACTAAATAAATTATTACTTAACTATTGACTATCTCGCTATTGTAGATATTACTACTTTTTCTTTCAGTGCGTTAATTATTTCCAAATAATGTACTTATAGTGATGTTTATCCAGTTTCTTTAATTGAAAATAGAACTTTTTCAAAAAATACACAATATTACTGGAAATTTTCAATTCGAACACATAGGAACCAGTATTTTATTTTTTATATTTCTTTAAACAAGTAACAGAAGATAATTTTGGGATATCTTAATTATTTGGAGGGAAATAGTAGAACCAAAACGAAAACCAAGTAATCTTGAATTCAAAATAAAAGTTTTAAATTCAATACAAACCCTACCCCAAAAACATTTCAATCTTAATAAAAGAGTTTCTCGGATTTTGCCCGACAAATGATAAATCCGACATTCAAAAACCAGACATTTCAAAAAACAGACATTCAAAAACCATAAATGAAAGCCAAGTAACTCTTGAATTCGAAATGAAAGTTTTTAATTGTGGGTGCACCTCAAAAACCTGACATTTAAAAAAACAAACATTCAAAGAGCAGACGTTCAAAAACCAGACTTCAAAAAACAGGCATTCAAAAACTCGACAAATCACAAAACAGACACTTCAAAAAACAGACATTCAAAAACCAGACAATTCAAAATACAGATATTTGAAATATTCACATTCAAAAACTAAACATTACAAAATGAACACATATTTTAAGTCTTTTTTTTATATGTTTGGGTTTTTAATGTCTGTGTTTTGCAATGTCGGGGTTTTGAAGTGTCTGTTTTGTGATTTGTCGGGTTTTTGAGGTGCACTCAAAATTTTTACGGGCGAGTTATTATCTTTGATTACATAATGTAAAATAAATTGTTCAAAGACTAAAATATTTTCAAACATGAAAATATGGATTGGTTAGGAATTATTGACATGAGACAGAACCGTTATTTATTTATAAGTAATACTAATTCATATTAATACCTTCGCTGAAGGAAGATGGAAATGGCATTTTTTTAGTTTTATACATAAATATTTCTCTGGAGAGATTAGGATGAACATTCAGAGTTTTAAGTAAATTTTGTCGAAAAAAATGTTTATAAAAGGTTATAATGATTACATATGTTTTTTGATGCGCCGGGATCGAATCTTTAAAACGGCTTTCATTTTTTGCATAAGTCAGAAATGATCCAAAAACAAATGGTATGTTTGTTGGAAAAAAATAAAAAAATTTTAATCCATCGTTCAGGCATAAATTAATATTAATTAGTACTACTTGTAAAGTACAATAAACGTTAAACGCCAATAACTACTATTTATTTACCTTTAAAAATATTTTCTAAGAAAAAGGTTTCTAAAGAACACAATATCAAAAACATTTCCGGTTTTTAGTGACATCTGTGAAAAAATTACTGAATTGTTATTTGTTTTTGGAACAGATCAGTTAAAACGCTTTAAAAAAATGTTTACCTTGTAATTACTATTGAAATTGCTATAATGAAAAAATATTTTACATTCAAATAAATAATTGAAATATTTTTAATATACGCATCAGTATACTCGCATTAAATAGTACTGAAAACTACTATGTATCACTGTTAGAAACTGAAAAGTAGTGAATTTTTTACTGAACTGTATACACTCGATATTCCAGCAATATTTTGATGAATTTTAGTTCACAGTTATACTTTATTGAAGGTAATCCTCTAATTATGTACGAAAAATAGACAGCATATTTTAGTTAGGCATTAAATAGTAATATTGTAAGATCAATAATGTTGTAAAACTTATCCAATTGTTTTGACTACGGAATTCTATAAACAATTTCTAACGACCAGTCAAATTTTTATTAAAAAGGTTAAAAAAAAAATAAAGAAATAAACGTAAAACATCATTTATTTTCATTAAAAATCTTTAATCTCCCTAAAATTTTAGGATACATTGCGTAATCGTTACTGTCAGTCAATTATACTAGCATTTCCGTAAAGATAATCTGTGAACGTATGTACTACGCATGGCTAACTTTAATGACCACACTGTATAAAATTATGATATAGATAATTTGTATTTATATTATTTTATAAGATGTAATAATAAAAAACTGTTTATGTAAGTTTATTGTTTAATATATACGAATAATTTTTATGCAAATCTCTATTATTATATTATTAACCAAGGTAGCAGATTTTTATTAATTTCATGTTTAAAAAATACAAAATAGTGCACACAATTTAAATCTAAAGTCTAAGGAATGGATAATATTTAGACGATTATTGTAACTTTTAGGATGTGATATGAAATATGTTTAAAGGTTATGTTTATTATGAATAGCCTTCCACAATATTGGTATTGACCTGAAAAGTGTCCCAATTACGATTCTGATGAAAATAATCGACCAATTTTTACTCAATTTTTTTTTTAATGAAGTTAATAAAATTTGGAATAAAGTTATCCAGGTATAAAAATTAAAAAAACATTATTTATTATGAAAAGAAACAGTTTTTAATAATATTTAAGTTGATAATCAGAATCATCATTTACGAAAAACGTTCGTATGTTAATATTTGTTGTTTTATCCAAACGATGCATAGTATATTTTTTAATCTATGTCGACAATCGTATTCCGAACTCTTCCGGTCGCTTATACCGACTCTTCTTATATGCTGTAAATGAGGCAGGGTTCTTACACTTCTGAAGCAATTTTTGTAGTTCAGATCTACAGAAATGAGTAGTTACGTAAATGCATTAAACAACTGATTCTTACAAAAATAAAGAATGGTACGATTGTTCGGTGTCACATGCAATAATAAAAAAATTGTATTTTATAAGACGATTCTATTAGAATTTATAGTCGCTTCTTAAGATTTCACAATCTTATCCTTGTATAAAAGGATAAGGCTAAGCACTATTTCAATGATAAGAATTGACTATGAATTATTTTGAATTATACCATTTTAGTATATTTTTTCTACGCATCGCTTCGAATTAAAAATTCATTTTTAACGTTACAAAAGTAATTCATAGTAATTCCATAATCAAAAGTGTAGAAAATAAGAACTGACTTATTTCCAACGCGAAAGATTTTTAGGTTATCTTACGTAGAATATTTTTATATCAGACGCTAAAGTTGCAAAATGACATAACGAGGAAGAATATAAATAATACTTTTCTCTTGTTTACTTCAATGCATTTTATTAAGGTTTACGAAATATTTATTGGACCGACTGACAAAATATGACATTTTTTTTATCGGTTGGTTTTGGTTAGAATTAATTTACAAACTAGTATGAAAAGTATATCTCAACAGAGAATGTCTACATCTGGAAACATTTGATTCCTCTTCGACTTATTCCAAACTAATAGTTATTTCGTAAAAAGTGTTACTTCTTTTATGATTAACATGAAGACACATCTTTGTATTGTCCATTAACAATATACCCTCAACTTTTATATTACTCGTCAATCAGAAGAACTGAACATATTCACTGAATTCAAAATTCATCTCCAAAGAAAAGACATAATTTAAATAGCCGGCATAATTTAGTCAACGCCTCTCCATCATCATGTGTACAACAAATCAAAAGTTTATTCCGGACATATCTTTTACGTAATCACACTAAAGTAAACATTATCAGTTGAGAGATCGTATATTGACAATAGACAATACCATTAACCAATCTCCAACAGAATGTGAAGGTCAATGTAAAACTAAAGATTAGAATAGAGCTGACACTGATCGGATATGTTTTATTCGACTTATTTCTTAATCAATATTTATATAATATAATTTTTTGTTGAAACTGATGCTGCACTATGGAAACAGAAGACGTAAAGTCAACTTTTAAGTAAAAAATATCGGGAACCAAATTTCACTTAGGACAATTTAAAAGTCTCAAAGACAACAAACATCAGAACCTAACATTTCCGGTTTTCGTGACACAAATCTTCTATCAAAAGAAAAAGATAAAAATCATAAACAAGATCCAGTCGGAATTAATAATTATAGTAAGGTATATGTACTGTTTACTTTGCTAACGATGAAGACGTTTTCGACACAAACACTTGTTATTTTGGCCATGAATAAAATGAAATTATTTTGGTTACACGTAAAAAGATACCATCATTTGAGACCAGTATTTGAGAAACCGTACAAAAGCTAGCTGCGAACTGTCAAGTCTCTTATTCGCCAGTTTCAAATAGCAGCGGTTGGTATTTAAGGTTAGGCCCGTAGCACGTCGATAGGCGCACACACGTGAAAGGCAGGAGGATCTCATGTGGAAAGAACAGGTAGAAAAAACAAACAAGGACCTTTTAAAGCTAAGGTTAGATCTAAACTTTGAACCTCGTGTACCATTTTAGTTATCGGTTGACTCTTAACTCCCATCGATATAAAACTTGCTCCGAAGGGTATAATTTGAATGAAAAATGCTGTTACAATTTAGGAAACATCCTGCCAATTTCAAAAGCAATTTAAAGAAATCAAGATCAGGGCTGCCGGAGCACCGAATGAATATACGTTTCGACAACGGGACAGCCTCTTACGAAATCGCGGAGTCGGAACGCAGCAAAAACAAACGGTCGAAAGGTGCACCGCAATCCAGGAAACGACCGAGAGGAAGTGCCCGTCGCGAAAACTGCACGTAGATGTAAAAAAAAATATTAACAAAAAAAAATTGAAATAAGAAAGGGCTTGAACTTGGTGATGATTGGTTGGAGTGAAACGATATAAATGTGAACTCACATTTTTGCTGACAGCGTCCTTCGGGATCGGCGACTTGACTTTCAAGTGATACTCGACGACGTTCGGTATGTTCGGCGTGTCAGAGTCGACTGCCGATGCCGATGCCGAGACCTTGCTTGGTTGCTGCTGTTGCTGATGGTGCTGCTCTTTGCGGAGCCGGTCACTTCCGGTTTCCGGTGAGGCCGCGCCTCCGGTAACCACGCCTTCCTTCGTGGACGGGATAAAACCCCTGCTGGAGTTGTTGGGGGTGTTTTTCGTCGAGGCGGCTCCGAGTGTGTGCCTCTGCGCTTCGTGGATCTCAAACGACTGTTTCTTACCAGCAACGGTCGCCACAGGTGACGTCACCGCTTTGCGCAGTCTCTGGTCAATCCTTCCCGCGAATCCGGAGTTCTCGTGTTCCATAACGCCTGCAAATCAATTTTTCAGATGTTCAAGACAATCGGCAGATTTCAAACGATTTTGACTTAACCTAGCGATCATTTATTTTGACAATACATTGTTAGTGACATTTGTACTCTGAATGTTCTAAACATTGATAATACTGAGGCATTTAGATGAAAAGTAACCGGGAATTGAAATTAGATCCGGGTTCATCCAGATTCGGAGAACAGGACCTAACTCTGTTTGCTTCAAATGTGAAAGACATCAAGTCCTTATTATACTTTGTCAATTTATATCTACATAACTGGTCCAGACGTCTTACAATGATGACCTGATACTTAAGTTCAATATTTGGATAGTCTAATACCATCTAAGCAGGACGCAATCATGAGTAGACACTTCGCATTCCAGACTTATGATTACCTCTCACCTAAAATTTAAAAACCGCATTTGATTCGTTTTCCATTAACCCAGCTCTTATTCTAACAATATATTATCTATAGTGGGTATCTAAGACCTAACTTCATTTTGGTTATGCATGGATAGGACATCTTTCTTGGAAAAACCTAAATTGCATCAACCATTCAGTATAAGATTTCTGAGTTTCAGTCTACAAATTAGTTGGACCGGGACACCTCTGTATTTGTTTATAAGTGTCTAATAACGCCAAAGCTCAGGTGGTTCGGATTCCACCTTCATAAACTGTAGGTCCCGTCGCGATTTAGTCCCATATGGATTCAAAAAGTCGATGTAAAATAATATAAAAAAAAAAAAACATTTTATTGCTGGGTAGACGCCACGACTGTCCTCCGTTGACTGCGTCTTAGTCCCATATGGTTTAGAAAAGTCGACGTAAAATAATATAGAAAAAACAAAAATTAGTTGGACAGCTATCAAATACATGTATCAACTAAAGGAAAAGTCTCCTTGATGAATGAATCAATTCCTAAACTAATTTCTTGTCTGGAGCTCAGATTTATTGACAAGACCAATTTTTTTATTCTAATGACAAACGAAGCTTCATACAACAGTAAATTTGTTCCTCACCTAATTATTGCCGGCTGAAGTTTAAAAAGGAATATATTTGGGACAAATCATATATTTGATGCTTCAACTATGTCCTTCTACAGGGTGTTCATATCTTATTTTAGAATCTTAAAACCCCTTCGAAAATAATAGGGTATAAATTGCATGGATATACAATCTCAAAATGTCTTCACTTCAGGAATCAGTACATTGACTATCTATTATCTGTTGGTGAGTAACTGTAGGATGAGTATGGGATTAAGTTAAAGAAATCAATTTGTAGAAATATGCAAATCATGCCGAAAATAAGCTTTAAGAATATGCCAGTACTATAACAAAATGATGATTTCTAATCTTTCTAGGTAATTATTTTTAGAATAATTTTATTCAACTTAATACAATTCTCCACTTTTAGTAATTTGTAATAAAAATACATTTTGTAAATAGATTCTTCATCTGTCAGTTGGATGCTTATACACCCTACATTGATAGAAATTGTTATGGAAATTTTTGGAAAACGTAACTGACGTTTTTACTGTTTAACCATAGCAAAAAAGAATACTTACAGTTAGTAATTTTCCAAAACCATAATAGCAAAATACTTTGAAGTTTTAGAAAATGTCTGAACAACTTAATTATTTTCAGTTACTATAACAGTTAATATGTAATTTTAATTATACGTCGTTTGTAGTCCATTTTTCATTTTCAACATAGATCTAAGTTATACCGTCCAGCGCATAGTTTAATAAGAGGGGTATGGCAAGGCGCATGTTGGGGAAAGGGAAAGGCCAATTTAGATCAACTCTGATTGGTTACTTCTATACCTCTCTTATTCGAATCCCATCCGGACCTACCTCAACCGACCAATTTAGATCAACGGGGATTCGTTGCTTCTGCGCAACCCGAGCGCCCCTCCCTCGCAATATTCGGCAAGAATCGCCAAACCTCGAAACGCTTCGGTTACGTAACACCCGCAACGAACCTAAACACGGAAGTGGGGGGTAGCAAGAGGATATAATTTCGTATAGTATCTATTACTTAGGATATATGTATAGAGCTTAATTACATTGTATAAAAAAAACCCTTATAAGTATAGTTTGATGTCTACATTTTTCCATAAATTTTATTTTTAAGTTTTACAAAGAAACACAAGTTTTACAAAAACAAACAAACATGTCTTACAAGAACTTCACTGTATGAACTTTGATGACCAATTGAAAAATTAATTCTTCAATGGAAGTTGATGTCATATAATGTTATATATTGTAAAACCATTCCCTTCCATTATTGTTGAATTATATAATCTTTTTATAGTAAACCTGAAAACAAACTATACGTTCAGAAATTCAGATATTCCAAAGAGATATTTGCAACTAAAAAATGACTAATTTACTTTTTTTCCAAAAGAAACAACAAATTTTGATTTGAACAAAATCTTCACATTTTCCTATTTCTTGTCAAATCAAGGATTAATGCTTGGTTCATTATAAAGAAATGTATGTATGAGTTTCTTCCTTTTTTTCTACATACAATTTTATTGATAATACGACATTTATATCCTTTTATTCTCCATTTTTTTCTAGCCTAAATTTAAGACTTGAATTAATAAGCTGTAACATCGTTTTTTTTTTAATGGTAATCATGTATAAGGGTATAGCTATTGTTTTCCCTTATTGATGATTTCTGATGTTGGCATAAAGAATGAAATGTGAATAAATTTTTATAAGTACAGTGAGAAAAAGGATTGTTTTACTGTATAGAAATATCATTCAATTGAAAAGTCGTTTTTTAAATGTAAAGATGGCATTGTAATATTAAAGGCGATTCGTAATAATAGTATTTTATTTCTTATAGCAGAATAGACCATTTGTTAATAGTTAAGAAATGTATACTGCGATCTCAGCGGCTGCGCAAATTAACAATAAAATATGGGACATGTGTCTTGTACGATGTATTTATTTATAAAACTCGCATATTTAAGACAACGTATAAATAATATCTTCATTTATTTCTTTTCGTAATAACAACTACTGAACTACAATGACACTCAATCGTTTAAAACAAAAAACAAATAAAACATCCTCGTTGTCATTTGAGGTTATGTTACGATGCGTTTCGATTCCAACCATCATATTTTGTAACTATTAAGAAATCATTACTTTATAGCTACAAGCGAATAGTATACAAATATGTAATTGTTTTATAACTATAACTTGTGGAGCATCTATGCCTTGCTTAGTCATTACAGAGTTTGAGAAGACAATCCAACCCCTCCAGTTGACCTATACAGGGCCTGGCTCCCTCTCACACTGGACAGCGATATGTCCCGCCCATTTTATTGCCACGTGGTCTGAAACAGGCCCATTCTGAAAATCGCTCATGGTGGGGAGAAAAGCACTCCCCATACGTCGGTAAGAGGGGGGTCAATGGGAAAGAGACCAACCTGACGGGATGCAGTGTATTTTCAAAAATATGTATGAATGTACAAAATCAACAAAGATTTGAATTACAAGAAACTAACACAATCACCTGGAAATTGTCTACATATCTACCAGTTACTAGTCACAAATGAACGGGAAATAACTACTGGATTTTTGTACACCTACTATAACTTTCTGACATCTTTAATTATCGTCCATTTTTTATCCTTTCCCATGTTGGTATATTGTATTACAACGTATTTGAATTAAATTACTTCTCCAAAAGTAAAAAGTGAACAAAATAAAACTACAATCATTACATAGTTTTTAGCCTTCTTACTTAGAAATTGTAATTCTCAGACTAAATTAAGAAGAAAGAAAAATATTACATGCATATCCATATATCTTTAAGAAATGTAAAAAATTAGTTAAGTATTTTGAAAGTCACTAAAGTTATTTCATTTTCGAATGAAATAAGCCCATACTCCAACATTTTCGTGTCACAGAATTGTAGAAAAAATGTCGCCTAATGTGATGTCATTTGTCTGATCCCAACGGATTTTCAACTATTAAATGTTACGCCATATTTTGTGGAACTAGGCTGTAAATTTTTGTTTACATCTACTATTGAAATGGAGGTCAACTGTAACAGTTAAAATATTTTTCAAGCGCCATCTGTCGGAATCATTTCGATTCCCGAACCAGCGGCTTTTTTGAAGAAACACTTTTTAAGCCATGTTGAAATGTTTGATTGATGCAAACACTACCGATTGCGTTGCAGGATATAAGCCTCCAAATTTGAATTTATCATTTGTTATAAATATCACCCTGCACAAAATTCTATCTACAGTATTTAGCTTTTGAAAATTTATGAAATCAATTAGTCATTAAATCATGTTATCAACATTTTAGAAACATTTATGATAGTAGTTTTATGATAAATATAGTCAACTGTCAACGATAACTATGACTCTGAATATTATAAATTTGGATTAACTTTAACACAGGAAACAATAGAAAATAAATATTAGAAATCATCGACAAAAATTATTCAATCATTTTTTAACAATTTTTATTGTACATTTAAGTACGTAATAAATACCAGCATATCAGTATAGCTCGACCACAATTGGGTGGGAAAATATCGCATGGTTCAATTGAATCTCTCTTCGCAAGGTTGCTGGTATGTCCCGTATTATTGTGGACGGCATTTATCTACTTATTTAATCACCTAAACTCATTCAAACCACAGTTTGTACAATGTGAAATACGAAGGATTTTTAAAAGGCAGACAATTAACGAAAATATTAGGATTTGTGTTATTCCACTACTAATTTTTTCACAAAATTTATTTAGAATGTCAAAATGTAACATACAAATTCAGAAGGTTTCTTGAGTTGGCAAACCTATTCAAGAATTGAAAAAAAAATAAGGAATGTGCACGCGCCAGTACAAAAAAAAACACACACACAAAGTAACTTTGAAGACTGTCATCATGTGACTCAGAGAAGGTTTGAATACAACTTGAACCCATATGGCTGTCGGTCTTAAATGCTGTGATTATTTTAATTAAGCCAATGCGAGTCACCATACGGCTGCAGAAGTGTCAAAAATATCGAAAGTGGCACGTTGCCATCACTTACGAAACCACATTTATTCTCTTACAACATTTCGTTCTCAAAAGAAAAAGTTTCAAAATTTTACCTCAGCAAGTTTTGGCGCCCAATCTTGGACCAAGATTTAACAAAACCAACATAGTTCTTGTCTTTCCACCTGAATTCTTTTATTACATGTTTATATTTCAGATGCAAGAAAACACGTCGAATCAAACGATAATAATCAAAATAATAAATTACACCTGAAGAACAGTTACATATGCATTTAATTCGTATTGTGTGCATCTCTTTTACTTCGAAATGTTGTGCACTGATTGCAACGCAACGGGACTTACACACTATACTCTAAAGATAAACAGCAAATTCATCGTCCTCGTTGCGGTTCGACATGCAAATATCACAAATGAGTATTCCATCGATTAATAATCAACGAGTAGATTGTTGAGCAATTCCTCTTTTGTTTGAACTGAGGTCGTCGCTATTCCTATCGAGCGCATCGAACCACGAAATTAGAAAAGGACAATGGAAAAAAAAGAAACTTTCTTAACGTTTCGACTGAAACCGGAAAACAGCTGTCGGGCAGCACGTGCTGCACCTTGCACCTGACTGGTCCGTTTTATTTCGACTTGAACCGCTTTGGCGAGGCCGAAAACATCGAAAAGGCAATGAACCACAACTTGAATGAAGATGGATCGAATTAGCGGTTGAAGATTGGTTATGGTTATTTTTAGGCACGTGCCCAAAAATTACGGTTCCATGCGACTCCGACTTTTTTTCAATGCAGGTTTCCGATCATTTCGTGCATTGCGTCACTGGCTCTGTTATTATATAATCATTAGCGACGAACTTCTGATGGAAGGTCATGAACGCCGCGAACAGCAGTTGCTACTCGTCCTTTACACAGTATCAATCATTTGATTGAAATTTGTCCTTTCGACTGTAAATTACCAATCTCCGGACTGGGTACAGATGTAATTCATAAATTTGCAATTTTAATCATCGATAAAAAATTGTTAATCTCTTGAACAATCGCAAAGATGTAAATTGCAAATGATTTTTATGTAATTTTCATAAATAAACCATAAAGTAGCAATAAAGCTGTTACAAAGTCTGGAATTTTAAATCACCCTTAAAAAGCAACAGGTAGTGTTTTCTCCGGCTCATTTTCATATTCCGATCAAGATAACCGCAGGCGTCCCCCCGGTGCAGTTTTATCGTTCAATCACAGGCGATATAATTCTCGCCGCGTCCAGTAAACGTACTTTCTTTAGAATCGTAATTACGCGCAATAAGCTTCTGGTTCATATTTTCTAGTAAAGTTAGAGGGAATAAAAAACCGCCAGTTATTCGAGGCTAATTCAATTCATTAATTAAGCACTGCATATCGGTTAGTCGCGTGGTTCGTAAACGTCTTAAAAAAGGAGCGTTGATGCGATAATGGCTACGTTGTAATAGGGCGGCACGGAAGGCGTCCGTTCTTCTTTCGATGACCAAATGACACCGGTTTAACGACCGAAACAGGAAAAACTAATAAAAGGTACTGCACGAAAGTGTTAACGACTTCAACGCAGGAAAAGAAAACACTAATTACCCCGCCAGACTTTTTTTTTTGCAAATTTTTCGAATTAGTCCCGAAAGGTCCTTGCTCGTCACGGTTGGTATACTGGTGTTTCTTTTCGTACGTGCAAAGAATGAAAAGTCGACACCTAGGTTTAAAATTTTCATGAACTTGATACGGAGGGTCCGTTATGTAGATGGGGCTAGTTTTTGTGCCCGTTGACGGCCGGGGAATTTAAATAATCAAAGGGTCCTGCAACAGGCAACCGGAAGTGAGTCAGGTGACCGATAGTTGCAGGAAGGGTCGGATTCATTAATGTATGTGCATATCCAGTGTTACGATATATGCACGAGAGCGTCACAGGTGCGTGGTTTCTGCCTTTTTATCTTACAATACTTTCACACGCATTTCAGCGATTTCTTTTGGTGTCCGTGAGTGACCATGATCTACCTTATCCGTTTCAAGTTTCGAGGAGCGCAGTTTTCCGTTTTTTTTTATCCGAGGGAATTTTAGTTTTCATGAATTCCGGTTGGAACATGAATAAACAATAAAGCATAAAAACTAACACAATAATAAATGCCTCATGACGAACAAGGATGGAATTTATGCATATTTTTTAATTTTGAACTTTTTTGTAGAAAAAAACATTTAACAGTGACCGTCAATTTTTAGACAGCAAAATAAATTATGTTATTCGGTAAAGATATAAACATAAATATTTAAACAATTTAATATAAGTATTTGTTAATAAATTGCAAATTTTCAATATTAAGAATACTTCCATGTCTAAGCAGACGAGTTCGTTAACGTGTAACATGGTCGTATATTTCACGTATATTATACATGCAATGTAGTCGGTTTATTCGATGTGGTCAGTATATTCTGTGCTTTAATTATCTATTGTAAATTACTGTGTAATATCTACAACCTTCAATCATGCAATTTTATTTAATCATATACTAATGCAGTATTTCTTTTACATAATAATGCTTCTTTTTAGTATTTCACAATATTTTGTGACTAATAGAGGAAATAATTATTATAATTTTGAATTTGCTGAATAAAAAATTCAATAAATAAAAAATGTTCAATTGGAGTATTGCTACATAATTAACCAAATTTTAAATACATTTATAAAAATTACCCCTTATACAGTCAATAATCCGTTCAATGTATGGGCTGTATTCGACGCTCTTTTTTAGCTATACCCTTATTTTATTTATTGTTTTCGTAGTCAGAGACATTTAACCTCAAATACCTTCTCGTTTAGTATATTTTGGATTTGATATGTATTTAAGGCACTCCGAAGACCAAAATCTGGAAAGAATTGCTCCTTTAAGCAACTTTGGACATGTCACATTATATTTTTGTATAAAAAATTAATATTAGATTAGTAATACATGGGAAAAAAATGTTCTTCCTTTAACGACATATATTTACTTAAAATAGATTTACTTGAATCAAGTAATCATATTTGTGATTCAAATAGATTTTTGTTGGTTTAAGAGAACATTTATTTTCTCCAAGTAAATCATTTCCTTGTCATATTATAACCTACAGTAAGAAAATACTGTCTTGAATCAATATAGTATTTTCTTGAAACAAAGAAATATCATTTTCAATAAATATTTTACTACGTATAAGAAATCATATGTTTAGATTAAGATTTGATATCAAATTAATAAGAGAAAATTAATAATAATTAATAATAATAATTAAGATAAATAAAAGAAAATTATATTTTAACTTATTAATATACTAAATGTTGTGTTACTAAATTTCATTAAATTGTTGTTTATTAAATTTTATTAAATTGTTGATAAGCATCTAAATTTGGAATTTACATTACTTTTTTTCAGAGATTTAATGAACTACACACGTAACGTACTTTTGAAATAAAATTACTTTTAGTAGAACATCCTGTAAGTAAAAGTGACCAGTACACCTGTCGCGTTATGCCCGCCTACGACAGAGGAACGGTCGTTTCAATACACCGGGTAGCCAGAACGAAATCTCGCAGTACCCAGATTCGATAAAAAAATAACAAAAAAAAAAATATATATATATAATATCATAACGAATATATTAGATTAAAATTGTTTATATATAAATCTTGCAGTTAGTTCAATTCTTAATTAATAAAATGTAGAATAATATTAATAAATTTTACTTTTATCCTAAATACCAATTTTGAATTTTGATTCTAAAGTATAGCTGGAAAATGTAAAACACTTTTTTTTTAATTTCCCATAGGAATGAAAAAATAATAATAATTATATTATAAAAATAATTTTCTTGTTACTATCAATTTTGATTAAAACAATTTGGATTAAAATTTTTAATTTACAAGCGTATTCTGTGTACAGAAATAATTGAATTGACTATTTTAATAAGTCAACAAACAATTAGCAAATGGAATGAATTCTAAATAATTACTTTTTGAAGGTTAAACAATTCAACTAAACTAGTATTCAGCAATTTCATATATTTTCGTATGTATTGTATATTTAGTCTTTTTAATGCTGTTAATTAAAACTATACGTTACTCTTAACTCATTAACGTCTACGTGACGCAATGTTGTATTCAAGTTAGGATCGTTGCCATATGAGGAACATAATGAAAAAATATTTGGGAATCATTGTATCTTATGTTTTTGCGGGTGATCTTTCTAATGATAGTGGTTAGAAATTTTTAACCACTGCTTAAATCTGAATTAGATAAAAACTACTAATCTAAAATTAAAAGTGACTTACTAGAAATGAGTGACTTGTTACAACAAAATATTGAAAACTATTAATTTACTAATAAAGTTCTGTAATCTAAAAGTTGAAATTAAATACTTTTATTTAGTTTTTAGAATTAGCAATAAATTAACAATTTTTCATTATTTGTTAGTAAATATGATTGTTAATAAAATAAGTAACCCATTGTAACAATCCTGTTTAACTAATTCAGATTTAGAACCTAAGAATACAAAAATAGTATATTTCGTTACTATAGTGTGGGAAATACGATTTCCCGGACAAATAATGATGAACTCGGCACGAGTGCCTGACTAAGCTAAAAATAGCGCGGGAAATACGGGTTTCCCACATATCATTAGGAAAAAATATTAAATCTTAATAAAATATAATGTCAATATAATGTTTAATATACTGTCTTATATTTTCGATCAGTAAGAAATTTCAAATAAAAATTCTTATCATGTACTATTTTAAAAGCAATATATAAACTAGTGTTGGCGTGGTGCCTCGCTCACTTCGCTCGCTCAGAAACTTCGACCCAGTGGAGAGTCGGCTATTCCTTAATACTCGTTTGTTTACTAACAGCTTTCAATTATATTATAAAATTATATTGATATTTGGGGGTCCAATCATATTTAGGTCCAAGTGGCTTCGATAGATGTGTTACAACAATATAGTGTTTCTTATATGTATGAAAATTGAAAATGAGCATTTTCAAAACTTCGACCCCGACAACAGGCCAGCCAGAAGTATTAATAAATAAAAGTTGCAAAACACTTACTTCATGCACTTGTATTCTAATAGACTATTCGATATTTACTGTGTTTTACTAATTACTATCTGTATTATTATGATATTGTATATACAATATATATACATATAAATAGTCAAAGATATCTTGAAAGTGTCGAAAAGATCTATGACGGATATCTTATAGATATCTATAAGACATATTTTAGATATATCGAAATAGTTATTTTCGTATCAAGGGCGTAAAAGAACTTTGCGCCCTTAGGTGGTCAACGCGCCCGTAGGTGGTCAACGCGCCCAAGGGGCTGGCAAAGACTACCCCTGGGGGTAGGGGGTCGAAACGTCGAAATTTTATGAAAAACAATAGGGTAATTTTTTTGCCGCGATGACCAAATTCAATACTTTTTCAGACAATAGTCATAAACATTTTAAACCAGTTTTTATGGCATTATCGTTGACTTTAGGAAGAAAATACATACAACCTTTTTTGTAGAGAATTTCATCCTCTATCTTTTTTGTTTAATACATTTTTTAATAAAATTTGCATTTTTCAAAATAAATGAAAAAAACTACGAAGAAACTTAATTGGGGCTAATTTTTTTTAGTAATGGACGGATGGATCTGCCCCAAAATCTAATCAGGTCTAAGTTATGCTAAGACGCGTATTTAAAAAAAAAATGTATGTCAATACGCTTATCCGTTCGCGAGTTATCGCGAGGCAAAAAAACGGGACGTAGGGACGTACGGACGTACGCACGTACAAGATCACGGACACAAATTTTTTTATTGTTGATTTGGGTTCCTTAGGGTCTGAAACGTCGACATTTGATGAAAAACTATATGGTAATTTTTTTGCCCGAAGTGACCAAATTCAATACTTCGTCCAGACTTAGTCTGGGTCGAAGTAATATGGATTGTATTTTATCGAGTATTTTTGTTTGCATTCTAAACAGAGATCCGGAATTGTAAAACTTTTAATGCTTTAGCACAGGTAGCCGTAAAAAGAACGTTACGCAGAATTTTTCCGTAAATAATAAACGACGCTTTACATTTTTACCGATTATACAAGAAGGTTGCACCGCTAAAGAAACATGCATATATATAAATCTTGTTGCAAAGTATTTCGGGGTTTAAAAAGATTCGTATTTATGGAAACGATAATTTTAAGTTATTTGAAATATGATTATTCAAAATCTAATTCCTTTTGAGAGAACCGACCGAGAATATTCGAAAATAAGTGATTTTCATTTATTTCTGAAAATTCTCTGTCAGTTATAGTCAATTAATTTCTTTAACACTTTCAGAATACCGCTTATACGAGTTTCCCACTCTTTCGCGTTTTAATTTATTGGCAAAAACTCGAATTTTAAACTCGTTATGACCAAAAATGTTGTTCGTATCACGGACGTAAACTATTACACCTTTTCTGAAATAAGTAAAAATATTATTATATTAATTTGTTCATTTTTCAAAATCGGACCAAATCTACTCCCGATTTTTGTTGTTGGCATTTTTTTGTGCCGACAAATCTGGAATCAACAAATACACAGTCCAATTTTATATTGCCCTATAAGAAATCGATTCTTGTAGGATTTTTGCTTCAGAAGCCAAATATTACCGTCCAAATATCCAATTGACTCTAGTTTTTGAGATATTGAAGGACGAAGAAAAAAAATCCGATTTCAAGCATTTTGAGCATCTATTCACAGTTCAAAAATATGCTGTTGTCCTACCAGTAAGAGTCAATTCTGATAGGATTTTTCCCGCAAAATCCAAATATGTCCAACAAAATAACTAATTGAACTTAGTTTTTTACCAAATTCAAGGTCAAGGAGGTCGAAAACTGTGTTTTGGACATTTTTCGCATCTATACTATATTTCAATTTGGGCAAAAAGTAGGTCCAATTCAATATTGTGCCATACATATTTGGATTCGGCAGGAAAAATCCTGACAGAACACAGGAAGAATTCTGTGGGCACTTACTTATAGGGCAACAAAATTTTGTTGTACTATAATATAGGTTTGTCGTCGTTAAAACAAATGTCGTTAGGTCAACTCAGATTTGATGGAAAAGACAATACCTGATGTTATTTCTACCAAGCCTTGTACCTACAATTTATTTTGTTTCGGCAACAAACCCAATAATTGGTTTAATCCTTATTAGTAGACTCACAATTATTTAGTAACCCCAACAATTCCTTTTGCTCCGTGTTTTAAGAAGCCCTATAGATAATTGCAATCCAAATTCAGAAACCTCAAAAAAAAACTTAATTAACATTTACTTTGCCCCTCCCTCCCCCTCCCTACACACACACATATTATGTTATGGATTTTTCTGACTCCTAGCGGTGATGATAGGTACTACTATGGTCCACTTGTTATTATTAGTTAATTCAGTAAATGTATAAATCGATATTCAAAGAATGTATACAGGAATTCCTTTGTAATATTTTATATAGGTTCTCTCTCGAAATACTTTCTACAATGATACAAATATGGCGACGTTCGGTCACACTCAATTTTCTACTCTAACCGTTCTAATGTTACTGGTATGCGCCCTGCTTTTTCTTTCAATATATTTTCATACAGTAAAAGGTATTGTCTGCAATAATCATAACACTAGCAAGAATGTGGAAGGAATAGCACCGCGTTCTGTTGCGTTAAAATAAATTGACAAAACTATCACGTGACTAGAAAACGTGTACATCAATTGAAATAACACACCAATCATTGAGAACTGTTGGGTATTTGTTGCCGTTAACAAAATAAGCAGGTGCTTGACTGATACGGCGTCTCCGGACGATTGTAGACATCGATAATTTGAATAATCATGCGGAATGACTTTAAGAAAGGAAGCCGCGATAGAACCGAGGAGTATCGATGTTTCCACTCGAAAGCATCGATGAGTACTATGGCAAAAAAAATAGATAAAAAAAAACAGTTCGTGTTCGCCGACCGTGCGACATCGCTCTTACCATTGTCCGACAATCTAATTCGTACCTATGCGAGAGTTCGTGTTACGAAGCATATGATTCCGTTTTCATTTCAAACTCGCACCGAGCAATTACAAGATATACCGTGAACTCCGCGTGCCGGACAACGGAAACCGGTACGTCGCAAATGACGACGAGATCTAACGATGCGTGAGCATCCGCTGTTCGGGGTGTCCTCTTCAGGAGTAGGATACGAAACTCGCCAACGCGTCAAGATATGACTTAAAAAAAACTAACGACTCACGTCGCACTATAATGCAAACAAAAGAACGACACCGAGAACGGACGTTACCTACACGTGTCGCACAGGTACAATACGTTTCCGCATACACATGTGCGTCCATAGTGGCTAACAATCCGTTTATTCGGTGACTTCTGATCGCCCGTTGCGTAAGGTTCTGACACAATTTAAATTTCGACCGAACCCGATGATCGCTGATTCTCGCAGATATCAGAAACGTGGTTGGAATTATACGTTTTTAGGTTGAAGCCCTAGAAAGTTATATTCGGATTTCCCTTCTTTACCAAGCAAGCGGCAGATCAGTAAAGTTATGAAATAAAACAGGCTGGAGAAAAAAAAAGGGGTCATCTTGAATTCTTGCAGCAGCACTTTTTCAGCATGTCAAAACTAAAACGAGGTTGAAAAAGCACGTAATAAAACGCTATTGCAAGAACCCAAATAGCAAAGCAGCAACTACAGTAGTCCTCCCCTTATTTAAACTTTTTCCGACCGTTTTTTAACTTTTTCTCCTCGTGAGTTCCCCCACCATTCGTCATGCCCTTGTAGTAGCCGTCCACATTTGACACATATATGTGTTCAAAATAGTGCAGACTACTGTTTGCGCTTACAGGTCAAGAAGGACGCCACTATATGTTTTCTCTCTGTTTATATTCTCTCATACTGCCAGTCGTGGGGATGAGGGGAAGAGTTACATTAAGGGAAGAAGCCGCCATCTTCATTGACTCGAAAGGTTAAAATACGAGGAGGACCACTGTACACAATTTGCCCCTCGTGTGTCGACAGCAACTGCACGAAAATGAATTCTGCAAAGTTTGGTATACTTGTTAGTATCTCGGTATAACCTCCACAATACAATGTTTTACAATAACATAGAGTCCCGGTATATTTACTCACTCTCATTCCCCTCCTGTCTCATTATATTTACCAAAAGAAAGGGAGCAGCGCTTTTCCCACTCCACTTATCTTCGCGACGTTTCAGCAGGCCCTTCCTAAGGTCTCATCCCGCAAGGTGGGGGAAAAACGAGTGGCGAAAAACAAATATAACGAGACGGAAATGGGCAGATATGCTGGGACGTAAATATAGCGAGACGCCAATATACCGGGACTCTACTGTAACTATCTACTCCTGTATTTCATCTCAAACGTTTTGGCATAAGAACGTCTTCGCAGCGTTGTTGCAAAGATGGCAGAGCGGAACTCTAAAATCAAATTATGTGGAATTAGATAAATAATTTTTATCGTTTTTCGAAATTCCATTACTGTGAAGGTTACAGTAATAGTTGCACGATTCGTGTTCTAATTTCAAAGAAATCGGTTCAGAAATTGTTGAGAAACCCCGGAAAAAAGGGCTAGTTTAGAACCCTTTGAAGCACGGTGGTCCCTCAGGGACCACTTTTCTGCCAGATAATTTCATTTATAGAAATGATTCGATTTTGAGGTATTTAAAAATATTGGTTGGTTCTTCTAGTAGCTAAGGTATTTGTCAACAATATTGTACCACTAATATTCAAATTTCATTTGTTGTAAATAAACAAACACTACAGAAAATGCAGTTTTTAAAAAAAAAAAAACCGTTTTCCAGCTTATTTCAGGTTCGATTTTCATGGCCATTTTTACTAAGAGGGTTTTATGGTCGCTGATGACGAATACGGGGTCAGATTTCCAAAATTCAAAATGGCGAATTCAAAATGGCAGTACAAAAAATTTTAAAAATAACATGTACTTATGCCTGGAAACGTTTATTCGAAGATTTTTGGGGCCCCGAAATCCGCATATGTAATACATTTTGAATTTTGAAAACTCTGAGATAGCAGATTCAAAATTTGCTAAAACTATTTTTGCAGTTTTTTGATATTAAGAATTACTAAAATTTAGATGAAAAATTGTACATTAGATATTGCCGACTTTGACTGCTTACCCTTGCCACAACCCGAGCTAACGACGATGACGTAGTAAGCTTGTAACTCTACCTTTTTTGTTTAATATTTTTGTGTTTTTCTTAATATTTTTTGCAACTTTTCGTTTCTTTTTTTAATCCTCCTTTAGTTTTTGATTTTTGCCCGTAAAATTGTATCGTCTCGTAACGATTGTGCAACCTCCAACAGGCTTCAGGGCTCCAATCTTCATTCAGGCCTTAAAATTTTAATCTTGGATCCGACATTTTGAATATTGGAAATCCGATGCCATATTCGTAATCAGCAACCCCGAAAACCCTCCCGAGTTCCCAATTTCATCTCGATCAAGCAACCTTTTCCTAATTTGGTCCGCAATCTTGGATCCGTCATTTTCAATATTGAACATTTGAAACCATATTCATAATCAGCGATTCCGACAACTCCCGTGTACCAGTTTCATGTCGACCAAACAACTTTTTCGTAATTTGTTCCGCCATCTTGGATCCGCCATTTTGAACTTTGAAAATCTAAGGTCATATTAGTAATCAGCGATCCCAAAAACCCCCAAGTAATAAATTCCAACCATTTTCCATGTAAAGAAAAATGTGTGCTTCAGAGGGTTAAGAGGATGCTAAACTATCTAATTGTAAGTAATACAGTCAATTCATAACAAAAATACGGAAAAAAAGAAAAAAAAAAAAGGCGTCAGTAAAACCGAATTATTGCAACTAAAAGTAGGTATTTAGCCGGCTCTTCAAGTATCTAAAAAAAACAGTAGAATCAAAGAATTTTAGAAGGGCTATAATGAAATCCCTAGAAAAAATGTTGAAATCTAAAAAATTAAATTCCAACTGCTGTGCGAAATCATGGGAGGCTTAACGCTACCAAAGCAGGCATCACGTACTACGTCGCAATTACGTGTTTATCCGTAATTTCAAGTAGTATTGGGTAAACGGTTGCTAGATAACATGATCGCGTCTTCAAATCAACTATCCTACTGGTTAGAATTCGAGGTCTTATTATGTCACAAATTGGAATCGCTGTTTTGTAATAATGAACTACGTATATAAACAATCCGATATTATATAGGCAATGCAAGCATACGTTTTTATGCCATGCAAAGATTCCTAGGATGTGGTAAATCCCATCTTGCAAGGTTGTTGCTAATGAAAAATGACCATAGATTTGAATCAATGGGAAACTAGTCGGTTATTTCATGAATTTTTATAATCATCTATGTTATTGTTGATACTCCAAGCCATCAAAATTTGACTGACCTTCAGAACCAAGAAAACAATCCCTGAATCGTTGATCTCAAATGTTTCGATAAATTTGGGGTTATGTAATATCAAACGACAATTCTATATAACTGAAAGTATTATTTTTCTCCTTACAGTGCGCTTTAAAACCCAACTTGAAAACAGTCCTATAGATTTCATAAAATTTTTCTGCCAAATTTTATCCATCATTTTGGTTTTTTCTGGAATTGTAATCCCGCTAACATTTTATTCTTTGAAAGGAAGTCTATGATTTAATTGCAATATAGTTCGTTATTTACAATTGATTCGGCATTATTGTACATGTGAAATGTTCACTTTATGAAATGCAAGAAAACCAATTTTTCCTTTTTGTTCGAAAATAACGTTATAGACTCAATGCAAATCACAACGTGATAACGCTTACGTGCAATGACGTAGTTAACTTCGTCTCCGTTAGGTGCGCGCAGACTTAAGAGGCATTGGTTCGCTCCCATTGTAGAAATGGATTTTCAAGGGGTATATGATGATGACTAAACGATGTCAACGAGTTTTTTGATCGATGTACATCTAACCGTAATATACATGTCGTACGATAGGTTTATGTATTATGAAATTTCACTTATTCTGCAGTGAAATGTTCACTTTTATGAAAAATTCACTTTTAAATAATAGAAACTCTCATTTCCAATTAATAGTCTGCTTAGCACATTATCTTAACGTAATATTTGAATGTAATCACTTTAAGAATGTAAGATCGATTGTTTTTGTTAGGTTACTATTATAGACTCTATAAGAAGAAATTTTGAAAAGAAATTCATTATTCAATTTTTAGTAGAAACTGCAGTAAATTTATAGAATGTCAAATTCCGCATAATCAATCAGCTCAGGCTGCGCATTATCTAGGTCTATAAAAAGTGTCTATTCATATAAGCAGGGAGCATCCAAATTAACAGATTCCTTTGAAAATACGCCATAAAAGTTACTAACAAATGTACCTCAAACCACACAAGTAGATCTCACAGTTCTAAGAATTTCCTAAAGACCAAATTATCCTTTGTTTCATCCGCAGCATGCAAAAGACCATGGTTCAGCAGTAAAAAGTACGTATTGAAGAAGCTAAGAGGAAGGTTAACGGAGAGAAGATCGAGTACGAATGGCGCACAAAACTGAAACAGTATACTAACTTGTCGATTGTTGAACACAAATCAGACGTCGGCCATCAAGTATTCTTTACAAAATGAAGCGCAGCATTCTGACAATTTCCCAGGCTGGTTAGAACCGTGTAGACGTACAAGATACGTAAATATTTAAAAGCGTAAGTAGATCCTAATAACATAACCATAAAAAAGACGAATAAAATTTGTTCGGTATAGCTCCTGGAATACACTTTTACACAAATGTATTTACGACACTATTTCCAAGCGTTCTCCAGAAATTTTCACTACATTTCGCTCAACTTTTTTTTTCGACTGTTCACAGAAACAAAGTTACGTCCGTATTATAGTTTTTTTTTTAGATGTCATTGTGATTTGTTCATTTTCTCTGGATTCGTGCCTGAACTCCATGACAAGCTCGTGACAGAGTGCAGATAAGAATCGGACTAATTCATTCCAAGTGTCTCCTGTAATTATTGCACAGATTTCCTTTTATATCCGGTCGGTACCGCCGTAAATATTGTCAGGTATAATAATAAAATCCTTTTAATAATTATCTAGGCTGTCATCCCACTTAATTGGATTAGAAATCATACATTTCTGATACATTTTTTTATGTTATCTTTAAAAAATAGTATTTTCATTTGTTTTCACCTTTCGTATTTTAATTACGAAATAATACGTAATTTTGTTATGATAATTAAGAGGGACAACATTTACTGAATAGGAATGTAAATTTACTTTCATATTAAAAAATGAGCTATGGGCAGAAATATTTATTGTTTAATAAATTACTTGAGAAAACTTTAACGTGTTCATTGTATGGGCCATCGGTCTTGTTACGGTTAAAATGTGATTTCCAATAAAGCGAGGAATAAATAATAAGGAGAAATGAACCTTGAACGAGAAGAAAATTGTCATTGACTACCATCTTCAATTCACAGTGTTGTAATTAATAAACTTTTGGTTTAAAGATGTGGGCATTCGAGGGTACACTAGAAAAACCATTGTTTCTTCGAAATGAATATATTTGTTAGTAATTTCGAATGCATATCTCTTTAATCCATACAAAGTTCGTAATGTCCTATTTCCCGGTGGAAGGTTTAAAATCCTTTTCTCCAGATTTTTAGTCCTTATTTTATTTAAAATCACATTTTGATAGGAACCAATTAAAAAAATTTAATTATTCTCAACGCGTTCGTATCCTCACAGAAAATAATATTATGACAAGATTATTGAGTGGATGAGAGGTTACTCCTTAAAACTTTAAATGACACATTGCCGCAATTGTCGGATCACAAATTCTAAATTCGCGATCAGGAACATCTAGAGATGCAATTTTTTGGAAATCAATCCATCTTTCAAGCTTGGGTTCGCCATATCAGATCCGCCATTTTGATTTATAGAAATCTGGTTCTAGTTTCGAATTCAGCGACCTCCAAAACCATAACACCAAAATTATAGGAGAAGTCAATGAAAATCTGTTTCAAGACAAAACTGGCATGAAAAGTTGATTTTTCACCTGACAGCTAAGAGATTAAAATGCAATGAGCAAAATTTTGTGTTAGATTTTTCCCAACCGGCACGAAATCCAGAATGTTTCTGAAACGTTTTTAAAACGTTCCAGAACGTTTCAGAAACGTTTTTAAAACGTTAAATGTCTGGAATATGAATAAAACTTTTTTAAAACGTTCTGTAAATGTTGCAGACATTTAACGTGTTAAAAACGTTTCTGGTACTTTTGAAACGTTTTAAAAACGTTTCTGCAACATTCTGGATTTCGTGCCGGTTGGGTTGTTATGGATTGCACTTATCCTTATTTTTTGTATCATTTCCCGCATTACAATAGTTAAATATGTGAGTTAAAAATGTCTGGGCTCTGAAAGTTTTAAAAAATGTCCGAAGAATTCTAAAAAATTTTAGTGAAAGTTTTTTAGTGAAAAGAAGGTAAAATTATGTATACGCATACATATTTGTTACTCGAAAATTACCGAGTTTTGTAAACAATTGAAAAGAACAAAAAAACTTAACATTCATCTAGGAATTTGCTACAATTTTTTCATAATTCTTAGGAAGTACTTCAAAATTTCCATAAATATTTATGTGCCGAGTAAAAAGGAGACGATATTTTTTAAAAAGTGGTATAAATCAAGTATGGAAGTTTCTTACTGAAATATATGGACTTATTTATAATACATATTACTATAATTTGTCCAAATGTTGGCAACACTACTAAATGTTTAAAATAAGCTGTTATTTTTATTGTCAATTTTCGTATAACGAATATTTGTCATAAAAACACCATCTCATTTAGTAAAATGTTCAAGATAACTTGTCTCTTAATAGATAATTTAAATTAACACTTTAATACTCCATTTGCATATTTCACGTCTTATTAGTACAATTCAGTCTCAATTAGATAAATTTGGGGAAATGATTATTCAAAGTCATTGTTTCCTTGCACCACCTCCTTTTTAAATGAAACTTTTGTAACATTGGAACTCGCAGTAAAAAGTTACGAGCTTAATAACAATTAATTTCGATATCTCGATGCAATCTATTTTACGAGTTTTGTAAACATATAAGCCACCGTCATTAACATTTTATGCTAAAAAATGCATTCGATACATCTAAGAAATAAATAAAACGTAAATTTATTCAAAATTTGTTTCAAAAAATGCAAAATTCAATAATGATGGCGGTGATACATTTTTGAGTGTAACTTTTCGATTAACGTGGTCAAAATTGCAATTAATATTACTTCAAAACCCAATATGACTTCAAATAAAAAATGAACAAAACTTCGTTTTTTGTGAATTTTTTCGCATCAATAAAGTTATGGGATCAAAGCCAATTCGTAACCAAAAGTGCACGAAACTTATGAAGTTCAGACTATAACTTTCTTTTGTTTTGCCCCGAATCAACCTAGCCTCTTCAAACCGCAATATGTCCAAAAAATAAACCTTATTTGATCAATTATGAACATTATTGCTGAAACTCGTACCTCTAGTGGTATAATTCTCCTCAAAATTTGGTCGGCCAGATCGGATTCGACATCTTGAATATTAAAAAACTAACCTCAAATTCATGATCAGCGATCCTTAAAATCCCTGTAGCTACACGTAGGGACAATAGTATCACAAGAAATGCGAATTTCATCAATAATGTTCATAATTAATCAAATAAGGGTTATTTTTAGACCTGTTGGCGTTTTGAAGAGGTTAAGTTGATTCGGGCCAAACAGAGTTCTAGTTGAACTTCACAGATTTTGTACATGGTTTTTGTAAATAGGCATGGATCCAATAACTGTATTGATGCGAAAAAAATGCAAAAAAAAACGAAACACACCAAATTTTGGTCATTTTCTATTTAAAATGCGCCACATTGAGTTTTAAAGCAATTTAAATACTTCAAAATAATAAATTTTGATCATGACAATCGAAAGCGCATACTCGAAAATAGTAGGGTTGGTTCCTTTCAAGTGAATATGAATCTTATTTCATGTTAAGAATGAAAATGAAGGTCGCAAATCAACTAAAAAATGGACCTATCCCGGACTCAATGGGTTAATTAATGGGAAAAAATCGGATTTTTTAAATTCAATTAAAGAACTGCAGTTATAGAGTTAAAGGGTTAGCAAGATAAATTAGTAACTTAGCTGACTAGTTCATTTACAGAAAGTTGGTTAATTACTTCAATTAGTTTATAATTTTTTATGATACATATTAATACTCTGCATTGATACATACTGATACTGGGCATTAATCATTCAAGTATTATTTGTACATTTTATAATTCATGACTCGTTTAAATTTAAGCTTTATTCTCTGTCAATCATCGATTACATCCATGCTGATTATAAATCATAATTACTGTTGTATGGACTTTTACTGTTTCTTTCCTATAAGCAATTACTTAATAACATTTCGGATAAGTTTACGATTTTCGTATTTCATTCAATTTGGCTTTTTTGCAACGATTAATAACAAAATTTTATTTTTAGATATTTTATTTAAGGAGATGGTAAGGTAATTTTCATCACGCAAATCTCGTAAGTAGAGAATTAAAACAGTAATCACTTGCGATGCCATCAAAGGAAACAGCAAATTAAATAATCGTAGATATATGGAAATTAAAAAATACAAATTTAAATGAAAGAATATATAAAATAAAGAACAGATAAATACAATATAGACATTGTCAACATCCAATAAGTTAGTTGGCCCTTAGACCAAATTCAGTTACTTTGAAGAAGAAAAAACGACTAGCGCGACATCTTCGGGGATTCTACAATCTTATTACATGGAGAATTTCCCCCATCAAAATGGTTAATTTTTCGAACTCCTCGATTTAACCCATAAAGTCATGCAATTCTTTCATTAGATCAATAATCCAAAAATGTGAATCATATATTGTTTTTGGGGTCGCTGAACATAGATCTGATATCATATATTTTTAGTTCAAAATGGCGGATGCAATATGGAGAATCAACAATTGTTTAAAAATTAAAATTTTCAAAATCTAAATGTTACATTTGTATCTACACCTCAAGTAGGTATCTTTGCGACGATTTTCAATAACTTTAATCTTTCCACCATATTGGATTCAAAAGTCTAGCATGTAAACCATACTTTAGAGACGTTTCAATGAGGTACGTACACAAATTGCCAAAGTATTTTCTAATTTCATCGTTTTGTACTACTCTCCCCCACCCCCTCCTCGCTAACGTTAAATTTTGAAGGGATTACTCTAAAAAACATGTACTATGCACTTATTTAATGTAATATCCATATTTATAAATTAGTAAATAGCAATAACACATAACAAAAGAGATATAATTTATTCGAGAATCAAGCAATGTACCGGAAGCCTTCGGCACCTTCGAAATCGAGTTCAATGTTGGTTTAATGAAAGAGTGTGAAATCGCCAATACCCATTCCCTCTGTAAAAGATCGCAAAAACGTGAAGAATAAAGTTTTTTTTTAACTCGTAATTTTTCTTGCGATCTTCCGGCTGTTATGTCGCAACAGTGGTTCACTCGAGTAAAACGAGAAGATTGTAAGATCTACCGATCCTTTCTCACGGCTGTATTTCACCCGCGGTGATCCAAGTGCCACACTATGTCATCGAAGAGAATCAATACTTATGTGTCAATTTAAACAATGATCCAAAACAGTACTATATTATCTTAGAAATAGTTTTGGGTATGACCATCAGTGTTTCTCTATACATCTATGAAATATTTGATGAATTCAATGTTTAACAAAAATTTTATAATTAAATAAAAAAAATTTATTTTTGTAATAAAAAATTCAATTTTAAAAAGGTCGACATACAGTGGGAAATATGTTTCTTATGCTAATTATGAAAATTAAAACAATTTCATGTGTATATGTTCAATTTTACAAGTTTCTTTTGGAGAAGATTACGTTGTTATTACAAACGTCATAATAAAGTTAATGAAATTGCAAAAAAACTTAGTTCAATCTCTGGGCAATACTGGAATCGCTATTTTAAAAGACATAAATTCCCGTGGGAAGTATTATAGTCCACTACTCCGCTCTCAGAGGAGTACCATTACTCTTTGACTATTTTTAAATTACTCTTTCTCACGTTTTTCCATACAACGCTAACGTTTTGGTTTTTTAACGCCGGTAGCGGTAATACAAGATTGCAATGAATGAAATAAGATTAAATTATATTATTACTACATAATATTAAATTAAGTTTTTAAATTATTATTTGGATATTTTTTTAATTTACAATAATCTACTTTATGATTATATTATTTGTTTAAGATTTTTCTGTTATTAAGATTTAAGATTCATTAACGTATACCGGACGTTACATGCCAAATTTGCAAAATAAATTGTGAATAAATAATTAAGTATATAGATTTCGATGACTTCTGTATTGAAAAAGGTAGGGAAATTTTCGTCGAGGAAAAATCGCCCAAGAAGGTTCCTAAAATATAAAGCTCTTGAATCTGATTTTTTTTGTTTGCATTATAGGGGCCCACATTCAACAATCCTTGATACAGGTCTTTTTATTTCGGGACCTATTTTCAATTTTCTTAATATCTACAATTGGAAATTTACACAAAAATGAGTGTGGCTATTATTATTTTCTTTCATTTATTAGGTTGCATTATGGGTGAAGGTTGAATTTGGTCCACTGATTGTTCATGTACTAATTGGTAATGAATTGATAGTACAGTAGGGTCCCGGTATATTTACCCTCTCGGTTCCTCGCCTTCCCCTCCAGTCTCCTTATATTTGTCAAAAGAAGGGGAGCGCCGCTTCTCCTACTCTCCTCAGTCGCGTTACGTTCGTCACAGCAGGCCCTTTCTGAGGCCCCAGCGCGCAAGGTGGGGGAAAAAGAGAGCGGCGACAGATAAATATAACGAGACGGAACAGGGCAAATATGCTGGGACATAAACATAGCGGGACGCAAATATACCGGGACTCTAATTTATTTGGAAATCAGAATCGAAAGGAATGCCTTTTAAGTATCTGCTTATAATAGGAAAGAAGTTACGAAGAGTTAAAGTGACGTGACTCCAGTTTTATAAATATTGGTTCCTTAGGCCTTTAGTAGAAATGAGTGAAATAAAAACCCGGCAAGACACTAGCACAGTTCTGGCAGCCAGTAGAAATTAACGAAAATAAGTCAGTACTATCAATAAACCGGCGAAGAGCAGATCCAGTACTGGTATTCAGCACTGTTTGCAATAATAAATTAATATTGTCGATAATACAAAGTACAAACAAAGTACAACGACGGAACCTGGCAAATATACTGGGTCGTAAACATAGCGAGACCTAATCATACCGGGACTCTACTGTATATTTAAAAATACTTTAAAATTGAAAAAGAAACTTACTTTTTTCTCAAATTTAACATTAGTAAAAGACTATGAATAGTTCTCCAAGAATGCATGATTTTTGTTTCTACTACAGTGCTAAATTTTTGTTTACATCGCCACATTTCTTAAACAAAAGTTAGAAATATATTCAGGTCAGTCTGTAAAACAGCCCCTAGCCTTTTTGGTTATATGCTTTCTGTTATATATTTTGTATATTTATTTTGTTGGCCAAGAAAGACAAATTATTATTATTTTTTGTTACTAAACAGGTTTTGAATATATGTCTTTAGTAAATTGTACAACAATCTTTAATAAATTAAATTAAAAAATAGGAACAAGTCAATTAAGCTTTTTGATTCACAAGTAAACTTTCTCCAACACAGTTGTGTAACTGAAAGAAACTTTTTATTTTAATTGTATAATTTTGCTTTAATTATGCTTTATTAAATAATAAAAGTGTTTGAAAAAACTCTTCGAATATATTGAAATAGTCGACACAGATCATCTTGAATACTTTATATTCTACAATTTAATGTGGTTAAGTAGTTTAATCATTGGATTTATACGTTACGATCCCGAGTTCGAATCCGCCATGATTGACGTTTTGAATCCAAACAAATTTAACCCTGGAGATATGATATTTCAGTTTCTCAGATCTCAAATTTGTTGTCAGTAACCCCAAAAACTCCCGAATACCCATTTTATTTGCATTAAGTAACTTGCACTTCTTAGGCGGCTACCTCGAATCTGCCATTTTCAATTTTGAAAATCTGAGTTCAGATTTGCAATCAGCAATACCCCGATTAGCTAGTTTCATGACAAATGTGTACCGGGAAGGGTTAAATAGTGTTCTGGTGCAGAAAAAAATCTAGACGTGGATGCATCACATGATCGCATTCTAAGGCTGTTGAAATACAACTTATTTGAAAAGTTATTTATAATATAGTTTAATAATAGTTAGTTAAAGTTAGAATAATAGCTCATTAAGCTATTTAACTGTGGTCATCATCCACCACAAATATATAATACAAGAATTTTAGAGTTTTCAAAATTTAAACAAAAATTCTGGTCAAATTGACGCATTTAGCTTATATAACTCTTTCAGAGTTTTGAATGTAGCAATATAAATCTGTAAATGTTTTAGAAAAATTTGCTTAATATAAAAACAAAATTTCTTACAAGAACCATCCGCTACATTGTTTCCGTTCTTTTAGTAGATATACTTTTTGCGGACCCAGTGATAAGAAGTTTGAATGGACTTGTCCGTTTAAAATTAATTCGTTCCTACAGAAATGCGTCCTAGTTTTTTTATATCTTTAGAATTTCTATAATTGATTTAAAATTTTATCACATTTTTACTTGAAAATTGCGATCTTTCTCCATGATGGGTTACATAAGAAAGTTAAAATTTTATTTAACTTATAATACTATCGTCCAAATATCAAATCTAATATATACCGTTAGAACGCTATAATAAATGCAGAATGAAAGATTTTTAGTTATTTCTGTAAGATTTTCATTATAACGCTTATCTTGATCATAATTTTAGACTTAATTGAAAATGATTATCTACTTCCGTTTTCTAATTCTTAAATAATGTGCAATCTACATTGCAAAATTAAAATAGCTCACGCTATGCATTAATGGTTTTTGCAAAACACGATCCGTAAATCTCAATAAAAAAGTAGCGTCCGCACAATCGTTCAGATTTCCTAGAGTTCGGAGTCCGGTGAATTTATTAAGCCAAATGCGCACGTGTGTTAATCAATGCGTAACACACGTAATATTAAAATATTGTAATGAAATATACCACTTTGAAGTTCACCGCTCGGAGTGCCGTTTACATTGGCCGGTCATTACGTGCATGTTCCATGGCGCGAGGAAGCTATGCGGTAGCCACATTCGAACTTATGTGTATGTAATAAGACAAAATGAGCTGCATCATTACTTTTACTTATAACAGGGACGTTTAATATTTCTCAGCGAATCGTTTAGATGGCATGTGTGATAAAAACTGGCGATAATTCAGACATATCTTTATTCCTTCGGATTCAATACCTACTTTGAGTGAGTAATGAATCGACGGTAAAACGTGACTGTTATAAAAATGTCATATTAAGATATCTTCGCATTGTTGACTTTGCGGGAAAAACAAAAATTGTCAATTGATCAGAACTACGGGAAATCTTTGGTTATGTCAACCATGAAAAACGTAGTTAATCTTTCCAAAAACTTACTAGGGCGCGAAATGACATTTTGCGCCCCGTTGGCAATTGTCACAATGTGACGGCCCGAGGATGTACACTGATCTTCCCATTGTGCGAATGCAGATTTTCTTCTCACTAAATGTAAAATACGATGAAGTACTTCGTTATCTAGACTCAAACTGCAACGCCATTGAACATTCATTTCTCTCCCTTTAATTTTACACCATGAAATTGAAATGCAAAATCGCCATCGAATACAGTTTTGATTTTAAAAACCTGATAATTCTTACTAGGAAAAAAAGTTATCATCTTAAAAACTGTTCCATAAGAAAAAAGCAGGATACTATGAATATCCGGTTTGAAACATCAGAATACCGGAAGCATACCTTTTTGTTAAGTATATAATCTTTGCAACTTTTTATCTTACCGTAAATTAACTTCAAATTAATAGTTTCAGTGTTTCCTGGTACTAAACACACATATACTTTTAATGTTCGTGTGTTACTATAAATATGATCAGATTACACACGAATACACAAAAATAGAAGAAATATATCTTCTGTATAAACCTACCAGAATAGGAACTTTACAAAATCCTCCATGAAAGAGAAAATTTGGACGGCGCTTGACCCGTAGCGTCATCTATCGCAGATTAATGAAACGCCGAACGTAATATAGAATCTGGACTTTCTGATCAAGAGAGGGAAGTAAATAAAATAATTTGTATTTGAATTCCCACGTCTATCTCCTATCAACTTTTATCTCCGAGTGATGTCAATGATATATTTGGAAAGCTTCGTTTTCAAGGGGTCTAGAATGATATGGCATTTTTACATATTTTCTAGAGTATTGTGTCTAGAAAAAGTGTAAATATCACCCCATACCCGAAATAAACAAAATTATTTAGATAAGTTTTTTCAAAGTGCCAAACTTTGATGTTTTTAAAAATTTTTGTGTTTGATATTGCTATGGAACGTGATGAAGATGGAGCAAAATCTTAGACGGGCGGAAATGTGACATTTTTCGCCCTTTCATTAAATAGATTTATTTTCGTCAAGTTTCATTGCCCAAATCTGCATCCAATGACGACCAACAGATAATTTATAGCTCAATTTAAATACTCATTGAATAAAAAATTAAAGGTACCTTTAAAAAAAGATATTCAATACGAATAAAAACTAGTTCAAACGAGTGAAATACGGCGGCTGCGTCATAATAACCGTTTCATATTTTGTATTGCAATTAGTTACCATAAATGCCACTTACTTTATTCATAAATTGGTGTGCGGCACAAAGTTGCATAGTATGTAATTTTCCCTTTCTCGCTAGGTTGCGTAATATTTATCAATATTACAAAGTGAATTGAATTCGTGAGAAATTGACCATACATTGAAAGTAACCATTCGAATGATCTAACCAACTAAGTAACGTGAACTTACATTTTTCATAATTTGACAAATTTTAAGTGCTTTATTATTAGGTTAGAACCGAACTAACCGGAAGATCAAGTTGAAAAATAATCTATATATATTTACAAAATTCTTGGAATAACAAAATCTCGTTGGAATTAAGTGTACACTGACGCAGTAACTTGGTCTTTACGTGCGATTGACAGTTCATATATGAGTAAAATTCACTTTTTATAGGACAGAATTTTTGGTATTGCTTCATAAATATCAATCTCAATCGTTTCGCTATACAGCCTTAAATGCGTTGCATTTTCTTAGAACATTTTACTTCATTTCTTATAATTCACGATAACGAATGATCGATTTATTGTGAAGCAAATTTATATCGACTCAAACACAAGCATGTGTGTCAGTAAAAATGATTAATGTTTTTTCTACGTGTCTTACTACGCGTAGAATTATGATTCTAAAGTTTGGAATTTTTTTCAGCTAATTTTTATCGAATTATTATACGTTTTTAAATCGTAGATTTTTAAATATATTGAGAAATACATTTGTTATTGAGTTACTGTCTGAAAAATGTATTACCATCATGTTGATATTTTCGAGTGTGATGTTCGAACGCGCAAAGATTCCCTTCCTACTTTAATCCACTCCTAAAATGTAAACAAATGAAAAAGTCGAAAATGGGGGTCAATATGATGTTAAAATAACACTTTATTTAAATAATAAAAGTTGGCAGCAGCGAATCTTTAATATTGCCTTTTTGGTTATTTTTTTGTTATTACGGGTAGTCAGAGAATTTTTAAGTACATATTTTGTAGATTTTTTCACGGGCTTATTCGGGGAACTATTTATTTTGAATTATACTTTCGTTATCTTGGTGAAAAAAATGGTTTGAAATGTTTAATGTTTATTTTAACACTTTTGGTCAGTCAACTGAGAGTTCAAAAAATCACAGAAAATTATAACTTATGGAGAAAGTGATGATATTAAAAAAAAAGGGATGAAATGGTTTAATGTATTAAAAATAACTTTAAAAAGAAATGTCTAAAAAGAAGGGCCCTGAATAGCACGCAGATACAAAAAAAAATTTGTAAGGACTGAAAGTCAACATCTACATACCCGAATGATAATATGCGATGAATATAAAAATTAACAAATATGTCCAAAAAAGTGATTCTTTTTACATGGAATGCCTTATTTTAAGAAAACCGCGTCCAAACGTAACAGAATGAAAGGACTGATGATTACTGACAAGCCTTTTTTTCAATTAGGTTTATTTTCGTGTTAATACCCTGTTAAAGCATTATGAAAAGCTATAAAGTTCAATTTTAGAGATGAAAAAGATTTTATAGCGAATCAAAATCTGCGGTTTTAAATATGGTAACACATTTGACATTCACGAACCGCATAGGGTAATAGAGAACTCCATTTTCTGCATGGGAATTTCCTACTGAACAAGCGATCCGTCTTGAATCTGAGCGCCATCTAGCGTCTCTGAAATAATTAATTTTTATATAGTACAAAATAAAATTATCTACAGAAATTAATTCAATTTACATTCGAAAATTGACTATAAATTGTATCATGATTGAAAAACAGTTCAAAAGTTTTTTTATCTGGATACAATTTTAAATAAAAAACATATATTTTCAGGGTTAATTCGACTATCACCATCTGTAACTATATACAATTTGAAAATGTAAATGACTTTTTTGAAAAAAAAGGATACTTCAGAAAACTGCTGGGGTTTCCTCCAACATCAAACCGATATATGCAATTCGACAATTCGGTACAACGATACCTTATCTCATTCTGAGCGTTTGTCGAACGTAATTCGAATTACAACCGGCAAAATAATTCCAGCATTCTCGTAACCGTGTTACATTCCGTAACTGCAGCAGCGTTGTTACGAATTCCACGCTTCCGCAAACATGAATTCTACGGAAAAAGGGGTACCAAGTTTTGCGGCAATGCCGACCGCTTCCTATAAGTACGGCCAACGCACAAGAACCAACTGAAGAAAAGCCTCCGAAGGCTTGTTCTTCCAAAGATGGCATTACTTGATTTTCTTTTCGAAAAAAAAACTCTACGGCGGAAGATCTTAAGTATATCGATTTCTATACGAAATCAAATCAGCTCGTTAAGTCCACGGGCGCGTAATGAAAGTTTCCGTTGCAAACGCTAGCATACTAGTCGATGTATTTCAATGTGTACAGTAATTTCCTCAGTCCGACATTATTTATCCCTATTTAATTATTATTTGCATTAAAATTTAAGAACATTACCCTATTTTACGAGAATGATGGTAGACACGAAAACAATCCTTTATTAACTTTTTAACATGGTTAGAGAAATATTACATTTTTTGGAACATATTTCACATGTTCATAATGGGAGTGTCTCATAGAAATTGATTTAAAAGCAAAACCATATATGGCGTTTATCCTGACTAGAAATATTGTTAACACTCTGATCAGACCCGGGTCAAGTCCTGATCAGAATGCCTAAATGTACCCTGCACTGATCAGATCAAACTCCCTTATACCAGGTTCCTTCAGATTTTACTCAAATGGATTTAATCAATATGATACCATCATTATAGACTACAACTGAGAATTTTAGTTTAGTTAGATTAGGTTTAGTTAGGCAAGGTTAGGTAAGGCACTAACGACAGACATGCTTTATTGAATCCTGTTCAAGGACTAAACCTGCAGTAATTGGTCATATCTGAGAAAGCATTGTTTATCGGATCAGGCCCTAATTAATATTCAAAGAACCTGAATAGGTTTCTGATGGGGTAGTTCTTGAAGAGGTTTTTCAGAATTTTAACAATTAGCAAAAGACGTCCAACTTTTTAAGTATGAACAAAATTAAATTAACGTTTAAGACACCATGTTATCACTTCCAATAAACTGGACAGGATTTTTAGAACGCCAGTTTTTATCCAGGAGCGTTAGGTGGTGCTCAATTCCACATGTAAAATCGGCAATGTTTGAAAATTTAGATCAGGTGATTATTTAGATCTGGCGATTAGTGAAAAAATGACACAAAGTTTATGTCTTGGGTATGGATTTTAATACTCTTAACACTTTAATTTTCATAACGAAACTGGACGGAGAATAGTATTAAACTGTCTTTTGCTACTGGTGTACTAAAAAAATTGTTCGAGAAACTACTTATTTCCCAAGCCCTACAGACATATTAAGGATCTCGTGCAACTATCTTAAATTACTTTCATACCTTAATAATTTTCATTCCTCTTGTTTGTATAATTGTTGATATAATTTAGACATACAATTTGATATAATTTAATGGCTAACATACATCATGTTTTATGAATTGGATAATTCAGTTAGTTTGATAGTCACTCATTTTCAGGAACTTTTCGAGTGCTTATTTCTAAATGTTTGGTTTACCCATTAACGCTAAAACGCCTACATTTCTTATAAATGTCGACGCTTAACAAACTAACAAAACTCAAGATTAATGGAAACTATACGCCAGTTTTTGTACAAAAAAGTTAGAAAAAATAAGGATGTTTTATTCCTTCTTCTGTGTTAAAACCGAAAACAATTTTTTATGTTTTCCTAAGGCATAACAAATGAGGCCATTTTTGTTGTACGATAATTAAAATAATTCAATTATTCAGTTTCAACATGGAAAAAGGAAAACAGTTGATTTAAATATCCGAAAAATAACTAACATAACGAACTAGTTTGTAAAGAAGGTAAACCAACTATGGTTTTAACTATAAAAAAATGGTAAAAATATTTTCTTATATATCTTAACAATGTTATATAGTCAGTTCAATTATTTTTAGATGGTTACACAATCCAACTAAAAAAAACTAGTAAGTTCCGTTATTTAATTGTTCAACGAACTATTTTAATAAATATCAACAATTTTTTAGAAGATTGAATAAATTAGTATTGTGCAATTGAAAACTAACATATCCTGTTCGATGTTCCAAATGTGATACGTAATCACGGTAGAATATATACTACTTTTGATTGGTACCGATCTGTAAATGCAACCTTTTCGGTAAATAAATTAATAACACGTTGATGACCAAGAAATGAAGACGACTGGGGCTCAATAATCGTATGTTTAATTTTTTCGTGAAGAAAGGTTAACATGGAAAGAAGTAAGACATTTTAGAAACCTCGAAAATGGCGGAATACGTTAAGAAATGTAAAACTAGGTAAAAATTTATAAATTATATAAATACATCTAAAAAGTAAAATATTTGAGGTTAGGGGTACCATTCAATGTATAAAAAGAAGATATTGATAACGAAGCCAATAATAAGGGTATCCATCGAATGAAATTTTAGTTTATCAAGTCTAAGAACTGACACATTATGCCAAAATTTCTTTTGTTTGTTAGTTTTCTGACGCGAGTAATGTGGTTGACCTTTTTCCGTGAAGATTCTCTGCATTTATTATTCTAATGTTGCATTATTATGGTGTTTGATACAATTTCCAATTATTAAATGGATCTTTTTTCAGACTTTTTTTGTAATAAAGCCGCCATATTTAATTTCCAAGCAGTCATGCAGCACTTCTGACTTCTAAATCTTAAAAAGCGATCTCGAAAACATATAAACGATACATGGTTGACATTAATCCTGTTTAGAGTTTTGATAATTTTCTGACCGTTGAAAATTTTGAGAAGAAATGTGAAGTATTTTAAATCAGCTTTGTTGACTTTTACTTTGTTTTCTTCCAATCTAAATCACACAACTCACTTATTTTGTCAATATTTAGATATGACTATTTATTCCTATTTCCGTTTACGAATGTTTATATTTTATTAAATATAACTTTCATGAAAACATCATTGTTTAGTAAATTAATTTTGTTGCTTCCTTTATCACGAAATATTTCAACATAGTGTACTCAATATGTTCGCAGGAGTACATTTTATTTTTATACTTCTTCAGTCGTTTTTCGCAATGGTCTCAGTGAACATTCATTATCTATAAATACAATTAGGAATGTAAGAACTTAAGCAACAAATTA
The DNA here is from genome assembly GCA_030407085.1 of Trichopria drosophilae. Taxonomy (NCBI): domain Eukaryota; kingdom Metazoa; phylum Arthropoda; class Insecta; order Hymenoptera; family Diapriidae; genus Trichopria; species Trichopria drosophilae. Next base: position 27,873,114 of record CM059585.1, read on the forward strand.
AGAAATGTTATTTCAAAGTTACATTATAAATATTAAACTCTTACATAAGCTTGAAATATAAAGTTATTGCCTTGTGCTTGGTAGAAAGAAAAAAATCCATAGTTTAATTCAATATATCACATAATTGGAAAAATATAGTTAAAACTACTATGAAAAATAGTTAAATTTACCAATTTCATAGTCGATTTTACTATAATTTTGTTACACCAACTATCTCCTCGTAGTTAAAAAAATCAACTATGTAGAATGAGTTAAGTAAATATGACAAATATAGTTAAAATAATTATAATCTAGTATAGTCCTCATTTCACACTATGTCTCGTAGTAAATGTTTATATTTACTACTATTCATAGTAAAAGTTTGTATTTATCATAAAACCGTAGTAAAGGCTGCCGCATCCGTGTTGTGATGCCGCCAGGTGGCGACGCGGCGTTCGCAGATTTTTTATCGAGCTTGTGGCTCCCGTTATTGAAGTGGATTTTCATTCGGTTATAAGAAGGACCGTCCGACGTCAAGACATGATTATACATAATGCATGTGTATAATGGCATTGCATAATACATTTTTTAACTGGCTAGAGTGTGACATTCACAAACTTAGCGCAGTAATGATTTTTCTTTTTCTCTTTGTTTCCTTGTTTATCTTAAGCAAAGAACGAAGGGAGAAAAGTGCATTTTTCATATACTATGATATATATATATATATAGTTTACAAATATTTTTTAAAAGTAAATATTGACTCCTTTCCATATTTTTTATAACAATTACTTATACAATTTCTCTCAGTGAAGGTAGTAATTTTCTGAAACGACTATTTAAAAATAGTTCAGTTTATTTGTCTATTATGAAAAGTAGCATTTTGAATCATGAAACAATAGTTAAACTTTACTATTTCAGAATAGTTATTTTAACTATTACCATATCTAGTCCTCATTTCACACTATATGATTCATAGTAAAAAAATGGTCATTTCAACTTCTTTTTTTTTCTGAGTACAGTTAAGGAACTAAGAAGTCGACTGAAACACAGCAGTTAATACACTAATCTAAAAATTCAGTTCAACTAGATATATTAGTAAATTAAATGACTAACTATAAACTTATTTAAAAATTAACTGCTTTTGTCTAATTAATAAAGTGTATTTTCCTACTTTCTCTACAACTATCGAACGGTAGTTAAGTTTTGTTAAATTGTTTTCGGTGTTTATTTGATGTTTATGATGCTTAAAGTCATCGTAAACATCATAAACAAACCTTTCTGAATAATTAGTTACGATCCGACATCATCATTTGTCACTGCCCATGATTAAGATACGAGATGATATAGAGATCACAAAAAATGATGCTATCAGGTAATATTGATCTTTAGATGTCATCGTCATCGGGCATTACATTCCGACATCAATATTTATTTCAATCTTACTTGTTTCTATTATAATTTATTGGCTTTTTCCGCAATTTACTTTTTATTTAATTTGAATCAAATTAATTCACATGGTCCTCTTTATTCAACATTTAACGAGTGCCTATTTAATTTATTAATTATGTAGTATATCTGTGTTACATGTTTGTGATCGGTAGTTGCGTATAATTTTGTAGTAATTTAAGAGAAACTACAGTGCATTTTTAAGATGACGCTGTATTGTGTCAGATACCAATTCTACAAAAGTTTTATATGCGATTTAGTATACTACACTGCGTTCATTGAGGCATGCAACATAAAGATGAATTAAAGCAATTGCAGTGTAGGAAGATCATAATGCTGAAAACGATAAAAGAGAACAGGAAGTCATTCACCTTTTTACTTTTAATATTATTCTTTATGCATAATTGAACCTCTTTAAATATATTTATATGATTTTCTTGTATTTCAATTCTATACTTACTTAATGAGAACGAATTATATAAATATAATTTTTTATTAGATTTTATTTTTTTGAATGCTTTCAGAAAGTGTTAGGTATAATTACGTCAACGAAACCATGACTGTCCAGGATTAGGCCTTCAAACAACATGACGTGACAAAAAGAAAGTAGGATTGATTATTTTTCATATAGCTTTGGCTTGATTTTTACTGATTACCTAGATTTCGTGTATTGCAATAGTGATAAAGTGATTTATGAAATGTCAGTTTTTCACAAGTAACATCAAATATTCATGAGTGTTATAAATATATTGAAACGGAAGTGATGTCACATACAGTTATCAAGCACGTAATATTATTAGCAATTATAAAAGTGTATTGGTAGCTTTACCAATACGTAATGTAATTTACAATACATGTCTCACCAATTTAAAAAAAGTGTACTGTAGAGTTCTTTTATGCATTTTCATAAATTACAATATTCTGAGAGAACGTTTCTTCAATCTAAAAAATGTTTATTAATACACAGGCCCACAAATAAATTTTTATTTTGCGTGCTGGAGTCCAGACCACACTAATCCGACGCATTTTGAGGTGTTAAACACGAATCTGCAGCCAAAAATGGGGGTCGCTGCATAAACCTCAGTCATAACCTCGAAAATTAGCATTTATAACGACATAAGTTTTTAAAAGGTCCAAAACGAATTGTTTCGGAAAAATGCCGAATTATTTGTTTGTATCTTGACCTGCTGAATACGAATCTGCAGTTAAGGATTTATGGCCGCTTGGCGAATTTCATAAACAATTGCAAGAAAAGCTATAACAACAAGATATTTGCTTGAAATTGAAAGAATATGAGGTTTCTCAAGTTGAGAAGACATTAATCTCATCTTTTTTTATCCGTTGAATATTAATTTGCATTAAAAAACCGGGGTTGCTTAGCAAATTACAGACATAACCTGAAAAAATCGTAAAAAAATGAGTTTTTATAGGGATATTAAGCACAAACAAGAAACACTTTGATTTTTCTCATTTTAAGAACACATTAATCCCATGTATTTTGTTCCTCTCAATATGAATCCGGGATAAAAGATTTTGGTCGGCTTGTGAATTACAAATTAAATGCCCTCGTGCAATGACAATGGGTGGTAGTAAAAGACAACAAATTAAATTCCGAGAAATGGTTTCATACTATCATGCAGGGAATGTGACATGTGTCATACTTTTTTAGCTGAATGTTTAAAAGATTTTTTGAGGGTATGTCTGAAATTCGCCATCCCTGTTTTCTATTGTAGATTCAACGAATCCATAAAGATGAGTTTAATGTTTTCTCAACTTAAGAAAATTCATATTCTTTCTCTTTTAAACTATATCGCAATACCAAAATTTTGGTATAGTTTTGTAAGGTTAAATTCTAAAATTTTCCAAGAAGCCATCATTCTTTACTGCAGATTCCTACTCAGCGTGTTGAAATTGAGTTAATGCGATGTCTTTATCTAAAACAATCCATGATGTACCTTTTTAAAACTTATATCGACATAAAATCTCATTTTTTATCATTTTTGTGGTTATGTCTACAGTTTGCCCAAAGACCTGCATTTTTATTGCAGAAACCTATTTAGTAACTCAAAAATTTCAAAAGCATTAAACAAAAATTATTCTTAATGTTTAATGTCTCATTAGTCCTAAATGCAGCCTGTATATAGGTCTTATTACTCATCTTTAATTTGGTGTTCTTTTCCAACTTGCGAAAGTCTTTTTTTTATAGCTACCAGAATGCAAATAACACACTTTGAAATTGACATAAATTAATATTTATAGCTTTTAACTTGTCAAATCTATTTAAGACGGGTTGATATTAATACAAATTGATGGCGTGGAAGTAGATTTGATAAACGAAGAACCTTCTTAATATTAATAAATTCTAATAATTTTTTTAGGACGCATGAACTGACGATTAAGTTTACTAACGTTTTAAATGTATTACTTTATATTATTTGTTATATTTGTGACTGATGCGCCATTAATTCATCGATTCGTATAAGAGACTGAATGCAAAACATACTTTGAAGAGAGAGTAGGTTCGTTATCACGAGTCTTCTCCACGAGGTGCGACACACAGCGTGTATTTAGGTCACTATAAGGTATACTCCATTCTATGATTGAAATTTAATTTGTGTGAAGCATTTAAATGAACTTAATATAATGCATAAGAAATTTTCACAATTTTTAATAAGAACGGTTGTTTGGACAAATTAGGACTTTAAATTAAAAAATGTATAGATGTTTGTTATATATTGGGAACTACTACTATTATACAATATTTAGTTTTGTACCAACATAACATATACTAGAAATATATTATGAACTATATTGTAATCTAGAAAATGTAATTGTTACCATAGGAGAAATCTCCAAAAACATTAGAATTTTAGAGATATTGAATATTCCACAACCAATTAAACTTAAATTACAATAGCTTATGCGTGTGCCATTGAATGTACAATTGATATAGTTAGATTCCCTTTATGTTTTTTATCTTTATTGTATCTCCTCTCACTGTCAGTATTTAATTGCTAGCGTCTTTTTGTTTTTCTCTTCTTCGATTCTATTATTGTTTTGTATTAGGTTACCTCTAAGTGCGCTCATTATATTTGTATTTTTTTTTCATGTAAAGGCTTAATTAAGCCGTTGATCTAAATAAAATAAAAAAAAATAAAATAAATAAATAAAAAAAATATTATGGAAAGAGCCGCTAAACCGATCTCCTCACTTCTTAACCTAAAAAATTGTAAAATAAATAGAAACAAGATATATATATATATCTAGTCCAAATATATTATCGCGTACTTTTACGTGTTATTTCTGTGCATTCCTAATTTCAGGAAGATACAGAACACTTCCTGTGTTCGACACAAAAAAGGATTGTGTGTTAGCTATGTGCCGATAATTTTTTTATCTGTCGGTTTTTCGACCCGTAAAAACTTATATGCAGGCTTCGTCTTGAACGGGTTGAAGCATTTTTTACTTGTTCTCATTTTTAAGTGATAGAATATTCCAATTGCAATTACAATCTGAATTCATTGACTGTTACACTGATGTTATGAACTCCTACTCTCCAGAATGATACACTGAGAAAATGAAGCTCGGGTTGACTTGTTTGTTGTATTATGTAAACAAGTCCACGATTCTACGCGTCGTTGTCCTTCTTCACTGGGAAGATATGTTTTGTCCTGAATGTCAAGGTCGTTTACTATAGGTTCCATCAAACTTACGTTAAACAATCGTCAATTATAATAACATTTTTGTAACATGTTAAAATCTCAACATTTTTATAGAAACAGCTTAGATATAAATGCGTATCAATCCACTATAAACTCAACGATCTTCACTTGGAAAACAAACTAGGTCATCGATATTGGATTTTTTGTTAAATTAATTTTGATATTAGACACTGAAGTAAATGGACGGAGACTTCTATTTTTTAAGCAAAACATAACAATTTCATTTTTGAAGTAAAATAAAAGTAATTAGACAAAATTTTGGGAACCAGGGGTTTTGGTTTCACTAACAGTAAAATTGGGGTTTGCCTATTAAAAATTGCTCAATCTTAAATGGTTAATTTTGTTTTTGTAAATTTAGAATTTTTCCGACGAAATTTGGTGTGTTGATTTAAAAAAAAATGTTTCCCCTCCTTAATTTTAATATTTTGGGGTGAAGCCCATCTAGGAAGTATTTTTGTTTGTTTAGTAAATGCTAAAAACTTGATATTTAGATTTTTAAAAAATGATGAAAAGACTTGGAACGGGGGATTTTTTATTTAAAAAAAATGCATTTTGAGCCCGAAAAATTGATTTTTTTTTTGTTTTTTTTTGAAGTTTGAAGTTCGGTAGAAACTGAGTTATTATCAAAAAACAGCAGCACTTTTGGCGTGTCAGATTAGTGCGAGGTTAGAACAGTACCGAACGGACACCAAAACAAATCAAGAAACATGGCGAAATTTACTTTCAATATAGTTATTATATTTCCGATTACTGCATTAAAGAGGATTGTGCAATGCTCAGCATGTTTATGATTTCAGTAGAATTATAGTTACTAAGCGTTTTTTCATAATAATTGCCTGAAACTCCTGTATTTCGATAATAAACGTTGAGGTAACCGAGTAACGGCGCCATATAATCGAAGCGGCAAACAATAGAACCGCAAATGAAATTATGTAAAATTTTTAATAATTTTGAATGTTTTTTCGAAATCCGGCTTTATAACTGCAAAAGCAAATATTTTATAGGATCGCTGCTAAAATTTCAATAGTATCGGTTAAGAAGTGGTGGAGAAAACCGGAAATGTCGAACTACCTTTCTTTCGGATTCCTGTAATTGCCTAACATTCGTAAAATTCAACGATATATCCCAAATAATGTAATTTAGAAGATATAATTATTATCTGACAATATATCAACATGACATTAAGGGGACTCTCAAGTGCTCAGCCGATAAGGGAGGAATTTTTATTAAAAACGGTAAATAAAAAATAACTGAATGGATTTTTTAAAAATCGAGATTTGTAAGGGCAACTCTAATTGCTATCTAAACAAAAATCACTTATTTCCGAAAAATTCTCGGTCACTTGTGAATTAATCTCTCTGATATTTTCTAGGAGACCGTTTATAGTAATTAGAATTGTCTTTACACAACCCGAATGTTGAAAAGTTTATTTCTTTTAAAAAAATGTACGGTTTTTACTGAAATTTCTTATCTTACCGGCGGACCACTTTAGAACCCCCCTTAATGTCCATTTTAATTGCTGCAATTGCAATTATCTATGTCATGAATTAAGTACTCTCGTTGATTTCAAATTTCGTAAAATGTAAAGGAGTTAAGAAGAAATGATATGCTAATTATTAATTTTACTGTACTCATTTTAGTTTGCCGTTTTATATTAGGTAGCATTCAACATTTCTCTTTACTACGTATATAAATAACATATTAATGGAGAAAGTGACTCTACCAATATTATTTAAAGTTCTTTTATTTTTCAGTAACTTAAGGGTTGAAATAAATAATGTAAAAATAACTATGACCTGAACTTTTTTCACCAGATGATTTAAACATGACATTTATACAGTCACTTCTTCGTGTTTTCATATTAGAGGTCATGTTAGAGGTGACGCTTGGTTGCGGTGTATAAATAATCTAAACAGCTTTGACAGTGATGCAACTCTCATTGCATAAACGAAAACGATGTGCACTTGTAGAGTTGTAACTACTTTAAGTAGTCAGGTAAGTACGTAGCACAAAAAAATTCAACAACGTTAACTGAAACTATGTTTTTCTGAAGAGGAAACATTGTTACAATAAGAATAAAAGTCGGCGTATAATTATGACGGATTTGTTATATTCTCAAAATTTTTACTAATCTACCACAGAAATGTAACATAGATTTACATATCAATGTTATAAAGAAAGCAATTGTATAATATTTTTATAAATTTCGCTCATGACAACGTAGTTATGTATATCGCCGCCAGGTGCCGTCAGGACGTTCGCAAATTTCTCCATCGTAACTATGGTTTTTGTTATAGAAATTAGCTTTACTTTATAAATAATAGATGAACAAACTTTGATTTACGTTTTCAGGTACATCGAATAATCACGACACATAATCTCCAAATTTATTGGAGTAAGGTTGCATTTAGTTAAGATAAAAAGTAACACTTGGGTATGAAATCATCTTCTCCGCAAAGTGTTCATTTTTTAAGTTTTACAAATAAAATGACACTTACCTTATAATGTAAGATTAGAAAAACAGAGAAAATAATAACTTATAAATAAATTACACGAGATTAATGGGCTTATTTCAGATTAGAACTATATCAGTGAGGGAGACATTTAGATTAAGACACGTGAGCTCCACTTTTATTAGAAGTAAAGTGAACGTCCCTCTCTAAGAACATAAGGCAATTAATGAATAACCTCGAACATTTCTAATGATAGCATGAAATCTCCAAATAAAAAAAAATATTTTATTCATAATTAGTAACACCATTTGTGAGATTCGAACTCAAGCCATGGACGATCCTTCCCAAATGTCCAGATGACGTCTACGTGAAAACTCGCATTATTTCGTACTCCATAGAATATAAGGTAGAGAATTAACTGGATTTTCAAACAACTCACTGTTAGAGGCGTTGACAGCATTAGATGTGAAGCGAATTTGAAAAAATCGAATCCAAATTTCTTCTTTCCGTGCACCACAAGCATTCAAATTGGACGCAGGAACTGTGACATTCTAAACCATTAGCGCTGTCATGAAATTCAAATTTGATTTTACATATTTTCGCGTAATAGTGTATCTGTCACTGTGCGTAAATCGGAAAGATCCGCATGGACCGGAAGGATCTAAGGGATCTGTAGATCGCACGTCGTATACACTTGTTGGAATGCGTCCCGAACGAGTACTGAAAGAAAATGTGGGACGCGATATACCCGCGACTGCCTCCACTGATAAAGCCCGCACGTGTGTGCGCGCATTCGCGCTAGTGACGGAAGTCGCGTGTCTGCGTGAATGTGCGCGAATATGTATACAACGTGATGTTCGATGTGAGCGTAGACGCACACGCGTGAGCGCAAAATGTATAGGTCATGACATCAATGTCGAGGCGACGGCGGCGGAGAAACGACTTCCGTTTTGCACCGTGATACATCGGTCGTACCACCTGCTGTCGTACTCGCTGGGAGACGTGTTTCGAAAAATCCCCGCGAACCTGCTGATGCTGTCTTAATTCGAATCGGTGCAACTTTCACCGGTAACATCGGTGATTTGACGATCGGGAACTCTAACGGTGAAATTTTCACTACTTTGACGATCAAACTTTTTGCGACTGCTGCCTGCCGCCCACTCGAGTTCACTCCGAGAATGGTAAAAGTTATCCATTTAGGATTTAGAAAAATGTATTTCGGATGATTGTGAGGTTTTGTTTTATTAACAAACTCCGTCACAAATTTGGAGTGGTTTCAAAGTTAAATAGCCAAAGAGTGCTCCAGATCGAACTCCAAGTCACTATAATGAACAATAAAATTATGTTTCGTCGATGAACGTGGAACTGGATTGGTTTAGAAGTTAGATCTTCTGGAGGAATCCACATCAAAATCCAAGTCATAGATGGAAAATTAAATTATGTTTTATTAGTGAACCTAGAACTGGACTGGTCTCGAACATAGATGTTCAATAGCACAGGTAACATGGTTTTGTTGTTGGGAAGCTGTGTCATTTCCGACGTAATTTTGTGCGTAGAATCGCAGAATCCGAAGTCAGAAGTAGCCCATCACGTCAGGATTTTGAGATATTTGAGGTTATTTACTCGAAAAGCGCGTTTTTTGCTATTTTTGAGGTCATGTACAGAAGACACAACATTTTTGGGAGTTTTTCCTTTCGTCGGATCATGTGGCACTACTCTTTTTCTTTAATATGGGATGCGCAGAACTCCATTACGACTTTTCTTTACCAAGATATGCTATTTTGAAATTACGATATACATGTAAACAAATTTACCTTGAAATACTCTTGGAGAACAAGTTCAAGGTCATATTCAATGTCATAAAACCTATATAAATATAAACAACTATATAAAATATGGATACTAATAACTAAAATTACGTTTGAGTATTGTGACTGTTTTTTTGATAACGTTAATGGAATATATCTCGTAATTTCAAAATGGCCGTAACTATCTGTAAGAAACAATCTTAGGTGTTCGAATAAAAGCTCATTTTTAAGGGTAAAGGTAGTACTAAAAGATGCAAATAGTACAGAAGGCCAAAAATAAATTGTTGCGTCCTGTACGTAACCTCAAACATAACAAAATAACGCGTTTTACATGACCTCAAATATCTCAAAAACCTGACGTGATGGACCAATTCTAACTTCGAGTTTGGATGCTATGCATATTACGTAAGAAATGACCGACAGCTTCCCAACGACATCCAAGACCCTCTTTTTTGTAGACCTGTGTAGACCGTAGTGTAAATCAAAATTTAAGTCACGAATCAACAATGAAACTATGTTTAACTGGTGTACCTGGTTTGGGTATAGTTTCAGACACGAATATAAGAGAATGCTCCAGATCAAAATCCAAGTCACGAATGAACAATAAAATTATGTTTCACTGATGAACCCGGGTTCGAAATTAGGTCTCGTGGAGGAATCCAAATCAAAATCCATGTAATGGATGGAAAATGAAATATTTTCACTGATAAACTGTAATGTCTACGAATGCTATAGAGAGTCCAACCGGAGTTCTATCATGGGACATCACACAAATCTATCTAGAACCTTCAAAAATCCAGAAAAGCAATTGGTAAACCAAATACAAATAAAAAAGTCCATCTATAATTTTTCTGCTACAAATCAAAACTATTCATTGATCATTTTGTCTAGACTTGTTTGGAATTGATGTAGCAAACAAATCTCTAATATTTAGCACTTGAAGCATTTATATTCGATCAGAAAGCAATTTAACCCAACCTAATTAAATCCTAACTATAATACGACTGCAATTCAACTTAGAATCTTGCGATACACATCGATATATTCCCCTCGCAGACATTCCAAAATACAAATCGAATTTGGTACACAAATTATGAGTTAAAAAAGTATAAGCAACTTATAAAATGAGGTCTAATTGAAATGCAGTTAAGTTGAGACCATTTAGTTGGGTAATGATTTATAATTATTACCATTTAGGAAATCCAAGTTCACGTTGTTGATGTTCATATAAAAACCATAGGGCAAAGAGAGGATAGTGTGTTATATCTAAGTTGATATATGTATAAACATGTTTATTTAATTAGTTCGCAAAATATTATGATTTTCAATCGAATATATCAAAGAATTGCACAGGTCAACCCTATCACCCAGGGATCAGAATATTATTCACTCAAGGTGTTTGGTGTGCTAAACCCAAATCCGTCGTCGATTGGTTTCTAAGTTTTGTTAACGTCCTTAAGATAATCGGTTTCATTTTGATTTGTGTTATTGCTCTACCTAAAGCCATATTGATAATTATAAAAAGGCACAGAAAAACAACGAGACTTAAATAGTCAGTCTTGTAAATAGAAATTTTAGGTCATAAGTTGCGATACTTTTCATTTACTTAGGATTTTAGTACTCGATGTATTTATTGATAATAGTATTTGAGATTCCGTTTGTAATGACTCAAGTAGTAAACACTATCCAAGAGGATGAAATCTTCAGTCAATTAAATGGCCCATGACGACGTGCGGTACTATGAAGTAGAATACTTTAAAGTGTACCGCTGCGATAATTTCTAAACATTTTGCTGGCTTTCCTTACATAAGAAAATATTGGCTTGCACATGTTTTTATTCAATGCCTGAATAAATTTGATGCTTCAATATTTATTTATTGTAGTTTTCAATTCTTTAAAGCCAAATAATACATGCATAAAAAAGATATAATTATGACGTTGAAAGAATGAAAGACACGCCTAAAACCTAAAGATGAAGATGGACAATTGTACGATTTATGACATTGAAAATTGTACTTCAAAAATTGTTTCCAATATTTCTAGACAATTTTAATTCAAACAATAAATAAATAAAATAGTAAATTCAGTAAGCTATTCAGAAACAGGACTCGATTGCAAATAACGAAACATGGATATATTCTAACTACTTGCAAATAACTTAAAATTTCATGGAACATCATTCAACTTTATTTACCAAAATACCTTTGAGTTGAAAAGTACACTATTTTCAACAGTAATAGGAAAATAAACTGCAATTATAATAAAGAAACAATGAACTTATAATAATTTTACTAAAACAATTGTTTGTACTTAATGATTGTCAGTCAACTTTTCTTCCCATGTTGATACAGATCAACCTCACTGAGTTCCTCTCATCTCTAAGTAACCCTGTGGGACGTGTTTTCCTCCCCACTTCTCTCAGGGCCGGCGCTGTTGCGGCAATAATATTGTAAGGTCCTGTGTTAAATCACGTGATAATAAAGTAGGGGCGGGGGGGGGGGGCATCTTGCTGTCCAGTGCACGAGGGAGCAAGTCCGCGAATAAGCCAACTCGAGAGGTTGCACTGTATTTTCTTGTAATCTCTGAAATTAACTACAGTGTTTAGTAAGTTTTGCACTTGTTACATGGGAATGTTTCTATTAAATGACAAATTTAATATTGTACAAAAATAAATAGTTCAACAGAATTATACAATGTCTCAAAAAATTAACTAATAAACAAAACTTGATAATTATATTGTAGATGAATTTACAACAAATGGACAAGTGTAATAATTTGTGTATTGTATTATGAAAATCTGTTTAAATAACCATATAGTTGACAACCTAACTCAAATTACATGTGTCTTTCTTGGCCATTCTTTATATAATCTTTTTTTTATTTGTAGACGTAAACTGTTAAATTTAGTATATCTTCCATTATGTTAAGTAAATTCAGTTTTGGTTCATTTCGGAAGTAATATTCCTTTACGAAAATCGATTTCTATGCATTTCTAATCAAAATTAGGGAATTTTTATTGTGAAAGCAAATAGAAACTTTCACTGGTTCAATTAGTATAGGTTAAATGCCCCTTTCTAATACCTCTATTAGAAACACCTTATTAGACGTAACTATATTTAATACAAAAAATAATACTATTCTAATGATCTAGTTAAATGTTTAATTATTACTTCACTCACAGGTCTCGAAATAACGGATTAATGAAAAATGTTCGCATAACTCTTGTTAATATACTTTTTACACATTGATGCAATCACTGTCGTATCAATCAATGTTAAAAAAATTATTGCACTTCTTTATGTACGACTGTAACATCTTTTTTGTTGCACAATTAAGTAATGAGCATTCAATCACGTCTTGTTACTTGTCGTGACTTATCATCGAGGATTTTAATAAAAGTCGTCACGTCTGTTTACAAGTGACTGACCAGTGCATAATATTTTGATAACGTATTATTCTTATGAATACTTTCTTGCGAGATATGCTTATTTAACATCATAACCAACAGCAACACAACTTATAAAGTGATTGACTTTAAATAAAAATAGATTTTTGTATATTGTTAGTAACATACTACACACGTTCTAATATAGCGGACATAATTGTGCATAGTTTGTATAATTAACATTAACTATTTCGCACTACTCCGACATTAACTAATTTTGGGAATTGATTTTGTTTATAAAATATTTTCCTTTTTATGCTTATTAAAAAATTAAAACGCATATTACTTTTTCCGTTAGGAACAAATGTTCCAACAAACTAATAATGATCGTTATTTTATTTTATTATTATGTTATTATATCGTCGACACGTAACGCGATATGAAACTGTTTGAATTTATATATAAATTGACGTATATTTCAACCACTTGCGAAGAGTTAGAACAATCATATACGCCACCTAGCGGGGTCTGAGGTACTTTCGTGAAAATCTTACCATGCATATTTATAATTGACACATGCTGCTCACCAACTCCAGGTACCAGATCTCGTTCAGTAAATTTTGAAAAATTCTATTTTATTTGTGAATACATATTTTTGCTTTATACTCTTCTAAAATAGAGATAAAATATAGAACAAGACATATTTTAATTTGTAAATAATTATTTCTAAAAATTTAATGATAAATCTCAAATACCCTTGTGCATTAAAGTAAAGACCTAAATTGCATATGAATGTTTTAACGGTTATTTCCGCACATCTCTTATGACGGAAGTAGATGGACGTGTTGTTGACCTATTTAACTTATTATAAGGGTTCGCAAAAGGTATTACCGGTTGATAATCGGTCAAAACACGTGTTCGAAAAATTCGTAAGTACGAAATTTACTGACGTTATATATTCAGCTGCTACCGGCACCTGCTGCGTCTTGGATTACATATATATTTTAACTCTACTACTGAAGACTTTCAGCTATTCCCATCGTAAATTAGGAAACTCTATCTCAACTGCCTGAAACCTATAATTAGCAGATACGAAAAACCGTTAACTGCTCAATTTAACGTCGAATTCAATCAGATGAATAAATATAAATTAGGGTTGTGTTGTATTGTGATACACCGATATCGAAAATTATGTGAAATATCGATGCATTCAAGATAATTACGTTTTTAACAGGGTAAACAGTACACTTATCGACATTTTTTGCGCAACAAATTTTTTAGCTCCTAATTCCAAATTTTATCATCCAAATAAATCGTCATCGCCAATTTTAAAACGTTAGATTTGAATGTGTAAGTGGCGACTTTATGAAATTTAACATCGTACTACCAAATGTTTTTGGGTTATAATCAATTGCTAAAACAATGAATGATTAAGTAACTAAATCACATATTTATGTCTAGTTGATCAATCATCATGACCCAATTATTACCAAATTCCAAAATATTTTTGCTTAGAGGGTGACGACAGAAGCAATGATCATATTGAATTATTAGGATACTTTATTTACGTCCGGGTTTGTTTCCATGATAAAGTTACGAAGTATAGAGAATAATTAACTTCGTATTTTCTCTTCAACCATCCCCACCTTAAATATGCATTGTTACTGCAGTGAAGGAATTTCAGAGTTTTTGAACGTTTATTTTTGTCCTAGTACTAGACTTCCTTGTTATTGTCACATCTTGAACATTCATATAATATTGCATAGAGATATAAATTAATTACTCCATGATGATAGTGCAAATGCGTGCACATACGTGAGAAAACTTTCTTTCATTTTGCTATGTAATCGCGAAGTAGACAAATTGTAGGAAAGCATATGCTATAAGAGATGTGATACCACACTTATGCAATTTGGTGTAAGTTGCTAACAGAGCATATATATACTGATTGTATTGTCAAGTTAATAATCTTAATTTTTATGAAATGTTTACTCTTTAAATAAACCAGCTTAATACCAGAGGTATTATTGAATATAACTAAAACTGTTCTACTGATCAAGAAGACTGATCAAGTTTAATAGGATAGTAGTCTGATCAAGTCTCTTTCAGGGCGTTACTTAATCATTTTCAACTGTAAAGTGCGAGTTGAAAAACCGACAAATCAAAAAGCCGATAGGTCAAAAAACCAACAGTCCTAAGTCGGTTTTTCGACCGTCCACTTTTCGATTATCAGTTTTTTAACTAGCGCTTTTTTGACCTGTCGATCTGGATTTCTAAGAATTCGTTTATAATTTTTTCTAACACTAAATGTTTAATAAAGATTTATATTCAACAAGCATGTCATATTTAACCAAATTTTCAGTTCGTTTAAATGTCACCTTGTATTCTAAAGTACGTAAAAACAAGTTACGTAAACTACACAACATTGTTACGCAAGTACAAAGCATCGAAGAAATTCTAAGCAAATCTGAATGGAAAGGTATTGCCGACATGTCGACAAATGAATCATCGTGATCGTCGTGGATAACCACACTACGATGAGTTTAATAACACGTAATTTAACCATCATGCGGAGCTGCAAGAAAAAATTATTCTTCGTTGATTAACAGATGTGTCAAAAATAGAAGTTAATTCCGGAAGTACAGACTACGTAAATCATTCATGACTTTAATATATACGAATATCTCCAAAGCATCATGGAACTTATTATCTGGTAACATTACAGGTTCATTGTTAAATTTTTAAAACGCATATTCTACCATTTAATCTCATCTTTTTTATTTTGCGAAGTAAATTAGTTTTAATTTCAAATAAGACTATTGAGCATTTAATGCCTATAATCAATTCATTTTTATCTTACAGTTTTAAATGATCAATAACGATTAAATTTTAAATTTGTCATATTTGTACAATGTTCAATAACAAAATCGAATTACGTTTGATACACTGCAGCTAGTATTTGTTTCTTCGATAGAAGTTTACATCATAATTGCCTAAGTAGAGGTTGTCTGTGATCATCATCAGTTAATCTTCCAATTCATCATTTAATTTTCCAACAGTAATATTAATTTCATATTCAATTTTTTTGCAGGAAATATACCCATTCTATGTAGTCCGTTTTGTTTATGTAAAAGCATAAGCTAAAACAAGGATTAAATATTATTAATCGCGATTTTTATTTAAATGTTTTTCTAGTTACAAATTATTTGTGTATATAAATAAAAAGATGAAAAATTGGACCAAAAATTAAAACTGGATATTCATACAAATATACTAATTATATAAGAACGTTGTCACGGAAATTCGCAAGGAAGTAAATAAATTTCATTTTCTCACCAAACCGGTTTGGATATAAGTCTGAAACTAGTGCAGTTTGTTTAGTACAATTTATATATCAATGGAGGAGGTCCTCGCTAATAAAGTACGGTTACCTTAGGTGGTAGCATTGAAAGCAAAATTAAAATTATAATATTAAAATTGAAATGGTACGTAATTTCTGTCATTCATAGTCATATGTTGTAACTCCTTTGTGGGGAACTATTCCTCGGCCATCATGGAGAACTACCACTGCAGGTAAATTGACAAAACCAAGCGGGTTCGGTTACAGCTACCGATATTCTCCAACCACTCGCGCTTAAAGGTCCTAACTATTGGTTGAAAGTAACCAAACTGCTTAATTCCCGCTAATGATTATGTTCAGACCAAAGTTATTTAGTGACCACAATCGTAACGTTTGTTTGAGAAAGCGGCAGAAACTTTTTCCGATCTAGAACCAACCCTAGTAACAAAAGTTGACAGAAAGACAACGTAATGCCCAGATTGTTACTAGGGTAAATTCTGGTTGTGGGTAAAAAACATCTTTAATGTTACAATCATTAATGATACTTTATGCACTTACAACATAATTTGATTAAAGTGGTCCCCCAGATCTTAGTCCCAAGAGCTCTAAATAATTTATAAAATGTGCTCTTTAATATATCTTACTTCGGATTTCTCAAAAGAGTTATCTTAAAGAGTTCTTATGTTGGTAGTCTTACATCCATCTCGTTTTGGACCATCTCTCTTTTAGTAAATGAATCCCCAGAGTTAAGATATGCGTTTTTGCCAGATACACTAGTTAGTTATTGAATCCAAAAATGAAATCGCACGATATTTATTTCAAATGGATTGATGATATAACTATAAAGAAAGAACAAGTCATTTTACAATATTTATCACATTTTTATCATAATTTTGTATAATTCTTATTGTATGATCTCCATTCTATTGAATTTAATCTCTGTCAAATAGATATAACAAAACAAACAGCAAAGAGGAACTCAGGTAAGAATAACATAAAATAATTAAGGGTACAAAAATAGAATCTATAGTTATTCTCATAAATTTTCATTTATATTATTTATTTTATATGTGAACACTCTTAAAATCGACGCATAAGTCTTGTTAAAGATCAGTTCTGAGCACTTTTTGATAAGTGTTTAAGACATTTTACAATTTTTCAGACTTCTTAAAGAACTCTTAAAGATGTATTTTTCCTGTTTGGGACGTACTGAAGTAAACTAAAAACAATTCAAGTTTTAAACAAAATTTCTGGTGTTGTTAATCAGTAAATACGATTAAATAGGACCTCACTATTGTTTTATCAGGTTACCATTTTTGGCCAATTCCAATATTTTTGTCTGGTATAAACCTTACATGAATATCTGGTAATGATAACAAGAATATTTTCCCAGAAAGTTTTCTTCACGTTGATTTTTATAACATATTCTAGTTACATTAATTATAAATTTAAATTTTTTTCATTTTTTATGATTTTTTTTCGAAATTGTACTTGCTTTAATTTCTTGTAATAATCAGATTCAATTACATCTCACATGCAAAAAAGCAAATCAACACACATCCGAAGGTTACAAAACTTTATGCTATAAATTTAGTGCGGGGTTGGACGCCTTATACCCGAATGAAAACCCATATATGTCGTGGAAGCCACGAGCGTGCAGTAAAAAGCTATGAGGATCGTTACCGCGCCTAGCGTCGCATCCGTGAACTAGCTGCATGATGGAGATAGAAGAAAGGTTCGCTTACTGCGCATGCGCGCAGACATATTGGTTATTTCAGGCAGATTATCTAGTTTGTATAAATAGAAAATTTTAACCAAAATACATGCTTTCAGAAAAAATCACGCATCATTCTGTGGTATTTTTAACCAGCAATTTTTATTATTGCAGTTATAGGTTGATCCTTGATAAATAAAATATCACATTTTTCTTTGCTTGTGTAACCTACGCAAAGTACACGCATAACTAGTATTCAAATTTAGGAATTCTCAGTACTGCTATATGTGTAATAGTTAATAAACTTAGCCAATAACTAATTTAAAAATTGACTCTAAATTCCAGGAAAACGAATAATTTGATACAGTAAAAGTTTCCACAATTACAAGAATATTATAAATATAACTCGGGAGAAAAAGTGGCACAGTAGTTCATCCTAACATTAGCCACCGCCCAATATTAGCCTTTACGGCCCTCTCACTATTAGCCTTTCCTTGGCATATGTACCCTACCATCGGCAATATCACGCATGCACAGTATTCCACTTGGACAACACCTGACGACTATGTATTGCGCATCAGGGCGAGGCATACTAGTAATTGTATTTACTGAAGAGGGAGGGGGTTCAAGAAAACAATAAACAACACAAATTAGACTAATATTGGAAGTAAGCACTCACCTAATGTTATGTTAAACATTCCAATCATTAAATTAGGCCCTCAGAGAAAGATGTAAGAAGAATTGCTAAAATCAGTTGGAAAACTAGAATCTTAAGGTACTCCGCCGATACCGTAGACATTTTCATTAAAAACCGTAAATAAAAAATGATTCAATCGATTTTTAAATATGTGGGCTCTATAAAGGCAATTCTAATCACTATAGACGGTTTCCTAGAAAATACCAAAGACATTAATTGAGAACTAGCCGAGAATTTTCGGCAATAAATAAAACTCCGATAAACTCTCGAACTTTTATATTCCCCTTTATCTCTAAAGCACAAATCTGTATTGACATGAAAGAAAGTTAATTGCATTCTAAAAACAGTAAATTAATTCCCATGCAACAATAGTTACACTTCCATACCGATTTTTAAAAAATGACTCCTGTGCCTTAGATGTAGGAATTAGCAGGGGATGATGCAATATGCCTAGTAATCAATACTGTTGCAGCGAAGTGATATTATGTGGGTCGGTGCCATTAAAGCGATCGTAAGGATTACATAATAGGATATGGGATGGCAAAAAGATTGACGGATAGTAGATCGTTTTCATCGATGGTAACGCGACCGCCAACGTCCACGCTCGACTGCACCGGAACCTTGGATTATCACTGTCAGATAACACTCCAGAAGGATTTCGGAAGATCGAACCGCGACAAACTGCCTCCTAATAAGAATTTCCTGTTTTACGGATGAATCTTCAAGAAAAAAAGTATCTCCGATCGAGCCGAGGTGTAATGCACAATGAAGATTGTATTAACCTAATGATATACCAACCGAACTCTTTTCTTGTTGGGTCGAGGATGGTCCACGAAGGAGGAGCGGTATGAATAGAATAGCCAGCAACTGGGTCTTGATTCGTTCCAGTCATTCTCATCATGTCGGACAAAAAAACAATGAAGATCCTCCACTGAATCGATTTCTTATATACAGAATCGTTGTAGGCAATGCTGGATGATGAAATAAAAATTGAAGTGTTTTCTGTAAACGTAAAGTGTCCCTTTATGTTCTGACTAATTATTACAAGTGAATAATAAATTAGAATTGTCTAATCAGTAAACCCTTTCGCTTGAAATGTTCCTGCTTATAGTATCAATTTTTCGATCGGTTATACCGTTGAATCCCTCATTCAGGTCCAAAGTACTTCTGGAGTGTAAAACCGTTACGTCAGAACACTGGGTTGCATTAATTTGGGCGCGGGTCCAAAAACCGCAAAATCAAAAAGGCGACAGGTGAAAAAAACGACATTTATAAAGCCGATAGTCAAAAAACCGACACATGAAAGAATAGACACATCGACAAGCGGACAGCCATTTGTTGAAGTGTCGGATATTTTACTGACGGCTTTTAGATTGTCGATTTTTTGACAGTTGCTTTTTTTAATCTATTGGCTTTTTTATTTGTGATTTTTTCGATCGGCACCCATCAATTTTGATCGGAAATTCAATAATTATTTCAATGGCTTCTTAATGTTATGGATTAATTTTTTTTATTTCAGAAAGATTGGTAAGTGATTTATGTCGATAGCAGTGGACGCAACTATGGATATCAATAATACTCTGATTTAGAAATATTATATCGTGCAGTAACAAGCTACCTAATGTATAATATTTTGGAAATGTTTCATGTCTTAATTGTATGGGATTAATAGAACAATAACTCAATTCCTTTAAGCTAATGACCTCTAGTGACAATGCAATTCACTATGACAAATGACCCTGCTATTAAGACCTTTTTCATATTGAAAGTATTAAATCCTCTCACGGGACAATATATGAATCAATATTATTTCATTTTGAAAATAAATTATAAACGTAATTCCTCTTCATTACCAAAAGATCCTAAATGATATTTGGATACCGCTGAATTTTTCACCCAATAGATTGATAGTAATGCAGCAAATAATCATTGTGTTTAAATTTCTCATCTGATATGACATAAAAACCCACGTAACAGTACCCTTTATTCTCACCTTCAATCTGTGCAACATTTTATGCTCGTGTGAAAAAATCATTCTAGAGTCGATTGCATAAAGCATTAGTATATTGACGTAACCTAAATATACGCGTTAATATTAAAACAATGAAATTTTGTTCAATCGCACGATTATACATATTTCACGTGTCAATACTTTGTAGAATTATACAAAATGAAAATATGAATGTAACTGTAATTGATTTTTCTAAGTAAACATTTACTATTTAAAATCTGTGATATATAATTTTGTTGGTAACATTGTAATAGAGAGCAATACTAGTTAAATTAGTAACTTCGTTATTAGTATTACATCAATTTTGAACTAATAGTTAGACTGCAAGGACAGGAACACTGCCTGGGAAGCATATTTGTAAACATTGCGAAAATTCATTACGCATTATTCTCAAGAAGTCATAATTCTGACAGATTGCATTTTTTTACTTTCTCAGTTAATTGCGATTTGCATTACTCGAATTATGACATGAGCTTCGCACATTTATACATCTGCTATGAGTTTTCTGAATGGTGTCGCAAATAATTTTTAGTCTGGCTGGTTAAAATCTTATATAATCCTTGGAGTACTTGAAGAAACATTCTTAGTGTAACCAAAAAAATAATTATATGTTAAACATTACTTTCTTAATCTCTGGACTTGTGTATACAATTAGTTATGCTTTGGGATAAAAAGTATACTGACAATTTATATACTATAATTAATTTCAATTTTGTTAACAAATTCGCCCATATGAGGATAGAAAGCAAAAAAAACGAACAAAAATGGAGGCAGAAGCCGCCACGTCCTCGTTCGTGACTCCGGTTTCGACTGAATGCGGTAGTTACACACCTGATCTTTTGCCATAATCACCATTGATTTAATGAATTTGGTTAGCAAAGTTAGAATCGCCATTTTGAATTTTCAAAATGTGAGGCTGGATTTGTGATCAGCAACCCTAAAAACCCCCGAGTACCCAGTTTCAGCTTGATCAAGTAACTTTTTCTGAATTTGGTCCGCCAAATTGTATCCACCATCTTGAAAAATCTGAGGCCTGATTCGCAATCTGCGACCCTGAAAACCCTAATACACCATAGGTTGCAAAAATACGTTAAATACTTTTCCTAGTAATGATTTTTTCTTGAAAGAAGTGTTATTATTCAGTATTTATTTATTTATTTATATCAACAAATTTGCAGCAAATATTGACTAGTTGCACATAATTTCAGATTCTTTGACATGTTATGATATTAAAATAACCAAAAAAAAGCGAAAAAATCGATCCAATTTTGACTTAAAAACGAAAAAACGGTGAGGAAATAGGTGGTATAGATTCTATACCACCATGCCGCAAAGGGTTAATTAGTGTAATGTTATTTCTTCCATTATTAATGACATCTATTCTCCATAATATAGTAAAGCATTTATACAGGCAATAAAATCATCGTATCGAATCACGTTTTCACTTATTTATTACTTTTGACAGAATTTATAAACCAGGCATAGTCTAGTGGTTAAGCGAGCGAACTATCCGGGTTCGAATCTGGTTGGAGTAGTAGTATTTTAATTATTAGCGTGAAAATGATTAACTTATAAGTAATAATAAAAAATATAGATAAAACAAATTATCCTTTAAATATAAAAGTAGGTTAAATCGTCTTTGCAGAAATAACGTATGCCAAAAATATGTAAATATAATTTTTTTCAACTTTCATAAATTAATAATGGTGATATATAATTCTCCTTTTTGCATTGCTCATTATCTTCCAATATATTGTTAATATTGCTGATACTTTTTATTTATGCGCGCGTCTAGAACAATATTATGTTAAAAAACGAAATTGGGATCAAGTTTTTCAGAAAATAAATAATCATTTGCAAAAATTAATTAGGAATAAAGTGCATTGTTTGTAAACTGCATACATTCCCTGTTATAACTTTTTTATTGCTTATATAATGAATAATTATATAATAGTACTTTTCGTACCTATAGGACTTAAAATTAGAGTTTTATGCCGAGGTTGGTGATTGTACGCCGGAGGGACAGCAAAGCCGGCCCTTTTTGCGAGCAATATTTTTTTATTTTTTCTTTACCACTTTATGATTACATTCGAGAAAATTTAATAGGTTGAAAAGTATTGGTTTTTAATAATACAATAGTTACATATTCTAGATAACTAATACAATATAATCCGCTGAAAGCATAAACCGGACAAACAATAGATTTGTGCATTTCGGTCTATTCAAATGTGTGTAAGAGATTATAATTATAACTCAATGGTTTACAATTTAAACTTAAAATAAACAATATTATTAGTGCATAGAATTGTTTTAAACCTTTATTGTAAATCCAGACTATAAAAGTACACCACAATTATTTACGGACATATAAATGTTTTTGACAATAATTCGTAGCATCATAACTTGCTCATTTTAAATTTGGATATTTGCATTTTGGAATTTTATCTTTCTTGTTGTTTTCAATTCGGAAATTTGACTTTCCAAAAATTCAACCTTCAGAAATTCGGAATATTTTTCATTCGTATCTTTGACCTCCACCATTTGATTCTTTTAAAGTTCCTTTCGTTTTCATTGTTTACCTCTCTCCTATATTAAGCATACAGAAATTAATCGATGTGCTACTCCAGATACATTACATAATATAAACATTTGTATTAATATCAAAAGGTCGCATATTTTTTTGTATAAGTCGTCCTGAATTTACCAATGCCACATATTTTTCATTGTTATTTCCTAAAAGGAGGAACTTCTAATTTCTGTGTGGAGGTTACTTGTTTTTAATACTGAATTCCATTTACGAAAATTCTTCCCACGCCATTGACACAAATAAAACAATAAGTTACCTTATTTGATATAGAAAATATACACCAATCGGATGCCGTGTAACGACTTACTTTGCGACAGTATTTACCATGCTAGTGAGATCTAATAAGTCACATTAAACACCGTGTGAAATATTCAAAATCTTGTGTAATACAACAATGCGGCTATTAGGATTCTGTATTGGAATCTTCGGAAGATGACTTACTATTTCAATTTGTCTCTCATATAATCATTCAATTGTGGGAACTGAATTGTTTGACCTAATTTATATGCTACCAAACGCGTCTTTCTATTGATTTCCCCAAATGAGAAAGTATACGAGGTCCACTGTGGGACACAAATTTTTCTCATATCTCAAAAGAAATATTTTATTGTTTATATATAATTGAATGTTTGTTAATAAACAGATAGTGGAATTATGAATAAGAACGTCCTTTTCAATCTTAAAAAGTAAAAGTGTATTATTGTAAAAGAACATTGAAGCTGAATTCAAACGTGTTGCCATTTGAGGTTAAGTACGATACGATCGCAATGAATTTTCGCTATATTTTTATCAGATTTTTCCCCCCTTTAACCATCAGTAGTTGCTGGGTATCTCGAAAAAAAACACGTAATTAATGATCATGTGCAGAAAAATATGAATAATATTTCTCATTTAATACCATTGTTACAACGGATTTTTCACTTTTCCAAACATGGCACCAAAACCAACCATGCGATCTCTGTAAAACCGGACACATTCGATTCCTAGAAAAATTTCCTACTACCCTGCAAGAGTTTCAGGCTTTTTAGAGTGCATTTAGTTACCTTTGCAAACCTTTCAACATATTAATGTTCACTAAAAATTCTAGCACGCTAAATGCTCTTGCCAAATATCGTACGACTTTGTTTGCTGCCAAATGTCACCATCAATAATACCCAATGTTGTGAGATTTCAAAGACGCCGTCTTCTGAGGGAATCGAACAATTGTCGGTATTGTCGATTTATCGCAATGTTTTGTCCGCAACAAAGTTTTGTCACAATAAATTTCATATTCTGGGAAATTAATAATTTTTTTATAATCACGACGTGATCGTTATTGTCCAGTTGAAAACTTTCTTATAGCTAAGTCCTAATATCCCAGTAAACGGAAATTAATTCATTTTGATGAAATTGAATCCGCGGTTTTCATTATTCTAATCCCCGCAAATCCAAAAATAATATTATAATATAGTATTTTTGGATTCCCAGGGATTGATATGAAGCTCGAATTCAACAGCAGGAATTCACATGCATTGAAAATCCTTTCGTTTTTGGAAATGTTATTTTTGGATTTGCAGGGAATAGAAAAATTCTGTATGAATCCCTCAGCAGTGGTTCACATGGATTGAGGATCCTCTTATTTTAAAAAACTTAAGACCGCGGATTCAGTTTTATGAAAATGAATCCACTTGAATCCATCTCCAATCCATTTTCGTTACTTTCGGTGGTCATGTGGAATAAAATCCTTTCTAAAATGAAAAAGATTTGCTAGCATCCATGCTAGGCGTAATATCATATAAATTTAAACTGGAAAACCAAGAAAATAGCTTTCATTAAGTTCGCAAAAAAACATGTCTTCTTACGACCTTTAACCCAGTGCAGGTCACGTGGTGAAATAACTGCAACATAAAGAACACCATGGAGATGCAATTTTGTTGCATCCGATGACGCAACTGAGACATAACCCGGAGTTGCAATTCATTAAACCGATTAAATCATTATCCCGGACCAATTCCATCGTTAGCCAAAAAACGTCTCGGGCACATCTTGATCGTCGGTTAATCATTGCTTACGTAACGACGCAATAAAGACTCTTCGAACGGTTCAAGTTCTGCACTTGCATCGACCGCTCATGCAGGTTATTCCATTCATAACGAATTCGCACGTAACCGCACTATCTTCACCCTGAAATACTAACAACACCCGAGGTACGATTACGAATGTTTTTCACGGATGTTGGTGATGGTATTGCGTAAGATTTTGCACCACTCGCTAGCTAATCCCTCCTCCTCCAGTAGTTTGGGAACCACGAGGTTGGCTCATCTTCTTTCCGCGTAGATGATGGTGTTGTCCTCATCGCACCTTCATCTTGGACAATCTGGAAAAGGAGAAAAGAAAAGATTCTGGAGGAGGGACTGTGTGGGAGCCCCTAGAAAGAGGGACTCTCAGAGAACCCCCCTACAGCCACCGTACTCTAACGCCGTATATATGCAACACCACCTCGCGCACATCCTCCAAACACTTTTCACCCAGATATTCGCGAGATTCGGTTTCGTCCGACCGCTTGTCGGATCGTTGGTTCCCGTGTATTTCTCACGCTGAAGTGACACAGCGGCGGCTTGGTGTTTTTTTTCTGTTTGGTTACTCGGATCATTGGGTTTTACTGCGCGAAAAATCAACGTAACCAATATCGATACCGATAAATGAACGCTACCAGGAAAGACACCGCGGATTAAGGTGATTGAAGTCTTCTAATCGGAAAAAAGGTGTGTGTTCTAGGCCCATTGCCGACTGTTTTTCCAAGTTTATTGTTTACAACAAGTTGGATGGTTCATTTTAAAATTTTGAAAATTTCCAAATAATTATGTGATGTTTTTTTCAACGATTTTTGGACTAGGGGCATGTTTAGACAATCTCTGACTTTGAATAAGGAAAGACTGAAATTATTTTTTGTTATTTTTTATTTATTTATTGACTAATTTGATGAAATGCAATTAAGCATCATTACGAATTAATTAATTAAATCGTGAACTTTTTATGGTGAAAAATTAAAAATTTCGACTTCGATGTATAATTTTGGCCAACAATATAATGTTTATAAGAATCATTAATTTTTTTTTAATACTTGACCACAGGTGAATAAAAATTAATAATAGTGATCAAATCAAACTTCATTTTTCAATTTTCTTCAAAAATAAATTTAGAGAATTACATTTTTTAATATTGTTTTTTTTTTATTAATTACAAAAAAATATTTTAATGCTCTTAACAAGTTTTTAATGTTTTTTCAAATCCCAGCAGTTTTTTTTTTTAAAAAAAAAATTATTTTTTATATCCTAAGTATTTTAAAAATAATATTTTTTTATTTGCTTACTTTAATACTTTTAATAATTCAAATTTATGGTAAAATAAGCAAAAAAAGACCAAATATTTTAGGCGTTATTTTATTTATTGATGTAACATAAATAATTAAGAAAACTGCAGTGAATATATAGACAATATAAAATAAAATCGTCAAATAAATTGACACACATAACTAAAGAAATTCGTATTTAATATATCAAATCTTAATTTCTTTAACAGAGACAACGTGTTAACTCTTATTTATTTATGTTAATTAAATTAACGAAATATAATCTCTGTCTAGTCTATTAATTTATTATTTATTCAATTGTTAATATATTTATTTTACGAAAATTTAGCAACAAAAATTAGTAATAAATAAAGTAATTAAAAGTATATCAAAGTATTATTTTCTACGGACTTCGACTAGTTTTGTACAAGTTAAAAAGTAAACAAACCAGAGCTTTCTTAATAACAGGAAAATGTAACAAAATAACTTATAAATATGTTATTTATACTATAATTATTTCATTAATTGTTAATTTTAATTTTAATTATTTAAAAGGAAATTAATTCGAAAGAGATCGATTATTAAAACTCTGGACAGGAAAAAATCTTATTAAAATAATTTGTTGGGTTTATATTTTTTTAAAAATTCAGCAAAATTTTAATTGAATCTTTATAAATTTTTTTTTTTAATTATTTTAGAATATTTAATTTTTATTAAATAAAAAAAATTATATTTATTTGTTTTAGATATTGTCATTTATTTTTTTAAATTTATTACCATGAAACGAAAATTTACTTCCTTTAAAGCATTTTATATTACTTTCCTAAATACAAGTAATTATTTTTTTTTTCTAAAAAAGGAAATTTAATGTTTTTTTCATACGTAAAAATGTATACTTGGCATATCAACGATTAGAGTTTTAAATTAAATTAAAATTAAATTTTCAAAACATTAGTTATTTGTTCAGTAACTTCACTTATTTTTTCTCTGGAATAATTTAAAAACTGCTGGTTAGTCCAATCATATAAATAATAGCTTTCTGGAAAATCGCCTATCAATACATTAAAAAATGTTAAATTTATTTTTCATGAGAATCAAAAATTTACATTTTTTCGAAAAATAGTTCATGCAACGAATACTTACATAACTTTTAAACACAATAGTTATACTTAAAAAATGCAAGGGAAATACTTTTAAAATAATAAAAAATATTCCTTATTTGCTTTTTCATTTCTTTAACGAAGCAATTAGTCCTCATTCTATAAGTAACGTTTCATAAAAGCATTCCTATCTAAATATCCTTTGAATTCAGTTTCTATTAAATTTTGTTATAATTTATACCATACGTATTTAAATTTTTCAATCATAAAATTTTAATTTTCAAAAGTCGCACTAATATTTAAATAATACAAATTTTCAAGATAATATTTTCTATTGTCTGAATTTAGAATTTAAATAATTTTGGACTTTCCAGTGACATTAATATATAGAAAACATTCAGCTGGTAAGTAGTAATAATTGCCATATTTTTTCAGATGATTTCAAGGTTTCAGTTTTCCTGCGCCCTCCTCATAATTGGATTATTACTTCTATACCGGACGTTAGCAGTACGTACATACATATTTTTTGGACTTATATAGTCCTTAGTTGAATAGCTGATTTATTTGTTTTAATTATCAGCTATACCTTTTTTTATAAGCAATTGTGACTTATTTAGTGCCAGAATCAGAGTTATAAAGGGATGTTAAATATAAAACATGTGAAACTATTTGCTATGAACACAATAATCGAATATGCCAAAATCAACTAACTGTATAATTATGTATTTAGTAAAATGTAAAATTAAAAATTTTATGAAATTTTGTGTATTTTCGTAACAGTTGCTTCGAATGATTTCGATAAATTTAATGTAATTTTATTTTTAAAAAAAGTTTCATAAGAATACATTAAATTTGTAGATATTTTTAACCAGATATTATAATTTTAATTGTTTAGATTAGATTAGATTAGATTACTGATTTAGTAATCTGTTTACTGTGTAAAGAGGGTAGGAAAGATAACAAAATTTAATAAAATATAAATAATAGTTTTTAAATTTCCATGAACAAAGATATAGACGTTAACAAATTTACTTGATTAAAAAAATGTTGTTTTTTTTTTGTTTACAAAAGTTTCTTAATTTAAAGGGGTTCTAAAAGGGGGTCCGCTTTCGGGCTCTGTAAGGGAATTTTAACCTCTATAGACGGTATCCTAAAAAATGCAAAAGAAATTAATTGCGAACTCACCGAGATTTTTGAAAATCACTCATTTGTGAAAATTCTTGGTCAGTTCTCAATTAATATCTATTGTATTTTTTAGGATACTGCTCATAGTGTTTAGAATTGCCCTTGCAGAGCCCGACTTTAAAATATGTTATTCAGTCATCTTTAATTTACGCTTTTTAGAGAATTTTTTTACCTTGCCGGAGGACCACTTTAGAATCGCCTTAAGACGATATCAACATAATTCTAACCAATATTTAGTTGCTACTAAGAAAGAAATGTTTACTTAAATTGCATATTGAATAACATAAACAAATATAAGCCAGAATATAAAAATTAATTGAATAATTATATTTAAATTCTATTGGACTATCCAATAAAAATCTGAAAATAAATTTTTTTTTAAATCTTTGTATCAGTTTATTATTTACAAAGCATTTGTTTCTTAAATTTTAATACAAATAAATGTAAATACAAGATGTTAGAAGTTTAGTTAAAAAAAGTAAAAAAATTTAATCGAGTACAAAAATAATTTTTTATTAAAGACGATTTTTCTATTTAGTAAACTTCGTTAATCTAAGTGCCTATATTCCTAATTCAAGCTCGTATTTACTTGCCGCTATAGAAATAACTGTTTTTTTAAACATAATATCCTCACAAAAAGTTCTGGTTAAATACGACCATTCTATTTTTTCTGATTGTAATTACCAGAATTCTGAGTAATTTAATTAGAAAAATAATTGTTTTAACAATAGCTCTAGTTAAACCAACAATATTTCTGGGTAAACCAACCGGAATTCTGGTTATTTTATCCATAAAAATATTAAAATCATCTTTTCTGGCAATTTAAAATTTTTTTTTCTGTGTGTATTTATGTACCATGTATAATATGAACAAATGTTAAATAATACTTATTAATTAACTATTGATATTCAAATTTTACACATAGCGTAAAAAATTATTAATGGAACCGTAAAAAAACGAAGTAGTGTGAAAAATTCACTGCGTAAAAGTGTATGACTTTTGTAAAATGTACCTATTATGCAATAACTATTTTTACTATGACATCAGTTTAATTTTCACTTTTATTACATCTATATTGAACTATTCACGAAAATTTAAAATGATTATATAATTGTAAAACTGCGGCAGATTTGAGGTTATGTACGATCAGGAAATATTAATTTTGTTAATAATAATAATGACTTTATTGTAACAATAAGTTCTATAAAAGGCGAGGCACAACATAAGCTGCTTTATAGACTAACCTTCTATAATCTAAATATTTTCTGACACCTCGTTTTTTACTTTTGTAAAATAGTCTGATTAACTATATATCTCCCCATAAAAATCTGATTAGAAGATTAAAAAAAAGTTTATTTTTTTGTTCGCTTAAACTTTTACCTAACTTTGTTATTAACAATATGCTTTTTTATTCAAATTATTTTCATGTTTTCGATTTGACGCTTCTTTCATTCTAATAAATATTAGAATAATAAATATTATTATTATGACTATAAAGTGTTAAATTACATGTGTAAGAGCTAAATTACTGTGCTGAATTAAAATATTAGTTGCTCATGAGAATAATTGCATCTGCTTCGACTCAACAATATTATTCAAGGCATCTTTATGCAATAAGTGATTATAAAAAAAATCAAATGTGCGAAATGCTTTACAACACTAGATCTCTCTCTTTCTGCCTAGAAACCTCGTGAAACATATTTTCAATGAGTCCTGTGAATTACGGCGTGTCTCACGACGTTATGCGTAACAATGACAAGTGAGCGAGCTTGGAGCTTCTCAGACAACGTCTTCCTTTAGACGAGTACTATCTAATTAATTAATTAATGGGTATTACACAAAAAATGCTACTGCTATAAGCTTTCGACATTTTTTGTTCCATTTCGATATTACAAGCAAATGTTTTGGTTAACAATTCAACTAGCTTTGTATTTCAAAAATAAGAGCACAATGACCGGATGTCATAATTAATGACAAGAACTCAATATATTTAATAATCTTATATTACTTAACAAGGAGGTAATGTGATTTTTACGCACGAATGAAAAAGCATGTACCAACTAAGTTTAATTTTTAACCAACTGCTGAAAAGGAACCCACTTTGGTTCGATTTGCTGATTGTTTACGAGGATCAAACAGTTCGGTTCCAAATAAGCAAACAATTTATTTTAGACAATGTAAATATATATATAAATATTTTTCTAGTGTTGTTTATCAGAAACACATTACATCGGTTCATATGCATTCTTACAAGTAACACTACCCAAGTGTGATACGCTGATTTCTCTGCAAATTGGCATATTTTCAGAACTCTGAAAAATAATCGATACGTATTTTTTATATCGGCAAAGAAGAAGGGTTAAAACTGATCCCTGAATTGCTCGAAACCCCCTAAAATGTTGAAATGGTTCGCTGATTTTGATTCTGAAGTAAAATTTTCAATGTTCAAAATGGAGCATTTTTATATTACGTAATGGCGTAAATTTGGAGCAATTTTAAATTACGGACCACATTTTATAAAAGTTTTTTTTTTGTAAAAAGTACTATTTAGAGATTTTTTGAGCGTATATGAAAAACAAAAAAGCTTTGTAAAATATAATCTGCCACTTTGGGTCCGCCATTTTGAGTTTTGTGAATATGACCCCAAATTCGAAATTAGCGACCGAAAAAATCCTCAGACACCAATTTTTATGGAAATAAGTTTTCCTTCATATCTGCGTGTATATTATTATACACTGTAAGGATTTTTGAGTAATTCAGGGATCAGTTTCAACTGTTAAACCATCTTCTTTGCCGATAAAAAAAATACGTATCGATTATTTTTCGAAGTTGTAAAAAAATATACCAACTTACAGTCAAATCGGCTTGTCACGCTTGAGTAGTGTTACTTGTTAGTGTTTCAATCGTTTACTTTAACCCAGGGGCAATAAAAAAAACAGGTACATTAGTTTTTGAAGTCGAAATTGGTTGTCATAAAGGAAACGCTTTCCCCCACTCTTCTCTGAAACAGTTTGATGTATTATCTATAAAACCTCAATAATTAAAATGGAAATAATGATTACATTCACTTTTTATGAACTTTAACGACAAATGAACAATTGATTGAAACTAAGAAAAATTTTGATAAATCGAAGTTAAGAATGTAAGGTAAAGATTACGTAGAGTGGGGATCACCTCCCCTTCGCTCGTTTTCTCACCTTGCAGTCAATTTTGGGGTTGTCAGCTAATTTTACAGGTCCTTCTGTATTTCGAATCATCGAAGCAAACCAAGTGGAATTGACCTGTTTTTACCTGAATACAAACAGGATCCCACCTGAGGTCTAAACTAGTTAGCCTATAAAAGAGTTACCTACATTTAGGTCGAATATAAACCGGGCTCTCGCTGGAACCCAGCCGACCCTTTATGATTCATAATATAATTAGATTAACTTGGTCAGGTTTCGATCTTAGCCCGGTCAGTATAATCTAAGAATCGGGGAAGTGTGACAAGCCCGATTGAAAATTCTACTCTCTAGCATAAATTTTTCAACCATAATTAGTTAGGTGCCATAACCAGACAGTTCATATGAACCAACTACAATCAAACTGTTTAGTTTAAGCAAATCAGAATTCAGGTTGAAACAATCAAAGCCTGATTACAGAGTACACGTGGTATAAAAGTTAATGCTCTTCATAGCTATACTATCTATTACACTTGATTATTCTAGCGAAATATTTATTGCAATATGAAATAACGAATATTTAACCAGCTTAACTAAATGTTTTTACTGCAAGGAAAACAAGAGTTGGCTGGTCCAATAAATAAGTAGTTACTATTACAAAGTGCTTTGCCAAAGTTACTAAAGTTACAAAGCTACCAAAGTTTGCGTTTGATTTTGCTCAAAAACTTAAAATTCCCATAACTAACGAATCATGTTTGATAATGTATCGAATTGCTCTGTAAAGCTAATATAATTTTGAAAAACCACAAACCTTTTTCAGTGTTGAAAATGCTATTTTTTAATATATTATATTATAATATTTTTTCAAGGTGAAAGGTTTAAGATAATTTAAGATACTTTAAGATGTATACACGTGTATCCGCTATTGGGGTCAAAAAAACGTACTTTCGGTAAGGGTCAATATTCTTGGAGTGCAAAGTTCGCAATAGAGCATAACAAATAACTTATCTCCTAACAACACTATAACCAATCAATAGAATTCAGCGTAGCGAAATAGCAAATTTGGAGCTGAGGGAGTAAAATTATATTTTTCCCACCTAAAACCAATTTCATTCAAATCAATCCAAAATAAAGGTAAAAGGAGTT
The DNA here is from genome assembly GCA_030407085.1 of Trichopria drosophilae. NCBI lineage: Eukaryota > Metazoa > Arthropoda > Insecta > Hymenoptera > Diapriidae > Trichopria > Trichopria drosophilae. The sequence continues at coordinate 27,906,179 of CM059585.1, forward strand.
TCATAACATCACTCTTCAAATATCTAGTTCTCGCTTGTTGTCGAATTAGTATAAAATAACAAATAAATAGAATACATTTGAATAAAAAAAAATGTTATCAGATTTCGCACGGAAGCTATGTAATACATTGTCAAACCCTAGTTCTGTTACCTATCGACAAATGAGATGAAAAGATATTTTGTTTTGTAAGGCAGCTCATTGACTCAAAAACGCATAGCAGACGTCCGATTGATAACTCCAGCTCGCCATTGATGCAGAGTGGCAACCGTGTGCAGTAATGCATGTAGCCGTAAAAGAGAGAGAGAGGAAATGCCGAATAAAAGCCCAAACAATTAAATTTGCGAAGTGTGAAGGTTGCAGCATCCTATCACGCAATTCATGGCTCGTCCATTCATTTTCACCGGAAGTTACGACCGTGAAAATTGATTGACATCGAGAAAGAAAAAAAAAGAAATCAGAGGATTGTTCGACCTGATGGATGGCACAGGACATTGAAACAACCTGATGGCTGATTTGGACATTTTCACTCTCGATTCTAGCCGTCAAAACTAGAAGGCGTGTTTCAAGTTGCATAATCGATGCATTTAAAAAGAAAATACTAGAATCCGTTGGGAAATGAGGGTTGAAAACGATTTGGTCATATTTGACCAACATACGGGTACAATAAAATACTTTTAAGTGGAAATGTTTTATAATATAAAAGAAAATTTTAGAATAAAATATAAAAAGGAAAATGCTAATACCTAGAAATTTGATTAATATTATTTAAACAGCTATACTGACGAATATTCGAAATTATACAAATAAATGTAGTAACTGCAGTAAATTGCAGTAGCTACGACTGGCACTCAAGAATTTATAGGTGAACTTCTGGAGATGCTCAATAGATGCGCTACAGTAGCATATTCTCACAAGTAACGGAAGTTTCTATCGATTGTCATTTCTTGTAAGAAATGCAATGACTGAAGTGAACGGATTTTTTTATGTTTGCTTGACATTTTCCAAAAATGTATATTGACCTTAACAATCTATCATTTCCGATGTTATTAAAACCTCTCTTTCAAATGTCTCTGTGAACATTCTAAAAAGGTCACTACTACACACTTTTTTTTAAGAAGTAGATAAAAATTCCAAAATTCATTTTTTATTTTTTGAATTGGAAATTATTTTTTACTTTAAAAAGTCAATCGTAAAAGTGATTCCGACATCCAAAGAAAAAAATAATGAACCGAAAATATGTTTTTTCAAGATAGTGATTTCAAAATGTCGGCTTAAAGGATTTTTTCTTTTCTCGGTTTTGAAGTTCAAGGTTTTAAATTCCAGTTCCAAACATAGACATTGTTTCTTATGAATTCACGGGACCCATGAGTTGAGGTTTTTCAGGGCGCTGATCACTATTCTAACGCCAGATTTGCCGCCATTTAGAAAAAAATGTTACACGTTGGATAACGACATTACTTAGCTGGTTTATTTCGCAAACAAAAAATATAATTTCCGCTAATGAAATGTGAATTTATAACAAAAAATGATTGCCATAGTTTAAAAAAGAGGGGTTAAAATCGGCAGTCGAAAGAGCTCTCACAAATTGTAAGTCATTTAATCGCCAAAATTGTATCTTCACGCTTGAAGATTGCCAAACAAATATTTACCTTATCATTCGGTAGCTACTTTCTGTAATACAATCATCAGACGCGTTAAATGCTTTGTCCTCAAAAGAATAAAACACAAAGCTGTGAAATGTACATTTGTACGTCCAGACAATGTACCAAACTTTCAGTCAAACTTGAACGCGTACGTAGATGAGTTGATTTGTGTAATGTTGCAACAACCTTACGAAAAGCGATTCTTTATTACGAACACCATTACATAACCACGTTCGTGCCAGGTGCGAATTTTAATAGATTGACGCTAAGCTAGCGGAATTGCGAAAACATTCAAAACTAGATTGCCCAATCAATTGTTTTAAAGAATCATTTATAACTTACTTATTATTGTTAGGTTTAAAAGAAAATGCCGAACCCATGTTTCACGCTGTAAATTCATTGGACACTGTTTTTAAATTGATCGATTCAGGTACGTTCGAGAAATTTTGGAAGGTTACATTTAACTTATTCCAGTTCTGCCAAATTCTCGACCATATGGCAAAATTGATTATCTTTTAATGCAACAATTACTTTTTATATGATATAAGTAAGAATTCTATTAAATAAAAATAAAAAATTTCGGAATCAATATTTATAGTAGAAATTAAAAATAATGTCCCCTCAATTTATTTCATTTTTGTATAGAAAATTTGACAAGAAAATGTTGCTATACAAAAATCTGCTACAGTAGATTCCCGGTATATTTGCCCGCTCGGTTCCTCGCTTTCGTCTCCTTATATTTGTCAAATGAAGGGGGGCGCCGCTTCTCCCACTCTCCTCAGTCGCGTTACGTTCGTGACGTCACAACAGGTCCTTCCTGAGGCCCCAGCGCGCAAGGTGGGGGAAAAAGAGAGCGGCTAGAAACAAATATAACGAGACGGAACTCGACAAACATGCTGGGCCGTAATTATAGCGAGACGCAAATATGCCGGGACTCTACTGTATTTGGAAATAATAATCTTTATTTTTAACAAATGGTTTGCTTGTCTTCATAATTCTGATAATAGAAAGATCGGTAATGAATTTCTTTTAATTTCTTCATCTAAATTCTTCGTAATGGTACTAAATAATGTAATTCCATTCTAGTGTTGATTTTAATTAAACACCTTGTGACATTTTATTGTAGCAGGTGGATGGGTACACACCAGGCGTAGATTATCCGATTTATGATTCTGTACCATATGGGCTCACGTTTACCTGCAGAGGAAAGCTGCCAGGTTACTATGCAGATCCGGAGGCTAGATGTCAGGTAAATCGTTACAACAGATACATAGTTGTAAAATACTAATTTTTTAATGTAACCTAACAGTTTCTTATTTAATGCGCACTTTAAAATTGAAATTGATTTCCATGCTCTCTTATAAATCGTTTACTTATTTACTTATTTTTACCCTGAAAATTAGAATTCGTCATTTCTCAAATATTTAGAAACATTTAGTGGATATAAATTTGGTAAAAGTTCATTACATAACTCATATTCTTGTTTACTTAGTTTTTGCAAAAATAATGAAGCAATTTGTATAAAATAAAAGTAATTCCTAACAATAAAAACTGAATTAATATTATAAAAATATTTAGTCGAAATAAAAACATTTGTTTAAATATTTTTAAAACATTTTTTAGGTGTGGCACTGGTGTATACCAGGAGGTCAACAATTCAGTTTCCTATGTCCAAATGGAACTGTTTTTAGTCAAACCACCCGAGTTTGCGATTGGTGGTTCAAGGTATAATTTATTTTTAAAAAATAACTTTAGTTCTTCCGTTAAGGACAAAGCTAATATACAGTTTACAAAATATAATTATTGAAACTGATTTTGTCTTGTTACAGGTGGACTGCAACGACTCGCCTCGATTATACGGAATCAACGACGACCTCTACAGAGACGCGCGCGGAAATTACATTTAACTAAATAGCAAATTACTTGAACAATAGATAAATGCAGAATCGACGACTTACAGGAGAGTTTTCGAACGGTCAAACGATTTACCGACGTTCGATAACGTACCGTAAGATACCGGTGTACATTTCCAATTTACCGACAGTGGGTAAAAGGGATTACTTTGTTGTAAATCAAAATATGTCCATCCACATGATCTTCATGTCAATTTAGATACAATTTTTCATCGTAGGATACCATGTAACATAATCTTTTTCAAATAAATTATTTTTTGCAAAATTAGGAGTATATGTTAATAAAAAAAATTCGACGACATTCCAACTCTTCCTTTACATTAAAAAGAGGAATATTTTATTGATATGCCATCTTATATAATTACATATAGAAAACTTCATTAAGCAAACTTACTACTTTTTAAATGGATGTATACTTGTTATTAGTTTCTTATTCGCAATTTCCTTAAAACAAGTTAATGAAAAATATCGCGGTGAATGTGTAACCATCATATTAGGTTGATAATTTTGGACAGATTTAATTTATGATTTTGAAAATTATCCGTTTTGATATAAATTAAGTATTAATACGGGTGCTAAATTAGTCAGTCGATAAGGTAAGTTATATACAGGAGAACATTTAAACCAAAAATTACTGATTGCTTTTTCAAAATTCGCCCTCTGCTGCAATTTTTCTAAGCATCTATGCGATAGTCTGACAAATATTAACGAAATTAATTTACATTTTTCTGAGAATTTTCCAAAAAAGCGTTTTTCATACTTTCCCAAATCTTCTCTGTAAGTTTTGTTTGTTATAAAACCCGAAGTTTGCCAAATCCCTTCAGTCAGTTTTAATTTAGATGTTATTGTGTAGATTATGATATAATCCATGAACCATTTTAACACCTGCTCATTCTAAAGGAAATATTATGACAGAACATAAAAATATTCAATTTTAATACTGTGCAATAGGTAAATTTAAAAAAATTCCAACAGTTAATCAAAAATAGAATTTAATTTTATGTAATATAGATACCTTTTTGGTTATATTTTTATGTTATTGTGGAAAGGGAGCAATTTTTAATGATTAAATATTTTACGGTAGACGTCACGGATCAGATACTGAAGTATCAAAGCCGTCCAGAACATAAAAAGTTGATGTCGATCATTTTTCTTTAATTTTTGGAAAAACTTAACTACGAATATTTTCAAAGCCGTGTGTTATCCTAAAATGTAAAATATTGTTAACAAAACTATTCAATAAATATTATATAAGTATTTCTTTGTCATTTATTTCTATGGTAAACCTTCGGATGACGCACCTGTTTGAAATAAAAAAATCGGCCACATGTTTTCGATGTATTTTGGCCTCCTGATAACGAATATCACAATAAAAATTGGCGGTCGGGTGTGTTAAAGCTGCTATCTTGAAAAAAAGCAAAAAAGACGTGTTTTTTTTAGTTTTTTGCATTTATGTCGAAAACTACGCATTGGACCAAAAAATATTTCCAACAAAAGTTGTAGAGCACAAAATTGTCGATAAAAAAGGTTATATACATTTTGTTCGTAATTGCGACAGGAAGCCCGTAAATGAGGGATGAACATTGACATGATGAGTTTCGACCTGGTACCAGGTAGAAATAATTTCCTAATCGTTTAAAACTAACCTCCAACCATTCAGATAGCACATGGGTTTAATTATCAATCATACCTCTGTGGTTGGAGGTTAGATTAGTATAATAAGGGGGGTCTGGGGGCGGAGCCCCCCAGCATGCAAGCATCCCTATGCCCACGCATTATCATTGCCACTTGCAGTTGATTATTTCCTTTAGTCAAATGACCTTTGCCTCAAACAATACGTGGACTTAGGCTCCGCCCCCCAGACCCCACTTTTTATACTAACCTAACCACGAACCACAGAGGTATGGATGATAATTAAACCCATGTGCTATATGAATGGTTGGAAGTTAGACTAGACTCCGCCTCCCAGCCCCCTCTTTACTATAAACACAAGACACCCAGACGAATAATTATTCACTTTCATCAGTATTTTTCGGGCTTCCTGTTGCGATTAGGACACAAATGTATTAAACCTTTTTTGTACAGATTTTCATGCTCTACATTTTTGTTTGAAAAACTTGTCGCAAGGTTCGTACTTTTTCTGATATATGCAAAAAACTAAAAAAAAAACGCGTTTTTTGGCTGCTTTTTTCGAAACAGCGGCCGAGATACTGCCGAGCGCCAAATTTTGATATGATATTCGTTTTCAGGAGGCCAAAATATATCAGATGCACCTTGTCGAAGGTTAACCATTTCTATGATTATTGCAGGCTCCTGCTATTATGAGGGGATGGGTCTATTTATGTTCAGTAGAAACAATAAGACCAATAAATAATATGTAAAATACATTCTAATTGTACTGCAAATGTCTTGGAAGCAAATTTTAAGCTGATAAATTTAACCTCTTGTACTAGTAGGACAAGAGGGTTTTGTGAATATGGTTCGGTTGTGAACACCCCTGCGTATATTTTGAATGAAAAGAAATGAATCAATTTCGACAAATGTCATGTGTGTATTATCGCTACATGTAGCTTTTGTGCGAATATGAAAGCAAAAAGTCGATTATGCTTTTTGCTGCGAACAAATTGATTTTCTTACATGTATACTTCACCACAAATCTATTTTTCAGTATTCTTAAAAGCCATACAAATCAAATTTAATCAAAGAAAAAGATAAGTGCAATGCATAGTTACAGAATAAATTTATTATATTTAGTGATTTAATAACAACAGCCACCACAATGTGCAAAAGAACATTTTTTCTCATGAGGTTTTAATGTGGCTACAATATTAGGCTGTAAATAGCCCAACTGCTTCGGTTGTAAACATCCCTTTTTTTTGACGAATCATAAAATATTATCGTATGTATTTTTCAATTTATAATAGATCATTGGTTTTAAATTCCGATTTAAGTTTTCTCCGATCAGCTTACGTTGGTTTCACTTTAATCCGTTGCGAGTTGAAGAGCGTGCTTAAATGCGTAGGAGCTACTGGTAATGTACACATTGTGAAAAAGATGAAGAATAATAGGTATCAATAGTGCCATCTTCTGTAACTGAGTATTGGTATATATGAATTTGGGAATATTAAATTTTAGGTATTTTGGCTCTCAGGAATTATGACCTTTAGGGTTTTTGACACCCATCCCAGTAACACGTCTAACTTCCCACATTAAATTTCAATAACATTTTTCTACTAGTGTATAATACAGCAGAAATGATGGGTTGAATTAACAAATTGTCAAAATAATTTATCTTTTTAAATCGGAAAGGTGTTATGGAAACTTTAATATTTTAATTTACTTTACGACTTTATTACAAATGATAGATTAAATCGATAATGCAACCTATTTCTCTATATTATTCTCTATCAGCATACTAATAAACCTGCATAAGTATATAACAAAATTTATCCTTTCACATTATCTAAAAATAACCTATTAAACATCCGACTCAATAAATCTATGGAAATATTAATATTATATAAACAATCCCGTAAGTATGTTTGTTGAAGCATGTATCGCATAATACCAATCTACTTCATCAACTCTGCACAAAGTATCAACCGACTGTCGATAATAATTAAATTTTATATTTGAGCTACCCGCTTGTCCAACGGTCGGTACATATTCTTTCTGTTTTCCGCAGTTGATAACTTACCAACTATTGTCAATCGGGTAGTGTCGATAACTTACCAACTAGCGGTAATCGAGCAGTGTCGATAACTTCCCAACTAGTGGTAATCTAGCAGTGTCGATAACTTACCTGCTAGTAGTAATCGAGCGATGTCTATAACTTACCTACCGTACGTAAGAAAGCCTACATCTAAAAAGAATTTACTAAAAAAATAGTTACCTACTGCAGTGGTATGGAATGTATATAGGCATATAATTTTCTAATTCACTTTTTGATATAAAAATGCGATATTAAATTACTCACTGAAAATGGCTTATACTTTTAATAATAGTATTTTAAAAATAAATTTGAAGAGACGAAATTGAGTCTTAAAATCCATAGATATGTATGGAGAAAAATCGTGAATTAATAAATAATACGGGCATTCTCGTCGGCGATAAGTCGTCAGTCGGTAAGGTAGTTTCCAGAGTTATTGAAACATATAAATTGAAAATGACAATTCTACTCTGCAACAGCTACTTTATTATTTCATTATAGATTTCCTGAGTAACATCAAAGAAATTAATTCGGAATTAAACGGAATTTTTAAAAATGTATGAATTTACGTTTTATCTTTACAATTTATTTTTCGTTGATTGAATTATCAGTAATTCTCAATTAAATTGTAATGAAAGATTGCGAAGAAAATTTTAAATCACTTTACTACTAAAAATTACGAAACTGATACAGAATTTTTTTTATTACGTAACAAAATCTTTTTACTGTTATCGGTCAGAAAATTATTAAACAGTAAAAAAACTTCAGTTAGATTTTCAGAAAATTCCGACAAAATTTTTTAACCGTGTACCATGGAGAACAAAAACACATTTTTTAGAAAGTGAAAAGGAAGCTACTTTTCTAAAAGAGTGAATTTAAACAGCTAACAGTGATCTGCCTTTAAAAAAATGAAAATTCAGAATTTTGCAATCAATTTCATTATCGATGATTTATTTCATTATTATACCAATAAATCCAATATTAGAGTTTTGAGGTAAACGAACATTATAAAACACAAAATCATTAACCCTGTTCTGTACACTCTTACTTATTGCTCATTCTTTCTATATTCACCTTTATCCGAATGAATAATTAGTTAGTCGGATACAGATGGAAGTCAAGTATATTAGAAGTTTATGTTCACTATTTAGTTAACAAATTTTAGTGCGGCCCTGATGGGGGAGAAAAGATACAGTCCCAAAGTCGCAATTTCTAATGGCCCCAACCTAGGCCAGTTTATAGTTAATCATTAATTTGTACTTGCTAACTGGACTGCTTGGTACATACCACGACAGATACGGCTTTACTAGATGTGCCCTTACTAGCCTAACTCTCTACGCCATTGTAATACCGAGCATTTTCTTGTTGTTTTCTATAACGCCTGAACAGTGATCTTTTAGACAAGGGTGATAAATGCTTGTCAAATTTCAACGCCAGAATACATCTCTCCCACTATCCTCAAAACTCCCAATAATCTGGCAACTCTGCTGAACTGTGTTATAAGAGCATAAATCTACTGTATATTCTTAATTGTAAATTCGTAGAGAACTTCAGAAGAATGGAAGAAGAAATGGTAGCAAGAGGATGGGATAAATAGCTAATTCTGTATTTTGATGAGGAATGGGCTCATAAAAAACTGGAGATCTCATTGGCCCAAGTCTGATGCAGTCGAATTTTTTTTTATTTGCAGCAAGTTCAAGTGATTCCACGTCACGGCAAGCCAACAATGTTAGAAATTTTCAGAAAATCTTGATACTTTTATCTTACCGGAATAACAAAATTTTACTAAACTGTGTATTAGACACATTAATTGAAGTTTGGTATGGCGTCGCCAGGCACAGACGCGATGATAACATCTCTACAAGAGGCGCCCATGATTCCTTTGTCTTTTGATTCTATACTAAGGGATTCCCCAATCTAGCTTCAATTTCATATCCGAATAGCATAAAATCATTATGACGTCGATACGTCTGAGTACAATGGCAATATATGAATATGATTTTATTGTATATGCTGGAAATTGATAGTTATTTGCCAGTGTTGGTTTAATTACAACATTATTATTATAACATTCAATAAATGTGATATGTTTTATATCATTTATTTATGGAATTAACAACAAATCAACTTAAATTACTAAGAATTTACGTATATAACTATAGCAAATATGTTGATAAATTATTTAATGAAGCCATACAATTTTTTTATTCATCTTACCTCCCAAACAGCTCAAGCCCGTCTCAGGATGCCCTCAGGGGTTTCTGACGAGCTCCCGAGGACCAAAAGCGGACATTTGGATGTCCTCAGGAGCTCATCAGGACATCCTGGAGCCGATGGTATTTTTTGGGGATGTCTGGTACTGTAACTAATAAACACTTGATTTTGTTTCAGAAAATTATGAAACAATAACCATACAAAACTTCTGTTACATGTTTCAGAAAAGGTTTAGACCCTATTAGCGCCAAATTCATCGTTCCACTCACTCCAATGCTAACTAACTGATTCATATAAGGGTGAACAAAAAATTATTTAAGTTTTTTATCATTTGAATATTTCACTCAACGATCTATGGTTGTTAAAGTTAATAGACAGAAACACAATTTATTAGATAATTCAAATAATTGAAAGTAAATTATTTGTTCATCAACATCTTGTAGACAAGTATTTTTTTTATTCCTATTCAATCGTGCTGTTAAAGAAAAGTCCAAGTTTCCCTGTAATTAAATAAACTTGTAAAAGTCATTCTATTCAAAATGAAGCAAAGAAATCAATTTTTTACGCGGTACTTCCATTGCAGCAAAGCGTACGCTGAAGAAATGCAGTTGACGGTAATAAAATGTATACCTACTATAACCCATAACCCGTATAATGTCGTGGTTATTATCGTAAATTTAAACGCCTATCAATAGGTAATACATTCAGGTCTTTTGAATCGGAACTTTTGTAATCGTACTTTTTTTCAATATGATCATTGATTCGCCTCACATATTATGCCTGCGTTGCTGTACGTTCAGCATACATACTGCATTTTTATGCCAGTGCCTGCACGTACTTATGTCAGGTCACGTGACGAAGAAAAGTGAATGCGAATCCACTTGACGAAGTAAGCGTAACATTCAAAAAACACCTTCGTAATTGCAGATCGTGTGTTAAAATAAATCTGTCTTTATTGTAGAAATATTTTTTTATATCATACGGTGTGATTAACAACTTTTTTTTAATCAGAATGATTATTTTAAAAATATTACCACGTTAATTCACAATTTGAAGAGGAATTTTAACTCTGTCGAAAATTTGTTATAGGTTATGTTAAAAATGACGACACATTTTTTGAATATATGTAAAAAATAGGGGTGAGTTCGAAAAACCGACAAATCAAAAAGCCGACAGATCAAAAAACCGACGGTCATAAAGCCGACAGATAAAAAAACCGACAGTCATAAAGCCGATAGTCGAAAACCGACAGTCGAAAAGCCGACACATCGACAGGAGGACACTCATTTTTGGAATTGTCGGTTTTTCGACTGTCGGCTTTATGACTCTCGCTTTTTTTACCTGTAGGCTTTTTGATTTGTCGGTTTTTCGACGTGCACCCAAAAATAGCGTAAATATTTGGTAAAGTCTTATAATTATTAAAAATTTTTTTAAAAATTAAGGATCGTGTTTAAGTGATTCGGTGCACTGGGACTTGAACCTGGGACCTCTGGATTGCCGGTCGAAAACTCTAGTATCATTACTAAGGGCAAAATCACGCAAAAAAAAAGAAATTTTTATTTTACGTGATTAAAAATTGCAAATTTTCAGTAATTTCTATATATTTAATTAATACTTTATATTGGAGTACACATATATCATATTGGTTTTTAATTTTTAGTTTATTAGTATAAAATTTTACTACAGACCCTATAGTAAAATTGTAGATAAACAGAATACATTTGTAGTTTTTTTAAAATTGCATTAACTTTCAATAACAAGACAAAATTTTAAATTTTAAAATTATGGCATTAAAAAATCGTGTTCTATGGCAGCAATATGTACCCATTAAAATTGGCCCCACAATTAATTCGGTTTTATTCGGTCTTTGCTAAAACGAAATAAAAAATTTCGTAACTCTTCAGTATGTGTATTATTATCAAATTAATCAAAAATTTGACTCTCGGCTTATCAAGAAGTTAGTTAAAATTAAAGAAATGAAAAAATAAAATCATGTAATATAATTTTATCATTTAAACAATGAACAATAATTTCAAAATGTAGAACTCATAATGATATTATAATTTAAATGTAGGCTGCGTTTTTAAAAAACTATCTTAAACATCTCAAAATTTACATCCGGTTTAACTGTTTTCTAGTCATTTAATGGCTAGGGTACAGCAATTTCTTCGGCTCACAACTTCAATTCTAGAAAAAAATTCACTTTCAATATTTAATCCAAAAAGAAATATGAAGTAATGTAGTTTTGTAATTTATTCAAATTTTATCTACTGCAATCAATACGTAATATCTTTCGGTCAATTGTGATTTCAAATTCTTGGAAAAATGTGTATCTGAAATCAGGTTACATATCTGTATTACGACATTATCGGTTATATTAGAGCAATACCATAATATTTTTCAAGAAAGATTATAAATATCAAAGTTCATTAGACATAACAAATGTTTAATCAATAAATTGTATATAATTTAAAGTCGCAGTCATTAGTTTACTACTGTAACTCGAACACAAATGCTTTTGCAATATCGTGATTCTTTATAAAATCAAGTATTTTTTTTAATGTGGCAAAATTAAAAGTATGCGCAAATATCAATACGATTGTTACACCTGCTAGGTTAATTTGTGTATGAACATTTATATTTTTACATTATTTATCCAACAAATCTGATTCCGTACACCATTTCTAAGACCGAGATGTTATTTAAAAGGAACGAATAGACTACATCTTTTAATTTTATATGGAATTGAAATTTGCCTTTTTCTCTATTTTCGTAGTAAAAGTGTTTGTTTACAACTTTTAAATAAAAGAATAAAATGTATTTTAATGTATACATCAAAATTTGTACTCAATCGAAACCTGAAGTTTGTGATCAATAAAAAAAACGATATGTACGCAGTCCAAACGTAGAGTGCATCTATGAATAAGAGTTAGGTTACATCATGTTGAGCACAAACTTTGAGGTTTGAGTTGAAGACAAACCTGGATTCTGTGAGACCCAAACTTTTTCCGTGTACGTGGTCAAAATTCGCACGATACAAAAGGCCATGTGGTTAAAATGTCCACGTGGACAAATTATCCATGTGGCAACTTTCATTACGAAATTATAACTGTAGATGACGTACTTATTCAAAAGCGAGAATGTATATTATCTGGTACAAATGTCGACGAATGTTGCTGATGAATGCCGATAATATCATACGGAGAATCAATATTTACCTGAAATCATCAGTGTTCATCAATGATACAAAGAATCTAGACCCGGACTCTATATTCGTTGATGGTACCTGACATTTGTAGCAAAGAAAGCGCAATCTCGCAAATGGAGATTTTTGACCGCATGGATATTTTGACCACGTAGACATTTTAACCACGTCAATTCCATGTAAATTCATGCAAATTTCCATCAGAAATTTTCAATAAAGCTATTTATATTTGTTGTAAATTATCTTCAAATTGTTATTAATGGAGGCACATGAATTTGGAACAATTGACCCACCACATTGGATCCACCATTTTGAATTATTGAATACTATCTTCCAATTCGTAATCAGCTATCCAAAAAAAATGAAAAAGATCTTCGTATTTTTCGGTCATTACCCTTAAGTAGACAGTAATAAATATTGTAAACAATAACGTTGTACATAATTGCGTAAGTGTAATATCAGTTCACGCGACACTCATAACTATTATTTTAATTTATGTAGCCCGAAAAAAATGCTCCAACCAACGAAATTCAAGTGAATTATATGAATTTTTCAAAATTCCGGCCGACATCCTAGATAGCAAAATAAAACAGAGTTCAGAATAATTTCGAAATGCGCTCTAAAAGAAGTCAGATATCCCACTTTCTGAGGGTTTTCTGAACATGATGTCATTATCAGATCTTTTTGAACGTTTCTCTATTTTACTATCTGGGAAAGTGAATCCGCCATTTTAGTTTATTAGTTTCCTACTCTAAATCGGTAATAAACGACCTCACACCTTTCTACATTTGTACATTTTGTCTTTTGAACTAATTTTATAAAGAAGTATATGCCACTAATTAATAAAGTGACACTGGGAAAATTTGATAAAATAATTAGAATTGGTTACGTTACTGCTTTAAAAATGTCTCTTAAATTACCCACAGATTCCCGAGCGAGCCAATCTTTAAAAAAATGAACTTTTCACTCTTAAACAATAAAATCCCACACTATAAGTTTGACAGCTGACTATTGAATGACTCAAATAACTCCCATGGATGAAAAGTATGGCACTCTTGAAAGGGAGGTGGCTTTTCATTCTTAAACTGTGAAAAAAGACAGTAAACATTATTTAAAAATCAATTTTTGTACGACAGTGGCTCACTTTTCACTCTGTGCTAAGGTAATTTGTAATTCAATAAACTATGAAAACAGTATAATGTCAATTGTTATGTAGACATAAAATAAAAGCATGAAAGCAATTTAAAAGTAACTTTTCTCTCTTGAAGAAACTAAAAATGCAGTCTTTGGAAATAGTGTATCAATCTACAAATACTTTCAATTCTTCCGTAAACAATAATTTGTTTGGTTATGTAATTTATTTCTTTCTTACGTATGATTTCCTGTTTTTTAAATTAATTTTAAATTTAATGAAATTTCATTCCAATATTTTAAAAATCGGCATTTAGTTTTTTAGGGAATGAAACATAAATTATAATCGTAAATGAGCAGCATGAAGAAATCACATTAATTTCATTACACATAATATATACGTATGTTCTAACATAGAAGACTAATTTCCAGGTTTGTTTTATAATCGTTTAAAAATAAATATAACGTGAATGTAAAATAATTCACGCGTGAAAAACAAAATGATATATTTCTTCGTAATCTTTTCATGAGTAATAGCAACGTTAGCTTAGTCTATTAAAGATACAAATAAGAAACATACCTAATTTCGTAACAATCTATAAAAACGGACAAATATAAAAGTTATCGTTAATAATATTATTATTTAATGCCTAAAATATATACTTTCCTGGGCAAAATAAATGAAACCACTGATAAAAGGTCATATCTATAGTAAATCTCGTTATACGTACCCGAATAATATTAACCAATGAAATAATTGTGATGATTTCCGGGACCATAAGAGAAAGTGAACTGGAAAGAAACAATGATACCAGCTACATTTAACGAAGTCTGTGATTCGTCGCAAGTCATGGTAAAAAAACCTCTGTATGATAAAAAAAATCAGAGTTGAATTTCATTTCGCTTGATGGTGGAATACGTTATCCATCACCATCGACCTACTTTAACATAGTGATCGTAAACGTAATTAAATATAACTACAAAAGAATAAACTTTTAGGTTCAATTCGGGCTTAGCACGGCAGACAAAGTATTCTAGTTCTCAGCAATATAATAATGTAGTAGTTTCACTCCTTTCTTGCAGCTCGTGACGGTTGTCAAAGTTTTTGCATGAACCTGCAACAGTAGACATTGTAATATAATTGAATGCAAGAAAACCGCTTTACGAACAATTATATTTTTCATGTTAACGTTAAATAATAAGGTTTGGGCCAATATTAACCTGCCAATCGTCGAAATGATTTCCTGCTAGTTTTATTTCTTTGTTTGTACGTTTAGTAAGAGAGTAATGGCGCTGAAGAAAATAATGCGCTTATATTGTTAACGTCATTCATAACGGTTACGACATGGCACTTTGAAAAGTATGTTTTAAATGCAATAGAGAACTTTATGCCTCCATAATATTAATTTTGAATATATTATTGAAATTATAGTACGTTTGAAGTATTCATTACAGTTGGACTCAATTGTATTTCCAATCAACATTATGTTCTCGTATACTTTACATACACGAGTACTGAAAATGTCCTGTGAGACGGGGCTGAAAGTATTGCAACATTTGTGTAAAAAATGTTTAAGAATATCAAATCTACAAAGTTCTTTAAATCACATTCCAATAGTCATATATATCTACAGACCCAGACCTATATACAAATTATTACTTATTATTTAATCGTTACAAACAATAAATGTATCACACCTACATTATAATATATAATGTTTTTTATGGCATAGGGGTCCAAGATTCGTCTACTTGCGAAAAAGACTCGCCGCGTCTTGCAGTGTAACGTGTTAGCTTAATTCGCGTTACGGCTGTCCCACATACATACCTACATTTGCACCTATATATACAGTAGAGTCCCGGTATAATTGCGTCTCGCAATATTTACGTCCCAACATACTTTCCCGGTTCGTTATATTTATCTAACGCCGCTCTCCTTTTCCCCCACCTTTCGGGCTAGGGTATCAGGGAGGGTCTGCTCTGGTGCCACGTACATAACGCGACTGAGGGGAGTGGGAAAAGCTACACTCCCCTTCTTTCGGTAAATATAACGAGATGGGAGAGAAAGGCGAAGGACCGAGCAGATAAATATACTGGGAGTCTACTAAACATTCATAAATGAGTCGATTAGACTGATTCAGTAACACTCAGTCACTCTTCGTTAGATACTTCGAAAAATTGACAGAAAATGGCATCATATCCTGCAGTAGTGGAGAAATTAATCAAATTCTATTTGATATAAGTGTACAATGAAAAAAGTTATCAAGAAAAGTATGGCAGAAAATGGGAAATAGTCATTTAAGAACAGAATAGCAACCTGAATTTTGGTCAAAACATCACTTCTAGAAAAAATACTGGACTATAAAAAAATACTAGCCATACTGTGCACTTTCATGGGGACAAAGCACATTTTTTCATCAATGATCTTAGACATTAATATTTTATCACCTTTAAAAACGTCAATTTTCAAGTACAGGAATCATGAATGCGCATGTTCATTCTAGTCTGACATCCAGTTCACATTCACCCCATGAACCATTCGGAAGTTTCATAAGAAAACATCTTAAATAATCGAAATAAAGACATTTATCATGCAATAGTTCCTGACCTTACATCTCCAAAATTGTTTCTTTAGGGTAAATAAGAAGAGACTTAAGTTTCGAGAATTAATTATCCTTGGCATATTTAGACTTTTCCACTCATCTCCACACAAAAATAAAAAAACATATTCCATCACACACGCATCACAAGCTATATAGCATAAGGATATCTCCAGAAACTCCTGGGGAGCTGCCGATGACCAAAAACGGATATTCGGACGTCTTCAGGGCCTAGGACATCCCAGAAAAGATTGTGTTGTTTCGGATATGATCAGTCAAGTGATGAGAGAAAGAGCGAGATAAAATTTTAGAGGAATAATAAAATTAAAATTCGAGAGGTTAAAATTTATTTTATTTACAGGGTTTCATTTTTTTTGGAAATTTAATTATAATTATTATTAAATTTCATTATAATGGAAACCTTGCTACTTATACTTGCATCCATTTTTCTCTAGACTCGCCAAAACGTGAAAATATCCACGATATGTATGTATATAAAGATCCACGATAGACGCCCAAAACTACTTGAGGCACACCCAATTCGTTATTTGAATGTACACGGCATAATTTCATTCGTGGATTTTGCACACCACCTATCCCATATTGGATAACACCTATGTTTCAACATAAAATTACGTACATAACGCACGCGGAATGTCCCGTTGTATTAGCTGCCAATTTGTTATACAACATTTACATAATTGCAGTTCTTATAGGCATAATAAATAGTTTATATAATAACATAAAGAATCCAAAGTTTTTTGACAGCACGAAAGATAAACTTACTTCCTTGTGAAATATGAACAAAATTGTAATAAAACGCATAAATGAAGTACAGATTAGTTAGGTCTCGTTTCTTCCACTACCGTTAAATGTCACGTATCGCATACAAATATTTGCAACAAATAATTTTGTATTATGTAAATCTAATTACCGCATTAGCATTTCTACAACATCTCATTATTTTCGCATCCAGCTAGAAATACCGATAATTGACAATCGCGTTTTTGCCATTTTCCAGATCGCCGCTTTAGATAGAAATACGCATCGGCGAAACTGGAAACTGGCAGATCGATAAAAAGAAAATTAATGGAGAATAAAACATCTGTTTCATACACCAGCGAGGCGATTATTCGGTTCAAGTCCTCATTAATATCGTTTTCACCGTAAACCGAAATTTCTTTCACATATTCATAAAAAATACGTGTTTGCAGACGTATCCTCCACAGCCATTGGGAAGTCCCGTTGAGTGTCTCGTGCATATATGGTCTTGCAGCGTCGATGGAATATTTTTTTATTCGCGCCGTATATTTTCAGAACTTTATTCGCAATGTCACGATGCTGGAAAATCCTCGATCAGGTGTGTGTCAATTAAACTGCAACGGCAACCTATCGAAGTCGCCTTTCGCCTAATTATTTACGCCGTACGCCAATGTCCAACAGTTTTATTCAAGATGACTCTAAACAAAATAAATTATGAAAAATGAATATGAAGTATATTATTTTGTACTCTAAAGCAGCTATTGGGACCTCTGCTCCTATATTACTGAAACCTGATGGAGTGACAACTCATTCTTTCTGGAGTGAAAACTGGGTCATTATTATCGATGGGTGAATGTCCATTCTTAGCGAGTGAACCACGACTCTCACAAGAGTGAAATAACGCTGGTTCCCCAGCAGATGTTCATTTCGTCACCTCTGGATCGAGATGTGGGTTTTTTCCAAACTTCGACTCATAATTCGAAAATGCAAATTCTCCATTGGCAGTTGTCAATTTCTTACCTGAGTCTTTTTCTAAATGTTCGGGACTAAAAGAGCAGCGAGAGGAAACGGAGAGAGAAAAAGGTGTTTCGGTCTCAGAATGGCTGACGCCACTGGCCGTTTTATCCCCACCGTGTCTTCATGCTCCTCGTAGAAAGCTCACCAGACGACGAAGTCGTGCACGCTACTCCTGGTGTTTTCCACTTCCACAGTACCAGTCTCAGACCGGGCAAGACGCGAACAGTCCACGGAACAGTCACGGTGACAGCCACGCGCGATTTTCGGCACTTCTCAAGACCGTTCTTACACGCGGTCTTTCTCCGTGTCACTCGACAAGAGTGAATACGCAAACGCGCTCTCGCGAAAGTTTACAATTTTTTTTTATACTCGAGCGGCGCGTGCTCGCTTTCGCGTAATCGAGGAAAGTGCGGTACCTTGCATACTTGGTGTGATATCGTTCGGAAAGTCGGTGGGTTCCTGTACGTCGGAAAATCCAAGTGAAAAACCATCATTCTCTTTGACAAATTTTGAAAAAAGTGACGATTGGTGCCGCACAGAAAATTTCATGAAGGATTAACGAAGACGCTCGGGGGTGGAGCGAGAGAGAGTGAGAGAGAAAGGTTGGTTTTCGGAAATTTTATTTAATTTTCGAAATTTTATCAGAGTGGGAAAGTTACGCTACTTTATAATGTTGGATATTTGATGGGATGTACAAAAACTGTCGGGCGAGTCGTTAATTTCATTTCGGATGCTACTATTTACATCTTGGTCGATGAGACCGAGCGAAGCGAGAGTGTTTTGCAATCCCCTTATTCCAGTTACGAGTGTAATTCACGACGTGGGTAATTCGAAAGAAGCGCCTTAGAAATTTGGTGAGAGAATTTGTTCCCGTTGAAAGTTACGAGACTGATGTTGATGTCTGATGCCAATTAAAATTTCTGATCGTTGGTGGGCTTTGCCCACTAGAAATAACATTGGAATCAGATGACGTTGACATAAATTAAATGGTCTTATTTGACAATCGAAAAATAAATCGAAATCTATTGGCGAGAAGCAGATAAATATCCTATTTTAGCTAAACGGTTTTCATTGTCGCGGACAGTTTCCACCGTCGGTAGCAACCAGTGAAATTGCCGCGAGAATTTACGTACCTCATATTCCACCTGTTGAGGCGAAATGGTCGAGTCATATCCAGCCTCATACGAAAGTGTCAAATTAAACCTTCAATTTCGTGTGCGTTTCCTTCGCACTGCAATTCGCAACGCGTATAAATGGACGCTTTGCAATTGGGTACGTGACAAATTTTTAATTTTCTCAATAAACGTAGTTTTCGCGGCTGGGATGCGAAAAATTATAAGTCACACGCGATGAAAAAAAAACAGAATTTTATTGAAAAGTAACACGAAACTTTCGCCTGAAATTGCAACGTCGGCTTCATACTCTATATACTTACGCATGGACGACGTATCGAAAATTCACTATCTTTGTTTTCCCTAACAATTAATAAACACATTTGTGAGGAAAAGCGACACAATAATAACGAATAAAATATCGCGCTCAAATTTCGAAACTGCGAATCTCTTTGTTTCGCCACGAAACTTTCAGTGGCAGGACTTTCGAATTGAATTCAAGGACGCACATAGAAATCGATTTCGTCATTTAATATGCCTCAAGAATGTTTCGAATTTCTTCCCATGTATTTCATACGATTCTTTTGATGTTTAGATTAGCCGATTCTGGATTTTATTCGCCTATAAAATGATCTGCCCACAATAGGTGATCTATATTATAACATTGTACGCTAGGAGTTTAGGAAGGTACTAGGCTAGAACTTACCCACGGTACCCTTGCATTAAACATGGATCAGAACTAATTATAAGCAAAAAGGAAAGATTTTCTACGAAGTACATGTTCTTGTAACATAGTCGTTATTAAGATTGAACCTATGATCAATCACATTTGATCAAAATTGTGACCTTAGACTAGGATTCCGGGTAAAATCCCCTAGGGATCTAATGCTCATGCAACTTTCTAGTGTCGAACGAATCTTCATATAACATCAATCCATGCTTCATTGTCGTCTCACTGAAAGAAATATTCACTCCCATTGTTTGAGATATTTTTCAATGTTCCGTTACCTGTCGACATGATTATCGTCGCTGTCATCAACAATAACGTTCATCCGCGCATTCTACACATTCCTATTTATAAATTCCTCAATATTAGAGTTAATAAATGATGGCGTTGGTAACTAACAAAAGAAACTGTATGAAAAATTCCTAATTTATTCGTGCGAGCATTGAATTTCGCTCGACGCTATGTAGACTTCCTTTGGTGCACTGGGCCATTGCGTTCCGGTTCCGGCAGGCGGTCGCGCTTTCGATCTTTCCCTAAGACAAATCGTCGACAACGACTGATTGGCAGTCTGCCCACTGAAAACAAGTTAAACGATCGGTCCGTCCTTTAAGGAAATCATGCGGCTTTAATTAAACGAGGAAGAGAGACACGGACTCTGATGAGATCGTTAGCACCGTAGCACGACTGCCGGTCAAAATTGACACGCGTTATGCATTTCTATGATAGAAAATGCATTATTTTCACTACGTTCGTTAAAGAAAGTGTTGGTGAAAAATGTAGACTCTTATCGCTGCTTGTTCGTTGCAATGCTCATGATTTTATTAAAAGCCACTGACGGATTTATCTTTCGAACAGTCACGCACTCTTGATCAATATCTCGGGGTGGTTATAATGTCGTCAAAATAAAAATTTCTATGAATTTTAGAGAAAGTGGCAAAATTGTTGTTGAATAACTTTTTAACACTAATTATAAGAAATTCCAAGTTGACAAACATCCTGTCAACATAAAATAACAAATATAAATCATACAATGGAAGATCATTAAAACTTTATACATCAGATTCCAAATAAACTATGACAATTATCTTCGGAATTGATATAAGCAAAGTTGCTCAAAGTATCCCCGGACTTCCAACGCAGGTCTTATACATTCCGGAATTAATCTATTCAAAACTTCAATTACAACTTTGTGTCTGTAATTACCAATTCATAATAAAAAGAGCATTTTCTTCTGTTACTTTAAAAGCACCGGAACATTTTGAAAGTGCCGGACATGAGTGTGACGTCGAGGCTATTTCGAAATCGAAGAAAGTTTCGAATTATTTTTACGTAACACTTGCAGAAAAATGTACTATTCCTTCTCTTCACAGGATTTTTCGGACCCCGTTACATAAAATACAGAAATGATCACCGATTTTTACGATTGCCTTCGATCCTCGTGTAGAGGAAACCTTTTCTTTATACATCTTTTGTTGCCATGGATACATAATGGACGAATTTAAGTAGTAACCGGGAAATTTCGTGATGCATACAAAATATTTTGGAATTGTTGACGTAATTAGCGTAAATTACAGGCAAGATTATTTCCGTAAATTAATCTGTAATCGACCTGTAACGTATATCATATGAAAATTGAGGGAGGTACTCATATCCGATCAATAATCTTGAAATTAGCTTTTATTCGGATCGTTCGTGTTTCAATGATTATACTTGGATATTTCCAATTTAACGAACACAAGGAAGAATGCTCATTACACGACATGAACAAAACAAGGAATGTAATTAATCCGGAACAAATCCAATCGATCCATTTCTATCTGTTATTTGGTACTTATTCGCTAATGCTTAGAAATTTTCAACGATTATCGATTGAAAGTTTCAGGTACTCATTGTGTCATTAAACTCGGTGTTTTCCCAGAGGTTACTGGAGGGTCAGTTCATATTCTGTTTCACATTTAACAAAGAAATCAATTTCATGTATCATGCGGTATCTCTTCAGCTACGGAATATTTGAAGCAGCGAAGAGTTACAAAAATTACAAATTACATTTTTTTTCTTTTTTATTGCATATACTATTTACCAATTGAAGCGTTTGAAAGAAAGGCATGCGTATCTCGAAAAACAACGAAACGTAAGAGATATTCACGTTTAAATTTTTATTTTGTTGATAAAATGACTGGAATAGCATAAACGTTCAAATTGGGACCCAAATAAAAGACCAATGTTACATGCTGTTTTTATTGAAACCGGGGTTACTTGACAGAAAATTCAGATAATAACAAATATAGACTTATAAACTTGTATTTCGAACATTGGTATATATCTGTACAGAATATTTTATTAATCTATACGCATTTTGCATTAAAAATAAGCAACACAAATAATGACATATTTTTTAATTTTTTCGTCAGTTGCTCGTGAATTTCGCGTTTCGTTCGAAAGTTCCCAATTTCTAAGGTTTTTACAGTTGCCATACAATGAACTCCTTTTTCTTTTTTTTTATTTCGGGGACATCTTCTGAATACCATAAATAATCCATACTAAAACGAAATATATTGTTCAGTAAGTAACCTACACGGGCTGTTTGTTGACATTCATATTTTTTAGGGGGCTCAGAAGTAGAATGTAAACAAAGCTTCTGGCTTGCATACGTTGTTTCTATAAGATGGTATTTTCAGTACGATTAAAAAAATGGTAGGTTTCAAACGATTTTGGTTTTAAAGCAAAAGGACGTTTCCTGAAATATGCCGTTTTTTATTAAATCAATAATTTTACAGCCAATTGCAATCTTATTTTTGATCCACGTGTCCGTAAATTAGATACTGTACGAAATCCTTTTAGCCCGTAAAATGTGATTTTAGGACTGAAAAGTACTATTGTGGAGATATCCCTATACATAAGACATAATTTAAGCAATATCAATATTTTGCAACTGGTTGCCTGATGACGAAATAAACATCTACTTCTACAACGGGAACAATGATCGCGAGAAATAGAGTTCATAGAGTCCAGACGGCACCTGGCGGTAACAAACCTAACTAAAACTATCGAAATTCCATGTAAACACCGTATGGATGAACCATGTTTTACATAGATTCGGGATAGGATCGGCATAGTTTTAAAAATCTAGTTTCGCTAAGTACTGAGCTCCCGTTACAATTTTCTACATGGGTAAATTAAAAATAAAGACACGCTTAGTTTTGTGATCAAAAATTGAAGAAATCCGTGAAGGTATTTTGCCAATTACTGTACCGATAAAATATATGGCTCCATTTCTAAAACTGCCCATTGTTTGTTACAAAATCCTACATGTGAATACAAAGTACGAAGCAAACTGTTTGTTATGCCAATCAAACTGCTTGAAATTGATCTGCGGTTTAACCTCTTCAAAGAACAGTGAAGGAAATATACAGCGTCGACTCCCTCTTCATTGTTTTCTCTTCTCGTGGGTTGAATAGCTGCATTTCCAATTTTCAAAATTGAAACCAAGATAAGGACTGGTTTTGGTTTTGAAGTAATTTATTATTAATCCCATATGTTCGAAATCATTAACTTTTTCATATATTTCGATTGTTTCTAAATTTATTTTGTTTCTAGGTCTGTCTTTTGTTCTCGACTTTCGCCAACTTTATCCGATTTTTAGATAATGAAATAATCCACTTTGAATAATTGTGTCAATCCTGATAATAACTCTCATATATTAATTCATAAAATTGATTTAATCTAGCTCAATTGTTTCGTTTGAGTCGAAAGGTAAAATTTCATATTCAAAAATCATTGTAGTTTCGTTTCCAAAATCTATAAGTATATAAAAATCCATTTATTTTTTATTTTCAAAATTAAAAATTTTACTATTCGTATGCAATAAATAGTATACAATAATATACAATACTTTTTTATCTATCTTTGAATATGAACTTATTTCGCATAAAATTAATTGCCATTCAGTTTTTTACGTATTATCATGTAAATTGTGTTCGATTAGTTCAGGAGCCATCTTATAATATATTACATTGTAAGTGTTAATAATAAACGTTTGAAATTAATATATTTAACCATTAAAATGAATGAGAATAATTAATGTACAATATAAAATGAAATATCAGTATTGGATGATGCATAATGATTCTGAATGGAACGAAGCATCATAGTAATTAAACGCACTGGCTTAATTATAGTAAAATTTTTCAACAAATTAATATGTGAAACTCATATATTGAAGCGTATTAATTATTCAGCAACATTAAAATTAAATCCTTGCTTTTTATGACAGGAGGCATAAATATTCAAACGTTAAAAGGTTCAAAATATTGTAAAATAATGTTATTCTTTTTAATATGGAGAGCAGTAAAGTATCAAAATTATGAAATCTTTTTGATTCTGCAGACATTCATGAGGAAACACAAGTCGTAATTTATGTACCTATATATTGAAATAACGTTTCTGAAAGTTCAAGTATTTTTGTCTATATTCAAAGAAAACTTCTTTTTTAAGAAATTTTTTTTCTATTCTTTCATCTACGAAGAAACCGCTTTTCAATTTAATTTATCGATTTAAATTTCTTTCTCCTCAATAATGTCCTCAATTTTGTATCGTTCCATTTTCACGATTGGTTAGATTACGAAAGATGGTTCCTATACAATTCCATTACTGGATTGAAAAAATATATGTATATATGAATATTTATAAACTTTCGGCGCCATATTGAATTTTGTGTAGGGGGAAGCTAAATCTTGATCAAGGTATTTTAAAAATAAAACGTGGATCAAAATGTTCTAAACTTTCTTGACTAAATTCCTAAAACTATTTATTTAAAGTACAATTATGTAAAACCGTAAACACATTTGGAAACCATTTTAAACACTTTAAAGACCTTGGTGATCACATACCTTCAAGGGATTTTTTATTTCTCGATTTGGGTTTTCTTATCGAATGTTACTTTTTGTTTTATCTAACGTCTTTATGTAATAACTTAAGAACGGGTTATTCATCACTGAAAATAATGTCAAAAATGATCGATGACATTTATTGAGTATTAATGATGATTATATCGATTGTAGAATTTTCAATACGAGGCCAGCAGTATGTAAGCTATTATCCTGTGGACCAAAATTTATGCAACACGTTTGCAAAGGTCTTTGATATATCAAGTTTCGAATTTATGTAGGACTAGGAGACATAAAAGCAGGTGGGGCAATTAAATTCTGTTAACATTTTTCAAGGATATATAAGACTAGAAATTTGATCAGGAATACTCAAGGATTTCCAAAGTAGAACCTTGCTCAACGCTTCCAGTAGATTGATCAAATTTCTGATGGGGTACGAGAGCGACCTGTTATCTACATGATCGACATTAGAAAACGAAAGTAACCATTGGCATTGCGCAAGAATACGTCTTCTCTAACATCGTAAATCGTGTCGGAGTTTTTAAACGTCCAGATGATTATGTATCTTTCCTTAAGCCCGTTCTCATTGAAAATTTTTGCGATATTCTCTCCGTTAATAGGGTCGCAAATCAAAATACGATCATATGAATTAATTGGTACTCGAGGATCCCAATACCCACCCAGTCAATTCGTAATCCCAGATGCAATTAGCTGAATGTGTATTACAGTAAAGGCCATTAACGTCTGCGGCCCCGCCTTTACATTTTGAAACGAACCGGTCAGTGCGTGTCTCGACGCGAAATCTTTTAGTCTAACCGCGTTTGGAGATTCGAGTAAATAAACAACCCGACAATGTTGCAAAAGATCGGACTTTTCTAAAATTGACGCAATTCAAAGGCCTTTCCCAAATTGACGAAATTAATTTTACAAAGAAATATTGGTATTAACGAGCATGTGTCGGCACAGAAATCCTTTTATTTAAAATCCGTTGACGTAACTGATTGAGAGATTAACCATTAAGACGCTTTGATTCGAAACGAACGTTTCGTCTCTCTTTTCGGTACACGTTATTAATCACTTTTTAGGAATTTCTCCAAAAGAGAAAAACTCAAGAAAGTTACGTAAACGCCAACCCGGAAACTAAATATGTCTACCATTTGCATGCATCTAACAGATACAATGCCGTAAATTTCTCGAATATCTTAGGTAATTTCTCAACTGTTAAAATAATTGCCCATTCCCGCATTCTTTCTCAATTTGGTGAAATAATAATATTTATGTTACAAACGTCCGAGCCCGTTAAATCATTTTCTAAATACTTTTATTTATTGAAGCCGTTTCGTGTCAACAGATAATTCTCATTTCCAACTGAGTATTAAATCAACAATTTTGTTTACCCAAATTACACAAAAATGACCATTGAAAGACTTCTTATATTAGAAATTCCAACAAGAAATAAGATAATGAGGACGTATTATTGAAAGTCCCTTAAATCTTATTTCTGGCTGCTTTTGTGGATACAAATTTTATTTTACAAATCGTAGTATTCGAATATTTATAATGTACAATCGGTTTCTTTAATGGTTAAAAATACTGTTTAAAAAAATGAAAAGCCTTAGACCATAAAATTTTTCACATATAATTAAAAAAAATGTACCAAGATTTCGTGGAAAAATGTCGTAAGAAACATTTTAAGTTGTACAGTAAATATCATATTAGAAGTACTAAATTTTAATAAGACTTTACACAACAGTCAATAAAGAACAAGCTTCAAATGTCAATGCTATTGAATTTATTGAGAATTCTCCAAGGAAGTCCAGGAGTGAGTTTTGTTATATAAATTTCTTGTAATGTAAAATTTCACTTCTTTGAAATGTAACATGCGTAACCGATTTTAACGTTATGAATAAAAAGTTTGCGATAAGACCAGTTTTGGACCGAAATACTTTTTTTTCTCAGAACCAATAAACTATTTTAACTCCTTTTCTCAAAAGACAGTTTTTAAAGAGAGCGCCGTAAAAATGATGCCTTTTTTACAGGAAAATAAAACGTATATGAATTTTATTATTGAGAAAACACTAAAAGTGTTCGATATTTCTTTAACACTTGATGTTAATGGCAAATTTTTAGACAACAAGTGAAGAATCGATAAAATAATGAAATTCGATATGGTAATGTATTTTATTAATAATCCCATCCTCGTAAAATTTTCGAAATTGCTGTAGTAAATACTCACTAATTTTAAATTTTCTTTTACGGGTGTCAATAAGGAAATAAGGGAAATATATACGCTAACGTCCGAGTGAAAAGAACATGTGTTGCGTGGGAAGCGGTTGGCGTAGCACTTTATTTCACTGTATACATAACGGACTTGCACATCGGGTTTTATTATTTCATCGGAAATGAAATAAAATAAAGGAAATTTCAATAAAAGTCTACTGTTATATGATTCAAATTTAAATCGTTTGTAACAAACAAACTTTAACGACTGAGTACAATTAGTACAGAGTACTTACTATTTAGTATAGTCAACATTTCTATTTCACCCTCAAGTCGATTCGAATTTACTGACGAAATTAGTTGTATACAATTCAAATGTCGACTTGTGCATTAACAATTTATAACAAACATTTAAGATGTACTTAAAATTAAAAATAAACGGATTTGGTTTTTCCCCTGCACAGTTCATTCGCATCAATTACGAATTTTTTATTCAACATCTATAATTAAATGTTACATTTATTTCTTTAATATTTAATCTTGCTTACCTGCTTGCGTATTCCAATTAATCTCCGCCCAAGGCCGGGTGCGAAACGAAGGTAATCATTCATTCTCGCATATCTTTAAAAATAAAAATTTTGTTTAACGTCAAACAGCATATATCCCTTTCGCTCCGCGACAACTTAATAAGTCATTTACTTCCATTCATGACAAAAAAATATCTACTATCGATTTTCAAAACAGTTCCTGATTACTTAAAAACTTTCCTATAAAAATGTTCTCACTTTTTTGCGAACGATTGCTCAAGTAAAAAATATCACCTCTGTGACATTAACAGCTGTCGTTGGGAGAACGATAGAACAGATTGAACGTGTTTATACCTGCCTCTCGAATAAAATAACATATTCAAAAATATAAAAAAACATATGAAATATAATTTAATAAATTAATACTCGACACGCTCTGCCTCCTTTTATGTTATCGGAGAAATTGAAATGTGCGTTATTAAACAGAATTTTTATTATAATGTTTTTAACAATAGAGGTCGCAAGGAGTTTGTTATTGAAAAACTATGGGTCTTTTCCCATGGAGTTTTGTGTGTGGAATTTGGACTCTAGGTCAGAATCGCACGTCGCGGCAGAATTTAGTGAAGTTTTAGGTTATGTGTGAAAGATTTTCGATTAAAGATTTATTATTGATTTTTGTTACGTAAGAAATAAACCTTTAGTTTTTTGCATCATTTGATGTAACATTTACCAGTTAAAATGAGACATTAACCGATCACCTTCCATTTTTCTCATGCAGTTACGGTCATTTTAAATTATGACATTTTTATACTAAATAGTACATGACCAAATATATCAAAATCCTAACCTGATGGGCTGATACGATCCCCTCATTCGGATATTAAGTACAACATTATTTCAGAAATAACATTCATAGAATAGAACCGCTCAACAGTCAAGACCTGCTTTTTGTAGAATCATGTAATAAATAACAAAACTTTTACTCGACATTTAGATATTTGTAGTAAGGCGTATAACAGTATTCTTAAATGGAGTACCGGAAAATTAAAATAATCGTGTCGATCCCACAACGAAAGTCCCCGTAAACTTGCAAAATTTGTCATGGTTGTTACTGAACACTCAGAATTATTTAAATCATTTTTCCAGAAAAGTTCTTTCTCAATCTGAATAAGTATTTCACGCAATGTAGTTACTGATGTAGTCGCTGGTAGGTGCTGTGATTTTATCCCCGCCCATTACAGAAATGCGCCGCACGCATGCAGAGTTTTTTACTTTATTATTAAACACAATGGCTGAACGCAGTGCATTGACGTTAACAATGTGAGACTTTGACAATCTTTATTGTCAAAATAGCGTTACACGCTCGACTATGTTTAACATCTACCAGTCATCGCATCCTGTAACTTAATGTAACACTTCACGTGTCTTAAACCGGCACGAGTGTATATTAATGAAAGAAACTTCTGTTACTTGCGCGAAAAAGCTACAGCAGCGCATCTAGTAAGGAGTTACTGAAGTTCTTTTTAAAAAGCAATGTTCGGTGACTGTTGAACAAAAAATTACTAAAAAGTAGCAAATTACTACAATGTTTTTTCCATTAAGTATTAGAGTTTGCCTCTGAACCTCTTGTAGTTTTTGTCACTAGCTCCATTTTTTTGTGATTTAAAAAATCTATCTTTGTTTTTTTACGCGGTTTGTGCATTCGGTAATTAAATGGCGCAATTAAATAATGGACCGTCACAATGTTAAGCAGCATCGTATAGTTTGAAGTGATCATTGACCACATCTATTATTAACCTCGGGAGTGTCGCGCGATATGTACGTCTATAATATATTCTAATGCGTATAGCGCTCACTTTCAATATCTATTACGTATTCACTCACTCTCGCGAAAGCAAATCTGTTTCGAGTTTCACGCTCGTTTGATATTATTACACATACTCACACATATGCGAAAATGCACGAACGCACCCGATCAACCTGTAGATCCACATACACTCCACTAACACAAACAAATTCTGGGACTGGATAACTTTACAGCGTTTAACATACACAACACATTCCGGACATTCGTCATTTTTTGTAATCTTTTTCATAAACAATGTCGTGCATTCGTTGCGAAATCTGGCTGGTTTCAACGTCGGCCAGACTTTCTCTCGATACATTCGCAATTATGTCCCGTCGCGTCGATCGAATTGGACTGCTACAGTCGTATGTCGCGAGGCCAACCCTCTCCAGTTTCGAAAAAGAAGTCGGAAATGAGGTTGAGAGGTATAAACATACGTTTAGATTATTACATCAGGTGTTGCGTTTATTCGAAAAAATGAGTCGTGGGCATTGTAGGTTCAGATTACTTATAAATGTATTTTGCTGAAAGCTGAACAGCACAAAAAAAAGAACAAGAATTGATGTTATCTCAATAGATGTTTTGCCAAAATGGAATCTAATTTTACTTATTAAATGTCATCCTAATGGATTCAGTTGGTGTCAGTACTGACACTACCGTAGTCCCCATCCTAAGTTGTCCCATCCAAAGTTGTCAGCCCGTCCAAAGTTAAGCATTTCTCCCTTCCAAAATATACAAGGCTGTTCCCCTTTTCTCCCTCCATGATGTTTCGTTTTGCGCGTCGCAACGGCAGTCACGCCAGTGGCGACACTCTACAAACGCACACATGTAAACCACATACGATATTCGGCAAGGATCGGCAAACCTCGAAACACTGTTAGACACATACCACATACACACTCGCAACGAATATAAACGTAAATGCGGCAGAGGGGGTAGGGAGAAGATATAATTTTGGACAGTCAGCCGCCATTTTGTACGAGTGGATCGTACAACTTAGGATGGGGACTACTGTACCTTATTTAATCGTGTCGAAGTCCAGCAACTTATATTCGTGAAAGGATGTTTGGACTAGAACAAATGCTTTTATTATAGGATCTTAACTATTTTTCTGCAATTCGTCAACATACTTATCAACATACCCATGAATTCGGCTCAAATTAGCGCCAATAAATACGACTTGGATACATTTTTCCAGTAATTTTAATGAACTCCCTTTTTGCTCTGTAACCTAATTCAAACGATAAGTGAAATACGAAATTTAAAACTTAGAATCTGATATCATAACTTTTTAGCTAAGGTACAATAAATTAAAATGAAAAATTAATAAAAGGTGAGAAACAATATTAAAACGCCCAGAGACAACAATTTTCTGGAGTTTCAGGGAAGCTTCATGTTGCCCCCTAACCTGAATCTAGGAAGTCTCACCTACATAATTATCCTAATTTCGTACTAAATTTCTTTGAATTGGTGATTGGTAATGAATAGTCTTTGATACTTGGTTTTATATGACTTATACACTGAGGGAAATACTTGTTTACAGTTAACGTAATAGCTTCAATGTAAAGCTAAAAGAATTTAGAATTTGAACGTACGGCAAGGTACTTTATACTAAAGTTACCGTAATCTTAGATTCGATTAAATTTGTTATGTTAATAGTTAATACAAGAATTTTAAATATTAATGTTAGGAGTATTACGTGACATATATTTACGCGTTTACAGTTTCGCCGAAACAGAAATAAACAAACACACTCGAGTTTCAGATAATTATTCGACGCTCCGGTAAAGAAAAAAGCGCGGGGAACTAGATATGTTGCGCATTACGCATATACGCTAACCAGCAGGATAACTTAATAGTTAACAAACATACCTTTGTCGCGCAGTGAATTTAAGGTAGTAGGGTTTATTAATAGTTAACGAATGCTCCTTGAATGTTAAAATATATGAGTTAATATTGCAGGGAAGCACTGGTATTTTCATATCAAACTTACTTGTTGTTTTTAACTTTACAGTTACTGTTTTAATAGTTAATGTAAGAGCTTCGAAATTAGCTTACATTAAAATGGTTGGCAACACATTTACTGTAAATGTCTGGCTTTTCTTCCTTAGATTTTTAAATATGGCATAAACATAGTTAAGTGTACCATATTTTTATAGCAAGATGTAAAGGTGTTTCCTTTTACCGTAAGTAAATATTTATGACAGCCATTAATAACGTATTTTCTGCTGCCAAGCACACTGTAGTCAAATCTGAGAGGCAAGCATAGCAGTACTTATTTCGAGTGCTACGTGGTGCCATGATCGAGTGTACAATTCTCAAATATAGTATAGTTTAACATTTGCACCATCAAGGGAGTTGCGTGATCTAATAAAAAGATAGACAGGTTTAATATCAGTTCAAGATATTTTTACATAAAAGCATACAGATTTGAAATTTCACGTCCGCATTTTATTGATTGATTCCAAGTTTATAGTTATTAGTTAAGCCGACCATTGTAAATAACGCATGAATGCGGGAAATGCCATTATTTTTTATTTCAGTTAGGTCTGCCATTATTTTATGTTCTCTGTTTATTTTAAGTTTTTGCCTTCCTCTACTTTAAATTTTTATTATCGTTGTCTCGTTCGCACTGGCAAGTGTGAGAAAGACGAGAAACCTTAAATTAAGGGAAGACATATCCATACTCCTTGATTTAAAATGCAGAGAAACCTACTACCCCTTTGGGCGAATGTTCGAAAATGTTCTATTTCCAATTTCAAAGAATCTGTACATTTTTATAAAATATAAAATTATCTACGAGATAGAAAGTCCGATCCCGCGTTTGGCCGAGTACCAGTACCGCGGGGAAGACGAAGACTCTAGTTTTAATTTCGAATTAATATAGGTAATTTCATATTTTCAAAAGTGACTTTTTAAAAAAATTATTAGAAATATGCGTGCACGGATGTCCGCAAGGAATGCATATATAAAATGTAAACTCAAATTTAAAATTCTTTGTGGAATTCTTAAAAACTTTTCACATCGCTTCGATGTGACATTAATTATATTTTCCATTGTCCTGTTGAATCCGCCTTGTCGTCCCATCGGACCACATCGGACCAATTACTCATTTCAGATTTCTTATGCTTAGTCTATAATACAAAAGTCGTAATTCCCCGTTATTCTAACCATTTTTGTTTGAGATCCATATTGCTTTATTCAATCGAAGAAAAATAGTTTCTACTAAATGACGTATACTAAAGAATTCATTATTTTTAAGATTTATATTTTTTTATGGAAACCAAATTCCATGTAGTATAATAAAAATTCATGTGAACACGCTGCAGTAGCGCCACTTCTGTCACGTGTGAACGACATGGTAATTAGAACTGTTTTGCAGCATTTTAACATTTTGTAAAGAAATCTTCAAAGACCTCACCTAACCTAACATTAAATTTAGATTTTCTATGGACAATATTATTAGAAAATTTGTTTGTAATAAGTAACTTATTTATGAAAATAATAAGATAAAATATTTATTTGTACGGTCATAGCAAATACTATCGTTTATAGTAATCTGTCGATCTCAGTGCGCCATCTTGTGGCGCTGCAGCAACAAGAGTGAGTGTTCTATTATCTCCTTTCGTATTTTACTCTCGATTTCAGTGACTTTATTGAAAACAAAGACCCCATAAACCATTCTAGCAATGCATAATTAAATGATTTTTATGGTTTTCAACATTTCACATTTCGCATATTTCTTCCGCGATAATAAACGATACTCGTCGACTTTAGACATTGTAAAATACCCGTGTGATTCAGTACAAATATTTCATTAATTATTCTTCAAAATGAATTAAATATTATAACTTGTAAAATGCAGGAAACATATTGCAGCAACTATAATTAAAGCGTCAAACTCATAACGTCTAATATAAACATTGATACTTTAACATATCTACAACTTCATGTTACATCTGTCAGAAATTAAAATTACATATAAGAAAAATAGTTGCTTTTCTACGCTTTCAATTTTATATGTGCATTTCAAATAGCTTTGCGTTTCAATAATTATTTAGTTTGAAAATTGTATGCCCAGGCAGTATTGAAAACGCGTTCTAATGCAAGAATGTGCAATGTCTTTGAAACAAACGGGAGTTTTAATGAGCCTGCGAATAATCGATTTAAATTGAAAGAAATTACAAATTACTACAATGTTTCTACAGCCTGCAATAGTTATAGTTTTATTGATTTAATGACCGCCTTACCAAATATTTCGCGTAAACGAATGGTAAACTAGCGACTATTAATAAATTTATATTCTAAGTGTGGCAAAAATCAATTTTCAATATCGAAATTAATCTCATTTTAGATGTACACGCTTGTAATTATTGCCATGTTCCTCGCTGCATGTGTCGGTAGAGAATGGTATATTAATAAAGCGGCGGTAAATGTTATCAGTAAGTATACATCAACGTATAAAGCATAAACGATTTACATACTATCTCCGAGAAAGGAAAATCCATTTTGAATTTTAAATTTATTTCCGTCTCTTGTTTCACATTACAACAGGTTAACTGTAACGAAATAAATGAATTCTATAATAATAATGCATACATATAATAATGAATAATTCAATCACTTTTTATGCATAATTATGAAAGTGAACTTTTGCAATCATTTTTATGAAATTGAATATCCCTGATAAATATCAAATTTACATATTCTGTTTTTATGAAAGTACAATATATGTTCTGGTTATTCCATTTCATTTCTTATTATAATTGTGTTTAAAATTTTCAATCATATAATTATCATCCTACGTGGTAATAAACATATAAAAAAAATACGCATCAAATCAATGATTTTTCAGATATGTCTGCAGTTACCCAGTGTGCGTATACGTATGCATGGACTTTCATTGCCCAATCAGTACTGGATGTCCATTTCAGGGTAACAAAAAGGATAAAAACATAAAAATGCAGCTAGCTGACTCTTATTTGGTCTATTTTGTATCTAAAATTCGTACACTTTTTGTACGCATTTGGTCCATTTTACGTCCGTTTATGGATGTGTAAGGATACTCTAGGCGTCTAATGTTCGTCCATCGGACCGTTCTTTCGTCCTTTTAAATCCCAGATTTCATCCATTGTTAGTCCAAAATGGGTCCCGTCCAAAGATGGACGTTGATACCAGTGATATTTGGATGTAATGTGGACGTGCCATGGACTTAAACGGTACGAATTTCGGGCGTCATGTGTATGTACGTTTTAATAAAATACTTCGTAATTTAGTTTCTGGAAATTGTTGTAATTTCCAAAATTTTAATCTTCTTAATTATTCTACAACGGGATTACAACGGGAATAAGAATGCGTGGCCTATTATTATGTATAAGGGAAAAGAACTCTTCTGGGTGAAGAACAGCAAATGTTCGTATTTTCATAAAAGAAATACGTTTACAAAGGTAACCCCTAAAAACATGGTTATTTAGGTACACCAGCCTCCGTCCTAAGTTATACGTTCGTTTTTTTTTTTAAATGGCGGAAGTTTGTCAAAAGTTATGGTCCCTCACTATCCCCACTTCCGTAAATTTGTTTATATCCGTGCAATTGGCGCTTCTGTGTGTTGCGAAGCTAGTGTAGATGTGATGGGGAGGAGAAGAAGAGACTGCTATAATTTTGGACAAGACAAACGTATAACTTAGTGTAGACATACATAGACATACTTTGTACGGTACAATTTAGGGCGGGGACTACTGTATTTGCACGCGAAACAGTCGTATACCCAAAAGATTCCACAATTTGTTCAAGAACTGAGAATATGAGAATAATTAAATTATCTTATCTTGGTAATATAATGATTAGTAATACTTTGCATAAAATAAGTAGTCAGTACGAATTAGTTACCAAACTTTCATGAACTTTAAAAAAATGCTTAATGGACATCCAAACGCACAGTACAGATAAATTCACATAAATAAAAGCTGACATATATAACAGATTTCTATTCATCAAGCGACGAAAATTTCCTGGGCTTTCGAAAAATGACATCTATTGAAAGTGCAACCTAATAATGCGCGAGAGTATTCAAATACGAAAACTTTTCACCCTTAAAAACCTCGTAATTCAGAATTAGTCTCATTTTAAAAGAAAACGAAAATTGTTATATATAAAACAATGAATTGTACCAATTTCGTGTTTCGATTTTTCAAACCCAGATTTCACTTAATGTTATTTGCATTACAAAGTATTCTTATATTGCTTAATTGTATAAAGGAGCCACTAAAAAATTTATTGTTCGCGAGCGCGTCATATGGTGTATTATGCGTCACGTTGTTTTTGCGTTACATTTGCGGCGCTTGTGACCGTGTAGTATATCCTTTTTTACAATTAATTCGAGGAAACTAGCTTTCTCGAGTTTTCCGCACAAGAGCTACGGTTCGGTAGCAGCTTTTACACTCGTCGGCCCTGAATTCTATATTGGAATTCTATATAGGATTTCTATATAGGATTTCCGTAGTGCGTTTCGCGTGCTTACCTTTCTTATGCGAGACGCACCATTTTCATCGATGTTTTGTCTGTTTCGATATCTCACCTACATTCAGTGCATGTCTGTTTTTAATAGCGCGTGTTAAGTTATTTCACTTAGCATCATCCATTGCAACTACCGATGTAGATTAAGGGAACATTGTGATGTCGAAATCGAAAATTAAGAAATGTGGAAATATGAGACCACGCTGGGAAAACACAATGTTATAAGATGATACTTGTCGTAATGAAATATTAGTTCTAGTAGTATTAGTAAATCAACAGTAAATTAATGACCAACTACATTTAGTTCTAAAATGCGTATTTCTCTCAGTGCGGAAGAAAGGACATCAAGGTCCGTCTTGTTGCTCATACGAGTTGATTTTTTCGTTGTCTTCGGTTGTTTGCCGGTTCGATGCCATTTTTAACTCCCTTTCTTCGAGAACAGCAAAATTTATGTAAATATAAATATAAATTCATCTTCTAGCAACGCAAACTCCTGTCTCTCTTAGTAACAACGCGAATTAGATATTTAAGAACAAACTTGTACAGCCACTACTGATAACTGTGTTTTTAAGCTGATTATTTGTCTTTGTTTATAACCCTTATTAATTGTGCTTACTCCATTTTCGAAAAATAAATAATGCTGAAAGAACTTTTTACAATCGGTCGTAACGTTACTCATTCGACTGATACTTACGCCTAGTTTTTCTTTATTTTTCAAAATTAAATACAACCCATGAATATGTACCAATTATCGCAGTTAACATCATAACCAAGTAATAAAAACACTCGTTTCAAAACCCACCACCGTTTGCGTTACGATCGCGTTTCCCGTTTTTTTTCTTCAAGCGACTATTACAAATATGCCACAACGTTAAAGTTTACTGAATTATGTTAATGTTCTGAAGGCTCGATAAAATTTATACAAAAAATAAACGCTCGCGGCTTCAATTTACGGGAAAAAATTTCGCAATTTCAACAGGAGTTCCGACGAATGACGACCTATATATATACACGTTAACTAACTGAGCATACCGATGTGTCAGTCGGGCATTAGTATCGAGCGATTTCACTTTCAATAAATACTACCATATTTTGCAGTGGCACTCGATCTCAATCGATTGTGGAGAAACTCTGAAGTTGAATTTTGGGAGTCCCACACTCAGTGTCAATATTTTTACATCGAAAAATCGATATAATAGCATCGTTGAATGCACCTGTTTAAGTTGTTATACTATGACTAGATTAATTTTTCTCTGGATAAAAGATAAATAAACACGAGTAATTGTGTGTTTCAAAGTGGGTTAAATACAGGTCTTTACCTCATGATTGTGCTCCCAGAATGTAATAAATTTTTCGTCATTATACGTAATTATATTAAACCAGTCCTAAGTAAAAAGTTAATGCCGTTATATAAATATTTATTACACCAATATTTTGTAAATGTAGAAAATAATTTCCCCATTGTTTGTTTTTGAACGCAATTGACCCACATGCCGGCTGGAAAACTGCCCATGGAAAACAATTTCTACAATGTACTACATTTCTCCATATAGAAATTTGCTAAATTCTTTCATCTACATTAATTTTGGTCGTGTATAAAAAATCCACGAAATATATTTTTGGCGAGATTTTAACTAAAAATCTGAAAGCTATGATCTTATACTATCTTGGTCAGGAAAATGTTAAGTAAAAATATAAATTCATAATGAAACTCACTTTTTTCCATTCTGTTCATCACACATTGCATTGCATGTTGCAGATACCTTTGAAAATAGGTTGTTGGCTTGGTATACAGCAGTGCCCCATTAAATCGTCGGCCATTATGGCACGCACTCCCCTTAATGTATATAAAAATTTCTAGGGATTAGTTTCGTGAAAAATTTCATTTCAGAATAATGTGACATACCGAATCTATAGTATAATTGCGTGAAAAAAAATAATATGAAAACATAATTATCTCTTATAGAAAAGAGCTTAGCGTGTTTACCGAAGAAGGTGACCCATGGTGTAAACATACAATTATTTCCTCTAAACGCGTATCTCAACTACGCTCGGTGTTACCATGTAATATTTTTGTATAAGATATACTCCACCAAATATTGAAGTGTGGAATGAGTGTATACACTTTTTTATATAAAAACAACATAACAGAGGGCGTCACCATCTGATCTGCCCAAAATATAAGACTTAGAGTACTGAAGTGTGATTATATCTAATGCACCGATAATTTATAGGATTGGTAGGACATGTCTATGGGCCTTGTGTATTGAGAAAAATGCTGACAGTGGTGGGCTCTCCTTATTGGATGGAAGTTATGGTAGATGGAATAACAACAAAAAACCACCAAAGAAGTTTGACCGACAATAGTTTTATTTAAGTTTTAAATGTTTTTATCAATAGAAGAGGAAAAACTATTCCGGTATCAACCGTTTTTATTTCCTACAAACTGGGATCAACAAGTTTTAATCACGTTTCATTAGCTAGGTAGACCTTCTAATGAAGTACTCAGTGACTGACTAATGAATTAGTTTTTTACACGCAATTTGTCCCCTATATTAGCGAATCGATCGTTTACCGGTTTTGTGAATATAATTAGTTTTTACTCTTTCATTAATAAGTCAGTTTCACTATTTCAATTAGTCAAGAATCGCGCGAACATTTTCTCTCGGGTATCGATTTTCTATTCGTTTAATTAGTATAGTGTCGAACGTCTAATTCTTATATTCAACAATAAGTAATTCAATTAAGTTACTAATCTTTGTCAAACAAATTTCTACTAACGTTAGAATAGTGACTTATGTGCACTCAGTCAAATTAACCACTTTTGTCTGTGGTTTATTTTTAGGTAATTAAAAATTTTGTTTAATAAGTATACGACACATTAGTGTAAGAATGAAAGAGAAGCATGCAACTTCCTACAGTTTTTTTTTGCGGTCGCTTTCCAAGAGGGGTATCCTGCAATAATTTACTTGCTTCGCAAGAGAGGATAATTTCTCATGTTTACTCGTTTCACGGCAAGAGTATAGTCGATGGACCAAGCTCTCTACTCTAATTTACACCGCACTACTAGCCTAGGAGCTATTTTCACGATAGGACGAGGAAGCGCGACTTTGCACGCTCGTACACCATAAAACAATCTACGATTTATATTATGGACGCGAGTACCCAACACCATCATCACCTGTGCTAATAAATACGACGTAATCACATAAATATAAATCCGCTCTAAACACTATTTTGAACAAATTCGTGCCTTGAATTAATTAGTTTTGCGAAGCATGAAAAATATATGCGGAATCCCCCGTCCATCATTAATAACTTCAGTCGCTTCTTGTACTTTTTTTATTCTTGAAGATTAAGGCTTAAAAAGCGCGAGAAACCGATGGGAAGGATGAAAGATAATTACGTATGTAAATTGTGGCAAAAAATATAAAGCTTTACGGCCGTAAATTTCAATTATTGCCTACTCAAGTTTTTTGTATTCAATCTGCGACGCGTTATCCTTTCCTTTTGGCAAAAAAGACATTTTCTTGTAGCTTGACGTTAAAATCCATTAGTGTTGCATTTCAAAGTTCCCCCTAAGGTTTGTTATTTTAGGATTATTTCAGGACATTTTCATTTTATTGTTATGCGCAGATATAAAAATTCTTTTCATTCGGGATTCACGTAAATTTGTCAGTATCTAAAGTTGTCTTCTTTATCCAGAATTTTACGAAGTAAAACTTTTTCGTATATGAATGTACATAAAAATCTCGATGAATGTGTCAACATTATGAACAATTCTATATTGGCTGTATAGAAAATTTTATTGTATTAACAAACGTTTCCTGATTTTGTTTAAATTGCAAACCTTCAGACTGGATGTGTACTTCAGCCTCCGTTACATTTATTTACTTCACTAATCCTAGACCAGCCCCTATATCTCGTCAAAATTACTTTCATTTCCAGAAATTACATAATTGACACCATATCTTTAATGGTGATTACTAAAAATAATTGACTACTTTACGATCAACCATTCATATTATTTCTCCACACTAGGAACTTAAAGTCTAAAACATTTAAGTAATTAAGTAAGAACATTTTATTTCCAACAATTCAGATTTGATTTACTTTAAAAATATTAACATTGCTACTCATGTTAATGTCAGTCAGTGTTTTTCGTAATAAGTAGTTTCAAATAAACATTTAATACGCTCTATTCTTCAGTATTTCGAAGATGAGACATAATTGGCCAATTAAACTGCATTCAATCTTTATTTCAAAACACTTTTAAAAAAGCCCTAACGATCATACATAGAAACGAATACCTTTGCATTAAAATCAGTAAAATTTTATAACTGAATTTAATTATCGAATGTTTTCTAATTTTGCGGGACTGCCTCTATCAACATTCATTTCATCTTATTGATATTGTGTCTTCATTTGGTTTACTCGAACTATTCTTCTTCTTCTTTCAGTACTGAATTCTACTTTTCATCACTGATATTATTTAGAATTAAACTATAATATTCGGTACATTTATTTGCGATATTTTCAACTCTTGGTGAGTTGCAATTTAATGGAATAAAATGTAAATGTCATACATTAAGAATTTGTAAACAGATGGCATCGCACTATCAGCAACTTTGACAGGATATTAAGCAATATTTAATATAAAAAATTTTCATTTTAGCTTTTAACATACTTTAATATAAAGAAAGTTGCGACTGAGTGTCATCACATTCTTGCAAATATATGCCGTTTTTATCGAGAAAATATGCTGCGACTGCTTTCAACACCGCAAAGATGTTACCAAAGATTATCACGAAGGTGTTAAAGTAATGGTTTTTAATGATGCTTATCACTTGATAAAGTTTGATATCAGATGAAAGAAGAATTTGCAGAATGTTTAAGATTTATTCAGCAAGACTTCAAAAGGCTCTAACGCGACACGTATGATTCTGAAGAGAATTGGATGTTGCCTAACTGAAATGAATATTAAATGACGTTTGAACACCTGTAAACACTTTCTTTCTAGATAAAAAATATTGATGCCCCAAAGTCATGATGCTTATTTGTTAGCACCACAACTAATGCGTTTTGGAGAAGCTATGAAAGAATTACTGTTGTAATGCACGCAATAAAATGATTTTGAAATATGACAATAATCAACTCCATGATGGAAAGATCTACAAGAAGTTAAGAGGACACGCAGATTGAAAGATGGCTTGCCCTGTCATATGGTATTCTCCAAACATATTCTCCAAACATAGCTCCATGTGGACAACTAGCTTGCTGACTTTTTTCAATTGATTTATTCTTAGAATAAAGATTAAAGAGGAGGCAAAGTTGTATACCCAATAGCACTTTGCCCTCTTTTTCCAAATCTACAATCTATAATAACCATTTTAGAAAAAATCCCGATCCTACTGGAACGACAAGAAATTAAATTTGGCAAACTTTATTCTCGAATTATGTTCTACTCTTCGTTATTTAACATTTTTGGGACCTTTTTTCAACATTTATCAACCTTATCATAATATATACTATGGTACGTACGAGATTTAGTGCTGTTAGGCAATTTCTCATGCCACCTATATCTTTACATTAATTAATTACATTCCTTACGTAGATTAATATACAAAGAAATAACTGAAACGAAATTACTCTTCTAAATAAAATATACTTGTGGTACAGTAAATGTCTGAAAGTTACAAATTATTACTGGATAGTGAGGAATGTGTAATAGTTCCAAGGCATCAAGTTTGATATACAAATTAATAAAACGCGAATAAAATCGGTTTCCATGCTTTAGCTTCCTGTGGATTACATAACCTGAAAAATTAAAATGGTTGATATGAATCCCAAGCCTCCTCTGATGACATACAAAAATGCAATCATTAATTAATGTTATTGATGATATTGATAGATTCACGTTTGATAGGTTCAGCGGAACCTTCGGACTTAATACAGTTTATGTGTTTTTCAAAAATCTTTCTATTTACAGAATAATGGAAATCTGCAATCTTTCTTGAATTGTATCAGCGATCGGACATATATAACGTAATACTTGAAATGAGACAAATTATTAATTCTATCAAGATGAAATAATGGCGTACTACCTTTTCCAAACGATTCATAATGTAAATTATAAAGACCGCTGTAAAGTTGTCAA
The DNA here is from genome assembly GCA_030407085.1 of Trichopria drosophilae. Classification (NCBI taxonomy): domain Eukaryota; kingdom Metazoa; phylum Arthropoda; class Insecta; order Hymenoptera; family Diapriidae; genus Trichopria; species Trichopria drosophilae. Next base: position 27,948,364 of record CM059585.1, read on the forward strand.
CACGAGGAATTAAAATAGCATAAAATTTTACTAATTAATCGAGAAAATTATGAATCCTACATCAATTTCTTACGACATAAAATAAATATATAACTCCCTTACGGAAGTATACGATAGCCTCCACTGGAATACGGAGTGATTTAACATATTAAATCTAGCTAGTTTTACAAGAAATACCAATATAATATGATCAGATAAATATTGAGTAAGAAAATAAAGTTGCAATTTCCTCAATATTGTCATTGATATATTTACTTTCACGTTTGTTGAATTTTCCCATGGCAGTTGGTACCGTCTAATTTTCGCATTCCGGATTTGGCAAAACTCTTATCGATCGGACCGAAAAATTTCGCGAAATGCCTAAGATTTCGATTCATGATAAAAACCAATCAGGATTTGTCTTCCAGAACCACCAGAACATTTAGTCCTAGCCACAAGCTTACACAATAAACCAATAAGACGAGGCAAATGGTTTACGCTCGGATAAATTTCGTACTCGGTCGAGAGTGAGATTATTTCTTCGCTCGAGCGAATACAGGTTCGCTCCGATACGAAACCAATAAAAATAAACTACCACACGCATTAGCATACTTGTGAGCGTCGATCTATACGTCGTAAAAGTTTCCAATGTAAAAACTAGACTGCCGAATTTTTCCATAAGTTCCTACTTACAATGACTCTTGGGTGAATAAACTCATTTAATAATGAATTATGCACTGAAAGCGAGTACTGATACGTGAATAATTACCATTTTCTTTTCGTGACTGTTAACTACAAAATGGGAAATTAAGTAGAATATGTTAAACCTGGAAAATGAAAAGATATGCCCAAAAGTACTTGATGCAAGAAGTCTGAAAAACATGCAATCAGAAAGACTATACACTGTGAACCAAGCGGTAAATTCGATCTTTTCTTATTGCCTTGTGAGGTGTTATGATTTTCGGTGTTCATTCAGACCGTTGAAAGATTCAAACGAAACGTGTCTGCGATGGCCTTCTAAAATGTACAAAAACAAAAAAATAAAAACACGGCTCAATATAGCGCCAGCGTATCGCATTACTTTGTTTACAAATTGAATTCTGATCGTCCTTGCCGAGAATTTATGTGTTTATTGTAATTATCTTATATGGGGTCAAGAAAATAAATCCCACCGATTTCACACAAAAAAAAACACTGACGACTTACACCAATTAACATGTGGACCTGCAGAGGCTCCGAATCGGTGTTAAATATGATACCGATTTCCCTCCACAGTTTTAACAGTGTCGTACTTGTTGAAACCTGCAAATATTTTAACTTTCTCTACTTTAGTTTCATTCGATATTTTTAACGGTAATTATTCGCGAAAAACAAAATTTCACGTACGAAAACGTAATAAGAATCGATTTACATCCATTCAAGTGGTACAAAAAACACCTGTGCAAGAATGTTACAAAAACTCATGGTCTGAGGTAACAAACACGCATTGATTAGAAAATTTCACTCATATTCCGTAAATATTTTGGTCTTGAATAAATTTCACAATAACGTAACGATGTTGTTTTGCTTGTTTTGGTCAATATTGTTTTTTAGTCATAACGTTTCAGTGCTATAGACACGATTGTTAAGTCCTACATAATAATCTGTACGTAACATTGTATAAAGAGATCGATGGTTTAACAAAATTTTATGTAAGCAGATTGTGTACCATTGACGAAATGTCAACAACCTTTTAAAAAGGAAATATTTATAAAACTTTAGGATAATATAGAAATTGTAGAATGAGATGTTTACTATATTAAACAATAAAAGGCAAACCCAGTTTCATTCACTTTTTCTATTAAATTATAATAACTGAAAAAAAATGGAATATGTTTGACCTTTTGCCTGCAATGATTTTTAATACCAACAATAAACCAATGAAATAGTTAAAATATTTCGGGTATCTTCGAGGTTAATCAACAAACTACGAGCAATTAGCGTCTTTCTTCATTGCTCTTCAAAGCGTCAGAGATCTCTGATTCCTTCAGTGTTTCGAGCAAGCTATTGGATATTTAAGTGTATATAAACTTGCTCCCGAATATTTTAAATCTTTGTACTGTATTGTATTATTTATTACCTCAAATTCCTCATTTTTTAGAACGTCAAAATGGTACTTCGCCTCATCCACTGTCACGATTGTCTGATCTAAGGAAATCAGCAAATAATTTGTTGAAATAAGAAAATCTCGAAGTACATTGACCGTTTCATACCGAGAAATTGCATCGAGTGAGCATTCCAGTTTAAGAAGCTCCCTGATATGTCATCACATAAATTCTTTGAAGATTCCACTAATTAATCTTATAGTTAGCCACGTTAACTAAGCCTTATACGATGTGGAGAGCCAATTTGCTGGTGACAGTCGGGTAATTAAATAATTGTATAACTCATAGGCCGTGTGTGCATACGAAGTACATTATACTTTTCATTTAAGTTTACCCTCTTTGTCGAATGTTTACACCGATGTTTCACACGTTGGCGTTTCTTCTTGTGCGTGACTGAAATTGCTCCTTAAGCTCGACCGTGTCAATTTAAACGTGATTTCATTACTAGGTAGGAAAACGCGACATAGGTTTCCGACAACCGGAACGACCACAAAAAGTTTTTCCTCTGAGTAACTACGGTTTATTTTAAAGGATGCCTCGGTGGCAATGCGATAGCATCATACAAATCACGTGCGTACTTCTTTTTAGTGGAGATGCAGTTGTATGCACCTTGACACAAAAACCGTCGGATGGTAAGTTCACACTGCCTTGGGGCCGTCGGTCAATCTTTAGATTTGTCTGCCACGAAATTTGCGGATGAAATGAAAAGTTTGCACAATCCCCTAATTAAGTGAAGGTTTTCGCCTTGTTTTCGAAGGAAGGTAAATTTATATTGTAAGTACTGGAAAATAATTAAAGTATTGCGATACGTTCCTTGTAACTATGTAGTAGTCTTAGACGCGTGAACCGTACATTCACTTTTATAATTTACTAGACTTTATGTAACATTGATTAATTTAGGAATATTTTTCTTTAAAATATATTAACATTTTTGGAGATTCCTTTGAATAATATTTCGGATGATAATCCATGGACAGCTTTAGCCAGTACTTCCGGTAAAATTTACTATGCACTTTAATATCTAAATTAAAGCCACTAAAAAGTAGTAAACAATAATTTTTTTAGTAAATGTAAGAAGCGGTGAACAAAATTGTTATGAAATTGTGATTTTCATTCTATACGATTTGATTTACTAACTCATCGAAACTAAAACGTTCAGAGGTATATAAATATAATTATTTTCTGACCAATTTTACTTATCTATGAGCCATTATATGAGACGAAGTTTGCTATCATTTGTATATAATGGTAAACAATTGTATGCACTAAATGTCCATTTTTATAACCATCGCGAACCATGAGGTTGCGGTAGTCACAGCTGCGACTAGCGGTATGGCGAGTAACTAAACACTTCGTGCAACGCCTGAGCATATAACGAATTTTTGTCCCCAAGTTACCACCCCAGACAGTAACGGTTTCAGAGCAATTTTTCTCCGTGTATATACTTTGTTGAATTCTTGTTTGTGTGCAATATTAGTATCTACTATTGCGTTTTAACCATGTTATCCAGAGACTGCAGACTTTTTTAAGTATGAAAAATAACTGCATTCTCAGAAATACTTGAAAGCGGTTTTACAACAAACTTTTTTTTATGAAAACCCGTTTATTGAAATACGATTTAAGGCAGCAGCAGTTAATACATTACTCAAACGCACGAAATTCAACATTTAAAGGTGAATAGTTCACTGCAAACAAAATTGTATATCCTGAATGTATTGAAAGTAATTTTATCGGCACTAATCAATAAAATAGCGTAACGACAAAATGTAAATTTTAAAAGGTATTGAATATGTGTATTAAATAGTTTCCAACCGAAAGTGTCATAAATACTCGTGTACTCGCAATTTGACCCCAAACTATTTGATTCTCGCTGTCCCTTTTTTCACATTCAAAAATTTGTTTTTTTTTCTTGTTTTAAAATGCAGTTTTCTGCTAATATTCAAATATTCAATTTTGTACAGTTATTCATGTTTCCATTTTAAACATCACGCATAAAAAGTAATGGAACAAAAATAATACCAAAAGCAATTGAACTATATCAGCTGGTTTTGGAAGTTATTCAACGCTATTACGTAAAATTTGACATTATTCCTCGCACTAGCAGCCTACAAGAACGTGTTATATGAAATAAATAAAAGATAGGAAAAACAAGCAAGGAATCGAAGCTGCTATATATAAGACATACGACTTTCTTTTCATTCGTCTGCTTGATCACTTGTACTCCCGATTAATGTCACGCATGCTTCCTTACGGGCTGACATGTTGTGAAGTAAGTGCGTAACTGATGCTAAATATTTCCACAGGTATAGTTTCTTCCAGGTGTGAATATTTTAAAGGTTATGTCCAAGTTCAGTCGAATCCAGCTAAAACAATTACAAAGCACATTATTTATTGTACCATCTTCACAATAACATTGGACAATAACAAATTTATATTCTGTGAGCAAAGTGGCTCTAGTCATAGTCTGTTACATTGCCCAAGGAGTTTTGGAAAAATAGTTACAAAAAGGATGAATGATTCCGTAATTCAAAACGATTATGGTGGTATTTTCGTGTCGAAAGTGAATGATGTCTGAATGGATACCCCTTGATCCCATGTAATAGATTATCAGTGAAGATTTTCCACACGAAGTGGACATTGGTTAAAGAACATGAACACCTTTAATGAGTAGAAAGTGTCTGATTGTCTACCGATGCTACTGATGTATACAGAATGAAGGTTATTCTGTAATCGCATTAAGGGATCACACAAATCGTATGCTCGATTACTCTCATCCGGTTTACATCAGCCACCCAGTGAGAAATCCTAATGATTCCGCCAAGTTAAGGATTTGTAATAATGAATAACTTACTTCTCTAAAATATATAATATTTCATTTTTACATCAGGCATTACATTGATATACATTTTATCATTTAATAAAAAATCTAAGAAAATCAGATAGGACCTCGATTTAATGACATTCCTGGTTTAACGTTCGTATTTTCCCTCAAATGAAGAACCATTGAAACTGATCTTTATCGTGTCAAAACATCATCCTACCATAACCGCAATGTAAGGCAGTACTTAATTCATTTCTATATTTTTTAAAAGTTACAATAATGATTTGTAGTTAAAATATCGGGTTTCCCAGTATACGAAGCTCACTTTCGCAACGAGAATGACGGAAACCATCCAAAAAAAGAGGATGTAATTACGTGTATTACATCGCAACATTACAGGACGATTAAAAAGAAGAATTTTACTGGCATTGGCAAAGAACACTGTCAGACATAACGGATAATCGCACCAAGAAATATTCGCAAGGAATTTGTTTGGCATTCGCTTCCATTGTAACAGTCTGTGAGGTACGTTTACCTCCAAGAATGAAAGTGACTGGCAAGTGGATTGCACTACTTCTGCACTTAATAATATTTCATTTGGGTCGTGACCGACTATTATTAGCCGAGATTTCTGTAGTTGAAACGCCTTTACTCACATATATATACATGTGTACTTACAAGTATCTTTAAATATGTACATATCATATCAACGTATCGAAGGGATAATGTTCATACAACCTGCTATCACTTTATGATTTCCATAATAACATTTATATGCAAGAGCGGGGAACATAATCTAAAAATATATCAGCGATTTATGTGTACTTTTATTTCACATATTTTTTTTCGAAAGTCAAAACTCTTGTGGTGACCTTTGCCCAAGCTGGTTCCCGACGATGAATAATGATTCGAGTTATTTTTACACGACTCTACTTAGGTCTTTAAAAAGTTTGGAAACATGCATACCTATACTAGACTTTTTTAATTTAGCAATTTGATTAATTTTTTTACAGAAAAAGAATCCTTTCGTTTGAACACGAAAAAGTGAAAACTACTTCCAAGGATACATCACTATTGCTCAATATCTAAACATATTCTACGAGATCATTATTTGGTCGTGAATTTTATCCTTTAGGAAATCTCAAATTCCAATGACAAAGTTCAATATCCTTCTCGTTCATCCAACTTTCGGATTGCGCCTCGCTAATGTTCGTACCTAATACATAAATAAAAAATATATTACTTTCGTTACAACCGGATAAAACTACAAAGATCGTCGTTAATGCGAATTCGCTTACATAAGAGTTTCTAGAAATTGACGACTTTCAAAAATGGCGTAGTATATCGACCTTCAATTTTATGGCTAGTAGATTATATACCAGATTTTAATTTTCATACCGTAAAAGATACTTAATTATTAATATTTGGCAGATTTAATCACCTCGGCATTCGAATAACGCCCCAGCTTTACGAACGATTTAAATGCCAAGTGGAAACGAATGTCAGAATCTTTTCATTAAAGGAATAAAATATGTACCGATCATTTGTACTTGTTTATAATTTATCTTTAATTTTAAACGCATCAACTGTCTGAAATAAATATGGAATTTTCGTAACGAGACAGACATTAACTGATCATATTGATGACTTTTAATTTAAATATAAAAAATGCTTATAAAGAATTTTGCATTTATCAACCTGTCACATTTCCAATTGTATTCGACAAAGAGGTCATGGGTAGCAATTGCTATCGAAACAGTAACTCATTATCTCCATCCCATTGCATTGTCATATAGAATTTTTCTGCTGTCATTTCAGCTTTTAAAAATTGTGTTCGAAAGTGTCTGAGTTTAACATCTAAGTAATTGAATTTAATATGGATTGTTAAAAGAAACATTTATCCGAGTGACATGTTGGCCGTCAAATCGGCACTTGATGTGAACGCTATACTTCCTTCATTTATGGGGCAACCCGCCATCTAGTGCTGCTCAAAGAAATCCACCTAACAAAATGCATTAGAAAATTTCAATGCAGGTAAAAACATTTTGATAATATGGAAAAATTTTCTTATGCTTGTATTCGTATTTTTGCAGTCCACATTACCTATACTTCCTTGTTTGAATCCTTCTAAAAATTATGTAAGCTATTGAAATGGCATCATTCATACGTGAACATCAGTCAAACGTTTTGTCAACACTTTAATGAGTGTTTATAATGGGGCAAAAGCAGCTACTAAACGTTAAGTATTTCCATTACTTAACCGGTTAATCAATCAATATTCATACGAGATTCTCTAACTGGACGTAATCTGAAATTTCCTTTCCATTGCTAAGAAGTAATCAGATACAAAACCTGATGCAATCGCAACCACAAACGTAGAACTAAAATATATAAGTGTCGTCGATGTAACACCTAACATATTAAAAAGTCACCACCAGTTAACAACATTCTTCTAATCTTCATGACTAACAGTAATGGAACATTCATTATCTAAATGCAAATTGCGCAACAAGCAACGTAACTTAATGAAGATTGCTAAAAATCTGATACAAGTAATTAATGTCGATATATTGCAAGTTTTTTAAATTCGGATATATAATTAACTAATAAAATCGATAATTCAATTAATTAACCTCATTTATCTCACCGCAGACATCCCGTAATTTTCTGCGGTAAGAAGATAAAATCACGTAAGACCTACACATAATGCATCTTGCAAAACCTTTTCCCGCGTCTTCGGCACAAACTTTAGAATCTACTGACTAATTGCTTCTGCAGGATTTTACGTGGCTCCACATGAAAATGATAAATAAACGGAGATTAAATGGGATTAATTAAATTAATCTTTGATCTTGAACGGCATATTGTTGCGTCAAAACCAAGAAAAAATTTGATTCGCGTGAAATGATTACTTATATTTCGTTATGTCAGTCAAATGTCATTGTAATGTGATTCTCCCAGCTTAATCGTTTGAATGGGAACAGACCGAACCTTTAGGTCGACAAAATCCTGGGATTTAAATTGAAACATATCTTGAATACTGACTGGTAAGGATAGAAGTTAGATCAGACCTAGTTTTGGTGGCTAAACCGTAAACAATAAAAAAATAAGCGAAATTGATTCGTTAGGATAATACACGAAAGGAACTGTCACTCCATTCCCAAGAAGGATTCGCATAATAGAGTCCCCTTCACGTTGCTCTAGGAAATCCTAGAACAATTCGTGCCAGCTACATTTTGCAATAGAAGCAGCGTCATTATCATTGGGAAAGCAACATTATCATAATGTAATGTAGAAGAAGTAGATTCTTCGATTGCAAAATCGGTTCGCCTCCTTCATATTAGATCTTAATTACGAATTTACCACTGCTTTGCAATAGTCACAGTTTTTTGCCAGGGTGTTATAAAATACAAATAACTCTTAACAGAATGATTACGAAAGACCTGGCGTAAAAGCGATTAAAAACCTTCATATTCATCGTCGATACATTCGCCGAGGCGTGTCTAATCGCCGATTTCTCTCATATCGCGTAGTTGGTGCATCTTCTGATATAAGTATGGCCTTAAGGTTAATTCTGGTATATACGCGTAACGTTTTGAACGACCGATCGTCTGGCCGCGGATAATTCGCTGCATGTAATGTAACAGCGTTCATGCACATGCACGAGGAAATGAAAGCCACGAGCAGCGGTCACTTCTAGTAAAGACCCAACCTGCTGTTACCCTTTTGAAGGCTATCGAGTCTTACAACCACGCCTTGCGCTTTACTTGCGGATTCCTCCGGCACGCTGTCAGTTTTAAAGGCGCTTCGAAAGTGATGAAAAACAACATAATAATAACCTCGTAACTCTTTCAGGGTCATCAGGAATCAAACGCGAAATGTAAATATTTTATATTTGACAAACAAGAGGCGCCAAAATCATCCACAAATACTCGTATGCACAGATATTTTGAACAATATTGATAATAAACCGAATCCAGATCGAACTTTCTGTCTTTGTCGCTAAACTGGGCTTTATTCCAATTGTTTTTTCGTTGATATCGAGGCACTTTCTGGAGCTTGATATATATAGTGGACTTTGAATGCTGACAAAGAAATGTGCTCAAACCTTAAACATTACAGAGAGATGTCGGTTGTGGCCACCCTTTATTTTTCGATTCATACCTTTTGCCTAAGTAGATATTATGCATGCATATTTATTTACCTGTATGGAAATGTAGAACTCTCCTTACCTAACTACTAGCGAACAGTTAGATTAATTCACCGGATTGGAAACATTTAGGACACACCACAAATGTGGGAAAAAATATAAATTTATTTATTATTAGGTCCTTTAAGAACAACACAATCATATATGGCTTTTATACCGCCATTCTTGAAAGTCTACATGATGTCAGATGATTGAGACTCCGGCACTTAGTAGATGTTTAACAGGATATGTATATTTAGAGGAAGATTCAACAGTCGATTTTCAGATCTACTGCTCCTCTAAATTCTCCTTTATGGCTTCGATCAAACAAACAACAATCTGTCCGGGTCGAACGATCGTTCGCAACTGAATAGTGAAAATTGTTTACAAACATAACGGACGCGACGGCGCGAATCTTGGCTTCGATTGTTGTGAATGTTCTGATGGCACTCAGTATTCAATCGCAAAAGGTGATACTTTTATTGTGTAAATATGCACAGCAGTAACGTTATTGAGTGTTGAAAAAAACATCGATTTAAATCTACAAAAATATTCATTTGTTCCTAGTATATTGTTTGTCCGTTTTAGTATTTGCGGAAAAGTAGGTGTGACGAAAATACAAAACTGTCGTATATAATGTTTAAGTCAAAAGTTATTTAGGGGTAGCCTCAACCGAACCATAGACACATCTGAACGCCTTTCTCAGCTACATATTCCCGTTAAGAGTAAACACAATAACTATAATTGAAACTCAAAACTTCATTATCCAAAAATAAGTCAAGGATTCAAAGTCAAGAGGAGGAATTATTTATATATAGAATATAGAATATTAGTTTCTTATAAATCGTGTCTTTTTTAAAGACGAACCCCAGTGATCAGCATCATAAAATTCTCTTCGTCCAAAAACGGTTTTGTTCTCTGAAATGTTGAACAAAAAAATAGTCTCAGGTATTTTAGATGTCAGTAGGTGGATACAACTAACAGATCACCTGTAATCAAAATCATTGGACATCTTCTTGGCCTGGAGTCAGCCACAGTGTAGTCAACATTCTACCCGCTATAAACCCTAAAGAGCTTCGTTTTCATCCAAAAGCTGACTATCCAGAAGCTGCATTTTATTTGCAGTAGCAAAGTACATCAAGGTAAACTTCGAAGAGTTTCTTGTGCAACCGACTGCGTAAAAGTAGCATTCGTATTCAATTATGTCAAAAGTCTCAATGTTTCAGGATTGTAATGTATGTATCCAGCAAGGAATTTAATGAACATAAAAATATAAAAGTCATGGCTTGATAGTCAAGTCGTACTTTGAAGATGGTAATCCTTAACACACTAATGAATTACATAGTCCTGAACGGGAATTCCTATATCGCCACTTGTTGGAACATACAAATAATTACATGAAGGCCTGAGTGAAGGGAATTAATACCAAGACTATTTATTATCAGAAGTTAAAACCAAGCAGTAAATTTATGTTAACGGTTAAGAACATACGTGACATCAACCTAATGATGATTCGTAAAATCTTGTTTTTGTGAAATATCTCAATTATAAATCTAAAAACGTTTAGTTTGTCAGTTAAACTACTACTTACAAATTGACTGTCAAATTCTGATCATTCTGACCCCGTTAAATTATGAACTCAAGATGACACCGAGTGTCCCGCTGTGAGAGTGACAAAGCACATAACGTAAATTCAATTCAAAGCATTCCAAATTTCAAGGAAGTGACATCTTACAAACGAAATGTCTACATTTATTCTGTTAATGTCGATATAGGCAGCAGTTATATCTAACTAATAGATTTAAAAATGATTTGGTCCTCTTTCATGTTTGTCTTTTAGATATTTCAAAATATAGGGAGTCAATACTCAGGAACAGTTAATGTTATTTATTTTTCGTTTGGTATGATCAAGTAAGGATAGATTTGAAAATATTTTGAACTGGAAAACCATTTTCTTTCAAAGGAATTAATATTGTCACTTTATTTATTATGAAAGTGGTCATAGTTCCATAAAGGTAAACAACGTGGGCTAAAGTGTAATTAACCTTACAGGATGTATATTTCTAGAAGACATGACATCAACCTTGGAACAAAAATTTTCAAAGAATATAATCTTGAATTTAGGAACGTAAATTCTACCAGTAAATTCGTATTTATCGAGGAAATTGGTTGATGTAAAAGTATAGGCTAAATTGCATAGTCACCTTGTTTACAGCTTTGTACTTGTATTTCATCACGTATGTTTTTACAGAATAGCAATAAAAAAGTTTTACTTTTATATTATTGATTAAATACGGTGCAATAATTTGTACATTTCCAAACTATCTGTTCGTTTAAAACGATTTCACATTAATTTTTTAATTTCAATTTTTTAAAAATTCGAATACGATGAAGTGAATATAAAATAGAATATTAGAAATCTGTTCTTGACACACTAAACTGTCACGAAAAGGAGAGTAAAATCCATAGAAGATTAAAATACTTTACTGAATTTGAAATTTTGTGACCATTCATGTATATAAAAACGCAGAATCTAATCTGTATATAAATCTTTTTATGTAAATCACCTAGCAGTATACACTAAAAAAATTGTATGACAGTTTCCCAATACGTCCAGTGCTCTATTCGAACTAGATTCGTGATAATCACGAACCGGAAGCTTGTACCAAACCCAAAACTCATCTGTGACGATAACAAACATTCGGATCTTGATAAAAATATCTCAATCACAATAACAATAATCGTGTTAATGAAATCCGTGAACATTATAACAATTAATATATTACATTATACAATATTAGGATAGATCAAATTTAATTCTCTATAAAATATTTATTCGTAGAATTATAATAGGTCCCGGAGATGGTCCACAAGTGGCCCAACTGTAAAATAAATTCTATTCAATATTTTTTTTTGAAATATTTCACACGCCGTTTCTTCCTCATCTACAAAATGACGAACGACAACATTAATATTAAAATACCTGGTAAAAAGATACATCCTACACCTGTTACTGAACACTGGCTATTTTCTAGGATTTTATTTTAAAAAACACGTTAATTGACAGGCAAACATCAAATATCACGAAAAGGGAGAGTGGTACCTTGAACATCCCATTTACACTCTAAGAAGAAGAGCTCTTATAGAACCGGGAAAAACAAATTACGCAATAAAAGTTTGTTTACATAAGACATCAGTGTTTGCATATATTTTAACGAAAATGATGCAAATTTAAACGTCGTAAACATCAAAGAAGAACTTTAACGACTGAAAAAAATTAGTGTGTATTTTGAAGCTATATTTATAATAAAGCTGATAAAAATATTAACACTTAAACTAATTACAGTCACTTATATAAAATATATTGCCTGCAAGCGAAGATCACGAGAATCTAGTTAGTAAGTCAAAATATTTCGATTAATAAATAAATAAATTTGTTTTATCCAATACGCGAAAAATGAAATTTTACATTATATCCGACAATGTAATTAAGATCTAATTGTACAGCCGTAAAGTTTCATATGGTCTCTAAAATTTATATTACCGTATTAATAATATATCGTGAGGTGTGTTATCTGTTCTCATCTACTCGTAAAATACTGACTTTTCAATTAGGAAAAGCGATGAAAGTATTGGTCATCTAGTGAAAGACCGCGCGCGACTTTTCGAATCGATCGCGCAACAGATCGCTGCAGGCATCACTTCCGGTGACCTTTAGCGGTCACAGGTGACCGTTAGACGAGTCCGAGTGTCGTAACACAACGTAATGCATACCGTAAGGCATAATGTAACGAGAGTCAAGTCCTGGTAAATATGCCACTTGAAAGTACTGACGTAGTAGTTACGTACACACACACTCAAACACACATACACACACATACGTGCACCCGCTTTTAGCACGTGTGCGCACGTAATTCGAGACAGATACCTGCCTCCAGCTTTGATCAGAGTTGGTAATGGTTAATAATAGTTGCTTTTGAGTTTACACTCATTACGTCTTCCAGTGAGAAAAGAACAGTATTGAGAACTTTCCAGAGATCAGTTTGTGTGGTAGTTTATCCTTTCTGACATGTTGGTCACTGATATAACGATATTTTTCCCGTTAACATAGAGTTGCCGCCATAACAATATAATATGCTCTGTTTAGAATTTTAAGTTACTATGGCCTATATTTGCCATAAATATACCATATTCTTCAGACATGCTGAAAGCGTAATTTTGTGTCAAACATATTGATGGGATGTAAAAATTGCGCTTTTGGAAACGTTGATGATTACAAAGAAAAATACAACTACCTGCATTGGACGATTCCAACACGAGCGGAAATTTATTCAGGCAGCCTAAATATGTACCAGGGCCTGGCCAGGCTCCAGTAAGGCGTTCCTGCTCAGGTACTCCTGAATGTACCCAGATCAGGACATTATCAGGTTCCAGTAAGTTATACTGATCAGGTTCCCCTGAATATGCCCTGATTGAACCCTGATTATGTGAAAATAAAGTATAACTGATAAAGGGAAGCCTGTGAATTTCCATATCAAGACCAAACCGTGAATTGGCAAGATTTCCGGGAATCGCTAACTGCTTTAGAAATTTCAAATCAGGGGCAGATAAGAACGTCTGAATTTTTTAACTTCTAAATTTGATGTATTTCGTTCAGTCGCCACTAGGCGTGATCTCGCATCTACTTAATTCCTGTTAAGGAAATGTATTTCTATTTTGTATATTAGCCTACTTGTAGGAACGTTTTGGCACAGCATATGTTACACATTGTATGTGATGAATATGTATACGATTCGTATATATGTGTAAATAATATTTTTTTATTTTGCAGCCTTTTTACTTGTCAGATAGTAATAAATCATTAAAAATTAATTTGTTGTTTCGTAATACTGTTGTAAATATTTTCACCGTGAAATTTGGAAAGCATGCGAAATATTGGTCATTGTAAGGTCCTGAGCATGTCCTGTACATTTGCCTGATCAAGAACAGAAAAAGCGTTACACGATATGCCAGGGACTGATAAGGGGACATGTCAAGACCTGACTTTGTTCACAGGCTTCATGATCAGGACCTGATTCCAGCCTGAATAATTTTCCGCTCGGGAAGCTCGCTGTCAATAGTAGCGACTATTACAAAAACAACAACGATAAAATAGCAAAATGATTCACGAAGAAAACATAAGGAAGAGGTTATGTTAATGAGTTAAAAGACGACAAAAACAATTCATGAATTTATTGTAATTTCTATACACGGGTGGACAGGTCATTTCTCCAAAATATGCCCCATTTGCTGAGGCTCCCGAGTTCCCCGCTAGTTAGTTAAATTAGTTCCGCCGCTGTGTCGAGGCGCCTCTACCAGTCCGTAGACGCAGTGTAAAAAGTGGGTGGGGGTCTGGAATAAATATGTTTTGAACTGTTCGAACCGGATATGGTAATTAAACTACAATTAACATTTCACGTGGATTATTGGTCCCTTACAAATTTCAACTAATTAGATATTATATTGTATAGCACTCACGGTACCGCAGTGAAAATGCTTTGTAAATAAAGACGCAATGTGGGAAAATAATTGTGCAATATTGATAGGAAAGTGCATATAGTGTAGGTATGATTAAACAGGATAAAAATAATTTATCCCGTAATGTAAAATAGTACGTTACGATACAAGAGCGGGAATTTCAATTTCTCTCACTCGTTTCACTGATGCGCAAATCATCCACTTCGTAATGTACTTTTTCATTCATTTTGGGAGATAAGTAAAGGAGTTGGTCCTTTTTTCTCCTGCACTGAAGTACAGCAGACACCGGTACCCTGGATGGCAATAGGTGGAGCCGGAATTTTGGTACCTCAGCGGCGCTGAAGCATCAACACTATTTCAATTTGATAGCATTTTTTAATTTGTGCTGAGTATTGTATATCAATAAATCATATATCGATCAAGTTTAACTGGAATATACGTTCATTGGATTTATTTGAAGTAAAAATTCAAAACAATAGTAAATTCAACCAGATTTTATTATTTTAACCTAAAATATGGGTTATTTTAAGAGTAAATTATTATACAGATTACCGGGAAAAACTGTTCAAAATACCAAAAGAATATATACATAAACATTGTTTTTAAAAAATAAGTCGTAGATGTAGGAATAAGGAGACAGCATTCATATGCAATGGGAAATTTTCGTTCGTCTTCGGACAGTCTCCATCATATCCTACTTATCTTACGAGAGCTTCAAATGTTGCAATTTTTGAATTAACTGCTCTAACTATCATTAACTAAAGCAACTTTAATAATTGCAACTAAAATATTTTGTTGATGCCTTTATTTTTTAAATTCTATTATGCGTTAATTCTTAAATAATATTTAGGTATTGTCATTGCAGTGCGCAGGCCTTATTCAATCCTCTCTACATTCTTTGAGAGTATTCTTTCATATGTATCCCATGGGACAATGTACATTAAATATATATTTAAAACTGGAAAATAATATACTTGCGTTCCTTTCAACAGACCAATTAAAAAGTAACCCAGTTTCGATTCAAACAATTATGCAATTCTACATTTATTTTTCATACAGAATTCTTTTAATTAGATAAAAAATAAATCCATTATGAATGTACATCACGCGGAGAAGTAAAAAAATTCAGTTTCAAAAGTGTAATTCCAAATTGGTTATTCGTGGGAACACCCACGCTCAGATATCGCAACTTTTTAAGAAGGATTATATAATTAAAAAGTCAGTAATATGTTACAAAATAGTTTCGCAAGACTTCTCTAATTCGCAGAATATATATATTTCGCAAAAGTGAAATGAATATGATTATTATTTTACCGCTGAAAAAAGGAATGTAATATATAACGAGGCTTCAAATTCTTAATGCAAATGAAACATGCGGCTTGAATAGACCATCTAACGGTGTTTTTGTTACATGCACGACAGTAGTTCTATCGGATTTTTGTTCTAGTCATAGACCTTTCTTTTTGTTTACAACATAACTAAACCTGTTTTGAAAAATAATATCGTTTAAACGTCAAATTTCACCGTTTATTATTAATACATTTATAAGCCTAATATGATCAGAGAAACCCGATTTTTTCTAGTTATAATAACGATCAAGTTTATCATTGATTATGTTTCTTGTGTTTAATGAATTTCTGTTTTTGTTTGGACTCATAACGGTTGTATAAGTTCGTAATACAATACAAATGAACGTCATATTTCTTCCTTTCATTTTTATAGAACAAAAAATATAAAAAGTACGTTTGCTCCACATATAGTCATTGCCATCAGATTCTTACGTTTCACTTCCGTGTTGAATCGTGAAATTAGTTGTTAAATTGGATGAAATTGGAAATCGTGGATATAACTCTGCTGAATCATTAAATAACATGAAAGGTCCGAAAGGAAAACTATGAAGATATGTGAAAAAGTACAGAAACTTATCTCCAAACATGTGGCACGCAACCATTTTTATGCGATTAAAACAATTATTTATTCGTAAAAATATACTAATTCCCCTAAATTACGTGAAGACGTACTGTAAACAAGTCTCCTTCGCTTAAGGAATGTTTACGTTCTCGTAAGGAGTCTTGACTAACTAATATAGTAATAGCATACTACAGAATTATGTACAATATCGTAAATCCTCGCCGAGTAAAATGTTTATGTACGCGGCACTAAAAATGAATGAAGGCGACTCTTGTTATTATTCACTTAAAGGTTATAAATGCCCCACCTTACAATTAAAAAAAAACAATATGCATAATTAAAATTCAAGTATTGACAAGATTAAACAAACTGAATTATGGGACGGTGCAAGTTTAATCTATAATGCAACTTACATAAACGCAATATCCCATCTTCTTCCTATGTTTGCGTCATACTTCATGATCCATCATCCGAAAGACCAGTTCGTAGCATGCTACTTAAATAACAATAATCAGAATTTAATAAATATCTTCTATATAATTTTGAAAATAAATAGATTTCGATATACCACATTTTATTTATAAACAGTCTAGGATGAAAAATGCGGATAAAACAGCAAATTCATTTCCACAGGAAATCTACGTGCCCTCTACTCTGCAAAAGGGAAATGCTTCGTAATAATTCAAAATTAAAAACTAATTAGGTTAATTTAATTATATATAGTTAAAGGAAGCATTCCACTTAATCACTGGGACTGGTCCTATTTTTCACGAAATAAACAAGTCTCAATCATACAACCCAGCTTTTAATCATTGGTTACCTTCATGATACATGAAATTTAATTATTACACTACTTAACCGTTCGTATATAATTATTGAAAGTTAAACTTATTGAACTTCAGTTTTATTCATCCATATATAAAGATATATCTCATCAATTTGTATGAGTATAGGTGTAAGTATGGCGTGTCTGTAACTTTCTAATTTCATCGATTTATTCTTAATTAGTTCATCTTCGTTTGGTTCGTAAAATTTATAACTTGACGAGACATGCAGTACGAAGAACTGAAATCATGTTGTGAAGAAAATATTAAGTAAAAATGAAATTAAGTGATTTTTAAGCAGCGTACCCAAAAATGTAACATTGCAAAGGAAACATAAATAAATTATGCAATATTTCAAATAAAAATAAATGCTCGTATCCAGTTTCTTAAGACAATTAGTTTTATCTTGACTGCATTCACCTGTCCGTTTCGTTTTATCTACAATCGAATAAAACTGAGCTTCTGCAGCCGTTTATGGGTTCATTGGCAACAATTACAAATTAAATTCGAGAAAACGTAGCGTGGGAATACATCGAATGGTGAACAATCACTGAAAAATCAGATTATTTAAAATCGTTTCACTTCATCTATTCCACGAACACTAACGACATGATTGCTTTCATTTCTCTGGTCGGGAATTCGGTAGCGATCGCTTAAGATTTCAGTAGCGGAGTGATTTAGTGAAAGCAACCTTGCACGTGCAAGTTTTGGCAGACGGGAAGTGTAACACCTTCATCACCTATTCTTTCTATATGTAGATAGGGAACCATACATTTTTGTTTAAATGCATTTCTTTAAAGCAAACGATCATGTCGTTATTTATTAACAAAATTATAAATAAAGCAGATTTCAAACCTAATAAATGTTGTTTAAGTAAGGATATTTATAAGCCATCTTTGTCTCAATAATTTCACTATAACACGCCCCAAACTACGCGCTGACACTGCCTATGCTTCGTTTCATTAAAAAGTGTCCCACTTACCGAGACTTCAGTTTCCCCCCACCTATGCCAGAAATGTCGTTCCGCTTGGTGGCTCTAGCATACATGAGGAACAGTCAAAGCCGCAGGTGGGAGATTGCCTCAAATATTTGAATATTCCAATCAAGAAAATCAATGTATTCTTTAAATTCTTTACAATAAGTTGAATAGTTTTTTTGCAAATTTTTTCATTTGTCCGCTTATTTTCGCGTTAATGACATTGATTTTTGGGCGTACTTCATGAATAATTGAAGCTATTCAAGCGTCTTCGGCCTGCAACTACAGATTCGTATCGCCATCTGACGGATTAGTTTCAGTGAGATGGTGGGGAAATAAAAATACAAAGTTCCAAATATTTTGACTACTATTTTGGGCTGAGGTCATATACTTATTAAGAAATCTATTATGGTAAAAAAATAGTTATATGATTTCCTAAGGCACTAGGTGGCTATCCGACTCAAAAGCTATGACGCAAAGAGATTCGCTCAAGTACAGGAAGAAAAGAACGTATCATTTTATTTCATTATCAAATTCTATTGCAATGCTCCAATTATATTTACAGTAACATGAAGATAAATAAAAATATCCCCTTTTCAACATTTCCACCTGCAATAAAAATTATATAAGAATGCGTGCAATGTTTTGTTAGTGGGAAACCTCTTAAACTCCTGCTTTACGAACTTGAGTGAGAAATGTTAACATCAAATATTCACCTAGCAATTATTGGCGTAATTTTCTGTAATATAGCTCGACAGTTTGTATTTATGAACATAATATTCCACTGAAATATGAAACATGTATTACATTCGTTAAGATGTCACTTGGACGCAGTCGAAATACGTCTAGACAAAATATATCCTGAAATGAGTTATCAAGAACAATTGCGTAATATCATTGAATACTCCACGTCGATAGTAACTTTCTCAAGGCTTCCGGATTTCTGAAGCTCTCGCATTGCGTGATTTTCAGCCTTTTCCACGTGATTTTACGATTCGAAACTTTGAAAGTTTTCTTTAATCAGCGATCGGATTCTATTCGCTCTTTAATTAATCGAGTCAAGTCTATATCTACACACACCAAAGAATGTGTTATTCACACTTGTAGTTTATCGCGCTCTAATTCGCGCAAGATCGTTATTTCGTTAGTTGTAAAAGCAATACGAAATGATCTGCCCCGCCTCCGTTAACATCGCGTGTTTGAGAAAAATATAGGTATTGTTACACAATGATTTCCCTTAATCCTTTTCCAATCATTCTATGTCCATGAAGAAATAAAGGACACATTGGCATAGTTTGCCAAAAGAGTATATCGGGACCGGATACGACAAATTGTTTACATCTATGAACCAAATTTGATTAAGCAGTTTCGAGAACAAACCTGGTTTGCATTTTGACTAAGTTTTTAGCGGAACATATGAGTGTATAAAATTTACAAATCTGTTGGATACATCCCTAGTAGAAATTGAAATTAGCCACGCTAGCACTAGACATGAGCTAACAGTGAATTCTCACGTTGTGACCATACACGCATGTGCATTGCACCAATCCTATCCGTGTCCGGACAAAACGTGACGATGTAGTGCCAGCTCCTGTCTGGTAGCTGATGTCAATTTCTACCAGGGATGCATTGCTAGATTACTAAATATATTGTTAGATCCTGATTCCATATGAATTGAAATTCTTTGTCCACTGCTTTAAAGATTATGAAATTTCTTTGTCTCGAGATGTACTTTCATAAAGCTTAACAACTGCACGAAAATATAGATGCACAAGCTTCCCTTCTCTGGAATATATATGTCCATGAAATCCTATAGATGGACCCTTCTTATTCTCACCGATAAAAGAAGAAAACCAAACCCTTCCTTCATTCTCTCCTTTCTGCATCAATCCATTTGATCAAATTTTAAGTGAAAGGTAAATATTAAAATAAAACCGGGATAATATTTCTGAGAATCTGATGAAATTCAGATATTTTTATATAGTGGTTCCTCCGCGGATATGGCCGACATTTCGCAAGCTGTACATACCATTTATTTAGATATATATCACCCCATCCTTTCATGAATAGGGCTTTTTCTGGATCTGTTTTATACCCAGAATGTATCCTGGTAGATATCCTGGCAGATATCTTGGATGTATTTATATAGCTGTTTTGGTGCGCCTAGTTTGGAGGGGGAAGTGGACAGGTTAAAGAAGGAGGGATAATTGGATTGTGCAATAAAAATAGAAGGTTGGAAATCGATATATAAGTAGTACAGTGGGTCCTCCCTTATTCCAACCTCTCACATTCTACTTGTCTAGACCCTCTTCATTGAACATTTTCGCTCAAGTCTTCCCTCACCATATCTGGAAAGAAGTACGAGTAAATATACAGGGTGTCCAAGAACTGGGTAACGATATTTTAGAAGGTGATATGATTCTTCATAATATTTCAAATAAATGAGTCCGCATTGAAATAACTTAAAAGCGAGCCGAGTTATAACAAAAAAAGTAACTTTTTTTCTAAACTTCAATATCCATCCTTCAAATTCTGAGTCTCAAATCCAATTTTGGTAGAGGACTTTTCAGTTTGAAATATCATACAGGCTCGCCTCCTAAAATATCGTTATCCAGTTCACGGACACTCGGTATATACATATATATGCACGCTCCAAAGCTCACAAATGAAGTGAGGGAGAGTAAGGGAAAATTAGAATAAGAAAGGTCGGCGCCATTTTGAAAAACATTACTAGTTAGAAAAAGAGAGGTCCTACTGCAGGATTTTGAAGAGAATTACAGCGTCATGTTGGCGAAATTTCCACTGTATTTAATTGTATGAAATCCAAATGACATGAACGTGTCAAACAATGTCAGATCCATAACTAGACACTGGCCAAAAGGGTTTATAAGAGGAAAACATTCCATATTTCTTCGCCACGGTTTGACTGGTTTGAGGTACCGACTTTGTGGCGATTCCTCGTGTACTATGGCGTCAAAGTCGCGCCCGACATTACGCGATCGCGCATTTATATAACACCCACATTATCCTGACATTATATGGTTAACAGTGGTGACAGCACAGAGAAAGTTCCTACACATGCTCGCAGCGAGACACGAAGTCGCGAGCAGCAGTGCCTCCGATTCGCCACGGCTACCCGGTTATGCTCCAGTAATATACAGACATTACTCACCAAATCTCACACACTCCCACACACATATAAACACATAGGTGTACTCATACACACATGCAGGGGAGCGCGCGAGAACGATCGAATCCGTTCGCCCACAACTTTCCAATTCCTCGTTGAAATTCATCCACATCGCCTACAAACAGATGCGATATCATTTTTCTGACTTTCGGTATTACTCTAGATGTTGACGGAGAAGAAAGTAATAATTTCCTAAATTTTATTACCTGTATATGTTAATAAGCAAAAAGAAAGTTTTAAATTATTTCCTAATACTTACAAAATATTTTACTGATATACTGTTATTTTAATGTCATTGCTATCAAAATCATACAATTTCTGTTCCTATGATTGCGTAAAGTTCTGGTACTTTAATAACAGTAGCTAAACTGGGCATCAATTCACGTTAATAAAACTTATTTCGTAGTTTAATATCCCCGCTCATTGTTACAAAATTTGATCAGTAGATGGCGCGTATTTCGCAAGCGCAAGAAGTTCTGCAGTACGCGGAAAAAAATTGTATGGGTTCTTCTTAAAAACCAGGTCTGTGATAATCGCAACCTCACAGGTTTGGGGTCATTACAACCTTCTTTTGTTTGTAAGAGAAACTTTCCTGTGATTGTCACATATAAGTTTGGGTGTAACACAAACTTCTCTGTCTGCGATTATCACAGACCTGGTTTTTGGGAAGAACCCGGATAATTTTTTTCCGTGTACATGATATACAGTAGTCCCCCTCCTAAGATCGTCGGTCAGTTCTTTCAAAAATGGCGGAAATTTGTGCATAGTTATGGTCCCTCACTATCCCCACTTCCGTATCTTTGTTTATATTCGTGCAATGGGTGTTTCTATGTACGAGAGTCTCGAAGCGAGTGTGGCTGACCGAAACAATGTGGTAGGGAAGGAGAGATAGAGACTAGTATAATTTTGGACGAAGCTCACGTATAACTTTGGACGAGTATATACATTGGCGGTATATCTTAGAGCAGGGATTTCTGTAGACTACGGGATTGGCACTGCCCGAACTAAGCAATCCATCTTGTTGATGACGGTGAACTAATCCGTACAGCGGCGCTGACGCCCTTGACGGCTTCCTACTACTCGTCCAACGCCTCCCTCCCCTTGAACGCTTTTAATTACCCACTTCACACACAACATAACCAATCTATTACAACGCCAGAAAACTATGATAATAATTCAGGTTGTGAAGCTCCGATAACGGGTGTGTACAGAAATTTTGGGTCAAGTTCGATGCAACAATTTTTTTTACACTATACTTGTAATAATTTTTTAAATTAAATTTTCATATAAAGAATTAAAATTGAATAATAACAATTACTGAGGTGCAGGTGAAATAATCACTAAATGTCACATTTGTATATTTGCAGAGTTTGCAAATGTATACAACAAATTTTTTAAACATGGCAAAAAAGAAAGTAACAGGATGCCCTCGGAGTTTCTAGGCTATATCGAATAGTTCTCCCTATTTTTTCTACTTAATAAGATACTTCTTTGCAGAGAGAAGTATCGGCAGCACAAAGCCCGTGGTATAAACACTACCAGAATGTTCATGCTTAGAATATTTTGGAGAAAGCTCATAGATTTTTACTTAACAAATCCGGAAGTTTTTAAAATAAATTATCATTGTGGATGCCCTTTTGAGAACGTCACAGTGAACTCTCGTGAAAAAACAAAAAAATTACTCTTCAAATTCAAGTATTTTATTCTCCTTTATCCAAAGTTTCAATAAAATCGCAATACCATGTATATTTACCCGCTCGGTCTCGTTCTATTTACTAACGAAAAGAGGGGGAAAAAGAGAACGGCGAAAGTTAAATATAACGAGACGGAACCGGACAAGAATGTTGGGACGTAAATATAGCGATATATAATTATACCCAGACTACTGCAGTTCGAAAAAAAAATAATTAATAAAAATCAAAATTTTCGAATTCTTTTCAATTTTTTTCAAATTTGGAGCCATATTGATGGCTGAAAATAAATGTCGACCTCGGAATATTTCAAAGAACCTTGAAAACATTTACCTTTCGGGAGGAAAGTAATCGTTCGAAGAAAAGTAAAATTTCTGTATGCATTATAGCAATCTCTGCGCAGACTAAAAGAAAATCTACTTTTATAACGGGAGCTGGCGAAGGCACCTAACGACGAAAAGTCTAACTATGCCAAAGAATAGTGTACACCCCTTCTTTCTAATTTGCATTGTAATTGAATAATATTTTTAAAATATTACATGATAATGTAGTAATTTATGACAATATTACCTAATTTCTTCTTCCGTAATTCTTTTGTTTAAAATTGTGTTGTATTTCTCACATAAAAGTGTAGAAAAATATTTTTAACAATGTAGCGTCAAGGCTATCGCTGTGCCTTTAACTGTTTTGCAGTATCATTTTCAAAGTCGAAATATAAGATCCATATTGAAAAGCCTTCAAGAATCCTCACCATAAATTGTAAAATAATCATTAAAAATATTATTTAAAAATTTCTTAGAAGTAACGGAAAACAAATAGACATGAATTTATTTATTAGCCTGTCGCTTAGATCAAGAACAGCAAACATAGTTAATATATTGTAAAACTTAAGTTTTTCATTATTTTCATAATTTACACATTTAACGTTTTAAATGGACACTTATACACCATTACTAGTTCGTAAAGAAGAATGAACATTATATTGAAATAATGTTTTCTTTAATTGCAGGGTGCACCTGGCCCATGGTCCGGGAATCTAATTGCTGATGACGTATCAATAATCGACAAGGACTGCCTAGAATGTAAGTCTATAAAAAAACAAAGCGCCATCTGGATAATGGTCAACCTACTCTTATTCTTTCTAATATGGTGTATACTATAAAAACTTGCGGTTACAATTAACGCTCCCGTCCTCGACCTGAAGTGATTCCTTTCTTGGCTCATATAATATTCTACTGTTTATATAGTACATCATACAGATCTTTATTTAATAGGAAATTTGCGAAAATAAAAAATTTGTTTAAACTTTCCTGGATTTTATACGCTCATTATAAAATATTTCTATCGAAGATGTGTTAACAAAGGCAACGTAGGGGTCAACAATGATTGACATTTTAAATTTCAAGTATATATGCATAAAATGTTAAAATGCGCCGATGTGTAACATTATTGCGAATTTTCTGAGTGTTTTTATATTTAGAAGAAGTCCAAGGCGAAAGTAATGATAACATCATTTTTGTAAGAAATGAAAGTGATTGATCAGCCAATGGAATTCTTGTGAAAGATATTTATAAAGATCCTTAAATACGCGTTCCTACAGGACAGTGCTACCAATGTATCACGTGTGAAATTATGAATTACAGAAAAAAAATAAAAACAAATATAAACCGGACTAGATAAAATCTAACATAGTAAAACAATTATACAGACGGCAGATTAGTAAGATTCCTACTAAAAGAAATTATTACAAAATCAAAGGAAGTAAAATCTGAATAAAAAGTTGCGTTCTAATCATATCTCACTTACAAGTAAACACGCGATCAAAAGTGTCGGAAATTTTACAGATTAATCTAAGATCGCAAAAACGTCGAGATAAAAGTTTTAAAAAAAGTTCAATTAGAAGAGTTCTTGGGAGCTAAATAAAAGCCGCGAAGACCATTAGGGAAAAAACGATCTTATTTCGTAATCGGGACGATTGTTTCGACGAGATTCGTTTATTTACGCCAAAGTGAAAAGGAAAACCGAACTTTCGACGTCCATTCCGAGTTTCTTGCAACCTTTTTGTGTTGCCAGAACGACACGAGACAGAAGTACTTTTCGCCTCGGAGAAATCGCCGAGACATCGAATCCATAATGTTAGAGCACGATGCAGCGATCACGTGTATAGAGTACTTTTCAAAGCGAAAATTATCGGTTGTGACGTTGTCGGCCGTGAGAGCAAAGAAAGAAGCAGAAGCTGCATTTATACAATATTACATGATCAATTCGTGCGAGTAGGAATGGTCTTGGCAAAGGCCTTTTATAAACGAGCAATTCTCTTGACCGTCAATTGCACGTGCCAAGAAAACTTTCGATTCGTTGTCAATCAGTTTAGGATGAAATTCCTAGTAAACTATATTATTAACAAATTATTTCACTTTTAGACTTCCTCAGAGATGATACAACCTGTTTAAAATATAATTCTCATTTTAAAAATGTTGACTTTAATAATACAGAAATATATAAAATAATAATGGAGACGTCTATATGCTAAAGAAGCTGCGCTAATGAACTTGAAATTAGATATTATCCCTTAGAAAATTGTTTTCAAGCCTGCTCATTACTGATCAGGGTCCATCTCATCAGATATAAGACTCACCTTATGAAGATGCTTGATGATGTCTAAACAATGATGTCAAAATGCAGTAAAGCAAGATTTAGCAAGTTTTCTGAATAATTTCTGATCACGACCTGATCTAGTTTCAATAAGACATGCTTGATCACTAAACTGGTATTTATTGTTACTCTGCAATGGTGACATCATAACCAGTTTTTAACATATTGAAAAGGTACAGGAATGCCTGCATGAGGATTGAGCAGGACGTATCATCAGGGAAGCATGATCCAGTCCTAAATGATCAAAAGCTACATTCCTGATCAATAATATATGAAATATATTAGCCTATGCTAGGCCATGTGCAAATGTTTACTCGAGATTGTTTCCGTACTACAATTAATTCATATTTTTTTAAATTAATTCCTGTCACCTCTATGAGCATTTATCCTGAACAATTCAGACGCTCTTTACATGTGTGGACCATGGATCAGATATACAGCTTAAGCAAATGCGTCTCTACTTTATATTTGGATTTATACTCAAGATAGCTCATGCGAGGAAAATACGTTTCAATTTACTAGAACTAACTCTGCTAATCATAAGCATCACATATTGAAGATTAATGTTTGAAAACTTGACATGTTTCTTAGCAGGACTTAAACTCGTTCTTAAACTAACCATAATAAATCTCGAATTTTCTGATGTACAGTTGAAGCAAATCAGCAGGAACTGGCATTGCTAAAAAATAGGATGCCTAGTATTATATGAATATTACGTACGTGTATTCGGACCTTAAACCAAGTATAAATGTAATATGTATAGAAAACTATATGGAACTATGTGAATTCCATCACTACTCCACATACGATGGATTCTCCTATTTTTATATTCTGGAAGCTTTGAAAGGACACATAGTGCTCAAAGGACAAAACAATTGTTAGAATTTACTGTTCTATCTTTATAATAAGTAGAAACGCATATTTCTAGTCTACTGCAAATAGTTTACATTTCCATCAGATGTCATGTGTCCAATACGTCGAGATGAAACGTTCCTTTAAGTAGTCTAACGCAGACAATAAAAAATACATTTATTTAACAGGAACAAAATAGAGCCGTAATGGCTAACAGAAATACATTAAAATTTAAAAGATATTGAGTGCATGCAGGCCTCCTTATCTGGTCCGCATCAAACTCTTGAACTATACTTGATTTCAGATTTCTAAATCATTCAGCAATTTCTGTAAATAAATTTACAGAATGCTGA
Organism: Trichopria drosophilae; assembly: GCA_030407085.1. Taxonomy (NCBI): domain Eukaryota; kingdom Metazoa; phylum Arthropoda; class Insecta; order Hymenoptera; family Diapriidae; genus Trichopria; species Trichopria drosophilae. The sequence goes on from CM059585.1 coordinate 27,975,466, forward strand.
GCTTCACCAACTCATGGAATCGCCTTCATGTGGAGATAAACAGGAGTCATTGTCACTTGTTATTGTAGTCTAGTTCTGGATTCTTTGCGTTAAATCCATGAAAACTTGATCAAGAAGGTATTACTAGATCCTGGAATAGTAGCTGATATATATTTAGAGAATCTGAACAAACTTCCGATCTGACATTTTGCTGGTTATTATAATGAAAGCCACTTCAAGAGGCATTTCGAGTTATCTCCGAAACGAATTCATTTCGAGTTTTCTACTGCAAGCGTTCTTAAATAGTCTATAAATCATGGTCATTATCACTATCGACTTGAGTATTTGTATTGAAAACGAATATACAAAGTACAATCATTGAAGTCAATTGCAGTTTAAACTTAAGGGTGTTCCAAATCGAATACGATGCCCCATGACAACGAAGTTTTCTATAACTAATATTGATACCGCAGATTACAAATTACTTCCGTTCTGACAGTTCCAAAACGGACACGGTAGCATTACAGATCTCCAGTAGAACACCCTTACAATGTCAGTCTTTGTAATTAACAGTTTTTTAGTCTGCTTATCGCGGACTAAAAAACAAACAATACTCTGTTAGAGATAGGTTGTGTAAATCCAGCGTCTGATTTTATATTTCCAACTACCCTTAATTATTAATTTACTCTTAATTACTATAGGTCCACATTTTTTATAATATACTAGGTTGCTAAATCTCAATAATTTCTGCAAATCTAATAAATTATTGTTATTTGTAAGAAAGCAAATCTTGAATTAGGGTTGTACACATTAATCCACTAAAATAAGCCAGTGAAATTATGATTTTTCAAGACATTAAATGACGCCTTCGTCGCGACCGATACTAGTCATTGAAGGAAAGCATTTAATCTTGTAATTGTTAACGCGTCATATTTAAACAGACACATTAATTAAACAGTCGTCTATAATTTTAGACCCTGTAACGTTCTAAAAACGTCGAAACGGTACTTTCTAATCACTAATGCCTATAACGAGAACAAAACAGATTCACGATTATTCGTAGGGGCGTGAAAACCAAGTATAAAGTGAATCCTTTCCCAAACCCTTATTAGAACTCTTCCTTTCATTTCACAGACGACGAATCAAGCAATTTCGCTTTAGCCAAACAGGTCCTTGTTAAAAATTGGTAAAAAACGGAAGTGACTATTATCTAATGTCTTGTTAGATCTTTGTTGGGCATTCAGGAAATAACACGACGCGTCGTGATAATTAAATAAGGCACTAATTGCTTTATTTTTACCTAAATAGTGAACAACTAAAATTTTCGATTATTAGAACAAAATCTTGGTAAGATATAAGTTCGTCATATTGAAAACGATTTACAGCTGTACGATTTTAACCTTATATAATGCCTTGAAAGGGCTATGTTCTTCTCTATATTTTAAAGAACGTTTAATGCTATTTTGAATATATACAAGAATCTACATTGTTGCCTTAATATAATGTCTCGTATTTGGTCGTTTGTAATTAGTATTCTGTTAAATAACAAATCTTGCCCTTTTCTGTGATAATAATTAGGTAATAATTTGTGTTGCAGTAGTATCAACATGCGGGAGAGGAGATGGCTTCTGCTGGCTTTATATGGTAAGTAGAATAAAATTCTCACTTCTTAAAAAAAATCTTTTATACTACACTAAAAAATAACGAAAATTTGACCCTCTCAGATGGTAATTGGAAACTATATTCCTGTACAGTTTTTAAATAATTTATATTTTCTTATTCTTGACACCCACTCCCCCATTAAATTACGTAAGTTATGATGGTCTTCTTAAAAGTACCATATTGATTTGGGTATAGTAGAGTCCCGGTATACTTGCGCCTCGCAATATTATCGTCCCAGCATATTTGCCCAGTTCCGTCTCGTTATATTTGTAAGTCGCCGCTCTCTTTTTCCCCCACCTTGCGCGCTGGGGCCTCAGGAAGGGCCTGCTGTGACGTCACGAACGTAATGCAACTGAGGAGCGTGAGAGGCGCTCCCCTTCTTTGGCAAATATAAAGAGACGGGAGGGGAAGGCGAGGAACCGAGCAAATATACCGGGACTCTACTATATTTTGGTTTTTGAATCTCAAAATTTTGATCAGACATCTTGAATCCTCCATTCTGGAGTGGAAATCATAATAAAAGATATAAAAAATCTCCAACCTTTTGTAATTATATCACGCATTATTGTAAAACAAATATTATTTGGAAATTGTTTATTATCACCAACAATTTAAAATAATAGTCCATTCCAAACATAAGTTTATTTATATTGTAAACGCGTTAAAGAAAACATTTGTACGAAATTCAATTTTAATTAATTAAAAAATAAAAATGGATTTCAAAAAGGTGAAACTAAAGTCACGCCACGCAGCAAAGAGTTAAAAAATTCAATAAATTCAATAGTCGCATTAAGATTTATAAAATTAACAAGTTGGTAATTGGGCTATTATTTATAATTTAATCAGTATTTTATGGACACTTATTTGATAGTAGCACTTATTATTCTGTACAACTTTATTTTTCACCAGATCCAAATCAGTTCCCTTAATTATTCAATATAAAACAGGATTCAAACTTAGATTTAAAAGTAACAGATTTTTTTTCATGCAAATATTTATGCTATTTTGGGTTTTCCATGCGCATTTACTGCACGTATAAATTTTAAATGAGATACCTGCGAGGACTGCTTTTGAAACCACACTTTTACGAGTAACTTGTGGCATAAAATTCGAATTTTAATAGGAGAACTCCCCTATAAATTACAAAGTGCATACCCTTCGGCCTCCTAAAATTATGCATGTCCAGATTGAACATGTGAAGTATCATCCAAATATAGAAAGGAACGCAGAATGCACCGGTCGACCTTCCTTCACCCACCAGACTTTTTCATTGTCAGTTAACGACTTAAGGGTCGTTCACACCGTTCCCCTTCCTTATTGGACGACACTTTACCAGTCTGGACGTTTCATCGATATTAAACATAACGGGGATGTCGATAGCAAACGTGAAAGGAAATTACAATCACCAAGCTTATCTTTAATTGCAGACATCATTATGAAAATGCATGTTTTTGAAGAACAAATAATAAGAATTCATATAAGAGTAAAAAATACTCGATACTAGTATTCAATTAAAAAATAACAACTATATATTGCGCAGAATATGTTAAAATACATGTAGATAAGCTGATAAATCTGTGAGGATATTTTCCTGGAAGTGAATAGTGGTTTTTTCTTCCTTGCCTTTAAGTCTTTTTTGTATATTGCTGTGATCAAGATCTGTCATTTGCATTTCTTCTAGATAGGTTCGATTTCATTTCTTTAAATGTTTCAGCTATTAAATTAATATATCAAAATAGACTGTATAGAAATAACACGTTACAAGTACCAGAGCAACCAGTTAGATTCAGAGAGGAACGGAACTACGATTCTCACAGATACGCTCCTACGTTTCCCTTTCACGTGGATTACAGAATTGGCTGATACTAGCATTTAATATGTGCATTACATCACTCACAATGTATAGATTTTTTCAAAAAAAGTATTGAGATAGTTTATGCAACATGTGCAATGTGCATATCACATTCAACCGATCTATGCCAATGGTAGACTATCGCACTAAGGTGTCTGAAGTTAAAATAATTACTTGTTTGCGTTTGAATAGAACGTTGAAATATTTTAATAAACTTATAAAGTACAGTTAGTACTCTTATCAATACCGGAGATTAGTCTGAAGTTAAATTAGCGGAATGCCTATAGTTTTAACCTCTGACTTTTATTAGGTAGAGGTATATCTTTTTGTAACCCTGCGAAAAGATTACATCACTTCCAAAACTGTAGGCGTTCAGATATTTTTTTCGACATTACAAGCGTTCAGACTATTGTCAAAATCTTACAGAAAGGAATGAGCCCGAGGAAGTCATTTCAAAAGTAGACGGATCAGATGACTATTTTATGATCATGATATTACTGAAGGCATTTGTGTGATACATCTTTAAACAAGAGCCATTATCATAATGATTCGTCAGAACCGTGAGGTTTTTAAAACCCATAAAGAGTTTGAGTACGCAAATCCAGATTAAGTAGGAACTCACATAGATATTGCAAATTGAGACAGGAATTATTCCACTGACATGCTCAAACGTATAAGAACCAATCAATGCTAACGTAAGTTTGTAAATACAAAATGGGATGTGGAGGTTTTTAAGATTTTCTGTATCCACAACAGTTTAATTTCAATTAATGTAAATGAATTTAATATAATATTAAATTATTTGGATTTTATATAATATCCTTTCATCTTAGGTAGAGTTCCGAACCAGTTGGATGAACAAAACAATACCAAAAAAAGTGATTAAAAAATGTGCGAGTTTCTTTGCTGAATGTCAATACTCATTCCTGTAATTCTCACTTGCTTCTTGCCAGGGCATCTCAAGGATGAGTTCTCAAGGAAAAAGACAAACCTGCGCAGAATATCGAAAAAGGTCGCATCCGGTGCAGTTGATCGAATGCTCGATAGAACTGCACTCAGAGCAACGACCCAACCGATATGCAGCAGGTTATGTTTTGTGTCGACTCATTCGACGGCCTGCAATTGTCGAAAGAGATCTATTTCCTCTCCCAGTCTCGACTCTCTTCATAACGAGTATAATCGAGCATGAATGATCTCACGAAGAAACGTGACGGGCCAGAAACGAGCAGAAAGATCACCTCTCGTTGATTCATATAAGAAACCTACATTTGCTTGAACGATATTTTCTCGTACACGAAGTAGATTTCCACCTCGATCAGGCGAACCCCTACTGGCTCAACATGGATTTCTGACTTTTGTAAGACCTATTTTATACGCGGAGATATTTTGTAATTTGTTTTTATCTCGAGAATCGTGTGAAAACAACTGCACAATCTTATGAGTCAATTCGACATTTCAACTGTGTCACTATACTAAATTTACGAGTTCTTATTAAAGCAGCATGGGAACCAATTCATGCACGTCGCTGTATTAAAAATATATATTGTTAAGCAACTAATAACAAGTGCATTATGCACTTTCAAAACGTTTTTAAATGAACTTGTCTAGCGAACTGTGCGATTGGTACATGGTTCCTACGAATGTTGCCCTCTTCCCGAATAATGCTCAGTCATTGTTTGGGTTTAGCCAGTAGTAAAGATAATAGGTCATTTTCTCGTAATTTTATTCTTCGGCAAAAATAACTTGATTATTATCAAACAATTTAGATCTATTCGCTATATGTAATCTTGCGTTTTTACTTGAGAAATACACTAACAACAGATGTCAAATAATGTTCAGCGGTTTCTTTTTTAATTTATTGCAATACAAGACACCACTTACAACGATTTCATATAAGGAGATTACCTGCCGCGAAAATAAAATCAAGATTGTTGCTTCCCGATCTCCAAGTTATTGATTACGAATATGATATTCATAATTCCAAATTCCAAATGCTAGAGCCAATATGGCCGACTTCTATGTAGCATACCTTTTAAATGTCATCAGATAATTCTATTATACATACACAACTTGCTAAAGAAATGACATCATTAATGATATGGACGAAAACCGATCCGTCGTACACCTAAAAAACCTATAACAATTCGATAATCTAGTTACAAATCTATATAATTTGTATTATTTAATTTTATATTCATTACTTCTTAACAATTTCATCATTGACATTGTAATTTCTGGTTTTGGAGATTCAGTATTCTATTGTATGTATCGTGAAGAATACTGGAGATGTCAATGCGTGAGAAGATCGAACTCTAACGAAATCGATAAAGTGCTCGGTGATTTCAATGCTGCATGTACTATACTGTACGTAATAATAGGGCTAAGGAAATTCGAAATGTTTTACGATAAAATATAGAGTGTACTCGAGAGTAAATCACTTTTTATACATGCAAATCATATATTATATACTGACACTAAATTGTTACGCAATGATCAGGCGTATATATAGATGCACATATATGGGAATAAAGACACACCCCACCGAGAATGTCGAGTTGTTATCGATATAAGCAGCCGCTCTCCCGAGAAGCAATAATTAAGCGAACTCTGTCAATTCCTTTAAGTGCGAAACCTCGGAAAGTTTCGTCACGACATTGTTCTCGAGATTATGTTATTTCCCACAACATTGCAGGATCCTGACCGAGATATCTATACCAATAGACCGAGAAGTGCCTTACGGTTATATTTCGAACATTTTTTGTTTTGTGTCTGTTTTCAATACATGTATTTTAAATTGGATCGAATGCGTGTATCTGCACGTGACTGCATAAACGCCTGCACTGCTTTGATCTGCAACGTTCACAGTCCTAAAGCTACAATCCCACACAAATCTATACTGTCATGATCTTTCCGGTGGTTGGTACGTCGATCGATTTTGTAACGAGCCTGAAGAGTTCTTAAGCTGCATACTGCTCGATAACGCGCATGGACTTGGGCAATCCCCATTGTTGCTGTATAGCAATCCTTATCTCCGAAGCAATGAGAATATCCGTTTTCATCAGGTGGATAGCTGTGCAATAACTTCATACTGGTGTATGATGAAGCTCCAGTTCAATAAACCGAATCCTAAGTCAGATGAAATTAAATGCATCCCATTTTCTCACTCTAATAACCACCATTGACATCTTATACACATCTTTTTATTCAAATATAAGAAATCGTTAATTTCCTTATACTACCACTACCAGTAGACAATACTAAAATATGATGCATAAATCTATTGAAGAGATAATATGTAACTAATTATAGGTTATTTCTTATTCAAACCTAAAATGTCTTAAGAAATAGTTATTAAAGTTGATGATACAAAATCTATCTACTGGTCATATTCAAATAGTAATTTTCAAAATAAAAAATTAAAATATGATTGCTGGTCTAAATATAGATGCAATATTTAAAATATCTGAAAAAGTAAACGTCAATAGACAGTTTATCATAAATTAAGATTAATAAGGTGGTTAAACTGACACGAGGAATATTTGTCGAATATGAACAATTATTTCATTGTTCTGCATGACATGCATTTCTTCAGACATGTCTTAAGACAATAGCCTGCATTTATACAAGCATCTGGCAACTGCTAGACTAACCTACGAAATGTCTTATAAATAGATTGATAAGCGGTATGCTACACGAACTATCAATTTACATATAATTGCGATTAGAAGATACGTAATATTACACACTCATGAAAACTTTCTAATTTATGAACATGAATAAAAGATAACGGCCAATACATTCTCAAAGAAAATCATTTTTACTGTCAACGTATATTAACTTGTTATGAATTTCAATATATTATGTAAGTATTTATTTTAGACGCAATAAATCAACCTGTGAGTGTTTTTCTAATGAATTTGAAAGAAATCATTACATTACCGTATAAAGATAACATTTTTAAAGAATCACTTAAATGCAAACATCCATGAAACAGTTAATAGAACATACGCGCGAATGCGCGAGTGTGCATCTCTTGTTACGGCACACATGGAAGGGGGAACTTGGGTAACAATTACAGAGGGAGGGCTGTACATTTTTAAAAAGTAATAGACAAATTTTCATACAAAAGAAGTTTTCAATTGAGGGTATAGAATTTTTTCAACAGTATTTATGGGAATGTATAAATCTAATTTATTAAGAGGTACACTAGATGGAGCACAAATCCAAAAATGAAGTCAACCAGCATTCATGTCAAACGACCAACTAACAGGCGACGAACTCAGGGTGCGATAAATCTCGATTTGTTTTATCTGATCCCCTTTTTATCTTAACAAATCTCTATATCACAGATGGTCATTTTAATGAATCTGTAAGCACCACAACTTTTGGATTTGAGCATCATCTAGCGCTTAAAGAAATAATTTACGTGACTTGTTTATTTATTTTTGATCACTTTACATAAAATTATCAATACACTTGTGAACAATTTAGGCAGTCAGGTTTATATCAGGCCCTGATCAGGGTGCAACGCTTTTGGTTAGGCCCTGATAAATTTCTACTCGAGTTATAATTTCCGAAGAATTTTACGATGCTTAACACGTTGGGATTATTTATGCGATAAAATAGTTCGGAAATAATTGTTACTGAATTATTTAGCCACGCGCAAAAAAAAGTATTAATGACAATGGTAGGGTACAGTGGCCAGTAATATAGAATACAAAATTTAAAACAAAAATAGAACACTTTACAGAATCCGTTGAGGTTTTCTATTATTGGATAAGAAAGGACGCTTTCGTTCCTTTTTAAAAATAATATACTTCTCATTACTGCGAATGTACCATTTTACCGCGGCTTCTATTACTGTTGCCATAATAACAAATACGTGCATACGCAATATTAGGTTATGTGGTCCGCAGTAATACCAACAGTTACTATTCCTACGCTGAATCTAAAATTTCTTCAATGACAGTTAAAATTTGCGACATAAATTAATCAGAAATTGTATGTTGTTTTCACTCCCAGTCAGAACAATCACTCATAATGAGCAACGATGTTTTTGTTAATGAGGTGAATGAATGGTACCAGATGGCTTTCAATAGTGTATATGGATCAAAAGAATATTCTAGAGAGAAAGTGTTATTTTGCTTCTGCGAGGTAGGGTGCAAAATGGCATTTTGCGCTCATAGTGTGAGAATAAATATATTTCATACAGCTACGAACATAAAAGTTGTGTGGATTTGTCATAGCATTGTCTTGGAAAGTTTACTACAATGATAATTTATTGACAAATGTTCACTGTCATGAAATTGATAGCAATTTATAAATGCAATGACTAGACTTTTTGGACTAGACGATTTCAGTCACTTGTAGGACCTCCTAAGAGTGTGCATTGTTTCTCACTAAACTAAGGATTTAGATATTGATTGTAATTGAAACGTCAGTTGAAGTTGAAGCATTCATGCTAATATAATCGTAATGTAATCTATCACTTTCGGTCTTCTTCTATTTATGTTATCACAGTTAGCAGTCAGGCTTGATGGTAACATTTCAAAACATTCTACGCTAGATTTAAACAAATTCATTAGACTGCCAACAAGAAACCATATTTTTTAGGATTTTATGAGATGAATGAAAAATATATTTTGACAAATAACGTGATTTTATGGTAGACATTGTTGCAAGGAACCGATTGATAAGCAGCCTTGATCCGGATCGAGTCTACCTGTCCTCAATGCATTTTATATGCCCTGGAGAAAAGATGGCGAGAGAGAGAGCTGGGCAGAAAGAATTACGTCATATGATCTGTTCTATCCAGATTCCTTGTCGCTCCGGTTTGAAACGCTCACGCGTCTTCATCATTTCTAGTATTTCTTCTGCGTCATCTTCTGTCACCATTTGCTGCTTGCGGATGTGCATTGATTTATGATTATCTATCTCATTGGTTTTTATAGGAATCGTCTTATTCAGTACACGGCCCTGAAATACTGAAACGTGATTTCAAATGATTGAGATGTGTCCGTTTTTATACTACTTACTCTTTCTAGCACTTTTCAATTTATAGACGTTTATTTCTGAATATCCTCGTAACTGCTATGTCGCGAGGTATGATAGTATTTTACGAACAATCCTACTTTATGAATTTATTAATGTAAGTTGTAATTTTTGTGCGATCAGAGAACAATATTCTTAATGAAAATACTTTTGACCTACACTGAGAGAAATTTAAGATTACTGACGTGCTAGTAGAGATACATGTGTTGCAAAACTGGAGATGGCATCCGTTCATCGATTAAGACTGCTACCTTAGTTTGGGACAGCAGTTGTCTTAAATACAGATAACCAGTGTTCCAGTACACGGGAACAACAATTGTAGTATGTATAACATCTTTTATTTTGGAATAGCAGCCGACTTAAAAGTTACACGGTGGTTGTCTTAGGGCATTAGACTTCTGCCCCGCTATACCCATACTAGGTGATGTCTTAAACTTCTCTCAGTGTACTCTAATATATTGAACTGTTATTATGCAATAAATACAGTAAATAAATTCTGAAAGTAACTACATCGTCGAAACAATACCATTGTCGCTATAGTAGCAACTGAAACTGTTAAATTTAGGCCACTAGATCTCATCAGCCGTCAATCAAGGAAATTTCATAATAACATTTCTAATGAGCAATCTTAAAAATAGAACATTTGAACGTATTTAAATAAAAGTTCAGTTTCAAGATCCGCAGTTTTTTCTTAGTATTATTATCCTATGTAAACAAATAATATCGGAATAACAGGCTTCTGTGTACATTGAATTAATAGCACTTAGATAATATAGAAATTAACTTCATTACTAAAGAGACAAATAAAGATTCGATGTTAATTAGTTGATCATTTCCACCTATTTAATGCAATATGTCCATATTAAAAATCAATTTATACAATGGTCTATACATTTTGCATTCTTGTCTCGGTAAGCTTCCCATCCTTGAAATCTTGTTTATTGAATAAATTACAAATGCTTTCTCGATAACTTTAGTAGGACGTATTACGTATTATACGTCATTACAATTTTCCCATCTAAGTGACAGCGTGTGAAACTCAATCATTACATTAATAATAGATTAACTTTTTATCGTTTATTGGTCTCGATCACCGGTATGAGTTATATTTATAACAGGATTCTAAAAATGTACATAACGTGACCTTGATTTTAAAAACAGAATAAAAATGTACATTATATCATTCATTTAAGTAACTAAGTGAAGATCGATTCAACATAACATTTAAATATAAGGGTTGAACGTAATTCATTGATCACAACTATCCTATGCGATAAATACATTTTTTATTGTATAATTACAGGAATCCTGCTAGCATCTGCAGTGTCAGGAGCCCTGAAAGCCACGAGACCGAAGTTTAAGATAGCCACTACGTCGACTTCTACTTCGACTACAGAAGCACCTGAAACCAAAGAAAACTCTGAAGATGAAGTGGAGGTTCGTATAAAGACACTTTACTCGATAAATTAATTTTGTAATTATTTAAGTGTCTCTGATAAGGTTGTCTTTTCCGATGTTTCGAAAGCTTTATTAACGATAGAGACACTTTTATATAAGATTTACGTAACTGGTAATAATTTTACTCTGACACTTGTTCATATTCTTATACAAAAATCCCTTTACTTTACTACGCAACCATAGCTGTTTCTCAGGACTCGTTCAATTCTGATGCAGTAGTTTTGCAGATCTATACGTTTCTGTGAACTTCATTGTACTGTCTGTACTTTATATTTTACTATTTCATCTCATGTATTAAGAAATCGTATAACTAGTGATCACAAATCATATAAAGATCGACTCCAGTTTGACCTAAAATATATCAAAGATATTCATCAGTAGTGAACAAATGTCTGGAATAAAAGTGGTTACAATATGTTGAACATCATTCCGAAAGCCTTAGTATAGATTGGCAAGAGCTAAAAGGATTAAAACACTAAACTGAATTTAAAATATCTGTTTAATTATTCCTTTCACGATAAGAAACGAAATAACGTTGATCACTGACACGATCATGGTAATTTTTAAGACTTAACAAAAACGAGTTAAAATGTTTACTTGACTACCAACATAGAACTTCTCCAATGATATAATGAGAGACCTGCTCTTTCTAAATATTAAATGGATGCGCTTTAGTCGATAACTTATGAAGTCGGCAATGTTTGTTTTGTAAATACAGTAAATATTCTAATGAGGCGTAGTCTTTCAGACATCGTGTATCCTCCGCGCTACAGTATTACGCGACAGACCTTGACAGTCTCATGCTACAAGATGCACCGTATCTTTTAATATCTCGCTTGAATATTTATGAATCTAGACGGGGAACAAAAAAAATCCAAAAAAGGAAGTTACGGCTATAAAATAACGTCCACCAATCATATAGCGCAGATACTGACGACACCTTGTAATGTCACTAGTTTATTTAATACATTTGGTAAATACCAGGCAGCATCAAGTAATCTTTTATACCACTAGAAATCCTGGAGACCCACATGTCATGTTAAAGGAAATAAATCTTACCGGCACTTCTCCCGAACCCCGTGGAGAACTTTTTGCCGTTCATTTGCTCAAGAAGACATCATGTTCTGGCGACAATAAAAATCGAGTTACACGGCGTTCATCGCAAAAGGAAGTACATGAAGCGCAACGTTCTTCATTATACGTACTCTCTCACTTTTCTGACGCGAAAAGTGATCCATTCATCTAAATGAAAGAAGCTTACTCTTTAAGTGTAAATTGGCACTATGAAACAGGTTACTAATTTTATGGAGGAAAGCGAAAAAATTGGCTTATTTTAGGAATTTTTTTGTTTACATAAACACGATCAATCATTATTCTGATCAAAAAGTTTAAATTTCTAATAGTTAAATCGATATAAAATTGTTAAAAATACAAATTATGTATGTAAAAAAAAATAAGTAGATGAAGAAAGGTATTTCAAAATTTCGTGTCGCATCAGCAATTATATCTTAGGAAGGCTAACAAACACATTTAAAATTTTAAGCACTGCACAATTATATTAGAGAGACGGTGCTGAAAACAGAAAAATTTATACATTTGGAGATTTGTGCCAGGAACCTCTTGTAGCATATTATTTTTAAGTCTTTAAAATATTACAACACATTTTTCAATTTTCCCGATGAAGTAACGATGTAATTTGTAATTTGTAATGACGTTTTTTATTTTTTTTATTTTGAACCAAATAATCTTGAACGCACGATACTTGATGCGCTGAGACTTAAACCAGGGACTCGACGTTTCGATTTTTCTATGATGCACATACGTACTCTAATCAATCTGTATAATTAAAAAGACGGCACAGCGTTTAATAAAAAGTGAAACAGTTTTCAAGGTATATACGAAACAACGTTACACTTCGAAAGCAAACTAATAGATAAATGGTTTTCTGAAAAAAAAAATTCTTAGGTTCCTGATCTAATCGAGTCCTATTTTATCCCATAAAACTACGTGTGCGTTTCAAAATACAAAAATCTTAGTAATTTTCACGATACGCCTAGAAACGTTAAAAAATTGTACAATGTAATTGATCGACATTTGGACATAGCGAGATAATAACCGATTGTTTAATTTATAAAAAAACTCTACAAAGTATCGATATCGATTGCTTTTCCACTCCCCGTTTACCAATTGAATTTTTAGTATAAGGAGTTAGAAGTGACAATAAAAATGCCATTCTATGCTTATCGACATCTCATACATTACTAATGAATCGACATTTATTGCAAAAATTCATAAGAGTAATCAGCCATTTGAATTATCTAATTGATACTGGATGGAGAATTATTATTGATGAACAGTATACTCAAATAAGCTGTTAGTTAGTTATTAATGATTAAATTCAGCAAATTATATACATATAATGACATAAATCGCACATTCTTATTATTTGCACTTACGTGGGAAAGTATACTCAACTGACGTTCTTATCTAAAAATATTTTAGTAGCGACATAAATTACTGGGCCCGATAAAAAAGTTTGCAATATAAATCTACCTAATTTTCATTCAACAAGAATATACTCTAAAACTGTTGGAGTCAATTTTACAAATCATAGTTGTAGAAGTGTAGTTAGGTAAGTGGGGTTCGAATACATTTGAATTCTTTGAAATAAATGTACTCTCTAGTTAGACTTATTTTCTTACAACAACAGAGTAAACATGGATTAAAGCAAACAGAAACGAACGGAACATTTTTCATTAGTTTCCTTTTGAGCATAAAATTGCACAGTCCTCCCTCCGTGATTGTTGTCCGGTCGTGGTCGAATTTCCACTCATCACCCCATAATTGTTTGTCTATCGTTCCCTTCCATACTTCCCCTTCTCCATGCATGAAACAGTTAATAGGACATCCGCATGCATGTGCGAGTGTGCGTTTCTTTATACTGTGCACTTGGGAAGGGTAACCTGGACAACAATTGTGGAATATTTTGGGATTGCAATTATGAATGGAATTAGGAATACAATATTGTGGAAGAAAACCATTACATTGAGAGGACTGTTCAGGCATATCTTAATTATTGCCAAACGCATGGATGAGTTCTATTGCCTTTTTGGATTCCGTGTCCCGTTTCCGTGTTCCGTTCCGTCAATGTTATGTACTTCCTATCGTGGTAATAGGTCCCTCTATTCTTTCGTATATACTCTTTTTGACATAGAAGATAACTGGACCATTAGATGGATTCAAACTTAACGCGAAATACATCAAAGAAGGAATATTGAAGCGGGGAGAGTGGAATTTAAGTCTAGAAGAATTAAATTTAATGATTATTCGGACTACGCAATTGACTCCAATAATTTTAGTATGTACTGACAATATTCTTATTGCCGACGTTCTTATTACATAAAATTTTGTAAATGAGTAATATTTTTCGTATTAAATAGGATATACCTTAGTCTAGTATCGATTAATTATGTTTTCACGAGAAGCTTCTAACAATTTTATCTTATAATTAGTACACCGAATGATAAATTATAATAAAATACTCACTAATATCATATCTAATAAATCGTGTTATTTCCGATGCAGACTACCACGGTGATTGATGGAAATTCTACATCAGGCCATACTCTCACGGGAATTCCTCAAATTGACTATATATGGGATCCAAATTTACCTCGGGAACTAAATGGATATAACTTGAGTGATTATCCATTTTACAACAGTATTCCACCAGACATCGATTTCAAATGCGATGGTCTCCATGATGGATTCTACGCCAGTGTGCCACATAAATGCCAAGTAAGTACACTGATTTTATAACTATTTAAGTACTCGTTTTTTATATAGTACTCCACATTCATCAATGAGGAAAATAGATTCCTGAAGAGAAATTATTTAGAATCTTAAAAATCCAGAACTAATTGAAACTAAACTCATGTATCCTACACACCCTAACATATGTATCAACATTTTATTTGATTCACTTCTTCGCTAAAATTGCCTATGGATCTTATATCGTAAAACTTTTATTTCAAGATACATTTATGAAAATATTTCATTTTAAAATAACGTTAAATGCGGTAACATCATTTATGTTGATCCTTCTCGCGTGCAGGATTCCAATATTTTCTTTTTCCACTGTTTCGTGTTATCATTTACAACTAATCCAAAGAATTATTAGTTTGTCATTTCAACATTTTTTGGCATTCTAAAAGATCTTGAAATCACAACTCGAGAATATGTGCATCGTTGAACGCTCTATTATTGATCTTTCCGCCTCCTTTGGATATGTTGAGAAAGCGATTCTTCCAAAGCAAGAGACGCTGGTTCCGTTCGGAACCACTGTCGGTGCTGTGATTCTTTAAGCTTCCCACCCAACCGATGTAACGATTGTCATGCAAATTTAAGAATATATCGAGCACTAACTTCCGTAAGAATAATTTTGAAAGCGGAAGCTACACCATACCGTATTCTGAAATGAACATATATTCAATGATAATAAACGGTGGCGATAACAATCAATGTGGAACCTCTCATAAAACACCGCTGTGGAAATATGATTTTCTTCGGCTAGCTCATTCGCAATTCACATCCGGTGTACCGAGTTCAAACCTCAGGACCTAACAGAATGGAATTCACCAATAATATGAAACATTCGTATGAATAATCTGCTAAGGCCTAGCCTCCTACGCTTTTTATTGTTTCAAAAGTTCTCATAGCGTCACTCTAACTATCTGATAAGTCACATTTTTCAATTGTTAAATCGTAAAGAAATTTGTCCATACACATCATACCATGTTTCAAGCTCCCAGAACATCACAAAACCTCTCCGAAGATTCATTTTTAAACGCTAAAAAGCAACCATAACATGAGTGGGAAGCTTCAAAGTCTATATATACATTGATATATTTCCCAATAATTCACATGGCGCTTCTAAAAAACTAATAAAGAAGCTAATAAGCTGATAAAAGCAATGAACATAAATCCTTTTAAGCTAGTCAGTTATGTAAAATAAGAGCTATTCATCCCTAGTCGTAAATCTAACCCGCTTCTAATTTCTCTGATTTCAATGCTCTAAACGTCGAAGCCTGGAAAACTTGGAAAGAAACTAAATTCGTTTTCATTCCTTTTTAAATTAACAATTAGTAACATTTTTTAAGAATTTTTAATAAACAGTTATGAGGCTTTTATAATAGTTATCACATTGTTTTTCAGGTGTATCATCATTGCTTGTACGGAACCAGGTACGACTTCCTGTGTGCGAATTTTACGGCGTTTGATCAAAAGACCTTCATCTGCCACTTCGTGTCAGAAATCGACTGTGCGAACTCGAAAAACTACTGGCATAGAAATGATGCACTTTATAAAGCCACAACGACGACTCCACCACCAACTACTTCGACAACAACTACAACTACAACTCCTGCTCCCATCACCCCAGCAGATCGTGGACGAGATCGGGATCCTCCTCGAAGGAGAAGACCAATTATGAGACGACCAGCCTACGATTATTATGAAGACGATTATTACGATGAGGACTTTGATAGAGGACGTCCACGAGGTTATAACAGGAGGGACTATGATGACTATGATGATCGGAAATACAGAAGGGATCGTTTCCGTGACAGGGATGGAGACATGCGTGAAAGGCATCGAGACTACCGAGACCGAGACCGAGATATTCCAAGAGAAAGATATCCAATGAGAGGTTTAAGAAGGGATCCTTTAAGATCAAGTCGGGATCCTTTAGAAGATGATATAAAACCGAGGTCCCGAGACACTATGGAAGAAGAATTGAAATTGACTGTTCTTCGAGACCAGGATTCTTCCCGAACAAGAGAAGTTGAGGACAGGGTTAGAGAAGGAGATGAACGCAGGTATTCTAATAAGAGGTGAGATAAGAACTACCTCTTTAAAATTATATTTCATGACTGTAAAACAATAGTAATATATACTAACAATTTTTGTAACAATTATTATCCTCATAGAATTCGTGATGACTATGACGAGAAAGAAACCACGTCGACGACTCCAGCTCCTGCGAATAACCGAAACGCAGATAGTCTCATAAAGCCTGCTGCTCCTCCGACGTCAGTATTTTCCAGACCAAGAATGCCTCCCAAAATACGTAGACCAGTTCCACTGTCCGAGCAAGATAAATATGCTTATAAAGCACCTACTACTACTCAAGCGACAGTTGGTAAATAAAAGCAAAATTAATTATTTTACGAGCATATATAATTATTATTTTTGGGTGTATATTAATGTAGCTTTATACTTTCTGCAGAAGAAAGTCGTAAAAGGCCAACAGAAACGTTCGAAGATGAATATTATGAAGACGACTTAGAAGAAATGAGGCCACGTTGGCAGATGCGCTCGAGGCCATCATATAGGGACCGCGATAGGGACTTCTACGACTCTCGATACAGAGATCGCGATCGTCCTTATAGGTAAATTAGTAATATTATTATAGAATGTTATTTTTAATTGTTTATTAAGAAAAGAAATTTGTGTCGCCCCGAAACTTTGGCCTCTTCAATCAACCTCTGCATCATAAGTCACATAGTACGCGAGTCACGACAAGTTGGCTGTCGAGATAGACTATTTTAGCCAAGCATTATATTTCTAAAAATATTTCAATGAAACCGATCAAACGTTATTGAATCAAATTACTCCTAATTAGGATTTGTTTTAACAGCATCTGGAAACAAGTAAAGATGATTTTTTTTTTCATAATCGACGGAATATTTTTCAAAGAAAGCCTGATAAAATAGCTATCTACCGAATGTACTCGACTGTCTTGTTTTTTCTGCTACATTACCTTAAAAAAGTTATGTTTTCATATGTCAGTACGCTTTGTTTTGCTTTGGTAGAGGGTAACTTTAAGTTTTGACTAACATTTATCGAAACTTCCACGAAAAAAAAGAAAATTTCGTCAAAATTTATAAATGTTAATTTTTTTTTTAGGTAATTCAGATGCAGATAAGAAAGAGTACCGCAATGAACCTCAATAATTAACCGTGCCGAACTGTTAACTGCTAGTTTATTTTGTGCTATTTTTCTTTTAAAAAATATGCAAAATCGACAAAAATAACACTGTACGTTATAAGATGTAAATAAACAACACGAACGATATCGCTATTTGTTTCTAAAGTAAATTTCCCCTTAAAAACAACGGACAATTTACATTATGCTTATAGTTTTGTTTGACATTCGTATTTATTGTAGTCGTAGAACTACTCGTCTTATCAAAACCAATTATGTTTGAGGAAAATATATCTAGAATTAAAGTATAGTGTTTTTGAAAAACATCTGCCTCTATACGATGAATCTGTATATCACCGAATACTCTTCTTAAGAAATGCTCAGAAAAAAATCATGGAATATCATGTAACCATTAGTACATTCGATTACGGCACATAACACCATTTCAAACATCACGTTGAATTAAAATGTTCCTAACATAAGTAAATGCTCATAAAAATTGCATTTATTGCAGATCTCGCTACAGGGATGAGGAAGACGACGTTCGACCAGCAAGAAAACACTCGGATCGTCCACGAGATCGCAATTATGAAAGGGATCGCGATCGAGGTCGCGATCGAACTCTTGAAAGAAATAAGGACCGCACAATGGAACGTGATAGGACAACTGGCAGATCTCAGGATTTAGATAGACCAGAAAGACCAACACATCGAGACAGAGAAGCTGATCGGTACCGCGGAGCATCAAGATATAAGGACCTTCAAGACGTGCCAGAAACGATCAGACGACCTTCACATTACGAACGAACAACGGAAAAATCTACAACCACCTCAACAACTACCACTACCACAAGTACAACGGAAACACCTGTACTCCAAACCACCACACGACGGCCTGACATTTTACAAGAAGTTGAAAGGCGACCAGCTCGGCCTTTAACGTCACCAAAACCAGAAAATCCTCTTCAACAACATTCTCGACCGACCTATACTGTTGAACCAGAAACAGTAACGCCTAAAGAGCAGTCCCCGAAATTCTGGAAACCAGTGCCACGACCTGAATATGTCCCCGACAGAGAAGAATTGGTAGATGACTATGCCTCCGAATATTACGACGAATTGGAAGAACCTGTCCCTCCAGCGGCTTCACCTCGTACCAACCTTCGCATTGTTAAACGTCCATTCTTACCATCAAGGGGTGGAAATCCAAATCCCCGTGGCCTTCTTCCAGTTGGGTCTAAAGCCACACCCCCTCCTAAGCGTGACGAGTATAAACATCCTGCCAAGGTTCCAAAGCAACAAGAAGAAATTCAAAATGTATATCGGGACGTTCCTAAGCCAAAAGAAAGAATCCAAGAACATCGTCAGACTCACAAAGAGCGGGAATATTATCAAGAAGATAAAGAAAGACTTCGTCAGGAATACCAAGATGCCAAGGATCAAAGTGAAGAAAAAAAATTATATGACGCTTATAAAGTAATCCAAACCGATCTGCATAAACAGCAATCTGACGATTATGAGATTAGCAAGCCCATTTCTCGACGACCTGAGCCAATGGAGCCATTGAGGAGACGTCCCGAAGTTGCAGAAAAGGTTTCGCAAAACTGGCCCGCAGATTATCGTGTCCACGAACAAAATAATGAAGCAAACGGGCAAGGTCTTCCATTAACCTCTGCAGCAGCGCCATTCCGCGGCGTTCATCGACAGCAACCAGAAAAAACTGTTTACAGTTCCTCTTATAAAAACGAAGAGGCTGCGAAACAAAGGCTCAACGAAGTGGCGCGTAAATTGCAGGAAATTCCAGAGAGCGAATATGACGTCACTTTGAACGAAGCTCTCACTCCATCTCTACACCATGAAACTAATTTGCCTAGCGGGTTCACTCTACCGGTCCACCGTCAACTCGGTCGAGATACTATTCTTCAGCCTTCTGAAAATAATTATAAATTCTCGAGGCCTATAAGTCAACAACAGCCTCAACCACAGCCACAACAACAAAAGCCTTTCGTGCCGAGCCAACAGTTCATACCATCACCGGTAATATCTAGAAACGAAAACGATAGATCTAAAGCCCTATACTACAGATCACCGGAAACAATTCAGATTAGCGGTACGCAATACAGGCAACAACGAGGACCATGGCAAGATTATACCGGATTTTGAAAAGCAATACAAAATTCGGTCGGACACTGCCCGGAAATATCGAAAATGAATGCTTTTGAGCCATGATGAAAGCGTAACGCAAAGTTACTACATTTAAGAACAGTGCACAGTGTTCCTTATTTCCAATAAACTTGGTCTCCATTTTTTTTACATAACTTCCGTAAATTATATTCGAAAATGTCTTGCGTGCGAAAAAGTAAATTTCGATGTTGCGCAAGCGGTAGTTTAGTACCGCATGGTTTTTTATATTATTTTATCGGTGCGATGAAACTTAGTCCATTTCAGGTCATGTATCTCATTACTGGAAGACCTTCGAGCGGTTAACTATGTTCATTGCTACATCTACGACGTTAGATGGAAAACACCCATCACATAAGTATGAAACTGAAAGAAGGACATTGTATGAAAGTTGAGGTGTATTAAGTTGCGAAATAATTTCTGTTCTCAGCATACCAAATGGTGCCTTATTCTGAATGTGACGAATGTAAACGTCCTGTCCACGTGTTGAAGACACAAAAAATAAAAAAATATGTATCCAGTCACTCGTAAATGTACACAGAATCCTGGAATATTATCACAACTACAAATATTTTAAATCTGGAAATAATAATGATAAATTCTATTGACGAATACCAGGATGCCATTAACAGCCCCAATAGGGGAAAAAGTATATGCTGATCTATTTCCTCTTCATGTTAGCTTCTTGAATCGTAATATATTGGGAATACATTCTTTGATAAATATCCGAAGTAAAAAAGATACGAAGTAATTGAATCATTCTCAAATATGACGAATTTCAAGAATCTCTCATATAACCGGTTTCTTTTCCGAAAAACATTGAACTGTTTTAAAATACAAAGAAGACCATTGTATGAAAATAACGTTTACATAGTGTCAAATGTGCTAATTCCAATTTCAGTACTCGAAATGTACTTATGTGTTGGGATGCTGAAACAGAAATGAGTTTGCAGATGTGCGTATGACTTCAGCTGTATGAGGTACGATTGAAGCCGACGAAGTTTTTATAATTTGAATTAAGCCGTTAAGGAGATAGCGTGCAATTCGTAATTTTATCGAACTGTTATTATGTTTTCTTTTTAAGATTTATGTAATTTTTCTATCGCCGATTCGTGATAATTATTTAAGGTATCTGAAAATGTATTCGATTCGACAAATTCAACGCAAAGTGTAACGTTACGGGACTAGGAGTATGATGAATGCATTTTATAATATGCAATAATTTGGCATAAATTTTCTACGAATTAAACCTCAAAGGTTTTTAAGTATCCAATAAGAAAAATATTTTAAATGTTAATATGCTTCTCATCTTATATCATGGTTCTACGTTGAAATTTAAAATCCTCTTTTATCTCCATTTTTCTATTCCAAAATTTTAATAGCGTAACAAAACTGAATATTGTGATTTGCTTCATGATCATTAAGCATTTATAATTTCAATAATATAATTTCAATAATATTATAATTTAAACTTTGTATATTGGTTCTCTCCATTACTAAAATATGGAATACTGCAGAAAATTTTAAATTTCAACTCGGTATATTGCTTGACATATTAGCCTATTTTCAACATTTTACTTTGTATATATACATAACATGTGAATTATATGTACAAGATTAAAATGTCAATTACGAAATGCGTTTCTGTAGCGAAAAGGTTAACGTGTCGGTTTTTGCGTGATGTGAAACACGACTTTGTTTAACTAAGGAATTACATGTGTGATAGTTTTAAGGTGTTTCCAGTATTTCGAAGAATATGGGCTAATCTTCGAAATCATATAATTTCAACGAAAGTCTGTAAATACGTAAGGCGATATTAACATCATGGTCCTATCACAATTAAATTATTTACTTAACCAATAGTTTACGACCTCTTCATCAAACGTAGCAAGGTGGCTTCGATGCTTTCCACCATTAGCAATGTAACAACAGGCATTAGGTCCTTCCGAACGCTTTTCTTGCAGCGAACTTCTTGTAAATTATTTCAATAGATTAATGTTCTATAAAAAGAGTATGAAAATAACTTTGCATTATGTTTTTTACCACTATCCAAAACCATTAAAGCACGATGGCCTAGAAACTCATTCCGCCAAGAAAAATAAAAAAATAAGGATAAAAAGAATTCAATACTTTGATTTTTTGGCATTTGTTATATTGGCAAATCCACAGAACTTTTCATTTTGGTGAAAAAAAAAAATTTTTTTTCAACTTCAAAGCACACGTTTTTCTTATGATACACATGTTTAATTGGTCAACTGAGACTAGGAATCCGTCCCTGTTACTCATTTTTAAAGGACGGCGTCGTGCACAGAGGGTTAAAAAATAAAAATTGTAGATTTTTTAAATGAATCATACTATTAAATTTTAATAAATGATGTAAACGTTATAACAATAATAATTATGTCATTAATAATAATAATAATAATATCTAAACATTAAATTTGAATTGCATTTGTTTACTTTTAGATTTTCACAGACAATACCAATTGCAATTTATTTGATTATCTTCCGTTTTTCTTTTGTTATGGGGTCAGGAATTGTGCAATATTTATTTGGTTTTAATGGATAATGGATACATGAGGGATCATAAATACATGAAGTGCATGACAGATAATTCAGAAACAAATCATTTTCTTTTTTATTACGTCTAATGACCTGGTGAACTTTACTCAAGTTTAGTGCAGGTTTTATGTTGCTATTTACTAACCTATCAACTTTTACAATATCACTTTCTGTTACTAGTTCCATGTGCACTTTAGAATTTGTTGTTGAGGTGAAAATGTCAATCACCTTCCGTGCAGAAATGATATCTGTACCGCAACTAAACGCTCGATCGCACAAGCCCTTTACAGTACCCCCTATGCCATCAGCAACGCTTTTTCAATGGCTTGTTGTAGTGTAATTCCAAGAAGCACGTGATATCTTCAATGATGAGCAATAGTGTGAAAACAAGAAAAAATTTGTCTTGTTCTTATACTGAGTGCTAGGTCCATCACTCTGAAAATGGATAATTTTGACATCAGGTACGACATTTTTTATAAGTTTCAGTATTGGTTGTAGATGAGCCCATACGGATGAAGCATCGTGACGAAGACATTCAGAGACTGTGCAAAACGATCGGCATTCGATTTTTTCTGACTCTGTATTTTTATAAAAAAAAGCTCCTGTATGCAACGACACTTGCTTTTTTGATGCACCAAAATGAACGCTATGTATTTCTTTGGAGTATTTACAATAATAATTCTCAGAATACCTTTTTCATAAGTATGATACACGTCGTTTAAAATGCTTTTTTTAGTGGTATTAAACACAAAGAGTTACCCGCTATATAGACCACTAAGCCGGCATTATCAAAAGTATTGTGAAAAATGGCCATTTCAATCCCTTGACGTATATTGTACACTTGTCGAACTAATTAGTTCATATTATATTACATTACGCAGTAAATATACAAGCGTATGACCTTTGATATATGTGCATGAGTTGTACATGATATTTTATGGGCACCCATTGCTTTACTTGCCGTAGAAAAGTAATGAAGAGAGCATAAAGTGTACTTTATACATAAGACAAAGTCGTTCATAAAATTAGTTAAGCCTCTGCAGCCTAATATTTAAATGTCTCACTAGCGCCACTGCGTTTTTATATATAAATAGAGTAAAGAAACCAATTACAATCTCAACTAGGCCCCCAAAGATGATATTCTTGATGTGCCCTAGGAAAAACTGATTTTTCTTTGCTAGTTACTTTTCGACAACCTATATTTGGAGTGCTGTCATTTGAAGAATACTTGCAGCACATACTTCTACCACGTCTCAAAATTTTCGTTTTCACGTTAACTATAAAGGTATGTTCATAGCTTTGAATTTAGAAAGACGGCGTGTTGTTAAAACAGTTAACTTTGCCAAAATTCAAAAAACTCAATTATGTTCTTACACATTTTAACAGTATCATAACTTCCGTCTGGGAAGTAGCACATCGATTTTCTGGCAGGTGAGATTGTATAATTGATACAGGAAGCTAATTCAATTGGATTTAGTTCGATAACTATTACGGCGTCAAAGAAAAACTGTTAAGATTCGAAAAGTTTAGGCAACTTACAAGTCAAACTTGTCAATTTTTCATCATTAGCCTTCCTGAAATCATTTCAAATTCGCTGCTATGAGACTAATACTTCATCGGTATCTATATTTACTACTATAATACTTGTTTTACCCCGTACATATGTTTCAATACAAATATAAAGTAGCATGTCTTCACTTACACCTAAGTTTAAAAGTTCTGTGGATTTGCCCATATGTGTAAAACCTCTGTATATTGTTTCAGCCCTCCAGTTTGAACAAAAATTGCATGCGTCTTCCGTGTCCCATATCAGCAATTAGCTAAATACCGGGGTAATTATGATAGTGCTGTTCTATGCGGTTTTAATGAGTTTATTATAACATACAACATTAATTTACCCTGGAGACGCATTTACTAGCAAAAATTTACTGAAACAAGATGAAAAAAAAACAAAATGATACTGCAGTCATCATCAGCAACGAACTGCTCTTTTGGACGTCCAACGTTTCCTGGGATCTGACTACTCTTTAAGGAGGTAGTCGTGCGACAGTACCCGTCAAAAGTCTACCCCACATAAATCCACAGACGCCACTTTGTTTCTTCAGTGCGCGTAATGAACGTTTTGGGGGAGAGTGTACTTGATGGACGCCTGTTACACACTAACACACACTAATTTCTCAAGGAATCGTGTCTGTGTACACCAACATCAGCAAAATTTCGAAACGGCAACCTCGCATTTTACGTTCACGTGCTTTATACGACATAATTAAATGTCTATTTATTAATATTATTACAAAACTGTACCGCTAGGGTTCTTCAATTTTTTTTACAATGTTCTTTAATATATTTTACACAACATATTAGTTTTTTATAAAAACGGTAAATACCGTTTTTCTGTAAATAATTAATATGTCATGACGGCAAAGGCTTAGTATGGGGAACACGTGTTAAAAAGTGAAACTTTGAGGACGATTATCTCCATTATCGTACGGACAGGCTTTCTGAAATTTTAACCACGTATTGATATCAACGTCATTAACGGTTGGTGAAAAAATGAAAGACTTCGTAAAAAAATCGTTTCACGCGACTACCTCCTTAAAGGCTTCATTCTATTATATCTGCAGACAAATGATTATTATAACCCCGAATTTTGATGAAACACTGTGCTACAAAATACTCTCGGTGTATTTCACTGTTGGTTTTGCTAAAAATTCTGACAAGATTAAAGTATTCACAATTTTCGATTCAAACACTTGCCAATCCAGAGATTAGGTAACTTACCGAGTGATATTTTCAACTGTTGATTTTGTTGTAAACAAAAAATTTCTCAAAAATTTACCTCGCAACAATACAAGCTCATTTTAAATGTTACGATTCCTGAACCTGAAATTTAATACCATACTTACAATTCTCAGAAGAACGAATATGTATTCTTCGTCTGACAAGTAAACTATAATAATAGTAATAATAATAATAATAATAAGATGAGTTTATTGTAAAAAATAGAGAATTATAAAGTGGCCCATCTAGCAAAACGGCGACTCGTGGTTAAAACTACTTTACAGACTGATCATGTTATATATCCTAGTATTCATTAAGCCTATTCGTTTTCCTCTCACGAGTGTTCTCGTGCTTAGGCCTAGTTAATATTGCAACATTCTCGATAGGATATTAGATCCCTATTATAATAGTTTAAACACAATGAATAATCCGCGGGTCCGATATTAGACAATGGTTTTTGAATTTGCTTCTACTCCAGAAATCCTTTTCTTTTTCAACCAGGTAAGAGCAAATAAATATCGTAAATCTATAGGCTTCAGTTAATACGGCAATATGGAAGTCGCATGATATTACAACATCCCTCTTTAAGCGTTTCATTCGATACACTATGATATAAACATTTATGCAGTAGGTACTTATTTAATAATTATTGAAATTGCATGAAAATTAAACGTCGATTCAAATCAATGTCACACATGACTTAGAAGCCCTAGGAGCGGTGCTAAAGATAGTTGCAGAGGAAAGCGATGGTAGATATCACAATATAAGAGAATATTCTAACAGACAAGTGATTGATTTTATTTACATTATTATCTTTTTAATGGATCATCCTTTTTATTTTCAATGGCAAACTCTGTCATCGGATATTTAACTCTCCAATACTAGCGGCTATTGTTAATGAAGATTGACAGCTATAAATAAAGCTGAATAGTAGGTAAGCTATGGGAGTACCAGCACAGTTGTACATTATCAGCCGAGATGTCGGGTTCTAGTTAAAGGCAGATTCCTTTTTTATCGAATCCTGCTAGTTCTGCCGGTCCTGCAGCAAGCAGTTTAATCGACCGGGCACCCAATCAATAACCTACGGCAGTCTTGACAACACACTCCGGTTCCAGTGTCGGTAATATTATCTTTTGTGTAACGTAAGCGCTGCAACTTAATAACTCACGTTTCGATACCTAGCGACTCATGGTGGGATCTCCATTACTCGCATGTTGCAGAGATAATTTCTGAATCTTAACGTCGGTACGTACATTGACATATTTATTTGCTGCTATTTGCAAAGTCGGTACATACAAATCACTGCTACTTCCGATTGTTTATCGTAGTATTTAACTGTCGCGCCAGCAGTCGTAACCTGGCGGCAAGCGGTGGAATACCTGACTTATTTTGACGCTTAATGCTTGGCGCTCGGTTGGTAAAACAGATGGCACGTTAGGTAGAACTATGCTAGTACCCACATAGTTTACCTACTCTGCGTTACATTTTAACTTATGCTAGAATTACCCCATCAGTTAAGAATAACGCAAAAATGCAATTTAAAATAAACATTTATTTGTTATTTCATAAGTAATAATTTAATTACTCTCAAGTCGACACCGTATACTTAGATTTTTCGAAAGCGTTCGACACGATTAACCATTCGATTTTATTGAGTAAGCTCAATCATCTTGGTTTTCCTGACTTCTTTATGCGATGGATCCAATCTCACTTATCAAACAGGACTCAGAAAGTGCAAATCAAGAATGTTATCTCATCACCTTGTATGGTCCTTCTGGCGTACCTCAGGGATCACATTTAGGTCCAATTCTTTTTAATGTTTACATTAACGATATCCGCAGAGTGGTACGATTCTCAAAATTCTTGATTTTCGCTGACGACATAAAACTCTTTACTAAAATTACATCTCCTATGGATACATCGAAGTTACAGATGGATTTGGACTCTGTTAGAGCGTGGACAAAGCAAAATTCTCTCAATTTAAACTATAATAAATGCAAATGTTTGAGCTTTAGTCGGTATTCGGATAAATATGAATTTGCCTATAAACTTGATTACCACTCTATAAAAAGAGTCTCTAAACATGTAGACCTCGGAGTAGTATTTTGTGACAATTTCTTCTGACCTTTTTACTGACCATATAACACAGTCTTGTTCAAAGGCGCTTAGGCTGTTAGGATTCGTTCAAAGGGCAACTAAGGAATTTAAAGATCCAGAGGCTATTGCTAATCTTATTCGTATACGCTAGTAATTCCTGATTTAATATATGCGGCACCTATTTGGTCTCCGTATAAGCTTATGGAAATTAATCTTCTTGAAAGGACTCAAAGGAAAGCCCAAGATTTCTTGTCTTTAAATCAGGACGTCCTATGTCGCGCTTGGACCATAACTACAGCGATGTTGCTGTAAAATTTAACTTCCCGACGGTCAAATCATTACACTCTTATTGCGATGTATCCACAATTTTTCGCATCTTAAAACTTTCCCTAGGCACAGATCTATCCCAACTTTTTCCGTATAGAATTACATCACATTCGACCCAAAATCCGGGGTTAATTTACGAAACAATATGTAGAACTAATTACGCGTTCAATGCCTCCATTCCCAGACTTAAGCGTTCATGGAACATTCTAACTGCGGACATTCGTGATTGTACTTCTTATGGTACATCATATATATGATTCAAGAGATTGTCATCGGCTTATTTGCTAAAATTCTATTCATGATATTAGTTATGTTTTACGCAGCTGTTTAATCTTAAGTAAAGATTTATGTTTTTATGTTTACAATAGATGTATGTTCTTATAGTATTAATTATTGTACGTAATGTTATGCATGTATATTATTAAGGACAGAAATGTTCGTTTATAAATAAATAAATAAATAAATAAGTTTATTGCTCAATACTACGGTCGGCAAAAACAGTTTGCAAACGCGTGACATTACGCAACAAGTTTGTAAAAACAGAATTTGCGCCGAGATAATTTAATTAAAATTATCTAATAATAACATATATAAAATATACATTTCTAGACCCACCTTGATTGGTTTGAAAAATACTGGACGTTTATCGCCTTCATTCCCATTTTGATTCCTAGGATTGTGTCCAAGGCTCGTTGAAAAATGATGACTGGATTAAAATGATTGGTGACTATTGCGTTTAATAAAATTTCAAAAGTTTTGAAAAAGCACATGACATGTTTATTTTGGAATTGGGATACATGGGAAATATGAATACGAATCATAAACATATTAACTGTATACTTTTATTGTACAAATAAAATAAATTACACAACGGAAATCCAACTGTGAAGAATGTCACCGAGTATACTAAAGGCATCGAAAAATCGAAAACATCCTCATCTTGGAAGACAATATGAGCGTTAATTTCCAGATAGCTTCCTGGATTGTTGCCTCTATCATGCCTGCACGCTGCCAATAGCTTTATCAACACAAATTTCGAGTACATAACTAAAAAAATAAAATGTGATGTCTCGATATCGCACGTAACAAAAGTGAGCAGCGTTCTGCGTAAAAAACGTGATTGTGCGTACAACAAAGGTCAAAAAGAATAGAAATAATCATAATTTAAACATCACAGAGTTCAAATATAACGTATAAAAAATCGCAAGCCATGTATGAGTGTGTGAGTGTGTGCGTGTTGAGCAACTTATGTATTATAAGCGAACAATTGGACTGCATATCGGCATATATATAAGCAATCCTTAGTTATCACTGATATCGAACGACTGACGTTAAAAACGAATAAATGCGTTTAAATTGAGAACCCTGCAATACCCATCGTCGCACCTCTAACCGCTTTGTCGCGTACTACATTCTTCACGATCTTTGAACGACCGCATTGCGCATGGGAACTTACATATACCAATAACACATACGTATCCCGAATTAAGATTAACTTATAATTAATTAACGTAGCTTGGATTACAAGCGAAATGATAATCGCTTGGTAAACAACAGTGACACCCATCTTTACGTACACGTCGAAATATAAATATCCATCTACGTCTTTTGTACGTAGTTTGGTCGTGATTGTGAAAAACTACATTCTTTGGCCTTAGCAAAAATCCATTAAAAATACCACCGTACTCGTTCTCAGTCCTCTGAAGTCAATTTAGCGTTAAACCATATTCCTCTGGTGTAAACGCACACGTAGCTCTGTACAAAGGTACAAGAATAAGTTACTTGACGTTATTCCAACGAATAATCATTTTACGAGGAGATGACATAAATCTACGGAGGCTTTATTTACAATTATTCTTTTCGCAAAGATTACCAACCATACGTAATTAGAGTCTCAATCGTAATCCGTCACACTAACTAGTTTCCGCAATATAATGCCGATTCGGAGGTACGTTCGTGTATTACGTCGTTTGTCTAATAATGGTAACTAGTGATTAAATGCACAATATTCGAAGGTGTTTGAGTACACGTGTCGACGTCCAGACATTACTCGGTAATCTTCCGAACAAATGTCTAAATGCACCAACAAAAATGTCTGAGATATACTGGTACTTAAAGGCCACCTTAGGGTCCATTAATGTTCTTATTGAAACCAGTTCTAACGTTATTCGTTATGTCAAGGAAATATCGACTGCCACTCGACCATAAAATAATCAATTTATTTTTAATTCAATAAGCAAAAGTTTTTTCTTTTTTATAATTCATTGAATTTTTGGAAATACTTATTATGAATTTTTGCACGAAATATTCCTATTCACTTCAGAATCTCTTTCGACTGGAAGGTGATTTTTTGTTATTTTGTGGTCGTGTGTATCATGAAATGCACCGTTTACAAAATATAGATGTTATTCGTAAGCGAAGACACCGATTAAAGATACATAATTTTACAAATGATGTCGAGTATTGTAGTAAGAATCTCTCGTGGTATTTACCGTAATTGTTAACAAACCGTAAAAAAATTATTTTTAATTTGAAAAGATACGCTAAGCTCGATATTTGAACCTACTCAGTTTCAATAAAACTGCAAATACACGAAGGGTAATTCCAACTAGGAAAGGCGTGGCAATTATTAAAAACCACAAAAAAATCTAAAACTTTATTAAAGAAACGGTTTGTATAAAAAATCACTTTCTTCACAACATACCATAAACCCAGCAAAAAACACGCTTAGTAAAAAATGGATTTGCTGGCAATATTACGATATGTGTTATAATTTCATTAAAAAAAACTTTCTGAAATAAACAAAATAACAAACTAACAATAATTTACTTTTTCGACGTACATTTTAAAAAAATAATGAATAATAACACTTATAAAGTATTTAAATTGCAGTTTTCTTATAGTTTTGTACGTAGAAAATTATTATCCAACATCTTAAAGATTAATATGGCACTTTAAGTATCAACGTTATTAATCATCCAAAATATTGCACCTTTAACCAACAACTCTTCATATTCTACAAAAATAATAACTATAAACCTCAGCTGGAATTACCCAATATCAATAAAACAAACTGTTACAAAAAATGTTTTTCTTGAAAATATGAAAGCGGTTGCCATGCCGTCTATTATTCTGATTTTATGTTTCAAATATTTGCAAGTGCAGACAAATATCTCTCTCAATATCGAGATATTTGACCGTATAAGTTTCTCTGGGTAAGAGAAATTCAATTTCTTGTATGATACAAAATAAATTTAATATTGTCTGAGTTATTTCACGTCATTAATATTAAAACTTATTAAATATTTAACTTTTTCAGAATTCTTCACTGAATCTGATAATTTATCTTTTATTTCGTTAACAATTTCCATCATGTAGGAATTATTCGATTGTTCTGGTAGCGATCTTTCCAGCTGAGAATCAAACGTATTCCTAAAAGTTCGAAAATTATGTTTAAATTCCAACAATATGTTTATTAAACATTTTGCGTAATTTAGTATGTACTGTTAATGGGTAACGTCCTTTGTAGACCCATGGCCGTGTAAGGGCCGTAGGAGACGAAGCATTCTTTAAAAAAATCCTAACCTCAGAAAGAAAAAATTCTCCATCAATATTTTTTCTTTTAATTAAAGGTGAGATATTTGCCAACATGATAACGTATCAATTGTTAATGGAGACAAGGGGAAGACATTAAAAATCAAAGATTAATATTATTATATGCAATTTTTTATCGACAAATGAAAAACAAAAAATATTTGTGGTATTTTTAAAAGTGTATACTTTTGTAAAGAAAATGCAAAACCGAGGGTTCCGTTGCGGTCGCCATTTTTAAAATGTTTTACGTGACTGTAATTTTTCTTGGAATTTCCTAACTTCGACCTTAGATTCAATATTATTGACGTGAAATGACTCTACTGCATGAAAATCTTTCATATGGGATTAGAACGTTTTGGCGCGGCTGTTTTGGCGCGGCCGTTTTGGCGCGACAGTTTTGGCGCGGCCATTTTGGCGCGGCCGTTTTGACGCCGCCGTTTTGGTGCGACCGTTTTGACGCCGCTTCTTTGTTTTTATGTAGCTAGAGGGCTGGCCATAAATAAACCACGTAATGCTTTTTCAGGGAATGTTATGAAATACTCGAAATCTATGTAAAATTTAAGTTATTTGAGTAAGGCAGATGTAACATTTCGTATTTAGGGCGACCGGACTTTATTTCACAGGAAATAATTTCCCGGAAGTAATTTCCTCGTCAGAATTTCCCCGGAATATTCTTTTAGGCATTATTAGGGATAGACAAAGTTCTGACTGGTCAGATTAGGTTAGTTTACTATGCGAATTTTTAACTAAAATGATTCTTGGGGCAAAAACCAGCGGCAAATTGTCTACTGCCGAAAGGCAGACCCAAACCATCCGGTGCCAAAATGGTGGCGCCAAAACGGCCTCACCGAAACGTCCTGAACCCCTTAATATATCTACTAAATCATAATTTATCTTGGGGTGAGGTTATGACACACGTTTTTAACGGATTGTTCAATTTACCTCATCTGGAAGTTTATTGTGTAATAATGCACAATGCATAGATAACGTTCATTAATACTGCATTTCTGTATTTCAATAACGAAAATTAATTCCTTCATCATACTTATATACCAACAAAAAAAAATTAGGAAAATCTGTGGGAGGAAACTCTTTTCCATTTTGTGATCATTTCTTTTCTAATTTATCAAAATAAAAAGTTTAACATTGACAACAAAGATTTTTAGAAAATTATTAGAATAATGTTTTAATAACAGAACAAATGAAAGATTTGTTTTATTTCAACATATAACAGTTGGATTATACGGAAATAACGTTTGGTTTACTTTGTAAGTTGGCACAAATAT
The DNA here is from genome assembly GCA_030407085.1 of Trichopria drosophilae. Taxonomy (NCBI): domain Eukaryota; kingdom Metazoa; phylum Arthropoda; class Insecta; order Hymenoptera; family Diapriidae; genus Trichopria; species Trichopria drosophilae. The sequence continues at coordinate 28,008,279 of CM059585.1, forward strand.
TTTTCGCGTTACTCAAATGATTTTTAAATGAAAGAAACTGAAATAGACCGAGACCGACGTCTGAATGGATATTTTTCATTGAGAAAAAATATTTTAATGAATTTATAAATAATTGTGCAACATTATGTTAACAATTGGTATAACTAATGCGTGCAGTTAAAACAAAACCATAACAAAAAACACACGCAATTTTAAACTTTTAACTTTTATTTTTTGTTTGAAAAAATGTGCGTTTCTTCGCGCTTTACCCCCGATCTATCATACAACAGTACTTTGATGTCAGACTTGAACCATACGGTAAATACCACAAGATACTCTCGTAAAAGCTCTTATGCATTTGGTCTCAGTGCTCTCTACATACGAATTTCACTTCTCCTTTAACTAACCAACATGTAAATGACTTTAAGCCACAGTCGTGAATCTGGTTAAGAGGAAATCTGCTAATTTGTATTACTGTCAATTTAATCGAATATTCTTGCTTTACTATATATTAGAGAATTTATCGTCACGTTTTAAATGACAATAAAATCCCATTTAAAACAAGACTCATGATTATTGATGAATCTACATGCAACAATACAGATTCGTTTAGTGGTCGTTGATGTCCAACACGTTTCCTACAACAGGTATATTTTACACTTTTACACTGCGACGTAAGTGTAACGTACAAAGTTACACACCCGACAAGTTTATTCAGTCCGCAATGATACACACACGCACGCCCCGATGTATGTACTTTATATGCTTGTATACATTTAATATACATTTAAGCTTTACGCTATTGGTGGATCATCGTCATCAGTGTCATCTCTAGTGACTAGGACACTTCCGTACCGATTCTGTCGGAATTGTCGAAATCGTTGGACCCACTTGTACCGCCTCGCTCCGAAATAAGCCAGCACTCCGAGCACTATCAAAAAGGCCGGTATTAGAAAGCCGGCTGCAACGGAACCACCTAAACAATTGTAAACAATTGTTTGATAAATAACTTGACGAATACAATATGTCATATATATTCTCACTTCATGGCAATGACCTAAAGATATTTTTAAAAATTTTTAATATTTTAAAGAAGGAACAGTATTCTTACGCGATGAAAAGATTTCAACTCAATCCACGACAAACAAGACCAAATAAAAACTAAAATACTGAAGTACGTAATTACATATCGAACCCTTGAACGAATCACGACATTCATTATCGAATTTACGATATGCATCAAAGACAGTCAATGATAAATCTGTTACAGCGATTGTTTATTCAACTTCGACCCCTCGATGTTTCGAAAATTCTGACGTAAACATTCATTGCTTGACTTGCAATTGCATTTTAGTTACCCAAGATGGAATGTAATGTATCAATGCTGGTCAATATGGCGTGATCATAAAATAATGTAAAGTTTTAAAAATCAGCTTACCGCCATCAGAATTAGTTTTCGTTTCTGATCTACTTGTGCTTATACTAGCAAGCGTTGTTGTCACATCTAGTATACAATCTGGTCCACTCTGTACGTAATTTATTTTACAGTGACATAATCCAACGTCTCCTTCTTGAATGCATCTTTGATTTGGACCGCAGGGCTGCTTCGACACGTCACTCAGGTCACACGTCTGAATTTTCGCTGTAGAAAAAATATAATACATTTAAAATCCGTAAATATTGATTGAATGTAAAATCATGACGGTTAAATAATTGCGATTGACTACAAGACTATACGTAATAAAAGGAATATTCAGAAAACAAGCGGGGAGAAGCACCAAAAAATACCGAAGTTATCGTCAATTATGATACATAAAGACAAAAATATATGTTAACATGAAAAGAAACAAAATATCACAAATATAATTTTCAACATATCAAATTTTCAACGACTCTTGTATACAAATTGAGCTTTTGATTTTACCAATTCTCAAAAATGTACCTACAACAATTAAATGCTCTTGCACTTATTGTTAGCGATTTTAGTGACGCTCCCAGCAATTTCAGAGAATAGAAAGGTAGTTGCATCAAAAACTCTTTGCATTTTGTATTATATATTATAGAAAAGTATAACTTTAGTAGAAGGGGATTACGAATTTAGTCTCGGGGAGTTCGTCGTCAGGGGTTTTGAGCAGACACCATACTCTAAATTTCATAAAGTCAATTTTTAGCTAACTGAATTACTTAATGTAAAGCACTCGTTTCTACTTCTATACGTAAAATATTACTTTTTAATCTGATAACCTATAAAGGTAGATCCGATTTTTTGCATAAGTTTACAAATTAATTTTTCACCGCCTTGACACTTTTTTTTTTAATTGGCTTTGCAGTATTGAAGTTCGTAGATGAGTTTTGCTACAAGAAAAAAATTTTTTAATTTTTTTTTTTTTTTTTTTTTAATTTTTAAAAGAAAGTTTGAGCTTCCAGACGCCATCTTGAATTATAAATTGGGTCCACGGACGCGATATTTTCACCATAGACATGTTCCCTGACGCCATTAAGTGGTGAAAGTGATGTTTTAATAACAAAGGAAAAGTAAAAAACAATGTTTTTTTACAAAAAAAACTTATATAACTTTTTTGCGGTTCATTTTAGCAAAATTTTATTAAAAGATTCTGAAAGAGGATAAAATTTTACGTTACGAGATACCATTTTTCCAAATGCGTTTATATACAAATTATCGACGTTCAAATCGGTGTTGAAAATATGCCCCTCCCATCCTTAAAGGGTTAAACGAGCTTTATAAAATCAAAAATGGATTGAAAAAAGCCGGAAATTTTACTTATAGGTCGAATATTTTACTTTTTGGTTAAAAGCCAGAATGACGAGTCCGGGAAAATTTCCTATTTAATAATTTGAAGACTAATTTTTGTTTAGTGTATAAATTTAAAGAAACCTAATTACTTCGACCCAGACCTTAGATCACTTCGGGCATAAAAATTACCCTATAGTTTTTTATCAAATGTCGACGTTTCAGACCCTAAGGAGCCCAAATCAACAATAACAAAATTTGTGTCCGTGATCTTGTACGTACGTACGTCCGTACGTCCGTATACGTCCCGTTTTTTTGTCTCGCGATAACTCGCGAACGGATAATCGTAATGACATACATTTTTTTTTTAAATACGTGTCTTGGCATAACTTAGATCTGATTAGATTTTGGGGCAGATCCACCCGTCCATTACTAAAAAAAATTAGCCCCAATTAAGTTTCTTCGTAGTTTTTTGCATTTATTTTGAAAAATACAAATTTTATTAAAAAATGTTTCCAACAAAAAAGATAGAGCATTAAATTCTCTACAAAAAAGGTTTTATGCATTTTCTTCCTAAAGTGAACGATTATGCCATAAAAACTGGTTTAAAATGTTTATGACTATTGTCTCAAAAAGTATTGAATTTGGTAACCTAGGCAAAAAATTACCCTATAGTTTTTCATCAAATTTCGACGTTTCGACCCCCTACCCCTCAGGGGTAGTCTTCGCCAGCCCCTCGGGCGCGGTGATTACCTACGACACTTTCAAGATATCTTTAACGAATTATATGTATATATATTGTATATATATAAGATCATAATGATAGAGAGTAATTAGAAAAAAACACAGTAAACATGTAATATGCATCGAATAGTCTATTAGAATACAAGTGCATTAAGTAAGTGTTTTGCAACTTTTATTTATTAATACTTCGGCTGACCTGTTGTTGGGGTCGAAGTTTTGAAAATGCTCATTTTCAATTTTCATACATATAAGAAACACTATATTGTTGTAACATATCTATCGAAGTCACATGGACCTAAATATGATTGGACCCCCAAATATCAATATAATTTTATAATATAATTGAAAGCTGTTAGTAAACAAACGAGTATTAAGGAATAGCCGACTCTCCACTGGGTCGAAGTTTCTGAGCGAGCGACGCGAGCGAGGCACCACGCCAACGTGAGGCGTAACAATTTATCGAATAATACTATATTTATAATCGATATATAACCGCATAATTTTTTTTCCACTTTCTATATCAATATATTATCAATCCTTTTCACTCAATCGGATGTATCAAAATGTATTTAACAAACTTATAAAAAATAAAGGAAAAATGAAAAATCGTGAAAATGGCTGCGAGTTTTTGTAAAATTTTTTATTCTTAATGATTTTTTTGCACGTCCCTTCAAATTTCGTTATAGTCTTTAGTTTTTCAGACAGTTACTCCTTTGCTGTACCTATCAGCTCATACATGTGCCAATACTCGTTAAAAAGTTATTTGACTAGGAACATGCGATTCTTAATTATTTTATTTTCAATTTTTAAACGACTTATGATGTTTACTTCTATGCCCCTTTGTATATCAACAAATTAACTAAAGGTAAAAATATAAAAACGAACATTTTAAGCGCAGTCTGATAAGTGTGCTATTAATAATGTGTGAGCAGCAGCTGTTATACAGTGATAGTCTGAATCGTAAACAGTTTCAATAATTCGATTATTTTAATAGCACATAAAAACTATTCAATATTGTCATCTTATATACGTGTAAATCCAATGTACCTAACTGTTAAAATTGTGTGCATACAGCAGAAGAAAATCACTTAAGAAACTTGAAATTTGAAAAATTTGTTTAAATTGACCTATAGATAATAGTTTTTTGGACAAAATCGAGTGTATCCCATTATTGCATTGAACCCATCAGTAATTTCGACCTCCGAGAAGAAAAAAATTTATTTTTTAATTACCCACCATGTACTTCACGTAATGTTACATTGATCTTGTCCTCATTTCTTAGCGCTTTTAGGGCACTTTATTCTAGTCAATCTTTTATTATTATTTTTGGTATTATTTAAAATTCAAAATGGCGGCTGAAATGTGGCTTCCAAAGGCGTTTTAAAGCGTTATTTGAATTATATGGGCATTGTTCTAGAACTTTTAAACTTTGAGGTTGAAGAAAATTGCATTTTTTTTTAGGCACATTCATGAAATTAATTTTATTGGCTTTAGAATTGATCAAATGACAGGAAAAACCTTGCGTGACTCATTTATACACAATGTATTTTTTTTTTAATGCAACATATGTTACGTTACTCGTAAAATTAGTTTTTAGTTTTGTAACGTTTAATATACATAAAAAATTCATTTCTTTTGCTTATGGCCTAATTTTTAGAAGCTAGTATATAAAATTAAACGTCTAGTTAATAGTTCAAATTTAAAATAATGGATTAAATATGGCGGACTATTTTTACAAAATTTCTTTGATTTTTATAAAATTTGATATGTTAGGGTTTTTGAGGCCACTGATTACAAATCCAAAGTCAGTTTTCATTAAAATTTGAAATCCAAATACATGATTTAACATTAAGGATACCAAAAAATTAAAACGATTTGTAAAGAATAATCATTTTATTATTGTCAAAAATTGTGTTTTTTGTTGTATTAAAAAAACACAAAATTTATAAATACTTTAATAACATAGGAGAAAAGATCACAATGATTCCAAAGTACTTAGAAGCTAAATTGTAGATGTGCCATTAAATAATTTGATTTTTCAAAGTGAGTTTCGCTTGGAAATTTAAAGTTTGACGTTGTCGCATTTTTTATGTATAGGTGGCACACATTCGGGCAAAGGCTCAAATTACTTCTTATCATATAGGTAATGTACCCCTGTTGTGTGGTTTCTTAAAAACCAATGTGAAAAAAATTATCTAAGGTTGATTGCTAAATTGTCAACTATAAAAAAAAGTTATCTCGCAAGTTTGAAGGTATATAATTTTATTCCTCAGTGAGGCACATCATTAAGTTAAGGATTTTTCATTTGTTTACATCCCCAAATACTTCCACAAAAAACCACAGACCGCAAAAAGTTTCAGTGTTAAAACTGAAAAAATGTAGTGAGTGTCGCGCACCAAAAACAGGCAAATTCACTACTTTTATGTACTCTCATTGTTTTCTACATATCTGTAATTAGTAATAAACACTTATTACATGTAAATCGAACAAAAATTTGTTGATCTGTAGTGTTACAAAGTTATATTTAAAATTTTTATGGTATCATAATGAGCGACAACATAAAGTTTAAAAGTTCTAGAACAATGCCCATATATGAAGTTCATTACATGGAGGTTTTAGAAGTTGTTGAGTACGAATCTGAACTATGATTTACGAATTGAAAATTCAAAACTATTAAAGTAATTTAATCATTTCTTATTTTTCACGCATTTCCTTAAAAACAGTTACAACGTTAAAGATTGTTAACTAATGTATTAACCCTAAAGCGTCCTGGGGCTATTTGGAGACCCCACAAATAAACATTAAATTTTTTCTCTTCTAAAACTGCACTTTTACAGCATTTTTTATCTCAAAGAACTAAATTTCAAAAGGCACAAATTAAATTTGTAGGAAAAAATATTGAAAATTGGCTGAGTCATGATTTTTTTGTGAAAAACGTCATTTTTGTATTTCATTTTTTATAACGGGCACCAATAATGTTTTTATCAAGATAACTTATCTACGCGGTAAAATGACACTTGGACAGAATTCAGTAATTTTGTTGAAACGAAATAACGAAAACTGTCTGCGCAGGACGATATTATTCTTCGGACTGGGGTCTCCCACGACCCCACATGTCGTTTTGTGTTATTTTTATACAGGTTAACGCCTTAAGGGTTAACAATGTCGAAAAGAAAAATTTATTTTCCATGATGATGAAGTATTAACTTGATATAAAATTTCGTTACGTGATATTTATGTATTTATCGAAAAATTTTTATTTCTGTGCTCTTTTTTATTGTTTAGTTTAGTTTTTAAGTTACAACAATTATACAGAAAATGTATTTTTAAAGACTTCTTTAAGTCCATATATAAATTAATAAATAAATAACTTCCACAACCCATTCCAATCCATGTTATCCTTTGTCAATCGAATAAGGAGAGAGTCTTGCTCAAAACATGTAAACAATGTGCTTGAACGGGAATCGGTTGTTTTGTTATTGCGAGGACAAAATCGTTAATAAGACAATGTTAATTTTGATTCGCTATTTTGAGTTCCAACATTTTTTCCCTGCTATTTTCCATCTATCAGCATATTATATTGATTTGAAATCGCTCAATACTCACTTAAGGCCGATGATTAATTTGGGAAACTTTTGCAAAATTTTCCGGTGTTTCACCGAGATATTGAAACTGCTTTATTCAAATAATTTTTTCTAAGTGCATATTTATTTATTTTCAAGTTCAGATATTAATCGCACGATCTAAAGAGACGATATTTCAAGATTAAAAACTAGAAGATGAGTCAAATGAAAACAACGTGAAAAGGTGTCTTTTCTTTTAAATTTCAACGATCATCAGCATATTAATTTTCTTTTAATTTTAAACTTCACCAATCAAATGGATTAAAATGAAAATCAAAATCTTAAATACCAGAAAGGTAAATGGATGAAAAATGTCAATAAAAATTTCGGATTTCTAACATTTATATTGAAAAGTAAATACAAAAATTAATAGTCATAGGCGTAAAAAACAAAAAAATCAGAACTTAAATTTGTAGGGGTGTCGTTCCCATCTCACATACTATTCGGTGTACATATATATGATTGGCTGAATTACTTAATGGACAGGATTGGATTTATTGTACTGATTGCTTGAGGACTAAACTCCGTAGATAAAATGAATAGATCGAAAAAACGTTTTGATTTTAAAGTAAGCTATTTTATTCGGCTCTTATCCAATTGTCTATAAATAATCAATAAATCATCAAGTACTAATTGCATTTCATGTATACAATTGAGTCCCCATGTGGGATATTACATTAGACAATTTAGGCTATGTTCTCTTTTCACTACATCACCTAAACTATATTAAAAAAAAGAAACAAATATTGTAATTCTCCTGTCGTTTATCTACTATAACACAGCATTTTTGAGAAAATAGTTAAACAACAATTCCGCCTTCATTGTTTTCATAATTAAGTAATGATCTAAAAACTTTTGTAATAAATTCCATCTTTGACAAAAAATATATCCAACAAAAATGTGTACAAATTTCTGAACTGTACAGACGAGTTTCTGACTTTAGGGTTATAAATGTTGGAAAAAATAAAAAAATATAATCTCTATCTTTCGTTCAACATTAGACGTAATTAGGAATTATAAAATTTATACTTTTTTGTGAAGAAATACGTAATATCTTTTTCAATATTTCAGAAATTAACTTATTTATAAATAATATTATTTTTAATAATTATTTTTAAAATTAAAACAAATTTAAAAAATGGTCCACGAGATGACAAATGATGAACATCATAGCTACCTTAGTTCCGTCAGTTATCATAAAAATCTAGCATTAATACTGTATTATAATTAAGTCTACATAATTTTTTAAAACAACATTCAGCATAATTTACACAATTTTTGTTCATAATCACAGAATATGCGCGAACTATTTTATTGGAAATTTCTAGATTTTTTCGTTTTAATATAGAAAGAATATTTACTAACATAAAATAATATTCCTTTATTCGACAAAAAATTCTTGGCAGCATTAATTTTAAAATCGGTTTGTTTTGTATACTAACAAAGTCTTACTGTTTTTACTTTAAAAGCTACATGTTTGATATAATGTGTAGAAAGAATACTCACTAAAGACGACCACTTCGTCATTTTAAGACAATTTTCTTATACGTCATGAACGAGATGACTATCATTTGTTGATGATAAATAAATCGCCGATTTAACTTGTCAGATGTCAGAAAAAATAATCATTAAGTTCGACGATCGGTCAAACACGCGTCATTTATCGCGAATCGTCTGTTTTTGTTGAGTGTTAACGTATTTCTAGAGTGTAGAGGAAAGAATCAAGTGATTCCATCATTTCAAAAGTCACAACCAAAAGCATGTCAAGTCACAGTTTGATAAGTACTCGTTAAATATTTCGGCTCATCTTTGCTTTATATTGGTATTATTATTAAAATATTATTAGAGCATATCCATACGTACTATATCAATATTGATGGGACGAACTGGGACGACTGTTACACAACATAAATCAACTTCAATATTTTGGGCAATATAGTTTACCAATTGTAAATCCATTTACGCAGCGGGAGCGAACCAACGCCGCGTCCATCTAACGGCGGTCAAGCTAACTACTTCGCGAGCACAAATACTGATTTTGGACGAGTTCGAATCGTACTTTCGAACAAAAACTTTAAACTTTTGTGTTTGGGTGGTCCAATTTTTATTATCATTTTTTCAATGGAATGTAATTGAATATTTTTAAAAAATCCTTCCTTCATGGATTTCGAACTAGCTCGCATTAGGCATTCATAACCATTCGGTCACGTATCCTGCTGTCAATTTGACAAGAAAATGAACATAATTCTGATACAAGTTAGAAAAGTAAATTAAGAAATATGTAGACAAATATTGTTAAGTCTTCCATTACTATCATTCATTTTATTTTAGTTACCCAACAGTTTAGTATAACAAAAAAAAAATACAAACTGATTAAAATCATTTAATCGACCTCGAGTTACAAACTGAATCTCTAGTTTCAAATTTTCTGAATTAGTTATTTAATTAAGGAAAATGTTTGTTTTTATTCGAATATTTTATATATACATGTAGAATATAACGCATTCACTCATTTTAATTCTGTGAACGTGCAGACGTGGTACGTACTTTGATGATGCGATACTGAATGTACGGAAGAAAGCCTTTTAGGGATAAAAGAGCTACTTCTTCTCGTGTAGACTTAACTCATCTCAGATGATATGTGAAAGGCTGTCGAACGAGATCTTGAGTCGGACAAACGCAACATAGTGCATTATCGGGGTTAAACTTACGGAATGATAAGGTTGCAAAAAGATGAGATTAAAATAAACATTTAGCAGACATGAACATTTTTGCATGATGATTAAATCTTTTATTGTTTTTTGCTTTCGTCTTCTGGTATCACTAATGTATTTATAAAATATTTTGAGCCTTCCCAGAAAAGGTCAGTTTATCATCTTATTATCCATAATATTTTTAACAACATATATAACATCATTCGTTGACCTCAGTTAAATTAATTTTTGTTATTAAGAAAGTGAAAGAATCTACCGGTTTTGTAAAAAGGACTGTGTGTTCTCTCATTTACAAAATGAAACTATATGACGGAAATGCTAAAAAATTAAAAATATACAAAAGATTGTAACTAACATGTTCCAAAAATTAGCAATAGGAATGGAAATTTGCATTCGTATTTTATTGAAAGAAAATTTTTACGTGACCTCAAATCCATTTTTGATAATGCGGAATAAGGAAATACATTTAAATGATTGTTAAAAATGCAAATTTTTACATTGTTAAATTACGTTTATATGTTCTAATCTAGTAGTTTACAGAATATGCCGATTGATATATGCAAAACGCGAGTTAAAATCATACATACATTGAAATAAAAGATAACGCGATAACAAAAGATATTCAATCATATGTCGTTTGGCCCTGACTGATTTAAAGCTGAAATAACTACACAATTTTCTAAATTAGATATATCTCTGAAAAACAATGAAAATATTTTTACTGATTTGCCTAATTTTCTATCAACATACCTGTCGAATGATCTTACTGTTTAAATTCGAATGAAATAATAATATTAGTGATTATTTTTTGTATATTAAATAATTCGGATTCCTTACTAGTTCATGTTACAAGTTATACACTGCAGTCATTCATCGGTTTCAGCCACGAGATAAGTTAGACAAAGAATTAATGTTTAGAACGTGAATCGTAATATTGGTCATAAATCACGTACCGCTTGTATTCAATTCATAGAAGAGATACTAGCGTCAACTATATTTTATATACAGATAGGATTCATTAATATGATCCCATTATCGGAAGTATTAATAAAACTCTTTGTTACACATGGATACCTGAAATCTAAATATATACTAACATTCCATTATCACTTTATGAAGCGTGTGGCTTTCAATTTGAGAAGAAACTTATACGTACAAAGAAAGTAATATCAATTGACCAAACTAGATGGCGCAAAAGTCACGCGGCGTTCTCCCATGCAGGTTCTTGCATCGTAACGAATCTTTTCAGTGTATTTAATAGGGAACTTGCATGATTTCTAATTTTTATATTAAATGATACATTGACATGTAAAGTAACACCGCTTTCTTATTTATGTAGTAATTATTTAGATAATTATTATTAAAATTCTAATTACTCGACGGATTGAATCAATGTCACGTGACTTCGAAGCCCCAGGAGGGGTCCTCACCTTGCAAACACGGAAAGTAACAGTTATGTAATATTTACGTAATGGTTACATTGTTACATAAATGTTACATAGTTGTTACATAACTGTTACTTTTGTGTTTGCAGGGCAGTGACTATGTTTTGGCAAATTTGGGAACTAACTGGGCTGAAATGCTGTACAAAAGTAGACATCGTTTCACATCGTCGCTTAATTTCATCGACTATCAATAATTATTATCAAAATAAATACCAAAATACACATCTGCAAAGTAATGCTCCACAAAATCTCCGTTTTATAAAATAAGAAAACTTCTTAAGTAAGAAATAATTTTGCTGGTACATTTTTTTAGACCCATAAATTTAGTGACAACAAAAATTTAATAATTTGTCTTATTTTTTTTTAGCTTATAATGTTTAATCACGCCGATGTCGAAGCGCCAAGAAACATGTCACATAAACCGGAAACAGACTATTGTCTGCTGTTAGGGTCACCCCACTTCGTTATCCAACAAAGCAATACTGCAGACAGTACTGACGACTTAATTCGAAGCAATGGAAAGGGCAGCAATCATCATAGAAAGAATTGCAGAGAAAGTACAAGATATTAATTGATAAAACTGCTTGCATATGAATGCCAGAAGGCATGAATATTAATAAATTTGGTGCTGAACAAAACGCAGTGAACAAAAATCAATATTATCTGTAATGAATTTGATTATTTAAAATTTTAGCATTTTTCAAAAATTGGGTAATAAAATATAAGTATTATTGACTAAAACAAGATATTGCTGTTATTAAAAGGTTCTTTTAACTATTTAGTAATTGGATTTCAGAAACAAATATTTCTCATATAACAATAAATAATGCAATACATATATGAGCATCTAAAAAATACCACCATCTTAATATGTAAATAATTTATTCTATTTTACACCAGTTGATTTTTATTGATTCGAATACAAATTAACGCGCAAAGCACAACTATTTTGCTTCAATTTCAATCGAGTATTCCGTATCAAAATCGATATTCAAAACAAATTGAAAGGTGCGTGTACTATTTTCGAGGTCGCTCTTCAAGATTCCGAGGTCAAAATTGAGTTTCAGCCATCAGGAATTCCAATATGGCGCCGATTTTCCAAACAATTTTCAAAAAATTGGTAAATAGTTATACTTATCAATTTTTTACGAGCCTTTAGAATATTACGATTCTATTGAAACTATGCACAAAGCTGCATAAAATACTTGAATTTTAAGGAAAAATTTTACTTTTATACCCCACATCATTCTAACGACCTCAAAATGGCGTCAACAATTTATTTGAATTTCTTTGAAAAATTTCTGGACGCCCTTACTCATAAACTATGAGCTTTTTTAAAAAAGTGCTGAGAATGAAAAGTTCTTAGAATTCATAGAGAAATATATTGGAATTTTTTCGGATTATTTAAATGATATTTTAAGGATTTTTTTTTCAACATTATTTTCAAAGTTTTGATTTATTTACGAAAAAATCTGAAAAAAAATATAATGTATTTTGTTATAAATTCTAAGATTTTTTTGTTCTTTGCAAATTTTTCGAAAAGTTGATAGTTTTCGTGAAAAAAAAATCCTAAATTATATATATTTGAAATTCATTTCCTCGACTATATTTCTCTATGAATTCTAAGAACTTTTCATTCATAGAATTTTTTAAAAAAAGCTCATAGTGTATTCAAGTATTTTATGAACCTTGGTGCATAGTTTCAATAGAATCGTAATATTCTAATGGTTCGTAAAAAATTGATAAGTATAAATATTTACCAACTTTTTGGAAATTGTTTAGAAATTCGGCGCCATTTTGGAATTCCTGATGGCTGAAACTCAACTTTGACCTCGGAATCTTGAAGAGCGACCTCGAAAATAGTAGGACATGTACCTTTCAATTTTTTTTCATTTTGAGTTTCATACGAAATACTCGATTGAAATTGAAGCAACAAAAGTTGTGCTTTGGGCGTTAGTGGGTTAACCCTTAAAGCACCCTGGGGGTACTGGGAGACCCCTCACATAAATATTACATTTTTTCCCCTTCTAAAGATGCACTTTTACAGCATTTTTTTATCTTAAAGAGCTACATTTCAAGAGGCACAAGTTAAATTTTTAGGACAAAATATTGAAAATTGGCTGAGTTACGGCACCAATAATTTTATTATCAAGATAACTTATCTACGCGGTAAAATGACACTTGGAGAGTATCCAGTAATTTTGTTGAGACAAAATAACGAAAACTGTCCGCGCAAGATGATATTATCTTCGGATTGGGGTCTCCCACGACCCCACATGGCGCTTTGTATTATTTTTATATACGATGTCGCTTTAAGAGTTAAGGTACAAACTTGTGCAGAGAAAAACCACCTAACCTGTAATTATTCCTAAATAAAATACCGTTGCAGCAGCGACTCTAAAACATCGCATTATAACCACGTATCCTTCCCCTTTTTCGAAAAATTGTTTGGTTCAGAAATAAAAATATCCTGCGTCATTTACAACCACCATGATTTACAACATTTAAGGGCCATCGAGTGACACTAGGTGGAGTAAGGGGACTGCCACAAGTGCGAGAAAACTTTGCGCGGTTAAGATTTATTCGTTTGCAGCTTTTTTGAAAATTTTTTTGCAGAAATCTTACGCTTAGACGTAAAAGAAATCAAACCTGAAAATTTCATTAGGTTAGCGGAGATAAACGGGAGACGTAAAATTTTCAGGTTGATTTTCTCCTACTTCTAAGCGACAAATCCTTACAAAAATATTTCACCAGAGAGCCCTTGTGATGCGGAATCGATTTCTGCAAAAAAAAAATTGCGAAGAAGTTGCAAACGAATAATAAAAGAAATTTTCAACTACTTCGATAATGAGAGACGCAGTACGACGCGCAGAGCCGTAAGCAGGGCGACGACGCCTAGCGGTGCAAAACCTAACTACATTCATGGTGTCGGATCAAAATTCCATGGTAACTTAACTACGTTATATAAACAATTTTGTAAAATGTATTTACACCCTTAGTTTGTGGTTATTTACAGTTGAGACCAAAAAGTAACAGACATATTTAATATGTTTGTTTTTTTTCCTATAACATTCTTAATTAGAATCACAAATGAAATTTACTCCAACATAATTAAGTATATGTATTAATTTCTTTCTTTCTGCTATTTATTTGTCTTATAAAATTATTTTTAAGGTTTAATAAGCTACATATACAATATTTTACATACACAAATTCCTTACTCTATTTTTAGTTGTAGTATTAAAATTTTTAGTTTTACAAGGACCAAGTTGTAGATTAATTAACATTTTAGATTACTTTATGTTTTAGATTTAGATTAAATAGAGTGCTATGCCATTGTTTATCATAAGGTAAGGAATAAAATGGGTACTTAAGCATTTAATATATGTAAACAATATTTAAAATAAACAAACATACAAATGTTAGGTAAAGAATGAGAGTTTCAGCTTGGAGAAAATTATAATCTTGTGTTATCTCTATTTTCTTGGTACATTTAGCATCATAATACACATTTGAAAATACATGAATTTAAATAAAATTTAAATAAAAATAAATGTAATTTAATAGTCTCAGTATTTTAGTCAGAGTGTGACTAATAATATGACATATGATGTTCTAAGCACATTCAGCTATTTTGTATTTGAAAAATATGTGTTTTAAAAGATCAACAGTTTCTGCAGCATACATTTTTTACACTTCGTAAATCTCCATTCAGATATCTATAAATTTCAGAGAAATAATGAAGATTTAGACATCGCCTACTAATGTGGGTAATAATAAAAACTGAATGAATTCCTAGAATGCATTTATTTTGTAGAATAATTAAGTTACAATACAAGGTCAAGAAATATTATTATATAAGTTTCTACAGAGTATAAATTCTTGTAATACTTAACATTAAAAATAAAATCCTCTCATAAACAATATTTTCTATCGTATTACTAATAAATACTAGAAATTACTTTAACCACTATAGTGGTCTCTATTTACCAAATTTACCTCAGATTCACAAACATTTTGACATTAAAATATTTCAAATCTTTAGGGGAAATTAGTGACCATCTAAATGTTAATAGATTCAATTTATAAGCTTGATTTATTTATACTAGTTTGAATATTCAATCTTTGAAATATAAAAGTAAACATTTATATTTATCCAGATTCTTATAATTGAAAGTCCTGATTGTGTTTTATAAACTTACTTTATTATCTTATTAACTACTAAATGAACTACATGGTTTATTTACTTAGTTTTTTTTTAATAAATATAATTTAATTCTCAATGGAACACAAAGTTATTTCAAACGAATGTATAAAATGTGATAAATTGTTTCAGTTCTACATATCTATATAGCGTATCTGAAACTGACTACGGAAGTACCCTTGAAAAGTAACGTAATTCACATAAGATATTAAATTAAAACAGGAAAAGCAGTTGATTTATTGTAAAAATAAATTTTTCTTTACATAAATTCAATAGAATTCGTAGTTTTGCTAGTTATTCCATAATATAAAAAAATAAGTTTTTTTTTTTTTAAAATTGCAATGTTTTATTGCAAAATTATACCAATATCTTAAATTTCACATTATGTAATAAATGCGTCGTAAATGGATTGTGACTTTTGTTTAATGATGACAATAATTAAATTTAAAAAAGGTATGAATTAAGTATCATGTTAGCAATGATGTTTACTTTATGATTAAATTGGAGTCATAATAGCAGACTGCTGATTACTGTAATCGATAAACTGTCACATTTTTTTTATATTTTTACAAAATTGACTAATAAACATTTGGCTCCTATTAAAAGTTAAAATATTTAATATACTTTTTAATAAACTTGATCAATACAATGTTATTTAACTAATTTAACAAAAATTAGTTACTCTTATTTTAACATTGTCTAACTTAATAGTAGAAACAAGGAAAGAAACAGTATGATGCAAAAGATAAAATTATCATTGTATAAACAATGACTAATAGTATCAATAAATGAACTATGAAGCAGTGATAATACATGAAGGAGATAAAATAATCTCAAATAAAACTTTATTAAATGTACTATGCGAATAAATGAATTACTTTATTTTATAATGTTTAGAAGAAACTGAAACGTATAAAACATGGGAAAGCGATAGTTACGAGAAGTAAAGTAGCAATGGCAAAGGTGAGAGGATGGAATAATTAAGAATAGATATAATTACTTATCATGCGACTATAATTAGGCATTCATAAAATGATATAATTTGACGGAATTACCTGCATTAGAAGACGTCGCTATTAAAATTAGGATGTAATACATGTAAGGAAGATATTTTATGTTGAGGAACCACATTTTTAATCCTTGGTATCCGCAGATAAAAACGAACTTACAAGTTGTAAGCGCGGTCACATAATAATAAAACAACACAAGAAAGGTTATGTTCTTTTCAAATGACGAAGAGCAATTCGATGCGCGTACACGAGCATCAGCGAGTGTTCTGGATTCAAGAATGTATGTAATTCTTACAGTGCCTCACATTCTATTCGGTCCTGCACTATGCTTTGAAACTCACTTCGGAAAGACTGACGATGAACGGAGCCTTTGCGCGATACATCACTGGTCATCCATCCCCTCACGAGTTTTGACAGATAAATGATACAAGACGCCGAATGGTATAGTACGGTTTAATCGTCTGTCGGTATAGAAAAACAATAATTTGTAATTTTTTTTAGATATTTTATAAACATCCAGCGTAGTCGAATCAGTGGAATTGAAACGCATTCATATGAACGAGGTCCAGCTCCGATTTCCGAATCAAGCTCCCATTGCTAACGCATCTATCATACTGCATTGTTCATGCCACAACCCCATATTGTTACTGACTGAATGCTGGTTGGTTGATAACGGCGGGATCTAAGGAAACCCGATTTTTTGGCACTCGACTTGAGAAATAAGGGGTTCTTATTCAGACATTTTTATTCAGTTGGTATCAGATGGATTTTACCATGAATTTCTACCTTATCGACATAACTTTAGTTCCCGCCTTCGATTTTAGCATC
The DNA here is from genome assembly GCA_030407085.1 of Trichopria drosophilae. NCBI lineage: Eukaryota > Metazoa > Arthropoda > Insecta > Hymenoptera > Diapriidae > Trichopria > Trichopria drosophilae. Next base: position 28,025,578 of record CM059585.1, read on the forward strand.
CCCCTCAAAAGAATCTAACGTAAGGCACACTAGGTCGGTAATGCAGAAAATAACACAACAATTTGCAAGTGGTACAATGTATAAGACGCAATGTATTTTATTTTTCACCCCTTGATAATCGTTCTAATATTTTCGTCCTTCTATATTCCGGGTGTGTACGAAACTACTGAAGTAAGACAACCCACTTACAATTGACCGATTCCATTTCAAATCGGGCAGGGGTAAAATGTTGACATCTCGAAAATTGTTTTCCAGGAAATATGTTGTTCTTTAAGGCAAATAAGGACTTAAGGAGACCCGTATTTTATTGTTTCAGAATTTTTTTTTCAGAGTTATGCGCAATTTAAAATCAGGAACGAAAGTCCAAAACATAGGGTATAAAACTTTTAAAATATGCTGTATTTCCTAAAGTTTTTAATATTTTACCATTATTCCTCGTGTATATTATTATGTTATTGGTATTTTATCGATATCCAATAATGAAATTGACAAAAATAGAAAAATAACAAAATGGCGGCCATTTTTTGAAAAAACTGAAAAGTCAATTTTCTCAAAAACATCATGTTTTTTTCTTCCATTTTCTTTACAGATTACTGATAATATTGGTAACAATATCTGAGTTGCGTCTTGTGCGATAAAAGGCGCTACTCGGCTACAGAAATTTTTTATTGTTTTTAATTTAATGTAGAAATTTTGCCAAGATAGAACATATTTCGTTTTATCTAAATTGTTTCAAAAAGGGAATTCGTCAAAAACGTGACATGCAATAACCCGACATCTCAAAAACCCGACACTTCAACAAACCGAAATTTTCATGACTTTTGCCGTATCAGTTTCTTTTCAGTTTTTATATTGTCAAGTTTTCGAAGTGTTAGGTTTTAACATGTTGGGTTTTTGAGGTGTCGGGTTTTTGGCGTGTCAGGTTTTTGGTATGCTGCCTTAATATATTAGCACATTATCTTTGTCTCAAATATATTCTTAATATAATATTTTTCAATTCCCTTGTAACTTTTTCATTTCAAATTTAATGCAATTCACGGCATACGTTTTTCTTTATGTAGTTAATTTGACTCAAAAACCTGAGGTGCAAAAATCGGACTCCTAAAAAATCTGACACTTCAACAACCTGACAATTCAAAAACTCGCCAATATATGAAAAATAACTTGAAAGAAACCGATACGTCAATAGTCATGAAAATGTCGTTTTTTTTAAGTGTCGGGTTATTGCATGTCACGATTTTGACGTATTCCCTTTTTGAAATAATTTAGATAAAACGAAATATGTCCTATGCTGACAAAATTTCTAGTTTAAATTAAAAACAAAAAAAAATCTGTAGCCGAGTAGCCTCTTTTAGCGCACATGACACTACTCAGATATTGTGACTAAAATTACCAGTAATCTATAAAAAAAAAATGGAAGAAAAAAAAGATGATGTTTTTGAGAAAATTTACTTTTTAGTTATACATTTATCGATTTAGGGCAATGTTCATATAGAATGTCAAAATTCAGGATTGCGGTAGCGACAGTTACGTTTGTGAATATTTATAAATAAAAGTGTAAATATAAACGTGGTTGAGAAGCACAAGCACCTATGTCTCAATAACACATGTATATTTCTTTTGAAAATGTTACTTTTCCAATTTTTTATTTTTTGAACGAAGCAGACTTGTTTGTGGAGGCGACATTGGATTTGTTCTCAAGTAATTTTGGTGTTGTAAATTCGAAAAGATGAATGAAAAGCGATTATAATCTTTGAGGGCTTTCGTGCACAGATGCACTGAAATAATACTTTGCTGTGAATTAAAAAAAAAGCATGATTTTATTCTAATTTCATTGTGCGATTTACCTTACCATGGAGCATTGCGGATGCGACAAGAAAACTTGACTACGTATTTTCGGTTATGAAAGCTCATTTACTACAGAGGGTATGTAATTAACAAACATAACATTCTTCAAACCTTCATGAACAATATATTTCAATACAAAAGTAATGTAGCGTTGTTTGTAAAAATAATGTTTACTAAACGGAAGAAAAATGTGGAAATTAAATTCGACGGAGTTTTTGATGCGTTTTAATGAGTTTCTATGATGGAACTTAATAAAAATATATGGATGATATACTTTAAGGATTACTTTGATATATATCATACTTTTAAAGTCATATTACTTTGTCTAAGTGCGATAAAATGCAAATAACACTAAATCTAAAGGTTCTGGAGATTTGCCCATATAGTAGTAGAGTAGTTAGCTGGAAAAAGTGTCCTTCCCTAAAACTTTCAATAAATTAATCACTGGATATATTTTATTTTTTATGAATTGCAAATTTATGTATTCATTTTATTGGGTATGACCGCAGATTATCCGCGGTATATGTTAGTTTCGGAGGCTCGTAAGAAACTATAAATCCGGTAAACTCAACTTATAAGTGTTCAATAAAAAGTTTAATGTTATGAAATTAATAAAAAAAATAAAATATAGAAAATAGGATGCCCTTTTTTTTACTTAAGATGTATATTAATATTTAAAGAATGTCAATTGAGGGGCCAGATCGTAGAACCGGGCATGTGGGATTTTAGTTGGCCCCTGGATTTCTTTGGCTATAACTCGGCCAATTGTCAAAATTTTGATCTGCAATTTTAACCGACAATTGTGAGTACTTCTTATAGTATTCTGAAAACAATAATGTAAAATAGAAAATATTTTAAAAAGGCATAACATTATCTTTTGTTTCTAATAAACAATGGTATACAGATGGTTTGTTTCAATGGCTACTAGATCAATAATTTGATTACTAATGTATACCTTAGACATTGGTTGCTTACATTTTCGGGGTCGCTGATTACGAATCTGATCTTAACATATCTCGAAAAGTTTAATTTACTAAACTTCAGTGTCAGCTGCAGTGCAGGATGTCGGTTGGTCGTAGAATTCATTTAATAACAATTTTTGGAGCCATTGACGTCATAATGTCTATTGTGCGATCTTGTAAATGTTCCTTGGTGTTTACATAAGGGCTGCTATGAAACATATTTTTGACACGTCTTCAACAAAACTCATTCATTGGTACTAAATATGGGGAATGTAATGGCTTTAACATCTGCGTGCTAAACTGGTCTTCCTATTAGGTATAGGGGAGAACGGGGTAATTCCAACCTACCTAAGCAAAATTGATTTTTAAGGTAGAGAATGTGATTTAATGAATTTGTACGTTATGCTTTTTGAAAGTGTATTGCATGGGTAAACATTTATCGATATTATTAATACCTTGTTATAGGTCTATTATAGGATTATACCTCCATTAGTAAAAAATTGCAATTCTTCAGATTCTGTCAAAGTATGGGTAATTCCGACCCCTAAAGGTGTAATTCCGACCGCGATTATTTTCAGCACAATTTCGTAGTGATTTATAGGTTTAATTTACATTTATTAATAATAAGTAAAGAAGATAATATTTTGCTATCACAATAACTTATTTATGTACAACACTACGTACATAGATCACATACCTACTCTACATTGTTGGTCAAAAATGAAAACGCAAATAGTCACTTCTAATATCGCACGAGAAAACAAGCGAAGCAAATTCAAATGTTGTGGTCGAAATGTAGAAAGAAAAAAACATCAACACATTTGTGATACATTATATACAATGTATACATAATATTGCATAATATGGTTGTGATAAAAAGCAAACGAAAATAAACTCGAAAAAGGACGGTCGCAATTACCCCGTACATTAGGGCTCGGAATTACCCAGCACGTTCGTTATTTAAAAAAATACACGCACTTAAAAACACATTCTCATCTCACTAAAAACCAAATTGATTTCATTAAATATAAGGTTAAGGCTTTCTAAATTACTTGCGTTTGATTCGTTTGCACAATAATTTCAAACTATATTTACTTATTTATAATACTACAATTTCTAAATTAGCGCGGTAAGAAACAATAACATCTTTGCCACATGGTTCAATGCAAAGTAAATAAACAACTACCGCAATCAAAATAGTTGTACTCATCAGTGTTTTCACAAAATGTCAATAACATTACGGGATGTCATATTGTAAGCGAGATATTACGGGGGGTCGGAATTATCCGACCTGTCGTAATTACCCCGTTCTCCCCTAAGTATTTTTCCTTTATGTTTATGTTCAGTTGAGGCTCTGTGGTCTACTCGCTTTGTGCGATATTGAAAATTGAGAATTTCAAAACGGGGTTCACAAATTTTTGCCTTTTGTCTAGTAATTTATGTTTTGTTTTTGTACCACCCCATGCAATGATACCATAAAACAAGATATTAGCAAGTAGTGCACGGTAGACTATTAACATCTTTGTTGTAAAATTGGTTTTAGCTCAGCAAAGGATAAATATCGTAACTTTGCATTAACAGTGTTAGAACAGTAATCCAGTCGTAGGTACGAATATGTAATCAATTAGACAATATGGATTTATTGTTTAATTTGTGTTGTTTAAATATGGACAATTGTATTTCTCTCTACATATGTCCGTACAATTTGGCATATGTATTTTAATACTGAAGTCCTGGAGAATACTGTCTACGTAGGAACCAAATGGAACATAGACTGTCTTCTCCAAATTAACTTCTCTCTCTTCTCCAAAATAATTTTCATGAAACCAGTGCTGTAATGCTTGAAATTCTTTGGTAGCTATTTTCGACAGATTACTCCAGGATTTGTTCTTCGAGAATATCACCGTATCGTGTGCCAACGCACGAACTGCTATTTTTTGTGACGCTAAACATATCATTACTGTGTAAAAATTAAACAAGGGTCCTGAAATTGATCCCGCCGTACATTATGAGTTACATTCACACGCTCGCTTGATGAATTTTCTATTTTGATTCTATAACTTCTTCCAGTTAGATTATTTGTATAATATAATAAAACGATTTAATGTTTTAAATAATTGTTTTAGATTGCACTTGAAGAATGAAGCATCTACTATATATTTGGGCCATTCTACAGGAAACCGTACACGAGGTCAGTTCGCGTGTGTACTATCATATTTGACCCACAAAAAAAAGGCGTACAAATTTTACGCATAGCATCACACTGGTTTGCAAGAAAGGTTGAGGTTTGTTTATTTCAAATTTCTTGTATTTATTAAATGTTGAGGTCATATGTGGACAAGTAAAGAGTAAACACAAATATTTTCCATATGGGAGTGCCATAAAATTCAAGATTAAAATGTCCAAAAAGTGTGCTTTCTTCACGATAAAGTCAATATAAACTAAAATCGAATAGAAACAAAAAGTCTAATTGGGCTGCAATAAAAGCTTAGAACTTTTCGACCCAAATGAAAAGGTCACTGTCGATAGTGGGAGAACTTTTAACCGGTGTTCGAGTTAACAAACTTTGGGTATAACGTTCAATTAACGCTTAATTGTTATTATTTTTTCTTATAACCTATAAAATTAATTTTTTCATGGTTCGTCTATTCATTCATTCTTCCAAGTTCTCAGTAATAGATAACGAAGAACCGGTACGAAAACGGGGAAAGTCATTCTCCTTAAAATGGTTGAATGAGTTTTCTAGGTTGAAACCCGCAAAATATACGTAGTTTACGAAAAGAACGTTGTTGTACAGAAAATCGGAACCTCGAAAAAACAAAATGACGGATGTTCACGAATTAAAAGTTGCCAAAAACGAAGTGCGACGATTCCGTAAAATAACGAAGGTAAACATCCTGTTAAAAAGATTAAGAAATCCCAGCTTAGAATAAGTGTCACAATTGGTTCCCATATTTAGCGATGAAAGTACCCATCAGGCAACGCGTAAATTACTGTGTGTAGCGGTTAAATATTTATAAAAATGTGGTTCGGTACCATATAATTAATAGAGTTAATAAAATGTGGTGATGATTCGTTGCATTTATTTTGAGTCCCGAAAAAAAAACATATCTCTATTAACAATATTTTCGCGATAGCAACGGATGATGCTAGTGTAATGCGTCAAATTACATTTATAACGAATTAAAATAACAGGTTCCCCAACCACTAACCAAGGACTAAACCTCTGATATTAGGCCCTTGGTACCAAAAGAATTAATGTACAAAAGGTTTTAAAAATATAATAACATGAAAGAAACACTTCGAAACCATCTAAATATCCTTAAGTTTAAAATATAAGGGACTGGAAACATAAGCGACCTGCAATATAAGAATTACAATAAAATTACACCACTGATTTTCGAGGTTCACACAACATGAACTTAATGTTATAATGCACCCAACGTTCTTCACAATCCTCGCAATATCCGCACGAGTAATAATGTTCTGTTTTAATTTCAAACAGCGGCATTCATATACCACTGATGAGGCTGCCATAGCAAGCACTTTAAAGGGTCAAGTCTTTTCTTAAACCATAAACATACTTGTTTTTCGGTTTCTCTATCCCAATCTTCCATCTAACCCTACCTGCATGTCCTAATTAAAAGCTACTTCAAATAGTTCATTGGCAGCCATACTTTCAAATATCAAATCCTACCTTTCAATTCATTCTAGCCCTTCGCTAAAAGCTACTCCTTGTCTTTTGTTGATAGCTAAACTGTCAACAATTTCATTGAATATTACTCACATTTTTTAAACTTGTAATTAGCAAGAATAAAAAACGATACATGGAGGTTTATTAGAAATTGCAGAGGCACTGACCCAGCTCATCCGCTTTGACCAACCTCTGCACGTTTAGGTCTTGAGGACCACCGCAAGTGGTCCGTCAGTCATTTTTTATTTACGGTATTTGGTGAAAATTTCTACCTTATCGAATGAGCACTTTAGAATTAACCCCTTAATACTAAATTTGATAGAATATGTAATTGAAAATTTAATTTTCGCCTACCGTTAGTTTCAACTTTTGTACGAATATTTCATTATTATTATCGGTGAATATACGAAACGTAAGCTTTTTATAAAATTTCATTGAATTTGCTATTAATTGAACATATCTCTTTTTTTACAACATGTATTGTTTGGACATATATTTTAATAACATTGGGTTATAAAAGTTATGCATATTCAAGTTTATAAGAATGCATTACATTTTTTCGTTTCAAATTCTTTCATTAACCTATCCGGTGCACATTTTTCTGATGAACCATTTTTTATGAATCTGAGTACTTGAAGGTTTTTGGGGTCGCTGATCACGAATCTGAACTAAATTTGGAAAATGCAAAATGTCGGATTCAAGGCGTCCAACTAAAATGTAAAAATTTGCTCGATCCCCTGCTGAAATTGAGATGAAATTGGGTACTCGTGAGGGTCACTGATTATGAATCTGAACTCACATTTTAAAGATTCAATATGGCCGACCAAAAATGTAATCTCAATCAGGTAATATTTAAAATTTTTGATCGGCCATATTGTATCCGGCATATTGAATTTTTAAAATCTGAGTTCAGATTCGTAATCGGCGATCCCAAAACATTCCTAATACCTATTTTAATATCGATCAGATAAATTTTACGTTTTGGTTGGCCATATTGAATCCGCCATTTTGAATTTTCAAAATCTGGAGTACAGATTCGTAAATAGCAACCTGAAAAATCCCCGAATACCCAGTTTCACCTCGATTCAATTGAACATTTTCCAGCGACTGCATTTTTTCTATAAAATGACGATTTTGAGTTGTTTATTTGTTTATAAATCATAATGTTAAATAAATATTGATTTAAATGCAATATTATGTACTTGTTCAACTTCCACTTATATTGGTTTTTCAAAAAAAAACGGGCGCAAATGCATTATTTTGTCTTTAGGTATTAAACTGCTCCACCGGTAAAGTAGGAAATTTCACTAAAAACGTAAATTCAAAAGGACTGAATAAAATTTTCAAAATTCAGGCTCTGTATGGGCAATCGTAAGCACTGTAAACAGTTTCCTAGAAAATAACAAAGGTATTAATTGAGAACCGACCAAGAATTTTCGGAAATAAGTGATTTTTATCTATTTCCGAAAATTCTCGATCAGTTCTCAATTAATGTCTTTGGCATTTTCTAGGATACCGTCTGTAGAAATTAAAATTGCCCTTACAGAGCCCCAATTTCCAAAAATCGTTTCAATCACTTTTTATTTGCAATTTTTAGTGAAAATTCCTACCTTATCGGTCGAGTACTTTAGAACCCCCTTAAAAACTAAAATTTTCAACTGGGATCCGGTGGCTAATATATTCTCCGATAACGAAGAATCTTTCTAAATGATTTTCGTTACTTCATGTTTGATTCAGCAGTGTTCACCAATTACGAACTGAGAACCAGGCACGAACAATCGAAAATTGCGTAGAAAGATGACCAGTTGTTGGATACCCATTGCGGTCACCATAGACTAATGAAACTCTAGAACGACGCCCGAGCAATTTGGAACAAGACCACTTGGTCGATTTCCCGCACTTTTTAGCATTTCTTACGTTTAGGTTTAAATTAAAACCAATCAGAACAATTGTTTACGGAAGAAATTCCTTTTTAAAGAGTACTAAGTTTTTTTGTATTTTTGCTTATCATTACACGGATAAATTTTCACTTTAAAATCACAAAATAATTGTGGCCTTTTGGCATAAAAAGGGTTAATATTTTAAGCTACAACTTGGCAGAAAGGCTTATCTTTGCACCTGATCAAGTATTCTAATGTGAAATAAAATCTGGAATCCGACTCCAAAACGCGGGTGACTTCACTTGATATGCTACTAGATAAGAAATTTTGCAGTAAACAAGTGTTCTGATTGGTTCTGACGTACACGTAATAAATACTATAAAAGATCCCATAATTTTGATAAAATAATAAATTTCATAATATTATTATAAATATTAATTGTATAATTATTTATTTACATTTTACGAAATAATACCAATTTATTTTCTAACCCTGAAAAATTAATAGGTATTCAAAAATTCCATATTTGTCAACCAGTGGAGTGCACCCAGACGATGCTAGCGCCATCGAACTTATGCCTCAATAATAGCGTGTGCAAGACTTGCGAGTGTCAACCCCGTGGTAGGAACTAAAATTACCTCATTGGTCGAGGCGTATGACGCCATGTTCATAAACTTGCACATACGCGGATAATTGTTTTTTAAATTTGCAACAAGAGCGGTTCGAAAATGAAGACTTTATAACAATTACCATAACTTTTTTGTTTAAAACATAAACTGAGCCTACAAAATGGACCTATAAAGTAAGAACACTTTTAAAACCCTCTTCATTGTTTGTACAGAAAAAAAAGTTTACATTCCAACTCTTTTTTGACAAATTTAAAGGAATTTTGGATTGTTTCTTTCATCGCTATACTTTTTTGGTACTTACCTAAACTGTTTGGTACTTACCTAAATGAAATTTAATAAATTCGTAATATGTATATCCTTAACCCTTTCAGTCACGACTTTTTCCAGTACATAATGGTTTTTTTCTTAAATTTGGTATACAGGGGTTTTATCGAGCCGCTGATTACGAGTCTGGTATCAAATTTACAAAATTCAAAATGGCGGATCCAATATAAGACCAAATTACCGTTTCTCAGCATTTTAGTCGGCCATATTGGATCCGCAAATATTGGGGGGACCATCGTATTATTATTTTTTAATAACATTTATTGGAGTCTTAGGAAGGTTAGGAACAAAAAAACCGTGACGAAATCAATGACGAACCACTCATAAACAATGAAACGTTAATACCATGTGGGATACTGGTGTCCCGCTGTGACTGAAAGGGTTAAACGTAGAGAAACAAAACCAAAATTAGGCAGTGAAATCTTTCTTTCTCGGGTATCGAAACATCACCAACATCTATAGAACATAAATGTGACTGTCGTTCTCTGGTACGATTCAAGAACGACTGTCCAAATTTTTGTGTTACTTTCCACAGTTACATTTAGAAAGTGTACTACTTCTTGATGTAATTTATAATATCAAAAAAAGTACTATTAACCCTTTAAGGCCCAACAGTTTCGAATGAAACCACTTTTGTGTTCGAACATTCATAACTTTGTCAAAAATTAATCAATTTTTCAGTTCTAAACGCCAAAGATCCACAAATTTATATTACTTTTAAAAAAAAATTAAAGTGCAATAAATTTACAACAATCTAATAATTTTTATTATAATCTTTAATTATATCTATATTAAAAAAAAATGTTTTTGCTAAGGGTTGTTAAAAGAATTGTTAAATTACTTCAAGTAAGGTTCATGAAAATTACTACTCCGGGGTTTTTGGGGTCGCTGATTACGAATCTGATGTTAGTTTTTCAAAATTAAAAATGGCGGATCCAATATGGCGGAAGAAAAAATTTGAAAATTGAAGTGAATCCAATGAAATTTTAAAAGTCATCCGCCATATTGGATCTGCCATTTTGAATTTTGAAAAACTCACATCAGATTCGAAATCAGCGACCATGTAAACCCCCTAGTAACGAATTTCAAGTGAATCCAATGAAATTTTAAAAGTCGACCGCCATATTGGATCTGCCATTTTGAATTTTGAAAAACTAACATCAGATTCGAAATTAGCGACCACATAAACCCCCGAGTAACGAATTTCAAGTGAATCCAATGAAATTATAAAAAAGTCGTCTGCCATATTGGATCCGCCATTTTGAATTTTGAAAAACTAACATCAGATTCGTAAGGGGCTGTACTTAAATTACGTAACGCCGAGGGGGGGGGGGTCCAGGCCAGCGTTACACCCATTGCTAAGGGTTTGGCAAATAGCGTTACGAGGGGGGGGGGGGGGGGTCCAGAATACCAAAAAATTGCGTTACGTAATTTAAGTACAGCCCCTAACAACCAGAAACATTCATTAACATTCAGAACAATTTGAACTTTCTAAATTACTTATTTGAAATAATCCTTTTAAATTTTGACTCTGCAATAGAAATTTAAGCAGGAAAAATAAAATATCAGTAGTTTTTGTTAAAAATTCATGATTGGCCAAACAAAAAAGACAAAAAACCCATAAGAAATGCAAAAGTAATCTTTATAAAACATATTTTGTGTTCAAACGAAATATTAGTTTTTGAAATTTTGAAAAATCGAAGAAACATTCTGTTAGCATTGTTATAAATTGGGAATATCAACTATAAACACTATTGGTTTAACGATGAGGATTGGAAAATTGTTTGTAAGGCAGGGAGTCGTACGAGATCGACGGTTTTTTAAAAAAAGTGTCAGTATGAAATGGATTTAATGTAAACATTATACAGCCTGTGACAAAAAGTTTAATGCTTTCGCTCCTATATCATTACCCTTTGTAATCTCCACACTGTTTTACAATCTTGCCGTCTTAATATTACATTAGCATAGTATAGTTATTATTATACCAGGTTCACACATTATTGGCAGCATGGTAAGAGGATTTCATTGTTGTCCATAACGTACGTTTTCCACCCCTGGTATATCATAATAAACGTTTCCCAAAGTGAAAAACATGTAAAAACACGAACTCCCATGAAGTGGTACAGAACTTTTAAGAAGGGGAGGTTGCGCATTGAAGTCCCTTCCATTGAAATCTTGAATGATTATATTTTTTTTTTTTTTTCTTTTAATTGATAGAATATTTTTAATTCCTGTCTGTGGCTCGAAGTTTCTCTTCAACAGCTTCCTCGGATGCTTCCGAAAGATCCGTCGCTTGTATGTACTTTTGTACACCCACTAAGGATTTCTTCAGCGCGTCGAAAGAACTCGAGTACAACATCTTCTTTTTAACTTTCGCTGTGTCCGGACACCACGACATAAGGAACAACTTTTGTTTCTTGGAAGCCTGAAAATATAAATTAATTAGTTTATTAATTAACTCATATAATATTTGTTTATTAATGTTTTTACTTAAAGTATTTACATTAAAGTTTAACGCTTATCGTGTTAATGTGTTTCAACCAATATTGATATTTACGATGAAATCGGACCACAATAAGGTTAGGACTTTGTTATTAACCTTTAGACTGGCGGAAAATCAATATTTTGACGCATCATAAAAACTTGTTTAGTTTAATTTAATGTTTACTTTTAGACTAAAATATATATTAATTTATTATTATTTTCACTTATTAAATCATTTAAGATAAATTTACCCCTCCACACCCGTTTTTACCTACCCCAAATCCACTAAATCTGTATTTTCTACATTGTGCAAGTGGTCATTATTTTGTTTCCTTCAGACTATAATTACAAGAGAATACATTTTTAGTGTACTTACGCTACAAAATAAATAAAACTTGAATATCATATTTGATAGGGTGGTTTTTTATTTTTAATTATTTCAGGGGTTGTTCTTGAATTTATTGTATTTTCGTCATTAGATTTGGATTGTTATCTTCCGAACAAGAAGATATATTAACACTTAGGGCCGATTTCACCAACTCCAGTTAAAAGTTAATCAGTGATTTAACGTCAGTTTAACCGATCGTGATTGGTCGATTATGGATTTAATCATCGATTAAGTTTTAATTGGATTTTGTGAAATCGGCTCTTATTTTTCTAAAATGTGTGTCTTAATAGCGACTTACTGTCCGATATAATTTATAATGGTATATATCGGACCATCTCAAAAACATTAAACACGATACTTTTCTCGTTCGATCTTGTTGGCAAAAAAACATTTGGTAGCATTTTTGTCCGCAATAATTCGGGCGCAAGAGGATTAAGTAAAGTCTAGTAGTCAAAATTATGCTTATACATCAATAGAAATATTTTGAAGAGTTACTAAACTATTCCAAGTTTAATTACAAGGGATCTTTATCAAACAATGACATTTTGTTGATACAACTATACAATTTATTGTATATTTTGTCCTTATAGTTACAAGAAGCTAATAGTTGAAGAGAATTATAATAACTAAATGTAATCAGAATATGTATATAGCAACTTCAATTATACCTTCAGCAGTTTATTTCATTCACAACAATAAAAATTGATGAATTAAACTTTACTTGTAAGAACCAAACGATGAGATCACAGTAAAAAATATGTCATGAATACAGATATAATGACTGAGTATGCTAATTATAGAACGCTCATTGTATTGTAATATGATTAATATTCTTGGTTTTATAAATTATTTCTTTAGAAAAATTACAATAAGCTTAAATTTGACCTACCTGGAAATGTTAACTCTATGCCACAAATTTTTTGTTTTTAATCAAAGTAAAAATAAAGTAGAGAATATATATTCATTTTTAAACGCCTTACTCAACCTTTTACATACAATTTCTTCCATAGTATTTTGCCATTCATCATTTTAAGGTCATGATGCGATTAAACAAAACTTGAACTAATTAAATTTAAAAAAACAGATTTACAAGATTTAGATTCTAGCGGGTATGGTCCGAGATGAAACACCACAAAAAGATACAATATGTATATTAAAAATATATTATTAAAAATATTTCCTTTCGTTCGATAAAGAACAAATTTTTCAATTTATATAATTAAGTTATTCGCTCAATTTTTAAGGTAATGGTTACTCCATGAGCACAAATCGGTGCTGGAATGAAGACCAAATAACATCTATTTAGTTGAGTTCGATTTCTGAACTTGGTCCTATTTATTCCGCTATTCCAAAAATTTCTTATATATTAAAATTACTTTCACTTAGGAAACAAATTGCGGAAAAGAAAATTCTTATTCCATTGAACTAATTAAAGTCATTGATCTTACCTCAGAAGTTCCCTGGCACTGGTGAGTGTATTCGAAGTCGTATAGACCGTAACGGCATTCTCCAGTACCACCTTTTTGCAAATCTGCTAGAAAAGCGTCATAGGCTGCATCTCGGAGTCCAATTACCTCAACATCAATTTGCTTTTCATCTTTAATATAAAAGATTACGTATCGATGTTTCTTATCTTTCTTTATCTCTTCATAGGTAGTCTTACAGACATCGGCAACAGTTACTCCAGATGCCTAAAATCATAAATGCAATTCGTTAAGTAGTAAATATATTTTAATTTACTGCAATCTGTTGTAATTTGCAGATTTACAAGATTTAGAGTTAAACTGATGAAAAATGCATTCTGAACCACTATTATAGGTTGATATATATTTTTTATAGGTAAAATTTGACAATTACAAATATATGATACATTAAATATTGTCTTAGATAAGAAACCAGTAAGGAAAATATAAATTTCAGAAAAATATATTGAAACGCATTATAAAACGTAAACACTCGTTCAACAGTAATTCACTAAATTTCAATCTTTACAATATTTAAAAAATAATTTATTCTTGATTTTTCTACTCTCTTTACAAGGTAGATACTATCATATACTGACACCCTGTACGAAAACTACCACATTTGTGTTTAAAATAATGCACGAAAAGATAATTAGATAAATAGATATTAAAATTTTCTACTGATTTCTTAATTCTGGCAACTAATTTTTGAAATTTATATTTTTTTCTTAACAATGAGTGAAGTAAGTACCATGTTGGTAGAACAGAGAATTACTACTGACCAATCAGTGACTCACAGTGTTTGCCAGTCAGTGTGTATGACACATTATATCGGACATTACCAGACTTTGAAGGAAAATGATTAAAAAATGTTATTGATACCATATTTGGAAATATTGTTTGATTTTAACGATTCAAAAAACTTCTGTGAATTACAAGAACTTTTTAATGCTTTTGAATATTTAAAACTTCAAGAACTCAACATCGTTATTAATCAAATCAACTCGGAAGTTTTAGTACTGAATGAGTTGTACAAAAATGAAATGTAAAAAGTGTAATTATACACCTACTGAAAAAAAATACTAACAAATTTTAAATATTTTAAAAACAAACTATTAAGGACTTAATAGTGTACATCTATAAAAATGTACATAAAAATGTTATTATTTGCTAATAAAAAAGATTATGCTTATATAGTTTGTGTTTTTATAATACTGTGTACAGGTCAAAATATATAAAATATAAATTATAATTATTATAAATATATCGAAATAAAAAGATGAATAAAAACTAAAAAATGGATAAAAATAAATTACGTTATTGTAAAAAATTGAAAATTGTAAATTATTAACGTTTAGACATGAATGAACCAATTTAAAATTGTATTACGGTAAAAAATTTAAATTATTTAATGCAGTATTTGCCACTACAATAAAATTATCTTCACTTGAAATTCATGAACAAAATTTAAATTTGGTTAACAAAATTTTATCAAAATTTCTCGACCGTTTTGTTTAAATAAGTAAAAAATGTTGCTTAGTAAGAATGGTTACCATAAAAATGTTAAAAAGTATTAAAAAATAATAAAAAATATATATTAATAAATATTTGAACATTTTCGGTCCAATTATTTAAGACCCCCTTCGGAAATATTAATTTGTATTTAAAAGAAAAATGCACAGAGAAAATTCATGACTCTTTAATTGTTTTAAAAAATATTTTTGAGAGGAAATTATTTTATTTAATTAATTACATTATTTAGTAAAACAATTGAGAGTTGTGTTGTATTATATATGATTATCCATCTACAAAGTTTAATCAGTCTATTAAAAAACGGGTAACTCTTTTAGCAAACAATAGTATTAACAACAATAAAAACAAACAAAAATAATAAGTTGCCCATATATTAAAGATCTCAGTGAAAAAATTACAAAAATCTTCAAAAACAACAACATTAAAATAGTTTCTACCCCTTTTAACACAAATATTTCACAAACCAAATACGGAAAAGATAAATTACCAGTACAAAAACAAAGAAATGTGATCTACAAAATACTTTATGCACTGTGATAAGTTATATATCGGTTAAACATATAGACTTCTAGAAGTCAGACTTAATGAACACAAAAAGAACTATAGAAATGAAACGGATCACAAATTCGATTACAAAAAAGCAAAGATTCTTGCTGCAGAAAAAATGTTTAACATAGAAAACTTTCTTATTAAAAAAGAAGAAAAACATCTACCTGAAGTATATAATCCTTTACTGCATTAAATAATGTAAATTTTCTACTGTAATACAATGTTAAATCAGTTCATGTTTTCTTGGTACTCAAAATGCACACAGTTATAAGCCTATGTATCCTGTTTACTATAAATTCGAGCAATACACACATTCACTGTCTGTTTTGAAGATAATCCGAATACAGGGTCGAAACGTTAATAATTTACAATTTTCACCATTTCACAGGAACGTAATTTATTTTTATCTATTTTTTAATTTTTATTCATCTTTTTATTTCGATACATCTATAATAGTGTTATAATTTATTCAAATTTAAAATGGTCCAAGAATATGAGAAAGATTATATTTATATAAAATGGTGAATGCAGTTCATTTTGTTATTATAATATCTTTACTTTAATACGTCACAAATTTAACTTATAGGATTATGTGCGTATCATTTCTCAAAATTATTGGCTGCACTCTAACATTATTGGACTCAATTGCGGAGTCCAAGAAAGAGTAATTGTTAAATTTCACTCATATAGGCTTCAATTTTACTCTTTTGGAGTCACATATGCTCCTTTGGGGTATTTCATGCTAGGTTTGAATCCCTTTACTGGTGTAGTTATATACTGCATCGAAAACTGGTTACTATGTGGCCGGCCAATAAACATGTTTTATTTCAACTCGCTATAACTTATTCAATTCTGAAAATTTTGAAACAAATAAAAAAAGAAATTGTTCGTTACATTTTTTTGCATCTAATGAAAAATGAACAAATTATATATCTCAATAAACAATGAAGTTTTTCAGAGTCTCGAAGCACATGACGCGTTGATCATCGACTGCCACCAACTTTAAACATTCATTACTTTTTGACTATTAGAGCAATAAAGATAAAACTTTACAGAAAATTTATTCATACCATTGTGAATAACTTTCTTGCCGACAGTTTTCGGATACTTGAAATTTGCTCGATAAATGAAGAGCAAGAATGTATATTTTGCAGTTGCGTAGAAAAAAATTAATAATTTTATTGTTTATTGATATATACAATTTGTTATTTGACTATTAGATGCGGAAAGCTCTATGAACAATTTCTTTTTTTATTAGTTTCAAAACCTTCAAAATTGACTATGTTATAGCAAGTTGAAATGAAAAATCCAGCTGCGTAATAACTAGTCCTGTCTAGACGGCATTCAGTCGCCTTTTTCTTTTTCCGTATTTATTGATGCCATTAAACTACACTTTGACTCCAAAGAACTAAAATGTAGTCGAACCCGGCCTACCCTATTTTCTACTCCTTTAGACTGAAATTTGAGTTCAATAATTTTATAGAGTGTGGACAATTATGATTATGAAAACAAATTAAATCAGAACCAGATTTTACTAAATGCCTCATCTGTTTAACTAATGATCTCTACAATAATACATACTTATAGCTACAAATACATATGCCAAAAGGCAAGTTACCGCTGATCCTGTTTTCCAAACTGACCTAATTTAAAATATATGTTGATTTTGGAGTATTGGAAAGAATTCAACATAAATTTTTTCTCAATGTAACTTTCAAAATGAATAAACAAATGCAACCTTTTTCTCATAATTATAATGCGATCGCAATTGAGTATAACATCTCTAAAATCTAAATTTCTAGTCTCTGACCTTATTTTCTTACACAAATTAGTGCATTTTGCTATGTATTGGTATTTTTTATTGAATAAATTTCAGTGGTGTACTAATTATAATAACACTAGAAACCCTAACATCTTTACTTTAAGCGTGCCATGTATGAATTACTATCAAAAGGCTTATGTACATAGATTATGTAAATTAGCAAATTCAATTGTACCAAATGGTAACATAATTGAGGATTCTTACTATGTTTACCAGGGTTGGGTAAGTTTATTTCTTCTTTTAAACTAAGTTAAGTTAAAGTTAACTGTACAAAAAATAACTAAGTTAAGTTAACTAATAATAAAGTTAAAAAGTTAAACAGTAAAAAGTTAAAAGTTAAAGAGTTAAACAGTACAAAGTTAAAAGTTAAAAAGTTAAAAGCTAAATAGTAAAAGTTAAAATTAAACCGTTAAATATTAAACAGTTAAAAGTAAAAAACTTGACAAATAACATGTACACTTAACGGTTAAAAGTAAAATGAATAAAGATAAAAGTTAAAATCAACAGTTAAAAGTTAAAATTTAAACAGTTAAAAGTTAAAAGTAAACTTAATTAAGTTAAATTAATATTAATTAACTTTTTAACTTTTAACTTAACTTTTTAATTTCCCACTACCCAACCCTGATGTGTACCAAGAAAAGTTAAGTCACTAGTTCATAAGTTTAATTAAGATTGAAAAGTTAAGAGTAAACTTAATTAAGTTAAGTCAAAAGTTAACCATCTAAAAAGTAATTAAGTTAAGTTAATATCAATCAACTTTTTAACTTTTTAATTTCCTACTACCTAACTCTGATGTTTACCAAAGAAAATTTAACTCACTAGTTCATTTAATTAAGAGTGAACTATTATTAAACAACAGTCATCAAAACCCTTAATTTTAGATTACAAAGTTGATATAAAGTTACAAGATTAAAAGTAATAAAAAACACATATGGCAAAATTAAGTCGAATATGTGTTTAAAAACAATAAATATTTTGGTTAAACATTGTGTCCAGAACAGAGAAATTGGTTTTTCCGGAAGATCGAATGGCCTGGGGAGGGGGTAATATGAGTTTCTCCCGCCTTTTAGGCCCCGTTAACGTTAACCTAACCTATAATGGAACATATAAACTTTTTTAAAAAAGTTGCTTTTGTGCGTTTTGAAAAACGTTGCTGAAATTATTATTTTAGCGTATATTTAAAAAACCGCTTTTTTTTTATTATTTAACGGGCGGAATCGCCATTTTACGTAGTTTTTGCATATAAATGAATCGTAAGATTTGCGAGAGCTGCAGGTCGACTTCCTAGATGGCGCCATACTTCACATTTGTGTATGAAATGTAGGAACTGCAGAAACCCATATATAAAAAAATCGAAGCCTTTTTTTTTTATTATATAATTTTTGTTGTCGGGTGATGACGGGTTCATTCGCCATGTAAAATACACGCGCTACATTTTATGAATTTCGATATTGTAGAGGCAGAGTCGTTTAACCGCACCACGTGTCCGAGCATCGCGTATATAACTTTAGAGTGAGATCCTGGGATCTTTCTTTAGCATTGATTTCGTGCGTGGGAAGACTTTATTTTAGTCCGTCCTCCCGTTTGTTCGAAAAACAAGCCGAGGCTGCCGTTTGTAATAAACCAATGTATTTCGAATACCCCACAGTGTAATTAATGCTTTTTTACATCGATCGAAATTTATGCCCTTTAGTAAATCGATACCTCATTGCAACGGATGCTACGAAAAAAAAAAGCGTGAAAACTAGGAGAAACGCATTTTTCGTCGAAATAGTTTCGGAACTACGGTAAGAATGAAAGCGTATCGCACGCTTAAAATTTCCAAATTCACGCTTATAGCACGCTCCAACTACGCTGGAATTACGAAAAAAACATTTACTCAAGCATTTCATCGTTTGTAAAAAATACGATAAAAAATAGTATCCGAAAAATCTTTTGTCTAGAGAAATTTTTCTGGATACTACTTAAATTACTCTCACGGAATTTCAAATAAATGTGGTAGAAAAATTCTAAAAATAAACGTCCATATAAGCCTATGCTAGACCCAAAATGGATTTTGACTAAAATTGGAAAAAAGATATATATATATATATTCGTTTTTCTCTTTCTCTTTTTAAAAATAAAAATATATAAGTTTAGACTCAAACATTTAATGTAATTAAGATTAATATTCATACATTTTTATCCTCAAGCATTAGTAATAATGTTTAAATACCATAATGATGTCATTGTCTTATGGGTTTTTAATATTATTCTTTTAATCAAGGAATGATGAGTAAGATGACTCAAACAAAGATAATACAGAATTTCATCACAAATTTTAAGGCATTGTTAATTTATGTTTGATTGAATTCTGGAAATTAATAATAAAAAATATTTTAGTAACATTTAATTTTAAATCAATGAAGTGATAAATGTTTTTTTTATCTAACATTTAAAGAGCTCAGTAAAATTAACTAAAAGCAAGTTTTTCAGACATTAATTAGTAGAATTTTTGTTTCTAATTACTATGAACATCAGTTATAAATCTAATTAATTTAATTAATTTAAATAAAACAAAACAAAAATAACTTTTTATTGTTGATAAAAAATTAAACCAAAACGATTCTTGCAACTCTTGTGACAACAAAATAATAATAATAATAATGATAAATACAGAAATTTAGGGATTAACTAAAGTACACTTCATTGGTTGAAAAAAGCAATTACTAGTAATTGAAAGAAAGTTTTTTAAAATTTTAATTTATCTTTTGCAACTATGCAATTTTAACAAATTACATTTCATTTTGAGGACCACAAGTTGGAATTCAAACCTGAATTTGGTAAAAAAATTCTGTAATACTTTGATATCTAAGGTAAATCTTATTGAACATTTTTTAAATTTGTTATATTTTTATGTTTAACATTTAAAATAATTGCTATAAAAATTCATCAAGTGTAGAAATAATTTAAATGGGATTTGCTTTTTTTTGAGCATATGACTCATTATTATTATACAAAATTCAAGGGAAAATTTGATTCTTCATGTTTTCATGAGTATTTTGATTACTGTTTAATTTAAATCTTAATTTAATTTAAATTTAAGGTTGATAGAGATCTTTGTTAATGAGTTGGGGAAGTTACAAAAATATCATGGCTGAACATTTTTTTAATATTAATATATCTGTTATATTTTATGAATTTTGTATACTTTCTTTATATATATCTTTACATTTATTTATAATGATCATAACATTTTGTACACTAAGTAAGAAAAAAAAGTATTTGTAATATTTTGTTTGTAATTACTTGATACTGTGCTCAAATAGTTTAAAACAAATACTTTTCAAGTTACACACAGTGGTATTGAAATGCTATTTTTGATGCACTTTTTCTATATTTGGTAAGTAAGGTTTAGCAAATAAGGAGGTAGACTTAGAATAGTAAGTCATGCAATTTGTGGCAATGTAATTCTACAAAATAGTTATTTGTAACATTTCTATGAATTTACATTAAATATAATACATTACATAATTTGTTTAAAAGTTTCAAAAATAAAAATGTTTTGTTTAATTTATTTGAGATATTTGGTTATAAAACCAGAAAAGTTTCTAGGATTTTAATCTAAACTATTTTTAAATAATTATATTTTCAGCTTATTTTACCATACTTTGCAATAATTCTTATTACAGTAAAATAATAAATTAAAAAATGTATTAAAAGAAATTATTAATTTTCTGAAACAGTAATTCAAAGTGTTTAAACATCTGTGTTTTAAGAAGTAGTAAGTTATAATACAACATTAACAAAAAACAAAATTATGATTATTATTATTAATGTCTTTATTGGCAAATATAAAACTAATGATCTCTACAATAATACATACTTATAGCTACAAATACATATTCCAAGAGGCAAGTTACAAACTGACCTTAAAAATATTAAACATATTTACATCAACAACTGAGAATATATACATTTTTTTATTGGAGTTACTCAGATTTAAGTCCAAATGAATGTTATAAACTGTTTTAAAAAATAATAATTTGAACATTTCGGCTCTAGTACAAAATTTTAGTAAATCTGTATTACACAAAAATATTACAAACTTGTTTATAATAATAATAATAATTTATTGTGGGGAATATACTATTTAACTGAATACTTTTTGAAACTCTACTTTTTGTGTGTAGTTACAGTAAGGAAATGTACTTTTTTATAATTGCAAGAATTAGTATCATTTATGCATTGCACAACTATTAAATGTACAAGTATTGTAAATATTTTTTGGAAAATGCACAATTCATGTATTTCAATTCCAACAAATTTGAAACTTTACAGCAAATATTTTTTATAGATTAGTGAACAACTTTCCCAATGTAAGTTTTCGGAATTTTATAACAGACTTTTTACTCAATATAGTTCGGAAACCATGATAAATTAACGTATAATTTGTAAATTAATATTAACAATTTGACAAACTTTGTATTAAATTAAGCTGGCCTATAAGTTTTGCTAGTGTCTTCTACATATACTTGGAAAATTTTTGCATTTTTCATGTATTTTTCTACATTAGACTATGTTAAGTTTACCAAGATTTAATAAATCCTTCGATACTTTTCCCTGCATCAAAAAATGTACCATCTTTTAAAATAAATATTTAAAAGATGAATCTAAACAATAATTATATATTTTTGGAAAATTGACTGTTTTCCGAGTACATAATCAAGTCAAATCCTCAAATATACTTGGTAATCAAAGTGATAGTAAAACCAACCCAGAACAGACTCATTTTAAATTTGCGATCCTCCGCAGTAATTTCATGTCAGGACATTATTATAATTCCAAAATAGACATTGTTCCGAACAGAATTTTAGACCCCTCAATGTTACAAATTTGGTACTTTTCACTATCGTTTATGGCCAGGGAACAAAGTTCCGAAAATTAAAACCCCGAAAGGCTAAAATTTCGATATTGCGTGTGCCCAAGCTTACTTTTTGGCAAATTTTCAAAAACAAAGTGAAGGAAATCACACTGGATCGAAATTTTGGCCTTTCGATATGTTGATTTTCGGAACTTTGTTCCTCAGCCTCGTTTATACCAAGTCATTCACTGACACACATATTTTCCTTCTTTTGTCTCTATTTTCACATGTTAACCTATATCTTCTGTCTCCTAATTGCGAACATTTGCAGATATTACAGTAACGATCACACATGGTATAAATTGCTTATTCTAGTCGTTTTAAACATGCTTTTCATATTTATCTTTCCGATATTTTGAGAAATGGAGCGGACATCAAGATTGGGCTATATATATAAAAAAACTAAATTTTCCATTCATCGTTGAGTGAAAATTTAATGTATTTTAACGTTTATGACCAATATATGAAACTTATTCAGAACGTTAGATTTTAAGTTTCTAAAATTATAAATATTTTCAAACGGACGATCAATTTATGTTCGAATAAGTTAAAGTGGTAAAATTTATTCGAATTTAAAAATTTCATGCAGATATGGAACCGAAAAAGTCGGAGTCGCACCGTCGCAAAGAAGTGGAAGTATGCGTTTTACAAATCAGCATTTCGACTATTTTGAGACGAAAGACGAAAAAAAAAAACAGGGCAGCTACTGGGAGCGCGAACGAGCAAATCGACAGAAGGGCACAGATGGGACGAGCTAACGAGAGGGATAGAGATAGGAAGACGGGAATGGAACTTGGAAAAAAAAAAAGGCAGCGCGCGCGTGCTCGCTAAGGATAGAGAATCATTTGTTGCGCGTGTGGAAGACTGGAAGCCGAAAAAGGACAACTAAACGACAACGGATTGTCGAGGAGGTCGATAACGAATTCGGCAGATCGGACGATCACCGGGCGGTAACGCAAAAACGGAGATGAATCATCGGTCCGTCCATTTTTCCTTGACTGCACGTATACGCGATGGTTACGTCCGTGGGTCCCGGTGACCCGGCAAATCACCGGAGCCGCCAAACTTCCTGTCGAACGGGAAAATGGAAAAAACTCACGATTCGTATATTAAATTAATCCCCAGGCAAATCTTCCGGCAATTTTCTCCCGTCTGATGTCGCCGGAACAAAAAAATGGCGGCTCGAGCGTCTGCTGCGAGATTCTAACCACAAAGTTGGTGGCCCGGCTTCCATTTCTTGTGTTAAATCGCGTAGTTAAACTATTTAATAGTATAATTACCATGTCTTAAGTTCGTCACCAGCGATAAGGTACGTAAACAAACACTATCGACACTTTCGCGCAACGTGAACTGCCGCCGAAACTCTTGAACGCAGCGTTCAATCGTGGGTCGCACACAGGCCGATCAACGGAAAGGAATAGGGTGTTCCTCGCCCCGCCTCGGCCTCGGTCGGTTCGTTTCGGCAGCCAACGTATCTCTGTGTGTGTGTGTGTGAGTACGAGGGGAAGGAACCTTATGCGCATGCGCCGAAGCAATCTACTCTCGCGCAAGCTTTCTATCTCTCTTTCTCCTGTACTAGCGTATGCGGATCTCTATTGCCCTCTCTTCCCTCTGGACCAGCGCGCGATTCACGAATCTGATTAATCTCCGATTATTTGTACACATATGTATTACAATACATGTATGATCGAGATATACATATGTGGATTTAAACAAATTTTTCTATACCATCTCCCATCTCTATGAATAGGTTGTTCGCGGTTTTCAACGGCGTTTCCGTTTCGCGTGCCTCCTTTTCATAATTCATGGTTTTCGGAAACTTTGTCGCGAGCGTGTCGATTATTGCCGCGATGATCTCGTAAAATTGTTACATACAAACCGAAATGATTTCGGTCAACCAAATTGGCAGGACTATTCGAGGCTCGTGAATTAAAAGAGGCATCACGTTACAAAGTACGCGACTGCGCTGAATTTCGTTCACGCGTCTAGTTCATGTCCAGGATTTTCAAGAAATATGTACGTCTTTTCAGCCTTTTAGGCTCGTTAAAGTTTTGTCATATTTCTAGTCTCCATTGTAGCTTTCTTAATAATCACGAAGTTTTCTTAAAATTTCATCGGACAGATGTCGTGTTGACGTGATGGCCTGGTTAGCCATTCGTAGGATGTAATGTAGGGAAATTGCCTTATATGGGCAGTGGCACGCATCTGGCTCAAAACTCCCAAATGATCGTCGAATGTGTGACTTATCAACGCGCACGTAATTAAACGGAGGATATAATTACCATCGTCAGCTTAGTTTTCCATAAATCGAATTTTTACGTTATTGAAAAATCGGACTCGCGTTAAATTGTGATGAATGAGAATCTCATGAGAAATTGAAACAAATGCCTTATAGTTGTTGGAAATATACATTATATACATCTATTAGTCATACAAGTATCGTACAGAATATAATAATAATAATAATAATAATAATAATATGGTCTTTATTGAACAAAAAAGATTTGCCCAAAGGGCGAGACACAGCAAAAATGCTATTTTACAGCCTGACCCGCAGTGTATATAAAGTTATATTACACGAAAGAAAATAATTTAATAGGTAGTTTTATGAGCATACAATCATGTTTTGAGTTGAAATTTTATGGAAATTACATAAAAATTTCATCACAATCAGGTCAATTTTCATATAAATCACAAATAATAATAATCACGTCTTTATTGGCAATTACAAAAACGAATACAGGATATAAATAATACAAAAATGCCAAAAGGCGAGCCACAGCAATAGCTGTTTTACAGACTGACCAGTTTTATGACAGAAATATTGTCGAATAGTGTTTCCGTAACATAGTGTGAGTACTATACGACATTTATATGAAATTTACAAGGTACATTTTACATGTGATTCTCATGAGAATCCTACCTAAAATTTTTCGCAGGATGGACATGTGCTCTTCTACATTTTAAGTATCGACTTGCTTTTAAGAAGTGAATAGTACTTCAATAAGACGTCAATTCTTAAAAGTATGCACATGTTAATTTCCTAAAACACTCGGGGGAATAATTAATGTACAAAGTTTTGATAGTGTTGTAAACTATTAAAAGTCATTTCGACATTTGGGTTATGATCTTGACTATCTTCAAAATATCTATATGTATCTACAGAGGCAACATGTACCGAGTAGATTATTATGTTTGTAATTATTGGGCATTATAATGCCCGTTTGTTGAAATAAACACAATACAATACAATACAATACAATAACTTTTCATAAAAGATATGAGCATATAAATTACAAAACAAAAGTACTAACTTATATCGATAAATAAAGCCTAGATTAATATATAGATAAATATTAAAATTCGTTGCCCATGTTAAAATTTGTATTCAAGCCTCTCGTTAGGCATGAATACAAATTTTTTAAGCAAAAAATCCTTCTGCTAATAAAAAATAGAAATTATAACAGAACCATAATGGTTATTTTATGATTCTACCATTCTACAAGAAATTTATGAATAATCGGTTCATAAATTATTTAACATCTGTTTTACAACTATTTTGTTTTGATATTTTAGCACTTTAAATGAATTTGGAATCTACTATGTCAATTCATTACGATAAAGTAATTGATAATGAACATCCATTCATTCAAATGCTTCAATATTCAAAATTTGAAGAGATATTTCACATTGGAAAAAATCAAAGAAGAAAAAAATATTAATTAATATTCAAAATGTTGATTATATTTAATATGTATGATAAGATACAAAATGTTGATTGTGAATGAAAATTTATAACTCCAGAGATAACAAAATATTAAAATATTACACCCTTTCTATCCGTAAAAAGTAATACTGAAATATTCAAAATTTCCATATATGCAATTTCAAATATTGTCCTTAAACAATTATTGATTTGTAATAAATTAGATATAAAATGTCAATATTTATGAAATATATAAAATATTTTCACTACGGTGGAAAAAATTTATTCTATTTTACAAAGATTCAGAATGTTCTGAAGATGACCCGCACCAAGAGGTTTTTAAATTATTTTATTATATTGTGACCATCCTTCTATTTTTTATGACCGAAACATATCAATATTTTATTATCAAATCTTTTGAATTTCGAAAATGAGTATTCTATTATAATTCATTACATTACATAATATACACAAATATACTTAATAATATAGGGTTGGTGATTGGGAATATTATTAAAGAAAAATGTAACTGTTTAATATTCTAAATAAAATATTTTTCGTTTAAAAAAGTTTTAACACTTAAATAAATTTTAAGAGCTTTTAATATTAGCAGGTGTAATATGTACCAGAATGATTGTATTTAATGTCTAAAATTCAGTGTAATAAAATATATTAAATTACAATTCAAATTATACTTTATGAAATCTTTATTTTTTGACATTGACCGTTACATTTGCTTTTAATGTTTTTGGTATGTTCTGGTCTAACGTAGAGGACAAAAAAAAGGATGAAAAGACAATAAGAGTATAATAAAGGATTTTGATATAGGTAAATATGGAGTATCAAAAAATATATATCTTTAAAAATAATCTTTAACATTTCGACTCGAATGCGAGTCCTTTTCAGAAAGTTAAAGATTCTTTTTAAAGATATATATTTTTTGATACTCCATATTTACCTACCTATATTAAAATCTTTCGTCTTTTATCCTTTATTACACTCTTATTGCCTTTTCTTCCTTTTTGTTTTTATCCTCTCCATTAGGCCAGTACGTACCAAAAGAAACTAAAAGCAAATTATACTTAAAGTAAAATGCAGTAAATTCTAATTTGCTAAATATGTACGAGGTAAATAACAGTGGATGAATATTTCTCGGCACTTGGAAAAAATGAGATTTTATCCATTCAGAAACAAAATTCTAATTATGCATGAAACTTTAAAAATAGAAATAAAAGTTATTTAACTCTAAATTTTGGATTCAATCAAATTTCATAAGTTTATTTTTTACTCGACTGGTTTTATTACCATGAATCAATCTATTTCTTAAGAGTTCAACTACTAAAACATTTACCATAAAATTTATATCTTCATTCATATCCCAATTTATTCCATCATAGTTTACAAAACAATACTTACTTAGAACACAATAAAATTTACAACATAACTAAGCAGTTAAATAAAATATTTCAAATTTTGAAAGGTTTTACTTCGAAAGTCGGAAATTTGGCTACATTATTTAGAAATGCTGCGAAGATGCTGAAAACATATTTTTTTTTAGGGGGACGGGGGTAAGTAGTTTTTGATTTTCGAAAAAAATTAGAGCAATCGCAAGAGATTCCAGATGTTGGGAGTGTAATCGAACTATTCGATTAACGGAATGATCTCTCGAGGTGGTGCCTAATTTTATTTTCAAAAATCTAAAAATTAAAATGAAAAATCGTAAAAAAATGCTACCTATCTCTTAAACTTGTACATTTATTTTTCCAGGAAATTCGTAGCACTTTTGAATCATGCAGGCAAGCTTCTGACTTCGAATGGAAAACCGCTGGAAAAATCGTCATGAGTGTTGCAAAAATCCCATAACATCATTTGTTCATTACAAAATATTATTTATTTATTTACTATCTTTTAACCGGCGATATCGCCATTTTTAACTAGTTTCATATACTTTATGTTTGAAATTGCAAGAGATGCAGATCGTCTTAAGAGATGGCGCCATTCTTCACATTTGTGTGTGAAATGTAGGAACTGCTGAAGCCTACACCAAGTACAGTAACGGTCAATTTCGGCCAGATAAACACATTCCGAAACGTAAACAAACAACATAGCTCGTCTTACGTACAGCTGCTGCTTGAAAATCGTTTACGAAATATTGTTACCTGGACGGGCATCGAACTCACGAATTACGACTTCGTCGTTCGTAGTTCAGTGCGCTACCGTCTGAGCCACAAAGCCGATTATAAATATTTCTAAAATTAATTAATTATATTATTATTTTGATACCTGATGTTCATATTTAATAAAAGGAAACTCACGCTCATAATGGGTGTGCACTTAAAATTTTCTAAATTTCTTATTATTTTTAGAGAATTTAATTTAAAGAAATAAAATTATGATTGTCATGATGAAAAAATCAATTTCATTCTAAAAATCAGAAAATTTTGACGAATTGAGCAAAATGCTTAGGTACAATTGTTTCAGAAACATCCCAGATAACAAAAGAGAAGCAGATTTGCATCAGTTGCTGTAAAATCTTGCTGCGAGAATAGATGAAAATTTAGGCTTCCTGAGTCATCAGAATGCAGCGATTTTGTAGCAAACTTCGCATCTTGCAAAACATTTGCAAAGTACGTATCCACCCGGAACTTTGCCTTTTTCTCAGGTAGGCTGCGTCCGCTTTGATTGTGTGTGGCTCACCAAGAGACCTTTCTGTATTTATTAACGAAAAATTTATGGACAGATACGCTTGTATCACATCTTTGAGAATATTTATTCATAATTATTCGTATGAATTAACGTTAGACCAGGGCTCTTATTGACTTCTTTGTAGGAAATGTGTTCTGAAAAAAGGTTCAGTATATTTTCAGTGCATCTTGCACAGTTTTTCGATACGGAAGCCTTAGAATGAAAGAAAGTATACCAGTATTTTTCACGTTTAGCAACGTTTGCAGATCATTGCAAAGAATTATGAATAACTAAATCGTCTAGAAATTATGAATAAATATTCTCAAAGATGTGATACAAGCGTCTTTGTCTATAAATTTTCCGATCATAAATACAGAAAGGGCTCTTTTGATGAGACGCACAAAATCAAAGCGGACGCAGCCTACCTGAGAAAAAGAGAAAGTTCCAAACGGATACATACTTTGAAAATGTTAAATTTCAATTCGTCAAAATTTTCGAAATATATATGTATATTATATCTGCATTAACAACAGATCGCCAGTAAATAAAAATCGATTTAAATGTATTAAAAATCAATATTTTTATTCCATTTCTGGAACGTCTTCAATCTTTCTGTATTTCCAATTATTTTGGAACTTTTGAAGACTTTTTCTGGAATATATGTGAATACGTTCAAAATCTAATTCATGTTGAATTTAATTGAATACTTCTGAAGGTATTCAAATCGAGAATGTTTAATTTTTGTTTATTCTTACAATTGCAAGTAATTAACGAATTATTCCGGATTCAGAAATGGAATTTAAGTATTCGGTATAATTTAAATCTCAATATTTTTCAAACAATTTTCATAGGAAAGTCTTTCCTAAACTACTGTATATCTACAGCTGTTTTAAAAATTAAATTTGATTTACTTCTTCTTATTTATTAAAGATTTGTTATTATATAAAATTTGGTGCTTTGATGTTCAAAGATACTAATTAGAAGCGAGTTGCATGTAGCGTCTGTAACGAAAATGTGTGACATGTGCATACATATTTTAAAAGCTTTAATATGCGAATAATGCTTGTTTAAAAAACGCAGATAAAATTTTAATTTTAATTCGCAGATTTTGTTTAACAAAGATTGTAGTATATATGCTAAGGGGTGGTATAAACAATCCAGAAATCATTTAAATGTCTCTGAGACGCCTCAAACTCTCAATGGCGTCCTTAAATGTTTGTTAACGTCTCTCTCTCTTCCGGTCAAAACGTCATTACAAGTCCAGAGGTTACACGTGGCCACTACAAGACAGCATAGGCCATTAAGTTGGCAACCATCTAGAGGGCTGTAACGGTTGTAACCGCTGTACCGGTTTTACAAAGTTACTATATCCACCACGAACGATATAGCATGCAGACAACTTTTCCAGTACATATTTTTTTCTGTCACCCTAGTGAGATGCGGAGGGATAGAATGTTTACTTCCTCTCTACAGACATATCTTATTAAATAAAAATGGATCAACATCGGATTTGACATAAGCAACCTAAAAAACCCTGTTTTACCAAATTTCAAATGATAATCTTAACTCATTAATGCACAAATGCACAGAAAGTTAACTGCAACTTCAACACTTATATTCAAGATGAAATAAATTTCGAAAAAAATAAAAACTATCAGATACTTTCAAGGCCGTTCTTTCGAATGGTAGTAAGAAAATGTTTAAAAAATTGAAATTTATATATGATTTTGACATATATAGTAGAATAACATGATTTTTTATTACACATTATGTTACAAATATCGATTTTTTCGATACAATATCTTACTTTTAGTGAGCTGAAAGATATTGCAAGGGTGCACTTGATAGTTGTACTTAAAAGATATACTTGAAATGTTATTTTATATTTATTTATATACTTGAAATTTTCGATATAAGATTCAAAATGGCCACTGCATTTACAAAATCCTTTTCAAAATTTAACCATTTTTTTTTTAAACTATGGACTTTAAAGACAATTTTATAAGAACAATTATATTGTAGAATAAGTCGAAGAATGCGCACGAATTTCTTCAGAATGCATTACCACAATTTTTTATTTTTGAAAAATTCGAAAAATCGAAATTTTCAAAAAAGGCATTTAAAAAATCTGAAAAAATTTAAGAGTATTCTTTAACCAGTTCTAAGACGTTTTGCTTTAAGGAAATTTTCTCTAAACTCTGAAGTTTTCAAGAAAATTAATTATTAGTCTTGAAATCCATAAAAGTTTAATCATCTTTTTTTTTGAAAACTGTAGACTTTGACGCAAATATCCATAGGACTAAAACGTCTTAGAATTGGTTAAAGAATACTCTTTACTAATTTTAAATGAGTTTTTTCATAATTTCGATTTTTCGAATTTTTCAAAAATAAAAAATTGTGGTAATGCATTCTGAAGAAATTCGTGCGCATTCTTCGACTTATTCTACAATATAATTGTTCTTATAAAATTGTCTTTAAAGTCCATAGTTTTCAAGAAAAAAATGGTTAAATTTTGAAAAGGAATTTGTAAATGCTGTGGAAATTTTGAATCTTATATCGAAAATTTCAAATATATACCAGTTTTGTAAAAAATTGTGTCCTAAAAAGTCATGTTTTTCTACTATATATGTCAAAATCATATATAAATTTCATATTGAAAATGAACGTTGAAGTTGCAGTAAACTTTCTGTGTATTTGGGCATTAATGGGTTAATAAACACCGACAATAATGAAAAAAATCGTGACTTTTTATTTTTTTTTTATTTATAGATTATAACCAATGAAAACTTATATAATAATAACTGTGTTTATACATTCTTTTATCACTCCAGTAAGAAAGAATACAAAAAATACCGATTTAAATGTGTTAACGGGAATTTAAATGCCCAAAATCAGAGAAATCGAAGTGGTAATGTGGGTAATCACTATGCCGCAAAGGGTTAACAGAAGAAAAACAAAATATTGTTGGCCTATCATTAAACCTTCCCATTTTGGTCATATTTTCCTATTTATACCCAATATTCTTTTTGTTGAATTTTCAATGAGGTAAGCGTTTATATTTTTCAATACTACAGTACTTTTAGTAATTTTATTGCTTTTGTATTTGTATACACAAATTTACGATTAGAAATGTCACTTTTTACATGATTACTTCAATTCTGAAGAAATTTGGCAGTAAACATGTAATTATAATTATTATTACTTTTCGGAGCTGCTGATTCTGAATCTGATATCAATTTTTCAAAACTGAAAATGGCGGATCCAGCGTGGGGAACAATATTTTGAAAACTTAAGTACAGTTCATTAAAAATCAGTACTCGAGAATTTTCGGGGTCGCCGATTACGAATCCGATGTCAGTTTTTCGAAATTAAAAATGTCGGATCTGAATCAAAATAGTACAAATTTGAGAAAAGTTCGCGAAAAACTATACTCAGGGTTTTTCGGGCATTCTGCAAACCCGACGTCAGTTTTTCGTAATCAGCGACCAAGAAAACCCCACAGTATAGATTTTGATGAATTTATCTTTAATTTAAAAAATGTTCTGCCATATGGGATCCGCCATTTTCAATTTCGAAAAACTATGTCTACCGTACACTTTGAAATAATTAGTATATCTTATGAAATGTAAACATTTGCTTTTACAATTATTTACCAAAATCAATATTATAGCGGGTTAAGTTATTTTTTATCATGTTCTGATTAGTATCTCCGTCCCTTGATTTCAAATGTGTGAGAAAAAGATGGTGATGACGGTTGTAAAACGCTGATAATGTAAAAAATCAATAGTAAAAATAGAATAATCAAATAAACAATCAAAAAGTGTACCAGACCCTTAAAAGAAAACACGTCTAAAACTAACATAGCGTTTATGACGCTGAAGCTAGCAACGGATTCGCAACAGCGGATTAAAAAAAACTGTGGAAATGGATAATTTCTTATTAAAAATTACTTGCATTTAAACATTTTTAGACAAATTTTATACAAATAATCTGTTTTTGGCAATTTTAATGGCTGAACCCCATAGTTTTTTCGAATCCGCTGCTGCGGATCTGCTGCTCAGCGTCATTAGCGTTTTATTCGCTTCTAAATCGACTGCGTCGTGATTAGAATATTTTGCCAAGTGATCTTAGGAATAAAAACTCTCTAGGTCTGTTTAAGTCATTCCCAAAAACGTTTGTTTCGAAATTCTACTAGTAAATTTGTTAAATTTGTGTTATTTTCGACTCTTTATACTATTTATTTATAATGTAGTCCCTGTATACCATCAAACTTAGAAATATGTTAATTTTATTAATATCAATCTATTATTATTGTTCAAAAATTTTATTTATAATTGTTCTCTTTTCTTAAACCATCTTTATTTTAACTTTTGTATTTCTAGACGTACATCGTCCGTTTATTCTTTAATAAATAAATAAATAAAAATAAACGAAATTTGTTTGGCTTCAGACATGGGGAATCTCGCGAAAAATCCCTAGATTTTTAGTTACTAGAAAAGAGGCGTGGTTCTTAAAAAGAGACTAGGCGATGCGAGCGCCACCAACCGGATGACAGAATCTGGCAACGCTGTTTTTGTTTGCAGTTGGCCATCAGCACAGCATCGGTTGGCATCAGTTGTCAAATAGCGTCAGTCAGTGGCAGTTAGTGGTTCGTGGTGGTTGGTCGTTTTCCTAATTTCTTCTGCGACACATTCAGAAATTAGGATTTAGACTTACGGTCGGTTGTTGAAAATATAAATTTAATTAAGTTATTGTATTTAATTGTGCGCACGTGCCGTGCGAAATATCGGATCAATGCCTAAAAGGAAAAATCAGGCACTTATCGACTCTGACAGCAGCAGTAGTTCGTCAGAAAGTGGATCTGATTTGGAAAACGTAAGTACCTGCATTCTTTTAAGCGTCATCAACGTTTTTCAGTATATTTTACGAGTTTCTTTATATATTTTAATTGAAACTTCTTTAATCAATATTTCGAATCTTTTATCAAATCATTTTCGTGTCGAGTTCGTGACAGATACATAACCTATTATTTACGTTTTGACTTCTAATTTTACTGCACCGCGTTTACACCTAAGTGAAAGCGTTGGTTAATAATCACGAAAAATGTTTGTTTTTCTATTGTCATCCAATAAAACATAATTGAAGTGAGAATAAAAGAAAAATTTTCCATGCTTCATTCTCAATTCTGTTGACATTTACTCGTCATCTATCGTTACATAGAAGATTTTTAATTAATTTCTTTCGTGACAGGAATTATTATCGTTAGCTAAAAAGAAAAAGGTTAAGACCAGCAATGCTGGTAGCGTTGAAGATGTTTCAACGAAACCTGAAACTAAAGTATTCGATTCCGAAACGTCAGATTCTGACGACGAATGGAACGAAAAAACTGAGAAACCAGGCAAGAAAAAAGTACCTAGCAAAAGAGCGAAACGAAAAATGACTCATTCTAGCAGCGAGGACGAAAGTATGAGCGAAAAAGAAGAAGAGAAAGTCCAGTCTGAACCTGAAGAAGGTAAGTACATTTTATAATTCGCCAACGAAATTCTTCAACGATTTATATTACTCTCAACATTGTCGATATCAGGTGAAGTATCAGATTCCGACGTCAGTATGTCCGAATCGAGTCAAGAGGAATTCAACGACGGATACGACGAAAAACTTATGGGCGACGCAGAAGATCAAGCTCGCCTAGCTCAAATGACTGAAAAGGAACGAGAACAAGAGATTTTTAAACGTATCGAGCAACGAGAGATTATGAAGACGAGATTCGAGATTGAAAAGAAGCTTCGAATGGCCAAAAAACAAGAACTGAAGAAACAAAAGGAATCGAAGAGGAAAGAGAAGGGTTCGGAAGAAAAGAGAGTCGATAGAGCACCAGATCCGAAAGAGCGAAGTAAAGATCGTAAGAAGACAATCGAAGAGAAACAAGATAAGAAATCGCAAGCTATGTCCTTGCTGAAAGCCAGGAGAGAAGAGAAACGCGAAAGAGGTAAGTTTATTTAACTGCGAATTACCGAACATTTGTAATTAAACATTTTTATTGCAGAGGAAAAAGAAAAACAACGGATAGAACAACAACAGCAACAATCGAAAGACGAAGACGAAGATCTCGAAGATGACCATAAGTCATCGAGTAAAACGAAACTCAAAGCATCTGATATTTATTCCGACGACAGCGGATCTTCCGATAGCGAAGACGAAGAGGAGATCCCGAGAACTGCAGCGATTAGGCAGCGATCGTCATCTAGCGAATCTAGAGATTCAGAATCAGATTCTGATAAAAAGTCTGTGACGTGTACCAAAAGCAAACAAATAAATAAATTGGTGTACGTCAGTTCCAAAGAAGATTTGAATAAAGTTAGGTTATCTCGGCACAAAATGGAAAGGTTCGTGCATTTACCATTCTTCGACCGAGTGGTCCAGGGATGTTTCGTAAGAATCGGTATCGGGAACAATCAAGGACGACCAGTTTACAGAGTCGCAGAAATCAGCGGCGTATGCGAAACAGGAAAGATTTATCAATTGGGTAACACAAAGACGAACAAAGGTTTGAAGTTGAGGCACGGAACGCAGGAACGTGTCTTCAGGTTGGAATTTGTATCGAATCAGGAATTCACAGAATCCGAATTCTATAAATGGAAAGAAACATGCGCTTTACAAGGGATATCGATGCCTACTGCAGAGGAAATGGAACAGAAGTTAAAAGATATCAAGGAAGCCATGGTTTACGAATTCAAAGAGGAAGATATCGAACAAATAATAAAAGAGAAGGGTAAATTTAAACAGAATCCGCATAATTACGCTATGAAGAAAGCGCAACTGATGCGAGAGAGAGAAGTAGCCAATTGTAGAGGTGACGAAGACGTTGTGTCCCGTATAAGTCAGGAGCTTAGCGTTT
This sequence comes from Trichopria drosophilae, assembly GCA_030407085.1. Lineage (NCBI taxonomy): Eukaryota > Metazoa > Arthropoda > Insecta > Hymenoptera > Diapriidae > Trichopria > Trichopria drosophilae. The sequence goes on from CM059585.1 coordinate 28,061,346, forward strand.
TGGAAGAACGAGCAACAGAACTCGACAAAGTTCGTACGTCAACAATATCAAGTATTTCTTACATCAACGATCGGAATCGTAAAAGGAATGTGGAAGAAGCAGAGAAAGCAATTATGGTAAGAATTCATAATTTAATATTTTGTTGTGGAATTTGTATTTTTACTAATAATTAATTTAATTAACAGGAAGAATATAGAGCAAATAAAGGAAAGAAAGTAGACGATCCGTTTACAAGACGTAGTACAAAACCAAGAATGGTTTATAAACCAGAAGAAGAGGATACGGCGCCTCAGCCAGCGGCAGAAAATATCGAAGTGAAGAAAGATTATTCGATAAGGAAAGAGGTGGAGCCGGAAGTTAAGAAGAAACAATGCACAGAAGACTTGTTCAACGCTCACAATTTTGATATTACAATAGACTTAGAAGTACCGATTCCTAGTAAGTATCTTATCGATTGATCCAAAGATTTAAATTGTTGTACAGTATTTATATTGTCGAATTATGTTTAGGTATTCTGATCGCAGGTAACCCTGTGAGCGTACTTCCGAAGCCTGTGAGCAATATTAAAGATTCGGGACCACGGCGATCACTTAACTTGGAGGACTACAAGAAAAAGCGAGGATTGATCTAACAATATCCAAGTTGGATAGGTATTAAAAATTATTACGTGTCCTTGAGACTAGCAATAATATATTATTAAACGACGGTGGTTAACGAAAGCTATCTACGAAATTCTGTCGTTTAGACAGAAACGTTCGGCATTCTTAAGATTATATCTTCGTTTAAGTAAAATCAAAAGAAGGTTAAATTACATGTTGTACATGTTTGTTCATTCATTATTTGGAAACAAATGTCTTCAAATTCCTCTTATTCATTTCTGTTCAATACAACTCGCATATGCTTTGTTAATTCTCCAGTGGTTGTTCTTTATTTCACAAGTCAAAAAAACATTTTAGTCACCCGAAAATCCTTTTTTTATCATTTTAACGAAATAGTAGAGGAAGATGTTAAAGCGTCGTTATTGTACGACGAGAATTTTGTTATATACAGTGGTCCTTCCCTTATTCTAATGTCTTCTCCTATTCTAATATTTCCCCTCATGCGTTCTCCCCACTCATGTGTGTTAACGTCTGGATTTTCACAATACAAATAACGGCGCATGCGCAACAAAAGAAAAAGAGACAAAAGTGAGACAGCAATTTTAAGTAGGGTGGGGGAGGGGGAAATTAGAATACAGTAAAACCCCTCTTAAGGTACCTTTACAATGGTCGCTAAATTTCAGCGACTAGTCGCCAATCGCTTTTTTTTGGGACTCGGGTGAATGGAATTGGCGACAAAACCTGCGCGCAAGCATTAGCAAACCTAACCTATAAGAGCACATGATTACTGATGAATAATAGCCGTTTATACATATACAACAGACTTTCAGCGACGGTCGCTAAATCGTTAAAAAAATTGAACTACAAAAGCGACAACTCGCGACACTTTTCGAGCGACAAAAGTAAGATCACGTGACAAAAATGAGCGATTTAGCGACGTATGTGATTCCGCCTTTACAGTCCGACCTCCGTAACTGATCAAAACGAAAAAACCTCCATAATTGTTAACGTCAAAAACTCCGTAATTGCAACTCTGGTTCCCCCACCTGACCGTCTAACCTTTTCAGGGAAGAAAAACCTTATTGGCTGATGGCATTGATTGGTTCACCCACACATGTATACATCATGTGTACATAACCCACATAACCTACATTATTTGATATGTTCGTAAAATGAGGGGAAGTGCATTGAATATGGAGACAGGTGGGAAGTTATCAATTAGGGAGGTCGGACTGTACTTGAACACCCCGTCTATTTGAACAAAATAACCTCGTTTATTTGAACGATTTTTACTTCCGCTTACCGCTAGTCGCTCTTACGCGGATACAAATTCCAATGCGCGTGCGCTACTCTCGCAGGACGGGTATATTGCGCGAAGAATGGGGACAACTGTAAGCGTTCAAATAAACGGGGTCGGAGGGGAAATGCTGGCTCGACCCTGTTCAAGTAAGAGGGGTTTTACTGTAAGGGAAGAAGGCCGCCATCTTGCCTGACTGGACAAATTAGAATAAGGGAAGGAAGGAGTACTGTACAGTGGTCTGTTAGCCCCGATTATATTTTACAACAAAACTGGTAATTTATGAAAGAATTTTTCCAACAGTTTTTTATATGACAATTTCCAAGAATTATAAGAAAAAATTTAAAAACCGAAATGTTTTATTTGATAAATTCAATGTTTGCACTTGTTATTGGAATTGTAAAATAAATTATTTCGAGGGTTCTTAGCGGAGCACCAATATTTTGTTTATATGTATATACTCACATATACGCTACTATTGTATACGCAGCTGCGGAATCTTTGAATTTGATGTATAACAGAAAATTGTTGATTACATAGAAAAATATACAGACAGAATCTCAATAAACCTTCATGATGACACGGTCATATTTTGTATTTTCTCGATAATTGTTTTCCTTCTAAATTGCCTTGCGATGGAGAACATTTTCTTGTCCGATGAGTTCCCAATGAATATTACGTACTATATTTTTGCAGCAGTCACCCATCAAAGGAAAATATGTAATTATTGTTATAATATTCCCAATTTCATAGTATTTTTAAAACATATTATTTGTACTTTAAGGAAATTATGAAATTTTTGCCAAATTTTTTTCCCAGAAATGGACCCGAAGTTTAAATTCTTTGCCTTTCCATAGACAAAAAAATACTAGAGTTCTGCTTTTTGTCCATGAATCTACCGTTCCGCAACTCAATCGGTAAGTCAGGAACTGATCCTGGCGATAATTTTCCATTTTCCTCATTCTTCATTATGCAGAAAACAAATTTTCATTGGTGAATCGTTTTATTTTATTCTATTCTTTGCAATGGTACAGATAGGAAAGTTGAAACAAATATTATCGCGACACCGCACGCACATTTTGTACAGCAGATGTTAAAAACGCGGGAAAATTTTTCTGCACGTGCTGCAATTCTAAAGTGCTCCGTCGATAAAGTAGGAATTTTCAGTTATAATATCCCACGACCTCCAAAATTAATCGCAATATTTCCCTCTAGCTTTCCTGCAAACAAACTAATGTATATCAAGTTTTGCAGAAAGATCCCTCGTGGGTATTCGGCATATTATTTTCCGGGGCTGGATTTCGGCCAAACGGAGCGCAGGTATTATTTTATATATGCTAGTGTGCAATTATCGGGTGCAATTTCCAGAAGCTAGTGTGCAATTTCCAGTATAATTTTAAACAAATGAGCATCGTACCGCTCGAATACCGCGCTGTGATTGGCTGAAATCCAGCCTCGGAAAATAATCAGTTGTAATATCCCGAGACCTTCAAAATTATCGGAATATTTCCCGATAGCTTTGTTGCAAACAAGTGAATATGTCGAGTTTTGCAGGTTTCTGCAAAACTTAACATATTTATTTGTTCGCAGGAAAGTTAGAGGGAAATATTGCGATTAATTTTGAAGGTCGAGGGGTATTCGGCGGATTATTTTTTGTGAGTGAATTTCAGTCAAACAGAGTGCGGTATTTGAGGTTACAGCTGAGAGAAGAGAGGAGAGACGAATGTATACTTTTAACCTATTGAAATGTCGAACTGGTTATTCGAAACAAATGAGTAGCGAGCATGGAATTTTCGAATGCAATTTCCAGGAGCTGCCGTGGAATTTCCAGTATAATTTTAAACAAATGACCATAGAACCCTTTGAATATCGCGCTCTGATTGGCTGAAATCCAGTCGCGAAAAATAATCACTACAAAATGACTGAATCGATTTTTAAAAATTCGGGATCTGCGGACAATTCTAATTACAATCGACAGTACACAAAAAAAACCTAAAGAAATTGAGAATTTTCAGCAATAAGTGATTTTTATTTAACCCCTTCGCTGTGTATGACGTGTATACACGTCATGGACCGTTTAAGGGCTTACTGGGGGGATATGGGTAAAAAAAATCGAAATTTTCGTGATTTTTTTTCTTTGTTCTTTTGTACATTACATAAGTCGTATAAGGTATGTCTTATAATCTTTACTTCCAACTATATTTGGTTAAAATTTGATCGAAATATATTTCATGTTCAGCCGCTGACAGCGATTTTAAAAATACGTCTCGCTAAAGAGGCACATTGCGGTGGACATCGCAGCTCGTTGAAAACTTATCTGAAAGCAAAAATCCAAATTGATTTCATTAGTGGATAGATTTTTCCAGCCCCCAACGGTTTCAAACATTTTTTGTTGCATTTCTCAATTTTGTAGAACGTTTTGAAGCATAAATCGTGTTTTTCGATACTAAATGTCGCCATTTTGTGTCTATAAAATCCGTAAAAAAAAAAATAAAAAATAAAAAATAAAAACGCTGGGCGGGTTATTTATGTAAAGAAAGTGTGTGCAAATTTTGTAAACAATCCGTTCAATAGTTGTTGAATGACAGTGTCCACCGACTTTGAAAACAATATTCCGAGATAAATGCGTTTAAAGTTTTACATACATTTATACGTTCATATACCTGGAATCCGTATCGGTCACATCAAACAGTTATATCTTCGTTATTTTTTCACCAAATGACTTGAAATTTTGACACAATATTTCTGAGATGTTGTACTATCGAATAAAAAAATTTTTACATTTTTGACCCCAGTAAGCCCTTAAGAGAATGGATTAACGTATCTTTGGTACATTGACTACTACAGGGTTTTTGGGGTTGCTGATTACAAATCTGAAGTCAGATTTCCAAAATTCAAAATGGTGGATCCAATATGGCGGACCGATTTTTTTAAATTTTCAAATTCGCTTGAAAGTCGTTACTCAGGGGTTTTAGGGGTCACTGATTACGAATTTGAAGTCGGATTTACAAAATTGAAAATTACGGATCCAATATGGCGGACCAATTTTTTTTAAATTTTCAAATTAGCTTGAAAGTGGTTACTCGAGATCGCTAATTACGAATCTAAAACAAAACCCTCTGAATTCTTTTAGAATCCACAAGAAAGTTCCAGAATTCTTTAAAAAGGATTGAAAATATCATCCGCCCTATTGGATCCGCCATCCTAAATTTTGTAAATCTGACTCGTAATCAGCGACCCCAAAAACCCTTAAACGCAAAGTATCATTAAAATTCATTTATTGGCAGGTCTTGCACATTTCTACACCACTTTTTGATATTCTAGCTACACAGCGAAGGGGTTAAGGTAAAAGTCCCAATTACGAAACACTGGCCCAATCTTTGAAACACTACAATAAATACTAGTATTACACCCTAAATAAAGCATATTATTATCTGGACAAAAATTGTAGGTATGAAGTCATTGTTTAATTTCATTTCAACATAAATGATTACATTGTCCAATTTCTTTTAATATAATAAAAAAGTAGTTATGCGCAACTCTCCGTCAGAGCGAAACGACATGTGATTAGCATGCAACTGGTAAAGTAATGTTTTAAATAAAAAAGATAGAGAACCAAACTCCCTACCGAAAAAGTTATGTTCATTTTCATCATAATATCAATGCTAATACCGTGAAGGACTGATTTACCTGAGAATAATCGCTTTGTTCTATCATATAACCTCATTTATAACACAGTTTCATGTTCTGGGATATTTATACACATTACCTTTGACATTTAAAAAATTGCATCCAACTTTTTTTGTGCAGAATTTGATGCTCTATCTTTTTTATTTGAAATACTTTTTTGACTGGTTTGTATTTTTTGAAATAAATGGAGAAACACGCAATGAAATGTGGGTTGTTTGATATTGCGGCTTCAATATGCCCGTCCGATAATTTTTGTTGTCATATTCGGAATCAGGAAACTAAAATACTTCGAAAATATGATGAAAGTTATTTTTTTCAAACCAGGAAGTGTATTTTATATGCGTGTTTCATATGAGGGACATTGTAAATGAAACAGTAGGGACATCCTGTCATGTTGGCGTTTCGCAAAAAGGACGTGTAGTTTATCGAAAGTTTTTCTTGATAAAATAATTTTGCAACTTTAAAACGATTACATAAAAGTTATTATTATTTTAAAAAGCAATTATGTGCAATATACAATGAAAACTTTCAACTTTTAACGTTTTTTTAATTCAATTTTATTGCTAATAACCAACCCTTCATGGACATCCGTTTCACGATTGGGACATTACTTTACAGACAATTAGTGTCTTTATTATTTTCTAAGAAACCTATAGTAAGTAGAATTGCCTTTACAAAGCCCGAATTTTGAAAATTTTATTCAAAAATCTTTAATTTACGTTTTTTAGTGAAACTTCCTACCTTACCGGCGGACCAAGTTAGAACCCCCTTAAAAGAACTACTTGGTGAACTGGTCTAATTAGGATTCATTAGGTATAAAAATAAAAATAAAATTTTCGTGTCGGAAATCTCTGTTTAATCTCTAAATCGCTAGACAGCAGTCGAAACATTTCCTTGCAACACCCATGTCGTGTCAGTTGTATGCGAAACTTTTGTGATTAAAAAAAACATGCAGTTACAGTGTTTATTGGAGCTGATTCTATGCAGTGAGGTCATCTATATGGCGAGATTGGGTAAGACGTTAAAGTAAGAATATCCTTACAACTCGGCAATGTTGTTGCGATAAAACCAAATGCCAGTTGATTTTCAAGATACAAAGCTTTGTTGTAAGGCAATAGGTGTGTGACAACATGATATTTGTATTAAAAAAATGCTTCACAAATCTTCATTTCAAGTTTTTCAGTTTCTCTATTTCCTTATTCTGAAATAAATATCAGAAAGATTTATCAATAAACTACATGAAATTATAAATATAGTTATTACTTGAATTTCGTTCTTATCATAGAATAATGGTAATTCATAATTTACATGTTTGCTGTTATAAGAAAGGAAAATATATGAATAAAACAATATGCATTTTTCAATTAATGTAGATATTTTCAGGTTTTCTACTGTGATATAAGGCCGGGGAACAAAGTTTCGAAAATCAAAACCCCGAAACGCTAAAATTTCGATATTGCGTGAGTCCAAGGTATTTTAATTTGCTTTTTTTGCCAAATTTTGAAAGACAAAGTGAAAAAATCAGGCTGGAGCCATACTACATCGAAATTTTGGCCTTTCAGTGTGTTGATTTTCGGAACTTTGTTCCCCGGCCTGATATAAATTTTGATATATAATTAATACCACAAGAGGTTCAAAATTATAAAATAATTCCAGATAGGTTCGTTGTAAAGCAATGAAAGGTTCAGGAGATAACAAACTACAGGGGTTAACTAGATTGTCATATTGTTCTTTTCATATATAAGTAATGATCAAAATTATCTGTGGAATTAACAAAAAATTTCACATTAATTTCGAGTACACTGTGAAAAATTGGCAATACTCTAAGTCTAGATTTTTCGCATCTCGGATGCATCCAAAAGCTTTTCCAATAAGAGCAATGTAAACATTTTTACTGGATCGGCGCAAGCTTTTACAGAGAATCTTATGGAAAAAGTGCAAAAAGGGCTATTTCAAGCGATTACCGAGCTGGACTTATCGGTTTCATTGTAAGTAATTGCATTATCTACTGTTAAAAAATTGCCTACAGTAATTCCTCACAATATTATCAGTTGGATGTCCCCTCAGGGCAAAATCTGCTCCTGAAATAAAAATTGCATCCCTACTTTTTTGATACAAATGACACGAGATGTATCGTGCAAGGAAATGTATTAGTCTACACCTAACGCCGAATGAGACGAGGCCCGTGGCGCCCCAACCTCCGATAGCAGTAACCGATAGAAAGTGATCCAAATGCAGTAGTATGCAGACTGCAGAAGAGTCAGTACCATTGTACCATTGGTCATAGGGATGGGTCCGTCCAGTCCAACAGAATGCCTCCAATCCTGCTTGCGGATTATTGAAACCACTACCAGCGCGAGTTCAACACCAATGGCTGATGGAAATTCCCTAAAAGTTTCGCCCCGTCTTGGCAACGCCCACGAGTACCATTTAATCTGGAGGTATGACATTGCGTGAGTGGTCAGTTCTAACTCAGGCCTACGATCAATTATGTCCTTGACAACTCGGGATTGGTCGCCCAGCTCGTTAGGGCCAAAGGGGCGTCACAAATGACAACGGTTTTTTCCTCCCTGTACTCTATGCACGATGACGCACCTCAGCGATGTTCCCGGAGGCCATCTAACAGTGGCCCCGGGTCTCTGAACACATTGCTGCGGGAAATACAGATTAAATATATTGTATGTATTGTAGGTATACAGTCAAGCCATTATAGCGCCACTGAACAAGTTCCGCCGTCCTTATCTGTTGTCCTCTCTCGTTTACTGATCGTATACGCAGATGTTTTCAATTCAGTCCCTTTCGGTCCTCCGCTTTTATTGTTTTCACCTACGTCTCTCAACTAGAAAAATAAATTGAGTTATAGAAGACGAGAATGGAAAGAATCAGAGGCACTAGGTGTATATAAAGTCACGTGATTATACATCGTGCGCCTCGTAGGCACCAAAAGCAAGGCTAGAATAAACACCTGTCTACAAAACGGTTTAGAGAGGGCACTTTCGTAAACCCGACTCTTTTAATCCATTTCTTTCCGGACCTCTGACGCCTGTTTTAAATATGAACACATAGGTTAAAAAAAGTTGGCAGAAGTAGAGACGAGAGAGAACTAAAAGAGTTTGGTGTACCTCTTTTTTGCAGAATTATGTATTTCCGCTATAGCACTATCATTATATTGGCACTATGATGAGTTGTAATGTATATTCTATCTAGGAAAATAATATAATATAAAGGCTGCTTAGTGTAGTAGATAAAGCACAGCACAGTCATCGCAAACTACGGAAATTTAAATATTCGGATATGTTACACAAGCTGAAAACAATTTGATTAATACTAATTATTATTAATTAATGAAATTAACTAAAACCCTAATCATCTGTAGAAAATCAGCCATTACAACCGGCGTATGTTGTAAACATTTTGAATTGCTTCTGTGCTCAGTCCGTTCAGGTAATTGGGAACCAATTTCTGCTTTTGTGATTATAGAGTCACGGGTTTAGGTAAGCCAAAAACAATCGACTATGCTTCTCCTCGGGGGAAATTAACAATTATTCACGTTCAAATCTTAGTAGAGCCTCTAGATATTCAGATGACCTATTCCATAGTCAATATAACTATACTCGTTTCTGTATATCTAATCTTCAACGGATGTGATAGTAACTAGTCTGTCACGCGCTGTATTGGGAGCGTAAGTCATTAACGGCGTGTCTATAAACTACTAATATCAAACCTTCCCAGTTAAAGCTCCGCTTTTACTTTACCTATTTAATTGCTCCTTAAATTCCTTTAGCTTTCCCGCGAGCTAGAAGAACTCTCTAATGTTACCAATACATAAAGTAAACAATCTCCATCAGATTACCGATTAATAGCCATCCTCTGTGCACAAGCGAAACTTTTAGAGCGATTTGTATACGATCAAGTGATTCAGTTCCTGGATGGCCAGTACTCCTTTAGTCCTTAGGTGGTTCTAAGATGTTAGCAAAATTACATTTTAATACCCTCTTTATATCCGTTCCACTCTAATGTCGAATATTTTTAAACGTAAACTTTTTCCACATCTATATAATAAAGACAAGTGCGGAAATCTTTCTGCACTGAGTAATTACAATCGTAAAGTACTATGTACTTATATATTGTATCTAGATACTAAATGTTATGATCTTAGAAAGTGATCTCAGAACTATTCAACTTCGTATAAACTATGTACATATCTGAGTACTGGTTGATAAATAGATCATTTCCCATGCCAAATAATAAGATAATAAGTGCAGTAGACGCTCGATATAAGAACCATCGCTATAAGAACCGATCGGTATAAGAACACTTTTTTAATCATTACAGTCTCTATGAACATTCGAGATGTATCCCCTCCATACATTTTTTGCTGGTATGAACCGTTCCGCGCATTCCATCGAGTCCACCTATACATGCATACATACATACAAGAGAAGGGGAAGCATCAATTCCCCTCCAATGGTTCTTATATCGGCGCTTGGCGGGGAAGCTCGGAACGGACGTAGTTCTTATGTCGAGCGTCTACTGTACGTTTTTAATCAATAAAAAAGAAAAGAAATACCTATAAGTGATTAAAAAGGATTGGCATTCGAGAAATAAAGAATTTGTAACACTTGGTTTAAGTTATTATTTATTACATATCGCATAATATTAAATAATAATGTATGATAATAAATAATAATAATCATCGTATCATTTCCCGTTCATTATTAGGTTACCAAGCTTACCGTACAATTACTGATACAAAAATATGGGCAAGCACTCGGTACGAAATGGGACATCCTAGTCCTAAATTGGAATGATCAAAGTCGGCCAAAGAAGCCAAAGCAGGAATCCAAAATGATGAAGATGCGACGAACAGGAGAGCACAGGAAAACAGAAATGTAAAACTACATGTGTTTACGTACTGTCTGCTAGCATTGCTTAAATAAGGGACCTCGATATACTGGACACGTGCCAGGTTCTGCTGCGGTTGCGGCAGATTAGGTGCTACCCTGGCGAATTATCATCACTCTACCGCACCCAATTTTTCCGGACCAAGACACAGATCAAATTGATTCTGCAAGGAAGCAGGTTACCCCAACTACAAGTAGTAGTTCATTCGAATAATATGTATAATCTTTTTAGATGAATATATTCCTATATTTTCGAATAAAACAATGTTAATAAGACGAAGATAATATGTTTTAATTTGAAATCCTACAAAATGTGTTCACACCGTTATAAATTTGATAACTTGAAATATATTATTGTATTCTAAGGAAAACAGTTCAGGGAGTTTAGAATTAGTATTAATTCTTACTGCTGAATCTTTTTGAATTATATATATATACCTTGATCGCTAAAATCATTTTAAAAAATGTTCGATTTCAAAAGGATTTTCCGAGATATTTAGATTTTAATGGAAGCATGATACAACTGCTGCTGAAATACAGTTTCAACAACTTTCTAATGGGGAATTCAAAATTATTTATAACATAATTTTTTATATTAATTTTTACAAAACAGAAAACTAACATATAATGTTAGATTCAGTAAAACGGTAAAGGTGGTGGGTCTAAAGTAGTCTGCCGGTAACGAAGGAAGTTTCACTGAAAAAACGTAAATTAAGATGACAGAATAACGTTTTTCAATTTCGGAATTCAAATTGAGAATTGACCGACAATTTTCGAAAATAAGTGATTTTTATATATTTCCGAAAATTCTCGGTCAGTTCTCAATTAATGCGTTTGGTATTTTCTAGGAAACCGTATATAGAGCTCAAATTTTTGCACTTTATTCATCTTTAATTTACGTTTGTTTAGTGAAACTTCCTACCTTACCGAAGGATACATTAGGGTGTTTAATGTTCGACCGATAAGGTAGGAATTTTCACTAAAAATCGTAAATAAAAGTGTCTGTAACGATTTTCCGAAATTCGGGCTCTGTAAGGGCAATTTTAATTACCATAGACGGTATCGTAGACAATGCCAAAGAGATTAATTGAGAACTGATCGAGAGTTTTCGAAAATAAATAAAAATCACTTATTAACTTACTGCCGCAACACTTTAGAACCCCCTTAATAGGAAAGCCGAAAAATTGATTTCTCTTTTATGATTTTACTCCAATTGATAAATTTTCGTTTCAGTTATCACCAAAAGACAATTGTTATACTAAAGGGACATGCAATAAATAAGAATTCCTAACGGATATCATGTATTTTTTTGAAACATGATTATAATCATAAGAGGGTGCTCTACTTTTACCGTCACTCCAACGTCTATCCGTATGTTGGAGCCACTTTACGGTCGCATTTGGAAATGCCAATTCTACACATATGTACTCAATGTAACACAAATTGTAAACAGACGTCAAAATACCGTCCAAATGACGACAGAGTATCAAAAATACGACATTTTGATGTCATTTTCCAATTTGCATTAACTGGGTATGTATCGTCTGTACCTGTTTAATCGATTTTTCAAAATTCAGGCTGTGCGAGGGCAGTTTCAATTACTACAGACGGTATCCTACAAAATTCCAAGGAAATTAATCGAGAATTGACGGAGAATTTTCGGAAATAAATAAAAATCACTTATTTCCGAAAATTCTCAGTCAGTTCTCAATTAATATCTTTGATATTTTCTAGGAAACTGTTTATAGAGCTTACAATTGCCCTTACAAAGCCCGAATTTTAAAAATGTTATTCAGTCATCTTTTATTTACGTTTTGTAGTGAAATTCCTACTTTACCGGTGGACCATTTTTAGAACCCCCTTAATTTTTTTTCTATGGTTACTGGTTAGGCTAGAAATATATCAGGGCGCAAATTGAGCATAGAGATAATTATCTCTATGAAATTGGGAGTACAGTAGACTCCCGCGTTAGTGGCGTGCTCGGTTCCGAGCCCTCACCTCAACCCCGTGTTAGTGGCGGAAGTAGGAGAAACATCGCTTCCCCCGCTAGACTGCAGAACTGCAGTCACGTGACGTAATTCAAATCACGCGCCTGGGGCCCGTACCTTATTAGGCCACGCCCCTCAGGCGGCTGGCGACATGGCGGGGATGGAAAGATTCCGAGAAGTGCCACTAACACGGGGTTCCATCGCGTCACTAACGCGGGATGCCACTAATGCGGGACGCCACTAACGCGGGAGTCTACTGTAATGGCTTCTCCATCGTCGAAAAAATCAATTTTTAACTAAAATTACAACATCTAGAAGAATTTTCCCGTCTCATCTTGGTTGTTTTGTTTCATCAATGCTCTGTGCAAATATTCAATTGCGGGTTAGGAATTAACGTTATCAACCGAAATGCTTTAGACAGGTATGAAGACCCCTGTGAAGTCAGCTAGCTAGGGGAAATTCTTATGGATGGCATAACTTTAGTTAGAAATTAAATTTTTCGTCGAGGAAGTATTCAAAAAGATGCTCCCGATTTGATCTACCCCCCCCCCCCGGCCTGCCTTGACATTTCTAACCTAACCCGTAACCGTAGGAATTTAATTAAGTTGGTTTATTACTAGATTAGGTTAGTTTGTACTCCAGCACTGCTCCACGAAATGCAAAAATTCTAAATTTTTCTTTCATCGACGGAGCAAATTAGGAGCATTCTTTTAGATACTTTCTTATCGAAAAATTCAATTTTGAACTAAAGTTATGACATCCAGAAAACTTTCCCCTAGCGGACTGGCTTCACAGAAGTGGTATGAAGTTCTACATTGGTCTGCAAAGTATGGACTACATCTACGATAAAAACTCGCAACTATAAATTACGACAGTACAACCGGTACAACCCCTTAATTATGGCCGGGTCGGTGCAAGCCGATTTTATGGTAACCCCTCAATTATGGCCGAGAAAAATATACATATAGAACATATCTCTTGTAAAGAGCATCACCAGAATCTAGTTACTTTGAAATCGCGACCATAAAAATACAATGGTAGTGGTGGGAGGGGAGGGGATATCTAGGGAAAATTGAAGCCATATAGATGGGAGGTAAAAATTGCGAGGTGCCATAATTGAGAGGGACATAATTGAGGGGTTGTACTGTATTTATTTTTTTAAAAAATGATGGATCTCCAACAAAATATTCTAACACATGCGATCTTCTGGGAAATATTTTCATAAGTATAGAAATAAAATTCATCCATTTCTGAAAATTATAAAGTAATTTTTCCCTCAGGAAATAACAAAACATTAAAATTCAGAATTTTCAGAAACAGATGATTTTTACATATTTCTAAAAATTCTCCGTCAATATTTTACTACTTTCTTTCGCGAGTAGAATATTGTTAAAACTCTAATTTTTGAAAATGAGTTTAATCATTTTTTATCTACATTTTTATCACTATCTCATTGGTTGACTACTTTAGTTAAGCAAAAAATCGCTTGATCCCCGTGCAATGTGCGCACTGTTACTGCATTGTTCGCGCTAGACGGTTTCTATGTAACCCATTAGTATAGTATCTCATTTTTCACGAGTGTCGACTCTAAAGTCTAAAAATTTGAGAAATCATAGGGACGGATGTATCCCTTGCCAGTATGTTGGAGCATATGTATTTAATTCTGACAAGGAAAGCCTATTGTCGTCCTTGTTTACGCCTTTAGATCTTTATGTGTAAAACAAAGACAACAAGAGGGGTGTCAGAATTAAAGTCGCTGGATGTACTTGATATGGTTCAGTAGATTCAGTCGGATCAATCTGCAGCATCTGCAGGCTGACCCGAGTGGTCGCCACCGCCTTACGCCACATGCATAGTTAGACAAGACTTTCTCTAGCAATAAAGTGTTGAGGGGTATGTAATGTATGTACATAGTAGATTCATGTAAACAGGGCAAGATTGTGCGTATACCACCGATAATCTCGTAGCAGCTGCAAAGTGAAAACTACAAATGGCAGTCTAGTGCGCGGTCGCTCGCATGCGTGGATAATATTCGTCGCGTATCGATTTGATAGTTTCTCACGGTCGATCAAAAGAAAATTGCAAAACCCGACGTAAGAGCGCTCTCTGGGCCTCTAAGTAGAAAAGGTGCTGTAATGGCTGCCGTATCATGAAATGAAGATACCTAGTTGCTTTAGCACGTTAACAATGGAGGAAAACTCCAGTTCTCCTTCGCAAAACCATAACGGGCAGCTGTTCGGGGGAGCAAACGTGTCGATCGCGAACAATAAACATCAGTGTAATGAAAATGGCAACAACAGTGGAACTAATGAACAAATCCCTCAATACACCATGCCAGGTGTATTGCACTTTCTTCAACACGAATGGGCCCGCTTCGAACTCGAAAGATCGCAGTGGGAACTCGACAGAGCAGAATTTCAGGTTTGTTCCTGGATTTCTCAATTACCAAGAAAATTTTTTGCCTTCAGCTATCCAATTTCTTTTTTCGCACCAAATCAAGATTGTCATAAGACAGTTTTTTTCCTTCTGCGATGCCTATTCTATTTGGTCCCTCCGTTTACATTGACAAGACAGATGCACTTTTTACATTTCTTTCAATAATCAAGTTTATTTTTTTAATACTTACGGTCAGACTGTAAAACAGCTTTCTGTGTCTCGCCTTTTGCTTATACATATTTGGTTAGTAAGTAAGTTCTCGGATGTATATATTGTATTCTTGGTATAAGCAATAAAGCCGATTATTATTATTATTATTACATTTAATATTAAAAACATTTCATTGAAATTATTACATATATAGATTTTAAGGATCTTTTTCACTTACGAAAATTAACAGAGAAGAAAGAGGAATTTTTTTTTCATTTAAAAAGTTGACAGCTTTGTGCCAAGTGGCTAACAAACAAATGAAAATGTTAATTAAAGAGACTTTTTTGGCTTCACACATAATTTAATTTGACATATTTACCTTTGAACTATGCTCATTTACTATTGATATTATTCTTTTTTTAATCAAGTACTTTTTAACTTAAATGTAAAGCTTTGAAAGTTTTACAACCTTTTTACACATAAGTGACATTTTTTACAAAATAATACAATGCAAATAGTGTAATTCAATAGAAATTGAATGTACATCTGTCACTAAATTTAATGTCCATTACTCATTAATATGGTATTCCTTTCGATGAACTACATCATGTAAACAAAAATTTATCTCACATTTTTTCAACATATTTTTGGCCCCTGATTACGGATATGACAATAAAAATTGACGTTTCCATTTTTGTCCTTGTTAAAATTTCTGTAACATTCTTAATTTGCGTCCAATATAATTAAAATTTCTGCAAAAAATAATTTCAGGAACAAAAAGTTTTTTTTTTTATTTGAAGCTTGAATATAATAAAATATTAGAGATATTGTTATTTTCCCTGTTTAAAAAAGTGGATATAATCAAACACAATTGGATAGAAACGGAGTAAAAAACCAGGATAAAAATACCTTATTATGGATAAAAATGGATTAAATATCTGTATTTTTCTATTCTGATTTTGATCTGATATTTACAGTTTTATGCAGGGTTATTTATTCTTTTTTATGCTCCGATTATTCTCCTATATAAATTTACTTCCGAGTTACGGTAAATGAACTGTATAATCTATATATAAATATTCTGTATATTTTGATACTAATATAAATATTTACATGTCATTAAATTTACTTTTTCAAAACGGAGCAGGTCTCTGTATTTTAATTTAGTTCTTTTACTATCGTTTGTTTATACTATGGGTCACCTTATTGTGAAAAGATTCATTCACAGGGGATTACTACGCTTGGTAATTTTCAAACAAATTTCTTGTGATTGTATTTACTTCAGACCTTGCTGATTTATTTACCACCAAAATTTCTATCAGATCCGTAAACAGACACTAAAGAATGTATCTACTCTATATTCCTTATTCGATGTGTTATGATGAGAAATGACGAATGTTTGGCATAACGATATGAAAGGACAGATTTTAAGGTTAACCCTCCTGCGCACTAAGCCGTATATATACATCCAAACGAGGTTTTTACTGTAGTCGGAAAGACGTATATATACGTCCTGACAATTTTGGCTATATTTTTTCACCAGGGAATTTTTCAAGGGTCTATTACGGCTCAAATTAAAGCTGAAGACTTCCTCTTCAAGATAGACTTGGTCTAAATGATGATTTTTATTTATTTCTTTTCGAAAACATCAATAAAAAATGTCTAAATATTATCGAAAAATATGTGTTTTTTATCAAAGATGAAAACTTGTTCAAATGAGGCTCAAAATCTCTACTTGGGGGTTTTTGGGGTCGCTGATTACGAATCTGATGTCAGAAATCATAAATTAAAAATGGCGGATCCAATATGGCGGCCAAAAATACAAAATATTGACCTATTTTTATGAAACTTGGCACACGGGGGTTTTCAGGGTCGCAAACCCAGATAGCAATGTGAGTCTCATATCGCTCTCCATGTGCACTCATAAATGAGAGTAAATCTCATTTATGAGTCTCCATGTGAGCGTTATTTGTGAATGCAGATCGGGTAGCGATCGACACTCAGAAATGAGATTTCGATTTACAAGGTTTTTCGTGATAACCAGAAGGGAGTTAAGCTCGATTAAAAAATGCCAAAATTCTTAAATATATATGATAAGCGAAATCTGACAAATTTAGGGGGATTGTTGAAGGGGTCACGACTTCCATTCGATTTATGAGTACACACAAATGGATTTTATACATTTTCAAAACTGAAAATTGTTAATACTTTTAAATATCTTGGAAACTACAAGGGATACGTTTGATACGCTTTAATTTTCGATTTATTAATCATTTTAATATGATAAAAGAATGTAAACAAACGATTGTTATTAATATTCATACTTCCGAAAGAACTCAGTATGCATTTAAAATTATTGAAGTGCAATAAGTATCAAGAAGCATTGAAAACATTGCCATGCAATACTGTCCCTAGTATTAGGATGTATTATATTTTCAAGAAAACATTCAGATATATTGAACATATTTACAATTTTTATATACCCGCACCTTTTCTTGGACATATTGTGTAACATATGTAGTACAAATTACAGAATATCGATTGATGTACTCATTTTCACATATTTATTAAATATAATAATACTATCGCACAATATATTGCATAATTGTTGGGTGTTAGGACTTTTTCTTTGTCGGAATACATGGAATCACAAAAAACTCTTATATGAGAGTAACCGGAGACTTTTCACGCTTGTGCAATGCATTAACCTCTCATTTGAAGTCTCATGTGCACTCATATACGCACTTAAAATGAGTTCTCATATATGAGCCTCACGTGAGACTCATGCCTCGATATCTGGGAACTCAAACATTTAGTTTATTACTTTTACCAACTTCAATTCGTGTTGTAAAATGTTATAGATAAAGTAAAATAATAAATGTGATTGTAAAAAAATCATATTTTAAAAAGCAGGCATTTTATTTCATGTTTATGTTTATCTTTTTACTTAATGAATATTATTCATATAAAATTTTAAATTTCATGATTGTTTTTAAAGAATATTTTATAAATCCTTTTCGCAATTGAGGCCTTACATCGAATCACTCGCCCAATGCTTGAACTGCGGAAAATCCCTGGCCGATCTGAGATGAACACTTTTTAAAGTGGATATTTTCATTAAAACAACATACGGGAATGTTGAAAATGATAAACCAAATCGATTCTACTAAATAAATTGTTTATACAACAATTAATTTTCACAGTAAATTTAATTACATTTTTAAACATAAATCGTCAATTCTTGGACAATTATTGATGAAATCGTTTGAAATTGAGTACATATCTAGTCTACAGTCTAGCAAAGCCTCCAAAGTAATAACAAATGCGGAAATCAATTGTTATTTAATTATTTTTGTTTATTAATAACAGCAGTTCCTTACTCTCACTCTTGTCGATTCCTCAACAAAAAGAGTCGAGGGAAGTTTAGAGTTGAACAAACTTCCAGTGAGACATTTGTTCCTTTGTTAAAAAGTTTCAAACAAATCGGCTATAAATTGGCTAAAATACCGATTATTTTATAAAGCGTGCAGCATGACAACGGCTACTCTGCGTCAGCTAAATTACACAGGGTTTCCTCCATAGATTTTCCACTTCCTTAGAAGTAACTTTATGAATATTTTTGTTTTATTTTACTAAAGAAATCCTGTTAATGGTATACCAATGGTTTGCTTTATAAAAATATAACTTAAAACATGAAATAATGCATAGAAATTCTATTTTATTTTGCACTGCTTCACTTACCAAATTTCAAACGATTTCATCAATAATTGTACAAGAAATGACAATTTATGTTTAAAAATGTAATTAAATTTACCGTTCCCAATTTTTGTAGTTTTTAATGTTTAATGTGAAAATTAATCGTCGTATAAACAATTGATTTAGTAGAAGTGATTCGGTTTATCATTTTCAACATCCCTGTACGTTTTTTAAATGAAATAAATATCGACTTTCAAACATTTTCATCTTGGATCGGCCAGGGGACTTCTATTTTCCACTGTTCGAGCGGCGGGCGAGTTATTCAATGTAAGGCCTCAATTGATATTGATAATTGTTGTCTGGATTTGACAAATTGCAACAAGCATTAGCAAAAATATAAATGTAAATTTTTCAGTATTATTTTTATGCTCAAAAAAATGAAGTCTTTTAGTCATTTTTTTTTCTGATAGTGAATTTATATAATTTATATTCGTCAATTTATACAAATATTTTTCAGTATTAGTTGTAAACTTTACATATTATATTTTTCAATAAAAATTTTATTTTATTATGCTGTCCCTTAAAAGGAAAACGTAGCAAGAACGCTTGAATATCTTTTCCAATCATTCGGTGATCGTATATTTTTAAAATCGTAACGAAATCATTATTAAATGGTTGATATACATGTGATTTTTCACGAAGATCTCTCTTTCTAAAGTTTTGTTATTAAAATCGAAATGTCCTTTTACACTGCATTTTGGACATTGCCGTACAATTCCGAGTAAATAATCATTACTTTAATTTTGTTTTTCTCATTAGTGAGAAAAGAAACTAGCTCATATAATTTGGAAAGAGTCTAGGAAAACTAGTGATTATCTTTAAGTTTCTTCGGGCCAAATGTATACGTCAGTCTAGATTAGCTTACGCTCAACATATTTGCAAGGTTGAAACATACTCTTGCTCAAAGATTAAGTCATTCTGGTCCTACATTAATGCTAAAAAAAATCGAATGAGCTCCCTGCCTCTATATTTTTTGGGAATAACGTTGCAACATCGAGAGTTGATATTGTCAATCTTTTGGCACATCATTTTCAGTCTGTTTATTCCCAGGCAACACCATCTATTGCTCCATATCATACTGATGTTGCAATTACCGACGTTTCTCTACTAACTACAGACGGTATCTTAAAAGCAATTCATGGGCTAAAGGATGGTTTTGCCTGCGGTGCAGATCAACTTCCTCCTTGTGTCATAAAGAATTGCATCTCATCCCTTCTTGAACCTATACTGTTTCTGTTCAATAACTTGTTGTCTTTTGGGATTTTTCCAGATTTTTGGAAAATATCCTATATAATCCCGATTTTTAAGAGTGGTAACAGACAGGAAGTTACAAACTATCATCCTATGTCAATTATAAGTTCGTTACCTAAGCTATTTGATGCTCTCATTACTGATAAAGTCACTGCTAAATTTTCACATCTTATTTCACCCTCGCAACATGGATTCATGAAGGGGAGGTCCACGGTTTCTAACCTGATTAGTTTTACCTCTTTCATAAATGATGCTCTCGAATCTGGTTACCAAGTTGACTCTATTTTCTTAGATTTTGACTCCATCAATCACAATATCTTATCACATAATCTTTATAATATCGGCATTCATGGCCGTTTATTGAAATGGTTTGATTCTTACTTGGAGGGCAGAACACAAATTGTCCGCATAAAAAATTATAAATTTTATTCTATTCAAGTGTCTTCGGGTGTTCCTCAAGGTTCTCACCTAGGTCCATTCTTATTTAACATCTTTATTAATGACTTATGTTCAGTTTTTAAGTCGGTACATTATCTTCTTTATGCGGATGATTTGAAATTGTACACTATCGTTCAAAGTTCCGTTGATACATTTAACATGCAGAAAGATTTAGAGCGTGTACAGGAATGGTGTACAGCAAATTGCCTTAATTTAAATGTTAATAAGTGCAAAGTATTGCGCTTCTCTAGAACAACTGAACCATGGAATTTCGTTTATAACATCAACGGTTCACCATTAGCTGTAGTTGAATCTATGGAAGACCTTGGTGTAATTCTTGATAAGTGGCTTACTTTTTCAAGATCACTTAATTAAAATGACTAATCACGTTTGTAAACTACTTGGCTTTATTATAAGATCTACAAAACAATTTTCCGATTCGTTATCCATTATCCACATCTTTAAGACCTTAGTTCTGCCAAATTTGTTGTACGTCTCTCCTATATGGCCACCATATACTGCATATGGTAACCATCTTTTAGAATCGTTCCAAAGAAAGTTTATGAGATACCTATCTTGTAAGATTGGTTCTCCAATGAAATTTTCCTCTCATAACTATCATGACATATCTACCAGATTTAACATCCCTATGTTGCAATCGTTACACCGGGTAAATGATATGATTTTTATGAAAAAAATCTTATCAGGTTTAGTACATTCATCTTATGTTACGGGTTTATTCTCCAATCGCATTTTCCGTATTACTTGTAGGAACCAGCAACCTTTAATTGAGCGAACCCCCATCTTAACGAAAAATATTGACCAAATATTTTCCTTGACTTTTTAGTATTTTATCGGTTAAGAAGCAACACCGCACAACTCATTTTTTTGGCCAAAATGAGTTATATATGTCATTATTTATTTATTTATTTTTAAATGGACCAACTGGCCCCATACAAAGTAATAATGCATATTGCAAAAGAATATTAAATACCAGAAAATAATTTAAAAGTGACTAATGGGTATTACAGACATAAAAGTACAAAAGAAGCTAAAACATAACATATATTAATTATAAATAGTAACAACATACAATCCGAGAGACATTGCTTTTGAATCTATTAAAAGTATTCGAACGAATGGAGACATCTAGATTATTCCATTCACGTTTGAGCCGCAGAATGGGATGGTAAAATACCTCATTGCTCCTATATGATGACTCTATAATAGTTTGTGGGTTTCGAATAGAGTAGTGTACTTCTTGTACTGAAAATAGTCTCACCAAATTCGGATCCGCAGTCAATTTCAAGATGCAATATACGCAAACAATATGTCATGATAATGATGAAGTGAAAAAATTCTAGGACATTTGTATTTAATGGAAATACTGTGAAAATTATGATCCAAATGTGTCATATGATTTCCCGATTGATAGGCTAAATATCTAAGAGCTCTCTGTTGGACTCCCTCTAGGCGATCTATATCTAATCGAGTATAAGGCGACCAAACTGGAGCAGCATTTACAAAGTGTGTAAGTATTAAATATGCTACTGTCTCAGGGTTAGTAAAATCTTTAGTGGATCTTTGGATAAATCCTAGCACCTTCAAAGCTTTTTAACGCACTTGCGTCATATTCATCGAATTCGAATCTTTTGGACATAACCACTCCGAGATCATTATGTTTACTAATTTTAGACAATACCGTATCCCAAAGTTTGTATTGAAATTCGAGTTTAATCGAGCGACGTGAATATGGCATTATCTTGCATTTGACAATATTTAAGTCCAATCCGTTTCGCATCGACCATAAACCTGCGGTATCAAGATCTCTTTGAAGCCTGGAGGCATCCAAAGGAGATAGAATCTTATTATAAAGTTTTGCATCATCCGCATACACCAAAAATTTTGAAAATATAATATCGCTGCCAATATCATTTATAAAAATGTTAAAAAAAATCGGGCCCAGATGTGATCTCTGAGGAACCCCAGATGGAACGATACATGGCATAGACCTGGCATCTTTAATTCTTACGCGTTGTATTCTTCCAGATAAATATGATTGTATCTGTCTCAAAAATGCACCAGAAAATCCGAATCGATTCATTTTACTAATAAGCAAAGTATGGTTTATATTGTCAAAAGCTTTAAAAAAGTCAAGATAAATAGTATAAACCTGATTATTGACAGCAAATGCATTAAATTCAGAGAAGCCTAATATATTTGTTACCTTCGATTTATGTTTACAAAAACCATGTTGGTTTGGAATAATTGTGTCGTTTGCAATTCCACACTTAATTTATCAGCTACAATCGAATCAAATAGTTTCGGCATACAACTTATAACAGCAACTGGTCGATAATTACCAATGTCACACTTATCCCCCTCTTTAAAAATTGGAGTAATGGAAGTTTCTTTCCACATTGCAGGGAAAAGTCCAAGTTTTAATGACGAATTAAATAAATACAATAAGGGATTAATAATAGATTTCATACAATTTTTTTATAAATATAGACAGTATTCCATCTGACCCTGTAGTACAGGCAGATTTTAATTTATTAATAACATATTCAATCTCATTACTAGTAATTGTGAAATTTTCAATGTTATGATCAGATACGAAAGATGTTGGCGACGGTTTAAAGTTTGCAGCCTTCGAGTAGATTGAACTAAGATAATCGTTGAAAATATTAACTGTACAATCCAGATCGGATGAGTGTTTATCGCAAAAGAAAATGTTAGGCGGTATAGTGTTTGTATTACGCAATTTTTTACAAATGACCAAAAAGTACCTACAGATATTCGATCTACATTTCTGCTCGATGTTTGCTAAGTACTCATCATATAACAAATTTTATGCTAAATTCAATGGTCCCTTCAGATTTTACATTTGACCAATAGGTAGCATAAAATTTTAAATAATTGCAATATCGCGTATCTCAACCTTTAAGGTAACACTGGCAAAATCGTGTATCTCATGGTATTTACCGTTAGTCTGTTTATTCCATGCTGTTGTACCAATACTTTTACAAAATCTTCTATGAATTTGAAATTATATGTTTGTATTTTTTTGGCTCTCCTGAAAAGTCACGAAAAATGAGTTACGAGGTGATTATTTTCTGAGCCCAAAATTTTATTTGGAAATAGCAGTCATAAAATTGTAAAGAATTAAAATTTTTCATACATGTTTTATCAGAACAGTACAACAAGTTACTATATTTTTGCCAAATTTTCAAATACAAAGTGAAGAAAATCACACTGGCGCCATGCTATATCGAAATTTTGGTCTTTCGGTGTGTTGATTTTCGGAACTTTGTTCTGATACTGTGCAATTAAATGCACATATGGGTGATTCTCCGTAAACTGTTAGTTTTGACATACAATTTCAGCGAATGATTAAAACGATGAAATTTGACTTTTCTGGAAACTTTTCTGTTCCTTAGCCTTAACTGAAAATATACTAAATGTAGCTGTACTAAAAATTAAATATTCAGCAAGTTATATTAATAAAAGATCTACTGTGACAAATTTGCTATTATATACAGATTATATCACCAAAGCCCTTCAGGAGCTCCGTCAGGTGGATTCAGTGTACCTGGATTTTTCCAAAGCCTTTGATACCATTGTCCATGGTATTCTTCTTGGCAAAGTGAAACGTTTAGGTGTGGGCGGTAAATTATTGAAATGGATCTCCTCATTCTTAATTGGACGTCAGCAAATCGTTAAGATTAAGGGACAAAATTCAAAACCGTACACCACCATCTCGGGAGTTCCTCAAGGTTCTCATCTGGACCCGATCCTTTTTTGTTATTCATTAATGATCTAAGCGAGTATATTACCTACTCTCAGATTTTGTTATTTGCAGATGACGTGAAATTGTTTAAAATCATCAATTCTCCTCACGACGCATAAAAATTACAACGTGATTTAGAAGCCTTAAACCATTGGTCAATATCTAATAAGCTTCTCTTAAATACTAGTAAATGCCACAATATATCGTTCTTTCGAGGTCAAACCCCCTCGTCTTTTTTGTATAACATAAATAATAACCCACTTTCACAAGTAACTTTAGTAAAGGATCTTGGCGTTACTTTCGATCAACCTTTTAATTTCACTAAACATCTTAACATTGTAACGGCAAAGGCCTATTCCGTACTTGGCTTTGTGCGGCGATCAACCAGTGACTTTAAAAATATCCATACCATTATTTATCTTTATAAGTCTTTGGTACTTCCTCATCTACTATATTGTTCACCCATTTGGTCGCCTTACACAGCCAGGGGAATAACAGTTCTTGAATCTGTTCAACACAGATTTATCCGCTACTTGTCTTCAAAAACAGACTCCCCACTTTCCTTTTTAGATCATCATTTTTCTTACCATGCTAAAACTTTCAACCTTCCAACCATTAAATCCATTCATCACGCAATCGACATTTACACTGTTTACAAAGTAATTTACAGATTATTCTCTTCTCTTGAACTATTAAATTTATTTACTTATCGATCTCTTCAACACCAACTCAGATTCCACCGCCCTTTCTTTGAAACCACAAATTGATCTAACTATGGATTCTTTGCTGTAACGACAAGACTTTGAAGGGAGTGGAATGGACTTTCTACTGAATTGCAATAGATTCATCCATTCCATTCTTTTAAGGTTTACATTAACGAGCTAACATATGTTTTTTAAGAACTTCTTAAAACTTCCGCTTTTTTGTGTTACCGCCATGGTCAATTATTATTAGCCACATTATTGTTTCTGTGTATACAAATTTTTCATGTAAAATTTTATGTAATACGCATGTAAATGCCGTGAATTTATAAATAAATAAATAAATAAAATGAAAAACTATATGCCACGGTACTGACATATTACTAATAAATATGCTGTTACAATATTTACTCATGCTATGTTTTTCGAAATGACTAAGTAACACGGTTAAATAACTATTCTTTAATGTATATCAATATATTTAGTTATTTAATACATGAATCAGATTTATTGATAACTTAATATAATAATCGTGCACTTTATTCAATTTTCTGTATATACCTCCCAAAACGGATGGTATCCACACTTGTCAAGGATACTCCAGTGTCGAATTCTGTAAATATTTATGAAACAAACAATAATTATCGAAAATTTGAGAAAATAAGTAAAATTTAATTAAGAAGCAATACCGTAAACTCCTTCTCAGAGCTGTATTGTATCTTTTAATCTGTTTTATTTTTAAAAAATTGTAAATTCAGCAAATGTAAAAATGCGGGGATAGAATAATTTAATAAATCGTAAAAAGTTAGTATAGACATATTCTTACATTTAAAATAAAGCATTCAAAACCTAAAAAAAAATAAATAACCTCCTAACGTAACGGAAGGAATTATCAATTTACTTAACGCTAGTTACAGAAAATATAGGGGAAGACAGGGCCAAGCGACGAATCTCAAATATTTCCATTATGATCATACTGATTGTAAAATATCAAATGTGGTTTCTTTGTTTACACCATTTTTCACATTTTGAGGCATGATATTTCATTTTTTGTTCTCTTACTTACCTTTGGGAGCGAGAAATGTAATTTTTAAACAAAATTTTGAAGTAATTTTCATGTACATTGTTCTCAGAATAGTCAATATTTTCAT
Organism: Trichopria drosophilae; assembly: GCA_030407085.1. Classification (NCBI taxonomy): domain Eukaryota; kingdom Metazoa; phylum Arthropoda; class Insecta; order Hymenoptera; family Diapriidae; genus Trichopria; species Trichopria drosophilae. The sequence goes on from CM059585.1 coordinate 28,087,497, forward strand.
TTTGTATTTGTATTTGTATTTGTATTTGTATTTAATTTATTTAAACCTTGGATCTAACAAGAAGTTACATTTCCTTAAGGCTATGGGAACAGTTGGTACAATTTTAATAAATCCTATTTTGGTCATTTAGTGGCGAATCAAGTACTTAATACTAGTAATAGCTAAACTTACGATTTAAATACTAAATATAATTTAAATAACTAAATTTATATAGTTTTATTCCGAGAAAATGAGAAAGTAAAAATTAACAAAAGTGCTTAGCATTTTAATATACACGATAAACTAATAACATAATTAATGAAATTCAAATGTCTCTAAGATCATATTAAATGATGATTTGAAGATTAGGATCATCAGTTTTCTCACCCCTATTGTCCTCTCTAAGCAGAAATCCCTTCAAAGCCAATTTGAATGCATGCAATGAGGTCGTTGACTTAATCTCTAGCGGTAGTGAATTCCAAAATTTAGCGGCAATTACAATGAAAGACTTCTGATAGCTAGTAGTCCGCGCGAATGGCACAACAATATCATTAGTCCAGGCTCTAGTTGTGTGTGTGGCTACGTCGCATCGCCGCGTAAACATTTCAAAAATATAGCTAGGTTGGTGATTTAATAGAGAATGATGTATAACGGTTCAAACGAAAAAAAGTCGTCTGTATTTGGCCGACAACCAACCAAGTTTTCTCCTATAAGGAGAGACATGAGAATCTCTGTTCAAATTAAATATGAACCGTAAGCATGAGTTTAATAACCTTTGAATCTTGTCATTTAATTTTTGCGATACATCATTGTAGACTACGCAACAATAATCAAAGTGGGGAAGAACTAATGCAGACACCAACTTAATATTTTGGCAGTTTAATAATCACTATTTATATATTTATTCTAAAAGTAAATTTTTTGGACTTATTTATAAAACATGAATTGTTCCTTTTTTGTGTGTTTATAATGAAATATCATACCTGGAAGTCCAAATGATACTTTGGGGTGAGGCGGCGAAATTTGTTCCCGGATGTCTCTATTCCATGATTATTTTTTAATTTAGAATTCCCTTTTGATGAATGCATTGAGTAACTAAAGACGAATTTAAAATATGTGATCCTGATATAATACGAATGTTCAAAGCTTCCGAAGATGCAATTTCTTTTTTTACTGTTGTTGGAAACTTTGATATATCTGAAGAGGTTCATTCCACCGACGTAGAAATTTTATTTTTATTAAAACAAAAAATCCTCGCCGCCTCGCCCCACCTTCCCCTATTATAATATATTTATATAGTATATTTACTTACTTGGTATCTCGACGATGATATTTGATTATTTCAAATGTTTAAAATATCAGTGTTAATAAATTACTAGACACGGTACTACTGACTGACACGGTGATATTTCATGTTTAGATCGATATTGTGGAATGCAAGTTACAGCTAATAACTTTTTCGCATAGATTTAACATTATGTTAACAACTAATATGTAATTTTACTTCCTATCAATTTTTAAAATAATTTATACTGGAAATAAAGTAAAGCATGGTCCTGATGCATTTTTCTTCTTCGTCAATTTTTATTACTTCACTGTTCAGTTAATAATTTTTCAGAAAACAAAGAAGCATGTTTTTATCAATGAAAATACTTATCCATACGTATTCTTCAACATCACATAGAGCAGAATTTACAAAATATGTTTTACCTTAGTATAAATCAGTGCAAAAGTATCGCAATTAAAATATCACAGAAACTGGAGGACAAAAGTCGAGTGTGATAACTATTGTAAAACTACTTTTTTCCTTTGAAGTGCCCAGTTTACTTGTAGGTATTAGTATATACTATAAGTATATGTGCCGAGTATTGCATTATTTCGTAAATTATATTTAACAGAAAGGCGGAAGCATGAATAACCCAGTTGGGGACATGGCACAGTACTGACATTTGGACTATTTCACCTGCCCTGGGGTTAACATTATTTACCATTAATCATATATAATATATTGAATTGTTAAAACATTATCTTTTTTAAGAACCATATTCGTTAATGAAGGATTATTCACCAATATTTATGTAGGAAACTAAGTCTTACAGAGAGACACTTTAGCAAATCTGTTTCGTCAACTTATTGTCTATCGTAATTGTCATGTGCTTGCTGAAAAAACTTTTTAGAACCGGGATACGTATCGGACATTCCAGTAAAATGTGCAGGGACAAGCTCCTTGGCTAAGAAAATTTAGCTTTGTATACGAGTACAGCAAAGCATTCAGGAGTTTGGGTAATTTAAAAGTAGAGTAAAAATCATGTGTTTTCCTTGCTAATTCTACAAACTTATATATGTATGCTGATATCGAATATTCCTAAAACTCTTTTTATATCTATTTTTTCTTCCTAAGATATTTATGGGATCTAATAAAAGAAATGTTTTTTAATTTTTGACCGATTTATAAATTAATATATTCAAACAGTTTTGGTATTTTTCAGTCACATAAAGAATAAAAATTAAAAATGGTTAAGTTTAATAAAAATTAGAAGAAAAAGAGAAAGAAAAGAGTGAATAATTTGGAGAATTTTGTAATAAATAATAAATAAATAATTAGCAACGTTTTGACTCTGATATGAGTCGTCTTCAAGAAAACGGTGGTGATTGTGTCCTATTTATACTAAAGTAGGGGATATAAAGTTTTGTATGTGTTGGTGGTGTGGTACTAAGAATAAAGGAACCGTTGAAAAACTATGTATGAATTAAGGAGATAAGATGAGATTCATTACAGAAAGGGATGGTAAACTTCTGGTAGCTTTGGTGATTCGAAATGGATGTTGACGGTATTGTTCTCTTTTTTTATAAAATAATTTTCAAGGTGACCTCTTTTTGCACAGTTTTTTTTCTTTTGCAAGGATTGTGGTGTTGTTATAATCAAAATCATGTCCATTTTCAAGTCTGCGGTTGGTTAGACCTGTAAATTGTTCCGAGTTTTTTGCAAAAATGTTCCTCTTGTCTTCGTTTGTTCGTGTTTTGAGAGGCCTGTACGCCTGTCCAATATATGATTTATTGCAATGAAAACAAGGAATTTTATACACAACTTTGATTTCAAAGGGAAGTTAGTCTTTTCTTTGATTTGTGCAATATTAATTTTAAAGGGGGTTGAAACTATCCTTATATTTTCAGTTTTGAAAATTTTTACTATATTCTCTGAAAGTCTTTTTATATAAGGGCAACTTATTGTTTTGATTATGTTTTTATTACTACACGTGTTCAAATTGTTTTGGTTAGTTGAATTTATAAAATTTAGACGTTTTTTGATACTTTGGCCAATTAATAAAGATGGATACCCGTTTTCCAATAATATTGTTTTATAAAATTTAAATTTTTTGGGTGAAATTCAGAAGAGGACAGTTTCATTGCACAATCGATTAAACCATATATCATTCCATTTTTCTGAGACCTAGCATAGATGGATTCGTAATGTATGTATCTACCTGACCAGGTTTCTTTATGAAACCAATCAAGTTTCAGACTCCCATTGTCTTGGATGAATAGTTTGACATCCAGATAATTAATTTGTTTATTCTGTTCAATTTCTGACGCGAATGTCAATCTGTTGTGTGAATCAAAATGATTGAATTCTCGTAGGATGTCTCATTCTTTGTCTTATGGAATGCATGTAAGTATGTCATCGACATATCGGTCAAAAAAAGTTGGATTAAGATTTAATTTATTTACAATACATTCCGTTACATATTTGAGGACTAGATTTGTGAGAACAGGGGAGAAAGGCTAATAAAATTTAACATATGGGGAAACTGCCTGCACTTACCACATAATCGTTAATATCTTTATATAGTAATCTATCAGAAATCAATAATAAAAAAACAGATTTTAGTTGATTTATAACAATTAGAAATATGCATCAAAAGTGTATGACCGTATTGACAATTCTGAGAAAATATTAGATACCAAGGTGAAAGGATATACGAATTGTCGACAGATACATCAATATAATTGTTATTGATTGAATGTTTCATTAGTATCAATTGTTTTAGTTTTGCTAATAGTAATTGTGCTTCTGTATTAGATGCCTTTCAAGTAAATTTACTTCAAAAAATATAGAAATATAAAGACAGATTTGGTGGTACAAGTTAGGTGCTATGTATGTCATCCATAAATTTCCGGTTCTGCACGATTAAGCAACCTTAATCTGAAGTCAAATTTGACTTTAAGAAGGTGGCCCAATTGTTTCCTATTAAAGATAATATTCACTACATTGAAATTATATTCATCTTAAGAGGATTTCGAGTGCACTAACAAGTGCAAGAGTTTTATTTTTATATTTTTATTCCCATGGTTATGTAGGCATAGAACCTCATAGCTCAAATTAGTATGTACGCAGGAAAAGATTTAGGGAATTTTAATGAAATTAGTTCCGTAAAAATGGTTTGTAACGACCTAAGACTAAATTTTATCATTAGTATAATTAGAACTTTTCTATGCGTGTTACAGGGACAATTTTGAGTTCGAAAGTTCGGGAACTAAAAAGTTTACTTTGCTCTATGTACATTCAGAATTATTGCAGTAAAATGGAAATAGAAGCACGTTGTCAACCCATATATAAAATTCAAGTAATCCACTTAACTCTTAATTAATTAAATTAATTGATAAAAAATTCTGAAATTTAGTGTCAGCAGAGATGAAAGTTGAATTAATATTATTATTATTATTATTATGGCTTTATTGACTTGAAAGGGATATAGCACGGCCCCTTTCAGGCCAAAGGGCGAGCCACAGCAAATGCTGTTTTACAGACTGACCTACACATTGCTTTTGGAATTAACTGTGATGGATTAACAAATTATTTTAATGAAATGTATTTATTGTATTTAATGTGTTTTCATTTGCCTCTCCATAATAAATAAACACTCCAACAAAACGAATTTTGAATTTTTTACTATTACATAAATTTGTAAAAATATTTTTTGTTTTCAGGCTCGAATAGCATTTCTACAAGGGGAGAGGAAAGGTCAAGAAAATTTAAAGAACGATCTTGTCCGGCGAATCAAGATGTTGGAATATGCCCTTAAACAAGAAAGGTAATTAGGACACATCCTTAATCACTCCATGCATTCGTTCTCAAATTTGAATTTGTATATTGTATAAAGTGATTTTAACACGTGCTTGAGATTGAACAAGTTTGAGATTGAAGTTAAAGCTATATTACAGTAAAACAACAAGGATTTTATATAAATTATTTTTTTACAACTCATCTTATATACAAAAACTTATCTTGAGATATCTGCAAGATGAGTAAAGTTTTTTAAGTCGAGAATGGGATTGTAATATGAAATTCCTATTCATTATTGTGTGTAGGCTGTGACATGTGAAATTCTCATTACTTGGTGGATTGTGTACATGACTTGTGATTTCACATACTTTTTTCAAAAAATGTTTTTATGTGTAGCAGTATGAATAGTAAAATATAACGCAGGACTGTGCCATTATCGACTTCAACTATTAACCCCCATTCTAGATAGATACCTGGCAGTTAATTTTATTTGTAATTTAAATAGGTCCTTTAACCCTTTTTTGCCCAAAATGAGAGAAGCAGGTATGTCAACATCAGCTCAGTTTCTGCAGTAGAAATAATTTTTTGTAATTTTTGGAAAATACATTTTGAGCCGACTATTTTGAAAAGTGCTCTATCGATTCCCGTCGAGAAAATGGCCAAAAAACGACTGTTTCTGCAACAATTTTACAAAATAAAAAAAAATTGTCATGTTTTTTAGGTCATTTTTTTTTTATTTTTCACGATTTTCTTCATCGAAACGGATTATAATCAATGAAATAAATAATATACT